>OV656762.1:0-2500000 GCA_927399505.1 Luperina testacea | reverse complement strand
AGATGTTAGTGATTTAAAGCCTTTTACTTTCTGGAGACTTTAGTGAAAATACGTACTTAAAGGCTTTATATCGATATCTTTCAAATAATGTTTCAGGCCCAATTCTCATTTAAAACAAAGTTATGTCCTTAATTAAGAATGTTCAACTGAATGAAAATAATGCCCACTTAATTATTCAATTGAAATGACATGAAGAGTGGTTCTTAATTTATTATTAAGCTTTTACTGCCTTAAGTGGCTACAATATTTTCGCAGCAAAGTTGATATTTTGTAGACATTCGGTCATTAAAATAAATTCATCAAGCAATTAAGTATTTCTCTCGTCTGAGTTTTATACAGTCTTGCAGTTAAACGTTACTTTACTTTGTTAGTTTTACATACAGCGCCTACTGCATTTTTAATAGCAACTTGAGACAGTATTGTGTAAAATTGTTTTCACAATTTGCTAGATGATTTTTGGTGAAAAGAAAATTTTCTAGTAATTTTCTTAGTACAATGTGGACATCTTTGTGACACCTACTGGCCATAGGTACTTATGTATTTCTGAAGGCTTTTTCAATTTAACTTTTTTATTATCAACACTAATAGATTTGTATTTTTCTAACATGTAGGTAGTTGTAGAAACTTTCACTAGACTTCCATAAACTGATGCCGGTACCTAAGCCTCATATAACATAGAACACCAATCAGCTTATTCTCGTTACCCAGCCTTAATCCCGAAATCCAGGCAGTTACTCAGAATTGTCTAACAATATTCCGGACAACATTGTCCGATGACAGCGCACCATACGAGGAAATTGAACCAAAGATCTTACACAGCTTGCATTAATTATATAGAAGGCAGAAAAAGTCAGTCAGCTTGAAATTAAAATAAAATGTATTTCAAAGAGATTACCCCAAACTGCTTTCATCTCAAATCCATACTGATTTGAATCTGACGATCGGATTCGTTCATTGGACTAATGAGGCCCTAATTGGACGGCTCGGTGCTCGATCTAATTGCAATGGCCATTAAACTTCATTGTCATGCAAGCTATGGCGTGTAGCAGACCACTTGGGCTTGATTTTTGGGGTAACTTTTGGGTAATTACAGTTGTAAGGGTATTTATTACCCTTACAACGTGACTAGTATGGTATGAAGAGTTCAGAATCATAGTTTAGTTAGTATATATTTTGTAACAATACAAAAATATATTTTTCTTATTCTTAGTTACTTATCAGAAAATCGTAGCGTTCTCTATGTATTCGAATCTAGCCATTTTCTACGATGGCTTCCATTTGAAAACTAGGCAAAAAAATGTTGCCAGCCAGAAGAAGATAATATACTACAGGAAAATAATTAATTGTCGGTACTTGTCTTTTTTATGTAGGGCACGTAGATAGAGTTATAGCTCAACAAAACAAATCATGCCATAAAAATCATAACTTATCTTTTTCATCCTTTGCCCTAAAATAACAAGAACTCATTACAGCAGTAGAGAAAATCCCAGCAATTTCCTGCGCGGCCATCGAAGCAAAACATATAGGACTGATAAAAGAACAGATCAATTCAATTCTCAATACAAAACCACTTTATAGGAACGCCAAAGATGAGACGGGATCGTTGTGAGGCACAATGTCGGCGATGACGTGGGTACTGAATGGTACGGCTTGTGGTTCCAGCCCCTACCATTGGATTGGTTAGGCAGATACGTACAGTATGTGTTTCGATTTTTTTTTGTTTGACTATGCCCTATACTGTCCCACTGCTGGGCAAAGGCCTCCCCAAAATCCTTACAGGAACTCTTTTCCCGCGCCACCTCGAACCAGCCCTCGCGGTACGCGTCCAGGTCATCTCGCCATCTCTTTCTGAGCCGGCCTCGGCGGCACCGTCCATCTTCAGGCACCAAAAAAAAAAATTCAAAAATCTGCACACAATCGGTGGATTGTGTGCAGATTTTTGCCCAGCGGTCATCGTGCATACGGCTGATGTGACCCGCCCAATCCCATTTGAGCCTGGTAGCCTTCGTTCGGACTACATCCAGTGTACCTGTTTTGGAACGCAGCGTGGTGTTCCGAATTCGGTCCTGTCTTTTAACACCCAGAATGCTGCGTTCCATTCGCTCTTTGGCAAACTTCAAGGCGGAATTTTTGTGACTCGGTGAGCGAACGTTTCGTGATAAATTGTGTTAAAATCATACAATACATGCATCATCATACACACACCACACTTCCACACCATCATCTTACTTTTATTCCAAGGGGACGTCTTTAGGTAGGTACAACACCGCGGCTATATTGTTACTGGTTCTTCCAAACAAAAACCCAAGTACAAAAATTTTACAGCTCATTCTAGCTTTACTGTTCGAATGTACCTTTAGTTATTTTGTTGCCAGCTTGCACTACATAAAGATAAGGTTGACTTTTGCAGACAACCTTTATCTGTAGGTAGGTACTCTACCTACAGATGTTCGGAGAGACCCTGTCAAAGCAGTCTGTTAGCTATTTAATAATTTTTCATCAGTTTGTATTTTTACGTCTGTCGTTTAGCTATTTTAAAATTTGTTTCAGGTTTTTGTTGAAACGATAAAAAATCGCAGTTTTATTTGAACGACAAGAACCTGACACCAGTGACTATATGGCTACATTTAACATAATATTACTGATTTCTTTAGATCATGTAAGTTTTCTTTATTCAATTTGGACATATATTAGTAGCTAAAAAGTCCATTAGAACTATGGATCAGCCGCTCCAACTAGAACAAAATATTTCCCAACAGACACAAAAAAAACCGTACTATCCAATACATCAAACATGATCACTTACAAATTAAACCAAACTTAATGACTTCATTCACGCATCAAACTTAACTCCCTTTTTTCAAGGTATACCTGTAGTAGGGGCCACGATAACTGTACAGGAAATAAGGGCCCACCCGAGCCTCTATACTGCCTCGGAAAACATTCGGCCTGATTGGCTCCTGGCTTACGGCAAGTGGGTGACCACGGATAAATTTCTAGGGATATGAGAATATAGTGTTCGCGCTTTTTTTGGCGCGGTTCAGTGATTACCAAGTTTGAGTGAATTGGGCTTATTTTTTTTTCTGAAGGTTATTAATTGGGTGTAAGATGACATTGGCTTTGAGGTGACTCCTTTAGCTTAATGCCACCACCCGAAAGAAAAGATTATGATTTCGCTAGCATAAATTATAGTTGCTTGCACCTGTACAGACGCCAGCACAACAAGCTACCCGAACTGTCAAAATTTCCCAATCAACTTTGAACCTTATACTTTAGCGATAAAGAAATTTGATAGATTGTAATAGCTTGATGTGCTGGCGTCTGTACTAGGTTTGTTGCCAAGTCAAACTTCCGACATATTTTGGAATGTCGAAAACCATTTATCATGCACGTATTGAATTATTATTATTATTAATCATATTGAACCACGTTTAACAGGACTCCCATAGTAGGCATGTGTGAATACTCTTTACCATAATTATTCCAACAATCTAAAAGTCTCTAGGCAAAACCTTTTTTTCCCGCCCTGAGAGCTCAATTCAATGGGTCTATTCCCTCACGAAATCCATAGTTTTGACCGAAATTACGGGCATTTTCTACTCCGTATCACTAATGGGCATAAGATTAGTTCGGGGCCCAAACTAAGAACGTATACCAATACGATTTGACAGTTGTATATACTCCTCATATTTTTACTCGTCCAAAAAATTGAATTTAATACTTGTTTTAACGGATCAATTACTTTCAGGCAGACGCGTATCTTCGTTAACGGACTTAGAGGGGTAAGAATATTACAAAACCTCTAATATTTACAAGATATAACAATTGAACCTATAATGATCAGTTAATATAATAAACTATTGTAAGGCTCGACCGAGATGGGTTTTTCGTTCTCGGCCGAGACCGAGACCGAGACCGAGAATAAAATAATATCTCGGCCGAGACCGAGAGCCGAGAACGAGAATAGAAAAAGCGTGAAATTTTTTTTTATACTGTTTGCTTTTTAATACACTACTAATTGTTTAACAAAATTAATTGTTTTAATAATCAAAGTTAAATAACATTATATTATAACATAAAAACAGCAATTTTTCGGCATTTTCGCCCTTCAAAGAATGTCGTCTCTCGTCATACAATTGTCCAGCTTTGCTAAAAAGTTGTTCACTTGCTACGCTAGTAGGCGGCGCAGATAAAAACTTATTTGCTGCGGGCTTAAGCACCTTATAAGGCGACGAAAACCAATACTCAAAAATATTAGCATTTCTTTGCAGTTTGGCTCTCTAAGAAAGCTTTCTAGCGCTATTTCGATCACAGAGCTTGAACTGTATTCGTCATTGGTCATTGGCTCGTCTTCCAACTCTATCGAATCATGAGCTGCCCATAAGTTGGATTGACTTGTTGCAGCCATGTTTGACGAGTTAGTTGAAGATGCCCATGTCGTCTCACGAGAATCTGATCCTACATTTTCATTGAGAGTGAGAGTCTCGATAATATGAAGTTTGGCTGAGTTAACTTCGCTTTCAGTTAGATATTTAGTTTAATAATTTTCTGTTATGCTCATAGAAGTTAGTTACTTTAAAATTATATCTATAGTTACTATTGATATAATTTTAAAGTAACTAACTTCTATGAGCATAACAGAAAATTCATATAAAATCGTTTGATATACCACTCAAAAGACATAAAACCTATTTAGTCATAAGGGTAGTAATAAAAGCTCCGACTATAAAAATAAGAATTGTCCTTACTTAAAATATTAAATCTACTGACTAAAATACTTACTTTCCGACTACTTTTTCCGAATAAAATGACGAAACGACCGAATGAGATACTGAAATCTTCGAAAAATAAACATTACTGTTTATTGTTATAATACTTTTCTACCAGCTTAAATTACGTTCTACTGAAAACTACGAGTCTCTTATCAATTAATATATACCTAGGTAAAGGTATTTGTATTCTCATGCGCTCGCTCTTGCATCCTATGTCGACGTAGCCCCGCGTCGTGGTGCTCCTATTTCTGTGTAAAGGGTTTAAAGTAACCTAAACAAACCTAACTTCGGGGTGCCCTTCGCTCGTTCATAAATATGTTTTATGTGCAAGCAAGCATGCAACATGCAGCAGGCATGCAACATGCACCAGGCATGGTTTCTGTCACGGTCCCACGCGAGCTTATCGTCGCAAACGGTTTTAACGCTCACCAGGGTTACACCCACCTGCTCCTCAGTTCGCGGCCCGCCTCGCTCCTCCGCGCCTACGCGGGCTTAAATTACACTCTAGGGGTAAGGTAGACAAGACAACTTAGAGTCGGTTTTGCAGCGATTCTTTTTTGTCACTAACTTTTGTAGTACAACATATTGACTTTTTAAGACAATATTTTAATCCATGAAGCCACGAAGGCCTTCTAACCTAACCTATCCTATCCTATTTATGTCTGTAATTTATATGGTGTACATAATAAAGAGTATTCTATTCTATTCTATTCTATCCGAGTCGGAATTATATATTTTAAACGATATACCTAATGATTTTCGATTAAATAAACATTATATCCAATAAAGTTATACGAAACAAGTTTGAGAGTATAGAAATGTTATATGTAAAGAAGTTATATCAAAAGTTGGTATATCTCAAGTTTATTATATCTTGTGAACGTTATTGAAATGAAAATATACCAAATAACTTTATATGATATGGGACGCACTCGACTTAGAGGTTAGGCTTAGGTTTGTAAAGCTTTTAGCACCTAATTTTGAATATTCCAAACAGGAGGACATAAAAATAAATAAACACATAACACAAACAGTAACAAAATTACCACATCCAAGTTACCAACTCCCCTATGTGTAGTACACGGCACGAAAATAGTGTAAGTTGATCGTTTCCTTTTATGCCACAAGCTTCCAAGTTTTGAGTCCTCATTGGAACCTTATACATATTATCGGTTTATAATAAAATGTTATGATTATCGCTACTCGTTGTCATGGCCTGGCTTCACTCATATTTCGCTGGTTATAAGTTGGCTCGCAAAATGGGGGAATGAGCAAATATTGTATTGTGTTATGTTTATGTTTTAGATATGTTTTTGGAAGTGTTTTCTGGGAGTCGAGTGCATTATAACTTTAGGGGCAAATGTTGTAGGGCATGTTATTTGTTTTCTAATACTGAATAAGAACATTGAATGAAATAGATTGTCTATAGAAAATGTATTGGAATTTGGATCAACTAACAGTAGAAACCATACTGCGTCAAAAACCATAATAGAAATGAAATACTCTAAAGCATAATCGGCTTATAATTACCTACTGGTGGGACACTGACCTCTCAGTAAGAGGTACTGGGCCGTAATCCACCACGAAGGCCCGGTGTGGATTGGTGCCCAGTGCGGATTAGTAGAAATTGAATCAGAAATTGAGTGATTGGCATAATTTCAGATTGAAATACTATTCATTTCACTGGCTCCCAAACCTGGAGAGGTTTCCCAAAATCTAGCAATGATGTTTGGCAGTTATATTGAAATATACATATATTGAAAAAAAATGTGGTTTTCCTACATATTTCGTGAAACTTGTTCGGTATGTGGAATAGGGATTTAACATTTTGGTATATATTTATTGACTATTTGGTCTAGTATCGTGTAAAAGGAATACATGATTCAATGATTTTTATTCGACACAAAAAATTGCAATGTTATATCTATTTGATTTTACTTTTTTCGACATCACGGCGTAACGCTTAAGAGTTATTCAATAGAATTTACTCTAAAACATAGAGAATTATCGTACCAAAGTTTACTCAAAGTAGTTTTAAATTAATTCATTTAAGTATTTTCTTAAAAAAGGAGTAAATTCGTTTTGGCACATACGTCGTTTTATTCCGAGCGCACGCACACTATAGTCATCACTCGCGTTTCAAAAGTAATTGCATCACTTTCGCTCGCTTAGTAGGTTTTCGAGGATTTAAGATTTTCGAGGTAGAGAATTCCATAAAAGCCCTGCCATTAACATCATAAAGAGTCGTGTTCACCATGTCAGAAGGTAGCCGATACAATTCAAATGACCCATAGGAATGAATAGCACTTACTGTTTTACAAGCACTTGTACTCGAATTATACATTATTTTTATGGATGCTCCCAAGTCTGGTATCAATTCGTCTCTAGTGTGACTTTTATTGTCGGTAGTATCGTTAAAGTACCTGTGTGTCTGAGACTGGATACGTTGACCGTGTAAATGATGCCCCATTGGTCTCGAGGTCGCAAGCGCAACTGTTGAGCGTGGGGTTTTGGGTTCGATGCCCGGCTCAGGCAGTGTTATTGTGTTTTTCCATTGGGAATTTCTTATAACAGCCCGTAGTTTGGAAGTTGGCAGTGCCATACCCCCGTGCCTCGGAAAGCACGTTAAGCCGTTGGTCCTGCGCCTGGTCTTTCTTTGCCTCTTTCTCTTTATTTTTTCGTGTCGGATCGCCGTCCCATCGGATAATGAGAATGCGGGAAGAGAGAATGCACCCATGTCTGCGCGCATACACTTGTGCACTATAATATCTCCCGCGCCGAAGACGACCATTGCTGAGATTGGTTGCCATGGCCGAAATTCGGTCTGTAGGACTTTAAATGATGGATCAGAAGATGCATAGGTTTGCGGTATTTTTTTAGTAATCATGTAACCTAAATTTACATAAATAACACTTTACATTAACGAAAACGAGACTCGCTTAACAAAATGATGCTGAAATGCTGTGCGAAGACGTATTCCGAAAACGCAAAAAGTTCAAATTCGCTATCACTCAAGGGGGCTCCGATAATATTGGTCACAACCTGTACATACATACATAAACTCAGGCCTTTCGCCTCGATCCTTATATACGTACTCCTTGGTCGCCATCTTGATGGTTTATAGGAGGTTCGAAGTTGCTCGGATTCTTTGATCGGTTTTGCATGACGATGGATAAAGAAACAGACAATATTGGGATTTAAATGTTTGCTAAGTACCAGAAATAAGTTTTTCAAGTTGGATGAAGAAGCGGCTGAGCGTTGGGTTTGCTACGCCTCGATAATAGGTTTGATTCGCATGCAACAAGTATTTGTATGACTCACCAATATAGCTGTTATAGGAGGCCTGTTTATTTGAGATTCTTGTAAGTATTTAAAATATGAGCAACAAAATACATATTTCGTTCTTATCCTGCTACTGTCGCTTTAACTCTAACATTTCACTCTTTAAACAGCTAGAAACAACACAAACTTTAAACACTTAAACACTTCAAATGCGATATGAAATACTATAACAGTTGAAAATACCAGTTCCGAGGAACAGGGACTGCAATTCCTGCGTTACTCGGATTACAGCGAGATTGTTCCAGTACTAGTACAGTTTGTCTACAAACTGGAACTTGGAATATTGTTGTCAGATTGTGTTATATAAAAATATAGACGAGATTGTGTGATCTTGGGAGATTGTTTTCTTCGATGGTTGAACTGTGATTGAAGGTGTGGGAAAAGCTTTTCAGGTTTGCTACATGTAAAATTGTCGATAGGATATGGTTTGTTTATTTATATTGAGTTTTATGTCGAGTTGCGTTCACTGAATATTAGTGTGATTAGTGTTAGTGTGACTAGAGATCCGATGATCGCATCAAAAACGGGCGGAAAATCAACAATAACAACAACTTTAGATATCCACAACCTCATTGCTTAAAAAATATGTATTATTTTTCCATAAATACCTACTTTTGATAATAAACTTTATGTTTGAAAGTTAAGATTTATAATCAAGTTATATGCAATCGCGGTCACATAAGAGATGTGTTTCTGTTCCTAATCGTTAATTTAGTGCTATTGTAGATCGAAGATTTTAAAAGTGGTGGTTATCCAAGTAAAACTTATTTTTGAAAAATCCGATGTTCCTCGGAAAATGAAATAGTTTGAAAATAACACAAATATTTTTTTTTGTATCTGATGTAATAGTTTCCCATTGTAGGTACTGCAAGCGTGAAGCTTTGTTTCATTAAAACAACACGATTTTATGAATTAACTAAATAACACCTACCTATTAATAATTATCAGAAAACACGCGCACATATCAAAAATTTACATAAAAACATGGGAAAAAATAGCTCGTCACACCGGGTCATCCACTTGTAACTTCAGCGTGAAGCTCCAGCGCTCTCGAGTACTTGTTCCTATTAAATTGTATGTTTTTCTCTTTGCCTATATAAATGTTTTATTCCCAGTTCCCAGTGCGGGATGCCCAGTGCCTAGTGCCCAGTGGAGCGCACTCGATGGGTTGATAGCTCTTCGGTTTTGAGAGCTTGTTTAGAGTTTAGAGTGATAGTGGGTGTTCTTTGCTTTTATTTTTTAAAGCAGCGTTTTGCACTAGCTCTCAAAATATTTATGTTGTTGCTGTTGATTGCAGCCTTGAGTATTTGATATTAATTTCAACTTGATAACTCCTCGAATTTCTGAGAATATGGGTCTTGACAGACGGATAACGAAGTGGTCTTATAAGGGTTCCGTTTTTCCTTTTGCGGTACGGAACCCTAAAAACTAATTAAATATTGAGTTGTAAATAAAATAGGTACATAAAAACATAAATAGGTTATATACTTACAATACACATACATATCTACAACATACTATTGATAATAATTACTACTTAGTTACTAGAGTCGCATCGCAACGTCAACTTCAAGGCGCTTGTGATGCGCGTACCGAATTGATATCCGGCTGTCGTCATGAAAGAAGAGTTCTGGAAGCAGGACGTGGTGTTCCGTCGTTTCCGTGGACAATTACCACATAGCAGCACAAGAACAAGCTAGTGAAGTGCTATTTTATAATAAAAATATGATATATATATGGGCCTGCGTCGCCTGAAATAAATAAATAAAATAAAATAAATAATATAAAATACTACACATATTCTGTTACATAATAGAATATAATTTTCTTTATTAAAGTGACCAAGACTCAAAGTCAAACAAGATTGTTAGGAAAACTTACGAATGTATTAGTAAGCACAGACACTGAACAAAAACACAAGAAATAACGGTTGGTCACCGTTGCGACATCCCATGAGAGACGGCTCAACAGTGATCCACGTAAACACAGTCCAGGCGACACGCAACCATGTTAAGCTCCGCGCGTACCCTATGTTGTACGGTACAATAGAAAATCAACTGTGTCTCATTAGCGGAGCTTGAGAGGTCATGACACTGTTGAAGCCGCCCCAAATCCTGCGCACCAGGGAAGCGCACCATTTACGCATTGTTGCGTAAAAGTAATCTACATGCGCATCTGCGAACATCCCTGACGCATTACAGAAACGGGGCAGCCCCACCAGTATCCTAAACGCATTGTTATATTGAACGCGGAGAGCGCTGTGCGATCTTCGCGTATATCTAGCCCACAGGCTGCACGTGTAAAAAGCAGTACAGTAGGCTCAAAACAGCGTGATTTTAACAGGAAGTGAGCATTGTGTAAACCTGCTGTCTGCTCCCGTTCAATGTCATCATCGTCTTTGAGGTTGAGAGTCAATATATGACCAAGATACTTAAACCTGTAGACTCTCTGCAAAGGAAAATTATTAAGAACACAACTCAATATTTTCAACTAAAATAAATTATATTACAGTAAGACGTAGGTAATATTTTGGTAACATTGTTACTTGTCGTCGCTTTATACAAAGTTTGTTCGTTATCGTTAAAAAGTTCATGGTGAAATGTTGCTTATTTATGTTATTTTTCTTTTGAGTTTCGACATAAACGGGAACGATTTCGTCATTCTATACAACTGTATAAAATTAAACGCGCCCTTGAAACTTTTGCTTAGTCATTAAAAATCTTGTATATTACCATAACATCCCTTACTCGTGTAAGTCCAAAGGCAGACACCGTAAAACTTTCTGTTTATTGTCGCACAGTTCGGAGTGTTAGTGCATATTACAAGCCAGAAAAAATTTAGTGTATTGTCATATGTTCAAAAAAATAACTTATTAAAAATAATTCAATAAAATAGTATCGTCGAATTGTTCTTAAAATTTTGAGCGTAAACTTGCATTTTTTATGTAATGATAATAAAGGTAATTCAATCAACTAAAGAAATACCTAAAAATTATTTCACCGAGCTGTGTATTTATTTTTTAATTTAATTAAATCTGCAAAACTATCTACTAGATATAATCAATTCAAATAAAATACTTAAAACATACATTGTCATCAGCGAGAAATTAAACCAAATAAAATCATCAGTGTGAGATCAATTCTGTTTAATCAATTTCTTATTTACAAAATAATATAATCTAACTAGCCTGTACTGTTCCACTGCAGGCCAAAGACCGCGATCTCCCTTTTCCACATAATTTTGTCTTTTCCGAGTCCAGTCCAGTCCTTACGGTAGGAGCCAAGCTCGTCCCGCTATCTTCGTCTTGGCTTGCCGCGATGGCTTCGTGCGTTTAGTAGGACCCAATCGGTGGTTCCCTTAGCCCAACTGTCATCTGACATGCAGCAGACATGTCCGGTTCAGTCCCACTTAAGTTTAGCGGCTTTCTGGGTAATGCCGGTTATCTTGGTTTTGGCGCGCAGTATTGTGTTCCTTATACGGTCAGAAATTCGAACCCCCAGGATACTGCGCTCCAAGGCTCACTGGCAAACCTCGAGCTTGGACCTCTGCAAACCTCTGCAAAATAATAAGTAATAATATTAATAATTGCACTACAGATTGAGGTTAACATAATGACAAGGCCGATTACCTGCGTATGTATGTATACTCGTATATACCTACTAACTGACAATTAATAAAATACGGATCAAGCTGCAAGCACGTTTTTGAAAATAAAAACAATAAAATTAAGAAATAACCGCATGATACTAAATTGATGTCATGTTCCATCATGTTACTTTTGAGTAGTGTCGTGAAAATCGTGGACGATGTACCTTATCCAGAAGGCACAACTTTCAGCAGGAACGGAACTAATAGATGAATGATTTCGAAAATTAGTTCAACGCGTTATAAAAGGAAAAGCGACAAGAAACCATCAATATGATAATTGCAAAACACAACACAACAAAGGAAACTTTTATTTAAAACACTAAAAAAATAAAAAATATGAAGCGATGATCAAATAAAAAGGCATATATTTACCTGTTTTATTGGCGCGACCCTTGAGGAGACGTGCGCCGTACCTGCAGCCATAACATTTTTACGACCTTCACATAAACTGGAAACAAGGTTCTATATCACTTTATATCGTTTCTTTTGTATTATTTAACGCCTCTATTCTTCTATAAGGGCGTATAACTGTAATATAAGAGTTTTATAGAGGGAATAGGAAAGGTATTTCTTATTTTATTGTCGATTGGTTGTTTAGTTGCGAATTAGTCGTAAATGTTAGGTTAGATAAATTAGTGTTTGGGAAAGTATACTGGTATTATTAGAAGGCTATTTCTGGTATTATTGTCGTTTATTTGTGCTTGGTTGGATATAAAAGTCAAGAGGTCAAGTTTGATTAACAAATGTTAACGAGGGCATTATTTCAGTTAATGCATTTAGATACCTGCAGAATATCGGATTCTGTAAAAATTTGACCGTGAAAACTTAGGTAACGTCAGCTTGAAATGAGCTGTCATTCCACCAGTCGATCAATTCTGTAGAAATTTCACCGTGAAAACCTAGGTGAAGTCAGCTTGAAGTGAGCTGTCATTCCACCAGTCGATCAATTCTGTAGAAATTTCACCGTTGAAAACAACTTAGGTGACGTTAGCTACAGTCATTCTACCAGTCGATCAATTCTGTAGAAATTTTACCGTGAAAACTTAGGTGAAGTGAGCTGTCATTCTACCTGATTTTAGGAATTGACACTAATGACAGTACTTCACCTGAGTTTTCACGGCCAGATTTTCACAGAACCAGACCTGCTGGAGTAATCCTAATTATGTCAATTTCTTTGCTATCATTAAAACTTATACGATTGTATCAAACAGCTTTAACAGCTTAGCTTTATCTTTTTAATGTTAGTTATTTTTTTTTTCACCTTTTTTGGTGTTTTTAATACCTATATTGTGTCTTTTGTTGCACTGAATAAACTTTTTTCCATCCTTTTTTCTATCTACGCCTATTCCCTTGTTCACAAACTAAACTAAATTTAAGTTCAGTGCATCTTTTTCTTTAAACATTATGAAAAGGACAGAAGATAAATCTTAGTTTAGTCCTGTCAGATTAGTTGGCGCCTGACGTAAATTGACGTATTTTTAGTAGCCAATTGTTTAATCACGTCTAAACTTGTATAAAGAGTATCTTAATTTGACAGGGCTAAACTATATCTATCTTTTGTCCTTTTCTTAATGAAATAGTAAGAAAAAGATGCAATGAACTTAAATTTAGTTTAGTTTGTGAATCTAAAATAATTGTAAATATTTTGAGAATTGGAAAATATCCTAACTACCTACGCTTTCACGGCTAAACGGCTGAACAGATTTTGATGAGATTTTTTATTTGGATACTTTGGACTAGGAAGGACATAGGCTTACTTATTATCGACATACTATATACGTCAGTCTCGTCGTAGGCGCTGTGTCATACGGTCAACTTTCGTTACTCACAACTGCTGTGTTCGACCATTATTCCAGCGTATCTCAAACATTTGGCGAACTTGCATACAAAACCGAATTAGTCATGAACTCACACAAGTGCGGCGCCTGCGAGGAATCGCTATCCGATGGAGCTCATTGCACAATATGTAATCAAGAACTTCACTTCCATTGTGCTGGAATAACAGAAGCCGGATACCGGAAGCTGGGTGACAGAAAACTCACGTGGCGTTGCAGCCAATGTAAAATAGCTGCCACTACGCAATCTGCAGTGTCAGCAGCCACTACTCAACCCCCGGTGTCACCAAGGCCGGAATCGGAGTCGGTTATCCTTAACGAGATAAGAGCACTCGCTGAGAAACTTGCTCCTCTAGAATTTTTAAAGGAAGAGATAACTGCGCTTCGTACGGAGTTTGCTGGTTTAAAGTTATCATTAAGTGAAACGCATAAGGAGTTAAAGGGGTTCAATGAGAAAGTCAAAGATATGGAAGCGCGCCTTGTACACGTCGAGAGGGTCCAGGAACAGGTGGACATCCTTAATAACCGCTTGGATAAACTAGAGGAAGAGAATAATGCTAAAGAGCAATGGACTCGATTGAACAACATCGAAATAAAAGGTCTACCCCAGAACAATCACGAGAACCTGTTTGAAATTATCAGCAAAATTGGCACTAAAATTGATTATCCAGTATCTAAGGCCCAGATAAACTTTATAACTAGGGTACCAACCCGTGAGAAAGATCACACGAAACCTATAATAGTGAGCTTCTGCAACCGTTACGTGAAGGAGGACTTTATTGCCGCTGCGAGACTACTTTTCAAGACCACTCCTTTAACTACAGGGCAAATAAACCTTCCTGGAAACCAACGGATTTACGTTAACGACCACTTGACACTACAGAACAAGGCATTGCTATCCAAAGCTAAAAAGGCGGCCGCAGAAACGGATTTTCGCTACGTCTGGGTCAAGCATTCCAAAATACACGCGAGGAAGGCCGACACGTTTCCTACAATAGTGTTAAAATCCGAAAAAGACCTCATAAAAATAAAATAAAATTATGTCAATACCGATCTAAAACTATAAATATAAACAAAATGTCAAAGTCTAGTCGTGCAAGATCAAACATTAAAAATAAGTTTGAGAACCATGCGCAGGTGAGTGCTACCAGCGTATTCCACCAAGTATTGTATCGTTCAATAATTGTGCTGTGCAAAAAAAATGTTAAATGTAATTATCATGTTGTGTGTTGTCGTTATGCCAATTTGGTCCTTATTGTCACTAAGCTAAAGTGCAATTTTAATTACGTAGCCTACCCAGTTGTGACTCATTGGACCCGTGTAGTTTCCTTTGTACCTTATCTTAACCTATTAGTTGCGAGTGTTTCAAAGTTCCGTGTGTTAATTCACTGTGCATCGCTGTGCCTAAGAAATTCCTACCAGTTTTTGCTTTCTACCTTCGTTACTCTTTTTTATTGTTGGTATTTTATGTATTCGTTTATATTAAACGATTTACTAAATTCACTACAAATTAATTATCTCATTACAGTTGACAATATTGTTGCTGTTATGCTCAAAAATGCTTAATATATTCTATCAGAACGTGCGTGGCCTGCGCTCAAAAACAAACAGTTTATATCGTAACGTTTGCAGGAATTCTTATGATGTTATTATATTTACGGAAACATGGTTAATGGACAGTATTAGTAACAGTGAGTTGTTTGATGGACGATATCTTGTCTGGAGGCGGGACCGGGATTACTCTCGAACAGCGCAGACACGGGGAGGTGGAGTGTTAATTGCAGTGAGGAATGATCTGACCGCTGTGGAAAGATGTGACTGGCGTACCTCCGCCGAGGATATATGGATATCCATCGTTCTAAAGCGATCGAGACCAGCGGTAAGTTACAACATCAATATCTGTGGCTTGTATTTGTGCAAAGAAAATGTTGGTAACACGTATTTAACTCAACTACAAAACTTCCACCATAAACTTAACTACTTAGTGTCCGCCCACCCTTTAGATACATTTATAATAACAGGGGATTTTAACTTCGGTGGCGATGTGGATTGGCAGCAATCTGACGATGGTACTGGATTATATCCTGAGAATGTGTCAGTTCGATGTGTTTTGGATTTCTTTGACACAATAAATGCGTGTAACTTATCCCAGTTTAATGGTGAGCGGAACGTCAACGGTAGATTGTTAGATCTTGTTTTCTCAAATAGCGCAATAAACGTGGGTGAATGTGGAGACCCCCTGGCGGTGCCTGTTGATGTACACCACAAACCGTTGATTATTAACGCTGATTTCGTTGAAGTACATAAACTCATTGAGAAACCTAGCACTAAATACATATTTCATCGAGGCGATTACGATACAATTACGTCTGCACTAGATCTTGTGGACTGGGATATGTTATTGTCTGCTGGATCCCTGGACCAAGCCCTTAGTCTTTTCTATACCAAGCTATACGAGCTCAGGGACTTGTACATTCCCGTTAAATCATATAAAAAATCAACACACCCCCCCTGGTATACAAGTGCTTTAATAAAAATACTAAAAGAAAAACATAAATACCATAACAAATACAAAAATTACGGCAACTTATCCGATTACCACTCTTTTTCTGTCTTGCGAAACCGAGCTAAGGAATTAGAGGCGGTTTGTTTTGATGCTTATATGGAAAAAATTGAATCCTCAATCGTCAAAAATCCTAAATGTTTCTGGTCGTATATTAAAAGCAAAAGAAGTGGTAATACATTACCAAACGTATTACACTACATGGATTCGTCCGCAGACACTGGCGAGGGTATCACTGAGCTTTTTTCCTCTTACTTTCAGTCTACCTTCCAAGAACCTGACTTAGAATCTGACGATCTGGATGTTAATATAGAGATTAATTCTGCTAGCTCGGTGAACCTGAGTACGGTCAGCGTGTGTCCGGATACGGTACTTAAGCTACTTAAAGGTTTGGACCCATCTAAATCTGGTGGGCCAGATTTAATACCCCCCATTTTTATAATCAATTGTGCAAAGAGCCTGGTGGCGCCAGTCTGTATGCTGTTTAAGCGATCGTTGAGAGAGGGTATCGTCCCGAAGATGTGGAAATCGGCATTTATTACACCGATTTTTAAAAAGGGGGATAAATCTAAAATAGAAAACTACCGTCCTATATCTAAATTATGTCTTTTTTCCAAAGTTCTTGAACGAGTAGTACACACTGAAGTTTACTCAGCTATGCAACGACATTTTGGCGACGAACAACATGGTTTCCTCAGAAAACGGTCAACTGCCTCCAACCTGATACTGTCCAATGAAATTATAACCACTGGGATGGAAGACCGATGCCAGGTCGACGCGATATACACGGATTATAGTAAATGTTTTGACCGTATAGATCACCGGGTGCTTCTTCGGAAACTATTTTCCGCAGGAATTCACGGTGATCTATTCCGGTGGTTTTCGTCATACATTGATAATCGCACGCAGGCTGTGGTTTTGCGTGGATACATGTCTGGATGGAAATTTGTCCCATCAGGTGTGCCCCAAGGCTCGATCCTGGGACCGTTACTGTTTACAATATTCATTTTGGACATAAAAAACTGCTTTATAAACTCACATATCTTACTATACGCTGATGACATGAAGGTCCTAAAGTCCATACGCACATTACCTGATACTGAGCTACTTCAGTCAGACCTTGACAGATTCGTACAATATTGCAAAATCAACAAACTACAACTAAATGTGTCCAAATGTTTTCACGTAATATTCACTCGCCAAAAATCTATTATTGGCCCAGGGTATACACTAGATGGTGCTCATATAAGTAAAGAAACCAGTATCAAGGATCTTGGTGTGGTACACGACAGCAAGCTGCTTTTTGATGATCATGTAGAAACGGTTGTCAACAAGGCGTTCAAAGCCTTGGGCTTCATCATTAGAGCTTGTTCTAGCTTTCGTTCCCTAAAACCATTAAAAGTGCTTTACTGTTCTCTAGTGCGTAGCCACCTTGAGTACGTTTCTCAAGTATGGAACCCTCAATATGAGATCTACAAATCTCGTATTGAGTCTGTTCAAAGGAAATTTTTGCGGTACTTGGACTTCAAGGCTAGGCAATTATCAGTCGACTATGAACACCGTTGTAAGCGGTATCATTTCTTACCGTTGGAAGTAAGGCGTAATATCAGTGATATTTGTTTTCTGGTGAACATCGCAAACGGCACCGTCGATTGTCCCGAACTACTCAGCAAAATACTTCTTCGCACTAATCTAAACAACCTGAGAAAACGGCCGCTACTCCATGTACCATTCGCATCGACCAAGTACAGGCGCAACGCCTTCTGCATCCGTAGTGTTATAGCCTTCAATAGTTTACCATCACACCTGGAAATTGATTTATTTTGCACAAGTGCACATAAACTTAGAAAGATTTTAAACAAGGAGTATTTTGGTGACAACCATAAATAGCTTTCAATTCAGATTTTGATATTGCACGACTTGACATACCTACCTATTATATTATCTCGACATACCTAACATGTTTACATTGTAATTTGTTTACTTAGCCAAATCGCTGTAACTGATCAACGCAAATAACGCCTAACTAAGTAGATATATACATGTGGAAGCTTGTAATTAGCAAATGTCATTATTTATGCATGATTTTAAATATTGTTATTAGTCTGTAAGCTTTCTTTAAAATTAAATAAATAAATAAAATAAATACCACGCGGGCGAAGCCGCGGGTGGAAGCTAGTTCAATATAATTTCATTTCAAGTCTTTCAATTCAATATGTTAATTGCTTGTAAAATGAGTGTCTGAAATACATTTCGTTTATCAATAAGATCCTACTTCCCCATTCTATTTACTACTTCTACATCGCAATTACCCTAATTTATTCCGATACAGTGGTGCTAACTGTGCTGAGCGTGCAAATATTTTGACTAGAGTAGTGAATCTCCTAAAGATGCGTCCACACCGTGTGCAATTGAAAGCGAGCGTATCAATTGCATTGCAAGCTAATCTTTCGTTTGTAGTTCCAGTGGCAACTGACTACTCTCTTCTTGTTTACTTTATATTCTTTCAGTCCATCTAAAGTAACATAAATTGCAGTGGT
This sequence comes from Luperina testacea, assembly GCA_927399505.1. NCBI lineage: Eukaryota > Metazoa > Arthropoda > Insecta > Lepidoptera > Noctuidae > Luperina > Luperina testacea. The sequence goes on along the minus strand of OV656762.1, from coordinate 2,481,300 downwards.
AAATAGCAGTGGCGTGCCTAGGGGTCAAAATTAGGGCAAGCCCACTGATTTTCAACGTATAACGCCAAACTGAGGGATTGGCTGATTTTCAGTTATTAATGCTTGTGTTCGAGTTCATTGATTGGTATTTTTTTAATATATTTATTTATTGATAGGTTTAAGTAAGTCTTTTTGTGAATTATGATTTTATTAGGGCAAGCCGGGCTTTTCAGCTTCTATGAAGGTACCGCCCCTGGTAAATAGCATTATGTGTGACAACTCTGGTCCCTAAGATACAGGCGCCGCCTAATTTGGGGAACGCCACCGTAAAGATCCAAATGATGATCGCTGACAGCTACAGACCGACGTTAAGTTAATTATAAGGTAATACTTGTAATATTGGTTTGTAACACATTGGTTCAATAAATCTTAAATCTTAAAGGTTGTCGGGAATATATTGCTACCAGAAATAAGACCGCCATTGTGCCCATAGAATTAGCAATATTGTAAAAGCTCTTTTGTGTAACAATTTTGGTGTACAATACAGTATCTTCTATTATACAGTACTTCTAGTGATTGATGGAATACTTCGCTCTGAATTGGTCGGAGTCGTGTTAGAAATTACTGATTTACAGACTTGAGAACAAAAGAATGTTGGTTTTATCAGTTTTATCCTGACGATTTCGCGCCTACACACACAATTAGTCCACACTGACTCATGATCAGGAGGAAGGAAAAGTGGGACAATAAATCACTGAGCACGGAATCTGCAGGGCGTCTAGAAATAGCAGTACTAATAAAATTCGTGACGTCGCAACGTCGCTCGCATGACTAAAACTACATTACATTACTACATTTTGTTGCCTTTCAAAATGGTTATATTTAGAGATCCAAATAACATAGAGGTACGACGGTAGTGAAAAGTGTAAAGAATCACGAAGAGAATAGTGCAGTTGTCCTGACTCAGATCAGCTAAAAAATGTGAAAAATGAGATAGAAGTTTTAGTCATGCAAGCGATGACAAGTGCGTTGAGAGTGGCACTTCAAAGCCGCCGGTTTCCATACGTAATTTTGTGTCGTAGTGCGAATAAACGGTGACACGTTTGTATGACAAGTGTTGAAAATGCGGCGTCTAGCAGTGGTTGCCGAGATGTCCGTGTTCTGTGCTGACAATAAATACAGTTCAGCAGAGAACAAGGGACAACATGCATGAAGAAGCCTCCTCGTGTAGCGTAATTTCTTCCGCCAGTTATTCAACTGAACCGAGCGCTTGGCGCATCCTGGACAGTCACACCCAACATCTTATTTGACTGGCGAGGTGGTGGACCACCCTCCCACCGGAGTCAAGCAGCCTGCTGGGTTTCGTCGATGCGTGCGAGTTCCAGTGCCTTAGGCATCTTCTAGGCAAGCTCGTTCCATTATAGACCTCATCCATCGCTTTCCATCAGGCGTGATCGAAGTAAAGAGCGCGACCATCCAGCAATTATCAAAAAAAACCGCCATCACCATCATCATCTACGCCTTTTACAGTAGTACGCCAGTAGAGGGTTCCCGTTACAGTTGGAATTGGATCGCACCTTAAACGCCTTGCTTGGTGTTTGTAGTCACCACCCAATATTACAAAGTTAACGTTTACGTGTTACACAGCTAATGTATTCCGCGAAGTCACTTCTATTAACGCGGCAAGTTATATCATGACGCAATTTAGAGGTTACATCGAACATTGGCTTAATAAAGCGACGTGTTTATCTTTGGAGACAGTTTGATTGTCAACTAATTGAATTGGGTGAGCTATAGAAGCCTTCGCGAAATGCTAGTTAAAACCATAGTGATTACAGGGTTAAGGTGTCATAGTGTCACTTTATTTCTTGAAGTATGTTTTTCTTTTATTTTTCCTTTTTGTACAGACGCCAGCACATCAAGCTAGTACAATCTGTCCAATTTCTTTAATAGATTTTCAACTTTATCGCTAAAGTATAAGGTTCAAAGTTGATTGGGAAAACTTGACAGTTTCGGGTAGCTTGATGTGCTGGCTTCTGTACCTACTTATATTAAGAGTAAACTAGTCGCGAGCTCGAACTCACTGGTGGTCATGGCCAAAAAGCACGCTGTCTCACCTGGCTTCGTGGCTGACAGGGCTAGTATCAGTGAAGAGCATTTAGACGCTAGTCTATATGAAAAACGTCTAGTTCTCTCGCACAGAAACACCTGCACCGTTCCGAACTGACAGGCGCGTAAAAAAATTCTAAAAGTGCTTCGAGTTTTATGAAAAAACCACTGCATAAATCAATTACAAATAAAGTTTATTAAACTCTTCGATAACTGAGCTTTGTCGTTACGGACTTGGTTTTGAAGATGTTACAGTTCTTTTATTACTTATTTACACCCAAAGTTTAGTTTGTTGGCTCATAACTTTTTAATGGCTTTTTATTTTACTATTCTGTTTCCGTACAGACAAATTTAATAATAACTCAAAACGATATAATGTTATAACTTTGGATGCACAATGTCAAACAGTGGAATGATACTCTCCCGAAATTTGTATGGAAAAAATATCGACTAGTGGCACCTTAACACCTCGTTTTTAAATATTCAAGTAATTTATTATCATTACCTTGCGAGTGTAAATGTGGTGCTGTTCCACAAACGATGGGACACTTAATATCGTCTCCTGCGTGTCTGTCAGCTGCACGTTACAGGAACTGGTGGACGCTGGCGATGGCGCCAAACAAGTAGCCGAATTTTGGGCCGAGTTCATTTAGATTGCAATCGACACACTAAGAAGAAGAAGAAGAATTACCCGACTGCGCCAGAAGGAGGGTTATATTTTTCGATTGTATGTATTTACCCGACTGCGCCAGAAGGAGGGCTATGTTTTTCGAGTACCTATCGTTATCGTTTAGTTTGTGATCTTCCTGTACGAGTCTTACTTTTTCTTTCTTTCTTTCTTTATCCTATTATTCAGAAATATATCACTGCGCCTCATTTAAGCTCGTTCATATGCAAAATACAGATTTATTACTCCGTAGACGCGATGGATGTCGAATAGGTATCTAAACACGATAAAATAAAAAGCTTTCATGTTTTTTTGGGAGGTCAACGACCGCTGTTAGTTTAGCTACTTGAGTATGAGATGAGAAAAACTGTTTTATTGTGTTTAGATATCGATCATCACTCATCACTGTGAATTTTACTAAAAAAAAAAAACTGTTTTTTAAACGGGTATTTCAAATGTCTACAAAAACAGCTTTGTGGTTGCGGATAAGGGGATACCTATTATGAATTAATATTGAATTATGTGTTTGTTGGTATTTTCATATTTCAAAACTGTCCATTTTATGTAATTTTTTCTCAAAAAACGTATAGCTTATAATCTTAATTCAAGTTTTAATGATTCGTTTAACTCCACAAATAACCCGTCTGCGGAGTTTAGCTAGCTAATTTAAAATAACCCTGTATAAAGAGAACAGACTAATCATGTATGTTCACAATTCTGCATAATTCAAAGTATAATATAATCCATCTCGATACGATGTAGGTATATAAGGCAAACAGGTGCGGCCAACCTAATATTGAAATTCAGATTTTTATTTTTGCATATGTAAAATAAACACAACAGCCGGTCGATTCTGTAAAAATCTCAGCGTGAATATTTAGGTGAAGTGAGTTTGTTTTTGCTAGGAATTGACACTATTGACAGCTCACTCCACGCTCACTTCACCTAAGTTTTCACGGTGAGATGGTTACAGAATCGCACTGCTGGTGTAAAATAATTATGAAAGCGTGGGCGCACTGAAATGCATATTTATATTCAAGTCAATGTATGTACTTTTGAATCGCTTGTGTTTTTCCAAAAATAGATTGTCTAAGTATTTAGTAGGTACTTTCTTGTCGTGATATTTGCGTTTTTGTAAAAACATTTGAATATTTTTTTGCAAAGCGATGAACTAATAAAAAAAGTGTTAATTTTTTAAATAGCAATAGAGCAGTGGTGGGACCAGTTGTATTGGCTCCGACTTGAGACATGTTGTGAGTTCAAAACCAACCTATTTCAAGTTAAACAAATATTAACTTTATTTCAACAAAAAATTAAGTTGATTTCAGAGTGACTAGCACTATTGAAAAAGTTATAAAAAAGTTTGAAGCTGTAGCGTAAACTGAACTTTATTGTGTAGGAATTAAAGTTATTTTTCCATTAATTTATTCACCATCACTATCACCATCACATCACCATCATCATCATCATCCTCATAAATTAGTAGCATAGGATTAAATGTGATGTCATTTGTAATATAATAAAAAACAAAAACACTGTATAATGCTTCCATCTCATTTTCTCCCACGTTAAATCTTATATGTCTCTTTTTACTGTTGCTTTTTCGTTTCATAAAATTTCAAATCACAACGATGCTAAAGAAGTTTTCACTTCAAAAATTTGAAAAAATTTTACATCCACCAACCCACATTGTGCCCGCGTGATGGATTATGGCTCACTCCCCCCGCTCATAAAAAACAGGAGGCCTGTGTCCCAGCAGTGGGATTATTTTAGGCTAATTATGCAATTACACACACCACATCATGCCTCTAATCCCCAAAAGATTGGGCAGTGCTGTCCCTATAGTACAGACGCCAGCACATCAAGCTACTACAATCTGTCAAATTTCTTTAATAGATTTTCAACTTTATCGCTAAAGCATAAGGTTCAAAGTTAATTGGGAAAATTTGACAGTTTCGGGTAGCTTGATGTGCTGGAGTCTGAACATCCACATTTCGCCAGTTATAATTAAGTCCCAATTCTAGACTCCGAGCTGCTACTGAGAAACAGAAAATCTTTCTACAAAGTTACTCTTTGCACGTGGAATGGACTTAGTAAAGAATAACGTTTGTATGCAGGTGAAAGGCAGGCGATTCGTCAAAGGTTTGGCTGTAAAACCAAACTGCTGTATGAGCTCATGGTTCGTTCATGTAATGAAGCGTCGTCGTACGTGACCTCTGGGTGTAGGAAAACTAACGCTCAACGTAGTTCTTAGGTCCGCAAACAATATAATAATTATTTTAAAACATAATACGAAAACACACATACATTTATTTTACATCACCATCATATTTTTCTCACATATTTACGAAATTTTGAATAAATAAATAAATAATAATTCTGTCTTTTTATCTTCAAATGACTGACAGACACAACGATGCCGTTTACCGCTAAATTTGTGGTGCATGCGGGCCTTAGAAGGTATTAGGGGCCGTCTCTACGAGCGAAAGAATCGCGGCGAGTCTCGCCGCCCGCCCGTGCCATCGAATTTTCGCCGCGATAATATCGCCGTTTGGAGACACGTTCTATAAGTGTGTATAGAAATACCTACGTGGCACGACGATAATATCGCCGCGATTCTCTCGCCCGTGGAGACGGTTCCTTAGATATTATTATATTTCCTTTGAAAAAGTTTCGTAAACTGACTGCAACGCCTGCTGCTGTGGCTACCAACTTTACAGATGACAGTTAACAAATCGAAAATGCCGTTCATTGACACTGATGCCCTAGGCTTCAAATCTAAAACGTATGTTTGATGTTTAAACTTACTTTTCCTAAGTAAATTGTCTCATAAAGCAGTAATTGCTTAATACATTTTAAATCAAAATCTGTAACATTTTGAAGGACATTGCTAATACATTGCTTCGAAAAACTTGTCTGCTCAAAATGAATGTTGTTGAACTGTCAAAATTAAATCCATTGCTACTGTTATTAGAATAAATGACAGCCGGTCGATTCTGTAAAAATCTCACCGTGAAATTTAGGTGAAGTGAGTTTGTTTTTGCTAGGAAATGACACTATTGACAGCTCACTCCACGCTCACTTCACCTAAGTTTTCACGGTGAGATTTTTACAGAATAACACAGCAGCTCCCAAAACTTTCAAATTTTTTTTTGTGGATTATCTGATTAACTAACGATTTCTTCTAAGGCAGTTCATCCACATATAGATTTCCAAACCACATGTACAGCTGCTCCACGAGTACAGTCATGTACAGCGAGTACAGCCGTACAGCATTACAACGCGTCGCACAGCGGTGTACATCGCACGGTACATTGCTGACATAACTAGCACATAGTCCTGTACCCCGGGTATGTCTGCAACAAGGCCGTGTCTGTACATGGGTAGCGAGGTTTGTGATATTGTTCTGGTATAGGATTGTTAGTTGTTGGACAGGTATCCTTATGTAATACTTAACCTTGGTTAGGTAGCTGGAAAAGGAGGGGCCCGTGGCTAAATAATAACAGCCGCCACAGGTCGATCGATCAGGTTAAGCTACGCTTGCCGCGGTTGGTCTGTGGATGGGTGACCATCTTTACATACCGAGACCCCGAGTTGGTCTCGGCTGTCATTCGTGGATCTTTGACAATCGTTACGGGTAGTCAGAAGCCCGAAAGTTCAGACTTTCGGGCTTCTGACTACCCGTAACGCAACCAGCAACCAACCGGCGGTTGTCAGCAACCAGTCTTACCAAAAGGGGTATCGTATTACCCAGTAAATGGGTTGTGGAGGTCAGATTGGCAATCGCTCCATGTAAAACACTGGTATTCAGCTGCATCCGGTTAGACTGGAAGCCGACCCAAACATAGTTGTGAAAACGCTAGGCAGATGATGATGAGGTAGCTGGAAAAGTTTTGTGGTAAGACACGTCTGAACTTATTGCCCATGTGGTTATAGTTGTCAGGAATCGGACATACCCATCGAGCGTACCTTGGTGTACCTATGATAGCCATTTTAAGTTTTCTGTACCTAAAAGGATAAGTAATGGGGCCCCGACCCCGACGGACGGACGGACAGCGGAACCTTAGTAATAACTAAGGTTCCGCTGTCCATCCGTCCGTCTATCCATCCGTTCGTCCGTCCGTCTGTCTGTCAGCGGGCAGATTCTCATGAACCGTAATAAGAAGACAGTTCGAAATCACCCCTGTGTGTATTTCTATTGCTGCTGTAACAACAAATATAGTTAAAAATTAAAGGGCCTCCATACAAGGAATGTGGTTTTTCGGGGTTTTTTGTCTTGTGGTATGGAACCATTCGTGTGGGATTTCGTTTCGCACTTGGCCGGTTTTTGGCACATAGGTACGGATGTTTTAACTCGCATACTGGGTCCCGTGCTATTTTGAGTAGAAGCAAGATAGACTGCTAGAAAATGCCCGAGGCATTACCGGTTTTGTACGGTTATTTTTAAATGACGAATGAAAACGGTGCGTAAAGTTTAGTAAGTAAAGCGAATTTTTTTTTAACAAGAGTTTTGAATGGAAGTCCCAAAAAAAGCTTTTTACCAAGGCGTTTTCTGACCCCCAAGATACAGGCAAATGCCTAGTTTGGGAATCACTGTCCAATCTGTTCTTGTACAGACGCCAGCACATCAAGCTACCCGAAACTATCAAATTTTCCCAGTCAACTTTGAACCTTATGCTTTAGCGATAATGTTGAAAATCTATTAAATAAATTTGACAGATTGTAGTAGCTTGATGTGCTGGCTGGCGTCTGTACAAATTATGATTATTTTTTTATTTATGATATAATTTGAAATTTATTTACTAACAATAACAGATCTAATCGCCACAGCCAACGCAAATTATCTCAATACTCACAATTCATCCAGTATGACAAGTATAGTCAACACACAAATCTTGTTCCCAGTATCATCAACAATCCTGATGATATTCCGCTTGTACATTAAAATAACTGCGTGCTGCCATAAAATAACCCATTTGTTTTACTTCAGCGCCCATAATACAGAGCTGTTGCTACTATAAATTTGAATTAAAACTTTTATCCATTATCGTGCCACGCACAAAATGGCGGCACTGCGTTTTGTTTTTGACAAACGTACAGAAATATGGGAGTGCTTATCTGTTGATTTGATTGCTTTATGAAATTGTTATTTTTGTGAGGGTATGTTCGAAATTGTATTAATACCCGCGGAGGCGGCTCAGACAAAATTAAAAGAAAACGACCAAAGTACAACAAAACAAAAGACTGTGATTCAATTAACAAGAATTTGTATACCATATGTATCAGATAGTCTATTCAAATTTGTTTAAAATTGGTGTTATTTCAAGTTAAACAAATATCAAGAGTGACTAGCACTATTGAAAAGTTACAAAAATGTTTGAAGTTGTAGCGTAAATTGAACTTTATTTATTTTTCCATAAACTTATATTTGTTTACATTTTTGGCAAATAAATCGCGAATGCAGATTAAGTACGAGATTCATGTCAAGGCCACGTATTGCATTTTTGTGAAAAAGTAAACACTGTGTCCAGTTTCCGTAATATTTATGTATCTAGAAAACTCAACAGTGATTTATAATAGTCCTGTGTTGGTAACGTAGTACTCGTATTATATTTTCAGCATAAAACGAATCGTGTAGGGATTATACTTTATACTGCACGCCACTCCACTGCTTGTTGGTTTTTTCTGTCCTACTGCAAGTACTACGGGCAAAGGCTACAGTTCCTCTAAGTTCTTCCAGGAATTATTTTCCTGCGCCTCCTCGAACCTCCTCTTTTTGTACACACTTTTCAAATTTTTGTATAGAAATTTTAGTGAAGGGGTTTGCAGTTTTAAAGTAAACGATCTCTACCTACCTACCCACATTTTCTTCGGTACCTGCTTTCGACCGATTAATATCGGTTCAACATTTTAGTGAAGGCAGGACTCACATTCACATTTAAGGCTCCTTCAAACAGGCGCGACACGCGATACAATCGCGCGCGACACAAAGACACCGCTCGTTGCGCGACTTGCGGTGCCTTTGTGTCGCGTGTCGTGTCGCGCCTGTTTGAAGGAGCCTTTACCCAGTAACTGGGTTGTGGAGGTCAGATAGGCAGTCGCTCCATGTAAAGTACAGGTGTTCAGCTGCATCAGGTTAGACTGGAAGCCGACCCCAACATAGTTTGGAAAAGGATAGGCAGATTGATTGAATCATGTAGGTACTTACTGAATCCATGGTTGCGCGTCAATTTTCCTACCACCCTGTATACAACCGTTCCCTGTATCCTGTATGCTGTACACTTCACTTTCAATATACTCTGCAGTAATTGTTGAATGCAGGCGTCAGATCCCTTTAGCCTCACAGAAATGAACCCTGACAACGCCTTGTGTGAGGACTGAGACATTGAAGTAGGCGTCTCATGCTAATTTAATTTGTCAAACGTCTGACCGAACTAGGCTGCTTGCAAATAAGCCTAGTTTTGGTACAAAGTTGTCTTGATTTGAAGTTGTTTTGAGTTCAAAATGAAGAATGAATGAATCAAGTACCTATTTGTGTTATTTAAATAAGAAAAGACATAGAAAAATAGGTTTATTTGTCGAAACAAGTACATGCTAAAAGATCAGTTAACTCGAATAATAAAGAAAAATTAAAAACATAAATATTTAAAAGTAGTTCAAGACAAGAAGGAAGATTTTATTTATTTATTAAAAGATAAGTATCAAGACAAGCGAATGGCTTTGCGAATCAAAGGGGGTACCTAGACTCACCTTTACCATTTATCCTATTCACGGTAGATGTGTATCATTAGGATTTATTTCAATTAAATCATTAGGCCAGTAGGCCTAACTGAGATGAACGGGCAGGAAACTCCATGGACACTCTTATAAATTATATTATTATATTGTTACAAATTTTAAATCAGATCATTAATGTTTAATTTGTTGTTTTACATTGTTGTACAGCAAATAGAAACAAAAAAATACATTAAAAAAATTAATTATTAGATAAAGAAATCCGTCTTTGTTGAGGTTTAAATTCAATTTATTCAAACTTCCGCACCCTAAGAGAAAAGTTAGGCACCGAAAAAACAAGATCTAGGTAGGTACACGAAATGTAACATTACTAAAAAGATTATTTAAAATATCTTCCTAAGGTACCTGAGTAAGTTTACATCAAAGATTACGTTCGATGGAAATAAATTCGGAAAATATTCCTTTAATAAAATTTCTTACTTTGAAGTTTGCTCCAGTATCTCCTGAATTTAATGGAATATTACAAATTGTTTATACTAAGTAAAGCAAATCCATCGAAGACCTTGTTCTAGAAATTTAAATTACCGATATTTATTTTGCCATAATTAAATACTTTACAGTACCCGGCGATAAATATTGCACATCGACCTTTGGAAAGAGACAATCGGCAAATTTCGGCTTCGTAGAGCGTTATCTCTGTCACACGAAATACAAACAGTCCGGTATCTATTAGGAGCTGTTAAAACAATTATGATTTGCTTCTTTTGATAGTTATTTTTATTCTTTGTATAAAATACAAAAAAAAAGGTAAAGGTCGATGTGCAATATTGATCGCCGGGTACTGTAATAAAGATTGGTCCTTGGCAGCTCTGGACAGAGAGAGAGGTGGAAAGAGAGTAGGGAGCCCTTTTCCCAGCAGTGGGAATGAATGGCTAAAGTGAAAGATATGGCTATATAGGAAATTAATAGTAGTTATCCAATGAGATGACAGCTGATAGAGATATGTGAAAAAAGAAGACTTTATGAGTCAACCCGAAAAAATGGGTTCAGGTCACGAGGATAATTATAACAACGGAAGAAGGGCGTGTGGCAAAAAATTCCCGTGGTCATTGCACGGAATATGTTTCCTTAGATGAACCAATCATTGCTCATCTAACGAAACTACAATCCAGGGGGTCAACTCTTCAAGTTCGTTAACGAAGAGACGGGCCCGGCCGAAAAGTAGTAGATCTGTGGAAATAAATGTCAAATTCACAGCCAGGCAAAAACACAGAGGGAGTAAGGTCAACTTTCGAATCGTGTTGTCGTTCAATCTTTTTTCGGGCCCCGAACTAATCTAATGTTTTTAAATGGTATGGAGTAGGAAATGCACGTAAATTCGGCAAAAGCTACGGACTTCGTACTTAGGGGCCCCTTGGACTTTTACCAATTCGTGATTTTATTAGGTTAATGTAACATATTTTCTACCTATGTGGGCCAAAACTTCCAAATCAACAATTAGGTGAATATTATTGACTTACAGCAGCTTGAGTTAATCACCAAAACTTACTTCTTCCTATCACGGTACGTAGATCTCATTTACGTCAGCCAATCACAGTTCCTACTCTATAGAGAGTCTTCATTGTTCTTGGGTACTGTCCATCTGTAACTCCAAGCGGAAATGAATACGATTACAATCTTGATTACATAACGTACATATGTAGATACCTACATGCGTACTGCATCAGTAAATTAACTGGGTAATTTTGAGGATAATAGGTTACGCGGGCTATGCCTGTATGTCATGGTGTGGTAGGTAGATTCGTGGAATTGAAACAGCGACACATTGCGCTGAAGATTTAGTAATTTTTTGGCTGCTACCTCAAATTCTAAAAAACGTACTTCATTCACTGACTTAGGGTATGAAACTGGTAACAATTAGGACCCAACTGAGTACTTCCCGTACCTCAGAAAGAAAGAAAAAGTATTTATTACGACGACTCGTTATACATGAAGATCTCAAACTGAACTAAACACAGCTAAAAAGTAAAAAAAAAAGAAGTAAAAAAAAAAAGTAATAAAGAGAGAAATGAAACAGAAAGTCCTATACGAGGCCAAAAGGCTCCTATGTCAGCTTGATGCTGCGAAATTTAAAAAATAACCGTTGCAGCGCTGCGGCTGGGAAGAGAGAATGCACCTGTATCTGCGAACACACTTTGACCCATTAGTAGATCGGTCAGAATTTTAATTTTTATTACTCAGATATCATCAATAGATAATCATACGTTCAAAATACAAGCATCATGATTAATTAATAATCAAATTAAATCAGTTTTAATTTTATACGTCAAGAAGTAGGACAAGTCCTCATAGCAAGATCTTCTTTAGCGATGTCCCAAAAATCGTCTTTTTGAGGGGTGTCAATTAAATGGTTAGCATAGTATTGTTATTTCTGTGAGCAGAAAAATATAATCGGTGAGCAGAAATAGCTAATTGGTCAGCAACTCATGGTCAGCAAACATTTCAAAATCAATCAGCAATTTATGTCATTCTGGATGGCTGTAATTATTTTTGTACAGCATAAGGTGGTCGATAATAATAACGACAAACGCACATATAAACTTTTATTAGTGGAGAACGTGCTGATATTAGAACAAAAATGAGTGACTACGAAAAGAAAGAACTTCTCTCGCTCTTGCATCCAATGTCGACGGAGCCCCGCTTCGCGGGGCTCCTATTTCTGTAAAAAGGGTTTAAAGTAACCTAACAAAACCGAACCTCGGGGTGGGAACATCATATGAACATTATACATTTTGATCAACAGCGCAAATGTTGTTATCGCAAATAAATATTCGATGAAATGAAAATTATGTTACCTTTTCACGCCTAATCCACAAAATCTTGCCGCTCAAGTAGTTATTTTGCGGACTGAATGTTTATTATGCAGACTCATGTTATTGTTGGCTGCCTATGTATGATTTAATTTTTGACCATTATCAAAATTAGTTGCGGAACAAGAATTGCTGCCTGATTTTTTTTATTGCAAACAAAATCTTTGTATGCTGACCAAATTATTTAAATGCTGCTTTTGGGTGGCTCGCCAAATTTTATAATTGCTGACCCATTTAATTACATTTCTTTTTTGAGTTAAGTCAGTATTCCATTAAGCATGCGACTTGTGCACTATAACATCTCGCGCGCCGAAGGCTAGTCTCCGTAGAGAATGATCGCAAGTCGCAATGACCGAAATACGGTCTGGAGGATTATTATTAGTGCCTATTATAAAGAATTAAACCTCTGAAATAATAAAACCTACAGAAAAACCTTAAAAGCATTCATTGGTGCTTTCAGTGTATTAAAAAACAGAATTTATACAAAAAAACTTTATTATAAATGCAGTTTTTAAAACAACTTTATGTACCTACTATGTTATATGCAAATAAATATTATTTCTATGTCTAGTAAACAATTCAATTAAACAATATTAATTCCTTAAAATATTCCTGTATAAGTATTCTGATGAATCGATGGAAAGTTGTACAAAACTTTTGGGGCTCGCAATTTCCCCTTTCACTTTCGGAGTTATTGAAATATTTCAGTCGGATTATGGAAAATATTGTGTTTAGAGGAGCTGCTGTGGTCTGTTAAATACTTGCTTTGTTTATTAATATTCAATGTTGGTTATTCTTTAGGGAATAATTTGAGTTGCGTTGAGTGCTGGAATCGTTTGATGATAGCACCTTTGTTGTGGTTGAAACAGAAATGAGGGAAAATGAATACCTAGCTTTAAAGCATTTTTTTTATTTTGATAAAAATTCTCATTCAAATGAAGGATTGTTAACTACATACTTTGTTATCAGGAAATATCTTTTAACGTGAAATATTACAAGAGATAGCCATACTATCGCCAGGAAGGCTGATTCAGGATATCTATACTAATATTATAAATTCGAAAATAACTCTGTCTGTCTGTCTGTATGTTACCTTTCACGCCTAAATCACTGAACGGATTTCGATAAAATTTGGCAGAGAGATAGATTGTAGCCAAAGGAATAGGCTGTTTTTTATCGTCATACCTCGCGGGTGAAGCCGCGGGCGGAAGCTAGTATAATTATAATTATGACGATTATCGACAGTTTTTAAACTGTTCACACAGGTACCTACTACTATCATAATACCGGAATAGTATCAACCTTCCCAGTTACTGTGCATTTTTTACAACCATAACTCGTCTTTGAGCGGCGAAACATAGACATTTAGCCAGCCACTGCGGGCAGACCATCACCATTCTCGCCAGAAGAGGGCCCTACACCCACCAAATATGAAAGAACCATAGCGATTTTTGATTGGTGATAGTCACCAAAAGTATGGTTATCTCTTATACTATAACGATCCTCTCCAAAAATGGAATGCATCTTCATATATATGATCAATATGATCATAAAGAAAAGTTCTCGCATAGATTGTATATCCCCTTACTATTGATCTTATAAAAGGAAAGAGAAAAAAAGCACAAACACAAGTAAAAACTTATTTGAAGCATTCCGCTTATTCCATCTTTGTTTATATTTTTTGACTAAAGTGCAGTTTGTAGAACTTATGCCATTCGATATAGAATAATAGAAATGGAAGCAGACGATAAGGTGTGTATCGTTGGAAATAAAACCATTTAGTTTATTATACTAACTTGAGAAGTTCTTTAGTTTTTGTCTATTTATAACTTGGAAATATCATGAACATTTCCAAGTTATAAATAGACAAAAACTGTTCGTATTACTTAAGGCGAAAGCGCCAGGGTAGCCCGCGAAATTCAATATTTTTTACGTTTTTTGCGATTTGCTGGTCAGTATTAAGTTGTACGTTGATTAATATATGATTCGCGGCCGTAACAAATATGTATTTACAGAATTATAATCATTAGAATTTGGTTGGAAAAGAAGGTACTGTAGACACTATATCCTATAGATATATCCTATAGATATATCCTATAGATTGATCTAAACTGCTTTAAACAGTTCCATACGAGCCTTACGTTCAAAACAGTATTTTTTACTGATCCGAAAACAGTTATAGTCCAGTCAAATTAGTCCTTAAAATAGAGGTTAGGTTACAATAATTCCCATAGAGCTAAAAATTGGTATGAATGTTCAGAATACTATTATAAATGAATTGTGAAAAGTCCCCATCAATCCCCCTTGTGCAAAATTTTTTATTGATGATGAAAGTTTGCAAAAATAGGTTTTTCGCGTTTTTCAGCTAAACGGTGAGTTTTACAGCAAAAATAGTTCAGACAAAAATTGTAGATCATCCGATTTCACGTACGAGGAGGACTTATTTTTGATGAACCAGCTTCTTCTTGGCGCCGTCTTTTCACGGTATCAATGCTACTTTTTCGAGTATAATTTTTTCGACACTGCACATGATTTTTTACTGATGTCTGGTATTTTGTATGTATAAGACAGGGACTCATATGTTTACTCGTATAACGGTTCAAAAATGTATATAAAAGTACATTAACGTACACATTACGAATATTTTTTTTTTTTTTCAATTCTTTCAACCGCTATATCACGGAAATGGCAATAATTATGAAAAAAAGTGTGGATACATTTTTTGTAGAGAATCGGATGATCTACAATTTTTGTCTGAACTATTTTTGCTGTAAAACTCACCGTTTAGCTGAAAAACGCGAAAAACCTATTTTTGCAAACTTTCACCATCAATAAAAAAATTTGCACAAGGGGGATTGATGGGGACTTTTCACAATTCATTTATAATAGTATTCTGAACATTCATACCAATTTTTAGCTCTATGGGAATTATTGTAACCTTCAAAGTCTTATTTGACTGGACTATTAAAGCTTGAGGCAAAATCAAGATCGTCATGACAGTAAACTTTAACGTTTTAAATACTAGCTAAAAGGTCACAAAATTAACTGTTTTATTAATTTGGTGATATCGTCCAAACCATTGAAAACTTACATTACAGTAATGGTAATTTTTCTTATTTTTGTTGTTTTTTTTTAGTAAATAGTATGTTCAATCATTAAAATTTACTGTTTTGTCCTTTACTGTTTTACAAACAAACATTTCTTCTTACTGTTTACTGTTCAGGTGTAGTAAGAAATTATTTCTTTCAGTGTATCAATCATTCTATGTCTGACATACATAAGTTATACTTTACGTTATTTGGGTTAACACCTTGCGGCTTTTCCATGCTGCATAATCAGCAATTACCTAATATTCTATTTTTCTTTCACTTGTTTGCCAACTGAATTTAAACAGTAACGTTAAAGTTACTACAATATTTAGTGAAAACTTTAATGTTTTCACATTAACTGGGACACATTAGTCGAGTGGGTGCAATTTTCAGTGCATTTCAGAATCCACACGGTGTTCATAATTCATAATATTTTACTTCGCCTCTTTTTATCGTCTGCGGGAGGGTAACTTTTCCTGCATAGTGTTATTTATTTGTGTCAGTTTTTAGGTTATTCTCATTTCCTCTAGAAAGTTTTTTTTGGGTAAAAAAATTATGCTTTGGGTCTCTATATGAAGCATTTGCAGCAATGATGATGAATTTTGTATGAAAATCTGGGACATAAAAGCAAAATAAAAACATTTTATTTCACACAAACCATTGGTTCTCGGAAGGAGGTACTCAGAACATATATTGAATTTATTTAAATTTTATTTGAATTTTAAGAGAACCTTTTTTCTTTTTACCGTACATCAACAGCTTTTGTATTATACACAAAAGCTGCAAAAGTTATATTCAACTTAAGCACTAGATATAGGTAACAATAGCCTCGGAATTACACAGTCGCCAATTACAGGATTAATCATGAAGAAAAATGATGATTGGAAGAAATATCATGCACACGTGTAAATATTACTTATAGCAAAACATTTTCTGCCCACAATACAGCATAATTAAGAACAGACTCCGGCATCAACAATACCAAGGCACATACCCTCTTAATAACACAGGCACACAACACAACAACCCGACACTTGACCAAAAATCCTTGAACGCCACTCCCAATTCTCCCCAGGCAGCGTATTATCTAAACCCGATGAGGACGAAGACGTAATTAGTAGGGGTGCTCAACGTAATTCAATTGTTGCTGGAGGACCCACACATGGCACAAACTCCGCTAATTCTGTTTACACGTGCTCCTAAATATTGGAGGTGTGAAGCATAAGCGGCATGATATTTTAACATGTCACTTGGCTCATTACAGCGATGTTAAGAAGTATGAAAGCCTAATTCAACCAGTTCCAATGTTTGTCAGAAACAAATAAGAACATTTTCACGACATTGATGAATATAAAACCATCACGCGCACAGTGTACATGTGGGAATCTTCATCTTTTTAAAGCCTGTCTCATTTTTACGCGATACTAGCTAATGCTCAACATGCTTCGCAATGTCTTGTTTATGTTTTGTTTTGTTAGGAACCTTCTTCGGTTCGCACACAACTTACCGGAGTTTCATCACAATCGGTTAAGCCATTTTCGAGTTTTTGCGAGACTAACGCACGGCAATTGATTTTTATAAACATGTACCTATAGATAAATTTATTTTGATTTTATTAATTCTTTCATCGTTATCTTGGGATCTATGCTATGCCCTGGGCTACGGAATATAAAATACTAGCTTTCCCCCCGGTTTTGCCCACGTGGAGGTCGGTAATTATCCTACGGGATCCGTACTACCGGAATAAAAAGTATCCTATGTCCTAAGCCAGGTCATGGTCTACCAGCGTGCTAAATTTCATCGAAATCCGTTCAGCCGTTAAAGGTGACACAGATAGACATAGTTAATTTCGCAATTATAAAGTACTAGTAGCGCCCCGCGATTTCACCGGCACAAGTGTCGATCCCGTGAGAAAATCGGGACAAAAAGTAACCTATGCGTTAATCCAGGGTGTCAGTCACCTCTATACCAAATTTTATCAAAATTGGTTCAGCCGTTTGTGCGTGAAGAAGTAACAAACATATAAACACACACAAATTTTCGCCTTTATAATATTAGTGTGGATGACGACACGCCGCTTGTTACCATGGATTTTACATCATTCTGAACCCACCACCTGCCATCCTGTATAGTATATAGAATAGAATAGAATACTCTTTATTATGTACACCGTATAAATTACAGACATAAATATAGAAACTGTACAAAGAGTGACTTACAGCAGAATTTCATCACTTAGACCAGAAAGCAAATCGTTCAGCAAAGAGACGAAGTTTGTGCGATTTGGCAGCTGCCGGCCGACTCAAAGGAAACACTCATGAACGAGTTATTGCGACCCGTTTAATATAAAATACAATCCTTTTGTATGAGATGCGTGTTTGTAGGTTTTATTTTGTGGAAAAGGAACTCATTTTTAGAGAGCCACAAGAATCCTTTAGCAGACATGTAGCGTACCTAATCAGCTTACAATATTCCCACTGCACATAGTGCACATGTCTTCTCCCGGTAAGAGGGAGTGGGTCGTCATCCACCACGCAGGCCCAGTGCGTGTTGGTAGATGTCGCATGATATAGATTTTTTGGTTCTAGGGCAGGCCGTTTTCTTTACGATGTTATCCTTCAATGTTTTGAGAGCAGTGGTGATGAAATAATTTACACACAGTAAAGTGCATGACTGAGTTCGAACTCACGACCTACAAATCGCAAGTCGCAGCCGTTACCACTTGGGCATCATTGCTTTCAGCAGCTGCTGCTGCTAACAGATGTATCATGTCCCAAATAAAGATCCCTATGATGGTCTGGTCCTATTTAGCAGGCGGTGATTTCATTTATATATAATAAATAATAATAAATAAACTTTGGCTACTGGTCGCGCTTAGCCCGTTTTTTTTTGTATTTTGAATGAGCAAAAAATAATGTCCGTGTTCGGACACGCAATACATGCCAAACGTGTATTGATTTGGACATTTGGCTGAACTAGAGGAACCAGATTATGTTCTAAGTAGCAAACATTAAAGCATTATTCATCATCAACATTATTTCGGCTGAAAGGCGTCCACTGCTGGACATAGGCCTCCCCCAAGCACCTCCACTTCGACCGGTTCTGTGCTTCCTGCATAGCGGATTCCTTCGGCCTTTACCGGGTCATCGGTCAACCTTGTGGGAGGCCCTAAATTATCATTATGTTTGAGGAAAAGAGAACAGTCGTATAGAGTGCATATTAACATCCGCATTTCTAAAAATGGTTGCGCATGCGTCGCGGATGCTTGATTATTGCGAGTTAAGGTCGTTCCTAACCGGAAGACACAACGTGAAGTATTTATTAAGGAGCTGTCGTTTAATATGGTATCTCATATTGTGCTCATGTTAGTGTCCTAAACTTTAAATACTGAACACGACCCAATGCATACACCGAGTACGGTAATCATCATCATTTCAGCCGAAAGATGTCCACTGCTGGGCATAGGCCTCCCTCAAGCACCTCCACTTCGACCGGTTCTGTGCTTCTCGCATCCAACGGGTTCCTGCGGCCTTCACAAGGTCGTCGGACCACCTTGTGGGAGGCCTTATAACGCTACGTCTTCCGGCACCTTCGCGGTCGCCACTCCAGAACCTTTCGGCCCCATCGACCATCTGTTCTGCGAGCAATGTGCATGTGCCCTGCCCACTGCCACTTAAGTTTGGCAATTCTTCGAAGAAAGAAAAAAAAAGGAAAAATTACTGAATGGTAATTTTAAAGCTTGTTATAAACTTGTTTTATTACAAGTTTTCGTGAGCAGCGGTGGCCCAGTGTGAGCAGGTGGTGGCCGAGTGGTAACGGCCGCGACTTACGAGCTGCAGGTCGTGAGTTCGTACCCAGTCAGGCACTTTAGTTTGTGTATTTAATTTCAGTAGGTACCACTGCTCGAAAATGGTGAAGGACAACATCTTGAGGAAACCGGCATGCCCTACAACCATAGAAATGTAAAAAAAACACAACAACTTATTTCTTATATCTATGCCTAGAACTAACAATTCGAAGACCTGTGACAATATCTGCCAACCTGCACTGGGCCCGCGTGGTGGATTACGGCCCACTCCCTCTCATCGAGAGGAAACCTGTGTCCCAGCAGTGGGAAGAGTATAGGCTGATAATGTATTATAAATTTAATCGGAATAGTTTCTCTGACCGTCGGATATAATATTACTTCATAGTCCATACTACCTCTGCGTCGCTCTCGTATCATTATTACCGCAGTTTGTCTCTGTGTCGTAAATTTCAAGCATCACCACATTTCACGGCTCACTAGCTCGTCGCCTCCTGTCGCAACAGTTTTCAACTTGCACGACATTGTCTCGTTTGAGTTACCGAAAGCATAACAACACCGGAATAACAGATGACAGAAACAAAGAAGTGATAATGTAAGGTTGACAATATTCATTTCGAAATAAGTCGTGTTACGCAAAACTTGCAATTTTACCAAATCTCCTCATTTCCACTGGTGTTTCGACATTGTTTGTCTTTCCTTAAATTTATTTTTCTAATTGATGCTAGTGACCAATGATGTATAATACGTCATTGCTAGTGACTGATGTAGTTCTCCTCACGCTATATAGGAGGTAACTTCTGCAAATTTAAGACACACCAAAATATGTGTGTGGAAACATGGTAAGAAAATTAGACTAATGGCAATGACTAAAGCAATTCTCGCTCATAACGAATTCGCAGGCAAGACAAATTAGAAGACAAAAATATTTTGGTGTGAAAATTATACACACCAAAATATGTGTGTGGAGACATAGTGTGAAAATTATACAAATGGCAATGACTAAAGCAATCCTCGCTCATGACGAATTCACAGGCAAGTACGACATCAGACATGTTGTCTGATGACTGATCGCTTAGCTTCGGCCTCACAAATTCTCGGAGCAATATTCAAACGCGTGTTAACATTCCATCTCAAATACTCCGTGACCCATTGCTACACGATTCATATTGTAATAGTCCCATTAAGATCCCAGCATAGCTATTCACAACCATTTAACACGCTTCCGTACCGTATCGAACATCAATCAATGTTATCGTAAGAGTCCCCTAAACGCTGTTCAGAACTCCAAAACCCAATAATTTGGTCAATTCTTCCGATAGGTGTTTGTTATCGGTGGCAAGGCAGATCAGGTTATCGAAATGTGTCATTTTCGATACGATAGCCTGTCGGATGGTTGTGAATAGCTATGCTGGTCCCGCAGGACTTTGTTACAGGAGTTACCCAACTTACACTGACAGTTCCCGTCTAGTCAACCTACTTACTTGATGTTAAACTGTTAAGTGGCTGACTATGATGTTCGCTTTGTGCGGTAGTTACGCCCAGTGGGGTAATAGCGTAACACACTATCAATTGCAATGGGTTTCATTTTGACAGTGTAACAACATCCATTGCGTTATTTACATTGTTGAAAAGACAATTTTTTCGAACATATCAAGCAATGAAATAGCGATATCCTTCAAAACCATTCAGATTATAATTGATCGTGTGTTTACGCAATCAGGGTGCAGTTTTTGAAAGGATAAAGATGTTGATTCTATAGAAAATGTAATTATCGATGTCTGCAGCTATATAGAATAGGTATGTTAGATTTGATGGTCAGCTTTTCGAGGTTCTTAGACGTTAGAAATTAAGCTGTTGACGTGGGATTATTCTAAAATTTGAAATAGCTGAAACTGTTGATTTCATAAATGCTAATATTATTTGTGTGTCTTTGGAACTTCTGATCCGATTCAGAAAATTCTTTCACTACTGGGAAGCTACAGGATTGTCGAGTGTCATATGATATATATTTTTGTTGAAACAAGAAATTTCACCCGGATGACGTCGAGGGCACAAGATAATACCTATTTCATAATACATCAATGAAACCATCAACACCATCTAGGTAAAATAACATTCAACAGACGAACTGCCATGTGTCATGAATATTTCAAATCATATCTTTTTAAAAAGTTAGTTGCTGCAAACCGATCTAAAGGAAAACGATGCTAAAAGGTGGGAACATTATCATAAGCAAATATGGACCCTGAACATAATTTCTAAATCGCTTTTGAAGGCACGCATGGCAACAGAGAGAATGATATATGTATAAAGAGAGATACAGGATACGAACTTTGCAATGAAAGAAAATATTTACATAATAGGTACAGGGTGCAGGAACGCGCAACTTGTTACCATGGATTCAGTAGGTACAGATGACAGCAGGCACATCAAGCTACCCGAAACTGTCAAATTTACCAAATAAATTTTGAACCTTATGGGTTAGCGATAAAGTTGAAAATCTATTAAAGAAATTTGACAGATTGTAGTAGCTTTAATGTGCTGGCGTCTGTACACGATTCTGGACACCCTTTTTTTTTTCCGTCTCATACATTTTGCCGCGGATTGGATATCGGGCTAAACATTGAAAGAAAGAAAAATATGTTTATTTGCCACAAAAAACACGTGCATACAAAAAGATAATGGCATTTTTCTGTAAATCAGGTGATTGTTTTATTGATAACTGACGAAAAATTTCTACGCTAGAGGGTTTACAATCATGTGCTGAATTCTCATGGTTACAGCTAACAGACATAAAATAATAATACTATATAAAAAGGGAAAGAATAGTCGGCCATCAAAAATTTCGTCCGCATCGCTGACAACAAAAAAGTAATAGCTAAAATTAAGCAACATACATACCCTTATACATTTAGCAAGAAATACGAAAATTAAACTTCTTTGAACCAACTTCTCTCCTCCTTCTAATTTATAACGTGTAACAAGTAAAAGTCAAGTGTACAATGAGGGGTTATTAAATAAATCGTCATCCCCTACTCGTTTAATGGCATAATGGTTGTGTGAGACTTGGCGAATGTCGTCTGCAGATAAACAAAGTTCCATTACTACGCACTTATGTCACGGGCGACGCAAGTGAGGAGATGTGAGCGGGGAGAAGAAATGGCTTTTTGGGGAAGAAGTAAGAAAATAATAAGAGAGAAAGACAGAAAAATTCATTAAAAAAACAAAAACCTCTTTCTTTAAAAAGAAATAGTTTCGAGAACGAAGTTTAAAACATTACATTACATTACAGTACAGACGCCAGCACATCAAGCTACTACAATCTGTCAAAGTTCTTTAAT
This sequence comes from Luperina testacea, assembly GCA_927399505.1. Classification (NCBI taxonomy): domain Eukaryota; kingdom Metazoa; phylum Arthropoda; class Insecta; order Lepidoptera; family Noctuidae; genus Luperina; species Luperina testacea. The sequence goes on along the minus strand of OV656762.1, from coordinate 2,458,702 downwards.
AGATTTTTAACTTTATTGCTAAAGCATAAGGTTCAAAGTTAATTGGGAAAATATGACAGTTTCGCTTGACGTGCTGGCGTCTGTACATTCAAGAGAGGTGATCTCGCTCTCGATTTTATATAAAATCCTTTAACAACAGAACTCTGAAAGGAAACCCCTATATAACAAGGTCGATGAGCTTAAACTAAAGTGTTAGGTTAGGTTTCTCCGTCTTTCTATTTTCGTTTATCCGTCTCGGTTTATCCGTCTTTCTATTTTAGTACATTATAAACAGTTTTCCTGCCTACCTAAGCAGCTTTATCCAGGTTGTTTGTGTCTACTCAAAAACATTATAATATATAATAATGTTAAGCAAGCAATGACTTGAGTAGATAAGCAGTTTTCCGAAAAACTTTTTTTAGATCTTTATCCTTCCCTTCGTGGGCGCTTTCATTTAATAACACTCACACACACAATACACACGCACACACCGACTTACTAGATTTATTTGTAAAAACCTATTCCAGGCATTTGAACCATTCTTCTAGGTACAACTTTTCCTAGAAATCTTTTAACTTGACGTCGCAAGCCCTTTGAATCACCTTTGTTTATGCTCTCGACATGAAAGCCTTTCATGATACGCCTAGGATTTGAATACTGAAATTTTATCTTTTTCTTTTATCACAATCACTGTGATTGTGATAAAAGAACAAGATAAAATTTCAGGATATACTTCGTCTAAAAGATACGCTTTGGGAGTTATTTTTAGAAGAAAATCTCATATTTGTGTATTCATATCTTTTTATGAGTGGGTAGATCTCTAAGCGATAGTAATTTTGTGAAATGGAAGTAAGTGGAGAAGACTTTTTTATTACTTTTCCTCGTGTGATATACTATAAAAAAAACTAGTCAAGTGCGAGTGGGACAAAAACGCCGAAAAAAACACGTTTGTTGTATGGGAGCCCCCCTTAAATATTTATTTTTTCTGTTTTTAGTATTTGTTGTTATAGCGGCAACAGAAATACATCATCTGTGAAAATTTCAACTGTCTAGCTATCACGGTTCATGAGATAGATCCTGGTGACAGACCGACAGATGGACAGTAGTGTTAGTAATAGGGTCCCGTTTTTACCCTTTGGGTACGGAATCCTCAAAAAGATACTTAAAATTGTGGTATTATTGCGACATTTATTAATAACATAGAGTAATCTGTAGGTGCTTTGAAAAATGTTATAACGAAAAATGTTAAGTTTTATTTCTACGCATTTGTGTGAGAAAGTAAGCACGTTCAAATGATTTAATCCTTGAGTTCCCTAGAACTGCGTTGCGTTGGACTTTTGATAACAAAGGACACTGGCAAACGCCCATACTTCGTCAGGCCCACTTTTTCAACTTAACAGACAATAATAATAAAAATGCTAAAATTACTGGTCATAAACATTATTTACTATAAAAACATCAATATCAATATTTATCATGGGAATAATGAGATATTAGTGAGATAACATAAAACATTTTTCAGGTTATAAAAGTAAAAATATTTAAGGTAATTGAGAAAAAGAAACCATTTTTAATTAGAATAAAGCTCTTTTTTATTAATTTTCACAAATAATCAATAACTCATCTAAAAATTGAGCTGGTGGGCATATGTTTGGCTCATGTCTAGCCCATGACAAGTACCATATAATAGACATGACATGAGGACAACACCCTACAGTGCGTCTGCCCACCAAACAGTTGCAACACTATTGCTTTATAGCATCACGACGCCCGCTAAGATTATTATTTATTACAATGAAAACAAAGTACACTCTTCTGCTAACGTGCCGACTTTGGATTCTTCCTCTGAGCAACCATTTATTGTCATTTTGTGAAATTAAGTCTCGTAAATTGCTGTTGCTTTCTCTGTATTTTTCAATTTCATATTGTCCTCCACTTCGTATATGTTCACCATAATATGATCTAACATCATACATTTTATTTATAACAAGGTAAATCACAAAAGAAAACAGTCGAGTAAATCACAAGTACGCAAGAGTCTGTGGGAGTGAATGACATCTATTATTTGATTGATTTATTCAGCTCATTTGACGTTTCTTGAGTTGACACTTATATTTAATTTGGCTTCTAGCATTTTGATCCATCATAAAATCAACACAAACCCACAATTATTATGAACCAAAAACGTTGAAGTTAACAAAAATATTTGTGTAATGCATCAACAGATATATTTTGACTTTCAAAATGGATCTATTATTGATAATAATAATTAAATAATGAGAAATCATGACCTCTGGTATCTCATAATAATATATTATATATTTTACCCCTGGCAACCCAGTCAATGACTTCTACAATTCCCGTGCATTTCCTAAGTTCATTCAAAATGACTTCCGCTATCATCTTCTTTTTATTGTGTTTTTCAGAACCCCATGGTTAAAAGGCGTTTAAAAATGACTGTAAATAACTATTTAATTAAAGATTTTTTTTTTAATATATTTCATTCGTGTCCGCTCCTGGGCCTAATTTTGCCAGTGTCCTTTAATAAAAGTAACAGACTGGGAGAATTTACTGACGAAGGAATTTCTCTCGTCATAAAACATTACATCATAAATGCTAGGTTTAGAAATAAGTGTTTCTAAGATCACGTAAAACTATCAATTTGAAACTGAATGATGTTTTGAAAAATAAAGCTTTGTTTGCCACTGTTATAATATATCGTGGATGAATAAAATCCGTTTTCGGTTTAAAGGATCCGTTTTCGGGGAAAGAACCTAGGGGTATCGCCCCTAGGTTCTTTCCCCGCTAGGTTCTTACCAGTTACCCAGTAACTGGGTAGTGAAAGGTCAGATAGGCAGTTGCTTAATGTAAAATACTGGTATTCAACTGCATTCGGTTAGACTGGAAGCCGACCCCAACATAGGTATATGATGATAATGAATAACATCCGTCTTCAGCGTCTCTAGCGTATGTATGATAACAATAATCCAAATACAAGTAGTTATCTAACACTGTTTCATTCAATCAAAAAGTTTCTTTTAATAAGTAGGTGGATTATTTCATTCTATTTTCTCAACAAGGATCACAATAGCTCATTGTTATTTGTAATTGATTTCTATATCCATTCTAGGATTTAATTCTGTCATAAGCTTGGTTGTTAATGTTTTGGTTTGATTGTTTGTTTCGCGAATGTTTGTGTCAAAATAAAAATATTTCATTTCACATACCTAAACTTACATGGGCACTTATGAAACGTCAGAAGTTAGCTGCACGGTTCCAATTGGACGTTTCTTATGGAGAAGAGCTGGCAAGAAACTCTACGATTACTCTTTTAATATTTTTTTTTTTAATTTCGGTTTTTCGTTTTTTGACACCAACTTCCGTAATTAAAGTTATTTTTCACTTTGTAGTGTTTTATTTTGGAAGTCGGTTGTTTTGTTTTTGTAACAAAGTTTTTATTTCTCACTTTTTAGTTGTACCTGTTCCACGAAAATTCATTTAACACTACTTGCTATGTAAATATCAGTGACAGGAAGTTATTAAAACATCATGAATATAAACTAAGTGGAAAAAAATCGTATTATTCAAGCTAACTCAAAAACTACCCAAGCAAAATTAATCAAATTTATATAGGACCCATCCCCTAGAAGCATGCCTTATCCATTAGAAAAATAATTTTGCAAATCTGTCTATAGGTATATGGCGGTGTTATGCCCGAACACACATAAAAGAAAATATAAACATCCGAATTGAGAACCTCCTCCTTTTTGAATAATGTTTTTTTTCAATATTTGTGTTATATCGTATGAATGTAACACACTCATACACATAAGGGAGAAAGCAGCAGTATCCCGATAATCTTAGATTAATAAATTACCAGGCCACTCAGAAAGTATTGCGAAAAAATGTTTTTATGTATGAGAAACTGGCCAGTTATAATCTATTTTGAAAATATGATTTTTTCTAAGTAAATACCTATTTTTACTTTTTATTTTTGGAACGTACCTACGTTCCAATTTCAAAATTTCCCTCCACATTGTTTGCGAGCTAATCTGCGCCGGGAACATTGTCCCGCTAAGATTTTTTACGATTTCAAGTGTCGCCTAAAACCGGACGAATCGTACGATAGACTTTAAATGGCATTCATGGATAAAGTCCCTTCTAACTCTTCTAAGGCAACCGTGTATCGTTGGTATAACGAATTCAAGCGCGGCCGATTAACTTTGGGGGATGAAGAAAGCAGCGGTCGCCCTTTGACGGCTGTTATGGAAGAAAACGTGCTATCAGTGAAAAATTTAATCCAAGTTAGAGGTATCTTCATGATTTTTTCTATCCTATCAAATTTATGTATGTTTTCAACACACTATCTACCTAGCATATATACTGAAGAATATGATATATTTTTCTGATTTTGTTTACTGTAGTCAATCATTTACTTTTATTGCTTCTAAAACTTGCATTTTTTGCGTTTAGGTCCTGTTATAAGATGATTGATTTCCCTTAAGATGTAAACACATGACTTCTTCTTCTTCTACTTCTAGTATCCTGTCTTCTACATATTTTCACGGTCTTATTCACGGCGAAAACTATCACACTCAAGTTTATTTGCTACTTTATCTCCTGTCTGTCTGTGCCTCAAGAAAACTCGATCAGACTACTTACCTAATTGAATTACTATTCGCATGACGGATGGAGTAAGTCTCTGGTGTACACGTAGTCTGGAAGAATTTCATCTTACACTTAGTTTATTGGATTGTCGTCGGTATATCACTAGGTGTTATAACTATGTTTTATTTATCCTTTTGATAGTATCTTATTTTGTGAATGTGAGGACTTTGTAGGCCTTGTAGACTTTAGATCTGTAGACCATTTTTTATTTTATCAAGTACCTGGTTCTTGTTGACAGGACTACGCTGTCTTCCCATACCTACTGTAATTTGAAAATATTGTAAAAACCAATTATTTGTAAAAAGAGTAACCGTAGAGTTTCTTGCCGGCTCTTCTCCATAGGAAACGACCAACTGGAACCGTGCACCTAGCTTCTGTCGTTTCGTAAGTGCCCATGTAGGTTTATGTGAAATAATATATATATTTATAATTTGATTTTGTGGGTGTTGTGTTAGTAGAGGAATGTGTGTCAGCTGCTTGTTAGAGAAAGCAGCGATGAGTGGGGTAACACGTAAAGGCTCGTACACACAGGCGCGACGCGACACGCAACACAAAGGCACCGCAAGTCGCGCAACGAGCGGTGCCTTTGTGTCGCGCGCGATTCGCGTCGCGCGTCGCGCCTGTTTGCAGGAGCCTTAATACACTGACAATTATAATTAGCATATAATGTTCCCACTGCTGGGACACAGGCCTCCTATCTTCGAGAGGCAATGGGCTGTAATCTACCACGCGTGCCCAGTGCGGGTTGTAGATGTCTCATGTCATAAAATTTTTGGTTCTAGGACATGTTTTCTCACGATGTTTTCCTTCAGCATTTTGAGAGCAGTTGTGATAGTCGGCTTCCAGTCTTACCTGATGCAGCTGAATACCAATATTTTACATGAAGCGACTGCCTATCTGACCTCCACAACCTAATTACTGGGTAATACGATACTCCTTGGTAAGACTGGTTGTCAGACTTTCGGGCTTCTGACGACCTCGTGCTTTCCGAGGCACGGGGGGGCCTTGATTTGGTTACCCATCCACGAACTAACCGCGACAAGCGTAGCTTAACATGATCTATCGAGCCGTGCGACTGAACATTATTTTCGAATATAATTTACTCACAAACAAAAGAAGAATGATTTACTTTACTAACTTGCTTTGTGGGAAAAAAAAACAAGTTTATTTTAGGTGGAAAGTTTTTTATTTCCATTACGATATTATGTCAGTTGATTATTATGTGTTACTTGTAAGCATGTTAGGTTACATCAACAGTAAATTGATTTGCAAATTACATTAGATAATTAACCCCAGCCCTGACCTTACTTGATTATGTCTTGACACGTGATGATAGCATTTCTAATGATAAACTGCCATGTCTATGAATAATCTCAGTTGATAATTATAATTATAATTATACAAAAATAAACATGCGACTCGTGCAATACAGAAATTGATTTCAAGGACAGGAAACTGGTTTCTGGCCTCTGCCCCACTCAGTGACAGCGTCTGTGATTCGATCAATCAACCTAGGATATCGCAGTCCACTGCTGAAGATAGGCTTCTGTCATGCCGCGCCAGCACTGGCTGTCCAAGTCACCTTCTTTAGGTTTTCGGTCCATCTATCTGGGGGGCGCCTTACTACGCTTGCCGATACGCGGTCTTCACTCCAGGACTTGTCTGCTCCACCGGCCATCGGTCCTTCGACAACCATGGCCAGTAAAAAAGTAACAAACATAAACACACAAAAACTTTCGCCTTTATAATATTATTAGTGTAATTGAGCTGATGCTTATATATTTGTACCTATCTGTAACAGGTGTTCAATCAATAACAGTGCTTATAATATTAGTATTTACGCTTATTATTACTTTCAACTTATTAAAGTGGAGTCATTTTAATAGGTAACATTTGACAATTCATAAAATATTCAACAACGTAACCTTGTAACGGCGGGCATAAAATAACATATTTTTTCGTTTTGTTAGAACTGCACAATTGCTTACCTTTTTTCAATTACGATTACATATTTATTGTAATAATGACAGATACGAGTAATTTTACGATTTGCTTTCATTAATAAACCATTCTAAACATAATAAACAATTAATTCTGATCTAAAGAACTGAACGTCGTTACAAGGTTACGTCAGTTAACCATTTTTCTTTTTAAACACTAGGGATGTTACTCTAAAAATCGAAAGCTGATAAGTAGAATCGAATGCAATGATGACTTGTGAAGAAATATCACCATAAATTAATAACCACGTTGTGATTATAATAAAAAAATTATTTATTATTCTTTTAACTAACTAGTTATAAAAATACAAAAAATAATGAAATAGAAAAACTGCCTCCTCGCATTCGCCTCTAAAACTACAAGTGATTACCATGAGGAAATAAACTTTGAGGTTTTTAAAGAGTGATTTGAGAAGCTGCTAGTCAGCTTAGAAAACCCATCGAAAATTGTAATGGACAATGCACCGTATCATTCTGTACAAGTTGATAAACCACCAACTCAAGCATATAAAAAGCAAGAAATTGTCTCGTGGCTGGTAAGAAATGGTGTGGATGCAAGTCCATCTTTATTAAAAGTTGAGTTGTTAAATCTAGTAAAAGCAACTAAGCCGTCCAAGCTCCGCTATGTAATCGATGAACTAGCCCTAGAGCATGGACACGAAGTTATTCGATTGCCTCCCTACCATTGCCAGTATAACGCCATCGAGCTTATTTGGGCACAAATAAACGGTTATGCAGCGCGGAACAATACTGAACCACCCTTCAGTACTGCTAAAATGATGTCTCTGCTACAAACTGCGTGTGCAGAAGTCACTACAGAAGACTGGAAAAAAGTCGTAGAGAAAACAAAGAAAATAATTTTACAAGATTTTGAACGAGATGTGAGAATAGACAATATTATTGAAAATGAATTAATAATATCTCTGAGTGCTGACAGCAGTGATGAAGATGACAATACTTTTAACAGTTCTGATAGTCTGTTCAACTGAATAAATGCAATTTTTTTGTTAAATTGTGTACTTGTCTTATTTTGCTCCTTAAATTTACGAAAAAAATAATAATAATGGGACAGGGATTCGCCTGATGATTTTTTAAATTCGCATATGTTTCAAGTCCGTATCGATTCATTCACTTTAATCGATGTTCATAAGCAGGTCACCTCACTATGAGGATAAAACTGACAGACGTCAAATGTTACCTATTAAAATGACTCCACTGTAACAGATGGCGAGCCATTGTCATATTAATAAAGAAAATAAAGCGACTGAGTAACAAATGAACCATGAATGTTAAACAAGTTAAACATGTTTTTATTTTTCCTCTTCTACAATGTCATTGTTTTTTGTTTGTTTTATAACAGGACTATGTGCAATAAAAATGAAAGACATTTGTTTTGTGGTGTTTGCATTAACGTATATTATGTTAGCCTCGTTATATATTTTAGTTAGGTAAATAATATTTTATTATTTCTCCTGATTTTGTTGCAGTTTCCATGTTGAACTTTTTTATTTTAATTAATATTTATTTATTTAGACTACAATGCGTTCTACAGTGTTAGTAACTAAATAGCCTGTATTATTACTTAATAACTAAATAAAACAGATCGGCACCCTAATTGCGTTACACAATTTAAATCTGAATAATTTTAAAGGATACCTAATGCTAATTCATTGCTTCATACGTTAGAAAAAAAAAAAAATTAACACAACACTTCTATCATTACAGGATATCCCAAAGCGATAGGTTGGTACTTGGCTTATACTTATTTTACAAATTGTAACACAAATGGTATGCAGATATACTTGCGAATTCATTCAAAGAACAGGAAAAAATGTCAATCCTTTCAGCGACTCCATTGAGTGTGCGTAATGCGCGAGTAACTGGCGCTTTTAAAAGCAAGTTAGTCCTGCCGAAATTGTCTGCTCAACAACGTACATATTGCAATGAATGTTGTTGAACTGTCAAAATTAATGTCATTGTTACTGAGAGTGTGTTAAGGCTCCTTCAAACAGGCGCGACACGACACGCGACACAAAGGCACTGCAAGTCGCGCAACGAGCGGTGCCTTTGTGTCGCGCGCGATGATATCGCGTGTCGCACCTGTTTGTAGGAGCCTTTATGCAACTATCCCGCAGCAGGTGCGGTTTGCAAGCGCCCACACTAGCGGGCTTATAGTAGCATTAATACACACACACTGGAACAGTATCAATAGCGCTAGTTCTCTTGGCGCGTGGTAAAATCTCACTATAACACAAAACAATTGCATAATATAATATTTACCATCGGATATAGATAGATAGATGAACCATTTATTTGGCGCACACAAAAAGACAGCACAACACACAAAAGTACAATATTAGATGATAACCAAATTACCCACATGATTATAATATAAAAACAAGATGCGATAAAAAATAAAATTAAAAACCATCGAGATATAAGTACTAACGTTAAAAACACATATCGAAATAAAAGTGACACTATGATGAATACATTAATAATCACGAAACATACACAGTGCGGTGTGCGTCTCAAGGTTGCACCAAATGGGAATCTAGCAGTGCGATTCTGTAACCATCTCACCGTGAAAACTTGGGTGAAGTGAGCGTGGAGTGAGCTGTCAATAGTGTCAATTCCTAGAAAAAGCAAACTCACTTCACCTAAGTTTTCACGGTGAGATTTTTACAGAATCGACCGGCAGCTCAGCATGTGTCAGGCAAATGTTCTGCTGGATCCCTGCTGTGACACACGGACGTTGAGAAGACGAGATAAAATTGGTGTTGTGACAGGTGTTATGCGCAGAGTGAAGTTTTGTAAGTATACCCGACACTTTAATTATGTATTCTACAGTAAGTTTTGCATTGGGAAACGTTCTTGTTCGTAGGTGATATCTATGATATTTACTAACTGCGGTCCCCTGTCAACGACCTTCGAACGCCGAAAGATCCGTGCAGCAGGTTTATTTATTTTTTTGGTTTTTTATTGAAATGTTTGTATAATCAGTGGATTTTTTTCCGATAATCAAAAAGTCATGGTCATATCCGTGGCTGGCGTGAATACATTGACAACTCGACTTGTATGTTTTTTTTTTTATTGGCTTAATACGTCCTATGCATTAGGAATTTATATGAAAAAAATTGACAGCTCATAATATACATAACTTTTGGAGCAATCGACTATGGTATTATGTTGACATCTCGCATTTTTACGTGTTTTACTTGACAACACAACATGTCAAATTAACAATTCACATGTTTTTGTGAACGAACATTGATATTTTGTTATATCAACTTATCCCCAGTAACCAAAATATTATTTGTTATTTGATATCTCAACTTATACACATAAAATTTTTCTCTTTTAATTGACAAATTGAGATGTCAAGTTATACCCAACAGAAATATTTTTGCTTAAATTGTGATATATTGAGATGTCCAGTAATCCAGTTACGGTCAGCTAAGCTCTGAACCCTAAAATGTACTATGACTGTATAGTTAAGTGTCGGTTACAAAAAACTTTGAATAAATATGTTTAGTTGCCAACATATAGACCTAAATTGTATTAAAAAAATAATCGAGTTGTCAAGATGCTTCCGTAAAAAGTAAAGAGAATATCGTGGCACAGGCACGTCCCTAGCGCATCCTCCTTTCAATTCAATAAATTTTAGGAAAGGAGGAAAAGCCATCATTGATATCTATAAGTTGAGCCAAACTTCTAAGGAGGCTTTGCCAATTAGCGCAGAGAAAAAAAAGGATTTGATGGACATGATTGACCTCACTGACGATTCCTATAAGGAATTTTATATTAAAATAAAAACTGTTGGTGATGTCTCTGCATCTAATGATCCAGATTTGGACGAGGACAAACCAGATGACGAGGTTTTTGAGGTCCAATAAAATATGACTGTGTACGTAATATAACGTAATAATACGTATATTTAAAGTTGATCAGGTCTGTCAACTTTAAATAATTATTATTACGTTATTCCTTCTTTATTCTTTTCTTTCTTTATTAAGTATTTTTCCGTTGTTTGGCGCAATAAAACAATTTACTAGTTATTTATTTTTTTATTTATTGCTTTTAAACTAGGAAACTGATAGGTTCGTGGTTTTTCAATTTAATATTTGTTCAGTTAGAAAAACTTTGCTTGATTTGAGTAGGTAAGTCCTTCAACGAATCAACAAATATATTTATATTCGTCATCAGTGGTTTGATTGGTCCTCACTGTGTTTGTCATTAATAACATTGTTTACATACTAATATTCCCCACTCAGAAGGTGAATAAGTTGATAACTGCTAGTGCATAAGTTGACAACTCGGTGAATAAGTTGATAACTCGTTGGTGAACGATTTGACAAGTCTATTATTATGCAAACTATGGGGTATTTCGTTTATTTATTGTCATCATCTAAAAGATGGTACAAAATAACCCTTAAAACAACTAAAACACATACGGTAAACTAATTTACCGATTTACCAGAAGAGGTCAAACCTTTAAAATGGCCGTCCTGACAAATTGCCATTTTAGACATGTCAACATATTCACGCCAGCCACGGATATAATGTGTTAACCTGTCCGGGGGCGTTTAGAGAGGCAGGTTTAGGTGCAGCGCAGACGGTAAATTTTTTGTGCGATCGAGTCTGCGGCGCACAAAAAGTCTGCATGGCGCGCAAAAAGTCGGTCGACGGCGCACATCTTCGATCATTCTGTCGGTTTCTTTTTAAATGTCTATCATGATATTCTGCCTTAGAAGTATCATAAATTGCTGGTCTGTTTTGTATTTCTTGAATTAACATCGTTACATCGACCACTGGCGCCATGATAATAGATCGCGTGCGTTACGTCCACCCCTAGCAAATGCAGATTGCCGACTAAAGTGTGCGCCGTCTGCGTTAGCGCGCGTTGAAGCAAATAATGTACTCTGTGGAAGCAAACGTTCAATTTTTTTCACACACTTTTTGTGCCGAGCGGTCTGCCCGAATTAAGGCTCGTACACACAGGCGCGACGCGACACGCGACACAAAGGCACCGCAAGTCGCGCAACGAGCGGAGCCTTTGTGTCGCGCGCGATTCGCGTCGGGCGTCGCGTCTGTTTGCAGGAGCCGTTACACGGATTTTTTGTGCGCCGGACTTTTTGCGCGTCGTGTGCGTTACTGCATATAATTGCATAGGTTCTATTTTCATAGACTAAAAAGTGCGTCACGGATAGTCTGTCGTCTGCGCTGCACCTTAATGTTTCTCTCGCCCGTGGCAGAGGTGTTGTAAGGTTATGTGGGTGCGGAATATTATCTATAGGTATTTACTCGTGTGTTCGTTTCCATTAGCATGTCAATAGCTCGATAACGTTTATTTAGAACTAGCTGTGCTCGCGACTTCGTTCACGTGGTTGTTGGAAAACAATAATGTCTCTCGTTACTAATTATTTTTCTATTTCTAAAATAAAAGTAGGCTAAAGTACTTCGTATTAAAATCAGCTATCTGCCAGTGAAAGCCCCGTCAAAATCTGTCCAGCCATTTCGGAGATTAACCGGAAAAAACAGAAGCACAAAAAATTTAAAAATAGTTTTTTTGTTAGAAGTAAGTACCGTATATTTATGTACTTTCATATGCATTTAGTAAAATTTTCCAAATCAACCTTGAACCTTATGCTTTATGCTTATCTATTAAATACATTTCATCGATTGTAGTAGCTTGATGTGCTGGCGTCTGTACGTACATATATGAATAAATGTAAGTCTCAGTCACATATACATAAAAAACTTTAACCTTTTTACTAGTAGAATGATAAAGCGGAAATATTTGCAACGCTCATGAAACGCGTTGGTATTTTGTAAAGTTAATTGGTTATATATAATACCTACCTAGCTGCCTTTATAAAACAATTATATTGTATGTAATATTATTGATGTAGATATTAATATAAACAGAATCCTTTCGAATTTGTATGTAAAGGCACTGTTTTATTTACACAGCCGAGCAACGTATTGATGCTTGTTTTAAATAAAGGTAAGTCAAAGACCTTCTGATTCTTTCAATACTGATTCACCTTGCAGTTTTTATTTTAAAGACTCCGTACCGCACACTACGCACTGATGCGTAGTAGTAAAACATTCGTAATTATACAAGGTACAAGTAATTTAAATGGTGTTGGATCTGAAAAGAGGTCATTTTATTGTTTATCATTATGAACAACTTTTACTATGAGACCAAACCTGAAATCGCGAAAAAAAAAATCAGCTGTTCCCTATATGCCACTAGGCTGAGTTTATTTAACTAGTGGGGATTTCTGGAAAAAAAATAACAATGTCCGCTTGTGGGGATTTGACGGTGGGGATTTCTGGAATAAATCATTTTGTCGAGTTATGCGAACATAAATGTGTGATTTTATTTCGCGATTTCAGGTTTGGTCCCGTAGAGATATCTACAACGCCACACACGATGCGAACAACCTGTCATACTAACGCCACACAAAATCCTGCATCGCGCAAGCAGAGTTTACCGCGCAACTAGTATAGATACAACGGCCCGACATGAATCATCGGGCAGTTGCCCGCCAGACACAACACCCGTCTGGTCGGAGGATCCTCCCTTTTCTATACAGTATGAGTGAACTATACACCCGTTCTTCATACTTGTATAGTACCATAGTAAAAGTTGTTCGTGATGATGAATACAGGTACTTTTCAGGTCCAACACCATTTAAATTACACCTTGTATGCTACAAAATATAGAAAAACATTGTTTATTGTTGCGATGTTTATTGTTATAAGTAGTGGAAGAGAGTGAAGAGCAGTGGTGACCCAGTGGTAACAGCCTCGACTTTCGAGTTGTGGATTGCTCTCAAAAACTGTGAATGAAAACATTGTGAGGAAACCGGCCTGTCTTAGGATCAAAATTTGAAGACATGTGACTTCTACCAACCCGTACTGGACAAGCGCGGTGGTATACGGCCCATTTCCACTCACTGAGAGGAGGCCTGTGTCACAGTCCTGTGTCCCAGCAGTTGGAACGGCTGATTATCATCGATATTTGCAATGAAACAACGTTGAAATGTTTGTAACAATGCTCAAAACATGATACGCTCTGTTGTCCAGGCCTTCATCTCGCCATGGATGGCATTGAATTGAAGAAACAAGTAAAAAAAATCCTTTTTTGTCTTGTTTTTATAATGGTTATTAAAGTAAATAAAGGTTGTTGTGGTTTAATTAGTTCAATACATAAGGAAAGCCCAAGTAAATATAAAACAATATTTTCTGTAAAACTTACCTATCTCTTATTTTTTTTCTTGTCTTCGCTTACTTTGTTTAAACATACCTTAAAGCCGTCAAAAATATCAAAAACTGGATTGCAAACATAAGAAGGGATTTTTCCGTTTCAATATGAATTTACAATATTTATTTATTTATTTGCTCTCATATACATCACACATTTAACTGAATATTTACTATCGGTTTTTGTATGTGAACCCTGCCAGGGCGCAGCACTATAATGTTGGTTTGCTGCTGAGTTTTTGGTCATAATAACATAAATTGAGTCAACAAATTACAATTCAAATACAAAATTTTATTTACGCTACTGCTACAACGTTTTCATTCACTGTATCTAACAAATGATTTTCTAATCATTTTTGATAATACGGTACGCGTAGGTGAACCTCAGTCATTATTAGCAAGGCCGTGACTTAATATCTTAAGAACTGAGTTCCATTCATCGTGCGGTTTTAATTGTAAATGTGAATAAAATCCTTATATTACATCTATACGAGTATAACATTTACATTAGAACAAAATACTTTCTATTAAGTACACCATATAATACACACATTACACTACCACCACATACACCACCACCATTACATTTGCGCAATTCGAACTAAAAAAATATTTGTTGAAAAGTTCTCATTATCTTTTTAGGACAAAAAAAGAAATACAGAAAGCCACGAATTGCTTACGTATTTCTATTTGGTTTCATCTAAAATCGTCGTATACTTTTGTGACCCAATAAAGAAGATCGTAAAGTCAAAAGTCACCTTTATCCGCGCAACTAAAAATAGTCTCTCAATTGTCTCAACAATATCCGCGAAAATATCACGACAATTTTGACGGTCACGGAATTCACAGAGTACAAAAGAATATTACAATTGTGAAATGCACTTTTTGTTTACGTCCGTATTAACTCACCATATAGAATTATATATTGTATTTTGTATAATTCAAAGGAGTATTGTTCTGTAATGCGTTCTATAGTTTCTGCCTGTCCCCAGAGTTATTTTTACTTATTACTAAACAAAAAAAAACTCTGGGGACTACTTAACACCAGCCATTATTGACCCAGTGCAGAGCAAAGGCTTGTAAGGATATACTGAGAAGGAACGCGCAAAAAATAATCTTTATTATTTATAAATCTATTAATATTTAAAAATTTATAAATATAAAAAGATATGGATATTTATAGTCTTTATAAATTGTAGACGCCTCTAGTTTATTAAATTGTAGACGTGCTAAGTGTATGACAAAAAAGTGCATTACGCAAAAGAAAATCAATGTTTGTGTTTATGTGCTCTGCGGCCGGCGATTTAGTCGCGACTCACATTAGAGGCGGATGCACGATAATAGTCGCTCTGTGAATGGGAGTCGTTACGACAATCGAGTCACAATGCATTTGTTCGTGGGCCGAACTGTACCTTGTTCTACAAATTGTGAGTTACATTCAATATTGAGACTTAGTCGCGCGATATTGTCTCGTGAAAAGCGACAAGACTTAATTGTTTTTTTTTTGTTGATTGTACTTGAGTGATTATGTTATAACATAAAAAAAAGTGTTAGGGGTTTACGTTTACCAGTGTGTTTTTATAGTAAGTTAACAGTTAAGTTTCTAGTGTGAAAGAGTTTTGCCGGTACGAAAACCATCGAGAGAGAGTGCAATACAAAAGTAAAATTCATGATCACAACAAAGTAAGAAAATTGTGACCATGGAAAGTAAATATGATATTAATTAAAAATTGTGCAACAGTTCTATCGGATTTGGTTCAAAGAAGTTTTTCCAAAATATAATTTTGTGAACAATAAACAGTGTTGTGCCACATCCTGCCATGGCTTCCGAAGAAAAACCCACGAAAACCCATTTGGACGATGTGCTGGGAAAGTTTGCAATGTTTGGACCATACCACGGACAGTTGATGTTGTTCATTGGTCTAGCCTATGCCTCAAACTCAGCCTACAGTTCAAACTATGTGTTCGCAGTCGAAGAAGTTGGATATAGGTCAGTGTTGCACTTTTTACAACACTATTCACTTTGTTTTTGATCGCGGAGCGAAGGACCATTTGTTATTTCAATGTAGTTTTTGTTTGATCCAAAAGACCATTTGGGAGTGATGAGATTATTATGGATATGTGGTCATAGTCCCTTCACTAGCTTAAGATGACTACAATGTTTTCCAGTTTATAATCCCTGGTCTTTCAAGGTCGAATTCCGAACTCTTTTATCCCCCGGCCAACTGCAAAGTGAAAGTAACACTAGCACAACACACGCACATTTTCTCCCAACTTGTTCTTTTTTGAGTTTGTGTGTTTTCTTTGCGTCATGTTTTACAGCAAATCAACGTATTTTCTTTTTCTCACGGTTGAGTGTCATTCCTTTTTCGTTCCTAGCAACTAGGACTTATCTAGAAAACATGAACCGATAATCTCTTCATAAAGTTAATCAGTAGCCATTTTTCTTCTTCAAAACTTCGCTACATTTAGCCGCGTCTTCGGTGGCCGAGGTCACTTTGACAGCATGTTTTGGGACACAGGGCAGGATATGAAGTGGAGCATAGTTTGCAGAAGCCATTAGAACACGATGTTATTCTATTTGATTGTCAGGATCAGTAGGTATCATTATCTCTTAAATAAACAGCGCTACGGATCTTATTGTCAAGTTCAAGTTACTTTCTCTGATTTGTATTACATGCACAATGAACAGTGCACAAGGATTCCTAAATAGTATAGTTCTGTATTTGTATACAAGATGCGCTATACTCACCTTTAACATACCATATTTTTACGGTTCTTCAGTCGTTCTTATTCTTGTTCGTATGTTGTATAAGTCACAATTGTTTTGTAAAAATGTTTTGTAAATACTTCTGACATACATACTTTGTAAGTTAATTGTTACTAACGCTATGGGTGGAATCATAGCGTTAGTAACGAGTAACAGCTGTGCTGGTGCGGAAAACCTCGAACGGCGTAAATACTCCAATCTCTTTGGAACTTACCTATATGTTTGAGCCGTTTGGGGTTGAAACACTAGGGCCATGGGGCCCGAGTGCCCACTTATTATTTCGAGACATCGCGAAGCGGTTGGTCGACTCTTCACGTGACCAGAGGCTGACCTGTTTTTTGGCCAAAGAATCAGCATTGCCATACAACGTGGCAATGCTGCCAGACTTTTGGGCACGTTTCCTGTTGACAGCTATGCGGATGAATGTTTTGATGTCCTTTGATCATTTCCCCTCCTTTATATAATTGTACATATTATTATTATTTCAAAGCTGTCAGCTTTTTAAATTATGTAAACACTTTAAATAAATAAAGTCAATGTTTTTATTTAATTGTGTAGAGGTCAAACAGTATCCAACGGGAACACACTACCGAAATAAAAAGTATACTATATGTTAATCCAGGTCTTATACAGTGCCAAATTTCATCTAATTCCGTTCAGCCGTTTTTGCGTGATTGAGTAGCAAACATCCTAACATCTAAACATATAAACTTTCACATTTATAATACTAGCAGTGCCCCGCGGTTTCACCCGCGTGAGTTTCGATCCCGTGGGAATATCGGTATAAAAAGTATCCAGTGAGTTAATCCAGGAAAGTGTCTATCTATGTGCGAATTTTCATCTAAATCTGTTCAACGGTTTACGCGTGATTGAGTAACAAACAACCAAACATCTTCACAAACTTTCACATTTATTAGGTATATTAGTAGGATTAGTAGGAAAAACTTTATTTTCCTCTTTTGTTCAATATTGTTGTTGTATTTTTTATGGTTTGATAACAAATGTTAACGTTTCGCTCATATTATTATCATAGTTGCAGTGTTAAACATCTACATTGTTGACTTAGAAGTTATGGGAAAGAATTTCTTATATTTGTCCTAAGATTTTCCAAAGAATCAATAGAGTTTTCTAGGTCGTTATTATTATCATAGTTGCAATGTTAAACATCTACATTGTTGACTTAGAAGTGATGGGAAAGAATTTCTTACATTTTTCTTAAGATTTTCCAAAGAATCAATAGAGTTTTCTAGGTCGTCGTTTTCGAAATGCGTTTGTTTGGCGGATCTACACGAAGATGATATGCATCTTATCGTTTCCGTCTTCCCAGGGGTATTAAGTAAGTACATACGTTACATTGTGTTCGTGTGAACTTGATCGTAGACATACATATACATAGATAGACCTAGATAACGTAAGTATCACGATCTGTATGAAAATTAATCGTGCCATTTTTTAACTACCTACTATGACACACAATCACTATTTAGTGATCGGAAAATCAAATCGATTCAAAGACAGACACCCAGCCAGCCAGCAGTACTACGGACTGAGCGCGAAAGTGGCGGCTTACGATTTTTGTACGTAAGCTGGGCACCCGAATTAAGGCTCCTTCAAACAGGCGCGACACGCGATAAAATCGCGCGCGACACAAAGGCACTGCAAGTCGCGCAACGAGCGGTGCCTTTGCGTGGCGCGCGATTCGCGTCGCGCGTCGTGCATGTTTGCAAGAGCCTTTAGTTGCTCTTGAGTTATCTAAGTGTATCTACCTATATCAGCTTTGCTTATGACATCGTCGGATTGTTGACTGCCTCGTTGGTCTAGTGGTCGGAAGTGCTACTGTTGATCATGAGGTCCTGAGTTCGACTCCCAGGTCAGGCAGTGTTATTGGACTTTTTAATAATTTCTCAGTAGCAGTCCAGAGTTTAGATTTATAACCGGTAGATGGCAATAGGCTCGCTCCCTATTTCGCAAAAATGATATTCTATGAACAGACCCTCAGTAGGATAATCGATCTTCTGACTGCCCGTTACCAAACACTATTGTACAATGCGTGCCACGAAAGATGAGACTTGACCCCGCCTCCCCCGCTCTTTCCGCCACCCCTATGACGTCCAGTCCCGTCCCGCACTCAGACCTCATACCTACCGCTAAAGATACCTAAAATCGTGTACTGAGCATGTCAAACCACGTGGTGTGTCAAGTCTCATATTTCGTGGCACGCATTGTATGTCACCTATTCCTGTGACAACCGAAACTGACAATACCACCGGGATAATTGCGTAACACACTATCAGTAGCAATGGATTTCATTTTGATAGTTCAACAACATTCATTGCGCTATTTACGTTGTTGAGCAGACACATTTTTCGAACATATAAAGCAATGGATTAGCAATATCCTTCAAAAAGATTCAAAATGAGATTGATAGTGTGTAACGCAATTAAGATGCGGAGCTCATTCCTTCACAGGATGACAAGTTGTCTTTGTCCATATGAGACTTCTAGGAAGGACTTCGTCATCTAGGGAAATGTATGAAAAAACCAGTTGGCATAATTAGTTGGTCCTTTGGTCCGACCAGCGGGGTAATTGCGTAACACACTATCAGTAGCAATGGGTTTCATTTTGACAGTTCAACAACATTCATTGCGTTATTTACGTTGTGGAGCAGACACATTTTTCGAACATATGAAGCAATGGATTAGCAATATCCTTCAAAATTATTCAGATTGAGATTGACAGTGTGTTACGAAATCAGGGTGTACTAAGTTGTTAAGTACTAACATTGTCATTAACACACTAGGGCTCCTACAAACAGGCGCGACACGCGATATAATCGCGCGCAACACAAAGGCACCACTCGTTGCGCGACTTGCGGTGCCTTTGTGCCGCGTGTCGTGTCGCGCCTGTTTGAAGGAGTCTTTATCAACATAGTTATTTACCTATATTGTAGTTAACAACATTGTCGGTGACACGAGGCAAATCGTGTTTCCGATATGTTATTTAAGATAACAACAATTTGTTGACTTGAGAACAAGCAAGTGATAATTAATGTTAGGTACGAATCTGTGGCTGACGATATTTTTATCTTTTTGCATTTTAATGAGACGGCGTAACAATCATAGTATGTAGTAGTGATCGACCGTTATAGATTTATAATGAGCTATATGTCTATGGGTCAATTTATCTTTTTAATATTTGTTTTCTTTTCATTCAAGTTTTTTATGTTTTTTTTAATACATGTATTGTGTCTTTTGTTGCACTGAATAAACGTTTTATTTATCTATCTATCTAATACTTGCTACCGGTGTACGTGCATAATTAGATGCATGAACGTAAACGAGGCAAATGGAGTATGTAAGGTTCGTAGCAGGTGGCGTTCTGTGGTTTCTGTCTACCTTCATGGAAAGAAGGCGTGAGTTTATGTCGACTGCATTTGCGATTTATTTGCCAAAAATGTAAACAAATATGAGTTAATGGAACTAAATCCTACACAACAAAGTTGAGTTTAAGCTACAACTTCAAATATATTTATAACTTTTTAAATAGTGCTAGATACCTACTCTAAAATTAACTAAATTGCCATTAAAATAAAGTTGATATTTGTTTAACTTGAAATAAATTTAATTTGAAACAAGTTTGAATAGACTATAAGTATGTAAGTATCATGAATTAAAATCAGTTCAAATGGATTTGTTCATAAAAGTCATTAAATGAAAAAGAAGTTATTTCAAGGTCTGTCTTGACAACACAGTACATTAACACAGTACACGGACATTTTATTTTATTTTACACCAAAGTATCTATGTAGTATTAATTATTTCACATCACTTAGTTGGCACAGAAAATCAATTTATTCGTGTTTTCTTAAAATGTCCCATTATGTTTTGTTATTTTTTGGAAGATAATTATAGCGTGTCCGGATAAGGTATTTCATGGTTTTATTTCCAGTCTTGAGAGTATTCATAATTCCTGTTACGCACGATCTTTTGTGTTTGAAAACAATATACCTACAGAGGAATCTACTGACGTCGGACATTTTTTGACGTATGACATGTAACACTTGAATACCTACGCTAAGTTACTGGGAAATCTGACTACCAGTATTGCCAAGGGGTATCATGTTACCCAGTAACTGTGTTGTGGAGTTCGGATAAAATACCGGTATTCAGTTGCATCTGGTTAGACTGGGGAAAAAGCTAGGCAGATATGACTGGAGACACCTGAGCTGTTATTATTTAGCCACGGGCCCCTCATAAATATCCAAGTGCCATTATGTATTATTGCACCAGAAGATTCTGCAATAGCAATCCTGATGGAAAATATGGGTTTGGTGTTTGTAATAAAAGAACTGACTTCTTAGCATACTCACAGCAGGGTTTAAAAGTAGTTATTGTTTGTTAGAGTAGTAGGCCTATACCAAAATGCTTGTGTGATTGTACAGATGCCAGCACATCAAGCTACCCGAAACTGTCAAATTTTCCCAATAAACTTTGAACCTTATGTCTTAGCGATAAAGTTGAAAATCTATTAAAGAAATTTGACAGATTGTAGTAGCTTGATGTGCTGGCGTCTGTACATAAAACTTTGATTAGAAAGACACTTACAAAAGTAAGTGTCTGTATAAACTGCCTAATCATAAACATGTCAGTTGTTTGAATGACAAGCCCTATTTAAAAATTATTACCAATAAAATGTGACTATGTAGGGCATCTCTAATCGAAAATTTAAATGTAGCAATAGATCAATTGGGAAACAAAGTTGCGCAACATTGTTTCAGAAACATGTTTTTGTGTTGCGGGAAACATTCTAAAGTTTCCTATAAATCTTTAACAAAAGTTGCACAATATTGTCGCAAACAACATTTGAAAGATAAAAAGAAAGAAATTAATACAGGTAAACATGATGCAAACACAAAAGAAACAAGTTGTGGGAAAATATATGTCAAGAAAATTATTATTAAAAAAAGTAAGCGATACTAGAGAAAAAACAATTTTCTTTTTTAAAACTGAATTATGCAATTGTTTCAGATGTAAAGACAAAAGTTTTGCGAACGACACATGCGGAACCATCAATGGGACATCGTGCACAGAATTTGTGTACGATAAAACTGACAGTTTTGTTGCAGAAGTATGTACATTTATGAGTCTATTTGTTTATTGCTTTCTTATCCTATCCTCCTATGTTACTTCCATTTTAATTTTTTTACAGTAATGTCTGTCATTCGTGGATCTTTGACAGTCGTTACGGGTCATCAGTAGCCCGAAAGTCTGACAACCAGTCTTACCAAGGGGTATCGTATATACCCAGTAACTGGGTTGTGGAAGTCAGATAGGCAGTCGCTCAATGTAATGTACTGGTATTCAGCTGCATCCGGTTAGACTGGTAGCTGACCCCATCATAGTTAAGAAAAGGCAGGCAGATGATGATTTTGAATAGTAATGTGGGTAGTAGCTGTGCCTCGGATATTCCATATGGACTACCATTGTTGATTCTAACAGAAATTTTTGTCACCAGTTTCAGTTAGCCTGTTATGACTGGAAAAGAACTTTGGTCGGGACAGTCCACAGCCTAGCGTACATGATTGGTCTACTGTTCGTTGGACCATTATCTGATAGGTAAGTCATTATACACTGTGATTGGTTGGAATGTGAGTTTAGAGGGGCAATACCTGTAATTTTAAGAAACTTCACAGTCTGATTTCAGTTTCAATCTGTCAAAAATACCCTCTAATTTTGAGTACGGCATGTTTTGACCCCTTTCGTCTCAGTTAAAACACTGGCAATCAACATTTTGTGGTCAACAAGTTTTCGAATTAGTATCGGTTAATGTATGTGTATTTGCTGCTAATTAGTTTGACGGAGTCAATTTGATTCAATTTGACGATCATTCGAAGCAAATTCGATTCGATTCAGAACGCGAAAACGTCGAAGACTATTGATGTTTTAAAAATAGCAAATACTTTTTTAACCGTTATAAAAAAAATAAAAAAACCTTTTTCTACTACTTTTACATTTTATACATAAATCTATATAAATATATGTAATTCAAAGTCCTGACTGACTGATTTATCAACGCACAGCCTAAGTCACTGATCCTAGAGACATGACATTTTGAGGGAGTGTTCTTTGTCAAGAGTAGGTATCCACTAAGAAAAGGGTTTTTCCACCTCTAAGAGGGTGAATGGGGGGAAGTCGCGGGCAGAAGCTAGTTATATAATAGTGTGGCTCACGCCTTTAAGCAGTAGTCGCCTCTTTGGCATAGACTTCCCCCATTTCTTTCCACTGATTCCTGTCCCTAGCTCTAGTCATCCATCCTGGTCCTCCCTTCTCCCAAAATATGTCTTCCCATCTTATCCTTGGCCGACTTCTACTTTTGCTTTGCTCTCTTGGTATCAGTTCTTACTTTCTTTTTACCGAGTTCAAAAAAAGGAGGTTATTATTTACTTACTTTTACTGTTTTCCAAGTTTTCTTTGAACCTTTGTATTATTCTTTTGTTTGGCTTTTAAATACATACATACAACATATCAATTTGGTATTTCGATACGCACGCTTCACACTTAATTAAGCATGTACTTGACCGTTTATCATTAAAACGTGCATAACAATGTTATTATAATGATATTTCATCTGCAAAAATGGTAATTGGCGGATTTAACAATGTAAAATACTACTACAAAATGGGTATTGAAGATAACAATGCAATGAAAACACTGTTGAGTAGCGAATAATGAAACAACAATGTTTGATTGTGTATCAGAGCGTTAAAAAAGGTATTTCTATTTGTAAACACATTATAATTATTTATTTATTTAAACTCATCGCACAAAAAGGTACCAAGGCGGACTTAATGCCTTATGCATTCTCTACCAGTCAACCAAGGGTGGTGAAGAGATTGGATGGAAGGTGCTTTGATTGAGAGGATATATATATATGATATATAGGATATATATATAATACAAATTTAAGGGAGAGAGGTGTTGAGATGACTCTACGCTATTTGTTTTGAAAATAGCTCTGCAATTTCCGCTTAAATGCATACCGACTGGTGGCCGTCCTGATATCAAGAGGAAGTGCATTCCAAAGAAGAATGGACTGAATATGAAAGGAAGAATGAACAAAGTCAGAAGTATGAGAAGGACAGAGTAGGAGAAGATTATTATTATCTATTTTCTTTTCATTATGATTTGGTCTTAAAATCTAATTACAGTGTTTCGATTCGCCAATTTTTTGGTCAATTAGAACACAAAAAAGTCCGCCTTTGTATATTGTTTTTTTTTACTTGTGCGTAAAGTTTTAATAAATAAAAACAAAATATTGTTCGAATTAATAGGTTTCACAAAACATTGGTTGCAGTTGAAACATGGTATAATCCCGAAAGGGAACTGATGAATTTTGTTTTGTTACCTGACTTTTCAGTCCTCTAGTTGCCTTGAATAAAATCTTGCAGTAATACAGATAGTGGACTTTGTGCCCACCGACATTCTAAAGTGTTTTTTTTCTTCAGAATAGGCAGAAAGGCGATGATAGTGGCGACGGGTGTCCTCGGCGGAGTCCTCGGTATTGCCAGGAGTTTCGTCACATCCTACTGGTTGTACATAGCGCTTGAGTTTCTGGAGTCAGCCTTCGGGGATATATGCTCACCTGCTTATATTTTAAGTAAGTATATAAATTGAATTTATCTGGGACATTACTGACACCGATGAAGGAAAAATAAAGTAAGGAAACCTGGACTTAGACCTATCTTCTACACTAATAAATTCGTCGCTGCGCCTGCAAAATCCGCTATGGATAAAAATTCAACTTTTCAGGAGAAGCAAAAAACTGTTTCTTTTTCAAACTGTTAATATTATATTAAAACTAAATATGCAGAAAATTAGACTTTATGTCGGGACATTCAGAAATATTTATTTTTCGCCATTTACTATGATATTCCAGGAGCTAGAATTTTTTTAAGTGAATTTGGGCACATAGCGGTTTTTTTTCGGGTCGTAATTACCGCTAAGTACCTGACTTTTCATCACATGACGGATTTATGCTTTTACCAAATAGTTTGCATTTTTGTGCTTCCTAGAATACTTAGCGGATTTACCAAATTAGTCTAGTAGTATCGTTGTTGTATGTTTGATAAACCCGCTATGTGTCATTTCAAAGCGCAATTCCAAGGGACTCGCTTTGAACCGAAAATACGCTATGTGTACATAGGGGTTTTTCAAATCCGTTTTTGACCAAAATTACATAGCTGATTTTGTTATCTTCTTAACCAAATGAGTTATTACAAAACCGATTTTACAGGTGTACGTGGCTTGAGAAATACTATAAATAAGCATCAAAAACCGATTTTCAAAAAAAAAATACATAGCGGATTTTGCAGGCGCAGCGACGTAATAATAAGGCTGAAGAGTTTGTTTGTTTGTTTGAACGCGCTAATATGTAGAATTTCCTGTCGGTTTTGAAGAAATCTTTTTGCATTTGATAGCCCAATTCTCGAGGAAGGCTATAGGTAACAAAAGGTTAAAATATCGTTACAACTCTAGGTAGCCTAGCAAGAAAACAAACAACGCTATGCGAAAACGAATTAATAGCGCGGGTAGGCGATGCAATGCGACGGGATGGGTCAGGAAAACAAGAAATTTAACGTCAACGAAGTCACGGACAGAAGCTAGTAGTTAATATAAGTCTGAAATCGCCGACTCGTCTAAAGCCTTGCTCAATACGTGGTGATCAATGCTCATGAGAAGAAGTTTTTGTCCTATAATAATAGAATGGTAGGATTATCATTAAGTATACTCTAGGATACTTTGGTATGAAAATTAGATAGACTATCTTCAACATAATCATATTGAGTTAATAAGGTCATACAATGCTAGGTTATTATGAATAAGATCATTATATTTATTCAACTTGTCTGTAAAGTTTCGCCAACTAATTCAAAGTGACATTGCCTATTTTGGAGACTAACGAGAAATATCTACAAATGACAATAATTTCTACAGACAATTCGTCTTTGCATTGCAAACCAATATAATCCTTACTTATACCCAGTAGAGGGACAGTATAATTATATTAACAAAAAAGTGAATTCGTACTGCTACTAGTACTCTAAAAACATAATTTTAATTAAATAGAAGTCTTTTATCAAAGGTCAAAAACTTCTATTTAATATACTTCTATATCATTACAAATTATGTTTATATCTGTAAGCAGATTTATAAAAACATTTTCTCTCTTCTCTTCTCTTGGTAGCGACCTTAATTACTGAAGGTCGTGTCTCTGAAAGGCCTTCGTGGCTTTATGTACGATTTTGCTTAATGTTGTACTTGGTCTGACCGGCGGCTAGGTGACCGGTCACACATTTACACGTCAATAATCTAGATGAGGTTGGAATTATATCTATCTCTACACCACAAACAGCTCCATAAACTACTCAATAATTTCTTATCTTTGTTCACAGATGTAGAAATAATAGCCACAACGAAACGAGTACCTTACTACATGCTATGCGGCATTGGATACTGCGTCGGAGGCGTCTTAAAAGCACTAGTAGCATGGATGGTCCCCGACTGGAGAAACTTCCTCAGAGCCCTTTACGCCCCAGCCTTACTCTTTTTCTTCTACATATACGTCATAGACGAGAGTCCAAGATGGCTGCTAATAAAAGGGAAGAAAGAAAAAGCAGTAGCTATAATAGACAAAATATCAAAAAAGAACAAAGTTAAGGTAGACCAGAGGATGTTAGATAATTTAGTTTGCGATACAGATAAGGAAGAGAATGTAGAATTTGGGAAAGTATTGAAGAGTACATTTACATCGACGGCTTTGTTCAAACGGTTTATTGTCTGTGTTATATGGTGGACGACATCTACCTTTGTGAACTATGGGATGACGATAACATCGGTGTCACTGGAAGGGAACAAGTACTTGAACTACGCTCTAGTCACGATTACGGAGCTTCCAGGCTGCTTTATAGCGATGTATGTACTGATGAAGTATAGGCGAAAGTTCCCGTTGATCGCTAGCTTCTTGTTGGCTGGTGTGTTTTGTGTGGGACAGCCGTTTTTGCCTACAAGTAAGTCTTTTGCTTTATTCTGTTCTTCAATTAAAGAAAGAAAATACATTTATTTAGCACAGGCTAAAAGGCACGCAATATAATTAATATAGGGCAGTTAAAATCAATAAAAATTAAATAAAAAGTGTAAAGCGCGATGTAATGTGATATAGCTATTTATCCCGTATGTTGCACCTGCCATGTTTTATCTTTGCATCACCTTAAGGTTGACTGGTAGAAAATGCCTCATGCAGGCATTAAGTCCGCCTTTGTACAGTATTTCTTTTACTTGTGCATAAAGTTTTAATAAATAAATAAATAAAATGTAAGAAGTATGCAGGAAAGCGAGTCCCATGGCTGCGCCAAAAAGTCCCAGTTCAGCAAAAATACCAGACAATTAGTGTCTGACGCTGGTTTTCAACTGGACTTGAAGTGTGAGTTAACGGATGTAAATCAGTTTTATACTGCAAAAAAACCGTTTAAAAAAGGGTTTAACCACACGTTATACCGGCACCGCAACTGCACAGCTGCAGCACGGCGTCGTCGCCTCGAATTTAGGCTACAGCTAGCTGCCAGCGCGCTACTACGTGTCGTCCGCGAGGTGCAAGCTTGCTATCATCGCGAACACAATTCTTATATGGCATTTGGCGGTGCGGTGGTGCGCGGGCGACGACGCGACGGCGCAACGACGTTGTTTCGCTGGCGACTCGGAGTCGGCGCGCAGTAAGCAAGAACGCGGTCGGCGCGCTGTAAGCACGCGGTCCGCGGCATGCGAGTCGAGTTGTATGGTAGTGGCAAGCGCGCTGCCCGTTGGCTTTTTCACATTGCCATTATGAAATATATTTTATCTACTTTCATGTCGTAAAATTCTAATTATAAAATTTTAAACGAGTTTATATTGACATACTTTATAAACACAATACCGAAATAGAAAAAAAAATTTCATTATAACACTATTTCTCGAACAAAATAATGTTATAAAGTAATTTTTTTTCCATTACGATACAGGTTAACCAAGAAGTTAAATCACGAAGGAGAATGCATAACTTTTTTTAATCGAACTCGTTAAGCCCCATCCACATGCTTGACAAACAATGGCAAACAGCCAACAGCAAACACGGACATGCGGATGGGTGTTTGTCGTTGTTTGCCTGTTTGTGTTTGTGTTGGGCAGTGTTCGGCATCGGTGTCGGTTTTTCTTGCCAGATCAAAGGATGTTTGGCACTTTGTTTGCTGTTTGCGGTGTTTGTGACAAACAGCCAGCGTGTGGATGGGGCTTTACATATATACCTACGGGAGCGTGAAGTTTTGTTGTGTAAATTTTACTTATCTGTGGTTGCGCTAAAGTGCGGTGAAGAGCTGGGTTTTTGGCGCCATTTTTACGTTTTTTCTGAATTTAGTGTTTTATTCTATTATTGCTTAAAAATGTCTGATACCAGTGAATGTGAAGGAAATTTGACTCCGCCCGATATTTTAGATGCGGCGACGGAAATGACTCATACAAAACTTCAATAATTATCATAAGCAGTAAAGTATGTCTTACTTTTTGAACTTTGATCTTTTATTTAGTATATTCAATCTCAATGTATGAAAGTAGATAAAAAGTTGTATAAAACTGCACATAATAAGGTATTAAACACTCGTGTGATACTATTACAAACCTCGCTCCGCTCGGTTTGTAAACACACACTCGTGTTTAATACCCCTCATTATGCAACAGTTTTATAAACTACTAATACGACACACGATTTAATGCTCTCATTTGAATTACAAGTTAATTGCTGGGTTAGAGCTGTGCCGTTACGGTGCTGGTATAGCGTGCCATGATCTTAAAGGGTACAATACCACGTACCGGTGTCGTTAAAAGCGCCTGAGACATTATAGGTTTGTCTCTGGTATGGCAATGCATTTGCGATGCTTCTGGGATATTGGTGGCTGGTAGATGTCCATATGTGAGGGTGACCTTTTTACCTTCAGGATGGCTGCTTGATTTTTTGCGAGACAATAGGTAACTGAATAAATATAAACCATATCAGAATTTATAATCATCAATGCGCCTTTTTGTAACGGTACACCAATCAAGGATACTGTTTTACAAACATCGTAACATACTACAATGGGCTAGCACTAATGTTTGTGACGAAGTAATTTTGATATGATAACCTGGTTTTCTCGGTTAGTTTAATGAACAATACTGAATCGATTATGAGTTTTTGTAATTTTCCATGGTTATTATTGCTGGTGTCAAGAGTTTACAAACGTAAACCAAGAAAGCCTATCTGGGTTTGGTTTAAGTTTTCTATAAATGATAAATGATTTTATTTCTGTAAGTAGGCTTGCACAAACACTTTTACACGTCAATCATAATTTTTTTTTAAACTAGATGAGGTCGGCGTTTCCTATCTGACTACTCTGAGAAGAAAGGCCGAAACAAACTCAGAGGTCATAGTCTCTTTTAAAGTCTACTCTATTGACTTCTTTTATCTGGTTAATAAAAACTTGTGTTAATTCAGGACATAGTCAATCGAATGAATATGAAAATCCATTCGACATTCATCTGTAATTGAGTAAAAAATGGCCAAACATTTTCCAAACTTAGCATTTCTTTAGTGTCATGGCATAACCAAGACTGGCGACGACGAGGATATTATTGCATTGACCATAGTTAGTAACCAAATCTTATCGAGTTAATAACAATCTTCTACTTAATGAAATTCGTAAATTAGGTCATTCACTGTTAGATAACGCGCAATCTAAGGGTAATTACATGCCGAAGATGCTTCACTGTGATACCTCGGGTTCGTAGTCGCTACCTCGGATGTCACGTCCATGTAAATAGACACAATGCATGTTTTACTTAAAGATGGCATCAAGGCAGCGAGCTAAACCGATAGCGATGTATCGCAGGCTTCTTAGGCATGTAATTACGCTATTAACCCTAAACTGCTGGGTGAATAATTGTTTACAGAAGCATCAAAATGTTTACGAAAATTCGGTAGCCTTTTTTTTTTTTTTTTTTTGCGGATGGGAAATCATCAAATGACTCCTCCCGCTCTGGGTGGAGCGGAAGGGAGTGTCAGACTCTTACTGACTAAAACCCACCCGTGTTCCTTCCTTAGCCCTTTATGTTCCGGGCCAGCGGTAAACCTTTCGGACAATCCCGCTGGCCCGGCAGGCTTCGGCCCTAACGGGCCCCTTCATTTCATGCTGACATCTCTTTGAGGCGCGCGTGGAACACGTACGCGCCGTCCGGCACGGGCCTGGTCCTGATCGGGCGGTGAGCTACCCATTACTCTCCGCCCGCAGGCCCGCGCCTACGGTGGCCGGGAGTCGTCGCGCGGCTCCCGACGCCCGGAGCGTCGCCCGCGGCGGCTGGGACGGGAGGCTCTCTCCCTCAGCCGTCCCGCCGCCTCCTTCGCTAGCATGACTGCTTCGCAGAAGGAGGCGACTGCTCCCCACTCCCTCTCGCCCCGGACCATGGCTTGAACCAGGCCCGGACGCGAGAGGTCGCCGCCGCTGCCGATCGCCTCTACGAGGGCACGGCGGTGCTCCGGCCAAGCGGGGCAGACCTCCACCGAAATTCGGTAGGCTTAAAGCGAAAGTGACCACTAAGAAAGGATTGATGAAAATTCATCAATCCTTGATATGTATGTAATATGAATATGTATGTAATAGATGAATGTTTGTTATTCTTGCCGATAGGAAATTCCATCAAGCACACTGCCTCTATGTCAAGAAACCTCTCAAACCTGAACCTACAGCCACGAAATACGTTTCTTTAACTTTTCAGACATGGCCTGGCTATCAGTAACAATGTTCATGATCAGCAAATTAATGGCGTCGCTGTACTTCACCATCACGTACATGTACACGTCGGAGCTGTTCCCCACGTACACCAGGAACTCCATGCATGCGCTGTGCTCATCGCTCGGAAGGGTGGGGTCCATTGTTGCGCCGCAGACGCCACTACTGGTAATACCTTTTGACTTTCAAGATAGTATAGTATCGCTTAGAGAAACGTCTCTGAGAAAGAGGGGCACGAACCAAAGGCAGAGGCAACAGCTGCAGCAGTCGACACGTCTTCGGCTGCCATCGACAACGTGCCGCGCGTGTAAGTGTGCGTGAGCACCGTAGTCAAATACACGGGTGGCAGGTTGTTGACGGCTGTAGTTTACTCTGCTGTTAACGCCTGCTACTCGTGTGTATGCACACTAAGACGAGGTCTGTTTGATACGCGATTGTTTAAGAGAGAACTTGTTAGACAGAGAGAATTTGTTAGAACTAACACAAACGACTGTTTCTCCTCGGAACCGATTTTCGAACGCCACTTTTGTGGTCGATTTTATTATTTCGCCAATGCAGTCGGTATATTTAGCAAATAACTATTTGTTGAAAGCTACACTCGAGAAGATGACTGTTCGGTGGGTCGTGTGAATCCTTGGAATTAATGAGGTACTTTATAATATGACACTCACTTTATTTTTGTTGTAGTTATTCTTGTTCGAAGCGTTTCTTCAAAATTACTACTTGATTAGCGTAAAGGTTGAGGGACTAACTTACTCCGCTACCAAGTCACCTCTGTTTCATTTGGTAGTCTGGGCATCCTAAAAGGCAATTTTAACTTGTTTTTCTATATTTTCAGACGCAGTACTGGGATGGATTCCCATCACTTGTATTCGGAATAACGTCTCTCATAGCCGGAATGGTTACGTTCCTGGTTCCAGATATTTCCAACGACTCCTTACCTGACACCGTGAAGGAAGCTGAAGCTTTGGGAACTAAAGAAAAAGCAATAATACCTAAGGAAAAGGATAAGAAGGAAAATCATAGTGTTATGAATACAAGTTTTGACTGGAAAGAGTAGTGTTGTTCCTAGGATAAATTTACAAAAAAATCATCATCATCATCATCATCATTTCAGCCGAAAGACGTCCACTGCTGGACATAGGCCTTCCTCAAGCATCACCACTTCAACCGGTTGCGTGCTTCTCGCATCCAGTGGATTCCTGCGGCCTCCTCATCGGTCCGCCTTGTGGGAGGCCTTCCGACACTGCGTCTCCCGGTACGCGGTCTCCACTCCAGAACCTTTCGGCCCCATCGGCCATCTGTTCTGCGAGCAACGTGCTCTGCCCACTGCCACTTAAGTTTGGCAATTCTTCGGGCTATGCCGGAACAGAAAAATACTTACCTAATACTGTAGATATAAGGTTAAAAATAAAAGTTATATTTATGTTTGGGAGGTATTTCTTAATCCTTTGGTTAACTTATGAAAAAAGGTAAAATGAAGAAAAATTAAACTGGTTTATTATGTCCATAACAACAGGGTTTATGTATTCAGACTGATAAATGATTTTATGAAACACTTTTACACATCAATAATATTATATAAACTAGATGAGGTCGGCGGTTACTATCTGGCTATCTACTCTGAAAAGAAAGGCTGAAAAAAACAGTGGTCGCACAGTCTCTTTTTAAAGTCCAAACATAATCTTGGTCAGAAGGTCAATTCCCGTAATTAAAAACGGTATGAGAGGAGAGTTCTCAGGGATGAAAATCACAGTTTGTTGATAGGTAGTAAGAGTTTAATATAAGGTAAAAGATCACAGGGGTTACAGAATCCTAAAAATATTACTGTTTCGGTACATTGGCATAAATAGTAGGCTAACGACACGGGCACGTGGCGGTGGCGCGACGGACTTGCGCACGCGTCTGCGCGGTAAGCGAGTGGGCAGCGGACTGTCGGCTGTCGCGCCATCGCCGCGGACCAGTAACGGCCGTGCGAGAGGGTGAGACAAAATAGTTGTCTCACTCTATGTATCGCGGCGGCAAACGACCGCGAGACGCCCTGATTGGACGGCCCGGTTTGAGGGTTGCTATATACTCCCCCTCCAGTCCTGGAGAACGTCCCCGCTCCTGGGCTGGTAGTTTAACCGCAGCATTAGCTGGACGTCCGCGTTTCCGCTTCGGAATAACGGGTTTTGGTAGGGAGTCGTCGGTACCTCGGTAACGTGTCAGGTCCTCGGAGTGATATTTTCCTATATCTACATTAGGTTGTTCCGTGCTCGCGATGGTGTACGTTGTTGGACTTACCTTTTTAGTGATCTGGTAAGGGCCGTCTCGGCGAGGGTAGAACTTGGAAGTGAGGTCTTTTGACCCTTTGCTCAATAAGTGAGACTTAAGCAATACTAAATCACCTACCTCAAAGGTGTCAGATGGTCGGCGTGAAGCGTCAGCGTACTGCTTTGTCTTGTCCTGCTGGATTTCAACGCGTTCCCGAACAGCTGACAGCGAATGTAGGAAGTTTTCGAGGTAAGGAGAAACTTGTGGGACAAAGTTTTCTTTATCCCTTATGGCACGAAGGTCGTGAACAACCTCTGTGGGTGACCGCATCTCTCTGCCAAAGGTCAAATAAGCTGGTGACTTGCCTGTTGTGCGACATTTTGCGCTATTCAGGGCAAAGCGAATCACCGGTAACTTCTTCGGCCATGAGGTGTGGTCGTCTGCCACGAGATGTGCCAGCATTGCTTTAAGGTCGCGGTTTTTTCGCTCGGCAGGATTAGCTTGTGGATGATACAGAGGAACAAAATTTTGCTTAATGTCTAAGACTGACATACATTGTCGCATGACTGCGGAAACGAACTGGACACCGTTGTCCGAAATAATCCTGCGAGGCAGACCGAACCGCATGAAATATTCCTCGATGAGGACATGAGCACAGGCTTCTGCTGTGGCTTCTTTAAGCGCAAACAGCTCTATCCATCGAGTAGCAGTGTCTTCAATGAGAAAGATCCACCGCTCCCCCTGGTCTCCTTCCGGTAGAGGGCCGAATAGGTCCATAGCCAACACCTCACCCCGCTGGTTCATGACCGGTGTCTGGAGCAGACCTGAGGGTTTGGCGTTGTTAGCTTTATACCGTTGGCAGTGGATGCAGGCTGATACATAATCGGTGATTATTCTCCGCATACCTGTAAAATAATAAAGCTGTGCTACCTTCTGGTAGGTTCTTTGGTTACCCGGGTGACCAGCTGTTGGAGAGTCGTGCAACTCTTTTAAAATAGCTGCCACTTGGCAGGCAGGTATCACTAGCTGAGGAGATTCACTCTCGGAGTCCGGGTTGTAACGGTAGAGGACTCCTTGATCCATGAGGTAACCCCTTTCTAGCCATCTTTGAGAGGCAACATCATCAGGCCCTTCCAACTCTTTAATAACCTTTTCCACTTCAGGGTCCGAAGTCTGTTCCAGACGTAGTTGACTAGGTGTCTTCGTGGGAAGGTCACAGATAACTGAGCAAACACCGCACTTGTCACTCGTGTCGTCGGAACAAATCGGTCTACTCAGCGTGTCTGCCACAACATTTGCTTTCCCTGGGGTATATTGGAACTGGATATCAAAAGATTGGAGTTTTAGAGCCCAACGGACTAATCTGCCTGCTGGCGATTTCAGTGAGAGCAACCAGCGTAGAGGCTGATGATCACTGCCTATCACGACTGGTTGACCGTCTAGGTAAGGCCTGAAACGCTCCACCGCCCACACTACAGCCAGTGCTTCGCGCTCCGTGGTGGTGTAATTGCGTTCAGCTGCGTTGAGGAGTCGGCTGGCATATTCAATCGGCCTTTCCTGGTTGCCGTCGCCCTGTAATAAAACTGCGCCCAAGGCGTAGTTACTTGCGTCAGTTCGCAGAATGAAGGGACGACTGAAATCGGCTTGTACCAGTATTGGAGCTGTGGTCAGTAGACTCTTCAGCTCATTAAATGCTTGGGTCTGTTCTGAGCCCCAAGACCATACTTGACTTTTTCTAGTCAAACGTGTCAATGGTTCGGCAACTTTTGAAAAGTTCGGTATGAACTTTCTGAACCATGAACATGTTTGTAAAAAGGTTCTCAGGTGCTTTAGGTTTCCTGGTTCCTTCATCTCGAGTACAGCACTCACCTTCCCTGGGTCGGTGGAAACACCTGCTTGTGTAATGACGTGGCCAAGATATTTAACGCTTTCACGAGCAAAAGCGCACTTCTCCCTATTCACATGGAGGTTGAACTCGGCCAGACGTCTAAAAACTGCCTCGAGGTCTTGAAGATGCTGTTGGTATCCCTGGGATATTATCAACAGATCATCTAAATAAGCTAATAAAGTTACATCTTGTAAAGCAGAGCAGGATCGGAGACGATCAATGAGGCGCTGAAAGGTAGCGGGCGCGTTCCGGAGACCAAACGGCATTCTTTTAAAACGGTAGGTACCTAAAGGACAAACAAAAGCCGTTTTATCTCTATCAGCTTCCCTTACCCTTACCTGCCAATACGAAGATCGAAGGTCTAGCGTACTCATGTAGCAGTCCCGTTTTGTGCTCTGTAGTAACTCGTCGATGCGTGGCATCGGATATGTGTCAGCTTTGGTGACTGCATTCAAACGCCTGTAGTCGACGCAGAAGCGGATACCACCGTTGGACTTCGGCACCATCAGCGCCGGTGAACACCATGCCGATTCACATTCTTCTATTATGTCATCTTGTAACATTTTACCTATTTCAGCTTTCATTAGCTCTTTCTTCGAAGGATTTAGGCGGTAAGGAGGAACAGCAATAGGCGAATGCTCACCTGTGTCAATGCAGTGTTCAGCATATGGTGTTGGACCTCCCCCTGCTCTAAAGACGCGTGCATGCCTGGTGAGGACGTCAGCGAGCGCTTGTCGCTCAGCTGGTTTAAGGTGAGTACCTTCATCATCCCTAAGTACATTAGTAGAGGCGCAGGACACGTCACGCGAGGTAGGTTCGAAGAACAAGTTATATTTTACCGTATCATGGTTACTGAAATACCAGACTTCTTTAAAAAAATCAATAACTACTCCAGCGGCGGTTATAAAATCGATACCTAATAAAGTCTCGTTATTTGTCGCATCGGGAAATATATAAAATGGAATCGTGATAACTTTCGTTTCTAAGCACACCTCTAAGGTGGTAGAAAGTACATCCATCGTACGGACTACACCGTCGGCAAGCTTAACTTCGCGTGTCGAAGAGCTGAGCGGATGACCTTGACGTAGAAGGAGAGTATATAGCGTATGACCCGCAATGCAATGCTTGGCGGCCGTATCTATCAACGCGGTACCGGTAAAACCCAAAATTTTTATATTAAAAATAGGTCGTAACTCGCGACCAATAGAGAGTTCCGTATGACTCGCATGACCGTTACCGCGGGGTAAAACATCTCCACTATAAACACAGTTATCACTATTTACATATAAACACACATTCTCATTATTATCGAATTGTGACTTAACATGGTTTTCATTACGAGAATCAATACACAAAATATCGTTATAATATCGGTTATTACCGTTTTGTTTATCGGACGTGTTACACGCAATATCTTTAAAATATTGGGGGTCATTACCCTTTTCATTATTAAAATTATTACACAAAATATTGTTATAACCGTTGCTAGAACATAATGGGTTAACGTTACCCTTTTGTTTACATGCATTTCTACACTTATTTTCTGTTTGTGAGCTATAAACATTTATGTCAATAGAATTTGAACATTTACACATATTTGTTACAAATTGTGAGTTATGACCCGAATTATTATTATAGGAAACATCGTTATGGCAACAAGTAATAATATCTTTACCAATAGAGTCTTTAACTGACGCAATGTTTTTATTTGAAAAGCACTGTTTAGATTCAATTATTTGCGATGTAAGGTTTTGTTTACATACGTCGCGAGATTGAACACAATAAAACGATTGACTTTGGCCACTTTGTTTTTTATCACCGTTATCACTTATCACTTCCGCAGAGTTATTTTTGGGTTTGGACTCACCTTGGATCTGCAACTTACGACACTGGACCTTTGTGTGGCCAAACCGCTTGCAGTAGGTGCAGGAAACTCGTTGCTTCGCCGGAACCGGGGCGGGAGGCGCCTGCGGAGCGGGCGGGCTCGGGCTCTGCGACGACGGCGGCCGCGGCGCCGGGGCAGCGGCGCCGGCGGGAGCACTATCGCGAACGGGGACACAATCGCGGTCGGCGGATTGTGTAGACGGCGTCGAAGTGGACGGCGGCGGGCGCGTTTGTGTTCGACGCTCACTCGCCGTCGGCGGCATTTTGTGTTTCTCGTCGAAAGAATCTTCTATATTTCGTGCAAGGCGGAGTAATTCATAGAAATTATGACACTCTTCTCTTCGCAGTCTTTTCTTTATTCTGCTGTGGAGGAGTCCGTAGGTCATATCTAATTGAGCCGACTCCGTTACGTCACCTTTAGGTAAGCGCGCGAAAAGGGCGCGAACGCGCGCCACGAATAAGTCTGTGTTTTCTTTGTCCTGTGGCGTCGCAAATATCTCTAGGTAGATACGATGAGGCGGCCGGCGGTCACCATACGCACTTATTAGGTTTTCTTTAGCTTCGCGCCATGACGACACAGAGTATTTTATTCCTTGCCACCATGTCGCTGCTTGATCTTTGAATAGGTAGGCTAAGCCGCGTAGGATGTTTGAATCCGCTACCTGCGCGCACTCGCTATAGGCCTCTATGGCGTCGATAAATGCTTCAACCGACTCCTGCGGTCGGCCGGAGAAGGTGGCTTTGCAGCGGGCTAGGGTATTCTGCCCTAGTAGCGCGAGTGATTCCGGGGTTGATGCGTTGACCCGCGACACCGAGTTAAGCAACTCCCTAAATGCTTCTGTTTGAGAGCGTTGGAGAGAGGCAATAATAGTCGCCACGTTTTCGTTGGAAAAGGTAGCGTTAGCATCGGCGCGCGGCGCGAAAGAGTCCGCGTCGTCGCCATCTTGATTGGCGGACGCCGCGGCCGGCGAGCTTGGTCGTGAGGGGACGGGTAATGCGTCGGTGGCATCTTCCCTCCGATTTAAACTAGCCGCTCTACTCCTGGTCACTGGCATTTTTGTTCGTCACTGCAAATCACTCTACTATGCACTAATGTCACGAAAGAACGTTGGAGCGCCACATATGAGAGGAGAGTTCTCAGGGATGAAAATCACAGTTTGTTGATAGGTAGTAAGAGTTTAATATAAGGTAAAAGATCACAGGGGTTACAGAATCCTAAAAATATTACTGTTTCGGTACATTGGCATAAATAGTAGGCTAACGACACGGGCACGTGGCGGTGGCGCGACGGACTTGCGCACGCGTCTGCGCGGTAAGCGAGTGGGCAGCGGACTGTCGGCTGTCGCGCCATCGCCGCGGACCAGTAACGGCCGTGCGAGAGGGTGAGACAAAATAGTTGTCTCACTCTATGTATCGCGGCGGCAAACGACCGC
Source organism: Luperina testacea (assembly GCA_927399505.1). Lineage (NCBI taxonomy): Eukaryota > Metazoa > Arthropoda > Insecta > Lepidoptera > Noctuidae > Luperina > Luperina testacea. The sequence continues at coordinate 2,420,703 of OV656762.1, read as the reverse complement.
GAGACGCCCTGATTGGACGGCCCGGTTTGAGGGTTGCTATAACGGTTAAAAATCAATAGTCCGACTTTTAATTAGCAGCAGTAAAATAACACTTCTTACTGTCATTTCGTTAAAAAATGTTGCCACATTATTTCAATTCAAATCAGCGAAGTACCTACATAGTCAATTAAAGATAATTTTGTTTCAATTTTTACTCTAAAACTCCTACTACATCGATGCTAAGAAATCAATTTTTTAAACAAATTAAAGTTTTCATTAGGAATAAAGTTTACCTACTATACAGGATTATTTGCAAAACACCAAAAAACCTCAAAAATATTTAAAATATAATTATGTTTGTGATTAGAATGAATACTTTTTATAAATCCAACCGATCACTGATGTGATGACAAAACAATAACTAAGCTTCGCTCAATGTTTTTGTTGTAAACTTATATTATCCTGAATTTCATTATAAATTTCATCCTTAAATAATATTACCTATCCTCTTTCATAAAATCAATTTAATGTGGATCGATTTTGAACTGAATGTTACTCGAATGAATCGATTATTTTGCCACATCACTATTTACATTTCGTTAAAAAGTGGTAACACTTATGCTGTCATTTTACTGCGGCTAAATAAAAGTCAGACTATATTCGCCATCAATCAATGTCAAAAATTTCTCAAAATGTAGGGAAATTAGAGGTATTTTTGACAGATTGAGACTGAGACCAGACTGTGAATGTTCTTAAAATACGAGAATTGTTCTCCAGATAATAGATAGAATTTTACACCACAAAAAAAATCCTTTGCGATGACTGAAAGACTGAAAAATCTATCGACAAAATTCCTAGAATCCTACCAGTCTGTTCTGTAAAAATTCGCTGGCTATTTTAATCCGGCACGTATTGCCCATGGCAAGCATTTTGACAGACATTGTGAGTCCGTGTACATGTAAAATGGTGCTCTATGCAAGTTTGTACAGACGCCAGCACATCAAGCTACTACAATCTGTCAAATTTCTTTAATAGATTTTCAACTTTATCGGTAAAGCTTTATCGTTAAATAGTCAATTTCTACATCTAAACACAATACAAAATGAATATGTTCATTACCAAGGATACAGATTGAGCGTGTATAATTGCGACAGTAGCAAACGCCGCGCCGATGTGAGCAATTTTCAATTTGGCCGCATGCGCCACCTGCGAATGTTCGTGCAATATTAATACCGGAGCGATGTGCGCTGCGATGTGTAGGCACGGAGGTAGCTTGTTGTGTTTTAGGGGATCAACATGCTTTTTGATATTTGGACAATGTTGTTGGTTAAATTTTTCATCTAAGTCATCATCATTTGCCTAGCCTTTTCCTATGTTGGGGTCAGTCTCCAGTCTAACCGGATGCAGTTGAATACCAGTATTTTACATGGAGCGACTTACCTCTTACCTCCACAACCCAGTTACTGGGTAATACGATACACCTTGGTAAGACTGGTTGTCAGACTTTCAGGCTTCTGATTAGCCGTAACGACTGTCAAAGATCCACGAATGACAGCCGCGACCAACGGCTTAACGTGCTTTCCGAGGCACGGAGGGGTCACGGTATGTAAAGATGGTCACCCATCCACAGACCAACTGCGGCAAGCGTAGCTTAACCTGATCGATCGACCTGTGCGGCTGTTATTATTTAGCCACGGGCCCCTTTAAACTTAGCATCTAAGTTCTACCTCCTAACATTGTGGAAAGCAATAAATATATTTAGTATTGAGTAAGACGCTAATGGCGTAACAAACTTTTATCCATTGCTTCTTGTGTTTGAATAATTCGTCTGCTCGATAACGTAAATAACGCAATGAATGTTGTTGAGCTATCAAAATGAAAGTCCTGCGGTCTTTGCGGTTGAAATGATGATGGTTGACGAAGTTACTTTGTCAAAGGCCCGATGGCCGGTGGAGCAGACGAGTCCTGGAATGGAGACCGCCTATCGTCAAACCGACGCCGACCACCTTAAAAAGGTGGCTGGAATAGACTGGATGCGGAAGGCGGAAGACAACCCTGTTTTGGCGCAGCCAGGAAGAGGCCTACGTCCAGCAGTGGACTGCGATAGACTGATTGATTGACGAAATCACTTGAAGACTTGAAAATTTAAAATTTTCTTATATCCGAGATAGAAAATAGAAGTTTTAGCCCACAAAATTTAATAAATTCTCATGCCATCGACATGAAGAAGAAGAGTATACAGTACCCGGCGATAAATATTACACATCGACCTTTGGAAAGAGACAATCGGCTAATTTTCGCTTCGTAGAGCGTTATCTCTGTCGCACGAAATACAAACAGTCCGGTACCTATTAGGATCTGTTAAAACAATTATGATTTGCTTCTTTTGATAATTATTTTTATTCTTTGTATAAAATGGTTTTGAGTAAAAAGGTCGATGTGCAATATTTATCGCCGGGTACTGTAATTATAAAGCCAACTGGAAAACTGCAGATTAGAGTCTTCTCTCTTTCACTGACAATTCCAGAATTGGTGCTTACTGCGTGTTGGTTGTTAATTTCGAACCATCAAATTCAGGTTTTCTCACGATACTTTTACCAGAGAATATAAATTTTACTCTGTGTCCCTATCTCCCGTACTACGAAATGTGAATAGAATTCCTACATAGGGAATTGCCGCCGCAACTTGTAACGATACAGGCGATATAATACCGAACATGCGACTAATGTTTTATCATTATGTTACACTATTGATTCTTTATCATTTCGGAATACAAAATATTAACGTGTAGCATATTTGGACATATTATTGGTAGTTGGCTTTATAGATTCGGAAGGTAGTTGTAGCGGTATCTACAACGCCACATGCGAACAAAGCGTCATAGTGACATCACGCCACATTCTACATCTCGCAAGCAGAGTTTACTACACTATGTTTAGATACAACGGGCCGACATGAATCATCGGGCAATTGCCCGCCAGACACGACACCCGTCTGGTTCTCCCTTTCTATGGAGGATGACTGACCTTTACACCCTGTTTCTCACACCTCTATACACTATTATATTTTTATCGTTTTAATCGTTAAAGGGGGTCATTGTAGTCATCATAATGAACAACTTTTACTATGGACCAGCCCTGAAATCGTGAAAAAAAAAACAGCTGGTCCATACATTTATGTTCGCATAACTCGACATAATGTATGGAGCAACATTTATTTTTTCACTATTTCAGGATTAGAAATATGCAAATCCACGAGTATAGGTATGCTAGTCATCTAGCATACAATCGAGGATTTGCATGTTTCTGCAGATGTACAGACGCCAGCACATCAAGCTACTACAATCTGTCAAATTTCTTGAATAGATTTTCAACTTTATCGCTAAAGCATATTCAAAGTTGACTGAGAAAATTTGACAGTTTCGGGTAGCTTGATGTGCTGGCGTCTGTACTTATAGGATCGATTTAAATAAATAAAAATAAAGTCCTTCAGACCGTATTTCGGCTACGGCGGTCTCAACTCAATGGAGGTCAATCTCAACGGAGACTAGCCTTAGGCGCGGGAGATAATAAAGTGCACTCCCTCATCTCTTCACTCTCATAGTCCGATGGGACGGCAATCCGACACGACCGGAAAGAGATCAGCGGAGGACCAACGGCTACGTGATTTCCGAAACACGGGGCTATCACACCGCCAACTACATAACATGAAGGACCAAGCCTATAAAAAAAACATAAAGATTGCATTAAACAAAATTAAATTAGAAGAGTAAACTAATTAAGATTTTCCTCAAATAAAAAGAATTTCTTCAGCATTTCTTTAAGCCTGTATGTAGGATAAGCCTTGAGGTAACTGGGGAACTTCTTACAGTGAATAAAAAATATCGAGACGGACCGAAGCGGGGCGCATTGAGATGCTGGTACACTGAGCGCGAGGTTTGGTTTTTTCAGGCGTGAGGCACACACACAGGTGTTTAAGTTGTATTTTCTTTCAGTTTTTTTATTTGTTGTTTTTGTGTGAATATTGTGTACCTTAACCAGGGTCAAATTAAGTTTATTTTCTGAAAGAATTATTTCTGCAAAACATTTGAACTGGGCAAAGATCAACAGCTTAGTGATGAAAAATCAATTGCTCAGCCCCTAGGACAAGTCGTGCTAATTTCAGTAAGACGAAGGCTCTACTGTAAATATAAATAATTATGTACATTTGTGGCTTAAAATAATAAGATCCTCAGTGGCCCAACAACCTAACACTTAATAATTTATTTAAAAACACACTTCCAATGTTGTCTTTTTATTATCTAGCCTGCTTTAGTATTCCCGCTCTGCGTTATAATGTCCAGTGCTAGGAAATAATCCGCCTTATGCGAGGCAAAGTCCGGGTATGCTGTAACGAAGGTTTGGAGAATTGTTAAAGGATTTCTTTTATACCTAACTTGCGCCCCTCATTTTAAGGGATGATGTAGGTTTTTCGCAAATATTTTATGTTATGCTTGTATCGTGTGTTGGTTTTCTGAATATCTTGAAGAATAGATACCAAATAGATCGTCCTCTCGTCAAAACAGATGTGTCTGAAGACTAGTTTTTTGGCTGGTCTATAAGTTTTTTACTGGGTAACAACATCGATATCCTTGATGGGGTTTGTGGCTAAGTGATAACAGCCGCATGGGTCGATGAATCAGGTTAATCTACGCTTGCCGCGGTTGGTCGTTGCATGGGTGACCATATTTACATACCGGAACTCCTCCGTGCCTCGGAAAGCATGTTAAGCCGTTGGTCCCGGCTGTCATTCATGGATCTTTGGCAGTCATTACGGGTCGTCAGTGGCCCAAAAGTCTGACAACCAGTCTTACTAAGGGGTATCATAATGCCCAGTAATTGGGTTATGGAGATCAGATCGGCAGTCGCTTTATGTAAAATACAGATGCATCCGCGATGCGACCGATGTCACAGGACTACGTAAATACGACTAACTCGATCGATCGAATTCCTCAGACAATTACAGGTAGGTAGAAAACCTCAGACCCAGATAATATATATTTAGAGGTGTGAATGGTGTTGTAAAGTAATAAACTTGCGTACAAAAAAAAGACCCACCACGTGCTCTTCATTTGAGAGACGATATCTCAAAAATGATAATGAATATAATCTATTATTTTCTTTTGTGTGAAGGTAGGTAAGGTAAAGTTTATTTGCACATACACTACATTTTGACAAAAGCAATATTCTTAACAAGATCGACTCGATTCTTCAGATGTCTTCATCACTCACTTTTGCTCGGAAAAAGTGTGCGTCATTTTTGTCAATGAAATCGACAAAAATTTTATTTTGTTTATTTCTGTTCGTTCGATGAAAATTTAACTTAGTTTTTTAACGGACTTCGGCAAAGAGATACTTTTTCAAACCCCATTTTTTTCAAGTTCACGATTTTCCCAAAAAGGAATGCCCATCCCCATTTTTTGATAATTCTTTCATAACATAATTTTAGGAACGTTATAGTACCAATACAATATATTAGGTAATTGTTAGTAAAACTTGTTGAATTATATTGTTTCAAATCGAAGAGCACGGGGTGGGTCGACTTTTTTTGCACGCAAAAGTATTTATCACAAATAATTACCAAAAAAAATAATGTACAAGTTTTAAAAACCCCCAATTTATCAGGATCAGTACAAAAACATTCTAACCCCCAATCAAAATTCAAAAGGAGTGTCCCTTTAAAAAAATTACACATTCCGTGATGTTCCCAAACTCGTCTGAAACTCGGGGATTATTTAAATTTTGAACATTATCGCTTCCTTGCCATTTATAACTGAGGCTTATCTGATCCTGGATCAGTGATGGACTTCCAAGGTTGCCTGGGTGTAACGTGGATGGACTGGAAAATCTTGTTGATAAGGAACTATTTACCTGCTTATTACTTTTTGCTTTATAAATAGGACGTGTTAAATTACAGAAATGCGCAGAAATGTTCACCAGTTTATACATATACTACATTTTGGATAGTCATGTATTGTCTCCGAAGGAGGTAAATAACCAGGGTCGTCGGATATAGTTGAAGTTTAGTAAGAAACTGATCGATGTTTTCGAATAAAATATAATTTAATTAATAGAAAACAATCAGTTCAGTTATCGAATTACGACGACTCTGGTTACTTACCTCTTTTGGCGACAGAACATACCTACATAATCTAAACGTCAGTTTTTAAGAATGTTAGAAAGGAATTAATATACTCTTCGATGAAAACATCATCATTTTAGTTTATCTTTCTACGGATCTAGGTTTTATTAATTTATTAATCTGGCTATTGTCTTCTAGAAGCTATATCAAATCTAATATTCACAGCATCATCCATTAAATCCTTTAGAAATCACCGTTACGGCATCTTAATATCTGTCTCCTCCCAAGTTCCTGCAATCTCAAACCGATAATCGAAATCCATCTGTTAAAAGATAAAGAGTTTGTGAATGAGGACAATATATTTCGATTTACATTAACATAAACAATTCGGGATCATAACGACCGAATTAATCAGATTAACGGACTCATTTACAAGTCAAAAATGATTATTATGGTGTTGACAATAAAGTTTATAGTCGCATTAATTTTACTAGGAAAGTTATTTGCGTTCGCGAATGTTTGTAATTATAATATTTATGGTTTATTTTTGGGGAATGAGGTTTCCGTTTTGCTGGACTTTAACGAGGAAGCTTGTTTTGTATTTTGGTTCATTTGAAATGTATGACTGAGTTTGGTGATAAGGTAATAATTTGGTAGGGGTAGGTCATTCTTATGCATGGTTATAACTCAGACCAAACAAAATGTCAAGACATAGCGCTGCAAACAATACAGTGAAGCATGTGCATACACGCTCACACGCACACATTTACAACCATTTACAATCAAACTATACCTCACTATGTGCACACATGTTTACAAAACCGGCCTCACTTTACTGTTGACAGCCCCTCTGTCTTGGTTTTTTATTTGGTCTGAGGGTAGAAATGGTTATTGGTTGGATAGTGTTTCTTGAAACGGGCGAACAAAGTGTGTGAAGTCTGACTACTATGCTTTATTATATAACGACCAGTAGGTACATAACCACCTTGCTATTAAAGGGCACGATAACAAAGGGCTTCTACCTTCATAAAAGCAAAAATAGTTACGCGTAAGCGTCAAATGCTCAACTTGGGCGGCAAAATAAATATCTCTGACCCCATATACAACACAATAATAAAGAAGGTATAAAATACAATTAAATATATCTACAGCCATACGGCATCAAATATGGCGGTACGGCCATGACCGGCCGGAAGCGGCCGCCACATCTGGCCGGTGACGTCACATAACGGAAACACCGCCACTCCTCACTTCCGTCCCCCGTTCGAAACTCGAACGTTTTTAGCTATACATATTTACTTTTGGAATGTTATTTTTTTTTGTTTTTGGAAACAGAAAGCGTTGGTGTGCAGTTTAAATATTTGGAAATACACGTTTTTTACATGCAGGTAGATAGAAAACGATTCCAAAAAAAAATATGGCCCATTTTCATCCCAGATTTGAGATTTTCTAGGTATTATTTACTGATAATTTAAAATCCTAGTTAAACTCCATACAAAATTGGCGTTTGCAACCACCCGCGCCAGTGAGTTTTAAATACTTTTCCACCAGACCGCCAATCAATAAATTTTCCCTGAAACTTTTCAGCAGGCGCTCCTTAAAAATGATAAAGGATCGATATATTGAAGAATGGGCATTCGGCTCACGTTCGTGAACTGAGATCAAACGCCGTGATTGTAAACGAGCAGCTTCCACTTATTACTTCAGGGACCCACATGTGGCTTCAAACGATTTATTCATTTAGAATTAATATCGCTTTGAAGTATGGCAACATGTTTTTTTAGATATAACAGTTCGTAGAATTGAAAAATGAAAAGAAAATATCAGAGCCATGTTCCACTCTCCAATAGAAAAATAATATTACTTTCCTTTAATAAAATCTAAGCACTCATTTTTCTCAGTGCACTTTTGCTATTAACTTTTTATCAGGAGCTTACCGTGATATTTTAAAGGATCGATAAAATTGAAGGATGAGATTCAGATCACGTTCGTTGAATCAGATCAAACGCCGTGATTGTAAACGAGCTGTTCCTTAGTTATTATTATTACTGGGCACTTGTAATAATTTCCTGTAGTAGGAAAAAAGGAGAAGTTCAGACAGTATAGAAAAAACAGTGCCGTTTATCGAATATTGCTTTAGACTGAACTTTTTTCCAATAGAATACAAATATTTAACATAAGATAGCATCACGCCTGTAATACCAGAGGATGAGGCAGAGGTGTTTAGATACTTTTTTTTTTATTGCTGAATGGGCCCGCTCTTGACCTCAATCACGCCTGATGGAAAGCAATGGATGAGGTCTATGATGGAATGAGCGTGCCCAGAAGATGCCTAAGGCACTGGAACTTCCACGAATCGACGAAATACAGCAGGCTATTTGACGCTGGACTCCGGTGGGAGGGTGGTCGCAAACCAGGCAGGCGTTAAGAATTGGCCAGTCAAATAAGGTATTGGGTGTGAACGCCCAGGATGCGCCGAGCGCTCGGTTCAGTTGAGTAACTGGCGGAACAAACTCCGCTACACGAGGAGGCTTCTTCATGCATCCCACTAACTAAACTTATAGTAACACCTACATTTCAACAGTTACATTTAAGTCCTATGTAATATCGGCGAGCCTATTGCCAACAACCGGGAACAAATCCAAACTCCAGGTTATTATTGAGGAATTCCTGATTAAAAAACCCAATATTACTGGGAATCAAACATAGCTGCATGTGTATGCTCAGCAGTAGCGCTTGCGACCAACAGACCACGGTATAAATTACCTATACAGTATTCTATCTTCATACAAACGGTCGGAACGCGATTTATACCTACGCGCGCCTCGAGTTCGGTTTACACTCTCGGTTAACAAACATTCTCGAATGCTCCGCAGTGACGAACGGACCACATGGTACACTTATATATAGCGCCGGACGGTGTGATGGTTTTGTAAGCAGTAACCGTGCGATTTGTGACAAATATTCATTGAAATAAGTACAAGTACTTACTTATTCAATATGGCAAAGAGCAATTATAGACTATATTGTGTTGTTTTTGGTTGTTTAAATTCGTCAATTAGTTTTTATATTAAATCTACTAATTAATCAAAAAACACAACATGTATTTTTATTAAACTCTTCCTATTTCATTCACAACGAATTTAATATTTTTTTAATAAAAAATATAATATGTACCTATACAATCACAAAAATAGAAACTCAAGTAGGTTGATGAAATTAAAATACTGTAGGCGGGCAGCTCTATCGCGTGTAAATGTACCGCGCGGTTGTACAGTAGGGTATTATTTCTAGAACAGGGCCAAGTCATAATACTGTATAGATAATTATACCGTGACCAAACCATCGCGGAATCATTAACATCCGCAATCAAACATAATCCTCAATTAACCTACAATAACACTTCCAAATATTCCCATAAAGGAAGGTATAGGTACCTACCTAACTCAGTGTGTGTTTAACTACTATTGTAAACGGACGTACCGATCGCGCGCGCGTGCTCTAGTTAAGAGTATTTTGCAGACGCATCATAACACCGTCGTCGCGGTGTACGTCGACCTATCGGGGTCACCGCGATGACCCAGTTACAAGTGCGGAAATCATCATGAAGTGTTTATTATAATTGTTTAGGTGTCACGCTCGCCTTAAAACTAAATAATGGCTGCAAAACAGTCTATAAAAATAAAAACTGATCTGGAAAAGCAGTTGTACGACTGTTACATCCAGGAGAAAACGGACAGAGAAAATCTGCAACAAATGGTACGACAACTGAACGGCCACATACAAAGCTTACAGGAACAGGTACAAGATCTTCAAAGTCAGTTAAAATGCTTAAGGGCACAAGAAATAGAAGAACCCACAGATAAACAGGTCAGTGAGACCATAACACCTGCTCAGCCTACTAAAAGTGACGTTGAGTACTGCACGGACGAGGATGAACTCGCCAAAGAGACTGAGTGGATTAGGGCTAAAAATAGGAAGAAAAGGAAGTTGAACACCTCCCTTACTCCACCATCACTACAACAAGCTAGCACTAGCGCTCAACAGCAGCAACTCAACAAAAAAGAGAAGGCCAGCTTTAAAAAAATTCTAGCACCGCCTCCAATCGTAGTGGACGGTGTTAAGAATTACCAAACATTCTACGACTTTTTGACAGAATCTCAGTCAGTAGAAACTTTTACCGCCAAAATGTTAAGCGGTAATAGTGTCAAAATAAACGCCAAAACTGAAGAATCCTACAGAGTGATTTCTCGACGCTTAACGGAAAAAAACTGTTTGTGGCACTCATATGAGGATAAGCAGACCAGGCCAATAAGAGTAGTGGCGAAAAAATTGCATTCTTCTTGCCTACCGGATCGGATTAAAGATGACTTAATGTCGCAAGGATTCCAGATAGAAAATGCAATTAACAAGCTAAGCTGGAAAACCAAAGAACCGCTGAACATGTTCATATTATCATTTAAGAATGACGAAGATGTAAGTAAAATATACGGCATTAAATATATCCTAGGGTGTAAAGTTGAAATAACCCCGCTTAGAACATCAAAAATAATACCGCAGTGTAAGAGATGCCAGGCTTACGGTCATACCCAAAGGTATTGCTCAAAAGAGCCAAGATGTGTTAAATGTACAGGTAAACACCTCACAGCTGAATGCAACAAACCTGCAGAAGAAAAACCTAAGTGTGTCCACTGTGGCTTACCTCACCCAGCCAACTACAGAGGGTGTTTAGTTGCCAAGGAGATGCAAATGATGAAGAACAAAACCTCCAAAAATAAGTCACCAAATAACCTTGTTGTTAAGCAAACTGTTAGAAATAACGACAAACAGACAACAAAACAAAGTGCACAGTTTACACAGACAACCGCGAAAACTGCACACACATCTAAAAGTGTCTCATATGCACAAGCAGTAAAACCAAGCACACAACCACCAAGTTTGGAGGACAAGCTCAACCAGATCTTGAAGTGCCTATCATCATTTGACAAGCGACTAGAAAAAATAGAATCAAGTACAATCAATCATGAATAACACATTAAAAATAATGGCGTGGAATTCCAACGGACTGCTGCAACACCAACATGAGTTGCAAGTAGTTCTAGACACAGAAAATATTGATGTGTGTTTGATCTCTGAAACGCATTTCACTAAACAGTCTTTTGTAAAGTTTAGAGGCTATAAGGTTTATCACTCGCTGCACCCTAACAACACGGCCCGAGGGGGTAGCGCTGTTATTATTAGAGAAAATATCTGCCATTATGAACAGTGTAAATACGAGGAGCCAGACACGCAAGCTGTGGCGATATCAGTGAAAACAAATAAATTTCATGTTACAGTAGCGGCTGTATACTGTCCTCCAAGACACACGATAAACAAAGAACAATATGTACACTTCTTCAGACTCCTTGGGCAGAGATTTATATTAGGCGGTGACTTTAATGCTAAGAACACTCACTGGGGATCGAGATTAACTTCAACTAAGGGAAGACAGCTTCTAAGTGCAGTGAAAGACATGCGTTGTGAGGTCATAAGTACTGGAAAACCTACTTACTGGCCGACTGACCCACAGAAACTACCAGACCTTATCGACTTTTTCATCGTCAAAAACATATCAACAAATTATCTGAGTGTGAAAGAGGGGTACCACATGAACTCTGATCACTCTCCGATATTATTACAATTGAGTCACAAAATATTACTAAGAGAAAACCACCTGACATTAGTCAATATGTTTACAGATTGGGAAAGTTTTAGCATAGATCTGCAAAATATTATTGACCTAAAAACTTCATTAAAAAGCAAAGATCAGCTCGATTTTGAAGTAAACAAGTTCAGCAACAATATCCAACAATGTGCATGGAACAACACACCACAAGTTATAAAGAAATTTAAAGGAAATACCTACCCAAAGGAAATAATAGACCTATTACATGAAAAAAGGACTCAAAGAAAAAGATGGCAACAAACTAGATTCCCGCAAGATAAAACTATATTGAATAACCTTACGAAAAGACTGAAGAGAAAAATACAAACTTTTCAAGATGAGGCTTTCAATACTAACCTACGTCAGTTAAGCAGCGACCATACAACGCAATACTCTCTTTGGAAAGCGACAAAGACTCTCAAAAGGCCAATTACACCAATTCCCCCTATCAGAGATGGTAACGGAAAGTGGGCCATAAGCAATGAGCAAAAAGCTCTAAGATTTGCTCATCACTTAGAAGATACCTTTCAGCCAAATGACAGGTCTATAGACAACCTGCAGTTCACTAATATTCTGCAAGATCAAAGAATTAAGCTTGTGACCCCAAAAGAAGTTGCAAGGGAAATTCAAAACATTAGCCTAAAAAAGTCGCCAGGGTATGACCTTATTACGGGAGAAATCCTAAAACATCTCCCGCGTAAAGCCATCGTTAAGCTTACTAGGCTCATCAATGCTGCATTTGTGCTAAAGCATGTTCCTGAGCCATGGAAAGTTGCTGAGGTGATTATGATTGCAAAGCCCGGTAAACCACCTCACGAAGCATCATCATACAGGCCCATTTCCCTGTTGCCTATAATATCAAAGCTGTTTGAAAAATTGTTTTTAAAACGCCTAAAACCTGTAATAAACGAGAGAAATCTGATCCCTGACCATCAGTTTGGTTTCAGAGAGAAACACTCAACAATAGACCAAGTACATAGAATTACCAACATCATTGAGAGAACACTTGAAGATAAAAAAGTCTGCTCCACCGTATTTTTAGACGTGGCACAAGCTTTTGATAGAGTTTGGCATAAGGGTTTGATATATAAGCTAAGACTAATGCTGCCCAATGATTTTGCCGATATCCTGCAATCATACATTACAGATAGAATGTTTCGAGTAAGGCACGAGGATGCCTTTTCCGAATTAAAAATTATTAAAGCTGGCGTGCCTCAAGGTAGTGTGCTGGGTCCAGTCCTCTATCTGCTGTACACGCATGATATACCAGAGCTGGAAAATAATACTATTGCAACCTTTGCGGACGATACTGCTATTATGGCGACAGGGTCATGCCATACGGAAGCAATCAAAAAGGTACAAATCGCTGTAAATAAAGTTCATGACTGGGCACAAAAATGGAGAATTAAATTAAATGAATCGAAGTCACTTCACATTGACTTCACCAACATGAATTGTGATTACCACCCAATCTTCATAAATGGTCAACAAGTGCCATACGCAAATACAGCCAAATACCTTGGCATAACGCTTGACGCAAAACTGCGTTGGAAAGAGCACGTCAAAAAGAAAAGACAGGAACTAGAAATGCGCTTTAAAAACATGTATTGGTTGATTGGACGGGATTCCTGCCTATCGATACATAATAAAATCCTATTATATAAGCATATCCTTATGCCAATATGGACATATGGCATCCAATTATGGGGCTGTACTAAGCCGACCAACATCAAAATCATACAAACATTCCAGAATAAGGTACTCAGGAGTATTGTTAATGCGCCCTGGTATATAAGAAATGACGACCTCCATCGTGACCTAAAAATGGAGCCCGTCACCAACATAATCCAAAAATTTGCTGAGGCCCATGAACACCGACTCCACCGACATGTGAACATCGAGGCAATTCAGCTGTTAGACCAAACAAATATAGTGCGAAGACTAAAACGGACAAAACCTTTTGAGTTAGTGTAGTGTAAAAAGTGTAGAAATAATAGTGCTAATGACACACATAATAACACATGAACAAAGTGTTTACATCATCATATCAGACTCTAAGAAAGTGGAACGGACTTGTGTAAAGTACAATAAACACTATTCTAAGTTTCAAAATAATTATCATGTAAAAAATTAAGTTAGATTAAAATTGCTTATTAGTCTTATAGGCTAGATTGTAATTAATTATTAAGAACCTGGTTCTTTTTAATAAAGGATAAAAAAAAAAAAAAAAAAAAAAAAATGTGTATGCTCAGCAGTAGCGCTTGCGACCAACAGACCACGGTATAAATTACCTATACAGTATTCTATCTTCATACAAACGGTCGGAACGCGATTTATACCTACGCGCGCCTCGAGTTCGGTTTACACTCTCGGTTAACAAACATTCTCGAATGCTCCGCAGTGACGAACGGACCACATGGTACACTTATATATAGCGCCGGACGGTGTGATGGTTTTGTAAGCAGTAACCGTGCGATTTGTGACAAATATTCATTGAAATAAGTACAAGTACTTACTTATTCAATATGGCAAAGAGCAATTATAGACTATATTGTGTTGTTTTTGGTTGTTTAAATTCGTCAATTAGTTTTTATATTAAATCTACTAATTAATCAAAAAACACAACATGTATTTTTATTAAACTCTTCCTATTTCATTCACAACGAATTTAATATTTTTTTAATAAAAAATATAATATGTACCTATACAATCACAAAAATAGAAACTCAAGTAGGTTGATGAAATTAAAATACTGTAGGCGGGCAGCTCTATCGCGTGTAAATGTACCGCGCGGTTGTACAGTAGGGTATTATTTCTAGAACAGGGCCAAGTCATAATACTGTATAGATAATTATACCGTGACCAAACCATCGCGGAATCATTAACATCCGCAATCAAACATAATCCTCAATTAACCTACAATAACACTTCCAAATATTCCCATAAAGGAAGGTATAGGTACCTACCTAACTCCCATAATCAATCAACTCGCGAGATACAGCTTAACGTGAAATTTCAATGCGTCGCTAAGATCGCCTTCAAGTTGAGGCAATCAGTCTAAATGAGTCCTAATTAACGGGAGCCGCTAATTACCGAGCCTGATGGAAATCGCTGCCGTTTCAAATGAGAAACTGAATCGAGATCTTAATTGCCTATAATTGGATTACAGATATGCTTTTGGTGTTTCTTTGCATGGCGCTAATTAGGTGCTATTAAGGCTGTTGTTTAGGGAAAGGAATAGAGTAATTCCGTAATTCGGTTATTCATTCCATTCAATGATTTCAGAAGTACTTTATCGCATAACCAGCTTATAATTTTCTCTACTAGTGGAACACAGACCTTTTCTTTTCGAGAGGTATCTGCCACGCGGGCCCAGTGCGGGTTTGGCTCTTCGAATGTTCAGTTATAGGACATGCCGGTTTCCTCACGATGTTTTCCTTCACCGTTTTGAGAGCAGTGGTGATGAAATAAATTACACAAAGTAATGTGCCTGCCTGGGTTCGAACCCATGACCTGCGACACGTACTTAAATCGCCGCCGTTACCGCTGGGCCACCATGATTGTATCAGAATAATCCTTCGCTTTTCTGTAAAACCGATAAACGGTTTCATTTAAATGTGTACGTAATCCAAAACTGATTACTCATTTCCTAGTGGCCTAGTAGGTACTTATGTAGGCCATGTTGTATCACTGTAATCACTTCTATGGCTTTTTTTCAGTATGCTAGGCTGTCCCACTCCTGGGCAAGGCCCCCCCACTCCTTCCATCTTTCACGAGCCAACACGCCCTCCTTTCAGTTTTGACGGGACCTATCCAATTCGTCCCGCCTGCTTATATGCCTTCTTTGTTTTTTCAAAACTTTGTTTACCTACCTAATTGAATGTTAAACACAAAAAAATCCCACAAACACTTTTAAACCTCATTCGATTCAACTCCAAGTACACCCAATATTTCACACCAATATTAACAGCGATGTACAAAGAAGCGCTTTGGTCGCTTATCTCGAGCGCTCTTCGGTTAGGTACAAGCCGTTCCTCTGTTAAACTAATATGGCTGGATGTAGCGCTGGTTTTTGCACCTCAAAGGCGTGTGTCGTTCAGTCTTTGTTATTTTACACCGGCGTGGTAAAGGTAACGTCAGATGTATTTGATAAATGGGTAAGCTTTCATGAGAGGTTTTCTTAGGTAAAGATTTTAGGTAATATGTAAGTGGAATTTTCTCGGCAAGAATTGAACTGGATGCTTGTATGCCAGACAAGTTGAAATCACACGAATGAGCTGGTAAGTATACTTAACACATCCAGGCTCTAGGGTTGATTTTCCTTCGAAATTACCAGTACACTTTCATCCAGTACTTGTCTACTCTTAAACAAGGCACAGAGTAGGTACCGACCTACCCTTGTCCATTAGCCCAAAATACAGTAAACCTCTCTAACTTTTACTCAACTTTTACATAAACCAATTTTGATCCCTTCCCAAAATAAAACTCGAGAGTAAATTCGTTATTTTTGGAAAAAAAAACAAGTAATTCGGGTCTCTAGAAAGTTTTAAAGACTTGGAAAGTATTTTAAGACGGCCACAACAACGACAATAAATTAAGGGGTCATGTTGGGATGTCATTAATTACAGAACTCCGGGTCTTGAGGAATTGGTCCACTTTAGCTTTTGTGTTTCTACGCTCCGTTCACGTTGATTAAACTGATCATAATTATGATGTTGCTACCGACGATGGCGTGGAGTTTTATGAAGCGTCACGTTCAGATGGACCGCCGAGTTACCTTTAGTTGGATATTCTTTGTTCCTGAAATGTAAAAACAGGCCCATGAGACATTTTTGCCTTGTCATGTTTTTGACATTGAGTGTCGCTGAGATGAGATTGCTACTAGATTTTGAACATTTTTAATTACGGGAATAATCAGACTTTACGGTTCCCACTGCTGGGACACAGCATAGGCTTCCTTTCGTTGAGAAAGAGTGGGCCGTAATCCACCATGCGGGCCCAGTGCGGATTGGTAGATGTCACATGTATTCGAATTTTTGGTTCTAGGATATGCCAGTTTTTTCACTATGTTTACCTTAACCCGTGACCTTAACCGTTTTGAGAGCAGTGGTGATAAAATAATTTCCACAAAGTAAAGCGCCTGACTGGATTCGAACCTACGACCTACAACTCATAAGTTGCGGCCGTTACCACTGAGCCACCACTGCTCTGTTTGCCATTCTATAACATGCAAACATCTGGTTGTTAAATTACCAGATCTTTCTGCAATAATAAAGCTGATCAAATAGCATTAGGCTACATAGCCAGACTAAAAACTTTTTCTGTTAAAAAACTCTCGAATTCGTCTAAAACTCATCTCTCAAAGGGATGGCCGAGTTAAGTGGCGTCTACCGTCGCTTCGTTCCGACCTCTCTTAGCTTCCAATGAAAAAACATTCCTGAAACTTTTTTATTACCGAAAATACAAATTTTGTTCTATAGCACCACAGGGCACGGGGTTATTATAAAACCTTTTGAGTTGTCTCGTAATTTATATTCTGCGCTTCCAAACCGTTATTTGCTGTGGATAAATTTACATACTGCTGGTTGGCAGGTAATATTGATTTGAAAATTTAAAATTGGCTTCCAGAAAAGATTATGCCACCATAATATGTAATCAATAACATTGTCATTCTTATTTTGCTGCAACTTTTATGCATTTTCTTTCGTAAGTACATCACTAGCAACCGTTATCTCAGAATTCTTCCTCATTTTATCCAAACCTTTGACTTTGATTACTATTAAGCCATAACCGGGACTACACCACCGTTCTACCTGTCCTATCCTGTATACAGTATGTTAACTAACAGAGGGCGTTCCCGTTAACCCGCAATAGTATAGCATCCATACATGCTAAAAAAAATATTACCATTCGAAAATAAAATGTTTTTATTTTTTTTTATGTTAAAATATTCACTAAAAATCGTAAATTGATACGTTAAAGAAACACTCTGTACACGCGTACTTGAAGGACAGCAATGTCGGAATTTATTTAATTAAATAAATTAGAATTAATTAAATAAATAGAGTATCAATTTACGATTTTTAGTGAATATTTTAATATAAAAAAAAATAAAAACATTTTATTTTCGAATGGTAATATTTTTTTTAGCATGTATGGATGCTATACTATTGCGGGTTAACGGGAACGCCCTCTGTTAGTTAACATACCGTATATCCATCAATGTATATCCTTTCCTATCTCTTTATCTTATTAGATAAATGATTTTATTTCTATGTAGGTTTAAACAAACACTTTTACATGTCAATCATATTTAAAAAAACTAGATGAGGTCGCGTTTCCTATCTGACTACTCTCAGAAGAAAGGCCGAAACAAACCCAGAGGTCACAGTCTCTTTTAAAGTCCAGACATAATCTTGGTCAGATCATGTGAAGACCATGTAGACTGGTGATGGATGACACAGGCATGTGTGTATATCATAACTCTGTCTCATACAGAATCCTAACTAATATTATAAATGCGAAAGTAAGTTTGTTTGTTTGTATGTTACCTTTTCACGCCTAAACAACTGAACCGATCATCCTGAAAGGACATTGCTCGTCGTCCATACATAGTTGGCCTAAGATCCAATAGGGAGGTGTATTTACTTTTTGGGTTTTAGATAATTTATATATTCGATTGAACTTAAATTAAAACAACGGACACTTCTGAGAATTCGGAAAAAATCAAAACACTTTCGGATTTTGAGGTTATAATTACGTCAATAAAAACATTCGGTATGTAGCAATAACAGAATGCGCGCGCCAAGTGACATTACTACCAAATGTCAAATGTCATCTGTCAATTCATCAATTGTCAGTGTCATTATTGCTCATTTCAAACAGCGCTCAATCGAGTTTTTTGATAAGCCGTATTATGATTCCGCGACATCATAGCGGACGTTTGTAACTAAAAACCATTATCGTATATCAAGCGTTGAGAATACTGACGCTTGTCTGTGTCAAACTCTTATTAAGAGTGTTGTTACAAAGACTTGGCTGTATGAACTATAATACCTTTGCCTATTAAAAACCTCAAATTGAACCAAAAAATAATAACACCGATGATTATGACGGAAGTGATCAAGTGAATACTTTTTAAAATGTTTCGAAATTAAGAAGTGTCCGTTCTATTGAAATATTTGTAATGTATATTATTAAAAGAACTAGTAATTATAGTAAATGTTTCATGCGTGTTGATTCATAGGCCATTTTTTACAATGTCCTTTTGCATATACGTTGTCAGGTGTACAGAAACGGACATAGGGTACCTTTCACCCCGAAAAAAGTGCTGTTCCCGAGGAAAACAACAACAACGTTATTATGATAATAGATGGCGCCACGTGTCTTTCGAACGGGATAGACACTTATGCAGGTGATACCGCAGGGCGCTGCTAGTTTAAATCTAAATCCTAATGCTTAAGTTCTCACGTCTTATTTCCACCGGTATAAACACAACACGGCTCTATACACAAACAAAAAACCGCTCCATAGACAACCCAAGTCTCCAGAACAAATCCGAACCACGATCGAACATCTTAATACTCAGACCCTATTGTCCCGTTTGGAAGAAAGGGATTAAAAAATATTTTCTCCTCTAGAAACATTGTACACTTAAGAACCAATAGTTTCCGCCTTGGAGTGTATTTCCAGTGACCGGTACCTGTTTATCGGAGCCATCTTTTTCTACTCCCCACTTATTGTCTAGCTTTCTACAAATGTAGTGATTTCTTTGCTGGGGGATAAGGACTGAGATACACTTGGGGTTTTTGTCTTTAAGTTGTCAGAACGTTATAGGCTTTGTAGACTTGAAGACCATTTCCTACGTTGTTAAGTACATGGTACTTGTTGATAGGTCTAAACTGTACTTCCATATCTATTAACACTGTATGTTGAAAACATTGTGAAAGCCAACTATTTTCAAGAGAGAGGAGTTGGAGTTTCTTGCAGTTTCGTGGAGTTTCTTGCCGGTTTTTCTCAATAAGAACGGCCAATTGTAACCGTGCACTTAGCTTCTGACGTTTCATAAGTACCCATGTAGGTTTACATGAAATAAAATATATGGATTTAAACTTTTTTATTATAAGAAATGTTTCATTTTATTTTGACGTTTACCGTTCATGATGAACGTCAAAATAAACCGCAATTGCAATTATTTATTAGTAGAATGTGAATCATTAACATTGCTAGTTATTAAAGATAGCTCAGCAATATTATTCGATTTTGGCCGTTCATTGTAACGTCTTGTGTGGACACCGATACTCAATAGTCAATGTAAGTATTTATTGCTTCCACATGTGGACTTAGGTGGCAGGTTTTACAGAATATGATCATTGTGGGCCTGTCGGGCATAGCAAAAGTAGGAGAGAGGAGGAGGGCTTCTATTTGACTACTTATTTTTTATAATAAATATTGTAATTATTTTAAAGAAACATGTAATTTAAAATTTGTCATTTAAATATTAATAGAATAGATACCTACAGTCTTTTTTGTATAAATATAATTTTCTGTTTTATTAATTTCCTGGGGTTCAAAAAAAGAGAAATGCATCGTATGCATCTAAACTGTTTTAAAAAAGCTTTCCATTCTTATCGATTGACGTAAGATTTCTCAGTGTAGATTGTACCATCTTTTTTATTAAAGCCATTTGCTTTTCTCTCAGTGTGCAATCAGCCCTTACGATACAAGCCCGTGTCTGTATCTTTAGAGTCAGTTGCGACAATGTTCGCGCCATTATTGCGACCGGACCGGGGCGGCGCGGCGCGGGAAATGTAGCTCTGTAGCAGACACTTTTAGAAAAATGTATTGTCATAATCTGTGCCAGATGATGGCGGATTATATGAAGCTTTGATAGAGAAGTAATGGAAATAATTCTATTCTTTGATTGTTTTATCGTAAAAGTGATAGTAGCCCGAATACTCGAATTCTTTGAGAGGGATTCGATTATCTAGAGACGTGTACGAGTATGGATAAAATTATTTAGCGTAGAAAAATATTATTTTTGTAACTCGTGACTGTCATAATATTAAATCCGAAGAGAAATTTAGGTTTTTAGAAAAACACCTAAACAAGTTGATATAATTAAGTGGGTAGCTCTGTAGTGTTGGTAGATGCTTTTTAGGGTTACTCAAAGGATGCCAACGGGACCCTATTAGGCCTATTTTTTTTACCTACCACTAGTTTAAGGCCCTATTTTGTAAATATTTATGTAAACCAATTATACGTATTTCAATAAACAATTTCAATTTCAATTAACCGTCCGTCCGTCTGTCTGTCAGCGAGCTGTAAACAGTCTGTGAAATTTTCACAGACTGTTTACTTCTATTGCCGCTATAACCACAAATAAAAATAACATAAAGTAAAAAATTAAAGAGGGTCTCCAATATTTCCATACATGCAACGGTTTTTTTTTTGCTGCGTTTTTTGCATTCGACTCGCACTTGTCCGCTTTTAAGATCTTTATTAACCCATTATGTTCAAAATAAACGGATTCAAGTTCAGAACGATATCAATGGAGGGCACAATCATCCATCCCTAGAATTCATTGGCTAAAAATTAGAAGGCAAATTCAAAATAGCATACCCAATATATCAACACCCAATCCATACATAAAAGGGGGGTGACCTTTTTATTTTGTTTTCTGATCGTGTGTAGGACTGCCGCCAAGTTTGTACCGCCACCTCCTGCAGGGCGTAGGTAATATCATTTCCTTCTGTCTGCCTCCACCCCGTGCTGTTTTGGTCCAGAGGTTGTGCAGTATGCGACAGACATAGCCGCCCGGTTCCGGTTGATTCCCCGGCCGTCTGAACGGCAAGTTGAAAAGTCTTGTGTACTTGGAATTTTATTGGCACCTAAAACTGTAAATAGAAACACATGCAACGCTTCTCGAACTACAAATGTAAATCTAATTGGGGGAAAAAGGAAATGAAAAATCCTTCTCCGCATGCTACGGGTTTTTCGAAAGTTTCTAAATTCATATCATTATTGGTATTTTAATTATCGACAGGAGCCTTGAAACATCATCATCATCATCATCAGCCTATAATGTTCCCACTGCTGGGACACAGGCCTCCTCTCAGTGAGAGGGAGTGAGCCGTAATCCACCACGCGGGCCCAGTGCGGGTTGGTAGATGTCACAAGTCTTCGAATTTTTGGTTCTAGGACATGCCGGTTTCCTCACGATGTTTTCCTTCACCGTTTTTGTGAGCAGTGGTGATGAAATAATTTACACAAAGTAAAGCGCCTGTCTGGGTAAAAACATAAAAAGTTTAAATTTTTTAGGGAGGTCAAACGGCCGGCTTGTTTGTGTTGATTATAGAAGTATGAGTTAGAAAACACTGTTTTCTTATGTTTAATCCTGTTTAGATATCGATGCGTCATATCTGTGAACTTTACACAAAAAACAGACTTTTAAACTGTTACTTTAAGTAACCACAATAACTGCGACCAACGATACAACAAAAAAAAAACATTGTATTAATATCCTTTTTGTTTTATCATGTTTACGTAATCATCGCATTTGCGGAGTTTAACTAGCTAATTTAATTTAACCCTGTATACATGGAGAGTGAACTTCATAGACTGACAAAACCTTACACGTTTGAAAAGGGAAGAGGCTTTTGCTTTACAGTTAACTAGCTGTTTTAGGCTAGAATAATATCTAATCTCTATGGTAGCAGCAGATTTACTGTGAAATTGATAAAGCTGTCATCATCATCAGTAGGTACCTATGCATTGAACCAAATTCTCCGTAACATAAACGATCATACATCGACAGGATTAATTAGTCAGTTAATATCGAGAGATCGGTCGCTTATCCTACACACTTCCCGATGTCAGGACGACTCGAGAAGAAGATTACAATAATAAATCCCGGTTTACGTACGCACGCGTCAACTTCTAAGTTATAATGCAACGCAGACCTTTGAGTAATTCGGTAATGCCATAGATTATGCCCGCTTATTTTGAAGACAGGTCAGTTCTTAGTAAGTGCTCGTCTTTTTTGAGATTATTATTGATGAGGAAAGTTTTTTATGAAATTGGTTATTTAGGTAAAGGGTTTAGAATTACCCCCTTACTAATAAACGTATTATATCAGATGAATAGTTACACACCGATTTCTCTTTTTCAGTCGTCAGTAATTTGACTTTCCGAAGAAGAAGACAAAGCGTTGTGTAACTATACAGACGCTATACAACGTTTATTAGTAAAGGGGTTTGGTTTTTAAGAATAGAATAACTGATTGGTTTTGTGATGGTTATATTGTTGTTATAATTGTTTAAAATGGCATAAATGCTTTGACTTCGAACATTTAGATTGATAGCCTTTAAAGTAAAGGAAGTTTATTATTGTTGATTTTTCTTGCTAGTTAATGGCACCAATGTAGCAAATATTAAAACTGCCAGCCATGTAGCAAATATTAAAACTGCCTTGTAGGTATACAAGGCAGTTTTAATATTTGCTACATTTGTTTTTATACAGTTACAACCATTGTTTACAAAAATCTCTTTTTTAATAGCAATTTGTGTGTAAGTTTGTATGTATGGTGTTACTTTTTTACACATTTTAGTTGTACAGACGCCACCACATCAAGCTACCCAAATTGTCAAGTTTTCCCAATCAATATTGAACTTTATGCTTTAGCGATAAAGTTGAAAATCTGTTAAAGAAATTTTACAGATTGTAGTAGCTTGATGTGCTGGCGTCTGTACCTACATAATGTATTGGACATGAAAGTCGGAAGTAGGCAAGAAACTGTCATCTTATCATCTCTACTGCTACACCTCCCTACTCTTTGCCGTCTGTCACGTGCCATATTGGCTGAACGGGCGTCACGTCTCCCTGACGTCGTCTTCGGCCAACTTTCTTGATTATCAACACGTGGCGCGCATTCTGTGCCGCTAATAATGAGCGGCTTATCATTGTTGATTGGACTTGACTTACTGTTACAGACTGTATCATTGTTTAACGGAGAATGACAAGTTATGGTGATGTGATGGAAAGAAGGAGTTAGATGGATATTATAAATGAACTTGCAAAGGAAGCAGAGGGCCTAGATAAAGTGACATTCTATCAGCGATGTCGATGATGGAAAAGCCAAAAGAAAGAAAGAAAGATGATATATTTTTTTGATACAGACTTAAAGGCACACAATATAATATAGGTAGGTACACCAGATAAAAAATCGGTCAAGTGCGAGTCGGACTGGTGCACCGAGGGTTCCGTACAAATTTGTTGGTATGTAAATAGTTTAGCGTGTAACTACAAATTTACGGTTTTTAGATTTTTGCAATTGAAATCACAAATAAATAAAATCCCAAAAGAATAACATTAGTTCAACGTTACGTGTATAGTCATAGTTTTAAGGTTTTTAATATGTATTCGTTTATTATGGTATAAGATTATTTTGTGTATTTTATCTATGGGCCTTAGTTGCCAGATAATACAATGATTATTATAATTATTATTATTTCATTTGTCACGTATGATGGTAAAAATTAGAACGTTTATTTTTCTCATATTTATGATACAGTTTGAATTACAGAACAGCTGTTTGAATCGTCAAAACCGCGTTGAGTCGTTGGAAAATTTTGATGAAATCATTTCGGCGAAATTACTTCTTCCTCGAATTATCAGCAACTTATAAGTCCAATAAGTGGCTGTCGGTGAAATGTTTCCGAGAACCGCCTCCCGAAATAACGTGACGCTTGGAACCCTTATTGGAAAGTTTGTGGTATATGGTTTCAGCTAAGGGCTAATTGTTTGAACTGGAGGGGGGCACTGTAAAGCTCTCTACCAGCTTTTAGGGTACCGGAAGGAATCAATTAAACCATGTTTTAGCATGTATGTTCAATAATTAATCTTAGAAATCATTCTATGTATTCTACATCTTTTTGATTTGGCTTGTCAGCCAAAATGTGCCCTGCCCACTGCCATTTAAGTTTGGCAATTCTTCGGGCTATGTTGGTTTTCGGCGGTTATAATAATAATAATAATTTATTTCACATTCATTACATCCATATTTGTTAGTACAATTACGAGCTTACAATCGAGGTTATGCTTAAGTCTCATGTAACAGGGGGCCAGCCGATTGCATTTGATCACGATTGGCACAAAACATAGAAGAATGGCCCATATGGTAATAATATGGAATGAAAGCATAGACAAGTGACGATCGCTCTCAAAGCGTTTCGTATTTCTACAACGATTTTCAATAGAATTGACATTTCGGTAGCTTGTGCCATTTCAATACATTTTTGACTTTTCCATCATCGTTATTGCTGATAGAATGTCACTTTGTCCAGGCACTCAGGCACCTAAGCATTATTGGCAATATACTAAAAATTCAATACTTATTTGCCATTCCACAATGTGTAAGATGGTAACTTAATATTATAAGGTATGTGATCATTGTGGATTCTGTCAGACACAGCAGAAAACAGAAAGAAAAGGAAGCTTCGAAAACATTCTGTTCCGATCAAACATGGAAGTTAATATAATATTCTAAGACGTGTTTCCAACTGCTGTTTTCAAACAGCCATTACCGTAATTTTACGTTTGCCACACACAAAAACAATACTAAAATGCACGAGAGCTCCGCCCGTTTATAAATCAGAAAGTATTTAGTGAACAATTTGAATTACTAATTCCCTAGAGATTTGTTTCTTGCAGGCGGAAGAAATTATAGAGATAGGGTAAGTTGGCACTATGAGGAATGGTCGCCGTGATATGCTCAAAATTGGCATACAGATTTTGATTGACTTGGTACGTTGAGGCTCACTGGGAATATTAACTGTGTATAATAGCTGTAGATAAATCTTTTACTTTTAAGTATTCACTTAATGTAATACATCCATATGTATGTAGCTATAATACCTGGAAATATATGTATATATTTTTATAATCTTAAAATTAAATTGACGGCACGGTTGGCGCAGTGGTTAAGCGATTGACTGCTGCGCTGCGTGTCGCGGGTTCGATTCCTGCACGGAAAAAATATTTGTATGACCTACAAGTAGTTGTTTCGGGTCTGGCTGTTTGTGTATGTGAGTTTAAATGTTTGTGAACGCACCCACAATGCAGGAAAAATTCCTAGTGTGGGGCAAAGTTTAAAAACAAAATTAAGTACTTACCTTTGCAATATTCGCTGGTTTTCTGTCAGAATAATCGGAACTGGTAAATTAATTTCATAGAATTGCAAAATTAATGTACTTACAGATTTTTCTGAAAATATTACGATCTCCCAGGTTTTATTATAGTCGGCTTACGAAACAGTCCATATCAATGAGTACGTTTCATCACCATCATTATTTCAGCCGAAAGATGTCAACTGCTGGAAAGCCTCTCACAAGCGTTACAATGAAAACGTTTACGACCAAATCATAGATTTAGTCTATATTACTAGATATAGTAATAGATATACTAAATCTATGGACCAAATAAATAATATACCACATCTGCCTAGTTTACGTAATCCATGTAGAATCTAAACACGGTCCGTGATAGTGCCGTCTTAATTGCGACGCAAGAACGAAGCGGGTACTGAGTGCAAGAAATGTTGCTTGAGCTGCGAGCACACTCGCGGAAATAACCTTGTACCAGTTTCAAACTAGGGCCAAAAACGCTATTTGTGAAAAGTGCAGATAGAGCCTTATCCTCGTTTAGCTTTGGTTTGGGTGTTTTCTGTTACTCTGATGTCATATGAAAGTTATAATATAACTTTTACATATTATGTGAATATGCTAGTACATCTCTAGTATTTTTTTCTTATTTGTAAACTACCTAAGTAGTTATATAAATGTGGTTTGTAATGATTAAACAAGTGTAAAAAAACGCTTTGAATGTGTGTGTGAAGACGATTAGCATCAGCACATAACACACACACACAAACTTCCAACTTCGCCATTGTCTTGGACGGTACCGAGTGCTGTGTGTAAGCGCAGGAGTCTTGAAGAGAAAATTGTCCGAGACAATGGCGAAGTTGGAAGCTTACAGCGTACATACAACCACAAGTAAAGCGCGCGGTGTCTCGTGAGATAAAAATACTTTAAAACATTGTTTCAGAAAGTAGCAAAAATTTTATTAAAATAAAATAATTTACTCCACATACCAGTTTCATCACTTCTCTCAAAGAAGCATAATTCTTCAAAATTAGCAGTCCACCAATGAGCACCAACCCTAACCAAAGCTAACTAGTGAAAAACATCTCTGTGTCTCACTCGTTCATTAGCGATGTAAATTCGCGCCGCTGCTGGTGGTAGACAGTCCTAAATACAATTATAGCAAGCCCTTGTAATATGCTAACCGGAGAGTGTGGAGGATGGCCTTTATTTTGCAATTTAAATCGCGTTTCTTGAACAAAGTGCGATCTTTTTAATTAAGGTGCACTTAAAAATTGTAATTTCTTTGTGGAAGTGTCTTATGTACGTTTCTTTTTCTTCAGAGTAACTCTTAGGAAGTAAATCAGTTGTTTTTTTTTTTAAATCGGGAACTTTTCTTTTGAAAACTTTTTTGATTCTAGTGACCCGGATGTTTTCGGTTTTTGTTCTTGAACAATAGGTTTGCTACACTAACCTGTATTATATAAGGACTGTATGATAGAGGTCAGTGGTTTGCTAAAAACCTGCGCCGAAAACATCACAACGCCGATTCAAATATAAGATTTTGACGTTCAAAAGTGTCTTTTATGTGCCTATTTGAAATAAATGATTTAATCTTGACGTTTGTCTTTGACTTTGAAAATAGACCTGAAAGGGGCTTAAAAATAACTTTTAAATCCAAGTCACAACCTGTCCTGTGAAACTCCGAACAAATTATTTTTATATGGAATTTGTAACCTTCTTTAGACAACATTCAGAAACAAACGCAGAATTTCAGGATGACCAACATTACATTACGAAGTGACAACCACGTTACCATACAAACAAATATGTCTGCCTTCACGTCGCTTTGCTTCGTGTTGTGATTTTTCTGTTTGTTTTTTCCTGTTTCTGTAAGATTTGGGAATACAACTTATCAGAATAATTTCTGTGATTGTGTTAACTTTGAGTCGAGCATCTGGTCAGTGGGTCGTCTTAGGAGCGATCTGCTTCTCCGTTTCATCCTCACACAGTTTTATTGAGATATTGACTATTAGTGTAAGTGGTTCTTGAGAGTTAATTGACTCTTTTATTGTGTTTATTACTATATAATAACAAGACAGTGACTCTAGTTTGTGAACCATTATGGGTAAGGGTCACAGAAGATGTGAAGTTTGCGGTATCAAGGAGGTCTGGCTTGGAAATAAGTTACCATTTTACAAGTTTCCACTGGATCCAAACCGGTGAGTTTTACCTACCTATTGTTAATGTGATCTTGTGCTCACATAGCACTACCTTATTGTAAATTAATAGCATCATTCAAATTCTGTAATACGACCCTCAAGCTATCAATCAAGATTAGCTGAAACTCTAATGAAGAATGTTTTAAAACATTTGTGCTTTCAGTAATACCTACCTGTTTGTCTAATCTAAATTGTAATCTAATTTAGTCTAAGTAGGTTGACTGCTAAAGAAATAGGTCAGAGAGTCTAACACATTATCTACCTGTGACACCGTTATGTACCTAAATACGAAATAAATTTAGAATTTCTATTCCAAGTATAATAATCTATGCATCATCAATCATTTAGTTGCGCTGATGATCATCAGTCATTTAGTTGCGCTGATAATGTAAATTTGGTGTTTTCTTAGCTTTAAATCACACTAAATAAATTCGCAGTCAAACATAGTCAGTTAGAAGTAGCCTTTTATATTTTGTATCTTCCAGATGTCGAGAGTGGCTAAAAGCAGTTGGTAATGAAGAACTGGTGCATCTACCAATAGAAAAACTGCATGAGCAGCAACGGCTGGAGCGATTTTGATGAAATTTTCAGGTAATAATTATCAGATTAGCCCAGCGGGTGATCATGTGAAGTTTGTTAGCAATCAGGCTATCCGTGCGAAGGCGGGGCGGGTTCCTAGTAATTTATGTATATAATTTCATAAATGCAGAAATCATAGTTATAAGTAAATCAGTGTTTTATTTTACCAATTTTTATTATAAAATAAATTAGTTTTGGAGCCTCACTATTATCTGCGTAGTATGCATTTCATCGATCGACAAGTTTATTGATATCTATACGATGCGTTGGCCATCCCTATTTATGACAGTTCTTCCCGTCAACGTTATTATTGTCATTTTCATGTTGGTAGCTATGTTTTTTTTATGCGGTTGGCTAAAGAAGGTTAACAATTTCTCACAAACTGAATGTTCTAAGTTCAAACTCTTAAAAGGTTACATGCTCTGTGGTCGCAACCTCATCTCAGTGATCAGCGTCAAAAACTTGTCAAAAGTGTAGGCAAAGTAAAGGATTTCGTAACAGATTGAGAGAGAATAAGATTAGAATGCGATCGTTCTTTTTTTAACGCCATCACGTCTGTGAAGTTTCATTACATAATTTATTTTGACCCTGTATTGTCTAAAAGGCTCATTTCGTCTCTGTACGGGGTCCTCATAAGCCTTCCTTCCGCAGGACGACTTGGCTCCAAGGAAGACTTAAAGCCTATTATATTTAAGGCACACTTTCCTCACGGTGGAGCATACGGTGGAGGTCTGCCCCGCTTGGGCGGAGCACCGCCGTGTCCTCGTAGAGGCGATCGGCAGCGGCGGCGACCTCTCGCGTCCGGCCCTGGTTCAAGCCATGGTCCGGGGCGAGAGGGAGTGGGGGGCAGTCGCCTCCTTCTGCGAAGCAGTCCTGCTAGCGAAGGAGGCGGCGGGACGGCTGAGGGAGAGAGTCTCCCGTCCCAGCCACCGCGGGAGACGCTCCGGGCGTCGGGAGCCGCGCGACGACACCGTAGGCACGGGCCTGCGTGCGGAGAGTAATGGGTAACTCACCGTCCGATCAGGACCAGGCCCGTGCCGGACGGCGCGTACGTGTTCCACGCGCGCCTCAAAGAGATGTCAGTATCAAGGGAAGGGGCCCGTCAGGGCCGAAGCCTGCCGGGTCAGCGGGATTGTCCGAAAGGGTTACCGCTGGCCCGGAACATAAAGGGCTAAGGAAGGAACACGGGTGGGTTTTAGTCAATAAGAGTCTGACACTTCCTTCCGCTCCACCCAGAGCGGGAGGGGTCATTAGATGATTTCCCATCCAGAAAAAAAAAGGCACACTTTCCTGCTAATTTCTTACATCGGATTTTACACTTTTATTTGATCTTTTTTTTGTTTTTATCTGATGTTTGGTATATTGTGTGTCTTTAAATAAATGTATTTTCTTTATTTATTGTCTATGTCCCCATCAAAAGTAAACAAGCCCCTCAGATTCTTAATCTAATAAAAACCGTCTGTTCCTACAATCTCGGCAATTACTATGATGACGTTTAATGAAATTCTTCCAAACAACTTCTGTACGGAAACTCAGCTGAGTTTCTGAATAATATGAATGAAATTTAGCAATCAGCCGATTAAAGACGCTTTTAATTAAATTGGGATGCTCTTTGGGAGTGTGGTAGTTTTGTTTGTTATATGTACCGTAATTTAATTAATTTTAGTGATAGACTGTCAAGAAAAAGAGGGGTGGATAGCTAAATAAAAAAATGTGATTAAGTTTGTAATTTGTGAAGTTAGTTTGAAGCAGTAGCTGTTGCAAAGGTGATGAGCGACCTGACACAGGTCCCTTCCATGTTTTGCAAAACATTTACTTAATACAACCTTAAATTCCGCTGTAAAAAAAACCGCTTGGTCTAGAAGCATAAAATTTCGCACAATAATTCTTTTTTGTAACGAAGGTGAGGAGTAGGGCACTAGGGGAGGATTGTTGAAAGTTCATCCCCAAAATGGGGTTTACATACATATGGATGAAAGTTTGAATTCTTCTTCTTAGCGTTTCGATGGCAAAAAGTTTAAAGTTTACAGTTGGAATGGAAATGACGAACTAGTAATTTTTGCCGATGGAAAACCCCATGTACACGGCTTGTATAGGAATGAATAAAACAAGAAATAACTCGGCAGATGATCTGATTTAAAAAAATCATAGAATTACGTAAGTTAAAATGAGTTAAAGCTCACACAATACCTCCTCATACACATATATTTCATAAATAACAAAGTCTAGACAAACAAAAAAAAGCGCTGTTTCACGAATAAAATTCCGGTATCAGTTTTTAATCAACAGTGTAAATATATCGCTGGTGTAACGTGACTCAGGGGAGCCGATAGTGGGCGTGTGTACACACCCCTTTATACTCTGTTTACTGTACTTTCATGGCTGTTATTGGTCGAACGGTAAGCAGAAGTATTGGTGTTTGTAAACAAATTAAAGTTTGAATTTATTCAAATTAGTTTCATCAATTATTCAAGTATAAATTATTTAGAACCCACAAAGTCTGGTCAAGTTCTTGAAGTGAATAAGGTGTCAAATTACATGATGACTTAGTATTATTATCGGTTCGTATATGCTGACAAATCTGGCAGCTGGCAGTGATAGCAATATGGCAACTAGCAGCGATGGCAATCTGGCAGCGAGGGAAATCTAACCAGGCACTACTTAGCAGAGCCTAAAATCCGTGGATTCTTATTTGGTGAGTTGGTTGCCAGTACCACGCGTCTATTTATCTTACAACCTTCACAAATAATTTGCCTTTACTACAAAAGCAATCTCCATTTTGTAAAGACAGTACTTAGTGTATGTACACGAACTTTGCCTAAATAAATACGCGCTAACTTCGACATACGGCAATTTAGCGGCAAGACAAACTGAAAGTTAAAACTTGAGTTAAATCAATTTAATATGCAAGATAAAGGGGAGATGGCATTGGGGTGGAGTTCGTCGAGTTATTTCGTTGTTGTTAGTAAAAAAAGTTTAGTTTTCGGGCAAACAATGAACTTGTGTTAAATATGCAAGCATCTATACTCCATTTATTATAACTTTAGACAAAATTAAATAGTGATTATAACGCTTTCGTTATACAAAGAACAGATCAGATCAGAACGGATCAGATGATGATAGATCAGCGGTGCTATTCTTTAAAAATATCACCGTGAAAACTTAGGTGAAATGAAGCGAGCGAAGCGAGATAGAGTGAGCTGTGAATAGTGTACTTACAATAAGTGCAATAACTCGGATTTTTTGCTTTAAAAAGTTACAATTTAACTTTTTAAAGCCCAAAATCAGAGTTATTGCACTTATTGTAAGTACGGCAGCATAGTGATTCATATAGCACTGACAACCGTGCCTACACACGGCGGATAAACCGTTGTTTTTCACGGCAAGAAATACGTGTATGTGGGCCTTCGAGTGATTCTCAACTACTTTTACTGTTACCATATATTTTGAGAATCCTTCGCAAACCAGTTCAAGGCAAAACCAAATCTCTATAAATCAACCAACCAACCCTCAAAGTAACCTCGAATTGCATGAAAAGTGGATCGTTTTAATATTTTCCATTCTTTTACAGGCCTGGAAATAATGGCTCGATGGAAACGCAGTAGATATAATAATGTAGTTACGGTAATTTGAGAAACTTAACGTTATTTCCGATAAAATATTAAAGTGATTTTTGCTGGTGCACATTTTATGTGTGCCGCAAAATGTAAGTGAGAGCGGCCAAATGCAAATGACGCCGAAAAAAACACGTTTCTTGTATGGAAACCCTTTTTAACTTTATTATAATTTTATTATTTGTTGTTATAGCGGCAATAGAAATACACACTCTGTGAACATTTCAGCTGTCTACCTAAAGAAAAAGAAAAGAAAAAAAAAACGTTTATACCTATACCTATTACGGTTCATGTGATACAGCTCGCTGACAGACAGGCGACCGGACGGACAGCGGAGGTGGAGGCCTAATAATCTTGCTTCCTTTTTCACGCATTGTGAATCGTTTTGTAAAAAATTACGTAATAATTAATACCTATATAAAGACCGCACTCTTTTCTTACTAATACTTTTATTCCGCACGACTGTACTCTTTCACGATCAAACGACGACTGGCTCTGCACTACATTTTAAAGTATAAAATTACCTTTGGCTCCCCACCCAGAAATATCGATATTAACATTACCGTAATTTCTGAAGTTGCGGTTTTCTAGAAAAGCGGTGACCGCACATAACGTCTGCAGTGACGGCTGTCAAAAGATAGTCGCGTTTTTGTTGCGTTTTGACGCACAAAAACGCGACTGACTGACACAAGACTTGAGAAAAGATTTGATTTATTGTATGTTTGTTACGCTTCCACGCTAAAACGGCTTAACGAGTTTGGATGAAATTTGGCACATGGGTAGACCATGACCTGGATTAGGACATAGGAAACTTAGTTTCGGGATAAAAAAAATCCTATAAGTTTCAATTTATGCAGGTGCAACCGCAGGGCGCAGCTAGTTCGCAGCTAGTTCCATAAAATTGCTACTTTATTTTAATTTGACACTGAATATCTCACTGCGACACCCTGTTTCGCAGGATCCTATGGTTTGAGCTCGAAGATATTTCTTAATTGTCTTTTATATAAGAAAATAGCTGACCCGGCCATGCGTTGCTGTGGCTAACGTTTTTGTGCAATAAAATAATATTGCGATTATAAATGGAGATGTGAGCTATCCTATCTTTCAAGTTGGATCAAACTGCACACGGTGTACAAATTTGATTAAAATCGGTTAAGTAGTTTAGGAGTCCATCGCGGACAAACATCGTGACACGTAATTTATATATATTAAGATAATTATTGCTACGGATTACTTGTCCACAAGATATACATTTGTCCCAACTCCTCTATAGGTAATAATATAACGAAACTGGAACTAGGTCGTTTTATAATAGAAGTGTAATATATTTACATAAGAGTGTGTATTACCTTAATATTGTGAAAATTAACATTATAAATTAACTAGCTAAACTTTCTAAATATTTCCATTTTATTCTCTAGAGACGACGTAGACGGATATTTCGTATTATTATATAATATTAGGTTTAATCATTTATTACCAAGCCTACGTCCATAAATAGTGTAGTTCACCCTAACTGATCTTGTTTGACAGTTCTTGCGAGATAGAGTGATACATGGCGCGGGGAAGTGAGGACAACATATGAATTTCAGCTGAACTATTACAAGCCTTTAACTAGGCTGAATAATTGAGATGAATTAGTTGACATATTTTATGTAATGACCGGAACCTCAGTGCAGTACAATCATACAGAAAAATTGTGTTGTATATTTAACTAAGGGCTGATTTCTCCAACGCCAGATAATTTTATCGGAGGAATAATTTTGAATTTTTGACAGTTCGTCCATACAAAAACTGTCAGACGTCAATTTTCTTCCACGAATAAAAATTATCTGTCGATTGAAAAATCAGCTCTAAGTAAGTATTCTTAATCCTCAGATAAATTATCAAGCCTCTATCTCCTGGCTTGTACCACACCATGCCAACGACAGCTGATACAGTACGCCCCCAGTGGTGTCGTTTGCCCGTCCGATGACATTTATGGCAGCGGCACACTGAATCGAATATAAACGTAATTTATGGCTCACAGGCCTTTTTAAAATAAACATATATTTGGGACACTACGATACTCTGAAAATTAAGAGAACTTTGTTGATGAAAAATTCTTTTGGTATATATTTAACACTTACTAGCTTTGTTCAAGTTATAAAACTTGAACAAAGCTATAGCTTTGTAAAACGTAAAACTAATACGTAAAGCGTAACGTAAAGCTAATAATATTAAAGCTTATTATAATAAGCTTCAATATTATTAGCTTTATTAAGTGCCTATGTAGATTATGAACCTAAGTTTACAATCTACACGGGCACTTATGAAACGTCAGAAGAATGGTTCCAGTTGTTCGTTTCTTATGGAGAAACTCCATCAAGAAACTCCACGATAATTAACTCAAAACTCAAATCATTTATTTAAGTCAAAAACTCAAACTCAAAGCATTTATTTCAATTAAACCATTTACAGGCACTTTTGAATTGTCAAGAAATCGGTCAGTCAGAAAATATGAAGCTAATTGCCCATTCGAAAGCTTAGGTACCTATGGAGAAGAACGGGCAAGAAACAACTCCACGGACTCTCTTTTAAATCAAACTATAGTTACAAAATATCAGTTACATCATGCTTGTTGAAATTATATACGTACATGTATGAACGATGTAGAACGACGTGCATGTTAATTGAGTCCGTAATACAATTATAAAAAGCGTGGAGCGCTTTTTATATTACTTATAAGTGCGCTCCACGCTTTTAGAACTTAATTTAATCATTTTGTAATTTTTAGTGCATTTTAAAAGCGTGTTTTTTAATCTAATAAAAGCGTGTTAAAAAAACCAATTCAAAATAGCAGCTAATAGCCAGTCTAGTCCTATCTGACGACGCCCATTTATGAATATGACGTATGGATCAGCACCATTAAAAAAATAATTGGCTTTCACATTTTTTTCAAATTACAGTGCTAATAGGTATGGGAGGAGGATGGTGCAGGCCGGTCAACAAGTGTCAGGTTTTTAAGGGGCTTACATGACCTAAAGCGCGGTCACTGTCGGACTGCATAGAAAAGAAAGAGAAGCGCGATGATACAACGCTGGTAATTTATTGCAAAATATCAAGCAATTATTTAATTACAAAAAATCTATTGTTTGGACTAAAAAATTAAAACACTCGTATTTTAGTATGTTGCTTGTAGAATAATCTGACAAAAATCAGAATGATTGTATGTATATTAGTATGGTTTTTGTTGTAAAAAGAAAGTTTTTAGAGGTATCTTCATGATTTTTTTCTATCGTATCAAATTATTTGTATTATGTTTTCAACACACTATCTACCTCTACCTAGTCTAAATCCTGAAGAATATCTTATATTTTTTTTTTATTTTGTTTACTGTAATCGATCATATAATTTAATTGTTTCTAAAACTTACGTTTTTTGTGTTTATGTCCTGTAACGTAAGCCCCTTAAGAAGATAGTAAATGGCTAACAAACCGAAACATCTCGTCATCTCGTCGTCTAAAAGGCCTCAAATACTATGTCTGTAATATGTGTTCCCAAGAATCGGAGTTAGGTTGTAATCTTTCTGGTAAGTATACTCCATTTGAAATAAGATTAGACATTTAAATAAACCTTTTTTACAGTCCGTTTGACCGATTTTGACTTCTATACCGTAGGTACATATAAGGATGGTATTAAAAGCAAAAAAGTGGTTACAATACCAACTGTTTACTGCAGCTGCCATATGTCATGCCTCCAACGCAATAGAATTCTAAATCGGTTGGACGGACTGTAAAAAAGGTTTATTTAAATATCTAATCTTATTTCAAATGGAGTATAGGTGTATCAAAGTGTCAAAGTCAAAGCATTTATTTCAAACAGGGACATAAAAGGCACTTTTGAACGTCTAAAATTACAACAAAATAGAATTGATTCTAGTCGCCCATTCCAAAAGGTAGTTTACGTATGGAGAAGAATGGGCAAGAAACTCCACCGTTACTCTTTTTAAATGTTTGAGTGTAAGTTAAAGTTACTTGAAGATGCATTAGCAGTGCTTGGAGCCACGTGCAACACTTGTGCATAAGTTATCATACGCTCCCAGCCCATAGCATATTGAACAAGTTACCAGTTTTTTTTCATAATAAGCAGGTATCTTTTACAACAGCATCCCTGTTCAAGAAAACCACCCACACTTTTAATAGCTACATCCGGAAAAGATTTTTATTTGGTAGATAATTTTATGCAAAAATCTGTTTCTCTTTGTTAATTATCTGTGCGCATCCACAGCCTGAAATAACCGTTATTAAAATAGTACTATGTCAGTTGGTTAGCAAAGATTTTCAAGACTCTCGACGCGTGGTGGATTATCTGCTACGACGTAGCTGTCAGCGTCTGGCGTAGCGGTGACGTAATCGCGTGAGCTACGACGTAGCAACGTACAGTCTTTTTCATTTGGTGTGTAAAAGTTTCCTCTACTGTACTCAATTGAAAATTCGATTAGTTTTAGGTCTGAAGTGGTGCTTTTGATTTTTATCTATGGGGCTGTAACTATCAATCTACAGCAGTTGTTTTTCAACATTACTTAGAGCATGAATAGCGAAATAAGCAAAATAATAATTTACACACGTGAAACTTATTAAAATTTACTTTTTGAACGTATTTCCATTACTCCTTCGAGCGACGAAACAGAAAACTTAATAACACAGTAAGACTTAAACGTTCATTTATATATGAAATAAGAATTTAGTGGGTCAGAAAATGAAATTTGAAAACTTTACGCGACGTCACTGTGAGGGAACGGCGGAAATGAGTTTTGGACTCATTCTCGCGTCTGGACGTATGTTTCCTTTATATTTTTTGCTTTCAGATATTTTATATAGGGAGAAGGAGGAGTAGGGAACAAGGAGTGTAATCGAAGGGTATTTGCGGAAATGATGGTTGATGAAAAATGGGTATTAGCCGTTTGTTTCATGGCGTTCAATTTTGCTATTTCATGAGAGACGAAATTTGAGTTACATCGCATAATATGAAGTCACATGTTCTGGTACATTACCTCGGTGGTCAATGGTCATGTGATCACAAGGGTGACTGCTGAACACGAGGTCCTAGTTTCGATATCCAGGTTGATTAATGTAAAGTTGGAATTTTCAATTAGGAGTTTCTCATTAACAGCCTTTAATTTGTATGTTTGCGGGTCAGTTAGTGGCTACAGAAGACTCGTTATTATTAAACGAAACATAATTAGTGAAATGTAGTTATAATATACACCTTTCTACCAACCCCTTCGGAGATTCCAAGACAGCTACACGTAGTATGTTGTCAATAGCAATAACGTTTTCAAAACACAACCAGTATAGATTTGGTTGCATTTTAGAATGATTTTATTTAATACTGCATAGTGGCAACGGCCGCAGACCGCGGCCCACAAAAGCCGCGAACTAACTAAAGTGGAAACGATTACTGAATGACGTTTATTTTCTGCGGTTCCATTGTTTTAACTAACACTGGCAGGTAATATAATGGTCAGATTTAGTTGAAAACGTGGTAAAAGAATGCTCGGAGGTTTTATCAAATAATTGATGCCTGCGGTCGATTCTGTAAAAAACTCACCGTGAAAACTTAGGTGAAGTGAGTTTGTTTTTGCTAGGAATTGACACTATTGACAGCTC
Source organism: Luperina testacea (assembly GCA_927399505.1). NCBI lineage: Eukaryota > Metazoa > Arthropoda > Insecta > Lepidoptera > Noctuidae > Luperina > Luperina testacea. Next base: position 2,382,696 of record OV656762.1, on the reverse strand, counting down.
ACTCCACGCTCACTTCACCTAAGTTTTCACGGTGAGATTTTTACAGAAAAGCACCGCAGTTTTTTAATTTGCATAACTTTCTTTTCATGGAAGGTTTTATTCCTATATCAGTAACTTTAGCGATTGGATCAATAATATAGGGCTGTCTTTTATTTGGAAAAAGGTGTCAGGTTTTCAAATAAACCTGCTGTTCTTTTTAGAAAAAAGCCATTTTAGATTTCTCCGAATTCGAGTTCAGAGAGAACCGTTTTCAAAACTTTTTAGCTCGTGTTTAGTTCTACCTACCTGCGTATTGTTTTGATTGTGTATAATATTATCACGCTTAACCTCATAGCGAGTGAGACGGACTTATTCTGTAGTTCTACGTGTGAATTCACAAGGCATGCATTGTTTAACATTAGTTATAGATGTTAGTATAATTATATCAATTTAGTATAATCTCATATATTGCATTGCGATTATCCTGTTATGGTAGATGTAAGTAGATAAATAAATATATAAAAAATAAATAACAAATATTTTTTTTTGTAGTTTCTAGACGGTCAATAAAAAATACATCACACACAAAATACCCAGAATTTAACTTGAGTACCTAAATAAATCTTCTCATCAAAAAAAATAAAATAGAAAATGATAAAGAATATGATAAAGGCGCGTATAAAAGCATTCGCTTTAAAATTAGCCGCCATTAATTCTGAACATATTGGTTGTTAAATTACGTGTCACGTGCATCTGCGATGTCGGTAGGTTTTTACACAGATTTGGATCTATCACACTAATATTATAAAGGCGAAGGTTTGTGAGTGTGTGAGTGTGTGTGCGTTTATATGTTTGTTATTCTTAACTTTACTCACACCCTGACTTATTACGAGTACTTGTATTTTTTTTTTATTTAAATGAAAATCGTTTACTTTTACCATGTTTGTAAATATGTGAGCACCATGTATCTATCAGATAATTAATTTATATGTCATGGTTTCATTTTTAATTCTTTTACCTATTGTGGTATAGTAATTTTATTTTAGGTGCATCGTCTTTACATATAATTAATGTATGCAAAATATTGTAAAACATTTTAAAAGAGTAACGGTGGAGTTTCGTGCCCATTCTTCTCCATACGAAAACTACCTTTTGGAATGGGCGACTAGACTCAATTCTATTTATTTGTAATTTTTGACGATCAAAGTGTCTTTTATGTGCCTATTTGCAATACATTGACTTTGACTTTGACTTTTCATCACTCTCAAACGGCTGGACTAATTTTGATAAAATTTTGTATGGAGGTAGCTGACACCCTGGAGTTAAAATATAGGCAACTTTTTATCCCGATATTTGCACGGGATTGACAATTACGCGGGTGAAACCGCGAGGCGCAGCTAGTTCTACGAGTAAAAGATTTGAACACCGTTTTTGCGTCACTGAGCTTTATTGTAAAGGTGAAGGGTTGGGGTCAAAGATGAAGGATGGTATAACTTCTTACAAACTCGTGTCGTATTAAAGGATTATCCTGTAAAGTTGTGAGTAGAACTGACTAAATCTTTCTACAATTTGATTTTCTCCGCAGTTTTAGCTGTAGTTATAATAGAAAGATATTTTTTATTTACAGATACTTAAACATTGTTTTTTAGAACAGCAGTTTATGAAAGTCTGAAAGATTTTGTTATTCCTTATCTAAAGATAAAATAAAGTTTTTCAGTTATATTTTTTTACGAAAACAAGAGAACGATATTCTTGGAATATTTCTCAGTTAAAAACAGTTATTAGACCCTGTTTTCTTAAAACTGTAGCTTATGGAGCTCTGAAAGATTGTGTTATTCTTTATCACACTAATATTATAAAGGCGAAAGTTTGTGGGTGTGTGAGTGTGTTTGTTACTTCTTCACGCTCAAACGGCTGAGCCAATTTTGTAAAAATTTTGTAATGAGTTAGCTGACATCCTGGATTAACATAAATACTACTTTTTATCCCGATATTCCCACGGGATCAACATTTACGCGGCTAAAATCGCGGGGTGCAGCTAGTCTACAAAATAAAGTTCAGTTATAATTTTTTATGAAACCTACAGAACAATATCGTGCAATATTACTCGAATTAAAAACAGCATAAATAGAAGATAAGTTACTACTTTTAAATCTATTTATAAACATGAAAACAACATTAATATTATGCAGTAGCAGAAAAGGAAGAGAGAGACTAATTCCTCTCGTAGCGCTAAGCTTTACGTGCACTTTACACTAAGTCATTACAGGTTAGATGGTAATTAAAAGGCCACTAGCAAAGTAAAAACGGGTCCAATCGACCCGCGTAATGAGTGCAAGCTACTCGAGACTATGTTGCTACGTAAAAAGATACAGAAGTGACACTTGTGACTAAACACGATATACCACTTAGTGTTTATATACACGCACGTTACCAACGGCAGAAGCAACTGTAGCCGGTGACGGCGGCAGCCGTAGATGCGTCGACAGCAGCCGTCAACGCGTCAACAGCAGCCGTCGACGCGTCGGCGGTTACCGTCAATAACGTGATGCTCGTGTATTAGTACGTGCTCAAATACACGAGCGGCACATTGCAGGCAGCTGTCGACAACGTGCCGCTCAGGTAGGAGCACTTAAGCTAGTTTCCTAGAAGAACGGTGGCCGCCACTTAACGGCCGCATTGACGCCCGCCATGAAAATGATAGCACCGGGGTTTCAGTTTATGGTGTCAAAAAACTTACTCTAGAAACCTACATTTACAAAAAGTTTCAAAACTTTGCGGTTATAATGTCAAAAGTCACAACAAATGCCCAGTGCCTTTTAACTTAAATCACTTTGATCTTTGACCAAAGATAATAGCTATCACCGATTTTAATGGTCTGGTGAAACATCATAATAATTTGGAGGCATAGCAAGATATTTTTTATGTGGGGTTGGATTTTCACGATAAATAAATATTATCTGTTAAGATTGCTATGTAAAAAAAAACCATTCATAACTATTTGTTGTTGATCTTCTATCTTCGAATGTGCCGTGGCTAAATAAACGCTCCTGAAATCCGATTACTGCCCCCTTTTTGTTTTAAGTCCATGGAAGGTAGTTAAATAGGTGTAAATTAAATGTATTGTTATAAGATAAGCAATGCATATAAAACAGTGTAGTTGTATACAAGATAATTGTCTATCTAAAGGTGAGTGGCCAGTTTTGTATGAAGATTTGCCTACAGTGAAAATATAACGTGCAGTGTTATGCTTTATATTTCTTTGCAGCTCACTTAATAAACATTTTTATTAAAACTATAATTTACCTGGAAAACTTCTAGATTATTTTTGTGCTGTCAAAGTTTTGCACAGGGAGTCTCGGTTATTAAATGAATGCAACGGACAGTTACTAAAGTTAATTACAGTTAGAGTAACTCAGAAATGTATTATAATTTTACTTTTTTATCTTCATACTTCGTAGTATACGAAGAAACATTTTCTAATGGAGCGTCTAGTAATTAGTTAGTTGTTCATGGAATAAAAATATACCTACAAAATACCACGTCACGCCATATCTAGCAGTCAATGATAATTCACATTTTCGTAAGTATTTATAAAGTCCTCCAGACCGAATTTCGGCGATGAAGACAAATCTTAGCGGAAACAAGACATCGGCGCGGGAGATGTTATAGTACACAAGTGTGCGCGCAGACACAGGCGCACTCCCCTCACTCTCATAGTCTGATGGAACGGCAATCTAACACGACCGGAGAGAGATCCGACGCAGGACCAACGACTTACGTGCTTTCCGACGCACGGGGGTATGGAGCTCCATGCTGAGCTGGACTCTCATTTGGTGCAAACTTGAGACGCACACCACACTTTGTATATTCGTTTTTTTTATTTAAAATATGTCATAGTGTCATAGTGTCACCAAATTTCTTTCAGTATGTTAAAAAATTTTTTAGTTGGTTTTTAGTTGGTTGATTAATAAGAGGCTTGTGGCTAAGTAATAACAGCCGCACGGTCTCATCGAGCAGGTTAAGCTACGCTTATCGCGCTTGGTCCGTGGATGGGTGACCTTCTTGCCTCGGAAAGCACGTTAAGCCGTTAGTCCCGACTGTCAATCGTGAATCTTTGACAGTCGTTACGGGTCGTCAGAAGTCCGAGTCTGATAACCAGTCTTACCAAGGGGTATCGTATTACCCAGTAACTGGGTTGTGGTGGTCAGATAGGCAGTCGCTTCATGTAAAATACTGATACTCAGCTGCATCCGGTTAGACTGGAAGCCGAACCCAACATAGTTGGGAAAAGGCTAGACAGATGATTGTTTTTATATTCATGTTATTTGTTATAATTTAATTCTGTTGTGCTATGTCTTTTGTGTACAATAAATAAATGGTTTATCTAACGACACCGCAAACTTCCAAAATCCGGCTTGTTACTAAGAAACCCGAGAATCGAACCCTGGACCCCACGCTCTACAGTCGCGCTTGCAACCATGAGACCAACGGGGCAGTCAATAAAATAAGAAAAATATTGAAATATTTGCGCGAAATGAAGGTTTTTCGTCAGATTTGTTCAATACGAGAAAAAAAACAGAACAGTTTCTATGTATATTGAATTTAAAATCAACGTTTTGATATACGAGTACACTTCGTTGCGCACAACCGATTCCTTTGTAAAATAACCTGGCTACGTATGTCATCGAATTCTTTCAGGACTAGCACAAAAGAATTTTTAAATATACACGTTCGCATGGCCGCCGGGGCATCGGGAGATCGTGTTATAGGTACTGAAAATTGATTTAGGAGGTTATTTTAAATACGGTTCATGCAAAGCAAACGTATGGTGTTGAAATCTTTTGATTAGAAGCTTATTCTCGTGATTAATGAATAATGTTAAATTTTGTTCTATTTTCTAGCTTTGATATTTGCAACTTGTAAGAATGGACAATTTTCAGCGTTCAAAAAATGTCACAACTTTACAACTTGACTTTAAATTAAGATTAGACATCCTTCATGAAATACATTAACCATCTCTACAATAAATTGTATCCTTTTAAAGAAATCATAATTTTATCCATCGATGTACAGTCCTACAAAAGAGTTTAGTAAGAAACTGATGGATGTTGTCGACTGAAATGAGCTGTTTGTTTTCTATTAATAAAATTAAATTTTATTCGATTACATCCATCGGTTTCTTACTAATCTTCAACTACATCCGACGATCATGCATCTCTTTTGTTGACTGTACATAATCACCTTAAAATGTTCCCACTGCTGGGACACAGGCCAAGTCTCCTCTCTGTGAGTATGATAATGGGCTGTAATTCACCAAGCGAGCCTAGTGAGGGTTCGTAAATGTCACATGACTTCGAATTTTTGGTTCTAGGACATGCCAGTTTCCTTGCAATGTTTTTTTTCACCGTTTTGTGAGCAGTGGTGATGAAATAATCTGCACAAAGTAAAGCGCCTGTCAGGGATCGAACCCGCGACAGTAAGTCGCGGCCATTACTACTGCCCCTTCGATGTAGTAGGACAACAATTCAACCCTCAAAAAGTTCCTGCCGTTTAGTGCTTCCCTTAGATAATATCAACGAGTAAAAAGAAACAGACCTATTCAATTCATACATATCGGAATACTCTTGTCAGTTCTATTGTGTTAGTAAACTTTAAAGAGCCATGCGCAGGTAGCACAACTTATAAGTGTACACCTCAATACGTGCACTTCTGTATGAATGTTATGTTGCACTTACTTAAGGTTAGTGCACACTGTCTAGTTGTTAATGAGTACAAATATTTGATTTTTAATCTGTTGACATGTCCTGCATCACTGCATGTTTTGGTACGTAATATATTGGGAAAGTGAGTTAATCTGTCAGTTTGTTGAGCTTTTTGGTTAACTGAAGGATTATTTATAAGTACCTAACCTAATTTCTGGCTGTACCTACTTACTCTCGGTAGTCGATAACAAAAGAACTGTTGAAAATATGCTCGACGTAGAGGTACAAGGTTCTTTCAGCGCGCGGCCAAAATCGGAACTAATGCCGCTATCTTGTTTTTTTCAATAAAATTTCTTTGACAGTTTCACAAAATCTTTACCAACAACGCCCCCTGTCAATGTCATTTAGGCGCCAAAAGATCCTTGTAGCACTATAATAATGAAATCAAAAGAACTCAAAAGTCTACGTTACAGGAATCGATGTAGAAGGAATAGATAATTCTCCATTTTTATTAGTAACTAGCTGTGCCCGCGACTTTGTGAGCATGCATGTCGGAATACAAATTGGATTTCATGGGTTTCTTTTTTTGCGCGAAACCATATTTCTTTTTATAAAATAAAAAAAGCCTACGTTATTTTCCTTATAACATCAGCTATGCCAGTGAAAGTCCTGTCAAAATCGGTCGAGCCGTTTTTAAGATTAGCCGGAACAAAGACAATATTTTTTTGTTATGAGTACCGTATATCTATGTACTTTCCTATGCAATGAGTAAAGAGTAAGTAACTGTGGGTACTTACCACCTTTATAATATACGCGCCGCACTATGTAGGTACCATTTTGTTGAAACTCAGATGTGTCTTCTCGACATCCGTGGGTCACTAACGGGATGCAGCAGAATACCAGCGTCAGGTATTGTACCTGGCATATGCTGAGCTGGACTCCCATTTGGTGCAATCATAAGACACACACCGCCCAGTATTGATGTTTATGAGCTAGGTGTATATGGTTCATTTTATCTTTTTAATCTTTGTTATTTATAATTTTTTTTTCTCGCCTTTTTTAATGTTTTTAATACCTGTATTGTGTCTTTTGTTGCACTAAATAAACGTTTTATCTATCTATCAGTTATTTTGACATTTCAAACAGACATTTCAATTTTATTTATTTGTAGGTATAGATGACGTGTTTATAACCTAAAAACGTGATGACTTAAAGTTATAAACATTACTTAGAACTTGCTAAACCTAATCTACTTATAAATGAATCAGCCATATTTGTTACTCAAAATACAATGATTAAATTAGGCGTAACATTAATTACTTAATTGTAATGGATTACTGTAAACGTGGCTAATTAAGGTAAATTCAGTTAAACTTGAGAAACAAAATTATGTTAAACGAACCTTATTTATGCGACATTGTTGAGTTGATTCGGAATAACTTAAAGTTATGGTAATCTGTTAACGTTAACATGTTAACTTGTAACTATAATTTAGTTTTATGAAAATTTGCCTAATTGAAGTTATTTTCGGGTGCCATTGTTCATAATTGCACCTTGTTTTGTTTTAGTGCTAAACCTGTGAAAAAATATTGTTTACCTATATTATTCTTCATCACCGGGTCGCTGGCACGACTGTGTTTTAGATCTTGTTGGCACTTGTGGGCAGCGCAGAGGTCACTTAAACTACATGTTTTGAGGTACGGAGGGCAGAACAGGAGGTGTGAGGTGGCAGTGGCTATGCTTAGAGTTTCCCTGCGTGATCGAATCATAAATGAGGAGATCTGCAGGAGAACCAAGGTAACCGACATAGCCCGAAGAACTGCCAAACTTAAGTGGCAGTGGGCAGGGCACATTGCTCGCAGAACAGATGGCCGATGGGGCCGAAAGGTTCTGGAGTGGCGACCGCGTACCGGAAGGCGTAGCGTTGGAAGGCCTCCCACAAGGTGGACTGACGACCTTGTGAAGGCCACAGGAACCCGTTGGATGCGAGAAGCACAGAACCCGTCGAAGTGGAGGTGTTTAGAGAAGGCCTATGATGAAAGGTCCATCCATCCACGTAATTATTGATTATTTCTATTAGCTTATAATAGAAATAATCAATAATTACGTGGATGGGTGACCAACCGTTACGTAACTAGAATCCTTCGTGCCTTGGAAAGTATGCTAAACCGTTGGTCGCGGCTGTCATTCGTTCGTGTTTGACAGCCTTTGTGGGTAGTCTGAAGCTCAAAAGTCTGCCATCCCTGTCTTACAAAAGGGTATCGCGTACCCAGTAACTGGGTTGTGCATGAAGGTTAGATAGGCAGTCGTTCCATGTAAAACACTGGTATTCAGGTGCATTTGGCTAGACTGGAAGCCGACACCCACATATTATGTAGTTGTATAAAGGCTAGACAGATGATGATGATGTTTGAATATCCAAATTACACTTTTGTAACGTTCATATTAGATTATCCGTCCATAATTCTCACATTACAACCTCTAGTTTTTCAAACGACGTAGTAACTCGTGCAGACCAGGTCCAGTCGAAAACCAGCGTCAGGCACCAGTTGTCTGGCATTTTTGCTGAACTGGGCCTTTTTGGCGCAGCCGTGAGGCACACTTTTCTGATAATTTCTTACATCGGACTGCACTTTTTTTATCTTATTTTTTATCTGATGTACAACTAATATCTAACTATCTGGTGTATTGTGTGTCTCTTAGTCTGTGCTAAATAAATGTATTTTCATTCTTTCTTTCTTTCAGATCTACACCCATCTTAACTCTGCATTCGCGGCGTATTGTAACATGCTGAATATTGGAAGTCACGTGTTGTTTTAATATTCAGTTGTAGAAAAGAGGTGCGGCGGTGGGGCCGCGTCGGAGCGCCGATCGCATCGGAATGGCTGCATTTTCAACAGAACTACATAACATTTATTTATTTATGTAAATGGTGCGGCCAGCTAACGATTACACGTAGCATTGTAGTGTTAGTTGTGCGTTTCATCAGGTGAGTATTATTATGAGTATAGTGGGATATTATGGTTTGTTATGAGAATGTGGTAATAGAATGTTCGTATTGTTTAGTTTTGTATGGGAATTGTAAGTGACAAGATTATTTTGTATTTCGCACAGTACCGTGAACTTGAAAGCAGTTGTATTTTATTATATTGATAAAATTGAGAAGATTTCGTTGAACCTAAAACATGCAAAATGCAGTACCTATAAATGGTTTAGGACTTGGTAACAAATTGCAATGCATAAGCCTGCAATGAGAACTTAGCAGTAGGACCTCTCTTTGGACCTTTCCATAAAATAATAATTCATACCTAATTCACGTACAGTACCCGGCAATAAATATTGCACATCGATCTTTACCTTTTTGTATTTTATACAAAGAATAAAAATAATTATCAAAAGAAGCGAATCATAATTGTTTTAACAGCTCCTAATAGATACTGGACTGTTTGTATTTCGCGCGACAGAGATAACGCTCTACGAAGCCGAAATTAGCCGATTGTCTCTTTCCAAAGGTCGATGTGCAATATTTATCGCCGGGTACAATGCGTGCCACGAAAGATGAGACTTGACCCCGCCTCCCCCGCTCTTTCCGCCGCCACTATGACGTCCGGTCCCGTCCCGCACTCAGACCTCATACCGCTAAAGATACCTAAAATCGTGTACTGCGCATGTCAAACCACGTGGTGTGTCAAGTCTCATCTTTCGTGGCACGTATTGTACTGTACTTCGTTTGTGCTTAGCGTTCTTTCTTTTTTTTTTTGCTCGGCTCCTAAGGGCTATAGCGTGATGGTAATAGCCTATAGCCTTCCTCAAGAATTGGGCTATCAAATACAAAAAGATTTTTTCAAATCCGACTGGTAGTTCCAGAGATTAACCCCTACATAAAAACTTTACCTCTTCATAATGTTATTTAGATTGTAGTGAAGTATAAATTGACAAGTAATCAATCAACATTAAGTTAACACTACGCAGTACACAGGCTAGTCCTATGAACACAATCCGAACATTCCTCCTCCCCGTCAATGTAGCCACAAACTTAGTATCTGGAAGCCGCAGCTTGTCACCGCGTTCCGTACTTATTGATAGGGTCCATTTGTAAACACAAATTTATAGTACGGATGTCGGTCAGCCTTGGGTATACCGCAATTAGAGTCAGTGGTGGAATTAGAGAGCCTATATGGGTGAGGAGTTGATGACTTGCTGATAACATAACATAACATCTAGCCTCTATTTCTTAAAGAGGTATTATTATTATTATTATTATTTATTTATTAAACATACACACACTATCTTAACAGGATGACCCCAATACAATAGCGGTTTGCAAACACATACCTACAAAATGAAAAAATCTACTTACAGCTAATACTTAAAATAAAAAGCATAGCAGATGCAGATGCGTATAGCATAATATACCAAAATCAGCCTATAATGTTCCCATTACTGGAACATATGCCTTCTCTCGTTATGATGTGTAAAATACATGTTCAAATGTCATAGAGTTAATTATCGTCAACAAAGTCAACGTCAAATCATTTATTTGAAATACGCGATTAAAACCCACTTTTGAACGTCAAAATTTACAAGAAAATAGAATTGATTTTAGGTGCCAAGAATCTCCATAATTAATTTTATAAATTTTATAAAATGTTTTACTTTTTTTTTATAGGTACTTTAATAATAATTATATGTGAAGTCGACAACCAGCACGCGTAGCATGAAACGCCGTAGAAACGGGTTTTGTCGATGGAAGAATAGACAAAATGACAGATTATAGAAATATTTGTACGTAATCTACGCGTCTAAGCATGGCATTGTGTCACTTTGTTTATTCTCCCGTCAACAAAACGTTGTCATGCTATGCGTGCAGATAATAATTTTCAAATTTTGGGCTGCTACTGAGAAACTCCCAATGACACACGCCCAACTTGCGTACCGAACCCAGGGCCCTACGTCACCAGGTTATGGTAATTATTAGCATTGAACTGACGTTCAGTTGTTTTAAAGTTGTCTTTGAATCATCATCTTATATATTACTCAACGTATTATACATTTAAACGACCCTTTTGAAAAACCAATCACGTATTCATCTAATCCAACGTAAACCCGTTCCCCACGTAATAACATTCATATAAAATGTACAAGAACTCAGTAAAAGTACTCAAGTACTCTATAAACTTACTAGAATTTCCCACTTTGTACCTAAGCTGGTTTTTTAAAATATATATTGGTACTTTGAAGCAAAGAGTCGGCAAGGGGCATCGTATTAATATTACATGAGACTCCCCTCTAGGAAATGCCGCTAGATAGCTAGAATAACCAATTTTTGAAACGTCCGACTCAGGTGAGGACGAATTTTATTTTTGATGTCTGTGTTGGAGTTCTGAAGGCGTTTTCTTTAAAATTTCCAGTTGGATATTCCTGACATTTTAAGAGGAAGCTCATGTCTTGTTTGTTTTTCAATGTATTCAGTTTTCAGGTTTCCTGTTTCGGGTTATGTGCTGGATTTTAAGTAGTTTTACGCAGTAAAAAATTTAATATTAAATTTTTTTTTGCGTTTTGTAACATGTAAGACTAGGGTGAAGTAAAAATGATATTAATTCTGTGTAAGTATGAAAGTAACTCATGTACAGACGCTATCGCATCAAGCTACCCGAAACTGTCAAATTTTCGCAATCAGCTTTGAACCTTGTGCTTTAGTTATAAAGTTGAATATCTGTTAAAGAAATTTGACAGATTGTAGTAGCTTGATGTGCGTCTGTACCTAAAGATGAATATATAAATAGCATTCATTTAATGCCACCTTTTACACCCTCACATTATCTAATTTTACGTCGTTTACTTTATTAAAATATCTATAAACCCAGTAATAAAACTGACAAGATAAGAGTCGTGACCCGCATTGCGTATTGCGTTTATTATATAATTAGATGTTTCTTTTATAATTGGTCACTTTCATCCCTTTATTCTCCTACACTATACTAACTTAAAAATACTTAAATCACATCGTCGTTAAAAATCCTAGTCCACAAACTAATTTAGTAGTGCAGGCAGCTTGTAAAGAAACGGAACACGTTTGCGTGGAGATTTGAACTGGGATTCCGAATCAATTCCCTTTTGATCCCGAGTAACGGACGCGCCGTGAATAATACCTTTATATGTTTTTTTTTTTTTTTTATTATTAATTAAGGAACTAAACAAAATACAAACATTAAACATCACAAAAACCTCAATAGGTTTGTCCGGATGTTGAAACACTTTAAGCAATCTTAAAAACTAACTTAAAACTTAGTTATTATACTCGTAACACATTGTTTATAAAAAATTGTGAGGTAGTCAGTAAAATAACAACCATAATGAACAAAAAGCAAAAAGCGACGAAGACGCTAATCACTCATTGAATGAAAGGTATGTACACACTACACAGTATGATGCATTTTCAAAGAGAATCAAAGAATTTTTTGTATTTATTTTTATAGTTATTGTTTGTTATTTCCGATTGGAATTCAAAAAAATCAAAAAAAAAAAAAATCAAAAAAGGTTTTATTTCATTATTACACGTTTTATAAGTTATACAGTTGGTGGCGTCTCCTTTTAAGCATATAGATGCCTGTGCCAGGAGGCGCCGCTCTTTTATATCTAATACAATTAGTGCAACATGTTAATAAAGAAAAATAAAGAAAGAAGAAGAAAGAAAAGATTAACAATAGTCTGATTGGTGTGTGTGTTGGGGTGTGTGTGTGTGTGTGTGTGTGTGTGTGGTGTGGGTGTGGGTGTGCGTGTGTGTGGTTGTTTTGTACAGGGAGCGGAATTACCTTATATTTTGTAGAAGATTCTCTACGTCATCGTAGCTTAACTTATTTATCCACTTAATCAGCAACGATTTGCATTCTTTGAACGATTTAGTATGTATATCTATTTGTTTATTTATTTTATTGTATAAGAAAGACGAGCGTTTGTCGTACTGAATATTTGCAAATTCTGTTTTTACAAAAGGGGTGGAAGCAATATTGTGTTTCCTTCTTCTAGCTAAAACATTAGGATCTAAGGGTAGGGTTTTATATTTTTTTAATACTATGTGTATAATATATAATTTTCGAACTGATATTAAGTTACTTATTTGGTATAGCTCATAGGTGGGAAAGGTCCTTTTTTTGAAATACATTACTTTTATTAGTGTCCGTTGCGCTCTTTCAACATCAAGGAAACGTGTTTTACGCGCGCCCCCCCAGATGGAGATACAATATATTATTACTGATTGAACTAGTGAGATGTACACTTCATTTAGAAGATTTTTTGTTATGCCACTTCTTGGGACTATGTGTCGCAAAGTTTTAAAAATCCAAATAAATTTTCGTATTCTCGCAGTAATTTGTTCAATCTGAGGATACCAGGACAGGCTTTGGTCCAACAATATACCTAAGTACTTGACGTGGTTAACTTTACTGATGGTTGGACAATTGCAGAAGTAATCAGCCGTTCTCCTACACTCATGGATTTTAATGTTAAAATTTATTTCTGGTTGGACATTTTTATATATTGTGAAGCAGATATAGTTAGTTTTGCTTGTGTTTAGCGTAAGCAGATTTGTTTTTAGCCATGAAGCCACTTGTAACATACCATTTTCCGTGTTGGTTTTGGTTTCAGCCCAAGTTGAGCCAGTGAAGACGATTGCGGTGTCGTCGGCATACGAAAATATTTTAGCTTTATTAATTTCCATATTACATAAGTCGTTAATGTATATTAAGAATAGGGTAGGACCCAGAACACTTCCCTGGGGTACGCCGCATGTTACATCAATGTCCTCGCTGACACAATTATCTAGCTTAACCTTCTGTTTTCTATTTCTCAAGTAATCAGTAAATATAGATAGTTGTGTATCTCTAATACCAATTTTTTCTAATTTTTGAATAAGGATAGGGATAGAGACCGTATCGAAGGCCTTTTTTAGGTCTATAAAAACCGATAAGCACCTAGTTCCTTTGTCGAGTTCTTTAGTTATTACTGTGGTTAAAGACGTGATAGCGTCTTCCGTAGAAGAACCGCGTCTAAAGCCAAATTGAGATGGAGATAAAATGTTGTTGGTTTGAAGATAGCTTAATAATCTGGAGTTTAAAAGTTTTTCTAATATTTTTGCTATAACAGGAATAACAGAAATTGGTCTATAGTTATTAACATCACCCTCCTGCCCACCCTTGTATATGGGGGTTATTATTGATTTCTTTAAATAATTAGGGAAGGTGCCTTTTTTAAAACAAAGATTAGCTAAATGCGTTATAATTGGGATTATTTCATGTTTTACATGTTTAAGATACCTAGTGGAGATATTGTCCCATCCCGGGGCACTATCTGATTTTAGAGAGTTTATTATACTATCCACTTCATTGATATCAGTATCCAGGAGAACGAAAGATTTAGAAAGACTAGGTAAGGAACGTAGGTATAGATTTAGGTCATTCTGTGTTACGGTTTGTTGAATGTCATTTGCCAGTTGGTTACCGATACTTGCGAAATATTTATTAATAAAGTTTGCTGATTCCGTAGGTGATGCTTTCAGATTAGTTAATTCAGAATTAGGTCTATTAGATTTATTTGTATATGTGATAGTTTTCAGGTTTTTCCAGAGAAGTTTGTTGTTTTTAGGGTTCCGTACCTCAAAAGGAAAAAACGGAACCCTTATAGGATCACTTTGTTGTCCGTCTGTCCGTCCGTCTGTCAAGACCCTTTTTCTCAGGAACGCGTGGAGGTATGAAGCTAAAATTTATATCAATTACTCAGGTCTACTGTCCCTTGAAGCTGTGAAAAAATCAAACTTCTAAGCCAACGCAATCAAAAGATACAGCCGTTTATGCCGCAAATTTTCGACACTTGCAAGGGAATCAAAACCTACAGGGTGCTTCCCGTGAACTCAGAATCTTGAAATTTGGTACGAAGCAACGTCTTATAGCATAGATAATGGAAAAATTACGAAAACCATAAATTTTTAGTTACATCACATAATATATTTTTTTTAAATAATTTTAAACTTACTACCCATTTCCTCATAAACGCGTAGAGGTATTAAATTGAAATTCATACCAAATACTCAGGTCTATAATACCTTTAAGCTGTAACAAAATCAAACTTCTATGTCAACGCAATCAAAAGAAACAGCAATTTAAGCTGCATATTTTGAAACTCGCAAGTACTCGCAAGGGAATCAAAACCTAAAGGGTACTTCCAGTCGACCTAGAATCTTGAAATTTGGCATGAAGCAACGTTTTATAGCACACATAAAGGAAAAATTCCGAAAACCTTAATTTTTTTTTTTTTTTTTTTCAATGTTCAATGTGGTACTATTCATAACTTTTTCAGTCACCATTTACAGGTCTGGTTCAAATTTAATACTTAATTAATATTTTTGAACCAGATTTCTAAATAGTGACTAAAAAACTTAGTAAATAAATAACTTTAATAAAAGAACTTTCGCAAGTCTGCTGCAAGGCTAGTATAGTATAAGTGTTTCAGTTATATTATAGATAAATGATATGTGTTAATATAAAATAAAGGATTACTTAAACGATAAAGAGATCTTTGTCTTAAATTTATGCTCCTCCATCTTTCCCCATTGTAATGTTATGAATTTCATTTTGCAATAAAAATACCATAGTTATGACTCGATTGTCGTAATGAACGAACTTTGTAAACCTTGCAGGTTTGTACGGAACCCTCGGTGCGCGAGTCCGACTCGCACTTGGCCGGTTTTTTTAACGATTTATTAATAAGGTTTCTTTCATATTTTCTTTTTAGTTTTTTTATAAGGTTATTGCAATGATTTCTGTAACGAGCATAATATGTAATTTTTTTAATTTCATTTTGAGGATCATCTCGGGATTGTTTTTGAAGCTTATTACGGTTATTTATACATCTTAGTATACCTTCAGTGATCCAGGGCTTAATTATTCGTTTACTTTTAGGGATCTTGTGAATAGTAGTATTCATTTTTAGTGACTCAAGAAGTCCTTGTGTTAAACATTCTGTTATGTAATTAGGATTTTCACAAAAAAGTAACGTCGACAGATTTTTTTCTTTTAAATATTGCAAGGCACTTTCAAAATCAATTTTGGTAATAATTGTTGGTGTAGTCTGGTAATGTTTTATTTTAGATAACGATAGAAAGGTTGTACGGTGATCTGTTACAGTAGTGCGTAGTATGGCAATAAAAGCAGAGTGCCGTTTTCTGTTTATTTTCAACATAAAGTGATCAAGACAATTGGTTTCCCTTGTAATTAAGGTGTGACCAGAGAGAATACCGTGACCCGATAACATACCCAGGTATGAAGTTCTATTTTTAAATTCATATGTTTGTTCAGTGTGTTTAGGTCTTATGTTGATGTTAATGTCACCAGCAACTATAATATTTCTTTTTTGAGAATTTAAGTTATCTAAGTGAAGTGCCAGAGAATTTATAAAAGGTTCCGCATTAGTATTTGATGGTGAACGATAGATACCTAAGATGATATTGTTCAATATATTTATTTGTAGGCATGATGCTTGGCTTATGCTTAATTCTGTGACACTGGCTTTTAAGGTGTCCTTGATATATACCACAACGCCGTCGTTTTGATTTAGTTGACGAGTTGTAGCGTAGTAGCGATACTTGGCCAATGTCGGTATAGGTTTATTTGGATCAAGTCGGCATTCAGTCAGAATTATAACATCTGTTTCAAAGTTCAAGCAAGACATATTTACTACGAAGTCATCGAAATTGCAATAAACGCTCCTAATATTTTGGGAAATTATGGTAAGGTCACCTTTATTTATGTTATAATTCTGAGCGAGTTCACTACAATCGCATTCTATCGATTTTGCAATACTCAAATTATCGACGTCATTTAAAGTTTGTAGTAGATCACCCATTATTATGTTTTATTAAGTGCACGGTACACTTTTGAATAAGGGTATTATTTATATATGTTTGGGGCCACAAAAATATATGCCATACGCACAAAATTATGGATTTAAGGATTAGATAATAATTATTTTGTAGTAATTTTATTTTTTTGTAAATTTTAATCAATGTATTTTTAGTTATTAATACATTTTTATATCTATGAATTGTACTGTTTAGTTTTCTGTCGTGAATTAAAGTTGACTGTAGTGTAAATAACCTTTTAGGTCTATAATATGTATGATAATGATAATGTGTGTGTGTGTTTGTTGGTGTTAGTGTAAATAACCTTTTAGGTCTATAATATGTATGATAATGATAATGTGTGTGTGTGTTTGTTGGTGTTAGTGTAAATAACCTTTTAGGTCTATAATATGTATGATAATGTGTGTGTGTGTTTGTTGGTGTATTTGGAGGAATACAAAATAATGTAATTTGTGTGAATGTCGAGTAAGTGTAACAGACTTTACATACCCTGTTTGACAAGCACAAAAAATAAACAAAAAAGTAGTAAGAACAGTTCTGAATTTTGTTATGACAATGTAGTCATTGATGGATTATCAACTGTTGGATTTGTGCTTCACTTTTAATTATAATGGATGGAGAATCGTCTTCTCTTTTGAGATATACCCGTCCATATGCAGTCCAGCAGTATTTGTAAGTTTTCGACTTCACGAGGTCACGTGCGAGGAAGTGCAGGCGTGCAGCCTTTGCAGTTAATTGCTCAGTGATAAAAATAGGTGTATCTTCGTTCGTGCGCATGTCCAGGTGTTTAACACATAGTTTCGCCTTTTGTTTAATGTTGTATGCCTTACAAGATTTCAGAATGTTATTTTTTATCAATGTGGAGTTTGTTTCCACTACAATTGGTGTGTTATTTGTATCTTTCTTTGTACGAACTCTGTATATATCACGGATAACCGTCTTATCGATCGGACAGCCCACTGAGTTCGATAGGCTTGTGACCATATGAATGAGGTCGTCTTTGGTTTCGCTTGACTTCTTCGGTACATTTTTTATTTCAAAATTAGCCTTTCTATTGTCTTGCTGCATACTTTCCATTTTATCCTCCAAAATAATAATATATTTTTTATCCTCTTTTATTTTGTCCTCCAAGAATTCGATTTTTTTCTTAAATTCTTCGTTTTGTGCCGTCAAGAAGGCAATGGAACTTTCGATGTTGCAACTTGATTGTTGTATTCCTTGAAGAATTGTGGCATTTTTTTTTAATTCTTCCTCTTGGGCTTTCATCATCGTAGCGAACATAGACTGCATCTCTTCCTTAAATTTAGCAAATTCTTCCCCAAAATCTTCCTCACGTCTTCTTTTCAGTCGGGTTGATACAAAGCTAGGAGGTGTTGATTGCTCCGGATTCTGCAGCCCTACTCGATCCACAGCCGTTTCCGACAAGGATTTATCTAAGTTGCAACTTTCCATTCTGCTGTCTTATAACGAGTTAATGTTAGTATCCTTCCGTAAACAGTCGTGAGTATTTTGTTGGAACATTATTAATTAGAGTTGGTATTAAATAAGCGTTCGTTCATTTCCCGTAATAATTCTTGTATCTCGGTACTACCAGTTTTGATTGGGCTGCCATTCTTGTTGCAATGCTATGATTAAATTTAATTTGCAATTCTTTGTTGGTGAACTGTTCGATTAATAAGCACTTTCGTATTTTAGTGTGTATTGGCAAGATATTACAATATTTAAAGAAACCTGTTACGTCATCACCATCATAAAGCGTTTTTCTTATTTTATTTGGTATAATTATTTTTAATAAACGAAGTTGTAGGTTATATATTTTGTCTAAGTAAGTTTTAAACGTTCTGCCATAGCTAGTAATTCCATATGAAATTATTGATTCTGCGAGAGCATTATAAAGGTTTAGTAATATTTTAAAAGGTACTTTGTATTTAATTATTGCAAATTTGGCTAGCATTGCTCGCAGTTTATCGCAAATGAAGTCAATGTGGTAGCCCCAATTAAATCTGTCATCGACCACTAAACCCAAATATTTGTAGTTGGTAACCTGCTCCAATGGTTCACATTTACAACCAAGCTTATATAATTGCAAATCATGCAAACATTGGTGAGTGTGTGCAATTATTTTAACTGGCTTATCAAAGTTGAGTAAATGATTTGAACGAACGTGGATAGTCTTAGTTTTACCAGCATTAAGCACCAGTCCAGCATCATGAGACCACTTACACAAATTATAGAAATCATTTTGTATCATTTGTTCAGCCTTGGATAAGTCTTTATCAGCTGCTACGAGACAGGTGTCGTCCGCGTATTGATAGACTGAGCAATTGTTTATAACATTCTCCATGTCATTGACGTAGGCTAAATAATGCAAGGGTCCTATAACTGAGCCCTGTGCTGTACCCGTGGTCACTACAGCCTCGTCACTGAGTTCATTGCCGATTTTTACACGACATCTTCTGTTTTTTAAATAATCTTTGCACCAGTTTAATATTGGGCCTCGAACCCCTGTATTGTCAAGCTTGTTTGCAAGTGTATCATGCCTGAGAGTATCAAAAGCCTTGCTGAAATCAATGAATAACAGGATAACATGTTTTTTATCATTGAGGTGTTGGTTTATTTCATCAGTGAATTTAGAAAGCAGAATTGACGTTGATTTATTAGGTTGAAAGCCAAACTGAGAGTCCGATAAAACATCGTTTTTAGCGTAAAAATTCTGAATTTGTTGACACACGTATTTTTCTACCACCTTATCTATAACTGGTAATATTGTAATGGGCCTGTAGCTGTCATAGTTACTATGCGACCCATTTTTATAAATTGGTCGCACGATACCTGATTTTAATTCTTGAGGATATTTCCCAAGCTGAATACTAGTGCTTATTAGCTTTACGATGACCTGAGCTATCTTATCACTAACAACCTTCACGTCTATACATCTAATGCCATCGGCACCAGCTGATTTATTAACATTAAGATTTTTAATAATAGTTGAAATATTACGAACGGTAGGTTTTTTTAAATAACATGGACTTGTTAATTGGAGACATGTATTCTGATTCAGGGATTAGTTTTATGTTGCATTTAGGTAATATTTTATTAACGTTTTCGCTGAATCCTCTACTGAAATTATTAGCTATTGCACTTATAGTTAAGTT
Organism: Luperina testacea; assembly: GCA_927399505.1. Taxonomy (NCBI): domain Eukaryota; kingdom Metazoa; phylum Arthropoda; class Insecta; order Lepidoptera; family Noctuidae; genus Luperina; species Luperina testacea. Next base: position 2,362,942 of record OV656762.1, on the reverse strand, counting down.
ATTTTTCTTAAATGCTTTGATAATTGCTTCGTCTACTGATTTACACATTCGTCCAGATAGTGTGTTTAATATGGCCCACATTTTCTTTTTATTCATTTTATTTTCATTGATTAGGTTAAAGTAATATTGGTTTCTGGATTTGTCTATTAATTTTTTAGTTTTATTTCTTTGTTTATTGAATTGTAATCTAAGTATTTTATTATATGTGATGCCCGTACTATTATTTAAAGCCTTTGTATACATAGTTATTACGGTAAGCAAAAATATAATAATCTGAAATAACTAAAGGAAAACGTAAGAAACGGCGAACGAAGAAGACGTGTCATGTGTGCTTTCAACTATAGCAACTATTCCCTCAGAGAGAAGGTCCGTGTCCCAGCAGTGGTAACATTATAGGATCGATCATATTATGTTTATTTTATAAGCCTAATTTTTGTAGTTGTTTGAAACAGCATACTTTCACACCTCCACCGGTGCTACATAATGCTTATAATAGTAACACTTACTTCTATTAACATGATGTGATATTCAATGTTTTTTTTTAAAAATACATTTTAAAATCACGTTTGGCGCAGTGGTTAAACGATTGACTGCTGTGCTGCGTGTCACGGGTTCGAATCCCGCACGGACCAAATATTTGTATGACCTACAAGTAGTTGTTCCGGGTCTGGCTGTTTGTGAATGTGAGTTTCAATGTTTGTAAAAGCATCCACAATACAGGAGAAATTTCTAGTGTGAGTCAAAATAAAAAAAATCCAGCATCAATTTCTGTTATAAATTCGATGTAACCATTTTTTCATGGCATTGTTTTATAAATAATTGTAAGTGGTTACGATTACTTTAATTATCTTACACAATTTACGTTTGTTTCAAATGCAACTATTAATTAGCCGTAAGCCGAATAGGTACAAGACTGCGGTTTCGATGTTACACGAAATCTCAACTATCCTACGGCACAAAACCACAGAGAATGCCACACATTCTGTCAACTTGCGCCTGTATTCTGACTGGTATTCAGCCTCGGCCTAGGTTGTAACTAGATTGTACACAGATCGGAATCTGAGAGATTATAGATACAGCTTGCAGCTTCAGTAGAGCTTGCAATATAGGTAAGGATATTTTGCTATAGCCTTTCCGTGTAGGAAAGGCTATAGCAAAAACAAGACAAACAAAGAGCCTAACTTTCGCATTTATAATAATTAGCAAGGATTCTTTCTTCAGAGCAAGCGAATGAGTCCACTCGAGCGAAATCAAAATCAAAACTTGACAAAATGTCGGAAACTTCATTGTCGTTTCGAATCGACTTAAAACCGACCCTTTGGCCGAAATGAGGCCCAATAAACAAATCTAATTATAAAACACCGAATTCGAATTTAACTTTTCGTTACATTATTATCTGGAAACTTTGGCTTTATTAAACAAACGTTCGTTCCTTGATACTTGTTCTTTGTCTCATTAGAAATTTGGAAAGTTTGTAAGTGAGAAATTTATTGAATGCTTGTTGAACAGTGTGTTTGGTAAGTGATAACAACGTATTTTGTTTCAAATTTAAATAAATGTTTTCGATTAAATTGTTGTTAAATTATACATAGCTAGGGACATTAACGCACAATATGTCACTATAGCGTTGTTAGTTTTCGTCGGATATAAAAAGAGGGTCTAGAATCATATGCTGAATTCATGATTACAGTTATGCGCATCGATGTTTCTGGCACCCCGTATATTAGAAGGTTCCTGTCGACTTTATTTCCGTCTTTTTCATATATATCTTTCGTGTATTTAAAACTACAGCGTGAGTACCTTACCTTGGAAAAATATTATTAGCAAAAAAATATTGCAAATATTTTTTTTTCATTGTATAAACACTGCAGCCTATTTATCCTGAAACTAAATACAGAGAAAAAACCCCAGTGAAGCAGTGGTGGGTAACGTAAACATAGCATAGGTACACTGCCACAGCCATATAAACAGAGACACTCACTGCTCACTGGCGGTATTAGATCCAAACCCAAACAACGGTGATATTGTTATTTATTTTTTAGAGCTGACTGGTTCTATGAAAATAGTGGGTGTATTTTTCCGAGGAAAGCGGCACGAAGTAAGCAATATAGGTTTAATTAACGGAGAACAAACATTTGTTCAGCTCTTCAGAACGTCACACGATCGGGTTAGACTGCGGTGTTCAAAGATTTATTGTCGCTGGTGCTTAGGAAAATTATCTGTGTTGGTTTAGAGAGTAGGATAATGGAAAATATCTCAAGATCTGGCTGAATTTTTCTGAAAAACTTTCACCGTGAAAAGTTAGGTGAAGTGAGGTGTAATTCTACCTGATCTTAGAAATTGACACTTTTGACAGCTTACTGCAAGATCGCTATATATATACGCGTCGACTTGAGAACAAGACTTGACTTACTTGACTTGAGTCATTAGTGGATTTTTGACAGTCTTTACGGGTCGTCAGAAGCCCAAAAGTTTGATAACCATGGGCTTGTGACTACCCGTAACAACTGTCAAAGATCCACGAATGACAGCCGGGACTAACGGCTTAACGTGCTTTCCGAGGCACGGAGGGGTCTCGGTATGTAAAGATGGTCACCCATCCACAGACTAACCGCGGCAAGCGTAGCTTAACCCGATCGATCAACCTGTGCGGGTGTTATTATTTAGCCACGGGCCTCTCAGTTATTTTTAAGTACCACTAGTAAAAAGGGGACTTCCTATTTAATTGCCATCGACCGGGCTCAAATCTAAGCTTCAGGTTGCTATAAAGAATTTCCTAATACGAAAACAGACCATAACCGATAATGTCAATAACATTTTCTAAAGAAAACACAAACTTTTACAGCTTTTGGTCTGGAGGTGAGGTGGGTAAACACAGCGCATTTTTATAAATTTTTACTGAGTGGTGATTTGGTGAACCTAAGGGAAAACTTCACACACAGCTTTGCTCAGTGATTGCAGTATTATTGTTTATCTTAGGATGTTTATTAATGCGCCGCATGGATGTTAATTATCATAAACTGTGCACTTGATGATCTATGACAGAGTCAGTGAGCGGAGTTCGCGCAGCTGAAATTTGGGCCAAAGATGTTTGAACTTTTTGCCATCGATACGCTAAGAAGGAGATGAATAACCTCTGCAGCATAATTAGCCTGTAACGCCCCCATTGCTGGGACGCAGGCCTCCTCTCTGTGAGAGGGAGTGGGCCGTAATCCACCACGCGGGCCCAGTGAGGGTTGGCGGTCGTCAAATGTCTTCGAATTTTTGTTTCTAGAACATGCCGGTTTCCTAACAATGTTTTCCTTCATCGTTATGAGCAACTTCTGCAGCATTATCCTAAAATAAAATTTTGTTTAATATATAGTATTATTCTGAATTCAAGGAAATTATTATTTAACTAAGTACGTCATCCATTCTGAAATACAATTCTGCTTACGAAAACCGTTTTCAACGTAATGATAATATCCAACGTTTTTCGTTTATTTAGGGATGAGAGTTTAATTCTATAGAATCATAGTATTCTTTAAATAAACATTTATTTTCTGAAGTTTCAGAAGTTTTACTACAAATAAGTTTAGACTTGATTACGTCAAGAGTGTTCATGGAATTTCTTGCCCGTTCTTCTTCATAGATACTACGCTTTGGAATGGGCAATTAGCTTCATATTTCTGACTGACCGACTCATTGACAATTTAAAAGTGCCTGTAATTTGAGTTAGAGTTAGATCCTAGCAAAAAAAAAAAATTAACCTTTTCTCTGGGTACTAATTAGGGTAATGGTTGCTGAAACCACAGTTAGATTAGGCTAGGTAGATACAGGATATCGTGGATTGAATTCAAACTAGCGAACCGTATCCTAAAATGGAACTAATGTATTGGTATCCACACTCTCCACGTATCGTATAATTCTCTTGAACGCTCTTGCAGAACTTATTAGAGAACAGTACCTACATACTCTTCTCTGCCGACCGAATAACTGCCGATTATAACTCATTTTGAATTTCAAGATTAGAATGTATTTAAAACTGGGTAACTGACGTGGTTTATTTGTTACTAGCAGCGCCCTGCGGTTTCACCCGCGTAAGTTTCGATCCCGTGGAAATATCAGGATAAAAAGTATTCTATGTGTTATTCTAATGTTTATGCTATATTACTGTAAAGTTCCATCAAAATCTGTTCAGTAGTTTTTGCGTGAAAGAGTAACAAACATTCATCAATCCATCCGCCCCCACAAATTTTCGCGTTTATAATATTAGTATGATTATTTAACCATTTATGTACACACATATAAACAGAAACGAAGAAAGAAACAGAGAAATACGTACAAAAGGTGATGAACATTTTCATTTTACATTTTTAGTGAAAAATGTAAAATGAAAATGTTGTAAAAAACCTGTCTACTAACTCATTTATCTCAAAATCCTCGAAACTTAACCTTGTGACCGCCACACATCAAAAAAACAAAAACGTGCCCTCGGCGTCAAAGTCTGTCATGTAGCCGAATCGTGGCGTGCTGGGCACATTTTGGTTTTTCATCTATACATGACTGTGGCGGTCAAAAGGTTACAGACGTTTTTACTTTAATTTCTGAGCTTCAGTCTACGAGGTCGAACAAAGTTTGAGAGCGACTGCACTAAATGAAATCGCCGAGAGTCTTCCTGTCACATTATTGTGGACACAGTCGTTGGCAACTAGTTGGATTTCTCGTTTCGAGATTCACTGTCGATTTTTGAAACTTAAATTGTTTTAATTCTCGGTAGTGTATAGAAAATAGAAATACCTATATATTATTTATTGTCCAGGTAATACATGCAAGACATGAGTAGCTTAAAATACTACCTACAGTTAGGTTACAATATTATATTATTTGCTAGTGTCTGTATTGTGGGGCTATATCTGATTAAGGTTATGACCTTTATAGTTAAGACTAGCTTCTGCCCGCAACTTCTGAAAATTTTCTGTGAAATTTCTTGTTCCCCCGACCCACCCCGTTGCATTTCATCGCCTGCCCGCGCTATTAATTCGTTTTTGCTTAGCGTTCTTTCTGACTTTTTTCTTTTTGCTCGACACCTAAGGGTCATAGCGTAAATGATGTTAAAGCCTACAGCTTTCCTCAAGAATTGGGCTATCAAATACAAAAAGATTTTTCAAATCCGACTGATAGTTCTAGAGATTACCCCCTAGATACAAACTTACAAACTTTACCTCCTTATAATATTAGTACCTATATACATATGTCGTGGATTGATGGCGCCATGGTGCAACAGGCAGCGCCATCTAACGATTATTTTTGTAGTTCATAATAATATCGTTACCGGAAACGCAAGCGCGCCCTACCGCTTGGACACGATCGTCGGTAGAGGGGATGCAGCGTAGACTGGTGAAGGGGCGGAGTGTTGCGACAGTCAACCTCCGGCAGTCTTGGCAGACGCTCAGTACTAACGCACGTGTTTGTTTCTGGTACAACCATTTGTGTAGTAAATAAAGTTATTTTGATTTAAATAATCTTTCGTTCGAGTACCCACAACAGTGCCCACATCCTATTAAAAAACCATGTCGGATCGTGAAGAAGACCCGATGACTCGCATCTCGGCCACCCATGATGCGACACATATATGGATAGAACACACGTAGCAAACTCAAACTCAAAATCAAAGCATTTATTTTAATTAAACCAATTACAGGCACTTTTGAATTGTCGAGGGGTCGGTCAGTCAGAAAAATGACGCTAGTTGCCCATTTCAAAGCGTAGGAAATTAAGTAAGTAGCTGTCTACTTATTAAGCAGGTAATCGCAACAGAATGGGGTATTTTTCGATGAGACAAGATTGTATGTATTTCTGCCCTGAATCCCAATAGTCATAAGGTAATATACCAATGGAAAAAGCTTTCCAAGCAGATCACTGTGTCCGATGTAAATAAACTAGCTTTAATGGTTAGAAATTTTGGACAATGCCCATTGCTGAACGGATTTGAAAAAAGGGATAGACCATGACCTGGGTTAGGACATACACATAGGATATTTTTTATTCTAGTTTTATGTTCCCGTGAGATAATTTCCCTATTCCTATTACTACTATTTATTTAGTAAATTAATACATTGAATGTAAGTATGGGCTTCTAATAATTACTTCTGAACATGAAGCTCACTCATGAAAATTATTATTCTGTGAATATACCTCATTATTATTATGTACCTCGTTTCTCATTTGATAACGAACGACGCTCCTTTGGGCATGAGATATTCTTGTGCCAGAGCATAAGCTTCTGTATTTAGACTCCATTCAGGAATAGAAGTCTAAACTTTGCTCTAAAGTGCACTATTTCTCTAATCAGGTATCGAAATGGTACCTAAATTGAATGTAATTAGACCGTCTGTCAACACTCTGCTGGTACTCACACAGACACATCAATCAGGATTATATTTCAATTAGAAATACTGGAATATATTGCGATAGCGTCTATTTTGGATAGTCACAGAATACTCTAAGCCTGGCCTCCCTTTGGGAATATAAAATTAATTGATACACACTATTGTGATGAATATGCGACAAGTTTGATAACATGCTGGGTATTTGGAAAATTGTGGTGATGTAATGGGATCTTCTTCTCAGTGTGTCGGTGCCATCGTGGTGAAAAGATTAGTAAATCAGCGTGGAAACCAGCTGATTGCCCAGGGTACGCCGGACGTATATAATGGATCTGTAAATATGTCGCTCGGAGAGGTTCCTTTTAATGTAATACGATGATACCGTGAATTTTAAGAAAAAATAATATTTTAAAATAAATAAAAAATGTTGTTGTAAAATTGTCGTCGTTGTAAATAAAATATTGTTTACAAAGAATTATTATAAAATATTATTTTTTCTTAGCTACAGCTAATATAGAATTTATTGATATTTAATATATAATTTCATTCATTTGGTTCTTGTTTAAAATAAAATAATGGACAACGAAAAATATCGCCAACTTGTCTTGAGCAAGCGTGGTGAGCAATGCTCGTGCCTTCTCTGTACAAGAAGTCTTGCCTTGTGGTGGGACAATAATAGGCTGGTATTATTATTAATTGAATGTGATTTCTTTTAAAAAAATACATGAATTATATCTATAAAACACTGCTCAAATATTGCTCGATCATCACTAGCCCCGTATGTCATAAGAAACTGACTCGAGTAGGTAATTAGGCAAATCTAGGCGCCGACTGCGATCTAACAATGCCTTTGATTAGTGGATTACTAGCTGAAGCGCTTTTGGGCACAATCCTATTGGCCGCACATTCCTGCCAACACCCGCTATTGTTTTCCCAAAATTTCGACGTAAATTAGCCAGTTTGATTGCTTTCATTACGAACTTGGGACCTGAAGGGTGTTGTCCTACCTACGACTGTCAGGAAACTATACCTCAATGTAAAGTTTTAAATACTGGGATCGAATCGAAGCTATTTGGAAACGGGAGTCGATAATTATGTTATTTTAGATGCTTTGCTGAAATTCTAATATTATGACATGACCCAATGACAATCCAACGCACGCTGGACCCTCAACACCAACCTCTCTTTCTGATTAATTATTTCGGAAGCTTTTCCTAAAATATTTTACATATTATCATGTCGCAGATAGATTGTTGAATCAGCTGTTTAACATAACCGCTAGCTGTTTCACAAAACAGCTCTGTTTAGTTACATAAAACAGCTGAACAACGCTGGATTGCCATTGCGCTACGTTTAATAAAACTGCTACCCACGTTTACACGTACCTAATGCAGAATTACTTATTTGCAGTCACAATTTAGCATTTGGTGTGGTTTCCAATGTCGAATTAGTCGCAGTAATCAAGCTAGGGCACCCTGACCAAATTGTTTCGGTTGGGTTCGAACTGTGACAAATCGCGCGCGACCCGAGCGAACGAAGCGAGCGGTACCGCGGCCGCGGCCGGCGAGCACTACTTCCAAGTTAGTCGCAGTTACTTGGTTATTTGGTATTTTCAGGACTTTCATAAAACTCTTTAAACTTTTTTATTAAATTTGTCCTTAAAATATTGTTCTCACTAGAGTTACACACATACGTATTACTCGTTTAATTTATATCTATTTTGGACGTCATTATTGTTGTTATGATAAAATCACACACAGTTTGTTACGTTTCCTTTCACGCTGTTTCACATAATCTCTATTCATTGACCTGTTTTATTTATTTATTTGCTTATTGATTGAGTTGCTCCATCTGCAATGAGTGTTAAAGTTTAGTAATTATGAAAAACCGCTAAACGTCGTTTAGCTGTTTTACATAACGGAGCTGTTTTCTAAAATAGCTGGCGGTTATGTGAAACAGCTAATTAAGCAATCCATACACACTAGTTAAAATTAGTGTTCTATGGATTGGTTACTTTAAGAAAATTATGAGGTTCTGTTTCTGTCTAATCGTATGCGTTAATTCTTGTCGAATACAATAATGATGTGATAGGATCTATTAGTTCATTTATTTAGACACTTAAACAAAAGTTTGCAATCTGTCACCTATAATCAATCCAATTACCAACTATACTTACCAAAATACGGAATCCAAAAGTTTCCGTGGTAACAAGCATTGCTTCGTCTGGTATAGTAACTCAGCGCACTCGAGCATAATAAAACACGATTCGGGATAAAATGTCAGGGTAACGAAACACGGTAAGTACAGAACGGATCTATTACTACGGCGTCGTGAACTTTAGTTTAAAGCTCAAAAGATAATTACGTTTGTTTATGCTGCGCCTATAATGTGTCACAGAGCAGACATTACAGAAGGATAAAAGTGTTACATTTTTTTGGGAGCGAGGCCGAGAAATGCTTATACAATCATTTAAACCATAGTTGACTATGATTGTTATTCATCGTTAATGTACATTGGCACATGCCACTAAAACTCAAGAAGGTGTAATATTATTGTCACATCAAGAATATGAAACTTTGATGAAATAATAACTAAAATAATATAAAAATCTATCGCTAGGCAAAACATGTACTTAATACTTCTTTTAACGAGATGCTTGCTGAATTTTTATGTAAGCCCGTGTCATGACAGATAAATTATCTATCTATAATCAATTCATCAGTAACTAATACATTAAATCGCAGATCAAACGTTTCTCGTCGTCGTTTAAAGTAACAAAGTTTAACATTTATAAATGTTAAACTTTGTTACTTTAACCGTTTTTTTTTTGTTTGTATACAAACAAAAAAAAAAACGGTTCAGCCGTTTGGGAGTTATGATGCCGCAGACAGACACAAAGATACACAGATACGTACGATTCGTTAAACTCAAAGATATAAGAAAGAAGGAGATATCCGGTAGTTGAAAATGTATCAGAAGCCGATGTCACTATGTTGGCCCCACCACCGCGCCACTACTACACATGTAGTTCGGTAAAAGCAATAGATACAAAGTCGCGCGTACACTTGCAATTCATAAATCAGAACGTACTACACAATCAATTATAAACTTTAATTCATCACACACAGCGTGCACTGTACAACTTACTCACACAAAAACATCTGTCGCTATCGTTGTGCTGTGCAAAAGCCAATTCTTTTAAATATATATAGGTATAGTGATTGACTAAATAGGAAAATTATCAATTCTTCCATTTACTACTTCCATGTACAAAAAAAAAATTGGGGTCCTGAAAATAAAATAAATAAAAAAATATTCACCTAAAATTTAATAAACTTACTTTACGACCGTTGGTTACGCATTTCTCAACTACCCTGTAAAATTATAATCAAAGCAGTTAAAAACATTATTTTACATATTCTCAAGGGTCTTCCAACCGTACATAAACTTAATCTTTTCAAGTCTTCCAACCGGGTTAAAACGGTTGACAAATTGAAAAATAAACTACAATAGTAATATAATATTCGTTGGGCAATCGACATTGTTGTCGATAGCTTACGTTAGTGGATCATTACAACCACATCACTATCTCGCCGCAATTCACAGCCGCTGTACTATATGACGCTTCGCATAAATAAAGTATCGTTTTGTAATTTTTACATTGCTTGTCCAGTCACTTAGCGACTAGTGGTTAAGGAGTAATGTATTTACTGCAAAAATAGTACAGCCGCTGCGATATTTGAAAACAAAAATAACGTAGTAAAAGCAAGAAATATTTTACGATTTGTTGTTTTTCATGATTTTAAAGACAAATACAGTAAAATACTTTTACTTACATAATTATGGTAAGTGATTCCATGAGATACGAAGTTTTTATTTTGACTTCGGTTTTTACAGGAAACTACTGAACAAATCGGGATTTTTATATTTTATCACTATACACGATCACGGTCGAAAGCGCACTAGTTCGCGGAGACGGCCATTTGCCTAGTAAATGCCCATTTTGCTCATGACGCGTGGACACAAACACACCCCCTTGCCACTTCTCCCGTTTTTTACATTTCTATGGTTAAACTTATGACAGCCCTTTTTTCTTGGTTCGCCGGAGGTTAAAAACGAACTAGATCCACTGTTACTGCTATACTGTACCCCAACGATACCCACTCTACGTTTATTTAACTGTACATCTTGATGAGAAACAAGATGGTCGGCCATTCATTTTAAATGACTATTTCTCTCCATTAAAACATGGAAAGACATGGCGTATACAAAATAATTAATTATGTCTAGTAGATTACGAGTGCCGCTGATATTTTAAAGGTTATAGCTGTGAGCGTTTCTCGAGGGGCGTCCATATTTGTTTTGTGAAATTATTATATTTTGGGAATATTTTGATGAATGGCGTGGAGAGATTTGTGTTCTAAAGTTGTTTTGTATCAGTTAATTGGAACAATGAAATTAACTTAAGTGTTGTTTGTTCGATTAAACAAAGAGTCGTACTTGACTGTGAGGAATACAAAATTATACCTAACTTATAATCAGAAGGTGCTTTGAGAGACTATTCAATAAGACTTGTTGTTCTTCTTCATAAGAACGTACTACGCTTTGAAATGGGCATCTTTCTGACTGATCGACTCCTTGATAGTTAAAAATTGCCTGTAAATGGTGCCGGTAGGTAATTTTCCGTACCTTCGCCTAGTTTTCACATAGGGCGAGAGAGACCATTAAAATAATCGTGTAGGACAAGAACGCTAATTTACCTTTAAAATATCACCTAGGGGCGGAAACGTAACTACATTGAAGTACTGGCAGTCATAATATACGAAATAAGAAATAGATAAACATAGGACTTTTGTAACAAAATCGAATAAGTACCCTTGTTTCAGAGACATTTATTTCAAAGCTACGGCCAAATCAATAGATTAATTCAAAAAGGCAATGCCAGTTATGAATATAACATCAATGCAACTTGTTTAATAATTCAATATTAATCTGAAATCTGAAGTACTCGCCAAGTTTTCTCCCCTAGTACAAATAAATTGAAAATGGACCCTGTACCGGACGATATCTGGGGAATGGTGAATATTTGATGACCATGTAACTTTATGGATTTGTATCTAGTTTCCTCTCTCTGCTCCCTGGGGTAGGCAGACTTTTGGCTACAGACAGATTTAAGGATTATTTATCGTACTCTGTGCGGAGTGTAAGGTACACTCGTACTGTGTCGAGACGAGAGATTTGTCGACCTGTTCAAGGTTCCATCTACAGATGTACATAATTGTTAGTTTAAAATAAACGTAGCATAGTGTACCCAAACTTCAGCCAAACTGCTGCCCAGACTTGGCTTGGTCTGCTAAAAGAAATATCGATAAAAAATAATTTGAGAGAAAAAAAGTTTTAATTAAGTACTTAAATGAAGCTTGTTAATCTTCCCGTCTATATTTTGTTTTTGGCCTACTACGGTCTTCTTCATCCTATTTAAAAGAATTATATTTGCCTCCTAATGGTTTCTGAGAAAACCGCCCGACAAACAGACTGCTATGATCCCACAAACGATCCATTTTACCAGTAATTTTTATCCATATTTTTAAATTTTATTTCAGGCGACGCAGGCCCATCGATAAATACATACCTTAACTGAACCCCCCTTAATATTTTTGGTTTCCTAGAAGAGCGGTGACCGCCTCATAGCGTCTGAAATTGACCGGCGAATAACGTCTCTGAAACGTTATTTATGAAATAAAGTTGGGGCGGGCTCAGGTGCGAGAAAGCGCGCCTTGTGCCTGTCCACAGTGGAGCGCAGCTCGTTCTGCGTGCTGTCGTGTCCAGTGTTTGTCAAAATTTAATATGGATGAAGAAGACTTTTTACTTGAAAAAGCTCGAACTAGTTTGAGAACCCCGGTCCACGTGTGGGCCACCCGCGCCCGCACCGCGCACCTTCTGCGGCCTCTTGTATGAACGAGCTATAGCGTGAGTTGCCCGCGCGCTCCACGCGCCGAGCAGCCCGCGCCGCTCACCGCGCCCGTGTGCCCACTATGGTCACTCAAAGGAAGTTCATAATATGTTTGAGTTCGTCACACCGCGCCCGCCCCGCGCCCGCGCTGCCAGTCTGGCCAAACACGGTGTGTTCTCCTAGAGAGCGTTTTTTGACACAGGAAAGTTCCCGCTGCCATCATTTTCTTGACAGCCGTCACTGCGGCCGTTATATGGCGGCCGCCGCAGCTTAATAATGGATATTTACTCACGAGACTATTCTTTGCAAACTCATCGCGAGTCTTAAAAAACAAAAACAAAGAACTCAACAAACAAACTTCGGGAACGGAAAACGTAATTAATATAACAGACTTTAGACGTTCATTAATTCAGTTTTTGCATCATATTTTATCTTTACCAGCATTCGTGTTTGACGGGAGAGAAGCCGAAGCTCGTATTTGGATAAAAAGCACGTTATGGCAGTCTATTTATCTTCAGGAATTACTCTGACGTGTCTTTGTATTTCGGCTTTGGTATCAGTACGTTATTGTTGAGAAGGTTTTGGCTTACTGTCTCTTTATTATTGTCTGTGTTTGCGATTAATTTATCTGTTTATTCCAGTAGCGTCTTAAAATATTTTAAAGCCCATCAAATCGTGTGGCAAGCAATACATACGTTCATAAATTCACCTTGTTCAACGAGTTTAAAAACGTATTAAAAACAAACTATAATGGCGCAAATATTATGTCTAAAATATTTGCTTTTAAAATTTCAACGAAAAAATTAATTAAGACCGCTCACTTCAAAACTAAATTTACGTATCTCTGAAACACGTTCCAAGTATTAACCCTTTAATCCTCACTTAAGGCGAAAGCGCCAGGGTAGCCCGCGAAATTCAATTTTTTTTAGGTTTTTTGGAATTTGCTGGTCAGTATTAAGTTGTATGTTGATTGATATATGAATCGCGGCCGTAAGAAATATGTGTCTACAGAATTATAATCATTAAAGTCATCAACACAACTCTCTAAGACCACGTAAGTCTCAAGAATAACTGTTTCATGAAATCATCATTCTTTGGACTTACGTGGTCTTAGAGAGTTGTGTTGATGACTTTAATGATTATAATTATGTAGGCACATATTTCTTACAGCCGCGATTCAAATATTAATTAACGTACAACTTAATGCTGACCAGCAAATTGCAAAAAACGTAAGAAAATTTGAATTTCGCGGGCTACCTTAGCGCTTCCCCCTTAACTTCAATTAAGCCAATTCTTTCTTCAAAGCTAATTAATTGCTAACGTGATGGGATATCGCACGGTCGATTCGACCCTCTAGAGGTAATGACGTGTAAAATTAACGTTCTCCAGTTTTTGACAGTTTTCTATTAGCACGGAAAATTAATAATACCAGCCGGCGACGGTTGTATTGATTTCTAAAGATTGCGTGTATGAGATTTATTGTATCGTGTGGCTGTGTTGTGCACACATTATTATTACATGGTTGTAGTTTTATTTTTTTCACTTCTCATGCTCTGAAAGTGCTTCTTTGTGCAGGGTATAGGCTGCACAAAATCGAATTTTGTGCACAAGGGCATTAACGTATCTACTCATAAATGTATTATATTAAGGCAAAGAAAATGAGCCATACAGCCAAATGCAATAAGAAGTTCATAGATAGAATTTGTTATTTATTATATAATATTTATAAAGTAGTTATGTGTTTTTTAAGATATAATAGATATTAAAATTTTAATTCAAGTACGGTAGGTTAGTTGATTTAAGAAAATTATTATTACAAAATTAATTTAATAGTAGGCTGTATAGGTCTGCAGCCTAATATCAATGTCGTAAGATAAAAAAAAAATAAAGCGGCGGGAAACAGCTCTTGTTTTTTTTTCGTGCATTTAATAATTTCTTCAATTTGCTAAAATTGTTAAAAATGTCCAGTGAAGAAGAGGATTTAACAGTCTCTCCTAATACGCTTATGGAAATGAATGCAAAGAGTTGTGCAACAGATATTACCGCCAAAGTCTCGGGAAAAATATCTCAAAGTTTACAATAATTTTGTAAATTGGAGAAGAATTGTTATGTTATACTACTGTTTTATTTCTTCGCAATCGAAGTGAAAAGTAGAGTTTATAACTCGTCCACAAAACCATTTTTATCCTCGACATTACTATCAGCCCTCGCCTTCGGCTCGGGCTGCTAAAAGTCTCGGATAAAAATGGTTTGATTTGTGCACTTGTTGTAAAATCTACTATTTTCTTTCTGCTATTTTGGTCAATAGTAGTCAGCTATGGGTTAGTAGTTACTTGGTCTACCACGATGTTAAAGAGCTGTTTCTAAGAACTCTGTTTTAGGAATCTGGGAAACAGAAAACATACCCAGTATGTTTGAGAGAGAATTAAAGAAATATTTAGTTTAAAGAATTAGGAATTTATTATATTTCCCTAATCTTTTATATTTGAGGGGCTTGTGGCTAAGAAATAACAGCTGCACGGTTCGATCGATCAGGTTAAGCTACGCTTGCCACGGTTTGTTCTTGGATGGGTGACCATCTTTACATACCGAAAACCCTCCGTGCCTCGGAAGGCACGTTAAGCCGTTGGTCCCAGCTGTCATTCGTGGATCTTTGACAGTCGTCACGGGTCGTCAGACAGAAGCCCGAAAGTCTAACAACCGGTCTTACCAAGGGGTATCATATTACCCAATAACTGGGTTTTGGAGGTCAGATAGGCAGTCGCTCCATGTAAAATACTGGTATTCAGCTGCATCTGGTTAGCCTGGAAACCGACCTCAACATAGTTGGGAAAAGGCTAGGCAGATGATAATGGTGATTTAGTTTATAGAATTCCATCTAATCTTTACCTGTATTGATCGATACCGATTGATAAATACGAGCCGTGCAGTCGATGGAATTTTCCATTGGCAAAATGGACGAACTTCCATATAAACTTTCATCCCCTATTGAACCTCTTAAGGAGATCTTTCTAAAATCCTTTCTTTGTGTTCACCTTTTTTTTACAAGGAAATCTAAAGACAGAGTTACAGTACGAAACTAGTTGCGTAAACTTAGTTATTCATTGATAGATGGACAATATTATTGACATGTAAATAATTGTCTACATCTCATGATACATGTAAATAACTATCTATCTGAATAAGAAGGATATATACTGTGTCCCTATGTTTTTCATTTTTCATTAATATTTGTCAAATTTGTATACTAGGCCTCTCTTGACAGCGGTTTAAAGGCTCCTTCAAACAGGCGTGACACGACACGCGACACAATGACACAGTAAGTCGCGCAAAGAGCGGTGCCTTTATGTCGCGCGCGAATATATCGCTTGTCGCGCCTGTTTGTAGGAGTCTTAAATCGGCATTATTTGAGGGTTCTAGTGCTTATAAAAATATTGTATCATCAGAAAGGAAAACATAGAGACATACAAGTATTTAATATTTATTATTCTGTAATAAGATCATTGCTTTATAGTCATTAACCCGAAAGAAAACAGCCGAGAGCGTTTGTATGGAGAAAAAACCACTCGCATTTGCTCTTAAACTGTCAATAACTAAGTAAGTCCGAATTTATGCAAAATTTAAAATTTTTATTAAGTAGATAAGACTTCATTCACATTCTTGAAATTATACCTAATTCGGCTAACACACTTTTTTGCCCTGCAATGCGAACGCAGTATTCCAAATAGAAACCATCATTAAAAACACAGATTCCGCTCTCTTTTACCCAATTATGTCGGCATGGCTAACTGACTTATTTGAAGGCTGACAAATTAAACTGTCGCCCGATACTGTCCGACTGATTGACAGAACATTTATGTGTTAATTAAGACCAGCTCATTTCCTTTATTGGACATTTTACGAAACAAACTACTGATTAACTGGGAAATTGTTTCGTTGATATTCAGTAGCTGTGTCACGAAAGATTCATTGGGCGAATAATTCTGTGATATTCCAGTGATTTTCAAAGGTCTGTTACAAAGGTATCAATTTTAGTTGCGATTATCTTCACTATTTATGAACATCACATACACACACATGTCTTTATTTTGAGCATAATGTTCATAATCATTGGTCGTGAATAATATTTATATTGTACTAACTGCGCCCCGCGGTTTCACCTGCACCTGTTGATTCCGTGGGAATATCGGGATAAACGGTATCCTAAGACTGTCAGCTATCTCCATACCAAATTTTAATCAAAATTGCTTCAGCCGTTGGTCCGTGAAGAAGTAACAAACATAAAAACACACTCACAAACTTTCGCCTTTATAATATTAGTGTGATCAGCACCTTGATATGAAGACGGTTTCTTTTTGATTTTGTCGCAAATTAAAGACTAGTTTCAGAGTTTCTTGTTGTAATATTTAGCGTACCTATCAGAAGCTTATAATCGTTAAACAGTAGCATCTTTAGCACACCCTTATCTTTAAGTAATTGTAACGTTTTAAACTTTATGGGATCGTCGTCCTAATGATGCGCTCTGCTTATTTTCGTTCAATGTGTAGAACAGATCCCAGAAAGCCATCCTATCGTGAGCTGGTCTGCTGCCAAGAGTAAGTTCGGCTCCAATGTTCATGTAGGTGTAGGCTTCTTTTGTAATTGGTATCCATTTCACTGGAAGCAGTTCAGTGGTCTGTGGTGTGGGGTCACTGAAATAAAAATATTATATTAAAACACTTTTTCTATGTAGTAGACATAAAAACATTATTTTGCTTCTGTCAATCGTTTGTAAAATGACGAGGTAGAATTATGTTTTAAATATACATATTTAGCGTCAAGGGGAATGCGCTAGGTAGCCTGCGAATGTCAAATTTTCTTACGTTTTTGCAATTTGCACAAGTATGTATTTACACTTACAGAATCATTAATAGAGTCCTCTAAGTTAATTAATCCTTTTGAATGACTATTTCATGAAATATCAATCAACAGGAACATAAAGGCTTGTATTGGTGATTTTAATGATTACCCATAATTCAGTAAAGTCATATTTTTTACACTCGCAATTCATATTTTTATCAACATTCGTTATGACACTGGCCAAATGGCAAAAAATGTAAGAAAAATTAAATTTTGCAGGTTACTCTGGCGCTTTCCCTTAAACGCATTTAGTGATTTGTCGTGCAGTGTCTTTAAAATTATTCAATATAATTCATAAAGAATCATTTTCTTAGTCGATTGTTTTAGCGTGTCTATCACGATTCACTTTGAGAAACAGAACCCTAATATCTTTATCAACATAATGTGTTACCAACCTGTATTTAGCAAAATTAGTCCACATTGTTGTCATTCGTTCAATAATAACTTCATCTTCTGGGGTGGGGTCAGGCTTGTGATCCATACTGAACAAATAGCCCAATTCATCAGCATGTGAGGCACAGCATGAGTTACTGCCATTATAGTCATTATCTTCAACGACGAGAGCATTCCTTCCACCAACATACGAAAACATGTAATAGTAAATGTTCCCGGCTTTGGCTTTTAAAAATTTCTTAATAGATCTTTGTATAGGATGAATATAAGTGAAATCAGAATCAAAGTTTATAATGTCCCACTTAACATCTTCACTTAAAACCTCATCCCCAAAGTAGAAATGTGATATCAGGTCCTTCATTTCTTGTAATTCTTCATCTACAAAATTAAATATTCGTTCTAAATAATTAGATACAATGTCCAAATTTTTATAGTATTCAGCATCTTTACCGAAATGAGAACCCACCAACTCATGTTCATTGAAACCAATCAATATTGGCATGTTGTTCACTTTAGGTATTTCAGCATTGAGCCAAGAATTAGATATAAAAGGTTCCACTTCATCAAATTCATTTTCTATACATGGTTTAAACATTATACCAAGATCGACTGCAGCTCCCACTACTGAATTCGAATCACTTTTAGCCAGAAAAGATATAGCTGCATTTGTATCTGTGGTTTCAAAGCCTAAACGCTCTGCTATTTTAATAGGAGCTAATCTATCAGGTTCGTATAAAACCGTTGCGGCTAAAGAGCTACCACTTTGTAAGATCACTTTATTGTACAATTTTTCTTTTGGAGATAACAAGTGCAGATCTATAGAATGCCCTCCAGCACTTAAACCAAACAAAGTTATCTTATCGGCATCGCCTCCAAACGCTTCTATGTTATCTTTTACCCAGTGCATAGCTAGAAACTGGTCTTTCAAACCTTGGTTACCGGGTACTTGTGGAGTATCAAGGCACATAAAACCGTAAGCACCAACACGATAATTCAATGTCACAACTATGACGTCATGTTTCACTAAGTAGGCTGGTCCATAGAAGTCTTTGCCAAAATACCCTCTATGGAAGGAACCTCCGTAAATCCAGATCATGACAGGGAGACGGTTGTGAGAAGTGGCCGTGGTAGGTACGTAGATACTGAGGCGCAGACAGTCAGGTGAGCCTAGAACAGTGCCGTTATGTTGGTAGACTTGAGGGCAGATCGCTGTACCATCGTATGCTTCAAATGTTTCTTCAAACTTGGGTTGTGGCGTTGATTCCTGTAAATGCTTACAGTGAGAAATTAAACAAAAAGTGTTAAGACAATATTTAATTGAATTTTAATTTAAGCGCCATGATGCGACTAGATATAATCGATTTATTCCAAATGAGAAACTAGGATTTTGTCACGAAAGAAAGTTATTTATTAAATACACTTTGTTACATCACAGCTACTATCCTAAATAATGATATATCGTTTTAGGATTCCTTACCTCAAAAGGAAAAACGGAACCCTTATAGGATCACTTTGTTGTCCGTCAGTCCATCTGTCCGTCCGTCTGTCTGTCAAGACCCTTTATCTTGAGAACGCGTAGAGGTATCGAGTTGAAATTAAAAGTATAGGCTCAACTCTACAGTAAAAAAAACGTATATTTCGATACCCTCAAGGGAATCAAAATTTATAGGGTACTTCCCATTGACCTAGAATCTTGAAATTTGGCAAGATTTGTAGGTACAGACGCCAGCACGTCAAGCTACTACAATCTGTCAAATTTCATTAATAGATTTTCAACTTTATTACTACAGCATAAAGTTCAAAGTTGAATGGGAAAATTTGACGGTTTCGGGTAGCTTGATGTGCGGGCGTCTTCATAATCTTGCATACACTACTGGTTCAATGCAACACACTTATCAATTGTAATCTTCCTCGTCGCTACGAGGGTTAATCAAATTCTGTTGTCCCAAAACTTTGACAAAACTTCAATTATCAATTGTAATTACTTACTCCAAAAGGGTTTTCTGGGTCCACTTGAGCATAGGGTATTCCCAAGAACATTGCATAGTCTCCATCGTCGGCTCTCAACCCTCGAATGAGTCCCACATTGGTATCAACTAGAGGATCAACTCTTATTGAACCTTCTACATAATTTAATAACAATAATATTGAAAAAACTGCACTTCCTGCCAACATGATGAAGTGTGAAAATGTTGTGGAGGAAATTCAGTTTATTTATTGCATTTTATAATAAAGATAATATTATTATCACATAGTGTTAAGATAAACTTGGTGATATAATAACAAAGTAGAATTTGGAGGTATTGGTTATCAAATATCTAATCGTACATCATTTTTAACCAACTTCAAAGAAGGAGGAGGTTATATTAATTCGGTTGAATATTTTTTTATTAAATCAATTGATGTTACCGTAACGAGAACCACAAGTTACTCTAAAATGTTCGAGTATTTTATAGGTGTTTTTTGTTTTTGTAAATACGTTTTTATTTTTCACTTTTACGTTGTACAGACGTCACATCAAGCTACTACAATCTGTCAATTTTTTTAATAGATTTTCAACTTTAGCGCTAAAGCATAAGGTTCAAAGTTGATTGCGAAAATTTGTCAGTTTCGGGTAGTTTCATGTGCTGGCGTCTGTACTTACCCCACACAAATTCGTATATCACTACTTTATGACTCCTCCCGCTCTGGGTGGAGCGGAAGGGAGTGTCAGACTCTTACTGACTAAAACCCACCCGTGTTCCTTCCTTCGCCCTTTATGTTCCGGGCCAGCGGTAACCCTTTCGGACAATCCCGCTGACCCGGCAGGCTTCGGCCCTTACGGGCCCCTTCTTTTAATGCTGACATCTCTTTGAGGCGCGCGTGGAACACGTACGCGCCGTCCGGCACGGGCCTGGTCCTGATCGGACGGTGAGCTACCCATTACTCTCCGCCCGCAGGCCCGCGCCTACGGTGGCCGGGAGTCGTCGCGCGGCTCCCGACGCCCGGAGCGTCTCCCGCGGCGGCTGGGACGGGAGGCTCTCTCCCTCAGCCGTCCCGCCGCCTCCTTCGCTAGCATGACTGCTTCGCAGAAGGAGGCGACTGCCCCCCACTCCCTCTCGCCCCGGACCATGGCTTGAACCAGGCCCGGACGCGAGAGGTCGCCGCCGCTGCCGATCGCCTCTACGAGGACACGGCGGTGCTCCGCCCAAGCGGGGCAGACCTCCACCGTGTGCTCCACCGTGTCCTCTGGGCGATCCTGGCAATGGTGACACCCGGGCGTTTCCTCCCGCCTGATTATGTGCAGGAACCTCCCGAAACTTCCGTGTCCGGTGAGGACCTGCGTCAGGCGGTAGGTGAGGGCGCCATGACGCCTCTCTAGCCACTCCTCAAAGAGGGGTCTTACCGCCGCTATCGTGGCGTGCCCTGCGCTGGGTTGCGACAGTCGCTCTTTCCATGCCGCCATGAGATCGCGCCGGAGGTCCGTCCGCTCCGCCGCAATTTGCTGCGGAAGCGGAGTTTCCCCCCGGCGTAGTGCCTCCGCGCGCCACTCATACAGGCGCGCGAGGACTATCGCCTCCAGATCCCATGGCGGCAGTCCGGCAAGGAGGCTTGCCGCCTCGCCCGAGATCGTGCGGTACCCCCGGATCAGCCTTGTGGCTACCACCTTCTGGGGCGCGTTCAAATAATGGGCGGCTCGCCGCCGCAGTGAACGCGCCCACACCGGGGCCCCGTATAGGGCCATGGACCGCACGACCCCCGCGTAAAGCCTCCGGCAGGAGGCGTTTGGCCCCCTCAGGTTGGGCAGGAGCCGCTTGAAGGCGGCCCCGGCCCGTTCCAGTTTGGGAGCCAAACGTCGGAAATGCTCAACGAAGTTCCACCGGCTGTCGAGGACGAGACCCAGGTATTTCATCGTCGTCTCGACGCCGATGTGAACCCCTCCTACCGTTAGTTGGGATCCCGATGGTGGCGTGTTCCGGGGCCCATGAAACGACATGGCCTCGGACTTGTGCAATGCCACCTCGAGACCCAACTGCCGGATCCTCTCCACGACTATCGCAACCCCGCGTGTCATCGCGTCGGCCGCCACCTGATGCGACCTCCCCTGCGCCAGGACTAGCGTGTCGTCAGCGTAGCAAACCACGCTGACGCCATCAGGGAGGTCGGCCCGCAGCACCCAGTCGTAACCGATGTCCCACAGGAGCGGCCCCAGAACCGATCCCTGTGGGACACCGCACGACATCTCTCGCCGGTTCCACTCCCCATCGCGACCGGGGTAGATGACGGCTCTGTCCGTCAGATACGCCCCGACTACTCGACGGAGGTAGGTCGGCACCCGGTGATACCGGAGTGCCTCCCCAATGCAGCCCCAGGGCAGGGTGTTAAACGCGTTGGCGATGTCGAGTGACACCGCCACGACGACCCCACCGTATATCACTACTTGCTATGTAAATTTCAGTGACAGGAAGTTATTATAACACAGTCAATATAAACTAAGTGGCAAAAATACGTATTGAAGCTAACTCAAAAACTACCTAAGCAAATTTAATTAAATTTATATGGGACCACCCTTGAGACACCCTATCCATTAAAAAATATTTTTTGAAATCTTCGAATTGAGAACTGATTCAAAGATCGACGTAGCTTAATTATGTAAAGATACTTGTAGCCACAATGCATCGCATGACAGTTCCACTAAGCCACCACTGAAAAGTCATAGGAAAGCAAACGACACCATTTCTGTTACTTGAATTTTTACAAGTAGTGTTGGTTTAAAAACTAAACTACTGAACCGATTTTGATGAAATTTCTATAGGACCAATCTGAAAGTAGGGACATCCTTTCTAATAAAAAAAATCTGAGGTAACAAATATAAAAAAATATCAACCGAATTAATAACCTGCTCCTTTTTTTGTAGTCGGTTAGTCGGGTCGGCGGACTAAAGCACATAAGTCAAAAACGTGCTTTATTTTTTCTTTGTACCAAAATTATTAATTTACATCAATACATCGGCAGACTAAGTAAAGCACATAAGTCATATTCGCTTGTTCGGGCCTGAATCTAAGTGGCGTCCTTTTTCAACCTCTTGAATCGCATTAATCTTGCGGCGTTATAAAAAACATAAATTGAGTTATGTTAAAAGGAACACTTGAAGCTCTCGGACTTCATGGACACAGAAAGTGACTTATGTTATTAGGAACGTCAAGTGCGTCGTGTTATCTCGATTTTTAATTCGAGGGTAGGTACTCAAATTATAATTTATTGCTTACAAAAAACTGAAGTGGTAACTGTAGTGATTTGGGTCACACTAGTCGAGTTAGTTTTGCTCTGATTTGTTAACAGAACAGTTGTGGTGTGTGTCATTTTATTTAAAAATATTCCCAATTACTATGGATTGTCAGCGAGGAAAGAAATTAGTTGAGATGGTGATGAGGAGAAACACAAATGTTCGTCGCATGAAAACATACAAATATTTTTTATTAATTCACGGGAAGCGTGAACCCATTTGTCGGGGATGCCTTTTAAAGACGTTAGGCGAAAGCGATAATTTTATAAAAACAGTTGCCACGAAAAAACGGTCGTCGATAGGTGGCACTCAAACAGATGATAACCGTGGGAAGAGTATACCCAAACATAAGATTTCTGATGAAAAAAGACAAGAAATTAAGGAACATATTTTATCATTTCCATCCTATGAGAGCCATTACACAAGAAAAACTACATCAAAAAAGTACTTGCCTTCTCATCTCACTATTACGAAAATGTATGATTTATTTTGTGAAAACCGCGACAGTCCACCTTCAGTAAAAATTTATAGTCAAGAATTCCACAAATTAGGATTATCGTTCAAAAAGCCCCGTGCCGACACATGTTATACTTGTGATAAATTCAAGATGCAAATTCAACTATGTCAGGAAGATCAGGTGAAAACTGAACTAATTGCCCAACATGAACATCACAAGACTGCCGCAGATCAAGCATACGAAATGAAAAAATGTGATACTCAAGTAAATAAAAGTGACAGTACTGTGCAAGTTTACACATTTGACTTACAACAGTGTTTACCCACTCCAGCCCTCAGCTCTTCTGTAACTTTCTACAAACGCCAGTTGTGGACGTTCAACCTGACTGTCCATGACAACAAAACTGGAAAAGCTGTGTGTTACATATGGTATGAAACCATAGCTGCTAGAGGAGCTAATCAAATAGCATCATGTCTTTTCAAACATCTCCAAACATACGTACCTGAGAATACAAGACATGTAATATTTTATTCTGATACTTGTGGCGGTCAGAACCGAAATTCTCATGTCAGTTCAATGTTGACTTGGGCTTTGCAGAAATTAGACATAGATGTCATAGACCACAAGTTCATGGTTCCGGGTCATAGCCACTTGGAAGTGGACACGGATCATAGCATCATTGAAAAAAAGAAAAAGAAAACGGATTTGCAGATTTATCACCCGCATGATTGGATTCAACTCATCAGATCGAGCAGTAAAAAATTTGAAGTTTCGAAATGCGCAGTTCCGACTTTTTAGATTTTTCTTCATTGTTAAAGGGTCCATTAGTATTAAGAAACAAAGATGTAGAAGGGCGACAATTTAAATGGCTCGATAAAAAGTGGTTGCGCTATGATTCTGAATTTGGCGTAATCTCCTACAAAGACACATTGGACACGGAATGTAATTTTTACAAATTTAACTTGAAACGTCGAGTTTCTGCCATACCTGACACTATTCCTGTTATATCGGTACAGCCCTTACCGATATCAAAAGAAAAGAAAGATGATCTGATTTCTTTACTCTCCTTAATACCCGACGTTTTTCATAGATTTTATTTAGATTTGCCTTCTGTGAACAATGTACGTAATACTGACCCTGATATTTTAGATAGTGAAGAAGATGAATAAATACATAGTTGAATATAAATTATAAATATAGGCTAATATATAAATGATGTATGCTAAATTAATTTTACGTTCATAGAAGTAACTTTTGAATGTCAACTAAAACATAGTTTATAATTATTTTTACTGTTCTCATACACTTAAGTCACAAGTACCTACTAGGTACACAGTGTTCTTTCTAACATAAGTCACTAAAATCGCTTTTTATTATATTTTTATCAAATTATATTTACGTGCATGTTAGTATTAATTAAAAACATCTCAATATTCCAATAAAGTTGAATTTATAGTTTAACGCTATTTTTTTATACAGTTTTTAGTTGTTCCTGAAAAGTTTCACTTCTGGACTTATGTTTTTTAGTCTGCCAGCCCTAGGTCTGGATTTCAAAAGAGACTGTGACCTCTACGTTTGTTAAGGCCAGTCTTCTCAGAGTAGTCACTTAGGATAGACTGAAACTTGTCTAGTTTAAAACATACGTTATTTTTAACGTGTAAAAGTGTTTTTTTGAACCAATTTACAGATAAAATATCATTTAAAAGATAATAATGCTTCCATAGGAAACTTAGCTTACCTGTTGGCACCTTCAAATGTTTCAAACCATAATATCTTTTGAGTGTTTCAAAGGAAGCATTTCATTAATTAGGAACAATTTCCGTCTTTTGTAACACACAATTTTCATTCGCTTCTATACTAAGAAAATAATTATTAGGATATCGCAAAAGATCTATTTTCATTATACCCGAGAACGATATTGTTCGAGATCATTTTGCCGGAGAACAGTTTGTCGTCAGAGAAAAATAAGTAGAAATCCGGTCGAGGGTGATTCATATTCATAATGTCTTGGCGAATAATTAGTTTTCATTATTCACAAGGCCGGCTTGAAGTCTCTCGGGTAGGGAAGCAGGAGAATATCTAGGGACGGATTTGTTAGTTTTTGAGTTTAGTTAAAATTAGTTTGTGCATAGTTTACGTAGTCGTTGCTGATAGCTGTAGCTCTTTGTAAAGATTGAACGTCGATAATCGACTCTATAGTTAAACATAAAGGCTCCTTCAAACAGGCGCGACACGCGATAAAATCGCGCGCGACACAAAGACACCGCAAGTCGCGCAACGAGCGGTGCCTTTGTGTCGCGCGCGATTCGCGTCGAGCGTCGCGCCTGTTTGCAGGAGCCTTAATGCATGCATAATCAGCCTATAAAGTTCCCACTGCTGGGACATAGGCCTCCTCTCTTCGAGAAGGAGTGGGCTGTAATACGCCACGCGAGCCCAGTGCGGGTTGGTAGATGACACATGCCTTCGAATTTTTTTGTTCTAGAACATGCCGGTTTTCTTACGATGTTTTTTTCACCGTTTTAAGAGCAGTCACTTGCATGTCATGAAACGACAAGGTCTTATTGTATGTGAAAGCTGGATAATTTCAACCATAATGTAGTTTCAGTTTATTGAAAATGATTAATTATCAAAAGTGATAAAGGGGCTCGTGGCTAAATGAGAACAGGTTTATTTGTTGCTTTAATTATAATATAATGATATTTTAACTATAATAATAATATATATTATTATATATATAATAATATATATATATTATTATATATATTTATATGGTGTACATAATAAAGAGTATTCTATTCTAATATATATAATATAATATTATGTATATATAATATTAATATTATACATATTATAAATGCGAAAGTAAGTTTTTTTGTTTATTTGTTACCTTTTCACGCCTAAATCACTGAACCGATCATCCTGAAACTTTGCATATAGATTGTCAGGTGTACAGAAACGGACATAGGGTACCTTTCATCCCGAAACAAAGTGCTGTTCCCGAGGAAAACAACAATAATATTATTATGATAATAGATGGCGCCACGTGTCTATCGATCGGGATCGACACTGCGCTGCTGGTACATTATAATATATAATATTATCTAGACCCCTCCTTGCCTCGGAAAACACGATAACGTGGGACAGGACCCCCACGTTCAACTTGGGTTTTTCCATTAGGAATTTCTCAGTAAGGGAGTCAGGAGAGCTTCAGTCCGTGCACAGTCCTGAGCTAATAGCCACTTATTAACTTTTATTTTACAAGTACGCTTTGAGCAACCCACTTGTCATATCTATATTATATATTAGCTAGAACAGTAACGATGTTTGCAGTAACAATATGAGTACCTACTTATGAATATGCAATGCCTAATTGTTCGGGCTACTCAGCTAGATTGGTAGTACCAACAATATTAGTACAATCAATATTAGTTATAATCAAGTTTCTGCGCAACGCAGGAGATAAATAAATTAGGCAAAATAATTGAGAACAAAAATAATTTTTGAGGACACTGGAGATTTTTATGGGAGATATTAATACGGCTAATAAACCTCGTGATCAATTCAGGTTCAAATTGAATTAGCTAGTGAAACTCCGCAGACGTGATAGGTCAATCAATATCTAAACAATCATGATGAAACAAAAAATAAATTTTCACACCACCTGCTCGAAAATGTCAAATTATATGTCAAACAACCTTAACCTAAAGTGAGTCATTAGTGGCCGGGGGCACAGCCGGTCAATAATGTTGTACTGGATTTAATTATGACCCGCTGGTCAATAATGTGATTTGAATTTGGAATCTCACATGCTCAACTAAATTGGCAGTATAGTACTAACAAACACCCTTTGGTGCCAGAAAGAGGAAAGCTATTCTCGATACCCTTACTACGCGTGGATGATATTCTCGATTTCCTACAAAATCATAACGACTGCTTCTTCATATCGTTGCCATGTTTTCGAAGACATAATATTGTAAGAATAATTAAATAACTACGAACCATTTTTTTATAGGAATGGAAGTGCATATAACTAACTAGTTCTAAATATGTTATTCTTACTGTTTGTTTATATAATAAATACTTTGTTTTTCGTACTATGGCTATTATTTTCTCACAGTAGGTGTAAAAAGTAGAGTATCCTCCTCTGGGCTAAAGGTGTCTTTGCCTTGGGCTAGCTTGAATCCCTCGCTGCATTCAGGATTCTTGTATTAACTCCCTCGCTTCGCTCGTGAGTTAAACTCTTAATTCCCTCGCTGCGCTCGGGAGTTAAATCCCGAATCCTTCATTGCGCTCGAGATTCAATATGACGCCCGTGACATAAGACACAACTTTAGCCCCTCGGTGCATAATCTACTAGATTTTTTGTTTCTCTGTTGCTTGTGTCTTTTATTTTTATGCGTCATGTTTGCCGCAAATAAACGTATTTTCTTTCTTTCTTCTTTCTTTGATGACTGTTTTTGTGGGGTTACCGACCGCAGTTAGTGTAGACACTTGTAATATCAGTTTTTATTTTGTTTAAACTTCATAGACGTGATTGGTGTCGATATCTCAACATGATTAAACAAAAGAAATCAGTATTTCTCATCTTCAAGTAACAACACTACCAGCGGAGGTTGACCTTCAAAAAATACATTAAGCCTTTTATTTTATCATGTTAAGGGGGAAGCGCTAAGGTAGCCCGCGAAATTCAAATTTTCTTACGTTTTTTGCAATTTGCTGGTCAGTATTAAGTTGTAAGTTGATTAATATATGAATCGCGGCCGTAACTAACATGTATTTACAGAATTATAATCATTAAAGTCATCAACACAACTCTCTAAGACCACGTAAGTCCGAAGAATGATAATTTCATGAAACAGTTATTCTTTGGACTTACGTGGTCTTAGAGAGTTGTGTTGATGACTTTAATGATTATAATTCTGTAAATACATGTTACTTACGGCCGCGATTCATATATTAATCAACTTACAACTTAATACTGACTAGCAAATTGCAAAAAACCTAAAAAAAAACAAATGTCGCGGGCGACCCTGGTGCTTTCGCCTTAAGATATCGCGATACCCATACCGGCTGCAGAGTTTCGCTAGCTAATTTAATTTGACCCTGTATATAAATAATACGTATGAGTTTTTTGGTTACTATCTACTTGAACAATAACTAATGTCCATGTAAGGGTATATTCTACTTTAGAGCTTAAATTAGGACATCGATCCACTCAAACCCCCCCCCCCTAGGACGACCCACTGACCAAAATATTCACGTGAAAAAGTCCTTTAAAGATCTTCCGTTCAGGGCAAACTAATGGTCATATTAAACCCTACCGTAAATACACCATATCATGGTCACCCATCCAAGGACTAAAGGCTCCTGCAAAGGCGCGACGCGCGACGCGAATCGCGCGCGACACAAAGGCACCGCTCGTTGCGCGACTTGCGGTGCCTTTGTGTCGCGTGTCGTGTCGCGCCTGTTTGAAGGAGTCTTAACCCAGATAAGCGTAGCTTAGCCTCCCAGATCGATTTGCTTATATCATCAGACTCTGAGACCCTCTAATAAAATTTATTTTAAAACAATAATAATATAATTCAAGAGAGTGTAAATGGAGTTTCCTGCCCATACATCTTCATAGGAACGCACGCACGCACGCACGCACTTACGCTTTGGAATGGGCAATTAGCGTCATCTTTCTGACTGACCTACTTCTTTGACAATTCAAAAGTAGCCGCTTATGGTTTAATTGAAAAAAATGCTTACCGTCTTATTACAAAACAAAATATAACTTTCGTTCTAGCCAAAACCTTTGGCCCCTTATTTGTATTTCAAACTTTATTTCGATTTAGGCAAAGTTCATAATACATAATTTAAATGACAAGTTACTCAAGTTAGCACCGAACTAAGTTGTCATTTTTGTATAAAGACCGGTCGGTCGATTCTGTAAAAATCTCACCGTGAAAACTTACGAGTAGATGAAGTGAGTTTGTTTTTGCTAGGAATTGACACTATTGACAGCTCACTCCACGCTCACTTCACCTAAGTTTTCACGGTGAGATTTTTACGGAATAACACCGCTGCACTTCTATAACAGTTAGGTTCTCAATTCAATAACTGCAGTATTATTCTGTAAAAATCTCACCGTGAAAACTTAGGTGAAGTGAGCGTAGAGTGAGCTGTCAATGGTGTCAATTCCTAACAAAAACAAACTCACTTCACCTAAGTTTTCATGGTGAGATTTTTACAGAATCGACCGGCTAGCTCGTTAGTTTATACCTGTGGCTCGTTAGTTTTAACCTAAAGGCCAATTTTCGTAATTAAAAACATTAAAAATCTAGTCGAAATCTCATTTCAGCGACAATCAATGTCAAAAATATAGAGAAATTAAAAGGCATTTTTGGGAGATTGAACGTTCTATATAGGGAAATTGACAGATTGAGACTGTGAACGTTCTTAAATTTCCCCTCTGATCTAAAGAAAAACCTTGTTTCGTAATAAGGGGGTTAGAATTTAACACAGTATCCTTCTTTAAAGCTCTATTTACCTTTAAACCACAACAATAGGAGAACATTGAATCCAATTACAGGCAACATCAGTTATATTAGATCATAAATCGTGCTCGGGCTTGATATCCAGTTATTAATTTAGTTGAGAGGCGCTGCGGCTGACAAATGATGACAGCGCCACGTGCTTATTGGACGAACATTGTTTTAACCATACACTTTATTATTATTCTGTAATTATATTTATTTCTGTAAATTAAAATAATAAGTTAGCAAATAACAACTAATACCTAATTAATTAATAAAAATAACAAAATTAAATCGTATTTAATCCTACTTCCAGTGACTCGAGGGATGGCTTTTACCTTGGCCAGAGGCTTAGCATTGCCATACAACGTGGCAGTCTCTTGGGTAGATTACCAGTCGACAGCGATGCGGATGAATTTTTCGACGCTATATTTTAGTTTGTTGTATAGTTTTAGTTAAGTTAGGATATCTGTCAAGCTCCGCTAATGAGACACAATTGATTTCTATTGTATCTTACTACATAGGGGACGCGCGGAGCTTGACGGGTTTTGTTATCTTTATTACTATATATTTATTTGTATTACATTGTCACATAACATCACGCCTGCATCCCTCGAAGGGTTAGGCAATGGTATATAGTACACCGACATTTCACCAACTATGTTAAAGTCCCATCTACAGTACCCGGCGATAAATATTGCACATCGACTTTTGGAAAGAGACAATCGGTATTGTATTTTAAACAAAGAATAAAAATAATTATCAAAAGAAGCAAACCATAATTGTTTTAACAGCTCCTAATAGATACCGGACTGTTTGTATTTCGTGCGACAGAGATAACGCTCTACGAAGCCGAAATTAGCCGATTATCTCTTTCCAAAGGTCGATGTGCAATATTTATCGCCGGGTACTGTAACAGGGAGCGAGCCTATTACCAACAACCGGGCCCGAATCCAGACTCCGGGGTGCTACTGAGAAAAGGCTCCTGCAAACAGGCGCGACGCGCGAATCGCGCGCGACACAAATGCGCGACTTGCGGTGCCTTTGTGTCGCGCGCGATTTTATCGCGTGTCGCGCCTGTTTGAAGGAGCCTTAATTCTAGATTAAAAAACCGAATAACACTTTGCCTGACCCGGGAATAGAACCTAGGAGCTCATGCGCCTCAGTAGGGCTTGCGACTTCTATCCTAACGAGGCAGTGCTATTTTATATTAAGGGGGAAGCACTAGGGTAGCCCGTAAGATTTTCTTACGTTTTTAGGATTCCGTACCTCAAAAGGAAAAAACAGAACCCTTATAGGATCACGTTGTTGTCCGTCCGTCCGTCTAAATGATAAATGATTTTATTTTTGTAAGTAGGTTTGCACAAACACTTTTACACGTCAATCAAGTTTTTTTTACAACTAGTTGAGGTCGGCGTTTCCTATCTGACTACTTTGAAGTCAGTTATAAATTACCCACATCGTCTTCACATTCACAATAAATAAAGTAATATAAGGAAACATCAACTGAGTGAAGCTAGTCGAACTGTCAAAATCAACTGACAGATCCAACAATCGGTCATAGTTCAGTGTTCGACACAAGCGTGACGGGACTTTTGCTCGAGACAGCTTCGCGGAAGGGCGCAACACTGCCGTATCGTAAAAATTACTTTATTATTAATCGTTATAACAGAAATCAATAACAGTTGTACTGTAGTTTTAGTTCAATCATTAAATCTTTTATTTTTTTTAAAGAAAAGTTGTTTAATTTGCTTTCATCAGAAGTGGGATCACTACCCACATTTGGTTTTAAATATTTATTGCGTTATTGATTTCTGGTGTAATATTTTGTTGATTGCTGTGCATTATCGTGTTGTGTCGCAATAATGGGAAAACGAAATCGTTCTCATAGTGGTTCGCACAGTCGTTCGCGTTCTAGGAGTCGCAAAGTTTCAAAACGTCGGCATCGCAACCGTTCGACGTGCAGTCCACGATCTAGGAGTGATTCGGGATTACGTGAGTCGTTAAAAACAATCGTGGCCCGGTTAAATGCGTTAGAAGATAGGTCGTCGGTAGCTATGTCGTCTAATGTCGAATTACCGTCAACAAATCACGATTCAACGGAAAAAATTGTGAAAGCTATTCAATCTATGAAATACGGTGGTAGTACACGTGATTTTTATGTGTCAAATTTTGACCCTAATATACACGATGTTGATGCGTGGTTTGATGAGGTAGATCGAGCGCAAATTGTAAATAAGTGGAATGATGCTGAATGTTTGTCGCGTATCGGTCACTGTCTTAAAGGCGACGCAAAGTCTTGGTTAGATGATTGGGTTACGACAGACCGGTCTTGGAGTAATTTTAAACAAGATTTTAAATCATTGTGCGTGAAAAAGATTGATGTGGCGAACATTCTGTATGAGGTCATGAGTACCAATTCTGATAGTTTTACTACGTATGCGGAGTATGTACGTCGGTTTTTATTACGGTTACAGATAGTTAAAGGTTTGAGTAACGAACTTATTAGTGCTATTATTATACGTGGTATCAATGAACCCAACATTAAAGCGGCAGCTACGAATGAGAACCTTAAGCCATGCGAGTTAGTTAATTATTTTTCTTCTTTTGTAAAACCTGTTGAGAGTAAGCTTGAAAAACGTTTAAATCGTGACGCTGCAGCATCTAAGGAGGTTGTGAAACCAAGTTTTGCCAAACGTCCCGTTCACAAGACTCCATTAAAATGCTTTTCATGTGGACAAACCGGACATAAACAAATTAACTGTCATGCTAAACAAAAACCATCAAGTACAAATACGGCTAACAGTGATGTGAAGTCGGGAACGAAAATTGTTTGCGCGTATTGTAAGAAAACTGGGCACCATATTAACGATTGTTTCGCCAAACAACGTTCTGATAATAGAAAAAGCAACGTTAATTTTTGTTCCCTACCTGACATTAATAATTGCAAAGATGTTATAGTTGGAGTAATCCAAGGGATACCCATTGACATCCTGATTGATAGCGGAGCTTTAGATGTTTCTCTTATTTCATCCTCTGTGGTAAATCATTTGTCGTGCGCTACAAAAACCACTTATCGAGAGTTAAAAGGTGTTGGAAATACTATCACTCGGGTGTTTTCGTATGTGACACTTACTATTGAGTTTAAAGAAATTACACTTGAAGTCGACCTATTGATTGTACCCAGTGAAAGTATGAACGCACCTATCATAATAGGTACAGACGTCCTCAATCGCGAGGGAGTAATGTATGTACGCACAAAGGATTACCAGCGTCTAACTTTTAGTGCTGTCCCTGCAAAAGTCTCGGCTATCGAATCGAATGAGCATCCTATCCAGACGTCGCTTGATGTCGATAATAAGGAAAAACTTATCGAAATATTAAATGAATTTTCTAAATTTATGATAACTGGGACTGCTACCTCAACCGTGACAACCGGTAGTATGCACATTCGTTTGAACAGTGATGCGCCCGTGTATTATAGGCCGTACAAGTTGTCTTTTAATGAGAAGTTGAGGGTTCGTGAAATAATTAACGACCTTTTAGCTAAAGGAATAATTCGTGAATCCGAATCTGCGTACGCGAGTCCTATACTTTTAATTAAAAAAAAAGACGGAACGGATCGACTCTGCGTTGATTTTCGTGCCTTAAATAGAATCACTGTTAAAGACAGGTACCCCCTACCATTGATCGAGGACCATATAGATCGGTTAGGTAAGGGCAAATATTTTACAACCCTTGATATGGCATCAGGGTTCCATCAAATTTGTCTTGATAATGCGTCGATTCCCTTGACTGGTTTTGTTACGCCCGAAGGGCATTATGAATATATGAAAATGCCGTTTGGACTTGCTAATGCGCCAGTTGTCTTCCAGCGGATTATTAGCAATACACTTCGTTCATTCATAAACAATGGCACGGTGATGGTTTACATTGATGATGTTTTATTGGTCAGTAATAGCGTTGATGAAGGACTACAGATCTTGCGTGATGTTTTGCGTACGTTATCAGACGCTGGGTTTTCATTAAACATGAAAAAGTGTTCATTTTTGAGTACTGAAATAGAGTATCTTGGTCGAGTAATCAGCAACGGTAAAGTACATCCTGCTAAGTCTAAAATCACTGCGTTGGCCAATTCTCCAAAGCCCGAAAATGTCCGTCAAGTCAGACAATTTTTAGGATTAGCGGGGTACTTTCGAAAGTACATCGAAAATTATGCTCTTAAAACTTCATGTATTGCGCGTTTGACTAAGAAAGACGTAGATTTTAAGTGGGGTGAAGAACAAGACCAAGCTCGTGATGAGGTTATTAAGTGTTTGACGAGTGAACCCATTCTTGCTATCTTTGATCCTGATTTAGAGACAGAGGTTCATACTGATGCCAGCTGTCGAGGCTATGGCGCAGTATTGCTTCAGATCGGTATGGATAGTCGTAAATCAGTTGTTGCTTATTATAGTCAGGTCACACATGGGGCAGAGGTGCGATACCATTCCTATGAACTAGAAACATTGGCGGTAGTCAAAGCTTTACGTCACTTTCGGCATTACCTTATAGGCATAGAGTTTAAAGTAATTACAGATTGTAACGCGTTAAAGGCTACACAAAATAAAAAGGACCTACTACCTCGTGTAGCGAGATGGTGGGTGTATCTACAAGATTTCACGTTTACAATTGTCTATAGAAAAGGTGTTTTACTGCCACATGCGGATTATCTTAGTCGCAACCCCATCCGCGTTGTAAATAACATAGATAGGCCACGAAATTGGGCTCAAGTTGCACAATCAGGTGATGACGAAACGCAAAAATTATTAAGACAATTGGAAGAAGGACAGTTAGATGCTAGTCGTTACGTTAAAAACAATGAGATTCTTTACTATCGTTATTCACCTGTAGGTGAGCAATCACGGTTACTTTGTTTTATACCGAAAGGTCACAGATTAAGTTTACTTAGAATCTTTCATGATGAGCACTGTCATATAGGGGTAGACAAAACTATTGGATTGATCTTAAATCACTTTTGGTTTCCTGGTCTTCATGCTTTCGTAAAAAAGTACATAGGACACTGTTTAACTTGCATAGCAAACAAACGGATTCCTCGAGCACCGTTACAGCCCATTACGTCATGGACTAAGCCAGATGTTGCTTTTCATACCCTTCATGCCGATGTCCTGGGTCCTTTACCGGAGTCCAATGGCTATAAGCATATTTTAGTATTGGTTGACGCTTTTTCTAAGTACTGTTTAACTTATCCACTTTATAGACAGGACCATGACGAATTAGAGAAAGCGTTTAAAAACGCTATTTCTTTGTTTGGCACTCCACACCTTATAGTTACCGATCGAGGTCGTATGTTCGAAGCCACAAATTTCGTTAAATGGATTAATGATTTAGGATGCACTATACATTACATAACTCCTGAGATGCATCACGCGAATGGTCAGGTGGAGAGATATGTACGCACTCTTCTTAACATGTTACGCGTCGAGACTAATAATAAGAAAAGTAAATGGTCCGAACAGTTATGGCGTTTGCAGCTTGTACTGAACGTCACAAAACAAAAGACCACTCAAGCATCTCCGTTAAATTTGTTGATCGGTATTGAAGGTACAACTCCCGTAATACAAACCCTGGTCCGTGATGTCACTATAGAATGTTCTGATAGTGATCGTCGATCCTTGCGAGAACTCGACCGGCAGAGGGCAGCTGAACGTCTCAAGGATAATCAGAGTCGCCAAGACAAGTATGTCAACAAAATGCGCCAACCGCCTCATGTTTTTCAAAAAGATGATCTTGCTTTTGTAATTAAGTACGCGCAGTCCAAAGGGAAATTGGATTCCGGAATGCGTGGTCCTTATAAGGTGACAAGAGTATTGGAGAATGGCCGATACGAATTGAAGCTTATTGCTGGAGCCTATGGCAAGGTGACCTATGCAGCGGCGCAGTTCATGGTACCTTGGAAGGGTGAATGGACTCCAGATGAATGTGCTGCCTTCTTTGCGTGTGAGTAGCCCTTGAATGTCTGAAAGGTATTGTTGCCTTCAGCCTTGTGAATACTAGACCTTGTGTTATATGTCTAGTATTGTGTGAATACTAGACCTTGTGTGATATGTCTAGTCTTGTGTGAATACTAGACCTTGTGTGATATGTCTAGTATTGTGTGAATACTAGACCTGGTGTGATATGTCTAGTCTTGTGTGAATACTAGACCTTGTGTCATATGTCTAGTCTTGTGTGAATACTAGACCTTGTGTGATATGATATGTCTAGTCTTGTGTGAATACTAGACCTTGTGTGATATGTCTAGTCTTGTAAGTCTATCCTTGTGTGAACCTAATAGTGGCTTGT
Source organism: Luperina testacea (assembly GCA_927399505.1). NCBI lineage: Eukaryota > Metazoa > Arthropoda > Insecta > Lepidoptera > Noctuidae > Luperina > Luperina testacea. The sequence goes on along the minus strand of OV656762.1, from coordinate 2,326,743 downwards.
TGTAATAGTAGATTGTTTGTACCTAATAGTAGATTGTAGTAATCTACCTAATAGTAGATTGTTTGTAATCTTATATGGATTATAAATAACTTCCACTATTTTCCTGGGGGTTTCTTTACCTTTCCTTGCCTTCCTTCCTTTCTAATACTTGGTGTTAGTCCTAGCTGTGTATTTATAGTAGATGTAAATTTCAGGTGCAGACCAATCGGATGAGACCATGCCTTTAACAGATGGTGAAGCCATGTCCGAGGTACAAAGCACACCAGCCTACAATGATGAGGAAGCTGGACCATCTAGACCTGCCGAGGACGTCAGGATGTCAGGAGAGGCCGTATAAGGAAACATCAACTGAGTGAAGCTAGTCGAACTGTCAAAATCAACTGACAGATCCAACAATCGGTCATAGTTCAGTGTTCGACACAAGCGTGACGGGACTTTTGCTCGAGACAGCTTCGCGGAAGGGCGCAACACTGCCGTATCGTAAAAATTACTTTATTATTAATCGTTATAACAGAAATCAATAACAGTTGTACTGTAGTTTTAGTTCAATCATTAAATCTTTTATTTTTTTTAAAGAAAAGTTGTTTAATTTGCTTTCAGTAATATAATACTTTACAAAGTAAGCAAATGTCATTGTTTATAAGAAATTCATTAATGTCAATGTGTATATACAAAAAAAAACATTCAAAATGCAGAAATTGGAAGCAGCTCAATCCCAAACCTTTTTGTCCTAAATATAATCTTTAACGGTATAAAAGGCTTTCTGGCACAACTTACGTTTAATGAATGATTTGAATTTATGAAGGCTTAGAGATCTTGAACGTGGCTTGGTAATTTATTATAAAAGCGTATACATTGGCATCTGAACGTGCCACCTATTATCTTGAGCCTTGTTGTAGGTACAACAAATTTGTGTTTGTTTCTAGTATTTATATTATGGATATCACTGTATTTTTTGAACAATTTTATAATTTTATGGGCATATAAAAGATTTTTATAAATATACTGAGAAGGAAAAGTCATTACATTAATCTCTTTAAATTTGTCTCTGAGAGAGTGTCTCGGACTTAATTTATAAATTGATCGAACAGCTCGCTTCTGCAAAACAAAGATGGCGGATCTGAATATCGGCGGCATTTCCCTACAATAGAATACCGTACGACATTACACTATGAAAATAACTAAAGTAGGTACACTAAATGGCCAGTCTCTATATCAGTTAAATTACGAATTTTTCTAACAGCGTATGCTGCGAAACTTAGCTTTTTTGACAATTTATCTATATGTGGACCCCACTGAAGCTTAGCATCTTAAGTTATGCCCAAGAATACTGTGTTGTCTTCAGGATACAATTCCTCGCCCTTTATCAACACATTCGTTTTCACCTGCCTAACGTCGGGTAGCGTAAACTTAATGTATTTGGTTTTTTTCTCGGTTAGAAGCAAATTATTAACATTGGACCAGTGGACTACTTTCAAGATCGCGCTATTTACATCGTCAGTAAACAACTGCTGACGTTTAACTTTAAACAAAAGTGAACTGTCATCTGCAAACAACACTATATCATGATTATTCTTTATGAGGTACGGCAAGTCATTAATATAAATAAGAAACAAGAAAAGACCAAGAATTGAGCCCTGTGGGACTCCCATTGTTACTATAGATCCGGGTGATCTTTTTCCATTAACGTCAACGCTCTGCATCCTTTTACACAAGTATGAAGTAAGAAGATCCAGAGCAGTATTCCGGATCCCGTAGTATGTCTGTCACGACCCTTTATCGCGCTGGTTTATAAGAACTCTGTGGCTGGTATTTTAATAGGGCCCGCTGTGATGTCACAGGCCGCACGTCCAAGTTCGTATGGTGCGCCTAGGTTCGCACGGGCGCGTTTTTCCCGCGGTGATTTTTTTTCGTGCTTATGATTTTCAACGCTCTGTTTAGCGCCAAGAGTTGAAATTCCAACAGTGTGGTTTTTGTCGTGCTGGGATGCGGTCTGTTGGAATCTCAACGCTCGGCTCAACACAGAGAGTTAAAAATCCAGTGCGCGATAAATTCCCCCGCGTAATTTTTACGTCCGTGCGAACGTCGATTAAGGGATTGGATACCCTGCGGTCCTGTTTCCGAAAAACGGGCATGACTGATTGACTGACATAATGATAAAATAATATTTCTAAGAGGGCGTGCAACTAAAAAAGGACTTTAAATCAATCCTTTTCTATCCTTCCCTTTATTCAATAAGTAAAAAATAATGCTTTACGCATTACACATAACGAGGCCTTAGAGTGAAAACCTCTTATGTTTAAAAGAAGGAACTTTTCAGGAGGAAGAATGAATTCCGTGGTGTAAAATTTTTGGACGGCATCTTTTATGTTTTCTTTACCGAATTCAAAAAAGGAGGTTCTGTATTCTTATTAATTAATATGGAAATTTAACTCGCTTTTATAGTCAGAACTGTTCGATACTATAAGATTGTCCGAAATGCATAAAATGCTACTTACATTCCCGAGGTTTTCGCTCTAAGGCGACGATAAGTAGGTGTCGCCCAGTGTTATTGAGAAAAGGTGTTAGTTTCCAATCTTTATCCACTACGTTACATCGTTTGATGCACATATCAACAAATTATCTGACCTTGAGTAAAATAAACAAATACCACACAAATACGTGGTTATGTTTAAGAAAACAATGTCGTATCTAGACATTTTGATCAAATATATATATATATATATATATATTAAAATATGTAATTTCAAATATATATCAAATATCAGAAAATCGTAACTTTATTTTATCTACCTATAATATCTTTTTTTATATCTGAATGTGTGAAAACAGTGTTGTAGTTGTAGTAGACTCCTAGAATCTACCAAGTTGATGTACGGTCGCCAACAAAAGTCGAGCGTAAAGGAAAGTAAATAATCCGTCCAAGGCTCTTTAAATTATATCAACGAACAAATCTACTGGGAAAGTCAAATTTTCCATTTTCTCCCAAAAATTGCATCGAAATCAGTTTCAAATATACCCTCAGTTCGGCAGAGGTGAAAGTGGGGTGTGTAACTTATAACGGGGGCAAGGTACAGGTGTTCAAAGAGCCGAACTCGACCCAACAGTCGTCCGTTACAGGGGATTTGTAGGCTTATTGTCTCCTTACAAATTAATAAAACAGTACACTTTTTGTTTGCTTCTTATTAACTACGAAACTGAAATTTATGTGCGTTGTTTTTGGGGAATTTGCAGTTGGGAATTATTTTTATTTCGGTTTAGGGAAAAAACAAAGAACATTTTATCTTTTTAACCGACTTCAAAAAAGGAGGAGGTTCTCAATTCGGATGTTTATATATATATTTTTATGTTCGGGCATAACTCCCTCATATAGGTATTTAAACGGATTTGCAAAATTTTTTTTTTCGATTGAGGTTTATGTCGAAATGTTTCCATTTAAATTTCGTAAAGATCTGATGATGAGTTTCGGAGACAGACAACGGAACTCTTCAATAAATGCCAGCAAATCAACCCCGATTGCTGCTATAGCATATGTATGCATTGTTTACGCAATCACACAACATAACATCCGCCTGTACCCTTTAAAGGAGTAGGCAGATGTGTTCAATAGCTTCCTGTCACTGATATTCACATAGCAAGTAGTGTTATATGAATTTGTTTGGGGTAGGTAGGTACAATTAAAAAGTGAAAAAAAAACATATCACAGTATCTATAAAAACTTTTTTACAAAAAAAAAAAACAGCCGACTTCCAAAAAAAAAACACTACAAAGTGAAAAATAACTTTAATTTCAGAAGTCGGTGTCGTTGGTTCTGTATGTTCGTTTTTTGACACCGACTTTAGAAACGAAAGTTATTTTCCACTTTGTAGTGTTTTTTTTGGAAGTCTTTTGTTTTTTTTTTTTTGAAAAAAGTTCTTATAGATACTGTGATAAGCCAACAGAGAAAGTATTACTAGACAGTTTTTCAAGTTTTTCTAGGTCAGACACTTTGTTTTCAAGGTTTTGTTTTCTAGCCAGCGGTGCTATTCTGTAAAAATCTCACCGTGAAAACTTAGGTGAAGTGAGCGTGGAGTGAGCTGTCAATAGTGTCAATTCCTAGCAAAAACAAACTCACTTCACCTGAGTTTTCACGGTGAGATTTTTACAGAATCGACCGGCTGTTTATAGGAAAAGTAACTGTGCCCCGCGGTTTCACCCGCATCACGATCTCGATCCCGAGGGAATATCGGGATAAAAAGTATTCTATGTTCTAATTTAGGTATGTCAGGTATGTTTGTATGGTCTACCCATGTGCCAAATTTCATTAAAATCCTTTCAGACGTTTAAGCGTGAAAAGGTACCAGTAACTAGTACTTACCGTGTTGTCGTTTCTCTTGTACCTAAGTGTATATAATTGTAAAATTCTTTTAGAGAAATAAATTCTTAAAACGGAAAGTAACATACAAAAAATCTAATCTTTTCTCTTTATAATATTAGTTTCGATTATATATTAAGTTAGTTTCTTTAGGGCCTTTGCAAAACCAATCACTATTACAGAATGAATTTTGGAAGCGGAAAACATACAGCTGTGAAACAATTTGGATGAGGCTTATGTCCAGTAGTGATCTCTGACTAAGAATTAAGAATAAAAAGAACATACAAATTCCATATTAATCTCACAAACTTCTCACTTAAATGTCTCCATTACTCCTTCACTTCATCCAAAGTTCTCTAGACATAATAAAACGCATATTACATGCAGTCTGGATTTTGTAACTAAACTATTTTATAAGCTCCAGGGGGCCGGGTGGTACCGCTATTAATTAATACTTAAGACTTTGCTATCTAATGAGTACGTAGTGGTGTTGGTTGGAGTCATAATTTCTAGTCGTTATAATAATATGAAACGGCTGGTTTCAGATGCTTGATGTTGTTGTGAATTTATGTTTGTATGGAATTACGCGCTTTTTATGATAAATGCTGCTGTTCATGAGTGTATTAATAAATGTAAATTACTTTGTGTAAATTACTTTGGAAGTTGAAAAAGGTCGTAGTTTCGTTTAAGGGATCACAATAGTGAACGATTGGGCTCGACTCTGGAACAGACTCTCGCGAGTTTTCTGGGCTAATTAAGACGTTTAATTGAAATTATCAAATTAATTAGCAGCCCGCCCTCACGAAAAGCCACTATCAATCTGTCTAGCATTTTCCCAACTATGTAGGGGTCGGCATCCAGTCTTAACTAGATACAGCTGAATACCAGTATATTTTAAGCTATGCATATAGTATAAAAAATAACTACCTGTGCCCCGCGGTTTCACCCGTGTAAGTGTCGATACCGTGGGAATATCGGTGTAAAAACTATCCTATGTCCTTTCCCGGAATGCAATCTATCTCTCTGCCAAATTTGATCGAAATCCGTTTAGTGGTTTAGGCGTGAAAAGGTAACATACAGACAGACAGAGTTACATTCGATTTTATAATATTAGTATGGATAACGGCAAACATATTTGTTCCAGGCTAAAACAATTCGAACCACTGAACAACTTTAGGACGTTGCAGTAAATTAATGAGCAAGTCTGTAAGTAGGTTTTACTAATTAGTACACACTGGTGTACCGTTGCTGATAACTCTCGGTTATGTGAGACTGTTTAGTGAACTTGTTGTTATTCTACGCTTCGGATACTCTACACCAGTCTAGACGGTAGCAGTTTGCTAGTTAGTGCCTGCCAGACTATTCTGTAACGATCTCACCGTGACAACTTTGGTGAACTGAGTTGTCGTTCCATCTGATGCTACGGATTGACACTAGTTCACTTCACCTAAGTTCTCACGGTGATATTTTCACAGAATAGGTACACCGGCTGACTTAAAGGTAAATTGTAAAGCCTTCACGAGTAACGATACTTGAAGCAGAGTATTTTTATCTCACGAAGCGACGCGCGCTTTACTTGTGATCACTAAGTTTTTGAATACGCTGAGGATGTGTTGTAGCTCTCGGTACCCCTTCGAGACATTGGCGAAGTCGGAAGTGTGTGTGTGTGTGTGTTATATGCTAACTGCTGACGCTACTCGTCTTCACGCAGACATTAACAGCTTGTACACTTGATAACCACAAGTAAAGCGCTCTTCGCTTCGTGAGATAAAAATACAATATAAACTCTTTATGAAGGAAATTGTCCGATAGACTACCAACGGCCTTATCTTTTACCAAGCAGCGTTGCTGTCTTTCGGTGTGAAAGGTTTGGATGCAGGTGTCGTGACAGGCACATGACACATTTCAGCTTTGTGTCTAGATGGCTACGCATCTGCGAAGCCATTGGTATTGCAGTTGTCCATAAGCGGCGGTAACCACTTGACATCAGGTATTCCGTCGGCTTGTTCTTTCTGACTTTTTTTCTTTTTGCTCGGCTCCTAAAGGTCATAGCGTGATGTTAAATAGCCTATAGCCTTCCTCAAGAATTGGGCTATCAAATGCAAAAATAATTTTTCAAATCCGACTGGTAATTCCAGAGATTAGCGCGTTCAACCAAACAAACAAACAAACTCTTCAGCTTTATAATATTAGTATAGTTGAGGAACAGGGTGTAAAGTTCACTCATCCTCCATAGAAGAGGGAGGATCCTCCGACCAGCCGGGTGTTGTGTCTGGCGGGCAACTGCCCGATGATACATGTCGGGCCGTTGTATCTATGCTAGTTGCGCGGTAAACTCTGCTTGCGAGATGCAGGATTTTGCGTGATGTCATGGCGAGTTGTTCGCATGTGGCGTTGTAGATACCGCTACAATCTCGCACTATTATTCTGCGGTGCAGCTAGCGCGCCGTACCGTAAAGAACCCATGCCGTCTATGTACGACGGGCCTAACTGGTTATTTTTACCAAGTTTTGCGCTATCTGACATGACATGTACAAATCGTTGAAGAATTTATCGGATAACATATACACAAGACACAAGATTAGATGAAGGTTTATTTTTGATAAGAGCATGAAACTGCACAACCGGTTGCTACTTCTCAAGAGGCCTTTATCTAAAAGTAAACCTGCCTTCCATGTGGAATGAGTGGATATAACTGGTAAATATAGTAATGACGTGGCTTAGTCTATCTTTGAGTGGGTGTTACTTAAGAATAGCGAAATTTACATTAGATCCTGGATACTGACAGTCGGGCTGGACCACAAATTCATGATCGCTCGGCGCGCTATGAAGAGGGCTGCGGGCTCAGAGTTTTTTTTTTAAGGATAAAATCAGAAATGAAATTATACGGAAAATTCCCGGAGTTACAAATATAGGTTGCAGAGTGAACAAGCTGAAGTGGCAGTGAGCTGGTCATGTTTGTCAAAGAACCGATGGCCGGTGGAGCAGACGACTCCTGGAGCGGGGACCAATAATAATATTGGCAAGCGTAGTGGACAGCAAGATGGACCGATGATCTTAAAAAAGTGGCTGGAATGGACTGGATGCGGAAGGCGGAGGGTGTTGTGCTGCCTGGGAGAGACCTAGCAGTGGAGTGTATTAAGCTGAGTTGATTAATTGATATTCAGAATCAAACAACTAAAAATGATTATTTAATGTTATTCATTTACCGGATTATCTACTAAACAGAGTTGACTATCTGAGTCAAACTCACTCATATCTATCTAAGTGCCTACCATATAATAGTACATTACTTCAGAGGGAAGAAAGTGACAGTTCCATACCGAGATTATGGCATTTGCGCCACGAGCTTGCGAGGGGCGCAAACCATTTGAGGTATGGAACTGTACTTTATCCTGAGGGATGTATAGTGCTTTTTAATACACCTACGAGGAAAATTATGGACATAAATGCATAGAAATGTTTATATTTAGTTAAAAGTACAATTATTAAAAGTGCAGCTATTATAAGATGTTACATTTTGTCCGACAAAAATAATTTCGTTTTTAATTTTCTGTATGCATGAGGTTGATAACTGGTAAAAAAAAAAACTGTATGTGGCCAGTAACAATTTACTTGAAATTTAATTAGTAGACAGTTAAAGTCTCTTGGCAGTATGACTGCTGACAAATTAAAAAAAAAGAAAAACCGGGTATGTAATGCAATTTCATACATACTTCCCACCCTTGGGTCGGAAGGATTTTCATACAAACTTCCATACCTTGGGATGAAAGGATTTGAAGGGCGGGATAAAGGCGTTTATTCCCTCTAATTGGTATAATTAGTATGTATTTTCAGAGCAGGTGTGATGAAGAAGTTTATAATATACTGCCTACTAGAAAATCATTTGATTTTAGAATAATAAATATCTAGCATAATGTGTTTTCTATTTCCGTTTTCTCTTTTCTAATTTCACTTGCCACATTTTAATATCCAATGAAGTTTGATTATAATTTTCTTCTTCATCAATTCTTTGAATCTCGGTCCGCTATTTTCAATTTCAATTAATTACAGCCCTCATTATATTAATTAGTCGCATCAACTTCATTAATGTTCTAATTAATTTCAATTACAATCTAATTTACATTAATTCTTCAAATAAAGATCCCTAATTTATCATTTCCGATTAATTTTTCACCGTAATTTTATAAATCTGTTCGTTCTGAATAAATTTCAATTGAAATTAATATAGTTCAATTAGCAAATAGGGCCGTAGGTCGAAAGAAATACGACTTGGTGTTGTAAATAATTGACTTCTGAAATTCTTCGGTTTATTATATTATACCTAATAAAACTTCTGTGACTGAATGGTTTTTTTTTTATTCCATTTAGAAACATTGGTGGCCCAGTGGTAACGGCCGCGACTTACGAGTTGTTGGTCGTAGGTTCGAACCCAGACAAGCTTTACTTCGTGTAAATTATTTCATCACTACTCTGCTCTCAAAACGGTGAATGAAAACATCGTGAGGAAACCGACATGTCTTAGAACCATATATTTGAAGACATGTGACATCTACCAATAGTTTGATTATGCTTAGGTGTCAAAAAGTAAATTGACACAATCGTCATGCTTAGCGTAACGTTGGACTTTAGTTTGTGTACATTTTTCAGCTCTTTTGGCAGTTATAAATGTGATGAAAAAAGTTATAACTGTGATAAAGATTGCATTTTCTTTTATCTGAGAAAAAAACATCTGCTGCTAGCGCTTCTCTACAATCATGTCTTCATAAAGAAAATTATTGCATGTCTTTGAAAATCTTCTTTTGCAATTAAGGCTAAGGAAAGAACACGGGTGGGTTTTAGTCAGCAAGAGTCTGACACTCCCTTCCGCTCCACCCAGAGCGGGAGGCGTCATTTGATGATATCCCATCCTCAAAAAAAAAAAGAAAAGGTATCGAAAACCAATTTGTTTGGAGTAATGAATTGCGTTCAATTTTGTTGCAGGGCTTAAATTGTAATAGAAAATGGCAGTTATCAATTTCGTAATCAAATCTGTGATCTGAAAAAGTGAAAAAGAAAAAGGGTTTCTGTTCATTTAAATAATTAAAAATATAAGATATTTTATTCTCTTTAAGATTCTTGGTAGTATTTCTTTTAAATAAAAGATTTAGTGGCAGATCATTAAATTGATGACTGCCGCACAGCAAAAAGTATGAGCGATGGAAAAAAGGTTGATCTGTTAACTTTCCTTCTGTCAAGTGTAGCTTGACCTTAAGTTATAATGAGTAATAAAACGTAACATATTGTTACGCCTAAACTCAGACAAAATAAAAAACCAATACGGAAGGCTGTCAACAGTGAAGTGAAGCCGGTTTCGTAAACATGTGTACACATAGTGAGGTGTAGTTTGATTGTAAATGGTTGTAAATGTGTGCGTGTGAGCGTGTATGCACAGAGCGGAGGTGTAGTTTTTGCATGCTTCACTCTTTATTTCGCAGCGCTATGTCTTGACTTTTTATTTGGTCTGAGCGCCTTCATTCCAATTTTCGCCAGTAATTTAAAAAGTCATGCTACATAATTCGGGTAGGTACAGTCAATTGCACAGCAGTGTTACAGTTTGATATCGACAGCGCCTTTATGCCGTAGCAATAAGAGCGATTTTCGTCGTGCAAGCGTTACCACTTATGTGCGGTTGACTGTACAGTAAATCAACGAGTCACCTAGACATAATCTGCGTTCGCGATTTGCCAAAAATGTAAACAAATATGAATTAATGGAAAAATAACTTAAATTCGTACACAATAAAGTTCAGTTCACGCTACAACTTCAAACATTTTTATAACCTTTTCAATAGTGCTAGTCACTCTGGAATCAACTTAATTGTCATTGAAATAAAGTTGATATTTGTTTAACTTGAAATAGGGTGGGGGTGTGCAGCACTGCGCACTTTTACTATACATACTTACATATCAATTCCCATAGGGTCAGCAGAAACAACAGAACGCCATCCTTACATATTCCTTTTGTTTCGGTAACGTGCATACATCTGCGAGGTAATTGCGTAACATATTATCACTAGGAATAGCTTTCATTTTGACAGTTCAACAACATTCATTGCGTTATTTACGTTGTTGAGTAGACTAATTTTTCCGAACATATGAAGCAATGGATTAGCAATATGCCTAGAAATGATTCAGATTTTATGATTGACAGTATGTTACGCAATAAGGGTGCTAGACGGGCCATAACCTCCTTAACAAACATCTTTTCAACATAGGCGCCACGGACAGCCCCCTCTGCAGGGGCTGCCTTGATGCCGAGGAATCAGCCGCCCACGTCATCCTGGATTGCGAGGCCGTGGCTTCTCAACGTGCAGAAATCCTCGGAACAATGAGGTCGCTCCGCGAAGCCTGTGAAGCTCCCAGGAAGCTTCTGTGCTTTTGGGCGGAGCTAGGCTGGCTCGGTTAGCCAGAATCCCCACGCACAACGGACCGAATGGGAGTCTAAGTGCGGAAAAGGGAGTCCCATCATCATCAAGGGTGCTAGAAATACATGCACGCCGGTTGCGAGTACAATGCGTGCCACGAAAGATGAGACTTGACCCCGCCTCCCCCGCTCTTCTCGCCGCCCCTATGACGCCCGGTCCCGTCCCGCACTCAGACCTCATACCGCTAAAGATACCTTAAATCGTGTACTGCGCATGTCAAACCACGTGGTGTGTCAAGTCTCATCTTTCGTGGCACGCATTGTACTGCACTTGATCTTTCTGAAGAACATCACCAATAAGAGAATATACCAACGAGTCAGAAAAAAAACACAAAAAAAACTGGTCAAGTGCGAGTCGAACTCGCACACGAAGGGTCCCGTACCACAAGGCAAAAACGCAAAAAAAAACACGTTTGTTGTATGGAAGCCCCCCTTAAATATTTATTTTATTCTGTTTTTAGTATTTGTTGTTATATGCAGCAACAGAAATACATCATCTGTGAAAATTTCAACTGTCTAGCTATCACGGTTAATGAGATACAGCCTAGTGACAGACAGACAGACAGACGGACAGTGGGGTCTTAGTAATTGGGTCCTGTTTTTACCTTTTGTGTGCGGAACCCTAAAAAGAAAAACAAAAAAAATATCAAAAAAGGTAAAGAAAAACAAAACATCAGCGCGACATTGAGAATGTCTTCCTTGGACGCATGGGGCCGATTCGACTTCGCTCGTTCCACCTTACATTCCATTTATATCTGCTACAAGGCCCTACAGAGCCATGTAATTCCACCCAGTGTTGCCAACTCAGGGATTTTCTTCCTAATCCAGCGATCATAGTCAGGATTTCAGCGTTAGGCAGTTATTTCGGGAGTTTTTATTATACTCCACTGACCTGTTTGTATGAATTTCAAATTAGATTAGACGGGAAAATACTAGGACGGTGGTAAATTTTTATTTGGGTAACTGTAGTATGGACAAGGGAGTTTTAAAAATGGGTCGATAGGTCATTCATAGGGATGCTGAAAAGTTTAATAATAATATGCTTCTGTATTCCTCGGGAGAATGTGGTCACAACATTATGGTTATAGATAATATTCGTGGAAAAATACGTTAGGCATCTGCCATCTGCCTAGCTTTTTCCCAACTGTTTGATTGTTTGACATTAATTTTATTAGTAACTAATATTCCACTTAAAAAGTCCTATCCAACGGTATATCAACTGTTACTATTGAAGGGTGTGCCGAGACCCCATACATTTGTTTCCTACTTTCCTTTATTTTTTTCAAGTTAGTACCTGGTATTTTCAGAAACTCACGGGTGTGAACCAAGGTGAGATTCTAGTTTTTATTTTGAGAAGATAATTTGCTCTGTACTGCAGTGAAATTATTATCCAAGTTTAGTTATAAAAATTCTTACTATGCCGCAAGCGTTTAATATGGCAGCTTTTTGTAGTGTTATGTTAGGTATGTGTATTTGGATACATTTAGTGCATTAAAACTATTGAATATTTGTTTTGGGATAACAACACCTGTTGATAATATTACTATTGGGACTATAGAAACTCTATTCATTTTCCAAACTCTGGTAATTTCCTCTTGTAATTCTGTATACCTCCTGATTTTTTATGTGATAGTTTTTTAAATGTTATTAGTATTTGGGACTCCTATATCTATTAAAAACGTGTATTTGCTTATTGTATCAACTAGTGTTATATCAGTTTTGTTTTTATAAATGATATAGTCTGTAATTATAGTGTGGTCATATCATTATTATTATAATATATGCGATTACTGCACACACCTAAAAGGTTCTGATGCTCTTAGACAGACAGATTGATAACAATAAATCCAGCTAGTTACCTATCTTTGTCTTTAACCGGTAAAGCCCCGCGCGTGACCGATGGTTCACGAAACAATAGAATATCAATTATTGTGTCTCATTAGCGGAGCTTAATGAGTTAATTTGTCATGTTATAAACGCAGAGAAAACGGCAGTTGTTGCTTCATTTCATTAACCCAGTCACGAAAAGCAAAACATTCAAAATATACTCTATCACAACATAAGGGCTAGTCTACACAATTCACCCAAAACTACCTTCCATTGTCTATGTTGATGACGTGTATAATTAAGCACGGTTTCCATTAGCGCATTGTTCCTACTCACGCCGACTTTCGCTAGGCGTAGTTTAAGGGCCTTTGATAGATGGAGCCTTTTGACGCCTTGGCCTTTTTTAGTAGTAGTGTTAATGGATGGTTAAATGTTTTGCGTTAATTTCGTGTGGTTGGGCTTTATTTTTTTGGGACGGTTTTTGTATGGGTAATTATGGGTAGGTCGTGACATTTTATGAATTGATTGCGCTAAAAAGCGTCTACAGCATTCAATTCAAAACAGAGAATGTGAAAAGATGTAAGAGAAGAATGAAGGTGAGGCGTCTATTGTCGTGTTGGCACTGGCAGGTTGGAAGGTTTGGTCCATTATCAGGTTGAATTAACAGAGTTTTAAATATTATTAACTTTAATTATACATTTTCCATAATCAGCCCCTAACGTTCCCACTGCTAGGACAAAGGCTATACATTTTCAGTAATTGCAGGCCCTCCTCTGAACTGCTAAGATCGTAATTACACTGAGCACCGTATTTACCTTTAGCAGTCAAAAGACAGCGGACCATTAAGCCAAGCGCACATTACAGCCGCAATGGGCCGCAGCGCAACTCATTTTCATACTAAAAACTACGGTGCGGTCCGCCTGTAGTTTTTATAGTTTCCTTCTGCGCTAACGTGGCGTTAGTCACTTTCCATTCACAAAATAAATGATCGGTTTGTTCTACCCAACGATGACACAGCAATATCCTTTCATACCCCACTCTATCACGAAGACAAAAAACTTATATAGACCCAAGTTAAAATGACTCTGGGACAATAAAGAAATAGTTGGGGCTGGCGACACGTCAGTCCTCGCTCAGCAGTGGACCAACAAATTTAATCTTAGCCGAGAACAAACAATACACCTTTGTAAACCACTGAAATTCCGAGACCCGTCCAGTGGGAGAGTATTCTGAGAGGAACAGAGCGATAACGTTTCTATATACCCATCTATTTTTGTATATTGGATAAGCTAGCTTACGGCCAATATTAGTCCCAATGGTAAGCAAGGATGATGAACAGGAAATGTAATTCAAAGCTTAATGAAAGCCAACGAATGAAAAATAGCTGATACAGTTACACTATCTGCAATTTTTTTGCAGCCAATATTTTTTTAAATCTAATGCAGGAACAGAAAGATCTTTGCAGATCAGTGAGATGTTATAGGCTAGAAGAATGGATATGTTTGTACTCAAAATGATCAGAGACCTTAAAATCTTTCTATCAGCCATCAGACTGTAGTATCCAGAAATCTCTGACGGTGCTCGCTTCTCTCACATCGAAAATTCCGCACGTGCCTGTTCTAAAGATAGATTTCATGTGATTTAGGTAAAATCATTATTAAATTTATCTTTAGGACAGAATACTGACCGCAATAGCTAAAAGCCTCGCACCTTCTGAAACTGCTAAACCCTTGTCAAGGTGACTAGCAATCAATATTCACGGAACACTACACAAGTATTAACTTCTTAACGTCAGAAGGGTGATAGGTAGGCAATAGTAGGTACAGTAGTTCCGTCATTTTGATTGTTTTCTTCATGTGAATACAGTTTTTATATTTTAGCACTGTGTGACTCAAACCCGCACTCCAGTCACGCTTTTTCTGTGACAAGTAGTCCATTTTTACACAGAAAAGCGTGACCTACGAGTAAGTGGGTGTTTAGGTCACACATGCTATAAAATAGTATACGATACGAGCGACTTAAGTATTATTAATGCACGGCGAATGTATATGTATTGTATTGTTATGCAATATTCACTACGAATTCTTATCTCATCGTTTCTGTTGAATTTTTCCGTGACTATCCCATTCCGTCGAAATCTCCAATCGGGAGAAAATGGAAATTTATTACGGAAGGCCTTTTGAAAAACCCCTTTGCCAATTACTTTCTCAATTATGAGATAATTGTATGGTAATATCTATTTGGGAGATACCCGTGTCCAACTGCTAACGCGTTTTTATTAAAATGGGGATCGTCATGAGAGAAATTCGAATAAATTGAAATTTCCTTTCTATAAATATCTATATAGAATCTTAGTTACACCTATTTAGCTAAGCCTGCTAAGGGAAAATCATTTATTTCTGGATAACTGAATCAACGCGACCGGGTATCTTGGACGTGATCAGAGAGGTATTCCGGTTCTTATAGTATCGGATTTTGACATACCATCTACAACTTTTGTTCCTGGAATGAATGTTTTGTTACAATACATTGGAAGAGCAGTTTTTCTCTCTGCATTGCAAGTTGATTATAGTGCTACAAGGGTCTTTTGGCGCTTAAGTAACATTGACAGAGGGCAGACAGAAGCATAATCAACCTTTAGATGATATGGAACCACTGTTGAAACACAGGTTGCCTCTGTACAATACACCACGCGGGCCCAGTGTGGCTTGGTGGATGTCGCATGACGGTGTTCGAATTTTTTGGATCTTTTCCTTCACCGTTTTGAGAGCAGTGGTGATGAAATTAAATGCACAGACCAAATTGCCTGCCTGGGTTTGAACTGACGACCCACAACTCGTAAGTCTGGGCCGATACCGCTGGGCTCCCATTGCATCCACAGAGGGCGTTTTGTGAAATTGTGTTGGAAAACAAGAAGTTCCGATTTTTGCCGCGCGCCTAATTCTTGTATGTATAAGAATCAAATACATGTAGCTACTTATTATGTAGACTTTGTAAGCAGTAGTCTAGTTCTGTTAAAGCAATCAAATTAGACGTCGCCGTCGCCATCAGTTGGCAAGTAGTATGTCTTCGCGCGGTCACTTGGTGACAACTCGGCCTAGAGCGATGCTAATTAGTTTCTGGCCTGTAGTGAATATACTATAGCGTGTCCTAAAGATTTAATTGGGTTGTGGTCTTTATTGTATTAATATTTTTGTGAATAGGGGAAAAATATGCTAAGGTTCGGCGAAATGGTACTAGAGCTCTTTGTTATGGAAAGTATTACTATCATAACTATTCCTGCACTCAACCAGCTGTGCTGAGTTCTGGTGAAAGTTCATCGTCATTCTCCTGCCTTTATACCAAGTTATTTGTGGTCAGCGCAACATGTCTTTTTCTTCCATACTTTTCTATTAGTTGTCATCTCGATATAGTCCGCGCGGAACTATGTAGTTGGCCGCGCTTTGGATGGGGACGGGGGTGAGGGCGGCGGAGTTGCCTTTTGTTGGCAACGCATGTACTGAGTCATGACAAAGCGCCCCCGCTCCTCCGTCCCACCGCTCACATACCTAAGGCGCGTCCAGCTAGTTCCGCGCGGACTATAGTCACCTCCTTTCTGAACATACATCTTTCACACAGCCCATAAATCGTTTCATTGGTCTTCCCCTACTCTTATAGCTATCAACATTCATACTTACTCAAAACTTTCCTCGCGACAGTTTCTGTTGAAAGATACGGGTACGAGCACAAGTATGTGGTACAAGCATGTCAGATATTTCAGCATTGGGTCTTAGCGTGCAACGGATCCGGCGATGTCTCTAGTATTCCTGATGTTCATAATTGACGAAGACTAACTACAATCTGAAGGGCCGCCAGCTGGTCTGCCGCTGCAGCTACTGCCTACAAGAACGCTTCTCTGAATGAGTCATAAAAATTCTGCGTTGTGCTTATTTGTTGCATAAACACTTGTTGTACAAAAAAATCAATTTGAATAGCCTTTTCCCAACTGTGTTGGGGTTGACTTCCAGCCTAACTGGATGCAGCTAAATAGGTACTACTTAGTATTTCACAAGGAGCGAGTGCCTATCTGACCTCCACAACCCAGTTACTGGGCAGCCCCTTGGTAAGACTTTTGTTTTGAATACGCAAAACCTAATATGTGATTTTCACAGGTGCTACAGAAATTTCAGCTCTTAAACACACTGAATTAATATTCATGATACTCGTACTTCAGAGTTAATTTCAATCCAAACCCACTCACAAACTAACACAATATACTCGTAGCTCGTAGGTACATTTCCAGAAATAGGCACGACAATGTACGTCGTCTAGAAGCGGTATCTAGCTAGAGATTAGTGCATTTCAGCGCACTACACAATGTTCTGTCGTGATCCGTGGACGCGGCGTAGCTTAGAACACGTGCCGATATTAATTCTCTAGAATGTGCAAGCTTGGAATATTTTAGATAGCTGAGCTTTTCCAAAAGGTCAAAACGCGAACTCAAACAACTTTTGAATTGTCAAGGAGTCGGTCAGTCAGAAAATATATTAAGCTAGTTGCCCATTCCAAGAAACTCAATAAAGTGTCCATTGAGTTTCTTTTAAATTATATTGTTACACAAATATTTATTTATATTCGTGACGTTAAAAGGGGTGGTTACTTGAATAATAACCATATAATTCTTATGAAATTAGCAGTATCTACGAGTACCACTCATTCGTTTTTATTTAGAGCGACAATTTCACGTGTGTTATCGAGACAAAAAACATTTCGCCATCAGCTTACCCTTACCATTCTTATCTATACGATTATTTTATCAGTAAGTGACTAATTATGAAAGGCATTCATTTCTTGCTAATTTATCGATATCTATACAAATCCAATGGCAAAATCTGATTTGTTCCACAAAACACCGGCAACCTAATTGTGTAACATACTATCAATTTTATAATCTGAATAATTTTGAAGGATATTGCTAATTCATTGCTTCATAAGCTCGATAAATTAGTCTGCTTAACAATGTAAATAATGCAATGAAAATGAAAGCCATTCCATTCTGAGAGTGTGTTACGCGACTGGCGTGCATTTTGTTTGCTTGATTCTTTAAGAAAATCATTTTCTATATCCACATTTTTATTTTGCAAATACACCATATTTACAAAGTCAGTGTTTTTTATCGTTGAAGTTAGCACAGGTTTATCAAACTCAACTAGCTAAAGCATCTAGAGTGTTTTCTACATTCAAATAAACCGCACGTAGATCTCATTGGCACGTGGCTCCTCTATCTTAAACCATGTTCACTCGCCTATCTCCGATGCAGTGCTAATTCTGTCAACACTCAACGCTGCATTTCAGCGTTGAGTACCTCCTACCTACCTATCGCTAGGTGCATCGATGCCTATAATTGAATCGCACCGGTATAGGATCTACATTCGATATCCACGCTTAATCTTTCAACGTATGGCCGACTAACCTACATTTCGTGGAGCGTAGTCTTAATTTGGACTGAAATTCACAATGTCTGCAAAGCTATGATTAACTTCGTATGAAAAACGAAAAATTTCTCACAATTTGTCAAACAGCAATTATGAAGTGAAAACTTCTTTAGGCACATTGGGCATTTTTGAGATGGGAAAAACTATTGAACTCGCGCCACTGTTACCGTAACCGACACCGCTTCGGATGAGTTCGGCTGTCCTCGGTTTTAATGTATATCTGATATGTCAGTGAGTGATGACAAAGTATTCTGTTTGTGTTTTGTTTTCACTTCTGTCAGCACTCCTAGAGTGTCACTTTTTTTTTTAAGAATGTTCTTGCAGGCTGCTTAACGACGGGCTCCGGTGGCGGACGTTAGACCTACCACCGCAAGGGAAGAATTGGCCAGTAAAATAAGGTGTTGGGTGTGACTGTCCAGGATGCGCCGAGGGCTCGGATCAGTTGAGTAACTGGCGGAACAAAGTGCGCTACACGAGGAGGCTTCTTCACGCATCCCAAAACTCTAACCATTGCATAATCTTCTTAGAATTGTATCAGATGTTCTGTAATTTCTTTCTACCATCATTGAAATAAGTTGAAGATATTAAATTGTATAATTCCAGAACCTAGCTGTATCATGACGCTGTGTCATGAAACGAATATGACTATGACGTCACGTTCCCAATATAATACTAATCACACAAATATTATAAAGGCGAAAGTTTGTGAGTGTGTGTGTGCGTGTGTGTTTATATGTTTAATACTTCTTCACGCTCAAACGGCGGGATTAATTTTGATAAAATTTGGTATGGAGGTAGCTGATACTCTGGATTAACATATAGGCTACTTTTTCTCTCGATATTCTTACTAGATCGAAACTTTTGCGGGTGAAACCGCGGGGCACAGCTAGTAGAGGATATTGTCTAATGAGCAAAGCCGCCATGTTACCAAGAATCCATGCAAGCATCCGTCCACAATAGGCTTGAGAACCATCTTCTAATTCCGACCACACTATACGTCAGGACACCGCTCCACAGATGCAATAGCTATAATTGAATCCACTGGCGACGGATCGCATCTGTGGAATTGCTTGCACTTAGTAGCCTGTACTATAGGTGACGCTGGTGTAGATACGGCTATTATGTCCCCATTGTATCTAAGAAGCGCTTTGATTTTAGAAGTCTGTCTGGATTGGTGGTCAATGAGGGGGCAGAGGTTCCTAAATAGATGAGGTCATGATAAATGATTTTATAATAAATAATTTTATTTCAGTAAGTAGGTTTGTATAATTAGATATACTATGTGGATACAACAATACGACAATAAATTAAAATACTGGCAATCCTAGCATTACCAGTATCTTAATTTATAAGTACTCCTGTGTACTAGTAGGTTGTTATTACTAGATTGTTATTATTATTATCAAATAAATCTTAACATTTACTATGAATTTTTTTTTTATTGACTGATTATGGGTTTTGCCTGTCAACCATATATATATAGATCATTGCATTGGATATATTTGATCATATTTTTGTATGTAGACTAGGAACGCTATTAGATATACATAAACAGCCTATAATGTTCCCACTGCTAGAACACACTCCTCTCAGTGAGAGGGGTGGGCTGTAATCCACCACGCGGGCCCAGTGCGGGTCCAGGTTGGAAGACATGTTTTCGAATTTTTGGTTCTAGGACATGCCGGTTTCCTCACGATGTTTTTGTCATTAGATATACCTACAATGTTTAAATTATTGTTGTGTCGTCGTCTCCACATTGTATACGTTATAGGGAACGGACAAACTTCACTCATAAAACTATTAGGTACAGGATATCCTGCTGCCTAACAGTTTCCCTATAAAGCTACTACATAATAGGCGAGGGGTCAATCGAATTAAGATGCACTCCGCGTCTTCCTGGGAAGGACCAGTTCACTTTGTGCACTCTAATTCATCATGCTAATTGTCGAGAAAATAGAATTTTAATTGAAGTGCCTTGAAAGTTCTGAATTAGTTTTTTCTTGAATAATAACGCAGGAGTTAGTGCGCTGCATTTTTATATTAAGCCTATTATGTTAAAAGGTGGTAGCAGCGCAGTGGTGACCCAGTAGTAACGGCCGTGACTTACGAGTTAAGGCTCCTTCAAACAGGCGCAACACGACACGCGACACAAAGGCACCGCAATTCGCGCAACGAGCGATGCCTTTGTGTCGCGCGCGATTCGCGTTGCGCGTCGCGCCTGTTTGCAGGAGCCTTTAGAGTTGGTCGTGGGTTCGAACCCAAACAGGAGCTATACATAAATTATTGTATCACCAGTGCTGTCAAAACGCTGAAGGAAAATATCGTGAGGAAACCGCCATGTCCTAGAACCAAAAATTTGACGACATGTGACAAGCTCCCCCACAAGGCCCGCGTGGTGGATTACGGCCCACTCCCTTTCATAGAGAGGAGGCTTGTATCCGAGCAGTGGGAAGATTATTTGCTGATTATGCATGATGAAATGTCGGTAATATGATTTTTCGACCTCTTGTATGCGATATATTTTATTAGCGCTAAGCGACACCTAAATTAACGCCTGAATAAAAGTGCGCTGTTGGATTTTTAACCGTCAGCTGAGCGCCGAAAGTTGAAAATGCAATAGCGCATTATTATTCAGGCATTAAGTAATGCCGTTTCTCAGAAACGGGCGCAATGAAGTGCGTTATGACGCGATCGGTATGCGTGTTTTTCGTTTTAATGAAATATTGTGTGTAAATTTGGTAGGTCTGAGAATAGGTCGTAGGCTAATGTTTATCACACTAATATTATAAAGGCGAAAGTTTGTGAGTGTGTGTGTTTATATGTTTGTTACTTCTTCACGCTCAAACGGCTGAACCAATTTTGATAAAATTTTGTGTGGAGGTAACTGACACCCTATATTAACATATTGGCTACTTTTTATCCCGATATTCCCACGAGATCGACACTTAGCTTAGCGCAGCTAGTTTTATCATAAAATAAACAATATTTAATTATATGCCTGTCCACAACAATCCTACTCCCGATATTGACAATTAAGAAAAATATTCTGAAATAACAAAATCCCGACGATACACTAAAATAAAGGAACTCTATCGAATGGTATACTGAGTGAGGGCCATTCGCTATTAATTCGCAGTATCTGCTTCTAATGGATTCCTGCAATCTAAAGTCACTTGATAACAATGAGTACTGGGATCGTCTTATGCTGCGTTCAAACGAAAAAAAGAGTAAACGCAAGTTTTTGTTAAAGGTTAAAAAACTATCAATGTATTAATTTTTTACTGAATTTATAATTTATTGTAAGTTTAAATAGCGCTGCGTTAAAACATATATCTCTTTATAACTCTGTATAAACCTACAATTTATAAGACTTTATAAGGGTATAATAAATCAAGTGGTAATGTAAATTGTTAAACTGGAAAATAAAGATTTATTATTATTTATTATATAAGTAGTAGATGCATTTCAGATTTTATTAGAATGCTCGTTATGATAACCTTATACACTTGCAAGTAAAACTTTTGTCAAAAAATGTGCGACAAACTACTTATTCGAATGTAACTTACAAGTGTAATCTACGTAGCAAGTACTTTTGCAAGTTTCTGTATATGTAATCTACTAACAATTCAATGGATGTTTGTTACTCTTTCACGCAAAAACTTGGATTTTTGGCACACATGTAGATTATAACCAAGATTAACACATATAATACTTTTTCTCCCGATATTCTCAAGGGATTGAAACTTTCAGCGGGATTGTCCGAAAGGGTTACCGCTGGCCCGGAACATAAAGGGCTAAGGAAGGAACACGGGTGGGTTTTAGTCAGTAAGAGTCTGACACTCCCTTCCGCTCCACCCAGAGCAGGAGGGGTCATTTGATGATTTCCCATCCTGAAAAAAAAGGGATTGAAACTTATACGGGAGAAACAAGGGGGGCGCTGTTAGTTCATACATAAACTCACCTCTTTTCCATGGGGTTAGGCAGAAACTACAGAATGCCACCTGCTACGACCCTTGCATACTGCTTTTGTCTCATTTACGTTCATACATCTGGTCGTACACGCACGCCGGGTTGCGAGTACTACGCATCTGACTTTGCTTAAGTAGGTACATCACCATAGTGGTCACTTTATGTCCTTCTAGGGCGTCCCCTTGTCTCAATGTAATTGGGTTCGTCATAAGATGTCTTTTTCTTTTATACCTAATTAGTCGTCATCTTAGTATTCACCTCTGTGCAAGACTTTTCTTCCTTTTGATATTTTACCTTTTTATACCTTTAGTTTATGCTTTTTCTACCTTTTGGTTTTTACTTTTGATTGACCGATATTATTATACTTTGTTTCACTACCAGAACCAGCGCATTGTAATTTCGGCAGTTAATAACCCCATTTCTAGCTATTGTCATCGTTCACACAGTCCATCCATCGTTTGTTTGGTCTTCTCCTACTCTTATAGCCATCCAGATTCATACTCAACTTTCAAAATAATTTGGGTAAATATTTCCTAGTACAGGGGCGCTACCAGTTACTGAGGCGTTAATCATCATGGTAGATTGATACCCAACGGAACTCGCAAGTAAACACAGGTACATTACACCGTCAAATCAAGCGCGACGCGACACTCGCTAATGATGTGACATCAATTGCCAATTTCGTGGCACATCGTAAATGTGGATGTTTTGCTACACCCTATAAATCTGTTGGTATGAAGTATGTAGGTGGGTATGTATGGGTACTGTTATACTGTAATGTACTGTCAGGGAAATTAATTGTTCAGCAAATTCACTCTACGTCAATTTTTCGCGTTATTGCCATTTCCAACTACTGTCAAAGAATGACAGTTGTGATTTGGATGTACGGTCAATATAACAACTCAATCCCGGCGTGGTACGCAAGCGGCCCATTACAATAGAAAATTAATTGTTTCTCATTAGCAGTGATAAAGCGGTTAAGTTCTTAGTTAATTTTCTTATCAAATAATTTTCCTCAGAATAGAATAGAATAGAATACTCTTTATTATGTACACCATATAAATTACAGACATAAATATAGAAACTGTACAAAGGGTGACACAATGGGCAATGGGCTCAGTTTACCTTTTAGTCATATTTACAGAAAATAATACCTATTTGGTTCGTCATATTTATGTTAACTACTATTAATTTTATTATCTTTGCATTATGCCAAAGAGCACCCTAATTGCGTAACACTCTTAACTTTAATCTGAATAATTTTGAAGGATATTGCTAATACACTG
Organism: Luperina testacea; assembly: GCA_927399505.1. Classification (NCBI taxonomy): domain Eukaryota; kingdom Metazoa; phylum Arthropoda; class Insecta; order Lepidoptera; family Noctuidae; genus Luperina; species Luperina testacea. The sequence goes on along the minus strand of OV656762.1, from coordinate 2,303,368 downwards.
CTTCATAATATTCGAGATTTTTTCTGCTCAACAGTGTAAATAACGCGATGAATGTTGTTGAACTGTCAAAATGAAAGCCAATACTACTGCAGTGCGATTCTGTAACCATTTCACCGTGAAAACTTAGGTGAAGTGAGCGTGGAGTGAGCTGTCAATAGTGTCAATTCCTAGCAAAAACAAACTCACATCACCCAAGTTTTCACGGTGAGATTTTAACAGAATCGACCGGCGGATAGTGTGTAAGCGTTCCTTCACACGATGCCGTCACCGCGCCGTCGCCGCGCCGACGCCGCACCATTACACTGTAGATACGAGTCGCGCGAAGCCCGCCACCGCGCCGTCGCCGCGCCGCCACCGCGCGCGTTTTTACTGTTTCATTCATTCCATTACCGGCCGCGTACGAACGTGCACGCCGCGTAATTTCCCGTGAATGAATCAAACAGATAGGGAGGGGAACGCGCGCGGTGGCGGCGCGGCGGCGGCGCGGTGGCGGGCTTCGCGCGACTCGTATCTACAGTGTAATGGTGCGGCGTCGGCGCGGCGACGGCGCGGTGACGGCATCGTGTGCAGGAACGCTTACGCAACTACCCCGCTGGATCTATTTGGTGGAGCCGTCAGGCACACGAATCATTGGGAACTACGTTTTCAATGAATAAAAGCAGATTAAAATTAATATATACCTAATTTATGATTGTATAATGTTTAAAACAGCGGTTACATTCACAAAGCATTTCATTTCCATTACTTAATTATTGCAATTTAACCACTCATTGAAAGTAATTATTAATTCATTTAATTAAAAGCAAACAAAATTAATCATTAAAATAATGACCACAAAATATTTTACGGTGTTTATATTGTTGTAGTTACGGACTCACGGTTGTCGACGGTTATAGTTCTGTGAATGCGGCTGTATCGAAGGATATTAAATTACCAAACAGATCCTAATTAGCAGATTACGCATTACCAATTACCATTGACATGTATAATGTTATCCTTATCAATGCGACATTAACTCGTTGGTTTAACAGCGGAGTACACAGTTACGGTTAGTGATGTCCTAGGCAAAGAGAAATTATTTTTTACCGATTAGGGCCCTCGCCCACGGGCGACTTTTTGTAGCGATGCAGTCGCGATGCTCTCGCGCGTAGCATCGATACAGACGCGAAGCAGTCGCTAGCTGTGTGCCCGCGCCCACGGGACCAGATTCAGTCGCGATGCAAACGCGATTCGGTCGCGATGCAGTTACGATACAAAAATACCTTGGATCAGTACAGTTGCAAGATGGCTCCGTTGAGGCAACATTAGTCACGTTGTCTTTGGGGCTGCTTTTACGTAAGCAGCCGAAGCGTAGGCAACGGAAGCAGCGTCAATATTGGATGCATCCATTTAATACCCAGAGATTACTTTGTGGACATCATGTAACAACATTCAAACAACTCAAAAATTATGATCTTAGGGCCCTCGCCCACGGGCGACTTTTTGTAGCGATGCAGTCGCGATGCTCTCGCGCGTAGCATCGATACAGACGCGAAGCAGTCGCTAGCTGTGTGCCCGCGCCCACGGGACCAGATTCAGTCGCGATGCAAACTGCTTTTACGTAAGCAGCCGAAGCGTAGGCAACGGAAGCAGCGTCAATATTGGATGCATCCATTTAATACCCAGAGATTACTTTGTGGACATCATGTAACAACATTCAAACAACTCAAAAATTATGATCTTAAATTCAAAAGTTGTTATAGAATGTCATATTCGACGTTTTGTCGCGACGTGGTCGCGCGTTTGTATCGATACAATCGCGATGCAGTAGCGCGTTGCAAATGCGACTAACACGCGTTAGAAGTGATGCTGTCGCGCGTTTGCTAAACGCGCGACTGCATCGCTACAAAAAGTCGCCGTGGGCGAGGGCCCTTAGTCAATAACCTGCAGTCCTATTCTTTAAAAATCTCACAGTGCAAACTTAAGTGAAGTGAGTTTGAAGTGAGCTGTCAATATTGTATTTTAATAAAAAAGAGTAAAAGAAAATTTTATGACACGTAGTTTTACTATAAGAGATTCCACAGAGAAGAAAAAACAATATTAGTCATTGCTAGTGCAGTACTTTAAGAATAGTGTTGTTACTAGTAACCGGTAAAAGCCGAATTATTATTATTTCAACATACAATATTGAGAGCTCAATTCAAACTCATTTCACCCAAGTTTTCACCCTGGCATGACATGGGATGACAGTTCACTTCAAGGTCACTTCATCTAAATTTTTACGATGAATAGACCGGCTGTAGCTGGTGAAGGGTGATGTTTAGAACACACAAAACGCACTATGTCTTTTTTAAACGCTTTATTCACGGGGACGCGACACACATTACATGGATAAAAAGTTGAAGACTCATTTTACAATTTTGGGGTACACGAAATAAAAACAGAAAACAAAGTACCTTCAAATTCTGACAAACAAATTTGAACAAGCTACCGAGCGTCGCTTACACTCCCACCCCTAGTGCTGACTCTGCTCAGCACTCATCTCCAAATGAAATAGGAGCGACGCGAGCCGCAGAACGCCGCCAAGTACCCGTCCGGGTCTTCACGTCGACCTGCCGGATGCGGCCGTCTTTAGAGCGAATGACCTGCTGGACAACACCTTTCGGCCACACGTTCCTGGGAGAGGCTGGATCAACCACTAACACTAAGTCACCTACCTTTAGAGGCTTCTGCTCCTCGTTCCATTTTCTTCTTGGCAGCAGGTGTGGGAGAACTTCTTTAAGCCATCGCTGCCAGAACATGTCGCTCAACCTCTGAGCCTTCGGCCATCAGTGTGCTCAAGACTTCTTCTCTGGGAGCCCGCTCATTCAAAATTACCTTAAGGGTAGTTTTTACACTTCGTATGAGACGTTCCCACGCCCCACCCCAGTGGGGGCTAAGCGGCGGTATAAAATTAAATACCATCCCGTTGTTAGCCGCTTCAATTTTCAGTGCCTCGATGTCTAAATCCTGCATGGACTTCTGCAGCTCTTTGTCGGCGCCTCGCAGATTGGTTCCGTTGTCGGAGTAAAGATGGCGGGGCCAACCACGTCTGGCCGCCATCCGTCGTAGAGCCATGATGAGCGAGTCCGTGGTGAGTGACTGCACCAATTCAACGTGCACGGCTCGGACAGTGAGGCACGTGAAAAGAGCACCATATCGTTTTTCACGGCGACGTCCTACTGTGACCTCCATAGGCCCAAACAAATCAAGCCCACAAAAGGAAAAGGGGCGCTGATGATGCGCCACCCGAGCTGGAGGTAAGTCACCCATTCTGGGTACTCGAGGCGTAGCTTTGCGTATGTTACAAAACATACATTTTGATACCACATGCTTAACTGTAGGCCTAAGCCTAATTAGCCAATATTTTTGTTTAATGTCGTTGACCACGGTCTCCTGATTGCCATGAGCTGCTTTGACATGGTAATGTCGAACAATCAGATGAGCTATAGGGTTCCGGCCGTCTAGAATTACTGGTTTCTTTACCTCCAGGCTTACTTCGGCAGCAGCGTCGATGCGACCGTTAGCGCGGAGAACGTCGTGTTCGTCGAGAAAAGGACATAAGGTAAGCAGCTTGCTAGTTTTCGATACACTTTTACCATTTTTTATTGCAGATATTTCCTCGGCGAACGTCTCAAGTTGAGCTCGGCGTAGTAGAAGATGCTCCGCCCTCTCGATAGTGAGGCAATCCAAGTCGGTGGTGCGCCCTCTGCATCTATCAACGAACATCAAAACCACTGCCGTACTTCGTAGCAACCTGAGCCATGAAGAAAACCTGAGGGGATCCGGAACTGGTAAGTTACTTCTTAATACAGGTAAGTCTTTTGTAACCATGACATTTTCAGCGTGTGTTTCATTTGTTTCAGATTGGCAGACATCGGCGGGCCACGATGACTCATCTAGGTACAAAAATAAAGGTCCTGAAAACCACTCATTTTTAAAAATAGAATAATTAAAATCCTCTCGTGTGGCCAAGTCCGCAACATTCAATTTAGTAGGTACGTATCTCCACTCATTTATACGTGTCAGATCGTCGATCTCACCCAAACGGTTGGCTTCGAAGATATTATACGTACGCGTATTATTTCGAATCCAATGTAAAACTGTGGTCGAATCGCACCAAAATACCCGTTTCTCGACTGGTAACTTATGCTCCTTCATAATGGTGTCTGCTAATCTAGCAGCAAGAAGCGCAGCTTGTATTTCCGAACGAGGTATCGTCAGTGGTTTTACAGGTACGACTCGACACTTACTCGCAATAAATGCAACGTGAATAATATTCTTATCTATCCAGCGCCAATATGCTACGGCGCTCATAGCTTTCGACGATGCATCGCTATAAACATGCAACTGTAGGTGGCTATAGCGAGGCGGTGAGTTCGGTTCTGTTGTCGCGTGCGCAGCTGTTGACTCGCCGGGAGAGGGCTGCGGGGTGTGCGGGTGATCGGGGGGCGAGCCCGCCGTACAGTGGACTCCAACCTTGTTTACGCGTCTCGTTGAATGGTAGCACCTAGGTATGCGTATGTTATCTACTACCTTAAGTATATCAACCCACTTACACCACCGTTCGTAAATATCAGTAGGTACGACGTCGTCCCAGCTGATCCGTAGCCGCCATAAGTCTTGCAACAGTATTCGTCCTTGAATAGTGAAGGGCGATAAAAAACCAAAGACATCAAAAATTGACATGACCACCTGAAGCATTATTCGTTTCGTAGGTATTTCTTTACCTTGAATAACGTGTTCTGGAATTTTCTTCAGTGACACATCGAATCCCAATTCGTCAGTACCTGGGAACCATATGAGACCGAGTGTACGCTCACCTTCCGACTGGTGATCTATTTTAAATCTGACCGCGGCCGTACCTAAAGTATCTTTAGGGACAGAGTTCAAAACTTGAACACTGTTGCTGGTCCAATCACGAATCTGGAACCCGCCTTGTCGGTGGATGTGTGAAATATTTTTTACCATGTCAATAACACTCTTATCATCGGGCAAACTATCTATATAGTCGTCCATGTAGTGCGACTTTTGTATAGCATGCAGAGCTTCGGGCATAGATGACTCATAGCGCGTAGCGTTTTTATTTTTTATGTACTGACTTATAAAGGGAGAACAATTTGCGCCGAATATAAGTGATGTCATGATGTAGGTTTTTACCTTTTCTTTGGGACTGTCTCTCCACAGAAATCTAAATGCATGCTGGTCGCTCGGCTGAACTTTGACCCTGAGAAAGAAATCTTTAATGTCACCTGATACTGCTATTACATTTTCTCGAAAGCGCAGCATTATACCAAATAGTGATGGCAGCAAATCCGGGCCTGTATGTAGGTAGTCGTTAAGACATAAACCGTTTACCTTTGCAGCCGAGTCGAACACCAATCGTAATTTTTTCTTATTGGGGTTATCAATCCCAAAATGAGGCAAATACCATGTTTTTTCTGTAGTATCAATTTCTGTTAATTCTCTTGCAAAATTATTTTCTAATAAATGTTTAATCCTATCCCTGTACCTTCCTGAAAAACCTTGGTCTCTTTCCATCTTCCTCTCTATACCTTTCAGCCTTTTCAGCGCCGTCTGGTAGGAGTCAGGCATGTGACAATCGTCGTTCTTCCACGGCAATCCAACCCACCATTGGCCATCGATTAGTTTGGCAGTCTTCTCCAGCTTAGCTACGGCAAGTAAATCATTTTTATTCTGACGAGGCTTACCACAAACACCCATCGACTCCAACGCGAATGAGCGCTTTACCTCATCGTGTAGGTCTTGTAGCTGCCGGTCTTGCTGGCACGAAGGAGCGGGCGCTGGCGCTGCACAGCATGCCGCGTCTAACACCAGTGTCGCGTGAGTAGTGGCCGCGGGTCTAGCGGCGCTCCGCGGCACGTGCCACTTACCATGGACACACCAACCTAGGGGCGTGAGTGTAGCGAACGGCTCAAAAGAACTACCTATATTAATTTCTAACGGTAAAATTAGGTGATAGTTATCCTGACCTAGTAATATTTCAGGTTTCAAATCGGTAGAACATAACAAATGCTTAATAGCAGACAGACTTTTGTATTTATTGCAATCTACTGCAGACAAACTATGTACAGGTAAATTTAAATTCTTTACAGCACGAGCTCTAATAGTATATTTCTTATTGTCCATACCAGAAAGATTCACGTTCGTGATGATCGATGCACAAGATAGTTCATCATTCCAGGCTCCGCGTACACGTATCGTTTCGGGCTGGTCGCGCAAACCCGCGCGCTCAGCTAGTTTATCACTTATTAATGAAACGGTCGACCCGTCGTCGAGTAACGCGCTAGAGTTTATTATACCGTTAGCACTATGTATAGTTATAGGTACTACCTTCAATAACACTTTGCACTCACTATCACTTGCGTTTATGTTCGACACGATTTCCGCACTAGAACTGGGGACGGCGGACGTAGGCACCGACGTTGCCGCCGGCGCCGGCTGCCGCTCCTGCGGCGCGGGCGCGCCTGGCGGCGTCGCAAGTTGGGACTCGGGGCGCCGCTCGGTAGACGTGGGATAATGCAGCAGTGGGTGATGGGGCTGTCCGCAGCCATCTTTATCGCAGTTTGGGGCTGGGCAGGTATCTCGGTCATGACGTGAAAGTAGGCATTTAAAACATAAGCCACTACGTTTTACAAATTGCCAACGAACTTTGCGAAGAGCCTTCTTGAATTTATTACAAGCTGTTATCTTTTTATGCGAGCTAGTTTTGCAGAATAAGCATTCATCGCTTTCGTTAGTGTGCATCAATACTGTTTGTGAGCGAGATTGGTTGTACTCGTTATGTTTATGTTTGTGTTGATCGCTGCGCGTAGACGCAAAGTAGGTATTCGATGTAGTAGAAACTTTAATAGCTTCTTCTTTCAGGAAGTCGGATAATATTACCAATCGTGACCTCTTGCCTTCTGTTATCGGTACGAAACTGTAGTCTGCCCACTTGGATAATAGAATCGTAGGTAGTTTCGCTAAAATTACCGATACAACACTGATACCTTGTAGGTATTCCTCTCGGCCGACTGCGCGTACAGCTTCCATAAAGTTTTGTATTTTGACCGAGAAGGACACAATATCTTTGTGGTAATCTTGAGATATAGGTTGTAACTTTTTAATTTCGTGCATGAGCTTCGATAAGATGTACTCAGGGTTACCGAACCTCAGCTTCAATGTAGACATAATAGTTTCAGGAGTTGATGCGCTCACGAGCAAAGCTGATACGGCTTCCTTAGCAGCTCCACGAAGACACTTTCTCAATCTCCACATATTTTCCTTAGGGGTGAAACTACACAGCTCCGTTGATTCCTCAAATGCGTGCTTGAATTGCAGCCATTCCAAAGGATCGCCGGAGAACTCAGGGAGCTCCCGGGGCGTGCATATACGGCTGAGTAGGTTCGTGTTCGGTGCGTGACTGGTGGAAGCAGCGGCGAGATCTCTCAGCGCGCTGGCTAGCATCTGGACTGTACCATCTGTGCTGGCGATGGCGGTGGCGGCCAGCGCCGGTGTGGGCGCGGGCGGGCCAGCCGGGTTCAGCGCGGGCGGTGCTACACACGGCGCCTGCGCTTTCTGTGCCGGCGGTATAAAAGGCGCCGCCGGCGGTCCAGCTTGTTGACACTGCTCACCCGTGTATGTACCTTCATCGGGGGCGGGCAGGCCCTTGGTCAGTTCCTGATAACTGCGCTCCATCCATTCTTCAACGCGGCTTCGACTTTGGCTACCATCGTGTGAACTGTATTCTTCGTCTAGGCTAGCTAGATCGGCATCTAGCTTTTTATTTATTAGGTCCATGCGAATCTGCGCCTTCTGCCTTTCTGCCTCCAGAATAAGCTGCTGCCGTCTCGCCCGCATTGACGAAGTGGAACATATCAATGATTTCGAGCTCCGACGTTCATCTTTACGTGATGCGGGTAGCAGGGGCGGCGGCTGTTCCGACTTGATACTACTAGCTGGCATAGCTGTTCGACTCGAAATAGGATTCTTGATCGTATCACTATCTTTCGTCTTCGTAGTTTCCAATGTCGAAGTAGGGTCCTGGGGTTTTGATAGCGGCATGTCACCATCCGGTTGGGCGTTTTCCGCCTCGTCGCGGACGCGATTGCGCCTCGCTGAACTACGCGTATTCACCATTTTTCGCGGCGCGCCTGGTGTTCCAAACATTTAATCCGGCCGAAGGACACTGTAGCTGGTGAAGGGTGATGTTTAGAACACACAAAACGCACTAAGTCTTTTTTAAACGCTTTATTCACGGGGACGCGACACACATTACATGGATAAAAAGTTGACGACTCATTTTACAATTTTGGGGTACACGAAATAAAAACAGAAAACAAAGTACCTTCAAATTCTGACAAACAAATTTGAACAAGCTACCGAGCGTCGCTTACACCGGCTGTTATAATATGTAAAATCACTATAAAACCTATTAGACATTTACACCGATAAAATTACGATATTGTATACTATGTAATTTCTTCCAGCTGTTACAAACAAGTAACTCGACCAACTAATGATATTAAATCGTCTAAACGAAGCACCATTGGTTATAACCGTTGCGGGCATCGGCCGGTAAATGGTAAATAATTGCATTCGGATACGAGAACAGCATGGGCTTCAATTAAATCGAAACACTTAGGAATCGATTCATTTCGAAACGTTTCAATGCGACGCTCGTAATCGAATTAAATCGGATCTCACTCGATTCAGAACGGTCGTTTTATTTTTCCTAAGCCAATGTATATCCGCTTCGATGTCGCGTTTGTAATTATTTTTCTAATTGGATACAAATTAGTTTCGTATGGTGAAATCGTTTTGTAATGTAAATTAAATCGCCGTCTGCGTTCAATAAAATTGCAGTTACACTTATTTTTGCTCATTTACTCGTGCATGTATTGATATATTTTTCATTTCCTATTTTCCAGAATGATAATTTAAAAGCCCAACTAGCTCACACATAATCGTAGAACTTACGAACTTACTTATTTCATCATTTCAGCCGAAAGACGTCCGCTGCTGGACATAGGTCTCCCCCAAGCACCTCCACTTCGACCGGTCCTGTGCTTCTCGCATCCAACGGGTTCCTGCGGCCTTCACAAGGTCGTGAGACCACCTTGTAGGAGGCCTTCCAACGCTACGTCTTCCGGTACGCGGTCGCCACTCCAGAACCTTTCGGCCCCATCGGCCATCTGTTCTGCGAGTAATGTGCCCTGCCCACTGCCACTTAAGTTTGGGAATTCTTCGGGCTATGTTGGTCTTACTTACTTAAGGGTCTGAAAATCAAACAGTAGTCATTATTGGTGTTTGTCTTCTATGTTTGGACACCTGGGGGCCTAAAAAGGCCACTTTGGCAAAATCATAAAAGGATAACATTATGAATCATCATATGTCGACCGTAGGTTCAATTGAGGTAAGGGACAAAATACCCAAAATGAGTTGAGTATACAGTTTTGTTCAGAATTTTTCGCTCTATCGAATGGTGTATATGAAAAAATTCTAGCTTAAGAAAAATGTCCCTTACCCTAATGATTTTTGGATCCAAATTTCGAATCACCCCCATAATAACAATGTATCTGAAAAACTACGCAATATAGGAACTTGAAATGGTGTAATTATCGCCGCCAATCCACTTCAAATAAGGTAAGGGTCTTCCCAATCAACGAATTACCGTTACATGGTTTATTTTTGAAGAAACAGTAATATAAAGTGTGTACTTCATTTTCTGTCAAAAACCTCTTTACACTGTATTTTTTTCATAAATTTTTTCAACAAGTCCTTTACACTATTTTTGATTAATAGATTGGATCCAACGCAGAGGTCAATTTAATGTAAGGGACGGGACTACAAGTTACTTGGTCAGTAAGGGACATTACTAACAAAATACGTTGTTGTAAGGGACATCTATTTTCTTAAATAGCTAACTTATTTAAATAAGTGTTACACATTTAGATAGAGCACTAAAATACAAGATTATGTGTGAAATCAGACCCGAAAAAGGTTAATAACTAAAAAAGTTATGGGCGATTTAGTCCGAAAAAAAACTTTGTCGGCCTCTCCTGAAAAATCATATTTTGTCCCTTACCTCAATTGAACCTACGGTCGACGTATGGCGAAGACAGTCCGTGTTTTTCTTTTTTTCGCTACACTACATAGGTATAAGATACCAATCAGTATTTTAGCACAGACAAAAAATATAACTGAAAAATCCTACACCAATGGGATTACGATTAACAGTTAACTGTCCATTATAATTCATAATGTTATCCTTTTATGATTCTGCCAAAGTGGCCTTTTTCGGCCCCCTGGAATAATTTGTATCCAGCTTGTCATATGTACTTGACGTAAGGGGTATCTTGTTAACGCATGCGCCTGTGGAACACTGTTGAGTTACAACATCATAACATCACGCCTATTATAGGCGAAGGATTAAGCAGAGGTGTATACTTATAGTAAAACCAAGATTTCGCCAATTATGTTTAAGTTTCATGTAACAGGAGGCCAGTCTATTGCCATCAACCGGGTCATCATCACCTGCCTAGCCTTTTCCCAACTATGGTGGGGTCGGCTTCCAGTCTAACCGGATGCAGCTAAATACCAGTATTTTACATGGGGCCACTGCCTATCTGACCTCCACAACCCAGTTACTGGGTAATACGATATCCCTTGGTAAGACTGGTTGTCAGAATTTCAGGCTTCTGACTACCCGTAATGACTGTCAAAGACCCACTAATGACAGCCGGGACCAACGGCTTAACGTACTTTCCGAGGCACGGAGGGGTCTCAGTATGTAAAGATGGTCACCCATCCACAGACCAACCTTAGGAGCCGAGCAAAAAGAAAAACAAGTCAGAAAGAACACTAAGCGAAAATGAAGTGATGCGACAGGGTAGGTCGGGGGAACAAGACATTTTACGCGAACGAAGTCGCGGGCAGCAGCTAGTAAATATGATAATGATACGTCGTAATCTTTAATTATAAAATCAGTGATTATTTTGTACGTTTTTTTAGTCATGTACGTGTTGATTCCATAACTATGATCTGTGTTTTTTTTTAATTATGTATAAACCAAAAATTGTAATAAAAAATTGTTAAACATTGAAATGATTATGTAGGTACGTGATGAGATTCCAAATTACACTTTTTTATCTTCATGTGCAGTTTTATTTCAATCTTCACCATTAAATCCCAAGAAACACATTGAAATTTTAACAAAAAATATTTATTTCAATAATTTTTAAAACTGTGTGCTGACAGTACTTTTAATTTACTAACAATCGGGGGCGATTTGGGGTATCTAATATTCAAGGGGGCGAGTAGATACACTTAGGCAATTAGGGGCAAGATCCAAGGGGCGAGCGGAGCCCAAACCAAATAAAACAAAACAAATATAAAATAAAGAACCAAACCACTGAAGCCCACATAATAAAATTAAAATAAGCATCTGCGAACTTTTTCTCATTTCGTACAAAATAATAACAAAGTTTATCCATTAACATTCTTTTATTCTAAATGAGCATTGATGCTGGTCACAGCTGGGCTTAACAGCATTGTTGGGCCCCAGGCGTTTGACAAACAAAGGGTGGAACTGGTCCAAGGGCACCTCAAGAAAAGGCCTCCGTTTGTATTGTAGGACCCCAAGATCCTTCGGATTTGGGTGAAGTTGGAGACATTAAAACTGGAAGGGGATAATGAAGATTTAATTCATAATGTACTTTCAGTGAGCGTTAATTGAAATATTATGTAAGTACCTACTAAGAAAGTATCTAGGGTAAAACCGGGATAGATGCCGCAGTGGGATAGATGCCTCATTCTCAAAAAATCTAACTTCCCAAACTCGCAACTAAGAATTAATAGTACAAGTAGGAGCCGCAATCACCCTGCACCTCAATTGTCCCCGGACTGTCGTATGGTGAGGATGCGTTTCGCTCGTGTATCTAATCATCTCCGCGGCGAACTTCACAAACACGTCAAAGATTTAAAAGTTAGTATTTGCTGTTGTATAACTTTATAAGTAGTTATAAATTTCATAAATTTTTTTATTCTATCAATGTACTGGTTCATTAAGTGTTCATCTGGGTGTTAATAGTAGCTCTTTTGTTTTTAATTTATTTAAAAAATATTTGGGCATCTATCTCTATCGTAAAGGATAGTTGCCCTGATTTTTCGAGGTATAGGTGCCCCAAGGGGCATCTATCCGATTGGATTCAGTGTGTCAAAACTGGCTACATGAAACCTGTACACTTTTCAGAAATTATTGCTCAAGATGTGGAAAACTGAAAGCATTGTCCGGATCAACCTCATTTGAGTAGTATTAAGAGATGATCTCTATATTATGTTGTTTTAATTTTTTTTAAAGTTCGATTATGCATGTTAACACTTAATAATTATATTTTATAATAACAATTAAGAATTAATACTTTTGTTGTACAAATACTTTTAAAATTTTATTATGTTTTTTGTGTCATATTACAATTACCTTATAACGATAACAAATAAAAGATTAAAAAAAATAAAAAACGTTTTTCATAATACGACCCATGTCTTTTGGAGACGATTGCTGTTTCAAGAGTAGAACGACCTCATATTTGGTGGGATTTTTCGTTTACACATTATAAAAGGCATCTATCCTGCACTGCAGGCATCTATCCTTCTTAGTATTTTCATGGTGGGGCAACTATCCATACAGGTAGGCAACTATCCTCAAAAAAAGGGTTCCACAAAAAGCTAAATTCTGCAAAATTTGTAATTGATAGGTAAATAAAAAATAACTGTGATTCAACATAAATGATTAAGCTAACTGAAAAAATAGAAATTATTCATATAAAATTAATATTTTTTAAATAAGGAGGCTATTTCAAAAAGTGGTGCATCTATCCCGGTTTTACCCTATTGATAGGGTCTACCGAAACAAACGTAAGGAATTTTTTACCTACAAAGTTCTCCTTTAAAAACATATACTTAGGTCAGTAATCTAATGTATGTATTTCTGTTTGTTTGTTACGTTTTGACGCTAAAACGGCTGAACGGATTTGGATGTGACACCAATTTCATCTTTTAGTTACATCCTGGCCCAAGATTGTATGAAAGCGTTACAGTCTCCTTTCGAGGGCACACGGATTTACGTATTCAATCATTTGCGTGGGATTTGTTGTGGATTAGGTAGGACATATGATACTTTCTATCCCGGTATTCCCACGGGATGGAGACTTATGCGGGTGAAACCGCGGGGCGCAGCTAGTGTGTGGTAGATTAGATTAGTATCTACTTAATTTGCTATTTGTAGTTAAGTGCAGTACATAAGGCAATGTTTATTTCGTATTTATTAATTACTAGCTGTTGCCCGCAACTTTGTCTGCGAACCACTGCACTGGAAAAGAACATAAGTCCTTTTTTAGGTCATGGTCGACCCATATGTCCGTCTAAATCCGTTTTGCAGTTTTAGCGTGAAATCGTAACAAACAAACAAACTCACTTTTGCATTATTTTATAATATTAGTTAGGATTTGTATTATTTAATACTTTAAGTACACAAATGAACAGAGGCGTGCTGCCGTGGGCATTTTTTTTGTGGGATTTAATTCTTTTATACCTCCTAGTACCTACTTTTAATCCCGGGAACGGGAAAACGTTCAATTTACAAACGAAACTACTTGAACCAAACACCACGCCCTTTCCCTGAGCCCCAAAACCCTGCAATGATGAAACGAAAAACAAAACTGGTGGGCACATCACACATGTAACAAATCAATCCGGTCTCACTTATTGCGAGAAATCCGCGGCGCCCCGTGTAAATTGGAAAAAGTAATTGAATTTAAAATGTGTTCGCACCGAACGGGTTAAAAAAGCGATGTGCACGGTGATAATTTAATAGTGACCCTGTTATCTGCTGACGGGAGTGCAGAGGGTGTTTTGTGACGAGGACCTGTATGCTGGATTACTTAGCTTTTGTTCGGATTGGAGGGTAAACTTTTGTTAAGCTAATTGAATGCTGCAGTTCAGAGTTGGTTGTTTGCCGTTGATGGTATAAAGGAAGGCTACTGTTTCAGGTTTCATTTGATTTACAAATACCTTGTAGGATAAAAAAAAGAATGTTTGTGTATTGGAAACAAAGAGCTTCCGTTTTTATATACAGACGCCAGCCAGCACATCAAGCTACCCGAAACTGTCTTTTCCCAGTCAACTTCGAACCTTATGCTTTAGCGATAAAGTTGAAAATCTATTAAAGAAATTTGACAGATTGTAGTAACTTGATGTGCTGGCGTCTGTACATATTTTGTTTTAAAACTAGCTGACCTGGCGAACTTCTTACTGGGTCAGAATCAATAAATCTTGTATGAGAAAATGTTTTTTCTTTTTTATAGAACGTACTGATGGCAATAGTGAAACGTACACGTCCTACAAAAAGTCGGTCAGAAATAAAACCGGTGCATCCGAACCGATCCGATTATCGGTGAAAAATGGAACGTTCGGAAATGTATGCGTTAACGCACACTACTCACCGACAGTCTGCCGCATGCACTTGTTAGGGAAGGACGTTGTGTCAATGTCATTGCTCAGCGATGGAGATTGATATTGCGAGTTTAATAGAAGAAGTAGAAAAGCGGCCTGCTTTATACGACACAGAATTGGCCGAGTAACACGATAGGAACAAAAAAATATATAAACATCCGAAATGAGAACCTCCTCCTTTTTTGAAGTCGGTTAAAAGGGCAACATTATGGGAAGAAATATGCTTTTCCTTCAATTCTAGTTGGGCAACGTATAGCAAAATAGAAAAAAACAAGATTCGGTAAGTGGATCCCATCATATTTATTCAAGTCTCAGTAGGTATTGTATTTATTACAATTTTGGAAGAACCTGATGAGGTACCTAAGTAGGTATCTAAGTAGGTATATGCAAACGCGGACCAGCAGTTAAGAGTAGTTTTTACACTGTTTACATTCACATTTCTCACTGCACAATTGTAAGCCTTCCTCTGTAAATCCACCTTCCTCTTTATATTCATGACATGGTATACGTTCTCTCTGTCCATGAAGTGCTGCTCCCTCTATGGCTACAGACAAAGTGACGGGCATGTACGTTGAGTCGGTCACAAAATCGTTCATAAGAATCGGAGGAAAAATCGGCCCAATTATCGGTGCTACAAAAAGTCTGACGTGGGCGGGCAGCCTTATTTATATTAGGTACACAGACGAATTAAATTATGTAAAGCCTTTTAATATATACTTAAGAAGCAATTAGAATTTATAAAAGCACGTTAAATCAACACACAGTAAATCTCAAAGACACTTGTGCATTCAAAACAAACTCAACAATAAAAACAAGTTAACACGCCATTATCGAACCTAAATCATGCGCAAATAAATCCTAATCTTCTGCAAACATTCGTCGTGTTGTGTTCGCAAACAAAAGCGAATCGCGTGAAAAAGTAACATCGCACAAAAGATAATGTACACAAAGTTCACGCGGGCGGGGATTGTACAAACATTGCATTGAATCTCGAAACAATTATTATAAGAAAACATATTGAGGGCCCACGTATTGTTTAGGATTTACGAATTCAATCATTTGCGTGGGATTTGTTCTAGATTTTTCAATTAAGAAGTTGCCTATTTTGCCTCCTGCTGCACAGGCCTCCTCTCTGTGAGAGGGAGTGGGCTGTTATCCACAACGCGGGACCAATGGGGGTTGATGGACTTGTTTGCCCACTTTATAAATATAAATTAATTTACGAGTGAAAGATAGCAGTATTAACCGGTAAAGCTCCGCGCGTGACCGATGGGTCACGAAACAATAGAAAATCAATTGTGTCTCATTAAAGGAGCTTAAGGGGTTAAACGAAGAAAATAGAGGAAGAAAGGATCGAAGCAGGTGGCGCTCTGTAGTTTCTGCAGCCTACCCTTGTGGGAAAAATACGTAAGTTTATATTTATGTAAGTATGTATGTATAGGTAGGTACCATAATTATGTTACCTACTAATATTATCTCAATATCAAAATATAATGCATTTTCAAATAACTAGGTATAGAAAGCTTTAAGAGAGGGAACCGTGGCTAAATAATAACAACCGAACAGGTCTATTGATCAGGTTAAACTACGCTTGCCGCGGTTGGTCTGTGGATAGGTGACCATCTTTACATACTTAAACCCCTCCGTGTCTCGGAAAGCACGTTAAGCCATTGGTCCCGGCTGTCATTCGTGGATCTTTGACAGTTGTTACGGGTAGTCAGAAGCCTGAAAGACTGACAACCAGTCTTACCAAGGGTTATCGTATTACCCAGTAACTGGGTTGTGGAGGTCAGATAGGCGGTCGCTCCATGCAAAATACTGGTATTCAGCTACATCAGGTTAGACTGGAAGCCGACCCCAACATAGTTGGGAAAAGGCTAGGCAGATGATGACAAAGCTTTAAGTTGATTGGTACAATTTAATAAGTACAGGTATAAGTAAGTAGCTAGTACTCGGTGCAAAATTTTGTTCGCAGAATTACTAAGAAAATTTTCTATAAATATAATAACGTTGCTTTGAGTTGATTTTTCCCGGAATATTGTCTTTTACTTTATCATTATCTTAGATTTGAATAACGAAAGACAAATTAGATATTCATGAAATATTGGGCTCCAGTAAAATAATGTCTCATAGTTTTAAGCAAAACCGATAAAATATCAATAAAAATAAAATAATGCAATTTTAAAAAAGCTTCTAATAAAAAAAATCTAATAAATTTTTTTCGAATAAAACTGATATACCACCTCCATGCACCCTAAAGAGATTACAAGCGTAGCAGAGATAGCACGGACTGGTACGAAACACAACACTGACGTTCGAATTTCGAACGGCATCAGTGCGGTCGTGGCTGCCAATCGTACCCAACCAAAATGGCGGCTAGAACAGGTGACAGGTCGAAATGGAGACGAAGAAAATGCTCCAAAAGTCCTACAGAGGACGACAACGATTGTGCGAGCCTCGCATGGCTCCTAAACTTCAGACTGGAGGATTTCGTGAACATCAAAGTGCCGGATGATGAGCCCGTGGTGAAAGAGCCGAAGGTGAATATTCCTGATACGCCGCCAGCGCTAAAAAAGCCCCCGTACACATATCCTGAGCTGATAGAAAAGGCTCTGAGGGAGAATGGAGAGTTGACAGTGTCAGCGATATACCAATGGATCTCGTGAGTAGATTTTTTATTATTTTTTCTCAATTACATTTTCACTTTTGTGGATAACTTTATAAGCATTGTGATTTATTGATGAAGGTATTTGCAATCTTGTTGGTCATGATTTCATAATATAAGATAAAATAAAATATACGATAATTGTCGTTGCTAAAAGTTGCGTCGTTCCTCGTTCAAGACTAGTAAGATGTTTGTGTGACTCTTCCTGGAAAATCAGTCTTTCTAGTAACTCTTGTATAAAATTCATTAAAAATAGCTAAGAACACTATTCAAGTAATTCGAAGAAATGCTTCTTTTGAATGTCAGCGCTTACATAAAATGATGTGGTACCGTACGACGCAACACTGCGTCAAATACGCTTGCTGATGTGTCATTCTGTGGTCCTCACGCGATGATACCTTTAAGTTATGGTTTCAGCAGAGTTTGGCAATAGCTTTACTTTCTATAAACTTTGCCTCTTGCTAGCTCGCTCTGCGGTCATCGCACATCATCGTACAGGTTATTTTTCTTAAATATGATGCAAGTAAGAACTCGAGAGGATATGCAGCAGCATCTTTCAGAATTCTAATAATACCACTATTTCTACACTAGTTTATTTATATGGCATCTTTCTGATTACGGATAATTATTTATGAGTAGGTAATGGCAAAATTAAACGAAGCGGTACTTTTCTAGGGCTATGCTTAGCTGCAGATATCTTAATATTTTTTTTATCAATTAGTACCTGGGTCAACACAAAGAAGTCTTGTCAATGTGTATATATCTATACAAATATTATTAACCTAAGTTGCTCTTCGTGTCAGTCTGTGATCGCTTGTTCTTTTAAACTGCGCAACGGATTATGATGGGTTTTTAACCATCATAGAATTTATTCCGGAAGGTTAGGTACGTGTATAATTCATAAAAATTTAACTTATATTTGCTAAAGAAATTTTGGTGTTTTGTCAAGTCGTAAAAATCATGCCAAGTAGAGGCGGGTCGCTATAGTAGAATTATAACAATAGAAGGACTTGAAAATTACTTTTCTACCATTATTCTCCAATAAATCCATTAAAACCTTTTACACCCAATTTCACATAACAAAGGCTGAATATCCAATTAGGCGGACAAAAGAAAATGTTCCGATGTTACTTCGGTACCATTCTGTGAGGGGTGTCATTTCTATTTGTCGGTATTATAGTACAATTTACTTCTTCATTGTTTGGGTATTGAATGGATAGAGTGAACGGGTAATGGTTGATTTAGGTTTATTGTTACCGGTGGGGGCTCCTGTTTCATGAATAATTAGATGTCGACTTCTGTTTTGTTTGAATATGCCATAAATATTTGAATGGAAAACAAGCAGTTTTATGCTACGTTTTTGCATGTTCAGAAATTTTCCTTGGTAATTTTATTGCTTACTAGCTGCTCGCCGTGGTTTCACCCACGTAAATGTCGATCTCGTTCGAAAATCAGGATAAAAAGTAGCCTATATATTAATACAGGGTGTCAACTATCTCCATACAAAATTTTATCAAAATTGGTCCAGCCGTTTGAGCGTGAAGAAGTAACAAACATATAAACACACACACACACACATTCACAAACTTTCGCCTTTATAATATTAGTGTGATAGATAGTTGTTTGGTCTTCTTGGAGTTTGTGCATAGATAGTTTTGGATTGCTGCTTACTGAACCAAGATTGGGTTTACTGTAATAATGCAACGAGCTGGATTTGAAATCATTGCCACCCGCTGCGCTGCTCAATGTGGTGGACGTCACTGGGCTCTTGCCTCCTATTTTTAGGCATACTAAAACATATTCATTATAAAAATCACACTTAAATTAAAATGCATATAAACTAGCTACGGATGATAACAAGCGATATCTGATGCTATAAAGTAAGCTTTAAGGCTCCTTCAAACAGGCGCGACACGACACGCGACACAAAGGCACCGCAAGTCGCGCAACGAGCGGTGTCTTTGTGTCGCGCGCGATTATATCGTGTGTCGCGCCTGTTTGTAGGAGACTTTAACCTGTCATGTTTACCGTATGTTTAACATTATACCTGCAGGCTATTCAAACAAGATTACTAACGATCTAATAAAAAAGTTCTCCTTTCATAGTGAGAGATAGATTCACAATTAAAATATAAACAGTAATAACGCACAAAGCAGGTTTGTTTTTTTTATCTTCATCGTAGGAGATTACGGCCCAGTCCCTCTCACAGAGAGGAGGCCTGTGACCCACCAGTGGGAACATTATAGACTGAATATAACAGTACCTACACAGGGTGGTCAAAAAGTCGTAGACCAAACAAAATAGGGAGAAAATGGAAGTAATTTCCAACGCTTTTAAAGTGAGAAATAACTTGTTGTAACGCTTCAAAATATTTGGAAAAGATTTATTGCTCTTGAAATTAGGTATCCAGAGCCTCAATGGTACTTTTGTAGTGCTGATACATTATCTAGTCATAATACAACACAGTTTGTTTTATTGTTTTATATCACACTAGCTGCACTAGCTAGCGGAGGACAGGGTGCTGTGGCGCAGTCTGGGA
This sequence comes from Luperina testacea, assembly GCA_927399505.1. Taxonomy (NCBI): domain Eukaryota; kingdom Metazoa; phylum Arthropoda; class Insecta; order Lepidoptera; family Noctuidae; genus Luperina; species Luperina testacea. Next base: position 2,283,629 of record OV656762.1, on the reverse strand, counting down.
GAGGCCTATGTCCAGCACTAGCTTCTGCCCGCGACTTCGTCCGCGTGAAATTTCACCCTACTCTTCACAGAGAAAAGAACACACCCTCCAAATTTCATGTGAAAGAAACAAAAAGAAAGAAAATACGTTTATTTGCGGTAAACATGACGCAAAAAAGAACAAAACAAATAAAAACAATAAAAAAAAAAAGGTTGACATGCGTCACATCCACGCAAAACGGCTATCGCTCAGCATTATGCTGCGACCCTATGCAAGACAGAGCCCCAGCGCTGGTTTTCAGCGACATCCGGCGCCGACGTGATGACGTCGCACGGTGCAGCAAACAGTAATTCATCAAAAAGTATTTATGACAAATTATTTATATTTTTAAAGCAACCAGTTATTAAAACGCTTTACTAGTATAGCGTACGGACGCGGACGCCAGCACATCAACCTACCACAATCCGTCAGATTTCTTTAATAGATTTTCAACTTTATCGCATGTCTCTAGACACGACACACGACGACTTTTTGATCACCCTGTATTTACACTACACTTCTCACCATCACTTTTCATCATCTTCCTGCCGTTATGCGAATTTATTTAGGGTTGCCGAATAAATTGGTATAACGGCTTGAAGAAGATGATGAATAAAGATACCCTGCCCAATCTATACTGCCGCCGTAAGTAAAAGGGGCGTATCTGAGGAAAGGGAATGGAGAAAAATGAGCCTTGTTGAATGCGCCTTTTCTGTTTAGTAAAGTTTATTTTTCTTTACATTTTTGGACGATATTCATCCTTTTCGCTTACTGCGGCGGTATAGGCGTCACCCACTGTCAAGAAAATAATCTTTCATTATAAAAGCTAGCTAGTTTAAATGGTCAGGGCTTGCAATACCGGTAATTTTGGAAATCGATACCATTTTGGCCTTGATGTAATACCGTACCGTGTAATACGTAGAACCGGTACTATTGGTACCGGTGCAAGACGTAGCATCTGTACTGTAATTTGTATTTCTAATCAGTATCGGTACCAAAAAAAAATCCGTAACTTAGAGTGAGAAAACGCACAATAGGTGAAAAGGATTGTTTATAGGCATTAGAAAAATAATTTCAAGGTACAAATACGGGATTGGTGGTACGCCAGCGGGTACCTGAATTTGGTACCAGTACTTGTCAGGAGGAGTACCGGTACCCGTCTGCAACCAGCACCCGTCTAGAACTGGAATGCGTCTGGAACCGGTACCCATGTATCGAAATAGCATGAACCGCTAAGTACCGGTGCAAAACTTGTAGGTACTTGATACCGGTTCCAACCCAGAAAATGATAATTTTTTATTATGTATCTTTACCTTATCTTTTGGCAAACCCTCAAGCCTTAATACCGTATCATAATCGCAGCCTTAAACATCTACCTACCGTTTTTACACCACAACGGTAATGATCATTCAACAAACACCGCTAATCGAACAGATTACCACGAATCACAAAGCTCCCCTCTAAACCTAAACGGTAGTAAACATTATCGCGATAATAAATTAATATCGTTCCCCCTCGGTTACGCGCCGATAAACATCGCAATCCTGCTGTTAACCATGTCAGCAATAGCCGATAGTGTAATTATATCGTCGGTAATTAGTTCTAGTGGGCGATTTGGCGTGGATTGCAGACTTTATGTAGAATTATGGAGAAGAATTTATTAAAGACTTAAGATTGTGTCACGGTAGAATTCCTTGTGAAAGGTCTCGTCATGAGATGTACTAAGCTGCAGTTATCATCATTAACATTGACAGCCACAATATTTACATAATTTTAAAAGCTAACAGTCTTAAAATAATCATAATTATATAAATACAAGTATACAAAAAGTGAGGGCAAAGAATCATAGGGCATCAAAAAATTTGTCCGCTTCGTAGTCAACAGGAACAGTGCTCAATAGGCTGGCGGTACTGCCACGTTATATGGCGATGCTGATTTATTGGCCAAAATCTAGGCCTACCTATTTCTGAGCAGGTATAATAGGTTAGCTCCCTTTTGTGCTATGCTTCCCATCTGCATACAGGTCTTACTTACGGTCTTCAGTTACAGCAATGCTTAGTTCTAGTTTTCAGACTCTAGTATATTAGTATTGTCTACAGATTGGCGATTATTTATCGCAACGATTAAAATTCGTAGTGCGCGCTTGCTTAGCCTTAGGGCTGATAAACATTGTTTATTCGGTGGCTCATCATTCTTTAGGCTTCTGCTTGATACCCCAGAAAACAAAGAGGGCACGTAACGAATCGCTTCCGTGTTTATTCGCGCCATAATTTTACATTTTAATCCCGAAACCAATTAACAAACAGGTGCATAACACAATATCCATCAAAATTCGACATAGGGGGTTGTTTTTGAGCCATCCATAAACCTGCTAACCCGGAATCCTCAATGCAATACCAACTTTTACTGGTCCACATAAGATTCAAAATTCCCCAATTTGTGCGCATGTTTTCGCCTTTAATCCCCAAATTCAATAAGCAGGTGCATAAGCCGGGTTGTATTAGATAATTCTTGTATCGTGCAGGTCGGTCTCGGTTGGCGGAGCAATCGATCTCCGTGCCAGGCTGGGACGGGACGGGCGCCCTAGCTGCGAGGTCGCGTGCCACATTGTCTCTTGTAAACACATAGAACAAGGTAGCAAGCAGGTGGTGCTATACTGGATTTCGGGGTTAAAAGGCGTTTTTTGTTTTTGTATGGTTTTTTTGTGCCGCTTTATGAAGCGGCACAAAAAACTAAAACTTCCATAAACTTCCTACGTTTAAGTTTAACTGTAGATTGTTTTTACCAAGGGAGCAAACAACTATTTTAAAGGCGAGAGTGTTTCTTTAAATCCAGACCGGAGCGAAGGATACTAGAGTAGACTTCCAAGTGCAGCGAGGGGTTCTAAAGTAGAATCCTGAGCGCAGCGAGGGATTCAAACTACGTCACTCGAGTTTAAAATAGTGTTGCTCCCGAGGTGGACACTACTTTTTATCACTCTCTATAAAAAAATAAGTACCTAAGTGCAACTTATGAATAATAATAGTACGTTTATTTATTTACATACAATTACTTGAGGAATAAATAGGTACTCATTTTTTATAAAACTGAGTAAAATCCTAATTTGAGTAAACAATTACGAACGAAGGTAGAATGCTTTTCGCGCGTTTTCTATTTTTTCACAAACTTTTTTTTAATTTGGCTCGCTCTTTTTACTTTACCATACAGCCTGTTACTTGTTTAAAATACAATGTTCGTGATTGATCTCTTTGGTGATTCAAACTTTTACTAACAATATCCACATTCCAAATTCAAATCACTTTTAGTCCCTAAGGATTAAAGAGCTATTTTAGTCCCTGTTTACGAACAATACACAAGCTCTTTTGGAATAGATGTGATAAAAAGATATTCTTAGTCAAGGTATAATTATTGCATAATAACTTAGGTAAAATCCAAGAATATAAACAGCAGCGGTTGCTTGTCCCTTTTCAATGTTTAGATATTTGCAAATCCAGCTGTAACAGTTGGTTCTTGAGGAGGTCGCTTTGAGCCCAATGTTCAGAAATCCAAGGTTACGGGCTTGAATGCTGATGTAGGACGTCTCTATAAATTGTTGTCGATAAATGGGGGATTTCGTCGATCCTACGCATGTCGTCATTGTTCGGAATTATTTACTTTTCTGTTACAACTATCTTAACTAGCTAATGAAAGCCTAAATGTAATGTCTGTCATCCAAAGGTTGTCTGCAAAAGATTGCTTTTAGCGATAAGACCGCCCATTGTGTCACCCTATGAAAATGTCTACATTTACCTATATCTGTAATTTTAATGGTGTACATAATAAAAAGTACTATTCTATACTATTCTGAGTAATTCTGCCATCTCATGTTGACTTTTATTTACACGATCATCATGATTTGACAAGAAATTACAAGAGAACATGTTAATTTGATAGGCTTTCAGAAATCCCCGGATTAATATCTCTTTATTAGCCAGTCAGATTTTGACACCATTTTATTTTCGACATTGGCTGCAATCTGTCAATCAGTGGAAAAGCTTTTTAATCCTTTTTTCATTTATTTATTTTTATTTATTTTATGGTGGTATTTCGGACTGAGCAGTAAACATGTTTATTTGGCATTTGTCTGGACAACCTACGTTTTTGAAAGTCAAGACGTGTTAGCCGACTAAGGGCGAATTCCACCAAACTTTTATACTTACCTATTGAAATAAATTTTGAATTTTTTACAGTTTTGCCATGCTATACCTGTCAGACGTCATTTTTTTTCCACGAATAAAAATTATCTGTCAATTGAAAAATCAACCCTTATTTAGAAGTTTAATAGAAGTATTATTTATGACATCTTTTAAAAAGCTGCTATAAGTTATTGTAGCTAGAAACTTATAAAATTTCCGGTTTGGTGAGACAATAATATTTACTACATAACACAATATTACGCCTATTTTCCGCGGAGGGTTAGGCACTGATGTACACCCAAAATACGCCAGGTGTGTTTAAGTCCCATGTCAAGAAGCGTCCACACTGTGTACCACCACATAACCGGGTCAGCGGGATTGTCCGAAAGGGTTACCGCTTGCCCGGAACATAAAGGGCTCAGGAAGGAACACGGGTGGGTTTTAGTCAATAAGAGTCTGACACTTCCGCTCCACCAAGAGCGGGAGCGGTCATTTGAAGATATCCCATCCTGAAAAAAAAAATCATAGTTTTAAAACATGTTTCTATAGAGAAGTTAGCAATGTTACAGTACCCGGCGATAAATATTGCACATCGACCTTTGGAAAGAGACAATCGGCTAATTTCGGCTTACTAGAGCGTTATCTCTGTCGCACGAAATACAAACAGTCCGGTATCTATTAGTAGCTGTTAAAACAATTTATGACTTGCTTCTTTTGATAATTATTTTTATTCTTTGTATGAAATGGTTTTGTGTAAAAAGGTCGATGTGCAATATTTATCGCCGGGTACTGTAAATAATTTGGACGTTTTATATAACATAATGTAGACGCATGCCCTTAATAGGGGGCGAGCCTAATCTCATCAAATGGACATGAATCCAGACTTAGGGCTGCTACTAAAAAATTCCTGACACACCCGATAGCAGTTTAGCCGACCAAATAACAGATGCCAGCACATCGAGTTACTACAATCTATCAAATTTCTTTAATAGATTTTCAACTTTATCGCTAAAGCATAAGGTTCAAAGTTGAATGGGAAAATTTGACGGTTTCGGGTAGCTTGATGTGCTGGCGTCTGTACTAATACGGTGTAATTTAGTGTTATATTTGTATATCGTTGTGGTCTACCGTTAAATGATTCGCTTTTAATACATCAATCATTATTTCCAGGGACCGCTTCCCCTTCTACAAAGCCAACGACGAACGTTGGAAGAACTCGGTGCGACACAACCTATCCATCAACCCGCACTTTCGGAAGGGCGCCAGAGCCCCCCAAGGTGCTGGTCATCTCTGGTCCCTGGCTGCTAATGCGATAGACCTACTGCCCCTCCGGAACCCTATGTTTGAAGAGAAGAAGACTGTCGATGCTATTGAGAATACCAGGATCCTTGGGTTTCCTAAGGTACATGTAAGCACAGATTTTTTTTACTAATATAACTTTAGGTGTAAACTTCACGCAGGTCCGTCGCACATAAGCACTGATTTTTTTTACTAATATACCTTTAGGTGTAAACTTCACGTAGGTCCGTCGCACACTGAGGCTGGTGTAATGTATTGAGGATACACAATAAAATTTAATAGAATACCTAAAATTATCAGAATATACCTACGAGAAATATGGTATTTTCGTCCATAAAACTTAAACATCAAACGTATACATAGAGAACAGAAGTTTGTCTATAAGTAAAGAAAAGACTGTTTACGAATGAAAATGGCTTTTCTTTTTCTCATAACATGATACAATTTCTCTTTTTTATCGGATTTTGTGAGACTAATAATTTTATATTTTGATGAAAACACTCCGTCAAAGGCTCCTTCATTTTTCACTATTATTATTTTATATGCTGACATTACCTTTTAGCTTTTGACATTATGCCACAGGCCGTGTTCAATGTTTACTTATAACTTTGAATTCCATAAGTTTCCTAGAAATAAAGCTAAAGAATATGAAAATAGTGCTCAGTGAATTAGCTAGACATGTAAATCAGGCAGTTGATTTATATAAAGGGTCCAATTGAATTGGCTAGCGGAACTACGCAGAAGGGGTTTCGATATCTCAACACGACAAAAGACAAAATAAAAAAAAATATGATATTTTTGGGGTAAACGACCACTGGTGGTGTTGTTACTTGAAGTACGAGTTGAGAAAATCTGTTTTAGGATTCCGTACCTCAAAAGAAAAAACGGAACCCTTTTTATCGTGTTTAGATACCCGTCAAGTTTGTGAAGACTACACAAAGAAAACTGTTTTTTTTTAAACTGATATTTCAAACGACTACACTACCTGAGGTTGATGGTCTCATCATTCAATTTGACCCTGTTTTCTGTCCACCTTCACGTTGGTTTTCAAGGCATGTTACAGGCAGATCATATTAAACTGATAATTATGTAAATAATTTTCAGGTGATCGTGTTGGATGAGGCAGCGATTGCAGCCGCCAGCATTATTCCAGACCAAGATTTATTTACAGGCAGCACAAGTGAGTGATATTTATTCTATTATACACGATAGTAATTCGGACGTTTTGGTCATATTGAGAGGAATGAATGAAAGGCGACTAACAAAAGGTATTTTTTTTTTCTTTTTATTAATGTGGAACATCAAACAGCTACAGTATATAGTATAAAAAAGAGGTACACAAAAATAAACAATACCGTAGCCCACAACGATGTTCACAGATTAGCTGTGGAATACTTACAAATAATTAAACGCTAGAATAATGACTATAACTAATACATAACAAATTTACAAACTAAACTTACTTGAGCATGCTTACAATCTATAATTTTACACACTATACATAAATCATATCAAAAGAGCTCCTTGAGTATAAGACCTTTGAACTTACTAGGGTATTTGTACAAGGAAGGTAACACTGGGAGGAAATGCCTTGAAAGGACATAAATACAGCGTCTGTTAGCTGTTCTTCGTTGGAAAGATTTGGTGCACGGAACCGGCGCGCGTGAATGACCAGGGCCCTCATTCACTATGTCCAATAGGGAATATGCATGATTTTTTTTTATTTAAAAAATTAATCCTCATTCATGTAATAAACAGTTTAGTAAAACTGTATTTCGGATAACTATGAAATTAAAAAAGATATGAGCCATCGAAGATTTGTTTCTATCTCTTTCTCGCAAAACGAAATTTAACACGGAGTTTATATGAGTTTTTTTTGTTTGTTTTTGTTTATGTAGTGACATGTGACGTCACAGTCTATGTCGGATCTCTCTGTCTAATTGGTGTGTAATCAATAGTTTTAAATGCTCATATCGGCCGTGTTTCTTGGCCGATTTTAATTTTAATTTCACTTTTTGTCATCTCTACTACGGTATTTTCATATTTTGTTAATAAATGCCATGAAAAAAATTCATGCATATTCCCTATTAACGATTCTTTACTTCGAAACCACGTCACTTCCTTAGCTAATCCTGCCAATCTTTCGTTGATTTCGCGCGGTTTGGTTTCATTGTGTCATAGAGAATTATGTACGGTCCAGCAGTGCGATTCTGTAACCATCACACCGTGAAAACATAGGTGAAGTGAGCGTGGAGTGAGCTGTCAATAGTGTCAATTCCTAGCAAAAACAAACCCACTTCACCTAAGTTTTCACGGTGAGATTTTTACAGAATCGACCGGCTGATGTATGAACGTAAACGAAGCAAAAGAAGTAGGTATGTAAGGAACGTAGCAGGAGAAGCTCTGTACTTTCTGCCTGTCCCCATGGGATGGAGGTGTGAGTTTGTGTATGTAATTCGAACTTAACATACAATAGTGCTGATCAAGAGGGTTCGATTTACAGGTCCGGGAATATTCTATTGGGCTTTTCAGTAACTTGCTTCTCAGCAAAATTCCGTTTAACTATGGGCCCGTTTAGACAATGTTATTGCCATTGTCTAAACACGCAATGCACACCCTATTTATATTAAGTTAAATATAACTGGAGAAAAGTGGATGGGTGGGCTTCAGCCTTCCCCTTTGGAAATATAAAATCTATTCAAACAGAGTTTCAAATTAATATTATTTCAAGTTAAACAAATATCAACTTTATTTCAATGGTAATTAAATTGATTTCAGAGTGACTAGCACTATTGAAAAAGTTATAAAAATATTTGAAGTTGGATTTAAAGTTATTTTTAAATTTTGAACAAACTCCTATTTGTTTGCAAAATTAAAGAAATTAATGTAATGACTGTGCCTTCTCAGTATATTTATGAAAATCTTTTATATGCCCATAAAAATATAAAATTGTTTAAAAAATAGTGATGTCCATGATATAAATACTAAAAACAAACACAAATTTGTTGTACCTACAACAAGGCTCATGAAAATAGGTGGCACGTTCAGATGCCAATGTATACACTTTTATAATAAACTACCAAGCCATGTTCAAGATCTAAGCCTTAATAAATTCAAATCATTTATTAGTCGTAAGTTATGCCAGAAAGCCTTTTATACCGTTAAAGATTATATTTAGGACAAAAAGGCTTGGGATTGAGCTGCTTCTAATTTCTGCATTTAATTTTTTTTTTTATATATACATATTGACATTTTTTTTTTATAAAACAATGTCATTTGCTTACTTTGTAAAGTATTATATTATTTTTATTATTGTGAATGTGAAGACGATGTGGGACATTTATTTTATTCATTTTATTTTTTTTTATTATTCACTCCATGGTCTGGCAGTTTAAGTAATTTATGTGGCCTACCCAAATGTCCTTTCTTTGGTATTGTTCGTCGAATCGTTGAGCTCCTTAAGTCTTGAGTTGAGCTGCACAATTTCTGACAAATGCGTGCACTGACTGGACAGGTCCTCTCAATCTGTGTGGTTCTTTCCTCAAAAGACCATCTTAGACATCGATCTACATGGTCTTCATATAACCTGACCAAGATTTAACTGTTTAATTTAATTTAATTTTACTGTTTCTATTTCCAGTGTTCTTAAACCCGGTCTCGACGGAGCAAGTGGTCAGGGAAAGTGGCCTCATCACGGTGGATTAGATTAGACGATAATGTTTGTGTCAATTTAGTGTTATTGTTCTGGGGCCATTTTGTTGATCATCATGTCGATGACGTCGGTGACGTCATTGTGATGTTTCTTATGAACAGTCGCTCGTTCATACGACATTTGACAGGTTGGTAGAACCCGCTTTGCTACTCCTAGCTTTTTGTAGTTTATCTCTGTAGAATAATCGAACTTTTAAGACTTTAAAGAGCTCGTTCTTAAAAAAAGTTAAGTGTCGTTTAAGAATTCGGAGTTGCCTGTGACACTCAGTTGCATGGTTTAAGTAAAGAAGACAAGAAAGAAAAAAAAAATACGTTTATTTCGTACTAGCTGACCCAACAGACCTTGTCCTGTTATTATATTTTATTCGAAAGACGGTGTCGCCATCTATTATCATAATAACGTTATTGTTGTTTTCCTCGGGAACAGCACTTTTTTTCGGGATGAAAGATACCCTATATCCGTTTTTGTACACCTGACAACGTATATGCAAAATACCAGGATGATCGGTTCAGTTGTTTAGGCGCGAAAAAGTTACAAACAAACAAACAAACTTACTTTCGCATTTATAATATTAGTTAGGATTGATGACTTTAAAGATTCTAAATCTACAAAGTCATATTTGTTAATACCTAGCGTATCTCTCTTAAAATTTCACGTTGCATTGTGTAGGTCGACTTCCCATTTATTTTCCTGCTCACATAATGGATGAACATGGGTTACTATGACTGGTGACAGCGCTGCACTCAAGATACACAAAATATCATAATGTCATCATGTTAAATTAATGGACGGGCAAACAAGCTCAGTTGAGTTCAAAATACTGATTTGTTTATAACATGATATCAACAAAATGGCTGCAGTGATTGTTAATAATATAAATTAGTAATTAATATACAATTGAATGCGTTAGATTAATTCGGCGATCTCATACAGCTAGTTTGTATTGTAAGGCTATGTATTTGATAGTAATTGGTTTTAATAAAATAATTGTTTAAAACTCATAATTGTGTTTCGTTAACACATCTTTCCACTCGGCCTTTCATATTATATTTTAAGATTATTATACAAATCTTTTTGTGTTTATAGGGAAGTTCTAACAAAGGTTTTGTAATCGAGAAATAGATACATAAATATACCTATACATTGACAAGAATTTATTTTACTCTTGGCACGTCGAGTGTACACCATGTGTCATCATCTGCCTGCCTTTTCCCAACTATCTTGGGGTTGGCTTCCAGTCTAACCGGATGCATCTGAATACCAGTATTCAACATGGAGCAACTGCCTATCTGACCTCCACAACCCAGTAACTGGGTAAAACGGTTCAATACCCCTTGGTAAGACTGGTTGTTAGATTTTCGGGTTTCTGACGACCCGTAACGACGCGACTGTCAAAGGTCCACGAATGACAGCCGGGACCAACGGCTTAACATGCTTTTTGAGGCACGGAGGTGTCTTGGTATGTAAAGATGGGCATCCATCCACGGACCAGCCGCGGCAAGCGTAGCTTAACCTGATCGATCGACCCGTGCGGCTGTTATTACTTGGCCACAAACCCTTCAAGTGTACAATAAAATTTAAACAATAAAATTTCTGTTGTGTCTGCTCAATTTATCGTCTACAATTTTTGTTCTATAATATTGTATCAATGTGGGGTAGCCACAAATCATATTGTACAGTACACGTGCTACGTTGTTGCACATGAATACGGTATCATTTAACGCAAATTCTCAAAAACTCACTCAAAGCATTTATTTCAAATAAACCAATTACAGGCACTTTTGAATTGCCAACGGGTCGGTCAGTCAGAAAGATGAAGCTAGTTGTCCATTCCAAAGCGTAGTAGGTACCTATGGCGCTGGCTCCACGAGCGAGAGAATCGCGACGAGTCCGCCCTTATATCGTCGGATAATCTCCACGAACGAGCGATAATTCCGCCGCGTATCGTCGCGAGTCGTAACGGAATCGCGGCGTTTCCGCGGCGACTCGTAACGGTATCGCCGCGTTTCCTTGACGACGCGTTGCGAAAGAAAAAATTCAGTTACGTGCCAGACGAGAGCGAAATATTTTCAATGTCAAACATTGTACTATTGTTTAAAAAACTTCTCGAAACGTCCTTGCTTAACGAGAGGCAACGCTGAAATGACGCTGCGTTTGACAGCGCGCCCGCTGCGCGCTCGTCGCGAGCGCGCGGCGGGCCCGCTGCTAGTCGCGGCGGGCTAGCGACGATGTAATGACGTTTCGCGCGCTCATTGCCACTCGTCGCATCGCGGCGATAATATCGCCGTGTGGAGACGGTTCCATAGAGAGTGTATAGAAATACGTGGCACGACGATAATATCGCCGCGATTCTCTCGCTCGTGGAGTCAGCGCCTAAGGAAAAGGACGGTCTAGAAACTCCACAATTGTAGTCAAATGAATTCTTGTCGATGTATAGGTATACCTACATCTTTTTGAGGCTGACTGTTCTCATGGGACAAAACCAAAAGCCCGAAAAATATGAAGCATCAGTTAACACATTTGTTATTTCGTCTCATAAACGTGACACTTGTCACACAGAACACGACATAATCACTACGTTAAACACCAGCCCTCAAAAATGAGTGGGCTTAACAATAGACTTTACACGAAGATTTACAACATACAGAGGGTCTATCTGAATATTACATTCCTGGGCCTAGGCACAGACAGAAGAGTTGCAGAAGGCTAGGTTGTGCGACATACCTACAGTTGCTTGGTTACGTCACATCATGTGACGTCAAAAAAATAAGATAGGGTGCTCCTTGGCATAGGATAGAAGTCATGAGTTCGTACGCTACACGTTGCCGCTTCTACTGATGAAGCCAACACTAACAATAATAACAAAGCTCATCAAAGCTGTACGAAATGGTCTGCCTCGTTAACTTATCGTGGAATTATGAAGTTTAGTTGAGATGACACAGGAAACAAGTTTCGTGCAGCCCTCCTGCATTACTTCAGTTGTATTTGTCTTATCGATGATTTTAGAATGTCACACATCACATCACATAGATACACACACACAGTCTCTCACACCATAACATACCACACCACCCCCCCAACAATCACATCTTATAACAATTATTTACTTTTAGGAATTCTTGCAAGTATTGGTAGAAGCAGGCCCTATTTACCTACCTGCTTGGTGGTCCGAGGGTCTGGCTTGACATTGGGCTGACGTTACGTCAGTTAGGGGCCACATATCGTGGTTTCATAATAATATACACCACTTGCCTTGGTACGTTTATCTTGAGTGTAGTAAAATGTACACAGTAATGCAACTCCGATTTATTGTTAGTTTAATCGGTGTGACTGGAATGTTTTAGATGCACTTTTTGCAATGTAATAGTTACAATGATAACATTAATGTAGGTACTTACTTTATCGAGGAAAGGTTCCTTTAAGTTAGACATGAGCATAGCTATTCACAGACGTTCAATACGCTTACGTGCCAAATCGGACATCAATCAATGTTATCAAAAGAGTCATCTAAAGGCTGTTCCCAAATTCAAAACTCGAAAATGTTGTCAGTTTAAATCAAATAGACGACCGCCAATCTTTCGACAGCTATTTAATTTGTTGTTGGGAGCAAGGCAAATAGTCATTGAAAACGTGTCATTTTCGATTCGACAACCTGTCGAATAATTGTAAATAGCTATGCAAAAGTTTTATTGATTCTGTGCTGGAGTACGATTGTCCATAAAATGTAAATATTTCTATCTGTTAATTAAAAAAAATCAATCTTCCTTCAAACTGAGTTCTGTGTTGTAACATTAAAATGTAGCGTCTTATTCACCACGTTACATAACCAGGCGTATAAATACTGAACTACTGTATCTCGTGTACTGTGAGCTTATGTCTAAAGAATGTCGGCTACAGCTCGGTTTACCTTTCTGACATGCGTCCTTGCACTACATTTATTTATCACATGAAACGTTTACTTTGCCATTGTGTGTAAGTGTGGATATGAACTTGTGTCTTTGTGTTATTAGAGAAAACAATGTAAACTGGGCTTTTATGCTATACTAGCGATTCGAGCTTGAATAAAAATGGAGATTTCTTAATGATGTGTAAGTTTAGTACTAACTAGGTGCTGCCCGCGACTTCGTTCGCGTAATATTTGCCTTGTAATATTCTCTCTTTTTTTTAGTAGCCGTAGCACAGATTTAACTATGGCCGTAGTAGTAAGTTATGACTTATAGCATCAGCTATTTGCCAGTGAAAGTCCCGGTAAAATCGGTTTAGCCGTTTTGGAGATTAGCCGGAACAAACAGACAGAGACAGCATTAATAAAAAACTATTTTTTGTTATACCTTTCATAACAGTTTAGTAAAATATGACAAACACACTTCAATTTTATTTATTTGTATTCGAATAGATTTATGATATTATATACAAAAACCATCTGGAATAAATTCTATAAATGACCAAACCATAGAGTTTATAAGAACAACGCGGTCACACAGACGACAAGCGACTTTAATTGTTACTAATTGTTTTACTTGTTTTCCATCAGAGTCATTTTATCAGTTCGCTATTTCCACTGCTAGTTATAAACCCAATAGGTGATCACAGCTTCCTGTCACAGACTCGGTGGACACCACTGTATTTTATCTAAATGTAATCTCTTAGGGCGCACACCTGCCGAGGCAAAGTGCAGCGTGTTAGTCACTGCCCAAAATCGATCCTGCAGGAGTTGAAAAAAAGTTAAGAATAAATAAACTTCTATTAGCCAGAGAGCGGTATCTAAGTGCAAATACGCGCGTCTCTGATTTTATTCTCGACTTTATTTTAAGGCACAGAATGTTGACATTTGTTTGGCAGTGACAACCGCGCTGCGCCCTGCCAGGTGTGCGCCGGCTCTTAGTAGCTTTCCCGGGTTAGGTCTATGACAACAGAGTATACTGTATTTTCAGTTTTTCAGTCCCACACGCATGTAAGCAGACAACTTGCAAGCGACGTGCTTCAATTTTAGGAACTGCGGGGTAATGAGAGTTTTCTGAAATGACGTTCGCCAGGTGGCAGCACTGACACGTCAGGTCCAGAAATCTGTCAAAGAGCCTATATTTTCTTTAGTCATGACTGAATGATGAACGAATGAATGAATCGAATGATAAACGTCATCATAAATGTTTTATATTGGAAGACCTCTTGTCACAGTGGTGCCAACTGGTGTCGTAAATTTTCACGAAAACCCTCATTGCGTAACACTATCAGTAGCAATAGCTTTCATTTTGACAATTCAACAACATTCATTGCGTTATTTACGTTGTTGAGCATACAAATTCTTCAAGCATATGAAGCAATTGATTAACAATATCCTTCAAAATTATTCAGATTGAGATCTATAGTATGTTATCAATTCGAGTGCTGATCAATATTGATGAAACCTGTCATTTGCATTTTCCTGGTAAACAAAGTAAACTTACCTATAAAATTTAATAATAATTCTGACAGATTGTGGGGCCATTTCTCCAAGTAACCCAATTTCTTTAATCTGACCCTTGAGACAGTGTGGGACGAAGCAATCTGCGTTCGCTTTCCATTTTAAGTCCAGAATGACTCGCTAAAAATACTGTTTTATTTATTGTACCACTAAATCTTGTAGATTATTGTGTCTTTTTAAAGTGGAATGTGAAGTTTAATCAAGTATGAGAGCTTAAGTTTCTCATATTACAATTTGTTGGGGGCTCAAAAGAATGAAAAAAAAAATAAAGAATGAAAATACATTTAGGTATGTAGGTTAAATAAATTTATTTTCTTTTCCTTTTTTGAGACGCACGTAGTTTTAATTTCGTCGTATTAACTTGAATGAGTAAAGACCAAAGACAATGTGCGAATAGTACGGGAGCCGAGTAGGCAGTCTGGCGACTGCCTACTGCCGCGCGTGTTTGTATGAAGATTTTGTTAGGTATGTAATTTAATGAGTTTCTTAATTGTGGGGCACACATATTAAAATGTAATTCACAGGCTTATGGTGATTTATTGAGGTAGGCATTGCTTTATATGCCTTTATGTAGCACAGACTAAAAGACACAATACATCAGGTAAAAACAAATGAAACTTCGTCTTCATCACTTAGGTAAACAAATTTCATCTTTATAATCAGTGTCATTGGCTTTGTCGTTCGGGTTAAATAAATAAATAATCGTTATGGAATATTCAGTTGGGTGAACCCACAATAAAAGTTAGCTGTTCTATACGTACAGACGCCAGCACATCAAGCTACTCGAAACTGTCAAATTTTCCCAATCAACTTTAAACCTTATACTTGAACGATAAAGTTGAAAATCTATTAAATAAATTTGACAGATTGTAGTAGGTGCATGTGCTGGCGTCTGTACCTATAGACCGCGTATCCATTCAGTTATTATATCTCTGATGTTGCATCGCTGTCAAAATCAGTGATTTTTATTCTTGTTTCAATAAGGTTGCTATTGGATTGTCGCTGTCAGAGGTAAAATAACTGTGTATCTATGGACTGTATTCCAATTTTCTATGAAACAGCTGATTTTTGTTTTGATAACCGACGATAAATTTCTACGCAAGGTCTAAAGGCTCCTACAAACAGGCGCGACACGCGATATAATCGCGCGCGGCACAAAGGCACCACCCGTTGCGCGATTTGCGGTGCCTTTGCGTCGCACGCGATTTATCGCGTGTCGCGCCTGTTTGGAGGAGCCTTAAAACCATGTGTTGAATTTATGGTTAAAGTTTACGCGTCGATGTCCCGCAATCTTTATTTTTATTTATTTATATATACTTTATTGTACACCACAAAAATATATGACATAAAAAATACATCAAACGCTACAAAATATACAATGGGCGACCTTATTGCTTTCTGCGATCTCTTCCACCAGGAAACCTTGGAATGGCTTGTGATTTTCCTGGACATAAAATGGGGATGTCGTTGGTGCAAATATTATGTATACAATACACTAAAATAGATACACAGATAGATACATATCCAAAAGTATAGATACTTAAATACATACATACTAAATAATACCTATAATATTATAAGCAACGAAAATAAAAGGAGACTAGATGATTGCAGTTAGGACAACAAGATCACAACGTCAAGTACTAAGTAGTAGTAACTGCCATCCAGTATATTGATTTGAATCCTAAAAGGTATAGATAGATAAAACGTTTAAACACATCAAAAAAGGTGTTTTTTTTTTAAATAACAAAGATTAAAAAGATAAATTGAACCATAGATACCTTAACTCATAAACATCTATAACGGTCGATCACTACTGGGCGGTGTGTTTCTCATGGTTGCACCAAATGGTATCTTAAGAAAACGAACTGTGCCAGATTTTTTGTAAAGGATAATGATAACGTCTTTTTTTTTCTTTATAAAAATCCAATCATAAATACATAAATTACCTCGAAAGTAACTGAGTCTATTAATGCATAGTAAGTGGCTAACTCTAAACAGGGGTGGCAATTTCTTCTACGATTTAGAATTCTGGTCTCGCGTCGGAATCTCCTAACGACCTAGTAATTACCTTTGAAGAGGTTCCCTTAAAAATAAATAAATTCCTAAAACAATACGTGACCGAAATGGCTATTAAGGATCCCAGTTTTATTTTCAATCGTAAATTTTTATTGTTTTTCGATAATAGAACAATATTTAATGTTTTATTTAGACTACACCCTTACCAATCTATTAAGACCAGCACCCTAATGGTATAACACACATTTTCAATCTCTATCTGAATCACTTTGAAGGATGTAACTAATCCAATGCTTCATATGTTCAAAAATTTGTCAGCTCAACAACGTAAATAGCGCAATGAATGTTGTTGAACTGAAAAATGAAAGCCATTGCTACTGATAGTGTGTTACACAATTACAATGCGTGCCACGAAAGATGAGACTTGACCCCGCCTCCCCCGCTCTTTCCGCCGCCCCTATGACGTCCGGTCCCGTCCCGCACTCAGAACTCGTACCGCTAAAGATACCTAAAATCGTGTACTGCGCATGTCAAACCACGTGGTCTGTCAAGTCTCATCTTTCGTGGCACGCATTGTACCCCGCAGAAAGGCAATGGCTAACTGTAATTCTAATAGCATATAGCTTGAGTTTTAGAGTTTCATTACCTATCATCTAGCAGACAACATAATCGTTGCTTACATTTTAAACTATCATCATATAGTGGGTACCTACCATAAACTATTCGACATTGATAAAGTCTGGCGTCATGTAAATTATAATTCAATTTTATTCTTCCACTAGCTGCGCGGATTCACCCGCATAAGTCTCGATCTCGTGAACAAATCGGGATACAAAGTATCCTATATCCTAATCCAAGTTCATAGTCGAGCCATGTGCCAAAAAACGAATTTCATCCAAATCCGTTCAGTCGTTTTAGCGTATAAGCGTAACAAACAAACATACAAATAATCAAATCTTTTCTCTTTATAACATTATTATATAATAAAAGTAGTAAGATAACTGAAACGAAATAAAGCTTTTATAAATTTAATCAATCCAGCCTCTATAAGACGATGTTTTCAATAATAGTACAACATAGTTGCAACAAATAAGCCAATCCAAGTTACAGATATCCCAACCCAATCTGAACTACGACCTCAACCGAAAAACAAAGGCAGCAACACATAGGAACTATCACAAAATGCCCAAATCCACTGCATCTAATGTTCGTAGGCGGAGCACACAGTCGTACGTTAGCACTCGGGGTCATCTCGCCTAATTTACTGCTCACCCCGGGCAGCCCGTAATACTCTCATACGGGATTATGGCTCATCCACCGCCATTATAATGGTTCAAATTGATTTACAATAGCACGGGTTAAGATTTACTAGGCTTGAGTGTTAAGCTGGATCAAAGGTCAGAGATTTGGCTAATGTGCAGGCAATTGGAATTGTGAGAGAGATTATAACTTGATGTGTAATTACTTGTTGAATGTATTAGTTTTGGTGATTGTGTTTTGCAATTTCGGATTATGGGTTTCTTGGGATGATGGCTGAAATTCAAATGAATATATATTATTATCTTAATCTGACTGACTCTTCAAAGTACCTAGCTGTGTATTGGTCTCTAAATCAGCAATGAACTGCTTCGGACAGATGATGGTGATAATGATTTTTGTAACAGTGAGCAGTGAATATAATATGCAGAATGAATAGCATAATCAGCCTCCAGCCTCCACTGCTGAGTGAGACACACCCAGGCCTCCTCTATGTCAGACGGAGTGGTCCATAATCAGTCACCACGCGCGGGCCCAGTGCGGGTTGGTGGATGTCACATGTCTTCTAATTTTTATTTCTAGGACATGTCGGTTTCCTCATGATGTTTTCCTTCCCCGTTTTGAGAGCAGTGGTGATGAAATTAAATACAGACAGTAAAGTGCCTGGCTGGGTTCAAACTCACAACCTACCACTCGCAAGTCGAGGCCGATACCACTGGACCACAATGCATTGCTTTGAATTAATAGCGCTTATTCATATTTATTAAGGTACATCTGGCAGTAAATTCCATCCCGTCTGAAATTGACACCCTAAATTAGCATTCAATTCCAAGAAAAGTTTCAGCCTGTCTGTTCAGAACAACAATATGAACCCAACAAAACAAATCTAGATGAACAAAAAGTACAAAATTCTCTGACATCCCAGCTATAAAACAATATTCTTACATATTGGACAAGTTAAAAACATCATACTTTATCCCACTTAGCTACTCCGCATTGTCGGTTATAAAAACTTTTTTCATTATCCTGTGTATAGGGAGCTTATTGAAAATAACAGTGTCGCGAGCTTCCTTTGTTTTATTGTAAATTGCTAGTCCGGGAGTCCGGGATTCAAAGTGTTTGTATGTCTTTGCGTTTCGTGATTGCAGATTTGCCGGGATTTTTTCGGTGTACCGGATTTACGAGTTCGATGAAGGATTTCGTTAAAGTGTCTTTAACTACTGGTTAATGTAACGAGGACTTGCGTTGACACGAAATTTACGACAAGTGAACCAGATATCATAATTTATTATTAGAAACATTATAACAAAGGTACAGTCATGTCTTAATTATAAATTCAATCATGATAATGTAATAAGTACACAGAAAAATTGAATACAAAGCCAAGAAAAATCCTATATTCTCAGATCTAATAAGAATATTTTATCCTTCTTCTAGTTTATTTGCACAGTTTCCTGCCCGAGCTTAGATATTCTCCGGGGAAGACTCTTCGAATCTTCCAAACTTGACGGCAGCGCTACATTCTTCGTTTCTGGCAATGGGTAACACAATAATCCACCGACTATAGCCATTACTCCAAAAACGCCCCCCGAAACTATTTGGGGCAGGGCATTGATAGGTGGGGCAATTATTTGACCCAGTCTTGACAATACTGATAAAAATCCCAACACAGAATTCCTTATAGAAGTTGGGAATAACTCGACACCATACAAGAACACTATAATAAAAGACATAAAGAAGAAAGTGTTACAGAGACAGGCAATCACCACCCTCGCCCAATGAGCGTGTTCAGGGATAATGATAACTATGATCATGAATGTCCCTGATAGAAAGCTTGTTCCCATTAAGAAGCATCTTCTTCCGAGAAATTGGAGTAAGAATGCAGCGGTGATGGTTCCTGGTATGAGCAGTGCCCCTGATATGGCGACGTTCATGTGAATGTCTCCACTCATCTTGCCGATGTACTGGGACACACCGTAGTACCCCATGCCACAAACAAAGTAGATGACGGACATACACGCGAGGTTTATAGTGAGCTTCTTATGACGGAAGATTTGCCAGAAACTCAGTTGGCTGTGTTTTAGAGAGGACTGTGCTGCATGATACTCTTCTATTTCGGTTTTGATCGTATCTGTTGGATGACGGTTGCTGAAATAGAACCTTGAGGTTATGCTTAGGTCTATCAGAAGCGTAGTAATCCTAATAGTAAATCCTAATTTCGTATAAATGCGAAAGTGTATGTTTAACATATAAATAGTTTATGGCCTGGAGGGTGAAAAAAGCATTTTTTCCACCAAAAATCGTATGAACGGGAGCAAAGCCGCGGGCAAAAGATTTTAGGGTGATACTTTCCAGGCAATAATTATGTGTTAAATTATCAGTTTAAAGGAATCTGATACTTACAACCGCGCAATCTTTTCCATCACAATCGTAGCCTTTGCGACATCACCACGATCCATCAACCACTTCGGGGACTCCAAGCCTAGACACCACAACGTGACACAGAAGAACATTGGAATCGACAGCACCAATTGGAAGGTGTCACAGTGCTTCATCAGATATGACAATCCTGCCAGTGACATATGGCTCACGTTAATCGGTACATGGAATAGGGCTGACACCATTTCTCTGTATCTGATTCCGCAGTATTCTACACAGAGGACGTAACCAGTGACGATGGAGCCCCCGATGCCAATGCCTTCAATGCAGCGCATGAAGATGAAGGATGCAGCAGTTGGCATGATACGGACCAGGCATCCTGCTATGGCGATGGTTAGGCAGCTCAGTGAGAACGTGGGTAGGCGGCCGGACCTGAAAATGGAAGTAAGTGTGAGAAGCATAATTGAAAGTTAATATTATATCCATCGACAATCGTCAACTATTCTGTTCTGAAATATTGTCATCATCATTTTAAGCAGAGTGGTTTGTTCTTTGTCATCTCACCTAATAATTTGATCTAACCTTTAAACTTTTACCAAGAACTTTTCCTAACCTTTTATGTATTTTTTTTTTCATGGGGATTTCCTCATGGATATCCTCCGTCTGGGAAGAACGGAGCATTATGTCAGATTCCAACCGACTAAAACCCCACTGTTCCTTCTAATACCATGAATCTTTTCCCAACCCATGATACTCCACATGCTACATACTACATTATTTTCAGCCATCACTTGAAAAACTTGCTTGCAACAGCAGTTTATATCGAAATTCAGTTTATAGCATTTTCAGATCACAATGTAAACTCTCAGGCTGGTGCTTAACGTAATTAATTGGAAACGTGTGCGAGCGTTCATCAATATTTTAAAATTAATTTTGAGAGACGCTTTTTCTGACGGGAATGTCGATGGTAACAAAATGGAGGACTGGTTTATTAAAACATAGAAAGCTGATAAAATTGTTGTGTAATCAATCGAAGAAAATAATTATAGGCTTGCTTGAAATATGGATTCATAGAAAATGATTTTAATACCTACTAAAGTGGAGATTTTGTTTCGCAGACAATAGTCAGCAGCACCATTTTTAGCAATACAATAAACAATTTTTAGTCTCATGCATTACAAATGGTGTTGAAGGTCGTATGTTCGAACCCAGACCCTTGTGAAAATTATTTCATCACTACTGCTTTTAAACCGGTGAAGAAAAACATTACGGAGAAAAAAATTTTTTTTATTCTAGGCCATGCCTAGAATAAAAAAATTAAGACATATGACATGTAACAACGTGTACTGGGCCCGCGTAGTAGTTTTGGCCCACTCCCTCTCACCGAGAGGACCTGTGTCTGTGTCGCAGCAGTGAGACCACATTATAGACTGAAAATAAGTACCTTACCTATCAGAGAAAAATCCAAACAATAAAGCGCCAAGTAACGTCCCAACATACAGCATGCTTTGAGAAAAGCTAACCAGCCACTTCCTATCGCAGACAATCCCGTATTTAGTCTGCATCGTCTCCGTGAAGACACTTCTGTCCCATACCGGTTCTTCACAAGGACAATGGTCTCCTGAGGAGTTACTTACGCCCCTGCAGGTATACTTCATCGGTGGAGACAGGAATATCAAACTCAGTACATGCCAGAATATTGGTAACTTCGTCAGGAAAAGAAGAAAAAAGAAATAGAAATGATAATATGTCATACGATGAAAATATTTTTCGATTGGATTTTTGATGATGTTCATTTTCAGTTTGTTGCGTTTGGATGGTTTTTGTTAATCGCGTTGGTTCTGATTGTTGTGTCATGTTTGCATTAAAAGTAAAATCAGCCTATAACGTTCCCACAGCTGGGATCAGGCCTCCTCTCTGTGAGAAGGAGGGGGTATTATGTTTCTTTTACACCATTTTATTTATTACCGACTTCAAGAAAAAGGAGGTTATAAATTCGACACGTGTATGTATGTAATATTATTGGAACTGCGTTATATTCATATATGACAATCTATTAGGACTTCCAAACAAATATACAAAATTTTATGGATGTACAAAAATTTTTGATGTATGTATTTATGTACCTATGTATGTTTGTCCGCGCATTTCTCCGCAACTTTTTTTATATTGGCTTACATTTACTTCAAATTAGGGAACAGTGCAAGTTTCATCAAAATCGAATCAGTAATTTTCAAGATATGGACTAATACGCATAAGTGTGACGGCCTGGCTTATTGATACGAGCTACGGGGGTAGTGTCAAAGGGAAAACATCTCAAAACCTTGGTCAAATTCTAGTGTAATATTTACAACAAAAATATTACCTACTTATTACAAACAAATATTCCTGTTTTTACTTAAAACTAAAAATTAAGAAATAAAAATGTTATTTAATAAAAATTAAAACGACTTCAAAAATAAATTAACTCAAAATTATGAAATAACTTTAATTTCAGAAGTCGGTGGCAAAAAACTAAAACTAAAATACAGATCCTAAGACACTTCCGAAATTGAAGTTATTTCATAATTTTGAGTTAATTTCTTTTTGAAGTCGATTTAATTTTTTTATTATTAGACAGGTTTTCAGCGGTTATCGTTAAATAAATATGTGTCGTCATTTTTCGAAATTACAACTCCAGCAAGTTTACTAACTAACTTTTTAGGAAGTTATTTCGATTCAAATTATGTTAAACTAGCTTCCGCCCATTGCTTCGCCCGCAAAGTATGTATGTCTATAAAAACTATCCTATGTCCTTCCACGGGATGCAATCTATCTCTTTGCCAATTTTTTATCGAAATCCGTTCAGTGGTTTAGGCGTGAAAAGGTAACATACAGACAGACAGAGTTACTTCCGCATTTATATTATTAGTATGGGTTAAATAAGTAGTTTTCCTAATTGGGTATAATTTATATTAACAGAATGTTAAAATGTAGCAAAACTTTTTACGATTACAAAAAACAAGATACCTAAGCAGCAACATTTAAGTGTCGTAATTGCTTCTTTACGACTTACGATACTAATTATAAAGAATATGACGATAATATTATGATAAACGACTTGAAGATTTGTCATAATTTTCCAAATAAGCAAAGTTTTTATTTGTGTCTTCAAATGTTGTAAAGATATATTTTTTTCATATGTCTCGATGGCAACTGGATTTTCTACTACGAATAAAATGTCATCTACCATCTTAATCTATACTTTAAATGTGTAACACTCTTTCAATCTCAATCCGAGGGTTTTGAAGAAATTTTCTAATCCATTGCTTCATAGGTTTGAAAAATTTGTCTGCTCTACAACGATAATAACGCAATGAATGTGGCTGAACTGTCAAAATGAAAGGCAGTGCGATCAATTGCCATTATATGGGTCTGGTCATCATAAAATTGCGGATGGCTAAGTAAAATTACGGATGGCTAAGTAAAATTACGGATGGCTAAGTAAAATTACGGATGGCTAAGTAAAATTACGGATGGTTAAGTAAAATTACGGATGGCTAAGTAAAATTACGGATGGCTAAGTAAAATTACGGATGGTTAAGTAAAATTACGGATGGCTAAGTAAAATTACGGATGGCTAAGTAAAATTACGGATGGCTAAGTAAAATTACGGATGGCTAAGTAAAATTACGGATGGCTAAGTAAAATTAACTCACTACAAAATTTTTTAGTTTTTCAAGGACTATGTTATGACAATATTCCTATTTCAGCAGTAGGTAGACCTCTGTATAACAGACGATATTTTCGTTTTACAAGAAAACACATTATCTAAAATCCTATAGGCGCCATAAAAAAACTTATCTCATTCAACAATAACAAAACCAATAACACAAATAAGGTTCGTATCAACTGTTACAGGGATATGCTCAAATCGCTAACATTTTGCTAACAGCTAAAATATACGTTCGTGAGATAATATTCAGGGCATTAACTGTTTCACCAACTTTATTTTGCGGTTGAGACTGGAAAGTTTGTGAGTTGTTTTGTAAGTGATTAAGTTGAGAATAGATTTTGGTAACGGCAAAGTTAAGATTGTAAGGAAATTCGGGGATGTGCAGATGTACTGAAGCTAGAAGTGTCAATGCGTTGGTTGCCTATATATTTTTTGGTAATCTACAAAGCAATCGACTTATCTTAGCCTAGCTTCTGGCAGCGATTTCGCCCGCATGGAATACAACTATATCATAAAACGTTGTATGCTTTGGCACTCGTCAACAATGTAACTTTCTATGAGTAAAATATATTTGATAATCGGATTAAGACTTCATTAGATTACCTCTGACGAACACCACCTAACTACCTCTTTCCTTTTAAATTATTAGTTTATATATACGACTGTATTGCCTGATATTAAATATTATTTTCTTTCAGAAAATACCCATTTAACGCAGAATATTACAACTTTCGCAGAAAGGACACACTTTGTATACATAACTCAAGGGAGTTCGTACACAAAGAGCGGGTTCTTTCTGAGAAGGTTGTAATATGATATTATTGCCCCTTGATACATCTTCTCTCACGAGGTTCTCTCTCGAAAACCATAACAGTTATTGAGCTGCAACTCATACCGTATAAAAATCAAGACCTTCAGTTTTATTGTCTTAACAGCTTTCTGTGTCCAAGGACCAGCCGATCAACTCTGTAATAACTTCACCGTGAAAACTTAAGTGAAGTGGACTTGAAGTGAGCTGTCATTCCACATGATGCTAGGGATTGACATTATTTATAGCTCACTTCACCTAAGTTTTCACGGTGAGCTTTTTTGAAGTGAAAACTTATTTAGGCGCGTTGGGCATTTTTTGAGATGGTGAAAAAACCATTGAACTCGCGACACTGTTACCGTAACCAACACCGCGCTACATTCGGATGTGTTCGGCTGTCCTCGGGATGTACTCGGTTTTAATATATATCCGATATGTCAGTGAGTGATGGCAAAGTATTCTGTTTGTGTTTTGTTTTTCACTTCTGTCGGCGCTCCCAGAGTGCCACTGATTTTTTTTTCATATTTTTTACTGAATAGACCACAAGGAGTTTGTGGCTAAGTAGGTTGGATTGAGGGGTTGATTACCCTTGGTTAAATAATAACAGCCGCACGGGTTGATCGAATCAAGTAAAGCTAAGCTTGCCGCGGTTGGTCCGTGGACGGGTGACCATCTTCACATACGAAGACCCCTCCATGCCTCGGAAAGCACGTTAAGCTATTGGTCCCGGCTGTCATTCTTGGATCTTTGACAGTCGTTACGGGTTGTCAGTGGCCCGAAAGTTTGACAACCAGTCTTACCAGGGGATATCGCATTACCCAGTAACTGGGTTATGGAGGTCAGATAGGCAGTCGCTCCTTGTAAAATACTGGTATTCAGCTGCATCCGGTTAGACTGGAAGCCGAACCCAACATAGTTGGGAAAAGGCTAGGCAGATGATGGAGACTGATATTTTCACAGTCATATCCAGCGTAGGTGTATATCAGCAAATGGAAGACGTCCAAGTAACGCCTTTGATAATGTATGACGCGAGGGCTGCCGTAGTCAGAATTGATTGATACGATTTTAAGTGCCGCATATATGAAATCACTTTTTTTTCATTCATAAGCTGTGTTTCAGCATACGTGGGAGCTGGCGCGGACATGTTTCAGGCCTGATATGTTACGGGTTATGTTTCATTACGTTTTAGGGTTACGTATCTAAAGACTTCAACTGGTGTCGCACTACATCCGATCCGAATCCGAATTAAATATCCGACTTCAATCCAAATTGGGAATGTTCTAAATTTGGACGGATAGAGTTTGGATCTAGTGCGCAACCTCCCATAAAAAAAGAACTGTGGTCACTTCGGACCGGCATTTCTCGGATTCGGATCGGATGTAGTGTGAAATCGCTCTAAAGTGGCAATTTTGACAATTACATAACATTAATTGCGTCGTTGCAGCTATGGATTATAAATTTCTTTTAAAATTTTTCGAATGTGATTGGAAGTATGTTGTAAAATGTGGTTGCTGTTAGATCTCTGTCTATCTTCCACATACCTTTCCGATAACTATAATCAACCACGGTATGAGTTATTCTTATAAAGTTCTTGCCGAATATAGAAGAAGGTTATTAGAGCAGCGGCCTTTATGGAGCAGGTTTACTAGAGTCACAAATGATTTCCATGATGGGATTTTCAAAACTCTCTAAGGTATAAGGTATTTGGTTTAAGGCTTTATTTTAATACGTTATAAGCAACATTCTTATAAACTAGTTGACCCGGCGCACTCAGAATCAATAAATTGGAAAGTGTATGAGAATCATACTATTTTTTTTGTGAATTGTTCCCATGTTTTAATAGTTATTCTGCTTTTTTTTTATTCGAAATGGGTTTGCTCTTGACTCTAATCTTCGTCAGAGATGACACAGACAAAGTCTACGATGGAGTGAGCTTACCCAAAAGAAGCCTGTTCACTCTTACATTCTTAAATCCAATGAATCAAAGATCATAAAGATCGGTCCAACCGTCCTTAAGTTATAAATGGTGTAACTAACCCGACTTTGTTTTATTTATATTATAATATATAGATTCATAAAAATGAACTCGTTGCAAAATGGTACAGCGTTTAATATCAATAAATCATTTGAATTCTAACTCACTGCAGGTTCGCGTTATTAATCATCTCACTGGCTTAATGTCGAGTATGACGTGGGAATATCATGTAGCTCCGCTTAGGTATGTACTAAATACCTATACATAGGTACATAATTATATGTTATGTAGCTACTGTATGCATTTTATATGATGATAAAGTTTTAAAGTCACCTGTTATTGTAATTTAAACCGTACCGTTACAGCTAGTTTCGACGAAAAACTACAATTTTATTAGTCCTCACTGTATTGTTGATCGATCTCCATTTTGTCTTAAAAATAGCAGACTGGTAAATAATTGGAAAAATCCAATTTTAAAGTCCGAAAATAAATTATTCAACATAAAATAGTAATTAAACATGTTCCTAAAGTGTTCCGTCTATCTAAC
Organism: Luperina testacea; assembly: GCA_927399505.1. Lineage (NCBI taxonomy): Eukaryota > Metazoa > Arthropoda > Insecta > Lepidoptera > Noctuidae > Luperina > Luperina testacea. The sequence goes on along the minus strand of OV656762.1, from coordinate 2,256,261 downwards.
TATCTTGCAAAAAGTTTCGAACGGCTTTCCCTTTCTGCTCTAATGAAACAACGCGACACGTACAGGCAAAAGTGCTTAGTGTCGCGTCACTAGCTATGGGCCTTATAAGCACATCACTAGTGCCTGCAGTCTGGATGTCGTTTTAGTCCTTTGATGAAAATATAAAAAATAGAAATTATTTATTGATTTAAAAATTAGATACTGTTTCATTGTTTTTTTTAATTAAACTATCGTAACCTGTAACTAATCTATAGTTACATGTAACGATAGTTTAATTCAGTTACATTTTCCGCCGAAATGTTATAGTTTTGAGTTCGTAACATAAATATTTGTGTAAGATGACAAGAGGGGCAATTCTCGTAATTTTAAGGACGTTCAGTCTCATCTCAGTCTCAATCTGTCAAAAGTACATCCAAAATCCCTACATTTTTGACAAATTTTTGACATTGATTGTCACTGAGATGACTTTTGCGACTATATTTTGAACATTTTATATTACGGGAATTGGTCTAATGTACTGCGTGACGTTGCATTTATTAGAATTTCTTTTGTTTCACTGTGACGTCAGTCATAATTTTTAAGTGGTCCTCCGAGGCGATTTAAGGCTTACAAATAAAATATGTTCTTATATTAAACGAATTGAGCTTGTATTTTTTCAAATAAATATAATTTCTATAATAGCTCACGTAGTACCTACGCACGCATTGCTATTTAATAAATAGTTGTAAAGTAAACCACATGAACAAATTTATATACATTTTATTTATTTTTAAAAGTATGTATATAATTACGTAAGTACATATAGTCTCTTTGTATGTTTAGGTATATTTGAATTAGAGAATTGCTTTTGAATTGTGTATATATTTCTTTAGAAACAAGCATCAGCGTACGTATTTTTCGGTTGCATATTAGAAAATCAAAACTTTCTCGAGCAAATTTCAAAAGAACAATAAACGAAATAACAAAATTTAAATGACCAAATGTCTTATTTAGAAAATTTTTAAAATCCCAATGTATCAAATGAACGACTGATCAAAAGTTGCTAGATGTAATTTTAAAATATCAAATCATTACTAATAAAATTAATTGCACTAACTAACGATTAATCTAATGTTTTTTTAAGATATTGTATATTTCAACTATGTATGAAATACCTAATGGACGACTCGCTTACAGCTTATTAATACTACGCGCTCGTTTTATTTCTAACGACGTCAGGTTGACGGAGCCCCGCTGCGCGGGGCTCCTATTTCTGTCTGCAGGGTTTAAAGGAACCTAACCAAACCGAACCTCGGGGTGCGTCTGACGTCGACCATCTTCTTCTGGTTCAAAAGCACAAAAACAGGCAAAATCAGTTCAAGCTATTCGCTAATATTAATATTATTTTTACCTTTTCAGTTAATCCATTTGATAATTAATAATTTATCCAGTAATCCATTTTGACCTTTAAACGATTTGGTCAATAGTGTAATAAATAATTTAAACACTGATATTCCAGACTTTGGTCAGCTGAACTTTTGATCAAATCACCATCGTTATTTTAAACTTTGTTGATTTGTACGTTGTTCTTTTGAAATTTGCTCGAGAAAGTTTAGATTTTCTAATATGCAACCTATTTTTATTTTCCTTTCTATATACCTACTTGTCTGTTTATATGCGTGTACATAAATGGTTAATTAAACAACAATTTACATAGGTAACAAATAACATACACAAGCCACGAGAACCGAAGCTGTACACACCCCATAGCAACAAGGTAAATATTATATTATATTATTATAATATATTATTTAATTACAAGGCAACTGGCCTTATAATTAAATAATAGAGGGAATTACTCGGATCAATTTACTACAGAATTGAGGCATTGTGGCCTCGTCTGCTCATGTTAGGAAATTGGTTACTATGTATGGTGGTAGCGACATTACTTGTGGTTAGAGTGTTATGTCTAATAATAATTTGGGAAGGGAACTTGGATAAAGGTTGTAAGGAAGTAGTTGGATGATGTTTTCTTTTGCAGAAATCAGAGTAGAAATAAATCGATAACAACAACCAATAAGGTCCTTCAGAAACTTCAAGTGCGTAGTACTCGCAACTGAAGTACGTGTATGGCCAGCAGGGTAATTCCGTAGAACACTATCAGTAGAAAAGGATCAAAATCATTTTGACAGTTCAACAATATCCATTGCGTTATTTCGTTGTTGAGCAGACAAATTTTTCGAACATAGAAAGCAATGGATTATCAATATCCTTCAAAATTATTCAGATTGTTGTTGATAGTGTCTTACGCAAATAAGATGCAGATTGACAATTATTACACAGAGGTAGATAATCCAAAAATCTTTCAACTTACAGCTTGATTTTGCATTCAGCTTTCTTAACGCCGAATTACAAACCAAGTTAAAAAGTTTATAACATTTTAATACATATTCAAATTAAAATAAATGCAGAATAAAAATTAAGAAAGACTCTTCCAAATATTATGAATACCAATAGCTGTTACTTAACGCCTTTCCTTCCAGTGAATGTTAATATTCCATCCGGGGACATATAAAATTCGCTTTGAGTGCACTCATTTCCAAGCGCGGCCACTTTGCCATAGCGTCTTAATATTTTATCTAAGCACGTCATTATAAAATAGATAATAGACATTCTAAAGATTGAAAATGTTGCTTTGTCAAGAACGAGTAGGTTATTCGAAATTAATCTTTCATTTTAGAAGTGCGGAGTACTGCGGAGTACCTTTATTATCTATGTAAATAAAAACGAAAATCTCTCAATGGGAGTGTGGAAAGAGGGAACTCACCTATGCCTGCGCGCATACTTGTGCATTATAATATCTCCCGCGCCGAAGGCTGGTCTCTGCTGAGATTGGTCACCATATTTACTTTTTATTTATTAGGGAAAACAAACAGTGACACTTTGCATTTTGTAGGAAGAAATACAAAAAAGATACGGCCAAATGTGTAACCAACAACATTTTCCACGGAATACACATATAAAATAATAATATTTACAAACCATGCTATTTCAACTAAAACCTTCAGACTATAATAATTTGCTATTATTTCTCTACACTCGAAGTCGTGGATGAGTATGTTCACCCAGGACAAACTGTCCAGTTAGATAGATCTAACTTCGAGAAAGACGTCAATCGTCGAATCCGACTCGGCTGGGCAGCGTTTGGGAAGCTACGCAATATCTTCTCGTCCCACATACCGCAGTGTCTCAAGACGAAAGTTTTAGACCAGTGCGTGTTGCCAGTGACGACTTATGGCACTGAAACGTAGTCGCTCACAATGGGCCTTATAAGAAGGCTATAAGTCACCCAAAGAAGAATAGAGAGGGCTATGCTTGGAGTTTCCCTGTGTGATCAAATCAGGAATGAGGAGATCCGCAGGAGAACCAAGGTAACCGATATAGTCCGAAGAATTGCTAAACTTAAGTGGCAGTTGGCAGGGCACATTGCTCGCAGACAATTGTCGCAGTCAATTGAGATTGTGGGCAGAAATGGCCGATGGAGCTGAAAGGTTCTGGAGAGGCGACCCCGTACCGGAAGACGTAGCGTTGGAAGATCTCCCTCAAGGTGGTTCGACGACCTTGTGAAGGCCACAGGAACCCGTTGGATGCGAGAAGCACAGAACTGGTCGAAGTGGAGATGCTTGGGAGAGGCCTATGTCCAGCAGTGGATATCTTTCGGCTGAAATGATGATGATGACAATAATTTAAATTAAGAAAACATTTCTTGTGTTAAATAGTAAAACAAAAATAAAAGCTAAACTCAGAAGGCATGCAAATGTTATTAAAATTACTATTGATTGACTAAGTATTTTGAGTACAATATTTTTGAATCTTTCAGCAGAAAGAGCAAAAATATCGATATGGTGGATTTTTTTGTTGTAATTAATTAAGTCGCCGCATCGCGCCGCCATGTCCGAAATTCGTTCTGGAGGACTTTTAAATAAAAACGAATTGCTGTACGGTTGTAAGCGCATCACTTAAGAACGGCTCGGCTGACATTTACCAACCCGCACTGGGCCAGCGTGGTGGATTACGGCCCATTTCCTCTCACAGAGAGGACGCCTGTGTCCCAGTAGTGGGAACGTTATAGGCTGATTATAGTAAAGTATCGCCTTTGTCTTAAAACAGACGCTTTTGCATAGATGAACCTAATACCCCTACAAGTCACCACTATCACTATCTGACACTACATTCCTTGAAGAATATCCATCTAATTACCTTCCACCTTCAACACTGGCTGATAACACAAGATTAACGTCACGGACGAAGATGTTAGGCTGCGCGCACACGAGCCAACTGTATCAGGAGCGTGCAAGTGATTTATGCACTGTGAACAGAGAGCGGCTCGATAAGAGCCGACGTGCAAGCCACCGGCGTAATTTAAGCTCGTGTGGACCCAGCTTCGCGATATTCGTCAGTCGAATTTATATTGGTGTTCTATTTTTAGTGTTCTTTTTACGAAATTTGAAATTCTTTCGTTTTATGTTGTTTTGGAAGTTTAGTGCCCACCAGTGTTATTAACTTTTTAATACAGAATTTGTTATCGTGTGCACCAGGATTGTGATTTTCATGGGACGTTTTTATAGTGTGGGTAGATTATTTGGATTGGGTTTATTTCAGTTTATGCTGAAAGACATGAAAGGTAATATTTAATATTGAGACTCATGCGTATCAAAGGCCTAATAAATAAAAACTTGACCAATACACCTGCTATGTTATGTCTCTACCACTCATGGTTGACTGTTTGATAATGCCACTGTCACTGTCCATTCCAAGGTTGCATGGAAGAGATTTCAGAAAGCGATAAGGCCGGCCATTGTATATTTCGTAGTGTTCGATCTATTTTTTATTATGTACTTTTGTGGTGTACAATAAAATATAATACAAAAAAAAAATTAGGCATTAAGTCCGCCTTTTTACCTTTTATCTAATCTAATACATATAACAACAAAGAGAAAATATTCGATTATTTGTATGCTTGTTTGTAACGCTTTCACAGTAAAACGGCTGCATGGATTTGGATATTATTTGGCGCTTGGGTAGACACTAACCTGGATCGTGGCACAGAGTACTTATTATCCCGATATTCTGACGGGATCGAGAAATTCAGACGCTATGAACATTACAGATTAAAATCTAATTAAAAAATGGCAATGCATTACATAAGTCATACATAACACAATCAAGTAACTAAATACGGCACACAGAGATAATCTTAGCTGTTCGAACTTCAGGTGTTTGTGTCAAAATATCTGGGAATGGACCAGACAGACAGACGTACGCTTACAGAGGAACACAGAGCCTTTGTGTCGGATTGCGTATCTTTTGGTGTATTGTTTGAGGAATGCAACTGATATTAGCTAGTTAGAGAATCCTTGATTGGGAAGTAGGGTTTCGTGTTCAATACTTGAATGCAGGGTCATGAAATAAGTTTTAGTCTTATTTATTCAAAAAGGCAATCACCTCTTTTATTGCAGTAATATTGGTGTACTGGATAATTTACCATGTATAGAAAATATTTGGGTGAATGGTTTCGGACAACTTTTGTATGTACCGTCGCAGTAATATTCTTTTACTACTATTAAATGTTGTCTTATTTCTGACGAACAAAATACAAAAATTCTTCTCCCTTCACAATTATTGTAATCACCTAAAAGCATTGACGAATATTATTTGGGCAAGGTTACTTCTTCTGGTATTTCGCAATGTAACTTGGGAACACTTGCTGCTGAATTTCTTGCATTATACAATGCACTTATTACATTTTTATATTATGGCACCTTTATGCCAGTTAAATGATATGCTAAGGACCTTATTTCCCTTCTCATCTCCTTGTAAATCTTCGGTATCGAAGTTATGATGTCGGTTGATGCTTTGGTTCGGCATTCAACAAATAATTATAATAAGTCTATATAATTTTTTACATATTAGTTTCACAATCTCCGCTATGCCTTACCGATTTTATAATTGCTTCATTTTCTGAATTTAAATAAAAAACGACAATTATATTTAAGAGCACGTGTGCGTCTAATGAGGTACGCTACACACACATACAAACCGCTATGCGTCGGATGCCAGGAACAAACCAACAAGAGCCTTTGCTACTTTGTTTTCGAAATTAATTAAATCACTGTTATTATATATATTCATGAAATATTGTTTGTACCAATGAATGTTACCTAGAACAGCAGTTTATACCTATATAAAAAATAAAAAATTACTAGATTTTTTTTATACCACTAATCTGGCAAACTATAAATCACACCGGCACGGCAATAGAAATTACACATTTTAGAAAAATTTCAAGTATCTGCCTATAACGCTTCATGAGACACTGACAGACAGACGGACGGACGGACAGCGGAGGCTAAGTAATAGGGTCCCGTTGCCCTTTAGATACGGTACCAAAAAATAATATTCTCTGAAGTGGCATAAGACCGTGGTTTCCTCGAATCTATGATTTCAAGAAGCATGTACTCCTAATAAAACTAGTTTTTCTGGTTCTGGTATTTTCAGGTTCCAGGGGGCCTAAAAAGACCACTTTGGCAGAATCATAAAAGGACAACATTATGAATCATAATATGGCATAGACAGTCCGTGTTTTTCTTTTTTAAAGAATCGTCTATTTGGGGATGCTCGTCTAAAACGAGCATCCCCAAATAGACGATTCTTTATATTGCTGATTTCTATACTATTGATGCCCGTTATAAAACAAAACCAGACCCCGTCCCTTTTTAATAAAGCGGAGTTTTTCGTCCAGGATCACCTTCCATTTTAATTATGGATTTTACTTAAAATACAGGACAGTGAATAACAAAATTAGCTAGATATTATTCCGAGAAAATTACATTTATGTAGTTTATATAAATTGCCATTTATACTGACATTAATTGAATTATAATTTTATTACGACATTATATTAGTACCCAGGAATATAATAATTACTTATCTTTGATATATTACAACTCCTTTGAATATTATAATATTGTTGTTTAATTTATTTATAGCTGTTTATATGTAGGTAGGTAGGTATAACTACATGGACAATTTTCTATTATTTTTTGCGAATCTAATAAGTTATATTGAGCATTCAGGCTCCTTCAAACAGGCGCGTGTTTGCAGGAGCCTTTATAACAAATAGGACTTCTTTTGTCCATTCTGTTATAATGTATAACTACTAGTATAACTAGATGGACTGACCCTTATTACTAAACAAATTAACTACCAACTTAAATTGTCCGTTTATTCAAATCAAAACTGTCTAGAAATGACACTTGTGGCTTATTCAAAATCCACCTGTCATTTTTTGACAGTTGCGATAAAATGGCTTTTATATTCAAACCACACCTGTCATTCTTTGTCAGTTGTGATAAAATGACTTTAATATTATTCAACCCACGCGTGTCATTCTTTAACAGCCGCGATAAAATGGCTTTAATATTCAAACCACACCTGTCATTCTTTGAAAGTTGTGATAAAATGGCTTTAATATTCAAACCACATCTGTCATTCTTTGACAATTGTGATAAAATGGCTTTAATATTAAAACCACAACTGTCATTCTTTGACAGTTTTATGATATGGCTATAACACGACAAATTGACTTAGGGTGCCTAAAAATAATTTCCCTGGCTGTACTTGTTGTACTTACTTAGTACCTACTTTTAATTTTCCTATCACCTAGGTATTTCTGCTAAAAATGATTATATGTGAGTATTCCAACTTTTTTTGTAATATTGAAAAATCAATAGTCGTTAACAAAATTGCGTAGTTTGCAAAGCGAACTCGCTTTAATTTATAACAATCTTGTTCCAAGAAACCGATTTTAATTAAAACGGAGTATTCTGTAACTCTCAAACACTTCACGGTAATAAGGATACTATCTTAGGTCGCTTGGGCTTGTACCGGAAATGTTCCCAAAAGTTATAACAACATACTAAGTACTTAATTTCCCTTGAAACCTTAATATTATAGGTAATTAATGAATATAATACCAATAAGAAGAATTATTTTTGAGTTTTACTAAGGGGCATCGTATTACCCGGTAACTGGGTTGGAGCCATCAGATAGGCAGTCGCTTCATGTAATTATTTTTTAGCCCTTAATGTCCCACTGCTCGGCAAAAGCCTCCCTACTCTCGTTCCATCTCTGTCTGTCCAGAGTTGGCAAAGGACCAACCTTTGTCAAAGAGGTCCAGCTCATTCCGCCATCTCCATCTGGGCCTGCCGCGATGTCGTTTGCTATTAAGCGGGACCCACTGGGTCGCAAGTTTGGCCCATTGATCGTCCGAAATGCGGCAGATGTGTCCAGTCCAATTCCCCTTAAGTGTGGCAGCTTTCCAAGTGACATCAGTTATTTTAGTGATGGAATGGATTGTTGTATTCTTAACCCGGTCTACAAGTTTAATACCCAGAATCCTCGTTCATAGCTCTCTGGTAAACCTCGAGTGTGGACCTCTACTGAATTGTCAAAGACCATGTTTGAGAACCATACGTGAGGATGGGAAGAATACACATGTCCATGATCGCCCTTCACTGGAACTTTCATGGCCCTGCAATAGCTCTTTCAGGTATTTTCGATGCGTCTTGCAACTTCTTTGTTTTATCTAGCCTGGAAAGAGACTATTTGACCAAGATAGAGATACTCTTCGACATATTCAACCTCCCTACCCACCACAGTGATCCTGCGATGCACGCTGTTCGTCATCAACTTGATGACATATTCTTTTGAAGTCTAGAAGAGTCTCTATTTATAATAAAAATGTTATAAACATTTACCTAAACGAAAGAAAGACGTTAAGTACCAGCTATCGGTATTCATAATATTTGGAAGAGTCTTTCTTAATTTTTATTGCGTATTTATTTTAATTTGAATATGTATTAAAATGTTATAAACTTTTTAACTTTGTTTATAATTCGGCTTTAAGAAATCTGAATTCAAAATCAAGCTGTAAGTTGAGGAATTTTTGGACCTCTTTGTAATTGTCAATCTGCTCCCTGATTGCGTTACACACTATCAATCACAATCGGAATCAATTTGAAGGATATTGCTAATTCATTGCTTCATATGTTCGGAAAATGTGTCTGCTCAACAACGTAATTAACGCAATGAATGTTGTTGAACTGTCAAAATGAAAGCCATTGCTACTGATAGTGTTACGCAACCACCCGTCTGGTATTCTGGTTAGACTGGATCTGACCTCAACATACTTGGAAAAACGCTAGGTAGAAGATGATTAAGAAGAATGTTTTTTTTTAATGATATAATGTTTATAAGATGTTACAAGGTTGTTAAGGTACAATTACGGACCTTTTAGGGCACAGAAAAAAGTTAAAAAAAAAATTTAAATGAAATAAAGAAATAATTCACAATTTTCAGATATTAATAGTTATTTATCATGTCCGAGATGTTTCACCATCTAACCTAATAACAATAGTCCTCCAGACTTTATCGGTCATGACGACCGATCTCAAAGGAGAGCCTTCAGCGCGGGAGATAATTATAGTGCACAATTGTGTGCGCAAACACAGATGACACACATAACGGTGACTAACATAACTAGATCCTTTTATACCAAGATTATCATATTTTAATGTTTATTGTCATCTTATAAAATGGTGGTCACGCTGTGCTGTAAAAAAAGCATTTTCAAGAAATAAAACAGTACGATAGGGGTGCTCCTGGCCCAATAGTCTTTAAGTACGTTAGCCGGCCATATTTCCTGAATAAGGGGGTATCGCACTATTGTGCGAAACATGAGAATGCAGTACATTTTATGAGCGGCAGGCGACAAACACTTACATACTTTCAAGAAAGGTATACTATTGTGAATTGTAGTTTATTTACAATCAGTTTCCTTTCGGGTAAATGTGCATATGCACGAGCGACATGAGTCGTAGACAGAGGCAACTGCAAACGTCGATACGCGTCGGCGGCAGTCGCTGAAACGCATGTGCATGCACACTAAGTGAACGTATTCTTATTTTAATTGTTTGTTTATTTATAACTAAAACATTAATTGAAAATTTTTCATTAAAAATTAATACACTTATCATCCACATTGCCCAAAGGGTAATGTAGAGTGCTGTGCTCCAAGTTTCCTACGTTATCGAATCAGAAATTAAGGGATCCGTAGGAGAACCAAGATAACCGACCCCAGCGCAGGGCACGCCACGATAGTGGCGGTAAGACCCCTCTTTGAGGAGTGGCTAGAGAGGCGTCACGGCGCCCTCGCCTACCACCTGACGCAGGTCCTCACCGGACACGGAAGTTTTGGGCGGTTCCTGCACATAATCAGGCGGGAGGAAGCGCCCGGGTGTCATCACTGCCAGGACCACCCAGAGGACACGGTGGAGCACACGGTGGAGGTCTGCCCCACTTGGGCGGAGCACCGCCGTGTCCTCGTTGAGGCGATCGGCAGCGGCGGCGACCTCTCGCGTCCGGGCCTGGTTCAAGCCATGGTCCGGGGCGAGAGGGGGGGGCAGTCGCCTCCTTCTGTGAAACAGTCATGCTAGCGAGGGAGGCGGCGGGACGGCTGAGGGACAGAGCCTCCCGTCCCAGCCGCCACGGGAGACGCTCCGGGCGTCCGCGTTGGGAGCCGCGCGACGACTCCCGACCACCGTAGGCGCGGGCCTGCGGGTGGTCAGTAATGGGTAGCTCACCGTCCGATCAAGACCAGGCCCGTGCCGGACGACGCGTACGTGTTCCACGTGCGCCTCAAAGAGATCTCAGCATCATTCGGAGGGGCCCGTCAGGGCCGAAGCCTGCCGGGTCAGCGGGATTGTCCGAAAGGGTTACCGCTGGCTCGGAACAAAAAGGGCTAAGGAAGGAACACGGTTGAGTTTTAGTCAGTAAGAGTCTGACACTTCCTTCCGCTCCACCCAGAGCGGGAAGGGTCATTTGATGATTTCCCATCCTCAGAAAAAAAAAAACAAGATAACCGACATAGCCCGAAAAAGTGCCAAACCTAAGTTAATTAGTTTTTTATGACATAAAGTCCTTTTTTTATCCAAACCAGGTTATACAACTACCAAGAATCATCTAAGATGAAGCTCCACTCGCTGCCTCCTACACCCACACCATACCACGTCTGTATTGAATGTGTACGGAGGCACGGAGCACAGAGCACTCTCCACAGCGGACAATGGCCGCCGGCAGTGTGACCACGATCCACTCAAACCACTGCCACCTTTCGCTATTAGCCCTCGTGTTAGTTTAGTTCGATACCGTCTTTGGGCTTTAAGGACTTCTCCTTTTTAGGGTTCCGTACCCCAAAAGGAGAAAACGGAACGCTTATAGGATCAGTTTGTTGTCCGTCTGTCTCTCTGTCTGTCAAGACCGTTTATCTCGGGAACGCGTGGAGGTATCGAGTTGAAATTAAAACCATATACTCAAAGTCTACAGTCCCTTGAAGCTGTAAAAAAATCAAACTTCAAAGTTAACGTAAAAAAAATATGGCCGTTTATGCCACAAAAAACGTATATTTCGACACTCTCAAGGGATTCAAAATTTACAGGGTACTTCCCGTTGACCTAGGAAGGATCATAAAATTTGGCAAGAAGCAATGTCATGTAGCACAAGTGAAGGAAATAACCCGAAAACCGTAAATTTGTAGTTAAATGCCTACAAAATTGAACGGAACCCTCTCGGTGCGCGAGTCCGACTCGAACTTGACCGGCTTTTTTAGTCTAAGGCACATTTTTAGGTATTAGTTGCTATCAATCACTTAGATTTCTAGTTTCCCCGACAGTAGCAGATACCTAATAAGCAGTTTATGATTGTTTTTTTATTTACTGTTCTTCTCTGTCCCATTCCTACCTGAATAATTGTACAATATAATCTAATATAATATAATCTAATATAATATACCTAATATAATATATACACATATATATATATATATATATATATATTAATTAATCAATTCCTATATTAATTAATATATATATATATATATTATTAATATTATACAATATAATAATTGTATAATAATAAGTACTCGTACAATTTTTATCACATTATAATATTACTCTGGAATCTCCTAACATTCGTTCTCTTTAGACTGCCTACGTTAATCAAATCAAGCTCTAGGTCCCATCTGTTACACATAGCAGCCCGAAATTAATTGAATCGTTCTTTTTTAATAACTTTTCAAGCACACTTTACAATAAAAAAGAAACAGTAAATTCGTCCTACTAACGTCGGCAGTTCTTGCGAACATATTTTTTTCCAAATGAAATTCAGTTTCAATTATTCTCAACCAGCCATAAATTGTAGAACTCTCGGCTTATTGATATTTTTGTGTTCGCAATTTGTAACTATTTGGGAGCGAAAGAGATTGCATTTTATGTAGAAAAAAGATAACTATTTAATTATGAAACGAAACAAAGCATGCCTGAATCCTTCAAAGTTTAGTATTTCATTAATTGTTATAGGATTTCATTGAAATCGTTTGTGGCAGTTACGATTATTATTCAGTCATGGAAAATTGTGGTCCCTCGTACTTACATGGGACTTAAATATAACTGGTGAAACTGTTAGTCCTACTATAGGTACCTACACATTTGCCTAACTCTTTGGGAAATATCAAGCGTGATGCTATGTTTATGTTATGATAAGTGACTACTTAAAATTCTATCTAATTGTAGTAATACCTAGTAATAGACCTATTGACCAACGATCCATTGAAAAATTTTAGTTTCTGGCTAAATAATAACAGTCGCACGAGGCTAAGCTAAGGTTAAGCTACGCTTGTTGCGGCAGTTCGTGGATCGATGACCATCCATAACATGTCAAGACTTCCCGTGCCTTGGAGAGCACGTTAAGTCATTGGTCATCTTTGACAGTCGTTACGGGTAGTCAGAAGCCCGAAAGTCTGACAACCAGTCTTACCTAGGGTTATCGTATTTCACAGTAATTGGATTGTGGAGGTCAGATGATCAGTCACTCCATGTAAAGCATCAATAGCAACATCATCTCTACATTTAGCTGCAACCAGTTAGACTGTTAGCCAACCCCAACATAGTTGGGAAAAGGTTAGGTAGAGTGATTAGCTAAGACTGAGAAAAATATTGCCAGGATCGCCCAGAGGACATGGTGGAGCATACGGTGGAGGTCTGCCCCGCTTGGGCGGAGCACCGCCGTGTCCTCGTAGAGGCGATCGGCAGCGGCAGCGACCTCTCGCGTCCGGGCCTGGTTCAAGCCAAGGTCCGGGGCGAGAGGTAGTGGGGGGCAGTTGCCTCCTTCTGCGGAGCAGTCATGCTAGCGAAGGAGACGGCGGGACGGCTGAGGGAGAGAGCCTGCCGTCCGCCGCCGCCGCGGGAGACGCTCCGGGCGTCGGGAGCCGCGCGACGACTCCCAGCCACCGTAGGCGCGGGCCTGCGAGCGGAGAGTAATGGGTAGCTCACCGACCGATCAGGACCAGGCCCGTGCCAGACGGCGCGTACGTGTTCCACGCGCGCTTTAAAGAGATGTCAGCATCAAGAGAAGGGGCCGAAGCCTGCTGGGTCAGCGGGATTGTCCGAAAGGATTACCGCTGGCCCGGAACATAAAGAGCTAAGGAAGGAACACGGGTGGGTTTTAGTCAGTAAGAGTCAGACACTCCCTTCCGCTCCATCCAGAGCGGGAGGGGTAATTTTATGATTTCCCATAAAAAAAACAGGAAAATCTTGATCATTTTCTCAATGCACTTATTGTGAATTTTAATAAGACCAGAGGTTAGGATCGATACAATCAACGATCCGTAATCGAATATAAGAATCAAACATGCTTAAAATTGTTTAATCTTACGAAATGAAATATTTGTATTTTTTGGTTGCGACCACTCGCAACAATGTACGGGTTGAACAAGTTTACACGACAGCTGTCAACGTAATTGTTTATTTTAAATGAAAAATGGATTGACTTTTAGTGTTTTCAGTATTTTTTTATTGTTTCCTTTAATTTTTTTTTTACAAAGAGTCAAATTTTAATTAATCTTTTTATGGACACACTATAATATTTTATTGTTATTACGTCTGGAGGCGTTTAGTGTCCTTCAAAGTGTTAAAAAACAATTTTGACTGAATAAGGAAAATCGATAATATAAAATTGTAAACACAACTGGGGAAATGTAGGTATCCTAAACGTACACTTCTACCTAACCATTCAGGGATTACAGGCAAGTGTCACCCAGCTCGCTCTCTTTTTTTTTTTTTAATTGTGTATGTTTAAAATACGTAATGTAGAATACGTGGTTTCAATTTAATGTGATAACCTCATCGCCATCCACACTGTATAAATAAAACAAAGTAGGGTTAGTTACACCATTTATAACTCAAGAACGGCTGGACCGATTTTTAATATGGTTGATTTGTTGGATTTGTCTCCACCCCGAGTAGCAGAATAACTATTAAAATATGGGAAAAATTCACGAAAAAAAAATCATTTCCTCACATTTTGTTGGGAACAGCTTTTTTGATGACATCTCGAGAACGGATTGACTGATTTCGATGACGGTATGAAGTTCGCCGGGTCAGCTAGTTAGTACATAATAACATATACCTATACATATATAGTACCTAAAATTAATTCCGGAAAATGACACGTGTTCCAGGTAGATTATGTAATAACAGTCGGAATTACAATAGTCGCATGAGCGCACATAATCCCACAGTGTAAGCTAAGCCTAAACCTAACACGGTATTGTATGCTCGTGATTATTGAATCCAGCTGTTTGTCCACACGGTTCAAGTTGCGGCAATTAAGTGCGAATTACAGGAGAATTATTGGTACTGAAATTAAATGAGGGGCCCGTGTCTAAATAATAACAGCCGCACAGATCAATCGATCAGGTTAAGCTACGCATGCTGCGGTTGGTCTGTGGATGGGTGACCATCTTTACATACCGAGAATCCTCCGTGGCTCGGGTCCCGGCTGTCATTCGTGAATCTTAGACAATCGTTACGGATAGTCAGAAGCTCGAAAGTCTAACAACCAGTCTTACCAAGGGGTATCGTATTACCCAGTAAGGGGTTGTGGAGGTCAGATAGACAGTCGCTCCATGTAAAATACTGGTATTCAGCTGCATCCGGTTAGACTGGAAGCCGACCCCAACATAGTAGGGAAAAGGCTAGGCAGATGATGACGGTACTGAAATGAAATGAAATATTTATTTCTGTAAGTGTATATTTTATGACACTTTTGCACGTCAATATTTTGTTGGTCAATATTTTAAAACTAGATGACGCCGGAATGTCCTAGCTGACTGATCCCTGAGAAGAAATGCCAAAACTAACTTAGGTGATGGTCTCTTTTAAAGTCCTAACATTATATTATTATTATGATTTTATGTGAGTTTAACAATCCAGGGCCATGTCCCGTGTCATACTTAATTGTTGGGCTCTTGAAGACATCAATACAGGCAATAGAAACAGGAGAAATTAAAATACTATACTATAATGGTTAAGGAGAAAGCCTTAAATTTTAGTCATGTTTTCTGAATTTGAGAAATTTAAGTGAGGTAGGTAAACTATGAAAAAGAAAAGATGTAAAGAAATAATTAAGTTTATTTGGACACAGTCCCAGTTATGTACAGCTAATTTGGTTTATGTTACGCGGTTTCAGGTGAAAATCAAGCCAACCATTTTTCTGTTTTTGTTGCAGATGATTATTGCCTAAAAAACGAACGCAAAAGGAACATTTATTTGGTTTATATTTTAGAACATTCTGAGCATACTAGCAGAAAATATAAAGGCTTAATGCTTAGCTTAGCGCTTTTTTAACAAGATATATTTGTGGTACATTTAATCTATTCGTTGGTACTGCAAGAACAATAAAATTACATTTAATTGATACGTCTACAAATTACGAAATCGGCAACACACCTTGTCCCCAGTCATTTCAACAAAGCCGTACTCATTACTTTCCCACTGCTAATCACAGAACACACACCCATTAAAACATTCTTAAAACACACATTCCATCAATCCCACTCACACACACAAACTACAAATGACACTATGAATGCATTTAATCTTCGGAACCGCAAAGGGGCGCAATATCGCCGCGATGAGCATCACACAATGGACCCTCGATCTCTCTGGATATTAAGTTTCCGTTGTCATGACAATGAAATGCCTAGCCTAGGCATGATTGTCGGATAGACTACGTGTATGAATTAGCTTGGTCCATTCATGGAGGCATTATTCATTGTTATCTTCATGTTCCGTTACATGTGGTGTAATCAAGATTGGAAGTGTTTGATCTCCGTTCAAATGAACGTCGGTGCACCTGCACTGCCTGAACCCTTGACGATCTGAACAACACCTCTGACGCCGCGTTAGAGGTCGCCACCATTGGCTTTGCTACAATATACTCGTAATATAGATGTACCCGTTGATACGAAAATAAGAGGCGTTTAATCTGTGCTACTTCTCATCATCATCTGCCTAGCCTTTTCCCAACTATGTTGAGGTCGGCTGTGTTGTTGTTGTTGTTCCAATCTGTACTACTACTAAATAATAATAATACCTGCCTATTATTGTCCTACTACAGAGCTATCACTAGTCACCGGGGCGGTTTTAGTGAGGTAAAAATCCCACACTCCCCGACCTCCCTCCCCGGAGGTCGGGAGCCTTTTGAAGGTTTCCCCCGACAACAAAAAAAAAAGGTATATACTTTTTATTATTATGTATATTGTATATCTCACATTATATCTATATAAATATAGATTATCTTCTGTTTTGTGAATGTGAGATCACACTAATATTATAAAGGCGAAAGTTTGTGAGCGTGTGTTTGTGTGTTTATATGTTTGTTACTTCTTCACGCTCAAACGGCTGGACATTTTATTTTTTGGATCTGCAGAGGTGGGCGATTTGGTTATAGTGTCTTGCTTGGGCTAATACTATCATACGAGTAATTGATTTTCCGTATTCAAATGTATGTTTTTTTGGCATTGTTGTTTTTGGGTAGATCATTACTGTATTTCCATGAATAAATTAAAGTTTAAGTGAAGCTAGGATTTATTTTATAACGTTTTCAGTAACACTAGGTGGCACCTAACTGTATGCCTAAATAAAAGCGCGCTGTTATATATTCCCGCACTACCTACACTGGGTCCGCGTTGTAGATTATGGCCCACTCCTTCTCACAGGAGAGGAGGCCTGTGTCCCAGCAGTGGGAACGTTATAAGCTGATTATGCTTTTGCTATGTTCTATATTCAACTTTTGCTATGTTCTATATTCAACTTTTGCTATGTTCTATATTCAACTTTTGCTATGTTCTATATTCAACTTTTGCTATGTTCTATATTCAACTATTGCTATGTTCTATATTCAACTTTGGCTATGTTCTATATTCAACTTTTGCCGCTGAGCCGAGAATTGAAAATCCAACAACGTGCTTTTATTTAGGCATTCATTCAGGTAGAACTTAATCTAATAACCAGTTTCAAGTAAAAAGATGCCATCACAGTCCTAAACTATGACGTCAAAGGCTAATGATTATCGCAACAGCGGTGCTATTCTGTAAAAATCTCACCGTGAAAACTTAGGTGAAGTGAGCGTGGAGTGAGCTGTCAATAGTGTCAATTCCTAGCAAAAACAAACTCACTTCACCAAAGTTTTCACGGTGAGATTTTTACAGAATCGACCGGCTGTAGTATATGATTATTGTTAGTCAACTCGATTCGTTATGACTTACGTGTAGGTGTAGTAGGCTCGAGTTGTCGTGGTTTGGCTTGTCGGGGTCGAGTGTTCCGGGTCGAATTGTCCTGGGGTTAAATTGTTCCGGGGCTGAATTGCCCGGATCGAGTTGTCCTGATATTGCTAAGATAGCCTTTACATTTTTTTGCAATTTGCACACATTCCTGCTAATTTCTTGCAACGGTATGCATGACGCAGTATGCAGTATGAACTGACGGTGTTGTATATCGAGGTATGGGGGATAACAGTTTCTTATTTGGGATTCATCCCAACTACGGAACTCTTCGTTCTGCGTGGTCCGACACGCACTTGGCCGATTATTTGGTTTTCATTTGCAGAATTTGTTGTGTTCCTTTTAGTTTATGCTAAATAAAATGTTTTTTCTTTTCTTTTTATTATAAAAATATGTGAAGCTTGAGTTCATCTCCTGTTTCGAGACTGCACCGGTACTCGGCAGGATGCGTAATTCCTTGTATAGAATATAAATAAATTTTCTTATAGAAAATTGAAATATTCTCGCCGGGAAGCGGATATTTCGTGCCGCCTTGAGATACAGCGTGACTAGCATATGTTGACTGTTCCTAGTACCTATTTTATCAACAACTATGGTCTAACTTCATATATTTACTTAGATTTTTTTCAAATTCCGTCTGAGCCTGCAGAGAAGGGGGACTCCCCTTCTCTGCAGGCTCAGACGGAGATGGCGGGATGAGCTGGACTCCTTTCATAAAGATTGGTCCTTGCCAGCTCCAGAGCTGGCAAGGACCAATCTTTATGAAATCTTTTTTCACCTCTCTCTGTCCTGACAGAGAGAGGTGAAAAGAGAGTAAGGAGGCTTTTGCCCAGCAGTGGGAGATTAGCGACTAATAAAGAAAAAGTCACAAAATTATTTCTAGAATATTTTGCATCTAGGTGTATGCTTGTGAGAATTGAGTCTGTGGTCGCACCTACGATTTAAAATGCATTCCTAAAAAACGAGCAGTGATGGCGTAGTAGTAACGGCCGCGACTTACGGGTCGCAGGTCGTGGGTTCGAATCCAGCCAAGCGCATTACTTTGTGTAAATAATTGCATCACCACTGCTCTCAAAACGGTGACAGAAAACATCGTAAGGAAACCGGCGTGACCTAGAATAAAAAAATCAAAGAAAATATGTGACATCTACCAACACGTAAAGCAAAGGCTTTACGTGCTTTCCGAGGCCCAATGGATCCTGCGCCTTATTATTACCCGGTTGTGCCGGATTGCCATCCCATCGGACTGTGACAGTAAAGGAACAGAGAGTGCGCCTGTGCTTGCGCATATACTTGTGCGTTTTACATACGTACAGTACCCGGCGATAAATATTGCACATCGACCTTCGGAAAGAGACAATCGGCTAATTTCGGCTTCGTAGAGCGTTATCTCTGTCGCACGAAATACAAACAGTCCGGTATCTATTAGGAGCTGTTGAAACAATTATGATTTGCTTGTTTTGATAATTATTTTTATTCTTTGTAATAAAACCGTTTAAAAAATGAAAAAAAAGGTAAGGTAAAGGTCGATGTGCAATATTTATCGCCGGGTACTGTACTGCGTACCCAGCTAATCTCCGTTAAGATTGGCCACCGTGACCGAAATCGGTCGGGAGGATTATTATTATTTTATTATCAGAAATACCCGGCAAAATAAACAAACAAATTATTACTAACAGCACAATCTCAGTACTAACACAGCTTCTCAAAAATTTTCTCACTGTAAAACCAAACTCAAAACAATAATTGCCCACAAACTTAGCTCATGAAACTTTACCAATATCGGCTTTACGAATTACGGGAAAGCAACAAATCGTAAGCAGCAACAAAAAAGGCAAACTGTAGGTACAGTAAGTTGCAAACAAGAGTGTTAAGGTGCCGCTGTGTCGCGCGACAATAAAATAGCTGCGACAGTTTAGCACTTACCGTGGGGCAACAGAAGCAGCGAGTTAACTCGGCTACCCCATTTCAAAACCTAGTAAGGACTTAAAATGAAATTTTACAAGAGAGCGCATAAACGTAATATTTGTCAGCCTATGGAATGTATTTTTTTGAATTGGTTAAAGTGACTTACTAGGTTTTAAATGGTCACTAGGGAGTGAAAGGTGCACTTACTAGGTATCGATGTTTAAATATATTATTATCTCCTTTTATGTAAGTTCAAAACGCTGGTGTTTTTGTATTTGGTAGAGACCTTCTAGGTTAGCAAGATTATGCAATAAAGCGATTTTTGTAAAAAGTGTCCCTTACCCTAGTAAGGGACACTTTTTACAAAAATCGCTTTATTAACAAAAACCAACCAGAAACCTTCGTGAAACAGTTCGGCTGTCCCATTTCAAAACCTATTTTGAAATGGGACAGTCGAACTGTTTCACGAAGTGACAACAACACAACAACAACACGGCGGCGGCGGCGACGTTTTGTGGTTAACATGAAGAATCAGTATCGCCATACTACGCGGCAGTGCTGCCAGTCAAAAAGATCCTTGTAGCTGTGTAGATATTAATACAAACCTGTCTGACAGGAAAAGTTGAAATAAAAACATTCCATGTCGAACATAACTGAACAATGCCCTCGGGAATCGCGTTTTCTCTAGCCACCTAAGGTTGCGTAGGTAATGAAAAAAGTAGTATCGTTTCGGACCGCGGGCGCGGCTAACGGCCATTCTGCTTGTATTTCACACTTCCACCCTTAGCTTGCTGCCGCTACATACTAGGATCCTGTTTCGGTAACCACACAGATTTTCAAGAGTTTTTAGGCAGTTTAGTTTTCTAGGAAAAGTTTGGTTGTCGCCGAGTGTACCAAATACACTTATCTCTTTATATGTGGAGTGGAGAGATTATGCTTATCCGTTTTGTGTCTTCGAATACACTGTCTGGCAAACAAGTTAGATCGCGAGAACTCAATCTTAATTAAATGATTTTATTTTTTTAAGTAGGTTTGCACTTTACACGTGAATCATGTTTTTTTTTAAACTAGAAGAATTGAGAGAAAGTTATGCTAAAAGCGATAAAGAAAATGAATGCTTACTGCTACTGTACTGCTAATTGAAAAATGAGTCCTTAGTAAACTGATTTTCGCATACCAATTTTGTTATAATTTTGCGGAAATGAGGATTTTCTAATTTTAATTTCATGTATTATTTTAAACGTATACATCTAATACTTATGTTTCATGCTGGATTATATTCGAACGGAATGTGAATTATTAATCCTACTAATATTATAAAGTGAAAGTTTGTATGTTTGGATGTTTGTTACTCAATCACGCTAAAATGGCTGATCTGATTTGGATGAAATTTGGCACACAAATAGTTTATAACCTGGACCAACACCTAGAATACTACTTTTATCCTGATAGTACGTTCCCGTGGTATAATTTCCGACATTCACGTGTGCGAAGCTGTTGGCAAAAGCTAGTGTATAAATAAATTAAAATTGAAAACTGATTTACTTAAACACACTAGGTATGCTTACTAATAGGGCACATAATCAAATCTACTCCATAAAGAAAATCCGTATCTAATTGAAAATGTTAGCCACTCCACCAGCCCGTGTGTGCAACGCGTAGATTCTTGCCCAAAGTTAAAGTTACAAGGCACGTTAGGCACAAGTAATGTGTGCCCATTTCCAAGCCATTGAATATTTTATTTCGTTATTTAGACACTAACGGTTTTCTTCTCTTTATTGCTTTAGTGATACATTGCAGCCGTTTATTGGTATGTTAGTTCCCTGCTTATCGAATATTTCTGGCTCATATTTTTCTTTGATCGCTTCAGATTGGACGAAGTTGGCGCAATATCTGCTGGGGTTTGACGCCGTAAATGACGATCGTAGTTTCTAGCTTGCGTTCGGTAGGTTGTGAATTGCTTTCCCACGCTAGAGTTATGCCAACGTTGGTAATTCGAATTATTTCTGGTTTAGCTACTGGATAACCTTTAGGGATGGGACACGTTGAATGTTAAAAGGTAGGTGTACTTTAGATGGATTTTTTTATATTTTGTTCTTTTGGCTTACATGACCTAAAGCGCGGTCACTATCGGACTGCATAGAAAATGAAGAGAAGCGCGATGACACAACGCTGGTAATTTATAACAAAATATGAAGCAATTACATATTTAATTACAAAAATCTATTGTTTGGACTAAAAAATTAAAACACTAGTGTTTTAGTATGTTGCTTGTAGAATAATCTGACAAAAAATCAGAATGATTGTATGTATATTAGTATGTTTTTTATTGTAAAAAGA
Source organism: Luperina testacea (assembly GCA_927399505.1). Classification (NCBI taxonomy): domain Eukaryota; kingdom Metazoa; phylum Arthropoda; class Insecta; order Lepidoptera; family Noctuidae; genus Luperina; species Luperina testacea. Next base: position 2,234,294 of record OV656762.1, on the reverse strand, counting down.
AAGTTTTTAGATGTATTTTCATGTTTTTCTTCCTATCGTTTCAAATTAGTTAAATAATGTTTTCAACACACTATCTACCTAGTATATATCCTGTAGAATATCATATATTTTTCTGATTTTGTTTACTGTAGTCGATCATATACTTTTATTGTTTCTAAAACTTGCGTTTTTTGCGTTTAGGTTTTCTTAGCGTACCGATGGCAAATAAGAAATTTGTTGTGAAAATTGAAATATTATTTTGCCCAAAATTCAACCACGCGAACTCCGTTCACTGACGCATTCATAAGAACCTTATAAGTTGGTAGGTTTTACATATTTTGTTTTCTAATATTTTTGTTCAACATACAAGTATCAAAAGCCACATTAGACCACACTTGCAATTTAAATCTGTAGCGTAAAATTCACTAATATTTTTCGCTTATTCAACCTGAATATAGTATCTAAATACGCAGTACTCTATTTAGTTGACCACAAAGCTGCAATATTGTGGTCGCGATGATATTTTGCTCCTAAATTATCCGAAGCTTCATTCATTTGTAATTAGGTATTATCCCCTTGATATGCTTTGTTTATTTCTAGTTAGTTCCGTGTATTAAATAACTTTTGGTTAATGAATGTACGATATTAGGTTGATGGAATATTGTGTTAATATGGCGTTGGATTAGGCTATGGCTCAGTGGAAATAGATATTTAGACCATTAGTATTTATCAAACAATGCTGACCGCGGGTCTGTTAATAATATTTTAGGCTAATTACGAGAAATAAGCTATATTTGGTTCAACTACGCTGGCCGCGCTCGGTTCGCGAATGATCATGACAAATAAAATACACCTTGATAAAAATCTTTTTGCATATTAATGCCGACCTCATCTAGTTTAAAAAATATTTGATTGACGTGTAAAAGTGTTTGTGCAAACCTACTTACAAAAATAAAATCATTTATCATTTAATTAAATCAATGCATTTTCATCGATAGGATAATATTAAAAAACGTTAACTAGTCCCACAAACAACGATATTTGCATATTTTTGTAACTCGTCACGGATTCATGTAGACTACCCACACAAATGAAAAATCTGTATCTATTACACAATTGTTCAAACATTGATGTGAATGAGTCTAGCTAACGAACTAAAATATTGTTTATATTACAAATATGAAGGTTTTTGATACGTTTTTAGGAACTTTTTACGCATAGGTACCAAAACCATATCCATCAAAACCAAAATACAAAAATAAGAGCTTCAATCAATCTGTTTAGCCTTTTCCAATTATATTGGGGTCAGCTTCCAGTCTAACTGGATTCGGCTGACTAGTATTTTACATGGAGCGACTGCCTATCTAACCTCCACTACCCAGTTACTGGGATATCTTTTATAAGACTGGTTGTCAGACTTTTGTACTTCTGACTACCCATAACGACTGTCAAATATGTATCTACGAATGACAGCCGGGATCAACAGCTCAACGGGCTTTCCGAGGCACGGTCAAAGTTGCAACACTATTTTGCTATTTTGTAACTAACAACAACCAACCCATAGGTGTGGGACATAAACGTTCACAAACGTCCACTATTATTTTGCCCCATACAAAGTAGCGTGTCGTGCCGTCCGTCACGGTCATCAAACTGACGTTTTTCGGCGGCCGACGAATAATTTATTTTTGTTCTTTATTTAAAAAAAGTGACAACATAGTTACAGACATTGCTTTTACAACATACAGAAGTTGTGCTTATCTCAAACATACATAGGTCCCTTGGCTCCCAAACAAGGTTTATACCTGTGACTTGGGAAGTTGGGAGTCAGTTTTCCTCCATTAAAAAGTCATTAGTATCATCAGTAAGTCGTTGGTTATTAAAAAGTTGGCTGTGAAAAGTAAACAAAAGACACAAGAAAAATTCTCGAGAGATAAACTGTAGGTTTAGGTTTTTTTTTCACTCAATTTAGAGGTGCTGTCTTTTAGTTTTGGTTTATTCTAGGAAAGGTTGAAGGTTAAAATGTTAGTTTGAAAATATACAATGTATTTTGTAATCAATTTTTAGTTATAAAGAGTATGGTTATATTATTTTGTTAGTTGAATTGTCATGACCAAGAGCTCACAGTTGTTACTCTGTCAAAATAATGAAAGGTTTTTTCAGCTTTATTAATGATACAATTGCGTATTTGTTCACAAATCTGCCTTAGGCATTAGTTAGAAAGATAAAAAATAGGCGTTGAGTTAGGATCATGAACGTAGATAGTACATAGACTACCTACTCGAAAACTGTAGACATTCTATAAAATTGAATCATGATAAATAAATTACATTCACTTTGGTAAAAATACTTTTGCTTTGTATATAATAGCTTCTGGTCACAAAATATATCAGAAGCTCGAAAGAGGGCTCGAAGAGCTTATACTCTCAAAATTACAAAACATACCTATCTAGTTACCCAATACGCATTTCATTTCACTCTCTCATTACAAATCAATCAATCTCAGTAACAGCCCGGAATTGGAATTTGTGCCAGGTTCATGTCCGCCCCTATTCCATACGTGGGACTTAAACATACCTAATTGGTGAAATGTGGGTGTAGAGTTAGAATCGGGGGATGCTAACTGTACCGGGTTTAATGAACTTAAATAGCGTAATTAAATTAATAATATTATATCTATTCAAAAAGAGCTAGTGTATTCTTCGTAAACAGGGACTAAAAAGCTCTTTAATCCCTAGGGACTAAAAGTGATTTGAATTTGGAATGTGAAAATTGTTAGTAAAAGTTCCAATCACCAAAGAGATCAATCACATTTTCTGGTAAAATAATATCCCTAAGAGGCCCACACATCCCAACTTACAAACGTTTCCAAATAAAAAAAAAACTTAAAAATCGACATGAAAACCTCGACCTACCATGAAAATATTCAACGCATTACCGACCTTTTACCTTACCTCGAGGAGCAAGTAAAAAGCCTGTGTATATACGCGAACCAACAGTTGTTAGTCTTCTTCCCGCTTAACACAAAAGATGGGAACGATGAGAATGCACTTTAGCAATGTTTCCTCCGCGTCCTTATTCTGGATGCACGTGAAATTATGCTACTTCAGTAGGTAATTTATTTCCCTCGCAGAGAATATTCTGGAGGCGATAACATTTTACGTGGTGAGTACAATGTACTAATCTTAGATGAATGATTGGTCTCGCGAGTGCAGCGAGACCAATCATTCATCTAAGCTACTAATATTGTTTATGCTTTCCTTATGCGTAGATTGACCGACGAATTTCGGACTTGACAGGAGTCATTTTCTCAAATGTACAGACGCCAGCACATCAAGCTACTACAATCTGTCAAATTTCTTTAATAGATTTTCAACTTTATCGCTAAAGCATAAGGTTCCAAATTAATTGGGAAAATTTGACAGTTTCGGGTAGCTTGATGTGCTGGCGTCTGTACAAGCTTCTAGATCAAAAATATATAATCGAGACCATACACTAGGTATATTTTCGCAAGCGAGAATCAAACGCGCGAGCTAGGTAGCAAAAAAAGAGGCTTAAAGGTAATTTTAAAAATTACAATATTGTAAGTTTTTAAACATCAGCAAATTAAGAATCAATACATCAACTTACTAAGTCTTTATCAACCCCGAACGGATATAAAGGGGTAGTATAGTTGCAGAAAAAGTCTAGAGAATGCGTTCGTGACCTGTCGGTGTGACAATTCTAGTAGTTGATAAAATTCGCAAAACACATATTCATTTGTATGAAACTGACAGGTGACAAGATCGCATTCTCTCGTCGGCCGCACTCAAAGTCAAAGTCAAAGCCTTTATTTCAAATAGGCACATAAAGGGCACTTTTGAACGTCATAAATTACAGTAAAATAGAATTGATTCTAGTCGCCCATTCTAAAAGGTAGTTTTCGTATGGAGAAGAATAGGCAAGAAACTCCACCGTTACTCTTTTAAAATGTTTTACAATATTTTGCATACATTAATTATGTAATAATCATATGTGAAGACGATGCACCTAAAATAAATTTCTGTACTAGGAAGTCATAATCATCATTTCAGCTTCCCCCAAGTACCTCCACTTCAACCGGTTCTAAGCTTCTCGCATCTAGCGGACTCCTGCGGCCTCCACCGGGTCATCAGTCCACCTTATGTGAGGTTTTCCAACGCAACGTCTCCCGGTACGTGATAGTAGATACTATTAGAAGTAAACTCAAAAGATAATGCATAGACACAGAATAGGACTGCGGCAGACGGCTCCATTCCGTGAAAAGGTGATGGAAAGTGTAATAGGAACACTTAGGTCTCAAGTCGGAATGATGTGATGTAACGGATATTATTGCACCTACTGGCAATCGTGCTGTCTCGCTCTTGTTTCAAGTTTAACTAATGCACACGTTCTGATAATCATGTTGTCTCTGTTTTTTAGCGAGTTACGTGCAATCGTGGTACCTATCTTTTTCTATTATGGATGTTAGCTTTGATTAAAGTGTTTGTTTAGTTTAGCTAGAATCAAGATTATGCATAGTAATGCAGTGTATGAAAAATATTGAGCGTACTCAGAATTTGTTTGGGTTTCAGAGTAGGCAGGAGGTCTACTACCTACTACTTTTTTGTAAAGTCAGGGAAATTCATTGGTAAGCAAATTGAATACCAATTTAAAATATCCGCATATTCGAACCACAATTGTCATTTTTTGACAGTTGTATGAATTAATGACTATAACAAACGAAATTAACGCAGGGTGGTAATTTGCCCATTAATTAATTTTCTGACTGTATTTGGGCTGAATCTTCAAGTGTCGCTCAAAGCATTATTACGCATAATTAATTACTAGTGTAGTGTGAAGGTATTAGTTAAATTGTACCGTTTTTAAACTAATCCTTTTCACAACTTCATGCTTAATGAATGAAAGAGAAGTGATTACAGCTGAGACATCAAGGCCATGTGGCTCGTGGCTCGTCTTAACCCACTCACTCTTGTAGGAGTATATATAACAACTGAGACCCACGGGGGCTACGTACACTTCACGCAATCTCTATAATTGATTACTTTCAGTATTTATCACGGAAAGTTCTGATGTAGGTATGTTTACGTGGTAACACATTAAATAACTATTCAATCAATATCAGTACCCCTAGCGAATTTATTAACTGCAGAGCCCACCTCTTACTTAAATAAATAAGTATTGTGTTTATCATCGTTATCACTGATGTAACTTTACTGGCCGGCAACTACGTGCTACATAACAGAGGGACAATTCTCGTAATTTTCAGAAGTTTTACAATCTGAGGGGCCTAAAAAGTCCATTTTGGCAAAATCATAAAAGGATAACATTATGAATCATAATGGACAGTTAACTGTTAATTTAATCATATCAAATGCCATTGGTGAAGGATTTTTCACTAATTTTTTTTTTGTCTGTGCTAAAATCCCAATCAATCCAATCCCAATCTCTTTGATTATACCTATGTAGTGCAGCGAAAAAAGAAAAACACGGACTGTCTTCGCCATATTATGATTCATAATGTTATCCTTTTATGATTCTGCCAAAGTGGCCTTTTTAGGCCCCCTGATCTCAATCTCAATCTGTCAGAAATACCTCGAATTTCCCTACATTTTGGGCAAGTTTTTGACATTTGTTTGTCCCAATCAACCTTGAAGCTTTTGCTGTAGCAATAACGTTGAAAATCAAATTGACAGATTACAGTAGCTTGATGTGTTGGCGTCTGTACATTACCAGTCGACAGCGATGCGGTTGATTTCGACGCAATATTTGACTTTTAGTTGGCTTGGTTTGTATAGGTAGAATCTGATGTTGTACACACAAAAACCCGTATCTATTTCAGTTATGATCCCTTTGCATCCACAAAAAAAAACTGTTTCCATTCTTACCTTCAAAAAATCTATCAACCAGTTTGTTTTCAATATATGAAAAGCTATATCAGTCTGTTTGTTCAATATTGTCGTGTGTTCGTTCGTGTATTGATGTCAAATATTTGTGTACTGTTAACGTGTGTCGTGTGCAGTTCACTGTTTGAACGGTAAATAGGTGGCTGAACTAGATAACTCCTGTGTTTCGAAGTATCTTCGAGTATGTGCTGTTTCTACGGTGTGTTTGTTGATCTTGGTCGACCTTAGGGTGATTGAAGATCTTAGGGTGATTTGGAGATACACCTTCAATGATTCTACGACCAATAAAATTGAAAGTAATATGGTTGCCAGAAATAAATTGTATGAAAAAGTCGCTGATCCTGGGTACATTTTATTTTAACTGAGAACTCAAATATCATGTTTTATATGTGTATTCCACACATTAGTAGTTAGAAATGTAAACGAAATGCAAGCGTCTTCTGTCATCTGTCCATCTTCTGTTTCTTTATGTCGTCTCTTGCTCTATTGCGCTGTCTCGTCATGCATTGTGAGTTCTGCTAATCCTACTAATATTGTCTGTTTTCTTAAACTTGCCCATCATTATGACTAACACAGCAAAAGAAAATATTACCCCAATTATTATAAGTACATATAGTTTGAAAAACTAAATTAAAAAAGAATTCCACCACTGTAACAAATTAAAATGATCAGATAATATTTTACAATTCAGCTTGCAACGTAAATGGTCGAACGCGGTGATAAACGGGCCCCGAATGTTCACGAAATATGCCGACTGGCCGATGCAAATGGATTCGGATGCGCTTCTAAAAACAATGATGTAAAGGACTTACAGGAAGAGACTGAAGAGAAGTCTTCTTATGTAGCTGCAGACTAATTGAAAAGAGTTATTCCGTAATGTACAGTCAACAAAAGAGATAAGAATGCAGGATCGACGGATATAGTTGAAGTTTAGTAAGAAACCTATGGATGTTCTCGAATAAAATTTTATTTTATTAATAGGAAACAAACAGCTCATTTATCAAATCAAATTTCAGTCGACAACATCGATCGGTTTCTTACTAAATTTCAACAATATCCGACGATGCTGCATACTTATGTCTTTTTTTGACTGTACGTGTAAGCCTGTAGCCTGTCAATTCAGTTTCCTATAATATATATCCTTTAAAACCATGCAGTATATACAGATGCAAACTGAATGGCGGCTCTGAACACGAGGCGAGAAGCTGCGCAGTAACAAATTCACGTGACCACGGTGCGCTGGGGTACCCACTGCGCAGCGAGTAGCACACTTCAGAACTGACATAAAGGTTGAAGCTCTCACGCACAATGGTCCATTGAAAAACTAAGTGCGGAAACTAAACCCATAACATAGAACATAGAAGTTTGAAGCTCACTGTAACTGGCTTCGAATTTTTTTTAATGGACGACTTTCAACGCTTCTTCCACGTGCGTATGAGAAAAACTCAGATTAGAACCGGTGGAGCCTATTGATCTATCTCACTCTACAACCATTTCTCCATTTGTATGAAATGATATCGCTATTAAAATTATCTAATAGCTGTATTTATGTATGTTTTTGCAGATTATTCTAACATACACATATCATTATCAAATTATAATGTTCCCATTCCCACTACTGGGATACAGGCCTCCTCTCTTCGAGAGATAAAGCCCAGCCCAGGAGATCCTTCTATCAGATTTAACTCCATGTACACAGTGCACGCGATAAATTTATCGCCACTCATAATAGCCGTTTTAAAAGTTAAAGGCCGTTAACACAAAACCCGTTGTAAATTAATAGTTTGAATTTACAATTATGATTTGTATTGTTGCTATCTTTTGTATAATATAATAATAAGCACAAGTAGTAAAATTAATATATAAAAAACAATGGTAGGTACTGCGGTCGTAAATTTAGAGCATTTTATGGTATTCTTATTGTAAGTACTTAAATTCAATTAAAATAATAGTTCTGTACACGCTAATTTTCAGTACCTACATAGTTGTATTGTTGATGTGTTTCGCAGATTGGTGGGATGTCCCGATGTTGCGGATGCAGCTCCACGATGAAATTTAATTGTACTTTTCTTTCAAATACGTAGTAATGTTAGCATTATTCACTACAAAACCGATCACAAAGGACGTACTTAGAACCAAAACAGTGTGGAAATGTTAAATGAAATCACACTTATGCACTTATGCGGTTGCACTTTTTATTTTTTATTTAGATATAAATTTACCACAGAGGTTTAATATCTCCCATTAAGTTTAATATATAAAATGTATGTATTAGATCAAAAAGATACTGGCTGAAAATAAAAATCGGCTGAATAAAACCGACGTGGTGAAATAATTATTATTCACAAATAAACCAAACAAATACTAGAATAAATGTTCCAAATATAAATGCAAATTTAATTCACTTTTAATAACTGCACATTTAATAAATGTAAGTTTTAAATGTTTGAGGAGAAGATGAATTAAACTTTGTTTTCATTATCTTGAGTTTTGTATTTTGAGTAGGTATATATGCATATTTTGCACGGTAGGTACATTGTTAGTTGAAAGAAAAGTAGATTACGCACCTTGCTAAAGTGTTAATTTTCGTGCCCTCGCGTGTGCTCGGGCCCAACATAACACTCATGCATTAATAATTCACTTTGCGCTCGATGCAACAATCTACTATTAATCTGTGTCTGTTACCTATTTAACACTAGAAGTTAAGTAACATTTTTACTAACCCTATACTCTGTCTGAAATAAAATATTTTTATTCAATTTTTTTTTGTGTATATCTAGCATATACTGTCGCACTACTGGGCAAAGGATTCCCCTAAATCCTTTTATTCTATTAGGTAAATAAAATTAAAGTACTAGGTATACAGAAAGCAATACTATATTTATATTAAACGTTATGACAAAAGTCAAGAAAACTTACAATATAATAAGAAAAACTTGGAGTAAAAACTTCATGAAAAACTCATATTGTACGAGTACCTAGTATAATAATCATAACATCTATTGAACAAAATGTTTCACAAGCAATAAATCTGAAGTTGAGTTCAGACTTCAGACAACGCTTATACATACGCAGGGGGGATGAAAGAATCGCGTTTAATAAATCTCATGAAAAGACATGTTTCGGCTCAACGTCGGGCGCAAAGTAATGTGAAGATACGAATATGAGCAACGTAGAATCTCTGTTCTGTAGCGTTTTTTGTTAAACTCATGTAATATAACTGTAATCTATACTATTCTATAATAATAAAGTTGAAGAGTTTGGTTGTTTGTACGCGCTATACTCTGGAACGACCAATCGGATTTAAATAATTCTTTTTGCATTTTATAGCCCAATTCTTAAGAAAGGCTATAGACTATTTAACATCAGGCTAGGACTTAAGGAGTCGAGCAAAAAAAAATCCGATAGAACGCTAAGCAAAAATGAAGTAATAGCGCGGGCAGGCGATGCGATGCGAGTGGGTCGGGACATTAAGAAATGTCATGTGGACAAAAGCGCGGGCAGAAGCTAGTCTATAGGTAGTATAAATTGAAGTCACTTTTCGTGTCTGTCTCTGTGACCGAGTTGTTGTTCCAAACAATTTTGATGCGGTATTCACTATAATTTTGTGAATTTTTTCCGTAAGTATTCTGTGTATTATAATGCATTAATATTAAACTTTAATAATATTACAAAGAAATATCGATGTTATTTCAATTCCTAAAACCATGCAAAGCAGGGGCGGGTCACTAGTCTTAGTAATAAAAATATATATCGCAGATTTTTTATTTTTTTATTGCTGAACAGGCCCACTTACTGTTCTTGACCTCGATCAAGCTGATGGAAAGTGATGGATGATGCGTATGATCGAACGAACATGCCTAGAAGATGCCTGTCCATACTTGGTTTGAAGAGAGACGGGTTATATGTGGAATGGAATACAGACGCTGGTTTTCTTTGCGGCGTTAAAATTGATAATTTTTAAACCACTCGTCTTCCTGGAAGTATGATCACAAATAGTGATCAATCGGATCAAGCACTGGCTCAATATAACAGGGAATTTATGAAACTGAATACTCATGAATTTTATTGTGTCTGTCTGTCACTGTATGTCTTATTTCTTTTTAGTAAGTATTTTCATGTATTTATGAATATTTATTTGTGTTTATATTTATATGTAATTAGGTATATACAGTGTGTTAACTAACAGAGGGCGTTCCCGTTAACCCGCAATAGTATAGCATCCATACATGCTAAAAAAAATATTACCATTCGAAAATAAAATGTTTTTATTTTTTTTTATATTAAAATATTCACTAAAAATCGTAAATTGATACGTTAAAGAAACACTCTGTACACGCATACTTGAAGGACAGCAATGTCGGAATTTATTTAATTAAATAAATTAGAATTAATTAAATAAATAGAGTATCAATTTACGATTTTTAGTGAATATTTCAATATAAAAAAAAAATAAAAACATTTTATTTTCGAATGGTAATATTTTTTTTAGCATGTTAGGATGCTATACTATTGCGGGTTAACGGGAACGCCCTCTGATAGTTAACATACTGTATTATATTCAGTTTTAATAGCGTATCTTTATATTTAAAATATTCATTCCTCAATGTTCATGATTGCACCTACCACTGTTTGTCTCTGTATCACCCAAAGGTTGACTGGTATAATAGAAAATGCCTATGGCATTAAGTCCGCTTCTGTACATTTATGTGCTTGAAGTATTACATAAATAAATAATGAATGTTTGAGAGCCAACAACGAAATTGATCTGGAAATAACTTGTTCCCAGGTGAAAACAAGGTTATTAGAACTTTTTGAAAATGATTATATGTTAAGGTTAACATCTAATCGTTTTCAAAAAGTTCTTAGTCTGTAAGTCTGTAGTGTAATACTAACATAGTTTAACGAACTTTATAACTAACAATTATTATTAAAAAAAACTGGCCAAGTGCGAGTCGGACTCGCAGGGTTCCGTACCACAAAGCCGAAAACAACACGTTTTGTTGTATGGGAGCCCACTTTAAATAAATTCAACTGTCTAGCTATCACGGTTCATGAGATACAGCCTGGTGACAGACGGACAGACGGACAATGGAGCCTTAGTAATAGGGTCCCGTTCTTACCCTTTAGGTACGGAACCCTAAAAATGAATGAATGGAAAACCTTTTTTGAGTGCCTTACATTTTTTGTTCTAAATCACGATCTTATAAAGTCTACCAGACCGATATCGGTCATGGCGACCAATCTCAGCGGACACTAGCCTTCGGCGCGGGAGATATTATAGTGCACAAGATTAGGCGCAAGACCAACGGCTTACCGTGGGCACGCGAGTATCACAATGCCAACTTCCTATCTCCAGGTTGTTACTAAACAATTCCCAATGGGAAAACCCAATAATAACAAGACGTAATATTAGGTATGTCTAGGACTAACATTACTCATATGATTTATTTTAGTTCATCATCTGTCAATTTTTTTTAATAGATTTTCAACTTTATCTTTAAAGCATTAAGGTTCAAAGTTGATTAGGAAATTTTGACAGTTTCGGGTAGCTTGATGTGCTAGCGTCTGTACGTCAATATAAATTGAATAAAATTCAATTTTATTCCATAGAGGATGAATACATTTGATTTGGAAGAACTTTCAATATTTTGCGTCTGCTGCTAGGATTATTGGAAAAAGAGAAAGTTTTTGTAAAGTAAAATGATATCTCAGAAATGTCGCAAATTGTTTCTCAGTTTTTCTAACGGTTTAGGAATTAAATAAATAAAATGTTGTGTCGTTTTGAATTCTCATAATTTAGAAAGTGGATTCGATGATGACGAGAGGCAACGTGAAGGGATGGACCTTTGAGTTTGCAGGTTGTACAGACGCCAGCACATCAAGCTACCCGAAACTGTCAAATTTTTCCAATCAACTTTGAACCTTACGCTTTAGCGATAAAGTTGAAAATCAGAAATTTGACAGATTGTAGTAGCTTGATGTGCGCGTCTGTACCTAATTAAAAAAAACATTGACGTCTGAATCTACAATATTATTTGCGTTAATTAAGAAAATGTCAATTGTTTCGATCTTCAAGGAACGCTTGTCGAAGTCGATCAGCGCATGCGTGACCATTCATTGCATACTCTGACCCCTCCGTGCCTTGTTTGCTGGTAGATTGACGTGTGTAAGCTGACATATGGCAAATAATTTATTCGAATGTTTTGTGTTCCGCAATGTAACTTTTTATTTATTTATTCTTATGTAATTTTGACGTTCAATAAGTTCTGATTCTCAGCCTTGTTTGTAATGAATAAACTTTAATTTTGTCATTCGTAGATCTTTAACATTAGTTACGGGTAAGTAGTTAGAAGCCCGAAATTCAGACAACCAGTCTTACCAAGTGGTATCGTGGTATCTAGTAACTGTGTTGTGGAGCTCAGATAGGCAGTCGCTCCATGTAAAATACTGGTACTCTGCTGCATCCGGTTATACTGGAAGCCGACTCCAACATAATTGGGGCAAGACTAGACTGATGGTGATGAAATTGCGATCCATGAGGAAATTCAATCAACAATATACAGTTTCCTTAATGATAAACCTAACGTCGATATCTCACGTCCTTTAGATTTTTAATTCTTTTGGCAAATCAAAAAGTAGATCTAGATGTTTTGTCACGTATTCTTACTGTACGAGTATGTACGAATAGTTTCAGTACAGGAAACAGTCGCAGATTATCTGTCAGGCAGAAGAAACGAGAGGCTAGACTACAATACTCATTTGGCACGATCTTGCTATACCGAAAGGAATAAAGTGGGGTAAGGCACTGTTATAAGTTCCCTCACTTTTGAAACGTGGTGCTGCGTTTAGATACTGCATTGTGATTAGCGTTTTTTATGTTTGTTTTTAAGTGTATCTGTTGAAATGTCAGTACTACTGGTCTATTCTGTAAAAGCCTACCTATTCTGTAAGAAACGCACCTTAAAAACTTAGGTGAAGTGAGCTCACAGAGAACATAAAGTTAGCTGTCAATACGGTTAATATAGGGATTAACCGTATTGACAGCTAACTTCAGTTCGAATGAAAGCTCACTTCACCCATGTTTTCACGGTACACCACACTTTACCTAACAGAATATACTGGCTAGTTTCATAGTTGTACAAAGCCGTTACACTGAAAAAAAGAATGATTGATTTTACTAAATTCCGCGTAAATTTTATCAAATCCGCGGGTTATATAGGTCCTACACACGAAATTTTTGATTTTACCAAATAGAACTGGTTGATTATGAAAATCAACAAAGTGGATTTTGTTAAATTCACTCTTGTTATAGTAAAATTAACTATGAAAAGGTAAAATTAACTATGAAAAGGGTTGACTATGGCAGTTCATTACTCAACCTACGCTACTTTAGTACATTGAACAATTCTTTTTTTTAGTATATTGTAAGGCGGGGGTCACAACTTTTTTTTTTTTCGGTTGTCACGACTCAAGTAATCAATTCGATGCTGTCTTTTTTGTATTATTTAAATAGTTTAATTTATCATCTGCCCGTCTGTAAACATTCTCGATGACTTATCGCATCTCATCCTTATGACACAATACAGAGACGAAATTATAATTGATGTAAAATAAGTAAAATAATATACTAAAGTCAAAGGATCGAGACTTATGCGGGTAAAACCGCGGGGCGCAGCTAGTTTTGTATAATAAAGATAGTTTGTTTTTTTTTTTTGTTGAAACGCGCTAATCTCTGCAACTACCAGTCGGCTTTCAAAAAATTTCAAATTCATTTCAACAGTCGTTGCAAAGTTCAAAGATTACAGACATTAGACAACTTATTATATTACCCTACTGGACAGTAGGGTAATATAAAAATCTCCTAGTCAAAAAAAAAATCATTAGAAAATCAACCAAAAAACGAAAGTCCATCCACACATATCAGGGCCGTGGCACACACAAGGCCGACACTGAAGCTCCGTCGCCGGCCCGGATACGGACGTGTGTGAACGAGTTCGTATAAAATATACACACCGATATTTTTTTTGAGCCCCTGACGGAGCACGATCTGTCCACGTGCAAGATACGGCCCTAATATCTGTGGATAGACCACAGATATAGAAAGACCTAGATAACACAAGTATCACGATCAGTATGAAAACCAAGCGTGCCATTTTTTGACTACCTACTATGACGTCACAAGCACTATTTAGTGATGGGAAAATCAAATCGATCCAAAGACGCCGCGCCACGTTTGGCACCCATCTTGCCCCATCTCCGGGGCCTAGCGCCAGCGCTCACGCTCACCCAGCCAGCAGTACACAGTAGTGCTTTTCTGTAAAAATATCACCGTGAAAACTTAGGTGAAGTGAGCTGTCAATAGTGTCAGTTCCTAGCATCAGGTGGAATGACAGCTCACTTCACCTAAGTTATTACGGTGATCTTTTTACAGAATAGCACCGCTGGACTGAGCGCGAAAGTGGCGGCCTACGATTTTTGTACGTAAGCTGATGCGATTTTTGGCACGCGAAGAAGTTGCTTTTGCGTTATCTAGGTGTATCTATATCTCTGGGATAGACCTTTAGTCTACAACCCACAGACTGTCTCATCGTACTTAGCTAGACATATGTCAAACCTACTCAAACATTCCATCTTAATACATCACTGTAACGGATTGAGTTTTCATAAAGTCCAAACAATTTTTGGTTTAAATCTTTTATACATTCTCAAACGAGTTTTGCTCTGACTTTAATAACTGTGTCTTGTCAGCTCAGCGTGATAGAGGACGTGCTTCAGATAATTGTAAAAGTTTGAATAACTTGTTGAAGAATATGTTGATATTGTTGCGCGCCAAAAATAATGCTTGATACATCGCCATGTATCGCCATTAGTTACCACTAGCGCCATCTTGTATCGGGTAGCAGAACTAGTACCTTGGCCTTGGTACTAGGACATTGACCCTTCCTGTAGGTACTAGTAGTTCCGAGAACTATCGACGTCGAGTCGGTCGGGACCGCTATGTACTCGAACATACTAGATGTTTATCGAGTGGCTCTGTGGGACTATATAAGGCGGGCGCGAGCCGCGAGACACATAGTTTTGAGTAAGCTATACATGCGATAACATCGAAAGCGATATTCGAGTGCGACTAGAAGTGATCAGTAAGTGACATTGTGTTTCTTTATTTGTGTGTTTGAGCTGTAATTAGTGTTGGTGAGTAAAGTGTCAGTTTTTTGGTTATTAAATCGGTAGTTTTTTTATTGTCACGAACCCCAAGCTCGTAACAATATAGCAACTACTGTTTTAGATGAAAAAGGCTGTATTTATTTAGGTTTTGCAATTATTGTTGTGATGAGAATTGAGAGTATGTATATTAGGGTGTCCCTTATATAGGTGAAAAAAATTTTTTTTCAGATATCGAAATGCATACCCCTTCATTCTTTTTAAACTACCTAAACTTAATCAAATACAAAATTTTATCTTTATATGTCAACATTAACCCGTGCCGACAGAGCCTTAAAGATTTTAAAAATCGTTATCTTTAACTGTCTTTAACGCTTATCGTTGTGTATGTGTAATAAAATGAAATAAAATGTTTATATTGTAGAAAAATAATAATCTAAGAGAAAGTTAGAAAATAGGTATTTATTAATCAAAAGAACATCACAAATCAACAATGATATTTTCTTTTAAGGGTCTCTTTTTTACAATCTGGGTACAGATTTCTATGCTCTTGTACACAGCGCAGCAAAAATTGCTTTTGTTCTTCCTTTGCAATGACTAGACCATGGAAATCTTGCATAAGTTTTACAGCTCTTTCAGCTGTATCACTCACGGCCCTTAAAGAAAGAACCCTTCTTCTTGCCTGCAAATAGGTTACATCTTCTTCCCATGTAGAAACGGGTCTCTTCAAGAAGTTTGTATCAATGTTTAAACGCGCAAATAAATTTGTGCTCTCAACAGACACAAAATCATTTAATGATTTTCCTGCAACAAAAGACAAGATAATATTATTATCAGTTTATTAAGAAGGATATAAGACATACAACTATGTATTTTCATTTAAATTAAATAACTTAATACGGTTTTATCCCGTTTATTACATTTTTTAGTCAGGTCAGTTCTAGATATAAAAATGTGATAACCGCGATAAAACCGTATTAAGTTATTTAATTTAAATGTGTAACAATCGCGAAAACATATGAAAACATTATGTATTTCCACTTACCATACAAATAAATAATCAGACATATCTTCTTTTGATGGAATGTATCTCTTTACAGAATCATACAAACTCTCTCTTTGTAGGTTCGCTACAATATTTGTCTTAGTTTGTTCATCTACTTCATCATCAAAGAATAGACGATTTATTAATCGGGAACTCATCACAGCTGAGATCTAGGGCTTCAACTACAGCCTGAAGTATATAGACAGAGTCCCTTATACTTAATTGACATCTATCCAAAGCGGCAACTAACTTAGGAGTGATGAAGTCTTTCCTTCCTCTTTTTGAAGTTGTTACAGAACTTACCATTTGAGATGTCGATGGCAAGGGTTCCTCAAGGCTTTCGTCAGAGCTGGTAGGTTGTTTGGGATTTTCAAGAAAATCCCAGTCAACCTACCAGCTGCTCTACAGCAGATTTTATCGAAACGCAAGCGTTTGTCAATCTGCTGTAGTTAAAGATGGCGACAAACTTTCGGAACACATTTGCTCTTGTCTTTTTATCTCTTCTTTTAATTTTCTCTGTCTTGTTCTTTCTTTTTTCTCGGCTAACTATTTATCTACTCCTGCTAAACATCCTGGACGCCCTGGTTCTCTTTGTTTTTGCAAAAAGATTTTATCTTCTTCTATTTTTATCCATTCCAAAGCATTTGCGTGTGCCATATCGAATAAATTATCTAAATTGTTTTGAAAGTCCTCCTCACGGCGCTTGTAAACATCTTGCGTTTTTTTTTTTATTTTTTTGTATCTCCCTCCAAGCACAGTGAAGATCCACAAGTTTTTTTACACAGTTAGGCACAGCTCTGGTAGGGATTCTAGCTTTTTCCCAGAATATAATACCGAGAGTGTAACGGCAAGATTTGCGCTTTTATTAACAGTCAATTTAACTTCGCGAATGTTAAAAAAGAGGACTGCAAGAACTTGACGATTAGACGGTAACTTTGCTCCAGTTATTTGATGGTTCACGTCCCCAACTAATAAAATATTTTTTTTATTGCTTCTTAATTCCACTGCCATTTTTTTAACATTAAAACAATATGTTAATCGCGAGAGTTACTGTGAACAAATGACAAATACGACGGATGCGCGCCGCTAGTTTGGCGTTATTTGTATGAACATGTTTCAATGCAAGTCGGCACGGGTTATCGTTCTCCAAATGAGGTAAAAATGTATTTTTGAGTGTTTTAGGAACATATGAACAAAACTAAGACGTATGCGTTAAAAAATAAAAACTTTGAAAAATAAGGGACACCCTAATGTATATGATCCACTAGGTACCTCGTGAACACCAATATAATATTATAGTGCCCTTCAAACGGCGGTTGACATTTTTCCACTTCAGCTGTGATGCCACATTATGATTAAAAAAACTGGTAATCTTTAGCTACTTTATTTTTATGATAAAGTCGTAGGTAGTTGAATTATGAATGGGCACTTATGAAACGTCAGAAGCTAGGTGCACGGTTCCAATTGGTCGTTTCCTATGGAGAAGAGCCGGTAAGAAACTCCACGTTTACTCTTTTTAAAAATTATTGGGTTTTACAATGTTTTCAAATTACATCAGGTATGAGGACAGCGTAGGCCTGTCAACAAGTACCAGGTACTTGATAAAATAAAAAATGGTCTACAGACCTAAAGTCTACAAGGCCTACAAAGTCCTCACATTTATAAAATAAGAATCTATCAAAACGATAAATTAAAAAATAAAATATAAAAACCTACTAAAATCAAGTGATATGATTGCCATTACAATCACTAATAAAGAGGTGAAAAATTCAAATTGTCTGTATATAATGTCAAATAATAAAAAGATTTCAAAGAAGTATGTAAAAAATAAACATTGTAATTTGAGAGCAGTAACCTACATCACTAGCCTCTTCAATCTCCTAATCAAGTCCACTTGCCCGCACAAACGCAGCACAAAACGCGAGCACTGCGTTTACATACTATTTCCTCTGCTTTGCGCCTTCACGCTCACCGGAGACTCAACAATTTGGAATTTAGAACTGCAGAGTTTAGTATAACGTCTGCAGACTTGTTACAATAAAACTTTATTGGCTTGTACGTGCTCTATCTTACATCGCTCGGTTCAGAACTCTATATTGTGACTACATTAAGATTGTTCGCGGGGTTTATTTTTTATGTGTCTACGTTAGGTTATAGTAATTTGATTCAATTTTGCATAATAACGAACTTTAAATTACATCGCATAATCGGCTCATAATGTTCTCACTGCTGGGACACAGGCCTCCTCTCTGTGAGAGGGAGTGGGCTGAAATTCTCCACGCGGACCCAGTGCGGGTTGCTAGATGTCACACGTCTTCGATTTTTTCTAGGACATGCCGATTTCCTCACGATGTTTTCCTTCACCGTTTTTTCCGAACCGCTCGTGGAGACCAATTGTGGATTGGCCAACTATGTCCAATCCACTGCACATGCTGTCAAATAATGACACTTGGACATTTTAAGTCAGTAGTGAATTTACTTAAAAATTAATTACCCTGACTTTATTATTAAACTACTGACTATTACTATAATTTATCTAAGAAAATGTATCAGACACTTTATCATCTTTTTGAGCACATCAAAAACGTACAAAAAACCTTCATAAATGTAACAAAAGCAAAAAGATCGTTACGCATACCGCCTTCATATGACAAGGAAAATATGGAATGATTCGTTCCTCGATCTGTATTACATACATTCAATATCCTCGTTGATATTGAGGTCAGAAATGTTTTATTCATCGGATAAGGTCAGGAGTGACGCAAAAAATACGCGAGTGAACGAGGCTGAAAGGCAGATGCGTTGGCATATGATAGCATATGATGGCATACTCGCTCGGCAGTCGATGTATCATCCGTCATTGGGTGGCAGCTCTGGAACGATGTGTTGTTTTTAATACTATGTATTGTATGTGAGTGTAACAACGTCATGGGTGTAATGTAATAGGATAAGGGCAAGGTGACTTTAGATAAAGTTAATGTAAGTGGATCTAGTACCATTTTACATACCGTAAAATCATAATTTTGATCAAAGCACAATTTTTTTTTAGAGCAATTGTGACCCGTTATTATCGGCCGCGACTTAAGAATTGTTGGTCGTGGGTTCGAACCCAGATAGGCACTTAAAACGGTGAAGGAAAACATCGTGAGGAAACCAGAATATTTTAGAACCAAACATTCCAAGACATGTGACGTGTCAACCCGCATTGGGCCCACGTTGACCCTGCAGCGGCGGCGGTATAGGCAGATTATGCCAATTTTATTTAAATATTTTCCTGTCACATTCATTCAGAACGTGCCTACCCGGTTTTTTTAACTACTCTGGAAAAGTCTGTTGTTTCTAGAACAAGAGACCTTTTTATAAAAAACTCAATTATAAAACAGAACAAATTATGTAATTTGCGTTCGCGATTTATTTTCCAAAAATGTAAACAAATATGAACTAATGGAAAAATAACTTTTATTCCTACACAATAAAGTTAAGTTTACGCTACAACTTCAAACATTTTTATAACTTTTTCAATAGTGCTAATCACTTTGAAGTCAACTTAATTATCATTGAAATAAAGTTGATATTTGTTTAACTTGAAATAGGGTGGGGGTGAGTAGCACTGCGCACTTTTACTATAGGTACACATATCCCAAACCAAACCCTACAAACTTCATGGTCTTTATGTCCGTGCGCAGGCGATATCATAAAACCTCGTTCCCACCACAGATTCAAATCCCTAGAGAGAGGTATCACTGCACCACACATTCGTGTTTAAGTTTTGAGAAACATTCTCAAAGTTCAACGCACATTTACAAAGTAACGTGCGACTGCAACTACTATGAATGGTTTTAGCTTTCTCTGTATCATAATAGAATACAGGTGTGAATTTGAGATACGCCTTTACTTATATAATCAGCCTTGTTCCCACTGCTGGAAAGAGGCCTCGCCTCTTCGAGAAGGAATGGGCTACAAATCTACCACGCGCGCCCAGTGCGGGTCGGTAGATGTCACATGCCTTCGAATTTTCGGTTCTTAGACATGCCGGTTTCCTCACGATGTTTTCCTTCACCGTTTTGAGAGCAGTGGTGATGAAATAATTTACACAAAGTAAAGCGCCTGTCCACTTTACTTAATGATTCTGAAAATAAATAGTCATTATACCAGCCAGAAATCCTTACTTAAATTATAACATTTTCCTAAAAGTCCGCTATAAATAACTTTCGCGAAGAACTTTCGGTCCAGCGACGCTCGCTGGTGAAAGCAGTTTATTTTACAATAATTTTAGAGAATACTGCTGGGATCAATGAAGGAAATCTCTAAGCAAACTTTAACTTTTTTACACACATAGTCTACACAACCTCCCTATAATACAACTACAACCACCAGCCAGTTGCAAAACGACCACAGTCCTCAACAAAACACTTTACACTCGCGAATTTTATTCAAAACGTAGCCGGAACCCGCTTAGCCGACTTCGCAAACAGCCGCAGGGTATCGCAGGGCAAATGTACAAACTATTCGTCTGGCACTTGCTTTACCTGCTCACCGTACAATTGTGTGGAACTTTACTCTTTAGACAATGCTAACTAAAGTGTATCGGTAGCATGGAAGTTCATGGAACTGCTTTTTGTGAAGTGCGGATAAAGTTTTTGGTGAAAAGAAGCTTAGTTTCAGAAGCGTTCTTGTATATGAATAATATGAAACAATTATAGGGAATTTCATAGGGGACGGAGATAATTAATGGGAAGTGGGTTAAAAGTAGGCAGTTTGTCTTACCTAAAACGGGAAAGGTTAGGTTACATTAATGACCTGCATATTTCATTATTTATGTACCATTAAATCAAAAAAGTTTTTGCTATAATACCCGTCCAAGGCCATGATGCATAGGTGTGCATAGTTTGAGTTAGTTCTACGAGATTCAACTATCGCTTGTAAGAATAATTATTTTGGAATTCATATTTAATTTGTTAGAGGGACCGTTGGCAGACCAATAGCCACGTGTGGACGACCTTCAGAAGTTCGCAGGGAAGCATGGCACAAAAGGGATGGAACAGGGCTATCAATGATGATGATTTAATTAGTTACTCCAGATTTAAGAGCTGTACTTACAGACATTAATTCCTAAACTGTATGTATTATGATATTCTAGCGAAAACAAAAAAAAATTAGTTAATTCAAAATGGCCCAATATTTGTGTGAAAAATTGTCAACCACACAACGAACAAAACGAGCTAATTACCTAAATTGCAGCTATCCAGCTGTTTAGCACTTCGCCAATAGCATCACTACAAAGACCAATTACTGATGTGCTCGAAACATAGAGCTACGCAAAAACATCACGGACTACGCTTATGTTCGAATAATTTTAATGTGTTTAGTTGCAATTAATTACATTTTCAAACACTAACTAATATTATAAATCCGAAAGTGAGTTTATTGTGATGAAATTTGACACATAGGTAGACCATAACCTGGAAAAAGAGGATCGCAGACTAGTTTGCGGGCAACAGCTATTAACGAATAAAACTTTACTTTTAGTTAGACGTTTTAGTAGCCTTATGAAAAGTATTTTTGCTGTAGTTCTAATTATACCGATAACCGAGGACCTTTGGGGTAGACGTGTTCTTGAGTGGAGACCGCGAATCGCCAAACGTAAGGTAGGACGTTCCTAAGGCTAGGTGGTGAGATGACCTCTCCCCGGTGGGTTCCCGCATTGTCCAGGCGGGGGGACTCAGTAGCCGTGACTTGGTCACCCATGCTGAAGCGAAGAGGAACCCGAGGGGCCGCTCGTCAGGGCTTTTGCCGGTAAGCCAACGACGTAGCGGCCAACAAGTAGGTAACGGTGCCGCTTGAGCGTCATCCCAACTGAGGCGGGCCGCGATGTCGTATGGGAGGCATCGCGGCTGAGGGTTGGAGGCCGCGGCGGGAGAGGAGTGCCGGTATTGCGGTGCGCCGCTCTTCCTACCTTTCGCGGCCTTGACGGGGTCGCCACCGTCGGATGGTGGATGCGGTGGGGCCGCAGGAGGAGGAGTGTTGGTGTGACGTTGGCCGCTTTTCCTATCCTCTGCGGTCGAAAATTGGCAGGTGGCGGGGCCAATAACCTGACCCCCCTTCCCGGGGGTCCAAGATTGTCCAGACACGGGGGCGTCTGGCGCCCATGTGCTGGTTTGGTCCCTGGGGTAGTCTCGGCGTGCTATGTGTTCTGGTGCGCCGGTGATGGGGAATACTCCCTAGAGGAGGGTCCGGTAACGGACAGTCGCGGCGGGTTCACGGATGAGTGCTAACGCGTGCCCGTGTTCCCGCCGTAAGCGTTAGAGGAGGACACCGTGGAGTTTTAATGGGTTACAGTCCCACATAACTGCACTATCTCCCCGTGGTAGTGCAGAATGCATGAGCATTTCTCCACGAGAAAAAAAAAGTGGTGCGACGATATTCGCAGGGTGGCTGGTAGTAGCTGGATGAGAGTTACTGAGAATTGAACTGAATGGCGTGCAGTTGGAGAGGCCTATGTCCAGCAGTGGACTACTGCAGGCTGATGATGTGATGTGTATATTTCCAGCATATTTTCGAGATGGAAATGCAACGCTTTACAGCAAATCGCCACATGCAATATATAATGCGCGCTAATCACATAGCTTAGGAGCGCAATTATCCAACTGTTTAGCACAACGCTAATAGCGTCACTACAAGGACCGATTACTGATGTGCGCAAACTAATCGACTAATTGAACGGATCGCTTTGATCGTGTATGCGGTTTTCCGAACAGAACGAGTATTTGCATCGACTGATTTGTTTTCCAAAGTAAAGTTAATAATGTAATGTCTAATTTAGTTAGGAGAAATGGTTTTAAATAGGAATGTTATCTATTCAATATCTTTATAAGTAGAAATATCGGGATAAAAACTATCCTTTGTCCTTTCCCGGGACTCAAACTATCTCTATACCAAATTTCATCTAAATCTGTTCAGCGGTTTAAGCGTGAAAAGGTAACAGACAGACAGACACACTTTCACATTTATAATATTAGTATGGATGAAGAATTTTAACTTTTTGCTCTTCGGATGACCAGGGTGAGTTGAAGAGATCAAATTCTTCCTCATTATGGCAATTGCCTCCAGGCGTGGAAACGCTCTCAATCGATTGCATACCCAAGTACCTAAGCCGCTGCAGACACAGTTTCACGATATGGGGGATTTCTGAGCTATCCAATACTCAGTATGAGTACGGTGCTTCTGATCAGACCACGTCCCAGTTGTTGGAGTGTCAGTCCGTAACCCCTTCTCTTGCATATTTGATGACCTAAATGATGCCACCGTCAACGTGACCACGTACTGGGCTTTAGGCTCAAATAATAAAAACTAAAGTAGGTACCATCGACAAAAGGGCTACTTAGCCATAATGGTTAATCTTCCATAAAATGGCCGTTTGGTTAAGTAGCCCTTTTCTTAATTCATAATTTTTAATTAAAATTGCTTCAAATAGCACGTTATGATAAAATAAACCAGAATATTGAACAAACCTTGCACATTCCTTGAACATTTTAAAATAAACAGGTCCCACTTCAAAATATACATAACAAAGGAACACAGTAACATCAATGCATTTCTGATCTCGAAGGCTATTGAAAACTCTTCGTTTATATTCGTCTATTTTCGCGCGAGTTCGTGCGTATTGCAGTCACGACCGGAATGTCAACCGATCGGATTGCAGCCTTATTTTATTACCAACTAGCTTCCTTAGTCTGGAGAAGAAATCCGTTTATTTAGTCTTTACTTAGAATGTTAGTACCTATTTATTTTGTTTTTAAAAATCAGCTCGTGTTCTTATCTGGTCTTGTCGAACAGTCAACGACAGATAAGTGGGAACAATTTGACGTTGAACTTAATGTTGTAGCAGTAAGAGTGATTTTCATAATGCTAGTGTTACCGTTAATGTGCAGTTGACTGTACGTAGAATATGTATTCGATATTTGAATCGATTATTATTAAATAAAAAAATAGACTTTGAAGAGCCATTTAAGCATTTGAATTTAATCTGATGCACCTTGTATATCACAAATTCCTCATTCTGAAACTGGGTCGTTCTTTGGTCAAACAATTAGCATTGCCATTCAACGTGGCAATGCTGCCAGTCCTCTGGGCAAGTTTTCGGATGACAGCGATGCGGACGAGTACTTCGACGCTTAAGTGTCCTTAGATTTCCGTTTTTTTTTGTGCTTTTTTTTTTGTTTTTAATTTAGTGTCTAGTGTAAATAGTTAGTTACATTTTCTCAATAAAAAATATAGATACTATATTTACCTGTGTGTACCTACATAAATAATTATATTCTGAAACTATTAATCTACATATTAAATACATTAAATCTCCAGAATAATTCCCAGATGAGTTACCGAACCATATTTTCCGAACAATCAAGAATAGCTCGATTTATATTACTAAGCAGTAACATTTAGTAATTTCGCGATAATTAATTTCTCGTGACCACCTAAACTTGACTAAGTAGCGAATAAACGATAAGGCGATTTAGCATAATAGTAATTACAGCACTAACAATTAACAGAACGATATTTTTGATTGCTTCAGATCAAAGGACCAAATCATTTTCTTGAATGACAAGATTTATTTTAATGTGCCTTGTACACGATGGTTTATGCTGGACCACCATCAAGCTACCCGAAACTGTCAAATTTTCCCAATTAACTTTGAAGCTTATGCTTTAGCGATAAAGTTGAAAATCTATTAAAGTAGCTTGATGTGCTGGCGTCTGTACAGTCAGAGAAACGGTTTTTTTTTAGTAAATTGACTCAATCAACCTGTCTAGCCTTTTTTGAAATACATATGTTGGGGTTGGCTTCCAGACTAACCGGATGCGGATAAATAAATATACTGCATATTACACGGAGCGATTACCTATTTGACCTCTACAACCTAATTACTGTGTAACACGATAACCTTTGGTAAGAGTGGTTGTCAGATATGACGACCCGTAACGACTGTAAAAGGTCTACGAATGGCAGCCGGGATCAACGGTTTAACGTTCCCCAAAGCTCGGAGTAGTCTCGATATGTAATGGATGGTCACCCGTCCACGAAGCGACCGCTGCAAACCTTCGATTGACCCGTGTAGCAGTTATTATTTACCCAGGAGTCCCTGTGAGGAATTGACGATGAACCTAAATTGTCCGTTGCTCTGCATAGGTATTGAAGTCACAAACTATCATTCATCATCAGTCGTATGCATAGATATATGAAAGGTCGTATGTAATTACTTTAAAACACGGCAACACGTAATGTGTCTTTTTTGGGACACATGTATCTGATCGTAATATTGATTTATGTATATTAATTGTAAATATCGTAACGTAGTACCGTAATTGGCTAACAGTTACACCTATTTTATATTGTTTTGTTTAGTTGTAAGTCTTTCAAAGAAAATAAGCATAAGCTTTGGAATAATTTGCCTATAATGTTCCCACTGCTGGGACACATGCCTCCTCTCAGTGAGAGGGAGTGGGCCGCAATCCACCACGCGGGCCCAGTGCGGGTTGGTAGATGTTACATGTCTTCAAATTTTTGGTTCTAGGATATGTCGGTTTCGTCAAGATGTTTTCCTTCAACGTTTTGAGAGCAGTGGTGATGAAATTATTTACACAAAGTAAAGCGCTTATCCGGGTTTCAACCTACGACCTACAAATCGTAAGTCGCGGTCGTTACTACTGGGCCACCACTGCTCATTTTTACTACGTCCAACATGAACTATCGCGTACCCCATCATTTACGAGCATAGCGATTTAAGGGACCAACTAATTCTCTTAAATAACATCGACGGGAGCAAAGTAAAAAAAGACAACTGCAATTTTGAGATTTTTGGTTTTTTGTAAAAACTAACTTAAAATATCATGTTCTACAACATAGCAAAAACAAAAATACAAATATCACCTTATTTTTGGTACTTTTGTCACGTAAAAGAAGACAACTACGCCTGTTTTGTGAAATTGCACGATGTAGCTGCGGATAACTACCGCCTGGCCGTTTATACGCGGGACGCGCGGGGGACCAGCGGTCAGTCATATTGTGTCATCAGTCAGATGACATGTTCTACGTCGGCCGGCACGAATTTTGTTTTTTTTGGTTTGTTAAGTGATAAGTGTGTGTAAAAGTGTTATCATATTAGTAAACAGTTTGGGTTCAACACAATAGACATGGAAAGACGTAAATTATTGGTGAATTTGGGCAAAACGAGACGACAATGCGATATTATGGACTGAGAAGATCTATTTGAATTCCCACGTAGAAACGACCAAGTGGTAGTTAACACAGTTGTCATATTTTTAAGCGCAACGTAGATGCAGACAACTACAATATCTCGTAATTTAAACATAATTAGAAGAAATGAAATATACATGTGGATATATTATTAAATAATGAAGCAATGATGAAAATTTCAATAAATTTGGTTTAAAATTGACAAAATGGGAGCATTTTTTCCTATTATGCGCTCTCCTGAAAAGTAGCTGTTTTGTAGATGTCTCTTTTTACTTTGCGCCCGTCGACATTTCTCATAAGTATTAAACTCACTATCTACCCTCCCAAGTGGGTAGTGACTATGAAAATTAATAATAATAGTCCGTAGTTTCTAAGGATTTCGTCTTAATTTAGCTTTAGCCCGCATAATTATTATGGTGTTGTAAGTAATAGAATATGAGTGTGACGCTGTGATTGGATTACGTCGTTAAATTAAAGGGTGCTAAGTTACTTGCTTGGAGCTTGTTCACTGTTGTTTTATTTTAAAAGGGAGTGACGAGAGATGTTGGCACCTTGTCTTATAATCATGTGGGTAATTTGGTTATCATCTAATACTGTACTTTTGTGTGTTGTGCTGTCTTCTTGTATGTGCCAAATAAATGGTTTATCTATCTATCTATCTATCTATGTTCAAGTAAATTTTTCTCTAGCATTCTACAGTTTTAAAAGGGGTAGCATTATTGGCTATTTTGTTCAGATAAACTTCTTTCTATTTTTTTACTTCACTCATTTCTTTTGCATGACTTCTACTCCTTCACAGTGCACGCGGTGCGGTTGTGGAGTTCACTTCCGCCTGACATTAGGGACTGCCAAACTGTTGAAGCTTTTAAAAGAAGAGTAAAATAACACTATCATTCTACTTCATCATAGTTGTGTATGTATTGATTATTTGGCAATTTTTTTAATAGATTTTCAACTTTATCGCTAAAACATAAGGTTAAAATTTGATTGACAAAATTTGACAGTTTCGGGTAGCTTGATGTGCTGGCATCTGTACTTATTTTTCTGTTCTGTTTTTTTTCTTGTCTGTTTATATATTATGTGTGCACCTAAATGGTAAAATAAATATAAATAATCATAAACTAATAATCATAAGTAAGTAAGTAGTAGTAATCATATGATAATATTTATGGTCTTCAATAGATATTGTATCAGGGATTTCGTAATCCAATATTGCCAGAAGCAACTCGGAACCCATTCAAAAAGAAACTGTTTCAAGGGCAATAAACTAAAAAACTAAAAGCTGCCCTCACCAGTATACCACGTCAATCAGATCTCGGTATCTTCACTTTTATTCGAAATTAACGTGTCTCCTTGTCGCCAAAGTAAAAATACTTGAATGGATTACGCGCTCAACGGCACACAACGTTAAAAGCCTCCGTAAAGTACCTACTACAGGAAGTCGATATCTATATTTATATTATACTAGCTTCCGCCCGCGGCTTCTACCGAGAGGTATGTCGATAAAAACTATCCTATGTCCTTTCCCAGAATGCAATTTATCTGTCTGCGAAATTTTATCCGTTCAGTGGTTTAGGCGGGAAAAGGTAACATACAGACAGACTGTTACTTTCCAATTTATAATATTAGTATGGATATAATATATATTTTCTAATAATTTAGGGTTATATAGTTTCTCGTATTGTATGTTATCTATACAAATATGTATATAAAATTGAAGTATCTGTTTGTAATGTCAAAATAACAGCTTTTTACTAAATTCTTATGAAAGTTTATAAGGTTTCTAACAAAAAAAAAAAAAAAACAATATTTAAAATAATTTTTGTCTGTCTTTCTGTTTGTTCCGGCTGATCTCCGAAACCGCTGGACTGATTTTTATGGGACTTTCACTGGCAGATAGCTCCTGTTTTAAGGAGTTACTTGTGCTACTTTTATTTAAAACAAAGCATAAGGATTCCGCGCAAAAAAATTAAACTCATGAAATCCAATATATTATTTTCCTACACGCACGCGAACAAAATCGCGGGCACATCTCATCATCATCATCATTTCAGCCGAAAGACGTCCACTGCTGGACATAGGCCTCCCCCAAGCACCTCCACTTCGACCGGTTCTGTATTTCTCGCATCCAGCGGGTTTCTGCGGCCTTCACAAGGTCGTCGGACCACCTTGTGGGAGGGTTTCCAACGCTACGTCTTCCGGTACGCGGGTACCGGGCACATCTAGTTAACGATAAAATGCAACATGTAACGAACTACTTCAGATCTGAAATAAAAAAGAAGCCGCCATTTAGAAAGGTTCATTATAAAACCAGCGTCAACAGCATCTGTCTGGCGTTACTGCTGAAATGAACCTTTTTGGCGCAGCCGTGAGCACTATTGTTGTTTGAAACATTATTTTTGTTTTGTTAATTTTGTATTTTGTGTCTCACGAACTGTGTCCAAATAAACCTTATTCTTTCTTTATACTTTTCAGGACAACATCCATCTAGTCTTATTCTCTCTCATTTTCCCTCTTGTTATTATTATTATATCTCTCTCACTAGCAAGTCGACTACACCTAAAGGCTTCTTTATCGTAAACCAGCAGTAGGCCTCCTCTTAATATCCGTTCATTTCGGCTGCCATTTGTCACAGCAACATTAAGACACTTACAGAAAGGGCTCAAATGACGCGCACTGTATATTTTATACTAACATGATACGGAAGTACCATCCGCTTGTGTTTGTTTTGATTTAATTTGTTTACCGCATGTCCCTTACTTTGATTTGGCAGAAACTTAAACCAAAAAAAAAATTTTTTATGGAGATACACTACTTTAAGAAAACTGATAAAAAAATAATAAAGGCAGATTAAAGTTATACCAAAGTTAAACCTCAGAAAGTTTATGGTTAATGTGAAGGTTATACGGGGTCAAATTTGATTAGCTAGCAAAACTCCACAGACGTGATGGGATCAATATCTGAACACGATAAAACAGTTTTTCTCAACTACTTCAAGTATAATATGTGCTAACAGTGGCCAATGACCACAGAAAAAAAAACATGAAATCTTTTTTTTTCTTTGTTTTATAGTGTTTAGAAATCGATACCATCACGTGTGCGGAGTTTCGCTAGGTAATATAATCTAACCCTTTATACTGGTTGTAACTTTACTCCGCGTTAATAAGATGACTAGTGGGACTGCATCATACTGGCATAATTTTTTGTATATAAGAATGTACGTTACGTAAATTTAAGTTGCGGAAGAGTGGAGTGTCCTAATACAGGCATTTAATTGCTTAAAAGGACGCTTCTATCACTAGCTATATAGTACAAAGCTTGTTAAAGAAATAAACTATTTTGTATTTTGTATTTTGCATCATTGGTCTAATGGTCGCAAGCTAGTAGCGCAAACTCTGTGATACTACTGACTGGAGAAATTCCTGATAGAAAAATAACACCGTGGTTGATGGCAATAGTCTCATCCCCTAATAAATTGGGTGTTGATACAGACGCCAGCACATCAAGCCACCCGAAAATGTCAAATTTTCCCAATCAACTTTGAACCTTATGCCTTGGCGATAAAGTTGAAAATCTATGAAAGAAATTTGACAGATTGGAGTAGCTTGATGTGCTGGCGTCTGTACTATAGAGGCTACGAGAGCCCCTTAATGTAATTAAACAGCGATATGATTTCTTAAGAATATATTGATAGAAAGATTTTACATTACCTACCACGTTAAAACTAGTATTGACAAAAAAAAATACAAAAATAAAAACAAAAATACCTAATAAAAATATTTGACACTTGCTTGAACGTTCGAATGGAACACACGCTAAATTATAGCCAGCCTGCACTATAAAAGGTAAGGATACATAGACAGCCTCCAGAGTGCTATACGATAGGTACACTTCTGCCCAGCCTGTCGGGGGCAAACAGGCGTGATGTTTTTTTTAATAATAATAATAATGTTTATTTCCAGAAAAATGATTACAAGGTTACAAGTACAGTAATATGATACAACATAAAGTACATTAAGTATAATCTCCTGGCACCCAAACTAGGTTTATAGCCTGTGACTTGGGGACCAGTGATTCCATAAGTTTATGTTAGAACTAGTGCGGTGGAGGGTATAAACTTAATAATTAATTTCCATACACTTTTCTCTGAAAAGGCTAGGCAGATGATAAGTTTCTAGACACATTTCTAAAACAGTAAACATGACTAACACGATGTTTGATCAAGCCTGATCTTACAAGTTCAGTAGGTAAACTTGATTAAATTACAAAGAAGTGATTTATAATGAACAGCCTTTTGCTCGCGGCTTAGTCTACGTAGAGTTCGAAAATTATCCCAACTTTTAATCCCGGTAGAACTACCACGAACACGTTTTCCGCGTGTCGAACGAGTCATGAGCTA
This sequence comes from Luperina testacea, assembly GCA_927399505.1. Taxonomy (NCBI): domain Eukaryota; kingdom Metazoa; phylum Arthropoda; class Insecta; order Lepidoptera; family Noctuidae; genus Luperina; species Luperina testacea. The sequence continues at coordinate 2,203,528 of OV656762.1, read as the reverse complement.
AATCTAGCATATGGGTCCCAGAGAACATCCGGCGACATCCAAGCAGACCCAGAAGGAGATGGCGAAACGAGCGAGACGCGTATAAACGGGATTGGTCCACCCTAGCTCAAGACAGAGGGCAGTGGAAAGGAGAAAGGGAACCTTTTGCCCTGCAGTGGGGGAACATGGGCTAAAAATAAATAATAATAATAGTTCTACCGGGATTAAAAGTATAACTAAAACCTCAAACTTTACAACACTAACATACATAACGGACTACCACAATATGGAGCTATTAGAAGCCATGTTAGGAGCAAAGTGGTAAGTTTTTAGCTTGTAAGTGGCGGTCAGTGGTGTCGACACGACCCATTGTTTTCTCGTTAATGATGCGTTGTTCGTGGGTAGCGGAAATAGGTTTACTAGAAGTGGCTTAGTGTAAATTATATACTTTCAAGTATAGTGGCCCGAAATCTATCGCTTTAGAAGTCTACGAAGTATTTTTCCATGTTTTTGGTTGATTTTTTATTGTATTATAAAATTTGTCTAGGATTTGGATTCTAAATATACTGGCTGTAAAGACGGTTATACCGTTTTTTATAATCTGCGTTGATAGCTATACAAAAATGCTACCTAAACTATGTAAGCTGTGGTTTCCTCGGTGAAACGAACTCACTCTAAAGGCCCGCTTGCACTACAAATCACGAAATGCGTTTAACGTTAAATGAATTTAAAAGATGTTCTGTCAATCGCTTGAAGATGACAGAGAATGATGTTATATATATGTTTAGCGCTAAATTGTGGTGGATGAGTGTTAACTGAAGCCACTTCTAAACACTTTAACTCTTGTGGTCCTTTTGTCCGAGGGTAGTATTTCTGAATAAACTCAGTGGCATAAGCCCCGAGTGCTTAGTATCCAATTTATTATAAATTCATATGTTTTTGGACCGGCCTTCGCAGTATATGTTGACTAGAACGTAATGACGTGCCTACCACATAGTTCATATTAAAAAAAAAAACATACCAATATCGAGGTGGCGTGGGGAAATAGTTTGTCTAGAATTGGGGCAATATATATATAGGATAAACAACACAAAACAAAATGTCGTTAATATATTATTTTTACTTTCTAATTTTGCTATTTGTATTTTGTGTTTCACGAACTGTGTCCAAATAAACATTATCCTTTCTATAATATCACGCCTGTATTCCCCGAAAGGTTGGGCAGAGGTGTACCTATAGTACAGTCAGCAACAAAAGTCGATTAACATCGCACAAACCATTGAATTTACTTACATTACAGTAATGGTGGTTTTCCTTTTTTTTTTGTTTTTTTCATTAGATAGTATGTTCAATCATTAAAAGTGACTGTTTTGTCTTTTACTGTTTTACAAACATATTTTCTTACTGTATAAAGACAGCAAGTCTTAATGAAATCGCTTTAATGTGCTGCTGCTGTAGTAAGACAGTGACATCCACCAACCCACACTGGGCCCACGTCACCACGCGGGCCCACCACGCCGCGCCGCGCTGCCGCGAATCCACCGATTATTGCCCACTCCCTCTCACACAAAGGAGGCCTGTGTCCCAGCAGTGGGATTATCATAGGCTCATAATGATTGCACTCGTAGAGCAACCGCGCCCTTGCATGTGACACCAGCCATAAAATAGTATTCTGCATTGACAGCGAGGTGGACCTCTTCCCCTCTTTTTACCCGACTGCGCCAGAAGGAGGGTTATGTTTTTATACGTACCTACTACTACCTAATTTTATTATAATATGATTTTTGTACTAACTTGTACAGTTATCATTTAAATTTTAATTAAACTACAACCAAACCAAACAACACCATGATAAAATAAACAATTTCAAGAGCAATTTACACAAAGGAATAAATAAAGTCCTCCAGACCGTATTTCGGCCACGGCGACCAATCACAGCGGAGACTAGCCTTCGGCGCGGGAGATATTATAGTGCACAAATGTGCGCGCGGACACAGACGCACTCCCTCTTCCCTCACTCTCATAGTCCGATGGGACGGCAATCCGACACGACCGCAGAGAGATCAGGCGCAGGACCAACGGCTTAACGTTCTTTCCGAGGCACGGGGGTATCACACCACCAACTTACAAACTCCGAGCTGTTACTAAGAAATTCCTAATGGAAAAACTCAATAACACTTACCCGGGAACCCGGGAATCGAACCCAGGACCCCACGCTCAGCAGCCGGGCTTGCGACCATGAGATCAACGGCGCAGTTCAACACACAAAGTAATACCTAGGTACTTAAGAACAGCCGGTCGATTCTGTAAAAATCTCACCGTGAAAACTTAGGTGATGTAGTTTGTTTTTGCTAGGAATTGACACTATTGACAGCTCACTCCACGCTCACTTCACCTAAGTTTTCACGGTGAGATGGTTACAGAATCACACTGCTGATCATGAATGAACTGAATCAAATGTGAGGCACTCATTATATTTATGTAATAGTCCCTTTGATAAACTCTAATGACGTAAGCAAAGTGGTCCTAGTACCAAACGAGGTGTGACCCTAATGCTAAACGACGACGCTCAGGGCTCAGGCGGTAGTGGTTACGACAGACTACAACTAGGTTATACTTACCCAAGTCTGGCCTAACTTTATCTACTGTTTATGGTCTAAATCTGTGGCTATAATCGTAACGGGTACAATATTTTAAATCGTCGGAGTCTTTGGAGTGTAAATTGTAATTTTATAGGGAGTTTTTATGTTAGAAAGGCCCATTTTGCAGAAAGAAGCTGTCGTTGCGTATTTACACTTGCGACAGGATAACAAAACATGACGCTTATATTCCTTGAAGTCGTAGGTAGGAATGTACATAACACTCATAAATTGCCAGAACGATGTGTACAACCTTTACAGTACCCGGCGATAAATATTGCACATCGACCTTTGGAAAGAGACAATCGGCTAATTTCGGCTTTGTAGAGCGTTATCTCTGTCGCACGAAATACAAACAGTCCGGTATCTATTAGGAGCTGTTAAAACAATTATGATTTGCTTCTTTTGATAAGTATTTTTATTCTTTGGATAAAATACAAAAAAAAAGGCAATGGTCGATGTGCAATATTTATCACCGGGTACTGTACCTTTTTAATTTCTATTTTTGTTACTATTATTTTTATTTGACTAATATTAGGCTTTTGGATACTTTGGATTAGTGTGTATTTATGTGCAGAATTATTTATTATCCTTTCTTTGTAATAGTATTATCTATTACATATATTTGCAGGCTGTCACTAAAACAAACAAGAATAAAGGAACCTAATAACACTGCCCGACCCAGGGATCAAACCCACGACCCCACTCTCAGATCACTAGATCAACGGGGTAATGCATAACTCAACAATAATTCCGGACCAAAGTGAAGTACCGACCCCCCAAAATGGCGACAGCTTAAAGGTAACTTAATAAGCTTTAGAGCTTAAGTACGAGAAGCTTAAATGTGCTTGCGTAGGTCACAAAGTTGGCAAACAGAGGACTGGCTATGATAAACTTTTTATGTCGCTGCAGGAAGATTCTTGTTTTTGCTGCTGTTTAATCGCGGTTTATCTGCATAAAATTTCTCTTTTAAAGGAATTACGAGTGCTTAAATTTTCACTACACAAAAGTTATATAAATGTGTATTGTATATTTTGCAGATTTTGATGCATTTTTGTTGTGTACAATAAAGTATAATATATAAATCCATACTATCCATAACCATACTAATATTATAATTTCGAAAATAACTCTGTCTGTCTGTTTGTATGTTACGTATGTTGAGATAGATTGCATCCAGAGAAGGACATAGGACAGTTTTTATCGACATACCTGGCGGGCGAAGCCGCGGGCGGAAGCTAACAATATTATAAATGCAAAAATGTGTCTGTCTGTAACCTGTTTACGTTTAAGTCGCTAAACCGATTAAGATGAAATTAGGTATAGTTTGAGTCCTGGGAAAGGACATAGGATAGTTTTTATCCCGATATTACGGGATCGAAACTTACGCGTGTAAAATCGCGGGGCGCTGCTAGTGAATAAAATTATTTCATCCTTTCACCTCGTGAGTTTTTTTCGGGGGAGTTTCTCAGAGTAGTCGGATAGGAATCGCCAACGCCATCTTGTTTTTAAAAATATTAGATTGACGTGTAAATAAATGTGTTTGTACAACCCTACTTACAGAAATAAAATAATTTATCTTAAAATACCTTTAATATTCTAAAATTAAGCAATTTTTAGCATGCTTGCTTCATGATCGGCACGAGCTTAAAAATAAATCAATTTGATAATAAATAATCAAATTATTTTTTGGTACCTAAAGCCTAAAAGTTAATCACACTTTAGATTTCAACATATTATATTTTCAGCACTGCACTTTCTTAATTACCTTTTTGGCTAACTACTGCTGCAGTACCAGAGTTGGCCTGTTGACAAAAAACACTAACTGTAATATAATAACTTGCTAAATGCCTGAAACTTTTAAAACTTAAGCTTTTGCACATATATTCTTGTTCTAGTCAGATAAATGGCCATGCTTACTTATCACTTGACCTGTTTTCTGAAATTCTAATTAATGGGTTGAAGTTACTTTATTTTAAAGATATATGTAGATAGATAAAACGTTTATTAAGTGCAACAAAAGACACAATGCATATATTAAAAACATCAAAAAAGGTGAAAAAAATAACGATTAAAACGATAAATTGACCCATAGACACCTAGCTCATAAACATCTATAACGGTCGATCACTACTGGGCGGTGTGTGTCTCATGGTTGCAAAGGACCAAGGACATACATACATAAAATACACACATTCACAGTAGTGAATGGGTGTATTTTATGTAAAAAAATGCGTTTTGTTTGTGTATAATAAACCATAATTCTTTCTTTAATTTGTCATATTTCACGACGGAAGTAATTATCGTGATTAATAATTTTATTTAATGTATTTAACATCTTTTCCCAACTCCAAATAAGCAATTAAGCAAGTATCTACCAAAGGACCAATTTTTGGACGTTTTTTTTTTGAGGATGGGAAATCATCAAATGACCTCTCCCGCTCTGACCAATTTTTGGACCCTTGAACGATCAACTCGAAACCACTGTAACACCAAAACAGACCCATTCCCCTTTTAACCTCCCCATAAATCCGTTGCAATCCATACCATACAATTCACAAAGACGTAAGAACCATTAAACAAATCTTGCGACCATTAGCGGTTTGAACGGCAGTAAAGTGCCGCTGTGTCTACAATAATTGTAGTTGGGGTGCTGTGGTGTCATTGCGACCCCTAAGCGATCTGTACTAATTTGAATCGAGTGTTGTTAATACTACAATGTTGGTGATAGTGTTGTTTGTTGAACCGTTTAATGGGTAGGTTAGTAAGTCTCGTTATTGTAGTGTTACTTTAGTGGGAGGTGTTCGTTTACAGTTTTGCGCATGTGTAGGCTTGATTGGTTACTAGTAACCGAACACGATTTAGACGGAGTTTCAATACGATAGCATTTCCAAAATATAGGGTTTTCGCAAAACTTTCACCATTTTTGTTATGTGTTTTTACAATAATTAAACGTTGTTGGTTTGAATACTTCGCCATATTTTTAAATCGCGTAGTCTGTACGTGATAACTGTAAAAAAAATCACGGTACAATTCGTATTAACAAAATGGCATCAAATTTAAATCCGGCGCTCTTGTTGGTCTTCTTGAGGGGTCTGTGGCTAAATAATAACAGCCGCACAGGTCGATCGATCAGGTTAAGCTACGCTTGCCGCGGTGAGTCTGTGGATGGGACTCGCGCATCTTTACATACCGAGACCCCTCCGTGCCTCGGAAAGCACGTTAAGCCGATAACGGCTTCTAATTACCATAAGGTAATTAGAAGCCCGAAAGTCTGACCAAGGGGTATCGTATTACCCAGTAACTGGGTTGTGGAGGTCAAATAGGCAATCGCTCCATGTAAAATATTTGTATTCAGCTGCATCCGGTTAGACTGGAAGCCGATCCCAAAATAGTTGGGAAAAGATGCTCTTGTTGGGATACCCTTTATATTATTGGTAGTTACGTTTGGAAGGTTATATTTTGTCTTCTAAACGTGTAAAGAATAAAATCCTGTAATCCTGGCTGCTTCAATAAAATACATCGATAAGTCATTGTTTTTTACATTAATTTATTTCAACGACAATTTTTTCATTATGTCAAAATGTATTTAGTACAGTAAAGTTACATATTCTATTAAAAAAGAAGTAAACACTGCAAATTTTACTACAAGAATACTGTCGCTATAACTTATCATCACAATACTAAGAAAAAACGCTAAGTTTCTCATAGGAGTAAACTAAACGTATAAATCAGCAATTCAAAGGAAACCATAATGAGGCAAAAAGTTCCCGTTACAATAGAGAGCAGAACTACCGTTGAAATATTGTGACGAATTCCTAATCAGTAGGGAAACTATCATTCTATGATTGCTTTGGGAGACTTTTAACGATTAAAAGTGAATATGTAACACAAGATAAACACCCTACACACCTTAACACTGAGCAGTGGTGGCCCAGCGAGCAGTGGTGGCCCAGTGGTCACGGACACGACTTACGACAGGCAGGCGCTTTACTTTGTGTAAATTATTTCATCACCACTGCTCTCAAAACAGTGAACGGAGGAAAACATCGTGAGGAAACCGGCATGTCCTAGAACCAAAAATTCGAAGACATGTGACATCCACCAACCCGCACTGGGCCCGCGTGGTGGATTACGGCACACTCCCTCTCACAGAGAGGAGGCCTGTGTCCCAGCAGTGGGAACATTATAGGCTTGTTATGTTATGTTATGTTATGTACACCTTAACACACTTTCAATTACAATCTGAATCATTTTGAAGGATATCGCTAATCCATTGCTTCATATGTTCAAAAACATTGTCTGCTCAACAACGTAAATTACGCATTGAATGTTGTTGAACTGTCAAAATGACAGCCATTGCTTCTGATAGTGTGTTACGCAATTACTCCGCTGGACACAAATAGGCACCTAATTTTTTGCATTATTTTGGTGGTTTTATAAACCTGTTATGAGATGTCTTTAACTGAAAAAATAGACGATAATTAAATTTTTGCAGCAAATTAAGTATAGTGATCGTATATAAGTAACCCTGGTAATAAATTATGTTTTTCTTTTTTATCGTATTTGACCGATATATTCATGTAATTTGTTACCATTAAATTGTGCTTTTGTGTGTTGTACTATTTCTTTTATGTACACTACATAAATGGTTTATCTATCTATCTATCTGTCTCCAGAAAACAATGCCTAAGCCATAAATGCATCCGCCTTTCTACATCTTAGTTGCATAAAGTTGAATAAAAAAATTAGTTTCAAAACTTCTCATTCATTGAAAACAAAAAAGATGTTTTTGGCCAAACCTACACTCGAAACAATTTAACTACTCAATACTTAATTCTTTATTGCATTCCATACGTATTAGATAGATGGTATAACAAAGTAAAAGATCAATATGGACCCTCTCGGGAACACGCTCTTCCAACTCAAATGGTTTTCTCTGCGAGTCTGAAAGCAGAAATTTCATCTGAAGCATCTAGACAAAAATATGGATATTTGCCTTTCTAGTCGACAAGTCCAGACAAACACATAACGCCTGGTAGCCACACACCCTCAATAATCGACACACCGAAGTATGGAACTGGGTCGACGGTATTCATACGTGCATCAATATGTAAGATGTTCTGCGAATCCATTCGAATCTGCTCATGTTTGTGATAACTACATTAGTATGGCCTTAGGCTTAGAATGTGGTTGATCGTGGAGAAAAGAAATACTTATCAGGAAATAAATAGAAATCGTCTAAATATATCAATTGCACGACAATTCACCACACGTAGTGACAGTGACTTGAAAAGTTCTTCTCTTATCTATGTAACATGAACAACACTTTTCAAGACACTGCCAGCCGCTCCTTGTTTAAAACGCCACATTACATATCATACATAATTAGCCTATAATGTTCTTAGCTGCTGAGACACAGACCTACTGTCTTCGAAAAGGTGTGGGCTAATAATCTACCAAGCGGGCCCAGTGCGAGTAGGTAGATGTCACATGTCTTTGAATTTTTGGTTCTAGATCTCCTCACGATGTTTTCCTTCACCGTTTTTAGAACACAGCATTATATTAAGTTATTTGTTTTGTTATTTAAAACTTCATCCTTCTTTGAGCAATATAATCAAATCATGTGTAAAATCTAACTTGAATGCGTTCCTTTTCTTTATTTTTGCTCAAAACGCGACCCGTTGAATTTTAAAGCGCATTCCAGTTGCAATGGAATTCTTTTAGGGAGCGACCGGAATTCCAGCTTTTACAGTGGAATGGACGTTATACGTAGGTAAAATCTATAGTGTAATGCAGAGAATTTGAGGCGAGGGTCAAAACGCGGATAAGAGAGCACGAGGAGACTTGATTTTGGGCCTAGACCTGGCATTTTCAATTAACTTTACGTGAGATAATATAATTAAAATTGATTGGCGATCTACTATTTTGGTGTTCCTAATTTTTATTCGTCAAGGAACAAAGATGGTACAAGATGATACTAGAAAGGATAGATGGTTAGGCGAGAAGCCGAGCAATTAAAGGTCACACGTATCAAATCGGAAAGGTATCGCCTTTCGCCTAGCCGTCAAACAGACGTTAACCTAACGTAAGCACATAACCAAAGCGGATCAAAAGCTCCGATAAGTCGACTCGGCTACGGCTAGGCGACGACGCCCCGCTTACGGCTCGCCGACCGCTGGTTGATAGTGCAGGCAGGCCGTAGGAGAGATGAGAGCTGTAAGGCACCACACCGCCGTTTGTGAGCTTGTCCCGAGGCGAGGCGATTACGTTACGATTCCGATTAGTGTGCGTTGCAGTACAGAGATTCATACAAAAAATACTGAACGCCTCGAGTTGATATGGTTACGATTCCTTTCAGGTTTGATACGTACCTTCATCCGAACCAATGGACCAGTTTTTTCGTTTGAAAATAGCAGGCCTTTGTTGATTAGGAAACAAGTTAAAACTGTAACAATTTTAGTTGCAGTCATAATTATATCAAGACTTCAGTATGTAAGGAACAATTAACGTTTATCTAGTGTTGATTCCTGACAGCAGCAAAGTCTTTAAAAAGCTATATAAGGACGCTAAAAATATCGTAGATATTGAATAAAACACTCACTTAAACATTCCACAGCAAAACTGTGATTTATCATCTCTATGATCAAACTTGAAGTGCAGGAGTATCGCCAAGTTCTGGATTCAATTTCCGTGTAAAGCCGTATTCGGCTACTTTACGGTATAACTTTGTTATTCGACCAGGTTCGAACCGCTGCCGTAAACTACCTAGTTTTACTGCTACTGTACCAAGTTTTAAATATAAGTAAACTCTATTTTAATATTAGTTCAAGTTTTTCAAATTTCGTGCTGGTGAAAAAGTGCTATGAAATACAATTTTAAGTTTTTGTCTTGCGTTTTTATATAAATAGTTGCAATATTATGAATATTTGGTGAATATGAGCACTAATAATTATACATGATGTATGCATTGCTAGAAATTACGACAACGTCTAAATAAATATTTTGTTCCTGTTTTTAATATGAACTAGATTAAAAACAAAAAAAGTAAGACGTACAGATTAAAATATTTTCATATTTCTTTGTAAGCTCCAAAATTACCCATAGAATACTATGACATACCATAATTCTCTTTCACACCCAAAAAGCGACTATCAAACAACTTAAAACACACCAAACCCATTTAATTTGGATCGCATTCCGTGCACTTACAAACTGCATACAAATGAGAAGTTTCCCTTGGCCATTGGGTTTTCTTGAATAATATTTTTTTAATTACTGTGCAGGGTACGGTGTATTAGAGCTAAAGCGAGAGGCTGAGGTGGAAATACAGCGGCCATTAAAAAATAGTTAAGTTCTTGAAGAATAAATTAATGGGTTCCGTGCCAGATGTAAATGGTGGGGGAATTTGGAACTTGTATTTTTTATAACAGTAGTTAGTTTTGTTCTAAACGATAACAGAATAGGGTCGAATTTGTTAATGTTCTGTGCAGATTAGTCTGATAGGATGGGATTTGTTACGTGACACCTCTATCTAAGTAGCTTGTTAGGGGATTCGTTTGAGTGTATGTAGGTTTCGGTAGCGTTTCGGTCTCCGCCGTTTTCAACGTCAATAAGACAATTTATTCCGTATTCCGGAAGGTTTATGTGTCATCATTAGTCTCCTGCCCTTATTCCAATTTATTTAGGGTCGGCACAATATGTCCTTTTCTTCCATACTTCTATATTAGTCATCACTTCTTCAGGTTTTGTAATTTAAAATTATTACAATTTACATTTTATGTACATACTTAGTAAAATGTTTTATCATCTCGGTTGTAACCCCCTTTCTAATAATATCATCACTCACACAGTCCATCCATCGTTTCTTTGGTCTTCCCCTACTCTTATAGCCATCGACATTCATTCTCCTCCCGACGTTTTTCTCATTCCTTCGTGTCACATGCCCATACCAGACAACCGATTTCCACACAACTTTTCAGTTACCGGTGCCACTTTCAGACTTCCTCATTTCTTATTCTATCCATTCGTGTAACACCATACATCCCTCTTAGCATTCTCATCTCAGCTGCATGCAATTGCCTTTCATTTATCCCTTTTGTGGCCCAACATTCTGATACATACAACACAGAAGGTCTAATCACGGTTTTATATATCTTCCCCTTAAGTTTATGTGTTTATCTACCAGCGCCTCGCGGTTTCACCTACCCAAGTGTCGATTCCGTGGGAATATCGGGATAAAAAGTATCCTATGTCCTTTCCCGGGACTCAAACTATATACCAAATTTTTCATCTAAATCAGTTCAGCGATTTAGGCATGAAGAATTAACAGAGAGATAGACAGACACTCTTTCGCATTTATAATATGGATATTAGTATGAATATGTTAATAAAGAAATCTCGATTTTTTGTCAAGTCGTAAAAACCGTGTGAAGCAGGGGTGGATCTGTTGTCAAATTGTAAAGCAACACACGAGTAGCTTTTAAGTAACATTTAATTCAAAAGTAAGGATCATACCGTAAGCTTCAATGTATTTCAAAGTAATGTGGGTTTATAGCGCAACAATGTTAGAGAAAAACCGATTATGTATTATTTTAAAACGTGAAACTTAAAGTGCTTCGCTCATAATGTCATCTAGGTTATAAGAACTAGGGCAAGTGGGTTGCTACATTATGATCTCGTGGGTGCAACAGACACTTGTATTAATATATGCGCTTTAGTGATTTTTAATCGAAAAGGCGTCGGCAGAAAGAGAATATTCAGGGAAGCTAATTACTTAGGCTACAAATACGCACAATATTTTATGAATTTTGTGATGGATTTTTAGGTGATTCCAAAGTATGTGCAGTCAGAGAAATTAATAATGAATTAAATTGATGCCCTATGTCAATTTGCCATTTCATACAAATGTAAAATAATAAATTGTGATTTGAATATCCGGACAATTTGAGTTGGTAGTCACTTTGCCTAATAACTTTTTAACATTAACTAAAAATTTATAAGCAGGTAAGTAAAATTAATGTTAAAAATGAAAACTTAAAATAAATTTAATAATTTAAGATCACCCTCTGTACGGAACCCAAAACAGCGTTGAAAGAAACCGTTTACACGGCAATGATTCCTACATTTAGTAAACACATGGAATATTATAATAGAAACATTGGAAATTCGTCTTTATCCCCTGAGCTTAAGGTCCAGTTAAATGTCAAACACTTTACATGTATAGGTACTCAAAGAAAATTAAAAAGTTTACAGGAAAGATTTTTTAAGAGACTGTTAAGCGGGATTCTAATGAATGACCCCTTTATGTAGTTCTCCAGTAACGTGTATGTTTTACTCTTTGATGGATGGTTTCCAAGAATGGTTTGCCTTTTAATCTGATGACGTTTGAAGTCAGAAGAAATTCTAGCTTTGATTTATATTTCCTGTGTGTAGGTAATTATAGTTTCTACTTTCATGGAAGTCGATCTAAAATATTTTTTTATACTGTAGCTGTATAAAATATTTGTTCACAGAAGAGTCGGATTATTTGTGATATCACTACTAAATTCCGCTCGCGTTACATCCACATTTCTGTCGAAATTGTTATTGGGGTACCTCTAATCTTACAAGTAAATTCGGGCATAAGTTTTTTGTTCAGAATTGATTTAATTAACCGGCTTCAAAAAAAGGAGGAGGTTCTCAATTTGGTTTATTTTTAATGTATGTTCGGGCATAACTCCCGTCATATAATGCGGATTTGCAAAATTCTCTCATTTTTTAATGTATAAGGTATGCCTCAGGGGTGGTCCCCTATTTTTATTAACTTTGCATGTAGTTTTTGAGTTAGCTTCAACTATTTTTTAAATAGCTTCCTATCATTGATATTTACATAGCAATTAGTGTTATATGTTTGGAAGTCGGTTGTTTTTCTTTTTGTAAAAAAGTTTTATTGAAATCCGTTTAGTGGTTTAGGTTTGATAAGGTACCTATATACATATTGCATTTCATGAGTTTTTTTTTGCGTGGCCTACAAGCAGACACTTAATTTCTTAAATTTATATTATGATTTTCACTATCAGAAATTTTCTAAAAAAAAAAACAAAGTATAGGAATGTTGTTGGGTGTCGAATTTGTTACTGTGTTAAAGTAATGTCTATTAACTGAATAGAATATGATATCAGCAGAGCTTGCTTATTTAAAAATGTAATGAAAAAACATAGTAAAGCAGAAAAATAACCATGAAGAATCACACAATCTCGCTTTTTATTTATAAAGTAAACGTTCGCGAAGACAAAGTAGTTTTAACACTCTCCTGCCAATCAGCCCGACCTCTTCTGCCACCTACCTACCTATATTATTTATAATACGGTAAAGGGAACATAAAAAACTTTACTCCTAAAAACAGCCACGAAACCCACTACATGTCTAAAGATCGACCTCAAACGAGAGAACTAAATAAAAATAATGATCCAAAAAGACCCAACTTAGGCAAACACATAAATTGTTGCTCTAGTTGAATCCTTTTGGTTAGAACGAACCAATAAACTTTTGTTTCGAGCTAAAACACACCTTATTACGAACAACTAAGCTTCTATTTCCATTGACACTTGAGTTGTAACATCTTCAGTTTGATATGTGTTTCCGCCAACTTTGTTTTGCAGTTGTCGAAGACTGTATTTTTCTGAATATAGAATTCAGTTTTGATTGTTTGAACTTCGTTGCTGTAAGGATATGTTAACGCCTTTGGAAGTGACGAGATAATTTATTAAGGGTTTGTGACCAGTTTTTTTCTCACCCCTTCACCATTTGTTATAAAGTTTTTTAAAGGGAGGACTTGTCTTTCTGTCGTGATATAATGTTAATGTCTTTATATTATTGTGTTGAAAAGTTCTGAACTCAAAACAATTTATCTATATACAGCTATAATACATCTGAAGAATTTGATTTTTTATTTGAACACGCTAATCTCTGGAACTATCGGAATTGAAAAAATATTTTTGGGTTTGTAGCCCTATTCTCGAGGAAAGCTATCTAATACACGCTATGGCCCTTAGGAGCCGAGCAAAATTAAAAAGTCAGAATGAATGTTAAGTGAAAACGCGATATATAGCGCGGGTGGGCGATGGGATGCGACGCGGTGGGTCGGAGGCCGAAATTCCACACGGACGAAGTCTCGGGCAGAAGCTAGTTGATTATATTTCAGTGTATAGTTTCATTTTATTCTTCTGTCTATTCAGATTATTTTCTTTTTTGTGTCCATTTACAGATGGACGGATGGTTTCACAATCATTTAGCTCTTTATTTAAATATAAATACTTAAAAAAACTATGGGATTCCGTAGTTTTTCCCGTAGTTGTGGTAAACAGCATTCGTTAATGTTATTTAATAAATTCATTTACGCACATTTTGGCTTTTCAATATGATTTATTGGACTTAATGTAATATCCTGGCATAAACGAAACGGCAGGATATTATGATCGTAAATTCGTAATAAATAATGCACATAACACATTTGTACAATATTCTGACAAATAAATGTTAGCTTCCTTCAAAATGGTTGAGCTGAATGGTGCTGAGCCATGGTTCGTGTACGGGTGCCGTTAGATGGTACTGGTGATCTCTTAGCTGCCACGGCTTATTTTAATTTAATTTAATAATTTCGTTTTTTTTTTCTTTTTATTACGGACACTTTTGATGCATCGTTCTCACATGTATAGGTAATTTCAATATGAATGATGTAATCAACATTTTGTAACCATTTAAAAAAGTGTCCGCGGTTTTTTGTCCAGTTTTCTCCATAGTACCTACCTACTACGCTTTGGAATGGACAGCTTTATCTTTCTGACTGACTGACCCCTTGACAATTCAAAACTGCCTGTAATTGGTTTATTTGAAATTAATGCTTTGAGTTTTTACTTTTAACTATCAAAAATAATTCTCTCAATAACTGTCGTTCTGACTACCTTTTTAAAGTTCCATAAAGAACAAAAAATATTGAATACGTTTTCCGGAATGAGGTTCTCAAATTATTCTTAAATAAGAATTATTTTAACAAAATTAATTCACCTATCAGCATCGCAAAAAAATACGCAAAAGCACGAACATATAAATCTAGAATGCCGAAGTAAATTAAAAACCTGACAGGTCGTAAGTGCAGGGGATGGGGGACGGGGGATAAAATATAGCATTTAGTATACGTACCAACAGCCCATGGCATAGTGCCAATACGGTACTTTTGTGTTCGGTGACTGTGTCTTATAGATTTATAATTTAATCGGGTAATACGTACTTTTGCTGATAAAGTTATCGGCGCAGCTTTTAAATTAGGTTGATAGTGTGGAGTTGGCGAATATTACTTAGAAATGGATATTATGGTGTTATTATTTTTTGAAGCGAAGACTTCTTTAGGCGCGTTGGGCATTTTTTGAGATGGGAGAAAACCATTGAACTCGCGAAATTGTTACCGACACCGCGCTACATTCGGATGTGTTCGGCTGTCCTCGAGATGTACTCGGTTTTAAATCCGATATGCCAGTGAGTGATGGCAAAGTATTCTATTTGTATTTTGTGGTCATTACTGTCGGCACTCCCGTTTTTTTTTTGTGTGCCACTGTTTGCCACTGTTTTTTTTTTGGTATGGAATGAGTTTCAATTCCATTCACCTGTATGTAGACTTAAATTTCCTTTTGTTTTTTTCGGATAACCTGTTATTCCACTGCTGGGCAAAGATCTCCCCCACATTTTTCCACTTCTCTTTGTGCTGTGCTTTCTCTTTCCAATCGTTCCAATTGGTTAGGAATGAGTTCAAATCGTCACGTCAGCGTTTCTTACGCCTGCCTCGGTGGCGACGCCCGTCTTCATTTGTAATGATTGCCTGGATGTATCCTATAGCTGTCCCCCCCGCCAACTCCCACTTACACAGCATAGCTAACTTAATCTGTTTTTTTTTAGCAAAACCTTTGCCCTACACTGGAAATTACTCCTGTATTGTGGGTCCGTTTATAAACATTTAAACTCGCATACACAAACTGCCAGACCGGAACAACTTTGCTTTGCCATAACAAGGCATAATCATTAATAATATTATTCATACGCCTTTAAAATATGGATAAGAAGAACACTATGAGGACAAATTCGAGGAACCATTTTTTTCCAATAAGTCACGCACTAAAACACTGGCTCCTATAACGTCCTGAAAAAAAAAAAACCTCAAAACCCTCGACATTAAGCCAAACTTTACTACCGCACCGATCAGTTAATAACCAAACTTTCCAAAAACGCTGCAATAAAAAAAAATAGTTTTTTCGAACTGTTACACGAGATAATCCGTAGAACGGCTACGCTCAACAAAAGTTGGTCCTAGGTTCCGAAACTTTTTTCCCCGACTTTAGTCTTTAGTCTTTGTATCGTAATTTGGTATGCAACAGACGGTGGGAGTGCGAAAGGCTAATTGTAGCCAGCCGTGGTTGGCACCGATCCAACTAATTCCTGGCGGGATCCGCTATGACAATATTAAGGACCAGCTTACACGGACCGAAAAGCGTAGATACGTAACGCTTGCGCTAAATACGACAGTTGGTCTTTTTTGGTTGAAATATCAGGCGGATTGTTGTGTGTGATCGTTGGACGCAGCTTGTTCAAACAACAGCGTTCCGGACTTGGTCTTTCTCCTGAAACAGTGAGAGAATCTCTTGAGTCTTAAGAAATCTTTAGTTACAAACTTAACAAATTTTTGATCGGACTCTATTAAATTTATTATGTAGAAAATCAATTTATTTACCATAAGTGCTGGTACAATTTTGGTCTTAATATAAATAATTAAACACATCCATAACACTTAGTCATATTAATGTGACATGCCAAAAATTCGGTTCATACTTAGTTATAATTACTGTGGTTATAGTTCAATTAACACATCACATTTTTTTAAATACAATAATGTAACAGGCCAATGTTGTATCAGATTTGAATATTCTTAGGTTAAAAAAACTGTTTGTAGTTGGGAATACCGAAGGCAAACGATCGCGTGGTCGTTCACCAACACGATGGACCGACCAGGTGAAGGAATGATCGTCCTCTAAATTCTACACGGTGCACGGTGGTAAGAGATGCGTTGGACAGAAACCGGTGGAGGCGGATCATCCGCTCCAGATGCAACTCTGAAGCTGACTACGATTTTCAGACATGAGGGATCGGCAAATAGAGAGATTAAAAAAGTGAATTTCAATACGCACTTGAACTGTTTTATTTTCTCTGAATTTACTTTTTATCAAATTATTCAATTAACCATTTTTTGATGCCCTTTAAAAATTTCCCCTTCTTTTTTATATACTTACTAGCTGACCCAGCAAACCAGTGTTTTGCCATATAGATTATTACTAGGAATTTTTTTTTTAGTTCGATAAAAAAAATAGATAGTAGCCGATTCTCAGAGCTACCCGATATGCACACAAAATTTCATAAGAATCGGTCAAGCCGTTTCGGAGGAGTATGGTATCTAACATTGTGACACGAGAATTTTATATATAAGATTACATTACGACTGTTAGCTTTTTAAATTATATGAATATAATACATGATTAACCATTTGTTTCAAAATGTTCATCAAATAAACAATAAAATTATTTTACTCTTTTTTACTTGATTAACTCAACCCAATAATAAACATTTATGTTTAGCAGCTCTTGGAGCTAAACCAGACCAAAAAGGTCAAAGAACTATGACCCGTTTTGTAAAGGTTATCAAAATGTGCCTAAAATAAAGGCCGGGCCTGGATGCCTGCGTGCAGTGAGTGCCAAACACTGACAGGTGAGTGTGCAATAAAATGACTTTTTATCTAGCCAGCCATGTCAGTGTCCATACTGTGTATATTGAGCTGGGTTAGGCAAACTCGTAGTTTATATAGCTTTTGCCCGGGGCTTCGCCCACGTGGAGCTTGGACAATATGCCACAGGAACGAAAGAATGAAAAATCTACACATTATCAATCGCAATCGGTTTCATTTTGACAGTTCAACAACATTCATTGCGTTATTTACGTGTTGAGCAGACACATTTTCGAACTTAAGAAGCAATGGATTAGAAATTTGCTTCAAAATGATTCAGATTCCGATTGATAGTGTGTCACGCAATTAGGGTGCAAGTTATGTTTTATCCGTGTGCCAAAGTTCATTCTAATCCGATCAGCTGTTAAGACGTAAAAAGGTAACAAACAGACAGACAGAGACTTTTGCCTGTATAATTATATCAGTCACCTATGGATGTTTTTTGGGTTTAGGCGTGTGCTTACACACTTAAATTCTCTTAGATGAAAAACCTCGGAAATGTGTGTCGACTGATTCAAAGACTCTCAGGACAGAAAATAAGGCTTAGCTTCTGCGATAGTTGGGGTGTTAAATATAATTTTTGCTCTAAACAAAGCACTTAGTACCATGACATATCTTAAAAAACTACGGCAAGATTTTGTTTAAATATTAAAATCCCTTTACCACAGGCTAATATTTGCTTATTTTATCTAAACACATTTGGATCAGCCGAACTATTTGAATAAGTAACACGTACTTTGAATATAAAATGATTTATCTTGAAAGACATATCAAATAAAAATACTCAGGAGCCAGACGGCTTGGAGGTCAGACTAGTCAAGACGTCATGACAGTTCAATCTCAAAATTATACTCTGCTTTCTATTTTTTAACAATATTACTCGTAAAATGACTGAAATAGATCCACAGAGAAATGTGTTTTACATGATAGAAAAGTGTGATAAGGGTTACAATAATTGCTACGACGTAGCTAGCACGATGTTTTCAGCTACGCCGTAGCAGATCCGTAGGCCGCTACGCACGAGTTATTGTTATTGAAAGTAGTGCATTGGACGTAAAGTCTGGCAATAGTTATTTACGTTTTGTCACTGTAGTTTTAATAAGCAAGATCTTGTCCTCTAGTAAGCTGGCAACCAGATGTTGCTCGCCATTCTGGCGTTATTGCATAAGCAAGGTTGTAGCTTGAGATTTAGCTAACGTCCTGTCTTAGCCAGGTGTCATGCACCAATTCAAATCTTAAAGACGCCACATACAGTATCTAGTCACATCTTTGAAGAGCGCTGTGGGCCACTCTTTATCTAACTACCCTGTATTGTCCCACTGCAGGCCAAAGCCCTCCTTCTCCCATTTCCACACAATTCTGTCTTTTGCGAGTCCAGCCCAGTCCAAGCCAGTCCTTACGGCAGGAGTCAAGCTCGTCCTGCCCCATCTTCATCTTGGACACTCTTAAAAAATTAAAATATAAACCCTATCTCACTTACATAAGTCGGTTGATTGGGATCTCAAGGGACCAAGACATATGTGTCAATTATTGAGGGTTTCCAATAATCCAGTTTTCCAATTAAGCAGGTTAAAATTATAGTTGTCTCATTTACAGAGGCCCCCGCTTACAGAGGTCGAAATGTGCGTTTTTCCATTTTTAGAAGTGGAAATGTTAATAAAAATGCGTATTTTTGGTGTTTGTATGTAAACAAACACGTCAAAACGTGTTAAAACCTGATTAATTTGTCTCACTTATACAGGTAATTGAGCTACAGAGTCTCAATTATAGAGGTAAACTTGGAAAAACTCTTAGAATTCAAATCTCATTTAACCAGGTTCAAAAAGTCCCATTAACAGAGGTAATTGAATGAAAAAGAACCGGGACCTCATTGCAACTCTCAACAATAGAGGTTTTTCACTTATCCAGGTCCCACTTAACCAGGTTTCACTGTACTAATTTTATTTTAAGTATTCGTCATAGTGTCACTTTTATTTCGATGTGTGTGTTTTTCATTTTGTTTTTATATAAATACAAGGCGTATTTATATTATAAACATGTGGGTAATTTGGTTATCATCTAATAATGTACTTTTGTGTGTTGTGCTGTCTTTTTGTGTGCGCCATATAAATGGTTTATCTATCTATCTTATAGTATTATCTTTGAAGGCTTAAAATATGGTGGCTTCTCTGTAAAAGAAAAAAGAATACCTAATCTCACTTCATAGGCTTCACTGAATCCATACACATTCTCGTTTCACAAAACCACTACAAGCCGATACATTCAGTTGAAACAACCCTCAATAGAACGCCATGATCTGCATCACAAACGACGGAGCAATTTTTCTGTTGAGGCGAGACCGCGAGACCAACGCACAGTGCTGCATACATTTTCATGAAGTTTTGCATTTTTGATGAACTAAAAAAAGATAGCGTTTCACTGGAAATCGCTGTTTACTTTTTTTTTGTTACGGCAACCCGTTGTTGCCGTTTTTTGGAAGTTTGCTGGTTTGAATTTGCAGGTAACGTTTTGCGGTGAATTGATTAAGTGGATATAATTTTGTAAAGTTTATCCTCTCTGACTGTTTGCATATTTTTGTCTTTCACTGTCAATTCACTACAGCAGCGGTCGGTTTGTGGGAGGCTTTCCAAAGCTATGGTAATCCGCTGGATGCAAGAAGCACAGGATCGGTCGGTGTGGCGATACTTGGGGGAGACCTATGCCCAGCAGTGGAATTATTTTGGCTCAAATGATGATGTTGATGATGTCGCATTAACGTTTCTCTTTTCTGCGTGTCATCAGCTAGAGGTTAGCTTCTCCATCAAAACAGTTTCTGGCGAATTAGACAGTTAAGTTTTCAGCTTTTTATATTATATATTTTTACATTTATATCATGGCAGGCAACAGTTTAAGCAGTGTTAAACTGTTGACTGCCATGATATAAATGCTTGCACAGAAAAAGGTAAAATACTAAGAAAATATTTAAAAAATGCAAACGCTCTTGAGAAGTAATAAATTTTCTAAGAAAGCCTGATGGTTAGACTAAATACCCATCTCAATTTACCAGCGTTTAGTTTCACGATTTAAAAGAAAATTACAAACACTCTCAAGCAATTACTACACCGATGTCTTAACAATTAACTAGCTTGTAAAAATATAATAGAAATCTCTCATCGTTAAAAATAATGAACTTTTCTTTTAAATAATAAATCTGTTAAGTTACGTTTTTGAATAAGACTAATAGTTCATTGTTTGATTAGAAGACTTTTCCATGATATCAATCATTGTTATTTAAAAAAAAAACGATTTTGATTTTGTATCAATTTACACGTGTCCTAATTTGAGCTGTTAATTTCGAATCTTGCTACGAGTATCAATACTTACGCAATAAACAACAATGAAAATAATACGCACTGTTAATATTATTCTCAATTAGGCTACTAGTATAATCAGGGAAACAAAGCTACTCACTCACTGACTAATGAATCCCAACATTTCTTCGGCAGTTATCTCGAAGTATCAAATCATTGAAACAAAAGAACGGAGTGGTAATTTCCTGCAATGCTATGAAATATAGCGCCTGTTAGTAAGGTGATTAGTTAATTATGACGTCGATTTATGGACGAAATAAACCAGAAATATCACGTAGTATAATGTGATTTTGTAAAAAGTTTCTACTTGCACTTACTTCTACATGGTTTTACTGTCAAACATTAAACAACATACCTAAGCTAAATGTAATCCCGTACACGTTTATGGATACTACTAAAATATAAAAACTGTTTCAATTTACAAAACGATACCCAAGATGATACAACTTGAAAAAAGAAAAATGTTGGTTTCCTGGAGTACTGCGTAGGTCGCTGTGCGATAAATTTGATCTCTCAGAAAGTGTAGGGTTTACGAATTTCCTCACTTAAGAATCGCATGACATTACTGTTCATTAAAAAAAGCTCATTTGGTTTTCAAAAGTAACGCCATCTCTCCCATACTTATAGAAGAAAAGAGATCATGAAAAAATTACAACTCCATCCACAGAATTATGACGTTGATCGAACAATTATTATTAACAAAAAAACTTTATTTAAAATATATTGCAATTTACAGACGAATGTTCAAAAAACCCGTCCAAGACCTTTCTCGTTACGATTTACGTAATCAAAAATGCAAATCTTACGTCCGAATTACGCTGATTTTTCCGCGCGCCGCCGTAGAACGACGTTTTTTACATTTTCCAAACTACGTCGCGTTTTACATGAAGTTATTTGGAATTTTTGAAGCTTATTTATTTATTCATAAGTTTTCGTCCGCGGTTTTACACACGTGGATCCAGTTTTTGCAGAGTTTTTTAAGTCCTTTTTGCATTTAAAGTGTAATTTAAAAATGAGTTTCCGATTTATTTTTAGGGTTTTTGGAAGCCTTCTTGATTAACACGTTGATTAAGAGTACTATACTTGGATCTTTTGTTTGTGGTTATATATTTTATAGTTCATGATTTGCGGAATTTTACAAACCAAAATGGTCTTTCGCGGCGCGTTTCACAGAGAAATCTTCACACATTTGCGACTATTATGCGCACATAGAGCACACAAGAGAAAAAGTTTGGCTCCCGCTTCTATACACACGGCACGAGCAAGTTCGAGACTATCCAGTAACTCTAACTTTCCATTGTATAATATCACCAAAAATAAAGTTCTATCTCTTCTAAATTCAAGCGCTCAAAAAGCTAGAGTGTTGAAACTATAAATCCTGCTATTTTGCAGCTCAAAAATAATGCAAAGTAAAAAAGCGCTAAAGAGCGCTTTTCCGCTGATAAATCAAGTCGAGATCTCTTGAAATGCACGCTTGTAGTGTTTCACAAAATTGTGCATGTGACGTAAGTGGAAATATTTTGCATACTACAATATTAATTATTATTTTGCAGGATTGCAGTGTTTATCATTTGAGAAATTGTTTATTCTTTATCTGTTTTAATGGTGACTCTAAAAACCTGATAAAGAATGAACATATTTTGTATCAATATTTTGTGTCGTTCTTCTTAAGGAAAATGGTTAGGATGTACCTGTGTCAATGATAATTATTCATTCCAAATTTAAGTGACTTCGACTAAGATTGATTAATTTAGTTTAGGAGTCAGTTGTTATTTGTAAAAGCGCGATGGGATAGATGTCGTCGCATAGGTATGTAGGTGTACAAAAATTCCTTAGATAAATACCTAAATATTATAAAATATTTAAAAATACCACAAGGTTTAATAAGTTTTTGTTAGTCAGGCTAGGTTGGGAAACAACTAAATTCCATTTCTTTAAAAATACCTTACTGTTTCTAAGTTTCCTACCGCATGACGTACTCATAAATTAATTTGACACACGTCTTGCCAACAAACTTTTAATTAACGAACATAAACTTACTAAAATATTCTTGAACTCGCACGGTTTAAATCGCGGTAAAATGCATTATAAAATGTCCCATTTGCATTCAAGCACGTTAACAAAGGTTAGGTATTATTTTCGTGTGACGTATAAAAATTGTAATGAAAAGTGGTGTTCTCATGCCACCAGGTCCTCATTAGTAACTGACAGGTTGTTCCCAACGACGCCGTTATGTACCCGGGGAATGTGTCACACCGAAGCGTATCGTAGCGAGTTGGTTTGTGAGTTTGTTTTGTTGGGCTCGAACAATTTTTACGAAGATAGAAAATGTGAGTGTTTCCCGGTTTGTGAATACGATTAGAAAACAACGACCATTATTTTGCAAGCCATATAAGATAGACCAAAAAATTGATTAATACGGCACAATATTTACCCCATCATAGCTATTCACAAACATTCGATACGCCTCCGTATCGTATCGAACATCAATCAATGTTATCGTAGGAGTCTTCGAAACGCTGTTCACAAGTCAAAAACACGAAAACTTTGTCAGTTTAAATCAAATAGACGCCCGCTATTCTTCCGACAGCTATTGTCGGGGGCAAGTCAAATCAGGTTATCGAAATGTGTCATTTTCGATACGATAGCTTGTCGTATGGTTGTGAATAACTATGGTGGTACACCTTTCGCTAACCCTACGGCATTACAGGCGTATTGCAATACGCCTGTAAGAAAACACGATTGATTTTCAAAAAGTTTGTCTTGTTCTAGATTTTGTTTTAAACATCGGAATATTATCACATAATATGTGATAATATTCCGATGTTTAATTAAAACAAAATCTGAACTTTGCCTCATCGCGTGGCTGTTGTGGCTATTTCACTAATATCACGTGACATGCTACGCATCGAAAATAAATAAGATCAGAGACAGATTGGAGATAGATGGCGCCACTGCCACGCTAAACATTTGCTCTGTTTACTTAAACTGTTTAAAAATTGAAAACCTCACTTCAGTGAATAAAACATAATAAAAACTGTTAAAATTGATGCAATATAAGAGTAATAGTGTTATCAGGACGAAACTCATCGTTTAAAATGTGTGTCAACGGTTTTTTACAAGTGACAGCAAAACACTGTTTACGTTGAAAAAGACAGTGATAAACTTATATTAAAAACATAAATACAATCAGTGCGGTGTAATTAACACATTTTTTCTACTGTGTGAGTGACATAATACTAAAAACCTAAAAACTCCAATTCTTCAAAATTTGCCAATCATCCTGTCCAAATTCTAGAAAAAGCGCCATCTAGTTAAATGGCGTGATACCGCTAACGACTGCTACGCGATCGCATTCAAAAATCATTATCATTGATTAATTGCCTGACATAACTCAGGAACATTTCGATAGAGGGCGGTAGCTGTATGCAAACAAACGTAAAAACTCAACGAAGAGATGCATAATTTCGACAGGTCTAACTAAGAATACTTGGATTTATAGTGCAACAAGTTGGGTCTGTTACTGTAAACAGGCAGCCCTGAGTTGAAATCTAAGTTACCGATAATCACTATTTGTATCTTCTTTACATTCAAAATGAACTTTCTTGAGAATATTACGTTTCGTAAGAGACGTACAAGTTCTGATCCTAACACGCAAAATGAACAATCGTCCCGTTCCATAGCGGACAGCGATAGCATGACAAGTTTACCTGACATATCTACAGATGAAACATATAACGAACAAATAGACAATCTCAAACAACAAATCAGCAAATTGACACTTGAACTAAGAAGCGCACATCAAGAGATTGAAATACTATCTTTAGAAAACTCAAATCTCAAGCATTCCAATGAAAATTTAGTTACGCAGAATGAACGCTATAAAAAAGTTACCATTAGCCCCAGAAATAAATCGAGAATCTCAACACCTAAAACTCCAATAAAAATCCAGGAGAAGGTGAAGACGCCCAAGACTTTAAACCAACATATTATGAAACATAAACAAACGCAAACAACACCAAAATTACAAGACTCTCTTTGTGCAGTCAACAGTGAAGACACAAACTTAGAAAACCAAGAAAACTTACAAAAACTGGAAGACCAACATCAACAAGACAAAATGGAAAATAAAAAAATCTGCATAATTAGCAACAACAAGAACAACAATATTTTATATGTTACCGAAAAAACTTTTCCAAGAGATTTCAATAAATGCCACTACTTAATGACTAACGGCAGTACAGAGCTCTTATTTGAAGGTCTAGAATCAAAACTACAATCATTTACTATGAACGATTTTTGCATCATCATCATTGGCGAAGAAGACTTCCGAACAACGCGTGACTATTTTGACAAGATACTATTCATCAGAGAGTCACTACGCTTAATTAAACACACAAATATCATCATCTGTTCTCCGACATTCAAATACAACAGTGGATCGTTGATATATAACTGGCGTATAGAAAATTTTAACAATCTACTCTACATGGACATATTAACTCACGAGCATGCGTACTTCCTTGATTCCAATAGAAACTTATCGTGCGATTATAAAATGTTTCGCAAAAGAACGGGCTCCATAAACAATTTTGGTATGGTAACAATTTTTAAAGACGTTTTAAATTACATTCACGATATTGTTAAATCAAATATGACTACCGAAGACACTTGTACTAATGATATTAACTTAGAGAATAATGAATGTGACCAGTTTTTTCTTTGTAAATAGTATGCACATAATGCACCAAAATATAGCTGGTTTAATAAATAAAACTGATATTCTAACTATACATATTCAGGAACTTTCAAAAAAGCAAATTCAAATAGATATATTATGTATTACGGAACATTTTATCATGAATGGCCAAGAAAAATTGTTATATATTCCCAATTATAAACTAGCGGCATGTTATGCTCGCTCAACTAAACGAGGCGGTGCTTGCATCCTTGTAAAAAATAACATTGTTTATAAAGAACTAAAAAACATTGCTATACGTTCTCTATCAGGCATTATCGAATGTTGCGGTATCGAATTACCGCTGCATAAAATAATTATTATTTGTATATACCGCCCCCCTAAAGCGTGTAATCTAAATACATTTTACGAAATTCTAGACAAAATATTAAAAGAAATTTGCTCTAAGCCACAAACAAAACTATTACTATGCGGGGATTTAATATTGACGTTCTCAAAAGAAACAAAATTACCTTAGATTTTGAATACCTTTTACTGAACTACAATCTTAAATTAGAAATAAATCAACCTACTCGACCCAGCAGCAAAACCTGCTTAGACAATTTTGCCCACAATTTTAAACAAAAATGTAGTAAGGATATTATTGATTATGGCTTATCTGACCACACTGCACAAATATTAAAAATAAAAGTTAATAAGACGTATAAACTAAACTCTTGGCGTATTAAACAGCGTGATATGACAAAAGAAAATGTATTTAAATTTAGAAATTACCTCAATCAATTGACATTCTCACAAATATATGACATGACAGATCCA
Source organism: Luperina testacea (assembly GCA_927399505.1). NCBI lineage: Eukaryota > Metazoa > Arthropoda > Insecta > Lepidoptera > Noctuidae > Luperina > Luperina testacea. The sequence goes on along the minus strand of OV656762.1, from coordinate 2,177,236 downwards.
AATGAGCATATGACGAATTTATAGAATTATTTAGATTATTATACGATTTATGTTTTCCCGTTAAATTAATTACCATAAAATGCGGAAAAATGACTAAATGGATTTCAAAAGGAATACGACTATGTTGTAAGAAGCAAAGAAATATGCTTTGGAAATATCGATTAAAACCAACAAGTGTAAATAAAGCTGCTTTTAAATCGTACTCATACAGATTAAAGAAAATAATCAAATTTACACAGAAATCGCAAAATAATCACTTTATACAAAATTCCAGCAACAAATCCAAAGCGGCATGGCACATAATAAACAATACCAAATCAATTCCAGAGCCAATACAACAAATACAAATCTCTGGTAACATTATTCAACACCCAAAAGAAATAGCTACGGCATTTAACAATTTCTTTATTGACCAAATTTCCAGTAGATCCACTTCAACATTATATAAAATACAACCCTTAACTCATAGCAACAATTCTCTTTTCATGCCACCAGTGGTACCACAAGACATAACACGAATTATAAAATCCCTTCGTAACACAAACAGCACGGGATACGATGAAATCAGAACCAACGTAATAAAATCTGTATGTAGCGCTATAGCAGCACCACTATGCCACATTACTAACCTATGTCTTAGCACTGGTATTTTTTCCAAAGGCCTCAAAACCACCATTATAAAGCCACTCCATAAAAAGGATTGTAAAGAAAAAATGCAAAATTATAGACCCATTGCCTTGATACCAGTTTTCTCGAAGGTGATAGAAAAGGTGATTTATGAAATATTAAACTCATATTTGACCAAATTTAATATATTATGTGATGAACAAATGGGATTCCGTAAGAATAGAAGCATCAATATGGCAATATATAATCTTATCAATCATATAATTACTAATGTTGACAAAAAAACGCCAATATGTGCCCTGTTCACTGACATGACAAAAGCGTTTGACTATGTAGATCATAAGACACTAATTGACAAACTAAACGCTTACGGTATAAGGGGAAATGCTTTAGAACTATTAAAATCTTATTTAAGTGACCGCAATCAACGTACTGAAATAACTAGAGTCAATTTAAATACGAAACGGGAAATAAAATACCTATCAAACTGTAGGAAAATTCACTATGGGGTACCTCAGGGTAGTGTGCTTGGGCCACCATTATTTCTTATATATATTAATGACCTGCCACTTCAAATAAAGCATCCAATGATACTCTTCGCTGATGACAGTACAGCAATAATAAAATGTTCCAATAATCTAACTTATGAAGAAGATGTAAATAACACCCTTAAAAAAATAATTGATTGGCTTGACAGAAATAACTTGGTTATTAATATACAAAAAACAAAGTTATTGCATTTCTACCAAAGACTAAAACCCAACCATTTAAATGTTTCATATAATGGACAAAGTGTAGAAGAGGTAAAAGTAGCAAGATTTCTTGGCATTCTAGTTGACAGCCAACTAACGTGGAAGATGCAGGCAGACGACATATGTACGCGGCTAAGTAAATCTGCCTATGCTCTTTTCGTCTTGGCAAAGAAAGTAAATTTACAAACAGTACTTATAGCATACCATGGCATTGTTTCCTCAGTACTGAGATTTGGCATAATATTTTGGGGCAACTGTGCTGAAAGAGAAACTATATTTAGAACTCAAAAAAGGTGTATACGATGTATGGTGGGCCTAAAAACTACTGATAGCTGTGAGCCTGTCTTCAAAACATTAAAAATCTTGACTTTCCCATGCCTATATATATTTGAAGTAGCAGTGTTTGTCAAATGTAACTTTAACTTGTTTCCTGCGATAGTAGATACAAGAAAACGAACAGCTCAACTTAGAACCCAATACAAAACCATGTTGTGTACAAGTAAATACAAAACAGCACTAGCAAGGAGGAGTATTTTAGGCATGGGTCCGGTTATATATAATAAAATTCCTGATAGCATAAAAAATGAAAATTTGCACAACTTTAAGAGAAAGTTAAAGATTTTTTTAATAGAAAAATGCTATTATTCAATCACCGAATATTTGAATGACATGCTATTCTAAAATTTCCGACATTTTCTTAATGACATTTAATTTTAATTTATGACATCATTCAATTTCTTTGACATTCTTTAAATAGTAAGTGCTGACAATTTTCATTTTCATTTCATTACAATAACTGCGGACATTTTTTATTTTTTCTCACTGCACATTTATCAAGTTAACTAATCGACATTGTTCAGTGAGTTGCTTTAATTTTTTACTTGTTTATTTATGAGTCATCTAATATCTCTATATTAATTTATTGTTTTAATTATATTGCATTTTACTGCTTTATTACTTTTGTACGCCCTAGAGGCAAAGCATAGCGCCCTCAATGTATTAACAAATAAGAGCTTATAATGTACCTATGTTTTACAATGAATAAATGAATATGAATATGAATATGAATATGAATATGACAGTCGATAAACTTCTTGAAAGTACAATCGTGTTTTCTTATCATAATAATTTAATGAATTAGGAGAGGTTATCCCATTCTGGTCAATTTTATCGACACCAAATTTTAATAAAAAGTAAAAACCACTATTTTTAAAAAACAGTCATTATCATAGCTTTTATGTTTTTTTTTTTGTACTAACTACAGAACATATAGAAGACAAAAAAAAACTAAGTTATAGAACAAATTACGTTTGCTGCGTTCAGAGGATCGAAAACAAACCGAAATGATTTTAGCTTTTAATTACTGAATTAATATTACAAAAATAATCCTATGAATGATGATTCTAGGTCGAAGTAGGACAATAGACTAACAAACAACAACTTGCGAAATCGATTGACGTCATAGGTGCATCAACGATTAAAGAAATTAATAAGTATTGGCGCGGATGCAACATCAGCGATCTTCATATAGTAGCGCTATGTAACTAACATAATATAGGTAGATTATTGTTGTCTTAGCAAATAAATAAAAACATCAACTTACACAACGGTATAACAAACACCCCGCTTGGGTGTACCGCCGGATAATTTGATTACGTATGCATTAAGTGCATTTCCATTTCCCCATACTGAGTGGATCCGAGATCTCTTTTAAATCCTCCGATGTAACCTTTAATGACGCGACGCTGACTTCGCCTTAAGGGATTTGCACATTAGGCGGGTTGTTGACGTTGTTTTATGTCTACGAGCCGAGTTAATGTGTGTCTGAGAATGGGTCGGGAAGGTAGAATTGTTTGTTTGCTTTTAGTTTCTTTGATCCTTTGTGAATGTTTAATTGTTGTATTTGTCGTTAAATGTACGCTATACGACTTTGTGTGTTTGTTGTGTTTATTATTGCACTGCCAGACGAGAATTATTTATTTTATTAATTTTAAGAAAACTTACAGCTTACATTCGAGTAGTCAGAAGTAATAATTATGTAGAAGAAAGCCAAATTGCAAGTTTCTACTTATATAAACTTATGTGTAAAGTTGACAAAACGGTACAAACAGCGTGAGAGTTAAACATAGAAACAACTGAAGAGAATAAACAAAAATAAAATACATTACATAGCAAAGTTACACTTCAAAGAAAAAGTTACTTAACAGTTGTTGACTGCTTGTGCGTTGTGATTTATTTCGATAATCAACATGCTTGCTGAATTCATTGGTGTTCTGCGATTTAAAATACCCTTCAGCTGTTGCCATCCTTGAATCATTAGTGACAGTAAATAAAATGATGTTCCCTGATTAAAAAGACCCTTATAGCTTTTGACATCCTTTATATATACTTTTGGCTGATTCCTATAATTTACGGACGGAAAATTAAGATGAAGATTAGCAATAATCATCATCATCATCATTATTTTTTGATCTTTAGCAATAATTAAGACCTTCATAGCTTTGAATAGAAATATAATGGAAGTAGCTATCACAGGTGAAATTAGCTTACGAAGCACCACATGACCAGTTTGGCAATAAAAAATGCTACTATTGGTAAACAAAACGATTTGTTTTTGTTTATAAGACCGGACATTAATCTCCAATTCCTTTTTACGCCAACAGGATATAATTTTCTATAAAGCTTTTTAGTATCCCTCTTTACTACAAATTATAGGGCAAAAACTCGAAACGTTGTCGTAAAAAAACTCCGCAAACCCACTCTACGTGTATCTGCGATTTCATAAACCGTATGTAAATACTTTAGCTTCACAAAAATGGCTCGTTTATCGCATTATATAGCATCTTCGTACAGCGTCTTATGTGTAATGTGACTTACAAATAGGGTTGTGATAGTCGCGAATTGTAATCGTCTGCTTAGCCGGTATGCGGGAGTTCGGTTCGATGCCGGTTATAGAAGGTAATGTTTATTACGGAGCTGATAAGATCTGTCTGGCTGCCAACCTTGTAAGAGTTTGTTTGAAATGTCAGCTCGCAGTATTGTGTAATAAGCTCATGAAATCATTGATGGTAAATACATTATGGCAGGTTAAAATTGAACGAATTTTACCAAAGGTTAGGATTCTGTGTAGGTATTACACTTTTGTACTGTACACAACATTCTTTTTCCATGATTCAGAGTTGTTTCCATAATACACTCCCGTAAAGTATGTCCGTCTTTTCCCTGTCATACTATATAAAAAATAACATTGGTATTTATTTGTTTTTGTTCTATACTCGTATTCCCAAAGGATTATGGCTGAAAGCCTTAGCACAAGTTATTTCTGGCTGGACTGCAAATAACAAGAACATTTTGTTGGGCGCCATAAGCCTAAGATTTATTTTAAATTTTATTTATCTATTGTTTGTGTTCTTTTTTTTTTGGATAAGCCGATTTTTGCTTTGACAAAAACAAGATGTTTTGCAATGATAAATAAGAAATAGGAGTTTTAATAAAATACGAACTAACTATGCTATATTTTTTGGAGAGATGGTCTATTGGGGGAAAAAGGCTAGGCAGATGATGGTGATGATGATAATTACTAGTCGCTCATACATAATTATGTGAGCAATCTCCTAGTTTGTTAATAGTTTTAGTTAGGATAGGTACTTAATTGGTAATACAGGCATGGTATCCGCAACCCCACGTCAATGCGCGTATTTTGCGTACGAATTTTTGTTAGGATATTATATTTTTATTTTAATCGTTTGTTACTGTATTTAGCAGGTATTAGAAGTTTATCCAGTGTATAAATATTACTATCCTTCTAAATAAATCCTACACATATTTTTTTTCTCAAAGTTAACATAGCATACTTCAAAATTGATACTCAACTGACGTCACTCATATAATTTTCAGGAAAAGCACGTGTATTATCAAAGCAACAGATCCCTATTACCATATCAAGATGAAAATCAAACAAATATATGGAAATATTCAGTAAGACTCCTTGAAATGCAGTTCTTTTTCTGCGAAGGAGCTTGCACCACGTAATGCATTGCTAATTTTCTTGTTAACTTCGCAACAGATACTTGTGGCAGGATTCAGCTGAAATGTATGTTTTGGAAGTGCTTTTTACATCACTTTTCTTCCTCTTTTTTCTCGTGAGAGTAGATGACATCTATGACTAATAAACTCATTTCCATGTAATTAAATGGCTAATAGCCATTTAAATAATTATCCAGCCTGCTGGCTGTGGGAGATTGGGAGTCAGGCTTGTGACTTCAGGCGCTCCCGCCAGGCACCATAGACGTGACTTCAGGCGCTCCCTCCATGCATCATAGGCACTAGCCTATGGTGCATGGCGGGAGCGCCAGATGTCACAAGCCTGACTCCCATTCGACGTAGCGAGCCGACACGAAGAGTCATCCATCATAGTTGATGGATGACTCTTCATGTCGGCTAGCTACGTGTCTCCGCTTGAGCGCACCTTGTCTTGATCCGCATCGGTGTCACTGCAGTAAAGCTGTCAACAGTCTCGGGCACCATGGCCTGTCCTGTTGCAGGACCGCAGGTCGCATAGCATGGCACGCCAGCATCAACCATATTATTCGTCAAGCCCTTACCATACCATACCATACCAGTGGTATTAGAACCAAACGGACTGGTACGTGACAATGCACGATGGGAAGAAACCAGACGGCATGACGTTGTTACCTTGTAACCTAGGCCTCTGGTGCGGGACGCAACGTGTGTCGAAATCCTTGCGCCATCTTATGTTCCTAGCACGGCGGGCTGTCAGACTCTGAAGCGGCGCAAATACTGTAATTTTATAGGTAATTACAGCTTTGAGCCGTTTGCGGTCGAAAATTTCGGATGATAGGGGTCCGAGTGCGCGCCTTCATTTTAAGGAAATTCTCCGGCTGGTCGACACTTCACGTGACCAGACGGCTGGGTCGTTCTCTGGCCAAAGAATTAGCATTGCCATTCAACGTGACAATGCTGCCAGTCTTCTAGGCACTTTTCCGGATGACAGTGATGCGAACGGGTACTTCCACGCTTAAGTGTCCTTTTTGTATTTATTTGTATAGTTAGTCATTTAATTTAGTACCCAGCTATAGTTGATTTTTATCTGTGATGATAGTCACCATGTTTTTTTTACAGGACCACGATATCATCTCGCTTTCCCTTACAGAGTTGTTTCTACGAGAATTATTTCACAAATATAAAGTCCAGAAGTGATAGTTCACATTTTTTTAGGCTACGGACACGAAATCAGCGGGCGCGAGGCGGCGGCGGCGGCGGCGTGCAGAGCTGCGTGTTTCTCTGCATAGATTTGTATGGAACTGGCTTCGAAGGCAGCGGCGCGAGGAGCAGCGTACAAGCGATGCGTACGAGTCTAGCAGTGCCCGTGCGCATTGCATTTTAGTTTTTGCTTTTTAACGACCAACGTTTCAAAATTTTGCATCAAAAAGATGTTGCTGTCGCTGTTTAGACATTTCGTTCGCGAACACAGACACAACATTTCTCATAACACGACACTACGTCGCTCTCGCGCCGCGCTATCTGACCGCTGGCTTTGAGACCGGGTCTGAGTTGCCGCGCCCGCTCCCTGCGCCGCTGCCGCCCCCGCCCCGCAATCGCTGACTTCGAGACCGAAGCCTTAGAGATGCCAGGTTCTCGCCACAATAGCCATGCAATAAATAATGTGCACCTGTTTCTACCAAAAACACAAACAAGAAATATGTCGAAACAATACCATCGTGATCCAATTACTACTAATCAGAATATCTTATCAATCGACTAAGATTGTAATCTAGTTTACGAGCTCATTATCTTTCACGGAGACATTCCCGACATTCATGCAAAGCTGCCATGACATGCGAACAAATGACGATGGGATATTTAAACGGGAACATTAAATTTGTAGGAACATTCTATTATGGATCAAGGACAAAATGAAGACCAGGAAGATAGACTGCCTGATTCCTATGTCTTAGTCATTGTTGGTAGGTAATGTAAGCTTTCTTATTTATCAGTGGTACGGATTAATTGGTTTTAATTCCCGAATGGAATAATGTATGTATTTGTTAAGTCCTCAGATATGTGGTGGTTCATGGTCTGTCAGTTTATGTAGGTATTTACATTTGACGACAAATAATTATACTTTTACATTCGCGCGCGGCGCGCTAGCAGTAAGACGTGTCGCAAGTCACTCCGTTAAAAATAAATATTTCTGTTGCTGTCAGAGATTAATATTATTTTATGCTTAAAGATAGTAAATACTAGTGTTAGTGAAATAAAATTCATCAAAACCGAAGACAAAAGCAGATTATAACCCAATACAAACATCATAAGTTAAAACAACGGTGAGTCACTGCTACGCGAACCGCTATTAACATATTCGCCGATTATTGGTTAATAAGTTGCAGCTTAGTTTACCTAAATGTAATTTTCAAAACTTTACTAAAAACAAAAACATTATAACATATACATACACTTTGTGCGATGTTCCCCTAACAAAAGTGGACTTTGTCCGTGATCTCGGCATTATCCTTGACTCCAAGCTTTGCTTAGACTTACACATTAGTAAAATAATCAATAAAGCGTACCAACTTTACGGATTTGTTATGCGCTCGACATTAGATTTTAAGAAACCCTCTTCATACATTCATCTGTATAAGTCTCTCGTACGCTCCCAACTGGAGTATGCCGTGTCCGTCTGGAGTCCATATTACAAAAAATACATTGAGGCGATTGAGAGTGTTCAACAAAAATTCTTACGTGCTATGCATTTTAGATGTTACGGATACTACTTGCCATATCAGGATTTACTTAATAAATACAAACTCACAACACTAGAAAACAGACGTAAGTACTTGGAAGCCATGAATCTTTACAATATTGTCAGTAATAGATTTAACTGTATTGAGTTAACCAATATGTTATGCTATGTTGTCCCTAGAACAGTGTACAAGCGAAAGGTGCGCGCTGGCAGACTATTTTCTACGCGTACTTGCCATTCTAACACTGGTTTGCGCTCACCTCTTCGCAGAATGATGGATACCTACAATGAGGCCTTTGAACATATTGATATTTTTGCAAATTCTCCTAGTAGGTTCAAAGGTCTTATACTCAAGGAGCTCTTTTGATTTGATTTGGTGTGTAAAATTATAGATTGTATGCATGATAGTTAAGTAAGTTTAGTTTTTAAATTTGTTATGAATTAGTTATAGTCATTAGCCTAGCGTTTAATTATTTGTAAGTATTCCACAGCTAATCTGTGAACATCGTTGTGGGCTACAGTATTGTTATGTTTTGTGTACCTCTTTTTATACTATATATACTGTAGCTGTTTGATGTTCCATATAAATAAAAAAAAAAATAAAATAAAATAAAAAAATTGGTGAGTTAGAACGAACAAAATGGCTCGGTGAGCTATCTTACAAGGTCACAATTGCCCAGCTAACTGAGACTCAAAAACGAAATAGAGATTGCAATTTCATGACAACTTAGTAAATAGCTGACTGGAATTTAGAGTGGGCATCTCAATCATAGACCGCGGGTTCGGACCTGAGGATCGGATTTTCTTTTTGCAATATTTTTTTATTGCCGCTCTCTTATTTGTTCGTTTAATTCTTTAGGATACACTTACTTACATTGCTCTGTGCCGTAATACGCTTATTTTGCAATTTTGCGATTTATTATACAATTATTCAATATGGCCGATGATGAGTCAACAAGCAAGATCGAAAACGCTCCTTTGAGTAATGAATCAACCACCAGAGGGAACATAAAGCAAGCTCTTAGTTGTCCACCTCAGGCGACTACTGAAGCTTCATTGCCGCGAGATGACGTCCGTGAAATTATCCAGGAAGTAATGAAGGATGAATTATCGGTAATGCTGTCTAAATTCGACGAAACTATGAATGCAATTCTTAACAGAGACTTCACCTTCTTACAGTCCATCAATGCGAAAATTTCTGCCATGGATGACTCGATGAAATTTATGCATAGTCAGTATGAGGACCTACTAAAGGAACATGTTACATCTAAGGAAACTATAAAGGACCTGCAGAAGGAGAATTCTGATATGAAAAATAATATTAATTTGCTAAAAGTGTGTCTAGATCAGCTGGAGCAGCCAACCAGATCCATCAATGTTGAAATTCAATGTTTACCCAAAAAGAAACAGGAAAATCTATTAAATATTGTGCCAGAATTACCTAAAGTGGTAGAATGTGTTGTGCAAAATAGAGAAATTCAGCATTGCACCAGGGTTGCCCAACTCAACCCTGATAATACTGGACCGAGATCAATAGTATTGCAGCTCGCTGCCCCTCGAGTTCGTGACCAATTCCTAGCTTCTTCTATTAATTTTAATAAGAATAATATACAGCTGCTTTGGGCTTTGCACGCTGCGGCGAGGACCAAAGCTAGGGAACTTGGTTATAAATTTGTGTGGATCCGGGGAGGCAGAATTTTTATACGTAAATTACAAGAATCTAAGCAGATCATGGTTAGAAACATGGACACTTCAAATAAGTTACAGTAGTTTATTTGTTAATATGTATCACATTATATCAACGATATAATCGTAGCAATGACATTATTTACTTTTGTTATTTACGGCTGTTGTCTCTGAAGAGAACATGACGATTCATAACTTTTGTCTTCAATTAACCTTAAAGAAAAATGACATTGTTATATTGACCGAGACATGGCTGAATAGTAGTGTCATATGTACAGAGCTTTTTTACGATATATATTATAATAGTATACAGACGTAAGAGTAGAGAGTAAAATTGAAACGTATGGTTCACTGGGAAAGCCAACATAGAGATATTTGGATAACTATCGAGGTACCATTTATGAAATCTATGCGTCAAATAGCTCTGTGTTCAGTCAATTTGACACACTCTGTTATACGTAGCCAGCATATCAGCTTGATGTACTGGCGTCTGTACATGGGACAACTTTATGGATTGTTGTAACGTTATTCTTGAACAGACAGGCTTTCACGTCTGTGTTGTTTGAGATTTAAATTTAGGTAACATTAAATTCAGACCGAGTTAATAATTCCTCCTGGCATTCGTAATATACTGATAGATTTTACTCAAATGCACAAATTGGCACAACATAATGACGTCACAAATTTGTCTGGACGCATATTGAATCTCGTATTAACTAGCTTACCTTCTGGTTACGTAACTGCAGCTCTAAATGCCCTTAGCACCATTGATGTCCTACACGCTCTAATTGAAATCCTGCTTAAAGCGACTAAAGAAGCGGCTTTCATGTAAATATGTATTTCTATGTGCTTTGGTATCCCCGTTAATATTGATTTTTAATAAATTTCTCGGTTCTGGTTTTTCCCCAGAATCCTAGAAAAATCAAAGGTTTGTTCCAATTTATAAGTGATGATAAAGATCATTATAGAACTATCTCTATCTTGTCCATACTTTCGCCAAGGTTTTGGAATCGCTAATTTTTTCCTACATTCATTCATATTTTAAACTATATTTGAGCGATTCGCATCATGGTTCCTACTTACTTACCTTTACAGAAATTTTAATGGATGCTATCGACTACGGCAAGCAGATGGATGTAATTCACATTGACTTTAGCAAAGCCTTTGACACCGTCTGTCATCACATACTTCTTTCCAAGTTAACTGTGTACGGAATCACCGGTTCTCTTTATAGCTGACTGAAGGTTTAAATTTTTACTTCCTTGTACCTCTGTTTTGACGTTATTTATATTTCTTATTATATTACGTAAGTTATTAATTTTATAGTAACAATAACAGTAGTAGCTTGTGGCACAATTATAACGTTTATGGGGCATGCGGTGCTAACCTATAAGAAATTGTTAACCTTAGCTTTAAGCTAAACATTATTTGAATTTGTAACAGTGTAAACAATTGTTGGTTGACCATTAAAGAAAATCAAATTTAAAAAAATACAAAAGTGTTAAACCAAAAAGTCCCTTTTAATCTTTACAAAAGTTTGAAGGCCAAAGCCAGGTGGACGAAAACAATTCATACGATTAGGTTTTTACAAAAACAACTGAAAACAGAACTTCCCTAATTAACCCAATTAACCCTAACGACCATACACAGGTTATAATCTACTCTTAGAAACCAGAAGTGAGGCCAGTTTTTAAAAAAAATAACGCACAAGTATTTCCTAAAATTATTTAATTAATAATGAAAATCTAATAACCGAAATTACAACACATGATAATTTAAAACTAAGACATCCGAGACTCTAATTACTGCAAATCATATGAATTAATAAAGTAACAAAATAAGAATATTACGACCGAATAAAAAGTACAAGCGAGGGTAGCGATGTTCAACCGTTGCCGACCGATGACAAAAAAGGGCCGTTGCTAAGCGCGCGCCGTCTTTTATAGTGCACCGCTTGGGCCAGGTCTTGGAGAGGAGGGTTCTGCTAAGACGGCCGTTCCTGACAGCGAGGCGTCCTCGACCGCATCTTGCCTTGCGCCGTCACTAGGTCCACCATCACCAGACTGGTCGTCATCATCTGTAAAGTAACACATACTGTACATTTGTTTTCTTGCGTTACTTATGTGTCTGAAGCGAAAGAATAGTAAGAACTTGAATTAATGTTGTTAAGTACGCGATAGTGAGCGTGCACTCCCACCATCAGGCACCCAACCAAACAGGGACGTTTCTTAGGTAATTGAAATGTAAATTTAAATGCTTCAGACTAGAGAAAAAGAAAAAATGTTGCAAAGCAGAAACCATGATTTTAAGCATTAAAACGTAAATGGAACTAAATAGCATTCCAAGCAATGGAATTCCGGACTTTCATTGGCTAGAATACTAGCCAAGATAAATAAACAGTAGTGAAGCTAATATACTTAACCAGAACAGAAGCCATGAACCATAGGTGCAGGCCAAACAGAAGTCATAAGCCAGGAGCTCAGACCTTACGGAAGTCATAAGCCAGAAGCTCAGACCAAACAGAAGCCATGAACCAGGGGTCCAGGCCAAACAGAAGTCATAAGCCAGAGGCTCAGACCTTACGGAAGTCATAAGCCAGAAGCTCAGACCAAACAGAAGCCATGAACCAGGGGTCCAGGCCAAACAGAAGTCGTAAGCCAGAGGCTCAGACCAAACAGAAGTCTTCCGGTTGCGGAGCATGCGTCAGGCGTCCACTCGCCGCGCCATTGAACCATATGTTCTGCGGCGGGCCGGGTTTTTTTTCGTCGCACGAGCCAGCAGGTAGCTCGAGCTCGTACCGGTGATGTGGTAGCGCTCGTACTACCACTTTCATTCTGCTTGCACACGTCCTTGTGTGTTAACCTGTAACCCAAAAAAAATCAACAGCAGTGCATGTTCCACTCGGCCAATTCTGACCACATTTAATAAAAACAATAAAAATCATTGATAACAAAAGATTCCTTTAAGAATTTGTAATAATTGTTCAGGAACTGCATAAATAATTTACGAGTAGATCACATACAACGCTCATGGCCCGGCTGCCGCAGCAGCTAGTGACACTTGTGCCACCCATATAGTCATCACCTCAAGTGATACGACCAGCACACATCAGTTCCCATTGAGTCTACGACTCCCAGGTCATTAGAAAACCAACAACAATAGTCTCCTTTGAGACCCTGGTCCCCGCTGTACCTGTCCCTGAACAACTCACAAGCGAGTTGCAGTTACGACTACAGACAAGTACGTACAGTGCGACCTAGCCATAGTATGTGCTCTATTACTCGGTGAAGGAACTATCCTCACCGCCTTCTACGTTTAACTCGTTAGGAACTTAATTTGGCTGCACAACTCGCTTTTACTAACGAGAATTCAGCATCAGAATCGTAAACAAAACAATACAGCTCAACTTTCTAACGTGCCTGAGGGTAGTTGTACGACGCAAACGTCCACTCGCCGTTGCTGCTTGCAGCGTGGGCTGCTGCGCCGCGGGCTTCTGCACCTCGGGATGCTGCACCGCTGGCTGCTGCACCTCGGACTGCTGCGCCTCGGGCTGCTGCGCCTCGGGCTGCTGCGCCTCGGGCTGCTGCGCCTCGGGCTGCTGCGCCTCGGGTTGCTGCGCCCCGGCAACCACCGAAGCCATCAGCGGCGGAGCGCCACCCGGATGCGACGACACGGGAGTAGACGCACGTATAGCGTCTGAAGGCAAACGCTCACCTAAAGCGCTCGATCGAACCAGCACTCCATACAAAGGGTCGCGTCGAGGGCTATCCCGACGCCCATACGAACTATCCCGACGCCTACGTGAACTTTGAGAGTACTCCGATCTATCACGACGACGCCTAGGAGATCTACTACGCGATTGACGATAACGGTCACGATGCCTTTTATAGACATCACGACAGCTATGCGAATCGTTTTCCCGAGAATTACGCCTAGGTGTATTCTCACACAGCGTGCATCCACGACTCGACATGGTTATGACTATTGGCAACATAAATGACCATTACGTGAACAACAAACTAACCGCGAAATAAAGAATTAACACGGCGAATCACGTTAAAATGCACAGAAACTAATCACGGACAAAATCAACAACACGTGGTGAAAATTTTTAAACAGTCCCATTTATTTAAATTGCGAGCGCGGTCTACTTCTGAACACCAAACGTCAAAGTCGTGCAGGTTAGGATCGAAGGGAGAAATATAAAAATTATGCGATCTCTCTTGAACTAAGCAAGACAATGCGCCGACGAGCTTATCTGTCACGTCATTATCCCGGTCGAGCGTTCGCGACTTCTGCCTAGTGAGAGTTTTCCTGCCCCCGTGGGTTATGCTCCTCAACAGGCGTAGACACGCGACACGTTGTCGAAGTCGGCAAACGGCTCTCAATAGAATTCAAGCGAGCTAGTATTTGACCTAAGGCCTGATCACGCGGAGAATCACGGCGGCTATATGAGGTATCACGACGTCTATGAGCATTACGTGGACTACGGGACATATTGCGATATCTCGAAGAGGTACGTTCGCGAGCACGAGAGTGCTCACGGTATCTACGCGGTGAAGGAGTGTGATTGCTCCTTCCGGAACCATGGCTACGATTACGCGATCTACTTCTCAACGTTCGAGAACGATTACGATGCGGTCGACGCGAATCGTCTAGTTTTTCAACACTTGTCGAACGTCCCGGCGGCATATCTCAGAAATTAAATGATCAGGAATAAAATCTAACACTCGCCGATACGCGCGAACACACAAAACAACAACACTTGCAGTAATTAGGTCAAATTCAAACACTAACGGACATTTAGTTAACTTAAAATAGATGGCACAAACAGCACTAAGCACGTGATTTATCCCACTTCTGATCTTAGAAACCAGAAGTGAGGCCAGTTTTTAAAAAAAATAACGCACAAGTATTTCCTAAAATTATTTAATTAATAATGAAAATCTAATAACCGAAATTACAACACATGATAATTTAAAACTAAGACATCCGAGACTCTAATTACTGCAAATCATATGAATTAATAAAGTAACAAAATAAGAATATTACGACCGAATAAAAAGTACAAGCGAGGGTAGCGATGTTCAACCGTTGCCGACCGATGACAAAAAAGGGCCGTTGCTAAGCGCGCGCCGTCTTTTATAGTGCACCGCTTGGGCCAGGTCTTGGAGAGGAGGGTTCTGCTAAGACTACATTATTACCTTAATCCTTTTGGAGACATCACCATCATTCATGTACGGGTTCCCACGGTACATCACGTGAACGCACAGCCTTAAACGAAGAGCGGCCGTTTTAACGGAAATTATTATAATAAATCGCATCCGTTTACTGCGAAGACAGTGGCGCCCCCGCTGTTATGGCTGGTAGGCATGCGACGGTGTCGTTTTAAATGTTTGGGAGGTGTATTCTGAAAGTTTTTTTGTTTGATTCTTAATGATATCTGTATGATTTTCAGTTGAAAATTAAACACGATAATTATGATAGTTAGTAGTCTGTGTCCATATATCTTTCTAAAAAAAGAAACACTAGATGTACAGAAGAGTAGAATAGAAGGGATACGATTTTTTTTTCTGTTTGATTTAAAATTATGTCTATAATAATATCACAGTAGCAAGCATACACAAAAAGATATCTATAATCAGTATTGCACTAACTCTATCAGCCGCCATTCTTTAAGGCTCCTGCAAACAGGCGCGACGCGCGACGCGAATCGCGCGCGACACAAAGGCACCGCTCGTTGCGCGACTTACGGTGCCTTTGTGTCACGCGCGATTTTATCGCGTGTCGCGCCTGTTTTAACGAGCCTTTACATCATTTATTTTCCTTCATTGAACAACTTTAAAACGTGAAAAGAGTTACAGAATAGTCACGTCCGGTGATTTAGTGTTCATCCTTAAAGTTGTGATATCGTAGCGCGCTACTACCCGTAACTCGTAACTGTGTACGGACGGTTTTATTTACTTGTCTCGCCATTAAATACTTGTTTAGTTAATGACTGTTATCAACGTGATCATGGTTGTTAATTTGAAACATGACATCGGTTATCATGTGAAGAAAATTCGTCACGACGTTTTTTTCAGTTAGTTGGTTAAAAATCTTTAAAAAGGCGTGAAATTATTTTATTTAGCCATCAAAAACGGGTTAGAAAGTCTGTACCTACACATGAGCAATGCAAATAAAAAACACAAAAATTCTAACCTGACCGAACGAGGCTTAGATGGCTAAAATGATTATGATTATTATTATAGTACACATATCAACTCGGAAAGAAATCGTCACCGTACCAACTCGAGCCATTCAGTATTCCTTGTATGAAATTACCTACTGCAACGCACACTAATCGGAATCGTAACGTAATCGCCTCGCCTCCGGACAGGCTCACGAACCGCGGTGCGGTTCGCGGTCAACTTGCAGTTCTCGCGCTTACGGCTCGTCATCCCCGCGCTTACGTCTCTTCGTCCACCCTTACCCCTCTCACCCCTCCCGCGGCCTGCCTACAGCACCATCAATCAGCGGTCGGCGAGTCGTAAGCGCGGCGTCGCACTATGGGACGAACCTGTGCGTTTCATCTCAAAAATCTGTAACTTTTTAGTTTCTTGACATTTTGTATTGAAATTTTGTATACGTATGCCTGAATAGTTATGCTATTAGATAAACAAAACACTGCTACTTTAAAAAGTAGATTTATTAAGGAAAAAAAAATCTAATATAAACTTTTGAAATTTTTCATACAATAATTAAATTAAATTCTTTTATGAATTATTTGCTTACGTTACATTAAAATAAAATGATTAAGAAGTTAATAAAAAGATTATGACATAATTTTAAACCAAAAAGAAATCCTATCCGTGACAAAAAAAAAACATAAATCTACTCATCACTTGTCAATATTAAAAGCTCCTTAGCTTCGTTAAGTAGTTCTTTTGGTATCATAGCACTGGTTCTATTTAAGCTAGATATATAGGGATCAGAAGTATACAACAGTATGTGCAGAACGTCTTCCATTGTGGCTGATCTGGAACACTTTCTAGCGTGATTTAACCGATATTTCTTATAGTCTTTATTACGAGCTTCTTGAGCATCTTCCGATAATTGGCCTATTGGCAAAACTGCAAAATGCTCTAGTATTTTGGCACCATGTACCGATGACATGGTTTGCAGAATTATATATAATCTCTTGATCAACTCTTCATCGATACCTGTAATTTCTGCAGAACATTGATAGTTTTGGAAAAATCTCTTTGCCGTATTTCCGTCACTACTATTTCCAGAACCTTGACGAGGTTTATGAATGTGTAAACCAAGCAATTCCCAGAAACGAGTTTGAACGTACTTCTTTTTTTCTTCTTGTCCTCTGGAGACGATGCAGACCACTTTTGAAATCCTAGATTATAAGAAATATACAGAATCATTTCCATACATCTTATCTACGCATGTAAGGTAGACAGTCCGTATTTAAACGCATCTTCATTCTCAATTCTCGCAGTTACTTTTGTTAGATCGTTCATCTGTCTAGGAGTTGCTCCACAAACAGTACATGAAGCACTTGATGGAATCTGCGTTAACACTTGAGAAACTTTCCCGTCGATCATAGTCATAAACAGCTCATGTCTTACTTCTATAATATTACCTGGAGTTAATTCATTAATTTTTGCTTCGAGATCACTTACAACCGTGATAGTTTTTTCAGGAGTCTCTTTTGCTAATTCCAAAGAAATGGGTCTGCAATATCCTACTGAAGAACGTGTTGGATTTTGCCATATAACTTCTTTACTTTCTTCATCCACTAGTCGCAATGGTAAAAGTGAAACTATAAACATGTTAGCATCCGATATTTGTAAATTCTCTTCAGATAAAACTTGTTTAAATTCACTTTGTCCTGAAGATCCATCACAACCCCATTTGCTCTACAGTTTAAGATGGGTGAAATTTTTAGAAACCGGGTTTATCTTTAAAGTACGACAGGCAGTGTGATCTAAGAGATCTTGAAGGTTCACTGTGGCACTGATATTCGTAACGGATATGCTTGACGCAAGAGGATAGCAGTCCTAGTTCTCACTTTAATACTGATTATAATTACCACAATAGATAAAAACTATGCAACATGATTTTTATCATACGTGTGGTTAAAAAGTTCACCGCAAAAAAAAATATCATGAGAAAATATTTTTCGGTCGACATTTCGGCTTCTAGCTCGAAATGGCGCAGTAATGACGCAGGTTTTTTTTATTTCCCTGTAACACTGATTAAGTAAGGTATCTTAAAATGTCATTAACTCGACACCGGGAGCCATCGATAACAACAAAACCTCCACTTGAAAATTAGAAAGACGTAAAATTTCCTTATGACGTTTAAAAATTAAATAAAAAAACAGAAAAAAATATATGTCATTAAAAAATAACGTAGTCGTAAACTAGAGATCTTGAACAATTAAAAAATGTATAATACTAATATATTCCCTTGAAAGACATAGAAAATATCTTAAGTTGAACTTCTATAACGAGTACTCTAGTTAATATGAAATTTTTAAAGTATAAAGTTTGAATGTAATTTTATGCAAGTAAAACATTTTTTTTATTTTTTTTTACTTTGGTTTCGGATACTTCTATTATCTATGAATGTAAAACAATCAAAACGGTTTCAGTAACACGACTTTTGTCTCAACCATTTTTGAGACGGAAAATACTGTTTGGTCCCATAGTGCGTCGCCTAGCCGTAGCCGAGTCGACGTATCGGAGCTGCTGATCCGCTTTGGTTACGTGCTTACGTTAGGTGACGCCTGTTTGACGGCGAGGCGAAAGGCGATACGGTGACGATCCCTTTCCGTGTTGATATGTGTGCTATGACCTTAACTCACCGATTTTTTATTAAAACCCCAAGCCTCTTCATCTAATGTCAAAATAGCTTCACTATGACCATAATAATCCTGTCAACTATCATAAAACCATTTAACCCGCAAACAAAAGAGCATCAACCACCACATCTAATACCCCTACATCTCACAAAAGACACACATCCATTCAAAAATACCGCTCAGTGCAAGAACCTGGAAGAATTCAACAATTCAACAAACATTTCAATGCATTGCTGCTTCGGAACGCAGGCACAGTTGGGAGCGCGGAGAAGAACCGGCAATGTTTGCGTAAGGCGATTGTCGGGCGCTCTTTGTTTTTCGCCCGCAGCCAGCGACGCTGCATCGCTTCCATTCCTTAAGGAATTAGTTGGCACATTGATGTAAGAATAGTTGTAAGTTCTTTTAGATTTAAACGTTGAGAGTTTTTAGACGTAAGTATATTGATGCTCATTTTTTCGTTTTTTGGCTTCAGCAAAATCTCTTGGGATGTTTTTTATTGCTCTTCAAACATAGCCCATCTGGTAACTAGGATTTTAAGTCAATTTTCAGATACGCTATTATATTCTTTAAACTAGCATTCCACGCTTCTATTAAAAAGCAACTCTAAAAAGCACCGTGATGGCGATTTTTGAGGCCATCTTCGGCTCATCTCTTTATTTTCCATGAGGTTAAGTCTATTTTGAATAAATAAGTTTCGAGCCTGTTTCAAATCTGCTTAAAAGTAATAATTATACAAATAAATTGCATAATAACATTCAAAAATGTCCTTGTTAATTTAGTGATACATCTCACAGCTTCTCACATCTGCCTGAATGCAGACGTTAACATGTGCGTGATTACAGCAGATGCGTGCTCTGCATTCTACATTCTGTGAATAGCCGTCACCTATTGTCTTCATTTATTGCCTTAATACGTTTTCACGCATCTTAGTAAACCTGTAAATACGATTTCCTAATCTGAAAAAAATAATTTCTTACTACAGCATATTAAAGCGATTTCATTAAGACTTACTGGCCTTATTACAGTAAGAAGAAATGTTTGTAAAACAGTAACTTTTAATGATTGAACATATTATTTACTGAAAAATACAACAAAAAAGGAAAACCATCATTACTGTAATGTAAGTAAATTTCAATGGTTTGAACGATATCACCAAATGAATAAAACAGTTAATTTTGTGACCTTTTAGCTACTCAAAACGTTAAAGTTTACTGTCATGACGGTAACATTTTGCCTCAAGCTTAACTGTTTTCGGATCAGTAAAAAATACAGTTTTGAACGTTAGGCTAGTATGGAACTGTTCAGATTAATATTTTTTCATTTTTATTTACTGCTTATTTCTTTCAGTGTATAGCACTCAAAGGAGTACTGAAGTTATAATTATTCTCAGCTGATGTTATCCATATTTAATCTATATATATAAAATTCAAAGTCCTGATATATCAACGCACAGCCTAAACCACTGGTCCTAGAGATATAAAATTTGGAGGGTGTGTTCTTTGTGAAGAGTAGGTATTCACTAAGAAGGGGTTTTACGAAATTCCACCCCAAAGAGTGTGAAATTTCACGCGAACGAAGTCGCGGACAGAAGGTAGTTTATTATAAATGACTAAAGTTAACAATTAACAAGAAGTCGTTATTATCATAAACTGTTTTTGTATACTTTGGGCTACGGCGTAGCTACAACATTATAGCATGCATGCTACGTCGCTACGGCGTAGCCACTGCTACACCTCGTTTGATAATAATTATTTTATCAATTCTTATTTGGTCTTTTTAACAAGAGTTATATAGTTATACAGTGGTGAATGAAAGCAAGTGAAGAGGACGCCTGGTGCACGTACCTTACAGCTATTTCACCTCAGATTTTCAATCACATTGATTTTTACTGTCGCTACAATTACTGACATATCTGTCAGAATCACAGTGATCTTTATATATTATCTTTACACTTAGGTTGCTGTTGTCAGAGGTAAAATAACTGTGAAAGTGCTGAATAGTCATCTGTGGAGGCTTTTTTAATTATCTTATATTTAGTAAGCAAGATAGAAAAACTATTTATTAGCATGTAGTACAGGTAGATAAATAACTCAAATTAAATGTTATGACATAGACATAGAAAAAAAAAAACAGTATGTGCTTGGCCAGACTGGCAGCGCGGGGCGGGGAGCGACGCGGATGTAGGAACGCGCGCGATCTGCCTGTCCGCGACTTCGTTCTGAGTGTTGTCGTGCCCAGTGTTTGTCAAAACATAATATGGATGAAGAAGACTTATTTTTACTAGAAAATCTAGAACTAGTTTGTGGAACCCGGTCTCCGCACGGGCCGCCCGCGCACTCACTGCGGCCACTTGTATGAACGAGCTATGACGTGAGTTGTCTGCGCGCTCCCCGCGCCAAGCAGCTCACGCCGCTCTCTGCGCCTGCGTGCCCACTATGGACACTCACATGAAGTTATTATGTTTGAGTAAGCCGCGCCGCGCCCGCCCCGCACCCGCGTTTGCAGTCTGCCCAAGCACTATAAAAATAAAGTCCTGTAGGTACGAGCTATATTTCAGGATGGTGCTACGGTATTTCATCAATCCCTACCATTTACGTTTTGAAAACTCATTTCAATTAAAGTTAGGTTCACCTCGAATCCTTTAACGAATGCATCCTCCATCGCTTCTAGCATCCGTCCAGACGTTAAGATGTACGTGTTTAGTGGCGAGGCGTGCTTTGCATTCTGCACTCCCTAATATCGTTTAACTATTATGAGAGTGCACTTACATCTTTATGGATATTAGAACAAGTTAAATGAGAAGTTTAAATGATGCTTTTGCAGCAGCTGGTAGTGATTTTTCTTGGAGTTTATTTAAGGTGCTTACAGGACCTAAACGCAAAAACGCAAGTTTTAGAAATAATAAAAGTATATGATTGACTAAAGTAATAAAAATCAGAAAAATATATGATATTGTTCAGGATATATGCTAGGTTGATGAGTGTGATGAAAACATAATAGGTACAACTAATTTGATACGATAGAAAAAAATCATGAAGATACCTCTAAAACTTTCTTTTTACAATAAAAACCATACTTATATACATACAATCATTCCGATTTTTTGTCAGATTATTCTACAAGCAACATACTAAAATACTAGGGTTTTAAATTTTTAATCCAAACAATAGTTTTTTGTTATTAAATAATTGCTCCATGTTTTGCAATAAATTACCAGTGTTGCACCGTCGCGCTTCTTTTTCTTTTCTATGCAGTCCGACAGTGACCGCGTTTTAGGTCATGTAAGCCCCTTAAGCATAATTCAAATTTTAAGATGTTTAATACGTAAGTTATTAAATCTATGACACACGATATATTATGAAACTCTTTACAATAAAACGAGTAATACGAAATCAATCATTAAAATTTGTTTGTATTTTTCAAAGTAATAATAATAAAATAATAAGTTTATTGATCCAAAGATATACATAGACACAAGTTGTAAAGGAGTTACATACCAAGACTTAATCAACTAACAATGGACACAAGGGGAGAAAAATAGTTGTCGATATTAACACAAAAAATTTAATCCTGTCTACTAAACCAGGGATGGCCTGTATCTCAGGAGACAGTGATTCGATCGATCTGAATTAAAAAAATGATGGACCTTAAGTTTCGAGTGTCGATGTAAATCTACCATAAAAACAAAAAAAAGAAAGGTCATTTAAATATATTTGAACCAGTGAATTAAATATGTCGAAATATTAACGAAACTAACTCAAAAACTACCCAAGCAAAGTTACATAATAATGAATTACTGTGGCGCGAAGAAACTGTCCTTTGAATTTTACTGGCAAGTATTCCATCCTTTTTAGTTGTGTAAAACTGAAAATGAAAGAGCTGTACTATTCCTCTCTTTTATTACTAGGTTTATACAGGTGAAATTAAAAACATGCGATAAATCGAAATAGGAGGTGCAGTAACTGCTATATAATCATTATAAATTTTCATTTTAAATAAATCTAAATTCTTTAAAAAAAATCGTGTATTTGTCGTCTTAGGTAGTGCAAACCAAGTTATTGTCTTGAAGTAGACACAAATTATCGTCTTCCAGATTTTTTTTTCAACACTATCAAAACACATAAGAAAAAATTAAAGTATCAAAAGCGCGCGCCCGATAAGCAATCTATTCATCGCAGAGTTCATACTATGAACCAAGATGGCAACGCGTTGAACTAGTGGTATTTACCTAATTTTGACCGTTCCTACGAAAAAAAGGGCGCTCGACGACAAACATGCGCGTAGGTAAGCGATTTGGCAACACAAATCACTTGCCTACGCGCACGTTTGTTCATCCCTTTTCTTAATGACATGCTCTAAATTTACTTGATGTTTTGTCACACGTATCCAATTTTATCCTGTATAAAACAGCTCTAAATTAATTTCTCATATCTCCACTAGATGGAGATACCATCTATATCTAAATCTAGCTTCCTATCCTATACTAAAAACACAACAAATCTCTCAACGCGAACAACCGTAAATACACGGAAGCAACACTTCACACAAAAACCCATCGAACTTCGTCCGTCACTTCCAACATAATTTACAACAAATTTTCAATTAAGGAGAGCACACTAAAAGTGGTGATTACCAGGGATTAGTCACCAGTGTGGCGAGACGCGAACGTGAAACTATTTCGTCTAATTTAAACTTTGATCAGCGCCTCGGTGTTCGTCAACTATTTAATGAGTTAACTGTTTATTGCATTTTTGTGCGAGTCTCGAGTGGTTTTTTGTGTCAGTATTTTTTTTAGAAAGAAAGCAGTTTTATATAAAAGACTATGAGAGAGACCTTTGTTTAGAAGTAAGGTAGAATTTTTTGACCATCAAAATAATCTGGTTTAATACATTATTTTTGTCGTAAGAATACATATATTACTCATACTCGTATAAATACAGAGAAATACAGGTTGGCTTCATGCAAATCGTTTATGTCGCAACAAAACTTATATTTAAGTTTACAATATTGTAAGTCAACTATACAGGGTGTTTTGAAGCTGAGCGCAAAGCTTTAAGGGAGTGATACTTGACACCATTTACAGCATTTTGAACAGAGAAGTAGGTATGTTTTTTTATATTTTTCCCAGTTAAAGTTGGTATTTTATTTTTGACTAAATGATTGCAATAAAAAATCATACTTCGTCTAAGACATGTATGGCTTAAAATGCTCTAAACGGTGTTAACTCTCACCTCCTTAAGACTTTGCATCCAGCTTCCAAACACCCTATATGTATAATGAGTTAACGCAGTTTTGTGTTTATTACCTTTTTTGTGTAACTGGAATTAGTTGATGTTATTTTGGTACAAAAAATTGTTGCGGGGAAGGTAACAGAGACAGAGTGGCATGGAAAACTACGAGGGAGACCTTCGTCAAGTATTAAGTCAGAATAGGTTGAACAAAAAATATTTCCAAGTTTTTGTATGCTAGGCTTCATTCGAACTGCGCTTTCGCGGCATTTGCCACGCGAGGACGGAGGTAACGCTAAATGCCTACTACGCTCGAAGATCCTGGCCTTAATGAAAGAAAAATAAAAACATGAATTTTTCTCACAAAAGTGTTTAAAACTCTGAGAGCTGGTGATGTATAGGGATTATAAAGATTTTAGCACTTAAACTACTTACTTATGCACTTGTGTTTTTTGCGATTATTTTTTTTTTCGCTTATTTTCGAAGCCTCGGGAAATAAAATGGTAAGTCTGGTATCATTGTAATAACAACCAAACTATGCTGCTTCAGTAAAATTCATCTTAAAGTTCTTCTTTTCTTCTTTCTTCTTCTTTCTCTTCTTGGCGCAAATCTTTTTGACGCAGCCGTGAGGCACACTTTCCTGCTAATTTCTTACATCGAACTTTACACTTTTTTGTTAGATCTTTATTTTTTGTTTTTATCTGATGTATGTATCTGGTGTATTGTGTGTCTTTTAGTCTGTGCTAAATAAATGTTTTTTGTTTCTTTCTTTTACATAAATGTATTTGTGTTGTGCATCACGTTATAGGTAGTATTGGAGTAGGTAGGTAAATTAAACAACAATTCACTATACAATAGCAGAAGTTACACGTCCACATCAAGCAAGTGACCACTCAGCGGGCGTGTTGCGCTTGTTCAATATGTTTTTTTAAATGGCATCTCGCAGTTCAACCTAGGCGGTTGTCGTCAGCTTAAGGATAGGCTAGATTGGATTATGTTTAATATGACCCTACGCTACAGTATTTATTGGGCTTTTTATTTTAGCATACTAAAACTTACCAACACAACTTTAATCTTGAAGAGTCCCTGAATGTTTAAACAGGTGAACTAAATTCTGTCCGGATGGTTTGTAACTCGTAGTTCAGCCGCATTAGGACTTCCTTGTTTTATATCGAACACACGTCCCCGAGCTCAAAGTTTGTAGAAGTATGTTGGACTATCTAGGTGGGTACATGCCTTGGAGACAGTTTAAATGGTCCGTTTATCTTAGAAACAGATGACAAACGTGTTGGTCGCTGTCAGGGATGTACATCTACAGTGAACTTATAAAAGATACGGCAAAGAGGACTAATAGGTAATAGGTACGGATTGGTGTCCGCAACTCCACGTCAATGCGCGTATTTTGCGTACGGAAAAAGGACTACAAAGTCAAAGTCAAAGTCAAAGCATTTATTTCAAATAGGCACATAAAAGGCACTTTTGAACGTCAGAAATTACAAAAAATAGAATTGATTCTAGTCGCCCATTCCAAAAGGTAGTTTTCGTATGGAGAAGAACGGGCAAGAAACTCCACCGTTACTCTTTTAAAATATTTTACAAAATTTTGCATACATTAATTATATAATAATAATATGTGAACACGATGCACCTAAAATAAAATTACTATACCACAATAGGTAAAAGACATAAAAATGAAACCATGACATATAAATAAATTATCTGATAGATACATGGTGCTCACATATTTACAAACATGGTAAAAGTAAACGATTTTCATAAAATTAAAAAAAAAAAAAAATTACAAGTAATAAGTCAGTGTGTGAGTTGAAAGTAGTTACAGAATGTAAATCAATGTCAAAAAAAGTATAAATTTACAATTAAATTAGCAACCAGTTTGATTTTGTCTAGGCTCCAGATTGTCCTATGGAGCAGGACCAGCATGTTTCCAAGCGTTCTTATCTTGGATATAATCTTCTAATTTATAGTATGCTTGTTTACAAAGTGTACGTTTAATGTGAGTTTTAAATTTTCTTTCATTTAATTGCAATATATCACAAGGTATTTTATTGTAACATTTAACACAGTACCCCATAAAAGATGTATGTACCTTGGCTAATCTGAAAAATGGTTGATGTATTTTATCTTTATTTCTAGTATTAAAATTATGTCTATCGCTTATTTTACTAAAAAGATGTAGATTTTTTCTTACATACATAATATTTTCATAAATGAATTGGCAAGGTACCGTCATAATATTAATCTTTTTAAAAAGTTCTCTGAGAGATTCGCGGCGACGTAGATTATAAATGGCTCTGACAGCTCTTTTTTGCAAAATAAAGATGGATTCAATGTCAGCAGCTCGACCCCATAGTAAAATGCCGTACGACATAATGCTGTGAAAGTAGCTAAAATAGACTAGACGCGCGGTTTCTACATCAGTTAATTGTCTTATCTTTCTAACAGCATAAGCGGCCGAGCTAAGCCGCCCCGCAAGAGATGTTATGTGAGGTCCCCATTGTAATTTGTCGTCTAGCGTGATTCCCAGAAAAACAGTTTGATCAACAAATTCCAGTTTTTCTCCATTCAGTATGATGTCACATTCACTACTTCTAACATTAGGTAATTTAAATCTAATGCATTTGGTTTTCTTTTCATTTAGTACCAAATTATTTACCGTAAACCAATCTTGGACCTGA
The DNA here is from genome assembly GCA_927399505.1 of Luperina testacea. Taxonomy (NCBI): domain Eukaryota; kingdom Metazoa; phylum Arthropoda; class Insecta; order Lepidoptera; family Noctuidae; genus Luperina; species Luperina testacea. Next base: position 2,150,627 of record OV656762.1, on the reverse strand, counting down.
AGAATAGAGTTATTCACGTCGTCAAGATTTTGTGCCCGTCTGTCTATCTTAAAGATCAATGAGGTGTCATCTGCAAATAACACCATCTTCGGTTGATTTTGAAGTAATTGGGGTAAATCATTAATGTAAACTAAAAAGAGGAATGGACCCAATATAGAACCTTGAGGAACGCCCATTGCTATTTCAGACCCTACTGAGTTTACGCCGTTTACTTGTACTTTAAGCTTTCTGTCTTTTAGGTATGACTTTAGTAAATCAAGAGCTAAATTCCTAATCCCATAGTGCTCAAGTTTCAGCAGAAGTGTCTCATGATTTACGCAATCGAACGCCTTAGAGAGGTCGCAAAAGATTCCAATAGCATCTTGTGCTTCCTCCCAGGCGTTAAAAATGTTCTTTATTAGGTTGACACCGGCGTCAGTGGTACAACGCCCTTTGGTGAAACCGTACTGTTGTTCATGAAAGATGGAATTTTTATTAAAGTGGCGTAACATTTGATTGAGCATCAACTTTTCAAACACCTTACTGAGAACCGGCAGAATTGAGACAGGCCTATAATTGTTGGGTTCTTTACTATCACCGGATTTGAACAAAGGAACTACTTTACTGTATTTCATGAGATCCGGAAAGACTCCTTGGTCTACACTGATGTTAAATATGAAAGCTAAATAGGGCGCAATCGTTTCGATGATAGATCTACAAACTTTTACAGACATTCCCCAAAGATCTTCTGTTGATTTTATTTTAAGATCTTTAAAAGCTTTTATAACAGCCTGGGGGTTTGTATGTTGAAACCCAAACTCCGAAGGGCATGCTTCAACATTCTTTCTAAGTAAGTCAGCAGAAAGCGCGGGTGAGGAATTCAAAGCTTCGGTAGTTTTAATAGGAATATTTGCAAAAAAATTTTCGAATTCCTGGGCAATTTCTATATCTGAATTGATAGGGCCATGTGCAGTCTCTAAATTAAATTCATTATTACGCTGTTTTTTCCTACCTGTTTCATTATTTATTATTTGCCAGGTAGTTTTTATTTTATCATCGGCTGATTTTATTTTATTGCTAATATAAAGAGCTTTAGCTGTTTTGCATACACTTTTGAAAGTCTTAGAATAAGTTGCAACATACTGATGAAAGCTTGTGCTATTCATATGTTGCTTCATGCCATAAAGTTCAAAGAGGTTTTCCCTGCTTTTACGAATACCTGGAGTCGCCCAATCGCTAAATAAGAACTTTGTGTAAATACTTTTAGTCTTTAGTGGGAAAGTGTCATTAAATTGCGTGTTTAATAGTGAAAAGAACTCGGCGTAAAACTCATTTGGGTCACATAAATTATTAAAACTCTGAACACATAATTTACTGGCCAAAGAATTATTTAATTTTTCTAAATTTTTACATGTAATTGGCCTAAACCTTATTAAAAATTTTTGTAAAGGCACGTAGGAGCAAAATGTTATTGTTTGTCCACTGTGATCAGATGGCAACTTATTTACAATTTGTTTGTGTAAATAATCACAGTTACAGAAAATATTATCTATACAAGTGGCAGTGGAAGCTGTTACTCGGGTGGGTTCAATAAAAACATTTGACAAATCAAATGACCCAAAAAGACTTAATAATCTGATAGTATTTGAGTTGTTTTCCAATAAATTAATATTAAAATCGCCACATATGATTATTGACTTACTACTAGCAGAAAGTTTCTTTAGCACATCTTCCATTACAGAATCAAACAAAGCTAGATTCTGGTAACTTGGAGGTCTGTATACGCATACTACTACATGCTTATCGAGCTCAACACAGGACAATTCAATGGTGTGTTCAACAGACAGCCCGACGATGTCTTTTCGTTCCTTTGATTTAATTGAATTTTTAACTAATATCAATGATCCGCCATGTATCATACGTGTTCGGCTGAAATGGCTAACTACACAATAATTTTCATAGTTAATTGACATTACCTGATGGGCTTTTAACCAATGTTCTGTTAAACAAATGACATCAAACTTGGTATTTTCTAAAAACAATTCTATTTCCAGTAATTTAGAAGAGCAACCTTGAATATTTTGGTTAAGTAATTTTAAAATATGTTGCCCTCCCTTTAGTTTATTATTATTCTGAATATTGCCAGAAGATACCTTTTTATTATTCTCTAATAGTAATTGGTTATTTGAAGGGGTAACTTCCGTTGTCTTACTAACTAGTTTAAAGAGTTATCCGGAGTGACCTCCACAACTACAACTGGAGAGTTTAGATTGTCCGAATAAGTTCCAGCAGAAGGAGAATACCCTATCTGACTGGTAGTGGTCTCCAAAGATGTTGGTATTATAGGTGGATCCTCCTTCGTACATGACGATTCATAATTAATCACTATGTTGTTAGTATAACTAGGCAACACAGACTCGTCACTAATACTACAATTCGTTATATTGGCTATAACCTCGTTAATATTATATGCTATCAACATAGCAATCAGATGTCTACATTTCCCAGACAGAGATAAAGTTCTCTGAGTTAACTTAAAACCACTAACAAACTTGTTAGTGTCAAAAAACAATAATTTGTCACTATGACAACATGTCAGCTTGTGAATAGTATTATTCAACTTATAAATATAATTATTTTCGTTATATGATAAAGTATCTGAGTAAGGAAAAGCACACAACATTAGCTTACCTATGTTTAATTTTAATAAGGTGTTCACACCATCCACTATGTCCATTCTGGTAATACCAGTGCTATTACCTAATAGCAAAACCATAGTATAATAATTATCTAGGTTTGCATTGGCAATTCTTTTTATCAATTGTTTAAAACTTATGTTATGGTAACAATGATTGGTAAAACCATGGCTAAGGTAATTGAGTAAAATCTTTCCTAAGCCAGAACCTAACTCATCACAAAAAAAAATTGATTTGTTTATCTGTGTGGTCTCTGCTGGAAGAGCTAACACCGGAAGGGGCAAGTCAGACTGAGGCTGAAGAGATGGTGGTTGGTTGACACAGCTGCCTGAAAGATCATTAGTCAAAGACTCATACCTCTCAGCATTGTGCTTCACCAAATCTAGTAGTTCTCCAGCCTCAAACAAGCGGTCACTTAGTTGCCGTTGTGAACTTTCATATTTTTCAAAAATATCCTTCAGCAAATGCTCCTTGTGTAATATGTCATTATAGAGGAGCTGGATATCAGTGTCATACTTTTTCCTACATTTATCTAACTCACTAGTACAAGTATTTAAACTTTTTGATAACACAACACGTTCCTTTCTAAGCGAAAGATTTAATTTTAAGAGATTTTGTTTTTTTATTGATCTCTTTGACCGTTTAATTAATTTCTTGATTTTAATATATTTCTTTAATTTGTTGTGACTCATAACAATAGGACACAATGGTATGGTATCATCACCAGTCAAATCTATAGTTACAGCTGGCTCACACACTGATTTTTGCTTACAACCTACCAACTCATCAAAAAGATTACTAGTGCGAGCAACCTGGTTATTGATCTTGATACACTCAGAGATTGATAGTGCCTCTTGGGCTTCAAACAATCTCTGTTCAAGCTCCGTGATCCGTTTCAATGCCAATTCGTGGGTGTCACTGCAATCTTGAAATGTTGACACTACATGTTGTAGTTGACTGTGCTGGTCAGTTAAGTCCATGTGTTGTCCTACATAATATAATCCTACTAATATTATAAACGCGAAAGTTTGTGAGGATGGATAGATGTTTGTTACTCTTCCACACAAAAACTACTGAACGGATTGATGAAATTTGGCACACATACCTATAGTTTATAACCAGGATTAACACATAGGATACTTTTTATCCCGATATTTTCACGGGATCGAAACATATGCGGGTGATACCATGTGGCACTGCTATTATGTATATACAACATCTACAGTAGGTAGATAGATAGTCCATGTCTATATAGTTTTATATGTTAGGTTATTACTAGCTTAACATAACAAAACGTCATGCCCTGGAAAGGTTATGCAGAGTCAAAAAAGGTGTGTATACACAAAAAAACAGATAATTTTTCTGACAATATCAGGGTGCATCAGGCTTTCAATTTACGTAATATGTATTTTCATGAGTGTTACGAATCGAACTCGTTGATCATAACACCTTTTCGGAACATTGTATTCTAAATTCTAGCATTAAGTACTGTCAGGTTTGACGGGTGCTTTTTGGTTTTTTGCTTGTCTTTTTCACTTTTTGTCATTTAGGTTGAAAAATAAACTGTGGCTACTTTAACCAGCGCGTTTCAATTATATAGCTACGATCAGTAATATTTTGGTCCTTCTCCCACGTGAAAAGGAGCCATGGTTTATAATACACGATCTAAAAATCGAAATAGTGAACCACCACCAGGAGTTTCAAACGGAGTCGCCGGCCCGAGCGGAAATGACAATGGATGCACAGCCCACCCGTCGGAGGCCCACCAAGCGCCGCCCGTCAATATTATTAGCAGCGCGCCCCCGACAGCTGATGAACCCAACTCAAAGTCTGTATATTTCCCATACCTATTAGAGGCCCACCAAGCACCGCATGTCCATGACGACAGCAGTGCGCCTTCAGGTAGCCGTGACTCCCCTCCACAACACCCACATGACACACATACCTCGGTCACTACACGATCGATAGGGTCTACACGATCCTCGAATACCATAAAAGCGAGAAAACTCGCCGCTGAAGCACTACATGCACGTCAGCTTTGTGACATCACAGCCCGACAACACAAACAACAAGCCGATATGGCAGCTCAACAAGCCGAACTCGAACGTAAAGCGGCTAATCTACATCTTCAGGCTGAACTTGCCGCTATCGACGCAAAAAGCGTAAGAGATAGCGTAAGTAGAGACAGTGTAAGAGGCAACGATCATAGGAACGACCACGCTAGTGCGCGAACAGACAACATCAGTCGTTGGCTCAACGATGTACAACCAAACATCATCCCAAAAACCACGACGGGAGGTAAAGTACCTTCCGCCGCAAAGAATACAGCACGCCATCAATCTTACACAAAGGCATACAACGAAACGCTCGACGTTCCTTCTGGTTCAGGCCCAGGTCGATACGTACACCCCGCTATATTGAATGCCACGCACGGTCAGACCTACGCGCCTAATCAGAATACAACTGACGTTTCTCCAACTAAAATACTTAATAATTTCCAGCCACCTGACGGAGCCACCGTCAACTGCGGACATAACGATCTTATCGGCATTTTTGAAGCAATAACTAACAAGCCCAAGAAGTCGGACATCAAACTGCCAGTATTTGATGGAAAATCTGCCACGGATTGGCTTTGCTTCAAGCGCATTTTTATAGATACACAGTCGTCATTCACTACAGTAGAAAACTTAGTCCGCATTAGTTCATCCTTACGTGGCGCCGCTCGTGAAGCTGTTTACATCCTACTGGTGTCAGCGAATGACCCTATGGAAGTTATAGACGCCCTCGAGATGCGTTTTGGTCGTCCCGAAAAAATTGTGATGCAGGAGATCAACGCTGTGCGAGCTTTACCTAAAGTTGGAGCAGAAGGTAAAGATTTAGTTAATTTTACTTGCCGTGTCAAAAACTGCATTGGCATAATGAGACTATTGGACCAGTTCGACTATCTACATTCTCCCGAAATTTTCAATTCATTAATGACCAAATTATCCCCTATAATTCGCGGAAAGTGGTACGAGTTCGCGGATAGTCATACTGGCGAACGCATGAGCAAATTGGAAATGCTTTCTGACTTCCTATCTCGTGAGGTTGAGCTCCAAATAAAGTTTGGAATTCAGGATTTCCATTCCTCGACGGCTTCAGTTCAGTTACCTACCGAGAGGGGCATGCATACAGATCAAAGCCTACCCGACGAGAAATTTCCAAATTCTGCTGTAAATAAAACTGTAAATAAATGTATTTTTTGCTCGAAGTTGCATAATGTAAACAAATGTGACAAATTTTTGGCATTGTCAGTGAATGAAAGATGGCAATTTATAAAAAAAAATAAAGTTTGTCATAGATGTTTGGAAAATAGGTCACATAGGTTTAATCTTTGCAAAGTAAAATCTCCATGCAGCGTTGGGGGCTGTACCTACAAACATCATAGCCTACTGCATAACTTAGATAATGATCAGAACGTGCTAGCTCACGCCGATTTAGAGGACACCTCGGACTCTGAGCTGGAGATAGCGCCGAAGCCATCTATTGATGTCAAAGTCGAGAAACCTGAACCAGACGACTGCGATGTCGAAGTATCGGCTCATGCTACCGCTATTCCTCCTTCGTCAAGCGTAAGTAGACCTAAATCTCGACCACTTCTCAAAGTTGTCTCAGTTCAAGTAACTGGCCCCCAGGGTACTGTGGACACTCACGCACTTTTAGATGATGGCTGTACAACCACATTCATAGACTCTGAAATTACAAAGCGTGTAGGTATTGAAGGACCGAGTAAACGAGTACGTATAGATTGTGTAGGAGGCTTGTCACGCAATTGCGATATTCAGTACGTTGATTTTATAATTAAAGGGCGTGACTGTACTGACTCTTACCATATACATAGTGCACGCTCGGTCAAGAATTTAGGTATAAATTATCGAGCTTCTGTAAATAGGGAAGATATTTGTAAATATTCGTATTTATCCGATTTAGGAGACGTTTTGTGTTGTGAAGAAGTACAACCTATGATAATCATTGGCGTAGATAATTGGAAGTTGACCATAGCAGATTCCATTCGCGCCGGAAAAGATCACCAACCAGTTGCAGTTCACACTGCTCTTGGTTGGGTTTTATATGGCTTCGTGTCAAGTAGAACATCGAAAGTTGACTTTCTTCATCATGCCAAGATATCAGAAACTCCAGACGATCATTTTTCTATAGAAACCGCAATCAAAGACTACTACAAATTAGACTCTATTGGCATAATAAAGAAAGACCACCGCGGCAATTCCGATACACATGCATTAAAAATTTTACGCGAAACTGTACATAGACTATCCGATGGTCATTTTGAAGCCGGACTTCTCTGGCGGCCCGATGTTAAAGATGTACCGAACAATTTTAAATTAGCCCTTTCTAGATTCTTATCTCTCGAAAAGAAAATGCAGTCAGATGTACAATATGCCAATATGTATAGAAATAATATTAAAGCAATGTTAGATAAGAAATACGCTGAAGAATGCACGGCCGCTCCAATTGGTATCACATGGTATCTCCCACATTTTGGTGTTACTCATGCCCATAAACCTGGTAAGTTGAGAGTCGTACACGACGCAGCCGCGAAGTTTAAAGGTATAAGTCTTAATTCTCTCCTCTTGCCAGGTCCTGACCTATTACAGCCATTACTTGCGATCTTGATGAGATTTAGGGAAAACGCTATAGCACTTACAGCGGACATACGCGAAATGTTCCCACAGGTTCGAATCCGTTCAGCAGATCGCGATGCGCAGCGCTTTCTGTGGCGCAATGACCCCGCAGACAAAATAAAGATGTATCGTATGTCATCCATGATGTTTGGCGCGTGGTCGAGCCCGTGTACCGCTCTATTTTATTTTATTTTATTTTATTTATTTTTATTTCTTTAGGACAACAAACAATTGCGTAATAATGCTTAATACTACAACAGATATTTAATGAACATTTAGGTAATAACGCAACCAGCACCGTTATCCACATAATAAAGAAATGTAAGGCTATGGTCTCCTATTTTATGCCAAACGTGGCGTCTGACGTTAGCGTCAACGTTTAATTCCGTTCCGATCGACGTCTGAATGCAACGCACAGCGTCGGCGGTCAATACATCCGCAGCAGAGAATGGCGTTTTAGTCGCTGCTCGCGAGCGGTCGATCCGACTGCATCACTAATTTTTTCCCAACATTGATACTTATAAATATTGTTTTTATGATTTTTGTCACTTTTATCATACACTGCATTAAAAGATTTAACTGCTTCTATCAACAATTAGTCTTTTTCTTTATTAAACCTCATCATTTTGCATGACGCGAGAGACGACCTTTACGCTGCAATGGTTCGGCTATGGTCTCCTATTTTATGCCAAACGTGGCGTCTGACGTTAGCGTCAACGTTTAATTCCGTTCCGATCGACGTCTGAATGCAACGCACAGCGTCGGCGGTCAATACATCCGCAGCAGAGAATGGCGTTTTAGTCGCTGCTCGCGAGCGGTCGATCCGACTGCATCACTAATTTTTTCCCAACATTGATACTTATAAATATTGTTTTTATGATTTTTGTCACTTTTATCATACACTGCATTAAATTTAACTGCTTCTATCAACAATTAGTCTTTTTCTTTATTAAACCTCATCTTTTTGCATGACGCGAGAGACGACCTTTACGCTGCAATGGTTCGAAATGACTAGAGACGCGACGCACAGCGTTTAGATGCCGCGTACTGCGTCAAGACGCCAACGTCGACGTGTGAAAGAGACCACAATAGTACATTTCTATAGTAAACATTGTGACGCAGCGTACGACCTAACGTGACGCAGCGTACAGCGTGAAATAGGAGACCATAGCCTTAAGAACCTTAACGCGACGGAAAACAAACTTCAGTACCCCGATGCTGCGCATGCAACCATACACGATGTGTACATGGATGACTATATTGGCTCGCTAGAGAGTGTAGACCAAGCTGCGCGACTGGCCCGAGACATCGTAATTCTCAACCGCCAGGCGGGTTTTGAGATGCGCGACTGGGTCTCGAACGACCCAAGAGCTCTCTCTTTATTAGTAACTGAATCGATATCTCAGAAATTTAACGATGTAATGTTAGGTAACGATGACAACGTTTCTAGGGTGCTCGGTCTGAACTGGCAACCTAGGAACGACGTCATAGGTTTCAGTCTCAACTCAGATTCTAAACCGCCAGCTCAGCTAAGTAAACGTGACGCGTTGTCCCACTTAATGCGAATTTATGACCCTTTGGGTATTTTAGGCCCACTCGTTTCTAGAGGACGCGTCATGTTCCAATCAATTTGGCGAAAAGGTTTATCATGGGACCATGAACTCGATCAAGGAGACCAAAAACTTTGAAATGAATGGCTCCGCGATGTACAACTTGCTTCTCAGTTGTACCTGCCGCGATATTACGGTCTAAGATCATACAATATCATTCACCGCGAACTTCATCTGTTTTGCGATGCCAGTGAGTTGGCATACGCTGCAGTGGCATACTGGCGATATATCTATGCCGACGGAACAGTGAAGCTCGCTCTCATCGGTAGCAAAAGTAGAGTCACACCATTGAAACCCGCCTCCATCCCACGCCTCGAGTTGCAGGCGGCTTTAGTGGCTGCTCGGTTTGCATCATTCATTCACGACTCACATCAGCATAAACCAAGTAAGCGTATATTTTGGTGTGATTCACTTAACGTCTTGAGTTGGTTGCGTAGTGATGCGCGATCATTCAAACCATTCGTAGCACATCGAATCGGCGAGATTCTCGAAACCACAGATGTAAAGGAATGGAGATGGATTCCGACCGCGGAAAATGTGGCAGACGATGCGACGCGCCATAAACGCGAAGAATTCAATCAAGAATCTCGCTGGATTACAGGTCCAAAATTTCTACTCCAATCAGAACAACAATGGCCATCATCACCATACTTAAATACGGCCAGTAGTTTGGAAATAAAACCATCCGCTCAGAATCATTGTCATCTCATCTCCTCACATCATTTTCCGACACCATTGACTGTTGACCCAGAAAGACTGAGCTCATGGGGAAGGCTATTGAGAGCTACGGCAAGAGCCCATAAATTTTTGCACCTATTGAAGAACAAAGATAGTTCAAAAGAAATAACCGCCGAAGATCTACGCGTGGCTGAATCACATATTCTGAAGAAAAGTCAACTCGACTCCTTCCCAGATGAAATCATCTACCTCTCTGAGAAAAGGTCATTACACCGGAAAAGCCGATTATTCAATCTGGCCCCCTACATAGATAATGAGAATTTACTGAGATTGGGCGGAAGAATCAACCGAATGCAAGATATTGGTGACGGGGTGAAAAGTCCTATAATTTTAGATTCCAAACACCCTGCTGTCCAGCTTTTGATTGCCCATTATCACGTGAAGTCCGCCCACGCTAATTCCGAGACAGTAGTTAACGAAATGCGACAAACCTATTGGATCATCAATTTGCGAAGCGCGGTTCGAAAAGTCGCCCATGATTGTCAACTGTGTCGGCTGAAGCGCGCTCAACCATTCACACCGTCTACTGGAGACCTCCCACCAGCCCGTCTAGCCCATCATCGTAGACCGTTCACTTTCGTTGGCTTGGACTACTTCGGCCCAGTTCAGGTCACAGTTGGGCGAAGGAAAGAGAAACGCTATGTAGCATTGTATACCTGCCTTGTTATACGAGCAGTCCATCTAGAAGTTGTACATAGTTTGTCAACCGACGCGGCCATCATGAGTTTGCGCCGTTTCATTGCGCGCCGTGGAACGCCGAGTGAAATATGGTCCGATAACGGAACAGCCTTTGTGGGTGCCAACCGGATGCTAAGAGAGCTGTACGGAGTGGAAATTAACCGTTTTGCAGCAGACGAGAAGGTCTCATGGCGATTTATTCCCCCTTCGGCCCCATTTATGGGTGGAGCGTGGGAGCGAATGGTAAGATCAGTCAAAACAGCACTCAAGACCACCTTAAGACAACGCTCCCCCTCAGATGAAGTTCTACAGACCTTTCTACTAGAGTCAGAGAATTTAGTGAATACGCGTCCACTGACACACGTTCCAGTTGATCCAGACTGTGAGGAAGCCTTGACACCAATGCATTTTATACTGGGATCGTCCTCAGGGAGACCTATCCCAGCTACGTTGACGGATCGGGATATCATCGGACGAGACGGTTGGCGCAGAGCCGTAAGGCTCACAGATCATTTCTGGTCTCGATGGGTGCGCGAATATCTTCCGACTTTGGTGCCCCGGCGCGGCGGTGGATCATCCCCAAATATAAAAGAAGGCGACTTGGTTATTGTGGCAGATGGACAATTACCCAGGGGATCTTGGCCGAGAGGTAGAGTGATTAAGATATACACAGGCCCAGACGGAGTAGCAAGAGTGGCGGACATACGAACAGGGGCTGGCCTTCTCAGGAGACCCCTTAAGAAGTTAGTGCCCCAGGAGCTCTAGGCTAGACTTTAAAAAAAATGTGGAGTATGTTACGAATCGAACTCGTTGATCATAACACCTTTTCGGAACATTGTATTCTAAATTCTAGCATTAAGTACTGTCAGGTTTGACGGGTGCTTTTTGGTTTTTTTCCTTGTCTTTTTCACTTCTTTTTGTCATTAGGTTGAAAAATAAACTGTGGCTACTTTAACCAGCGCGTTTCAATTATATAGCTACGATCAGTAATAATGAGTATAAGTAATAGCCATCATCACTGTCATTTTGAGAGTTCCGTGTCAAACTTCATCAACTGTTTATTCATCATTCGTTTATCAACTGTTTATTGATTAAATAAAACGAATACTCAACTAACAACACAACGCGCTTTACTCACCACTGAGAAATCTTGAACGGCTGCATAAAAACCCATTTCTCCACTCACTTAAAACCCGACTTTATCGTACAGGCATAAAGTTGAATGTTGAAGTGGAGGTTACGTCCCACTTGTTGCAAGTCCTACGATTCCATTGTTGCGAGATTCAATCTAAAGGATTAGCAGTATTATTAGATGGTGTTAGTGGGAACACCTACTCAGGTGTTGATACGTTGGGAATCTTACTGCGATATCTACACTATTGTATGATGTGGGTTTTCTTTATAACGATTGTTGCTTTGAATATTTTTGTTGAAAGTTATTTTAGCATTTAGATGTTTTGAGGGAACGATAAGGCCTGGTCCAATATAAGCGATCATTTAGCGTCACTAACGACACTTACACTACCTCAAATAGGTTAGCATGATCCGCCGTTATGTCCAAAGTATTGCAGCATTCATTTTGAAATAAATATATGATAAAGTTGAGGATTAATGTTAAGTACTATGTTTGGCGAAAACACGCTTCCATAAAATTTTCTCGATAGAAAAAAATTACAAAGTTACCTCCAAACCGAACAATAAACCGCTAGTATTAAAAAAATACTCCAAATTAGATCGTGAAACTTTACATAATAACTGAACTAAATATAAAGCAGATACTATATTTCTTATTTTTTTCAATAATTTACCTTTATTTTCACTGTAAAAAGCAAATACCTAAACTATCGGCGCTGCCTGCCGCCAAGCACCGCACTCTGTCTCGTTCTTACTCAGTCTGCGAGCATACTGCTCGCATGCGAGGAGAAAGAGTGAATTTTAGCCGAGGTAGTATGGGCTCTTAAGATAATCCGAATGCGCTCTTTAGGGGCGCGTGACGCGTTCTGGTTTGCCGAAACAAATGAACGCGACGATTGCGTATTCACGCGATGGTCACTTACATTCAGACGAAGCATAAGGGCTAACATTTAAATGGTGCCTAATAAATATTATAGGTACCTACAAACGTTCTTAAAACTTCAGTCCCATTACCTACCAAGTAGTCTGACTGAAGATTTTTCTTACCATTTCAAAAGATCGTCCTCGTCTGTCGTTAACGTTGTGTACGTGACGTACTAGAAAAGGCGAAATATGATTTTTATACTTTTTTATAAACTTTTGTATTCCTTTATTACATATTTATGAATTACATTTTTAAATATTTTTACAAAAATAAATATTTAAAATGCCATGACCATTCTAGAGAACTGGGTAATCTTAACCATTAAATTGTGTCTGTGCAAGTACGGACCATTAGCAAGACGAGAACAACCGGAAACAATATGTCGGCTTGATTCACCGGGAGGGTGGCATACCCGACAAATGTCAGTATACTGTAGGTATGTGTATAGGTACTGCTTGTTCACTGACTCGAACAAAAAATAACAGAGGCGAACAAAAATAAAACACACAAATATAATTCAATTGTTTATTCTCAGTACATTCAAAGCATGGTCACGTGCCAAAGTCTATACTTATAAATATTATTTACATCTTAGTGTTATATGAGATCGCTCTTTATTATTCTGCCGCTGACAGCAATGATATTGCTTGTATAGTATTCAGAACATGTGCTGAATGTTCCAAATTGTTCGAAGGATCAAGTTTATTTATAAACTCTGTAGCTTCATTAACCTTTGTTACTGATTGACGTTTTTCAGCAGAATGATCAAATGATTTATGTGGCTTCAAGTCAGTCTTTTATAGTTTCAATACAAAATCAATTGCTTATTTTTTATTTTTTTTTTGTTAAACCTTGCATTGATTTAAAAACATTAACCAAACACTTAATCGAGTTCTAATAGGTAATGGTTTTATTATTGCTGTTTATCTTTTTTAAGGCTATTTCTGATATTTAACTTTTTCTGTCTGTGCAATTCATTGCTGTCAACAGCAGAATCATTAGCCACTATTTTGTCTGTAAATGTAGATAGTTGATCATCAGTATCATAGTTTATTGTTTCACAATCGTCTGTAGTACAATACAGATTGATGAGGCCAAGCAAATTCTGTAAACTAGCTGTGGCACAATCCTTAGCCTTTATTATAAACCATAGGAATACAAAATTATAGGCATTTAAAATTAATATCACCCGTCAAAGAAAACCCGGTTTATGGATTGCTTATAGATTGTCAAACTTTTAGAAACTTTTAAGCATTACTTGAGGTGATTCGTTTAATATAGACCGCAAAAATTCACGCTTCTCTTTACAAAGAATCTTGAAGAAGACGAAGGAATCACCTTGCTAAAGTAGAATTTGATAAATTCTTAATTTAATTTCTCAATTTAGAACCCAGGTGTAAAGTCTTAAACTTAATCACACAACAATATTAAACAATCCATTCATTACAATATTTCGCAAACAATTAATTAAATACAGTCACTAAAAATATTTGTATATCAGTGCTTTATAGCTATTATCAGGAAAAGTAAACCAAAACAATCTGACGGGATATAAATTATAAATTCTGAGCGAATATACGAACAGTTGATCATAATCGTTACAAATCACTAAAGTTAGCGTAAAAATTTTGTGCATTTTCATATAAATCACCCCCAAACACTCTGACAAAAATAGATTGTTTCTCATTTCATTATTACTACACATCGTTTAAATTAGTTTTCTATCTAAACACATCCATTTTCGAAACTCCATTTAGTCCTGGAAGTTTCCAAAATGGAAAATCCTCACTTAACTACATCTTGCGATATTGTCGGCGTATCTAAAACTAACTCGTTTTAACAAAACTGCCAAGCGTCTTCTACGTCAATGAAACGGTCATGCTCTAAATATCACATTCCAAAACAGATGGATACATAGTCACGTGAATCCATTCACTCACTGTTTCATCACTTAAATCACTTGAGGTATCAAATTTTAATTATTAGGACAAGCGAGCAGGACTAGCATTGAAAATGTATTTCACTTTACTTGTATTGTTATTTAATTGCAATCAATTTGTTTCGGTAACTAGTAATTTGGACAATCGTGTCGTTGGTTTAGAATGATTCCATTCAACACGAAACTTCTAATGTTCTTTTCTATTTCTCACATTCAAAATAAGTGTTTCTATTTCCAATCAGTTTAAAGTGGTCTCCAGTCTCGATTGCTTGTCTCAAACGATATAAAAGCCATTAAATTAATACGTTTTCATAAGTATATGCTCAGCTAGAGGCGTACCAATAGTTGCTATAACACCGTTGCCCTTTTTCTTATCTTTCCTATGCAAGGTACACTTTTTGTCTTTAAGTCCAATCTCAGATTTGTTGTGTGTTGTTTTTATTTGCGACGAAACAGATAAGTTACGTTTTTTGGTCCCACACGATCTATTGTCACTGTCTTTTTTATCACTTGACATTTTGCTAGCACTTTTTGTGTCCACAGTTTTATTTTTTTCTTCTTTTTGTGGTATCCGCTCTTCTTTTGAACTGACCGTTAGTTGTGTGTGGTCGAAGCATTTTGTTGATTTCTGTGGAAGAATTACAATTTTTAGCATTTTCACCTGCACATACATAATTATCACCATATTTTTGTGACTATTGCAACTAAAATTCTCCTGACTTATATGTGTGTCGTGTACAGTGAACTTGTCCAACCAGTATTTCTATTTAAATTCTTCTTTTTATACCGCCGCTAACTTTGTTGATACCCATCTTTGATGGCATTAACCTATACTGTACATATATACCAGTGTCTTAAACGTAATAGTAGAAGCCACCTGTGTCTCACTACCAAGTGTGTGTGGTGGTAGTGGTTTATTTATTAGCTTCATTGGGTGCAACATAGTTTACTAGAACTATTGAAACCCTTGTATCTATATCAACATTGTTGAACACTGTAAGTGTTTCATCGTAAACTGTACTCCATAAACTAATGCAAACGCTAGAATTTCAATGTGTAGGACTTGCAAATGATGACTGAGTAATAAAATAAATGAAGGAATATTTTGAAATGAATCCAATGTTATACGGAAATATGTGATGAATATTTTAAGAAATTTAAGGGAAAAATTAATAATAAATTATTAATAAATTAATTAATTTTTAAATTTAAGAATAGGATTTTAGGACAAATTAATGATGTTTCAGTGACAGTGGTAAACGTGTACATGAGATGGAGGATGGTTTGGAGAATACCAAAAATGCTCAATTTCTGAACCTAATAGACCTGTTAAACGATGAACTTCACTGCAGTGAAAATCACAAAGACAATATTATTCATAAGTTAAAATTAATTTGATAATAAAATGCATTACTAACTGTAGGATTTACGGCCTTAGAGTATAATTGCGCTCGACCTTCCAACTCCATCTTGAGTCGCCAGTCTCTTAAGTACATGTGTGCTGCGGCTGCACTCGGCCAACCCCGTCGCCACGTGTGCCATCTAAGGATTAGAAGAAGAAAAATATAGGAAGAGAAGAGGTAAAGCCGTCTGAGACGGATGCAGCGCAGACTCGGCATCCTACAAACTTCGACGGACGGACTGCGCCACGTAGAGGTGTTCTTTGATTTTCTAGTAACAGACCCGCACGCAGACCGTCCGTCGCATACGTCTGCCTGACGCAGCAGACGGTTGATAGGATTTAAAAGATTTAACGAAATTTGGCGGAAAATACGGAGAATATAGTTTCGTAGTAGACTTATAATTAAACATTTTATTGTGAATAAATGAAAAGTTAAAGTGAGCGCAAAAAATCTAGCCTCCCGTCCCAGCCGCCGCGGGAGACGCTCCGGGCGTCGGGAGCCGCGCGACGACTCCCGGCCACCGTAGGCGCGGGCCTGCGGGCGGAGAGTAATGGGTAGCTCACCGTCCGATCAGAACCAGGCCCGTGCCGGACGGCGCGTACGTGTTCCACGCGCGCCTCAAAGAGATGTCAGCATCAAACGAAGGGGCCCGCAAGGGCCGAAGCCTGCCGGGTCAGCGGGATTGTCCGAAAGGGTTACCGCTGGCCCGGAATATAAAGGGCGAAGGAAGGAACACGGGTGGGTTTTAGTCAGTAAGAGTCTGACACTCCCTTCCACTCCACCCAGAGCGGAAGGAGTCATTTGATGATTTCCCATCCTCAAAAAAAAAAAAAAGCGCAAAAAATCTGACAGGACATTATTATTTTCAACCTCATTAATGGCTTTAAATTAGTTTGATTGTTGAACGCTATTAGTCACTCACGCGTACATTGCCGAAAATAGACAGCTCCCGAAAATTCTAAACTTATTTTACAGAGATGAAGACTCAAAATACACAAGACAACATAGGTAATAATTTGCTGATATACTGATACTAACCTTGTTAATAATTGCAGTGTCCTAGACTTCTGCCCGAGTGACCGGTACATCAGCGCTGTGTACCTGAACGATATCAGATCCGCTCTGACGTTCCGCTCAGCACCTCGATACCTAAAACTCAGTCTTGTGGCTTCAAGGTAGTACTTTGCGGCAGGCGCTGGTAAACCTGAAATAGTGGTTTCTTTAAGGAAAATGAAACTAAAAATAACTAATAATAGATTTTTGTATGAAAATTAAAAAT
This sequence comes from Luperina testacea, assembly GCA_927399505.1. Taxonomy (NCBI): domain Eukaryota; kingdom Metazoa; phylum Arthropoda; class Insecta; order Lepidoptera; family Noctuidae; genus Luperina; species Luperina testacea. The sequence continues at coordinate 2,133,564 of OV656762.1, read as the reverse complement.
AAGGTAACTGGTTTTAAGTAGTTTTAATTTCAGTTTGGCTTTAACATAGAGCAGAAAATTTATTTGGGTAGGTCTTGTGTAGGCTCCCTTTCTTTAGCTTTTTGTTTTTTTTTAAATTATTCTATGTCACTTCATTGTTATTCTTTGGATTTCCTTTCAAAGCCTAAATATTGTAAAACAATTAAAACCAAAAACATCCTAAAGACAGTCGCATATTTTATAAAATTCTTAAAAAAAATTGACTCATAAACTTCGGTATTATATACTAACCTCTACTTCTCAACCAGTCACCGTAAAGGACATAATGTTCCCAGTTGTTCGGTTCCAAGTCTACCAGCCTCATCAGTATCCCTTGCTTCTCATTCTCTGTCTTCAGCGTCAACAGTTCCACGTGGGCTTGCACGAACCTTGGCTGCAACCATATGCATTTCTCTAGCATGGATATTGCCTGGTGCATCCTGCCACTTTTCCTGAAATTTATCGCTGGTTTGAATTTTTTTAGCTCTTACATAGTGGTTTTCTTGCAATATTTATTTATATGATGGGTGTAGCACCACCGAATTCGGAACGCCTATAGCTACGCGCCACACAACACTACTGTGTCGGGACGTGATTTACGCACACAACGTTAGGCCGCCTCGCCTATATAAACGGACGCCCCGGCCACGAGTAGTCAGTCAGCGTTAGCGCGCCGCTGTTTCCACGCATTGGAAGAGCTCGCCTAGCGTAGACGCCCCTCTCCCCTCACGTACCACGGTGACGTATCCTTCTTGTTTCGTGACGCACCTCGCGTCACGAACTGGCCGGGAACGTATCGTGTAGTTTTTTTATAATCGTCGTATCTAGTTAAGTTACTTTGTAAACAACCTTGTTGGTGGAATAAACTGATTGTTATTATTGAGCCTACGTTTTCATCATACCCGCTACAATCTGGCGCTCAACGTAAAGGCCCGGAAGCAGGCTAGCCCTAAAGCAAGATTACGAAGAAGAATGAAGGAGGAACCGCAAACGACCATGAATTTGTCAACTGAACAATTCGAGAAGTTACTGTCAGTAATTGGTAACCAACAGCGACGAGGCTCTTTCACCACTTGCAAGGTTAGTTTTAATGGTGCCAGAGACACTGAATCAGTGGAATCTTTTATTGCTGCGGCTTCAGTGTTCAAGTCCGTAGAACAGATCTCCGACGACGATGCGATCATGAGCATCCCCTTAATCTTGAGGGAAGAGGCAGCCACCTGGTGGAATGGGATCAAGGAACAGGTGAAAACATGGGACGAGTTCGTATCAAGAGTTCGCCACGCGTTTGCTCCTAAAAGACCTGCCTACCAGCTGTATCAGAACATTGTCAATATCAAACAAGGTGAGGATGAGCTTACGGAAGTGTTTGTGGCTAAGAAGAGGGCTCTTATTGCTCAAATGCCAGAGCCACACACAGAGACTCAACAAATTGACATGATTTACGGGCAATTGAGGTACAAAATAAGGATAAAATTGCCACGCGAGACTGTCAACACCCTTGATGCCCTAGTGAAGGCAGCCAGAGGAGTCGAAGAGCTCCTGGTTGAAAAGGAGATGCCAGAAAAAGAGACAGAAAAGGTGTCATTTAAAAAGAAGCGTTGCACGTACTGTCGATTGCCTGGGCACTCAATTGAGACATGTCGGAAGAAGGAGAAAAAGGATCTCGCTTCTGGTAGTGGCACTTCCGCCGCGAAACCTGCGCCTGCAAATGCCGCTACAGGCACCCAAGCCCCATCACCGTCTACACCAAAGTTTTCGTGTTACGGATGTGGTACACCGGGAGTGGTCCGGTCAAAATCACAACCTGCGCCAAGGCTGTGCCAAAGGAGGGAAAGACTGAAGTAAGTTTTTGTTCATTTAATCCTCAAGCAGATGTACGTCCTAGGCCAGTTATTGGTATTGCCATAGGTAAAATAACTGGCAGCGCCTACGTGGATACTTGCGCGAAGGCCAGCGTTGCATCATACACGCTGTACAAATGCCTACGAAGACTCGGCTTTGCATTCCACACACAACAGTTTGTGGTGAAACTGGCTGACGGCACGAAGACTACGAGAGACGTTTTGACTGTAAATGCACCCGTCAGTGTCTGTTACCGTGTTGTGCAAACGAATTTTATCGTGTTCCCGGAAGCTCGCGAGTCTCGCACACTGTTGGGTGTCGGCTTTATAGAAGATGCCAAGATGGTACTTAACGTTCCGCAGAAGACTTGGTATTTCGAGGATTACCCTGATGACATCTTCGACCTCCAAGATGAAGATGATGAGGAGATATCTATGGCTAAAGTAGAGGCTACGCCCGTTTATTTTGATCCTCAGTTACGGACGATGTTAAAAGATGTCGAGCTGCCTGAGTTTATTTCTCCTCTGTCGATAACTCCACGAGATGAAGGCTTACTGGAACCGGCGCTGCCACAATTCAGTGCATGCATCCCAGCAACTGGTAGTTCGTTATCCAGTGGAGAACCAGCACTCCCGACAACGAGTGCCTGCACTACAAACACGATGTCATATCGCGTAGTGCCAATTGACCTGTCCCCTATTCCAAGGAAACGATCCAGACCATTATTCGATGGGTATTCTCCAAGGTTCGTCGACTTTATGGTCCGTGATGCCCAAATGCAGCTTCACGATGCTCCGTGTGAACTATCTCCACACTCCAAGGCACTCTTCCCTAGTGACCAAAGTAATAGCAGCAATGATGTTGAAATTGGATCTTTGGAAGTTGAAGAGGTCTCATCGGATACGCTGGACGCAACTCAAAAGTCACAGCTGATGGAAGTGCTATGGGATTATCAAGAAGTTTTCAGTGAAGGTGGAGAACCGACTACCCTCGCTGAACACTGCATCGACACAGGTGAGCATAACCCCGTCTCTGTACCTCCATACCGCCTCTCACCTCCACGCATGGTTGTGCTAAAGAATGAGGTAAAGAAGATGTTGGCCAGTGGAGTAATTGAAGCATGCTCATCACCCTGGTCTGCACCCGTTGTCATGGTACCAAAGAAGGACGGTTCAGTACGAGTTTGCGTTGATTACCGTAGACTTAATGCCATAACGGTTCCCGACAAGTATCCTATCCCTCGCATTGATGATCTGCTTCATGCTGCTAAGCCAACGCCTTTCATGTTGACCCTGGATTTACGCGCTGGCTACTGGCAAGTGAAAGTAAAGCTCGAGGATCAGGACAAGACGTCATTTATAACTCCATTTGGTATGTACCGTTTCAAGAGGATGCCTTTTGGACTTCGCAACGCACCCTCTACATTCCAGCGTCTGATAGACAGGATTCGAGTGAGCTTGGAGAATATAAAGATGCTGGCGTACCTAGACGATCTGATCATTTTTTCGTCTACCTATCAAGCACACCTAACGGATTTGGGTAAGGTGCTAAGCAAGCTGAAAGAAAGCAACCTTCATGTAAATTTCAGTAAGTGCCGATTTTGTTGCTCAACAATTAAGTATTTGGGGCACATTATTACTCCAGAGGGTCTGAAGGCTGATCCTGAGAAGGTAGCAGCAATACTAGCCAACCCAGCACCCAAGAATTTGAAGCATCTGATGACGTTCCTGCAGACCTGTTCCTGGTACAGGCGATTCATACCAAACTTTGCTGGAATCAGTGAACCACTTTCCCGTTTAACTAAGAAAAACGCGGTATGGACTTGGTCAGCGGAACAGGAGCAGTCTTATCAAGAGCTCAAAATACGTCTTACATCCACCCCTGTGTTACGTCAAGCCGACGAGACGAGAGGCTACATCATCAAAAGTGATGCAAGTAACTATGCACTTGGAGCAGTTCTAGTGCAGGGGGAGGGACAGGACGAGCATCCCGTCGAATACGCGAGTAGGCTGATGATCCCTGCAGAACGCAATTATTCGACAACCGAGAGGGAGGCTCTCGCAGTAGTTTGGGCAATCAAAAAATTCCGTGGATACATTGAAGGTCTCCCAGTAACAGTGGTTACGGACCATCAAGCTTTGAGGTGGTTGATGTCGTTACGGTCTCCAACTGGTCGATTAGCTAGATGGGCTTTGCAGATACAGGCGTATGATATTACTATCAAGTATACACCCGGTAGGACGAATGTGGTTGCAGACACGCTGTCCAGGCCTATTTGCGATGAAAGCACCGAAAACACCTGTGGAGTGTGTAGCATGGCCGTGGATATGCCGCAGAGACCAACATCTGAAATTAGGGCAGAACAGCTAAAGGATGATCACATCACTAGCATCGTAACTGCCTTAGAGGATGCAGATCGTAAAGATAATGCCGTGTACTGGAGCAATAAAGGCTATGTCATGAACAACGGGTTGTTGTACCGATATCACCCGTCGGATGACTCAGATGAGGCTCAACTCGTAGTTCCTCAACATGAATGGGCAAACGTTCTTTCAGTATACCACGATGACCCTTTGGCGGGGCATTATGGCGCTGATAAGACATATCAACGCATCTCGAAGCGATATCATTGGAAGGGTATGAGAAAATATATCGAAGCATATGTTAAGAACTGTGTTGCATGCCAGAGATTTAAGCCGTCCAACCTGAAACCAGCTGGTTTGCTCCAAACCACGCCCGTGAACCAACGTTTCGAAACTCTCGCCTTTGACTTGTTTGGACCTTTGCCGTCAACGACTAGCGGCAAGACATGGATACTGGTAGCTGAAGATATTGCTACTGGATGGATAGAATTATTTGCTTTGGAAACTGCCAGCGCTGAAAATTGTGCGACCGTTTTGATGAACGAGGTTTTCCTTCGGTACGGTGTGCCCAGACGCCTGATAAGCGACAATGGACCCCAATTTGTGAGTGCTGTAATGCAACAATTAACCTTTTGTCTGCGAATAAAGCACACATTCACACCAGTGTATCACCCGGCAGCAAACCCGGTGGAAAGGAAAAACAGAGATTTGAAGACGCAACTGGCCATTTTAGTAGGAGATGAACATGGAAGTTGGAGTGATATGTTACCCAGCATACGGTTTGCGATGAATACCGCAACCTGCCTCACTACAGGACAAACACCAGCGTATTTGACATTTGCACGAGAACTGCGTACTCCGGATGACAATGTTCACGACTTTCGTCAGATTTTACTGTCTGAGAACTTTGTACCTGAAATTACGCCGAAGTTACTACTAGTCGCCAATACGCTGGACAAAGCTAGAGATGTTAGAGAGAATCTAGAAGAACACAGGAAGAAGACGGCAGACCAAGGACGTAGAGAAGATCCTGGTTACACTCCCGGTGACCTAGTATTAGCAACTACCCATCCAATTAGTAATGCTGCTCGAGGAATAAGTGCTAAATTCTGTCCTCGCAGGGATGGTCCCTATCTAATCCTAGCACGCCATGGTGCTTCATCTTATCTGATTTCAGATCCCACTGCTCCAGATAAACCTCTTGGAGTGTATCATACATCTGCCTTGACACCGTTCCGAGGCCATGCGGCAAGCCCACTTCCACCGCCCACTGCGGAAACGCGGGCGTCCGCCTAAACCTAGGACTAATCCTGAGGGCGCCACTCCGCCCTCTCGTGGACGAGGACGACCACGGCGACGCGGGTCTCGCCCAGCTACGTTGGTGGACCATACATCTTGACTGGCCACTCGTCGGGGCGACTTCGCATCCAGAGGGGGAGCCTGTAGCACCACCGAATTCGGAACGCCTATAGCTACGCGCCACACAACACTACTGTGTCGGGACGTGATTTACGCACACAACGTTAGGCCGCCTCGCCTATATAAACGGACGCCCCGGCCACGAGTAGTCAGTCAGCGTTAGCGCGCCGCTGTTTCCACGCATTGGAAGAGCTCGCCTAGCGTAGACGCCCCTCTCCCCTCACGTACCACGGTGACGTATCCTTCTTGTTTCGTGACGCACCTCGCGTCACGAACTGGCCGGGAACGTATCGTGTAGTTTTTTTATAATCGTCGTATCTAGTTAAGTTACTTTGTAAACAACCTTGTTGGTGGAATAAACTGATTGTTATTATTGAGCCTACGTTTTCATCATACCCGCTACATGGGTAATATTACGGACAATTTTACAATTACCGAATAGGGATATAAGTGCTATCTACGAGTAATTGAAAAAAACTGAAATTGTACGAACTTGACTGACAGATAGGTGTTAGTAAACTGCAAGAAGACAAGTATAGAAATCAACTGCTTTAATTTAAAAATAAAAGAACTTATTTCAGAAATGAAGACAAGAGACAATGGCCATAGTAACATACCCATGTCATATTTTTGGCCAGCTTTAAAGATATACCAATGTTGCAGTTTTACAAGTTCTGAGTTGAGCTGCACGATTTTTGACATATGCGTACACTGATTGGACAGGTCCGCCCAATCTGTTATTTCCTCAAAAGACCATTTCAGACACCAATCTACATGGTCTTCACACGATCTGACCAAGGTTTTGCCTGGACTTTAAAAGAGACTGTGACCTCTGAGTTTCTTTCGGCCTTTCTTCTCAGAATAGTCAGATAGGAAACGCAGACCTCATCTAGTTTAAAGAAATATAATTGACGTGTAAAAGTGTTTGTACAAATCTACTTACAGAAAATAAATAATTTTTCATTATTTACATTTACTAAAAAATTATCCCCAAAAATCAATTTTTTATCACATCTATTCAAAAAGAGCTAGTGTATTCTTCGTAAACAGGGACTAAAATAGCCCTTTAATCGCTAGGTACTAAAATTGATTTGAATTTGGAATGTGAATATTGTTAGTAAAAGTTCCAAACACCAAAGGGATAAATCACGAACATTGTATGAACAAGTAACAGGCTCTATAATAAAGTAAAACGCGCACGAGCCAAATTAAAAAAAAAATGTTACATTTCCATAATTGTTCAAATATATACATTAGCCTCTAATTATTTCTATGTATTGCTCCTAATTACAAGTAAATGAATAAAAGCACTATTCTTATTCATAAGTTACATTTACTTATTTTTTCATAGAGGGTGATAAAAAGTAGTGTCCACCTCGGGAGCAACATTATTTTAAGCTCGAGTGACGTACTTTGAATCCCTCGCGCAAGAATGGTCTTCAAAACAGTTGTTTGCTCCATTGGCAAACAATTTACTATTCCATTACAGAAAGCTCCCTTTTACTCAGCCTCGTTTCAGAACTTAATAACACTCTATCCCTTAATAATATAATTATATGTCTGAATCAATATACATCTATACTCACTTATAAAGTTTGCCGAGATTATAGTGTGCGTTCACATGGTACTTATTGAACTTGATGGCTTGTAAGAAATGGTGTTCGGCGTTATCTATCCCGGAGACTAGAGTGCCGATGTTGTTGTGAGCACTCGCGTAGCTTGGCCATAACCTGGGAGAAAATTGAAGTCGTGAGAAGCTTGATTTGAATCAGAGAAAGAAAAACCCGGTTTGTGCCATCGTGGTGACCTCCTACTGCTCTTTGTGTCCAAAAAATGCAGTCAAAAGTGACCTCTGCGCTGCCACCGACAACCCCGTAAAAGTGGCAAAGTTTTGGGCTAATAAGGTCTAAAATACAATCGCACCAGCGACACGAAGGAAAAGAAGAGGAAAAAAAATGTGAACAAAATCGATTTATACGAAATTCAAATCTCAAATCGAAATCGAATCGAAGTTAGACATCTGCTACTTTTTAAGTTAATCAAAAAGTCACGTAGTTAATAATAAATTATAATATTTTAATTAAATAAATCATGAGAACGTGTTAATGACAGTAGGAGAAAAAGCTCCTTGTTTAGCAGTGGAAACTTGTGAATGGCTTTCAATTTCAATATCTTTATTAATATATTGATTTTTTTTTAAATTTCAATATGTTTAAGAACACTGCATAAGTTTGCTCTAAGTTCCCCGAACAGAATAAAATAATAAAATACACGTTCATTATGGAACTAGTTTCCAAACAAGTCATAAAATCTTCTCCAGCATAGATTCTTTTCGGTAAAATTATAATCAAATAAAAACATAGAAGTTATGAAACTTATTACCAATACTAATTAAACTTTTAGCATCAGACTCTCCCTGCATTCTAGTACTTATACAATTACGAAAGCTCCGTTAGTACGGCAAAAATGATTGCTAAGTATAATGGATATTTATCAGATAGATGCCTATGTCACTATCTAGCTATTATCTCCCATCCATTGCTTGTTTCATTGTTCCCAAACCTGTCTTTAGCAGCCTACAATTCCTGCGCCTATCACACGGTAAGGCTACTTCAAGGCAATCAAAGACGATTGGCACGCTATTTGATAGCATCCTAATAGTTGTAAGAGGCTAACATTCATTGGACTGTGCATTTGGAGTACAATCGACTCTGTATGTGTCTACGAAACCGAGTGTAGTGTTGCGAATTGCACACTATATGTAAGTACTTTCTAGCTGTTCGCTATTCCAACCACTTGTATTATTTCAGCTAGCTAAAATTTTGCTTGAGATAAAGTTAGCTTTGCTTCAAGCTCAACTCTCGGGTTAAATATCTCGCATACATGACGAATAGCTTAATAAACTTCCCTGAACTCGACCCGCAATAGTTCGTGTTAAGGCAAACGGCTTTGTTACCTCAAAGCTTCTTTGTAATGTTTGATGGCGCTGTCTTGTTGCTCTGTCTCACGTAGAAAGTTTGCCAAGTTGTAGTGCAGTTTAGCGTTCTGCGGCAAAGTCACTAAATCCGCTCTGTAACAAACAAAACACATTTGGAGGTAATTTACGCGCGAATGCGGCGACTCTAGAGCGAATATTGCAAGACTTGTAAATCGTGGTTACCATTTTGTGTCATGGTTAATACATTTCTCTTTAATGTTTTTGGAAATGAAAATTTCGAGGTGTTTCCTTGTGAAAGTCATTTGTGTTTAGGGAAAACAAATTGTGGGTAAAATTTGTTTGTTTAACTAATGTTGGTGCGGGCGGTTTTGGTCAAAATTGGCTCTATTTATCACGAAGTTTTTAAAAGTATTAAAACATCTTGAATGTTTACTTAAAGTGAAACAAAAGATAGCACCGAGATAATTGGCTTGTAGCGAGCGACCGAAATCCGATCCAGAAAGAGGTGTCTCCTTTCGGGTGATTAAGAGATTAAGTAGATTCTACCGGATTGAAATGTAAATCAACTTCGTTTATAAATAGATTTACAAAGCGTCCTGGAACAAAAGGTAATTTTCCGAGCTCAGTATCTGCGAAATCTATTTGTACTTTATGAGTAAACTTAGTTTTGAATCTATGGGATCCTTTCAAACAATGGGGAGACCTAAAACATTCGACTCAGAAGGAGTCGTTATAGAAGTTTATCTTGCACTCGGAATGCATTGAGTTTTCGGAGCCGAAAACTTTACTGGATAACGACTGGCTACCCTATACAAAGTTAGTGCTACGTGCACCTCACTTTAAACAAGTACTCAACTTGAAACTATTTAAAACAGGTTGGTTGGTAGTATGGATAATATTACTTGTTTATGTAGTGTTTTTAGAACAGGCAAGGGAGAATGGAAGCTCTTTATATGATGTAAAAAAATTGAATAATAGTTTCTTTTTAATGCTACTACTATGATCTTGCCTGGTAGAAAGCGATGAATTAGGTCTATGATGGAACGAGCGTGCCCAGAAGACTCTTATTGACTCCTAGCTTTGAAGGCTGACGGTGACGGGTTGTACGTGGAAGGGAACTCAGGCGCTGGCAGAGAGTTCCACACTTGCAACATAAACTATTTATATAAAATTCAAAGTCCTGACTGACAGATATATCAACGCACAGCCTAAACCGCTGCTCCTAGAGACATGAAATTTGAAGGGTGTGTTCTTTGTGAAGAGTAGGTATCCACTAAGAAAGGGTTTTTCGAAATTAAACCCCTAAGAGGGTGAAAGGGGGGAGGGTAAAATTTCAAGCAGAAGCTAGTTCCATCATAAATTCTCTTGCCACAAAAACAAGACTTGTATTAACTACTTATCCTATTAATAGTTTTGCAACCCATCTCAATGACACAAACTATCAAGAACCGTTATCAGATTGGAACTGTGTATATTAAACTATACAATTAATTACACCATCCGGTGCGTTCTCGTCGCTGGTACTATAAACAAGGTCTCTAAAGAGAAAGCTTCGTAGCACTCAGTTGTTGTTGAATACAGGTATAGACTTCTAATTAATTCCAAGAAAAGATGACTACCTGAGCTCGTCTTTCTGAGATTTTTGAAAGACAAAACATGGCAACCATCACAGGGATGCAGAGAAATAGTTTGGCAAGACTAAATACACCACAAAGCGCAGAATCGCCGTGCCAAACGCCGAGAGCTTCTACAAACGGCAATGCTAACGAAAGTGTGTTGAGCGCACAACTTCAGTCCGTCACGAACTGCCATTCAAAGTTTCTAAACTTCATTTGTGGCGTAGTGTTAGTAAACGATGACACACTTGGTTTATACGGGGTCAAATTAAATTACCTAGCAAAACTTCGCATGCGTAATGTATAATAACAAAACTACTAGCGGTCGTTGACCCCCCCCAAAAAAACATCAAGACATTTTTTAATATTTTTTATCCTTTTTAAATATCGATACCCATCACGTCTACAGAGTTTCGCTAGCTAAATTTATTTGACCCTGTATAGAAAGTGTTGACAATTCCACCTTTAGCAGCGGCGTCTCCATGCTCTGTGAAATACATACAGTATGTTAACTAACAGAGGGCGTTCCCGTTAACCCGCAATAGTATAGCATCCATACATGCTAAAAAAAAAATTACCATTCGAAAATAAAATGTTTTTTTTTTTTTATATTAAAATATTCACTAAAAATCGTAAATTGATACTCTATTTATTTAATTAATTCTAATGTATTTAATTAAATAAATGCCGACATTGCTGTCCTTCAAGTAAGCGTGTACAGAGTGTTTCTTTAACGTATCAATTTACGATTTTTAGTGAATATTTTAATATAAAAAAAAACTAAAAACATTTTATTTTCGAATGGTAATATTTTTTTTAGCATGTATGGATGCTATACTATTGCGGGTTAACGGGAACGCCCTCTGTTAGTTAACATACTGTATACAAGACGTTCCAGAAATATAGGTAGTTTACTTTAGGTAAACTTCCCTTGAATACATAAAATAATACCATCTAAAGCTCATAAGGTTCTATCGGTATTTCTATTAAATAAACCTCTTAAACCGACATATCGAACACATTTACCAAACCATAAACAAGTTCCAAAACGTATTCTATAGAAAATTGAATGAACTCATAAAGCAGCTACAGAATTTAATATAACCGATATTTCATTACGGAGTATTTCATGAAGTTACCGTCTTGAAAGAGATCTGAGTTGCTTGCGATGATATTAAACGCATTCAAGACGGTTTGGGGGAATAGGTAGGTATGTACTGCGGTTGGAACTTGAATTGGGGAAGAAAGAATATCATGTAGTAGTGTGCAGTGTGTGTGTATATGTGTGTGTATGTGTGTGTAATATGGTGTGTGTGAGTGTGTAGTATTTTCAATTTTAGGTGTGCATAAATTAAATGTGAAATTTCGCTTTTACTTCTAAAAAAACCGGTCAGATGTGAGTCAGACTCGCGCACCGAGGGCTCTGTACAAATTTGTAGGTACCTATGTAAGTAGTTTATCGCGGGAAAAAAAATTGTAATGCAACTTAACGAAATTTTTCCTTTACTTGTGCTACATGACATTGCTTCTTGCCAAATTTCATGATTCTAGGTCAACGGGAAGTACCCTGTAGGTTTTGATTCCAGAACATAAACACCCGTATCTTTTGATTGCGTTGACTTTGAAGTTTTAATTTTTTCACTGCTTCAAGGGATTGCAGCTTTGACTATTTGATATTAATTTCAACTTGATAACTCCACGCGTTCCTGAGAAAAACGGTCTTGACCGACGGACAGATGGACAACGAAGTGATCTTATAGAGGTTCCGTTTTTCCTTTTGAGATACGGAACCCTATAAAAGGACTAGTGAGTTATAAGTTCAATAAGAGTTGGGTGTGTCATTAGACATATAAATCGGTATGTAAAAATTCTGTAGGTAAATAAGCTATTCAACACGAAAAACCTTTGTTTTATTCTAATTTATTATAGTGTTTGAAAAAAATATGAACTCTTTTTTTTTTCAATAAAATTTGACCGTAGAATCCCAAATTTCACAAAAGCATGATTTCCGTACCAATGCCTTATGTCCTCATTATTTTTAAGCTTGCGGCGCATAACGAGGCGGTTCCTTTGTGTATACCTACTCCTTTACACTAATAATGCTATCAAATGGACCAACGAAGCGATATTGATAGTAAACCGTTTCGAGATTGTTCCGAAAGTAATTATGTAGGTACTTCAGCGAAATACTGTGTAGGTTATAAGGCTGAGGTTATCAAATATTTGAGGGTAAGTTCAATTACTGAGAGTAACTACAATTACTGAGCATGATTACTTCTAGAAATCGTTAAAGATACATTTTAGAGCCTACTGCCAGTCGTTATACACCAGCCAACTTTGGTACCGGTACACGAGGAGTGCGTATAACACTCTTCATGTACAGTATAATAACGCTTATCGAGCTATGATGAACTTGCCCTGGCGGTGTGTGGCTTGCCCTGGTGTGTGGTGGTGACATGTTCGCCGTGAGCAACGTTGGCGGCTTTTCCGCACTGCTAAGTAAGCTCACAGTGTAATGACACTGTGAGCTTACAAGAATGCTTAGAAGCTTACTGTAGAATGCTACACAAGGGTAACCCTGAGTAGTAATTAAATTGTAAAATCTGTGTACCGTGTCGTCCATCTTTTAAAAGAGGTAAAGACTTTTAATATATATTTTTATTATGTTAATGCCTATGGCCTATGGTATTTAAGAGTATGTGTCTGTATGGTATGGGTTTAATAATTGCCTGAAATAAATGATATTTAATTTAATAGACATTGTGTTTAGTGCATAAATCAAATTGAAGGTCTATCTTCTATATATTGCGACCTGCACACGTAAAGATCTAACAGCTGCAAATGGTATTTGCGTCGACAGAAATTCGAATACCGGTTGATAACACATTTTTTTTTTCAATGAAGAAAAATCTTATTTTATGTTATTTATCCATCGAGACGCAAGAATGTAATACAATAATGATCTTACATAAAACAAAACCAATATTACTTCCTAAACTAAAACTTCGCTAACGAATCGTGGGCTTACAGTAACAATTTGCCACCAATTAAATAGTTTTCGTGTTCTAAACTTTACAAGTAAGTGTCCAAAGTCGTTATACTGTATTAATGTCTCAAAATGTCGATATAACTTCGAAGGTCAAGACTAGACAAATAACTTGTCATTATTTGTAATTGTTATCGACGTCTGGAACATCTGCTGAGGTAATGGTCAAGTTTTAATGACGATGGAGCTTAGGAAGGGCGAAATTGTAATTAAATAAGGCTCTAGTTCAGGGGTTGGTTTTGTAAGCTACGGGTCGAAGTTTAATCCCTTTGCTTTGTCTGTTTTGAGTGGTTATGTACTGTGGAGGTACTAAATGTGTCTTAAAGATATTTGTGTGTAATCTCAAATGTAGTCGAGGACTGTTCTAATACAAAACCAGTCTAGGAAGGGACAGAGTTTGACATTAAAAAAATTGCTTCCGAAACAGCTCGAAATCCAATTAAGTTAAAGGCATATTAAAAAAGAAGAAAGAAAGAAATATTGTTTATTCTGCACAAAAAAAAACGCACATTGCAAATAAAAAAATAAAATAAAAAAGCTTCGATCAATTACTATTATTGATCGAAGAAAAAAAGACATAAAATATACACACACAATATAATCAAAATCCACGTACTCAAGCTTAAAAAATGTTGATAATATATGTATATTAAATATTAATATTACCGTATGCTGGTATCAGACGTTTCACTCGAGTGAATATTATTTTTGTACCATTCAACGTTCACATAGCACCGACAAAATTACCTAGATAAAAATTAACGTCCATCTGCTCCTTTCATTTCATTCGTTATTTTTCGAGTGAAAAATGCGGAATAAAAGACAAAAATTAATAAAAAGTGAAGCGTCTGTTATCTATTTCATAAAGGCTTATCTTACACTTCCTATAAACAACATAACATTAGACCGCGGTCTAATGTTATGTTAATGAGCTTAGATTGGTCTGACCAATCTAAGCTCATTTTCGTCTTGCAACATTCCCAAATGCTCACCTTAACAACGTAGCTCGGTCCCGCCACTCGGCATTCCTCCGATGTGTTCGAGCCACTCCACTAGCAGCGAGGACTGCCAGGCCTACTGCTAGGAACATCTTAGTGCCGGGTTTGGAACACCACATCAGTTGTACACCATATGCTGTTATGATGACGCTGCCCACACTGAAAGAAAGAATACTGTCTGATTTTGTAGTTCTGGAATAGACTAATGTGAAGCTTGGACGGGAATGTCGAGTGGTACTGACCTTAATTGGTAACATTAAGAAATAAAAAATAAGGGAGATTACTATTTCTTCATTAAGCTTGCTCTTGTTAAAGCTAAACAGTTTTTTTTAAGTGCAATAAATAATAATGGAATAAAATTAAAATTCGATATTGTATAGAGGATATTAATGCATATTAAAAAACATTGGAAATGCAATTTAAGGCTGATAATTGAAAAAAAAAATAACCATTTTCAATAATAAAAGCTAATTGAATTGAGATCAATCCGATCCATATAATATTAAAAAAAAAATTACAAACTAAATATTCACAAAAATAAAATACTGAAAACTTTCGCATTGAAAACTAAAACTGGAGCTGTAACAGAAGTAATCAAACAGCAATGCTGCTAGTACTATGAGTGAGGAAATATAAAACATTTTACCTCGGTATATAGAGTACTCTCTCGGCAATTACAAATCCTACTGTTACCAGCAGATTGCTTGCAGGCACAAAGGGGAGGACCATTAGGAGTAGACCGATCACTGCTGGCGTGTGTTTCTGTACCTATCGTGAAAAGAAAAGTAATACTTTATACCAGTGTGTTATATATTAGGTTATAATTTTTGTACCTATTATTTTATGTACAGTCATCAAAAGAGATAAGTATGCAGGATCGTTGGATATAGTTGAAGTTTGGTAAGAAACCGATGGATGTTCTCGAATAAAATTTTATTTTATTAATAGAAAACAAACAGCTCATCTATCAAATTAAATTTCAGCCGGCAACATCGATCGGTTTCTTACTAAACTTCAACTATATCCGACGATCCTGCATACTGATATCTTTTGTTGAATGTACCATGAAAATATTTCGTGCTCAAAATGGACATAAATAAATAAAATCTTCCAGACCGTATTTCGGCCACGGCGGCCAATCTCAACGGAGACTAGCCTTCGGCGCGGGAGATGTTATAGTGCACAAGTGTGCGTGCAGACACAGGTGCACTCCCTCTTCCCTTACCTTCATAGACCAATGAGACGGCAATCCGACATGACCGAAGAGAGATCAGGCGCAGGACAAACTCCGGGCTATTATTAAGAAATTCCTAATGGAAAAACTCAATAACACTTTGCCTGACCCGGGAATAGAACCCTGGACCCCACACACAGAAGTCGCGCTTGCGACCACAAGACCAACGGGGCAGTTAAATAGACATACCGAGATGGACAAAGCATTCTTGACAGGCAGACTGAAAGTCAATTCCCGTAATTAAAATCGCTCAAAATCTAATCATAAATTCATCTCTGCGACAGTCATATCGTATACTTGAAAACAGAAAATATCGATTTCTGAGTAACAACTCAGAATTTTTTGATAATAAAAAACCAATGACACTTTAGTCATCCCGGGAATCAAACCCACGACCTCATTATAACAGCTCTCAGCAATTCCGGTAATTAAAATCGCTCAAAATCAAGGCGTAAGTTTATCTCTATCTTCTTCGTAGCACTCTTGTCAGAGCGATCGTGGTCCTCATGTAGTTCTATAGTCAAATCGAAAACAGAAAATGTCAAATTGTGAGTAACAACTCAAAATTTTTTGATAAAAAAAAACATTGAGGATTGAAAAAAAAATAGAAAATTGAAAAACTACATTAGAATGATGGAAGTTGTAGGTATACCTACATGACAGTGTTTTAACGTTCGAGTAAGACTGTTTAGAATCTGTCACTACAGCTGTTTTGTCAAGGAGAAAAAGTCGTTGTGTATCACATTAATTTGGTGTAAATAAATGTGTCCGATCCAAATAGCCTTATATTACAATTAAAAAAATAGGGCTTACTTCCAAATCAGCAATAAACCGATAGCACAGAAGCAGCAGGGCTCCGAAGGCAGCACAAGTGAGCAGGTTCCTGGGATCCCAGCCACTCGTGATGAGAGGCACCGAGCCCATCTGCCAGTCGTGACTGAGTGTCCATGGACACAGGAGTAACCACCAGTTGAATGCTGCTAAGTAGCAGAAAGTCATCAATCTAAAAGAAATACTTTGTATGAGTATCTTTTGTAATGCATTTTCATGTTTTTTATAAATCTATTCCATCTTAAACTTGACATTTACTAAATATGATAGTTTTTTATCCAACTTGTCGAATGGAAAACACACAAGACCTGTGTACATTATGTGAGTTTTCATCAGGACTATTATTATAAAGTAATTAATGTGAAATGTAAATGACAAATACCCAACGTAAATTGTTAAGCTTAAGAATTCCCAGAAACCATAACTATGTATTACGATAACACTAGCTGACCCAGCATACTTCATATTACCGCTTCAGAATCAATAAGAACAAATGTGTGAGAAAATGAATTATCTTCATAATACATTTATTCGTGGATTTTTCCCATGTTTTAATATTTATTCTGCTATTCGCGGCGGAGACAAATCCAACTAATCAAAGTTCCTATAAATTGGTCCAGCTGTTCTTTAGTTATAAATGGTGTAACTAACCCGACTTTGTTTTATGTATATAGATTACACAAATTGTATCGTGTTATAATAATTATG
This sequence comes from Luperina testacea, assembly GCA_927399505.1. NCBI lineage: Eukaryota > Metazoa > Arthropoda > Insecta > Lepidoptera > Noctuidae > Luperina > Luperina testacea. The sequence goes on along the minus strand of OV656762.1, from coordinate 2,116,548 downwards.
AACAAACAACATTACCTTTATTTTTGTTATGTCATGTGTTTTAGCACCTGTCTTCCTGCCTACCTGGCACTATAGTGATCAAAAAATACGATCGATTCCAAAATTATTACTTAAATTCATACTTTACCTTACAAAAAAACTAGGATGAAAAGCAGTAGGATTGTCCTGGGGTGAAAACGAAGGCCAGGTGCCTTGCAATAGCGCCAGCCTCAAGCAGACCAGCAGTGCCAATGACACCACCACTTTAATAGCTCTTAACGACAACCCAGTACACTTCTTCTCAATTTTAAACGAACATATTGACCTGAAAACACTTTAGTAATTAAAGAATCAGTAATTAATATTGTACCAACAAGCATTTTACATAGAAGTATGCAGTAATTTATCACGAAATGATTTACAGTTTGCGTTTTGTGCGGTAAATTGAATATTCTACGAATTGGTCCTACATAACTTTAATATTGTTCTGGCGGCAAATATTTGGGCTTGTGTATTAAATAGTTCATAATTAATATTGTTATGCATTGTAAAAACAGGTTCCCTATGAAATAAGTTATAGTCATAAATTATAATTGCTATACAAAATAAAAACTAGTCAAGTGCGAGTCGGAATCGCGCACCGAGGGTTCCTTACAAATTTGTAGGTATGAATAGTTATCACGGGTTTTTTTTTTTAATATAACTCCAAATTTACGATTTTCGGATTTTTTTTCTTTTATTTGGGCTACATGACCTTGTTTCTTGCCAAATTTCATGATTCTAGGTTAACGGGAAGTACTCTATAAATTTTTATTCCCTTGAGAGTGTCGAAATATACGTTTTTTTGCGGCATAAACGGTCGTTTTTTACGTTAAGTTAGAAGTTTGATTTTTTCACAGCTTCAAGGGACTGTAGACCTGAGTATATGGTTCTAATTTCTCGATAGCTCCACGCGTTCCCGAGATAAAGGGTCTTGACAGACAGACAGACAACAAAGTGATTCTATAAGGGTTCCGTTATTCCTTTTGAGGTACGGAACCGGAACTTGAGGAATTTACCTACGCCGTATATAATTTAAATACGCCTGAATTTTTGAATTACCAAAAACGACCCATAAAAAACATCGAAAACATTTCATTTCTATGTATAATAAACGATAAGAAACGACACCAAAATGATAATGAGAATAAAAACATTATGTGAACGCCTATGACAGTAGACAACACAAATAAAACCACATACATAACCTACCATTAAACCAAGAAACCATTAGACAAAAAAAAAACAATAAAACTCTCAAAAGCATCATTAAAACACACGGACGGCTGTCTATCGTAATATTTGTCTATGTCATAGTTGCCGAGCAAAAAACTCGAGTACTCCGACAAATGAGAAGCAAATAAAAGCTAAAGTGTCCAACAAGTAGTACTCTGCACTCTGGACTACAGCTAGAAGGTCTCAGGTTCATAATGAACCTCGTTCAAGTATTGTGGGGCACCCAGTTCTAACTGATGCATACCTACTTTGTTGAACAGAAAATTGTTTGAAACTAGGTCCAATTAGTGTGGTTTATTAGAGTTTATTAATTATATCAAGTTTAGAACGTTGGATCTGTTTAGATAAGGCCGTGTTCTAACTAAAAGTGACTGTCACGGGATATCAACAGTAATTTATTCAAACTAGGCAGAGAATCAGCACTTTTCGAACGTCAAAATTACGTAAGACAGACTCCAAAAACGCCCGCCCTTCAGAAAGTACACGATCATCACGCTCGCTTATACCAGGTTCACACGGTTTGATTTTAATTGATCGAGTGCTAAGTCGAAAGCGATTTAAACCGTCTGAATAGACTTTCAAACAAATTAAATTTCAAATTCATTCGATTTCACATCGAACCGTGTGAATCCGGTATTTATAATATATGAATATGACGTACTCACGCGATCAATTAAGTCGCATTTGGATCAGAATTCATGCAAACGATCACGTAATCGCGTATTCACGCGACAGCCGCTTCCAGTTAGGACATGGAAGTAATGTTTTTGTTGTTTTGAGATCAATAATGATAACGTTATTTATTATAAGCTGACAAACTCTTAAAAGCGACAATTTATCTCTCTTATCAGGACGAAAACATTAACCAGGGAAGACAATTTTTCCAAAACATAAACTCAGCCTATCAAGGTAAAGAATTTCATAAAAGATTAAAATCTATTACAATACCTTTTAACAAACGGCCAACATCTATAAAAGTCAAAGGCTAGATTGAGTATAAATATCATGATGCCGGTCTCCTTCGCCAGCATACTGAGAGCTCCGAGGACCACACTCAGCCATACACACTTTTTATTACTCGTGGGCCTAGAAACAATGGATAGGGGATTATATAGTATATTATTAGGAAGGAGCTTTGAAGGGAGCGAAACGGAAATGAGGTGGTTTATAACATTCCCTCTTAGGTTTCAATTTGGATGCTGATCGAGAATTAATTTAATCGTAAATCTGTGCCAGAAATATCAGCTGCTCTTAAGTATACAGGGTCAAATTAAATTATCTAGCCAAACTCCGCAGACGTGATAAATAAACATCGTAAAACAAAAAATAAATTTATTTGATGTTTTTTTTGTGGGGTGTAATATCATAAATATAATTATGTGCTTGAAATATCATTTAAAAAATCAGTTTCTTTTGTGTCAACTTCACAGATCGGTGTCGATATCGAAATACGATACAACATAATTATTTCCTCAACTCATACTTCAATTAACAACACTACCAGCGGTGGTTGACCCAAATTGAAACATGAAATCATTTTTATTTAAATTTTATCGTGTTTAGATAATATTGATACGCATCACGCAAGCACAGTTTCCCTAGGTAATTTAATTTCACCCTGTATATAGGACGTAAAATCAACCAAGCATTGACTTGTGTAAAAGTAATTTGCCGATACTAGATGGATTTAGTGAAAGATAGGACAGATGCTGTCAATATCTCATTCAAAGCCCCAATTTCGAGTTATTCCAATTTCATACGTACATTACCTACTGCCTGTCACAGCATAACAAATGCTCACTATTACCAAGGGATTAAACGAATGGTACTCATTGCGAAAAAAACTTAAGAGGCTTTACTCGTCACGAAATATACGAAATGGTCAACGAAATATACATTTACGACGTATTTCGTGAAATAAATCATCGACTGAAATATGATCGTGAATGTTTACGTTATGTTAAATTAATTCTCGCAGTACTTTTAATAAATTTTAATGCGCGAAAAATGGAATAGTAATTTGATTTTAATGTTAGTAATTAAATAAGAAATTACTTCATCTATCACAAAAAGTATAGACAGGGTAATTAATGGTTTTAAATAAAATTGACTCACTACGCCAATTTACTGTGTTTATAGCCTTATCATACAAATGTCAAAAAATGACAGTTGAGGTTTGAATTATACGGAAAAATTATGTTGGTTGTCAGATGCTGGCAGAATAGTTGACTCCGGCTCAGTAAATAATAAAAAAGCCAAAGAATTAAAAAAAAGAAAAGTTGATTGTCAATTTGGTATAAGTACAGGCGCAAGCACATCAAGTTACCCTAAACTGTCAAATTTTCCTAATCAACCTTGAACCTTACGAAACTTCGATAAAGTTGAAAATCTATTAAAGAAATTTGACAGATTGTAGTAGCTTGATGTGCTGGCGTCTGTACAATTAATTAGGGACAGGACTTAACATAACACAAGGAAGTTCTTTTAAAATGTTAGATGAAAAGAATGCAATATCTATGATAATTAATTTATCTATCATAAAGATAGGTTATATTAAAAATAAAAGCGGGTGTGAGATAATAATTAACTTACCTATGATACACAAGGAGTGACGATAAAAAGAATATACAAGCTAATACATCAGCTCTGCCCACTACTCCGGCTACCTGCCGACAATAGAAACATATTATTACCTAATAAAATAATAAACAAACTTAATTAGCTAAAATTAACGGACAGAACAAATGATCAGCATGCTTAAATGAAATTACCTAATTATGAATAAACTGTACTAACACTAGTCTAAGTTTATTGTTACTATTGTTACTAACACCTCATCATCATCTGCCTTTTCCCAACTATATTGGGGTCGGCTTCCAGTCTAACTGGATGCAGCTGAATACCAGTATTTTACATGGAGCGACTGCCTACCTGACCTCTACAACCCAGTTACTGGGTAATACGATCTCCTTGGTAATACTGGTTGTCAGACTTTCGGGCTTCTGATTACCCGTAACGACTGTCAAACTAACACCTATACTTAGATATAATTTTTTCTTTTTCTTTTTTTTTAAACGTTGCCCCACACTAGGAATTACTCCTGTATCGTGGGTGCGTTTACAAACATTTAAATTCACATACACACACACACACATTTTGAATCCGAAACAAATATATTTGATTGATTGATAAATCGTAATTTTATTCAAATTAGTCTGAGCACTTTTTGAACGTCAAAATTGCAGACAGACAGTAAAAGACAGAACACAGTTTCCCAAAACGCATCACCTTTCACAATTTCCTAGTGCTATGGCTATACGCATAATTAGCTTATTATGTTCCCACAGCTGGGACCACAGGCCTCTCCTCTTCGAAATGAAGTGGGCAAAAATCTACCACGCGGGCTCGGTGCGGGTTGGTAGATGTCTCATATCTTCGAATTTTTGATTCTTCTAACATGGCTATATTAAAAGTAAACAAATATTATAATGCGAAGTGTCTGTCCGATTTTTTGTTTGTTACGTTCTCACGGGTAAACCACTGAACTGATTTTAATGAAACTTGCAAAAGAGATAGCTTGAAACTTGATGAAGGAGATTATGTTACTTTTTAACCCCCGATAAAAACAGAGGGGTGTTATAACTTTAACGTGTGTATCTGTGTATTTTTGTGCCTTGGTTCTGTGTGTCTGTCTGCGCTATCGTAGCTCCCAAACAGCTGAACCAATTTTGATTTTTTATTTGAAAGGTGATTTAAATTAACTCTTTAGGGGATGAACAGAATGAGGTGTAGAAGTTTGTAAGGAATATTGTGAAATTCAGGTGAAATAAAGTCAGGAGGTTGTTACTGTTCACTAACCCAGTTTATATCTATAAAATATTTTAAAGTCTCCGTTTATTCTTTCAGTTTGAGTCCCATCTGAGTTTGTCAGACAATTCCTCTTAACTCAAGCCCTTAAATATGTATGATTTTTATATAAAAAGGCCTTCAGTCCGGTCTAACAGGATTTACTCATTTTTCTCTGACTTTGACATTTACCTTAAAAAACAGTCGAATCATTGATCTTTATATTACTCATACAGCGTTGCTAAAACTGATTTTGGATCAAGAAGCTTATTATTAAGATTTCCTGGCACTTTTCGTTATTGAACTGGGTCTGGGCTAGGAAGAGGTCAATTTATATCTGTTGGTGGATCTGTGGGTGAGAGCAGTGGTGGCCCAGTGGTCACGGATAAGACTTACGAGTTGTAGGTCTTAGGTTCGAACCCAGACAGGCGCTTTACTTTGTGTAAATTATTCGAACCCAGACAGGCGCTTTACTTTGTGTAAATTATTTCATCACCACTGCTCTCAAAACGGTGAAGGAAAACATCGCGAGGAAACCATGTCCTAGAACCAAAAATTTGAAGACATGTGACATTCACCAACCCGCACTGGGCCCGCGTGGTGGATTACGGCCCACTCCCTCTAGGTGTGAGGAATCCTGTGTCCCAGCAGTGGTAACATTATAGACTGATTTTGATGATTATGATGGATGTGAGGACAATAGAATGATGCCAAGCGTATTTTTTATTTATAACTATCCGAAAAGGTGAGCAGACGTTAAGTACCTTAATTTATCACTTTTGTACAAGAATTATAAATATCCTATTAAAATTCTTGTACAAAAGTGTTAAATAAAGGTGTTAAGCCGTGTTCTTTGCAAATGATTCAAATGGCAGACATACATAATTATATCAATCACCAACCCGTCTGCCAAACACGGTACTTTTACAATTTTTTTATGATCATCACACTGAACGTTTTTACATAATTTATTTTTTTTATTGATGAATGGGCCCGCTCTTGACCTCGGTCATGCTTGATGGAAAGCGATGGATGAGGTCTATTATGGAACAAGCGTGCCCAGAAGTTGCCTAAGGCACTGGAACTCCCACGCATCAACGAAACACAGCAGGCTGCTTGATGGTGAGAGGGCGATCGCAAACCAGGCGAGCGTTAGCTCTACCACCACAACGGAAGAATTGGCCAGGTGTTGGGTGTGACTGTCCAGGATGCGCCGAGCGCTCGGTTTAGTTGAGTACCTGGGGGCTTACTCTTCAATTTAATTCCGATAGATCGACATTGGAATTGTGACGTTTCGTACTCTTGAGTTCGATGCTAGCGCCAAATGATTTTTAGATTGGGTGTCCATTTTGGAGAACTAAGTGGAATTGGGTTCGGGCTTGGCGTGGGGTAATTGTTGACAATATTGTTTTCAAGAGTACCGAATCACGTGACAAAAATTAACATTGGAATCATATTGGCATCTCATTGGAATTAAAATTAATTTGGAGAGTAAGCCCCCTGGCAGAACAAACTGCGCTATACGAGGCTTCTTCATGCATCCCAATACTTCTATAATGAACTCAGCATAAGGCAATCTATTGCTGGATATTGAGCTTTCCCAATGTTCTTAACCTTCCACTTTGTCCCAACATCTTCCACAGCAATCGTCGCACGAACACGTGACCGTCGCATTCATTTTGTTGGGCGAATCTGAAGGCGCCGCGCCGGCAGATGGCGCCTACCGGATTTCCAAACAAATGTATGATATATGAACGCGACGGTCGCTTTGGCTTGCACCCAAGGCATGAAAGCTAGTCGATCTGTCTAGTCCCACTTCATCTTCTTACTTTCGTATATTTACAAGTAGGTTTACTACTCACCGCCTCAGTATGTACTGGGTGCACTGCAAACAGAACCGCCGCAAGCGCAGCAAACGGTCGCTGCAGTCGTGCGATTGTCACGCACGCCCGCGCAACTAGCGCGCAACACGCAGCGTGTAGTGTAACGTTGCACGCGTGCCACCACCACGGCCTTAGCCCTACGAGGGCGTGGTTTAGTCTGTAACAATGAAACATTGATATTAGTTACGAAAATTGAAAATACATATTAAATTATATTATCATCATCATCATGATCAGCCTATAATGTTCCCACTGCTGGGACACAGGCCTCCTCTCTGTGAGAGGGAGTGGGCCGTAATCCACCACGCGGGCCCAGTGCGAATTGGCAGATGTCACAGGTCTTTGAATTTTTGGTTCTAGGACATGCCGGTTTCCTCACGATGTTTTCCTTCACCGTTTTGAGAGCAGTGGTGATGAAATAATTTACACAAAGTAAAGCGCCTGTCTGGGTTCGAACCCACGACCTACAACTCGTAAGTCGCGGCCGTTATCACTTGGCCACCACTGCTCCAAATTATATTATGGATATTATTATTTATTATGGGTGACTGACTACCTATCTGACCTCCACAACCCAGTTACTGGGTAATAAGATACTCCTTGGTAAGACTGGTTGTCAGGCTTTCGGGTTTCTGACTACCAGTAACGACTGTCAAAGATCTACGAATGACAGCCAGTACCAACTGCTTAACGTGCTTTCTGAAGCACGGAGGGGTCTCCGTAAGTAAAGATCGTCACCCATCCACAGACCAACCACTGCAAGCATAGCTTAACCTGATCATCGGCCTGTGCGGCTTTATTATTTAGGCACGAGCCCCTCCAGCAAACAAGCAAGCAAGTTTGTATGGAAGTTATTTTTTTTTCGATAAGTAATCCCATCGTGCATTGGTCACATCACACGGCATGTAATGAATAAATTACAAATCAGTTACGAATTCTCCTATGTTCCTTCGGTCATCACTGTTTGTGGATAAAATTAAACCACTGTTTTCACTGGCTGCAGAAAATCAATCTCTATCTGCCTAGCCTTTTGCCAATTAAGTTGGAGTCGGCTTCCAGTCTAACCAGATGCAACTGAATACCAGTATTTAGTAGTAACAACTACATAGAATAAAAGCAAAAAAAACCCCTTTAAAACATGAGGCAAATAAATGACTTAAATGATTACACACACAGCACATTAAACAAAACAACTCAGAACAAACAACCAAAATAAAATTGTCCCAAAAAAAAACTAAGCCCAGCTATTAGAATCAAAGTTGTTTAGAATTCTATTGAATAATTAAGTGTACAAGACCCTTGGGTTTTAGTTTTATGATTAATGACCCTTGTTTGTTTGTTCTAAAAGCCGCGATAATTCTCGACATGTTAATTTAACTTTAACTTTGCCCTTGTTAGTTGACGAAAGCCTTCGAATCTATTGTGAGGCGAATGAAGGGAGAAAAATGGCCGGTTTTTACATTATTTTTTAAAAGTTTTTAAGTTTGATTGAGTTGTTTGAATTTTGTTTTTGTAAGTTGTGATAGGTTCGGATTTTTTGATTAGATCATATTAGAGTTCCAGGGAGTAAAAAAAGTCCGGTCAAGCGGGTTTCTGACTCGCACACGATGGGTTCCGTACCACAAGGTTAAAAACGCAGAAAAAACACATTTCTTGTACAGAAATCCCTTTTAATTTAATTTGTATTATTTGTTGTTATAGCAGCAAAAGCATACTGTAAAAATTTCATCTGTCTACCTATTACGGTTGCCGTTGACAGGCAGACAGACGGACGGTTGTACGGACGGACTTAGTAATAGAGTCCAGTTGGCACATTTTGGGTACGGAGCCCTAAATATGCCCAAACTAATGTAAAACTTACATTGGTAATGTCAAATTGATAAAATTATAATATTGTAGGCGAAGCAGTATGCACTAACGTAACAATGAGTCGCCGAGGCGTCGCGTAGGTAGACTGGACAATTGAAAAACCTAAAAGCTTTTGCCTTTTTGTTATGTTACCCTGTTCTACTATTTCTAAAACAAGGAATCAATACGTAGTGTATTGACGCAGCCTACCCTGTTCACAACAATATCCATTTTTCTATTCCCGCGAACCCTCTCGCCAACAAATAGTAGCACAATTTTATATAAAAAAGCTGCCTACCATATCCAATCTCGGAAAAAATACATACTCATCCAATTTTCCACAAAAAAGACAAAAAAATCACCAACTCTTAGGATTCCGTACCTCAAAAGAAAAAAACGGAATCCTTATAGGATCACTTTGTTTTCCACTTGCCTGTCTGTCAAGACCCTTTATCTCGGGAACGCGTGAAAGTATCGAATTGAAATAAAAATCCTAAACTCAGGTTTACAGCCCCTTGAAGCTATGAAAAAATCAAACTTCTAAGTTAACGTGAAAAAAAGATACGGCCGTTTATGCCGTAAAACGTATATCGACACTCTCAAGGCAGTCAAAATTTACAGGGTACTTCCCGTTGACCTAGAATCATGAAATTTGGCAAGAAGCAAGGTCATGTAGCACAAGTAAAGAAAAAAATCCGAACAACGTAAAGTGGTTACATAAAAAAAATCGTTATAAACTATTTACATACCTACAAAAAGCGTGGGTGCACTGGTGCCCAGCAACATAGGTCTCATCAAGACTATCGGCCGGTACTACGGAGTCAGACATAGACCTTCTCTCTGTGAGAGGGAGTAGGCCATAATCCACCACGAGGTTCCGTTAGTACGGAACCCTCGATACGCGTATCTGACTCGTACTTGACCGGTTTTTTTATTTTAAATCATTTTGGGCTCAGATATGAAACTGATACATCTCAGTCTTGGTAAAAGCGAAAAATTGTTTCTGTACATATGATAGCAATATTATTTTTATTGGCATCACGAAGCGATACAATCAACTTTTATCGTTCCAGATTATGGAGTAATCGTAATGTGGTATTATGGAGTAATCGTAATATGAAGCGATTACGTTGCGTTCCTGGTGACATAAATATTGCTATTGTTGGATATTTTTTTACTTTTTAATATTGAGTTATACCTACTTTTGGTGCACCTTTTGGTGAGGGGCTTATGGCTAAATAATAACAGCCGCACGGGTCTATCGATCAGGTTAAGCTACGGTTGCGGCGGTTGGTCTGTGGATGGGTGACCATCTTCACATACCAAGACCCCTCCGTGTATCGGAAAGCACGTTAAGCCGTTGGTCCCGGCTGTCATTGGTGGATCTTTGACAATCGTTACGAGTAGTCAGAAACCCGAAAGTCTGACAACCAGTCTATCATTGGATCGTATTACCCAGTAACTGGGTTGTGGAGGTCAGATAGGCAGTTGCTCCATGTAGAATACTGGTATTCAGCTGCATCCGGTTAGACGGGAAGTTGACCCTAACATAGTTGGGAAAAGGCAGACAGATGATGTTGTCCTTTCCCGGGACTCAAACTATCTCTATACCAAATTTTATCTAAATCGGTTCAGCGGTTTAAGCGTAAAGAGGTAACAGACAGACAGACACACTTTCGCATTTATAATTTTAGTATGGATTTCAGAATAAAAAATGGTCACCAGCGTTAAGTTTACCGCGAAAATATGTAGGTTGTCGAATTAAATCAATCAATTCAATTTACATAAAAATCATTTATCCACAAAGCCTTATATCATTACAAAGACAACCAGTAGTGCACAACATGTGTCCCCATACATAATTAACTTTGCTTCCCTACTTTCCGGAAGTAGGCTTGATTCTTCCCACTCACCTCTACAGCAGTATGTTACTTATGCACGTCCATAATTTCCCGTAAGTAAACTACGTGGTGGAACCTTTTTCCCTACAATTTACCCCGAGACGTGCGATCCTTATAAAACGGCGGGAAAAATATACCTTTTTTGGTACACACTGGCACCTGTATCACCGATAAAGAGGTTATGTTGTAGGGTGCAGTGCCCGCTTTTTTATAAGCTGTTGAGGAAAAAGAAAAAATGTATGAAAATGAAATTGAATAATTTTTCAACATAAAAGAGATTGAGTTGATACTGGTGGCTACGGCGTAGCAGTACTGCTACATCGTAGCAGACTGCGTAGCTGTGCTACGCCCCCGCTATGCAATAAATTTTAAGGTCATTCGGTTAGCTATCATGGTATTGTCATAATGAAGCCTTGTGTTCACCAACATTTAAATCAACTGACTAAATATTTAATCATTTCCAATATTAAAATTTCCTTATGAAATTTAAGGGGCTTACAGGACCTAAACACAAAAAACGCAAGTTTTAGAAACAATAAAAGTATATGATCGACTACATTAAAAAAAATTAGAAAAATATATGTTATTCTTCAGGATATATACTAAGTAGATAGTGTGTTAAAAATATAGTACAACTAATATGATATGATAGAAAAAAATTATGAAGATACTTCTAAAAACTTTCTTTTTACAATAACAACCATACTAATATACATACAATCATACTGATTTTTTGTCAGATTATTCTACAGCAACAAACTAAAATACTAGTGTTTTAATTTTTTAATCCAAACAATAGATTTTTTGTAATTAAATAATTGCTTCATATTTTTCAATAAATTACCAGCGTTGTGTCATCGCGTTTCTCTTTCTTTTCTATGCAGTCCGACAGTGACCGCGCTTGAGGTCATGTAAGCCCCTTAACATAAACCAACTGTGTTGAGACCGCTCCACTCAACAACGCCGCGCGCTGACGGTAGCGAACGAGGGGTGCGGGGACAGCGGGGAGTCAGCCGGCCGATGGACGAGCGTGGACCCCCGCGCCACACCGCCACGACAGACAGCTGTTGCTCGCCTTCAAGCATGGCTGCGCTTGCGCGTTTTGATTACCACTCTCTTATTTACATCTTTTAGCCGACCGTTGTAATTTAATTTCTTTTACTCATTATACTATACATGTTATACAGTCCGCTATCCTTTCATTTTGCTCCAGCACGATCTATCGTCGCGATCAAACTGATCAAAATACCTAACCGGTGGTTTGAATGTTGGTGAACTCAGGCCTACTTGTTATGCGAGTATGTGGTTCATAAGATACTACATCGGTACTTGCAAGAGCATAATTAGTGGATAAACCACGACATGCTAATTACAAACATGTGATCCGTCAATTACGCCCACACGACGATGTTACATGATGTACCAACATTATGTTTATACATATTTGCGGAAACATGTCATACTAATTATACTTTAAACACAGTTAACTACAAATCATGTTTATCAGCTGTGTACATATTTATAATATGACAGTTCACTGTTGAAGTGAAAACTTCTTTAGCGGCGTTGTTTACTTTTTTTGTAATGGGTAAAAAATGTTAAACTCGCGTCAGGACACGCGTGACCTGATCGAAAATTCGTAAGACGGATGACCGTAGCCGGTACCGCCCATGTTTTGTTTATAAGACGATTCACAAAATACACACGTAATTGTTCAAGTTTTCACTTCTGTCGGCACTCCCGGAGTGCCACTGTTTTTTTTTTTAATATAGAGAGCTATGGTGGCACAGTAGTAACGGTCGTGACTTAAAAGTCGGTCGTATGTCGGACTTCGGTCATAGGTTCGAACCAAGGCAGACGCTTTACTTTGTGTAAGTTATTTAATCAGCAACTCTTAAATTGCTGAAGAAAAACATCGTGAGGAAACCAGCCTGTCCTAGAACCAATCATTCGAAGCCATGGTGACATCTACCAACCCGTACTGGGCCCGCGTAATGGATTACGGCCAACTCCCTCTCACAGAGTGAAGAACAGTGTCCTAGCAGTAGGAACATTACAGGCTAATTATGGTTATACTGCTTAACGTTAGAATCTATCATAAATAACGTAACTGACAATGCGATACATTTTTGTCAAAAATTTCAAAGTTGACCCATCATCACGACAGGTGCTGTTGAAAGGTTAAACCATATTGGGGCGGGCCACACAAAGCAACGCACTGCAAAAATCTTCCTTCATCACTTTCGTACGTTTTCTATGAACTAACGCACACTACAGGCGCGCCACACCGCACTTTTTTGTATGGAAATATGTTGCACTGCGGCTCGGTGCGGCTGTAATGTGCGCTTGGCTTTTTAAAGCAGAAAATGTATTAAAGAAACATGTAAAATGATTGGATTGTTGCCTATCACCAGTCGCCAGGCGGCCCTACGTTGTTTGATAGTTGTAGAAGTGCATGCCAGAGTTCCCTGCTGAATACGTTGTTTTTTATAAGAAATAATATGCTAACTAAATCGATTGTGTTCTGTAAAGGCCATGTGCGTTGCAGGCTCAATGGCGTTCTTGCAATAAATTGTCAAAAATCCGAAGGTGTACAGGCCCTCAGGACTTTGTGTATCTTCTGCTTAATAAAAATGTTAAATTCATTCATTCACTGTCAGGCTAAATAACAGCCGCGCTTTCCGCGGTTGGTCTTATGATGGGTGACCATCTTTACATACCGAGACCCCTTTGAACCTCAGAAATCACGTTTGTCTTTCGTGGATCTTTGACAGTCCTTAAGGGTAGTCAGAAGCCCGAAAGTCTGACAACCAGTCATACCAAGGGGTATCGTATTACCCAGTAACTGGGTTATGCAGGTCAGATAGGCAGGCTCTCCATGTAAAATGCTGGTATTCAGCTGCATCCGGTTAGACTGGAAGCTGACCCCAACATAGTTGGGAAAAGGCTAGGCAGATGACTGACAGACAACGCACAGCCTAAATCTCTGGGTCTAGAAGCGTACTATTTAGCACAAGATTCCTCTTATATATAACTCACCCTTATATATAACGGAAGTGAGCACCAAGGAAATATTTTTGAAAATTCATCCCATAGGGGTAAATGGGTGATGATTGGTGATGAAAGTTTGTATAGTAATTCGTCATTTTTGCCGATGCCGATATTCCATCGGGTGCACGGCTTGTACTGGATATGACTTCAAGATAGAAATAAATAAAGAAAGAAAAATATTCAAATAAGATTTTATTAGTCATTTTAATTTTATTCAACATCAATCCTAAATACTTTATTTATTATTTAATCTATTTCTATTTGTAGCAAAAATAAAATAATAAATTTATACCAAACGAAATTTAATATAGAGCATTAATTAATTTTATAACAGGTAAACATTCCTAGTACTCTACAGCGCTCCGAGTGGTACTGTGTTGCCAAATATCGAAATATTTCCCCTGATTTAATTAATTTACCCCTATATTAAATTATCCTTAAACTTCACTGATTTTGGGTATATTTTGTTGGCGAAACAGGTGAACACAGAACGTATGTGGGATCAATTAAAGGATGAAATTCGATTGTAGATTATTTTACAGGATATCTAACAAACGAACTTGTTCAAAGAATGAAAAATTTACAAAAGTGAGGTCTCATTTTATCATGCTCAATTACATAATACAAAGTAGGTATACTTATAGTATATACATAGTGTCTTAAGTATCCTGGGCAGCCAATCCGTTGCCGTCCGTCAGTTGTGACCCGTTTGCACATTTCACATGCACAATCTTGTCGGTGCCATTAGAAAATAATCTGAAGGCCAAATCCCGTAATTAAAAACTTTCAAAATATTATATAATCGAAATCTCATCTCAGCGACAATCAATGTCAAAAACATTTCAAAAATATAAGGAAATTAGAGATATGTTTGACAGATTGAGACTGAGATTTGGCTGTGAAGTTCTTGAAATTACGAGAATTCCCCCCTCTGATCTACAACGATAACAAAATCAGTACTCAGTTGATGTAAGAAAAAGCTGAACAGCACATGCATAAAGGGTTGAAAACGTTCACAAGCAGAAACAAAAGAAAAACGAAAGAACACAAAAAAAAATTAAGGCTCCAAAAAACATACTTTCAAAGGAGTTGAGCTACAGGACTGTAGATAACTATCTGGAATTCAGAAGCAAGCAAAGGTCTTTTGAAAGGCATGGCGGACTAAAATCTTTGTGTTTCTTTTTCTCTATGTTAGCGGCCTACTTCCAGAGCCTTGCCTTAACAACTACGCTGTGTCTCAAAGAATAGATGCCTCGTCCGTGCAAGGACATAAGTCTCGGAAGATGTGATAGGTACAGCTAACCAAATCAGTGGTAATGCTAGTACTACGAAAATCACCCTGATTGCTACGAGATAAAAGCGCTGTAGATCTCTGTATGCTGTGTGACTGTACAAATTTTATTAAGTGCCATTCTGTAGAGCCGCGTACAGATATCGCGAGGTATGCGCTGCAAATGGTTTACCACGTGCCTCAGAATGTATGAGCGGGGTGCTCTCTGTGAGCATTTGCCGATGCGGCTAATTTGATTGGTGATTTATTTGAAATGCATTTAATGTTAATTAAGGGGGTACTACACGAATTACATTAATTAACTTAAAAACATAAAAAGGATCCTGCTGTTGAGAATTGTGTCATGATTTAATGTGATTCGTTAACCTTGTCGCATGGTTGGCAACACACTTATATGTGAGGGGGTTCCACATAAACATTCTCCACACCATTCAGCATATTATTTTTGTTTTAAATAATAAGACCCCCTTTGAAAAACAAAGTTGTGCTACAGAAATCCATTAAGAAGCAGGCACAATTAATTGTGATAAGGTAGTAAAAAAACAGAGGGGTTTTAGTCGGTAGGAGTCCAAAATAACCCTCCGATCTCCCCAGGTGGAGGGTAACCATGAAGACTTTCTCACGAAAAAAAAGGCAGGAATCACAAAACATGAGTCTAAAAAGGCTATATTGCTGACTAGACTTCAGATATCCTCCAGTCTCCTATTACTGGCAATACTAAAGCTCTAGTGGCCGGGAGTTTTATTGCGTCGGCAATATTCAAAGACGACTGAAAAATCCAGAGATCGAATGTCTCAAGTGTCGGGTTCACAGTACTGAGGATTTAATGAACTTTTAGTTTAAGTATTGTTTTTAACGCTGTTTTATCTTTGAATGTTCAAACCAGTTGCATTCTTCTGTTAGTTTAACAGTGGTGTGGTGTTGAGTTGGAGTAAAGCTATTGAATAAAGTAGAGAAAGTAAATGCACTAATAGTTTTTATAGACGCGGACGGTCCGCTTCACTGATGATCATTATTGTTTAGTATAAACGATTAACTACCTGCAATATATATAGCTTGGCTCTTATTAGTATTGGAACTTGAAACTAACATCTTAATGGAATGTGTGAAATTGCAGCATGATAATAGGCAATCTTTGTATTGTTAATGTAATTTTAGTCCATCATCCTGATGTAACTGTTGATAAATTAGGCAAATATTCAAACACAAACGATCTAGTTTGCGGACGAATGGACGAAGATTTTATCGGCATGACAGAAGTAATGTGAGAGGGATTTATGAAATTGTTGTTAACTTCTTACCTGAAATTGTCGATTTTATATTTTGTATTTTACGTGCATGTGTTTCACAAACTGTTTCTTTAATATTTTCAATCGGGTTAAAACAGTCTTATTAAAAAGAAGTACCTAAATGAAATTAAATAACAAAATAACTTTTTAAAACGCATTTAGTGTTATAAAAGTTCAAGTTCAACCACTCTGATGCATCTTTACTCCGCCACAACCAAAAAATCACCACTCCTATTTTTCCTTACTTCTTCAAATCACCACCATTCAAAAGCATTAAAGTTCTTGAAAGTTTAATAGAGGCCAAAGGCTTGCGTGATGCTAGAGGTATTAATATTTCCCATTCGCTGACACCGCAAGCGAGCCAACTCTTATATTGCGCCGAGCAATTAAGTCGGTTCGTTCAAAATGTACGAACGCTGTACTGCGTTGCACCAAAATCACATTAAGTCTTACCATCTTAGTTTGTGTTCTTGGAATTTTCTGTATGTAGGGTGAATATATGGTGTTATTTCTCTAGAAGTTTTATGGGGTTATATAGATATCGTATACAAGCTTTTTCTGGCGACCTCGAAATTAAAATTTCTTTTTTTAAACATAATATACTCGTTTATCCTATGACACTTGGCAATAGTGTACCTTTCAATCGATGAAATAATGTTTGTGATCGGTTAAGACTGCCAGGGACCTTCAACATTAAATAACCAATTTTATCCTTTAATAATACATAGTTTAAGTGCATTAGCAAGTTTGAGCAATTTTTTTTTAACTGGCGATAAAATGTATCGCATCCTGCGTTCAGAATCATGTACTGAATTCATGATACCAGTTTGACCGTCGATGTCCCAGCCACCCTGCCAATATAATACAATAGACTATTTTCACTTGTATATACAAAAATAGGCACTCGCCCACTATTAGGTACGTACAGACGCCAGCACATTAAGCTACCCGAAACTGTCAAATTTTTCCAATCAACTTTGAGCCTTATGCTTTGGCGATAAAGTTGAAAACCATTTAAAGTAATTTGACAGTAGAAAGTAGCTTGATGTGCTGGGGTCTGTACATAACCAGCAAAATGTGGGCGAACCTGCAAACGAAACACCTCAAGCTATCGTTTCAAAGAATAGTAGAAAATACAAGCGTGGTTTTATGTTAAAATAAAACAATCCCATAAACCTTTAAGTTTAAAGAGAAATAAATCAACATGACTTATTCAACGATACATGAATAAAATAGAAAGAAAGTACACAAACGTAGATCAAACTACACGAAAAACATGTTTGCACTGTGAGCAAAATCAATCTCTCGTAGACACAATAAAAAAAATCTAACGGACGGACAAAAAACTAAAGCAATATTCTCTCAATTTAAAATCGGGTAATAGGAAGGTATCCATTTTAGGTCGACGCGAGTACAAACAGGGGTCAGGTTAACGAAGCAACCCTTGATTGCTTTTTAATAGGAACCAATATCATCCCAGCACGGGACTCTAAAACCGATAGGTGTTTTTACTTGTTTTTTGATATGAGATACGAGATTTCTATTACTTTTTATTAGAGTTCTGTATGTATTTGGTAAATGTGAGTAGTTTAAATAAAAAATATAGGAAAGAAAGAAAGAAAAAGCTGCCAAGTGCTAGTCGGACTCGCACATGAAGAATTCCGTACCACAAGGCAGAAACTTGTTTTTTTTTTTAATGAAAATGCTGAAAACAACAACTTTCATTTATGGACAAGAAACTTGTTTTTTTCAGCATTTTCTGCCCTTTAATTTTTAACATTATTTTATTTTTTATTATGTATTGCTATACACATTCTGTGAAAATTTTAACCCTGTTACGATTCATGAGATACAACCCGCTGACAGACAGACGGACGGACGGTCAGCGGAGGCTTAGTAATAGGTCCCGTCTGCACCCTTTGGGTACAAAACCCTAAAAAAGTAAGAGTGTTTTGAAGAAATTTTATAATATTGACGGCATCAAAACAAGTCTTGTTAAAGGTCAAAGTCAAATCTGCTTGCTTACAAAGTGTATTTTTAATATGAGTTTTAAATTTTCTTGTAGATAATTCAGTAGTAATTCACACACGGTATTTTGTTGAAAAATTAATGATCCAATTTGTAGTTAAAATTATGTCTATCACTTATTTTATTGAAAATAAAAGATGTAGATTTTTTCTTACAGATATAATATTTTCATAAATGAATTGGCAATGTACCGTCTTAATATTAATCCTTTTAAATAGTTCCCTAAGAGATTTGTGGCGACGTAAATTGTAACTGCCTCTGACAGCTCTCTTTTGCAAAATAATTAAAAGATCTGTGATTGCTTGTGGTCTTAAATTGGTTTTGGAGCTAAATAGCTTGAAAATGATGGCCTTATTTTGGGAATGGACTTTGCTAACTACTTAAAGTTTTAAGACAATTTAAGAAGATACCTAGAAAAATTTACAGTTTTCTGTCAGTTAAATTCTGTGTTATATTGTCCACTATTTCTTGAAGCGGCAATAAAATAAATTTCCTACGTGTACGGAACACATATCCACAACTCACCACGGCCGGGCCGCCCAGCCGTTTTTCTCTGACGTCACACGATGTCCCTTTTTACGTACAATTAATTGCCTGTTCCCGTCACGTCTCTAGTTTTTATTTCGTAATTTTGTACAGCTTAATTTGCGAATAGCTCACTTTGCGGTTTTAACAATCCGTCAAAGTGAGTGACACTTATTACTTTGAAAGACGTTTAGAGTTATTATTGGGACTTAACTTGGCTTTGAGCTTTCGTTCCTCAAAGTCAAATGAAATCAAAAACAAAGGATCGCTTTTTGTAACGAATGTTTCGTTTCATCCGTTTTTATACTAATAGAATTCAACTGTTTTAGGCACAGATAATACAAAAATAATATTACATTATTCAAAATATTCACGTTACTAATATACCATTTCAATTATAAAATCAATAAAATCCACAACAATGAAAAACCAATTAATTAAAATCAATTTATCAGCACAAAACTCATCATCGCCATACAGACCTTAAATCAATGATCATTACATTAAAATGAAATACTACGCTACAAGAACACACAAAAACGCAAATTACACTGAACAACAGGCCAAAATGGCCACACTGACCATTCTACACCACTGCCATTACCGTTTTGACGATCAATGTACAACATGAGCACCACAAAGAGGTATAAACAAAACAGTTTAAATGCCTGTGTCATTATAAAACATTTAGCGGCACGGAATATTACAATTTCAACGGAAATGATGTGCTGTGTACGTGTATGTGTAATTATATATATAAATGTCTGCGTATGTGTGCTTTTGGTTATGAGTTGACAGTTAATATTTTAAAGTTTGCTAATGAGCGTGTCACTCACACAGAAACTCAGATAGAATTTATTTGATTTCAGGAGAGATTGAGAGCAGTGGTGGTGCAGTGGAGTCCCGACTTATGAGTCGAGGTCGTGAGTTCGAACCCAGCCAGCCACTTTATGTATATGTGTCGCAGGTTTTTGTTAAAATTAGATTTTTGATGAAAAACCGGAAGATGACACATTTTAAACTCAATTTCATCATAAACCTGTAACAATCCAGATTTTTGATCAAAAACCTGGACTACTTTGGGTTTATGATAAAGTTTTTGTCAAAATCACGGGTTTGCTTGGTTTTATGACAAATAAATATATTTAAATGAAATAAATAAAACAATCTACCATTATTTGCAACTTAGTAGAAGGAGGAATGAGGAGAACTCCTTCAATCCAATTATGAAATGAAATGATTCAATATCACGTACCTATATTAATCTGATTTTGATAAGCCGCGAAAATGAAATTTCGTAACTATTAAATATGACTAAACTGAGTCAAAATTTAAAAAGAATAAAAATGTAATAAAGAAACGTTTACCACGTGCTTGCTTTTTTATAAACAATCAAGCATACTAGCGGATTTATAAATATTTTTTTTCTTTCTACTAAGTTGCAAATGATGATGGATTGTTTTATTTGTTTCATTTAAATAGATTTATTTGTTGTAAAACCAAGCAAATCCGTGATTTTAACAAGAACTTTATCATAAACCCAAACTAGTTCAGGTTTTTGATCAAAAATCTGGATTGTTACAGGTTTATGATGAAATTGTGTTTAAAATTTGTCATCTTCCGGTTTTTCATCAAAAACCTAGGTTTTTCATCAAAAACCTAATTTTATGAAAAACCTGCGACATATGTACTTAATTTCTTTTTTAAAGTGTTATTGAACTCGGTGCGCACTATCGAAAAGAACTCCTCATATAATTAATTTAAATTGTTTTTAATATGGCCTAGTACACCTAACTTACTAATTAAGTTATTATTAAATCTATTTAGATTGCTTGGTGTTATTTGTCTAGTTTTTATCTGAATTTTTTGTAATAGTGTATTGGACTTGAACGTAACGGTTTTACCGCTGTGATCAGAAGGTAGATAGTTTACTATGGCTTTATCTAAGTAGTCACAGCAACAAAAAAAATTATCAATACGAGTACATGTAGCAGAATGTATAATAAAATTATGCGGGTTGGTTCTGAAAACACATTTGACAAATTGAATGTTTTAAAGAGACTTAATAATCGACTGCTGTTTGGACTATGCCCTAAGATATTAATATTGAAGTCACCACAGATAATTTTAGCGATGTTTTACCAGTTCCAAGTTTTGCTAGAACGTCTTCCATTACTGACTCAAATATGGAGTAGTTTTGATAATTTAGTGGTCTGAAAATGCACACTATAATATGCTCATCTAGCTCAAAACAGGATAGATCAATGCTATGTTCAACCGACAGATCAACTATATCTTTATGAGTCTTAGATTTAATAGAATTATTAACTAAGATTAATGAACCCCCACGCAGCATAGATTTTTGGTTAAAACAACTGCCCACACAATTTTCATAATTAATTATCATTTCATAATCTTTCAACCAATGTACAGTTAAACAAATAATTTTAAACATAGTTTATTCTAAAAATAGTTAAATTTCTATTTGTTTGGATGAAAAACTTGAATATTTTGATGAAATAATTTCAAGGAATTCTGCTTAGACCCTTTTTTACACTTTACTATTTGAGAGCAAGAAGGCACCTTGTTGTTGGTAGGTATAACAATATTGTTACTGGCAACTTCTGTTGTCTTACTAACTAGTTTAAATCAACATCCAGAGTGAACCCCAAGACTCCCATGCCAAGCAATGATATTCCAATCCCACTACTTGTGGACCCCACATTAGAACGAGAATCCGCCAAATTGACACATGGATCCGCCTACGTACAATTATTATTGTAAATAGTTATAGCATTAGTGCTACAGTTATTTCGGGTGACCTCCTGTACATTACAATTATTGCTAATAATTGCGGTGTTAATAATTATAGTACAAGACTTCGACATACTACTTATATCTGAGCTTATATAAGTCAAAAAATATAAGTCACTGTAGTGACTTACTAAGAAATGCATATGCTTATTAAGCATATATATAATTATTTTTTCTATTTGATAACCTCTAAAAATATGGAAAAGCACACAAAATCATTTCAATCGTCACGCTCCTTACCATTTTACTCACAACAAAAGATATAACTGACAGTAGCATCTATGTCTGGTTGAATATTGCTCACAATAAAACGCCGGCTACCCGAACCCGGCCTCAATGGCGAATCGCGATAGATTGGGACTTGACAATGGGTCATGTATGAAAATATTAAATTGTCTCGATTTTTTTTCTGCACTTATGAATAAGCTAATACTATCTACAAAAAAAGTATCAGATTTATTTGATTAGTATTTCCAGAGAAATAAATTAAATTCTGTTAGAGGCGGCCATCGACAGTAACCCACGGATTTTTATTCAATTTCCTTAGCCTACTCAATTAAAAAGTCATCCATCATAACTTGTCAATTTGTCATAACATAACCTCACTTTTCACCTCTTGCTTTGTGTTTGTTTGCGATTTTATGGATATATCTTTACGATTACGATACGATTTATCTTTATTTTATTCAAAGCGTGAGGGTCGTCGTAAAGATATATCCATAAAATCGCAAACAAACACAAAGCAAGAGGTGAAAAGTGAGGTTATGTTATGACAAATTGACAAGTTATGATGGATGACTTTTTAATTGAGTAGGCTAAGGAAATTGAATAAAAATCCGTAGGTTACTGTCGATGGCCGCCTCTAACAGAATTTAATTTATTTCTCTGGAAATACTAATCAGATAAATCTGATACTTTTTTTGTAGATAGTATTAGCTTATTCATAAGTGCAGAAAAAAAATCGAGACAATTTAATATTTTCATACATGACCCATTATAATGGTGGAGGCGGAGATTTTTACGAGTTTTGCAATATTTAACTGAAGGGTTTCTTGAGCGTCTTTTTTTGCTGTTAAAGGAGTTTTTGTTGTGAATTAAAGAATGATGTAAGGGTGAATTGTACAGCATGACGCTCGTGGGTTATATTTAATGTAATAGATTATTACTAGTTTGAAGTTTTTTTTAATAATCTATGCATAATCTATACAAATAAATGAAAATGCCTGAATTGAATTGCCTGTTTGTAATGTCAAAATAACAACTTTTTACTAAATCCATATAATCCAATAAAAAAAATTGTCTGTCTGTCAGTTTGTTCTGGCTTATCTCTGAAACGGCTAGACCGATTTTGATGGGACTATAAGGAATAACATAGACACACACTTTTATTTTAGAAAAAGAATTAGGGTTCCACGCAAAAAAACATGATATCTAATTTGTTTTCCGACATATACGCATTGCACGCGAACGAAGTCGCGGGCAGCTATATCACACTGGAAGTTCCAGTGTGACATAGCTGCCCGCGACTTCGTTCCCTTCGTACCCCTTTGTCTGCGCTGTTCCAGTCTGGAACAGCGCAGACAAAGGGGTAGGCTCATTGAGACGTATAAAGTACTTACCAAACACTACGAACTGCCCAGCATTCAAGATCTTTACACACTGAATGCGAACACACATTTGCGTGGGCTTTCCCTAAAGCTATAGGAATATTCATAAAAAAAACCCTTGAAGCAATTCTTGTCTAACCGAGTTGTAACGGCATGGAATAGGCTCCCCCGGAAAACTGACTGAGCAGACTAAATATCTCCAAGCTATACGATACACACGCATCAGATAATTAGCTGCTAGTGTGTCTAACCAAATAATAGTAATAGCTAGTCCTTACTATACTTTAGCTGGTACTGTGGTAAAAAACAAGGCATTAGGCAAAGGGCTGACTTTTCAGTGAGGATTTTTGACGTACATTGTAAGTTATGGTCATAGTTTCTATTTTAACGCAATCCAGTGTTAGGCTGTTGATATAAAAAAACAAATTTCCTTATTTATCATAGCATCAGTTCCTAATCTGAAGGTTGACTGGTAGAAAATGCCTATGGCATTAAGTCCGCCTCTGTAAATTTATGTGCTTGAAGTATTAAACAAATAAATAATAATAAACAAATAATGTGTAATAAATAAAAGTGATGATGTGTGTGTACAAGAAAGTTAAGATATCCAATAATTATTGTAACGAAAGGTCAAGCTTCCCAGAAATAACTTGAACTTTATATGACGTCACACTTTTACATACTCGGGGCCAGAAGTTTTGTTTAGACCGCAGGGATTCAAGATTGTGAAGTAACTCTGACTGAAATATTTATACGGCGTTCGCACAGAGATGCCAGTGCCAGAGATATATGGCATTGTAATATTATGTGAACATAAAATACAAGATAAAATAATGTATACAGGTGTTGTATACTGTGAAATGGACAAATCTTGCACCACAAATCATTAAATACATTATTATCATATTAAAATTTGCATGCATGATGTCCTGGGTTCGTTACCCAGGCCGGGCAAGGTGTTATTAGGTTTCCTAATCAGGAATTTCTCACTAGCAGCAACGCGTCTAGATTCATGAGGGCAATAGGCTCGCTTCTTATCACGTGGGATTTAAACATAACTGGCGAACTTCTGCCTAACCCTTTGGAGATTACAGGCGTGATGTTTTGGAGATACTAGTATCTCCAAACGGTTGAGAGAAACAGCACGGAGGGCCCCGAGGTTAAATAATAACAGCCGCACAGATCGATCGATCAGGTTAAACTACGCTTGCCGCGATTGGTCTGTGCCTCCGTGCCTAGGAAAGCAAGCTAAGCCGTTGGCCCCGGTATCATTCGCGGATCTTTGACAGTCGTTATGGGTAGTCAGAAGCCCGAAAGTCTGATAACCAGTCTTACCAAGGGGTACCGTATTACCCAGTAACTGGTTTGTGGAGGTCAGATAGGCAGTCACTCCATGTAAAATACTGGTATTCAGTTGCACATGGTTAGATTGGAAGCCGACCCCAACACAGTTGGGAAAAGGATAGGCAGATGATGAGAAACAGCATGATGTTTTAATTGGCTTAGCGCTAAACGTATTCAGTGGTCTGTGGTGCAAGTGGGCCTAGAAATAATTCTTTCCCTACAATATAGGTAACTAAGGGCAGATTTCTCCAACGCCAGATCATTTTATCCGAGGAATAATTTTGAATTTTTGAAATTTCTTCTATACGAAATCTGTCAGACGTCAATTTTATTCCACGAATAAATATTAGCTGTCGATTGAAAAAACAACTCTTAAACTGACAAGGACAGCACGTTATGTAACTTTTAGATGTATTTGAATATTTTCGTATTTTACAATTGCTACAGTATTTAAATTAGAATAAGAAACCTCATCGCTGTCTTGTAAAACCGTCTCAAACGAAGGGGTACATTCTACCCCATTTTCCGCACCCTAAAAACATATCATTGCAAATATCTCACAGTGTTTCGCTTAACCCAACTTATAAGAGACAGCGGCCATGTTTACGACGACTTTAAGGGCTTACACCCTTCTTATAAAATAGCTGAGGGACGGTGCTTGTGTACGGTCGCGAAATTGATGGGTGGGTGGATTTGTGATGATTGTGCAGCCATTTTGTTGTGCAGTTACATGTCTACTAAGTAACGTAGCTTATGTTTTGGCTTTGGTTATAAATTATGTGATAGTGGTGACATTGTTCTACAAAAAAAGATCAGAAACTTTATTACAAAATGAAAGTTATTAACAAACTTGAGTGATATTTTGGAACGAAGTTTTTTTTTGGGGTAAGTGTAAAGTATAAATCGTCACATAACGAAACGATAAACCCTTATGCGATTTTTTATTATAAATAATAGAAAGAGGCAAAGATAGATAGTTTTCATAGTTTCCGAGGTGCTGAAGTCAATAGTGAGATCAAAGTAAAAATACAAGATGATCATTGCAAAAAAAAATTTCGTCATTTTAATATTTTTTGTATCCGCCGTTTTCGATTTTCATTTTGAATTTCGTTCCCCCATGCCACACTTTTTTTATTGATATATACCTATACTATCAACATAAATTACTTATAAAAAACAGTTTTAGCCAAGAAAGAAAACCTGAACTACCTACATAAATGTCGAATAACATTGAAAGTTATGCATACTCTAGCAACGTACGGAAATCTGGACTTTTAGTACATTCAATATTAATACCTAACATAAACAACCACAAAATGGTGTTATGCTGATGACACTTCCTTAATTTTAAAGGTAAATAGACGTGCTACAAATTTTGACGATGTAAATAACGCCCTACTGCAGGTCCAAAATTGGTTCACTGCTAATACCTAATTTAGTATTAAATAGAAAAAAAAACTAAGTGCATAAGATTTTCTTTACCAAATGTCAAGGGTAGTGATTGTGAGATAATATTGAATCAAGAGAAACTAGAATTCGTCGATAAAACTGTTTTCCTAGGGATCACGCTCGACTCAAGGCTACAATGGGGTCCTCATTTAACATCTCTTGCAGGACGACTAAGTTCAGCAGCTTATGCTGTCAGAAAAATCCGTTAATTTACTGATGTGGATACCGCGAGACTAGTATATTTTAGTTACTTTCTTAGTATCATGTTTTACTTACTTTGGGGACTCCGTGCCTCGGAAAGCACGTTAAGCCGTTGGTCGACCCGGTTGTCATTCGTGGATCTTTGACACTCCTCACGGGTAGTCAGAAGCCCGAAAGTCTGACAACCAGTTTTGCTAAGGAGTATCGTATTACCCAGTAAGAGTGTAGATAGTAGTGGAGGTCAGATAGGCAGTCGCTCCATGTAAAATACTAGTATTCAGCTGCAGGTTAGACTAGAAGTCGACCCAAATATAGTTGCGAAAAGGCTGGGCAGATGATTGTTGTTTTGTTAAGTACTGTTGCGCGCCACAAATAATGCCTGATACATAGTGACATTAGTTACCACTGGTGCCATCTAGTATCGGGTAGCAGAACTAGTACCTTGGTACTAGGACATTGACCCTTCATGTACTAGTAATTCCGAGAACTATCGACGTCGAGTCAGTCGGGACCGCTATGTACTCGAACATACTAGATGTTTATAGAGTAGCTCTGTGGGACTATATAAGGCGGGCGCAAGCCGCGAGACACGGATAGTTTTGAATAAGCGATACTTGCGAATACATCAAAGCGACATTCAAGTGCGACTTAAGAGTGATCAGTAAGTGCAATTGTGTTTTCTAATTAGTATTTGAGTTGTAATTAGTGTTGGAGAATAAAGTGTCATTTTTTTGGTTATTAAATCGGCAGTTTTTATTGTCACGAACCCCAAGCTCGTAACAGTACTATTTGTTGTACTCTGGACGCTTTTAACGAGTGCGTCTTTTTTATTTTTTACATCGTTCTCACATTATATAATTTTAAATTCAAAAGTAATGATGTAACTAATATTTTTGTAAAATATAACTTAAAAAGAGTGTCCATGGAGTTTTTTGCCCGTTCTTCTCCATAGGTACCTACGCTTTGGAATGGGCAACTAGCTTCATATTTTCTGACTGACCGACTTCTTGAAAATTCAAAAAGTAGGCACCCACAGCATTTATTTTAATTAAACCATTTACAGGCGTAAATGGTTTAATTAAAATAAATGCTGTGAGTTTGAGTTTGAGTAAAACAGTTCATACAAATATTCATAAATTTCAAAGTAACTTTTACTGACATGATAAATGATTTTATTTTTGTAAGTAGGTTTGTACAAACACTTTTACACATCAATATTTATTATACCTTCTGATATTGTGACAATAGAAATTTATCAAAATCAATAAAGTCCACAGTTTACGCGTTGACCTCCGCAGCCGGTTGTCATCGCTGATTGCTTTTCCAATTAAATTTCTGAACGCGATACATCGGTGTTAGACCAAATTGGATACCCCGGTGATTCGGGATTTGAGTGGCCACTTTAAGTTTTAATAAAAGACGTCAATATTGTGAAATATTGGATCCGAATTTAAAATGGCGTGCCTTTTTTGCGTCTCGGCGCTCCTTCCGTGGCGCTGCCAGTGGTGAAGGGTGAAGGTGTCGACTGCCTCGAACATGGCGTATACTGCAGTAGGAGCGCACGCTGGTTAGCACGACACGCCAGCTTCAATGACATCATCTGTTGTCCTTTTGTCCCCAGTGGTGACGGGAGCGTACGCACCCATCACCGCCGGTGACGGCGCACCGCTCCATCATTCGGTTCTAAAACAGCTGGCAACCCAAGGCCGGTGCGGTTTTAGACCAGAATGGTTTGGCACGCGACGATAAAAAGAAACCAGACGAAATGGCCATAACGCCTTGAAATTTAGGTCGGCGTTTGATCTGGGATGCAACATATGTCGATACCCTTGCGCCATCCCATCTTCCTAGCACGGCGGGCTGTGCTGGGGCGGCTGGTGCAAATTTTCAAATCTTATTGGAACTTATACATTATGTTCGAGCCGTTTAGGGTTGAAATACTAGAGCCATGGGGTCCGAGTGACCACTTATTTTTTCGAGACATCGCCAAACGGTTGGTTGACTCTTCACGTGACCAGAGCGCTGGCCTATTTTTTGGCTAAAGAATCAGCATTATACACTTTTCCAGTTGACAGCAATGCAGACGAATTTCTTGATGCCCTATGATTTTTTCCCTTTTTTATATACATAGGTACTTGTGCCTACATGTCCTTTATTTAATTATACACACATATGTAACTTATATGTTTAAATATTAGAATATAACAAATATAAAAACATTATAAAGTATAAGAAATAGTAGCTCACCAGTACTGGGAACAGGGTCCAAGCTACCGGCGGTCAGGGCTTCAGAGAGAGGAACCTCGTGACAATGCGGGCCGTGTCCAGTGTAGACAAAATAAAGGTAACTCTTTCTGAATCAAGCCCTTGATCCAGCTGCCCAACGAGAGCCTCCTCAGTTGTTGATCGAGGGTCTTAGCTATTAACCCTTTGACTGTCACGACGTACAATGATCGCTGAGTCCACATCCCACATGTCGACAGCCTCGCGAGTCAAGTCAAAATACTTGATTTGTTTATCTTTCTCGGCTTTCACGTACCTACTATAATATTAATATTGTGCAGACTTCGACAAAATAAAGATAGCGAGAACAAAACAAAAGATTATGCGTTGAAAACCCGAGTTTTATTATTGCCATTTCGAATGAACTTTCAAAGTTAATATTAGCCGCTACAAGGTCACTGCAAAACGTGAAAACACTTTGGTCTCAGACTCTGAAATTACCAAAGCGAGTGCAATCTTTGAGATGAAAAGGTCTCTCTCTGCTCACTATCACTTAACACCCTCATGGGATTTATTAATTAAATGGCGATATGTGGGTAGGTATACAGTCGAACAGGCTAGTGAACTCGCAACTACTTTTAAACAATTTCGTGAGAGTACTGAATAGATCGCAGGCGCTTTAGTTTGTGTAAATTATTACATCACCAATGCTCTCAAAACGGTGAAGGAAAACATCGCGAGGACGCCGGCATCTCCTAGAACTTCCTGTTTTCTTTTCTTTTCTTCATCCTTTCTTTTTCCTCTCTCTCCCTTTCCATAAGCTTAAAAAGTTATAACGCACGTAATAAAATTGAAAATTGGCAGTGTAGTGGAAAGATAAATATTTTTTTTACTATAGGTAGACATCTGTTTTCCCCTCCGAGGATTGCCGCCGGCGTTATTTTGTTATGCCATATACAACACCTGGAGCTTGCCTCCAGTCCAAATACCCTATTTAAATATACTCAAACAAACACAAGCGATTGTTGATGTAATATATCAATGATGCACGATCACATTGCATTCCAGTAGCGGTTTATTTATTCAACGACACAACCACTGTTGTCCATAATAAACGAAGTTTGTTGATACCGCGATAATTATTGTTGTGCTGAATGTGTTAATTTATTAATTGTTGTGTGTGAATACAACTTCATTATCGAGGTGTATCTAGTAGTAATGACTATATACTGTGCAAATAACTTAATTATGTTACGGTAGATATACTTATCTATGTGATACGTCACATGAAATATAACATACTTTGAAACGAACATCGGCTCGGCATCGGCAAGCAATGCAAGATGAAATAAAACAAAACAACAAGGCGAATTTGTTTCTACGTGGGTTAACCACCATTAAGGTGTGCGATGCGTAAGTCAAAGTAACTGAGCGCTAGTTTACGTAATGTGTCCTGTGCAGATGCCAAAACTTATATGTATGTTACTGTTGCATGATTAGATACAGCAAGCAATTAACAAGAGCTTTTTATGTAAGTTTTCATTAAATAAAACCACCTGTTTCTTCCACCAAGCTGTACTTTGGTCCGAAACAAATGGTGAAATAATGAGCTTTTACAGTGTTTGTCAGAAACATTGTAATGTCTAGACAGTCTATACTATATATACTCAGTATATACTCCAATAAAGACAAACCAGTCACCAATATTACTAGTTTTAATGACAACTAGCTTCTGCTTGTTATTATTTGTAACACTACCTTTTTCATTTCTCCAATAAAACAAGTCAATATAAGTCTCTTTCCAAACAAAGCTACATAGTATCTAGTTCTGAACAACGTCGCTGGGAGAACGGTTTCATTTATCAAGGATGTCGCGATCCAGCGACTCAGTGAGTTGATGGCTCAATAGCATTCTTTTTCATGAATAGACTTCAGTTCCAGCATGGTGGAAGTGAGTGAGTGGTTATCCTTAGGGCTTTACGGTTAGAAAGGACTTATAAAACGTAAGATTTTTAAGATGTTTAAATGTTAGTGAATGAAGACGCTTTGGTTTAAAGAATATTATGGTAAAAGAAATCGGTTGACAATTTGTCAACCGACTTCTTTAAGAGGCGTTACAAATTGTTTCTAATCACAAAATACATCAGCAATGTTGTTCCACTAAAAGCTACGTTATCATTATAATATTTTTCTAATGAATTAAAACAAAACACTATCGATTTCCCCGTGTCCAACACATTTTAAATACCTACAAACGGAGTGAATCGGGACGACACATTAAATGGATTTTAACGTTGAAATAATATAGTTAGTTACCAACAAGTGTACCTACATAATTGTTAATTATTTTAAAATGGTTTAAACACAATTACAGAAATTGAAGACACCGTTTGTATAATTATAATACAGTTTACACCTTAGATTCCTTTTTGGCAACAAACTATGTATATTATTTCAATGTTAAAATCCCTTTTAAAGTATCGTCCCGATTCACCACTGCATCCCTATTCACCCCATTTTAACAAAGTTCATCAAAATCCACAGTCACAATGACAACAAAATTCTATTTCCAAAACTCAACAACTACAGCCACCGTAACCGAAATTACTCAACCAAAACAAAATGTACCCAATACCTTAGTGTTATCACATAAAAAGCCATTGTAACAACCGAGGCGTGAACCGCTGACACTGCCTTCAGGAACCCAGTGAAAACGTAAACAAACATTTATATACTGACAAAATAATTTTTCAAACGCTCCAAATAAGCAGGTCGGATGTAACCACTGAACCGCTACGCTATCGCACAGGTGTGTGGCAGAAGCTTCATTTGGTGTGAAAATGGAATTAGGTAATACTACCTGCGCCCCGCGGTTTGACCCGCGTAAGTGTCCATCCCGTGGGAATATCGGGATAAAACGTAGCTTATGTGTTAATCTTGGTTATAAACTATCTGTTTGCCAAATTTCATCGAAATCCGTTCAGCCGTTTGTGCGTGATGAAATAATTGTTCTTGACTCTAGTCTAAAATAAAATAACAATTAAATATTTTTTTTTTGAGTAACAAATGTTCACATGTAATTTAGGTAACAAACGTACTTGAACGTGGTTTAGCTGGATAAGCTCGACAGATTGCTCAACAATGGTATCCGGTTCATATTCAACCTCAGGAAATATGACCATGTGTCGAGCTATAAGTATATATATATAAGCTCAAATGGATGTCCATTCGCCGAAGAAGAAGTTTGCGCGCTTTGACCACGCTTTTCTCCCTTCTCAACTCTCCCACTCCTCCTTCTTATCTCGTGTCTCACTTCCAATATATTTATGTTTTTCTCACGCTAAGAATCTGCGTTCTTCTAACAATCTTCTCCTACTCTGTCCTTTCCATACTTCTGACTTTGTTCATTCTTCCTTTCATATTCAGTCCATTCTTCTTTGGAATGTACTTCCTCTTGATATCAGGACGGCCACCAGTCCGTACGCATTTAAGCGGAAATTGCAGAGCTATTTTCAAAACAAATAGCGTAGAGTCATCTCAACACCTCTCTCCCTTGAATTTGTATGTATATCTATATATAAGTATATATTGTAGTAAATAGTACGTATGTGTATATAACCTATTTATGTATTTGTGTACCTAGTTTTAATTGTTTTTTTTATCATTGTTCCACTCAATCAAAGCACCTGCCATCCAATCTCTTCACCACCCTTGGTTGATTGTAGAGAATGCATAAGGCATTAAGTCGCCTTGGTACCTTTTTGTGCGAAAAATTTAAATAAACAAAGAAACTCATACCAATGGCTGAATTAATGATTTATTATTTAGCAATGCCGGGTGTTATAGCTCAAATTTAATAGAATACAGTAGTCATTTCTTCATTACTTTTTTAAGCAGATAATATTATTGTTTTTACTTTTCCTCGATCTCTGTAAGCCTTTGCTGTCCCAGTATCAGTCTCCGTAACATCATTATCATCCCCAAAATACAGATCCAGGCCTAGTTTGGGGGTTAGGAACAGTTGTGTGGCAATACATTCGTGTTTATTTTATGATAACTGGTTTGTAACATGTATTTCTTAGTGTCAACTATTTTTTTTTTACTATTATTATGTAGACGATGTAAGTTTTGTACTTCATTGATCTATGCACAGGTATCGCTTCAATGTCCAATAGTTATGATTGGCAAATAAAGCTGACTACTTTTCGGGAATGCACTGATATTATTTAATTTTTGGCTCTTTAAGATAACACAGAGAGGAGGCGTGTGTCCCAGTAGTGGGAAAATTTTAAGCTGATTATGCTATATTATGCTTCAGATTACACTGTCACAAATTTCACCTAGCAACAAAGTTCAACCTCCCCTAAAAACTTGTATTACTGCCTCCTCTGTCTCATTACGTGTCAAGCCATGTTTTTTCTCCGAGCACGGCAGTTCGGTTGATAAACGAGCTTTGATTTCACGTGTCACTACAGGGCGGAGTGACAGAAGAGATCGCGTCTTTACCCAGACCGTATATTTTGTATTTAATATACTTTTTTTAGAATTTCGCTGAGGAAGGTGTATTGATCAGCTGTTTGTCGTGTTGTAGCTAAACGATTTGACGGTATTTTATTAGATGGATGACTGAAACGTTGCTTTGGTGATTTTGGTTGAATGTCGTTAAAGAATATTTAGCAGATCAATATGTACGTCAGGTGGTCGTAGGTACTAAGCGTTTCATCTGGCACTATGTTGAGCTGAAACTCTTTTGATACAAGCGTAACTAATATTAGAGGAGCTGTGGCTCAGTGGTAACGGCTCCGACTTACAAGTTGCAGGTTGTGGGTTCGAACCCAAGCAGATGCTTTACTTTGTGTAAATAATTTCATCACCACAGCTCTCAAACGGTGAAAGGAAAGATCGTGAGGAAACTGGTATGTCCTTGAACCAAAAAAGACTTGTGACATCTACCAACCCGCATTGCGCCCGCGTGGTGAATTACGGCCCACCCCTTTCACTGATCCTCTCGATGGGCCGTATAGGCTGACATTATAACTTATGTTAAAACAGCGGGAACATACGGGAACCGGATATAACTTTAACCGGGAATGACTTTTAAGGCTCTTCAGATTTATTACTGTTTCCGTTAGCAGCGCATTGACATCACCCTGATTTTGCAGATGTCCATAACCAGTAGAAACTACACTTACTATCAGGAGAGTCATAATATAGGTCCGTCATCATCTGCCTAGCCTTTTCCCAACTATATAACAATAAAGAGAGTCATACAGAGAGAGAGAGAATAAAGAGAGAGAGTCATAATATAAGCCCATCATCATCTGCCTAGCCTTTTTCCAACTATATAACAATAAAGAGAGTCATACGGAGAGAGAGAGAGAATAAAGAGAGAGAGAGTCATAATATAGGCTCATCATCATCTGCCTAGCCTTTTTCCAACTATATAACAATAAATATAGACATACACAGAGAGAGAGAGAGAGAATAAAGAGAGAGAGATAGAGAACAAAGAGATAGAGAGAGAGAGTCATAATATGGGCCTGTATTGGCAAATAAGCAAACAATTGGCTTCAAAATAACAATCAAAATTCCACTTTTAAAAATATTTTCTACCTGTTAAAAGCCAGCAAACTTCTAAACACACAAGCAAGTACTAGTCAGTAGACAAGATAGTATCGTTACCCAGTAAGTAAGCACCAGAGTACTAGACTACGCGTAATTACGCATACAATAGCGACATTAAAGCCCAGACCAGCGCTTATTAAAAAAGAACAAAGCTTTTCAGTTCCGAGATTGTGAATCTGAGATATTTTTTTTAATATTTTTTGTTTGCTTGTTAACTTGTAAGTGTTACTAAGTGTAGAGAAAAACAAATCGTGGTTTTATTATTTTTATCTTGTTTTAAGATTTGAAGGTAGACAGATTAACCAAAGATAGTCTGGGAGAAATTGACTAGTGCATTGATCACACATTGTTAAAACATTATATTCCTTTTTACATGTACCAGTTTAAAATCAGTGAATCCTGTCTATTACAAATCGAACTCATAAAATAATACAATCTTAATACAACCTTAAGTCTTGAGTTGAGCTGCACGATTTCTGACAAATGCGTTTACTGACTGGACAGGTCCTCTCAATCTGTGTGGTTCTTTCCTCAAAAGACCATCTCAGACATCGACCTAGATTGTCTTCATATAACCTGACCAAGATTATGTCTGGACTTTAAAAGAGACTATGACCTCTGAGTTTGTTTCGGCCTTTCTTCTCAGAGTAGTCAGATAGGAAACGCCGACCTCATCTAGTTTAAAAAAATATGATTGACGTGTAAAAGTGTTTGTGCAAACCTACTTACAAAAATAAAATCATTTATCATTATCATTTATCAATCAAAAGTAAACACGCGAAACACAATCAATACCTACAGTTGTAGTGAACATGAATCGCACACCCCTATGCTATTCATCTCATTTTTATTTATTTTTATAATGCTTATAACATAACTTTCTTCGCCGCCATAGCGGGCAGAAGTAGCCAAAGATTGGTGCCATTCTTTTTATATTTTGATTTACAGTTATAGCCGAAGTGACCTACCTCCGCTCTGTGATGTGAATTCTAGGCCATGGCCTGGCATTTGTGACTTTTGAATAGTTTGTTAGTATTTTGATATTATAATATAAATTGATTTATTTTTAGACACAGATCATATAATTAAATTGACATAAATAACTGGCAAAATATGAGTGTACTATACAGGTTTATTGGCAAAACATTAACAACCTCTCAGGACTATATTACTAACATCATAAACAACAACTTTTGTTCAATGACTTTTATTAATTCATCAGACTTTCATACAAAAATAAAAATATTTCAATTGAACCAATTGAAATATTCGATATTATTCGATATATTGTTACGAACTCTATGCAAAGCAAAAGAAAGCACTAGTTAGGTAAACAAACTGCCGTGTCTAGTACAAAATTCAGTGGAGGGGAGCAGGGGGTTAGATAGAACAACGAAATCATAACGGTTTGTTTTTGTAAAAAGTCATAGAACAAAAGTTGTGGTTTATGATTTTAGTAATCCATTCCTGTAAGGTTGTTAGTGTTTTGCCAATAACCCTGTACCTATAGGTACACGTCTGCCCAACCCTTTGGGAAAGCAAGCCGTGATGTTATGATAGATATTTATACCTTGAGAGCCAGAGTTTAAATAGCAGTATAATAGTAATTTGGCTTAAATAGGCCAATTTGTACCGCTTTGATACAGAAGCAAAGTTAATTCTGCTATTAGTGTTCGTGAAATTCTTTTTTATATTCCGATGCTAACGTAGGATTTCTAGGCCACGGCCTCGCGGGATGAGAGCGGAATGATTGTAGTGTGGCCTTGTTAGTGCAATTTCATTGCGGAAACTTCTCTGCATTCAGCTCTGCAAATAAAATAAAAAAATTGCAAAAAAAAATTCGTCAATACTTATAATAAGTACGCTTTTATAAGTATTGACGGATTTGTCATTAGCTTTTCTATTTTTTTATTATTAGTTTTAGTACGCTCTTCCATACGAAAAATACGCGCGTTGACGTGGAGTTGCGGACACCAGCCCGTATTACTTATTAAGTACGCCCTTATACTTATTAAAAGTATTGACTTGAAGTAATCATTATCTTTTCTATTTGTTTCACCCCCACACTAAAGCCTTAAGACCTCTTAAGGGTGTGGTGGTTATATTGCTAATAAAATACACACAACAAACAAGATAAAAATACAGGAAATAAGTAAGATTAATGTTTTAAGTAAACAGGTTAATGTTAAACCTCGCCTCGCGGTTAAGGTTATTTCAAAAAGATATTTTTTTATTTTAATCTGAAGAACAGATACAAAACTTACGATTAACAGCGAAATACTTAGTCAATTTTGTTTCCAAAACAATTTATTTATTAATGACAAACTGATAAACATTACTATATTTAAAAAAACGCTGAGGGCTCAATAAAAGTTTCAGTCAACTGAAAAATTAACAAGTTTGTAAAGCATGAATAGACTCACGATGTAGCGCAGTTCATTTGAAAGTCAGTCTCATTTCCAATGGAGATTATCCGCATTTATTTTGTACTAGCAGCGCCCCGCGGTTTCACCCGCATAAGTGTCGATCCCGTGGGAATATTGGGATAATAACTACTCTATGTCCTTTTTTTTTTAATTCTTTCCCGGGACTCAAACTATCTCTATACCTACCAAATTTCATATAAATCGGTTTAGTGGTTTAAACGTGAAGAGGTAACAGACAGACAGACACATTTTCTCATTTATAATATTAGTATGGATGGATTTAATATTAAATTACAGAGATTGGTGGTAGCGTGGTGCGACCTTGAAAATGGCGTCTGCGAAATAGGGATTGATGATCTACTGTCTCAAAATCACGGACTTCTTGTTGCTTTGCTTTAGAATAAGACATTATTAATAATGTTGGCAACATTATTAATAATGTCTATGTAATGCCCATGTAACACCAACTGTCATAAAGATCGGAGACGCTACACCCGAAGTCGTCGGACGAATATGTTTACCTAGAACAAACTGTCCAGTTAGGTAGGTCTAACTTCGAGGAAGAGGTCAATCGTCGAATCTGACTCGGCTGGGCAGCGTTCGGGAAGCTAAGCAATATCTTCTCGTCCCACAGACCGCAGTGTCCCAAGACGAAAGTCTTTGACCAGTGCGTCTTGCCAGTGATGACTTATGGCACTGAAACGTGGTCGCTAACAATGGGCCTTATAAGAAGGCTAAAAGTCACCCAAAGGGCAATGGAGACGGCTATGCTTGGAGTTTCCCTGCGTGATCGAATCAGGAATAAGGAGATCCGCAGAAGAACCAAGGTAACCGACATAGCCCGAAGAATTGCCAAACTTAAGTGGCAGTGGGCAGGGCACATTACCCGCAGAACAGATGGCCGATGGGGCCGAAAGGTTCTGGAGTGGCGACCGCGTACCGGAAGATGTAGCATTAGAAAGCCTCCCACAAGGTGGCCGCAGGAACCCGTTGGATGCGAGAAGCATAGAACCGGTCGAAGTGGAGGTGCTTGGGGGAGGCCTATTTCCAGCAGTGGACGTCTTTCGGCTGAAATGATGATGATGGTGATGAATAATGTTGTATGTGTCGTGGCCCAACCGCTGTCTTAGAAGCCACGGCCCGTCTGATGTTCAGCTTATAATTGCGCTGTCGGTTGCGAATTGACCATCCAACCGTATAGATAGGTTTCATACCCTTGCATTATTTAAAAAAAACTATTAGGTAACTTAAGTAGACATTGATAATTGTTTCTATGAATGTGTCGTGGCACATCTGCTATTGACTCGCTATCGTCGAGTTCACGGAGTGTCCGATGTTCGACTGATTTATAAGATACATTGCTTAGAAAAATTCAACCGCCGTCTTTCCGTCCCCGCCGCCAACCCACGCCGCGACGCCCCAGTTCATGCCCGCCCGGACCCTCGCCAGAGTCAGCCCGCGCCGCTGCGCCTGTAGCTTTAAATTCGTCCCAAATTAATCCAATCCCAGCCTGTCTCTTGCTGCCCTCCTTTAGCCCCTAGCTCCCTAAAAGCCGCTGTCTGTACCCCACAGGGGTGCCCTTAGCGTGTAGTCGCTTAATATAAGTTTTTTTAACCCTTACTGGAGGCCTAAATTTATTGAGGCATCCACGTACAAGACCGATTAAGCAGTCGAAAATCTTCCAGTTTGACATGCGAGGTACAATCAGCAACAAAAGTCGATTAACACTTCAGTTTTTTTAATCTCAGTTATTGAGCAAAATATTAACACTTCAGTTTTTTAATCTCATTTATTGAGCAAAATATTTTTTCAAAATTGTATTGTTATAAATAAATATTATGCTCAATAACTGAGATTTAAAAAAACTGAAGTGTTAATCGACTTTTGTTTCTGCCTGTACCACAAAAAAATACATTGCTAAGAAAGTTTTTTTAGGCAGATGATGATAAGGGTACCTAATAATTTCCTGTTTATCGTTTTAGCTTTTATTTTACCTATGCATATCATGAACTAACAGCTATCGACGAAGCCACGGCCTGTCCGGTGTTCGGCTGATGATTGCGCAATTCCCCGCCGGTTATTATTGCCATTGTTCGGAAATTTAACGTTTTCGTTTATTTTTTTATTGGTGTCGTTTATCATAGTTATAGTTTAGTAGAAACAATGGCAGAAATGTATCAAGTTGAGAGGGGGAAAATATTTTCTTTGTTTGTTTGATAGTAGTAAATGGTGTGGAAAATATTAGTGTGGCTAGCTGAAATATAACAAATACTTTAATTCAATATTCTGTGTCTTGTAATTTTAATTACTTTGCATACCTAGTATTGTATACAATCAAGTATTTTCTAACTGACCACACAGCTGTGTTGCTGGGGAGTTTGTTGCTCCACTTCTCCCCAGCGAAAGCACTAGGAAGTGGTGAAGGGAGGGCGTTGTGGGGGACTGTCTTTTATAATTTTGATGTTTGAAAAGCGCTGATTCTCAGCCTAGTTTGAATAAATGACTTTTGATTTTGATTAAGGCCTGTTTTTGAAATACTCAGACTGATTGGCTAATTGAAATTACAGATATCATTTTGTGCCTAAAATTTTTATATATCTATTTCTCTTTGTATTATATATCTATTTCTCTTTATATTAACCAATAAATTACATTTAATTTATTTACCTAATCAATCATAATATTATGTGATCAATCATATTATTTAATCTTCTTTTATCCTTCATCAGCACAAATTATTTTGCGTAAACATTTTTTTTATATCAAAAGCCATCACAGTAGTAAACAAGTCTATTTATAAACCCACCACAAATAAATATAATCATAATAATCCCATTCCAATTTGTAAGTACTATAAACTAGCGTGGAAATGACAAGCAGCTTTCAAACCACTTTTTAACCGACGAAAAAAAAAAAATTTAAAAAATACAATCGACTTCAAAAAGAAATTAATAAACTCAAAATTATGAAATAACATTAATTTCGGAAGTCGGTGTCTTGGGATCTGTATTTTAGTTTTTGCCACAGACTTCCTAAATTAAAGTTACTTATTTCATAATTTTGAGTTAATTTATTTTTGATGTCGATTTAATTTTTTTATTAAATTAGTTTTTATTTCGTAATTTTTAGTTTTATGTAAAAACTAGAATATGTAATAAGTAGCTAATGGTTTTGTTGTAAATATTGCACTAGAATTTGACCAAGGTTTTTAGATGTTTTCCCTTTGACACTACACCCGTAGCTCGTATCAATAAGCCAGGCCGTCACACTTACACGTTTTACGTGTAAGTGTGACGGTCCATATCTTGAAAATTACTGAATCGATTTTGATGAAACTTGCACTGTTCCCTAAGTTGAAATATATATCAGCCAGTAAAAAAAAATGGTGACGATCTGATTAACAGTTGCTGAGAAATGCGTAGACAAACATAAATCATACATTTATAAAATTTTGTATATTTGTTTGGAAGCCCTAATAGATTGTCATATGTGAATATAATGCAGTTCCAATAATATTACATACATATGTGTCGAATTGATAACCTCCTGTTTTTTGAAGTCGGTAAAAAACGGAGGAGGTTCTCAAATCGACGCGTATGTATATTTCTTTTAATGTATGACCACGCATAACTTTGTGCAGAGTAGTCCGATTTTGATAACTCTTTTTTTGTTTTAAAGGGTATACTCTCGAGGTGGTCCCATTGTCAATCTGATGAGAGGATCCCATGGAAATCGAGAGAAACCCTCAAATCTTATAGGCAAAGCTATAGCGATTTTTTAAAGTAACTTGAGCATTTACTCTTAGAAATCATCATTTGGTAAAGTGGAGCTGATGATGAAGACCACAGATGGCCATCGGAACTACTCAATGAAAAATATTTTCCGGGTTGCGATTCGATTACTTTAATATGGTTGCTAAGTAATTTATGCTCGTCATAATGCGAATGGTGAAATGGAGCTGATGGTGGAATACCAAGAGAACTTCTCAACAATTAACGTCCCTGCATCGGGAAAAGCAATATTTTGTAAAAGGCGATGAGCAAGTTGACACTATGCCATTGTAACTTGCATAAATTTATGTATAAGCAGAATCACTAAAAAGCCGAGAAATAAAAACTTTTTAACAAAAAAAAATAAACCGCCGAAAAACTGTGAAGCAAAAAATTATAAACCTTTTTTAATTAACCTTAATAACTAAATTCTTAAACGAATGTAAGTATACCTAAGTAATTTGAGCCCACGATAAAAAAAGGTGACTGACCTAACATCACATGTAATGTAAATACGATGTGAATGTACCTAATCAATATGTTTGAAAATTAATTAGTTTGATTTATAAATACTCATGAACCGAGCTTAAACGTAATTAGTTTGTCATTCGCAGATCACATTCATTTTATTATTTATTCGATGAAACTGATCAAATAATCAACAAATCTATTATTTACCGTTTTCTGTGTATTAATTGTCTGTGTATGAATTTAGTATTCATGACTAGTTTTAAACATCAATGGAATCCTAAACCCAACATGAATGGGTTGTTATGCTCAATATTACATCACCATGCCTGTAATCCCTGAAGGGTTAGGCAGATTTCACCAGTTAAAGTCCCATGTAATAGCTCTCCCATGTAAATCTAGCTTCTGAGCTGCTGCTGTGAAATTCCAGATGGAAAAACCGATAATATTTTCCTCGACCCTGGAATTGAACCCAGGACCTTATGCAGCGGTACCGCTTGCGACCA
The DNA here is from genome assembly GCA_927399505.1 of Luperina testacea. Lineage (NCBI taxonomy): Eukaryota > Metazoa > Arthropoda > Insecta > Lepidoptera > Noctuidae > Luperina > Luperina testacea. The sequence continues at coordinate 2,075,199 of OV656762.1, read as the reverse complement.
CTAAACCCACGAGGTGACGTTTATTAAGACTCTAAAATAGATATTTAATGTAAATGGGAATAGTACCTACTCACTACAGTACCTATAGTAAAAGTGCGCAGTGCAACACCCCCCCACCCTATTTCAAGTTAAACAACTTTATTTCAATGACAATTGAGTTGATTTCAGAGCACTATTGAAAAAGTTATAAAAATGTTTGAAGTTTTAACGTAAACTGAACTTTATTGTATAGGAATTAAAGTTATTTTTCCATTCATCCATTAATTCATATTTGTTTAAATTTTTTGGCAAATAAATCGCCATTGCACGATAGGTAGGTACTTTTAATATGCATTACCTAATCCTATCCAATTTTAAATCGTAGATACATAACAGTTGTTTCTATCATTATAATCTGCAGTTAACCATACAAGCTGAACAAGAAGCTTCATTAACCATTTGTAGTGATCATAGTCGGCACGCTTTGTAGCTGCATCAGCGATCATAGTATCGTGTTACAAGCAGGCAAGAGGGTGGCTACAATATAAGTACAAGCCAGTAATTTTCATCCAGCAAAAGTACGTTTAAGCGTATCTATAATAATTACATAAATTCAGTCGCAACTATAACACCGTCACTCGCTAATGAGTGAGTCGATCAATATAACAAAACACGAAGTGCGGCTCAGATTACTAAACATGAATATAACTTTAAATTGTTTGAACTGTTATACTGAATAGTGTGAATAACTAACCACCTAATATAACTACAGGCTTATTTATTATATATCCTTCTTACGCTAAGCACACATTTTTTAAACAAAAAAGCGCGTTGCGGCCCGCCAGTTTTGTGCGTTGGTTACAATTTTTTTTTTTGTCCACATTGAAGTACTATAAAACATATCCTACGGCTCTCGGCAATAGTTTAGCTTTCTGCCATTGAAAGAATTATCGAAATCGGATCAGCACTTCCACAGATTCCGGAGAGCAGACATGTGATATCTTCCAACCCGCACCTGACCGGCCGGCGGTAGATTACGGCCCTCCCCCTCTCACCGAGAGGAGTCCTGTGTCCCGGCAGTGAGAACTTACAAACTTTATAATATTAAACTTAAACTCACAACTTTATTAGAAGTACAAAATGAAAATGAAGGAGGATTTTGCAATGCGTTTTGTTACGCTCCAGTCTGCGCTACCCTTCAAGTCACCCTTTAACTTCACCCACGAAGGTAAGGGAACTCTATTCAAAACATCCCTAATGCTGATGTTAAATAAAACAAGAACCTCCCTTTCCAAAGCTTAAGTTTACTTAGACGAAATTTGAATCAAAGTTATACAAAATTCCAATACCTACACTATGTTAATAAAAGCCCCGCTATTGAATTACTTAAACACAGTTCAAATACTAGAAACCAATGCTTCAGACAAGTCCAGTACAAATTTGTTTAGGCCTTTTCTTTGGCAGTAATTAAATACTGAGTGTAGGTGTGTTATGGTGGGTTCAGAATTGTTCACGAATATTGTATGTACCTAGTACAGAAAATGCTATTATGATTTAAGTACTTATTTTTAGGTTGGGTAAATAGTTGCTTTTAGCGAAAAAATATGTAACTACTCCTGGAAGTAAAGCATTAGCAAACTTAGACAAAGGATGAACGTAGATCCTTACTAAGTTTATTTGCGATAAACATGACGCAAAGAAGGAACACAAAAATAACAAGTTTAGGGAAAATTTGCGTCACATCCACGCAAAACGGCCATCGCTCGTCATAATGCTGCGACCCTATGCGACACGGAGCCCCAGCGCCGCTGGTAGAACTTCTTGTAGTTGTGTATAGATGGCGGTACATCATAATAATACTAGCGTGATTCTTTTTATGCTACGGCTACATTGTCGCGATAACGCGAACTCTCTGTTTGTACAGCAAAAACGTCGAGCGGTGTGCGAGAGAGAGCGCGTGAAGTTTAGTTACAATGTAGCCATGTAGCATTACAAGTTATTTGCTATAATGTATGTATTTATAGTTGGGGAACTAACGAAATAACCCGACTGTTATATAAAACCTTAAATTTCATAACATACTTCAACTATCACCATCAAACGAAAATCCATACTGAATTCAAACTTTCCAGAGAAAACAGGAGTCAGTAATCGTTATCATCCCCCACTCCAGCCAGACAGCCATTACTATTCATGAGGATATTACCCTCAACAAGTGGCCATTAAACCAGGGATCCATATACGCAAACACGTAGTTCTAATCGTAAACCGCGAATCACAATCACAACGAGGCTTCATTTAAACCACTACAACTGTCTCAAGGACTTGCAAAGCATACTAAGTATAGTAGTATAATCAGCCCATAATGTTCCCACTGCTGGGACACAGACCTCCTCTCTGTAAGAAGAAGTGGGCCGTAATCGTGGAAACGTGGTAACGTGGGCTCAGTGTGAGTTTGTAGATGTCACATTTCGAATGTATGGTTCTAGAACATGCGGGTTTCCTCACGTTTTCCTACACCGTTTTGGGAGTAGTGGTGATGAAATAAATTACGCAAAGTAAAAGCGCCTGTCTGAGTTCGAACCTACGACCAAAGAACCTACTTTACTACCTGTAAGTCGCGTCTGTTACCACTGGCCACCAGTGCCACCATTGCTCCTCATAAACAAAGCAAGCATACTGAATGCAGCACTAAACATCCCATCAGTTTAAGGCCCGCCTAATACCTTACAATGCGAGGTGCAGTCATAAAGCGATCCGTAAATTATTACATACAATACGCGCTATGCACTTGCCCCGTCTGAAATAGCTCTAAATTTCAACCCGACACAGCCGTAAAACATCGGCTATCTTGTGCGGTGTGAACCCGGCGAAGCGCTCCGAATATTTTATTACCGTACGTTTGAATTTTTGAAAATAACTTTCGTAAATTCATAATGGTTTGAATTTTTCGATTGAGTGATGATTTTTCAAGGCTATATTGTGTTACTATATTTTTTTTCGTGGATATTTGACAGTCATTACGGGTAGTCAGAAGCCCGAAAGTCTGTCAGTCTCATCAAGGGGTACTGTAATATTCAGTAACTGGGCCGTGGAGGTCAGATAGGCAGTCACTCCATATTAGTATTCAGCTGCATCCGGTTAGACTGGAAGCTGACCCCAAGATAGTTGGGAAAAGGCAGGCAGATGATGAACATCACGCCGGGATTTCCGAAGGGTTAGCAGAGGTGTACCTGTACTACATTGGTGTAGTATGTTAAATTTACGAAAAAAAAAAACAAATTAAATAGGTATTCAATATTATCACTTCACTGAAAAATTTCGAATCATTTTCAGGCAGAAGAGTATCGAATTCATTATACATGATACGTTCCGAACAGTTAATGACTCCGAGGGTTAATGAAATCATAAATCACCGCCTTTAAATGATTAATTCGAATAATACCACTAGCTGATACTTGAATAATCATTATTCATTGGAAGCTTCTTTATTATTGACAGCATCAGGAATCCTTGTGTATTAAATATTATGTGCATCATTTTTCGAAGCCCACTGCAGAATATGATCAGGATCATACAAGTTTCATTGAAAAATTATGAGTAACTTGTAAACTTCCTATTATTAGATACTAGCTTCTGCCCATAACTTCGTCCGCGTGAAATTTCTTGTTCCCATCGCATCTCATCGCCTGCCCGCGCTATATACTCGCATTACTTCGTTTTTGCTTAACGTTCTTTCTGACTTTTTTTTATTTTTGCTCGACTCCTGACAAACATAGCGTAATGTTAAATAGCCTATAGCTTTCCTCAAGAATTGGGCTATCAAGTACAAAAAGATTTTTTCAAATCCGACTGGTAGTTCCAGAGATTATCCCCTACATACAAACATACAAACTTTACCTCTTTATAATGTTAGTATAGACTATTGCTCTATTGACAATCGTAAATAGATTGTTTTACTCAAGTACTTACCCTATGTAAGAATTTATAAGATGAAATCTGAGTTTTATGCATATAGGGGAAAAGAAGTAAAGGTGTTTCAAAATAGCCTCAGTCAGTCAAACAACTCAACTTAACGCAGTCCACTGCTGGACATAAGACTCTCCCAGCCTGGGCCAAAATAGCCTGTCCACTTTCCGCGTGCAGTTTGTTCTAGTCATCTTTTTCAGGTCAGTACTCGTCTGCTCCATCGGCCATCGATCTTTTGACAAACATGCCAGCCCACTGCCACTTCAGCATGCATACTCTGCAAGCTATATTGGCCTCTAATAACCTCAGAACCGACACCAAACACCAAAAAAATGGTACACTATTTTTAAATATTGTGTTTTAGTTCCCATCTCCAGTAAAAGTGGCTAACATAGTGATATCGCCGTTTCCTTTAAACAAAATAAAGTAATAATGACAAATAATGTCCATTCTCTGGACGTGTACCATTAGTCATCTTTTACGACACTCATGGGAAGTAGACGGATGGCATTGTCTCTGTTAGAAGCTTCATAGAATCCACACTATTTAGTATTTATTTATTCTAAATCTGTATTAATAATGACATAAAAAATATAGAATAAAAAAAGAAAATAAAATAAAAAATAACATAAAATCTGCCAAACTGCATAACAGTTTGTCAGCAGTTTTTCTCGTCTAACAATGGATTACAATTTTTTAAATTTAAAAAAATATATTTAGACTATGTTTGTGTCGAGAATAACAATATATTTTCTTCTTTATTTGTCTTCTTTGCTTCCTAACGAACCCGAACAGTAAATAACCCTGTTATTATGCTACCACAAGAGTAGCTTTGAACTATAAAATAAATAGTGTTTGAATTTCAAAACATTAATTTTGCATTCCTCGCGATTTTGAAATTTCAGAAGTCTGTGTCGTTGGTTCCGCATTTTCGTTTGACTTCTGAAATTAAAGTTATTTATTACTTTGTAGTGTTTTTTTTAAGTCGGTTTGTTTTTTGGAAAAAAGATTAATTTTTCAATTTTTAGTTGTACCTACCCCACAAAAATTCAATACACACTAGTGCATTGAAGAATTGAAGACACCGACTAGAAGAATCATCAAAATTCGCATAGAAATTCGGAGATTCGGTACATTTATGCATTTAACTTCTTATATTAGTATAATTTCCTAATGTATTATATACTTAAACCTTCCTGAAAGTGTGTAGATCACATTAATGAAAGAACTATCAAAATTGCTTCATTACTTTTTAAGAAAATCGCGGACATACAAACATCCATACATAGGGGTCGAATACAGAACTTCCTTTTTTGAAAAATAACAAGCATGTAGTGTGAATGTAACGAAATAAGTATAGTAATACTATAAAATCATTATAATTACAATACTGTTACAAGTATCAAAAGATCTTCAATGTGGCTTAACGCTTGGGCAGTCTTCACCACACAAACATTACATTCCAGCTTAACTTTTCACTAAGACAAGACCAAACTATTCCCGTATAGTTCGCGCAAATAGATAACAAGACCAAAATATAACATTTTAAACTCCCAAAAACTTGCTACACGAAAACATTACAGCACATAATACTGACGATAAACAAGTCCAAATTCCCTAGAGACTAGTCCACACTTTGCCCGCTAGGGAGCGCTAGTTCTACGTGCAGTTTCACCGCCACAAATGTACCGCGAAATTGTACGAAACTACCGTTTGAACAATGGACATTATAGTAGTTTAGCTAACGACTAAATCCCACTTAAATAATGCTTCAAATATTTTAGGGAAACGTCTGAATTTAAGGATTTTATTGTGGCTATTGTGTTTTAGATAGCGTTTGTTTTGGTGTGTGCTTATTTGTTATAGTAATGTAGAAATATTTATTTATTTAATACTTAAACCACATAAATGTACAGAGGCGGACTTAATGAAATAGGCATTTTCTACCAGTCAACCTTTGGGTGATGCAGAGACAAACAGTGGTAGGTGCAATCATGAACATTGAAGAATAAATATTTTAAATATAAAGATACGCATAAACCTATTATAACTGATAATAATATATACCTAATTACATATAAATATAAGTACAAATAAATAGTAGTCTAGACAGGGTTTTGGTGGGGCTTTCTGTGATTATTCTGTTAAAGCCAAGTCTTTTGAATAGCTATTTATCCAATTTATAAACAACATGCGACTATGAAAAATAGCATTACTTGAAAAACCAACGGCTTAATTGCGTAACACACTATCAGTAGCAATGACTTTCATTTTGACAGTTCAACAGCATTCATTGCGTTATTTACGTTGTTGGACAGACGAATTTTCCGAAGATATAAAGCAATGGATTAGCAATATTCTTCAAAATGATTCAAATAGAGATTGATAGTGTGTTTTACAGGACGGTCAAAAATTCGGGGATCAAACGAAATAGGGGGGGGGAAGGAGGTCATTACCAACGCTTTCAAAGTGAGAAAAAAATTTCGTAACGCTTCAAATTTTTTTGAAAAAATTAATTGCTCTTGAAATTTGTACCCAGAGCCGCAATAGAACTTGTGTAGTGCTAATACATTATCTAGTAATAATACAACACTGTTTATTTTATTTTTATATGACATTTTTTTTTAATTAGTCTAATTGTAAAAAAACTCGGTATACTGAAATATTCATAACTTTTAGGGCAATTGAATTATGGCCGTGCTGTAAAAAGATTTTTTCTTGGAAATGACGTCCTTTATCTCCCTATTTCGTTTGATGCACGACTTTTTGACCACCCTGTATATATGCATTCGTATTGTTTATGTTCATTTCGATGTTGCTTCATCGTCAGTAGTGAAAGCAATAGTCCTATCTAAGCAGAAATGGTGAAATTATTCATGTACAGACGCCAGCACATCAAGCTACCTGACACTGTCAAATTTTCCCAATCAACTTTGAACCTTTACCGATAAAGTTGAAAATCTATTAAAGAAATTTGACAGATTGTAGTAGCTTGATGTGCTGGCGTCTGTACCATAACCTACAAGCATTCCCCTGTACATAAAACACCACATCGTCAACAAGTCCCTATTCCTAATTCAAATTCAACGACAACTCTTTCCCGCGTCTTTACCTACAGATTTACTGTAGCTTACGTGAGTCACTCACACAGTCTTCTACGATAAGGAATCCGGATGAAAAGTGAGCCAAGGCTTCATGACGAATGTACACCTCTTCACGAACGAAAATGACTGTAGTTTATCACCGGAGTTGTTTTAGTTGTATGACATACGAAACATATTGCCTAACGTTCGTGTTCGATCGTGTTCGCACGAAATCGGATGAAAAATGGCAGCCGTTGCGCTGAGGTAGCATTTGGCGTAAATGGGGCGTTTGAATACTTTTTTTTTGGCGTGGGGTGAATTGTGTGTATGAGTGTATTGCTTACACAGTATTGCGTTATGGAGGAAATTGTATGCGGCTTTTTCCTGGGGGTCGTTGATGTTCGTACGCGATGACTTGGCAATTTGTTGTATTTTCTCCTCTTATCATTTTTGCGTTTAGCGATAAGACATAGATCAACTTTGCAAGTTATTTTATCCTGAAATCCACTGGAATGGTTCTAGAAAATAATCACATTATAAAAATAATGCATTTTTTTATCATATCGACAGAAAAAAGCATTAATCGTGCCTAAGGCGCATATTTTGTCACAGACATTTTAATATAAAAAGCCTGACAAAGAAAAACAGCTAATGGAACTGTCTGTACATTTTTCTTTTACATCCTAAGTATAATTCGATATGACTACAGCATTTCCTAGAAGCTTTGTTCATTATGAATGATAATATACGACGCAGACTGGAAGAGGCATCAATTTTTCACTATACATATTTTAAATTCTCTGTCGACTCGAATACCGACTCTTTGCCATGCAGATGCCTTACGTAAGACTATCGACTACGCTGAAATTTCATTGCATTTTTAATGTAGAAAGTTATGCTACTTTTAGTGGTAGGTAAGTAGGTATTTTATTTATATGCCTTTGTTCACCAACGGCAAATAAATAAAATAAATAAATAATAATAATTAATTTTCTTGTCTTTCACCGTTCCAAGGCTCATTTTTTACTGAAGGAAAGAAGTTACCGGTTTATTTATTTTTACCCGATTACGGCGAAACAAAAAGGAAGGTTATGGTTTTGACTGGTATGTATGTTTGTATGTACATTTATGTTCATCTGTTCCCTCATAACTTCTAAACTCCTTGTCATAATTAGACAAATAAGGTATCATTGGAAGCGTCTTGATTGTCCGCTGGTTATAGGCTATAATTATATGTATTTAATCAATTAATGTTACCTCCAATCGGCTGAAACACAGGATTACCAAGTTCAGGCACAAATCATGGGTGAACTCGACATTGATTTAAGAAAAGCTGTATTTAACGTAAGTCTTCATATTTTTGAATACATTTTATTATATTATATTATTATTATATTATGTGACGTCACACTAAATTCAATATGGCGCCCTCTAGAGAACATGAAGTACCTAATGAATTTAAAAATAAATATTTTGGGATGGTGCCTTTGTTGAATATCAAATTAAAGGGCTTAATTAGCACATTTCAAAAATATAAATATTACTGAAATAAGCCCCAAAATAATTAATTAAAAAATAAGTTTAAAAACTAAAACCTGACTACTGAAAAGAATGAAACAAGAAAGTACCTTCCCGTGGTCGCATGCTACCATAGCTTATAAGTATATAGCTTATAAGCTACTATTCTTATCTTCTCGGTCCATGCTGTAAGATTGTGGAACTCTCTTCCGCCTAACATTCGTGATTTAAAAACTATTTCTCTATTCAAATGTAGATTGAAAGAGCATTACCTTTCCTCTATACTGTGAGTATTTATATACATATATGTTTATATATTTTAGCATTATGTATTTATTTAAGTATATTTATGTTTATTATTATTTTATTTTTTGCATTATATGTGTAGGTTTATTTAATATTATAGTTTTAGACTTCACACATTCATATTTTTCTCTTCTTGTTCTCACACACTATTGTCTACATTTCTTTTTTACTTCTCCTTTCGCAGGTCTGCTGGAAGAAATTTCTTAAGAAATAAGCAGTACCTTTGTACTCAATTTATAATCATGTCATGTCCCTATGTATTTTACTGTGTGTACATAAATTATAAAATAAATAAATAAATAAAATATGTTAGTGTACAGCGGCATGCGACCACGGGAAGGTACTTTCTTGTTTCATCCTTTTCAGTAGTCGGGTTGGAGTTTATAAGCTTATTTTTGATCTATTAGAAAAGTCAATCATTTTAATTACAGTGCGGCCGATGAGAGAATGCGTTCATGACACCTGTCAGTTTCATACAAACGAATACGTGTTTTCCGAATTTGATCTTTATAAATTACTAGAATGGTCGCACTGACAGATGTTAGGAACACATTTCTCGACGGCCGGACTATTACTATAACACAGGTGAACTAATTGGTTTTACCTTTGGTACCCTTAATAAGACCCACTTACACCACATATCACTAAATATATCTATTCAACGCTAAACGAATTAAAAACATTGTTCTCTATCCGTCGATCGTCTGAAGATGACAGAGACAAACTTAATGATGTTTAAATTTTTTTTATTTTTTTTTACACAAAAATATTTATTTATTCTAGTTGACATTATATACAGACATAAAAACCAAAAATAACAAAATTAAATTCTAACTTAACTAAAACTATACAAAAACTCGAAAAATTTATCCGCATCGCTGTCGACTGGTAATGTACCAGTAATGTAATGTAATGTTTTAAATACGTTTAGCGCTAAATGCAAACGGGCGTTAATAATGAACACAACAAATCTATGCAACGTTGGTACTGCAGCGGACCTACTTGCATCTCGAGGTAAATAAACTTACTACAACAAACTTTTTATTACTTAATAATATTGTTCATTTCCGATTACACGAAGACTATTTTACCTCTGATTTTGCATCACTGTCCAAATCACAGTAATCTTTATTCACATTCTAATAAGGTTGATGTTAGGTTGCCGATGTCAGAGGTAAAATAACTGTGAACGGACAGTACTATCAGTATTTATGTATAAAGTCACTATGCTATTTTTAAATCAGTCATTGCTCGGTGAGTGCTTGAACGGAAAACGTCAAACATTCTTCAGCACATTCTGTGACACAAAATAAAAATAATAAATAGGTATACAAATAAAAGAAAAATAGCATGCTTAAGCTAAACAACGTCTGTTACTCATCTCTATCACGACAGGTTGCGTTACCTATCACCATTTTTACAAAGTCACGCACGTTATCATTTACTACGGAGCGTGTCATTTTCTAGTCGAAATTTCTTTTCTGTAAACGTTATATTACTTGATTCTTTAGCAGGGTATTTTTATGTCATTGATTGACGACTATTTGGTCATAATAGTACATTATGATACATGTGTGTAATGATCAATGCACACGCATTTCATACGACGTTTTTCAACACACTTGCGAGGAAGAAAACAGACTTGTATTGTTATTAACTTTTATGGAAAATGGCGCGCTGGTTTTGTTTTTCCGCGCGCCGCGCTTGCGATAGCACGCAGGTGTAAATAAAGGCAATGGCAAAACCGCTACACAGCCTATATAAAAATTATAATAAACACAAAATAATGTTTAGACTGATCGTATTGTAGTGTGTCGTATGTCAAATTGCAGTTTAGTTAGTATGAAACTAAAAAGTACTATTGGCATAGAGAAATATACATTAGTTCAGTGTGAATCCGCAATAATAGAATGCCAGTCAGTCTTTTCCGTTTATAGTTTTTTTCCGGGGACACGAACAATTTAAGGTAAATAAATTTTAGTTACTTTTGGGACAGTTCAGACTATTTTTAAAAAAAGTGAAACATGACCCGCGAATTCCTTTTGGCATGAAGTCTCTTTGATGAGATTAAAAAAGTACACATCTCCGACTAGTAAATAGTTATCTGTAGCGTTACCGCACTAGTGCGGAAACATAACGTAAAATGTATGCGTGTTTAATACACTGCATTATGGACCTAAAAGCGGTTCATTAAGAGCCACTTTACGAGCAAGTGTGTTGAAAAAATATATTATTTCTAACTGTAGATAAAACACGAAATCAAACGCAATATAATTTCAAACGCACAAAGAGGTTGCATTTTGTTTCTTCGGAGGGTAATAAAAAGAAAGCTTAAGTTTATGTAAAAAAAACAAATGTAACAAAACATAGTTCACAATATACACCTACCATATTCTAGTCTCCTCATAAAAACAATTTGGATTTGGTATATAGGTACCCTCAGGGGCCCACCTATCACGATTATCCGTCGTCAGTCATGCGGTGTTAGGTCTGGCGCTAAGGTCAAGCAAATGTTACGCAAAAAGATCTGATAAACAGAACTATGTATCTATATATGGATTTATTTCTTTTTTTTTTTAAAGTGCAAATTATATTATTTTTACTTTTCACAGAATGGTAATGTTATACCAATACCACACTGAAAAAAATAGTTTCTTACTACAGTACATTAAAGCGATTTCATTAAGACAGTTACCGTATTTATACAGTTAGAAGAAATGTTTGTAAAATAGTAAAAGACAAAACAGTAACTTTTAATGATTGAACATACTATTTCGCTACGCTCTTCCTCTCTCTACTTCCTTAAAAATTTTGCTGTGCCCGACAGGGTCCATTATTGATTCTAGTATTTTTTATTTACCACCTGTAATTACATTATGGATTGCAATAAACGATTTGAGATTTTGAGATTTTATTTACTGAAAAGAACAACAAAAAAAAGGTAAACCACCATTATTAATGTAATGTAAGTAAATTTCAATGGTTTGAACGATATCACCAAATGAATAAAACAGTTAATTTTGTGACCTTTTAGCTACTTAAAACGTTAAAGTTTACTGTCATGACGGTAACATTTTGCCTCAAGCTTTAATTGTTTTAGGATCAGCAAAATATACTGTTTTGAACGTTAGGTTGTTTAAAGCAGTTCAGATCAATGTTTTTTAATTTTTATTTACTGCTTATTTCTTTCAGTGCATAATTATTTGGGATAGGTACAGCAACTAGCAGTAACTCTTTTATTAAATGTTGTGATTGTATTGAGTAGTCCATTCTTTAACATCACTTACGCTTATAAAGTTACGACGCACATAAAAAAACAACATTTTGGTAGTGTAGTGGAAAGTTTAATATGTTTGCCTGTAGGTATACCACAAAGCTTGTTCGACTGTAGATATCTACATCTAATAAAAAAGAAGTAAATAAAATTTTACTTTTGCGTCTTGAATAATAACCGAAAATAAAGTTTCATCACAACTCTATTTACAACGTGACGGGCACCCAAGATTTGTTATCATGTAGACAAAATATTAGCATAAAAAACTACTAAATAAAAGTCTGTGAATACAAACACAGACAGATGTTATATCTGTGAGTGCCTCCCAGATACGTCATCACGGTTACTGTGAATGGATTGCGCAACTCATCTTGGTGCACCCAACAAAACCAACCATCAGATTCGGCGCGGGGCCTTTCGACACATACATCGGTCGTTAGGACAACCTTTTAGTATTAAGTACCTAATATTAAGAATAAAATGTAATCATTTTATTAAATTAATCTCACGTGGGAAATTTTGGGTTTTCTTTGGACTCCTCCGCTGCCCATCACATAATTGGCGCAGCCGGTAGGATTGTCGAGTCAGTGCGTGCAAATCAAAATCCACAATCGAGCTGGACATTTGTGCGTGCTGTTCACGTTTCAACGTGCGTCGTCGGCAATCCAAAAGAACCAGAAGCAGCCGTTGGAGTTCCTGTGGACTGTATCCAGACATCGATACTACGGGAGCCACCGATATGTACTTTATGTGAGTTGCACAAATTCCTTACAGTCGGTCGCTATTTCCCGCCTCCAAAATTTTCCACCCACGATCATCGCGATCTACTAGGGGTATCGAACCCCTGACCAATCGGTTGTCCTCTCGCAACGTGCTGAGGGACGCTACCCGATATTTAGAGTTAGGTAGCTTAGGAACAATAATGGAAAATCATGATGAAATGATCGATAAAATTGTTAAAACATTAAGACTAGTACCAGAATTTTATGGTGATAGTAATACTCTAATTAGATTTTTATCACTATGTGACCAGCTTGTTACAAGCTATATTCATCCAGGATCCAGCGCCTGGTCATGAACTAACTAATTTAGCATTATTAAATAGTATATTAAATAAAATCACCGGGAACGCCGCTAGAACACTAAGGAATAAGTTAATTCATAATTTTTCGGACCACAGAGATGAGTCTGCCTTATATAATGATCTATCGTTACTATCTCAAGGATCAGATACGCCGCAAGTATTCTATGAGCGCATGTTAAACCTTTTAAGCACCATCATGACATATGTAGAAATACATGATGTTGTCGCTACCACCGTCGAAGCGAAAAGAACTTTATATAAAAAACTAGCTTTGCAGACGTATCTACGAGGGTTAGCGGAACCTCTAGGATCTAGGATTCGATGCATGAGGCCTCCTTCCCTAGAGAAAGCATTAGAATATGCCCAAGAGGAGATGAACGTTGTGTACCTCCAACAAAAGATCATACCTTCAAGTAAAAGATTGCTTCCAATATTCCCAAATGTGCAAGCTCAGTATCCTCAGATAAATAGAAATTTGATGCCTTCTCGAAATTTTGATCCAAACCGTTTAAATTATTTCACGGCAGCCTAGACCATTTTACCAGGGACCATCTAGAACCCAACAAATGTTCAAAGCTTTACCGCGATCCAATATGTCCACCGGTTTTAGAGTCAACCCTAGACCCCCAACGTCTCAGCAGACACCGAACAACCAGCCTCGACCAATGAGCGGTGTTAGTCACCCCGTCGCACGTATTCTGCCACCGACCAATATGCATGATTGGCGTCATTACGGCAATCCACCCCCTAACAATTATTACTCTAGAACACGAGAAGCAAACGTGAACGAATTTTTTGTACAAGAACCCGACTTTGACTATTATATCCCAGAGGACTTTTGCTACTATGACTATGACTATGTCCCAGACTGCGTCCCAGCTTGTGACCCAGCTTCTCACTTGATACTGACACATGATGTCTCCGTAGGTGAACCCACACCCACAGTTCCATCTGAAAATCAAAAGTCGTCAAATTTTCCAAAGGAAGCCCCGAAAAATGCCCCCGAATAGAAATTAATATACAAGGGAAAAGACAATTGCCTTTTTTTTTAATTATATGTTAGGCCCGACTTTCCACCGTTAAAATTTTTAATTGATACGGGAGCTAACCAATCGTTCATAAGTCCTGAAACTGTGGCAAAATACTATCATGACTATGAACTTGACTATGAACCATTTATAGTTGCTAACGTGCATGCATCCACCATGAATTATTATTCAATCACTATACCCTGTTTCGAAGAATTTAAAGTCAATAATCCAATCAAATTGAACATATACAGATTCCACGATTACTTTGACGGACTAATAGGGTGCGATCTTCTTGAACGACTCCTAGCGAAAATTGACTTAAGTTCTCGTGAACTTAAAACTGAATTTTCTAGCAACCCTATTCATATGTAGGTATACCTCCCAAAGTGTAAATTTGTATGAGAATATTATCCCGGCACAATCTTCTAAAATAGTAAATTTGCCTATTAATATTGGCCAAGGAGATAATATACACATAGATCAGCAAAGTATGCAGAGTTGTAACATAAGTGAATGTGTAATTACAGCAAAAATAATCGAGCTCTTTTAGAAATATCTAACCCTACAAATAATGATGTAATTTTATCTTTGTCGGAACCAATCGTCGCACACGTATTTAGCGAACAAACTGTACCTGCAGTGACATCGGATACTTACAAGAACAATACTCGTCGAGCCGAGCAGGTGTTATCACGATTACGCATATTAAAACTGAAACACAAAAATGAATGTGCTATCACTCTAGTCCCTTACGCCCTTTTGGCATATAGTAGTTCCTTTCATAGTCTGACTAAATGTAGGCCGTTTGACCTTATCACTGGACATTTCGACCCACGGGACCCCATAGATTTAAATCTGTCGGAAAGATTACTACAACAGTACATTCAAGATCACCGTACTCGAATGGATACGGTATATAGCCTTATCCATGAATCATCGCTTACCGAACGCGAAACATTAATGACGCAACGTAACAGCGATAGGGAACCTGAAATTGAGTACTCAGAAAACTAGGAGATATACATACGGAGTCCTACTGCATCCCGGCAAAAACTTGCCCCCGATTTACTCAAGACAAGCTTATTTCTAACTTACCTATTCATATTTACATTTCAAGGAAACGAGGACTGGTAGCTAAAAGTAGACTGAAACGACCTAAAAAGAATCAAGACCCTCGATTGTTACAGGTATCTACTACCGAGGATAATGAGCCTGGGCCGAGCTCAAGAGATCCAACTTGACAGTTTAAATGACGGACCGGGACTTTTACCTTATAATCTAGGTGACACGAAAATCGTATCCCATCATCATACGTTCTTACAGGACATAAACTTAATTCAGATCGAACGACAGATATATGACCTTCAAGGACAATTACGTGACACTGTGGACAAATTAAGTAATAATAGTTTGCTCATATTCAGTGTACAAATTAAGTACTTACATATTAAATTAAGTAAAATCCTTTTATAATTAGAAACGTTGCAACCTAGTAAAGTCAAACGCGGCTTGATAAAACCATTGGGCACTTTGATAAAATCAATTTCAGGAAATTTGGATCATGATGATGCTATAAGGTTCGAAAACGCTATGAAAATTCTAAGACGAAATAATAAACTCATTTCAAACAAAATTAATCAGCATATTTCATTATTTAAGGAATTTTCCTTACAGCAAACTCACGTACTGAATAATTTGACAATAAATCAGCTCAAATTAGATAAAGCCTTTTCGTATGTCATCAATATGACTATGTCAGAGAGCGATCGTACCTTAAGATATGCTCACCTTGCGCAACTCTTCGTTATACTTAACGATAACGTACAAGAGTTATCTGGTGAAATAAGTAGGCTAGAATATATATTAGCCTTTAGTCGCACGGTATCGGTATCCTTGCACCATTCTATTCTATCTGTTAGGGAATTAAGAACTATGATAAGCAAATTACAGCATTTATACAGCCCCGATCAGGTCATAGACTTAGACACTAGATATTACTATGATATAATTAGTTTAGGTTCATATTATGTCGATAAGAAAATCGTGGTTGTCCTTCAATTCCCTATCACTCTTCCCAGTACTTTTGAACTATTTAAACTTTGTCCAGTTCCTAATAAAAACCTTGACGTCATCCTGCTTTCTTATCCATATGTAGCGATCAATTTAAAGGAATATGTGTACATGGAGGCTGAATGCCCGAAGGTAAATAACTGGCATATCTGCGAGCAAAAAACAAGTCACCAGATCCGCTCCGGTCAGGATTGCATAGAAAAACTCATACATTCCCAGGAGATAGATGAAACGTGCCAAATCACGCCTATCTCTCTGGCCAAGGAAGCCCTGCTGGAGCTGGATAGCAAGCACTACGTAGTTTCGTTCCCGAAGCCCACCAAGGTTCAACTTTACTGCGGCCCTGAAAAACATCAAATTCTGGAAGGAAGTTTTCTGGCTACAATTCCGAAGTCTTGCAGAATGAAAACCCCGGAATTCACATTGGCCAACATCGATGACAAAGTCAACGGAATTTCAATTGAAATTACAGCGCTCCCACGGATGACTAATGATTCTCAGAAGATTCAACCAAATTACCACCTGACTTCAATTGATCTGAGTACATTGCACAAGATACAGAAACAAATTACAATGGAAACGTCTGTTGAAATCGATAATGCGGATTCCTCAAGTCTCTACCACACAACAATACCATTGTACGCGATTGTACTTACATTGTTAAGTGCAGGTGCACTTATTAGCATCTACTTTATTCGTCGTCATCGAGCAAAACTCAGAATTGAATCGAATAAAGAAGCCATCGAGTTGTCGCAGCAGAACAAGAAAGCCGCAACTTTTGCCGTAGAAATTAGCAAATAGTTGCTCATCTAATGGGGGAGGTGTTATATCTGTGAGTGCCTCCCAGATACGTCATCACGGTTACTGTGAATGGATTGCGCAACTCATCTTGGTGCACCCAACAAAACCAACCATCAGATTCGGCGCGGGGCCTTTCGACACATACATCGGTCGTTAGGACAACCTTTTAGTATTAAGTACCTAATATTAAGAATAAAATGTAATCATTTTATTAAATTAATCTCACGTGGGAAATTTTGGGTTTTCTTTGGACTCCTCCGCTGCCCATCACATAATTCAGAGGAATGATATTTTCAAACAAACCTCATGTTTTCAAACAAGAGTTCTCGTATTAATTTTCCGGCTGAGCTAGCTACACTTTATAAAAATACAGTCTTGTGAAACAACACAGTTTGAATGGTAAACAACTATTGCCACGTACGTTTTTAGCTCATTCTTGGAACTCATTTCGTACCCTTTATAGTTCTTTAGCCCCGTTGGTCTCGTGGTCGCAGGTCGTGGGATTCTGGGTTCCATTCCTGGGTCAGGCAGTGTTATTGGGTTTTCCATTAGGAATTTCTTAGTAACAGCCCGGAATTTATAAATTGGTGGTGCGATACCCCTGTGCCTCGAAATGCACATTAAAGGCTCCTTCAAACAGGCGCGACACGTGATAAAATCGCGCGCGACACAAAGGCAACGCATGTCGCGCACTTTGTGTCGCGCGCGATTATATCGCATGTCGCGCCTGTTTGTAGGAGCCTTAAGCCATTGAGCCTGTGCCAGATCTCTCTCTGCGGTCGTGTCGGATTGCCGTCCCATCGGACTATAAAAATTGAGGAAAGATGGATTGCACCGTGTCCGTGCACACACTTGTGCACTATAATTTCTCCCGCGCCAAAGGCTGGTCTCCGTAGAGATTGGTTGCTATGACCTAATTTTGGTCTGGAGGAATATTTTTTTTATTAGTTCTTTAGAAAGCATATTATTAATTTTATTGTATATTAGAACAGTCGTACGAAGAAGAAACAAGCCGTCACCAGTCTAGCACATAAAATTGGTGATTTTAGCCCAGGTTTCTTCATGTTATTTAATAGGCAGAGGTACACTGCACCATACGAGAGTACCTACCTACAAAGTACCTTACAAAGTTGCTACCTATGGTCTGTTCCAAAAGCATCAAATGAAAATACATATAAACAAATTGATCAGAAAACGTACGAGTGGATGCCAATTTATAGTATCATTTACCAATTGAATGCTTTGATTTGATTATATGAATGCTTAAATATTCAAATACCCGAAATTATAATTTCATATTGAGGGTAATTTTCCTAAATTTTCGTCATTGATTTTTCAATCACAATTTTTAATAAAGTAATTCAAACATGAAACAATAAATTCAAAAGTATGAAATACTAAATTGAAAACTACATATTCTAAATACAGATGATTGTGTGACGAATTCGTTTGTTTAAACTTTCATCAAATACTTTTGGAACAGACATTACGCGTAGACAGAGGTCGTCGCTTATCTTCATCGCTTTAAATTAGGTTCGAACCCGTAGCGTCGAACTCAAGAAGCTGTTTCCTTATCACACAAGATTGAATTTACTTTACATCGCGCGTATATTCCTCGAAGGATTAGGGAGAGGGGCCTTATTATGAATGTGTCAGGTTTATAATTTTAATGATTTCAAACAAAATGTGAATTGTTCCTGAATAAATTGAATTGGATTGAATAGTACACCCACATCGCTACCTATCTCGTTTACGTCCCATGTAACCAACCAACTCTCTAATCAATCATCAAAGTTAAAAACCAACCATTAAGAGTCCACCAAAACGTTCCGCCAGAAATATCTTCTACCACCATCCATTACATCCGTAAACACAGTTTAAGCAGGTACCTGTTTGCAAAGCACATAGAAGATACTCGAGCTGAGTCGGTGAGCGAAGTAAGTTTATTGAAGGAATTGAGCTGCATATAGTACCGGGACTTGTCTATTGAATCGAAGGATGTTCAAACGTACTTAGAAATTGGAACGACGCATTCGAATAAGACTTGGTTCTATAACGGTATTGCATGAGTTAATTAGTTGAGTAAACGGTAGCTAAATAGGCATTCGCATGCAAGGATTCAGTTGTTCAAATAAAATTACATTTTGTAGGTTCATGCAATGTTTATTTTTCCTATGGAGAAATACTCTGCCCAAAAAAAAAAGCAAGCCCCACAATAATTGTTTCTAGCAATCCAAATGGTATTCAATTTAAAAATATTTTATTTTATACCATTCTACATGGGCACTTAACTGAATGAAACGATCAATTGATACCATTCACCTAGTAGATTCTAGGTGCATGGTTTTAATTGATCGTTTCATATGGAGAAGAGCCGGCAAGAAACAACACGGTTACTGTTTTAAAAATAATTGGATTTTACAATGTTTTAAAATTTCGGTATGAGAGGACAGTGTAGGTACTGTTCGTGTGTATATTACTAAAAATCGTATTTATTTACAGATTTCGTGCAGTACCCGCATAAACTACTTATACAGTTCACATCACTTAAAAAAATATTCACAATTACCAAAACAGCTAACAGGAACTTACCACGAACGAAAAAAAGTAGTCCCAAATCAAGATTTTTTTACCAAACCAAACCCACTATTTATAAGAGTCTGTATCTTAAATGCTTCCAACCTGCACAACAACTAAATAAACGTCGACCCTGCCAAGAATGCGTACTATCCAACTTGACATTCGAAGTGTATCTTTAAAAAAGCAATCTTTGGCCATCGGAGCCGATCGACCGAGAAATTGTTCCAGGTCCCCAGCTCTACAATAAGTAAAAGTCTTAACAACCCGCCAGTTCCAACGGATCGCTGCAGGAATTGCAATCGGTGTCTTGATTAGACGCGTAATGAAAATTGGTAGTAGTCTAACGTAGGTAGAAACGGTTTATGGTGATATCTTATTTATTGATCGTTCAGTGGTACAGCTGTTGCAAGATACATACATAGGTACATGAACTCATACCGTCTTCTCATGGGGGTAAGCAGAAACTACAGAACGCCACCTGCTACGATCCGTACATACTTCTTTTACCTAGTTTCGATGATTAGATGGTTTAGTCATATCGAGAGAATGAATGACGACTAACAAAATGTATTTACAAGGCAGATGTGAGCGTTAACGTCGGGAGGGGACACCCTAGGAGAAAATAAATGACCATAATGGTGATGTTCTTCAGAAAAGTCAGGTGCGTTGTACTGGCAACCGGCGTGCGTTTATGAGTAAATATTAAAATAGAAAAAAATAAAGTAAAATAAAATAAAGCCGGAGTGTGTTGCAATATTTTAGTGGCATTAACTAGATTGTGGAGGTCAGATAGGCAGTCACTTCATGTAAAATACTGGTATTCAGCAGCATCCTGTGAGACTGGAAGCCCACCTCAACATTGTTGGATAAACGCTAGGCAGACGATGATTTGTTTAGGTTTGATATGCCGTAGATTTACATCATAATGCTCGAGTTTTATCCCTTATCAAAGTCGTGGAAGAGCTAATATCTAACAGAATAATAATGTCTAGAGATAATTTAACAAACGCATAAATAAACCCGACTTTCATATCAGCGTATCCTCGAAAATCCTGAGCATTAGCAAGTTAACAATTAACTTACTAACATAAAGTAGTACCGTCCTTATCAAACGATTAACGTCCTTAACTCTCTCATATCTTATAAGAAGATAGTTTCTTGAAACCTTGGGCTTAACCGAAACGATCCTTTTGGTGAAGCTATGGGAAGGGTTTCGAATATCAAGCTGTATTTTGTTTATGAGGAGAGCAGTATTCCAGGAAATGTGCTAACATTTTACAACGTAGTCGAATAATTTATCAGGCAACTTCAGTCTCTTCAATTGTTTCAGTTTTGTTATATTGTCTGATATAAGTCATAAAACTGTATACATATAACTTTTTGTTTTGTCATACATAGGAATCATGCGGGGATATCGACGCGTAACTTGTTACCATGGCTCCTGAACCCCCTTTTTTTCAGTTTGGGAAAAATCCCACCCGTGTTCCTTGCTTAGCCCTTTATGTTCCAGGCCAGCGGTAACCCTTTCGGACAATCCCGCTGGCCCGGCAGGCTTCGGCCCTGCCTGGCCCTTTCGGATGACGATAACATCTCTGTGAGGCGCGCGTGGAACCCCCTGCGTTGAATTTTTACCAATTGAAAATGAAAAAAATTTTGAAAATCCAAAAGTGCACGACTCATAATGCTCATTTGAACATATAAAAAACCATAGATAGATATAGATATTAGGTAAGGTAGTTTTTTATAAATTATAATTAAACTACTTTGAATAAAATAGCTTTTTTTTAGAAATATTTTTTGTTTTTTTCGTTTCCACTAATAAATTTTTGAAAAGTACAGAAATAATTTCCATTAAATTATCTATACAATGGTATATACCTACGTATAAATTAAGTAGGTTCTGTGTACTAGCAAAAGTATAACAATAGAAATATTTGAAGGAAGGAGGCAAAAAAAAAATTGGATTGTAAAGCACTAGGACATAGCACACATATCGACTCGGAAAGGGATCGTCACCGTATCGCCTTTCGCCTCGGCGTCAAACAGGCGTCAACCTAACGTAAGCACGTAACCAAAGCGGGTCAGAAGCTCCGATACGTCGACTCGGCTACGGCTAGGCGACGCCGCGCTTACGGCTCGCCGATCGCTAGTTGATGGTGCAGGCAGGCCGTGAGGCCGGGAGGGGTGAAAGGGGCAACGGTGGACGAAGAAACGTAAGTTCGGGTACGGAGAGACGTAAGCGCGGGGACGACGAGCTGTAACGCACCGCACCGCAGTTCGTCAGTGAGTGATTACATTACGATTTCGATTAGTGTGCGTTGCAGTAGGGAGTTTCATACAAAGAATACTGAATGGCTCGAGTTGATACCTTATGCGAATTTAAGCATTAAGGCTCTTTGGAAAGGGATCGTCCCTTTTCGATATGCCTTAATGCTTAAATTCGCATTAGGCGTCGTGCAATAGATGTTCCATACATTTTGACCGCGTAGGTATTGCAATTTTCTATGAAAAAACAGAACAAAAAGATTCCACGCTTGGGAGTCTAGAATCATGTACTGTATTCATGGTAACAGTTTGCGCGTCGATATCCCACACTGTCTAAATGTCTGACATCAAATTCACGATTGAAATAAGTAAAATAGATCCAACAAGGTTTTATCTATTTGATAGGTTTTGTTCCTATAACAATACAGTTTTGTCAACATTCACTCATTGCCTTTCAACATTTTAACAAATGAGATGTGGTCCCACGTCACTGAAAACACAATGATTATCAGCAGCGCTAATGATCAATCCCATTCCACTATTGCAAGCTCGCGGTAATGACGACCAAACAAAACATTGATTAAGTGTGACTCAAACGCAAAATATCGTAGACAACCCTATCGACAATGCTATCACGTCGTGCGCGATAAAGTTGAAAAGTGGGTTGTCTAACAATAGCCCTTTGTTTTATCCCCTAGTCTTATAGGCGTTTCGCTAGACGCAGGGATGGCGAACCTTCGGCACGTGGCAAAGAAAATTCTGGGCATCGATTGAAGTATGAAACCTTATAACATACAACACTATTTTCAGTTCATTAGTGTTAATATCTCCTGTGCTTTTTTATAACGTAATCGTGATGTTTGTGTTTTTTTTTCTTTTTTTTTTTTTAATCGACCAAAATTGAAGATGTCTGGATTTTTGCTCTCCCAAATTGGACCTCTACGTTCCGCTGAAGTTTCCGAGAGTATGCTGGATGCATAGGAGTGGTTAATGCAGCGATGCCGATGCTTGGGGAAGGCAGTACTGCAGGTCTATTCTATAAATCTTACCGTGAAAACGTATGTGAAGTGATATTTATTTGAGCTGTCATTTCATCTGATGCTAGGGATTCACACTATTGACAGTTCACTTCAAGCTCACTTCACCAAAGTTCTCTCAACTAAAAAGAAGAAAAAGAAAATCGACTGAACGTCTTCAACTGGATGATGACCAAGTTTTTGAAGTGAAAACTTCTTTAGCGGCGCTGTGTACTTTTTTTGGAATGGGTAAAAACTTCTAAACTCGCGTCAGGTCACGTGACCCTGATCGAAAATTCGTAAGACGTAAAACGTAAGATGCGCGTTGTTGAGGACAGCGCCATCTATGCACATCGGGAAGAACTACGAGGGCCTCGCGTACTAACTACGTAGTTCATCCAACAACGACGAGATGGCGCTGAACCACGGATATATAACTGACGACGAGCTCCATGCGAGCGGCTTGCTTCTCTTACCACTGCCGCGACCAACACCACGAACTGAAGTCTATCCTGTGTGCTTATTTGTAAATCTGAATAAATTCCTTTCACGAGAAGAATAAACCAGTCACTTTGGTCATCATACCTGATTTGCAAAAAACCCTATAAAATAAGGAACACACCTTAACACGCGTGTTTTGTTTATAAGACGATTCACAAAATACACTCGTAATTGTTCAAGTTTTCACTTCTGTCGGCACTACCGGAGTGCCAGTTTTTCTTTATCCACACTTTTCTCAGACATAACGGTCGCATGCCTTGCTTTCACCAAAACCATATTTTGTTTTCGTTAAATTGGCAAATCCAAATGCAAAAAGGTTTACCATCCCTGCCAGGGCTGAAAAGGCATAAATCGGGTTGTACCAATAATTGGTGAAGGTTTTATTTATTGATATAGCTGACGATTGTTTGTTAGAGTTGTTCGAGTTTTGAGTTTATTTGCATTAGAGATTACCTTCGTGTTGATTCGCGCTGTTCTGTTTGTCTTATCTTTGATTGAGTAAAGTATTAAACACAGTCCTCCTGTTTCTAATTCATCCCCCAATAACCCTTTGTTGGCTGCTGATTGTACTAGATAAAGTTCTGAATGTAAATATACAACGTGCCGTCACAATGGCGTCATTTACGCACGGGTAGTGGTAGTGAGCAGTAATCATAAGAATTATACCAACATAAAATAATTTGAAAATTATCGCCTGCACCGCTCGCCGACATAGGGCTCTCTCTCTCTTTTCTTCAATTCACCTACTCTTTGTACGTTATTCGTTTTAATTTCAATGATGCGATGTTATAATCCCGGATCCCGGCAAATGAACCCTCCGCCTTCTTCTTTCTTTTAAGTAGGTACAGGTTGCTAAAATATGCAATTTTAGAAATATGCGTAAATAAATAAATAATAACGTTTCATGGAATTAAACTATGTTCATAAAACGAAAACGCGAAACCGTATACGTGTGTTAAATTAATTTATTTATATATAGGTATGTCAGATTACAAATGATCTATTGTGGTTAGTACAACAGGAGCTTAAAATCTATGTTAGTAGGTACACAAATTAAATATAAATAACAATTACATTACATTATAGAATTAGAATCAATTACAAAAAAAAAATAAAATTAACAAATTAAATAAATATAATGACAAATAAAATTAAAAAATTAAATAAAAATATTGATGTCGCCATTAAAGCGCCACGCTGTATAGTGGAACTTGGGTCAGTGATCTACCTACAACTACGCTTATTATCTATGCTGTCATTAGTCTTTGAAAAACTTGCATCAGCACAAAAATTGGCTTACCTAAATCTCACCAACATACAAAACCGATCATAACATAATCACCAAATGAAAGGAGCCTCTAATTTTCGACGTTCAGACGATTCTAATTAAGTCTAGAATAATATATTTGTTTGCCGTAAAACATAAGCTACAAAACCAAATCCATAAAGATTAGGTACTTACCTACTTAAAAAAACATTTCATACATAAAACGTACATAAAATAAAACACACACATTAAAGAAAATCATATTGACTCTTACGAGAACTCAGCGTATTTAAACTAAGCCGGCACATCCTTACTCCTAGCCCAGTTAGTTTGTACGCGGCGTACTTATTTACATAATCGTAAGTACGCGTCGTATTTGCGTAGTACGCCGTAATACGTGTACTTGTAATATTTGGGATGGTACTTTGAATATGGTATGGCTGTTTGTACCGGGTTACAACTGTAAGTACTACAAAATTATGCTGAGTGCTCTAATCTCTGAGTCGTGGCTGAAAGATCGGACCATTCCTTTGGGTGTCATTATGGTGATTGAAAAGCGGAATTTCGGCATTATTTTTTGTGTTAACCACATTCTGTGATCAGCAATTTCGTTACAGAGCGTGATCATAATGGTGTTCGTGGCAATATTATTAACTAACAATGTGCCTACTATCTACTAAAGAAGACGAGGAAGAGAATACACAATGTGGAAAGATTAAATAGAATTGACAGCAGGACCAAACTGGAGAAGACGAGGAAGAGAATACACAATGTGGAAAGATTAAATAGAATTGACAGCAGGACCAAACTGGAGAAGGGTTTCTGAAGACAGGCAACAGTGGAAATCGTTGGATCGTCTTTGCCAATATTCACGTCGAAATAAGCGACATTTTATAGTCTTTTTTATAGCTTTTTATATTTTGAGTTCAAGTGAAAAGTGTTAGTATTTTCGGAATATAGGGCTTTATTTGTTTTTTTATATACTAGCAGTGCCCCGCGATTTCACCCACGTAAGTTTCAATCCTGTGGGAACATCGGGATAAAAACTATCCTATGTCCTTTCACGGGATTCAAACTATCTCTGTACCATAATTAATCTAAATCAGTTCAACGGTTAACGCGTGATTGAATAACAAACATCTAAACATCTTCACAAACAGTTACATTTATAATACCAAATTTCATCTAAATCTGCTCAATGGTTTATGCGTGATTGAGTAACAAACATCTAAACATCTTCACAAACTGTTACATTTATAATATTAGTAGGATAATTATTTGTCTACTAACAATTTCATTGAGCCTAAAGTCGGAAATCTCACTTACAATCTTCTGAGCAGCATAGCTGATGGTTGATTACTAAGCAAAAGAGTCGGCTAATCAAACAGCCTTGTACTAGAAAAATAAATATTTATATCATAAGCATAATAAGCCTATAATGTTTTATTATAGTGGGCGAAATCTACCACGCGGCCCCTGTGCGGGTAAGTGGGTAAGTAGAGCTCACATTCCTTCTAGTTTTTGGTTCCCTAACATGCCGGTTTCTTCACGATGTTTTCTTTCACCGTTTTCGAAAGCAGTGGTGATGGAAGTTATTTACACAAAAAAAAAACTCCTGGAAGTTATTTACACAAAAAAAAAAGTTATTTACACAAAAAAAAAAATTCGAACCCACGACCAACTCATAAGTCGAGTTAATATTAATATTGTCTAGTAATTTCCGTACCAGCCCATAACGTAATAATTCAAAAACAGAAAAACTTCAAACGAAACGCAGTGTAACAAAAACCAACTTTCGTGCGGTCACAAAACTATACACCTTATTCAAACTACATTGCGTTTTATGTTGGAATTTGTTTCTACAAACGCAACACCAACTTTGCATTGCGTGCTCCGCAACAGTAAAGGAACGTAATAGTTATAAGACGGCACTAGTTGGCACTGTGTGTCACTTGCTATGGGAATGGTAAAATAAATGACCTTATTATTGTATATAGGTAGACAGTAAATACTAACTGGGACCGCGGTTCCACCTGTATTTTCTTTTAATTTTAACGAAAAGCCTCTTAATTATATATTTTTTCAGAATTCTTGTAACCTATCTCTTTGCTTAGGGACAGTAGCCAAAAATCAAAAGTTAGCATTTTCTGATAAGTATAAACGGGACATATTCGAGTCATGGCAGTATGCGTTACGTCACTGCAAGCTTTTTTTTTCAGGGTGGGAAATCATCAAATGACCCCTCCCGCTCTGGGTGGAGCGGAAGGGAGTGTCAGACTCTTACTGACTAAAACCCATACACTGGGTTTCTGATTTAAGAATTTGAAGTTGAAAACTTGTGAAACTGAACTGTAGCATGAAATAAAAAAAACTGTGCGAAAAAGTAAGAAATTTCGAGTTTCGCGGTTTCATTTTCGAATAATAGTGTTACAGCCAAATTAGACCGATTTTAAATTTTCCATAGAAACAGAGATTTCCAGTTATCTTTTTTTAAATAACACATTTCTAAAATGTTCTTAAGTAACTTTTTAGACCTCTGTCTCTGTCTGTCTGTGTTTAGTTTCATTAAAATCGGTTCATTCATTTCGAAAAACAAGGGTTTGAAAGTTTTTATAAAATGCCGTATGTCGTAAACGCTCTTCATAAAAATATTGAGCATCATTTCGAACAAGGTACAGCCGGCCGATTCTGTAAAAATCTCAACGTGAATATATAGTTGATGTAAGTGTGTTTTTGCTAGGAATTGACACTATTGACAGCTCACTTCACCTAAGTTTTCACGGTGAGATGGTTACAAAATCGCACTGCAGGTAATGAAGGTATGAATACTTTAAAAGAAGAAGCAGTTTATATACACATACTATTTCCATGCCTCTGACCTTTTTGACATAAGAACTCAATATTGTACTGAGCATCTGTCTTCCACTGAACATACCTAGGCCGGCTTATAACTGTGATAGCGTGTCTCTAAACGAGATAATTAATCTACTATGATCACGCTAATGTCTAAGATTTGTGATTACAATGTTAGGATTAACGCAAAGAAAAATGTGTCTACTATTCGT
Source organism: Luperina testacea (assembly GCA_927399505.1). Lineage (NCBI taxonomy): Eukaryota > Metazoa > Arthropoda > Insecta > Lepidoptera > Noctuidae > Luperina > Luperina testacea. Next base: position 2,047,390 of record OV656762.1, on the reverse strand, counting down.
CTGATCGAAAGACATGCACTACCGTTAACCTTCCTGAAAATACAAGATTCTATCGTTGCCGAGAACCATGAAGTTCTATGCTTGTCAAATCTAACAAAATATCCAATCTAAAGTCAAGACATATCGTTAATCAAACTATTTACCTACTTAAATTCAAATTTTTATCACTAAGGGCGGGTTACTTCACATCCACTTGACGCACGCGTAAACGTCAAAAACGGCGCTAACTATCGTCAAACCAAAAAAGGAGTTGTTACAAATTACAATTACAAAATTATGGCCTTGCCGTACGTCAAATAATAACGAGTACGTAATCGTTGTTATTTAACGTACGTGTGTTACGTTAAGCAACTGTTTGAAACAACCAGCCAATACTCGTTCAAAATGCCTATTCCAAATTAGTACCTGCCTCCGTAAAGGTGGTAAAGGTAAGTCTGCTCCAAAAGTATTTAATTAAAATATAAGCAAATTTCAACTTCGTATTTCGCCACTTTCCCAACAATTTATTATTTGAATAATACTTTATAAAATTATGATTGAAAATCATCGACGAAAATTTAGGATTAAATTAACCTCTATTGTTAAATGAAAGACTAGTTTAAAGTGATTTAAAATCACAATTTCGGATTAAAGTATTCAAAACACTCAATAATTTGTAAACGGCACTACAAATTGGCATCCATATATCTGTATTTTTTCTGACCTATTATGACATCAAATATTGTCAATCACCAATTATCATCAACTAGCAGTTTCCCGCGGTTTCACCCGCATAAGGTTCGATCCCGTGGGAATATCGGGATAAAAAGTATCCTATGTCCTTTCCCGGGAATCAAACTATCTCTATACAAAATTTCATCTAAATCGGTTCAGCGGTTTAATTGTGAAGAGGTAACAGACAGACAGACACACTTTCGCATTTATAATATTAGTATGGATTACTACATTTTTATCAGATACATTTTAGAACAGGCCGTACATTGTAAAACGTAGAACACTATGCAACCGGTAACTAATTATCATTGTCCGAATCATTAGCGCTAATCACAGCAGTAAACCAGGATCTATTTACGTCTAGATATGGTGCAGCAGACATCGAATTAGCTGATATTGGACCGTGAAATTAATTTTCTAGTGGATTTTGGTCCCAGCGGGGTGATGCGTTAATATGCAAGTTACTGTTCGTTCCACACAGTTTGCCTAACGTAATTGACTAGCTAGAAATACCTACCAGTATTAGTGGATAACTAACTTAGTTGCTATAAAAACATTTTTTTAAGAGCACTGACGTGACCCAGTGGTAAAGGCCGCGGCTTACGAGTTGTACGTGGAAGATTGGAACCAAACAGGCGCTTTACTTTATGTAAATTACTAGCAGCGCCCCGCGGTTTAACCCGCGTAAGTTTCGATCCCGTGGGAACATCGGGGTAAAAAAGTATCCTATGTGTTAATCCTGTTAAAGGAAATGTTCTATCTATGTGCCAATTTTCATCTAAATCTGTTCAACAGTTTACGCGTGATTGAGTAACAAACATCCAAACATCTTCACAAACTTTCACATTTATTATATTAGTAGAAAGTAAGGTAGGACATCATTTTTTTTTCAGGATGGGAAATCATCATATGACCCCTCCCGCTCTGGGTGGAGCGGAAGGGAGTGTCAGACTCTTACTGACTAAAACCCACCCGTGTTCCTTCCTTAGCCCTTTATGTTCCGGGCCAGCGGTAACCCTTTCGGACAATCCCGCTGAGGGTAGGATATCATCACACTGCACTCAAAACGGTGTTGGAAAACATCGTGAGGAAACCGGCATATTCTTTTTTTTTTTTTTTTTTTTTTTTTATTAGCCTATGCTGTCCCACTGCTGGGCAAAGGCCTCCCCCAAATCCTTCCAGGAACTCTTTTCCCGTATTCTAAAACCAAAAAATCGACGACGTGACATATAACAATCCACATTGTGCCCGCGTGGTGGATTACGGTCCACTCCCTCTCACCGAGAGGAGAACTGTGTCCCAGCAATGGGTATATTAATTATTCCTAGAAAGAAAACTACTTAATTTACATCCAAACCGGTGCTGGCAGCTACCCGAGCTGACCATCTACTCTTTTTTTATCCTACTCGATATAACATAGCGTTTATCTCGTAATATACTGTATGCCAGTAACTTGACACACAATCGTGAGGTTCTGCTTCTAGGTTGAAACCTCTACAATAGGTAGGTATCTCCGGTAGCATCTAGTAACTAACCAAGATGTTCATAAAAATGAACAGTCATAAAACTAAAGCAATATTTTCCCCAACTAGTAGATACATTTATAGACAAAATTTAACAATCAAAATGTACTGTTGAGAGTTTTTTTTTATTTATTATAAGGACTTTTACACATTGTGTATACCAGTCCCATTATACCCTAACCACATCAGGACTGCCAATAGCTTATATTAAAAAATATTGTAATATTAAAATTTACTTCGATGCCATTAATTCAAACAGACACTTTGCTACTTTAGAATTGGGTTGACTAAGAATCACATTGAATGTGCCAACATCCAGTCTGTTTAATTCAAAGGCATTTGCTAGACATGTTCTCCCAGACTCAAATCGAACACATTCCAGCAATAAATGATATAGATCCGCACAGACGCCACAATCTTCACAGTTTGGTGAGTCAATTTTCCTTTTTTCGACCTTCTAAATAATTAATAATAGCAACGCAAGAATAAACCATCGAGTCTGCATATTATTCATACGATGTCCTATCAAATTATTTTAATAATAACATGCTCACGTTACAATATGCTACAGCTACATTATAATGACATCGCACAAACAGCAGCATTCATTGCTGCATAACTGTGGTTTCATGAATGAATGGGACATTTGCAGTGGTCAATGCAAAACGAACTATGAATATATACAGCACACGGCATTAATACATTAATGGTTATGTAAAATGCCATGAATCTGTATGCAATGCATTCAATTTTAAAACATAAAAATATTTAGCCGTGTTGCTATTTACTGAGAACAGATTGTTCCATTTTGTGCGGAATTCTGAATTATTGAACGGCAATGCAATGGGAAATCCAAAAATGAACGCGCGCCGGATTGCATTACTCGATTGGCAAACAATCGAAATTAGTGAAATTCGTTACATTATTGCACTGGCTGGTATTGTTGTTGTTTACATTACCTACTACATGTTTTACTGGATTTGTGTAACCAAATAGTGCTGAGTTTTCTACGGTTTGTAGGTACTAAAAAGTTTAATCATTTTTACATTTCCATTTATCAGTCACTTTAGTTGTAGAGCTCTGACAGTTGCGAGTTTTTTTACGACGCATTATTTTTTTAATAATTTCTTTAATCATAAGGAGGGAAAAAGGGTTAACAATGCATTATTTACATAAGCTAAAGTATATGCTCGTTTTGTGAAACCCAAACTAGGACATGTCCTGTATCTCAGATGACATTTTTCATGTACGTGATTATCAAACTATAATAAGTAACCAAAGTTACCTTTATCTATTCTAGTAACGTAGCCAGGCCTTCAATTTCAAACAGATCCTAAACAAATACACATTATAAAGACAGCCCTGTTACCAGCCAATAAAACCTTCATCGACCTTCGCAGAACTTTCCCTTAAAAAACGAAGCAAGTCATTAAATATGAATTAAATTTTAATGTCACAAAGTCCTGACATCGCTACATTATCAAGGCAAACACGGGTGAATTTACAAACATATTTCTGTGACAGCCTGTGAATGGCACACGCCCAGATACGCCGTGGTAAAAACCTCCGACTCCTTGTAGGGTGTGGTGCAATTCATAAGATGTAGCGGAAAATTATTAACTTTGATTTAAAAAAATATTTTGACTCAATATTTTTCGTGATGGGGAGAGATACTGCTAGCTAGAGCACACCTTTTTCCCATCCTTTCGCATCCCAATTGTTTAACACACTTTTAAACACAATTCTATATTTTTGTTAAATCCGTAAATGAATATGTATATGTTAAAAATTCGTCTGCTTGACAACGTACATAGCGTTTTGAATATTGCTGAATTGTCATAGCATCAGCATTGCAAGAGTACTGCACAATTACCCCGCTGAGTAAGCGAAAGTAATGTTTAATTCAAATTGACGCATCGTTACTTACTTTATCGAATGACTGTGATGTCAATCACGCGTATTACAAACAGTACATACCTGAAACAATAACATAAGAAAGGTTAGATTTAAAACAAAAAATTACTAAGTATAGTAAATAAGAAAAAGCGAACATTCTAAAACCTATGAATAACTTTCAGTTATTACGAACCACCTGAAAGTGACTTGGTTTGAAAAATTACGCAAAACTTCGGAAAACGCCTGAATATCACAACATCGCTTTTTGCCTACACCTTGCACCAAAAATATTTCGTAAAAAGAACGTTCGCGTGAGTCCCACCATTATCTAATTTTGTGCGTGAAAAGAAAGAGACGCGGCACGACTCCCAGCCGACGACGACACGACTACTGCCGAGGACTACACGACTACAGCCGAAGACGACGCGACTCTTTCAAAGATAAAATAGATGCCCTTTGATCTATTATAATTATTGCTCATGATGGATATTATTTACTACTTTATGCAAGCTCGTTACATTCACTACTTGTTGAGAGTATATTGTTATATTTTTGTTTGATAAGGATTATTTTAGTTTTTATTGGGTCAGCGATTCCGTTTGCGTAGGGTAAGTAGTATGGAACCAAATAATATTCCATGTTATATTTTTTACAAAAAGACTAAGACGAAGACTCCCAAGATCCATATATGTTTGAAACATTCATCTGCTCGACAACGTAAAGAACTCAACGAATTTTGTCGAATTGTCAAATTGAAAGGCATTGCAATAGTGTGTTACGTAATTACCCCGCTGGTATAGTTTAAAATGATTTTATTTTAAACGAAAGCCTACACATGGTGTTCTAAACACATGTTTTAAACGAAGTAATAGCACGGACAGGTGAAGCGATGGGACGGGGTGAGTCGGGGGAACAACAAATTTCACACGGACGAAGTCGCGAGCGGAAGCTAGTACATGTAATATAATGTTGAGTTTCGACATGAGCGGCACAAAAGCAGCGAATTGAAACCTTTCTGGCAGAGTTCCGTACATAAGCACAGAAAAATGTGAACCATTTTGGCACGACCACTAATAATAGAACATACATAGGTTCGCCATGTTGAAATGACAAAGCAGGACAAAAGTAACTAGGATTTTTTTATTGTTACTGAATAGGCTGGCATCCTGAATTCTTGTTCATTTTATTGAAGCAATCGATTAGTGTTTAATTTTATATTTATTAAAGGTCTACACATACATATCAGGATCATACCCGGCTCGTAGGCCGATAGTGCACCGTCAAGGGTTCAAAAAATTACATACGTCCGTGTCCCGGCCGGCGCGGCGGCGACGAAGCTTTAGCGGCTGCCCTGATTTGTGTGGATATACCTTTAAACTAACTTTTAAGGTTTGAAAATGTTTCTCTAGTTATTAGTAAAAAAAGGTAGGTTCACTATTTCAGTTAATCTGTCTAGCCTTTTGCCAACTATGTTGGGGTCGGCTTCCAGTCTAACCGGATGCAGCTGAATACCAGTATTTTACATAAAGCGATTGCCTGTCTGGCCTCCACAACACAGTCAGGTAACACGATAACCCTTGATAAGACTGGTTACCAGACTTTCGGGCTTCTGGCGGCCTGTAACGACTTCTTATCAAAGTAGTGAAATATTAGTTAGCAAGGCTCACAGATTTTCAAAAAACATAGATGTTTTTATTGTCTGTGTAGATATGTACCAAACAATCCCAAAACATGCATTCTCACTAAACTTTACTGTCCATTGATTTCCTAATGATGCTTCCACACGTTCCACACACATATGCAACATGCGATCTAGTCATTGCTGTAATGCAACAATTCGCAAACAAATTCAGCCAATTTGGACGCGTAACTATTACGTAGTCTCACTCGTACGATCCAAACAATGACAACAGTGTTCTAGAAACATACGGCACGTTGTTCCAATGAAAATTCAGTTTTAGGAATTTCGAGGATTAGTGGTGACCCAGTGGTAACGGCCGCGACTTACGAACGCGATGAACCTTTCGGTCCCATCGGCCATCTGTTCTGCGAACAATGTGCCCTGCACACTGCCACTTAAGTTTGGCAATACTTCGGGCTATGTCGGCTACCTTGGCTCTCCTGTGCATCTCGTCACTGCATAGCACATTTAAATAATTCCACGGGTCCCTAAATTGGGGAGCATGTCATACGCACTGGGTCCTGATATTTGCACTGCTGTGGCCGACTGCCAACGCCGTGCAATAACCATACAAGAACTAATTTTAGTTTAATCTAAGTGCGTTTTTATAGCTTTGGTAACTATTTGATATTTGTCTAATGTTTTGCAGGCAGTTAAAGACATGCATAATCTGCATATAATTTTCCCACTGCTGGGACAGAGGCCTCCTCTCTTTGAGAGACAGTGGGCTGTAATCCACCACGCGGGCCCAGTGCGGGTTGGTAGATATCACTTGTCTTCGAATGTTTCATTCTAGGACACGCCCGGTTTCCTCATGATGTTCTCCTTCACCGTTTTGAGAGCAGTGGTGATGAAATTAGTTACATAAAGTAAAGCGCTTGCCTGGATTCGAACCCACGACAAGTATTAAGCGACTTCAAAAACGGAGGAGGTTCTCAATTCGGATGTTTATACAGATATATTTTTTTATGTATGTTCGGGCATAATTCCCTCATGTATAAACAGATTTGCAATTTTTTTTTTGTTCGGAAGAATTTTATTCCGAAATGGTACCATTTAATTTTCGTAAAGATCTGATGATGAGTTTCGGAGACAGACAACGGAACTCTTCAATAAATGCCAGCAAATCAACCGCGATTGCTGCTATAGCATATGTATGCATTGTTTACGCAATCACACAACTTAACATCTCGCCTGTACCCTTTAAAGGGGTAGGCAGATGTGTTCAATAGCTTCCTGTCACTGATATTCACATAGCAAGAAGTGTTATATGAATTTGTTTGGGGTAAGTAAGTACAACTAAAAAGTGAAAAATAAAAACTTCGGTGTTGTTGGTTTTGTATTTTCGTTTTATGACACCGACTTTCGAAATTAAAGTTATTTTTCACTTTGTAGTGTTTTTTTTAGAAGTCGGTTGTTTTTTTTTTGTAAAAAAGTTTTTTTATACCTAGTCTAATGCAGAATCAATATCAATCTGCCTGGGTTGGCAGATGACAACCCAGGCAGATTGATATTGATTCTGCATTATTATTGAGTCTAACCCGATGCAGCTGAATACCTGTACTTTACATGGAGCGACTGCCTATCTGACCTCGACGACCCAGTTACCGGGTAGCACGATAGGTCCTACCTCTTGGTTATCCGACTTTTTGGCAGTCTGACTACCCATAACGACTGTCAAAGATCTATGAAAGACAACAACGTGCTTTCCGAGGCACAAGGTGCTCTTGATATATAATGAATAGTCACCCATCCACGAATCGATCGCAGCAAGTGTAGCTTAACCTTCCATCGGCCCATGCGGCTGTTATTATTTTATCCACGAGCCCCTCTAAAGATTGAACATGTTATTGATAAACAATATGTGTATATTTTATGTCATCTTTTTAGGGTTCCGTGCCCAAAGGATAAAAACGGGTCTCTATTACTAAGGCTCCACTGTCCGTCTGTCACCAGGCTGTATCTCATGAACCGTGATAGCTAAACAGTTGAAATTTTCACAGATGATGTATTTCTGTTGCCGCTATAACATCAAATACTAAAAACAGCATAAAATAAAAAAAAAATTAAGGGAACCCCCATACAACAAACGTATTTTTTTCGGCGTTTTTGCCTTGTGGTACGGAACCCTTCGTGTGCAAGTCCGACTCACACTTGGTCAGTTTTTTTATTTGTAATGTGCGCTTTTTTTGTGCAGAGTAAACAATTTTTCTTTCTTTCTTTCTTTCTAAGTGCTAATTTTACAATACTAAATACACAGACATTTCCCTGCAAGTAGGTAAGCTTTTCCCTGTAAACAAATTGCCATACGTTATTCAACCCGAGCCTCATTTTTCAGAACACCTACTAAAACATTCACGTCGCGGTCACTTCACATAATAGGTTATTTAGAGAGACGTCTAGACATTTTATCCGATACACTTCTAAAGGTCGTTTGGGACATAAGATAATACATATTATTATTTGTTTATTTCATGTAAATATATTGCTTGTGTTTACCTAGGAGTATCAAATACGCTTTCAATTGGGTACTGTCTGGATAGTAGGTATGTTAATATTAGTTTTTTAACAAATATTTCCAGTAATATGCCATAACGTATTTCAAAAAGAGTAGATGCAAACATTGTTTATGTTTGCAACTACTCATTTTTATATATTACCTATAGAAGCACGTCACATTCTGTGAACATTATTTACTACCAAAATACTTCCAAAAATATAATTATACTGTTTGCAAAAGAGTTAGGTATGCAAGCAAAAAAAACGTGGCACTCCGGGAGTGCCGACAGAATTGAAAACTTGAACAATTACATGTGTATTTTGTGAATCTTCTTATAAACAAAACACGCGCGGTACCGGCTACGGCCATCCGTCTTACGAATTTTCGATCAGGTCACTTGTCCTGATGCGAGTTTAACATTTTTTACCCATTACAAAAAAAGTGTACAACGCCGCTAAAGAAGTTTTCACTTCAAAAATATTTTGCACTACGCAAATATTCGCACTTCAAACTACATTTGACAAAGCTATGTCAACAACGCTATCTACAAATAAGACGAACTACATGAAAAAAATATCAAGAAGCTAAATTTATTTCCCGAAAACCAAGCATCTCTAATTCTCTACGATAGCTTATTATACATCTGACAGTGCCTCCAACTCAGCTAGACATAGTTTAACTAGAAGTGCCTTCCTCACAATAGTTGACCGGGATAGGAATCGAAGTTACGACCACTCGATCGTTTGTCGACAAGCCTTTGGGCTATTGTCGCTTCACAAAGACCCGGTAGATATAGCTGGCTCTTTTGCCTTTATGAACTGCATTGGATATTCAGAAATGGGGAATAGTTTTATGGTGAATAGTTATGCACGGTATCTATTTTGTGCAAAAATGTTTTTGGCAGAAAAATGTTATTTTATTTTCTTTTTATTTTAAAAGTGGTCGAGATGAGTGAATAATAAAGTTCAAAGTCCTGACTGACTGATATATCCATGCACGGCCTAAACCGCTGGTCCTAGAGACATGAAATTTAGACAGTGTGTTCTTTGTGAAGAGTAGGTATCCATTAAGAAAGGTTTTTTCGAAAGGAAAGTTGTAAACAAGAGTGCATTATTAAACGCATATGTTGACTCCACGCTAAAATATGGCGTTCTGTTTTGGGGATATTCTCCTGATAGAGAAAATGCTCTTAGAGCCCAAAAAAGGTGTGTGAGAAGTATAACCGGATTTAAACCGACTGACTCATGCAAAGAAGTGTTTAGGAGGTTAAAAATGTTAACCCTGTCTTCATTATATATTTATTAAGCGGCAATAATGATAAAAGGCGATATAAGAAATCATTAAACATTCAGAAGTGCACGAGATAAAAATGTGTGTTATCCGGAATTAGGTGTAGAACAGTTAAATTTAAATCTAGTATATTTGGAATGGGCCTAAAAATTTATAATAAAATACCAAACTGTACTAAAAGTATTTCAGTCATCAATATCTTTAAACTTAGGCTCAAGGAATTCTTGATAGGTAAAGCGTACTACACAATAAACGATTTTTTTAATGACAATAACTTGGATTAATGTATTTTGTTTAATTGATAATGTATGAATATTGAATGTATGAGTTTTTATTTTAATGTATAATTTGACTAATGTATAATTATTTTTAATGTAAGTATAATATTTTAACTAAAGCATATTAATTTTTATAATATTTTCTAAGGTGTAATTTGATGAATGCAAAGAGTGACTAGACCAATTTTTAAGAATGTTTAATAATAATAACGTAATAGAATATTGTACCCCTTATAGGTATGTTACAGTAATACTATTATAACAACTTTAAGATCTTTTTCTACATGTAACAAACAATATAACTAAGAGGGTGAATGGGGGGTTGAAATTTCACGCGGACAAAGTCGCGGGCAGAAGCTAGTTGATTATATTTCATTTTTTAGTTTACCAAAAAGAGCCAGCAGTCTTACCCAGTAACTGGGTTGTGGCGGTCAGATAGACAGTCGCTCCATGTAAATATACCTTCCTATATATTATTTTTAATTAGTCAACCTAATGAAAAAGGTGTTTGCTCTCCTATTTTATATATTCTCAAGGGTAGAAAAACAGCTGTTTCACATATCAAACCATCGTTAAAAATAACCGGTTACGATGTGAAAACAAAACCAGTCGATATCTCTCCTACGGTTATTTTACTATGAATATTTGACACAGTCATTACCGTAATAACCCCGTTCGAAGGAGTTATGAGAGCGAGGGGGGGGTGGGGTGTTCATTAAAATAATGACAACTGTAGTGTCCTTAACTGGTTAAAGCGAACTCTCATTAACGCTGGTCGAAAGAAAAATGTCGGTCAAGTCTGTTTTAATTTTTTTTTTGTAATTTTTAATGGTTAATTTGTGGTAGATAAAGACATTTTATGCACAAGTTATGGATTTTGCTACAGATAAAAAGATACTGCAAGAATAATATTCGTATAAGACCATTTCAATCACAACGATTACATGTCAAAAGTTTTTAGTAAGTGAAAGCCTAAACTTTCGAGACCTAAAGGTTCAATTATCTTCAAGCCACTACTCAGGAATGTTTTTATTTTAATTTTGCTTTTTTCTTATTATTTTTTAAGTTTTCTATGAGTGTGTTTAGTTTATGTTGTGATATTTCTGTGTGAGACCTAATAAATACTTTTTCTTTTCTTTCAGTAGGATTTTTTTTCTATTTAAAAAGTAAATACAGAACACATGGAACATGCTAAAAAGTTAAACAATTCACCATAACCCAAATTAAAAGCTTAACCATTCCAAAAATCTCAACAAAATTCTAACTACACAACAAAGAAGGTATAAAATAAACATTCTTAAACAAGAAAAACTAAAGTTAGTGTTTCTTGTTTGAGTTGACTTTTGGGTATGTTTCATTTAATCACATAAAAATAAAGTTAACTTGTGTTAGGAGTTCTCCTAACATAACTTGATATTATATTTAATTACATTTCGACTTTGACGGAACAAAATAACCTCCCTTGGTAACTTAACTAATTAACTTCATATTCAGGACATACATTTTCTATCCTTTCCCACGGTCAAATTACCGACAGTATCGATTTTACAGTATGACTGTAACATTTTAACTTTAGTTGTCAATTGCCATTGGTTGTTCATTTTGAGGTGCGTAGTCTATATCTATGCTAGTCTATTATCGATATTCCCACGGGAACGAAACTTATGCGGGTGAAACCGCGGGGCGCAGCTAGTGGATAATAAAGCTGAAGATTGTGTTTGTTTGAACGCGCTAATCTCTGAAATTACCTGTCCAATTTGAAAATTTTCTTTTGCATATGGAAGCCCAATTCTTGAGGAAGGCTACTTAAGGCGAAAGCGCCAGGGTAGCCCGCGAAATTCAATTTTTTTTAGGTTTTTTGCAATCTGCTGGTCAGTATTAAGTTGTACGTTGATTGATATATGATTCGCGGCCGTAGCAAATATGTATTTACAGAATTATAATCATTAAAGTCATCAACAAAACGATCTCTAAGACCACGTAAGTCTAAAGAATAACTGTTTCATGAAATCATCATTCTTTGGAGTTACGTGGTCTTAGAGAGTTGTGTTGATGAGTTTAATGATTATAATAATTCTGTAAATACATATCTGTTACGGCCGCGAATCATAAGTTGTACGTCGATCAAAATATGATTCGCGGCCGTAACAGATATGTATTAAGATACTGACCAGCAAATTGCAAAACACATAAGAAAATTTAAACATCATGAGGAAACCGACATGTCCTAGAACAAAAAATTTGATGACATGTGACATCTACCAACCCACATTGGGTTTACAGCCCACTCCCTCTTACAGAGAGGAGGCCCGTGTCCCAGCAGTGGGAACAAAGGCTGATTATGCTAGGAACCTCTATCTTTATAGGTATCACTCTATGATTGTTCTAATTAATAAAGCTTTAATGACAAACAGTTGTTATTAATAAAGATACGCATAGTAATGGTTCGCGTTGATATATCAAACCTAATCAGTCACACAGTGAATGGTTGATTGGTATATCAATCGTAAGGGACCGAATGCTCTACTCGTATTAAATGATAAATGATTTTATTTTGGTAAGTAGGTTTGCACAAACACTTTTACATGTCAATGATATTTTTTTTAACTAAATGAGGTCGGCGTTTCCTGACTGCTCTGAGAAGAAAAGCCGAAACAAACTCAGGGGTCACAGTCTCTTTTAAAGTCCAGACATAATCTTGGTCAGGTTATATGAAGACCACATGTAGATATCGATCTACATGTGGTCTTCATATAACCTGGTTCTTTCCTCAAAAGACCATCTCAGACATCGGTCTGAGATGGTCTTTTGAGGAAAGAACCACACAGATTGAGAGGACCTGCCCAGTCAGTGCACGTATTTGTCAGAAATCGTGCAGCTCAACTCAAAACTTACATTGTTCGGCGCACTGGTACTATAACTAGTAAATTGGAGCTTGAAATGATGTCTGATATTAATTCTTTACCGTTCAGCCTCTTTCGATAGTGCGATGCTTTGTTATGCTAATAAAGTTCAATGTCCACGACCAAACCATAATTACAAATCGCGAACTTACAACCTCCACAGAAACCATTTTCGATCCTATTTTGTACCTAAACAGTACAAAGGCAGGCAGTTCACGGTCGTCATTCTGTGAACAATTATGCTGAGTCGCGGGTCTGTTGTAAATTTCGTAATTACGCGCAGTGGCAGGCCGTACCATGTGGAACCTAACTGAGTAAAAAACATAAATCTTATTGTTATAAATGTAAATGTACTGGATGAGGCGCTTTGAAGGGTTCGTAAAGGCTGTCTGTATTCTTTTGAGTTTTGTGAATAAAATTCATAAAGATTCCAGTAATCTTTATGGTACATTTAGATGCGACAGGCAAAGCTGGAAATAGTAGTGAAAATATTTCTCGAAACATTATCTTAATCATTTTCACTAATATTATAAAGAGGAAAGATTTGTTTGTTTGTTTGAATTGAATAGGCTCCGACACTCCTGGACCGATTTGATAAATTCTTTCACCATTAGAAACCTACATTATTCTTGATGATATAGGTGATAACATAGGTGATAGGATATTTTCAAAAAGCTAGGGATCCGTGTGAAAACTTCGATAGTGTAACCCAAAAAAAATCCTTATATGGCGTACGCTGCGGAAACTGTTGGCAATAGAGCAAAGTGATGTACTACAATTTTATAGAAGACATCAATATCTATAAAAAAAAGTCTATAATACCATACGTCTAACTATTACATTTATGTCACAATAACCACTTTTCCATGTTAAAATATGCAATAGTAACGCCGAAAAATCCTTATATCTTATTTTTGTTAAATACCAATATCTACCCATGCGAAGCCGCGGCGGGCCGCTATAGTTATATACTAAATCAGAAAATATTGAATTCTCAATTTTTCCTAGGAGACTAATGTAGCTAAGTATTCAGTTGATTAAAAACGACCACGTCCACTTAATTAAAAAATAAATCACAAATAACTTGAAATTACCTTATAGAAATAAGTTACACATGACTATCCTGTCACTTTCTTTATGTAGCATAAGGTCCGGCACGGTTTCGGTACGGCGTAAGTATAAACCACGCCGTAGAAAAAACGTGTCTGTCAAAGTGTCAACAAGCTTCCATAGTGATCCTATTGATCTCACAACACTAACGACCGTGCCTACACACGGCGAAAAACCCTTGTTTTTCACGGCAAGAAAAACTTGTGTGTACGTACGGCTACACATCAAGCTATACATAACCAATAAAAGCTGAATTCTCATGAATTCACGAATGTACGAAAATCATATACAATGCGAGGTCAGCTCAAACTGGAAATGTATAACTTGATGTGTCGCCGTGTGTACAAAGGGCCTAAGACGTGGTGACCTTATTTTCCAATTAACAACATTATCATAAACAAAACTATCATAAACAACATTATCATAAACAACATTATCATTAAACCCTATTTTAACACACTCCAAATGAAACAACAAGACAGACTACACATTCCAGTAAACCTCAACATCTTAGTATTTACCAAAAATTCCTCGGAGCGCAGTTGACGTAATTGCGCAGTGCCATGCGACCGCGACTCCATTCTCGTCGATACTATGTTTATAGCGATAAGCCTCTAATTCCCGTTATTAAGCGGTAATTAAAGGCTTATCTGCCATTTAGATAAGAAACATACGAAATTGATATGGGAGAATAATTTGTTTGCGGTAAAAATGTTGGTAAACGGTGCGAGCTTAGTCGTCGATTGAGAACGGCGGGGTAATCGCGTAACGCACTATCAGTAGCAATGGTTCATTTTGATAGTTCAACAACATTCATTGCGTTATTTACGTTGCTGAGGTCGATCAATCAGGTTAAGCTACGATTGCTGCGGTTGGTCTGTGGATGGGTGTCCATCTTTACATACCGAGACCCCTCTGTGACTCGGAAAGCACGTCATTCGTGGATCTTTGACAGTCTGAAAATCTGACAACCGTCTTACCAAGGGGTATCGTATTACCCAGTAACTGGGTTGTGGAGGTCAGTTAGGCAGTCGCTCCATGTAAAATACTGGTATTCAGCTGTATCCGTTTAGACTGGAAGCCGACCTCAAGATAATTGGGAAAAGGCAGGCAGATGATAAGAACATAGCATCACGCCCATTTTATCCGAGGGATTAAGCAGAGGTGTAAGTACTGTAGAGGTTATCTATGTAGCCCTACATTAAGCAGTACAGGCTGGTTATAATTGCCGGTGTGTTCCATTCGGACGTTCAAGCAAGTATCAAATACCTTATTTCAATAAATAAGGTATTTTTGTTTAGTAAAGGAAGTGCTAGAAATAACATGTCATTGTAAAATCGTTAATATATTTTATCCAAGTCAAAGCTTTTTAATTATATTGTGAAGCTGCCATCTGGAGTTTCACTGTACCTATGTAGGTACAGACGCCAGCACATCAAGCTACTACAATCTGCCAAATTTCTTTAATATATTTTCAACTTTATCGCTGAAGTATAAGGTACAGAGTTGGTTGGGAAATTTTTACAGTTCCGGGTAGCTTGATGTGCTGGCGTCTGTACGTCCACATTTCGCCTTATATGCGAGTCTGTTGCCTATTACTGATAGAGATTGCCTGTATTGGTATTTCTTAGTCGATTGATTAAGATTAGAGACTTGAATATGGTAAGTAGGATAGATTGGATGCGTGTAGGAGCAAAATATTGTGGCGAAATATAGTGTTTTATGTAGGTTTTGTCTGTGATAGTCAGGCTATATTTTAAACGAACTTTTGTTGCGGCTTTGCCCGCATGGAGGTTAGGATTATTTTACGGGAACGTACCTACTATCGGGAAAAAGATAAAAAGCAGCCTTGATCCCACCATGCATTCGCGATTTATTTGCCAAAAATGTAAACAAATATGAATTAATGGAAAAATAACTTTAATTCCAACACAATAAAGTTCAGTTTACGCTACAATTTCAAACATTTCTATAACTTTATCAATAGTGCTAGTCACTGTGAAATCAACTTAATAATCATTTAAATAAAGTTGATATTTGTTTAGCTTGAAATGGGTGGGGGTGTACAAAACTGCCCACTTTTACTTTAACCCATGTTATGATCTACCTATGCACCAAATTTCATAAAAATCCGTTCAGCAACTACGCCATGATAAGGTAACAGACAGGCAAGGTTAAAAGCCGCCAAACCTTTGCTTAGACATCAAAAAATACAACACAAAAAGAAGAGCAATTTTTGTTAAAATGTTATCGAGTTTATTCATTGAGAGAGTAATGAGCACATGCTTGTCAATCGATAGCGATGTGCCCAAGTTCATAAATCATTTGTTCACGTGACTTAAAGCTGAATAAAAAGATAGAAAAAAGTGGAAAGTAAAAACTTTTTTACAAAAAAAAAACAACCGACTTAAAAAAAACACTACAAAGTGATAAATAACTTTAATTTCGGTAAAGTTATTTATCACTTTGTAGTGTTTTTTTGTAAAAACGTTTTATTTTCCACAATTTAGTTGTACCTACCCCATACAAATTCAATTACACAAGTGCATTGAAAAATTGAAGACACCGACTAGAAGAATCATCAAAATTCGCATAGAAATGCCGGAAATGCAGTACATTTATGCATATAACTTCGTACCTACTTAAGAATAATTACCGAATTTATTATATACTACAACCTTCCTGAAAGCATGTAGATGACTAATGAAAGAATTATCAAAATTACTTCATTCGTTTTTGAGAAAATCGCGGACGTACAAACATACATACGTACGTACATACGGGTCGAATACAGAACCTCATTTTTTGAAGTCGGTTAAAAATAACCTTTTTCCTTAAAATAAAGGGTTCCATTTTGATTGGGGTACAACAACGTACTAGACAGAGGTTACGTGCCACTGAACATGGCTCCTAAAACATATGATAAGACCCGACACGAGAATTATTTAGATAGCCAAGCGACGTATCTCGCACACGCTACATTTCTCCTTGAAAATCTGTCTCGTTCACTTCGCCTTATATTATGTAGGTTCAGGTACTGTGAAGTCTAGACTTGCGTACGTAAATGTTATTTTACTTGAGAATTTATAAACGGATAGAAAATGTCACTGGTTTTCTCGGAATCTGTTGGAGTTTTGCAAGGTTCGTCAGAGTGGTTTTTATGAAAGAGCTTGGTTTTCGTGTACATTTTTGGAATAATATATAAACAGTTAAATAATAAATGGTAGGCAGGTACCAGCACCGTGAATGCGTAACACACTTTCAACTACGATCTGAATGATTTTGAAGGATATTGCTAATCCATTGCTTTATAATTATGGTCGAAAAAAAATTCTGCTCAGCAACGTAAATAACGATTGCGTTATTTACGTTGCTGAGCAGAATTTTTTGTTGAACTGTCAAAATGGAAGCTACTATTAGTGATTTACGCAATTACCTGCCCGCACGTTTAAAAAATGTTTTCGACACTTTTTGCCAAAATTATGAAGCTTAAGCATCACGGTCACCCATCCACGGACCAACCGCGGCAAGCGTAGCTTTACCTGACCGGTCGATCTGTGTTATTATTACTTAGCCACAAGCCCCATTTGTTTTAAATAAAATCATAAGCTCATTAATGTGTTTTCAGACCGGTGGGACTCTCCTCTCCTGCAAAGGTGGATAAGTGTTCAGACGCACTTATCCAAAACTTAATTATTGTATACTAATATTAGGCTAAGTTATACTACTACTAACATAATATGGATGCTAAATCTGAAATAAAATATTTAAATTTGAATTTGAATTTGAATTAATTAACTCGATAAACTAAAGCTCCAGATTATTAATCCATTTTATATTATACTAGCTGACCCGGCCACGCGTTGCTGTGGCTAACGTTTTTGTGCAATAAAATAATATTGCGATTATAAATGGAGATGTGAGCTATCCTATCTTTCAAGTTGGATCAAACTGCACAGTGCACACGGTGTAGAAATTTGATTAAAATCGGTTAAGTAGTTTAGGAGTCCATCGCGGACAAACATCGTGACACGTAATTTGATATTATAAATCAAACAGTATGTTTACAAAACATATTTCACAAAAAATATCCATTTGACTATACTTACTACCAATTAATTATAAATGGAAGTAAACAAATGATACCCGTATAATATCAAATATCAGGGCTCATAATCACAGACGATCATATACATCAAACTCAATGTTTTGATAGTAAAATTATTTAACCAAATATACACCAACTTACGACGAGAATAATGATACAACGACAACAATATCATAATTATGTATTATATATGTGACCATAAAAGCTTAAGGGACCGACGGAGCATGCGTAGTTCATACAAACTTAATACCAAAATAATTTGTATATCTAACACATTCTTAATGTAGTGTGTATTTATTCCGATTGGATTACAGAATATCTAGGTTCCCAAATATATATTTTGAATGGACACTGATTTAAAGACGAGTTATGAGAAAAATAAGTTTTTTATAGAAATTTTAAATACGTCATATCTCCTTTTTATATCAGAGTCCTTTCAAAATATATATTTGGGAACCTAGATATTCTGTAATCCAATCGGAATAAATACACAACTCCTTATGAATATGTATGATTTACAAATTATTTTGGTATTACGTTTGTATATCTTTGAACAATTCGTAATATCAGCGTGTACATTATTCAATTTCTAAATCATCATCATCATCTCAAGTATGTTAGGATCAGCTTCCAGTCTAACCGGATGCAGCTGAATATTTTACAAGTAGTCAGCATTTTACTTGGAGCGACTGCCTACCTTATCTCCACAACCCCGTTATCCCTTGGTACAAGTGGTTGCCAGACTTTCGGGCCTCTGACGACCCGTAACAACTGTCAAAGATACACGAATGACAGCCAGGATCAACGGCTTAACATGCTTTCCGAGGCCCAGGTCTCAGTATATAAGATGGTCACCCATCTACGGACTGACCGCGGCAAGCGTAGCTTAACCTGACCGATCCACCCGTGCGGCTGGTATTATTTAGCCACGAACCATCATCATCTGCCTAGTCTTTTCGCAACCATGTGGGAGTCGGCTTCCAGTCTAACAGAATGCATCTCGAATAGCAATATTTTATTCTAGCTGCATCCGGTACGTAACCAGAGCCAATTTCTAAAAAATCTCATTAATAAGTTCACAACATAATAATAATTAATTACCATGGAAACATGGTAATTAATTACCTCTACCAACCAACAGATTTGTTATGAAACTACATACTTACAACAACTCATGTTGTTAATATCCCATAAACGGAGTCCGGCCACGCACACCCTTTACATAATCTCTTAATCCCCTTTTTCGAAACCCTCAGAGCTACCCTTTGCCCTCGCTCTTCTTTATTCCATCTTATATCCGGTCCCAACTTACTGTGTCAACAAAAACGCAAAGTTTTCGTGACACAATGAGATTATTTTTCTATTAAACTGGGGTTTTAAGTAGACTCTTATACTATAAAACAATTTCGGGTTAGTTACACCATTTGTAACTCAAGAACGGCTGGACCGATTGTTATTATCATTGATTTTTTAGATTTGTCTCCGCTCCGAATAGCAGAATAACTATTAAAACTTGAAAAAAATATAATGAAGAAAATTAATTTTCTCATACATTCGTTCTTATTGATTCTGAGGCGGTGTGAAGTTCGCCGGGTCAGTTAGTTTCAAATAAAATATAATACTATAATTAAATTAAATAAATTTTATCAAATGACACACTACGCCAATATAGCCGTGTTATAGCCATTTCATAAAACTGTCAAAAAATGACAGTTGTGATTTGAATATACGGACAATTTAAGTAGTATAGTCCTTTTCTACTCCTCAACGCCAAACTATACTCAAATCAATACAAAGTACCTACACATAGAACTCAGGCAAGCAACCTGCCGTCTCCCTCAGGATCTCGGATACTATAAAATATACTTAGTATAAACTCTAGCCCCTACGGCCGCCCCTTACAAAATGGGTTATTTTAATCCCTACCCTATGCTTACATGTGTTATTTATTATTCTGTTTCTCGCAAATTGTAAGTCTTCATTTTGTTACTAAGGCGAAAGCGCCAGGGTAGCCCGCGAAATTCAAATTTTTTTACGTTTTTTGCAATTTGCTGGTCAGTATTAAGTTGTACGTTGATTAATATATGAATCGCGGCCGTAACTAACATGTATTTACAGAATTATAATCATTAAAGTCATCAACACAACTCTCTAAGACCACGTAAGTCCAAAGAATAACTGTTTCATGAAATTATCATTCTTCGGACTTACGTGGTCTTAGAGAGTTGTGTTGATGACTTTAATGATTATAATTCTGTAAATACATATTAGTTACGGCCGCGATTCATATATTAATCAACGTACAACTTAATACTGACCAGCAAATTGCAAAAAACGTCAGAAAATTTGAATTTCGCGGGCTACCTTAGCGCTTCCCCCTTAAGGAAAATATTATGTTTATTTTATTATTTTTGGAATAGGAAGAAATGTAATACGGAAGAAATGAAGAAATGAAAATACGAATAAATTTCGAGTTCGAAATGCACGTCTTTTGTCAAAAGTTTCCTTGACAACATGATTAAGCTCTGGTACGCACGCGCACGTTATTCCCGCGCACTGGATTTTCAACAGACTGCTTAGCGCTGAGAGTGGAAAATCAAACAGTGTTTTTTTGTCGCGCTGGGATGCGCGCTGTTGAATTCTAACCGCTCGGCTTACCACGGAGAGTTGAAAATCTAGTGCGCGATAAAATCCCGCCGCGATGTTTTTACGTCTGTGCGAATGTCGGCTTTGGCCGTTGCTTTTTTCATGTAGGGTCTTTTGAACCGTTTATTAATTACTAGCTGCGCTCCACGGTTTCACCCACATAAATGTCGATCCCGTGCAAATATCGGGATAAAAAGTACCCTACATGTTAATATAGGGTGTCAGCTACCTCCATACAAAATTTTATCACTATTGGTCTAGCCGTTTGACGGTTTCACGAATAAACATTACATACAAACAAAATAAATAACCTCCCCGCATCGAAAACACATGGTTAGAGGTTGTTTTAAATAATTAAACCTCGTAATGTTTCGCTTTATCGAGGACAACAGCTTTCGAAGCCAGACCTTGTCGTTTAAATAAATAAATAACTTTCTTGTTAATAAAGAATAAACATATTAATATAATAATCATAAACTTTAATCTAAGAGCAGTGGTGACCCAGTGGTGACGGCCACGACTTACGAGTGGTAGGTTCGAATCCAAACAGGCGCTTTACTTTGTGTAAATTATTTCATCACCACTGCTCTCGAAACGGTGAAGAAAAACATCGTGAGGACACCGGCGTGTCCTAGCATGGAAGTATAATTTAAGTCTGTAATTCACTACACAACATAGACAGACAGTGTAGCAGTAAGCCACTGCAACATTTGACCAAACAATATAATATAATTGAATACTGAGAACCATGTTCATTCCACATCCCACTGCAGAAACACTCAAACTTAACTCTTAGCAACAAGGTAACAGCAACAAAATTATACACGAACTAATTAATCCTCGTTTAATGGACTGCAGTTTTAGTCATTATAATATTACATATTGCTGTATATCTTATTAGGGACCAGATAGACTCTAGCGTAATGAAACTCTAGGAAAACCACAAACTACAAACTCGTACCTGACATAAAGGATGAGTAGGTACACCGACAATGTTTCATTCATAGCGGTGTAAGTTATGAGATTCTAGCGCTGTAGTGGGACATGTAGGTTACGGATGCATGAGTGAATAAATGTATTAATTCTTGGATGTGGGTCTCCCCTTGTTTCATCGAAAAGAAATTGCCAAATTATCACTTCCCAAACAATTTTCCGCATAGTTTCATTTGCCAAATAATTACTTAGCAAATAAATTTTTAACAAAAAATTGTAACGCAAACCTAATTTTTGGCAAGTGAACGTTTAAACAATAACTTGCTTACCAACTAGTACTTTTACCAATTTAAATGTAGTAAAATATTTCAGTAGTTTCTATTTGCGCCTCGGGCAAATTAGTCGTGTGTACGAATACGCTAATTACCGGTTTTGCGTTAAGAACTTTTTCGATCGTAACCGAGCCGCCGCGATCGGCCGGTCGGCGGTTCGATCTAATATAAGTAATCTATGTATAACTGCGGGAGTAATGACGTATTGTTAGATGAATGTAGTGATACACAAAGGGAAGACTCAGAGGATATAACACACTTGGATATGGAGGTGCCTACACAACTAGAGAAGGGAAATATAGAAGGGGATGATAACAATAATTTTGGGAGAAAGAGAGATAGGGAAGATGACTCATCCGGAAGTTGGACAACGGTAAATGGACTGGGGAAGAGAACCGCTAGAAGACAAACTCCAGTTCAGGAGATAAGCTGTAACTATGAAGAAGGAACAGTTGAGATATGCGTATACAACAACGAGAAGTTTCCGAAACAATTTGCATTAGCCAGACTATTTAAAACTAATGACATAGTCGGTATAACACGCGTGAAATATATTAATCCGTATAAATTAATAATCACTTTTGATAATGAATCTCATGCCGGAAAAATGATGAACTGCAAAGTATTTAAAGAAATGGGTTGGCGTTCACAAAAATCATGGGAAGTCGCAGTGTCATACGGGATTATCAGAGATATAGAATTGGATATTTCAATTGAAGAATTTGTCACCAATGTCTCGTGTGATGTGGAAATTCTGTCAGCAATACGTCTCAACCGTAGATTTAATGATACTGACGATAAAGGAGTTACCTCTAATGGATGGATTGCAAGCGAGTCTATACGCATTTGTTTTAAAGGCGCACATGTACCCTCCTATGTAAATATATACGGTATGAGAGCCAGAGTCGAGAGATACATTTTACCTGTAACTCAGTGTTCTAAATGTTGGAGATATGGACATATTGCAAAGATGTGTACGTCTAGTAAAGTTAAATGTCCTAAATGTGGAGGCAGTCACGACAATTGCGATAAAACTACATTTATATGTGTAAATTGTAAAGGTAATCACTTAGCCCTAGACAAGAAATGTCCTGTTTATTTGAAGGAAAAAAGGTTACGTGAGTTAATGAATGAATTTAATTGTACATACCGCAAAGCGCTGTTATTATATGTACCTGCATCTCCTCCCCCTACCTTTCTGATTGAAACTATTGATGTGAGAGAGAACAAGAATCTTACAAATACACTAGAAAGTAACCCAGTACAATTAAATGAGGATCAGACAACGTATGCCGATATAGTTAAAACACCTGTCATAATACCTGGGCAACAGCAGGCTATTAGTTCGCATTCGAAACGGGAATCAAAACAGAAAACAGCACATCATAAAAAACGGTTGCAGTGTCGTCCGTCCGCGACCGCGACCACTGGCGTTATGGATTGGGATTCGGAGGTGTCGTCTACTACTTGCGTGAGTGAAGAACTAGAAACATCGTCACACACAGATAAACCAAAGAAGTTAAGTGAGCATAATAGAAATAAGTCAAGCGATCATAAGCCTAAAGATACGCTATCTGGTAATTTTATAAGTAATATTACAAATATACTTCTGAAGAAAGATTCACTTAAGAATAAAATAAACAATGTGGTAAAAATAATAGTAGAATGGTTGATAATACTTGTGGTTAATAAATTTGCCAGAAAACTCTCTTGTAAGTAAACTTATTAATGGATTGTCATAATAATTCTCTCGCTTTTAATATTGTACAATGGAATGCACAAAGTCTGCGGCCGAAATCAACATTGTTCGAACAGTTTTTATATAAAGATAAGATTTATATTGCCGTTATCAGTGAAACGTGGTTTGAACCAGACAGCCACTTTAATTTGAATGAGTATAACCTTTTCAGATCGGACCGTTATGACGGTTATGGGGGGGTAGCGGTTATTGTACATAAATCAATTAAAGCGCAATTGCGTAATGTAGATAATTATAATCCAGGTATTGAATTCTTGTGCATTCAATTGTTGAATTGTCAGTATATTGAGAATATCGTTGCTGTTTACTGTCCTTCAACTGTTCGTACTTTACCAAGGGATTGGGATAATATATTTTCGATAGCAAATAACAAAACTTTAATTTTAGGTGACTTTAACGGTCATCATTCCAACTGGTCATATAAAACCGATCAGCGTGGATCTCAGATATTTGATTCTATGATAGATCATGACTTTATATCAGTTAATGACGGTAGTCCGACTCGTATAAAATTAGTAAATAATGTTTTGCAACAATCCTCTCCCGATGTTTCTTTTATTTCTGTGGGGTTGGCTTTAGATTTTAGCTGGAAAGTTACAAATGAATCGTTAGGGAGTGACCACCTTATTATTAAATTATCCACCAATTTCAATGTTATTAAGCAAAACATACGTAAAAGAAATTTTAAAAAATCTAACTGGGAGAAATATGCTTCGTCTGTAGAAAGCATTCTCCGTGATTCAACCGCCCCGATAGATCCACAGTTGTGTTATGACTTCTTTGAAAATACTTTACAGAAAGCAGCAGATGCCCACATCCCTCAAATTGTTATTCCTCAACATATCAGCTCTAAATTCAAGCCAAAACCGTATTGGAGCCCTGACCTATCCAGATTAGTGGCATTACGACGTTTAGCGTTAGCAAGATTTAGGCGTAACCCTTCGCCTCAAAATTACGAACTATTGCAGGAAAACATTCAGGAATTGCAAAGGCAGACGCGTAAGGCAAAAGGTGCTAACTTTAGAAGCTTTTGTTCAAGTATCGATGCAACAACTTCTGCTAGTGATATGTGGAGCAAAATGAGATGGGTAAAAGGCCGTAAATCTAAATATCAACACGTTGATTCAAGTTTAGCAGAAATGCTTCTTAATGACCTAACGCCTGATTACGTTTCTCCCCCTGAACCCTGCTTTCAGTCCTGCAACAATAAATTAGAAGCTGCTATCTCTATTCATGAATTAGAAAATTCCATAAAATCAAAAGATACGGCACCTGGTTGTGACGAAATTTCTTTTTCTATGGTCAAGAATCTTCCAGCCATCGGTAAACTATTATTACTTTCTCTGTACAATAAGTTTTACGATTCTAGTTGTGTTCCAAGACAATGGCGCAATATTCAAATAATTCCTATTCCTAAACCAGGACGGATTTCTGGATTGTCATCTTCTCTCCGACCTATTTCTCTGATGTCATGCCTTTGCAAAATTTTCCACTCAATTTTGAACAAACGGTTGGAATGGTACCTCGAAAAAAGATGCATATTCTCCGAAAATACTGTAGGTTTTCGTAAGTCTAAGTCATGTTTAGATAGTCTTTTTACTTTGACGACAAAGATTCAACTTGGTTTTAGTTCAAATCTTGTCACAGTTGGCTGTTTTATTGACATCAATAATGCCTACAATAATGTCGATATTGTTAGTTTATTGAACATTCTCGATAAACTTTTAGTAGGTCGTAAGTTGTGTTCATATTTGTGGAGATTCTTGAATGAGAGAATACTTAAAATTTCAATTAATAATAAGGAATATATGCGGTCTACGGGACGAGGGTTGGCCCAGGGAGACCCACTTTCCCCTCTTTTATTTAACGTTGCAACTCACAATATTTGTAAGGATATTACGAACGCTGATATATCTCAATATGCTGACGATTTTGTTATATTTAAATCAGGTCCTAATGTCAATACAGTTGTTTCAGAGCTGCAGTCGGCTTTAAATACATTTAATTCCATAGTTATTAATCTAGGCTTAGAAATATCTCCTACTAAGACTAAGGTCTGTATTTTTAAGAGAGGTATGTGCAGACAACCCGTTAAGTTAGAAGTTAATAATAGTAATCTTTCTGTAGTGAACAACGTTAAGTACCTGGGAATGTGGTTGGATCAGTCGCTCAGATGGGGGAAACATATTAATGAATTGGTTCAAAGGGTTTTAAAATTTATAAATATTTTCAAAGTGTTAGCAGGTCCTGGTTGGGGTGTTCACCCTAAACACCTGCGTCGACTATATATCTCTATAATCCGCAGTAGGTTAGACTATGGTAGCTTCTTGTATGATTGTAGTTACAAGTGCCATTTATCTAAATTGGACAAAGCGCAAAACAAGGCTCTTCGTGTTATTGGTAGCTTTATTCGAAGCACCCCCATCCACGTGATGGAGAGTGAATTAAATTTATCCCCATTACATATCCGTAGGAAATTTCTGGGAGGAAAATACTGTCTAAAATGTAGGTCTTTTAGGAAGAGCATTGCGATTAACTTAATTGAGTCGTTAACTTTAAACATTAATAATTCTCTATATTGGAGAGGTAGAAAGCAACCTATAATGGTCTCAATTTACAATGAGCTTAAATCTTCTGCTGTCCACTCAGTTGAGTTGATTGAAATGTTTTCTCTGGGGACATGTCCCCAGAGAAAACATTTCAATCAACTCAACTGAGTGGACAATAATAGTCTTAAGAACATTGATGTTGCTGACCCATGGGTCAGCAACATCAATGTTCTTAAGACTATTAAATATAATATTCCAGCTATAACTAAGCCTAAACGACATTATGACTGCAACAGTCCGAGACAAATCTGCACAAATTTTATAGTAGAGGAGTATGTCGATTTCCATAAGATTTACACAGATGGTTCTAAGAGTAGTGCTGGCAATGGCGCGGCGGTTTGGGATCCACAATTTAATACAAATGTCAAACTTGCTATAGACTCCGATATCTCCATTATGCATGTCGAGTTAATTGCAATAGCAGAGGCTCTTTCGTATATTAACTCAATTAGTCATGATAAGTTTGTCATTCTAACAGACTCGAAGAGTTCGCTGCAACACTTGGCTCGGTGCACTTCGTCAGTGCGAGGAGTACCGATAGCCTACACGATTTTGGAGTCTATATTCAAACTAGACCAACAGTCAATTACGATAGTTTTACAGTGGATCCCGTCTCACGTACAGATTCAGGATAATGAAAGAGTAGATTTTTTGGCCAACCAAGCCGTGTCAGACGGAATTTCTATAAATGTTACTCCTTTATATACTGATTATATTAAATCAATAAAACAGCAGTGCACAGACATGTGGAGTGAATATTTTAACCAGAGGTCAATAGAAAAGGGAATTTGGTACAAGACCATCCAACCACAGCTTCCAGTGTATAATTGGACTGATCAAAATATGCTTAGCAGAAAGGATTTAGTTATGGCACTAAGACTTCGTTCCGGTCACATTCCATCAAAGAAGTTCGGTTTTCTGATGAAAAAGGTAACAACACCCAACTGTGAGGAATGTGGAGTAGTCGAAGACGTGCAACACGTGTTGATGGAGTGTGTCCGGAATGGGGCCTTGAGATTTAATTTACTTGGCCCTATAAATAAGTATGATATTGGAGAGTGTAATGCTATCCTGGCATGTCCTTTATCGGAACAAGCTAGGATACTGTACAAACTGGCATTCTTTGTTTTAAAGTAAGTGGTATCTGTATTTAGGTTTAGTTGATTGTGATGCTGATGTTACAGGGCGACGTTATCGCTCAGCGATAAAGCCCTTAAAATAAAGAAAAAAAAAAAAAAAAAAAATATTTCAGTTGGTGTAACATATTTTACGCAAAATAAAATAAGCCAAATATTTTGTACCATCGGGGCCCCTATTTCTGTCTGCCTATGATTTCAATTGGCCCTGTTTAATATGATATGAGGTAAAGGTACCTACTCGTATTTGTATTCTCATTCGCTCGCTCTTGCATCCAATGTCGACGACCATTTCTGTGACATGGGTTTATACTAACCTAACAAAATCAAACCTCAGGGTGCCCTTCGCTCGCTCTTGCATCCTACGTCGCCTATCGACCGACCGCAACCATGCAATGTAATTAAAACAGTAACTATGTAAGTAAAACCATGTAATTCCCAAAAAAATATTTTTATCTATATTTTTTTTATCATAACAAATCATTTGACTAAATGTTTACTGTCTAAAGATTGTTTGCTGTAATAAATCATTTGATTAAAGACCAAAAGCCTAAATGACATTATCCTTGATAATATTCTGCCAAGTAAAAAATTTACCAAAAAAATTTTTACTTGGCAAAATGTGCGTACTAAAATCATTCCAAACATTGTATTGGTATAAAAAAAGTTGCAAAAATTTGTTTGAGTAGTTAAATTTTGGCAAAATCTTTTCGGCAAAACGGCAGGATCCCCTTGGATGTAAATGGTTATTTTTTCCTTCACTTTCGTTCTGAAAGTTTATTATAATATCCTTAAGTATTAACTAATTTTGGTTATTATTTTAATTAAAATGTTTTAAGTGCTTTCAACAAAGGCATGATAATGAAAAGTGGTCAAATTGCATATACTTACGTTTTAACGTTGGTCAAATGGGATATACAATGAAATAATTTGACACAACACTAGTTTCTGTGGTTCAATAACGCCTCTAGGTAGGTAGTTGAACGAAGGCAGCCATCTCGCACTCAGAAGCATTGTGCATTGCTAATTGAAGTTTTCAGTCTGATGTTCGTACATCAATTCCACATGGCCAAATTGCAACGTTTTAATAATCCTAAAACCACAAATTCGCTTACTCCAACCAAACACGCTACCCGCTTCCCTTCAAACCTTGCACCGAACATCGACCGCAGAGCACTTAGGTATATAATATTTTTATTGCTGCCCCGACCGTCGCAGAGGGGACAGGACTAAATAAAAATATATTCGCCCAAGAACGCCTGTATTGTGGCTACATCAGTGAAATTCTTATGGCTGTATAGTTGAATGTTTTCATTATTGTGTTCAGATTGTGGTCGTATACGTTTATTTTTGTTTTGTTATGAGATACCTAAAGAAAAAATGTTGAAGCTGGATTTTGTTTCTATTTCTGGAGGAATGTTAGTGGTTTCGTAATGTAGTAACTGTTTTGAGTAATTCCCTTTTATAAGTGTAAGAACCATCCTATAAAGTTTGGGCAGAATGAACAAATGCCGTTCCATTATGTTAATCGTTTTTGGCAATTGTAAAAAGTATAAAATAATTCTTTGTCTCATAAATCCTACTTTATTCTCTGATAACTAACTATTTACACTAGATAATAAATTAAAATAACGCTCTACACGCTAGTGATGTTCGTATTATTTAGTAACATTTAGTGTTGGGATTCCAACACAGCTCAATGCTGTAGTTACCCATAAGATTACAGTATTTGCGACGCTTGATGATCCAGCAGCCGCAGCATCGGCGCCAGCACAGCCCGCCGTGCTGGGAACATGAGATGGCGCAAGAGTATCGACACAAGTTGCGTCCCACGTTCTAATACCGTAAATTGTTATGATCATTAGATAGAGAAATTAGCTCAAATTCAATTCAATGTGTTTTAGTTTTTAGAGAAATTAGCTCAAATTCAATTCAATGTGTTTTATTGTGTGTTAGATTGTTATGTATTGTGTAAAGTGCTTTGTATTTTTAAAGTTTAGATTTTTATTTTAAGTATTAGTTGTAAGTAGATTTTTCATCGTAGTTTTGGTAGGTATATGTTTGTAAACCGCTATTGTATTGGGGTCATCCTGTCAAGATAGTGTGTGTAAGTTTAATAAATAAATAAATAAAATAAACTAATAAGGTCATGATCCATCTAGCCTCTACCCAATTATACCGCATAGACTTGTACCAACTATAGAAAAAATACAATAATTTTCCTCTTTCCAATGTCAAAATTCCATCGCAATACTTCTCAAAGGGACCCATATTATGTCCTCGTCAGTATAACCTTCATCTTCATAGTTAAATGTCATCTTAAAAGGACTTTATGTTAGGGACTGTCAATATTTGTGGACGTATGTTTGCATTATTTTTGCCCCGTTCCGGGACGAAACAGAAGTGTTTGTCTGTCATCAACAAGTTGTTGGGGCTCGCTAGGGTAAAAGTTAAAGAACTTGAAGCTGTACATTTTTATCCAAGCTATTTAAGAGCGTTTACGCCGTACGGCATTTCATACAAACTTTCAAGCCCTACTTTTTCGAAATGAATGAACCGATTTTAATGAAACTTCATACGCATAAGCATGATACAAAGGTTTAAAAAGTTACTTAAGCCAAATTAGACCGATTTTTAATTTTCCATAGAAACAGAGATTTCCAGTACTCTTTTTTTAAATAAGACATTTCGAAAATGTTCTTAAGTAACTTTTTAGACCTTTGTATCCTGCTTATGCGTATGAAGTTTCATTAAAATCGGTGCATTTATTTCGACAAACAAGGGCTTGAAAGTTTGTATGAAATGCCGTATCTACGGCGTAAACGCTCTTAAACCGACTTAAAAAAAGGAGGAGATACTCAATTCAGTTGTTGCATTTTTAATTTTTAATGTTTGTGATCTCAGAATTCCGTCATCGATAAACCGTTTCGTTTTGAAAATTCTTCTCTTGTTTTAAAAGAAAAATTATAAGTTATAAATTATAAAAATAATTATAAATACATATTTTAATTATTTTTAAACTTATAAGGTGGTTCCATTTAAAGGTCAAGTTCTGATGAGTGGTTATAGAGTTAGCTTCAATAACATGTATTTTCCCACTTTGTAGTGTTTTGTTTTTGGAAGTTAAATGTTTTTTTTTTTGTAATAAAATTCTTCTAGATAGGTATGTACTGACAAATATTAATCCTTAAATAGCATCGTCTACTAGAACAACCTTATTGAAATTATTTGGAAATATAAAACACTCATGCAATAGAGGTAAGCTATCTGTCGGACTAAAACCCGGACTCTAAGATGCTCCTAAATATATCCTGCCGGCAAAGGCTAATAAAATTACTGCTCGATACGGGATCGAATTCGGAGCCCCTTGGTCAGCAGTCCCTTTTACGACCACTGGACCTGTCAGGCATTCAAAATATACTAAAAAAGACAGAAACGGAAAAGAAAGAAAGAAAGAAAAATGGACATTGCAGCAAAATAAATACACCTTAAAACTATGAAAACAAAGATTATAATGCCAAAAGGGCCTCAGCTCAGCATAATGTCAGATGACAACACAAGGTGCTGATTTTCAGCTGCAACACAAAGAAAAGGGTTGTAATCATTTTACTTCTTATAAAAATAACCCAAAAAGGTTACATCAATACTACCTACATGTTGCAGGCTGAAACATTTACAATTTGCGGGATTCGCACGCCTTACAGAGTACTAGTCAAACATTGACCAGCGTTCAGTGCTTTGTTCAATCAGTAGTTCTGCAGACTGCAGATTTCTGAGAATTCCACAGGAATTGGAGACAATGGAACTGTGGAATATAAAACAAAGGCTTCTGTTAGAACTGTAAGAACTTAATAGTTCTTGTACATAGTTTTTGTATTTATTCACTTTGACATTTTTATACTCGTAAGCTTACAAACTTAATTTTTTTTCCCGGTTGCCTATACTGACCCATTACTGAACAAAGGCCTCCCCCATATTCTTCCACCTTTCCTTGTGCTGTACCTTCTTAAATTAATACATAATAATAAGTATCTACATGTATATTAAAAAAATAAAAGGCGGAAGAATCATAGGGCATCCAAAAATTCGTCCGCATCACTGTCAACAGGAAAAGTGCCCAAAAGGCCGGCAGCATTGCCACGTTATATGGCGATGCTGATTCTTTGGCCAGAATCTCTTTAACAAAAAAAAAACCGACTTCCAAAAATAACACTACAAAGTGAAAAATAACTAATTTCGGAAGTCTTTGGATGTGTATTTTAGTTTTTGCCACCGTGATGCGACCCACATGCTCTAAATATTAATATTGTCAGTTGACTTCTTATGTACCACCAGTATTAAACTAGCCTTTGTATCATACACTCTTTCGTTTCCTTCGTACCTGACTAGTTCCACTAGTCCCAACCCTCACTAGTCCCACTCAATTTGGACCGAATAAACACCATATTTTTTAAAACACTTGTTGTGTTAACTTTAAAAAAAATGCTAGTTGGAATCCATACTATTCATACTTCCATACTAATATTTAAAATGTGTGTGTCTTTCTGTCTGTTATTTCTTCACGCTTAAACCGCTCTGAACCGATTTAGATGAAATTTGGAGAGATAGTTTGAGTACCGGGAAAACACCAAGCATTATAGTTTTTATCCCGATATTCCCACGGGATCGAAACTTATGCGAGTGAAACCGCGGGGCGCAGCTAGTTTGATTCATAATTGTCATCACTGGAGACGAATATACCTACCTAATATAAAGTTACACTTAAAAGAGAGACGCTCTTGGGAGAATTTTAATTCTTATATCAGTCAAAAATTTTATCTCTTGCAAACATGAACCCACACGTGACACCTCCATCCTTCCACATCATTGCACAACAAATCACTACAACATTCGAGCTAGATAAGTCCACAAGCGCCAATTATCATCAATCAATCTAAACGAAATATCGTTTTCGAGCTCATGTGGTGCTAACAACTGGGATCAATCCGGATCGGTTCCTATCCACGTTTGACGTAATTACATGGAAATGGAACAAGCTCAGCGGATAAACATGGGTAAAGCGTTACAACGGATTTTTGTAAAATGGTTTTTTAATAAAGTTAGGGGAAGGTTCTCGTTAAACCAGTGGGCGTATTATTAGGTACAATCTAGTAGTTATCTAACATATCGATTGATTTACTCTTGACAATCGCTTACCGATAACTTATCGTTAATTTGATTCTTATTTTTCTTCGTCGTATCGATGATTCCCTTAATTTTATATAAGCTTCGATCAGAATTTGGCCACTTCGACAGCGTCAGCGCTGGCCTCGCAAAGTTCTTCCATAGTGCAGGTGTTTCTGCACAGAGGGCACGACAATAGGCGAGGCATCGTTTATGGTGTGTATCCGCCACACCATAAACGATGTCTCGCCTATTTTAT
This sequence comes from Luperina testacea, assembly GCA_927399505.1. Lineage (NCBI taxonomy): Eukaryota > Metazoa > Arthropoda > Insecta > Lepidoptera > Noctuidae > Luperina > Luperina testacea. The sequence continues at coordinate 2,014,550 of OV656762.1, read as the reverse complement.
AGTCACACTGTGGCTCGCCGGAATACCCCCACCTGACTAAGTTGTACCTGCAGCGACTCACCTGGCGTCTTAGTCGGTTAAGAGATCTCCAGGTGGATCATGGTAGTTGGTGGCCCGATGGGAGCTTTTCTGCAGGGTCAATATACTTAGCTAGAGGGGACTCTAGCTAAGTATATTGACCCTGCAGAAATGTTAAACATTCCGATGTTGAAGCAGCCACAGTTATAGCCATGCCGCACTAGAGCTGCCGTCATTTAGTGGGATGGTAGATTTAAGAAAACTGTTACGGCTCTTCAGATTAGATTTAATTGTAAGGAGAATACACATGTCTAATGTAAGTATTTTGAACTCTAAAACTGTAAAAAGTAGCTTGAATTTTATTACTTAAGTAGGTATTTTGTAAGGCATTAAATACTCGACAATATTAGTCTAGTTACTCATATAGTCAAACACTTTTCTCTTTGTTTAAATTGATAAAACCCCTTTAATTCCTTTATCCACACACATATTTTCCGAATATCAGATAAACTCTGATTACGAGTCAAAATATTAGCTGTGAGGATGATCTGAGTATGGAAGAAAAACACACAGCTTAACTGATCGCGTAAGTTCAAGAAAGTTATATGTGTGTACAGTACATAGACGATGTGTTTGTGTTTCATTGAAGGGGAATGGATTTTGATAAAGCCTCTTCACATGTAGTGTAGATGCAATTTTATCAGGACGGATTCTGTTGCGTAATTGCGTAACACACTCCCTATCCCAACGCCATTTATTTTGGTAACTCAACAACATTCATTGCGTTATTCACATTTTCAAGCAGGAGTTGTTTTTTTGTAAGATACGAGTAAGTATAAAAGTCCTCCAGACCGAAATTCAGCCATGGCGACCAATCTCAACAGAGACGAGCTTTCGGCGCAGGAGATATTATAATGCACAAGTGTGTACGCAGACACAGGTGCACTCCCTCTTCCCTCACTCTCATAGTCCGATGGGACGGCAATCCGACACAACCGGAGAGAGATCAGGCGAAGGACTAACGGCTTTCATGTTTCCCCCATCCCTTTCTTATTTTTTTGTGTTTATGTTCTTTATTGCGTCATGTTTACCGCAAATAAACGTATTTTTCTTTCTTTCCGAGGGACGGGGGTGTCACACCGCCAACTTCCAGACTCCGGGCTGAGAAATGCCCAATAAAAGTTTTCCCTACCTGGGAATTGAACCCAGGAACCACTGCTTGGTAGTCGCGCTTGAGACCACGGGACCAACGGGGCAGTCAAGTTCAAACATATGAGAAGCAATGGATTAGCGATGCCCTTCAAAAAATCTTTCGCGTTGTGATTAAAAGGTATTACGCAACTGAGGCGCTGGTTATCCAATAATGATATTAGATTACTTTCTCGTTTCGGCAGGTAAGTACTAAATCTATAAGAACTGCTCATGCTGTAGTAAAAATGTAAGCCTATCATCGAAAAAATAGTGGAAGCTTAGTTAAATCTAAGGTATCGTCACTCGTGAAACTTAATGCACCAGAACTTTAGAAGCAACGAGGTTATTGATGTCGATAAACCTTTCCTTCATATGTAAAATCCTCTCATACGAACACCTTGCTTCTGGGAAGTTCTAAATGGATTATATCGGGGTCCTATCAACGATAATAACGGGATTGTCTACCCTTGCACATAAAGAGGAGAGAGGGATCCGAGATCTCGTGCGGAACACATCATTGACCCGGCTAAGGGTGTAAACTTGCATAAGAAGGCAGGATATATGAGTGCCCCATTCGTGTCTACAGCTCACGGTACGAACTTGCATTGAAAGGCAGGTTCCCTGCTCACAGGCACCTAATCAACATTTTAAGTTGATACAAAAAGAGGTATGTCACAGCTTCATTATGCAAGTATCATTAGGCAAGACCCAGGCCAACAAATTCGATTGACAATAACATGATGCTACAAATTCTGATTGTCTAACCCATCCGCACAGCATTATTACAATTCAAACCACAATGACCACTAGTCTGTTAGTCAGAAATCAGAAACCCTAATCCTAACCTAAAACTCATTGTCCGTTACCGATTTCACACATGACAACGCATCCCACGCAGTCCGGCCGATCGACATAGGTGCGCTCACACGAGCAACTTTAGTTGCTCAATATTCTGAGAAAGGTCATGTCAGGACATTGTCCTGACATCACCTTTGTATAAAGACTGCCACGCCAAAAATAGTCATTGTTGGCAAGAGATATAGTCACACTATATTGAGCGTTAGGAAACCACTTGACAGGTTTACTGTCCGTGAAGTAGTCACATCAGTTACTTATAATTATTATTATTATTTATTATTCATCTCATGGGATAGAGATAGGTTAAAAAACTAGGGTACATTAATATTTAAACGATACAGAATGTATTGAGAGCAGTGGTGGCCCAGTAGTGACGGCTGCGACTTACGAGTTTTAGGTCGTGGGTTCGAACCCAAGCAGGCACTTTACTTTGTGTAAATTATTTCCTCACCACTGCTCTCAAAACGGTGAAGGAAAACATCGTGACAAAAACGAGATGTCCTCGAACCAAAAATTCGAAGACATGCGACATCCGCCAACCTGCACTCGGCCCGCGTGGTAGATTAGGGCCCTCTCCCTCTCACTGAGAGGAGACCTGTGTTCCAGCACAGTGGGAACATTATTAGCTGATTATGCTACAGAATGTAAGGAGCAAATATAGGTAGGTATTTGATTGCCTACACAACAATTAAAATAGATTGCTTGGTTGCCAGTAAATCTGGCGCCTCTGGCAACAGTTGCTGGGCAACAATAATAGCTGAACAATTGCCCGTGTAACCGCAACTTAACGCAAACCCCGCCGGATCGCGAGCCATAACGCGTGTAACGCGTGCGGTTGGTTGCAAATTGCCTGTAGATCGCACCGGGAGTTCGGTTTCAATGTAATAAGATTGTTTGGGGAAATGCATTCATGTTGTATTTTGTGCAATAATATGAAGCTATAGGTGTATAGCTGGGTACATAACACACAAAAGCATACCTACATAAGCCAATTGGTCGGAACTGTTTGTTATTTTATTTTCCTGCATAGAAACTTGCTTTAATAGCCAACTTTTAATAAATAATTTTGTAATATAATTATTTTAAACTAAATCCGTCTTAAAAACCTTATTTAGTCCGTCTTAACCTTAATCTTATTACAAAACGAAATCTAACTTTAGTTCTAGCCTAAACCTTTGGGTCAGTATTAGAACTTTATTTCAATTTAGGCCAAGTTCTTAAAGTTACACTGTTTTGAAAGATTTACACCTCCTCAAACAAGAATTTCAATCTGTTGGCTTGGTCCTTAACCCCTCAAAATGTGAACTTTATATTTCTGACATTACCGACAGTCAATTGACTCTAGATAAATTTAATGCAATAGCCCTACAAATCAAAATTTTAGACAAAAGTTCACTGCACCTCTTAGGTTCCCCAATTTTAGAAGATAGTTTTACTACTTTCATCGACGAAAAAGTAAAAATTTTAACGAGATTTCGGACAGACTCTCCAAAATTCATTTACATTCGGCATTCACCCTGATTAGATACTGTTGTTTTGGCCCAAATTTTATGTATTTTCTACGGACTTCCCGTTTATGGAAGCACCACCACCTCTTGGACAAAATTGACCAAATTATTCGCAGCATACTAACATCCATTCTAAATGTGGCCTTGGACGACCGGCCTCGGCGTCGATAAAATTACCAGTATTAGCTTACCGGCATTCCTGGCTTCTGTCCACAGCACTGAAAAACTGACCGGGAAAATTTTAGCCCCTTGCCTAGTTGACTCTGAAGTGCCGTGCTTGACCGACGCGGTGAACGCCTGGAAAGCGGCTTGCTCGCCGAATACAGATCGGCCCGTAAACCCATCTTCCCAGAGACAGTGGGATGAGCCGCTCTGCAGGTTGGTACGGAACAATCTTATCAATACGTCCACCAATTCTGCTGAGCATGCCCGTCTGCTGGCTGTGGGTGAGAGGGAGTCAGGGCTCTGGCTTCAAGCACTCCCATCATCCAACATAGGCACTATGCTGGTTGACACCACTTTCCGGTTCGCTACCTGTCTACGTTTGGACGCTCCTTGCGGGGCTCCGCATCGCTGTCAGTGCGGTGAAGCTGTTGACTGCCCCGGGCACCATGGCCTATCTTGCAGTAGGAGCGCAGGCCGGATAGCACGGCACGCCAGCATTAATGACATCATCAGTCGTGCTCTTGTCACCAGTTTTAGAACCCAATGGCCTGGCGCGCGACGATGGGAAGAAACCAGACGGAATGACCATAATGCCCTGGAAGTTAGGCAGACATTTGGTGTGGGATGCAATATGTGTCGATACCCTTGCGCCATCCCATCTTCCTAGCACGGTGGGCTGTGCTGGGGCGGCTGCTGCAGGTGCAGAAAAGCTCAAATGGAGAAAATATTCCATCCTATATGTTCGAACCGTTTGGGGTTGAAACACTAGAGCCATGAGGTCCAAGTGCCCACTTGGTTTTTCGAGATATCGCCAAGCGGTTAATCGACTCTTCACATGACCAGAGGGCTGGCCTATTTCTTGGGCAAAGAATTAGCATCGTCATACAACGTGGCAATGCTGCCAGCCTTTTGAGCACTGTTCCATTGACAGCGATGGGGACGAATATTTTGATGCCCTATGATTTTTTTCGCTTATTTTTACATATAAATGTAGATATTAGTATTTATTTAAATATTAGCATAGATTATGTAAATATTATCATGTTATGGTTTTGAAATATACGTATATTCGCAACAATAAAAAAAAAGAAGTTCTTACTAAAATGACAACTTAGCACCGAACTAAGCAGTCATTTTTGAACCGCATTTCTAAAACAGTTAGCTTCTTAATTCATTAACTGATTGGGTTGTTTAAACCTGATCTAAAGAAAATCCTTGTTGTGTAATAAAGGGGGTTAAGTTTAACAGTGACACATATAACTCAATTAAAGGATTCACTAGAATATTAATCGTCATACCTAAGGGAAATAAACCCAGCTCTCGACCCTTTCACCGTACAGAAATTAGATCAAAAATTGCCCTCAAATTATTCAAAATGCAATCTCACTTTAAATGATCGCACATCATCGTGCGTTCATTTCGGACTTTCCTCACCCAACAAGATGGTAGTTAATTTGGTTTTCAATTAATTTATCTGACTTTACATTGACGAAAAACAAATGATTTTTTGTGTTAATCCAGCAGCAAAAATATTTCTTTCTATCCCTATTTTCGAGGATCCCATTAGCGACCTAAATCTTTTTTGATAGACTCATTGAAAACCCTTTTAGATTAAATTATTCAAAAGCACATTGACCCCGGAAACCAAGCCCCAATCAATCCTAACCTCAGCGGAATCAGATAAAAAACCGTCCCCGAATTATTCAAAATCTAATGTCAGTTTATGATCGCATCATGATTGTGCGTTCACCAGGGACTTCGTCAGGTGCAACCTAATTCATCACGCCAAACTTTATGGAGTATTAGGTGACAAAGATTAATATACACCAATTTATTCGGGCACCGCTGCAGAGCGTGGTCTCTTTAATTCGGTCGGTTGGCGCGGTTGGCACACACCCCAAGTTGCTATTTATCAAAGCACCTAGTAATAAATAAATCGAGTTTCGTCTTGTTAGCTCGGAAAAAAGTCTTTATGGAGCGTTTATTTCGTTAAAGTTATGAAGTAAATTCGTCAGGTTTTGAAAATTGGGTCGTGGGTGGTCTGCGTTATTTATTGGCGGAGGAAACTTTGTGAAATGAAGATGCTGTTCAGAGCTTCTATAGTAACGTTGGGTTATTTATAACTTCCTGCTGGGATTACTATATTATATTCCACGTCTATGAGGGGCTTGTGGTTAAGTAATAACATCCGCATGGGTCGAAAGATCAGGTTAAGCTCCACTTGCTTCAATTGTAATTTTATTTAATTGTAATTTTATTGATCATGGGTTGTTGTTTTATGGGATTTTGTTAATTCTGATTTATTGATCTATAAATGTAATATTATCATTTTTAATTAACTCGATCAATCTATGCTAATTTATCTTTAATTAATTATTTTATTGTTATTATTTTAAATTTTAAGGTGTTGGTAATATTGTTTAATTTACAGCTGGTCGAAGTACTATTGAAGAAATGTAAATCTATTATTTTTAAATTGATGATGTAATTTATGAAATCCAAATGTATTTTTTTTGTGTGTAAATTAAGATACAAGTTACTTATTTATGAATAAATGTCTATGACTATGCTGCGATCAATTAGTGGATGGGTGACCATTCATTATATATCACCACGACCTCTCCATGCCTCGGAAAGCACGTTAAACCGTTGTTCCCGGAGGAGGGGGCTTCAGGGGATCAGACCGGAATAACTCTTAAAAACAATGCATTCCTTGTGAATTCACTCAGAGAACAACAGAATACCGTCTCACTCGCTAAAGCCGGATTCATACTACTGTGTTGTGTCGTGTCGTGACGCCTTCTGACGCAGTGTTAGCTAATCAAAACTCGTTTTAATTTGACGTAGTCCTGAACAGATTTATTTGATTGGTGTATCCCGAGTCACGACACAACACGACACAGTAATGTGTCTGTGGCTTTAAGCGTGCGGAGTGCTCGCGTCGGTGGCGCCTCCCTTAAAGGCTGGTCCGAGCGCGCGGTTCCACTAGCAGTAGCGTGCCATCGCGTACAATCTTTACATCTCATCTGCCTGCCTTTTCCCAACTGCGTTATTATTAACACTAGTTTGTATGGTATAGCCATTATCTGCCTATAATGGTCCCACTGCTGGGACACAGGCCTCCTCTCGGAGAGAGGGAAAGGGCCGTAATCTACCAACCCGCTAAAAAAGGCTAGGCAGATAATTCTGCCTAGCCTTTTCCCAACTATGTTGGGGTCGGCTTCAAGTCTAACCGGATGCAGCTGAATACCAGTATTTTACATGGGGCGACTGTAAAATTTAATGTAAAAGTTATGTATAAAATCTATATACTAATTAATAAAACTGAATAGTTTGTTGTTCTTTTGCTTGTTTGTTTGAACACGAATCTTTGGAACTGCCAGTCGGATTTGAAAAAATATTTTTGCTTTTGATAGCCCATTATTTGAGGAAGGCCATAGACTATTTAACATTACACTAGGACTCTTAAGAGCCGGCAAAAAGAAAAAAAAGAACGTTAAGCGAAAACGCAGTAATAGTGCGGGCAGACGATACGATGCGACGGGGTAGGTCGGGGAACAAGAAATTTTACGAGGACAAAATTACGGGCATAAGCTAGTAAATTATAATATCGTTCTACACCCTTCACACACTATTATCAATAAAACAGTGATAAAGTTCTATCACACACCCCGACACTTACACTATCAGATGTAAGGAAACGTTCACGTTTCTATAAAAAATAAGATTACACGACCTCTATGCGTCTGCCCCTTGGGTGTTCGAGGGTAGTGTTGTCGTGAGCCCGATATTCCCGGGACGTCACAGTTTTTCCGGAACGATGGCTGCCCCGCGGGATATTGAATAGGTCGGGACTTTCGGAGCTTTTCGTGAATTTTATTGATGTTGAACAGATTCCTATTAATAAAATATTGTGTTTGGATTTTGACTAACTTTTAACTTTTCATACTTAATGCTTGTTCAGTGTTATGGATATCGTTTATTACCGTTGTCCTCAAATATAGAGTTAAAATCTTACAACAATATATTTGAAGTAAATACTCATATAAACGTCACGGAAGTCCAATTTCCAGATCTTTTGTATTGTTATTGTCAAAACATATCAAGTCTAAATGGTAAACATATGTGCAACTTTAAATAGCAATATGCTGACAAAAATAGCAATAAACAAAGCTAAAAAGCACCAAGAAAACCGGCTGCAACTAGCTTCAACAAAACATAAAAACTGCACCAAAAATCCCCGTGGTGCTGAGTCCCGTATTCCGGCTCCTTTAATTCCGCGTTTCCGCGTCCCGTTCCCGGAGCTTTATTACCAGCGACACTAGTTGGTCCCTGCTATTGGTTTTTGCTGAAAAGCGCCCCGTGTAATCCGATTTCGGCCGCTTTCGTGTTTGTTTTCATAGTCTTAGCGAAATTATACATTTTGTGTTTGTTTTGTGGCAGTTTAAGTTTTGTGAAAATATTTTGTTTTTTCGTGTGTTAAAAATTGTGCTGCGCACAAACTCTTTTATTTTGTAGTTTTATGAACCACGTTTGTTTAAACCATTATTTTATTTAATGTTTGGCAATATAGTTAAAAATATTGCTCTTTTTTTCGAAAATTACTTACATACTTAAATAAAACTACTAACCAAGTAGGTACTGTTGAGAATATGACATACATACAGTCCATTCTCAGTTGTAACAGTCAATTGTCAGTGTTGTGTTGTGTGTTGTCAGTGTGTTGTGTGTTGTCAGTGTGTTGTTGTTGTCAGTTGTTGTGTGTGTGTTGTCAGTTGTTGTGTGTGTGTGTTGTCAGTTGTTAACTGTGATTTTGCATCACTGTCAAAATCACAGTGATCTTGATTGTCGTGGCAATAAGATTGCTATTGAGATTCTGCCATTGCCAAGTCTGTCAAAATTATAATAATATTTATTTTTGTAGCTATAAGGTCGGTTCGGTTGCAGCTGACAGAGGTACAAAGAATTAGGGGTCAGATTGTAAACTTTCTGCACCCGCATTATTAGGCATAGCATATTTCGAAGACACGTAGCGGACTCCAGTTTAGCTGACAAACGTATGTCATGAACTCATGATATGAAAATATTAATTAGTGCTAAATAATATTATGTTAATAAAGATCCTAATAATTACGCGATATATTAACAAACAGGTGTTTTATTTATCCGGGTACAGTTAACATCCCTCCGATGCTAACAGTACCTACTCTTTCAGAGTGAAGTGAAACTGGTTCACCCTAAAATAACTTTGTTCATAAACGGATTTTTGATATTTTTTTTTGGTAAAAGAAACATTGAGCCCTGAAAACATGAAAAAAACGGTAGCATAATTTATAGACTGTCAACAAAAATATAAATCCCAAATTTAGGAAATTGAAAAATTACGGAAAATGAACCTTGAAACGTTTCCCAGTATTTATTTTACGTGATGATTATTTATTCATTGTGATGTAATGTTTTTTTATTGCCCGGAAAAATTTAAATTTAATTTATTTTTAATCTCTAAGTAAACTCTTCTTTCTTTGTATGTAAGAATACGTCCATTTGCACAGTTTACGCTTGAAATAATAATAATTTTGTAAATTTGTGAACATACTTGTACTCTGTAACTTTAACACTATTGGAAACCACTACCATTTTCTGGATAAACAATGTTGATGTAAGTTGTAACATTTTTAAAAACCCTGAAACTTTTCATGCTATATTTTATCCTAGCTAAACATGTGCGTGCCATTATAATGATATTTTAACACCATTGTATACCATGTTTATGCAAATAAATGATTTATTATTTTTACGTCTCTTGACATGCCTTTGGAAGTGTACAAGGCCAACTCGCTGAGCCCCGTTAGACGCTATTAATGAAATTTGAACATAGCATTTAATGTATTTAAAGCGATATTGCTCGGTTAGTTTCAAACCGAAGTGTTTATTTATCTAATAGTGTAGTGTACAGGATGAGTTTTTAAGATGAAAACTGAGACTGCTTTTATCTAACATTTTCTTTTACACAATAATTGTGTAAAAGACTACATTGTATCAGAAATTTTAACTATAAATTAATTATTAATTTATAGTTAAAATTTCTGATGTAGTCTTGACTAATGAACTCAGTAGGCTAAGTTCATTAGTCAAGACTTCATCAGAAATCCCAGTCTACTGCTGTACATAGGTCTCTCTCAGTCTGCGCCACAATACACTATCCTCCGCCTTCCGGAACTAGTCTGTCCCAGCCCACTTTCTTAAGCTCGTTGGTCCATCTAGCTGGGGGGCGTCCCACGCTACGCTTACCAATCCAGGACTCATCTGCTATTCTTGACCTAAATAATATTAGTTCGATATCTTGAAACGTTACGTTCCTGAACCATCAATATACGTAGAACATTGAAATAGACAACTAGGACGGATCGATTGAGAGATTACCGGACGATAACTCTGAAACGTGTAATTATATCTGCATAATGTGTTGCAGTTCAAACAGATTATTAATATCCTTTAGAAACCCGTTGTTAGATAACAATGCAAGTAACTACACAACACACAATTAATATCAGACAAAATTTCAAGCTCCAATTTACTGGTACAGTACTGTGCGACGAACAATAGAGCATTCGATAGTCCCTTACGATTGATATACCAATCAACCATTCACTGTGTGACTGATTAGGTTTGATATATCAACGCGAACCATTACAATGACTAGGTATCTAACGTATATAGCAACTGTTTGTCATTGAAGCTTTATTAATTAGAATAATCATAGAGCGATATAAAGATAGAGGTTCCTAGCCTTTGTTCCCACTGCTGGGACAGAGGCCTCCTCTCTGTGAGAGGGAGTGGGCGTAATCCACCACGCGGGCCCAGTGCGGGTTGGTGGATTTCCCCGTTTTGAAAGCAGTGGTAATGAACTAATTAGCACCAAATAAAGTGCCTACCTGGGTTCAAACCTACGACCTACAACTCGTAAGTTGCGGCCATTACCACTGGGCCATCACTGCCCAAATTTAAACGGATTCATAAAATCAATGGAATATGCACTTCTGCCTATTTCTTGATTTTAGAAATCCGTTTAAATTTTGCAGCATTACAAAAAAACTGATTTCGAATGTTCTTATAGTAGTAGTATTTAAAAAGACTCAGAAAGTTGATGATTTCACCTTCAAAAGTTTCATTTACACGATGCAAGTTACTTGGACTAACAGTTTAATGGGGTTTACTCAATCATGAAGCCTTATAATTATTATTGTATACAGTCTTAAATGCTATAAAGTCTTAAAAAAGGTGTAGTGGTGGTGGTGGTGGTGATGGTGATGGTGGTGGGTGGTGGGTGGTGGGTGGTGGTGGTGGTGGTGGTGGTGATGGTGATGGTGGTGGGAGGTGGGTGGTGGGTGGTGGGTGGTGGTGGTGGTGGTGGTGTAAGTACACCTACAATTCGCCGGTTATGTTTAAATCCCATGAAATAGGGTGCGAGTCTATTGCCATCACCCGGGCATATATCCAGAGTCCGGGCTACTAACGAGAATCTCCTGATGGAAAACCCAATAACCCTCAGCCAGACCTGGGTATCGAACTCAGGACCTCATCCTCAGCACTTGTGACCACAAGACCAATGAAGCAGACATTTTTTTTTATCGGCTTACAATTTGCAAAACATCGGTTACCTCTCACTACAATAGCCTCGATATCTGCCTACCCCCATACAGTGCACTAATAAATTACGATAGCACGTGCCACAAAGACACGTTCTTATCTCGTACGGGACTCGCACTTTACCAAAATGTTAATTTATGGCATTCGCCGCTTTTTTCGCGCACATAATGGGTTAAGGTATCTCCTTACTTTGTTCGGGCGCACGCCTTATCGTTTTAACTAATGCAAGTAAAATTATCTAGGGGAATTTATGGGGCATGGTGGATTAAATACTATTTTCACAGGTTTTTTGTGGTGTGGTATTATTTTTCTTTTGATAGGTATAGGACAAAGTACCTCGTGAGGCACTGAGCTGAAGGCTCCATACGAGTATTGAGCCTTCAGTTTAGATCTTATTTCATTTGAGGAAGGTTTTATTTACAAATTAAATTTAGTTAAGCATTTATATGGGGGAGGCAATGTCCAGCAGTGGACGTCTTTCGCCTGAAACGATGAAGCGTTTATTTTGAGTAGTACCGACTTCATGATTTGCTAGAAATAGACAGAGAGATATTGCCTGAAACGCTATTTATGAAGCCTTTTGTGCCTAAGCTGACAAAATATTAACAATATTATTATTTTATTTTCAGGAACTGATTCAGATCAACATAGTAAATACCAAAATAAACTTCAGATTTATATTTAAAGCAAAACATGCATGGTTTCTAAACATTAAATAATTCTGTTAACTCAACTGGAGCATAATAGAATGACATATTAAATTCAATAATATTTAGTTTAAAAAAAAAAAAACACGTTAATTCAATCTACTGTACTCATCTAAACAAATTATATGAGCCTTAACTCGAGGGGTTTACTGGTACCTACTGAAGAGTTCTACTAACCACCTCCTGGCTCCACTATAAGATCAGCTCCAAGATACCAAATTATCGTTTTGTCATCCAAACTATATACGGTATATACATACAAAGTTTAATTTCGATATGATAATTAGATTAAAAGCAGGTTAAAATTTACTTCTAAGATTTTATTACATTTTTTGATAGTTAGTAAAAGTGTGTTACAAAAAATAGGGTAAGAGATATTGTTTTTTGATTGGCGAAACAATGCTCTAACTGTAGCGCATTGGGCTGCCCATTCCCAGTTTTTTAAACTTTTTCATCGACAAACTAAAACTGAACATCAAACTGAAACGACACGCATAATTGCAACTTGGCACGCCTCTGCCATACTTTCGCAATATTCGCTATGTATTGCTGGCAATACACTTGCAGTACGCTGGCAATAGTGGCAATACAGTTGCCGGATTTGCTCTGGCAATGGCAATAGTGTTTTCAGAGGTTTGGCTCGGTACGAGTTCAAATATGAAGCAGTAAATTTATGTTACGCAAACCAACTAGCTGCACTGTTTTCTCTCAAACATTATTACGAACTTATATTCATGGTTTTTGCTCCAGTGAACAGTTGTTGTTATGCTTACTGTTTTACGATAGCTTGGTACATACATATGTAGGTTTGGTATTTCACACGAATTAAATGCTCAGTAGAAAGCATTCAAACTAAGTATTCTTCGGCGTGGTTTCAAATCAAGAAAGAACCAACCAACGAAATTTTAGATATTTTAAAAGGTGAGAAAGAAATTATATCGAGCGAGTGGGAAGTAGTGATTACCTGTCGTCTAACAACAAAATTAGAACATCTATTAAACTTACCTAACAATATTAAATCACCGTACTTGATAACAACTTACCAATCACTCCATGTAAAATACTGGTACTCAGCTGCATCCGGTTAGGCTGGAAGCCGACCCTAACATAGTTGGGAAAAGGCTAGGCAGATGATGATGACTTGGTAGAAATCAAGTACGGCGATTTTAGTTTTCCACTTCGACAATTTTTCTGGCGTTCATATACTTAATAAAGAGCTTCAGTTTAGCCAGCAGTAGAAGCTTACTTATAATGATGACGTATTTAGCACGTTTTAGTCTCTACATTAAGCTATTTACGCACGAATTAATCGAAACGTTTAGTGCACAAATGCATCGCGGATGACAATTTGGAAGTTAATTTAGATGAGAGAGAATGATTGCAATGAGCAATAGTATCGCGTGGCCGCAGAAGCGCAGCAGTGCGAAGCGTTTGTCTTTGAACGAATGGGGAAGTGGAATTGTGTCGATGCAAATGCGTGATCTTATTGCTAGCTGTTGTGTTGGTGAAAGTCTAGACACAGGGTTTAGAAATACTTTAGAAGCAGAGATATTTTTAGCATATACGATTAACTATAAATATTGGTCTCCCGAACCGATACAAGAAATAGTTTAACCAGCACCATAATTCTGTAAGCCCACGTCGATCTGAACCATTTTGAGGGATATTGCTCATACATTGCTTTATATGTTCGTTAAAATTGTCCGCTCAACAACGCAAATAATGCAATGAATGCTGTTGTACAGTCAAATGAAAGTCATTCCTACTGTTACCGTGTTACGCAATTACCCGGCTGAATGGCAGTAAGTCTGCCTGAATATATTTATGTGTTTGAAGTATTTAACAAATAAATGAGCCATAAAGAAAGTAAGGAAGTCAGGCTCCTTGTGCGGATAGAAAAATTTTGTTAAAGTTAGGACGTTTTTTCGTAATACTTGTCTTATTAGCGTTATTGCAATCGCTGTTTGTGACACGAATAAATGAGAAAGAAGTAATTTTTGCAAAATACAACACAGAACACCGTTGGCAGTCATACCCTTCAGCCGCTGATTAACCAATACGGGTTACCGGTAAAAACACCGTTATCCGCCCACTAACCCGTACGGTTTAGTACGAAACTACAAACTACAACTCACCTAAAAGACAGCGTAGTCAAAGGCCGGTACGACTTATGACTGTTCACATCAGCCATCGGCATCCCCCAATAATCATCAAGAAACAGTTGCTTCAGCGGGTTAGTTCCTATGACGTCACCATTCGTCACTATGGCAGGTATATCATCATGGACAAAATCCCCGTTCAAACTGTTCATGTAGCTCAGGACTGCAGTGGTGGTGACCATGACGTATATGGTGACGTCACTGCATATGGTCTTAGGTGGTGATTCCTCGCGGACTGTGGTCAGCGATCGCCGCTTCATTTTTGGTGATGTTCGCGGTTTTATTGTTACATTCCTACATCTGCACATTTGTTGGGTTCTGAAACAAGGGAACGGGTAATGTTAGAACTTGTTTATTTAGGTCTATAAGTTGAAAATCGGCTACATTATCAATTTTGCGATGTAATAGTAACAAAACTGTAATCGCTCTTTAGTTTATCTAAGGCTACTGTTGAATAAATCCTGCATAATCTTTGTAACAAGTCGATCCATCAGGTGCTTGCTCGCTTGCTGCGGTCGCGTGCCTCGAAAAGCAACTGCTTTGCGGCGGTTAGATGCACGAATGACAGCCGGGACCAACTGGTCCCGGCTGTCATCCGTGCATCTAACCGCCGTTACGTTGTCAGAAGCCCGAAAGACTGACAACCAGTCTTACTAAGGGGTATAGTGTTACCCAGTATCTAGGTTGGGGAGGTCAGAAAAGTATTCGCTCCGGTGAATACGTTTCACCTGCAGCCGGTTAGAGTGGTAGCTCACAACAAATATAGTTGGAAAAAAGGCTAGGCAGATGATGAATCTTTGTCACAAATAATATTGAATAGTTTATAATTCTGCAGCACTAAATTCCTGTCTCATAGTCGTTAGTTTTTGCCAGTATATTTCAAATTCGACATATACAATACGTTATTCTCCGTTCCGTTTTCATAGAGTAAAAGCACAACACTACTAATATACCTGCCAGGTCAAGATTGAATAAATGCCACTACAATTGACCGCTGCCAAATATTCCAATAACCATATTTCGGCTGAATTCTACCTCGTTTTGGGCATTTTTACGCTACATACGTATTATGGCCGAATTCGAAAATGCCTAGACCGACTTGAAGTTTTTTTGGCTAAAGAATAGTCGGAGTTTATAGTTTTTTTTTTTCGTATTGACTGGGAATTTTAGGCTCAGAAGCTCAAAAGTCTAACAACCAGTCTTACCAAGCGGGAGGTCAGACAGGCAGTCGCTCCATGTAAAATACTGGTATTCAGCTGCATGCGGTTAGACTGGAAGCCGACCCCAATATCGGTGGCAAAGGCTATGCATCCAAACATTCATCTGTTTCTCAACAAAGGCAAGGTACGTCACTTCTTTTAAGAAAATTTTCCACTGAGGTCAGTTTGAAATGCTATGTCGAAGGGACGCAGCTGTATTTTAGTTTAAAAAAAATACGCGAGGCAAAACCGAACCGGAACCGGGTTGTGTAAACGACTCAAAAGGAGTATGCATGTATCGTAGCAGGTGACGTTCTCTAGTTTCTGCGAACCCGCATGGGAAGAATGCGTGATTTTATGTCATGTATTTATGCAAAAATGTCAGTATTTAAATTCTGAAAAAGAAACCACTTAGAGCTAAATGAAATACACACATCAACACGGTCTAGGGATATTTCATACTCAATTAAATAACTCGAAAAGTACTGGACGCATTGGAATCTTTTATACACCGATTTGTTTGTAATTTATCTCAGACTAATTCCAAATTTTTTTTTTTTTAATTCTTTTGTTTCGGTGGCATAAAAATGTCTTGATGTGTAGGAGAGGGAATTTTCATTTGTGCGAAATTTAGAAAACAATACGAATTACGTTTAGTTACAGTTTTTTTTCATTTTTAAACGAAAGATAAAGTTAAAATTGAGGTATTGTAGCCATGCAACGCCAACATTTGACGAGGGCGGAGATGTTACGAGCTGTGGGAATGCTGGAAGCTGGGTCAGTTCAGCGTAATGTTGCTGAGGCCATAGGGACCCACCAAAATGTAATTTCAAGATTGTGGACACGCTATCGTGCCACAGGTGAAGTAGCGGAGAGGCACCGGGGGCCAAGTCGCATCACTACCCCCAGACAAGACCGATTTTTGCAAATTACTGCGCGAGCTCAACCAAATGCAACGGTGACTCAATTGGTCCAAAGGCTGCGAGTGGAACACCAAGTGCTTGTGAGTGACCAAACTGTAAGAAGGCGACTGCATGAAAGCAATCTACGCTCTCGTAGACCACTCCGGGTCCCACCTTTACGGAGAGGCAATCGTGGACGACGATTAGAATGGGTTCGGAACCACGTGGACTGGGGCCGTGAGCAATGGTCCAATGTGCTGTTCACGGATGAATCCAGGTTCGGCTTCCATCCAGATTCACGAAGGACGCGTGTTTGGCGAGTTCCTGGACGATGGAGCCGTCTTCAGAACCCTCAGGAAGTTCACCCATACCAAGGAGGAACAATTATGGTTTGGGCAGGAATTCATCTTGGAGGACGGACGGATCTCGTTTGGGTGCGGGGCAATATGACGGCAGAACGATACGTCCAACAGGTGCTGGGGCCCGTAATCTTGCCCCACAGAACACAAATGGGGCAAGATTTCCTGCTCATGCACGACAATGCCCGGGCACACACGGCGAGAACGGTAGCAGCTTGGTTACATACACACAATGTTAGGGCCTTAGACTGGCCTGCTCAATCACCAGATCTAAATCCCATTGAGCATGCGTGGGATATGCTACAAAGAAGAGCTCTGAAGGAAGTTCCTGAAAATCTGGCTACAGAAGATCAACTTTTTGCGCACCTCAGAAGGACATGGGACAATATTCCGCAGCAAGACATTGACAACCTTGTTCTGAGCATGCCGAATCGTTGCCGATATGTTATGAACATCATGGGCGCTTTCTCAGACTACTAACTTCAAGTTTATAAACACAAATTAAATGATTTTTCTATTTTTTTCAGTTTTTACTCACAAATTAAAAGTTAATTCATATACGGTTTCCGTCTATGCTTCATTTTTTTCCATAAAATCCTGAATTTTTAATCGAAGTACCTTAACCATTATTAAAAAATGGTAGAATATTAAATAACGTATCTTTTAAATATATACATGTCATATAAATAATTAACAAATTGATAGTAATTCGCTTTTTTAAAAATATCCCTAGACCGTGTTGATGTGTGTACTTTCTAAATGAGATAGGTACGTAAAAAAAAAGGTCTGGCAGAGTAGGGGAAAACAGGTTAAAAAATAAAACGTCAATAATAACACCTATAGAATAATAAAGTTAGGCTTTTTTTTTCAGGATGGGTCATCGTCAAATGACCCCTCCCGCTCTGGGTGGAGCGGAAGGGAGTGTCAGACTCTTACTGACTAAAACCCACCCGTGTTCCTTCCTTAGCCCTTTATGTTGCGGGCCAGCGGTAACCATTTCGGACAATCCCGCTGACACGGCAGGTTTCGGGCCTAACGGGCCCCTTCAAATGATGCTGACATCTCTTTGAGGCTAGCGTGGAACACGTACGCGCCGTCCAGCACGGGCCTGGTCCTGATCGGACGGTGAGCTACCCATTACTCTCCGTCAGCAGGCCCCCGCCTACGGTGGCCGGGAGTCGTCACGCGATAAAGTTAATCTCCAATTCTCCAACAAACATTTTAGGAATTAATAAAAGCTTTTTCAGCGGATCTGATGAATCTAATTTTTCACGGAGGCCGAGCCTATTATGGTCTAGTCAGTAATCTGTACATTGAAGTGGATTAAAATTGGGCTTTGTCTCGTTAAAAGCATATCAGTTTTGAAGCTCTAGAATATTTCGGTAAATTAATATACATGATCAGCCTATAATTTTCCATGCTGGGACACTTGCTGTATGCTGGGGCCTTTTCTCTGTGAGAGGCTGTAATCCAAGACACGAGCCCAGTGCAGGTTGGTAGATATCACATGTCTTCGAACTTTTGGTTCTAGGACATTCCGGTTACCTCACGATGTTTTCCTTCGCCGTTTTGAGAACAGCTGTGATGAAATATTTACTTTACACAAAGTATAGCGCCTGTCTGGATTCGAATCATCGACCTACAACTCGAATATGTCTATATGTCGCGGCTGTTACCACTGGGCAATCACTGCTAAAATGAATATAGGAAAAAGGGAAGGCCCTTTGCCCAGGCAGTGACGGACGCAAAAAAGCCAAACAGATAAAAAAACTGTAACTACTTTACGGTTTTCGGATATTTTCTTTTATTTCTGCTACATGACATTTCTTCTTTTTCATGATTCTAGGTCAAAGGGAAGTACCCTATAGGTTTTGATTCCGGAACATAACCGCCCGTATCTTTTGATTGCGTTGACTTAGAAGTTCAATTTTTTCACTGCTTCAAAGGATTGCAGCCCTGAGTATTTGATATTAATTTCAACTTGATAACTTCACGCGTTACTTACCTACGCGACTTAGGGACGACTGACTCTTTGGAGCGCCTTGTCGTGCAGGGTAGAGTGGAGGGCACTAGACCACGTGGACGCTCACCCATGAAATGGACTGACTAAATTAAATCTGCAGTGGGTGATCCCTTGTATGAATGCACTAAAATAGTGGAAATCGGAGTAGGTGGCGAGAAATCGTGAAAAGAATCTCATCAGCCCCTAAACAAGAAATGACGTGAGGACCACGACCGCTCTGACAAGAGTGCTACGAAAAATAATAATATAAAATAACTGGCTCATACTCCATATATTTAACCTTATTACGTCATTAGACATAATTAGAGAAGGTATTTTTATCATCTTCGTCAATATAACTTAAATAATAAATAAAAATGTTAATAATACATTGAAAACTCACAGTGAGATGGAGATCACCTTTTAAGCAAGAAGTTGCTTGTGTTAGATGAACATCGCTCTTCCACTATAATGAATAACAGATAGGCAATTGATAAATTGAACCAAGAAAAACAAAAATAAAAATAATCTAGTTTAAATAAAACAGAAAAATAAAGTAAAAGGAAATACAAAAGGAAGGAGCGCACTTGTGTGATGCATTAAAGTATGTAGGTTTTGTTGTGTGAGTGTGTGTGCGTGTGTAATGGCGTGAGTGAGTTGTGTAAGTAACTTGGATTCTAACATCCGTAATCTAGAAATAGAACACGAAAATACGTGCGAAATTCTCATAATTTAATATAGAATACGCATTCCGAATTCACGCAGTTCTTTTATTAAAACTACCGCCGATATAGAAAATCTCATCACGAATAGAACCGACGAATACCATCCGTCTGTTCGCATGATTCCTACGGTAATCTAAATAACTATTTTTCAATATAGCCCCCGCAATATAGCCGACTTATGAATTTTCGTCTGGCCTACTCCGAACGCGGTACGTGCCCGAAATATAAGATATTAAAGGGAAAAAATCCGTCCGCAAAATTCTGATAGCACTAAATATAAATATTTCGAGTTCCAAGGGATATGGCGTTTGTGGCTTTTTGATTGTAATAGAAATGTTTGTTTATGCATATCACGCGTAAAAATGACAGCTCGCTCGCTTATATTTTTTGTCAAAAACGTCTTTGTCATTCTTTTTTTTTTTATTGCCAAGCTCTATCCAGAATGCATTGTGCTAACTATATGTCAGCACCTAACCTTTTACACCTTTTCACCCACTAAAAGAAACCATATCTCTTTAAACTTGACTACGATGTAAACTATGCAACAATTCACACGGCCACACATATCACCCACACCGTTCACATTACGCTTTAATAATTACACACAGCTAATTCACAGGTAGGTTGTGCTAAATTTACGGCCTTCGGTGTACTTTAGTATGTTTATTAGGCTTATAAAATTAATGAACACCACCTCACAGCCCGCTTGATGAAGCGAGTTCATAATAAAATTGTATCCAATATGTCGAGAAAAATGTCGTAAATTGACGACGTTTTCAGCGAAATACTTGGTAATTTTGTAAATATGAAGAGATATATTTTGCTGGGTATTTTAAGAGCTTTTAGTGTTTTTTGCTTCAGAATCATATTTAAAGATAGAACGTTTTGGTTTCATATCATCTAGTAAGTCAAGTGCGCAGTCTTATACCACCCTACCAGACTGAATACAAAAAACTTCGCAAGCAATGGGAAATTACTACTGAAGACTACGGGTGTCAACCTCAGGACGAGCTGCTTCTCACACGGACAAATGTAAAACTGTGCGACTAGTGAGTCAGGACTGGTGACGCGGGAGCAAGGGACTAAGTTTTGGTCTCAACAGCCAAAATATGAAGAGTCATATTTTGGCTGCTGAGACCAAAACTATTCAGGCAAGTTTTATAAGTTTTATATGCTGTCATTTTAGTATATTGTAGTGTCTTACGACTTCCACACAGCGTTGCTATTCTGTAAAAATCTCACCGTGAAAACGTAGGTGAAGTGAGCGTGGAGTGAGCTGTCAATAGTGTCAATTTCTAGCAAAAACAAACTCACATCACCTAAGTTTTCACGGTGAGATTTTTACAGAATCGACCGGCAGGTCACGGGCAGAAACTGGTTTTAACATAGAATTATAAATATTTTTCATAATCTAACCTCTAGAAATATTACAAAGCAAACCCAGACATTACAGTACCTTTTCACTCAACACCTCAAGGATTTCACCGCCACAAAGAGATATTAAAGAACATTAAAGGTTAGAGATGAAAGGGATTTAGAAAATAATATCAGAATGTCGTAGAAAGCAATATTAAATCGGGGTCGACTAGGTATACTTACTGTAAGACTGTAATGTCATAACTTTAATATCAAAGCTTAGCAACAAAGGTCAAATTCCGAACCCATTCGTAGTCTACAAATATATTAAAAACCACTCTCCCTATTACGAGAGAGAGGGGACCAGACTCCCAGCAATGAGAACGTTATTATATAGGCTGATTATGTTTTGATGATCCTACACCCTTGGATTTAAAAGCATGAAGCGTTCTTAGCATTGCGAAGGTAATGCATGAATGATTTATTTACCAGAATATTTATTTATTTATTAGGGACAAAAAAAAACAAAACAAAAAAAAAGACAAGACAAGAGACAAAAAAATAAACAAAGACAAATGACAAGAGGAAATGCGGTCGGAGAAACTTTTGAAAAAGCCTAAGTAAAGTCATAATTCGAGGTTTGGCTCTCGCCTATTTACTCCTTCAATATTGGACCAATTTAAAAGATATTTTATAAATCGAACAAGCAGGATATATACTGTGTCCCTATGTTTTTCTTTTTTTATTAATAGTTGTCAAATTTGTACACTATAAGACCTCTGTTGACAGCGGATTTTTTTGAGTATTCGGCATTTTTTGAGGGTTCTAGTGCTTATAAAAATAATGTATCATCAAAAAGGAAAACATAGGGACATACAAGTAGTTAATATTCATTATTCTGTAAAAAATCGTTGCTTTATGGTCACTAAACAGAAAGAAAACAGGCGAGAGCGTATCTATAGAGAAAAGACCACCCGCATTTCCTCTTAAGGGATTGTTTCACTATAATACAGGGTGGATTTTTGAGACCAGGTATTAAAGGCAGGTACCTTATCCATTGTAGCTACAGGAAAACGGTTTCAGGAGACCGTCCTTGAGCTGAGGTATGAGTACCAGAAATATCAGAAATCGAAAAAAAACTTTTCCATACATTCGACTTTTCAGTTGTGTGTACATTAGACTTTTCAGTTCATATTGATTTCATTAAAATTATTAAAGTCAAGGACATAATAATTAAAATTTGCTTGCAGAATACTGTTTTTTTATTATGCTCTCTTAGCCATATTAAAAAAAAACGATAAGTTCCTACCTCAAAGTTTTCAAGTATCGACGTGTCTGAAATTAATGTCTATAAACTTCAGGTAGTTACCTCACTGCCTTCGCAGAGCCTAGGGTCAAAATAATATATTACATTTGCATATTGGAATCTTCTGAGAGCATTCTAAATTATCGAAAGAAATTAGGTATGAGAGGTACCTACTTACTTATTTTACTTGTAACTTGATATATAAAATATGATTTGTAAGTATTTTTGGCCTGAAGTGTATTTTAGAGACCGCTCCTGACTGCATCAACCCGGATTGTTGTGCCAGCCGGTTTCTTCTAAAAGACTCACGATGAAAATTAAGTTGACGTGAGCTTGAAATGAGCTATCAGTTCACTTGTTACTAGGTATTGAATGGACAGATCCACTGAATCTGTGTGGTTCTTTCCTGAAAAGAACATTTCAGCAACCACCAGAACCAAGATTATATGTGGACTTTAAAAAAGACTATGACCACTAAATTCGTCTCGGCCTTTCTTCTCATAATAGACAGATGAGTATTTTTCAGCTTATAGTATAACTTACCTCATTTGTGTACGAGTGCATAATCTTATTTAAATGTACCTGCTTCTGAAGGGGTGGAGACCCAGGCCTTACATCTAGCTTAGGCATAGGTCTATCACAGTGTAATTGTTCTTGAACTTGTGATGGACTTATACGAGTATATTGTGGTGGGAAATAAATCATTATCTTATCTTAGATAGGAAACGCCGACGTCATCTAGATTATATTATATTTTTGAAGTGAAAACTTCTTTAGCGGCGCTGTGTACTTTTTTTGGAATGGGTAAAAACTTCTAAACTCGCGTCAGGTCACGTGACCCTGATCGAAAATTCGTAAGACGTAAAACGTAAGACAGCGCCATCTATGCACATCGGGAAGAACTACGAGGGCCTCGCGTACTAACTACGTAGTTCATCCAACAACGACGAGATGGCGCTGAACCACGGATATATAACTGACGACGAGCTCAAATACATTTTATGTACAAGGCCAATAGTATGTAAAAATGTAACTAATATCAATCGCACCATCTACGTCCTCTTCTAATACGCCTCTGCAAACATTATGGTAATCGAACAAAGGTAACATTGTGTAAAATTTCATACAGGCTCCTTATTAGTTTATCTAGTTACCACTTTAGAAATGATTAACGAAGCACTGCCGCGACCAACACCACGAACTGAAGTCTATCCTGTGTGCTTATTTGTAAATCTGAATAAATTCCTTTCACGAGAAGAATAAACCAGTCACTTTGGTCATCATACCTGATTTGCAAAAAACCCTATAAAATAAGGAACACACCTTAACACGCGTGTTTTGTTTATAAGACGATTCACAAAATACACTCGTAATTGTTCAAGTTTTCACTTCTGTCGGCACTACCGGAGTGCCAGTGTTTTTTTTAATAATATGACGTGTAAAAGTGATTCCGATAGCCTGTTTACAAAAATAAACAATTTCATTTCATATCGTTAGCTACCCCCCTCTCGTGAACTCATACTGACATAAACCCAGAAAGAAAAGATACCAACCTGCGGTGCTATTCTGTAAAAATCTTACCGTGAAAACTTAGGTGAAGTGAGCGTGGAGTGAGCTGTCAATAGTGTCAATTCCTAGCAAAAACAAACTCACTTCACCGAAGTTTTCACGGTGAGATTTTAACAGAATCGACCGACTGTTTACAGTTTTGCGAACAGGTTGAAGTGCTTAAATAACTGTCATCGATATATTTTTGGATCAAATTCGAAGCACATTTTGCAGTGAAAGCACAGACTAGCATTTAGATTTAAGCACTAAGGGCTGATGTTTCAACCGACGGATAATTTTTATTCGTGGAATAAAATGATGGCTGACAGATTTTGTGTAGAAGAACTGTTAAAAATTCAAAATTATTCCTCGGATAAAATTATTGACATTGGAAAAATCAGCCCTAAAATATCTAAATCCCTAAAGTATAAGGGCTTAAGTTTTTTTTCTAATATAACCTACATCAAAAATTCGCTGTCAGAGCCTGTCTAGGTTACTAATAAATTTATTGCAGACAGTTAGTTACTAAAAGACGGTGAAGATAAAATACAATTATGATAGAACTTTGTAGTTTTTTAAAAGCTACTGCATCGATATTAAACTTTATTGATTGGAGATAAAGTTAGTTATTGGAGTAAATTACATTTTTGGAACATTCTGAAATACATATCACATACATACACATAAGCTCACGCTTTTTCTCATGGGGTTATGCAGAAACTACATAAGGCAATGCTATGATCCTTACATACTTCTTTCGAGCCTCCCTCACCTGGATTTTCTGAAGAATATTACCAATAACGTCACTATAGGTCCTAAAACCTATATACCATTTTAAAATTTTGCAATGATTGAACCAGGTTGGGTGGTACCCTCCCCGGCTGACTATAGTTATAAACTAGCTGTGCCCGCGGATTCGCTCACGTGTCTATGAGTACTATAATTGGCATTAGGTATTATATAATGTAAACGTGAAGTCATAGTATAATAATTCGTAAGAAAACACACATGAACTTATGAACTCTGTATTCAATATTATTTCCTGTCATCAGTATCCATCTGATTACATCGCATAACACGCTTTCAATCACAATCTGAATAATTTTAAAGGATAATGCTAATCTAGTGCTTCGTATATTTGAAAAAATAGTCTGCTCAATAACGTAAATCTCTCTCTCTTCTTGGTCACGTACTTCATTATCGAAGGTCGTGTCCCTGAAAGACCTTCGTGGCTTTATGTACGATACTCTTGCACTTCGTTCGGTTCTCAGCTTGTCTCAGGGCAGTCGTAACAGAGAGTCCAGTGAGGGCGGTCACTTGGTCTGACCAGCATTTAGGTGAACGGCCGCGAGGTCTTTTCCCATCTACCTTGCCCATCACCACCAACTTTTCTAGATTATCTGGTTCCCGACGGGCAATGTGACCAAAGTAACCGAGAATCCTTTGGTAATTTATGATCGTGGATAGTCTATCTTTTATGCGTAGTTGATCAAGGATGGATTTGTTTATTCTCTAGCCGGTCTATGGTATGCGGAACCAGTGGCGGACTAACAGGGGGGCGGAAGGGGCGGCCCGCCCAGGGCCTCCGGTCTTGGGGGGCCCCCAAATGCCTACGCGTTCCCCTGATAAAATCCTAAACAAGACTTTAAAAATGTGCCTAAGCACATTTTTAGTATATCGTAAATCAATAATGAGGCTTAGTTTAGCTATCTTTTATAAAAGTTTCTTATTTATCTCATTATTTTTATTGAAAAGGATTCAACCATCTGGTTCTCAGAAAAGGAACCTAAAAAAACGAAGACTGAAGAGGCAAAATCGCTTGCTGAATCTTTATCCAATTACTTTTCGAATTCTAAAGAGAAGAAAAGTGGCGTTGCCGACGAAATTAACGAATTAAACATAAACACTTATTTATAGGTACATACAAATGTGAACTGAATAAAAAGCTTGTAAAACTACATTTTTTTTAAAGCTGGGGGGCCTCATTCAGCTTTGCCGCCCCGGGCCTCTGACGGGCTTAGTCCGCCACTGTGCGGAACATTCTTTGCAAACACAACATCTCAAAAGCTAATGAAGTAAATAACGCAAAGAATGTTGTTGAACTGTCAAAATGAAAGTCATTGCTACTGCTATTCTGTAAAAATCTCACCGTAAAAACTTAGGTGAAGTGAGTTAGTTTTTGCTAGGAATTGACACTATTGACAGCTCACTCCACGCTCACTTCACCTAAGTTTTCACGGTGAGATTTTTACAGAATAGCACCGCTGGTTAGTGTATTACGCAATTACCCCGTAACCGCGAATGCTGAACGTTGTGTTATTGGGTTTTCCATTAGGAATTTGTCTTGAGAAGAAACCGAGAAACTGAATTCGTGCCCAATTGGCACTAGTAGTCCCCCCCGAGTGTCTATCATAGCAATGGCCATAGCTGATGATCATCGCTATTTACCTTATAAAAACAACTCAACAAAACCTTAAAAAACCGTTTCATCGACTATTCATAAGTAAACCGAGCAGGAATCCCAACAATTGCGAAACATTTTTAAAATGAATTTATATTTCCCCTAATTGTTCATTGGCCCTACGATCTCTCATTGTTCCGTAACGAAGTAAACTGAAACGATTTTTTAACAAATTCATACTAATATTATAAATTCGAAAGTAACTCTGTCTGTCGGTCTGTATGTTACCTTTTCAAGCCTAAACCACTGAACGGATTTCGATAAAATTAGGCAGAGAGATAGATTGCATCCCGGGGAAGGACTTAGGATAGTTTTTATCGACATACCTCGAGGGCGAAGCCGCGGGCGGAAGCTAGTACCTTCATATAAATAAACTAACTTTGCCTCGTGAATTCGTTTGGTATTGTGAACCTGTTTTTTTTTATCTATTAGATTTATAATGGTGTTTGCGAAAGGTAAGTCTGACAATGGTTTAGGTACAGAAAAACAGCTCCTCGACCTATATCTTAGAATGATGTTATATTATATAAATATGTAATATGTCATATTTTTTTTATTATTTTGCCAGTTAAAGTTGGTATGTTATTTTTGACTAAAAGTTTGAAGTTAAAAATAAAAAAATATACTTCGTCTAAGACATGTATGGTTCAAAATGCTGTAAATGTAACTATCACTCCCTTAAAGCATTGCACTCAGCTTCGAAACATCCTGTATATCATGTCCACATACCGCATCACGCATTTGCAAATTGCACATTATTGAGGGAATTCCCTCAGCCAATGTAACACAAAACGACCAATGAACAGTTTCCAACTCCCGAACGCCTCGTCTCCATTCAGGCCATCTCATCAATCAACAAAGCAATATAGCCATGAAACACAAAAAAATCATTCAAAATTCCCGTCAAAATTAATACAAAAGTGCAATTAGTGAGGATGTTTTCAAACCATCCCTAATTCCCTCGGTGCCGGTATCGAGTGCCACCGCTCATAACCCCGCATATGCTTATGAATTTAATTTGGGCGCCATCTTTATAGAGCTCACGTCGCGCGCATAAATGCTAAAGGCTCGGCCAGCTGTGCTCTTATGACGTCATGAATGTTAGGTTATGTAAAAATTTTTGGAAGCCTGTACTGGGTACTGATGGAAATTTTGCTGTTAGAAATGCGAAAGGTTACATAGGGACCAACTTAAAATAAATATATAAATAACTAGCTGCGTCCCACGGTTTCACCCGCATATGTCTCGATCCCGTAAGAATAACGGGATAAAAAGTATTCTATGTCCTTTCCCGGGACTCAAACTATCACTATACCAAATTTCATCTAAATATGTTTAAGCGTGAAGAAGTAACAGACAGACACACTTTCGCATTTATAATATTAGTATGGATTGGCTACACCAAAGCCTGATTCACAAAATGTATATGTTACCGGAAATGTATGCAATTCCAAGCCTACTTAGGAAATGTGTGTATTTCCTAGGAACTGAATGCAGTTCTGAGATAATACTAGTACATAATATATATAAAAAGTAATGCTTTCAGTGACTAAAAGAAATAAAACATGTTTGTAAACTGAAATCATAATTTTTATTAACGTTCTCGTTGACATAATCAGCTGTAACAATCACGTCGTAAAATATAAAATATTCATAGGGCTTCTTACTAATTAAACTTCAAAAATCAACTATTTATTCCTTTTTAAGGCCTATTTAACACATAAAAATCTACGTATAATTCAAACATCAAGAATGTAATACATTTCCGATTGCTATTTAAGATAATTATGTATAAATTTCCTAGGAAAAGTGCGTATTAATAAATATATCATGGATTTCCTATCTATTTTAGGAATTGTACACATTTCCTAGGAATTGTATACAATGACGGATTACACACTTTTCCGTTAACTTATAAACCAAAAGCTCTTAGATAAAAATAGGTATACATTTACTAAAGCTTCACCTATATTCTCACGCACTTAATTGCAAACGTCACTTTTATATCAATGAACATTTTCTATGAAAAGGCCTTCCCACTTCCTGAGACACGTATAGACAATAAACACAAGCTCATATGGTACCTACATAAGCGAGGAAGCCTATCGTCTGTTATAATGGGCGTCAAGCGATGCGGCACTAATAAGCGTGCAACTGGTGATTTGATGAAACATTTCGTGAAAACGTGAATACGTCATTGAGAATAAGCTGAATGTGAAATATTGGACTATGTATATGGGATATCGAATTATGTATCTGTATGAAATGATTGGATAAATAGGATGATGACACATCAAGCTACTACAATCTGTCCAATTTCTTTAATAGATTTTCAACTTTATCGCTGAAGCTTAAGGTTCAAAGTTTATTGGGATAATTTGACAGTGTCGGGTAGCTTGATGTGCTGGCGTCTGTACTTACCTTCATAAAAAAATAATAAATGCTTCTAGATACCATAAACATATCACCAACATTCCCTAAGCGGTTAGGCAGAAGTGTACACGTATTGATCTACCTTTAGATCCTAATAATATTTAACCCGTATTCGTGAGTACAAAAAATCGATAACAAAGATTGTGTCGCATAATAAATTCCTTAAATAATTTGATTGAGCTTCATGATTATGAAATGAATAAGACGTAAACTGTATAAATAAAAAACATACTTTCATTATTAATCATAAGTTATTGTGAAATAAATTCCTAACATTTATTCGAGCCTAAACTTTACGGTAGACCCATACAAATGAACAAAGATAAAATCAATTATACTGGATATACATTTGAATAGATTCGCATTTATAACATTTCCAGAATTGGTATTAGAGAATACCAATTCTGGAAATATTATGATCAAGGAGTTTATGCTATAGAGGTACATACGGCTACTTATAAGGAAATAAATGTCCAGTATAAACTGGTCTTGCATTGTATAGGTTTTCCCCACAATGCGAATCTAGTCCATACTGGAAATGTGTAGCTTAACATATAGTCGAGCGTACACATAAGCAGGTATATAAGGTAACAGGTATGTCAGTAATATCAGAATATTGTCCCAAATTAGATATGTGGAATTTTCATACGGTTCTCATCCGATTATTTAGGAACTCAAATGAATATGGGAATGTATTTGGTCTGTGTTTGTTTTGGACATAAAAACAATACGTGGTTAGAACGTTTAATTTAGATTGTGTTTGATAGATATGGTTTTATGGCTGACCAATTTTGAAGGCGTAAAAATTATGAGTGTTGATTTTTGGACGGGTTTGTCCAAAGTCCATTTTATTGATCCTGTAGAAGAACCGGTCAGAAACGAACTCGTTGCTAAAATTAGAAAGTGAATTTTGAAAATTCTGTATAGGTATTCACTATACGTTTGGTATTACATATTATAACAAAAATCAGTTTATATAAAAGTGAGTTTTACACACGAGAGAAACACTTCGCCAGAAAAAAAATATACAAGTTACATTCGAATAAAAGCCCCTATTGTCCAAAATTATATTTTCAGCTAGATTCTGAATTATTGAAATTTAAAAAAAACTCTAACTATAAAGATATCGTAAACGGGAACTTGGTGGGACATTCATTATCAACCGAATAGGACGTAAATGGCCGCGACCCTCACCCTGCTATGACCAGGCTTCGTTTTACGACGCCGCCGCTCACTGGATGTGATTAAATGAATGTATTTAGCGATAAAGAGGGATTTTATGTTTCTGTGGCAGGGAGGTGTGTACTGTATTGCATTCGGATTTTGTGGTTTTATGGGTAACAAGTGGGGATGTTGGTTGAATTCTTTAGAATCTTTTAACCCTACAAATGTCGTATGAATCACCGTTTGTTCATAAAGACCATCCTACTCTCGAAACGACAAAAAATATATATGAAATTAAATTAATGTTCTGCAAATAGATCTTTTAAGACACTCTTACACGTCAATATTTTGTTGGTCAATATTTAAAAACTAAATGGCGCCGTAAATATATAATCGTGAATACCGTTGAGCGCTTAGTTTGACGGATTAAAGACGTGCAGTATGTACTCTGTTGACAAAGTTAACTTATCTCTTCCTCGGTTATAGTGTATTTCTATCTTAGCGGGATTTAACTTCGTTTCTGTTGTAAACTAGATTCTGCCTTCATAAATTCTATTCTCTCTATCGCTCAAGAGTTTACTGTCAGAAACTAAGAAAATTCAATTTTCAGTAAAGCTTTTCTGTCTTTGTTCGTGTTTTACAGTTTATTTTATCGTGAACTAAAAGAACACCTGCAATATTTTGTTGCAGTCATGTTGTGTTACTATATAATTTTTCATTGTAAAGCAGTTTTTTTTTTCTGATTGTTTCTGACGTGGATAGGAAAGATTACTGAGAACAGAAAAGTGGAGTTGCTGAAAATATATTTATACGGAGTGTTTAATTATTATGTACAGTCGACCTCTGTAAGGAGTTTTTATTCTTTAGTTTTCCTATAAAATATTTATTTAATATAAGAACCAAAAATAACAAAATTAAATTCTTACTTAACTAAAACTATACAGAAACTAAAAAATAGCGTCGAAAAATCCATCCGCATCGCTGTCGACTGGTAATGTACCCAAGAGACAGGCGGCATTACCACGTTGTATGGCGATGCTTAGCCTCTGGCCTCTTGTCAGCCTCTTGCTTTATCCCTTATGTCAGTATCTAAATTTAAATTTCACTAAGGTTGAAGCATCTAACGATCGCATTTATCTTGGAAACAAAAATACACCTTGTCGTTTTATAAAGTATCAATAAATAAATTAAAAATATTTTAATTTTATATTTAAATATTTTTTATAAAAAAATTAGTAAATTTATTTACATACAATAAATAAACAGAATAATAAATAAATAATACGTTAATTGTAAAAAGATTTTTCTCTTTTACACATTACTTAAAGTAGTCATACACCAAACATGCTGCTGCTTCTGAACTAATTAAAAATATCCTTTGTATCTCAGGAGCCAAAGTTTCTCATAAAAATTGATTATTACAACTTAAAAGCAATCAGAGAAGTAATTCTCGTAATTTTGAGAACGTTCACAGTCTGATATCAGTCTCTCTCTCGTGTGTTAAAAATACCTCTAATTTCCCTAAATTTTTTATAATTTTTTTGACATTGATTATCGCTGAGATGAGATTACGACTAGATTTCGAACATTTTTAATTACGGGAATTGGTCTTCAGGTTAACTAGTGACTCAGTAATTACATGTACCTATCACTATTCAGAAAGTGATATTCAACCTTAGGGTGGTAAACCAAATACGAAGTCGACTATACCTAAGCTCTATAAGACCATCTGGGTGATTTCTCAGGTACCACACTTACAATGGCAATGCCTTTTATTCTGACAATTCAACAATATTCATTGCGTGATTTACGTTGTCGTACAGACGAATATTTCAAACATAAGAAGCAATGGATTAGCAACTTCCTTCAAAATCCGTCAAATTGTGATCTAAAGTGTGTTGCACAATTGAGGTGCTGTTTTTCTCACCTGCCATCTAGATTTCTTTGTATAAACCATAATCAGTGTGCCAACGAACCAGAAGAAAAATATAATTGCAAAAAATATAATATTCAGACAATGCTTCACTGTGGACAGTTCGCGTCGTCTATGCTGAACAAAACAATGATAACAACAAAATGTATGCATAATAAAGACATAACGTAAATAAAACAGTCGTCTATTGAGTTTCCTCTCAAATCAAATTACTCATTATGGCTACTATTTGTCTTGTTATCGTACTAAATACTTCTACTATCGGTCTTTTTTTATTATGTATTTTTGGATTATTGTTTATTATTTTATTTAAAGCCTATTTTGTCCCACTATAAGACAAAGGCCTCCCTTTCTCCTTTCTACTCCTCTCTGTATTGAGCTGTAGTCCGCGCGGAACTAGTTGGCCGCGCCTTAGGTATGTGAGCGGTGGGACGGAGGGGCGGGGGCGCTTTGTCATTACGAAACTAGTTGGCCGCGCCTTAGGTATGTGAGCAGTGGGACGGAGGGGCGGGGGCGCTTTGTCATTACGAAACTAGTTGGCCGCGCCTTAGGTATGTGAGCAGTGGGACGGAGGGGCGGGGGCGCTTTGTCATTACGAAACTAGTTGGCCGCGCCTTAGGTATGTGAGCAGTGGGACGGAGGGGCGGGGGCGTTTTGTCATTACTGAGTAACTCGTTGCGAACACTGGGCAACCCCGCCGCCCTCACCCCCGTCCCCACCAAAGGCGCGGCTAACTAGTTCCGCGCGAATTATAGTGTGGACTAGCCCTGTCTGATTAATTTAGAAAACATATTTTAGTGTTATTTTATATGGGTAGGTATACATTATATATCAGGTAGGTAAATTATTAAATAATAATACCAGACTTATTATTACATTGCAGGGCAAAGGCGTTTTCTATCACAGAGAAGGCACGAGTATTGATCACCACGCTTGCTTTTTAAGGGGATTACAGGACCTAAACGCAAAAAACGTAAGTTTTAGAAGCAATAAAAGTAAGTATATTGATCGCCTAAAGTAAACAAAGTCTAAAAATATATGATATTTTTTAGGATATATGCTAGGTAAATAGTGTGTTGAAAACACAACTAAATTAATATCATAGAAAAAAATGATCGTCAGACATCGTACGGACAACATGTGCTCAGAAACTGTCTCGCGTTCCGTGCCTAGTTGTGCTGCATGCCTACAGTGTGTGATTAATTTGCTCGTAAATTATAATCTGATTTGAACTGCAAACGGTTTTTCTATTGCGCAATAACCAACACTACCCATAATACACGCACAGCAGTTAAAATATGTCTGATGATAACGAGAGAGACGTACAGTCAGCAACAAAATCGATTAACACTTCAGTTTTTTAAATCTCAGATATTGAGCAAAATATTAAAACTTCAGTTTTTTTTAATCTCAGTTATTGAGCGAAATATTTGTTCAAAATTGCAGCAGAAGTACAATGCAATTAAGAACAAATATTTTGCTCAATAACTAAGATTAAAAAAACTGAAGTGTTAATCGACTTTTGTTGCTGACCGTACCATCTCTGTCTTAGAGATAAACAAACAAAATAGAAAACCAGCGACAAAAAAACTCAATATCCACTTTTAACGTTACTTTGTGAAGAAATTTTATTTTAGGTATACTTGTTTTTGCCCGCGGCTTCGCCCGCGTGGATGTCGGAAAATAACCCACGCGAACGTACTACCCGGATTAAAAGTACCCTGTGTTCAGGTTACAAACTATCTGTGTACCAAATTTCATGCTAATCCGTTCAAACTTCAACCGTTTTTGCGCAAATCTGGAACCTACGTCCAGACAAACAAACGGACATAAATTCTTCATTACTATTTTATTATATGTATAGAGTATAGAAGGGCTGCCCGCCTGCGTCAGACTTTTTGTAGCACCAATAATCGGGCCGATTTTTCCTCCGATTCTTATGACCGCTTTTGTGACCGACTCAACGTACACGTCCATCACTTTGTCTTCAACACAACGTAGCAAGTGCATGCGCCCGACTGTCGGTGAGTAGTGTGCGTTAACGCATACATTTCCGAAGGTTTCATTTTTCACCGATAATCGTATCGGTCGGGATGCACCGATTTTATTTCTGACCGACTTTTTGTAGGACGTGTGTGTTGCACTATTGCCTTCAGTACGTTCTATTTATCTCCTACAATAATCGGTCACCGATTATCAGACGTGGGCGGGCAGCCTAATTTTTACAGCAATTGCAAACATACTGCCGAAAAAACGTGCCCATTCTGAAAAAACTCATTCATAATTCACTCAAACGATATAAATCACGTCTGTACAACACGAGAACCCAGAGTAGCATCTCCGCGTCGCAGCATCCAGTGAATAAATTAGATTCAGCAGATGTTATGCGCGATGACAATTACATTTTCGTCTGATTACTTCCTGCGAAGCTTTAGAATAATAATGAAAGCCTTTTTTGTGCTGTCATCAGTTTTTATTGGTTTATGCAGATAAGCAGATAAATAAGTGTGTGGATGTGTGTGCTTTGTTTACTTTTATTTTTGCGGAAAATATTTAAAGTACTATGAAGGGTTATGGAAAATATATAAAATTTAAAAGCTTGAAAAAAATATAAGCATCATTAGTAGGTTGTAGACAGCTGAAAATAGGACCAAAAAGTTTTGGAAATAAACAGCACCATTTTTTTTATCTATTTTGTTTCACTACTGGGCAAAGTTCTCCCCCATGCTTTTCCAATTCTCCTTATCTTGTGCCTTCTCAGGTCAATTAGTCAGTAAGGAATCCAAACCGTCACGCCAGTGTTTTTTAGGCCTGCCTTGGTGACACCGTCCGTATTCAGGCACCCACTGTGTAACGATCCTGGCCCATCTGTTTTGATGTATTTTATACGTACGACCCGCCCATTTTAACATAATAAAAATGATAAAAAAAGAGTCGTGTGTTCAAAGTTTTTTTAAATACACTTCAGGGTACAACTGACTGAATAAAACCTATCTTTGAGTGAAACAATCGAACAACTTAAAACAACAATTGAAACAAATCTTTAAACACAATATGTACAAAAACAAACATACAAAAAAACTCAAGTTCAACAAAACAAAGTGCTACATTCACACGCACTCCACAAACCGGGCTAGTCAAGTGACTGGCGCCAGTAATCTCCCATCGACGTTTAGTCGCAAATTACAGCGAGCCGCGAACGGCTTTAAAAGCCCCTAATATACAATGTGTTCCTCCCTAATGGCGGTAAGACTTTCTAAAGTACTGCTTGTTATGTGTCAGAAACTCAGGGGATGACAAGACGTTTTGAGAATGTGAAGACTTTATTGTGTGTGTTAAGCTACGCTTGCCGTGGTTG
The DNA here is from genome assembly GCA_927399505.1 of Luperina testacea. Taxonomy (NCBI): domain Eukaryota; kingdom Metazoa; phylum Arthropoda; class Insecta; order Lepidoptera; family Noctuidae; genus Luperina; species Luperina testacea. The sequence goes on along the minus strand of OV656762.1, from coordinate 1,979,548 downwards.
GTGCGTGGATGGGTGACCATCTTTACATACCGACGATCTATATTTCTTGAAATTCCGACAATACTCGACATTAGAAGACCGCGTTCGTAATATAGAAGACTAGTTTGCCCGCGACTTCGTCTGCGTGAAATTTCGGATCCAGACCCACCCCGTCGCATCGCATCGCCTGCCCGTGCTATTAATAGCACGAGCAGTAGATGCGATGCGACGGAGTGGTTTGCATTTGTTTCCACTCAGGATTGTCTTTTACTTTTTTTGTTTTTGCTCGGCTCCTAAGAGCCCTGACGTGATGTTAAGTAGCCTATAGCCTTTCTTAAGAATTGGTCTATTAAATGAATTTTTTTTTCATCTGTTAGCCCAATCCCCCTTCAAATCCGGCTGGTAGTTTCAGAGATTCACGCGCGTTCAAACAAACAAAAAAAAACAAACAAGCTCTTCAGCTTTATTATTATTATTAGTATAGACTAATAATTTTCATACTATCCCATAAAAAATTTAAAAATATTCTCTCGCCATAGACGAAAAAGCTTTTTTTTTCAAAGTAATGTAATTCAAGACACGGTAAAGGTAATTTCAATGACAAGGTAAAATGAAAATACTTCAGCTTTTAATAAAGGTCATGATATTTTCCTTTAGAGCGAGTAAAACACTTAACACTTCAGAACAGCGTTTCCGTGTGTCGCGTGCGTGTGGTTTACGTATGGTGACGTCAGAGTTCTGCACTGTAATCGTATTTAAGTGGCGTTTTAGGGTTAAATGGTGAACACATCAAGTTAAATGTACATAAAAGTAGGGACGTAACAAATAGGTAGGTACGATTCATTGACAAATCGAAAGAAATGAGTTCGCCTTCCATATTAGTAGCATTGAAAGCAAAAAAGTTCCGTTCGATTTGTCAATGAAAACGTTGAGTAACAAAGCTCATGCAAAATCAAAAACACTCAAACAAGAAAATTGTAGCCAACTACAAGACATTCGAAAATATGATAATTAGGTATGAGAAGTAAAGTAAAGTAAAGTTCACTCATTGGAGGATGAGTATATGATAGACAAGGGAGGATCCTCCGACCAGACGGGTGTTAAGACTGGTGGGCAACTGCCCGACGATTGATGACGGCATCGGGACGTTGCATATATGCGAGAAACGATAAACTCTGCTTGCGCGATGCAGGATTTTGCGTAACGTCAGTGTGATGCGTAGTTTGCCTGTGGCAATGTAGATCAGAGGCTGACCAGATGTAGACCACAAGGTCAGAGGCCAGCAACATTTAAAAATTTTATCTCAAAAATAGAGAGATTCGTCACTAAACACAAACAAACAAACACAACAAAACAAACAACACGACAAACTGTGTGTTACCGTGTTACAAAACTTGAACTCAAAAACTCTAATGAATGCATACCCTAAACGTATTATCTGTAAGTCATAAATCGTTGCACTTGGGAACCGAAACTACAATCCAGTCACTGCACTAACCTTGCCTAAATTCATCATACTGAGCCTAAAAAGTTACCACTGCTGGAACACAGGCCTCCTCTCTGTGTGAGGGAGGGAGTGTTCCGCAATCCACCACGCGGACCCAGTGCAGGTTGGTAGATGCCACTTGTCTTCGAATTTTTTGTTCTAGACATGGCAGCAGCTTCCTCACGATATTTCCTTCACCGTTTTGAAAGCATTGGTGATGAAATAATTTATTCAAAGTAAAGTGCCTGTCTGAGTTCGAACCTACGCCCCAAAAGCCGTAAGTCACGGCTGTTTCCAGTGCGCCACAATTGCGCTACTGGTCGACCAAACTTCATAACAAAAAAAAAATTAAATACGACAAAGAATTTAAAAAAAGAATACAAAAAACCAACATGGCCGATTTAATCGCGGTCCCCTCAGGAAGTGAAGCGCTCCATCCATCCGTAAGGGCGAGTTAACGTCGCCACTCGCGTTTATCGACACGCGTAAACCGATGATAGTTGGACCCTTCCGTGGACCGTTACCGTGGACTTTATAGCTGGGATCGGATTAATAATGACGTGATCTTGGGTTGTTGCTTTTTCAGTGGGTTAAAATGTAGGAAAACAAGCTAGATAAGTACTTTTAGAGTAAATAGTGTATCTCTTCTGTGGCAACAATGACGATTTCTTATTCCATTATTTTCCACTCATTTTCCACTTATTAACTAGATATATTTTCAAAAAATTAATTTGCATACCACTTAGTAGTGGAACTTGAATAAAAAAATGGCGCTGCGCCAGCTCAATGAACTAGCAAGCTAGAGCAACGTTAGCACTCTTATAAGTTAACCTACCTATCTCTAAATTTTAAAATATTAAAACTCAATCGGAACAAAGCTTGCCACATTTCAAGATTACGACAGTTTCAGGAAGTTTTCTCAAAATTATGAACTGAACGTTCCGTTCAAGTGTGACCGAATGAACGCCACATTCAGGCAGTCACATAAAGTATAGTTCATTTGTTCTGAACGAGAATAGCGAGCGAATGGTTTCAAATAGTTCTTAAATCTGACCGCAGACTCTTTGCACTTCATCACTGCACTTTTAGTTCAGAAAGTAATTTTCTTTCAGTTATTGATTTAATAATGTTAAAATACGAAAATAATTATACACAAGCACCCCGCGGTTTCACCAGCATAAGTGTCGATCCCGTGGGAATATCGGAATAAAAACTATTCTATGTCCTTTCCCGGGACTCAAACTATGTAGGTATGTACCAAATTTCATCTAAATCGGTTTAGCGCTTTAAGCGTGAAGAGGTAACAGAAAGACAGACAGACAAGACTTTCGCATTTATAATGTTAGTATGGATATTTAATAGGCCTCGTTGGTCTAGTGATCTCAAGCACTTCTATTAAGCATGAGGTCCTGGGTTCGATTCACGGGTCAGGCAGTGTTATTGGGTTTTCCATCTAGATGTTCTGAGTAGCAGCCCGAATCTAGATTTGTGTCCAGTTGATGGCACGTCACATGAGAATTAACTGACATAACTGACGAAATGTAGGTGTACTATAGATGCACCTGTGCCTAACAGTTTTTTTTTTTTTTCAGAATGGGAAATCATCAAATGACCCCTCCCGCTCTGGGTGGAGCGGAAGGGAGTGTCAGACTGACTAAAAACCACCCGTGTTCCTTCCTTAGCCCTTTATGTTCCGAGCCAGCGGTAACCCTTTCGGACAATCCCGCTGAGCCTGTGCCTAACCCTTGGAAAGAAACAGGCTCGACGTTATGTATGTATCTAATGGAACCCATCTATAATAACATATATCTGAAGACATGTATTCCGATACTGACAAAATGTAGCAACAAAACCATAGTGAAATTAATGCACTTCATACCGCTGATAAATCGTCTCGATATCAAGAGCTATCATTGCCAGAATTTAACATTAGGCACGAGTTCTATGATTGCATACCACGCCGCTATTTGAAATCAGCAACAAACGTTATGTTTCAATGAGAGAAATACCTAACGCCTACATACATATGATAATGTGATAAGTGGATAAACATAATGTCAGACCTAATTAGCCTGTAGGGCTAGTCTATTGACAAATTTAGCCTTATAAAAATATAAAATACTTTTAGGAAAATTTGCTTTTCATCGCAGCTATAAGGTAACCTTCTTAACACCTTTGAACAAAGTCTACCACATAGATCAGTATCCATGTACTACATACAGATAGTAATAACCTATCCGACGTCCGTACCCACGTAGGGTCGACAAAAACATTGTCGCCGCAAATGCGTTTGTTCGATGATTTATCGAGGGCACTGGATATCTTAATATCACTCCGCACATATGTTACCTTATCTATCTTTTCGCTTTTCGATTTACTGGATGTTTTTCAGGGGTCGTTGGTCGTCGAAATTTTATGTGCATTAAAATTTTCTTTTGATCTATGATGCTTTTACCTAGGCCATTGTCTTTGTAATCACAGAAAAGGATGAACAAATCGATCACTAAAAATACTTTAAAATAAACTATTTCTGTTTCTATTTTTATAAACCAAACAAAGATATCATAAATAACTACATTAAACTTTAAATGCACAAACACACACACAACACAACACAACATGTAAAAAAAAAGAAAACTTTCGTCAAAGTCTTCTGCGAACCGTACAACATGGCGGCCGGTCCGAGTAGGGTCGACAAAACAGTTGGCGGCCACAATTGCATTTTGTCCAAGCATGATTTATCGTCCGACTGGATATCTTAATAAAACTTTTGCATGTGCGACATGTGTATTGCTAGCTTTTTATTCTATTGTACGAGTATCTTTGGGTATGACTGAGATGAAGACACACTATATGTGTTTATTAGACTTACTTATTTGGTTTATTTATAGTTCCCACTTTAAGTTTTTGGATCCTCAGGTGACTAAAACCACAAGTTCGAAAGTAGAGTAGGTTTCGACTTTTGCCGTGTCGACAAGTCGCATGTGGCGGGGGATTAAAATCGACCGTGAAAATGCCGCAGGCGATCGCCCCCCGCATGAAAGTTGACATTTTAATCCAAAATGAACTAGTAACCTGCGATTTTTATCGTCCTCTTTAAATGTGGCGGCAGTTCGGCTTGTGAGGCGTTTTGGTAAGCGACCTAGTGTTAATCCCCCATCATTTTGCTAAGCTGGGTTTGCTCTAATACCTAATGGATGGTGGATCTGAAAATAGGGTTCTCAAAGAAATGATAGGCAACAATAGTTTCTTTCAAAAGTATCTTAAAAGATCTAAGTCATAATTATACCTAATAGTTTTCTCTCAAATTATATGACTAAACGCCATCACAGGGGTAATCCCCGTAATTTTAGGATCGTTCTCATTCTAATCTGTCTCAATTCGTCAAAAATACCTCGAATTTACTCTTTTTTTTTAAATGATATTGATTGTCGCTGAGATAAGATTGCGAAAGTTTTTAACTACATTCACATATTATGAATTCTGATTAAAATGAAGTAGTCATTATTAAATATTCGTTGCTGACCTTACTGGGGAGGGTCTGCTATAACATCATCACCGTCCACAAATGCGTTTCGTCTATAATTTATAGCGCGTTGGATATCTTAATAATTCTGTGGGGAAGATAAATCATGGAGTAATATTCTTGTTTTTCCTTGAATTTTATTCTGTTAAAGCTGAACGGTTTTCAAATAATGTTAAATTACTTTGTGTATTCTTTTGCACATTTTTTACGTTTTTCCTTTCTATAATTATCATAAACTAGCTGCGCCCTGCGGTTCACCTGCATAAGTGTCGATCCCGTGGCAATCAGGATAAATAGTGTTCTATATGTTAATCCAGGGAGTCAGCTATCTCCATACCAAATTTTATCAAAATTGGTCCAGCCGTTTGTGCGTGAAGAAGTAACAAATTGAGTTTATAATATCAGTGTGATTACAAGTGTGTATAAGAATCGCACTGCTGCACTGCGATTCTGTAACCATCTCACCGTGAAAACTTAGGTGAAGTGAGCGTGGAGTGAGCTGTCAATAGTGTCAATTCCTAGCAAAACAAATTCACTTCAACTAAGTTTTCACGATGAGATTTTTACAGAATCGACCGGCTGTATTTTAATCTGAAAACACTATATTATTAATACTAATAATCACACTGAAACGAGGTATAAAAGTAATATAGAAACATTCACCGGTAGTTTCAGACCGACACAGTAGGTATATTAGATTATACGATTTCATTAATTACTAGTTGATTCCCGTGGAGTACTATAATGTTACCTTTCCAATTAACAAAATTGAATCGAGGGATTGATGTCTCAAATATCAAGGGATGTTTTTCTGACATGTGTAATGTGTATAATAATATCTATAGAATGGTATATACATGCAATTATTGACAAAACACTATGGCGCGGGTCCAACTGCCGGCGATTAACGAAAAGCGAATGTAGCTAGCAACTAAGAAGGAGTCGGTGAGCAACAAGTAGCGAGTGCCCGACGGCGACGAGCGATTACTCGCTGGTTTGCAGCGTTTGAGCGTCGCTGAGCGAGTACTCTCTTTTGCAATTGAGTACTCGCCGGCGCGGCGGTGTGAACACTCAACAGTCAGCGATCAAGTAGATATTAATACAGGGTGGTCAAACAGTCGTGGATCAAACGAAATAGTAAGATAAAGGAGGTCATTTCCAACAAAAAATCTTTCTACAGCACGGCCATAATTCAATTGCCCTAAAAGTAAGAACATATTTGTATATCGAGTTCTTTTACAATTAGACTAATTAAAAAAATGTGATTTATAACAATAAAACAAACGGTGTTGTGTTATTACTAGATAATGTATCAGCACTACAAAGGCTCTGGGTACCAATCAAGAGCAATCAATTTTTTTCCAAAAACTTTGAAGCGATACCAAAAATTATTTCTCACTTTAAAAGCGTTGGAAATGACCTCCTGTATCTCCCTATTTCGTTTGATCCACGGCTTTTTGACCACCCTGTGTATGTATCTCTTTAACATACAGAGGACCGACAATCTAGTGTTCATTTTTGTGTGTTTTGTATTCTTGAGCGTGAAAATCGTTGATAGCTAGTCGTCTCCTCCTCAGCGGTGGGACAGGAGCCCAAGGCAAGTGTCAATGGTTTCTGTGTGGGAAGGTGTGAAAGTAATCGTTTTAAGTGCAAACTATCTTGTTACGTTCGGTTCTAGTTCTATAATAGATTGTTCTTTCACGTTGTTATTATTCAACGGGTCCTTTTAAAACACTGAAAATTGTTTTATCTATAAGCTATCGTTCTGGCGTTAATGTGCAAAGTGAAGTGAAACTAACAAAGTCTTAAGCGTTATTATTAACACTAGTTTGTATGGTATAGCCATTATCTGCCTATAATGGTCCCACTGCTGGGACACAGGCCTCCTCTCGGTGAGAGGGAAAGGGCCGTAATCTACCAACCCGCTAAAAAAGGCTAGGCAGATAATTCTGCCTAGCCTTTACCCAACTATGTTGGGGTCGGCTTCCAATCTAATCGGATGCAGCTGAATACCACCATTTTACAGGTCTCGGTATGTAAAGATGGTCTCATCCACATAGCAACCGCGGCAAGAGTAGCTTAACCTGATCGATCGACCTGTGCGGCTGTTATTATTGATCCAAGGGCCGTCGTAGTTGGTAGACACACACATGGTAGTTACATGTCTTCCAATTTTTGGTTCTAGGACATACCGGTTTCCTCACGATGTTTACCTTCACTCTTTTGAGAGCAGTGGTGATGAATAATTTACACAAAGTAAAGCGCTTGTCTGAATTCGAACCTACGACCTACAAGTCGTAAAGGCTCCTGCAAACAGGCGCGACACGCGACGCGAATCGCGCGCGATACAAAGGCACCCGTCGCGTCGTTATGCGACTTGCGGTGCCTTTGTGTCGCGCGCGATTTTATCAAAAATTGCGTGTCGCGCCTATTTGAAGAAGCCTTAAGTCGCGGCATTACCACTGGACCACCACTGCTATAAGGGTAGCCTGAAATACGTAAATGATTTATTATTATTATATCTTTTAAATAAATGGCCTATTCGTTCTTAAGGAATCACTAAAGATGATTTTGTTTCTTAACTTTCACTTTTAGAATATAATACAGCTATACATTTTGTTTTCTTTGAAAAATCTCATTAACAAAGTCCCGACCAAGTAATTACGGACTTATCAATAATCTTCGGCATTTACCGTCCGGAATAAATAACTTCGTTTAATTAGATATTAATTAGAAAAGTTTTTATGGGCTGTAAAAAGAAAGTATAATTTATCGCGACAAGTAATTATTGTGAATTATATTGCGTGAACTTTGAAATTACACGGATTTGCTTGAGAATTACTTTGTCTTTTCATAATTACGAATTTTCGTTAAACAACCTTTGTTAATAAATTATGATTCTAGGAATATTGTTTTTGCCAAAGTTTTTCCAGGTATCAAAGCTAATTTTGAATTAATGCTCAACTATTTCAGTTATTTCTATTAGATACTATAAGCCAGCTCATCGTTTGATACATTTGACGTTACCTAGATTAATCTGAGAGCAGTGGTGGCACAGTGTTAATGGCTGCTGCTTACGAGTTGAAGGTCGTAGGTTCGAACCCAAACAAGCACTTTACTTTGTGTAAATTATTTTCATCACTACTGCTCTCAAAATGTTGGAGGAAAACATCGGGAGGACCGGCATGTCCTAAAACTAAAAATTGGAAGATATGTGGCATTCTACCAATACGCACTGGACCCACGTGGTAGATTACAGTTTACTGTCATGACGGTAACATTTTGCCTCAAGCTTTAACTGTTTTCGGATCAGTAAAAAATACTGTTTTGAACGTTAGGCTCGTATGGAACTGTTTAAAGCAGTTCAGATTAATGATTTTTCATTTGTATTTACTGCTTATTTTTTTCACTGTAGCAACTGTAAGTAGTTCTATTTTTACGTTATTGTTTAGCAAAAAAATTTCTACACCATACATTATTATATAGTGCAAAGGTAAAATACGTAATTCCTGATTTATTTCTTTCTATCACCTTTTCTAAATCCTACTTCAGTTAGCATACCTACTCGATAAAAGTGGACGAGTAATAATGACTTCCTCTGTTATTGCTCAGTTATTTTTATTGCGTGTCAAACAGTATTTTATTAAAACGTGGCAGAATTTGTGTACCAACTCTCAAAAAAATAAACAAAAGATAAACTTAAAAGAATTGGCAGACAAAAATGGTATGACTTCAATTTATTAAACGAAGTGTTTCCTTTCAAACAATCAAGTTGGATGGTTTCTCTGAATTTGTATCGGATAACACATCCAAATTGGTAGGAGGCCGGACTCTTCGTGGAACTGTTTACTATTCTCACCTTTCTCACTTTTATCGGATTTATAGATTACTCAAGCTTTTTACTGTCTTGTTATTACTTAAACTTTTTACCGGATATTCTGGGGGAATATCCGGTATTAAATAGACGAAAAGCCGAGAAATTACTCTGACTAGACGATGTCAAAAGAAAATGAAAATAAGTAACTTGTTAAAACAAAAATAACGTTCCTGGTTTCTTTAAATGAATCATCTCTTCATTTCATGTTTGGATGGATCTTTTCTAATGTTTCCTAGTTAAAGTGATATGAAGAAAGAAATAAGTCAAAGTACACATCACCCTTTATACGCGGCACGGTTTCTTTACGGTACGGCACATAAATCGCGCCGTAGAAAAAGCGTGTCCGTCATCAAGCTTCCAGTGATCCACACAACACTGACGACCGTGCCTACATACGGCGGATGAACCGTAGTTTTTCTCACGGCAAGAAAAACGTGCGTGTGCAAAGGGCCTTATGCTTTCACTTTCCGGTGACAAATTAAAGAAAGTTCTTGTACAATATTTTTGTACAACATAGACAATATTTTGACTTATTACCAAAACTAAGACTTGTTTATCATACTCTTCGCCCGCGTGGATGTAGTAAAATATCCCACGGGAACGTACCACCGGGATAAAAAGTACCCTATGCGTTAATCTACGTTATAAACTGCCTGTACGTCAGATTTCGTCCTAATCCGCTCAGCCGTTTTTGCGCTTATCCGGTACATACATCCAGATAAAACAAAAAAATTGTTGAAACTATATTTTCGACATCAAACTCGTTCCCACACCTCGTAGCAATTACTTAGTTTTTTTTTAAATATTCGTAGTAGAGTTTTGACATCGTTACTATTGTATTATAAGTATAGAAGATATAGATGTATAGATGACAGAAAATTACACCGTAAATTGTAATACCTTGAGCATTGTTTCACAAAAACTTACGCAATCAATCGGACCCACCAATCAGCAGGACTCATTTATCTCCACTGCTAAGCCAGTAAAAAGTCCGACCGAAATTGCCGGTTATCCCTAACAGCGGGCCTAATGTTCACATGTAGACCCCTTATACACGCTTACACCCCCACTAATTTACGGGCACATACCATCCGCAATCTCCAAGCAACCATTATCCGGAGACTTCCAATTAGCTGTGATACTCGTTTATTAACGTTTCTGAGGCTAAGGACGTAAAAACTTCAAATATTATGTGGCAGAATAATCTTAATAAAACTGTCTGGTGGAGTTTGATGGTCGCTTTTATAGCTTGGTAAACGTGGGTGTTAATTGCTTTGCACTTGTTGGTGTGTGGTAAATTTTATATAGAATGTGTGGGAATACTCTCAAAACGGTGAAGGAAAACATCGTGAGGAAACCGACATGTCCTAGAACCAAAAATTCAAAGACATGTGATATCTACCAACCCGCACTGGGCCCGCGTGTTGGATTACGGCCCACTCCCTCTTAGGGAGGAGGCCTGTGTCCCAGCAGTGGGCATATTATAATAGGCTGATTGTGTGTGGGAATAATATTTGTAGAATAGAATAGAATACTCTTTATTATGTACACCATATAAATTACAGACATTTAATAAATATTTTTTTATTATTATTATTTTTTATTATTTTATTTTATTTATTATTTTATTATTATTTGTATTTAATTGTTTTAATTTCGCAGTTTTACAAAATTATTTCAACGTGTTCCTTTCGTTATCCTGTGTAAATTAGGGTTGGTGCTTAACGTTTTTTCTTTCATTCTCCCTTGTAATCCGTCACATAAAAATTTACACCCTTTTTCTTCCAAATTATTCCTCACACAATCCATCCATCCTTTGTTTGGAATTCCTCTCACTCCCCATCTATCAACTTTAGGTATATTTATACTATATTCATCACTCTTTTAGTCACATGCGTTTCATTCCTCCTCATCACATGCCCATAGCAAGACAATCAGTTCATTTTCAACTTTTCTGTGAATCTTGCCACTTTCATACGTATAAAAGTGTTTTATTTATAAAAACTTAAGTTTATTCGTGGTTTTGACGGTCAACATACATTTGCCAAAAAGAGAGCCTCTCTGCTCTCTGTATACGTACCATTCATGCGTAACTGAAACTAAAAACTGGTGTATGGTACAAGAATGAAAAAAACAAAAATAGGAAAAAATCGAATCGCGAAAAACGAATTCTGGTTCGGTTTTGTCAAAGCCAATCCCAGTCTGTATTTATGTAAAAACCGAACCTTTTCTGTCACTTTTTGTTAGAAACTATACCTAGTGAAACGAATTCCTGTTAGTTTCCTGCGGGATAGGTTAGAGCACGAAGTCTTGGGATTTTTAATGATACACAGTCAGGGTAATTATTTGCTTATCAAATTAACACACTAGGTACGCCAATTTGCCGTGTTATAGACATTTTATACAACGGTCAAAAAGAAGAAAAGAAAGACAGTTGTGATTTTAATATATACGGACAATTCAAGTTGATAGTCAATTTGATAACCAAATAACCTTGAGAGGTTTTCGTTTTGTAGCTAACACCAAATTGTAAAAACCCCTAAGTGTTTTAGAAACAAATAAAAAAAATCCCTGACTTTACCAAAACCATTCAGTTGTATTAAGTTCCGTGAACCTTGTCCGACTGTTAACAAAACTCTCCCCCATATTTTGAAACTTCATACGCATAAGCAGTATACAAAGGTCTAAAAAGTTACTTCAGAACATTTTCGATAAAATAGTGTTACAACCAAATTAGACCGATTTTAAATTTTCCATAGAAACTGAGATTTCCTAACTGGAAATCTCTGTTTCTTTTTTTAAATAAGACATTTTGAATTTTTTCTTTACTAACTTTTTAGACCTTTGTATCCTGCTTATGAAGTTTAATTAAAATCGGTTCATTCATTTAGAAAAACAAGGGCTTGAAAGTTTGTATGAAATGCCGTACGGCGTAAACGCTCTTAAGTTATCGATTCTTTTTTAAGTTATTGAAGGAAAACTAAAATGTTCTTCTTAATATGTAAAAATTCTTTCTTATTCGAATTCCATCAGCAACTCCAAAGAAACATGACGTTAAGTTGATCAGATGAAAGACTTTCGCGATCAAATAGCGACCTTCACGAAGTCAATTTGTTTGGGCCCTCACTTTCCCAGTTTGACAGTTAATAACGGCACCCGATAGAGAGTCATCTGAATTGCTAATGTTATTTTTCTTTAAATTACTTCGTTGTGAATTAAGTGGCGATTATATTCAGAGATTGTTTGCCGTATCGGGCCCTTATTGCTCCATGATGCCTTTTACAGAGCTTACGAAATTACTTAGCGCACCCGGTACGGTTTAGGTTTTTAATTAATAAAGATTTGGCAAAAATGCTTTGTGATTGGAGTGCTGATTGTGAAAAACTTTGAAAGGGTACTTTGTTTTTTTTTTCGGCTTTCAACTCCCGTCAAACGAACAGCTTGGCATTGATTTTTCACTCGATGTCCTATAATCCGATTGAGTCGGGCAAACACGCGATGTTATAACAGTACAATATGAAGTGATAATATTGTACACTTGTTGCTGATTTATATACATATATATTGATGGAATCGCACCTGAAGATAAAACGTGACGCAAGATTTTATATTCTCAATATCATACTCAAAACATTTATTTCAAATAAACCAATTACAGGCACTTTTGAATTGTCAAGGGGTCGGTCAGTCAGAAAGATGAAGCTAGTTGCCCATTCCAAAGCGTAGTAGGTACCTATGGAGAAGAACGGGCAAGAAACTCTACGGACACTCTTTTAAATCATAATAATATGGTTACATAATTCATGTTAAAAATTACGCATGTGAGAACGATGCAGAATGTTAAAAGCGTCCGTAATGAAAAAATAAAAAATACAAGTCAAATATTGAATTAAATTAAAATAAGCCATGGCAGCAAAGAGATGACCAATCCCTACTGACGGCGCGGCGCCCGTTCACAAACATCATATGAATGTGGAATCGTTTTAGATAAAGACTTAAAATAGCTACATTTGGGCAATGAATCTGAAGTCATAGAAAACGACTGATAAAATATTTCTAAGAACATGCTTATTAACTTTTCTAAATGAGCCCGTGTAACAAATAAACATTTTTTGCTAAAACTACCACGCTAGTCTCCATAACCTTTCGACTACCACGAATTCTGACATCAATCTATCAAATTGTAACGAAATTCGTCGGTAAAAGTACTTCCATTAGAGGTATGAGAGAACATATTGAATGTGTGTTGTCGGAGGGCGGGGCTGGTAATCGACTGGTAAACATTTGTCGATCCGCGATAGATCACGACGAGCATGTGATTGCCGAGCGTTAAGGGTGATGCTCACTTGTTAAGTTTTTAAATTGTTGAAAATTGTTTAAGAGTATTATAGTACGATCATGAGATTAATGATTTTGTCAGCTTATGAGCATAAGCATAATGATTTTGTCAGCCTTTGATAATGAAAATTATGATTTCGTCAGCCTATCTTTAATCATGAGACGACTAATACTATTTTTATCAGTTTATTCAATGTCTATCAGTTTACTTCCATTGATGAATACCTTAAAGCCTTTCAATGAACACCAAAATAACGGTCTAAAGGGACGGTGTAATCATCGTGCTTGGTAACTGGATTAGGTAGCGCAGTTTGATTTTCAATCAAAACATCGGTTTGACGTGTTCCCTGAAATGAGTTTCACGATACCTACCAATGATTTTTTGTACGCTGGAAACAGCAGAATATTATAGAGATTATATTACGTGTAACACTTTTGTAACAACAATATTGTAACAAATAAAAAAAAATGAATAATGTTAAGCAAGTACATACTTCATTAGTGGTAAAAATGATATAACAGAAATAAAAGAACGGTTACGAAATTATGAACAACCTTCCCACCTTAATGTCATCGTACAAATTCCCGACAATAAAACAATATGGTCTCTAAATAGATTAGATATATAATCAACCCTTTTCATTATTGTATTAGTGCGGCTCGTATTACAAAACCTGTAATCCGAAACTTTTGTTAAACATGATATCTTAAACCCGTGTGACAACAAATAACGGACCAAAATTAACAAAATAAATTAACGGACTTACACACGTGGCAAGTGTCCTCCGGTATTGTATAAAATGACAAACAATATTCTTGTATTTATTTGTATAGTAAATTAGTTATTCATTTAATTTAGTACCTAGTGTAAATAGTAAGTTGTCTATACATACAATAAAAATTCTTACAGAAAGTACCACTTTCTGCTACCACTGCTGGCACTGAGAAATTACAGAATTTTGATTTGATGCTTTTTGGACCCTATGCCAATCCAAATGAATAGCTTATTGAACCCATTTTTTTCAATATAAACGGCCTACCTAACTATTTATATTGCATAATAGGTTCAATAAGCTATCCAATTGGATTGCTTGCCTAGTGAAGAAGCAACATATTAAAAAAAAACACAACACACGTAACAATATTTTGCAAAAATATTTCACGCCATTCTACGAGTCTACGACATAGATACATCTCTTACTGCCGCAATGAATCGTGCAACGATGTGTCCCAACATCTCCCGACATCGCCCCACATCGCTGGCAACTCAAACCCACGTTTTGTTCATTCGTAAACAATAGAGTGGCCCTTAATTGAGTAATCCCGGCCACGGAATGCGGCGCGGTTCAGACATGACCAAATGTACGGTAAACACGCTATTTGTCCGCTATGAAAGTATTAACGGGTGGATTATGGAACGACCAACTATTTCTTGCGGACTAAACCGATTTCTTGAATGTGTTCAATTTGAGGAATTTTCGGGTAGTTTCTTGTTTGTTTATGTCTCTTTTGTAAGGGTTTTATTTTATATTTTATGTGAGTTCATTAACTTTATTTCATTAGATGTTTGGAATAAATAAATATGAATAATAATTAACCGATTTTTTTACTAGCTTCTGCCAGGGATTGAAAAGGTTCCTAAAATACCGGTAAAGTACTGGTATTTAGTGGTTCCGGTTGCTAGAACCCGAACCGGAACCGGAACCTAAATTAGAACCTTTATTTTACCGGTTCTTTAGCGGTACGAGTACGAGACCGAACGAGTTCATACGATGCCGCTCAGCGCAGGACAATAGCGGCAAGATAGGAGATTTTGTAAGAGGAGAGAGGGGTACATTGCATTTGTAGATCATTCGCATCATTCGTTGCATGAACAATGCGTGCGCCTTATATTTGTTTCATTGTTTGATTTATATTATACATTCGTGTACTTGTCTGTTGTACAATGACCTCTTAAGAGGTTGTTGGTGTTTTTCCATTAACCCTGTATATTCAATAAATAAAGGAGATGATAATATCTAAGTGAATACAATACGATTAAACTTACCTTTGTCCATTTTATATTAATTTATTAACAGTAACTGTAGATTATATAAACAACTAATAATAATTACTGTCAATATTTGCTGACACTGTACAGTAGGTACAGACTTCTACTCACCAATAATTCGAAAGCTAACTGAAAGAAAAGATACGCTAGCCACGCGTCAAACATTATCCCTTCTTTCTTAGAGAACCTTTAAATCGGATGATACGGAACCGGTATATTGGAACCTTTATTTGGAACCGGTACTATGGAACCAGAACCGAACCGGAACCTGAACCGGAACCGTACCGAAAAGAAGAACATTTTTAAGAACCGAAATGAAGAACCGGAACCCAAATTCGTACCGGTTTTCAATCCCTGGCTTCTGCCCGCGGCTAAACCCGCGTGGGTATCGGAACGTGCTACCGAAACAAAAACTTATTATTCCTTATAACAGCAGCTATCTGCCAGTGAAAGTTTCGTAAACAACAATGACTTCTTTACTAAACCACCGAAAAAAATATTTAGCCATCAAATATTTAGGCTAAGAATGTGTTCCGTTCAGCAATCCTAAATATGTCCCAATAATGTTTCAGCTTCGGAAATATTTCTACTTTGAGTTATTTCTTGCGACGCAGCTGTCAGATGAGGGGAAAGTTAAGCGCATGCCTCTCGGATAGCAGGGTAACCACCTTTGGGTAAATTGACCTCAAATTCGATGAAGTTTCGGGTAATTTAATTAAAATAGTTTCGTGAACTTTGTTAGGTGGAAGCAGCCTTAAGGTGTAGAGTTTTGAACAAAAACTGTGTGTTTAATGAACTCTCTCGCTTTTGCGGGTTGACTGTATTCTTCCCAGAGAAGTCGGATTGGAAACGCGATATCATCTAGTAATTATTGTACTTTATTTCATTATTTACATATAAATTATGTTTTTAAATATAAAACATTTAAAAATATAAAAAATAGTAGCCCGCCGGTATCGAGAACAGGGTCCAAGCTATCGGTGGTCAGGGCTCCAGAGAAAGGAACCCCCTGACAATGCGAGCCGTGTTCAGAAGTACCGCTTTCTGAATCAAGCCCTTGATCCAGCTGCCCAACGAGAGCCTCCTTAGCTGTTGGTCGAGGCTCTTGGCTATTAACCCATTGGCTGTCACGACTATCCGCACAATAATCGCCGAGTCCACATACCACATGTCGACAAACTCGCGAGCCAAGTCAAGATACTTGATTTGTTTTTTTTTTATTTCATCTTGTTATAATATAATAATACTTATTTATAAAATATTTTTATTTCAACAAACACTTTTACACGTAT
This sequence comes from Luperina testacea, assembly GCA_927399505.1. Classification (NCBI taxonomy): domain Eukaryota; kingdom Metazoa; phylum Arthropoda; class Insecta; order Lepidoptera; family Noctuidae; genus Luperina; species Luperina testacea. Next base: position 1,963,000 of record OV656762.1, on the reverse strand, counting down.
GTAAAAGTATTTATTAAAACCAATTTACAGAATAAACATGATTATCATATTAGGGTAGGGGCATTTAGTAAGAAAATGTTTTACGTCAAGGAAACAGTGCGTCAGGAAAAGAATAAGATACTGGCTACGGCGTAGCACTCCGGCTACGGTTTCGTAGCAAATTGCTACGCACACCACGGCTGAAGCGTGTCGTTGTTTGATAAACAAACTATTTTACTATTTTCAAAAGCTATAAAAATGCCTAAACATACAAATAAATACTGATATTTTACACGTGGCGTAATAAAATGAAACGTGGACTTTGAGCGTGGTGTTAACTGTCACAAAGGGTGGAAGTTATGGCGAAAATACAAAGGGTTTTTGTATCTAACGTACAAAAACCGGATTGTTGTTCCCGATCCTGTTAAACCATGAAAAATATGTAAGCTTGTCCTCAATTACTTTATTAAAGCTGTGTGTTTTAGCATTTTGATAGTTTTATGAATGTGACGTACAAGTCCAAAACTACAAAGCAGTGAATTCAATTAACAATATTGCCACATTTCTGCTTCTTCAACAACAAAAATAAAAATAGTAATCGCTGATAATTACGTATAACACGAATTCAATATGGAAACAAAACAATAATTATTATTATTAACATCTAACATAAACCTTTATTATAACATCAGGCATAATCTTATTATAAGCCAATCGTACTCAAACATGACTCGGCGGTCCGCACGCGATCATTTGCTACAATTACGGAGCACGTCCGAGCTTTATGTCCCGCCCGCACGTGTGCAGCCAGCCTTACCGCGAATCGCTTATTTATTCATACAAAAGCGATATCTACACGCAATCGTGAATCAGTCCCTATAATGGCTTTAAAGTGGTTTTTAATATTGATTGGAGTTATTGACTGACCAATAAGAGCTCAATTTTATTTGTAGGTTGGCAACCCTATCATTAGGGTTGTCGGCAAATTGTCGTTGAAAAGCAATTCTGTTTTTAAATTCGTACATGTTCTATTTTAAAATTCTGGCTGCAATCGTTTCTATAAAGTGATGTTCTTTATTTTTAATAGAAGAGGTTTCGTTATTAGTTTTGTAAAAAACAGTTTTTTTTGTTGTGGCATCCGTAGCCCGAAGAACTGCCAAACTTAAGTGGCAGTGGGCAGTGCACATTGCTCGCAGAATAGATGGCCGATGGAGCCAAAAGGCCGAAAGGCGGGAACACGGGCACGCGTTAGCACTCATCCGTGAACCCGCCGCGGCTGTCCGTTGCCGGACCCTCCTCTGGGGAGTATTCCCTATCACCGGCGCACTAGAACACATAGCACGCCGTGACCACCCCAGGGACCAAACCAGCACATGGGCGCCAGATGGCCCCGTGTCTGGGCACCCTTGGTCCCCCTGCGACGGGTCTCGCGTCCGGCCCTGATTCAAGCCATGGTCCGGGGCGAGAGGAAGTGGAGGGTAGTCGCCTCCTTCTGCTAAGCAGTCATGCTAGCGAAGGAGCCGCCGCGAGAGACGCTCCGGGCGTCGGGAGCCACGCGACGACTCCCGGCCACCGTAAGCGCGGGCCTGCGGGCGGAGAGTAATGGGTAGCTCACCGCCCGATCAGGACTAAGCCAGCCCATGCCGGACGGCGCGTACGTGTTTCACGCGCGCCGCGAAAAGATGTCAGCATCGAGTGAAGGGGCCCGTCAGGGCCGAAGCCTGCCGGGTCAGCGGGATTGTCCGAAAGGGTGACCGCTGGCCCGGGACATAAAGGGCTTAGGAAGGAACAAGGGTGGGTTTTAGTCAGTAAGAGTCTGACACTCTCTTCCGCTCCACCCAGAGCGGGAGGGGTCATTTGATGATTTCCCATCCTGAAAAAAAAAAGTGGGCTCTTTGTTTATTTTTCATATAATATTTTCGTCTCAAATAATTGTATTGGTATTTATGTACGAGTACGTATAGTTGTAATGGCTAGATCAATTTCTTAATTCTAATATACAACAAACTCCAAATAAATACTACTCCGTCGCATCGCATCACCTACCCGCGCTATTACTTCGTTTTCCCTTAGCGTTCTTTCTGTCTTTTTTCTTTTTGCTCGGCTCCTAAAGATCCTAGCGTGATCTTAGAGTCTATAGCTTTCCTCACGAATTGGGCAATCAAATGCAAAAAGATTTTTTCAAATCCGACTGGTAGTTCCAGAGATTAGCGTGTTCAAACAAACAAATTCTTCAGCTTTTTTGTAATTAATATGTAGATGATTTACCTATAATGTGTCATAATACCCAGAACCAAACCTAGAACCGGCTCAGATTACAAATTGGGCTGTGCTTGCTGCTTAGTAATTCTCAGAAACAGTTCCGAGATTTCAGTACTCCCAATAAATTCCAATTAGCTTGACTCAACTAACCCAATACGGGGAACTTGAATCAATATCGGCAGATTTCTGCTGACTTACAGAGAATACTGGGCGGACTACATAGGCATTACTTATGTACAGGCGCCAGCACATGAAGCTACCCGAAACTGTCAAATTTTCCCAATCAACTTTAAACCTTATTCTGTAGCGATAAAGCTGAAAATCTATTAAAGAAATTTGACAGATTGTAGTAGCTTGATTTGCTGGCGTCGGAACATACTAACAAACTCAGCGACGCTTCATTTAAAACTAAGTGCTTGGCCAGACTGTCAGCGCGGGTGCGGCGCGGCGAACTCAAACATTATGAACTTCTTTTGAGTGTCCATAGTGGGCACGCGAACGCGGTGAGCGGCGTGGGCTGCTCGGCGCTGGGAGCGCGGGGTCAACCCACGCAATATCTCGTTCATACAAGTGGCCGCAGTGGGTGCGCGGCGCGGTCGCGGGAGGCTCGCGCGGGGTCCGGGGTTCTCAAACTGGTTCGAGCTTTTTTACAGCAAAAATAAGTCTTCTTCATCCATATTATATTTTGACAAACACTGGACACGACAACACGCAGAACGCAGCCGCGCTCCAGTGCGGACAGGCCGCCCGCGCCCGCACCGCGCCCGCTCCACGCCCGCCCCGCGACCGCCCCGCGACCGCCCCGCGCCCGCCCCGCGTCCGCCCCGCGCCCGCGCCCCGGTCTGGCCAATCACTTAATGATTTTATAACATAACATCATCACGTCTGTATTCCACGAAAGGTTAGGAAGAGGTTTACCTATTATTCACCTAAATTTCGCCAGTTATATTTCATTATTCATCATCATTTCAACCGAAAGATGTCCACTGCTGGACATATGCCTCCCACAAGCACCTCCAATTCGACCGGTGTTGTGCTTCTCGCATCCGACGGGTTCCTGCGGCCTTCACAAGGTAGTCGGTCCACCTTGCGGTAAGCCTTCCAACGCTGTCTTCCGGTACGAGATCTCCACTCCAGAACCTTTCGGCCCCATCGGCCATCTGTTCTGTAGTATGGCAATTCATCGAGCTATGTCGGTTACCTTGGTTCTTCTGCGGATCTCTTCATTTCTGATTCGATCACGCAGGGAAACTCCAAGCACAGTCCTCTCCGTTGCCTTATGGGTACCTTTTAGCCTTCTAACTTATTAGGGAAGGGGGGGGGGTTATTAGAAGGGGAAGGTAACAGGGGACGAGCCTATTGCCATCAACCCTGCTATTGAAAAAATCCTGACTCGGGAATCGAACCAAGGTCATTATGCTCAGCAGTAGCGCTTTCAACAACTAGACCACAAGGCAGTCTACGTAGTCAACCTAGATATTACCTATCTGTAAACTATTCTGTAAACCCGGCCATGCCCCATTTTAAAGCAAAATATATCATTCAACGAAATCAGTGATATGTAATGGTGGGTGTGTCAACAAGAGTATTACATTAACATTAATGACAACTGATACCTGGTATTTTATACCTGGTATTTATTTAGAAATACTTGCTGGTACCGCTCTAATAGGTAACTGCAATGCGCCCGTAGTTATTAATATGTGGCATTGGTCTTTTAGAGGTGTTAAGTGTTGAGCGATGAGTGAAAACTCTTCTTTGTGCAGACACATACTTACCCGGTACGATACTTTAGCCCTGGCTTAGTATACTTAATATTATAATATGGTTATTAAATAAAACTCACAAAGGTCAGATGCTTCGATTATGTACGTACCTGGAAAAAATAAGCACACAATGTTTAGAAAGTCATACCTGGAAAAAATAAGCACACAATATTAGTTAAGATTTGAACCGAAGCGGACCAACAGACATTCATGCCAATTCAACCACTCTAGGATATAAAGAATTTAATAAGTTGCCTTTCCTAACCTGATGGAAAAATTCTAGAGAACTTAAAGTTCAAGTATAATAGGTACTCTAACCCCGTTACTAATTAATTACGCTTCTGCATAGTTACACAACGCTTTGTCTAAGTCAAATTACTGATGACTGAAAGAGAGAAATCTGGGTGTAACTATTCATCTGATATAATATGTTTATTAGTTAGGGCGTGATTACGTAAACCTACGCATTAGTAGCAGGATCAAAGGCGATCGTAGAAGGTGGCATTTATTCTGCGTTTGTTCTGTAGTTTTAGTGTTGGCCCAATGGTATCAGATGTGGTATCAGCTACAACTTACGAGGTCTAAGTGGTGACTTATTTCATCACCACTACTCTCAAAACTGTGAAGAAAAACATCGTGAGGAAACCGATGTCTCAGACCCAAAAATTCGAAGACATTCGCACTGGGCCCTCGAGGTGGATTATGTCTCACTCGCTCTCACAGAGAGGAGGCTTATGTTCCAGCAGTGGGAACAGTATGTGTGTGTATGTGTACACTAGGAAGAGTGCAGGTTTGACAAACCAGGTAAACTGCTACTACTGGTAACTACTTTGCTCTCACTATCATTCTAAAAATGTCATTGTATAATACGCCATCACTTACTCCATGCACCACAACTGCCTTTAACCATTATTTCCACCATAAATGAATATGTAGGTAGGTACTACATTTGTTCTAACACTAAATACTGCCGGTCTGACACTACATAAAAACATAATGAATGTCCGATAATGACCAGCATTCCGTTATGTGACAGCCAACATGCAAGCGAGCATGTTCTAACTCGTTAGTCTGACACGTCAGAACGTCAGACACGTCACAGATTGTCAGACAAATGAGACGTTGAGTATGTCATTGTCGCGGTGGGTATAATCAGCATAATGATGAACTGTGTAGAGAAGCAGTGGCGGTGTGTAGCCAAGCTTGGCCGTATTATAAAATAGTTGGCAATGAGGCTGCCGGTGGGTCACTCGATGGAAAACAACTGGTGGTGCAACTCACTAAGGCATATGCCAAAGCATTGTCAAAATAAAAGATACAACGTTGAAATTATGTGGATTTTCTGTGCGCCTAGCGCGAACGCCCTTAATACGATTTTTCTAGATCAAATTGAAAGTACTCATTACGCACATAATATTTATTTCGTTTCAAGACTTTATGTATGGGTGATACGAATAGTGCCTGCCGCTACGATGCCAGTCGATAACTTTCTAAAGTAATCCAGGAATTGAGATCTATATTTTTGAAGCACTTGTAGAGAATGGGTGGTGGTTTATCCTCTACCATATAAAAGAATGAAAAACACCGGCCAAGTGCAAGTACGAGTTTCAAATGCAAAAAAAACACGTTTCTTGTATGGAAACCCCTCTGATTTTTATTAACTTCCTTTTATTTTTATTATTTGTTGTTATAGCGGCAATAGAAATACGCACTCTGTGAAAATGCCAACTATCTACCTATAAGGGCCAAAGCACACACGCTATTTTTAGCATCGGTAATTTAGCCGCTTTTTAAAAGCTAAATGCATCGATACAGTCGCAAAATCGCAAATCGCCGATGCTAAAAGTAGCGTGTGTGCTTTAGCCCTTACGATTTATAAGATACAGCCCGCTGAAAGACTGAAAGACGGACAGCGGAGGCTTAGTAATGGGTTCCGTTGGCACTTTGGGTTCGAAACCTAACAATACAATTATTACAGATTGAGGTTCATAAAGCGCTTCATAAATGTAACTACCAAACAAGATAAATACAGTGAATACAAATATTAAGAACATGTATCTTCAAAGAGAACAAAACGTCTCATGTTATCAAACGAAGTACATTTACTTACAAACTAAATGGAAACTCTTTGGATACGTATATAGTGTTACTTTGTTAAGTGTGAATGTTATAGGGGTATGCTAACAGCAAACGAAAAACATAGAACGTTGAGATTGAGTTGATTTAAGATTGCATGACAGTATAGAGGAATGAGGGAGGATCCTCAGACCAGCCGGGTGTCGCGTCTGGTGGGCTACCGCCCGGCTCGTCGGCAATCGCTGCAACCCAGCAGTGGGCTGCGGCAGGCGGGTTATGGGCATCGCCCTTTGTCCCGCGGGGTCTATGTTGTGCCCGTAAACATACGGGCACCGTCGCTGGGGCGGCCATATAGGCCTCGGCCGATGGCGAGCGCGCTTTCGCCGCTCGCCTGTGAGTTAGTGTCATTTTGTGTCGGTAGGGGCGCCACGGTGTTAACCGTATCTTCACGCCGTCTCAGCGGTCAGTCACCGCCAGGTGGAACTCCCGGTGCCCCGGGAGAAGCCCAGCGGATGCTGACCAGCCAGAGACGGCTGGGGCTACCCCTACCAGGCCGAGGGCCCCCGCCCACAACGTTATCGAAGCTAGCCGATGCGCTCCGGGCTAAGGGGCCGTGTGTGTATGTGTGAGCGGTATTGTGTTGTGTAACACCGCTCATGTTTGCGAGTAGGTAGCGAGCCCGTATCGCTACTTGTCGCGTGAGTCATGTATTGTGGAGTCGTGTGGGTATGAGGTGGGGGGTGAGTGCCGCGCCTATATTAACTTAGATCGCGGCGCTTCACCATGTGTGTGTAATGTAAGATTGTGGAGTCTCATTGTACGAGTATGTCGCGTGTAGGTGAAGCGACATACTCGGTAGGTCAGTCCGGTTGTGTGGCGTCACACACGTCCGCCACGAGGTCGCGTGGTAGGCGCCGTGTACGGCGCGGGGGGCGCCCCGCGTCGGGTGGGCGCGTGTGCCATGGCGCTATCTCCTTAATATGCGGCCAGGCAGAGGCGTCGGCGCGCGCGAACATATTGGACGCGAGGCGGCGGCAAAAGTCCTCCAGGCTCTCGATGTTGAGGTCCCGCTGGATGACTGAGTTCCTCACGAAGCGAGGGGCGGCGACGATCTTCCTTAGTGTGATGTTCTGTTGCGCTTGTAGGGTCTTCTTGCTCGTCTCGCTCGTGAGGGCGAGCCAAGCTGGGGCGGCGTACGTGAGCAGGGGGCGGATGTACGTTTTGTACACGGCCAGCTTGGCACGCAGCGGGAGGCGGGACGAGAGCACTGGGTGCAGCAGGAAACGGGCGCTCCTGCTCTTTGCGACTATCGTGCGGACGTGTGACGCCATGGAGAGCCGACTGTCGATTGTGACTCCCAGGTATTTAGCCTCGCCGAGCCACTCGACGTCGGCTCCCTGTAGTTTCAAGGGTGGTGGCTTCTTGCAGCCGCCGACAGTCAGTGCCTGTGTTTTTCCCACATTCACCGACAACCTCCATTTGGACAGCCATTCCGGCAGAAGATCCAGCACGCGCTGCATCTTGACGGCCGCGTGATGCACGTAATTGCCGCCCGGCAATTGGTGTCGGAACATTATATATGTATATGCTAGTCGCGCGGTAAACTCTGCTTGCGCGATGCAGCATTTTATGTGACGTCAGTGTGATGCGTAGTTAGTATGTGGCGATGTAGATGCCGCCACAACATTTTGGTTTTTATTTAAATATTTAGCGTTTGTTAATGGTAGTTAAGGCATTCACGAAATACCCTGATTAAAGAAAAGGCAAATGTTATTGATGCTTTTACCAAAATAGACCATCAAAAGTGGAGATAGACAGCTAGTTTATATGTTAAGATGCATCCAAGACAAGTGAAGTAAAGTTGTAACAGAATGGTACTCCAGAGATAGCAAATTTAAAGAACAGGGGAACACAATACAAAAGATGGGAAGACGAATTAAAGCTAACGACGGGTCCAATTTGAAGAAGAATTCCGAGAGATAGGAATCAGTGGAAGTTTTTAGAAGAGGCCTTTGTCAAGAAGCATACTGAACTAAGAGTAATTCTGTAAACTACTACTGAAAAAATCACTACGAAAAGTTTCAGTACAGAATAAAAGTGAAAAAACAAAACGTGTCGGAAATACGTCATTCATGTTTAACTGATCGGGACGCGAGCGCCATCTGGTGGCGCTGACAGAGTCCCACCTCAGTTCGTGGTTGTCGACGAGAGCACGACAGAACGATGTGGCACTTGGACATTAGACATCGTACGGACAACATGTGCTCAGAAACTGTCCCGCATTCCGTATCTAGTTGTGTCGTGTATGTACCTACAGTGTGTAATTTGCTAGTATGATTTAATTTTTTTTTTCGTGAAATTATAATCTGATTTGAATTGCAAACGGTTTGTTTTTTTATATTGCGCAATAACCAACACTTCCCATAGTACGCCCACAGTAATAAAATGGGGCTGAAAATAGACGCCGTCATATAGATGTAGTAATAATGAAGCTAAAGAGTTTGTTTGCACGCGCTAATCTCTGGAACTGCCCGTCTGTTTAGAAAAGATATTTTTTTTAATTTGATAGCCCCAATTCCTGAGGAAGGCTATTTATCATCACACTAGAACCCTTATAAGCCGAGCAAAAAGAAAAGTCTAAAGAACGCTAAGCGAAAATGAAGTAAAAGCAGGCGATGCGATGCAAGGAGATGGGTCGGGGTAACAAGAAATTTCAGAAGCTAGTTATATTACATTGACGTTATGGGATAAGGATGTTGTTCGACTATAGACCAAAGATCTAATCTTCTTTTTCTCATTCCTATTGATTTTGAACCAGAGCTGATAATTTTAACCCACATACCGACACTTAACAAATTAGTTAACATTAATTACCTTACCTTTGTAGTAGTAATTGCCTATAATAGTACCTACTAATTGATAACTATCATAATTAAGAAGAGGTTGAGGTAATTAATCAGTTTAGTAGAGAAGAGGCAGCCATCTTCTCTACTAAACTGATTAATTAACACAATTGAAACAGCTTTCATAGGACGGCATTATTCAATATATTATATATGATACATAGGATAATATTCCACATAGGTGTATAGGATAATATTAAATTGCAAGGCAAAGAGTTTTCCTTAAAGCTATAGCTTGTTTTAAAATATTTAAAAACTATTGTAACGTCACGGCTTGTTTCCCCAAAGGGTTGGGTAGATTTGTACCTATTGTACAGACGTCAGCACATCAAGCTACCCGAATTGCAAATTCAAATTGCAGGCGCCAACGAGGCAATCCCTAAATTCTAAATATACCCTGGCAAAAATGATGTTTCTCTTAAAATGTAATTAAACAACCCTCAAAAACATCCGCCGTAGGTACAGCGCAACATCCTATGTTCTCATACATAAACGATCATAATAAATATTGTACAAAAGGCTCATTAATTCAAACCGAAACATCAAAGGGAAATATTAACATCATAGTACAAAGTTGATTGAGCTATTTGACGAACCATTTCGCTTTACCGACGTTTTTTCTTGTCATACGTCATGGTTCCGATTCATATGAATGGGGAAATAAATTAATATTTAAACGGCTTGACGACGCTCAATGGGAAGTACCGTGAAAGATTTAAGAGCACTTTATTAAAGCCCTGCTGAGGTTTCATTAATATGTTCTTAAATCTTGACATGGAAAAATTAATATTATTTATATTTATGTCTATAAATAATTTTGACAGACTAAATGTATGTGGATTTGTATGTTACACAGAAATCTCCGAGACTCTTGGGTTTAGGAACGCTCTGCGATTTGTAACTCCTAACCTGCAATGGCGCTACGAAATGTCTACGCTATTAGCATAACTCGTAGCACTGCTACGAAAACGCTACGAGTCACACCAAACTAAAATGTACAACTTTGTTTACACAGCAAAAGTAATTTCTGATACTCGACGCTGTACTAAATTAAAAGTTTCATTGTTTTAGCATTGAAAATGAAACAACGTATAAAAAATCAATTAATCTCCCCTCTTATTATAAACCACAAACGCCTGATAGCCACTGGCTAGCGGGGCTAGCCAATGAATCTGCGAATTTACAGCCAACTTTTAATAAACCTTCTAAATAATTAATTACGAAGTTCTTCAGTATAAAAAGCGGTGACTACATTAACCCCAAATTATTTAGTGCTATTACACAAAAATACCCTTTTCATTACGAGGCATCTAATTTAAGTCTCCTGAACAAAAACATGACAAATGATCGCGGGCCTTTGTTTCGCAAAGTTTTACAACTCTCGGTTTTCTTAGGCGGGCTACAGACTATCAAACTCACTTGACAGAACTTGTTGAGAAAAACAAGCCTTCATTTAATTAGAGTTAAGGATTCTACGATGTAAGAAATGGTTCAGGACTTTGAAATTACTCACCAAACTTGGCGCAGTTCTTGTAACAACACGGTTTCCAAATTAATGTAATGCCCTTGTTAGAACATGTTCGGGTGATGCTTTATAAATTATTACTGAGACCTTGTTAATGTAATAAGTTAGGTGCTGATATCAGTTTTATAAGTTTGATCGCGTTTGACTTTGCTGTCCTGAGCCTGAATATTGTAGGTTATTATTATCTTGCCCAATTATCTACGTAGCGGTGTAGTGTGTGCCGAATTTCTAAATTTTTTAACCAAAAATTATTAACTTTATTTATCTATCGCGAATCCTTTTTAATCACATCATTTTTCTTAATTAAAATCATCTTACATCTTTAATAACATAACTTTTAACACTTCTAGTTGTCCACAAAAAACTAGACAAGTATAAATGAATGCTACATTTACATTCAAATTAAGTCAAACACAAAAATACAAACACAAGCATATTATGTCAAGCCAACACATCGCTTCGATATGAATTACAGTCAGCAACGCGATGTAAAATAAATTTTTTCGCCACGTCAACTACATTTGTGCCACTCTTATGAGATTCGCATTAGGGAACTCGCTGAATTGAAAAATACATGTTGTTATGTAAAAGTTTGACAAGTATTGAATGATCGTCTGTAAGTTGCTTGTGCTAAATAGTGAATAGGCCTTTAGTCGCGATTCTTTTTGAAGAAAAATGGTGGAAGTAATGGCGTTGACCTTGAGGTGTTCAGATTTGATATAAATTAATGTTTTTGTTCGACTTTGACTGTAGAGACTCGTTTTTTTGTATAGACGTTTTAAAAGATTACAGAAGTAAAATAATGCCTTAGGTATTATTGGAAAAAGTGCCCCGAATCATTGTTAAACACTTCGTTGCTAATAATGTTAGCAACGTGACCTACTTTGCAATTACAAGTCTTATTCAAAGCATGTGCTTTGGGTCACGTGTCATAGATATGTATCTATAATACCTACGTATTTTCCGAATCCCAACACAACTTGTATACGTTAAAACTTGGTAATGTCTTACGTAAATCGTATGACATATCATGACACAGGCGGCGACCTACATTCTTGGAGCACTCACCTCCGCGGCATGACACTCGATTAACTATCACTACATAATCTGCCTAGCGTTTTCCCAACTATGTTGGGGTCGGCTGCCTATCTGACCTCCACACCCCGGTTACTGGGTAATACGATACCCCTTGGTAAGACTGGTTGTCAGACTTACGGGCTTCTGACTACCCGTAACGACTCGATTAACTATTTCATAATAAATTTACTCACAAACCACTATTTAAGTTAATATCTACTGGTATTTAGTCTGACTGCCTCGTTGGTCTATTGGTCGCAAACGCAGTAGCGTTTGCGACCAATAGACCAACGAGGCAGTCAGCAGTAGCTGAGCACGAGGTCCTTGGGTTCCATTCCCATGGAATTCGGGAAGTGTTATTGGATATAATATAATTGCATAGCACAAATATAAGTTCTATGTATGTAATATACCCTATGTACCATTTACCGGGTAATATGTCTTTCATTGACTTGAATGTGGCGGCTGATAATACCTATGTCATGCTCACACCAATGTCTCGCTGACGGTGGCGTGTGTGTTGGATCATTTAGCTCCCTTCAAAATGGTTGAGCTGAATGGTGCTGATCTATCTATACAAATCGGGACTGAACATGGACATGATCATGATCATTGAGGACATGATTACACACATAACCATGGATATGATCATTCACAAGCAGCACCAAATAAGCCAATGGTTTCTTCAACTACCATCACACAGCCCGACATTTGCCAAGCCTGCTTTTCTAAACTCTTGTTTTTGTAGTAGCTTTAGTTAGTTGGACCGTCACTGGTGGGTAGTTGGAGAGAGATCGACAACACTAGTGTACAGTAACCGGCGATAAACATTGCACATCGACCTTTGGAAAGAGACAATCGGGTAATTTCGGCTTCGTAGAGCGTTATCTCTGTCGCACGAAATGCAAACAGTCCGGTATCTATTAGGAGCTGTTAAAACAATTATGATTTGCTTCTTTTGATAATTATTTTTATTATTTGTATAAAATGGTTTTGTGTAAAAAGGTCGATGTGCAATATTTATCGCCGAGTACTGTAGATGGTGTTGGCGTCTTATAGCAATCTCTGTGAGCTAACTTAATTAAAAGCACATTTGTATGATTAGATTGAGTACATTGTTTCGTTGTAATCAATACGATTCTATGTCAAAAGTTATTACTTAGGTTAGATTCGATTTGACGTAAATATTACATAATTATATCTCCAACGACAATGGAATTATATAGTTCATAGCATTTAGGTTAAGAACCAATTAAAATACGTTTGAAAAGAACTCTTATTAATACATATTTCCAAAGCAAATCAAAACGGTTTAGAAATATTAATAAGTTCAACGTATTTATACCGTTCAGCAGCAAATACGATCCACGAAATCTGCCTTTAAATGACATTTTTACTTCAAAGTTTATGGAAACCACCACGCTTGACAAATGATGGCTGCTCCCATTTATCATATTTTGCAGAAACAGTACGAAAATGCAGTATTTTTCAAGCTTTTTAGTTATTTTTTAACGTTGGTATTTAATAGCATTATGACAGTTATTAGATAGATGATTCAGCGGTTTGAAACGATCAATCATTTTGATAAAAAACGAATGTGGCTGAACTCGTCACATTAAAGATTTCTATTTCAAATTACGTTCTCGGGTTGTAGCGTGATTTGTGATTGCGAACTATCTTTTACGAAGTTACCTTTAGATTTTACGATTGATCTATATTTCAGACACTTTACATAATATTATTGGTAACGTTTTTGCTTGTCTAGTTTTTATTTATTTTCTTAGCGACATTTTTCTGAAAAAAAAGTTCTTTCAGTTTTACCCAGAACATAAATATTTCTGAACCTTGTCTTGCCAGTATAAATCTGAAATGACCTTATTTAAAAGGATTACAGCTTGAAAATGGGTCAAGATATTCAGTGGGACAAGGTGAGGAACCCTTGAACTAAGGGTTTTCTGCAATATTAAGGATTGTTAATATTAAGGTTCATTAGAAAACCAGCGTCAGACGGCATCCGTCTGGCTAATGCCAGACAGATGCTGTCTGACGCTGGTTTGGTTGGTGGACGGCTGCGCCAAAAAGGTTTTCAGCATTAATATGTTGAAATGAACGCTTTTGGCGCAGCCGTGAGGCACACACTATTGTTATTTGAAACATTATTTTTATTTTGTATTTTGTGTTTCACAAACTTTGTCAAAATAAACTTTTTTTCTTTCTTTCAATATCAAACTCAGACTAGTCAATTCTACTGTCATGTACATTGTGCACTGTTGATAGTAATGCTTTTTATAATATAAACACACAGTTTAAAGGCCCTATCTACTCAAATTACAGCTATCAAGAGAAAAATGGAGAATAAAAATATGAAAATTCAAAAACATGAAATGCCCCCACGATACACTTCTTCGCAAACAAACAGCCCTAATAGAATTAACCAGAATTATCAAGAATACTTCCTTGTACCACAGACAACGTATTTTATATGCTCTATAGAAATTAGGTCACCCAACAATGGACTCTATTAATGCGATAAAAGGTCTATTTTCCACTTCCTACCCATTAATGTCGGGTCAAAAGAACACCGTTTATGGCTAACGATGACTTATTAGCGATAACAATGTTGTTATTCGCGCTTTCTTTCCCTATTCGGTCCTAATAGGCTATGTTTGATTAATGATTTTGATCTTTATGTGGAGGAATTATGGTTGTGTTTGGGTTGGTCGATTTTGATGAATTAACAATGTGTACTTGGAAAGTCGTTGTTCATGTGATACGTCGTTGATTCTGAATAAATAGTGTTTGTGTTACTGTTAGTAAGGTAAGGAAATGGAAAACATTTCATTGTATGCAAAAGAAACTTTCCAAATGGATGGTTATGCTAAACTCCATGAATTTAGGCTTTATGATCAAAACTATCATATACATACATTTTCTCATTTTAACATAACAGATTGGAAAAATGTTTGCTTGTTTTTCTTGGACACCAGTTGGACTATATTGGTTAATAGAGACGCAACTATGTATGTACAGTCACCAAAAAAGATAAGTAACCAAGGTCGTCGGATACAGTTGAAGTTTAGTAAGAAACCGATGGATTTTTTTGAATGAAATTTGACTTGATAAATGAACTGTTTGTTTCCTATTTATTTTACTTTTATTATTCAAAAACGTCCACCGACGTAATAAAAATTACAAAACTAGATACATAAAAAATGATGAAATGGAAGAATCAATCATTCAGTGGACGCTAGGGTGTGGGAAAAGACCACACGGTAGAAATTGAGCAATATGGTTCTGAATAGTGATTTACCTGCATATTTTATACAGAATTCATGTTCAAAGGAGCCCCTCAAACTGCATTGTCGAAGCAAAAAGCTCATGGCATCAAACAACCCAACATTTTACTAACGGCAAAGCACGATGATACTACAACACAAAATGATAACGAAATGATTTCACACGACCGCAGTCGCATTGCGTGGCCATAAGTTAATGGGATTTATATTAAGGAAGCCGCGACTTGAACGTATTTGTATGCAAGTGTCGCTTGACACCTTGTTATAACAAAGTAGGTACTGCGAGTAATGTTGGACCTGACATGTTATTAATGGTAAAGATTACCTAACCACTTCATAAAACGTATAACGTTTATTGAGGAAGATAGTCTCAAAGCATGTAGGTACCTATGTTAGTTTCTATTTTCTTTTATCTTGGCCAGAGGCTAAGCATTGCCATACAACGTGGTAATGCGGCCAGTCTCTTGGGTACATTACCAGTCGACAGCGATGCGGATGAATTTTTCGACGCAATTTTTTAATTTCTGTATATTATTAGTTAAGTTAGGATTTAATTTTGTTGTTTTTATTAATTGATTAAGTATTAGTTATTTGACCCTGTATAAATAAATCATACTTTTAATTAAAATTACTATTATAATTGAGTAGTAATATTGTTATAATAATGAATATTAAATATTTCCTGTTTAGTATAATAATTCTATCACTTTTAAAAATTAAATTATATTTTTACAAATTAAATTATATTATTTTTCTTTAAGTACGCTGTACCGGTACAGTGTCCTAATAATTGTTTGCTGCACCGGACGACGTTATTACGTCAGCGCCGGTTGTCGCTGAAAAATAAGCGCTGGGGCTCTGTCTTGCATAGGTTCGCGAATCGCAACAATATCTAAACAGTCCTTAGCAATCTTACAATCACACACACATTTATGTATTACCACAAACACATATAAATCGTTGTATGAATCAATCATTCATAAGTGGGGTTGAGATAGGGAGGGAGTGGGGGGTGGGGCAACTCGATAAAATCTGGGCCCGACCGGCGCTAACCAACTGAATGCCAAATGTGTCTTTTCATGCACCCTTATATCGTTTTGTGAGTTTTTAAAAGGGCCACTTGATATCGTGCAAATAGATTTATTTATCGTACCTTGCTTTGTAAAAATGAATAAATTTTTCGATGGCTACAAGAGTAGGGAAACACCAAAGAAATGATGGATGGACTGTATAATGCTGACCAAAATGACGACTACTAAAGAAGTATGGAAGAAAAAGTCATGTTGCGCCGACCACGAATAAATTAGGATCAGCCGGTCGATTCTGCAGTGCGATTCTGTAACCATCTCGCCGTGAAAACTTAGGTGAAGTGAGCGTGGAGTGAGCTGTCAATAGGGTCAATTCCTAGCAAAAACAAACATACTTCACCTAAGTTTTCACGGTGAGATTTTTACAGAATCGACCAGCTGTAAAAATCTCACGGTGAAAGCTTAGGTGAAGTGAGTTTGTTTTTGCTTTAATCATATTATATTATTAAAGGGTGATTTTTCAATCATCTGATAATTTTATTCAACCAATAATTTTGAAATTTTGACAGTTATTCCATTCAAAAACTGTCAAACGTCAATTTAATCCTCGAATAAAAGTTATCTGGCGATCGAAAAATCAGCCCTAAATCATATTATTTCAAGAGGACCTCATTATGAATACAAAATGAGCTCTCGTCGAAATTTTTTCCAGCTACAAGGTCGAGTTTCTGTTTATGTCACATTGCAAGATATGTTGAGATATACTATCAATTCTGCAAGAGTTGAGTGTCGAGTATTTTTTATCCGACTGCGGTGAAGCCCAAAAGGAGGGTTATTTTACTAAGAACCTTATTTTACAACATAACATTATTTTACCTTTATAATGGTGGCGGTGGAATAAAACCAACGTTGGATGACAGATAAGGGTTTATTCACTTTACTTCAAACATTTGACAGATTTTAGCAAACAAAGTTAGACTGACGTTAAACCTATTAGTGGTTCTAGGGATGGACTGCGGGGCTATCCTATCCCTTTACCTCCTAGCTCGGCTATTCCTGAGGGCGACGGGGCCTCCACTCAGGTCAAGCTTACGACAACAGTGGTGACTGCGGGGCTATCGACCACTGTGCCTTCTAAGTAGCGAGTGTCGTTCCTCCATGGGTGACCGCTTATATAGTCGATTTGACAGCAGTAGTGTGTGTCTTCATTATCTTATGCTTGTATGTGGTTGTGATCGTGACCTTCGTTGACGTCACAGACACTTCTCACGTCGAATGATGGATGTCGCTAGTAGGCTGTAGATACTGTTGCTGTTATCGATAATTGATCTTGTTTGTGTTATGATCTACTCGGGTGGCGTGGTGTTTTGCACACAATCCGGTAGATGGCGTAAGGCGTCGTGTTATATTCTCCCCCTCTGGTACTCTATGGTCGTCCCGACTGAGTACCAGCACCAGTTTGTTTCCGCGGCCTTCCTCTTCGGCGTATCGGATAAGTTGGTTTGGTTGTCACGTTGTCTCTCTTTTCAAACTTCGTTATTGCTGACGTATGATACTTCCCAATAGGCTTGTCTGGAGTTTGTGAGTGTGCAATTTCATACGTGGCGGTTCCATGTTTCTTTAATATAACGTATGGCCCATCTCGTCGAGGAGCAAATTTCGAAGTAAACTGTTTATCGATGTTACTAACAGGATGAGATTCTACCAAGACTAGGTCTCCAACTTCATAGTCTGGGTCAGGTCTTCTCTTGCTATTTGCTCTCTGGCGTGACGTTTCTTTGTTACACTCTATATTTTCTTTTGCTAGCTCCAAGTCTTGGGCTAGTTGCTTTAACTTTGGGGTGATTTCTGCGACAAAGTTTTCGGATTCTACAACCGAGCTTAGATCATGTGTCAATTCATACGGTACACCGTATGAATTGACACATGATCTAAGCTCGGCGCAATTCTCTTCCAAATGTAAGGTAAGATGGTGAGAATCCTGTAGTTTGACACTTAGCTGTATTCATTGCGAATCTTATTGTTGGTAAAGTCGATGGCCAATTCTGATGTTTGTCTTTCACCATAATTGCTATTTGTGACTTCATGTCCCTATTTTTCCTTTCAACCACATTTGGTTCAGGGTGATATACGGGTGTGAAAATTTGTTGTATTTCTAAGCAATATGCTAGTTTTTGCATTATCGCTGATATAAATTGTACTCCATTATCGCTGATAATTTTCCTTGGCAACCCATACCGAAGAAATATTTCATTGAGTAAAACGATTGCACAATTTTCACTAGTTGCTTCATTTAGTGGGAATAATTCTACCCATCTTGAAGTAGTATCTTCTATGATCAGAATCCACTTTTCTCCTGAGGGTCCCTTTGGCAATGGGCCAAAAAGATCAACGGACAATACCTCAAATCGTTGTGAGTTTGGGGTGGACTGGTATAAGCCTGCTGGCTTCTTATTAGAGGGCTTATATTTTTGGCATTCAACACATGTTTTTACGTATTTTATAACATCTTTTCGCAGTCCTGTCCAATAAAAATTATTTGTTATACGTTGTACTGTTCTTTCTACTCCCATATGACCAGCAGTGGGTGAGTCATGGTAAGCGTTTAGTACGTTTTGTATTTCTTGACGTGGAACTACTAACTTTGCATTGTCATTTTCTTCTTCTGGTATGTAAAGATACAGGACACCTTTATGGACTAGGTACCCTTTCTTGATGTATTCTACATAACTTGGTATTTCTTTTCCTTCTTCTAAAATTTTTATTATAGTTTGAAGGGCGTCATCTTTCATTTGTTCATCTCTTAACTGTTTTTCACTGTATCTAGGTAGATCTAACTCTGTGCTACATATGATACATTCTCCATCATGATGCTCACACGGTGGTCGAGACAATGTATCAGCTACTACATTAGTTCGTCCTGGAGTATATTGGATTTTGAACTCGTATGGTTGCAACTGTAGTGCCCATCGTGCTAAGCGACCAGTTGGTGTTTTGAGATTCATTAACCATTTCAACGGTTGATGATCTGTAATAGTTATGAACTTTGTTCCTTCTATATAGCCACGAAATTTTGAAATAGCCCATACTATGGCTAGTGCTTCCTTTTCTGTGACACTGTAATTGCGTTCAGCTTGTGTTAAGAGTCTACTTGCGTATTCAACTGGGTGCTCATTGTCTCCCTCCCCCTGCACTAAAGCTGCCCCAATGGCATACTGGCTGGCATCAGTCTTGATAGCAAAGGGTAAATCGTCACTTGCCTGTTTTAACACTGGTGACGTAGTCAAAACATTTCTTAATTTCATAAATGCTTCTTGTTGCTCTCGATCCCACTTCCAGCTTATTTTCTTTTTTGTAAGATTAGTAAGTGGTCTAGCAATGTCTGCAAAATTATGAATAAATCTCCGATACCATGATGCGGTTTGTAAAAATGATATTAATTGTTTCAGGTTTTTAGGCGCCTGACGGTTGGCAATAGCAGAGATTTTCTCTGGGTCTGTTTTAATACCGTCAGAAACTATAAGGTGGCCCAGATATTTAATTTCTGAACACATAAATTTACATTTCTTTCTGTTGGCTCGTAGCTTGTATTCTCTCAGTTTAATAAACACTTCTCTTAAGTCTGTTATATGTTGACTGAAAGTTATTGATCTTATAATTAAATCATCTAAATAGCTTAATACACACTTCGCGTGCAATCCTTGTATGAATTTGTCCATTAATCTTTGGAACGTAGCAGGCGCGTTTCGAAGACCGAATGGCATTCGTTTGAAACGGAACGTTCCAAATGGTGATACAAAGCTTGTTTTATCGTAATCATCTGGATGTACCATAATCTGCCAGTAACTTGACTGTAAATCAATTGTTGACATGTATGGCATCGCTTTTGCTTGATGTAATAAGTCATCAATACGAGGCAACGGATATCTGTCAGGTTTAGTTATCTCGTTGAGTCGTCGATAATCTACGCAAACTCGAACATCGGTTTCTCCTTTTGGAACTAGAATTACAGGTGCTGACCATGGGGAATCGCATTCCTCGATAACGTCATCATTTATCATGTCATCCAGCTTTTCCCTTAATTGCTTTTGTCTTGTTGGTGACAATCTATAGGGCTTAACACTAATAGGAGGATGATTGCCTGTGTCGATTCTATGTTGTGTAAATGGAGTTGGTTCCGTGTTTTTCTCAAAGATGTCGCTGTGCTCAATTAACAATTCATTGAACATCTTTTGCTCATTGTTTGTAAGTATGGTTCCTTCATCGGGATTTAAATAAAGTTCTACTGAATACATTGAAGTAGGGTTTATTGGTAAATATACAATTCGTGGATCTACCCAAGATTGGTTGTCAGCTGGTTCTCGTGGACGCGTAGGACCTGGTGGCGTGTCCAATTTGTGTACTGTCCATTTTGGTCGTTTGTTTGCTGGTGGACTGTCTTGTACGTCGGATACTGTCGGTGTTATGGGTAACGGCGACAACATGTCCAGCTCGTTAGCCCAACGGATGAACTCCGACACTGCCTTCACTTCCACTGGCTCCTTTTTGACTTCAAATGTCATCCGCTTCACTGCCTTCATTGGTATGGTGTCATTGTTGAGTTGAATGAAGTTGTGTATTGTATGAGGTTCGTCAATATAATTCCAACTGCGTTGCGGTGCATTAAGTATGATTCCTGCCTGTTCTAGGAATTCAATACCTAACAGCGTTCGGTTGTCAACAGCTTCTGGTATAACTGACAATGTTATTGGTAGTGTGCGTTCTCCAATACGTATGTCAGTTGTCGTTGTTAACAAGTTTGATGTTTTCACCGTTCCATCTGCTAATTTGATGTCAGTTACTTGCTGATCAAACTGTGTTCCTTTACGTAACAACATCTTATACAGTTGCATACTGGCAATACTGCGACGGGCAGCAGTATCTATGTATGCATAGCCTTCTTCCCCTTTTATGTTTACCTTTATTGTCGGTATTTTAGCTTGTATCTTTAAGCTATTCTGTACTTTGCAAAATGCAACAGGCTTTGGTGGCGTCTCCTTTGCTTTACAGGTACTGCAGTTGCTTCTGTAAACACCAGGTGCTCCACATCCGTAGCACGTTATGACTGGCTTCTTTTCTTGTTGAGATACTTCCGTATCTTTTTGTTCTGCCAACCTTTTGCGACATACATCAACCATATGTCCCTTCTTGCCACAAAAAGTACATCTTTTGTAGGGCTTACGTTCTAATTGTGATGTTTTCGTAACCTCACCAGCTTCCTTGAGCAGACTCTCAATATGACGACCACGTTCCAGAAGTTCCGCAAACGTTTTCACTTGAGTGCGCGCAATCTCCTTTTTGTAAGTTATATTGAGAAGTCCGTAAACAAAATCCAAATGTTCCTCTTCCTTTTGTCTTTTTGCCGGTAACTGAGCGAGTAAGGCACGTTTTTCACATACAAACGCGTCAATTGTTTCAATTGTTTGCTTCTTCGAGTACAGTTCCAAATAAATTTCGTGTGGCTGCATTTTCGGCGCAAAAGCAGACTTAATGGCGTCGAGAGCTTGATTCCACTTTTTAATGTCGCCTTTTATACCGTTCCACCACGTAGCAGCAGCACCAGACAATAACAAAGTGAAACCTTCCAAGGCGTCTTCGTCACTGATCTTCTCAATTTTTTTGTAAACAGAGATACTGGTCACAAATTCTTCGACTTTATCAAAATTTCGTTCACCGTCGTAACGTTTTGTGCACGCAGCAAAACTTTTAAAATGTCTATTTCCACCTTCGCTCGCTTCTGTCATTTTTGATATGAATGCAGTGAATTGTTCCTGAGTCATCACCACCATCTCTTGATTTTCCTCAGACATGTCAAAACTGTCAAAATAATATAAATTCTCTTGAGGGTATGCTCTTGTTTATCCGCCAATATGTGGGTACACCGTAGAAATGTGGGTACACCGATAAAATTCTTGCGGGTAGAAGAAGATTTTACGTTGGGCGCCAATATAATGGTGGCGGTGGAATAAAACCAACGTTGGATGACAGATAAGGGTTTATTCACTTTACTTCAAACATTTGACAGATTTTAGCAAACAAAGTTAGACTGACGTTAAACCTATTAGTGGTTCTAGGGATGGACTGCGGGGCTATCCTATCCCTTTACCTCCTAGCTCGGCTATTCCTGAGGGCGACGGGGCCTCCACTCAGGTCAAGCTTACGACAACAGTGGTGACTGCGGGGCTATCGACCACTGTGCCTTCTAAGTAGCGAGTGTCGTTCCTCCATGGGTGACCGCTTATATAGTCGATTTGACAGCAGTAGTGTGTGTCTTCATTATCTTATGCTTGTATGTGGTTGTGATCGTGACCTTCGTTGACGTCACAGACACTTCTCACGTCGAATGATGGATGTCGCTAGTAGGCTGTAGATACTGTTGCTGTTATCGATAATTGATCTTGTTTGTGTTATGATCTACTCGGGTGGCGTGGTGTTTTGCACACAATCCGGTAGATGGCGTAAGGCGTCGTGTTATACCTTATATTTATTGGATTAAGTGCAACGACACATAGATAACACTAAAATCTTAGAAACAAAACGAATAGTTATGTAGACAAAAAATAATTAATTAGCACGAATTTAGTCCCATTTTTATGGCAAAAACGTCTACTATGATATCGGAACGTAGCAGTCTTAGAGTATTATATTATCTGTGGTAGTAGTATAGTCTGGACTGTTCGTAGTTGTTGCTGTCTCGCTCTCTCGCGACCGTTCAGCCATATTGTAAAAACCCCTATGTTATTATATACCTACTAATAAGAATAAATACAACTTCAGTTTAATATTAGTATTTAACGTAGTCGTGTCGTGTAAAAGTATTTTTACAACTATTTACAGAAAAAAGAAACAAATAATAACAATGAGAAACTCATTACATTATCTCATATTATTACGCATAGCTGTAGTTTACACTTTAACCTCACCCCAAGGCGGATCGGCCTAAGGTCGCAAGGTAAGATCAAGTCATAAATTAGCCCTTACCCCCAACATAGCCCCATGAATAAATATGGAAACGTCTCCGTAAAAAGATAATTATGCGTTTTAAGGGTCCAGTGAAGACGGCCTAAGACCCAGTTCACGATCTCGAGCGATGCGACTTGCGATTAGAGTCATGCGAGAAGCGGACGCGTCAATTGTTTATGTCCGTCGCTCCGTAAGACGCCTCGCGCACTCAAATTGCACACACTTTCAATCACAATCTAAATGATTTTGAAGAATATTGCTAATTTATTGCTCCATATGTTCGAAAAATGTGTCTGCTCAACAATGTAACTAACGCAATGAATGTTATTGACTGTCAAAATGCAATTGCTACTGTTAGTGTGTTACGTAATGAGGGTTTTCTGAAATGACGTTCGCTAGGTGGCAGCACTGACACTTCAGGTCCAGGCATCTGTCAAAGAGCCTATATTTTCTTTAGTCATGACGGAATGATGAACGAATGAATGAATCGAATGATGAACGTCATCATATATTTTGTATTCATTGTCAAAATGGAAGAACTCTTGTCAAAGTGGTGCCAATGAGGGTTTTCGTGAAAATTTACGACACCAGTTGGCACCACTGTGACAAGAGGTCTCCCAATACAAAATATATGATGACGGTCATCATTCGATTCATTCATTCGTTCATCATTCCGTCATGACTAAAGAAAATATAGGCTCTTTGACAGATGCCTGGACCTGACGTGCCAGTGCTGCCACCTAGCGAACGTCATTTCAGAAAACCCTCATTGGTGTCGTAAATTTTCACGAAAACCCCCATTATCCCGGTGACAAATTCTTTCATTTGTTTTTTCCGTAGTCGCTGTCGCAAGACGCGTGGCGCTTGAGCGTGTGATTCGTGGCCACTTGGTAAAAGGTTTCTTTAAAAATATGCGTCGACAACGCTTAGTATGTAAAGCAGTGGCATTGTGTTTGGAGAAGAATCACTTAATTATGGTAAGTTGGTAAGCCGTTTATAAAGATGGCGGTAAATAAGTTAATGTTTGGACTTGTGAAGGTATGCTGTAGATTTTCTTCTGGTTTTGTGTTGTTTGGCAGTAAGTCACGAAGTGGCAATACTTATACACTAAACTTTAAAGATATGCTTCAAACAAATATAAGATGTATATAACCCGCACATGATCACAGCTGACGGTAAGCGCTCGTTCACATCTCGTTTAACCATACAATTGTTTACTGTGTAATTTTAAGATCACTGGTACATTCATACGGCATTTGCTTTAAACCGTATGAACAGGCCAGACCATTGACGTGCGATCCTTTTATTACCTAACTAGCTGCGTCCCGCGGTTTCACCAGCATAAGTTTCGATACCGTGGGAATATCGAGATAAAAAGTATCCTATGTCCTAATCCAGGTCATCGACTAACCACCCAAATCTGTTCAGCGGTTTTAGCGTGCAAAAGCGTATCAAACAAACATAAAAAAATATTTTCTCTTTATAATATTAGTTTACATGTAAAATATCGTACAGAATAACGCCGTGATTGACCGACCTATGGAAAAAAAAAATCCAATAACAACGATGGATATAAAGCTTGGTGATGGGAAAGAAAATACGTTTATTTGCGGCAAACATGACGCATAAAAAAAGAACACAAACAAAAAAAAAACAATTTGGGAGAAAGCGTGTATTTTTTTTTATCATTCTTTGCTTATATGAAAAGAACAAAGTACTAAACCTAGTCATGATTTTTATTCACCATTCACAAAGAGAGAAGTCTAGGTGTATGACTCCACAATTCCTAGACAATTTTTTACTATCAGTACCAACAATACAACTGCTTTTAAAAGAAAAAAGATCAATACTAAAGTTCGTTCCCTTCTAACCCTATAATGCGGGTTTGTAACCAGCTAATGGAAAACCTATAGATTGTTCAGTCCATAATAAGATGCATTAGACTAACAATGGGTTGTTCCACAAAATAGGCTCTTTCTTCAAATAATGTAACAATATGCTTTATGCTATGGATTTGAGTACGACATTGTTGGGCCTTTCAGTTAATATTTTGTTAAAGATTGAAAGAAAATATTGTACCTACAAACGGGGTGAATAGGGATGCAGGGGTGAATCGAGATAAAACGTTAAATATGGATTTTAACGTTGAAATAATCTAGTTTGTTGCCAACAAGGGTTTAATCGTTAATTATAAATACAGTAAACACATTAGAGTCCTTTTGGCAGCAAACTATATTATTTCAATGTTAAAATCCCTTTGAAAGTTTCGTCCCGCTCCCGGTTCACCCCTGCTTCCGTATTCGCCCCGTTTAACGGTATGTAAAGTATTGGTAAGTCTCTATTAGATAGATTGTACTACTTTGCCGGGAAGAAGGTAATGCGATTAATTTCTTACTCGTGGATTTTATGGAAGACTATAATGGCCAAGATTGATAATAATAGTCGACACATGACAGCAGAAAATACTTACAAATATTATATTTGCCCTACAGTAGTGGGACAATAATAGGCTGGTATTATTATATTATTAACCCTACAGGGAATATAGCCACGGTGGTATGTTATAAGGTACAGCAAAATAAAAATAAAAAAACAGTGGCACTCCGGGAGTGCCGACAGAAGTGAAAACAAAACACAAACAGAATATTTTGCCATCACTCACTGACATATCAGATATACATTAAATAAAACCTAGTACATCCCGAGGACAGCCGAACCGAACACATCCGAAGCGGGTATTTTTTTTATCGTTTTATAAACAAAACACGCGCGGTGTCGCTTACGGTAACAGTGGCGCGAGTTTAATGGTTTTTTCTCATCTTAAAAATGCCCAACGCGCTTAAAGAAGTTTTGACTTCAAAAACCTTTGGTGGGTGTGGAAATTGTATCACAAACAACAAAAACGCGCATCCGCACGCAAAAAGTATTATTATAGTCGGCAGCTGCATGAGCGCTGTGGTGTGACCGCAGCCTAACTGCTAACTTTCTAACCAATGATGTCCAACTCAGCCTTAGTTTAATTCAATGATAAAGTACCCTTAAAGTTCTAATTTAAACTCTGCCTACCCTCTAAATCCCAAGTACGAATATCCCCACACAACACGCAAGGAAGCCGCAAGCTTGTCAAAGCACACGTTTACACCGTTTTATCTTGTTTACCCAGAGCGGGCGCCATATTTGATTACAATTGAAATTCGTTGCGGCCCGCTTTGATAAACGCCGGAGGTGTGACGTAATTCTAGTGATGCGGTGCGCTGTTTGTTTTTGAAACCCTTTTAATTTATGAGAGTAGGTAAGTTTGTGAATTATCGATTTATGGTTTCACGGTGTTAGTTACATTATTTATTGAAGGACCTGGCAAAGTTGTTTGTGTTTGCGTTATTGTTATTATAGGTCCTTTTCTAATAATTATGTTCGTGTATCGACATCAAATCGTTTGTATGTAAGATTTATAGTTTTGGAGACAACTCTAATTTCTTTAGACAGTTCCTCGAAAACTAGTGTAGGTATTAAGGTTATTCCCTGATTGTTGCCTGCCATCATAATGACTAAGCATGAATGGCATAGAGAAGGCGTCCTCTGTTTTCATGAAGATGCCACGATTCTTTTACTCGTATTCATTATGAAACTAAATATACATAGACTCTACTAGTGGTCATTGCGTATCCAAAACCTTTGTAGCTCTTTCATAACAATAAAGATTTTTCATAGTGGATTTGCGCCCAGTTTATGGCTCGCATGGCAATAAAAATAACTGGCGAAATTTGCCTGTCTCATCGTCGAAACACGTCGTGACGTTATATTATTTCATAGAAGTCGGGCGGAACTTCATACTTTTATATCCATCAATGGATTTATAGTGTCAGTATGATAGATTGTTTCAGTCCATTAACCTGATGTTACTATAATAGTTGCTTGAATATTTTTCTGTATTGAGTTGCTCATTAGTTCATAATCGATGATCGATTTCTGTATTAGGAATTTGGTTCAATTGAATAGATTTTTTTTTTTGTTTTCGAGGTTTTATCGAGGCTTGTTTCATGTTTCTTTTATTTTCATTAGTTAATGTGATTTGTCATGTGGATTTTATTTTCTAACAAGATAATATTTACATAATATACAATAAGCTAACAGAATCAAAATAAGAATATGTACATAATAAAACAAAACAAGGGTATCTAATATATAATCATATATTAGAAACCCTTGTTTTGTTTTATATATATGTATATATACATATCATGTGGATTGAATTGAATATTTAGTACCTAATTAGCTTAGCTTGATTGATTACGCGGCAAAGGCTCACATATCAAATGAATTTACGAATAATGTAGTGTGACAACGAAATTGTCTTTGATGAAGACAACAAAGGTACTGGAGTGGCGACCGCGTACCGGAAGACGTAGCGTTGGAAGTCCTCCCATAAGATGGTCCGACGACCTTGTGAAAGCCGCAGGAACTCGTTGGATGCGAGAAGCACAGAACCGGTCGAAGTGGAGGTACTTGGGGGAGGCCTATGTCCAGCAGTGGACGTCTTTCGGCCGAAAAGATGATGATGATGAAAAAAACAAAAAAGACAATTCTAACATTTTAGATTTTCGGAAGCCTGAAAATCCGTAAAAACTGTTTGGTTTAAATTTATTTCCAATGCTCAGTGGGACTTCAATATGTAAACACTGGTCAGCCATTTACATACTGAATTGAAGCTTAGGTGACCTTTATGTTCTAAATACCTACATGCATGCAAGTATATTGGAGTATGTATGTGATCGTTCAATTTATTTTCTAATTTATTATTATTATAACTTGTTTTAATAAAAATTTAATACCATAACTGCATGATTTTCAAATATTTTTAGTAAATTTTAATTTGTAATCCTCGGTTAGATTTGCACACCATATTTGTACGCCTCCTGGCATAACATAGCGCTCTGATCATCAAACATAAGATCTGTATATGTTATATGTTACCTATGCTAACAATTAAATAAATTATTATTATATGCAAAAAAAACAGTGGCACTCCGGGAGTGCCGACAGAAGTGAAAACAAAACACAAACAGAATAGAATAGAATAAATTACAGACATAAATATATATATAGAATACTATGCTATCACTCACTGACATATCGGATTTAAAACCGAGTACATCCCGAGGACAGCCGAACACACCCGAATGTAGCGCAGTGTCGGTAACAGTGTCGCGAATTCAACGATTTTTTCCCATCTCAAAAAATGCCCAACGCGCCAAAGAAGTATTCACTTAAAAAAAAGCAATACTTTTACTGCAACCGAATTCACACACAGTACCTAATGACCCCCCGAAATTCATACCAAAAAAATCGCACGAAACCGCATAAAAACGCAGCGACATACCTAACATACAGAAAAACAATAAGAGTATTGACACAAATTCGTTACGAGGCGGAAAATATTCGGGGTGAACGAAGATGAAATGTGTTCAACGAAAACATTGTAATATAACTCTGAATATGAACATATTCAGAGTTATATTTGTTAAGGTTTGTGCATCCGCATGTGGGAGAACAAGTCACAATCGCAAATGTTTTTCAAACGTTTAAGTAACTTTGAATATACATGGTCACAGTTGCAAGGTTTTCCTATTTTTCTTACCTACGCAACAAGCTTAATCTTTGAGAAGTGACTTATATATAATTCTTACTACATCTTTTAAAATGTTGTACAACGTTTATTTACATAGTGAAGGATTTGTTTGTACCATTACAATAGGCAATTATTACTTGTTTCTCATATAACATAACATAAGCAGAATGTTCTCTGCTGGGAAACAGGTCTCCTCTCGGTGAGAGGGAGTGGGCCGTAATTCACCACGCAGGCCCAGTGAGGGTTGGTCCCCATATAGTACTGAGTTAATGTCAATGTTGTATATTCGTTACATATAATTCCTAGACGTAGAATCCAAGTAGAATGTATTTTTCCTTTCTCATTTTGCGCCATCTATTTCAAAACGTACTAGGACAACAGAAACTCGTACAGCAACGAAACGATGCGCGATGTGAACTGGCCCTAACAACAATTGTAATAAATTAATGCGCTGTAAAAACATACACGTTTGTTATCCGTCCGACGTTTGCGTTAGAATAACATTACGATTCGCTTTTATAACGTTCCTTTGGGAATGAGTAGGACAAGAGGCTAAAATATGAATGAAAAATGTGTAGAATTATTTCGTTTTTTTTTTTCTCTTTTATGGTGTATCACGTATGGTGAAACTTTGTTCATATTGCTAATAAATAAAATCTATTTGTATTTTTAGTAATTGATTTCTTTTGAACATGTTCTATCCCCGGGGGTTTTCATTTTACTAGTATTCCTTTAAAACAATAATGTTTAATTAATTTGCTTCTCAATCAAAGTGTAACGCGTAGATTTCGAACTCACGATATTTTGCTCGTGGATGGTATAATTGCCACTGTTTGACCATCTCAGTTTCCCTATTTTGAAACCGGACTTGAAGATTCCGGAGGTCAGGGTCCTACTCTCTAAGTCAGTCAACGAAGATACGGACCTGTCGAAAAGTAGTTCGATACTTCAGAATGTCTGAAACTTCACTACTCCTAATTAATTAACTTTTTCGGGTGGGCAAATACACATGGGGAGTAAGGACAGCTGTCAAATCGTGTTGTCATTCATTCTTATTTCGGGACCCGAGCTAATCGTATATCTGAAGGTAATGCGGAGGGAATGCCCGTAGCTTCGATCGAAACTACGGACTTAGTACTTAGAGAGTAAACCCCCTGGATCTACATTACATTCGAGGCTAACACAAATATAAATAATGTATTCAACTCGACGCGACATTAGGTAAATTAATTCTTGGTTGCTACTAGGTGCCCACCTACGCCCGTATCAACGCCTCAAAAATTATAACTTCTGCCTACCCTATCCTTTTGCAATATTTTACGACACCCACGGACAAACGGACAGACTATTCTCAGACGGAACAAACAGATCCTGAAAAGATTCGTACAAAAAAATGTAATATTATGTGCTTAGGAAAGATCTATTTGCGTATAATAATTCCATTCATTTTCAAGCAAAGTCCATTACATTAAACCAAATTAAATTAAAATTGATATAAAAATCATACAAACTTATACACAATAAAACAATACACACGAACATTCAAATCAAATATTGAAATGAAATATTTAGAAAATTAACTTGAAATAAATTACCTACATGTTGTTTGTTGTTGTGTGTTTGTTACTTCACCTGCATAATCAGTCTTTAATGTTTCCACTCTTGGGATACATACCTCCTCTCGGTGAGAACCAGAATGTCACATGTCTTCGAATATTATGATTCTAGGACATGCCGGTTTCCTCACGATGTATCCCTTCGCCGATTTGAGAGTAGTGGTGATGAAATAATATACACAAAGTAAAGCGCCTGGCGTCAGTCGCGGCAGTTGCCACTCGCCCACCGCTGCTCCTCTTTTTACTTGACCTATATGTTAATTATAACAATAATGGTAGTTGGTAGTTGCTCACTATAATATCCTTGACGGGACAACTAAAACTACAGAGTCCTTTAAACTTGAAACTCTATTAACGACATCGGCACCCATTTTACAGCTCTAGTTAAAGCAAATAGTTAATCAAATAGAACGTGGCTCTACATCCGCGTACGGGATTAAGTAGAGCTCCTTACTCTAATAGCTATTCTTGCGTTAACAGCTTTTAAATATTCTCTTAAATAAGAAGCTTTATGTACTTAGTTTCTTTCTGATTGGTGATTTGGATGTTTGCCTTGGTTTGAAGTTCATTTTATTGTCTTATATTTATTTCTTCTTTTATTGGCGTATATTTGCATATTTGCATATTTGCGTATATTTGGCATTGTTTTTTTGGCGTTTTTTATTGCGAGAAGGACGGTTAATAGAATTAAATGTTAGATATTCAGCCATGAGTCTAGATCCTCGTATAAAAGTGATAGATGCTATTTAAAGTTTCATTTTCTGTGATTTTAAGTGTCGTGAAGAACAAAAAGAAATACAGCTGATTCACATCTTTTTGAAGCCAATGCAGCATTCTATAATTTGGCGTCACTTGTCTCGTCAGATGTTAGTTTTCCTTCGATGTTACATAATTTGTACTGTCACTTGAATGCCTTCCACAAATCTTACTCTTACTACATTATTTTTATTTTTATCACACTAATACTATAAAGGCGAAAGTTTGTGAGTATGTGTGTGTGTTTATATATGTTTGTTACTTCTTCACGCTCAAACGGCTGGACCAATTTTGATAAAATTTTGTATGAAGGTAGCCGACACCCTGGATTAACATATAGGTTACTTTTTACCCCGATATTACCACGGGATCGACAATTACGCGGGTGAAACCGCGGGACGCAGCTAGTAATATTATAAACGCCAAAACTTGTGAGGATGGATGTATGGATGTTTGTTACTCTTTCGCGCAAAAAGTACTAAACAGATTTTGATGAAACTTTACAGAAATGTAGCTTATACATCAGAATAACATATAGGGTACTTTTTATCCCGATATTCCCACTGGATCGGCACTAATGGGGGTGAAACCGCGCGACGCTGCTATATTATAGTGTTCACAAATATTTGCCGTCATCTTGACGACAAATATTAATCGATGAATCACGTTTTCAGATATTAAGTATTGCTGATCGAACTGTTCATGCTCTACAGAGTCACGAAGACCTATATTTATGCTTTTAACTGTACACATATTTACTCTAATTGCCTAAACAGTTATATATCTACAGTACGTCGATATAACTACCTCCCCAGTTCTTGAAAGTCGATGAAAACATATCTTTAGTATACATTTACTAAAGATATATTTTCACCCACTTTACTAAGTCTACGAGAAAATGTAGGTATTGAAGAGAAAACCACGTCAATGGAAAATACCTAAGTAAGTATAGGTACTTATGACAATTATATAGGTACTCTCATCATCCTGTGTCCTTGATAACAATGAAAATAAACACAGTATAGTAGATGATTGGTCTAAGTGATTGGTATCAGCGTATCATTAAAGACATTTTCAAACAAAGAGGCCTAATGAATACATAGAGGGTACTAATATTAGTACTTAAATATTTATATTTATACTAGCTGCGCCGCGCGGTTTTACCCGCATAAATCTCGATCCCGTGATTTCTAATATATAATTCAACCATGATTCGAAAGACACGTGGCGCCATCTATTATCATAATAACGTTATGGTTGTTTTCCTCGGGCACAGCATTTTTTTTCGCAACGATAGGTACCCTATGTCCGTTTCTGTACACCTGACAACGTATATGCTTAATTTCAGGTTGATCGGTTCTTTGGTTTAGGCGTGAAAAGGTAGCAAACAAAGAAACTTACTTTCGCATTTATAATATTAGTTACTTTCGACTTTATAATATTAGTATGGATAGTTAGGATACTCGATAGGTTAGTGTATAATAACTAGTACGGATTTAATTATAGCACGACAATAATTATTTACAATTCTGGGATCCATGGCAGCCGTTACGGGTCGTCAGAAGCCCGAAAGTGTGATAACCAGTCTTACCAAGAGGTATCGTATTACCCGGTAACTGGGTTGTGGACGTCAGATAGGTAGTCGCTTCATGTAAAATACTAGTATTCAGCTGCATGCGGTTAGACTGGAAGCCGACCCCAACATAGTTGGGAAAAGGCTAGGCAGATGATGATGAGCACGATAATTTATCAATTCCGAGAATAATAAATGAAATTAATAATGTCAGAAAAGTGGATGGATTGAGATCTTCCAACGCCTAACGTATCAGTGTCAATCTTAAAGGAATTGCTAGTCTTTGCACAGTCCAAGAAATTAATTGTTAACCACATTGACACGCTACGTCAATTTGACGTGTATTGCAAAGTCAAGTAATGACAGTAGTGACTTGAATATAATCATCACTCTCTTTGCTTTATCACAATTTATTAAAGTTCGGCGCTACATGTATTTTTCTTCCATACTTGATTTAGTCGATGTGTTTTAGTCGCCATCTCAGTAATCACCCGTTTACTAGTAATATCATCTTTCACACAGTTCATCCATCGATTTTTTGGTCACCTTTGACTCTGAAAGCCATCCACAGTCATACTCAAAACTTTTCTCACGGCCTTTTACTCGTTCTTTTGCTCATTTTCCTTTATCGTAATTTAAATAAACTGAATATAAGTTGGTTGTCAATTTCTTTAACAATTGTTTTCCCTAACTTTAGTTCAAGTGGAACCACAGATGTGATGTTTCAGACAGGCCCAAGGTAAAACTACTGGTGTAAGTATTATAAAACTGGCACTCCGGTAGTGCCGACAGAAGTGAAAACTTGAACAATTACGAGTGTATTTTGTGAATCGTCTTATAAACAAAACACGCGTGTTAAGGTGTGTTCCTTATTTTATAGGGTTTTTTGCAAATCAGGTATGATGACCAAAGTGACTGGTTTATTCTTCTCGTGAAAGGAATTTATTCAGATTTACAAATAAGCACACAGTTATATATCCGTGGTTCAGCGCCATCTCGTCGTTGTTGGATGAACTACGTAGTAGTTCTTCCCGATGTGCATAGATGGCGCTGTCCTCAACAACGCGCGTCTTAAGTTTTACGTCTGACGTTAGTACGCGAGGCCCTCGTAGTTCTTCCCGATGTGCATAGATGGCGCTGTCCTCAACAACGCGCGTCTTACGTTTTACGTCTGACGTTTTACATCTGACGTTTTACGTCTTACGAATTTTCGATCAGGGTCACGTGACCTGACGCGAATTTAGAAGTTTTTACCCATTCCAAAAAAAGTACACAGCGCCGCTAAAGAAGTTTTCACTTCAAAAAATCAAAATCAAAAAGGTTTTATTTCATTATTACACGTTTTATAAATTATACAGTTGGAAGAAGTTTTTACCCATTCCAAAAAAAGTACACAGCGCCGCTAAAGAAGTTTTCACTTCAACAATTACGAGTGTATTTTGTGAATCGTCTTATAAACAAAACACGCGTGTTAAGGTGTGTTCCTTATTTTATAGGGTTTTTTGCAAATCAGGTATGATGACCAAAGTGACTGGTTTATTCTTCTCGTGAAA
The DNA here is from genome assembly GCA_927399505.1 of Luperina testacea. NCBI lineage: Eukaryota > Metazoa > Arthropoda > Insecta > Lepidoptera > Noctuidae > Luperina > Luperina testacea. The sequence goes on along the minus strand of OV656762.1, from coordinate 1,928,959 downwards.
GGAATTTATTCAGATTTACAAATAAGCACACAGGATAGACTTCAGCAGTGCTATTCTCTAAAAGACAATTTCATGGCTGTAAGCTGCGACGAGCTCGTCGACGAGACAGCCTTGAGATCGACCGAGCGTACAGCGCTGATTCAAACCGTATTCACTAACGTGGTTGTGCTCGTCGTCGAACCCAAGGCTGTAACCTCCCGTCGCTGTTTCTCAGACGAACGTAGGGCTTGACACAAATTCTATAAATTATAATCGATCAATCTCGACTGAGAGTTTTATAGGTTTAAAATATATATTAAAGGTCTATCTTTAAGTATTATAAGGAATACAGTTAAACTATAACCAATATCATATTTAAAAGAGCTTATTTCATATTTCTTATTAAATTTTAAGGCTGAATGACGATTCCTTTGCTCTATTCGTGCAACGCGACGCGACGATGAATTAAAAGTCAACATGACATAACAATAACAACCGATGACGCGACGCTAACAAAATCACTTGAACACAGAGTACATTTTTATAATAGGCACTTGAATTTGTAGTTTTTAAACTTTTGGGTGCTTGATTATTTGTATCAGCGAGTGCTTTTAACATAGGTAGTTCTGTGACTAAGAGGATAAATACAACTATCTAATGAAATGTGAGTATTATGATTTTTTCACTGATAGTATATGGCTATTATTACTATTGTCTCATCCACGAGTATTGTATGATGTACACGAGATATTAATAAAATTTAAGTAAATTACATGATTAGCTATTGTTTTACTATAATATGTACGTATAACTTTATTGTTGTAACGTAACATTGTGTGTTTTAGCATGCCAAGAAGTGCTATACTTTCATTACATAATATGAAAACTGTATAGGTACTTGGAAATTATAATTTTCATATTTAATTTTGTAGAGTCCTAAGCAACCCCTAAGACGACCTACTGACCAATTACTGCCTGTAGAACAATCTACTAGAGGCATGCTCCAGACCGAACAGTCCACACCTTCAATACCAGTAAGTTAATTCTAATAAAATATAATAATGTAATGTTATATTTGCAGGGCGAACGGACATACAACCAGGCCGATCTTTGTATAGGGACAATGTGCCAATGGAAAACCAGCCTAATACAGAACAAAAGGTGAAGTTTTAAATAAAAGTCTTACAATAATATGTTTTAACTTTATAATGGATAATATTTAGATAACTTTTTTTTGTATTACAGTTTGAGGCTAGATCACCACTTGCAGTCTTGCAATGCGTCATCATAGGAGTAATGCCCCAATTGCATCTTCATGTAAGGTTAACTTAATTATAATTTGGTTAATTATTGGTTTAGTGTAAAAAGCACTACATAGTAGTGGTCTCACTTTTGATTCCCGGGTTGGGCCAATTTGTTGGGATTTTCTGTAGGTTTTTTCAACAGCAGCCCTTATTCAATCAAGATCAAGATATAGACTACATCTAATAGAATCAAGATATAGACTACATCTAATATGTACCTATACTACATTGTAATATCTATTCCTTTAGAGGGAGAGTGATGTGATGTTGATGATACTTACATATTTGTTTTACCTCTGTATAGTAATTTGTTGCATTTTTATGTTCATAGCATCTCGTAGGCATCGAACGGCACACCGCCGTCTGATCCAGCACTCACCACCTTCTCAAAGGCAATCCAAATGGCGAGCCTGACTGAATGTTTTGTCGCCATTAAAGAGAGGTGTTTGGAAAATGAGAGACTTCTTATTGACAACCAGCAGAGGATGTTCGACTTTTAAGGAAATAAGTGAGTCATGGTCAAGGCAGACCCAGGCACTGCAGGATTTATGAGCATCCATCAGTCGAGGAAGTTGAATCTCCGAAACATGGATCTACTACTATGTTTAGATAATTTTAAGTTTATTTAAGATGGATGTTAAGAAGTTTAAGTATAAGAACTGTTTTTTTGTAGTAAATGTCAATGTTTGTTAGCGGGCATGCTCTTTATGCCTGCAGGCTTTTATTTAGGTACTTATTTAATTTTGTTTTGCTTGGGTAGTTTTCATTGTATATACTAAATTATTTAATTAAATGTCCTGTTTCTTGTAATGTTAATTACTTTGCATACCTACTATTGTATAGAATCAAGTTTTTCTAACTGAATATCAAAAGTCATTTTGAATAAATGATTTTTGATTTGATTGATTGTTTTTAATAGTAAATAAAAAAGAAAATAATGCAGTTATCTGTTTAATTTCTCATACCCCTGTATACACTCTTACCCATTTAAAAATATAGTACAAATTTGTAAGGTATAAATAGGCACATATTATTATAGGCTATTGATATTATACTAATCATATACACCTTAAACACCACACTTTAAATACACACCTTAAATGTTATGACAATTGTTGATTATAATAATATTTTTATTAATAATTTAAATACCTATTTATTGTATCTAATCAATAATGGTGAGTATATTCTATCTAAACACGTTAACCACATCTGTAAAGGAACGCATAAATTGTAGATACAACATGCTCGCCATAATTGATTAACTAAATCTCGCCTACTTATCAGCCTACTCTCTAAGTCATCATGTGTTGGAGCCTGATGTGTCAGGATTCCAAGTAACCTAGATTCTTCATCTAAGTCACATTGGTCTCATCATCATAGGAGCTGGTAGCCCGGCTCTATTACATATGTCGTTTAAAACACAGGAAGCCATCACAATTTCTCCCACTTTTATAGGATCATAGTACAATACCCTATGTACTAATAAACATCTGAACCGTCCTTTCAGGATTCCAATAGTCCTCTACACTGTTTCTTGCACTGCTGTGCAAATTGTTGTAATGGCTCTGGAGTCTCAGTTTCTGAATAGTAATTATTTAATGACTCCCTTTAGTAAAAGGGAGTCATTAAATAAGGCCTTTGAGGATATCCTGAGTCACCTGAAATCAATGAATGAAGCTAGAATTAAGTGCAATCTTGACTTGTGTTTAAGTTATCATTGTATTGTAAATAATAACTTCGTGGATTGCCCTAGAGGCAGAAGACTGAGATATGTATGTGTCTACATTCTTCCCAATGATTTTTTGGTAACTTCCATTAGCCAAAAATGATAGTGTGCATAATATCTGAAACATCAGGAATTCAATAGGCTTTTGTTGGTGTGTGGTGAGGTATAGGTACCCATCATATCTCAAGAAACCTAGATGTAAACAAACCTTTAGCCTCTTGGTTAAACCACTGGAACGAAGTCGCGGACGCATATATGGAGTTAAGTCATCTTCCAATATATTAATTAAATCCTCAGAAAGCCTGTAAATATGGATAAAATCTGTATCACGGAATATTGTTTTAAACTTTCGTATTTGTTTCGCCTGTCGAGCTTTCTTCAAATTATCACTTTTCTTAGCTTCTTCTAATAAATGTAGCTTCAATTGTGTAGTAAAAGAATAGAAATATTTAAAAAATTAAGTACAGTTTATTATTTTTGTCAGTCTACGCCCGAATATTTAGAGCTTTTTGATTTGACAGTTAGAATTAGGAGTGGGCGATACAAATCGTATATAGATACAATATCTATATATCGGTACAATATCCAATACCTATATATCGGACAGTACTGTATCTATATTTCAGGTATCCGCGTACCTAGAACGAGACACTATAACGATATCGTATCACATGATCTATGATATTCGGTTCAAACTGATTCCGGTACAGTAGTAGTTATACGGTTGTAGGTACCATATCCTTGCGATGCGCGCGGGCGGGAGTGATGTAGCTAGAGATGAACGAGCGAGAAAGCGCGTTAAGCTAACGTCTAATACTAATTTTAAACATTATATACAGGAGCATAGAGTTTAATACCGAATACATTATTTTGTAAACACTTGTAAACAGGTAACCATCAATAAACGTCAAAGGGTTTTAAATCGTACCTATGGCATTCTCAACAAAAAAAGTGAGCCGTCACGGGACGCCTGGCAGATGTGAAACATTGCGCATGGCGACGCGTCGCCACACAGTACACAAGACTGTGACTGTATATATACTTACACCACCATAAAGCGTGGTGACGCGTCGCCACGGCATGCGTCGCCACGCCAGAAATTTGTTTTACGTGCGGCTATAGATGTTTCACATCAAAAATTGTTTTAAAATAACTTTACGTGACCCTTGACCTTGATTGCACTTTGCTGTTTTCGTCAGTCTTCAGTTATTAGCTTCACTCATGACTGATGAATAGATACTTGACCTATTTAAATAATTGATAAAAATATAAATCTAGAAAACCGAAACGGCTGTACTAGTTTCATTTCAGAGTGCCATATTATCAACAATACATTCACTGATTTCGAATATACAGTTACAAATAAAATACAATGATGTAATGAATCGAACAAAACCGAAACCTAAATATCACAGTACCAATTTCGATTCCGAGTTCCACACTGATTCAGCCAATATATAGATATTGAAATATATAGATACGATATCCGATATTCTAAACCGATACATAGATACGATTTGATATAGTGTAAAAGCGATATTACCCATGCCTAGTTAGAATCGAGGCTGTGGGCGAGACGTCTGACGTTTTACGTCTTACGAATTTTCGATCAGGGTCACGTGACCTGACGCGAATTTAGAAGTTTTTACCCATTCCAAAAAAGTACATACACAGCGCCGCTAAAGAAGTTTTCACTTCAAAAAAAAATTAAACTCAGAAATCCAACTGTTAAATTCCCTCTAAAATACGATTACCTCATGGTACATGCAATTTTCATAATATTTTGTGCTGAAATTAGGACTGAAACGGAAAATGGTATTGAGATCGACCCTGTTTTGATCTTTATTAAATCGAGCACCGTTAATTTGCCTAAAACAAGGATTTATCTATTACATGTTTTCTTTTCAGGACTTAGATACACTAATTTGTCCATATAACAATGATTCTAAAACTCGCATAACCTTCGTTAAAGTTTATACCACACAAAATAACAAAAAACCCTCATCCACGTCTCATTCAAACATACTTATGTACTTAAATGTAGATATTTGATTGATCATTTAACAACCTTTGAGAATTTAACTAAAGACACGATGTCAAAGTCTAAACGTTAAATGCAAAGTAAGTGTCTAGCTCAAGATTTATTATTACAGAAGAAAAACAATTTTATAATCGCCAAAAATCCGCAAAGGAAACAATTGTCTGAGAAAAACGTATGTCGTAGACATTAACAATAAATCGTTGTGAGCTAAATGCCTAGAGCCCTAGACATTCGCGACTAAAAGCTAGGCGAAATAAAGACCAGCAATTAGAAATAATGTTAGGTAGGTACTACCATTTCACTAAACGTGCCTAAAAGATTTTCGTCATTTTGTTTGCAAAAATATCTGACGTTTGATGTTAATAAATTCTACAGGGGCTTGTGGATAAGTAATAATCTAAAAATATCAGGTTAAGCTACGTTTGCCGCGGTTAGTCCGTGGATGGGTGACCATCTTTATATACCAAGACCCCTCCGTGCCTCGGAAAGCACGTAAAGCCGTTGATCCCGGCTGTCATGTGGACCTTTGACAGTCGTTACGGGTCGTCAGAAGCCCAAAAGTCTGACAACCAGTCTTACCAAGGAATATATTACCCAGTAACTTGGTCGTGCAGGTCAGATAGGGTCGCTACAATATGTAAAATACTGGTTGGTGGTACTGTAGCTGCATCTGGTTAGACTGGAAGCCGACCCCAACATAGTTGGGAAAAAGCTAGGCAGGTGATGATGTTTGATGTTAAATTCTATGAATAATAATAATTCTTTGAATAATTGTTTATGATTGTATGTATTATTTTTATGTCTCCTTTACTAAATCAATAATTTTTAAAATCGCAGGCAAAAATAGCGGAAAAACCGAAAGGGGGTAAACGGAGCCGGTCGAAACCTACGAAGGTTTTGAAAAGGCAGGATCCAGAGAAGGACACGTGCGACAAGGATGGTTTCATCAAGGTGGAGAAGAAGAAGAAGCAGCCTCCTTGTCGGAACCAGTGCGGCACCGCGCTGGCAGGACCCAACATGCTGCTGCGTCCAGCAATCCCGACGACGCTACTGTACGTGTCCAGACTGCACCACTCCACGAAGGTTGAGGAGATCGTGGAGTATATGCGTGTGAAGACCAACTGGACTTTGAGGGTCGAGAAGTTGGAGTCGCGTCACAACACGAACTTCAAGTCGTTCGTGGTTCGTGTGCCGACACATCATCTCGAAAAGTTTCTCAAAGAAGAGTTCTGGCCGAAAGGTGTTGTGTACCGCCGGTTTCGTGGCCTGCTACATGACACCAGTCAGCGAAACACGACGCCGACACTTCGTGTGCGTTAGTTATGTAATTTTAATGTTGTATGTATTTATAGTATTTTTAAGTTATATTAATATTGTATTGTATTTGTTTTATATGGGCCTTGACGCCTGAAATAAATGGATAAATAAATAAATTTACTCTTTCACACGCTGTCTACATCTCTCTATCTACTATCCTATCGCAGGTATGCTGGAAGAGATTTCTTATGAAGTAAGCATCATCTTTGTACCTATTTTTCTGTTCTGTTTTTTTACCGACTTCAAAAAACAGGAGGTTATCAATTCGACACGTATGTGTGTAATGTTATTGGAACTGCATTATATTCACATGTGACAATCTATTAGGGCTTCCAAACAAATATACAAAATTTTATAGATAATAATATATGTAAGTATGTATGTTTGTCCACGCATTTCTCCGCAACTATTAATCGGATCATGACATTTTTTTTATTGGCTTACATTTACTTCCACTTGGGGAATAGTGCAAGTTTCATCAAAATCGATTCAGTAATTTTCAAAATATGGACTAATACGTGTAAGTGTGACGGCCTGGCTTATTGATACGAGCTAAGGGTGTAGTGTCAAAGGGAAAACATCTCACAACCTTGGTCAAATTCTAGTGCAATATTTACAACAAAACTATTACCTACTTATTACAAACAAATATTCCAGTTTTTACTTAAAACAAAAAATTACGAAATTAAAAAGTGTAACAACAATCGGAACGCTACACGTCTCACTGGGCGTGGCCTCCCCGCGCGCAATCGCCCCGCCACTCGCTGCCGGCCAGGCGCCTATAAAAGACGTCCACCGCCGTGCACGCAAGCAGTGTCCGCTGCGCTCTCAGACTGCTTCAACCTCACTGGTTGGACAGCTCTAAGAACCAGTACTACGCTAGTGCACGCACGGGGACCCTCTCCCTGTACTGTATTAGAATATACGAAGTTATCTGTATTTGTTCACGATAATAAACAACGTCTACGTTAGTTGCAATTATAGTGTGTTTGTTTACTCAAACCTGCTACAATCTGGCGCACAACGCGAAGCCGAATCCAGTCAACAAGATTGAATCCTTGCGTCATCTTCCACATCGAAACATCAAGATGCCCATGTCAGACGAGCAGTTCCAGCTACTCCTGGGTACAATCCTGGCTAACAAACGAGGAACATTTGCATCCTGCACCTTCACGTATGACGGGAAAAGGAACACCGATGCAGTAGAAGCCTTCTTAGCCGCGGCTACCGTTTATAAGTCAACAGAGAAGATAAGTGACTCAGACGCACTACAAGGTCTCCCACTATTGCTTCGAGACGAGGCAGCGGTGTGGTGGCAGGGGGTGAAAACCGGTGTGACACTGTGGGAAGATTTCTGCAACAAGCTACGTCATACGTTTGCTCCTAAGAAACCAGCGTTCGTGGTGTACCACCAGATTACGCATGAAGTTCAGGAGGCGAATATCACGACGGAAGCATTTATTGCCAGGAAAAGGTCCTTGTTTTCATTGGTTCCTCCTCCAGCACTCACTGAAACGCAGCAAATCGATTTGATCTTCGCGCTTATTCGCTTGGACATAAGAAACCGTATGCCACGAGATACAGTGCCAACATTTGAGAAGCTTTTAGAGACGGCACGAGGAATCGAAGAGACCTTGCAGGAGTACGCGGCTAGTTCACAGACAGGCGAAACCAGCGAAATCAAGACTCAAGGGAAAAAAGGAAAACTGAAGTGCACTTTCTGCAAAAACCCGGGGCATACAGCGGATATATGTCGCAAGAAGAAACGGGCTGAAGGCGCTCTTCCTATTACGGTAAAAGATGTCTCAGAGATTCAGACACAGGCACCATCTCCTTCTCAGCCGAAGTTCTCCTGCTATGGGTGTGGAACACCCGGAGTTTATCGAAGCAATTGTACCACGTGCAAGAAAAGCTCGTCACCAGTCAAGAAAGAAGATGTTAGTTTCTGTGCTCTTAACTCTTCTGAAGTTACACGCTCCCGGCCTGTTGTGTTCCTAGAAGTTGAAGGGATCATGGGGACGGCATATATGGACACATGTGCAAAAAGGAGTGTCGCATCGTTCACCCTTTACCAGTCGCTAATGAAGTGTGGATGCCAATTCAGAGAGCAAGCGGTGGACCTGACATTGGCCGATGGCATAAAGAGAAGACAGACGGTGCTAGTGTGTAGAGTCATGGTGGATTTGAACGGTCGGAAAAAACGTACAGAGTTCATCGTACTGAAAGAAGCAAGAGACAACCGTACACTACTAGGTGTCGATTATCTGCAAGATGCGGGTGTAGTGATCAACATGCCTCAATATACGTGGAACTTCATTGATGAACCTGAGTTGCAGTACGAACTTTACTCAGAAGATTTCACCATTTTCAAGGAAATGACGGAGATACCAAGCCCAGTCAGCGCGATGACCGTGACAGACAGTGAGGACGCCGTTAGTGTAGCCTCCGCCATACCTACGCTTCCATCAACCACTCCTCCGGCGATGATGCCCACTGGTGAAGCAGCAACTCCAACAAAAGATCAACGCGCTAATACAAACTATAAACTGGCGCTGATAGACCTGACTTCCACACCTCCAAGCAAGAAGAAACCCCGGTTATTCGATGGGTACTCCCCAAGCTTCACGGATTTCATGTTGCGAGATGCTCAAATAAATGTCCACCGAGAAAACGTCGAGCTATCTCCACAAAGTGCTAGTTTCTTTGACGCAAATAATTGGGACGTTCGTATAGACTCGATCGATGTGGTGGCACATAATATAACAACGGACCAGAGAAAGCTAGTCGATCAGCTGCTGGAGAAGAACAACGACGTCTTTAATATGAAGCGAGAGCCTACGAAGCTGATCGAACATACAATCAAGACAGTGGATGACAAACCAATCTCTGTCCCTCCGTACAGATTATCACCACCTCGGAAGGAAGCTCTGCACCGGGAAATCAAGGCAATGTTAGCGGATGGCATCATTCAACCATCTGCGTCACCATGGGCGGCCCCGGTAGTTTTAGTACCGAAGGCCAACGGGAGCACACGGGTCTGTATAGACTACCGCAGACTCAATGCGATAACGGTACCCGACCCCTATCCCATGCCAAGGATTGATGACCTCCTTCACGAAGCAAAGCCAACGCCTTTTATGTCTCTGCTAGACTTGAAAGCTGGTTACTGGCAGATTGGCGTTCGGAAAGAAGACCAGGACAAGACTGCGTTCATCACCCCTTTTGGCATATTTAAATTCACCCGCATGCCATTTGGTTTAAGGAACGCTCCAGCCACGTTTCAGCGGCTCATTGACCGCCTGCGAGTAGGTATGCCTGACGTGAAGCTGTTGGCATACTTAGATGATCTGGCCATATTTTCGCAAACGTTTGAACGTCACCTGGAAGACTTGCAGAAGGTGTTCAATAAGCTTAAAGAATTTGGCCTTACCGCGAATCAAGCAAAGTGCCATTTTTGTTGTCCTACCATCAAATACCTAGGGCACTATATCACGCCGGAAGGTCTGCAAGCTGACCCAGAGAAGACTGCTGCTATCGCTAAGCTTCCCACACCCTCTAACCAGAAACATTTAGTTAGTTTTCTGCAGACGTGCTCGTGGTACAGGAGATTTATAAAAGACTTTGCGAAGATTGCAGAACCCTTGACTCGCTTAACAAAGAAGAATGTTAGTTGGGAGTGGACGGAGGATCAACAAAAAGCCTACGATGAGTTGAGGTATCGTCTAACTTCCGCTCCAATTTTGAGACAAGCTGATGAAACCAAACCCTATGTCATAAAAAGCGACGCAAGCTCTTATGCAATAGGAGCAGTTTTGGTCCAGGGGGAGAGCGAAGACGAGCATCCTGTAGAATTCGCTAGTCGTCTTCTGACATCAGCTGAACGGAATTATACCACCACCGAAAGAGAGGCGCTTGCTGTGGTTTGGGCGGTATCGAAATTCCGTGGATATATCGAAGGGCTTCCTGTCACCGTAATCACTGACCATCAAGCCTTGAAGTGGCTCATGTCATTGAAAACTCCTACTGGCCGGCTGGCGAGGTGGGCCCTACAACTGCAGGCGTTCGACCTTACCATCAAATATGCTCCTGGTAAAACGAATGTTGTCGCTGATTTCCTCTCCAGACCACCGTGTAATGAGGAAACAGTACGAACTTGTGGTATTTGTACAGTAACCATTGATATGCCCGTACGGAGTCCAGCTGAGATTAGAGCTGAGCAGTTGAAAGATGGAAGCCTACAACAGATTGTGAAGGATCTGGAAGGTTTGGACAATGACGAAAAGGCGGTATACTGGAGTAACAAGGGTTATCTGTTGAATAATGGGCTACTCTACCGACACAGCCCTCAATCAGACTCCGAGGAGGCACAGTTGGTAGTACCCGAACATGAGTGGGCCAATGTATTGTCAACTTACCATGATGACCCCTTAGCCGGACATTACGGTTCAGAGAAAACGTACCGCCGGATCTCAGAGAGGTATTATTGGACTGGCATGAGGAAGTACATTGAAAGTTACACAAAGAATTGCCTAGAGTGTCAACGTTACAAATCATCCAATCGGAAGCCTGCAGGGTTGCTTCAAACTACTATAATGAATCAAAGATTTGAGGCCATATCCTTTGATTTGTTTGGTCCGTTACCAACCTCCCCAGACGGCAAAACCTGGATTCTCATCGTAGAAGATGTGGCAACACGTTGGGTAGAACTCTTTGCTTTGCATCAGGCCACCGCAGAAAATTGTGCCACGACACTGATTAACGAAGTGTTCCTTCGCTTCGGTCTACCTCGCCGTATGACAAGTGACAATGGACCTCAATTCGTCAGCGCCGTCATGCAACAAGTTGCCTTTACACTGAATATCAAGCATGCCTTCACCCCTGTGTATCACCCAGAGACGAATCCAGTAGAAAGGAAGAACAGGGATTTGAAACCCCAGTTAGCTATCCTGGTCAAGGATAAGCACAGAGAATGGCCGGAGCACCTCCCGAGTATTAGGTTTGCGATGAATACCGCGAGCAGCCTATCAACTGGATTCACGCCGGCATACTTAACCTTCGGTAGGGAACTGAGAACACCAGATGACACATCACATGATTTTAAGAAGATTCTGCAATCTGAGAATTTCATCCCAGAGATCACCCCAAAGTTGATGCAATTAGCCAATACCCTGCAAAAAGCTCGAGAAATACAGGAACATGGCGAAGAACGGCGTAAAAAGTACGTTGATCAACAGCGGCGAGAAGATCCGGGTTACAACCCTGGTGATCTGGTACTTGCTACAACCCACTCATTGAGTAATGCCTCACGAGGTATAAGCAACAAATTTGCACCGCGACGTGATGGACCCTATATTATCAAGAAGCGGCATGGCCCATCCTCCTACGAAATTGCTGACCCACATAAGCCAGAAGTTGTGGTTGGCGTGTATCACTCCTCGGCTTTGTTACCCTATGTCGGAAAATCACCCACGTTACCAGCTCCTGTACAACCCTTGAGGAAAAGAGGACGACCACGAAAGCAAAACCTGGAGCATGTTAATGACGAAGGGCAAGCGAAGAAACGCGGAAGACCCAAGAACAAGCCTCCAACTGCTGAATCATCGTCGGGACGACTTCAGATCCAGAGGGGGAGATTGTAACAACAATCGGAACGCTACACGTCTCACTGGGCGTGGCCTCCCCGCGCGCAATCGCCCCGCCACTCGCTGCCGGCCAGGCGCCTATAAAAGACGTCCACCGCCGTGCACGCAAGCAGTGTCCGCTGCGCTCTCAGACTGCTTCAACCTCACTGGTTGGACAGCTCTAAGAACCAGTACTACGCTAGTGCACGCACGGGGACCCTCTCCCTGTACTGTATTAGAATATACGAAGTTATCTGTATTTGTTCACGATAATAAACAACGTCTACGTTAGTTGCAATTATAGTGTGTTTGTTTACTCAAACCTGCTACAAAAGTAAATTAATAAAATTAAATCAACTTCAAAAAGAAATTAACTAAAAATTATGAAATAACTTTAATTTCGGAAGTCGGTGGCAAAAAATTAAAACTATAAAATACAGATCCCAAGACACCGACTTCCGAAATTAAAGTTATTTCATAATTTTGAGATTTCTTTTGAAGTTGATTTAATTTTTTAATTTACTTTTTTATTTTCATGTCTGTTTATGTATGTGTGTACGTAAATGGTAAAATAAATCAAATAAATAATTTATTAAATGCTTGCATTTTTTTTTTACCAAAAGCACTCTGGGCTTAAATGGTCCTTACAACTAGCACAGACTCCAATATATCAAGCTACTACAATCTGTCAAATTTCTTTAATAGATTTTCAACTTTATCGCTAAAGCATAAGGTTCAAAGTAGATTGATAAAATTTGACAGTTTCGGGTAGCTTGATGTGCTGGCGTCTGTACAAATTGTGACACTTGTGAAGAAGGTAAATAATAAAATACCATCCTTTATCTATTAGTGTGATACTGAAAAGGTAAAATCTTCAACCAATACACTTGGTCATTGCTTCTAGGCGATTTCAAAAATGTTAATTCCAATTTAACCATATTTAAGAAGTCACGGACTTTCACATCAACCATTTGAAGATGATATGAGAGAGAGTTTTGTGAAAACGATTGTAGCGTACCAGTATGCGGATCCAAGACCCTACGTAAGTGATCTGATTTTGATTAATTCTATTCTGATAAGTATAGGCAACAAAAGAGGTACGTATGCAGGATCGTCGGATATAGTTGAAGTTTAGTAAGAAACCGATGGATGTTCTTGAATAAAATTTTATATTTATTAATAGAAAACAAACAGCTCATTTTCAAATTAAATTTCAGTCGATAACATCCATCGGTTTCTTACTTAACTTCAACTATATCCGACGATCATGTATACCTATCTCTTTTGTTGACTGTACTTTTAAAGTAAAGAAAAGGCCCATTTAAGTTGGCATGTATTTTTTTATTAAAGTCACTGTCTTAAAAAAAACATTAGTTTATTATTTTTCCAAATCTTTGGATAATAGTACTAACAACCATGGGTAGGTAGTTTATATAATAACAAATCGTAAAATGACCATGAGTCTATTTTCCATTATTTGGTTCAACTAGTGAATCGATTTTGACGTGATGTGTCATAGATTCGGTAGATAGTTGGTATCTTCAAATGATTGATGTGAAAGTCGTTGACTTAAACTCGTTTTTTCATATTTTGTAGAATGATCGTACGATCGATCGTTTTTTTTTTGTATTTCATGGTAAGAACGATTTTCTTCCATGAAAGTTTTCACTTATCATTCGTTAGAAGCTCTATATAACTGAAAACTGAACTGAACTGACTGGTTGATGGCAATAAGTTATTTCCATCAACTGGACATAAACCAAAGCCCGAACTGAGAAATTCCTTATGTTAAACCCTCAATTTTATACTTTGTCTGATCTGGGGTTCGAACCCAAGACTAGCAGTCCTAAAACCACTAATCCAACGAGACAATCACGAGGAAACTTCATCGTAACATTGAAATATTCTTATATTATCAACACTCAAGTAACTGTCAACTATACAAACATTTATTTTACTATATAGTGATACGTCCCACTAAATCTTGTAAATAACTAACATAGTCTGCGGGCATTTGTCTCATACAACTGTGTGATGAAATTCCTCCGCGCTAACATTGTGGCCGGCACATTTGTTGGACCTAACCCTTATAATACGTAAACAACATAGTTGTGTCGTTTAAGGACCACTAATTTTGGTCCAAGGCATGTGATTATTTCTTAGATATTTTAGTCTAGAAACGAGAAAAACGTTGGAAAGAAAATGGTTCATTAATATTACTATAATATCTTGTTGAATATTCTCAGGTTTTATTTATATTAAAAGTATATATTTATTGGGTGTTTTGCCAGATTTATAAACTGCTAAAAAGTTTCCTTTGTATTATGATCTCGATCTGTTCTTATCGTGAACTACCGTTTATTTACTTGCCTAAACAATCAATGATTTCCTACGATGTAACAATCTGATAAGAAACAAGCACGCTAAATAAGAAACCCGAATAAACTATTTATAGTCGAATAACAATTTTGTAGGTCGGAATGCTGGCAAATATAATCATCTTTCCACAACACTGCCAATATATTTTTTTATTATGTGTGTTATAACTCATACATACTTGATAGTATAGCCAAAAAAATAACTTCTCTGCATACTCACAATATAGTTTTAAACTAGTTACAAATTAGCTGCGTGCATGTAACTTTCTATGATCTGGAATCTAACCCAGTAGCTACCACATGCACGCCAATCGTGAAAGCCACCTCTAAACCAATGCAGCAGCTACAGGTTACAAAAAAACATTTTCAGTGAATGTTTGCCGTTCGACAAAAAAGGTTTCACAATTTCAAAAACAAAGATCCGTTTGAAACATTTTTGTAAAAATATTTTTATTAAATATGCACTGAATTTCAAAAGCAAACGCACAAACAAAAAAAAACAAGTCTTCTATAATTATATAGATATACAAAAGACTCGCTTTATCTAAAGCCTCTTTGATATTCAAAGAATTACTGTTACAGTCAGGTACGCTGCATTTGAAGTTTAAATTAAAACTATCTACGTAATTTCAAAAATCCCAAATCTTTTTTTCACAAGCCCCGTCTATTTTCAAGAAACGATTTCTGTTTTAAGTACAACTTTATGAAGGTTCAAGTACAAATACATTAATTTTGAAAGAGCTCCGCAAGGCATAATAATTAACTTATTTCGCAATTTTTTACACTCCCCATTCTTTTAGCATTCTTCCTTAATTTCAATAACTTATATTTAATAAGTAAGTGCGGAATATTTAATGTCTAAGTAAACAAGGGAATGTTAATGGTAAGGTTATTTTTACACTTACATGTATTTTTTTAGCTGAGATTATTTTTGCCTCAATAAAATTCCGAGGGACCAATTTTTTATTGACCTCTGAAACAATCTAAACTAGACAATTACCATCAAAGCTTCAGTCACAAAACTACTCCTAAAATAAACACAACTAAATTTGAAACTAACTAAAGTTTTCAAAGTTAGCAAGTGTAGTATCAGACGTATACCTAAGACCAAGAACTACTTAAGATCGTTACGATAGCACAGATTGGTTTCGGTCGGGTCTTGCGTAAATCATCTTTAACCCTTATATGATAGGTCCGGCCTCCTAAGACCAAAAACTAATGTTACGTGCTAAGTAAGTTTTCCAAACTTCTAACTGATCCTTTGAAAAGAATCTGGAGGCAATTGTTCTTGTAAACGTGTATAGATGAATCTGAATGACAGAGGCAACTTAAAACTGAGTTTCTTTATGAGCGAAAACATAATAGGTACCTAGTGCTAGCTTTGCCAATAAAGGTTCTAAGAAAGAATATAAAAAGGTGAAAGGCATTTTCTAGTGTAGTTATAGCTTTGCCAATAACGGTTTGTAAGACAGACATTGATATTAAAAAGGTTAAATACTTTTAACCACCAATCTAAAATACACCATCGCTAATCTTTAGTTAGGTGACGTTTAGAATCAGAATCAGATTTTTTTTTTTGCTCTATATGTATGTACAGTATATGATTAATAACATAAATAAATGAGATCAGCTACATTTTACCTTACGGCGTGCACACTGATGGATTATTTTAAGAGTATGCGCAGCAACATTATATTTATGCACTAGTAATTTATTCCGACCAATCATATAAAACAATAATAGCATAAAATATCTACCTACGTATAAAACCTAAAAATGGTTGCAGAAAGGCTTATATGTAAAAAAGAAATAAGATTGCGTGGGCGTGTTATTAAGAGTATTCCATCCATTTTTATTACAATCATTTTATAAAGGTTTTGTATCCATTTTTCCTGCAATACCGACCCTAAGCTTAGTGGAGAGATCACTGAAAACCTAGCATGTACCTACATGTTGTTATTTTTATAAAAAAAACTAATAACCTTTTATTTAAAAAATGCAAAAATTAAAATTTTATCCTTTCGAAAACCGACTTGAAACACAATTATTATAATCAAGGTCATTCAAGGTAACCATAAAATTATAACTTAGAACCATTTCGACAGTCGTGAAAGAAACTCCAAGTCACGTTTAGCAATAAACGAAGGCTTAACTTCTCATAATTACTTTAACTTGACTCTTACTTGAGTCGTAACAAGCAGCTGACACGTTATGCACACGCTAGATTTTTAACTTAAACACAAGAAAACTGTTAAAACTTAACAATATTGGACTTGAATTTTGTGAAACTTTATTTTTAATAGGATTCAAAAATCTTTTTAACAGCCGACATAAATAATGCATTGTATTTAATTTTTCATAAACCATTTAAAAAAAAGGGTTTAATAGGTATTGATATTTTATTATTTCAGTTTTCTTTATTTATACATTACTAAGACTTATTCATTACCTGCCTAGCCTTTACCCCACTAAGTTGACGTCTACTTCCATACTGAGACAGAATTAATGTAATTATACATACCTACATACGCAATAGACATTCCAAATATTTCTTCAGTATTATTTTTCTCCAATTGTTAGGTAGGTACCATTGAAATGTTTAGCAAAGTTTTTTTTTTTAATCGACATACGATTTTTATGTCAGTATGTATATCTAATTCTATTTTATAACTATTTCATAAACTAGAGAAGTTGTAAAATACGGACAAATGTCAATTCAGTAATTTTTTCTCAATAAATATGTACATAAATAAAATAGAAAATTACAAAATTCAATGCAATTCTACTGATAATCCCAAAAGAACTACATCCATTTACATAGTCATAGAAGATTTCTTTTTACGAACAATACATTCACAGACTGACAGGCACCCTTGAAACTCTTGAGAGAAGAAAATCTGCCGACAGAATTTATGTAAACATTGTTCATGAACCTTTATTGGAAACCGTAGTAAGACGAATCTAAACAAGAAAAGATCGTTCTAAAATATGCGAAACTAAACTGTTTCAAACATAAGCCTTTTCAATTCAATTCACTTCAGAAATTTTATTAAATCACAGTTCTCGAAATACAGGAGTTGACCAATATTTTTCTTGTTTTGTCAACAGTAAATCAATTAAACAGAATGTTGAAACTGTGTATTCGAGATATTGTTTTTCAATGAAGATTTGATTCCCCAGAATTTCATTGAACATTCCGTCCGTTTAAAACGTTAATACGCTTCTTTTCAATAGGAACTTCTCCAACGACATAATCCGAATTTTCAATCTGTTTACGTTAAACATTGAAAAGATAAATCGAAATCTTTTAATCTAAACCAAATCGCAGCAAAGATAAAAAAACAACCAACATTCTAAAGAAAATTTTCCGCTTATAACGAATGAAATCTGAAAAGGCCCTTTAACTAATTATACAAAATTTTCCTCATTCACACAGCTTATCTCTCATCTCGACTTTTTAATAAAATCTCACTTACCTATTCAAATCCTTTAATTGCTAAACGTGGCACGTTAAAACACATTTATTTTAATTTAATTTTTTACACTAAAAGGAAATTTACGAACACTAAAAATTAAACACGATACGATACGTAAGACGTATTTTTCGGGAAGGTCGCGCGCGGCCGTTCCCTCTGGCAGCCAGCTATCGACTGTCACAACTGGTCAACACAACGTGGAACACCGAGCTGCAGTGAGGACTGCGCATGCGTGGTGCAACTAACTCTTCTCTCAGAGCATCTTACTGTTCACAAAGTACTCATACATGTAATTCAGGGAATTTTAAGCTTAATTCATTTGCATTAGAGGTGTTTGGTGATGCGTGAGTAAAGTATGCAGGTATGCAAACGGCGTGAACCGTTTAAAGAAAGTTTAGAACCACATGTCGGTCCAAACGAACTCGCTCGGAGTGAAGTTGTTGTTCGTTTTAATGAATGAAATCTGTGAGGAGAGAATTATGTCTTACGGGCCGTGTTTGAGTTTGTATTTTGCGAGAAAAGTTTTTGTATTATGAGACAGATGATTCGTTGGCTTTGAAGAGTTGCTTCCGGAATTTTAACGCTAATAGAGACTTTTAAAGTGGATTTAGTGAGATTATTATTTCAAGTTATAAAGGGATTTCCTGTTGACATTTGATACACTGTTTTCCCGCTCAGATGGTGGAATGATTTATTTATTGTTTATTAATTCAATACTTTAAGTACATACTCGTATATGTGCACTAGGCATTTGGAGCTTTCTTCTGGCACGGGAAAGTTTAATTTACTAAACTATAATCAGGTAATTATTTTTCTATATATTTCGATGTTGAAGATTTTATAGAAGGAAACGCAGTACCCTATTCAATAAAATTAGAACAGCTTTTCTCAATTTAGTAGATCATTTTGACCTCGCCAGTGACAGTAAAATTAAATTCACCGCACCACGTGCATCACAATGAATACAAAATTCGCGATAGGTCTTTCAAATATTTAATTACATTACGAATTCTACTGGCACCCTCCACCAAAGTCGATAATACACTCATCTGCTTTTATAAACATTCCCTGGTACCGCTTCGCCAAATTTAACGCTCTAACTAAGGGTTCAAAAAGACCCCATAATATTCAAAATCGAGGAATGTCACAGGGGTTAAGTGCTATAGATTTCACACCCCTATATCACACCCCCTAATGCAAGTCATGATTTATGGGGTTGCATTGCGAATCTACCCCCTACTGCTCGGCACCTCATTAGCTGAGCGTGAAGGGTGGCGGTATGATTTTTTTGTGTATTGAATTAAATATGAATTGTTTTTTGAATTGTGAATATATTTTAGTTAAGGTGTTGTAGGTAGGTAGGAATGGTCATAGAACGTGGTGTATTATTTATTTGATTATTTTATTAAGTAGGTACACAAAAAATCAAAGGTTTTTGTTTTTTTTTAACTTTTTACAAAATATTCAGACTAGCTGCGCCCCGCGGTTTCACCCATATAAGTGTTGAATATCGGGATAAAAAGCCTATATGTATTCAAGGGTGTCAGCTACCTCCATACAAAATTTTATTAAAATTGGTCCAGCCGTTTGAGCGTGTCCAGGTCTTAGATAATAAATAATAAAAATTTATTGCTAAAAAGAAAGTTAAAGAAACCTTAAAAAACAAAGTTAGTAACAAAATGCTAAATTAAATTCTTCAGCAACCAATAGGATATAACAATATCATTATTTATCTGTATCAGAAATACACAAATGTTTCACAAAGGTAATACAATCATATGTATTGTCTGCACGAGACAGGTACAATCCTCCAATAATTTGCCATTTCGAAGTCACTTTTTTCGTCTATTTACAGAATAGGTCATTATTTGTTTCAGTAAGTCTTTGGGGAAATAACGCAAGAATGAGGGTAGATGAGAAAAAAGTGAAAAACAATACCAATGTTTTGTCTGCGTGTCTCTACGTTTGGTTTTGTATGGTCGAGAGGGAAATAGACGTCGCTGTCGAGAAGATACAAAATGGAAATCCCGCGGAAAAAATTGTGGATCGATTTGCATAATTTTTCTATTCTATTATTCACAATTTTTTGGTTCGTATTCCATTACGTTATACAAATAGACATTGTTCTGTACTCTCTAACAGTTTTTGAATAAAATAACTCTCTGTTCCTCACACAGGAAAAAAATTGAATGTCGAAAAAATCATAATTAATTAATTATTAATTATGCTGAATTTATAGTTACAGTTTGCGCACTGGTAAGAATTTTTTCCCTGTATATTGGTAAGTAATCTTTATATATAAAACAAAGACAGGTTAGTTACACCATTTAAAACTCAAGAACGGCTAAACCGATTTATATGGTCTATGATTTGTTTGATTTATCTCCGTCCCGAATAGCAAAATAACTATTAAAACATGGAAAAATTCACAAAAAAAAAAATTCTCATACATTTTCTATGGAACGGCTTTTTATGATATCTCGAGAACGGATTGGCTGATTTCGATAGCGTTACGAAGTTCGCCGGGGCAGATCTCTGCCTCGGCGAACTATTATATATTATATTAAAAATATAATAATAATATGAAAATGAGTATTATTATAAAAATTGAATTAGCTCTTGCTATTCATATTCATTTATTGCATTCCATATTGTAAAAAAGATGTTACAAGCTAAGTACAAAATAAGGATGAAATTAAGATTACAAAAAACTAAATTAAAACTACTTACTAATATAAAAATTTAGGTCTAGATAAATTATTTGGTACGTCAAAAAAGTGGCAGGAGGATCTTTTTTGATTAACTTTTCTTAGCTACTTTGGTCCTGACAATTCAATCTAGATTTATTTATATATACTTTATTGTACACCAAAAATTACTTACTGATTTACTGACTCTACTTATCCTTTTTTGCATATGGGCACTCCATGATTTTACTTCTCTGTGGCGGTCGTTTTGGAACGGAAGCCCGATCACATCCTGTGCTGTTATTTTTTCTTTATTGATGCAATTTCCGCTTTTCTATATGGAACTATAATTTATTAAAAAGTGACTTGCTGTGTTCACAGTCACTGGTTCCCTAGAAGGCTAAAGCTTGCATATTTAACTTTGCATTTATTTGCAAGTTTTTACTTTATAATTTTGCCTGACGCGAGGGCACAAAAAGGCAAATAATGTTTTAGGAAACTTAAATTACTGTAGGTATTAAGTACTGATTCGAAGATAGTGATCCTTTTTGACTCAAACTCAAAGCATTTATTACAACTAAACCATTTACAGGAGCGACTTAAAAGACATTCCATGGACACTCTTTTAAATTATTTAGTTATAAAATATTGACTACATCACTAATATTTAATTTATATTTTATGAAAGACGAACCGTGAATCAAAAGAGCATGAATTCTGAATATTTTCAAAAAATTACTTACTAAGTGCCGGTTGTTCCAAACGGTTGGTTAACGTAATATACGTACGTCAAATAATAATGATTACGTACTCGTTATTTGACTTACGGCAAGGCCATAATTTTGTAATTGTAATTTGAAACAACGCCTTTTTTGATTTGACGATAGTTAGCGCCATTTTTGACGTATACGCGTGCATTAGTTGGCGTGAAACAACCGACTCTAAGCGACTAAACACGCCATAAGCCAAGCCACACATAATAAATATCTTCTATCTTCTTATACATAATGCAAGTTAAGAGAATTTATCACGACACTACGTATGAAACGTAACATAAAATATGAAGAGAGGAGCGCTATATCTTAACATTAGGCGGACGGAACGCGCCCCGCGGGGCCCGGGCCCCAACTATTTATATGCGTTTTGTTTTAAATAATACATTCTGTATGAATTGGATGGTATGGCGATTTATATAATGGGTACCTACTTAACATTGGTGAAAATTCTTTTAGGCTTGTATTTAGCGAAAAAGTACACCTTTCGGATTTTGTAACTCGAGCTAAGAGAACTTTTTATGTGATGGTTAAAAGAGGATGCCTAAGTTTTATAGGGGCGTTGTAAGGGGCTATCTGTTTTTGACAAAGGACATGGCCAAAAATTGTATGGACCTATACCCCAGAAAGTACATAAATAAAATGTTGTCATCTCATAGTACAGATCTTCTATAAAAATAAATAAAAAGGTGCATATTGCTCAGCAGTAGGGAACAGAAGTTATTAATGTTTCAAAAAGTGATGTTTTCAGTATATGACTAAATCTGTTTTATGTATATTAATGTATATATTTTATATGTGTCATATAAAATATTAGTGTAATACTCACGTCGAGATGTATGTCTCGATTTAATGCGACCTCTTAATAGAACAGGGTGATTACCTTCTATGTGCATTACAAGTTCTTCCGAAAACTCTAGCTCTGGACTTACAACAACAATTAGAGGAGCACTCGCGTGGGACTACGACACTTTAAAATATAAACGTACACTTGTCAAGTAAAAACACAAAACCAAAAGAAAACAAATGCCGAGAATTTGCGCGCGCGCAACGGACATCAAAGACTCGAAGAGGGTAGAACGTGTTTTGACATTTGACGGGGTAACTTGAGTGCTGCCAGCACAAAAGCGAAATAATCCTTTCCATAATAATTGCACTTAGATTTTTGTAGTGTTAATTCAATAATAGATGGTGCTATTTATAGATAGAAAAACATAAAAAAATAATAGTTGATTACAGTTTGGGTTTTAAATATTTTTCATTTTAGGTCCGCTATGCGTAATAGTTAATGTTTTTCCCTGTTTTGATTTTGTATGGCAACATTAAGGGTACTTTACGTCAAATAAAACAGAAAAGAACTTTTAATTATGATTTATTATTATCTGCTGCTTTAAGCCATAAATAGTTATTCAAAATTCTTGATTTTTTTTATTTAAATTAATTACAATACATTTATTTGTGTACACTTTGGGGCACGTTTTGTCCATCTCCTTTTCGCCGATAAACAATAATATAAATAAATAAATCATTTATTTTGCATAAGCCTACAAACTGCGTGACAGTTTGTCGGCAGGTTTAAGGCTCTATAAAATCGCGTGCGACACAAAAGCACCGCAAGTCGCGCAACGAACGGTGCCTTTGTGTCGCGCGCGATTATATCGCGTGTCCCGCTCATTTTGAAGGAGCCTTTAGCATTCGTCATAAAACATTTGGTACCTATCAACAATCTGATTAAACATCTAAGTAGGTAGATACAGATAATGTCGAGCGCGAGGCCCGAAGATATCCTAAACTCATGTTTTCTAAGTAACAAATGATTTGATTTTCAGATAGCATGAAGAATGTTGACCCTTTCAGTAAGTGCAGAAAATACAAACATAAAAGTAAAGACATTTTAGTATTTACCCAAAATCCTGACAGCATAAGCAGTACATCTCAACCCCCAATCATCGCTGGGCACTAGAGTAGAGCGTCGTCTAAAACGCACCATTAAAATGTAAAAGCCGACGCGCCAGTACAAATAAACCGTCTTTGGCCCACGACGCTGAGTCAGGCCCTAGGGCGAGATGAGCGAGAAATGAGCGAGGCTAACTGAGCTGGAGAGTGGAAACATCTGTGAAGTAAATGTAGGTAAATGTTCTTGAAAAGTTGCAACTATAAGGAGGTCAGGTCACTGGCCCTCAATACATATAGTAGGGAAAAAGGACAATAGGGGACTAGTAAGCTGTTTGTTGTTATAATCGTGTAGCTTAAATATTTGATGGCAAATAAAGTTAAATTCAGCTCTCAGCAATTACGACGTAGTTTGAGAGCGATTTCAGAAATCGTATGTTTTATATTCATTTGATTCATAATCAGCCTTTAAGTGCCCACTGCTGGGACACAGGCGTCCTCTCGGTGAGAGGGAGTGGGCCGTAACCCACCACGCGGGCCCAGTGCGGGTTGGCAGATGTCACATGTCTTCGAATTTTTGGTTCTAGGACATGCCGGTTTCCTCGCGATGTTTTCCTTCACCGTTTTGATACAGAGGTGATGAAATAATTTACACTAAGTAAAGCGCCAGTCTGGGTTCGAACCTACGACCTACAACTCGTAAGTCACGGCCATTAATTACCACTTGGCCACCACTGCTCGGTTTGTTTTCACTACTACTTCTTCTTTTAGTTTAGTATCTACTTTATGTTATGTTCCGTCGTAGCCAACAGAATCAGAGCCCCACAACACAAACTCTATTTGTTAACCTTAGTTTAACCGACTCAGCTCATTCGCCACTAACACTCGACCCTACCAACCGACATCTAATTCTTTAATTATAAAATGCAAATTGAACAAAATCTGAGGCAGCAATCAATGTGTCCCACCGGGCGTTTATGGGGTGGAAACCCGATAGACGGTAAAACGCATTGTACCAACTGTTCGCGGAATTAGTTCAGGGAGAGGACGTGCCTATCACTTCACTTGGGCCCAATTTATGGTCTGGTGGGGTAAGAACTTTTTTAAAGTAACGTTGGTTTTGAAGGTTTTCCTTTTGTGGTTTGAGTGTCGTTTTGAACGGAGAATTCGTGGCTATTGAAGAATCTTAGACTTGGCTGGCACACTACCGTGTACGAATTATAAACAATTAGGGTTTTAGATTAAATAATTGCGACTGAGGTCAGGTCCGTATGTACCCTCGACCGGCGTGCGAGTTTGACCAGATGTATGAACGTAAACGAGGCGAAAGGAGTATGTAAGGGTCGTAACAGGCGATCTGCCTACCCCCATGGGAAGAAGGTGTGAGATTATGTATGTCTGTATGTATTTGTGTATAAAACTATGTGTGTGTACTAGCAGCGCCCCGCGGTTTCACTCGCATAAGTGTCGATCCCGTGGGAATATCCGGATAAAAACTATTCTATGTCCTTTCCCGGGACGCAAACTATCTCTATACCAAATTCCATCTAAATCGGTTCAGCGGTTTAAGCATGAAGAGGTAACAAACAGACAGTTTGCGACTATTGCGACTAACTACATTATAGTCGCAATTATACATATTACACAAAATCCGTAGATAAAACCATAAATTCTTTGTAAACAACAGTGATAGAATATATGAAAATATTTTTTCGTTCTCTTGTGTTTACACAAATTCTTCAAGAATAACTTTCGAAGAAACCCGAAACAAAATACCAGGAAAAAGGCAAAGTTCTTACAGCACAAAGTGACTTTTTTGTAGGTCTATTTGCTATAAAAAGCCCAACAATTTCGAGACAGTAACATTGTAAACAGTTGAATGCAGACGATAAAATCGGTACGTATTAATTCCGCGTCGGTTTAGCGCCGGGGGAAACAGATGTCGCTTTAATAAAACCAAATCATTGTTCGCTCAACGCTGTGATCAAGAGCTACGAAGAGAGTTGCAATTTTGTTGTGATATTCAACAAGGATTTTATACAACTTGTTTGATAGAAAGTGATGTCATGATGGCCCATTGTTTAAGGCCTCGCTACTCATGCACGAGGTTGGGGTCTCAAATCCGGGAAGTACCAATGTGACTTTCTCTTCTTTAAATTCATATGTAGGTACTTTTTGAGTTAATCTGAAATCACCCACCCGTCTAGATTAAGTGTGGTGATCAATACTCGTGCCTTCTCTGTCTGACCTTTGCCCTGCAGTTGGAAATTACTATAGAACACAAAGATTCTAATCCAAAAGATGTTAATGCAACGTCTCAGTTAGCAGAAGCAAGCAAGCTTTTGGCGGGTGTGGATGGTCGACTTTTGTGCTACGTAACGAAGATTTTTTATATGTTTTAAATCTACGGAACAAATAGATTCTGTTGTATGGCAGCTGTAAGCAAAGTTATATCGAATAGTGTTTATTTATTTATTTATATGTATATATTTTATTGTACGCCACAAAAATACATAACATGAAAAAAAATACATCAAACACTACAAAATATACAACAGGCGGCCTTATCGCTTTCTGCAATCTCTTTCAACTTTCAAGCAACCTTATAATGTACAGTGATTTTCTTGGTCCTAAAATGGGGCTGTCTTTGGTGCAAATATATGTATACAATACACTAAAATAGATGCACAGATATATAGATACATATCCGAAATGATGTATACCTACATAAATACATACATACATTTTATTAGTTTTAATGTTAGTGATCTTTTTTATCACACTAATATAATAAAGGCGAAAGTTTGTGAGTGTGTGTGTGTGTGTGTGTGTTTATATGTTTGTTACTTCTTCACGCTCAAATAGCTGGACCAATTTTAATTAAAAAAAAATTATGAAGGTAGCTGTCACCCTGGATTAACATATAGGCTACTTTTTATCCCGACCCGATATTCCCACGGGATCTACATTTACGCAGGTGAAACCGCGGGGCGCAGCTAGTTATTTATATTACCTGTGCTTGTCCTAAATTAAATATTTTTCTGTCCTTTTTTCTTCAAAATAACAGAAAAGAGAAAAGAGAAAACGAACATGATTTTTATTCAGATAAAAGTTTAACAGTCACTTTTTTGTTAATCGATACTATTTCATCGTCCAAAATTCGTAGCTCGCTGTAAACTCAAATCTATCATGTGAAGATTTCATCAATTCGTGCAAATCGTCCAGTGATCAATATCGCGAATTATGTTCTTTAACTATCACTTAGACATCAATCAGCCGTTACAGGGGAAATTAATTCGGTCATTTTAACGAAATCGGTAACTTGAGAATTTTAGGCGTGATTCGTCGAAAAGTATTAACGTTTTATATAGCTAATGCTTCATTGAATGATGCGTACGAAGTAGTGTGTTATTTCTACGAAGTGGTTTTATTTGAGACAATCAAAAGCCATAGTGTTTTCTCAAAACTTTAACTGAACTGAGAATCGAACCGTGAACCTTAAACTTGTCAGTTGCTTTTGCGATCACCAGTGAAGCAGTTGCAACAAGAAACAACAAATGTTTAATAACAAAAGAAACATGTTTTTTCTATGTTACCTTTGGCATGATACGTACCCCGTAATACCAACAATATAAATCCAAAAGTGTATATGTGTGTGTAGAGGGGCTTGTGGCTAAGTTAGAACAACCGCACGGGTCGATCGATCAGGTTAAGCTATGCTTGCCGCGGTTGGTCCTTGGATGGGTGACCATCTTTACATAACAAATCTCCTCCGTGCCTAAGAAAGCACGTTAAGGCGTTGGTCCCGGATGTCATTCGTGGATCTTTATTAACAGTCGTTACGGGTCGTCAGAAGCCCGAAAGTCTGACAACCAGTCTTACCACACGTAATACCTAGTAACTGGGCTGTGAAGCTCGGATAGGCATTCGCTCCATGTAAAATACTGGTATCCAGCTGCATCCGGTTAGACTGGAAGCCGACCCCAACATAGTCGAGAATAGACTAGGCAGATTGAAATGCGAAAGTGTCTTATCAATTGTCTTCGATACCGATTTCAACGAAATTCGGATATCAACCGTATTGAACATGACGGAGTTCTCCTGGGACGCAAGTAAAACCGCGAGCATCAGTTAGTAAGTCATAAAATATGCCAAAATTGAAGTACCCACATTTATTTACACACACTAACAACTAATTACACACAGTACAGTAACCACAGAGAAATTCATTAGCACAGCCAGCGACCGAAGTTTAGTGGTCTGTTTATTAAAATCGATGCGACCACGCGGCGACCACCGAATACTCTGCAAAGAGATCGCACTCGTATTGTTTTGTTCACTTGCAACCTTAGAGCATCTTGCAACCATACTATTTTGTAATAAAAATGACATACATTCAAGAAACTGTAAGGCTAGGAAATCGACGCACATAAAATCTATCGCGTTAAAAAATCGCTCGTGCTAACCAGCAGAACACTTCTCTCCACTACTACATTTTGAAGACTTTCTTGACCTACCATATTCAATTTTACTTTCAACGGATGAAGGACACGTCAAATTCCACATCCACCAGCACAGCGTCATCCGCTTTAGAAAACCTTATTTGAGAGTAGAGTGACGTGGCGTGACAGCCGATATTTTCGTATCATGCCCATGACATACGGGCGCGATGACAAATGACAGTGATGCCACGCTTCTGAGCTAGGCACTATGTGGATATATTCGGTGCTTATATTTAACGGCTATAACGTTCAGGTGACGATTTATAAATTCATAATCTGAAAGTTTTGCAATATTTATTAACGGCTAATATTATTTGATTCTGGGTCGTTGTTATGGAAAGAGACTAAGATACTATACAAAGAGGATATGATATTTGTTGTACACTATTGTTTATCTGTTTTTGTTTGTTTTTTTTGCCCATAACTGGTGTAAACAATCGTTGGTAGACCAATAAATAAATAAATATGCAGCACTCTCCTGTTTAATATATTAATCACAAACTGCGAGTACCAAATTGTTAGCATGTCACAGAGAATCCACCACCTTCCATCCTGCGATGCATGTCGTGCACTTGATAATCTTATGACTGCGTCAGTGAGCGGAGTTCGCGCAGCTGAACTTTGGGCCAAAGATGTTTGAACTTTTTGCCACCGATACGCTTAGTAGAAGAAGAAGTATGTCAAGAGTGTGGACACAGCTCTGGTCAGTCAGATTTCACTTTTGATTTTTCCAATTCATTGACAAACAGGGTAGGTCTGCCCGCAAACCCATAATTCCATACTAATATTATAAATGCGAAAGTGTTTCTGTCTGTCTGTTACCTCTTAACGCTTAAACCGCTGAACCAATTTAGATGACATTTGGTATAGAGATAGTTTTTATCCCTATATTCCCACGAGTTCGAAACTTATGCGGGTGAAACCCCGGGGCGCTGTAAGTAAAGGATATTAGCAGTTACCTCAAACTGTTGAGCATATTATTAACCTTTGTCTTACCTACTTAAAAAACATTATGTAGCAGCAAGTTTGATTTTCACCTCTCGGCGCTACACCAAGGGGTGAAATTTCAACAGTGCACTTTTATTTAAGCATTAGGTAATTTAGGTGTCACCCTGTGTTATGGAAAACGGGCAATAGCAGCCATATGTGTATTGGAGTCCATGCAGTGCATAATTTACTCTTTAACTTTGTGTATAAAAAATTGCAATTATTTCACAATACATAGTGTGTGTGCACCGTCAAACATGAGATGAAATATTTGCACTACAGGACTTCTCTCAGGAAACTGTCCAATGGTTCTCAGATTTTAGTCACAGATGCGACTAAAATAGGGCATTGTTTGAGATATTATACCACGCAGATCTTCAAATCGAATTGAAGATCTGTTTTTGTTGTATAATTTGACTTAAATTCATGAATCTGTTTACTTTACGTTTTCTGTTTTTATAGTTTTAAATGCATTTTTCTTTCTTACCAAATTTGATTTATTTATTTAACCATTTATAACACATATAAATAGACATGAATAAAGGAAAAAAATATCTTTCAGCATACTTGCGATAGAAGTGTAGATAGAACTTTTGGTTCTAGGACATGCCGGTTTCCTCACGATGTTTTCCTTCACCGCATTGAGAGCAGTGGTGATGAAATAAAACAGTTGTGGTGTAAATAAAATGTTCTGTTAAAAATATTAACCACCATAGTAAGAGCTACACAATGTCACTGTCTGACCAAGCGGTTTTGTCCACCAGCTCTAAAATTAAACCCTCCAGCAGCCAATGTGATCGTTGAGCACATTACAAGTGCTATTAAACAAAATTATTATCGTCTGTGCCGAGCAGATAATACAAGCACCCTTAATTACTGATTTTGTTTGTATAAAGGAGTAACATTTAGCAAGGCATTAATGCCGTTTAGGCAATTTAAGATACCATATTTCCCTTTACAGTTGGAAGGTGAGTTAGCGATACTATTGTACGTTAGCGATCATGTAGGCTTTTGTGTAATGAAAAATATTAAATAATTCTGAATGTTTAATCCGAGGTGCCCTTGGCTAAATAATAACAGACGTACAGGTCGATCGATCAGGTTAAGCTACACTTGCCGCGGTTGGTCTGTGGATGGATGGATGTGATGTGTTGGTCTGTGGATGACCATCTTTACATACCAAGACCCCTCCGTGCGTCGGAAAGTACGTTAAGCCGTTGGTCCCGGCTGTCATTCATGGATCTTTGACAGTCGTTACGGGTAGTCAGAAGAAAGTCTGGCAACCAGTCTTACCAAGGGGTATCGTATTACCCAGTAACTGGGTAGTGGAGGTCAGATAGGCATTCGCTCTATGTAAAACACTGGTACGCAGCTGCATCTGGTTAGACTGGAAGCCGACCCCAACATAGTTGGGAAAAGGCTAGGCAGATGATGACTGAATTTTTAATCCAAGTTCACCAATCTTCTTGATGACCCACATGAAATATATGTAAAGAATAGAAAAAACGCATATTTTGATATACATAGATATCTCTTAATTTTTTTCATATTTTTGTCATAATCAAAGGTTTCCACCTTTGATTATGAAAATTGAAAATCGTGTGATTTTATCGTATATTTTCAAAATGCCTGCTAATCTTAAAATTAATTTATCTATAAAATTCCAAAGACAAGGTGGTATTTATAAAGTAGGTCAGCTTATCAAAGGTACCGCTCGTTGCGCGATATTTGGTGCCTTTGT
The DNA here is from genome assembly GCA_927399505.1 of Luperina testacea. Classification (NCBI taxonomy): domain Eukaryota; kingdom Metazoa; phylum Arthropoda; class Insecta; order Lepidoptera; family Noctuidae; genus Luperina; species Luperina testacea. The sequence continues at coordinate 1,898,531 of OV656762.1, read as the reverse complement.
GTCGCGCGCGACTATATCGCGTGTCACGCCTGTTTGTAGGAGCCTATATTGAAGGAGACTAGTCTCACGACACAGGGAATCCTAGCGAGGAGGCTAGTGTTATTTGAACTTGTACAGCTCTCTTGAACATTTTTTATACAGGTTTTGTTATAATTACAGTGCCGCAGAAATCTTTGTCCATTATATTGCAGTCATCATCTAGAGCACAGCATCACTCGGATGTCATCTGCCAGATTGATATTAAAAGTGTTAAAAGCCCACGTTCATAATTTTAATACATTTATGCGTGTGCCCACGCATGCATAAATGCAATGTTTTAATCACGCAAGTGCTAACACGTGCACACATAAATTCAAACATTTTGTTTAAATATTAAACGTGGTAAAATTTGGTATGTAAATATGTTGATGTGTGAATATGTAAGTGATTTCAGTATAATCATAAAATTATGTTTTATACATAAGTAAAAATTATCAGAAACATTTTCGTTTATTTAATTATCTTCTACGGAATATTTAAACTAGAAACGAGTCAACTATCTGCTCTTGTAATAGCAAGTCTATTCTATAAAAATCTCACCGAAACGTGAAGTGAGCTGTAATTCCACCCGAATGCTAGGAATTGACACTATTGACAGCGCATCACCTAAGTTTTTCACAGATCAATAGAAACTGGCAGGCTGTTTTAGAAAGTGCTTCTCAAATTCAATGCATTTTTTTAAATTACTTAGGCTATTATAAAAAGTGCTTTCAGAATGTTTAACTTTGTTTTTAATTTTGATAATTTGTTGTTATAGCGACCATAGTAGTAGGTACACACACAATAACTACCAAGTAGGTACCTACAAACAAACACTTAACACAATTGAAAGCACGCAAACTGTCCCAACCGTACTTTAACATTAAAAGTGTTCGCTAACCCGTCAGTGTACACGGACAAATTAGCCGGAGTACGTGTCTTATCAGTGAACCGGCTACAGCCGTACAACCGTACAACCGAACCGGTTGTGTTCGCAACAATCGTTAACCGGGAGCGTGCAATTCAGAATTGGCCCTCGGATCCCAAACGCAGCAGTCGACAGGGGCTTTTATATGGTACTGGGTGCAAGATTTAAATGGAATGGACAGGATTACTGGTGTTGCGATCAGCGATAGTAACATATAATGTTAATATTTAATTATTATTTTGATAATATTAATTTGAAACGTAAGTTTGAATAGACATTAGATTAGAATATTCTACTTCATAAACGAATTTAATAAAATAACCAGTGTCATGTCATGATGTCTCCTAAACGATTGAAAGTTAGAGTAAAGTAGATTGGAGTTACATATCTAATCGTTCTTTGTAAGTAAATGAAGCGTTCAATCATTGTTTTCTGTTTTTTTATAATTGTACTTTTTTTTACTGTAATGCCAATACACGCATTTTTCTTTATTTCCTTCTTTTAAGAATGTTTGTTTAACAAAGCATTTCCCTGCTAAAATCCACAAAACTTTAAGTATAAAAATATGCCTATGATTATAAAAAAATATATGTACAATCGTGAGGTGTAAAGAGGCCTCATCCGTCCCACGGGTACGACCTACTATTAATATTTCAAAGTTAATTTTACTTTATGGGTTGAAATGAAAAAAGGTCAAGTGCGAACCAGTACTATAATTCAAGCTTGTTTTAACATTAAAACCGCTGTAATAAACGCATTTTATGTGAACATATTTTTAAATAATAATGCTAAATTGTAACAGTGAAGTTTCATTAGCTGTTAATTTTTAGGAATGTTTTCTGTCGTTGCTGTTTATACAATAAATTAAGTAAATACGTAGATTCAAGTGTGTGGTGTAGGTCAGTTTTTGTTTAACATAAGCATAATCAGTACCTATATAAAGTTCCCACTGCTGGGACACAGGCCTCCTAGGGGCTTTAGTGGATAGGTATAGCCCACTCCTTCTCGAAGACAGGTGGCCTGTATAATGTATATCTGAGAGCCGGTGGTTTAGCTTGTGTGTTGTCTGTCGATGAATGAAGTAAGATTTTTATTAAGACCTACATACAATGTGATTTCTGATCTCAAGTTATTTCTGCCAAAGAAATGTTGGACTCTTCTTTATTTGTCAAAAATGAGTCTTATTTAAATAAAAAGTAATATAAATAATTCAATTTGTTTGATGAATATACGCGTATTTAATGTAGTTCTTATTAATTATATATATCCCCTAACGTATAAACGTTCCCTAATTTCTAAGCCTCTTGGTTCGTTGAAAAAAAATCACATTAAGGTACGGGCTTCTCAAGCCACCACGTCAGTGCTTGCGTAAAATAAAAACCAAACAAACAACTAACTAAATAGAAACAAAAGGTTAAGTAGATTGTAACTTTTCAATTTTAGAAATTTCTTTTTCAGTGTTGTCAAAAGAAACTCGCACGAAAGTACGCAAAGATGCATGAAAGCACTAATTTCAAAGCACCTACTAACTAAAACAATGCGTGATTCTGGAGAATTGGCAACCACACCGATCCGACCCGCTTATTTTTTACGGAACTCTATAAAACCCGGAACGCCCGCGGGCATTATTAAAATTTCAAAGCATGGTTTCATAGAAAGCCATTTCATTAGGTTTAGGCCGATTAAATGGCCGTTCGAACCTTTCAAATATTAATAGTTTTTTGTAAGTGCCTCAATTATAATGAAGTTAGGTTCTCTAAAAAATTATGGACACTTTTTTAAGGTTATCTAATAAAAATGTCTACTTTTTTCTTTTCTATAGGAATTGGCTAGTGTCCTAAAGTAACACAACTTCAGTCTGATAATCTTTGATATTATTATATGATTTATTTCTGTAAATTGGTTTAAAAATAATGTGATCTTTACATACCAAGACCCCTCCGTGTCTCGGAAAGCAAGTTAAGTTGTAGGTCCCGATTGTGATTCGTGGATCTGTGACAGTCGTTACAAGTCGACAGAAGCCCGAAAGTCTGACAACCAGTCTTACCAAGAGGTATCGTATTACCGGTAACTGGGTTGTGGAGGTCAGGTAGGTAGTCACTCCAAGTAAAATACTGGTATTCAGCTGCATCCGGTTATTCTGGAAGCTGACCCCAACATAGCTGGGTAAAGGCTAGGCAGATTGGTTTAAAAAACTCTTTTACATGTTCAACTGAAATAATTATATTTTAAAGTTCGGCTTCATATATACGCAGATAAGCAGCCGTGGCGACCAATATTTTCGTTGCAGTTTAAACACCGTTGCCATCTTGCGGACTAGCTTATTCTTTTACCAAGCCATAAGCTATTAATCATCCCTAAATTGTCATGTGGATACGAGAAAAAAAATATGTTTGCACCATTTCAAAATGAGTTTAATTATTAGCCTTGCACAACAATTCGCTGATATTTATATAACGAAGAAAGAGCATCTACAACATAATCTCAAAGCCTGCTGACTCAACGTAGCAATTTATGCAAAAATCTAAAGTGAATTCACAGTTGCACGTGAAGGCGGCACTCTGTCTCGCTAAAAGTTGCTTCTGATATTTGATTATCAATTTTAAAACTTTGCTACGTAGGGCGCGGCCATAACTGAGGGGTTTCTTGCCTGGAAAATATTAATATTGTAAGTAAATATTTATCTTGAGGTATTTATAAATTTTACATATACAATGATATAAATATTTACTTTCTAAAGTATTATATTACTCATATTTTAATTATTGTGAATGTGAAGACTATTTGGGTTAATTTTCTTATGTCTTTTTTTTTCCAGTTTGGTTATGATTGACGTGGAAAAGTGTTTGTACAACCTACTACCTACTTACAGAAATAAAATCATTTAATCATTTATGTTAGGCGCTGTTACAAATTGTATGCTACTATTATTAATATTAACACTGCATACATTAAGCAATTTTAAATCGACTGAAAGCAGTGATGGCCCAATGGTAACAGCCCCGACTTACGAGTTACAGGCCGTGGGTTCGAAGTTCGAACCCAGACTTTACTTTGTGTAAATATTTAATCACTACTCTCAATGTATCGATACGGTGAACGAAAACATCGTGAGGAAACCGGCATCATGTCCTAAAACCAAAAATTCGAAGACATGTGAAATCTACCAATCCGCATTGGGCCCGCGTGGTAGATTACAGCTCAGTCCCTCTCGAAGAAAAGAGGCCTGTGTCCCAGCAGTGGGCACATTGCATTACAGGCTAATTATACTAAATCGATAACCACTAAAGCATTTATAGGTCAAATTGCTTGCAGAATCTTTTAAAATACTAGCTAGGCACTCTTTCAAAATCTTACTAAAGTAAGATGAACATTTTTAGTAACATTTAGGAAACTGGCATTAACTTATATTGCAATAAGTATAAAACTCAACCTACTTACCAGATCGTGATGACAAAGTAAGCAAATACTATACTATATATATATATATAACTAGCATCATATTTCTGACTGAACGACCCCTTGAAAATTCAAAAGTGCCTGTAATTGACTTAATTGAAATAAATGCTTTGAGTTTGAGATATATGGTTTTAATATTTATAGTACTTAGGTAGTAGTAGGTAACTTCTCAATCTAGTTAAGCTTTACAGATACTCAACCTACAAAAGAGTTCAGGATAGCTATAAGAATACTGAATACGTCATAAGCACGGAATTAGTGTCGTAACGTTAAGTTTAGTATGCACCGGGTGACGGCGTTCTGACGAGCCACAAAGTCGTGAAGGGTTAGTTTTCTTCGTTTTCTCTTTCCTCTATATACTTCTTGTCGTTTTTCAGTTATACTTCGTTGACTTCAACTTTTACAATGTGTTTCGTAATCACGAACATCCACCAAACCGACCTCTCTGTTTAAAGCAAAAATTCTCTGAGATTAGGCAACGTATGTATCAGGAGCACTGCAAGGCACAGCCATCAGACTCATCTTTAGATACAGAAAAAAGGGGATCACTTTTTCTTGCCGTAAGCCATTACATAACATGGAATTCATACAGGACAATTTTGTGCTCAAACTTTAAAATGTCATATGTCAAATCCATGGGGATTTGACATATGATTCTAGAACCCGATTCAAAATTTTTCGTCGATTATAAAAAAAAATTGATGTTCCATACATTTTAACCGCGTAGTTGGGTATTGTACTTTTCTATGAAACGGCAATCTTTTTTTTCTATAGGTAACCGATGAAAAGTTTCTACGCTAGGTCTAGAATCATATGCTAAATTCATAATTAATGTGGGCGCACTGGTAATTTTTTTTTCCTGTATAGGCTCACGTTTTTTTTCTTTTGATCTTATTTTTAGTACTAAATAGGAACGTTCCCCTCAGACAGCTTGTCACTCAGTGCGTACGCAGCTTATAAACAAGAGCGAAATGTACATTTTTATTTGTATTCGTGACTCCCGGTCCTCCCAGGAGAATTAGCGGGAAGCAAACCTAATCACGAAAACGCTGGCGCGACCCCATTCCTGCTAACCTGTTATTGGGCTTAGCGTTAATATGTACACCAATTGGCTACGATTTGTATGTGCTTGTGATGGGGAGGTTTAATAAGAAATAAATGGTGATTTAGGATAGGAAGGACAGTTGTGAGGGTGTTGCAATTTCTGCTGGCACTGATGCAATGCTTTAGCTTTGTCTAGACTTTTCTTAGGCTTCTTTTGGTTTCAGATAATCAGAGCTTCATTAGGTAAGCAAATACTGGTTATATTGTTTACTTAGCTAGTATGAAGATGAATTTATAGCACTACAAGTCGTGCGTCTACTTGATGGGACATCACTGCATGTCATCGGCAAAAATGACAAAATGGCATACAATCGTTCATCCCTTATAACTTTAAGAATTTACTGAATTTCCAAAAAATGCTTGCTTAGTAGTCGATTTGTTTATACATATAAGGAACTACAAAATTTAATGCTTCTAGACCCAACGGTTTAGGTTGTGCAATGTTTGTCAGTGACTGAATGAATGAATTTAAGTTTTTTTTTCAACAAGTTGACTGTCAGACAACTGATACAATAGAAAATCTATTTTTCGCGGTCATCGGCGACCGCGGTGTCAGTCATGTCAGTAGATGTCTAGGGTTTTTATTTTTTTTAAGGATGGGAAATCATCAAATGACCCCTCCCGCTCTGGGTGGAGCGGAAGGGAGTGTCAGACTCTTACTGACTAAAACCCACCCGTGTTCCTTCCTTAGCCCTTTATGTTCCGGGCCAGCGGTAACCCTTTCGGACAATCCCGCTGACCCGGCAGGATGTCTAGGGTTATATTAGGTTTCTCTTGGTATAGGTGCTTCTCATAAAATATTCATATTCACATATTCTTTATGTATAGCGTAAGGACTTCTTTATGTATATCAGATTCGTTATGTACGAGTATATCACCACTGCAGTGACGCGATGCTCACATTGGGCGTCATCATAAACTCGACACTGATAGGTGAACGGCCCATGTTGGGCACTTCAACAGCGGTGTTTCGAAACGAACTCATTATAATGCAGCATATCACATTTTTTCAGAACATTAATTGTATTCTAAATGACTATGGTATGACTGTCAGGTTTCAGATCTTGTGACGTTTGAATTTTGCTATTGAATGTGAAAAATAAAACGCGCTGATAGGTAACCAGCGCGTTTTAGTTACGACCAGTAATAAGCGGAAAAGGCAAAAAGTCGTTACACCTATGGTTCACTTAACTATTAAGTACGAAGTTGATGCTGTGTCCCGCGGTTTCACTCGCATAAGTATCGATCCCGTGGGAATATCGGGATAAAAAGTATCATAAGTTCTAATCCAGGCCACGGTTTGCTAAATTTTCCGTCCAGCGGTTTTAGTGTAAGAGCGTAACAAACAAACATACAAAAAAATCAACTCTTTTCTCTTTATAACTTTCGTTTCTATTTGTACCTATGATTTACCGTCTCAAGGCTCCTACAAACAGGCGCGACACGTGATAAAATCGCGCGCGACACAAAGGCACCGCTCGTTGTACGACTTGCGGTGCCTTTGTGTCGCGCGCGATTTTATCTCGTGTCGCGCCTGTTTGGAGGAGCCTTTACCGAATTTCAACCTATACATAGCTCTAATTTAAGATTTTCTATCCAGTGAGCCCAGTAACTCAATACACACTGGAAAAACTTCCACTTCAATATACTCGCTGGCTGTTTGCGAGTCATCAATCAATCAATCAAGCCAGCCTATCACAGTTGCACAGCTGCATACATTCTGCACAGTTTGCGCGAAAACTCTATGAGTGACGAGTTTACAACACTTTTGGATTGTGATTGAATTTTTATTGTTTCGGGTAGTTATACAGATCCTGCTTCGGAAAGAACGGAACGCGTAGGCGCCGCGAAGCCTTTACTTATTTTTTTTTTGTATATATTGTTTTTTGCGTCATGTTTACCGCAAATAAACGTATTTTCTTTCTTTCTTCTTTCTCAACATGTAATAAGTGGTGGACCTTTCAGATTGCCCTACAAGACTTTAAGTTATCAGCGTAATATTCAGCATTTATGTTTCTCTGGATGGTGAAGGAAAATATCGTGAGAAAACCGGCATGTCCTAGAACCAAATTTAGAAGTCGTATAACACCCGGCCCACTCCCTCTCACCGAGAGGAGGCCTGGTGTCCCAGCAGTGGGAACATTATAGGCTGATTATGATGTTTCTATGAAAAACTAGCAGACAAAAACTGCTAATACCATCATTCGACTCTATTATGAATAACCGGGATGACACGAATAATCTCTCAATCGAACACAGTCATCCTACTGTCGGTCAAAGGTTTTTTCAACTACAGAAAAAAGACGAATTCGAATTCTCCTTTTTCCGTCAACTTGAACAGATCCTTATGGCAGCGCCCTACCTCCGGCCGCCCCGGGGCCGCTGAGAGGCTAAATAGGTTAGTTTGAACTTAAAATTAGCCTGAAAGGTACCTCGTCGTACCGACTTGACAATGAGGCGTCATTTTTACTGCGAGGTGCTGGGGGAATTAACTGAGTTTTACTGAAATGAGGTGGAAGGAAGGTGGTTGTATTTATGACAGTGTCGTATCGATTTGGAGGTAAAAATTACTTGTGAAAAAAGCGTTTTCAGACAATTATTTTAAAATTTTCGATTTTTTAAACTTTTTGCTTATCTTAATTTTGCTTCCGATAACTTTATGAGTTTGATTTTAACTTTTGCTAAATAATAGAACTATCTTACAAAAAACATATTAAACAAATGGGGATAGCAATGTGGAGGGTGCTTTTACTTTTACATATACATACGTATGCAGTTAGTTTCCCCAATGCCTCAGAAAGCACGTTAAGCTCCTGCGCGTGATCTCCCCCCGATCGTGTCGGATTGCCGTCCCATCGGCCTATGAGAGTGAGGGAAAGAGGAAGTGCACCTGCGTCTGCGCACACACTTGTGCTCAAAAATATCTCCCGCGCAGAAGGCTAGTCTCTATTGAAATTGGCCGTGGCTGAAATACAGTCTAGAGGACTATATAATAGTTAGTCATTTAATTTAGTACCCAATATAAATAGTTAGTTTTTCAATAATTTATTACCTACCTCTTAGCCAAATAAGTATAAAATATGGTCAGCACCTGGTAAAAATGCTTTCTAAAAACTCCACATCGCTTACCAACCTTAAAAGTCAAGGTACGCTTAACTTTCTGAATACAAATCTCCTCAGACTAAACCCATATCTACTAAATAATAATAACGCATTTTAGCCCCACACCACGAAAACCAACCTAAAACAACGTAATTCCGCTCAGCCATTCTACACAACATTATCGAGCCATCAAGTGATTGAAAACAAGTTCCAGTTAATAATTTAATTCAATATAATAATAACAACGACAAAAGTGATTGATTAGTACCAAATAACATGATTATATGTTCAGACATTGCGGGAATTTCAGCAGTAAATAATTTTTCACACCACCTGCTCGAAAATGTCAAATTATATGTCAAGCAACCTTAACCTAAAGTGAGTCATTAGTGGCCGGGGGCACAGCCGGTCAATAATGTTGTACTGGATTTCATTATGACCCGCCGCGCTGGTCAATAATGTGATTTGAATTTGGAATCTCACATGCTCAGCTAAATTGGCAGTATAGTAGGTACTAACAAACACCCTTTGGTGCCAGAAAGAGAAAGCTATTCTCGATACCCTTACTACGCGTGGATGATATTCTCGATTTCCTACAAAATCATAACGACTGCTTCTTCATATCGTTGCCATGTTTTCGAAGACATAATATTGTAAGAATAATTAGATACCTACGAACCATTTTTTAAAAGGAATGGAAGTGCATATAACTAACTAGTTCTAAATATGTTATTCTTACTGTTTGTTTATTTAATAAATACTTTGTTTTTCGTACTATGGCTATTATTTTCTCACAGTAGGTGTAAAAAGTAGAGTATCCTCCTCTGGGCTAAATGTGTCTTTGCCTTGGGCCAGCTTGAATCCCTCGCTGCATTCAGGATTCTTGTATTAACTCCCTCGCTTCGCTCGTGAGTTAAACTCTTAATTCCCTCGCTGCGCTCGGGAGTTAAATCCCGAAACCTTCATTGCGCTCGAGATTCAATATGACGCCCGCGACATAAGACACAACTTTAGCCCCTCGGTGCATAATCTACTATTGTGTTTCTCATTGTGAACGGACGTAGCGATCGAGCGCGCGTGCTCTAGTTAAAAGTATTGTGCAGACGCATCACAACACACAGTAACACAGTTACATCCAGGAGGAAACTTGTAGAGAAAACCTGCAAAAAATGGTACATCAACTGAACAGCCACATACAAAACTTGCAGGAACAGGTACAAGATCTTCAAGGACAATTAGGTATAATGCTTACAGGCACAAGAAAAAGAAGAACCCACAGATAAACAGGTCAGTGAGACCGTATCACCTGCTCAGCCTACTAAAAGTGACGTTGAATATCTACTGTATGGACGAAGTTGAAGTTGCAAATGAGACTGGGTGGATTAGGGCGAAAAACAGGAAAAGAAGGAAGTTGTCAATCTCCCTTACTCTACCATCACTACAACAAGCAGCAAGTCAACAACAAAGAGATGGCACGTCGATATCTTTGCCACCCTGTCTACATTTAAATTACCATAATATGTTGTTCTAGAATATATTATATAACTTAAAAATAACACTACATCAAACTATGTAAAACTAGATTCCTACAAATAAATAAATTCTGATTCTGATTAAATTTTTAAATCCATACTAATTACTAATATTATAAATGCGAAAGTGTGTCTGTCTGTAACCTCTGCACTCTTAAACCGCTGAACCAATTTAGATAGAATTTGGTATAGAGATAGTTTGAGTTCCAAGAAAGGACATAGAATAGTTTTTATCCCTATATTCCCACGGAACCGACACGTATGCGGGTGAAGCCGCGGGGCGGTGCTAGTATTTTAATAAAATATAAAAGGCTTCGCCTTGGTATCGGGAACAGGTTTATTTATTTTTATTATTTATGTACACACCGTAAAAACAGCTCGTGGTTATAAAGGCAAACAGTATCGACCTTTTATACACTATAGATTCTGGCTTACAGTATCCAGATCTGGAATAAAGGGGCGGCATAATCAGCCTATAATGTTATCACTGCTGGGACACAGGCCTCCTCTCTTCCAGAGGGAGTGGGCTGTAACGTACGGTCAGCAACAAAAGTCGATTAACATTTCAGTTTTTTAATCTTAGTTATTGAGCAAAATATTTGTTCAAATTGCAGCAGAAGAAAAATGTTTACACTATAACCTATTTGCTATTATGTGAAAAGCTAAAACGCACGGTGTACGGTAAGCAACGAAAGTGTATTGAAAAAAAATGTCGTCAATTCAATAACATGTAAAAATTATAGTTGTTAATCGACTTTTGTTGCTGACTGTACCATGCGGGCCCAGTGGGGGCTGATAGATGTCACGTGACTTAAAATTTTTGGTTCTAGGACATGCCGGATTCCTCACGATGTTTTCCTTCACTATTTTGAGAGCAGTGGTTATGAAATTATTTACACAAAGTGGCCGACTTTTCTTCAATTACCATGTTCAGTAGGCGATGGTTACAGATCTTACTAAGACACTTGCCCTACATACAGTAGGTATAGGTACATTTACAGGGGGCCTAGCACGAGTGTGACGTTAACGTTACGTAAATTCGAATGATTAAACACTCGTTTTGCACATAATATTAACCTAGTCTTAAGACTATTCAAATCCATGCGTTATACTAATTGTGCTGTCGCAAAAATTTTAACATAAATGCTAAAGTATAGTCATAATATTTTGGATTAATAAATCGTTCAAATTTACGTTACGTTAATGTCATGCGTTGGTACTAAGGCTGATATTATGATGCTAATCTCTTAATGAAACCAGCCTAGCAAAGACATCACAAACATTATTCTTAGTTCAACTAAACGTTCGTACACATCTCTCCACAACATGCTACCACTCATTTGGTTCCCAAAGCGCGTCGAATTAAACGAAAACGTCATTAATGTTACAAATGTTACCGTGAGAATTAGCATTTTGAACGAATGAACACACGTGCCATTTGTGGGCTCCTTCCACTTCCTAACGAGAAAGAGTGACGTCTTTCTTTGAAGAAGAAATTAAGCCATAGAGATTAGCGTTACCTCTGTCTTAAAACAGTTGAAAACATCTTGTCTTTCACTGCGGAAACAATTTTGGGTGTAATGTAGGCTAAATTAATTAAGTAAAACGTCTACCAGTTTTCTCTCGTGTTGTCTTGGTAAAAAGGTGTGCCAGTCAGCAAAGGTAGCGAGGCGAACAGTTCAAAGAGCGCGGTCGTACTTAAAAATCATCACTGAAGATGACTCCTTTATTGCAACCCTAAGATGCGTCTAATTACTAGAATAATTATATGCAATAAGCTCAACAACAGTCAACTGTTTAACTAGCCCGAACCTTTTATCAAAACTATGCTTTCCCAAGTATTTAAAGACTTTCATTTCAAAGTTATTTTTATTTATTTATTTATTTACTTATTTGATTTACACGGCTTAAGAAACCAGTTACATAAATCAAAGTATAAATAATAAGTCCTAACATAAAACATAAACTAATAACAACAATTAAATACAATTATCCTCACAAAAATGTAGGCACATACCTATAACCATTAAATTGGCGAATTCATTGAAAGTGATTCCCGTTATAATACGAAATCATATTGTAATAATTTTTTTTTATTGTAGAATGGGTCCGCTCTTAACCTCGATCACGCTTGATGAAAACCGATGGATGAGGTCTATGATGGAACGAGCGTGCCCAGAAGTTGCCTAAGGCACTGGAACTCCCACGCATCGACGAAACACAGCAGGCTGCTCGACGCCGGACTCCAGTGGGAAGGCGGTCGCAAACCAGGCGGGCGTTAGCCCTGCTACCGCAAAGGAAGAATTGGCCAGTCAAATAAGGTGTTGTGAGTGACTTTCTAGGATGCGCCGAGCGCTCGGTTTAGTTGAGTAACTGGCAGAACAAACTGCGCTACACGAGGAGGCTTCTTCATGCATACCAAAAATCATCAGCATTATGAAAAAGTTAAGAGATCACCTAACCATGGGGCGTCTCGCGAATCTTCTCCATAGAAACACTGTTACAAATTGAAGCCATCTTAAGTTCGCTAATGAATTACTAGCAGTCCTCAGCTGTGAGCTATTTCCATTACAGCTGAACGTAGGAGCAATAAAATGACGAACTTGAGTACATTGTAATTAAGTAGAGTGCAAGCAGGCAATGCAGTGTACCAGTAGCGAACGATACCGCTCACCCATAATATTAAACACTAGAGATTCAATTTCATCGACCAGCCATTACCTGATTTACTTTCAAGGCAATAAATCTTGATCTCATAGTTTTTGTTTCAGATTTATTATTCAGCCAGATATGTTTTCATAAACTGCTTCGTTGTTCTCGTGTACACAAGTACGTCTACTGAGCGTGGGTTCCTGGGTTCGGTTCCCGATTCCCAGGTCGAGCTAAGTGTTATTCGGGTTTACCATTAGGAATTACTCAGTGGCAGCCCAGAGTTTGGAAGTTGGTGGTCTGATACCTCCGTACCTCGCAAAGCACATCAAGCTGTTGGTCCTATTCCTGATATCTCTCCGGTCGTGTCGGATTGCTGTCCCATCGGACTATGAGAGTGAAGGAACAGAGAGTACTCCTGTTTGCGCACACGCTTCTGTATAATAATATCTCCTGCGCACCTGGCTAATCTCCATTGAGATAGGCCACCGTGACCGAAATCAGCCGGGAGAATATTATTATTAAAATCCTAGGAACATTTTATAAGCAGTAACTTTCAATAACTAACCAATATAAATTTAACTGCATAATAAATCCAGCCATAAATGACTTGAGACAGCATATGTTCTCTCGTATTGCCACAAACAAAACGAGAAGGAATCATGGCGTATAAAATAATATAATATTATTAATCAGCAAGGCTATTGCGACAATAACACCCGGCTTCTGGAACGAAAATCAATACAAAAATTAGGTGACAAAATTCCAAACAACATGTCACCATGCATGCATGCATGCATGCATGTCAACTGTTGTGATTGGTTAACTGCATTATCAACCGCCAATCAGAAGGCCAACTCTCGTAATTTAAAACATATATCTAGTTGCAGTCTCATCTCAGCGACAATCAATATCATTGACTTGTCAGAAACGTAGGGATTTTAGAGATATTTTTGACGGAGATCAGACAGTATACGTCCTTAAAATTACGAGAATTGCCCCTGAGATTGACACGTCGTTCCAGAAACCGAAACTGACTGACTGTTCGTGACTGTTGTTGTTGTTGTTGTTCGTGTTGTTGACTGTTCGTGTTGTTGTTGTGTTGTTGTTGTTCTGTGTGAAAATCTACGAAATCATTGTAGTACCTAACTTCCATCACAAAAACATAACAATTACACATACCAAACGAACAACACTTAATACATATAATCATCAAGATTCAAATAAAGTGAAGACGAACCAACATTTTAAATAAACAGTTTTATTTCGTTTTCAGCGCCGGCCGGTTTCAGACGTTTTCTTTAATGCTTTTAGCCAGAATGCTCTCACAAGCACGTTACTAATGGATCGCGCAACTTACCTCCTTGGGGGGGAAAGTAGTCAACAGGGTCGCGACAGGTTTGAACATACGATTGATTGGGGCAAGGATTGTTTCGATGTGTTTTTGGTCAGCAGTAAGTGTTAGCTTGGTGTTGAAATATTATAAGTATGTCTGCTTCTCCTTAACACACGTTTATAGAAATAGTACTTGTTTTGTAAAACTGTATTTTCAACGTGTTCTACAATCCTTTGTTTTGAGTAAATAAATAAATTATGGTTTTACTAAACGTACAGAATCCATAAATATTAGAATGTAGAACAACACATAATTTTAACGTATTATGATAGGAACAATGAATTTCTGGAATTATTATCTTCTTATAAGGATTCTTATACAATTAATGCATAAATTTTTATGTGTGTATGAGTGAAACAAACGTCTTAGACAAAAATATTTTATGCAATACCACATTATGGATTTAATTGGAACAAGTAGGCCTCCCATATATTAACAAAATATACACGCAGATATTCAGTTACGTAGCAATTGCGTAGCCGATTACAGCTCGTAGCTCATGCGCTACGAACCGTAGCCCCGTAGCATTTACCGTAGCGAACAAAATCTCAAAATTAACATCGACAAACTTCCTAATTGCAACAGAAATTATCCCGTATTTCAGTGCGAGGATCGCAATAGTTTTTGAAGTTAGCTCCATTCCATATATCAGTTAGTTGGCAGGATACACTGTTGGCAGTTATCCTAATCACTTTCGAGGCTTCAATGTTCGAGTAGTGAGACCGTTAGTAAGGCGCGAACTCGTTTCGGTTTTTCTAAATATTTATACGGCACTGTACATGAATTGTAAGTGCAACTTGTCCGAGGTTGAAAACTATTGGATTGTCAAATTTTAAGCGTATGAAGGAGATTAATGTTGCGTATTGTGGGAGTTCAAATGTTAAGCGTCAGTTGTACGTATTTCGTCGTGTTGAGTAATATAATTTATCGCTTATTTTCCATATTATGCGAATGTGTATTCTGCCATGTGAATACAACTTCAGTTGCAAGAGCCTCTAACAGCAAAACTATATTAAGTTTGTACTATTGATAAATTCAACAGCATGACACTTACATGGATCTCCCCGTTAAATAGGAAATAAATGGTTGTCGAGGGCAAGAAACATTAGATAATTGATATTATAAAAAGCCTATCAAAAGAAAAATACTGCAGCCTGGGAAGATAGCATTACTAAACTACTAACACTCTAGAAAAGAAACCATCAGCAAAAACTGGTCTTGATGTCCGTGCAGTCAGTATCAAACATCAGTGATTCGGCAATGGAGGTGCACCGCCACCGCTGGCTTATCGCACGTGGCTGTACTGCCAACGATACAAATTGGTAATTATCTTTCTATTCTGTTATTGTCAAAGATAACAGAATAGAAAGAGGGTGGGTGGGTTGGGCGGGGTTGTTTAGGAGGCATAAATATTTTATTGGGCAAAGATGTAAAGATAAAATATTTTTTGATAAGATAAACCTTTATCCATAAATTTGAGATATATTTTTTGCTATATTTTATTCAGTTTGACGCGAAACATTTTGTATGAAACTAGATAAAAAATATGCATTATTTATTTCACCACTATCTAAAATACGTTTATTAGAGGCCCTTTGCGCGTTAGTATGCGTAATTAGTTTTAGAAGGCGTCTCCTCTTGTTATTTGGGCGTGGACCTACAGTATGACCGTGACGGCTTCAACAAAGGGCGATACAAACGTGACTAGTCGCGACATGTCTAGGCAAAGTCACGTGTAGTTTATAGGAGCTTGAACGTTTGGTTGACATATTGACGATCGCAGCTTCTCGTAGACGCTGTTACGTAATAACTTAATCAGTTCTGAAGACACGTGTGCGGGGACTGATGGTGAACACATATCTATGTAGCGCATAAAGTGGCCTTCAAAAGTTAGTTGACATTTTTCCACTTTAGCTGTGATACCACATTATGATTTAAAATAATTAGATACTCCTTAGGGATTATTTGATTATTTTTTATGATACGTCACAGGTAGATGAATTAGTAAGTAAAAATATTATAGCAGTTCAAACATTTGAATCACTAGAATTTTAAGTCATAATGACGTGGTGTGTCACAGCTGAGGTGCATAAATGTGAACTAACTTTTGGAGACCAGTAGATGTGTACCAAAGTCGTTTTCGTGTCAGTCTGTGTAACCGTATTGTTTTTCTAAGCTTTGCAACGGATTTTGAAGCGATTTACCATCATTATCTATATTAATTTTATTCCGGAAAGTTTGTAAAATACTTACCTTACAAGTTTAACCATCTCGGTGACATAAAGTCACGGACATTAATTGTTTAGCAAACTGACAACCAACCTATCTCTGAAAGTTATTGTCAAATTGACGTAGTATGTCAATCTAATTAACAATTTATCCCCCTGATTGCACGAATGTACATGTAAAATGACCATGATATCTATCACATTTTAACTTTACCGGTTAATTCTCATTTACAGTAACGCAAGTACATTCACATAGCCCGGGGCATCTCCTCACTGAGTAAACTCCCCAGTTTGGAACATTGCCCATTGCTTCCGTTACATATAATTCTTGTTTCAGCTCCACCTTTTAATATTATTGTATGCTGCTCATGAGATTTATTGATATGACTTCACTTGATTGTGTTATGGGGTGTTGGGTAACTAGGTTTACTGAATAGAGAGCTTATTCAGTAAACTTAGGACGTATTTCATTATCATCTACCTAACCTTTTCCCAACTATGTTGGGGTCGGCTTCCAGTCTAACCGGATGCAGCTGAATACCAGTATTTTACATGAAATGACTGCCTATTTGACCTCGACAACCCAGTTACTGGGTAATATGATACCCCTTGGTAAGACTGGTACCTAGGACGTATTTACTTTGCCTATTTACCAAAGCTTGGCAACATATGGTGTAGGTTAATGACAAGGTCTTTCCCATGGCTACTAGGTGACTAGCATAATCAGCCTATATCATTCCCACTGCTAGGACACAAGCCTCCCCTCTGTGAGAGGAAGTGGGCCATAATCCACCACACAGGCCCAGAGCAGTCTGGCGGAAGTCACATGTCTGCGATTTTTTGGTACTAATACATGTGTTCCTTTGTCGTTTTCAGAACAGTGGTGATGAAATTATTTACACAAAGTAAAGCGACTTGCCTGGGTTTGAACTCACGACCAACTCGTAAGTCGGGGCCGATACTACTGGGCCACCACTGCCCTAATCTGCGTACGCGATTTATTTGTCAAAAGTGTCAACAAATATGAATTAATAGAAAAATAACTTTAATTCCTACACAATAAATTTCACTTTACGCTAAAAGTTCAAACATTTTTATAACTATTTCAATAGTGCTAGTCACTCTGAAATCAACTTAATTGTCATTGAAATAAAATTGATATTTGTTTAACTTGAAATAGTGTGGGGGTGTGACTGCGCGCACTTTTACTATAGGTGCCTAACCTTATGTAAAATAATTATGAAAAAAAATAATTGATTGATTTGTCACAGAAACACGTGCATATAAAAAGATCAGTTTACTAGAATAATAATAAAAAAACAAAATAATTCTATAATCACGAGTACAGAACAGAAATAGTTGGCAGCAGCCCGCCATGACTCTGATAAGACCTCAACGTAATGCTGCGCTATAGAGGCGACGAGCCTGGTTTGGTACATAGATTCACCTGTGGCTTGAACACAGGTTAAATCAATCGATATAGCACACAAACCCATAAATTTCACACAAAGATTTAAAAACATAAGAACTAGCAATGAAAAGACAGAAATGGAAAACGCACTGACAATATTAGTGCAATATAAACATTCCACTGAACACACTGAAAAATTTAAAAATTACAGTAATTGCACCGCCATAAGTTAGTGATCGCAAACGTATCTTGCGCATTAAGAAGTCATTTGTAATAAGAGGTGAACAATTTGTCTTATCTTAATGTCTGAACTTGCGACGTTCCTTATGTGTGCTAGGTGGAATTGGAGCATAGTGCAAGCTATGCTTTTAAAAGCTATAGAGTTAATACGACATATTTCAGAATGAAAACGGGGCACCATCTAACTTAACCGTGGGGCGAATACGCAACAATATCTGTCATCAGTATCTAAGATACAAAAACGAAAAATACATTCAAATTATTTTACTTACTTACAATTAATAAAAAGATATATAAAAAACAATCAAAAAGCTTTTATATACCCCTTATTCTCGAAGACGTAAGCTATCGTATCCACATAAAAACAAAACAGTTAATAATACCATGGAATGGTCATAATGCATAATTATACACTTTCAAAGTGCCGCAACTGAACGTCTCGGAATGAATTCGGCAACATTTACACAAAAATTGGGCCATCCAATTCTGCGGAAATATTCATGCCTACCCTAGCATCAGGAGTTCAAGACTCCGTTAACTTAAACATAGCTTAAATATCTTATAGCCTAACCTTTTCAGTGTGGCCCGCCTTAAACCTGGAACAGTTCCATTAATGCATAACGATGTTGTTTTTCTTCTGAACCTACTTTAATTTACATTTCTTACGTTACATCTCTTCATGAAGAAGTTTAATTTTAAAATTATTCTTTGAAACTGGATACCTGTTCATAGTAAAAGTTTAGAATGATTTTTCCTTCAGCTGGCTTATAGTTTTAATAACGGGAATAATTATCCTTGAACTTCTGTGAAACTGGAATGGGAATATTAATTGCATTTTTGCTGCCTTTATAATATAAGTCTGGAAAAACAATGGTTTTGATAAACGCTTTTGTATTTACGTCTGTTCATAGAGTTAATGTTCTTTTGTCTACTCTCTAAGCACGAAATCCATTGTTTCGAGCGAGGTCGTAACGCCCGTAGGCGTTTATAGGCGCTCAGCACCACTTACGGACATAATATTAGTTTCAAACTCGAACTAATAACGAATGACCACACTATTTGACAGTTCTCCTTACTCTAATACTTTTTTTTTACTGGGAATCGAACGCAGGACCTCATGCCCAGCAGTATTGTTTGCGTCCGCGAGACCAACGAGGCAATAAATACTCGCCAATAACACCCCTGTGTTCTCCCCCAGTTTTTTTGCTATTAATCTCATGCGGCATGCATTGTGTATAAAATGCAACCAAACATGTTTAATATGACATGTAACCATGATATACCGTAGCGGTCTATGGTTTATTTCTTGTTCTACACCAACCAACCGCGATTATTCCTCGCCTCTGCCAAAACCCACGTTTCCGTCCCCGCAGAGCACAAACATTCTTGTAGTTCTTTCAGGAACACAGTCTTTTGTTTTAATCAATAACAAAACTACACAGTTCCCAAAGGATGCAACTTGGTTTCTAACAGAAAAACTCAACAAACTCTTAGTTCTTCGCCAAGTCCTGATGCTAGTATAGTCGACCTTGTAATTGCTTTATCACCTTTGACAACAGCTCCCAGTAAATTGAAACTTTACTAAGACGGGCCCTAAACGATCAATTATACTGCATAATACCACGAATTGTGCAAAAAAACATCGTGCAATTCGTCCACGCTGTCGTTCAACAGTTTAGGATTAATATTGAAAATTGCGCAACGATTGAACAAAAGTTTAAGCGAGTTTAATTTTTATTGCACCATACTTTAATTGGCCCGTGCAGAATAAGTACGAGTATGCGCAGGTCTTGCTTACGCGAAAACATCAAAGCATAAGAGCCGTCAATATAAATAATGTGGGCTGCATGAAAATAATGTGTCGTTTATTCGTTTGAACGTAAGCTGTTTCTTGGGCAATTGCTGATTTAATCATATTGTTTATTGTGGGAGTAGGGGCCGCTCAATGTTAAAAATATACATCGACAAATAGACTTTACCGTTTTATGATGTGCAAGTGATATGAAACCTTAGGGTGGTAAAGAAATTATGAGGTCGGCTGTACCTACTACAACTACGATGAAATAAAACAAAGGTACCCTACACTAGTGTGTTGTACCGAAAAATGCGTTTCCTTCTACTAAATTCTGTCTGTGATTTGGTTTGCAGCCAGGAATTAAATGAGTATTTTTATAGACATTTGAAACGTTATCGAGATGGGGTCCGATTCCGGTTATTTGATTTTGATATGTTAGTTCAACGTGATTTGAGTGCATTTTTGTAAGCTTCGGAAGGAATCAATGGATTGAAACAGTTTAAGTAAAAATTTCAAAGTATTTTTCAGTACAGGTAAAATTGATATAACTTTTCTCACATAGGTACTGTAGAGATTATGATCTGCATGGTTTGTGGCGTGCAACCTTTTTTTTTTTTTTTTTTTTTTAATCTTTATTTATTTACAGGGTTTTTTCTATAAAGAATATGTCACCCCGATTATTGGATACAATAAATATAACAAACTAACCTACCCGCAACCTTGTACACATAATAATAATATGATATAGTGTTCTGGCCTCATCTGACAATGGTGCGGCCAGGACGCTATTATAGTAGCCTACATTAAAATTATTGTCAAAAGCTTGACGTCTTAGGACTCCAATACGACTACATTCCGTCAAGATGTGATGCACATCTTCTATGACTCCACAGACAGCGCAATTGGGCGAATCAACTTTGCGCATCATAAAACCAAAACTATTGAGAGGAACATGGCCGGATCGGAGTCTCAAAGCTATTACAACTTCTTGCCTATTCATCCTGCCCTCGCTGAACCAAAGCAAACGTGGAAGCGATGGCTGAATCGTCCTGTACCAAATACCCTTCGTTAGAGATCTTTTATCAAAATATTCGGACCAGGATTGAAAACATCTATCTCTAACTAGGGGTAAAAGTTCAGTATGCCATGGAGGACACACATACAATTCTCCATCAGACGCGGCTTCATTTGCCAAACGATCAACCATCTCATTACCATCGAGTCCAACATGAGAAGGAATCCACTGCAATATAACTGTTTTATGTTTGGTAACAAGTTCAGTGATGGCCCCTAAGATACTATATGCCAATGGAATCCCCCTGAAAGGTGAAGAACTCGTGCATCTCAACAGATGAAGAAGGGCACTTTTCGAGTCAGTGAAAATAACAAACCGATCATCGTTCAAAGATTTGATGTAAGCCAAAGCTTCAGAGATAGCGATTAACTCCAGGTGCATTATTGAAACTTTTGATGAAATACGGAATTTGAAAAAGGTACCAACTTGCGAATCAAAAAAGGCTGCACCACAATGGTTCTCATGTCTAGAACCGTCCGTATACATACAGTAAAAGCCAGAATATTGTGAACTTAGAGACTTACAACATATTGATCTCAAGTTATGTACATGATAACAATGCTTAGGTTTATCAACCAAATCTAAACTAGGCTTTATAATACGTGATAAGTCCATATTGCTGACCCAAGTATCCATGGAGAACATGCCAATTTTACTACTGCAGTACATATGTTCTTGCTTTAGGACATCATGAGACATAACTAACAGTGGTTTTTTCTTATTTCTCCAATAAGGATTATTACCACAAAGACCATGAAGCTTATCTAATATGTCTATTAAAGGAAAATCGTAACACTTAGATTTTAAGTAAAACTTACCAGCTAAATATCGGCGGCGAATAAAAAGAGGAGGCAACATCAATTCAGATTCCATCACGTGAATCGGAGTGCTTTTGATGAACCCACCTATTAACCGCAGGCAAACGTTTTGTAATCTGTCCAGTTTGGTTAAATGAGTGTCGGCGCTATTGTCAAATAAAAAACTACCAAAGTCTATGCGGCTACGAATCAGAGAGATATATAACCGTCTTAAGTGGTTGGGATGAACACCCCACCCGGGTCCCACTAAAACCTTAAAAATATTAATCAGTTTAAAAACTCGGTCACGAACCTCATTTATATGTTTCTTCCATCGGAGACCCCTATCTAGCCATAATCCTAAATATTTAACATGATCTACTAAGTTTAACAAATTACCGTTTAGACGGACATCTATAACTGGTCTACGAAAACCTCTACTAAACAAACAAATTTTACTTTTAGCGGGGGAAATTTCTAAACCTACATGCATTAACATGCTGTTGATTAGATCAAGAGCAGACTGGATCTTGCGTTCGCCCTCACTAACAGAAGAACACTGCACATAAATAGCAAAATCATCCGCATACTGGGATATGCAAATATTGTTCTGTAAACGTTTACAAATATCCGACGTTATTATATTAAATAATAGTGGGGATAACGGATCACCCTGAGCCAAACCACTACCAGAATATCTGCTAAGAAAGTCATTACCAGATCTTATTTTGAGTACTCTTCTATGAAGAAAATTCCATAAATATCGGCAGATGCGTGACCCGACTTGAAAGCTATCCAAAACATTTATTAAAACAGTATTATTTACATTATTATACGCATTATTAATATCTAAAAAACAACCCATAGTAGAACAACCCTCAGAAAAAGCAGTTTGAATTGCGGAAATTAAGCAACTTAAGCCATCTAAGCACGACCTACCTCTTCGGAAGCCTACTGTGTTCGCAGAAAATGAGCTATTTTTTTCCAGAAACCATTCCAATCTTCGAAATAATATATAATGGAAAATCTTGCATATGCATGACAATAAGGATATAGGTCGGAGTGAAGAAATGTTACTAAGATCACGACCAGGTTTTGGAATAGGTATGATACAAATGTCGCGCCACTGAGAGGGAACAAAACTGAGATCAAAGAACTTATTATATAACGATAGTAAAACAGATTTACCTACATCAGGTAAATTCTTAATCATAGAATAAGATATATCATCGCATCCAGGAGATGTATCCTTAGATTTGATACATTTATCTAGCTCCTGGATCGAGATCTCGCACTCTAATATAGGGTTACAATGATGAACCGTAGGGGTCGGTGGGGAAACATAATCAGGTGTTAAAGAATTTAAAAGATTTGTGGCACTTACGGCGTCCACAAAATGTCTGGGCGAACGGTAACCTTTCAGCCATCTCAATTTGCGCCACATTTCACTAGACGATGTATTGTGATCAACTGTAGAACAAATATTTTGCCAGTTCTCTCCCCTAGCTTGTCGAATTAACTTCTGCGATGTCTTTATCCTATTGTTGAGAGCATCAAGGTTTTCGGGAGTGGGGTTACGCCTAAATTTGGATAGTGCTAACCTACGATGAGCCACAGCGTGTGACAGTTCTGAAGTCCAGTACGGCTTTGGAGTAAAATCTGAAGAAGGGTTTTGGTTAAATTTAAACATCGGGATGAATTTGTTAGCAGCGTCATTCAAAATATCTAAAAATACATCATAAGATTTTTGAAGATCATTTGGTAAACACAAATGGCGAAATTTTTGTTCCAGATACCCTTTATAAGAAGTCCAATCCGCTTTACTGAAATTCTTTTTAATAACTGAAGGTAGGCGCGACCTACATAACGTTGAGATTTTGATTATTAAATGGTCACTGCCAAGATTTTCATTTATAACGGTCCAATCAATGTTAAGCGCAATATCTGTAGAAACCAATGATATATCCGGGGAAGTCTGTTGCAAATTGTTGTCAACCAAACGAACTCTCGTATGTGTTCCATCGTTCAAAGAAAAAAAGTTGCTGTCTATAAGCGAGTCGTGAATAAGACTGCCTCTGTGGTCCGTTTTATAAGACCAACTGACGTGATGGGCATTAAAGTCCCCTAGAATCAAAGTTTTGGATGGCCATAAAGATAATAGATTCTCCCAATCCTGCTGAGTGGTCACGACTCTAGTTGGACAATAGACAGAAACAATATTTTCGAACGGATCACAATTAAATAGTTGTACGCACACTACCTCGATACCAATATTATTCACGTGAACGTGCCTCTGCTGCGCTTTAACAGATTTGTGTACTATAATAGCTACACCGCCGTATGAGTCATCCCGGTCCGCGCGATAAACATCATATCCACTAACTTTAAAATTACTTTCTGGTTCGAGCCACGTCTCACTAAGGGCAGCAATATGTACTTTATCCTGGCATAAAATTTCCTGAAAAGATGCTAACTTAGGTCTAATACTTTGGGCATTCCACTGTAAGATATTCAATTTAACTAATTTGTTAGCCATCACAAGGAATGAAAAAGTTAAACAATGCTTTTATCCACGGCCACTCTGAAACAACACTCACTGACACTAAGGTTAACCATTCTAGGCACAATTGGTAGACACACTTTATCTTAAAAATTAAGCTCGTCTTTTTGAGGAAAATAACTTCTTTTATTCTGGACCACAGCTCATTGAAAGCTGGACATTCATCAGTAACCTCTGCATCATCAGGTGATTGATAAATGTCTTTATCATCTGCATCTGAATTCCAAAACATCCAGTCTTCTTTTGGTGGCTTATTTTTATTTTTCGGAAACTGTATCTTGGATTTTGGAGGGTCATCCCTGACCATGGTAGGAGTTTGCACTTTGTGAACAGTGGCCTTAGTCTGGACAATTTCGGCAAAAGTATGATGAAAGGAGGTTCCCGAATTCGTTTTCCTGACTTGTGAAGGTTCGCCTGCAAGAGGTGTAGAAGAAACACGATTTTCTGAGGCTACCGGAGCTTGAGGGGGAACGACAATTTGTAGGGGATCGACATTTTCGGGAGGAACATAACATTCTAGGGCTTTCCTGTATGTGCAACCAAACTCAGCCATAATTTCCCTTAGCCTTCTCTCCTTCTTATATACTGGACAAGTCTTACTAAGAGATATGTGGTTACCCTTGCAGTTGACACAGGTAAACAATAAAGTGTCACAATTTTCATGATGCCCACCGCATTTCGGACATACCACGTTTTTCGATGGGCACATTTTCCGCATGTGGCCTAACCTCCAACATTGGGAACATTGGGATACCTGGTGTATGTAAGGTAAAACCTTTATGTTTATATCACATACCCGAACTGATGCTGGTAGATGACCCCCGTCAAAACAAAGTCGAAGGGTTTCGCTAGGGCACCAACCTCCTTCATCCCTGTTGCGACGGTCTAGCCTCTTGAATGATATAAGCTTGGCGGGGGCCGGACATGAAATATTTTCGCGGATCTCCTCATCAGTAAGATCCAGATCTACATCCTTGATTAAGCCATAGCAGACAGCCAGCTGCAAGGCCTTCTGGAACCTCCATCCTTTCTCTAGAAGTTTCTCGCACATCATAAGTTTCTGAGCAGCCGATTCACACTCAAACTGGAAACGTATTTTAAAAGGACTTAAATATTTAACCTGGCTAATTTTTGTAATATTATTTTCTTTTAAAATACGTGCCATTGCAAACTGTTTCGGGAGACGTTCCTTGAAAGACGCATAAACCTCATACTTTTCTTCTTTTACAGAGTTTTTGCTACCGTGACACAACTTTTTTGTACTCCCCTTAACTTCTGTCCAACCCTCTTCGTCTTCAGTACTGTCCTCTCTTTCTCGCTTTTTCGCTCGTAAAAGCTCCTCTTTATTTGTACCCTCATCATCTATAGCATCCATGTCCGACGAATCATTCAACAAACTCTGTATATCATTATTGAATACAGGCGTAACACAGCGCGGTGAAGCGCTTACGTTATTAGTCATAGTGCAATCGCGTAAGGCACACGGTAGGGCCGAGCAGCCGGGAGGTCCGGCGCACACCTTTAGCGCGTGAAAGTGCGTAAACAACAATTCGCGCAGTGGGGATAGCGATCCGATCCGCGACAAAAAACACAACCAGACCGCACGAGTGCCGGTACGGTTATCCGTGCAACCTTTTTAAAATTACAAACTTTTTAAAGACAAAGATTTTTTTTTTTAAATTAAGATATTTTAATAATTACGCTATACAAAAGTAAATAGTGTTTTATTCATTAATCCTGGCAAAGTTAGCATCCCGCAGATGCTACAGTACCTATAAATATTATTTCTATTAGTGCATACTAACAGTTTCGGGGGTTACTAGATTCATTCAAAACTAGCAGCGCCCCGCGGTTTTACCCGCATAAGTGTATAAGTGTCGATCCCGTGGGAATATCGGGACAAAAAGTAGCCTATATGTTAATCCAGGGTGTCAGCTACCTCCATACAAAATGTTATCAAAATTGGTCCACCCATTCGACCGTGAAGCAGTAACAAACATATAAACACACACACGCACATACTCACAAACTTTCGCCTTTATAATATTAGTGTGATTAAAATCTTATGTACATAAATACCAACTTATACCTAATTAATTAATACTTGTTAAAATTGCATCTTAAATAATAAAGTCGTAATGAAAACTAGAATTATGAAAAATGCCCTCATTCTCTCAAAAAAAAATCGAATCTAATTTAATTTCATTAAATCTAAGTTATCAAATTAATTCAAATGTAATGTAATAAATTCAGCTTTTAAGGTGTTTACATAATTTTAAAAGCTAACGGTCTTAAAATAATAATATGTACAAGTACCTATATTAAAAGGAGGGGAAATAATCAAAGGGAATCAAAAATTCGCCCGAATCGCTGTCAACAGGAACCGTGCCCAAAAGGCTGACAGCATTGCCACGCTGTATGGCAATGCTAATTCTTTGGCCAAAAAATAGGCCCTCTGGTCACGTGAAGAGTCGACAACCCCCTTGGCGATGTCTCGAAATAATAAGAGGGCACTCGGGCCCCATGGCCCTAGTGTTTCAACCCCAAACGGCTCAAACATATAAGTTCCAAAGAGATTGAAGTATTTGCGCCGTTTGAGGTTTTAAGTAAATCATTTTATTTTTATTTTTCCAAACTACATAATTATGTATTATTTGTTTTATTTCATTAACTGTGTTATTATCTGCGCATAATGTAGTGCATGCTGTGTTTCTATCAGCAATGAGGCGTTTAGAATTAAGTTTGCAATGTACAAATTTAAAAAAAAAGTAAAGTAAAAGTTATTATAAAGTAACAGTGTACTCATTGTTCAAAGCTTACTAATAAATATATTTAATGGAATACAAAAACATCGCTACGTTAAAGAAAACCACCCTATCTTGTATATTTAACCACAACAAAACTCTCCCTATACAAAAACCCTTAAGGCTCTTTCAAACAGGCGCGACACGCGATAGTCGCACCTGTTTGCAGGAGCCTTTAACCAACACCACTTCTCCATTAAACGAATCACACTCAACCGCCGATCTATCGGCACCACAAGTAAGGAAATAATTACCGCATCGCGTCTCGTCTCACGCGCCTAATCAACCAACTTTCCACAAGTTAGATGGAGTTGCCGTGCGCCGTGTAAATTACTTTGATAACGCGACGTGACCCGACTAGGTTTGAACTTGCCCTCATCGTGACGTAATGCGCGTTTTATGAATGACTATTTAGCACGTGGAAGATTAATGTGTTCGGAGTTACATTTTCTTCGTGTTTCAGTATATTTTTATGATGTAATTTTGGTGTGAGTTTAATCAAGTGGAAGTTTGGCTGAGCCGGCGTGGATCAAAATGATGTGTGTACGAAAGTACCCACGTAATTTAGGTTTATGATAAAGAAATGAATATGTAGTATTTTTCAAGAAAATTTCGATCAAAGATATTTTTTTATTTACAGTCTTGTCTAAATACCTTTAATCAATTTACCCCATTTATGACTCATGAAAAAAAAATATATACATTGTGTTAAAATCATTTTTGCAATAGATCCTCCATGCATTTACTACAATTATTTGTTGACATAAACAAAGCATCGAGCAAGAAGATTATAACAACACTAGCAGCGCCCCGCGGTTTCACACGCATAAGTGTCGATCCTGTGGAAATATTGGGATAAAAACTATTCTATATCCTTTCCCTGGACTCAAACTATCTCTATACCAAATTTCATCTAAATCAGTACAGCGGTTTAAGCGTGAAGAGGTAACAGACAGACAGACAAACTTTCGCATTTATAATATGAATTAGTATGGTATGAATACTCCAAGAATGTAATGCTCTTATGGCATAAAATAAATTAAGCCTTTCTATTCAGCTCACAACCCTCGGGAGCTAGTTGTCCATTTTTTACTTTCATTGTTCACTATTTATAATATTCCCGGCAGTGTACCAGGGAGGCAGTGAGCAAAGATGATCGCTTTTTCAATTTAACTTATCTACGCTTACTGTGCTACGGCACAGCACTGCGTAGTCGGTGTGTGATTACAGTAGGACAAGTTGAAGCTGCTTTTGAAATTCCTTATAAATTATCGAGAATACGTTTGGCGTCGCATCATAAAGTAGGTTGCTTGCAGGGGGTCAAGCACGAAGTCCGTTGTTTTGCGTCCATAGTTACGGGCACTTCTAACCCCGTTTCACCGGCGGTCATAAGATTAGTTCGTAGCCCGAACTAATAATAAATGACAACGGACAGTTGTCCGACTTCGTATATGTTTCTGCCTGTCAGGAAAATTGAGCTAAGTCAGTGAGTTTGATTGTCAAGTGCCTTTCGGACGGCCCCGTATCTTCGTTGGAGGACTTAGAAAGTAAACTCCCAGAATGTAATGTAATGCTATTTTTACCAACGAGCTCTTAGTACTAAATATTTGACCTCTACAGGACTGCTCATCGTAGTAATATGTACAAATCCTTGACTTTGCATTATCTCTAATGTGTACCTATTAGAGATAATGCAAAGTCAAGGAAATTAATTAAGCAAATTGACTACCAACTTAAATTGTCCATATATTAAATTCACAACTCTGATCGTCTTTAAGAGTTATATGAAACTAGCTATTGCCCGCGACTTCGTCTGCGACCCAGGGTGAAAAGTAGCCTATGTCCTTCTTCAGGTCATGATCTACCGACGTGCCAAATTTAATCCAAATCCGTTCAGGCGTTTTAGCGTGAAAGCGTAACAAACAAACAAACTTACTTTCGCATTTATAATTTTAGATAAGATGGCTATAACACGGCAAATTGACGTAGCGTTTCAATTTACTTAACAATTAAATTCTCTAACTGTACCTAGGGAAGACCGACGCTCAATCGGACGTCAGTAGTAATAATAACATTGAAATTGCCCTGTATTGCTATGATATAAAAGTGCTGTCCAAGTAAAACGGTTACAATGGACTGGAAGTTGACTGTGCGAGGCATACCATTTAGCATTCCTTATTGAGTAGGAAAAGTCGAACTCGTAATTGCTTTATCACCTAAAGCTTGAATGTCACTTGCACGTCATGAAACGACAAGGTATCTAGTTAAATAGTTTCAACCTTCCAGTTCAATAAAAGTGATTTTACCTCTGATTTTGTATCACTGTCAATATTACAATGATCTTTAATCTCGTAACAATAAGGTTACTATTGAGTTGCAGCTGTCAGATGTAAAATAACTGTGAAAAGACTTTATTGAAGTTTCAATTTAGTGGGAACTGTTATCAAAAGTGGTAAAGCTGGATAGCTACAAGTATATAGTCTTACATACATGTACTAAGCTATCCTTAACTGGCCATCGAAACACCTAATCTTGGACTAATTAGCCTACTGTTCTTAACTTTACAGTGGCGCATGCAATGTTCCTGAGTCGAGAGGGTGAAATCACACTGATAAGATTGTCAGCCCTCAAATTTGTCAGCCACTTTTCTATGTGTGGACTCTTATGGCTTTTCAAATGACCTGTCAGTTTTTTATTTCTTTTTAGTAAATTCAGTGGACAATTTCAAGAAAAACGGAAAAACGATTTAATTAACCTTATAAAAGCTTATGGCGTAATTTCGTGAGTTTGAAAGACAGATTTAATTGATTGATTGAAAAATAATTGGGATACTACAGTGAGTATACTGCTCTGTAAAAAATGAACGGATCTTTTTATAACTTTTTATTCAAAGTTAATAACTCCATCGGCGATTTGAAATAGGTTAAATTGCCCAGATTTTAAAAGAGCATATTCTTTCCCTAAAATTATTTCATCGTTATTCCTTTCCTTTTCGTATTAATTCATTTACGACCAGCGGGGTAATTGCGCAAAGGCCCCGCAGACTGGTGCGACGCGACAGCGCGACTCGACTGTACTAGAACAAAACAACAGAACGAACTATGAAAACTTCATAGAAATTGTTCTGCTAAATCGCGTAGCGCGTCGCGCCTTTCTGCAGAAGCCTTAACACACTATCAGTAGCAATGGCTTTCATTCTGACAGTTCAACAACATTCATTGCGTTATTTACGTTGTTGAGCAGACACATTTTCCGAACATATGAAGCAATGGATAAGCATTATGTTTGAAAATGATTCAGATTAAAATTTATCGTTACGCAATCAGGGTCTGTTTTAGTTATTAAGTACTAACATAGGCTAACCGATGACCAAGATAGGATAGGATAGGATAAGATACCTAATTGGCAAAAGCCTCACCAAATGGCAAAACACAGAGAAACTATAATATAACAATTGTAACATCTTACACACTGTTGGAACCTATGTTTACAAATAAAGACTATTGATTGATTGATTGACCTTGTGAAGGCCGCAGGAATCCGCTGGATGCGGGAAGCACAGAACTGGTCGAAGTGGAGGTGCTTGGTCCCAGGCCTATGTCCAGCAGTGGACATCTTTCGGCTAAAATTATGATGATGATGATGATAGGATAAGATATTTTATTACTAACATTAAGGACCTTATTGTAGTCTGAATAAATAAAGTTTATTATTATTAAACAGAAATAGTTACTTGTAGCGTTTGTAAGCATGTCAACTGAAAGATAAATAGCTGGCGGCACGCTTTGAATACAATAGGAATATGAGAAAAGAAATAAAATAAACTAAGATATATTCATCGAACATTCCGCCTCGATGGCCCATGTATACAAGTACGTTGTACTTACATGATATCAGTATGGGCTGCCTGTTATCTTTTTGTTTAGTTATTTTTCTTTATCTTTTTCTTTTTACTAGATACGTACATGTTATGTAGTCAATATGACAAGTTAGCGTATCTTGTTGTTCACATGACAACATTGTGATCGCCTTAATTTAATACTATAGTTTTTGCCCGCGGCTCCGCCCGCGTGATTTTCGAAAAATATCGCACAGGAACGTACTACCGGGATTTAAAGTAGGTGTATAGGTGTATAGGTATGTGTTAATCTAGGATATTTCTGTGTGCCAAATTTAATTCAAGGTTTACGCGGTGCATACCTATAAAGCTCCCAGTCGGCATGATTCAATTTACACAGAACCTTTGATTAATTATACACCACAATTACAAAACTTTCTCATGAATCACTCCGTCCATTTGTGAAAACCGTATAAAAAACAGTTCTACAGTTTTTGAGTTTATCGCTTTCAGATAGACAGACAGACGCGGCGGAGGGACTTTGTTTTTGTTTTTCAGCATCATTCAGAGATTGTATTCCGGACGGTTTATATCGTTATTAAATTAAACTTTCATTCACTTTAAATCAAACTCATTTGATAACGAAAACTTATAATTTTGTCGGGTCGTGAAAACCTTGCGAGACACGCAGACCGCTAATTAACAATAAAATAAATACCATAGTTTATCGAACATGTAAAGTTTTATAACAATATCCAATTAATAACATACCTAGAAATCAGCAAACTAAACTGTTTTCAGTTGTATTATCTTGCAAAAATAGCTAATTATGCATTGTATTTCAGAACACAAGGATAACTAAAATTTCAGCAGTATTTAGGGTTTTAAAATGACCCAACTCAGAAATCTGATTACAATAAAATAAGGGTAGAGCTTAATTTTAAGTATCAGCATTATAATTCTTAACGAGTAAAATAAATGAATTTTAATTAACCCTGTCCTTTTACCCGCCTCGTTGTCTTTTGCTTAAAACTTGAATTAGGGAGTGTTTTAGAAAAATATAGCTTTCATGTTAATTCGAATTCTTCAAATTTGCCCTGTTTAGTTAGCCCTTTTTCCAATTTCGTCCTACTAAGTCAACGTACTACCTACCTTGTTTGCATTCCACAATATATACAGACGCCAGCACATCAAGCTACTACAATCTGTCAAATTTATTTAATAGATTTTCAACTTTATCGCTATAGCAAAAGGTTCAAAGTTGATTGGGAAAATTTGACAGTTTCGGGTAGCTTGATGTGCTGGCGTCTGTACTTAGGTGGTAACTTATTAAATGAGATCACCAAGGATCCTGTCGGGTACAGCATAATCATAGGAGAGGAAGCTAGGTAGGTATTGATCATTGTGTCTCCCTTACTAACACGGTGTTTTAAGAAAAACAGCAAAATAATATGAAAAGTCAAACAAATAAATTTTCAAGTAGACTAGAAACCTGTTAGTCTTGTTAAAAAATAAAAATCGTTTTTTCAACATAGGTAATGATGTTGTAAGTAGCTACATTTTAAAAAGTTAAAAAAAACTTTTAAAAACTTTTCAAACATATAAGTTCTTTCAAATACGTGTTTTGTAAAATTTGATAAAATTCCAAGTTCATTCTAATTAAGTATGTTCTGTTTTCTGGAATAAAGCTATTATTATATATATTACGAGTATATATAAACCAGTCTCATCGACAAAATTTAGGTGAAGTGAGCTTCAAGTGAGCAGTTTTTTCACCTGATGCTTGGGATTGACACTTCACAGCTCACTTCACCTAAGTTTTCACGTTGAGATTTTCACAGAATAGACCAGCTGTTATTCTAAGCAACTATTGAATAATCAGCATATTTTGGAGGTATCTTTTAAACTTATCCTATCCTAGAGATAACGTCATCTAAAACTGTGTAACTGTATCCATGGCAAAAAACCATTTTTCACGTAGAATTTAAGAGCTTTTTTATTATTAAATTTCTATTTGTACAAGTATTTTTTAACAAACTCACAGTTTACAGTCTCTTGAAAACGGATTGTAAGTTCGCCGGGTCAGCTGGTTTGCTATAAATGTCTATGACTCGTGAATCTGTGATCCTAGATATACAAGATGGCGGAGACATCGGCGCGCAACCTGTTACCATGGCCATTTTTTTTTTCAGGATGAGAAATCATCAAATGACCCCTCCCGCTCTGGGTGGAGTGGAAGGGAGTGTCAGACTCTTACTGACTAAAACCCACCCGTGTTCCTTCCTTAGCCCTTTATGTTCCGGACCAGCGGTAACCCTTTCGGACAATCCCGCTGACCTGTTACCATGGCCGCAGTACATAATTCTGAACCCCCAGCGTTGAAAATGTTCATCGTCTAGAACCATGTGATGAATTCATGGTGACGGTTCGCGCGTTGATGTCCCTGTCAGCCTGTATACATAATCACCCTATATTGTTCCCACTGCTGGGACACAGGCCTCCTCTCTATGAGAGGGGGTGGGCTGTTATCTACCACGCGGCCCCCGTACGGGCTGGTAGATGTCACATGTCTTCGATTTTTTTGTTCTATGACTTGCCGGTTTCCTCACGATGTTTTCCTCCACCGTTTTGAGAGCAGTGGTGATGATATAATTTACACAAAGTTTAACCCAAAGTTCGAATCTACGACCTACGACTCATAAGTCGCAGCCGAGACTCACCCACCCTGTATAATCATATACAGGGTGTGTAAGTCTCGGCAGTTACACTATCAAGTGTAACTGCCTAGTTGGTTTAGTGGTCGCAACCACTGCTGAGCATGAGGTCTTAGGTTCGATTCCCAGGTGGTATAGTGTTATTGCCATCAGGAATTACTCACTAGCAGCCCGGGGTGTAGATTCGTGCCTGGTTGATGGCAATAATAGACTCGCCCCTATCACATGAGACTTAATCATAACTGGCAAACTTTGGGCGTTACTATAGGTACACATACATCTACAGTACCCGGCGATAAATATTGCACATCGACCTTTGAAAAGAGACAATCGGCTAATTTCGGCTTCGTAGAGCGTTATCTCTGTCGCACGAAATACAAACAGTCCGGTATCTATTAGGAGCTGTTAAAACAATTATGATTTGCTTCTTTTGATAATTATTTTTATTCTTTGTATAAAATGGTTTTGTGTAAAAAGGTCGATGTGCAATATTTATCGCCGGGTACTGTACCTGCCTAACCTGCATCAAAAGCGTGATGTTATATGTATCATCCCCTTATAACCTAAGATAAATGAGTTTTTTTTCTCTTCATTCTATTTTTTTTTCACATTCAAACAAACAAACATTTTGATGAACTGATAAATATAATAACGTTAGAAATGATATCCAACACGTCTTTACAATATCGACGCTTCATTCCGAGGGAAAATGTTCACGTTCTAAGGAAATTGGATTCTCCAATGAGGTTCGTATGCATGAGAACATGCTGGTGCTGTACATACGTTTGTGTTTGTAAACATCGGGGCCTGGAATAATGGAGGAAGGAAAGGAAATATGGAAGAATATCATTGGAAACAAATCAAATCATTTATTTGTGTAATATTTCATTTTAGCATTGCGTTTTCAAAGTAATGTCTTTAATAGTTAAAGATGAAGCGTTTATACCTACATCAATGATATTAGAGCCTCTACTCGAATTTTGGAAATAATTAATCAATTCGTCAATCAACCAATAGTCTTTATTTGTAAGCATAGGCTCCAACAGTGTGCAAGATGTTACAATTGTTATAATATAGTTTCTCTGTTCGCATCAAATCAATTTAGTATCACGTTTTTTCGTACAGATCATCATCAGCCAGACATCCCCCACAGCTGAGCATAGGTCTCTATTTTCATGTGGCAACCCCCACGTTCCTGTGGCAGCCTCACCCAGGTTCTACCTACGATGGTAACAATGTCGTCCGCCCATCTCGCCGCCGGACTACCGAAACTTCTTCTTCCACTGGGCATACAATTTGTACGGTGTACATACAGACGCCAGCACATCAAGCTACTACTGTCACTGTCAAATTTCTTTAATAGATTTCCAACTTTATCGCTAAAGCGTAAGGTTCAAAGTTGATTGGGAAAAATTGTCAGTTTCGGGTAGCTTGATGTGCTGGCGTCTGTACATGGTTTTGAAATATGTTTTCTTGATGCAATAAGTTAGTAGGTTCGCGTATTTGCACTTTGATCGCGACCTACATTTAGTAGTGCATTGACATACGGCGGAATAGATGATGCATTTTTCTAGAGACGCCAGCACATCAAGCTACCCGAAACTGTAAAATTTTCCCAATCAACTTTGAACCTTATGCTTTAGCGATAAAGTTGAAAATCTATCAAAGAAATTTGACAGATTTTAGTAGGTTGATGTGTTGGCATCTGTACATAATTTAATTACTGTTCGAATAGACGCGGTTTGAGTCGGACAACTAGCATTTTTATTTAGATTCATTCATACCCGTTGAGCATTCATTGTTATTCCTTGAATTTTCTTGACATTTTGCTGCATACTTACATTTTGCATTTGCATTGACAGACTTTTTATGTTTGTTTAACCCACCCAACACAATTTGATAACTAAAGCAAGCATAATTTTGAATGCACTAATTCTAAAATTTTTTTCAACAGGTTCACCAGTAAACTGTTTCAATTCGATGAAACAGAGTATTCGGCAGATTTAATTCGATCAAAGTTAAAGTTAAATCATTTATTTCAAATAGGCACATCAAAGGCACTTTTGAACGTCAAAACTTACTGTAAAATTGAATTGATTCTAGAATTCGATGAAAATAAAATAAATAGTAATGTATAGTTTCATGGTAGCTCCTAAGGACACACACGTTAAAAGAAAAGATCATGATTCTACCCGGCGACACAAACACATAACTCACAAACTACCTATCGAGCCGAGGCTTAACGAACCCGCCAAAGACCAACTTAAACAAACAACAAACAGAGAGTCAACATCAAACTCTTTATTTTATTTTCCGTTCAAGAAAACAGGGGTTGAAAGTTACCTACATCAGGGAGTTCTGGGACAGTCCACCTACGAAATCTCCTTCTGAACGTTGCTTAAAACAATTTCCTGCTATCAAAGTTGAGCAAGTAGTTTTTATTTGTTCATGTCACGTAGGTCCCTGGAGTTGTTTTGCTGTTAGTGACGCTATAAGCGAATTTACTGGAGTTTCGCTTCGACTAAAATGGTGCGCGGTGTCGCGGTGACGTATGGAGTATCTAACTACAGGAATTATGGTGGTCAATGATTTAGAGAAATAATATTGCTTATAGGCTGGGAAGTATGTACTTTTATGACGAAAACAGTGAACGAGCATTTGACGCGATAGTATAGACGCCAGCACATCAAGCTACCCGAAACTGTCAAATTTTTCCAATCAACTTTGAAACTTAGGCTTTAGCAATAAAGTTGAAAATCTATTAAGTTGCTTGATGTGCTTAAGTCTGTACCTAAATTAAAAATTTGGTTCTGTGTGTTCTGTTACATACTTTGGCCAGTTTCTATTTATATACAGACGCACTAGTGTATTTATTAACCGACTATAACTTTGCATAGTTAACTCTTCATACACTTTGCATATAAAAGCTGTGGCAGACCTAACATCACGTACTATAATCCACAAACTTGCTTAACCCAGCAGAGATTTTACCTAGAGTAGATCCAACATCTTAAAAAACTTCAACACATATCCTTTTCGTCTCGTAGTGCCATTTTAGCGGCCCGTCTCGTCAGTACGTGCACGATCCCTTGGGACTGTAGGACTCCGCGGATCACGTCGCGGCCCTGGATATACTTTGTTTATTGTTGCCTAACATAATATAACCTAATATATTATTTACTCCATGCATTGACCTCTGCTGGGATCAAGGCTAAACGGTTATAATAATATGTTTCTCGATTATAATTATATTAGTGCTTATAATTTAGCAAACTGAACAGTAGGACAATTTTCGTAATTAAAAACGTTCAAATTTTATTCTTAATCTTATTTCAGCGACAGTCAATGTTAAAAACTTGTCAAAAATGTATGCAAATTAGTGGTATTTTTGACAGGTTGAGACAGACATTAGACTGCGAACGCTCTTAAAAATACAACAGCTGCCCCTCTGAGGTTGTTGAAAATCAGATTCAGTTCGTTCTGAAAAGAAACTGGTAAGTATGGGCTTTTGGGGTAACTTTATCGGTGCTATGAAGGAAATCAAGAATGCTAGTCTTTTTCACTATATCCTAAACAGACTAAAACTATTATATATCCTCATCTCCTCGTATCATTCCGGTTGATAGATTGTTTACCAACTTATATTTACTGTTTACAGTTACGCAGAAGTTAGCATTAATTATAGACGAGAACGCTGTAGTAGAGTCGTTACGGAAAACTGTATAAGATAATATAAGTGCTACCCAGTCACCGAATGGTGTAATTACCAAGGTACATACTGGTATAGGGGTATATCAATAACTAGTTTTAAAGTTATCGATTTTAATCCGGCACGTGCACTTGCCGGATTAAAATCAATAACCTTACGTGTAAGGAGTGAGGTGAACCTGTGAAGATGAATAAATTAATAGTATTCGATACTATCAATTAACAAACAATACATACATCCAATCAATTAAATATGCGATTCTCCCTCGCAATCCTCAACGGTACGCGCAAGAAGAGAAGTTACCAGTTTCATACATGTTCCCAAGGGATTCC
The DNA here is from genome assembly GCA_927399505.1 of Luperina testacea. Classification (NCBI taxonomy): domain Eukaryota; kingdom Metazoa; phylum Arthropoda; class Insecta; order Lepidoptera; family Noctuidae; genus Luperina; species Luperina testacea. The sequence continues at coordinate 1,860,840 of OV656762.1, read as the reverse complement.
TAAAAGTCACGTATAATTAAGACAAAAAACCGGCTAAGTGCGATTCGGATCCGACACGAATTGTTCCGTACTACCGTAGAATATTTTTAACATATTTTTTTTTTAATTTAAACACTTTTCTTGTATTGAGACCCCCTCTAATTTTTAACTTTATCTTAATTTTATTATTTATTGTTATAGCGGCAATAGAAATACATATCGACGGCGAAGTGCCAATACCTCCTAACTGATTTCTTTTTTGAGAAATTCCCTTTTTTTCGTTTTGAATTTAAAGGCGTTATTCGCATGTTTTAGTGAAATCGCCCAAGTGTATTTTGTAGTTGCAACAGCATTAAATTAAAATGTGGAAATATGTACCTCCCAACTAAAACAACGTGTCTATTTTTGAAGGTTTTTTACCAGTATGTGTAAATTTTTGACTTTGTCAGTTAGGAGTTATTGGCACTTCGCCGTCGATATGTGAAAATGTCAACTGCGTTGGCGGGCTGTAGGTATTTTATGAACCGTAATAGCAACTCGTAATGGGTTGCTATTACGGTTCACGAGATACTGCCCGCTGACAGACATATGGACGATCGGACAGCAGAAGCAAAGTTATAGGGTTCCGTTGGCACCCTTTGGGTACGGAACCCTAAAAATAAGTAAAGATTCCAGATACACAGGTACTCAAATAGTCATGTTCTAGGAGTACCCAGTCACGTTTTCAATCAATATGTGACAGATATAACAATAATATAAATAATATTAATCTCTGAACTTGTTACGTAGGAGGTAGGTAGATATTCATTCTATTTTATTTACTAAAAGATAGATACTTTATTAACTGAATACCCACCCTCTCCTTTTATGTTTGTTTCAGCTACTTTATTTTCAATAGGTTAATCCTCATGAAATACCTTACGAAATGTCTGGACTTTCGACCTTGAACTTTGAATAAGTGTCGGTATTTTTATCTGAAGTATAGTAGGTTAAGATCGGCTTTAAAATGGAAATGAGGTGTAAAAGTGATATTTTTAGCGAAATGACAGAATAGTAATCTATACTATAAAAAAATTAATGCTATAAATATAAACCTGAAGAGTTTTTTTGTTTGTTTGAGCGCGCTAATCTCGGAAAGTATCAGTCGGATTTGAAAATTTATTTTTGCATTTTATAGCTCCATTTTTGGGGAAGGCTACTTAACATCACGCTACGACCCTTAAGAGCCGAGCAAAAACCAAAAAAGTCTGAAGGTACGCTAAGCGAAAACAAAGTAACTGGGCGATACGATATGCTGCGGGGTGTGTCGGGGAGCAAGAAATTTCACACGGACGAAGTCGCAGGCAGAAGCTAGTTGTAAATATGTAGGTAATTATTGGTCATTTAGACCTTGAGCTTCAATAAAAAGCTTTTATTTTAATTGCTGTGTAGTTGTTGTTGATGTGTGTGTGACAGATTAAAGATCCATAACAATACCCATTGTGTCACCCTTTGTACAGTTTCTATATTTATGTCTGTAATTTATATGGTGTACATAATAAAGAGTATTATATTCTATTCTCGTATCGTAAATCCCATATCAAACAAAGTCAGACTGTAAATAAATATTTACAGCTAGTAGGTACCAATATTTGTATGATGTCTGAGTTACTACGTCAGCAAAGTAAAACTTAATTTATGCCATTTCCACATCATTTAAATAATTCATTTAAATAATTTATTTAAATTTCATACAACTACAAAACATCAATCAAAAGCCAGGAACTCCATACAAACGCAGATTCAAAATACCAGGCTCACATAAGCACAGGAGGGTAACAACACCAGTAACAGAACGCGCGTCAGACGGCGGCCGCGGTAACAAATGTTAGGTGTGAGCGCTGAAATATTGTGCCGAGATCAGCAAAGGATACACAGGAGGTTTGTTGTTGAGAAATTAGAGAAACTCATTCCCGTAACGTCTTCTATCCTTCACGGGAAAGAAATGCGGGGAATGTTGTGCTGAGTAGCGAGTTGAAGACATCGCTTTAAGCGCAGTAAGGGGAAGAATATTGATGTTGCATCCAGAATGCGGCCGTTAAGATGGCCTATTGAGTATGATAAAAAGCTTGGCGGTTTTTGGCAAATATTAGGTGATTTTTTATCACGTAAAATGCCATTTTATGTTGTCGTGCGTGGTCGTTAACAGAAATATTTACGAGGTAAGGTATGCTCTATGGTCATACTTCATGTTTTCGCACATGTTGGCACAATGCATTCGATCCTATTGTCACCAAATTGTTAATTTGTGAGGCACACTTGCAACACATATTGCAACGCCTAAAATGTTTAAAACATCTTTCTGTCTCCGTCATCTTGAAACAATTGGCAGAAACAGAACAGTGTTTTCAATTCGTTTAGCCCTAAACGTGATTAGTGATTTGCGGTGCATGCAGGCCTCTGTCTGTGCCTGTGTGTTTATTTAAAGGCATCCGTGTTTGTATAGGTTATATGCCCCTGTGTGTTCTTCAGTTTCCCTCAGTCAGGTGTATTCCCGGCTGTTATTCAGGCCCTCGTGTGATGGATGGAGCAGCAACGCTTGCAGCTGATGTAGACTGAACGTCTAGCGTTTGATTACCGACGCTGCTGCCTGAGCTGCTGAGGTGCAACTGTAAATTGCCTACTATATATGCATTGTGAGTTGTTTTCAGGAGGGTATGCTATGTGGTAAATAAGTACAGTACAGTGTAGTTTAAATCGAGATTGCTATAAAATACGGTTAGCAAAAAACAATCCTAGAACCATAAATTCGAAGATATGTGGGAAAGGGGGCGTTTTGGGGAACTGTCTTAATTTGTTATTTTGACATTCGAAAAATGCTGATTCTCAGCCTAATTTGAATAAATGGCTTTTGACTTGACATACCAACCCGCATTGGGCCCGCGTGGTTGATTACGGCCCACTTCTTCTCACCCGGGAGGAGGCCTGTGTCCCAGCAGTGAGAACTGTAGTAGGCTAATTACGCTTATGCTGGCAAAAACATTACAACACATCCAGCCCACCGCATCGCATTCTGTGTTTTCCAGTTCCACATATTTTTCTTTTTCATTGAACATGCACAAAGTATTATTATTTGATTGATATTATAACGACCACGGATATCGAGGGATATGTCATGGAGGCGTGACACATGTCGCCTCCATCCGATCAAACTGACCAAAAATTTAATTGCGTACACACAATCAGTAGCAATGGGTTTTGTCAGTTCAACAACATTCATTGCGTTATTTGCGTTGTTGAGCAGACACATTTTTCGGACATATGAAGCAATGGATTAGCAAAATCTTTAAAAATGATTCAGATTGAGATTGATACTGTGTTACGCAGTGCAGAGTTGCATGTGTGCATTCAGTGACTGTATCTATACTTTCTAGTGCCCGTCCCTATTGAGCATGTGTACAATAAGATAGCACAAAGGTTTTACGCCTACTTTCTTATGTGTGTCAAAAAAGCATCATGCGGGCCGTATCTATTTGTTTTGTTTTTATGTGTTAGTTACAGGAGTGGGTAAAGGTGGCGACATTTGAACTCGAATAAATATAGAGGCATTACTCTTGGATATCTATGATAACGACAAACAAACAATTTTTTAAGTGAAAACTTCTTTAGGCGTGTTGGGCATTTTTTGAGATGGGAAAAAACCATTGAACTCGCACCACTGTTACCGTAAGCGACACCGCGCGTGTTTTGATTATAAGACGATTCAAAAAATACCCGCTTCGGATGTGTTCGGCTGTCCTCGGGATGTACTCGGTTGTAATGTATATCCGATATGTCAGTGAGTGATGGCAAAGTATTCTGTTTGTGTTTTGTTTTCACTTCTGTTAGCACTCCCGGAGTGCCACTGTTTTTTTTTAATATTATGTTTCCAGAAAGAAACCTGGGCTCTGATTCTTCTACTACATTCTAGTTTCCGTCAACGCCGTTTGATCAAAACTGGTCACCTTTGCCCATGGTGTGTACTCGAATCATAAAAGCCATGGCCATCCTTCGCGCTATTACCAACACAACAGTTTTGAGGAGTTATGGTGACAATTTACAGTTGTCTCGAGCTTGGACAATTAAAGTAAGGATTTATTACAGTTGCTAGTGCGAAAATATCGTAAAGTTGCCAATAAAAATAAAATAAAGTTGCGGGAGCAGTTACATTTAAATTAAATGTGTGTTTAATGTGTGAATGTTTGCGTTGTCACGAGTTTCTCTCGTAGATATCGTGTTGGCTACAGTTCGGTGGTCGATGCTACTTTTGCGTAACGTTCTTCATAATCAATAACAAGCAGACGGGCAGAATATGAATAATTTATTTATTTGTTAGGGACAAAAAACAGTTACATGATACAAAATACAGAAAAATACTAAAATAATATTAACAAACATGTCCACATTTTAACTAAAGGTTAGAAGTGCTAAAGACATAAAAAAAGAAAGAGAAAAATAAAACAACAGTCGCTGCCTCAATAATAATGCTTTGCTACTTAGCTTAGTCTAACTTAAAATACTCGCTAAACAAAATATCTAGCCATTTTCTTAAAAGATTGCTTTGATAGACAAAATATATCCAGGTTCATAAAACGCGTGTTGTAAGAATCAACAAGTCGACGAAGAGGTGCACATTCCCGAGCGTTAGTCCTGCATGTGTCTATATGGAATAGTTGAGGGACGCGCACCCCCCTTCGAAATAAGATAAAATAAGATACATGACAAGTGACGTTGTTCTAAGAACCTGATATATTTTTATTTAAAAATATTTTTATTTAAATAACATTTTTTTTTTATTTGCTTCGTGTATGTATGTCTGTGTGACCGCGTTGCAGATGTTCTTCTAAATTACGCAACCGATTTTGTTGCAGTTTTCACCATTATTTAAAGAATTTATTGCGGACCCACGTGACTGTCGGAAAATTTCGCATTGGATCGTACTACCGGGATTAAAAGTACCCTATCTGTAAATTCAGGTTATAAACTATCTGTGTGCCAAATTTCATTCGAATTCGTTCAGCCGTTTTGGCGTCAATCCGGAACAAACCTACATCCAGACAAACAAACATACAGACAAAAAATTCTAAAGACTATTACTTTTTCGTCCCCACACCTCATAACAATTACTTTTTTTCAGAAATATTAAATTTACAGTTTTGACTTCGTTACTATATTATTATTTATTAGGTACACATAAACCTGATATAATATATAAATAAATATTATATCAGGTTTATGTGTACCTACAATATATTGCTATAAAACTTTCAGAACATAAAGAAAACTCGATGTTTTGTCAAACAGTAAAAACCGTGTGAAACACGCCTAATTCTCCATGATTGGCAGACAATTTTGGTAGTCAGACAATGTATCTGAAACATGATGATAAAACACTACAAAGAACAGAAAAGAAAAGCGATACCTTATCGTATACACAAACACGTTCAGATAGTTCTCATAACTATACTTATAGTTAATCGTATATCTATTGGCCAGATAACTCAGTAACACAACCCTTGGCAACGCATTACTCGGCGCCGATATTCACCGCCTGATTTACTGCCCCTGGCGACTTGATACATCGCTTTCCGATTCACTCGATATGTGACACATTACCGTAATTGGGACCAACCAACTGCCTAGGACATCGGACATCTAATTCTTATACTTTTTTATAAAAAGGAAGATTGATAATTGATAGGGAATCATTTGTGTGGAATGAGAGTACGAAAGCAATTTGGGAGCGTGCTCGGGTCATTGCGATGTTATTGGGATAATGAGATAAAGGATTTTAGTTTGTTATCGCGTTGGACTGAAGCGTACTAAAACTTGACAAATGACTAGCGACCTGCCTCCCCCCTCCCCCTCCTCCTCCATTTTATTTCACGTAGTCCCAATCTTATATTTGAAACTGTATCGACAGACTATTTCTATCTGACCTTGTTTTAAGTTTTTTTATAAAAATGACAAAAAAAAAATATGAAATGAAATGAAATACAAATGACATCCAATTTCTGCGGCGGACGGTGCGAAACTACGCATTTAATTTTTGTACGTGAATTTTATTATTTTGGTTATGTCTAGTCTAGTCTTTGATTATATACGTGTTAATGAAGTGAATAGTTTTCAGCAAAATTACTTTTTTCCTTTCCTACCATTTGTATACTAACTATATACACTTCTTGACAATTTAAAAGTGCCTGTAAATGATTTAATTGAAATAAATGCTTTGAGTTTGAGTTACACCCTTACATTTTGATCGTTTTAATCCTTAAAAGGGTTCATTGTACTCATGATTATTAACAAATTTTAGTACGGGACCAACCATCAAATCGTGAGAAAAAAATCTGTTGATTCATACATTTATGTTAGCATAACTCGACATAATGTATGGATCAACAGAATTTTTTTTTTTCATGGTATAATAATAATAGCGCGGCCGGGGGATGCGATGCGTCGCGGGGGGTCGGGGGAAAGAAGAAGAAAAATGTAGAAGCTGGTTCACAAATAAAACCTAGTTTTACATTAAGAAGTTTGAAAGCATTCGTTCAGGGAAATAATCTTTTACTGCCATAAAGTAACGTTGCTATATTCCGGTCCAAAGGGTAGGTTCAGTTAAATAGCAGGCATTGTTTCCGGAAACTGTACGATTCATGATTTCAATCGCTAATATGGGGGCTTAGTAGCTATTACACTTACGACTATTTATAGCAAAGTATAGTTTATGGTAACGAAATTCAAATGTTCATAGGTTTTTTGGAATTTCAATGAAATTTAAATCAAGATACGTGCAACAACCTGACAGTGACACTAACCCGCAAATTTCAAAAAACGTAAGAGCATTTGAATTTCACAGGCTACCTTGCGCATGCGCCTTAAGGACGACTGATCATTATTCAGATTAATCAGCTATAAGTAGGTAAACTGCAATCACTAATCCAGAGATGCTTATAGCAGTTTCCCTACTGGCTGGCTGTGCGTGTGTGTGTGTGTGCTTTGTTTATCATTATGTGTGCTGTGGAATTGGGTTTTGACGTCAGGGATTTCTCACCGGATTTCTCTCTCTATCTTTTCTCTCTATCTTCTCCCTCTCTTCTATCTTTTCTGTCCGGAGTCTGTATTTGTGCCCGGTTAATGACAATAAGCTCGCTCCAACGCAGTTAATCGTTGATCAAACGGTTTTGACAGAAAATTACTCACATAAAATCAAAGCTTTTATAATTATGTTCCTACTAGCAGCGCCCGGCGGTTTCACCCGCATAAGAACCGATACCGTTCGAAAGACACGTGGCGCCATCTATTATCATAATAACGTTATTGTTGTTTTCCTCGGGAACATCACTTTTTTTCGGGATGAAAGGTATCCTATGTCCGTTTGTGTACACCTGAAAACGTTTAAGCAAAATTTCAGGATGATAGGTTCAGTGGTTTAAGCGTGAAAAGGTAACAAACAAACAAATTTACTTTCGCATTTATATCTAATATTAGTTAGGATTTGAAATAAATGACTTTGCAGGTAGCCTACTTCATGGGACTTGAAAATAACTGGCGTAATGTGGGCGTACTATACCTTTGTCTAATCTAATCCTTCGGGAATTATATGCGTGCTGTTATGTGCGTGTGTATGTACCTACATAGTTGCCATTCGCAGATTTATGGGAGTCTTGCTTTAGTGCGAATATATTTTTATTAATATCGTTATAACTGCCTGACGCCATATGATTTTAAACAAATAATGGAAGTAGTTAACAATCATAATTATACCGCGGTGGAGGCCGATATAAATTAAATTATCCTCGTCAACTGATTTCATAGTAGGTATCCGAACAGTGTAAATGTTTTCATACGATTACTCTTTAAATTCGTTCTGTCAACACCAACTGTTGTTTGGCCGACGATAATAATTACATTCAAAGTGTATGTACGAGAGTAAGTAATTATGGGTTCAGAACAAATAATTATAAAGTCAATACACATGCCATTAACTTGCAGAATTGTATGCAAGTAGCTTAAATCAAACGTGATTATACACTGTATAATCCGAGTCAATTTCGTTATCGGTTTTCAGCAATTTTCCGCAATTTTTTTTTTTTGAGAAGTTTCGTGTTATTTTACTTGAAATGAGTTATTAAAATGATTTAAAAATTGACGCAGCATTAAATTTAATTTCGAAAAAAAAAATCGTTTCGACCGAAAATGCAAATCAGGCCGAATTTCGTCTATTTTTTCACCCGAAAAAAAAAAGATTTGTTAAGCAGTCTCGCAAATAGTATTGAATATCTTGTTACTTAATCACTTCCAATTCACTGTAATGGCATGAAAAAGCATGTTCTTTATAGCTAGCTATAAACTTCCGTGAAAACGACTGTTTTTGAAGTGACAGCTTGTTTAGGCGCGTTGCAATTTTTGGTAGGGGAATATCTTATGGGTTCGCGTCACCCGTGAAAGTGATAGTTTTTTTTTTAGTTTTTACTTTTGTCAGCAGTCCCCATGACTGCCTATGTTTTTTTAAATGTTTCGTTGTCATCTGACAAACTACTAAGTATATTGTGTTTTTCTGTCAAATTCTGTGCTTGAATCTACCAGAATTCACTATAAACTTTTATTTATATTTCAGCTTTCAAGTGTCAAGTTATAATAATATAATAATAACAATAAATAATAGAAACAATCACTCTATAGATCTAGTTCACATCAATACCATTAAATATTTAATGTATTAAATCGATTTATTAATATTTCGTCGAGCACTATATCTGATTCCATAATGGCGTACCTATTGTAAGACACTATAATATATAAAAAAATAAAACTGAAGAGTTTGTTTGTTTGCTTGAACGCGCTAATCTCTGGAACTACCATTCGGATTTGAAAAATTCTTCGATAGCCCAATTCTTGAGTTAGGCTATATAACATCACGCTATGAACCTTAGGAGCCGAGCAAAATGAGAAAAGTCAGAAAAAACACTACATATTTTTGTTTTCTGTTGTTTGTGTTTATGTTTGCCGCAAATAAACGTATTTTCTTTCTTTCTTTTTCTAAGCGAAAACGAAGTAAAAGCACGTGCAGGTGATGCGATGTGTCGGTGAGGATCGGCGGAACAAGAAATTTCAAAGTCCTGCCGCCTATCTGTCAGAGCGCGATAAACTCAAAAACTACCAAACGGATTTTCATACTGTTTTCAGCAATGTACGAACACGAAGTGGTTCATGTATCATTAAGGCTTTTTGTAAATTGGCGGAAATATGACGATAATTTTTGAAGATTTCGGAAAAAATCATGCCGACTGCGGGTTTTACTGAAGTGCGCTGAGTATACCAATAGATTGATATGAAAACCCCGGTAAAAATCCCGGTAGACCAGGTAGTATGTTTCCGTGGGATATTTTACAATACTCACGCGGACGACGCCACGCTGCTGGCATACGCTAGTATATAATAATAAAAATAATCACGTTCTCACGAAACTTTGTATCATTATGTTATGATTATGACTATTGAATCATTCATATTTGATTGACATAGAAAAATTGGTTCCATAATTTATTATAATATTTACATAGTCTTGTGATTTATTAGAGCGATTTAATATTTATTAAATGACTAGCTGCGCCCCGCGGTTTCACCCGTGTGAGTGTCGATACCGTTAGAATATCGGGATAAAAAGTAGCCTATATGTTAATCCAGGGTGTCAACTACTTCCATACAAAACTTTATCAAAATTGGTCCAGCCGTTTGAGCGTGAAGAAGTAACAAACATAAAAACACACACACACTCACAAACTTTCGCCTTAGTGATATTAGTGTGATTAACATAATGTGGCTGTTTCATTAACAACATAAGCTATTGCCAGTAAATACAAATCTATAATATCAGCAACACCAACTAACGGTATCAAACAATACCATTTCAAACAGAAACCTATTAGGTTAGGAACTCTGATAAATCCAATTAATCAAACAAAACCATTACATACTGAACGAGCAATATGTGTAATGGTTTTGTTTGTAATCTACGGACATTACCACCAAATTTTAACAGTATTCAAAACACAGTTGAAAAATTTAAACAATGTAATTACGTGCTGGTCATCAATCGGGTGGCATGTAGGGGGGGTTCGGTGGCATTCGGAGTGCTCGGGGGGCATCGGGTAGTTTCGCAATTTGTCATCCGTACGCGATGACAGACGGACGGACGATTTTCATGATTTATTAAATGCATAGCGCTGACGTATTGCAGTGCGCGGAGCGGGGTTGTATTCTGGGAACTGCAAAGTGAATAGAGTTATTTATTGCTGGTCGAGTAATTGTTTTCATTACTTAATGCTTTGGTATTTTTGTTGTAGGTATGTCAGAAATACCTAAGATTAATGTATGCACCTGCAGTTCTAGATAGTGAAATTCGTATTTACTCTCATTGCTGAATTGTTGGAATACTTATTCCAGTATATTTATTATATCTTAAGATTTTTGTAGAAACAAAGAATCGATATAAGCTTAATAAATAATCTGAAAATAAAATAAAACGTAAATAAGAACTCGCGTAGAATAGTCTTAGACCATGTTTTAACAACACGACGACGCTTGCTCTTTATGGAATCATTTGTATTGGGCAACACACACAGGCGAATGCTAAAAAAAACATCAGTTGAATTTTCCAAAACAACGACCAACTCAATTAAAATCCTCGTCGAAGGAATTTAAAAAAAATATTTCAATTATCGAACAATGTTTTGTCAGAATAGGCGCGCGGGTGCACACGGTTCATACAAACGTTAGGACACACTCAAGGATAAGCCTTGAACCGGTCATGTTCGGAAGCACAGTACCCGTAAATATGACACATCAAACTTTAGAAAGAGACTGTCACGCAGTTATAAGCGACAGAGACGATACAATTCCGAACTTCAATTAAAACTTTAGGCTAACTATAGCTATATAGCTATCTACGTGAATATTCACGTCCGGGTACTATAACTCCTTTTTACTGTAGTAGCTAAGTTTATGATTCCTCAGCCTTGATTTACTAAGGTCTTCTGAAATTGAAACTAAATAAAACCGTTTAAAAATTAAGCCATGTTTGGGGCAGCAGATATATCTCAGGGTTAATATTTGAGCCTGGTTTGATTTTAAGTCTCCACAGTGCATGCTAAAGCAGTGGTGTGGTGGTGTGGCGTGTTCTGGGCGAAGAATACGCTACTTCTGTTCCTGTATTTTGAGGGTAGAACTAGAACATTCTCAAGAATGATATTCTTTTATTTTTCTGATCTCTAAAGATTATTTCTGGAACGATATAATGTGTCTAGTCTTACTGCCATCAATCACCAGCCTAAGGTTATGGGCAAGTATATTATCTGAACCTTTTCGTGGTTTATCAGTGAGTTCCTATTTGTGTTGTACATTGAAGTAAAGTATTCATTGAGGATAAACGTTGATTTATTTTTGCGTTTTATATTTTAAAAGAACAGGACCGTCCCGACATCGACCACTGACATGTGGTCACAGTAACCCACAATAAATTAAACGGTTACCAATTGGGATGAATATTGATGCTTTTTTGTTGAAACTTTACAATTGTCACGCTCGGGGATATACCTAGGCCACAGGACACTCATACTATTGTTGAAATTATTTTGTCCATAACAAACAATAGGTTTAGTTTATTTTCATGAGATCATCTCAATGTGAAATTATGGATTTTGTTATTTTTAAAGAACAAAATTCAGACTACGTTACAACGGCTTTGCGTTCAAATAGGACATTATTTAGAATCATCACGATACACACTAACACGATAATTTTGGTTTGGAAAACAAACAGCTTGATATGGGTCAAACAGCTCACCCTATAGCAGTCCAGTGCTGGACATAGGCCTTTCTCAAACTGAGCCACAATACCCTGTCATCCACCATCCGCATCCAGTCCAGCCCAGCACTCCCAGACACATATTTAAGGTTCCCTGTCCATCTGTGAGTTGATACGGGTATTACAAAGTAAAACATGGCATGTGAAAGTTGCAATCACCAAAATAGTAAACCAACATAATTTTATTTTATTTTATTTTTATTTTATTTTATTTATTCGGAAGAACAAACAATAACACATTATATATTATAAGTAAATAGAACATAAGGAGTTATATAAATATGCAACCAACAACGTTCTCCACAGATACACAAAAAGACAAAGACAATGTTGATAGAGTTAAAGTCGGACAGAATAGATAAGTACACAAAATAAGATACATATAAATTACAGCTACCAAGGAATATAAACATTCAAAATTATTCACCTAAATTTTTGATTGTGCCAAGCAATATGTTTCTAAATTTTCTTATAATAATTTCTTAATAAACTGTTAGAATTTAAATCAAATGAAATAAGTAGTTCAATGATCTTCGCCAACAAAAATTAACGGACAAAAATACCCATTTCTTAAAACGCCATCACATTGCAACCTACATATAACTCTAATTCTTAGACTTTAGACGCCAGCTCTATCTGCTGGCTCCCATAAATTCGCAGCGACATGATACATGGTAATAATGTATGGAGTACCGAATTCCGTTTGGAATGGTTGCTCCTAACCGCGACACAGACTTGGCGGAACGCCATTCGACTGTTCTAAGTAAGGAATGTTTTTTAGTTTTTAAGATCTGCTGAATGATTATGTGAGCCTGGTACTTGGATTGTTTTTTTTTTGAGTATTGGAAATCATCAAATGACCCCTCCCGCTCTGGGTGGAGCGGAAGGGAGTGTCAGACTCTTACTGACTAAAACCCACCCGTGTTCCTTCCTTAGCCCTTTATGTACCGGGCCAGCGGTAACCCTTTCGGACAATCCCGTTGGACTTGGATTGGGTAGGTGTGAAGTTTATGTTAAGTGGTTCGTCCGAATGTTGTGTTGTTGGTCTGTTGTGTTGAGGTCTCGGTATGTAAAGATGGTCATCCATCCACGGACCAACCGTCGCAAGCGTAGCTTAACCTGATCAATCGACCCGTGCGGCTGTTTTACTTAGCCACAAGTTATTACTTAGCCACAAGCCCCTCATTTTCGACGGTTATTAAAAAAAATACATACATGTTCCATACATTTTGACCGAAAAATTTCTTATGAAAAATATACATATTATGGAAGTAGGTACAGAATTCCTGGTAACAGTTTGCGCGTTGATGTCCTGCCCTTCTGTATAGTGTGTTAAACAATACTGACCAACGAGAATCAGACGCACAAAGTCATATTATTCTATTGGAACTCAATATCATTGTCAAGAATACAAGTCTTTTTACACGTAGAACATATTAAAAGAACCATGCCCGCCTCAAGGCTATCACTATACCTACACGATAAACGAACTATCTCGCGTAAGCACCCCTTCTTTTATTCAAAAAGCCATCGGCCTCAAACAGGTAAAGCCTTAAAACGAGTGAGTAAACCGGGGAGGGAACAATTGTGGTGTGAATTATGCACGGTGGCCAGCGAAGGCCTGTGTGGTCGGTAATCGAATGTCAACAATCGTCTTTGTGCTGAGGTACCTGTGTGTGTAGGTATGGATGGATGCTTCTGGAGTCTATTTTGGATGATAGGATGTTTTAAGCAGGAGAAATATATTTATAATTTAGAACCAAAAATTCGAAGACATGTGACATCTACCAGCCCGCACTGGGCCCGCGTGGTGGATTACAGCCCACTCCCTCTCGAAGAGCCTAAGCCTAAGCAGTGGAAACATTATAGGCCGATTATGTTGCAACATAGAAACAGGATTTCTGCTTCTTGGCAAAATTCTTGAAATATGACATTATTTCAAGAATTTTATTTAAAAATCATATTATTATTATTCTTTGGCATATGTTTTAGCCAAAGAATCAGCTTTGCCATACAACGTGGCAATGCTGCCAGCATTTTGGGTACGTTTCTTGTTAACAGCGATGCGGACGAATTTTTTGATGCCCTTTGATTATTTCCCCCCTTTTTATATACTTGTACATATTATTATTATTATTTTAAGACTTAGCTTAGCTAAGTTATGTAAACTCTTTATTATACCGTAATTATTAGACTATATTATGAACACTATGAACGATGAAAGTAACAATCGGCAGACCCAAAATGCTTACGTCTTACAGTAGGGACTGTTATTATGGTAGGCAGTAGCGACACAATCAACACTCTTTTATTGCAAAGTAAGTACTTTACGCCAGACATAACCTTTATTCTTGCATTTCAGATAAAAATAAACTAACTGAAGACATAAATAACAATAACTCTCTAAATTAAGAATTCAAATCAAGTTAACGAAGTAGCCATCATCGTCTAAATTAGACTCAGTTGTCGTATCCGCAAATAGGACAACCCAATGAGTGTATTGGGATATATTTAGGATAGATCCTCTGAACCTTATTAGTAGACTAAATGACAAAAGCCTTTCACTCAAAAAGGCTTCTAAGAGAGCAACGAACTCCTGAGTAACCTAACCAAGGTATTTTATTTGCTAGCTCTAATCAGATAAAATAGAATGTCTGACTGAATAATAAATCCTGTTTTATACTCAAACTGTTCTGAAAAACTCAGTAAAATTGTTAGTAAATGAGCATAAAAAAATAAACACACTACCCACAAATAACGTCTACAATATCAAAAAAACATTATGAACGAAACTAAAAGGCTGGCAGCACCGCAATAACTCCGAGGAACGACCTAAGATGGTGCATTATGTACTGAAGCGAACAATAAAGTATCTTGCCATGCAAATGTCCCGACTACAATACACAGATATAACTCGGCAAAGAAAGTAGAGAGTCATATTCAAAGAGGTCCCATACAACCGATATTTCTGACGTATACAGACCAGGTATAAAAAGGAAAGTACAGGCACATAGCAATTTTGTATCTACAATACGATTTTTTTTTAAAACAGAGCATTCTTGTCTGTGATTCTTGTACTTGATTTTCTTTTTCGAAAATGGAATTTATTCATATAGCCAGGAATGTTTGGAAATAGAATGTTCTAGATTCTATATCGGAAAGCTAAAAGCATTTCGGGGTCACAGGAACACGGAATTTATTTGGAACTTCGGCAATCAATAAGTATTATTTGATTCAGGCTATTTGTGATTCCTTAGTTCTGGTTCGAATAATTCAAAGAGTATGAAAGATTATTTAGGATTAAACCTCGAGATATTTTGAGACACATTAAGCAAAGGCTACTGAATAAATGAGCAGTAGGCTATCTTTAGATTAACTCTCAAGTAACTTTTCTTTCTTACTTCTTTTAGTTAAAAATACACTGACATTTTATCTTACACTATTTAAATTTCTTTGTCTTTAGAATTGATTTATCAACATATAAATACCTCACGCAATTTCCCACAGTGTCTGGCAGTACAGACCGCTACATGTTACGTATCCTTTTGTTTCGTTCTCGTTCACACATGTAGTATATATATATATCATAGAAGTATTCTATAATGTTCCCACTGCTGGGACACAGGCCTTCTCTCTGTGAGAGGGAGTATTCTAATACAGATGAAATTAAATTAAACCGTAGAAAAAGTATAACAATAGACGAGTCACTAATTAAGGTAATAATGAGAAAATGGTGCGAATTCCCTTGTTCACAAACTAAACTAAATTTAAGTTTAGTGCATCTTTTTCTTTTATTTCATTAAGAAAAGGACAGAAGAAAAAGTTTCGGTTAGTCCTGTCAAATTAATCAGCGCAGCGCCTGATACTACTCCATACAAGTTTAGACGTGATTAAAAACTTGCCTACTAAAATTACGTCAATTTACATCAGGCGCTGATTAATTTGACAGGACTAAACTAAACTTTTTCTTCTGTCCTTTTCTTAATGAAATAGAAAGAAAAAGATGCACTGAACTTAAATTTAGTTTAGTTTGTGAACAAGGGAATCGGCACCAATGACACACTTATTAGATAAAGTAAGAATAAACGAGATAAAAATATATTTTCTCTTTCTCCTTCGCGTTTGCAAACTTTTTGTCTGACCTCAGTTGTTTGCCAACAACTGGGGCAACAACAAAACTACAGTCACGGTACACGCTACAATTTCTTTGGAAACTATAACCCGACTACCTAAGAAAATACCAGTTTACCAAAACCTATCGCTACCTCTCTTTGCTATAAAAGGTATACGCTAATAGTGAATTTACACAATTCCCTATCGACGCATTCAACACATTTGTCCATGGGACAGGCAAGGGACAACAACCTGTCACTACCAAACTTGTCCGAACAAGTTAACACGAACTTAAACTGTCGGGTTATAAGGCAGGTTTACACGAAGCCAGAGGGGTAATTGCGTAACACACTATCAGTAGCAATGGGTTTCATTTTAACAGTTCAACAACATTCATTGCGTTATTTACGTTGTTGAGCAGACAAATTTTTCGAACATATGAAGCAATGAATTAGCAATATTGTTCAAAATGATTGATTTTGTTAGTGTGTTACGCAATTAGGGTGCTGCGCTGGCCACCAGTTAGACTTGCAGCCAATTTTTCTTCCCAGCGCGTGAATAGAACGCTCGTCTATTTTTCTTGACCCCTTGTCCCCATCACCCGCGCCCGCAGTTGGACCCATGTAAACACATAGGGCCAGTCGCTGGCACTTCCCCTTAAAGTGCACATGTGTTTGGTTGTTTTGTTTTTTAAGTTCTTTTTCAACCGACGGATTTGTCCAGATTTATTTTTTTCTTTCTTGAGACGAATGTACCTCAACAAAAATTTAGAACTACCTTGTGTAAACAACACTGGCAAGGCCTGCGCAGGCAAGTCTGTACGACTAGCGCAAGCGCACTGGCTTCGTGTAAACCTGCCTTTAACGCATAGCTGCAGCACGTGTTGCCAGCTCGTGTCAATACTACTTTTAGTTCTTCTCACCCCCTAGAGGAAATACTTTTGTTTGTTCGATGGCACGTGTATTTTAACACGTAGTTTGTGCACGCATTTGCTGTCTTACGGACTGTGCACAAAATTCAGTTACGGACGTAAGTATACTTTTTGTTAGCGATAATCAGAAACTGAATTAAAAGGCATTGTGACATTGTTTTTTATAGGTAAAAGCGTCTAGGTAGCCCGTGAAATTCAATTTTTTTTACGTCTTTTGCAATTTGCTGGTCAGTATCAGGGTTGTATGTTGATATAAATATGATTCGTTTCCGTAAAAAATATTTATTTATAGAATTATAATCATAAAAACCATCAATCAATAGTAGTTTATTCTGCTAATAAGTAATGGCATCAGGCGTTACGTTTGCGGAAATACATGAAATGAATGAATGCGGAAATTATGGTAAACATATGTAGAAAAATAAAAGAAAATGGATAATTGTCAAACTATTAATTTTACTTTTATTCAGTTGCTACACAGTCCCTTTATAAAATTGGTGGACCTAAGTAAAAACAAATGCGTAATAATATCTTATAATATAAAAACGGCATTAGTTTTAGATTTTTAGTCCAAAACAGCTGGAGACAAGCACGTCTTAGAACTTATGATTTTGTGCATCCAGGGTTGAATAACCTTTTCTATTATTATTATATATTAATATAACGCACCCTACTATGCATATTGAGTAGGTACTCACAGTATTTTTATGCAAATTTGGCAAGAGTAAGGTTCTATGTATAATTTTAAAGTTACCTAAGGAAAATGGATTGCTCCGGCTCCGCGCAATAGGTAATCAATCTTTTATTACCCTCAGTATTGCAATATTTGCATTTAATAACCCAACGTTCACCTTTACGACTTAAAAGAAATCAGAGTATTGAAAAAAATTATAATTTTATGAAACGAAATCACGATTCTGTTTTAAAAATTATTTTTGAGCGATTTGTCATTTGTTATTCAACTTTTATTTCACAATTTATTCAGTTGTATTATTTTATTAATTTGACAGAGTCAACAGTACTTTTAAAGGACATTGGAGGACTTTTAAAAAGACAAGTATTTTAATTACGCCCTCCACATTAATGCCCTATTTATAATGCGATTTTTTTATCGCGTGTTCATGCGAAATAAAATCGCAATTTCATTTTCAAATTTTCAAGCGATTATGTGCGCGGTCTAAAGTATATCGGTATTGTTCACAGATTGGCGATAAACTTACCCAATATTGCTGACAGGCTCTAGTAGAACAATTTCTATGAAAACTTCATAGAAATTATTATATCAGAATCGCATCGCATCGACACATTGTGCCCGTCTGCGGGAGCCTTAAAGTTAGCCTAGTGATTAGCGCTAAGGGTAAGGGGTTAGGTGCTTACTGCACATAATAAAGAGCTCTCTTCTAAAACGCCAGTATACGCGTAATGCCCTAATTTCCCATAACTAACACACACACACACACACACTTTCCACATTAAAACTAGGTAACATGAAAATGACATCTAAACCCGGCAACAAGTAGGTACTTGTACAACAGACGCCCGGTTCAAAGCCGCGCCAATCAATTGATTGCCCAATTTCTCTAATTATACAACCACGCAAGCTTTTTGATCGAGAAACCTGTTTTTAACTTTTTATTTTTTTTTATTTGAGCTTGTGTGTATACAGCATATTTCAGAAAGGTTCGTACCAAGGTTTGGTTCGTAGTTCTGTTGATATTATTTTTTCCTCTTAAATAATGCAAGGTGTGTCTGTGGTGTGTGTGTGTGTGGTGTGGTGTGTGTCTTTCATTATTTAAGAGGAAAAAAAAATCAACAGAACTGTCTTATACCAAATTTCAATACCTACTCGATCCAAATGTATAGAACGGCTGATTATTGTTCGCGATTACGACGTTGGTCTCATTTGTTCAGTTTGATGGTCTGTACCACTGCAACCTTTGATATGATTTACCTTTCGGATACACGCTGTGTGTTGGCTTCGTACCGAAAATAAAATTGTAAATACGTATGTAACACTATTGATCCTCCTACATGCAAGTAGACGAAGAAAGATATAAAATTCGCTTTATGACACAACAATAACATTTTTATTGCAAAATTCTGTTGCTCTCGGCTATTTTTTTTTTCAACCACTTGTGAAACTGTGAAACGGTTCACGAATTTAACTCAAGTATTTATTGACTAAACGCAAAAACAACATTTAGGTCAACGGTCGCCAAAGAATATTAAGTGGCTTTAATACAAAGGGGCTTGTGGCTAAGTAATATCAGTCGCACGGCTCAATCGATTAGGTTCAGCTACGCTTGTCGCTGTTAGTCTGTGGATGGGTGACCATCTTTACATATCAAAACCCCTCCGGAAAACACGTTAAGCCGTTGGTCCCGGCTGTTAATAGTGTATCTTTGACGGTCGTTACGGGTCGTCAAAAGCCTGAATGTCTGACTACCAGTCTTACCAGGGGGTCTCTTCTTAACCAGTAACTGGGTTGTGGAGGTCAGATAGGCAGTCGCTCCATGTAAAATACTGGTACTCAGCTGCATCCGGTTAGACTGGTAGCCGACCCCAATATAATTGGAAAAGTCTGGGCAGATGATGATAGTCGCAGAAGAATATTAATGCAATGAATTCTAATGTTTTTGAGCACTTCATTTAAGCATAGACAGAGTAAAAACGTAAAAACCAAATCATCATCTACCTCACTTTTCCCGCCTGGGGTCGACTTCCAGTCTAACCAGAAGTGACTGAAAAACCAAATAAACCTTTAAAACAGTTCTATCACGCTCACAGTTCCACTTTGTCAACACAATTTAGAACCCTTCTCTGCCAAAAAAGACCAAAAACACTTTCTCAACTAAGTGCTAACAAATAAGAAAGTGCATAACATTCCCACTTCTGGGACACAGGCCTTTCTATGAGAGGGAATGGGCCGTAATCCACCACGCTGGCCCAGTGCGAGTTGGTAGATGTCACATGTCCTCGAATTGTTGTTTCTCAAACATGTTTCCTCACGATGTTTTCCGTTCACTGTTTTAGAGAGCATGGGTGATGAAATAATTTACACAAAGTAAAGCGCCTGACTAGGTTCGAACCTACGACCTACAACTCGTATGTCGCGGCCGTGACCACTAGGCCACCACTGCTCCTTAGATAAGAAAGAAATAAGAAAGTGCGGTACATGGAAATGCTATCAAAAAATCAAAAGTATAGGAAGTGGGTCGTGAATAACGCATGACCAGGGCTCATTGAATCATGCCGGTCCATTTATATTTCATGTTTTACCGGGGCAGGACGGAAATGTGCGTCGATACAGGGCTTACCTGATTTTGGAGAAATACCTTTAATGTTGATGTTTTAATCTCATTACGGGTTGTGTTGGACAACTAGGCATGTTATTGATTGACACCAAATAATTATTTTATTTGTCACTAGCTTCTGCCCCCGACTTTGTCCGCGAGATTGTTCCGCCGACCCACCGCGTAGCATCGCATCGACCGCCCACGCCATTACTTCGTTTTCGTTTAGCGTTCTTTCTGACTATTTTGCTTTTTGCTCGGCTCCAAAGGGTCATAGCGTGATTTTATATAGCCTTTCTCAAGACTTGAGCTATCAAATGCAAGAAGGTTTTTTTTAAATCCGACTGGTGGTAATAGAAATTAGCGCGTTCAAACAAACAGACAGTCTTCAGGTTTATTATAGTATAGATTAGATGTCCAACCAGACTTAGGGCAAGATTCACAGACCGTATATTGACTTTACTTTGCCGTCTTATACAGGGTGTATCAGAAATGTGTGTTATATTTGGAGGTATGGTACATACGATCAAACTGAACTGCTTTCACCAAGGGACCAATTATCAGCTGTCACATTTGAATCGAGTAGGTTTTGAAGTTTTTATGGGACAACTGATTTACTTTATATCGCGAGTTCAATGTTTTTTTTCTCATCTCAAAAAATGTCCAACGCGCCTAAAATAAAGTCCTCCAGACCGTATTTCGGCCACGGAGGTCTATCTCAACGGAGACTAGCCTTCGGCGCGGGAGATATTATAGTGCAGGCGTGTGCGCGCAGACACAGGTGCACTCCCTCCTCTCTCACTCTCATAGTCCGATGGGACGGCAATCTGACACGACCGGAGACAGATCAGGCGCAGGACCAACGACTTACCGTACTTCTCATATCTAGATGGTAAAACATTAACAAAACTTAATAACCCACGAAAAATTTCAACGCAGTGGGTTCAGAATCCATGGCAACCGTTGCGCGTCGGTGTTCCTGCCACCCTATAGAAACATTGTTTTTCAATATCAAATCATATAACAACGTTTATTTTGGGTACAGGCTAGAGAGGCTTGTGGCTAACTAATAACAGCCGCACGAGTCGATCGATCAGGTTAAGCTACGCTTTCCACGGTTGGTCCGTGGATGGGTGACCATCTTTACATACCAAGACCCCACCGTGCCTCGGAAAGCACGTTAAGCGTTGGTGCCGGCTGTCATGTCAAAGGCTAGGCAGATGATGATATTGGATACAGATTATAGGGCACTATCAGCGCCCCGCGGTTTCACCCGCGTAAGTTTCGATTCCGTGGGAATATCGGGATA
Organism: Luperina testacea; assembly: GCA_927399505.1. Lineage (NCBI taxonomy): Eukaryota > Metazoa > Arthropoda > Insecta > Lepidoptera > Noctuidae > Luperina > Luperina testacea. The sequence goes on along the minus strand of OV656762.1, from coordinate 1,839,332 downwards.
AAAACTATCCCCGGGATGCAATCTATCTGTCTGCCAAATTTTATCAAAATCCGTTCAGTGGTGTAGGCGTGAAAAGGTAACATACAGACAGACAGAGTAACTTTCGAATTTATAATATTAGTACGGATTACAATATTATAAAGTAGGTTTTATATGAACTTCACTGTAATAAACCATAAAAGCCATGAAAGCTTTACATTTATCAACTCCGTTCATCATTAAAATCAATAAGCCCAATACAATGACCCAAATTACAGCGAAACAGAATTTGTATAAATTTGATAACAAAGTGCTACAGCGGCTGAAAGGCTCGTTACTTAAAAACGCAATTAAAAACTTAGTTACCGAAGTTTTTGTGGGACCTTCCACAAGAATGGAATACAGCGCTGTTTTTGTTACCGTTTTTATAAGTTTGTTCCAGTTTTGGAGTGTAAAATAAAACAGTATACCCATTTTTTTATAATGAATACATCCATTACTTAATAATATATGCGAAAATGACTGTCTGTCTGCATGTGTTACCTTTTCACGCCTTAGCGGCTGAGTGTTTTTGGATTTAATTTGGCACACAGACAGACCATGACGTCCGGTTAGACTGGAAGCTGAACCCAACATAGTTGGGAAAAGCCTAGGCAGATTATGAATTATCTGCCTAAAGAAAAAAACAAGTGACGCTCGCGCTTGTCGACTTTTTTGTTTATATAACTTCCTTTACATTGTAAATTGAAGGAAAATAAATTGACAATGGGAGAATGTTTTAAAAAGTTTCCCCTTAATGTATTTTTGGACCACCTACTGAGTAATTATCAAGTTTTCAGGCTTCCTTCGTCTGAATTTACTGAGAAATATTTTGATGGGATTGTATTTTTAGCGAATTTTTATTGTTACGTTGTGAGTTGAAAATAGCATAAAATAACGTTGTATTTTGTTACAATCATAAAACACAAAATTAAATAGTTAGTTAGATGTATTCTTTTTTTCGTTCTGCAAAGCGTTATAATTTTAGCAGTGTAAAACAAGAGTATAGGTACCTATTACGGACCATAACCACGCTGAAAACGAACTAAAATTGTAGAAACTAGCAAAAAAGGCAAATAAATACATGACTTAGGGCTGATTTTTTAATCGACAGATAATTTTTATTCGTGGAATAAAATTGACGTCTGATAGTTTTTGTAAAACTGTCAGAACTGTCAAAAATTCAAAATCATTCCTCATCTAAAATTATCTGGCGTTGGAATAATCAGCGCTTAGACGACATCCACAACGACAGACAGGCAGCTCTATTAAACCGGAACGAGAAAAGAAATTATCAAAACCATCGCCAGCCATACTTAATATATTTCCACTCCAAAATCAACAGTAAACTCAACGAAATCGAACATTAACTCATTTACAAACATCTTAATGCCTCAAGTACTGAGCGATCTGCATTTGTGACGCTATCTCATAGGCTGCCTGTCCATTGGAGCCGAGAGAAGCGAAGCGGGGCGAAGCGGAGCGGAGCTAGGACAACCGTACCAAAAAGATTTCGACAAAAATAATATATTACGCTTCCGCTCCTCTCCGCTTCAGCGACTATGAGAACAACGAAGCTGAGATTAGATTTATGTTATACATTTCCACCGCGAAATGTATGCAGAGCTGTGTAGTGGAGTAAGGACTCGATGCGAGGAAGGAAAGGACAGTACAGTACCCGGCGATAAATATTGCACATTGACCTTTTTACACAAAACCATTGTATACAAAGAATAAAAATAATTATCAAAAGAAGCAAATCATAATTGTTTTAACAGCTCCTAATAGATACCGGACTGTTTGTATTTCGTACGACAGAGATAACGCTCTACGAAGCCGAAATTAGCCGATTGTCTCTTTCCAAAGGTCGATGTGCAATATTTATCGCCGGGTACTGTACTACCTTCTACCACTGTTCCTCACTGTTACATAATTATGTCTGCATACGTTCTGCGATTGAACTCTAAAAAGAAATAAAAATCGGACTTCTCTGCAGAAAGTTGTGGTCGTACATAAAAAATCTCCATACAAGTTACATTATATGCAGGATTATTGGTAAAACATTAACAACCTCTTAAGAGGTCATTATACTCATCACTATAAACAACTTTTACTATGGGACCAAACCTGAAATCGCGAAAAAAATCAGCTGTTCCCTACTCTCTATTTCAGTATTTCAGTTCTTCACTATTTCAGTATCTCTGTTCACTATTTCAGTATTGGTCCTATAGTAAAAGTTGTTTATAATGATGAGTACAATGACCTCTTAAGAGGTTGTTAATGTTTTACCAATAACGCTGTATAATCATAATCTAACACAAAAAATGTTATATACCTACTGATGTTTCAAGTGACTACACTAACTGCGGTCGATGACCCCGATAAAAAAGTCATCAAATTAACTTTTTTTTTGTTTTGTCGGGTTCAAATATCGATACTTACCTCATCTGCGGAGTTTTGCTAGATAATTTAACTTGACCCTGAATTTACGCGTCGACTCGAGACCCTCCTCCTTTTTGTCCGCGGCGGTTAAAAACCTAATCTCCACACCGCTGAAACTGAGGACCGAGGTGAGACGTGAGTTTAGAGGCATTGTGTTAGTCCATATTTTCCTAGCTCACCACCGCACACCGCTCCGCTCCGTTCAGAACTCCAATGGACAGACAGCCTTTTAAATTGGTCCGTCCGGCCCGAGGCTACAATTAGGAGATGCTTATAGTCCCACTTTGGTAAACGTCTTGTTTTTACTCCATCGTTATTCATTACTTGACGACTGCTTTAGAAATGGCTAGGAGTTGGTCGATTTAATTTTGTTGTTAATTTAAATTTGGAGAATGTCTGATGCAATAATAATTGTTAATAGAACTATGAAAGAAAAAGGAGATAGAGTGGATAGTATAAGATAGTGGTAGGGTGATAGAGTGACGGCTGACAGGTGAGATTGGAAGAAAAGAGCGGAGCGCCAACTTCCAGTAACATGGGTTAAGAGCAGGAAGAAGATTAGAACCACCCACAGAACAAGAAGCTAGTAACAAATATAACTGATGAAAGTATCTTAACAAGATATTATTAATATACTTAGCTCATTGTAATATCGTGATCACGCGATTAATTTTGAACAGCCTTTCCGTAGGAAGCGACTCTAATCTCTCAGTTACAAGTGTGACGTGACTCTTCGATTGCCCCTTTTAGATTTTACCATAACCTTACAGAACTAACCTTCTAACAGACCTTCTAACAGTTCGACATACCCTAGCAATGTCCACATTACAACCCCAAACCACGTTCACAAAGTGCTAGAGGACATAACTACGTACTATTTCCCTTGACTGACCAATAAAAACAGTTACAGCATATACGCAACTTTTTCAAAAAACATCGTTTCGTTTATAGACGTTTAAGCTACTCACGTCTTTGCCCAAGGGATGGTAAGCTCGCTCGCTTTGACGTCTACTAACGTCCAACGCAATTAAAAGTTACTCTTATATCCTCTGGAAGTAGATATGACATGAGGAACAGTTTTTATCCTGTGTGAATGTTAATGTATAGCTACCCTCTGGCGTGGTGAAGGTGGTGAAACGAAATTGCGTGATTTAGCCATTTTTATGACATTCTTGGAATTGGGGCTAACTTGTCGGCGAGTCAATCGCTGCTGTTTGCAGCGGTGAGTAGTCCTGAAAAAGCTTGAATAACAGTCCTTGAAACTGTATACCTAATAAATAAATTGTCGCCCGTTATCAATGACATTATTTAATAATCACGTTTTTTGTGCATGCATTAATAACAATATGATTTAACGTTCAAACACAACATGAATAAATAGATTCTAAGTTTAATGAATAAATAAATTAAAAGAGTGACCCCTGCCAGACGTTTGCGTTTTGATTTGAATTAGTACGAAATCCAAATTCAAAGCCCTCATCTTTCGATTCATCATTGATCGCTTTGCTCCAATTAGAGCCAAAATTCACGAGTATCAAACCATGGATGCGACGCAATTCCACCGTTTAATTGAAAGCTAACATCAAGCGACTATTGGTGCACAAAGCTGACTCCGGCCAGAAACGATCGAACACATGCCTTGAACGATCAACAAGAAAATCTTCTTTCAATGCATGATTTTAGCCGAGTGACACGCCCATTCAATACGCGGTCATTAAATGGATGTTTCGATGAAATTATTATGCCACAAACAAATTGGTGATCGATGCGGGCATATTTATGTTGTTAAGATTACAGCAGAGATCCACACACTGTCAAATATAAATGAAACAACGTTGAGGACCATTTCCAAGCTTCCGGAAGCTGCTAAATGCCGTAAAACAATTTGAAAGCTCCAAATTCCGTCTCCTATTCTTCGATTTCATGTTATTTTTTTGTGGACATAATCAGCGTATAACGAATGTTCCCACTGCTGGGACACCGACCTCCTCACTGTGAGAGGGAGTGGGCTATGAATGGTCCACCACGCGGACCCAGTGCGGGTTGGCGGAGGTCACATGTCTTCGAATTTTTGGTTCTAGGACATATGTACCTGTTTCCTCACGATGTTTTCCTTTACCGTTTCGAAAGCAGTAGTGATGAAATAAAGAGATGACGAATCCACGACCTACATACAACTCCTAAGTCGCGTTTTTTTTTAAATGTTCATTTTTCAGTTTAATTTCCGCTTTAACAATGTATCAGCTCTATCGCTTTGTCCTCAATTAATCGAAACCAAAATTCACAGAGGTACTAGGGAATCATGGATGCCACGTAATTGCACTGTCTAATTGAAAGCAAACAACAAACCGTGATGGCACACAAAGGCGGCCAGTAGAATTGTTAAACATCTCCGTGTGTCGCTGCGAGCCCGGTACTTTCGTTCCCGTTTGTCACTCGTGTCTTTGTCTCTTTTTGTTGTTCGACAAATAAAAAGAAAGACGTGTGTTTAGGATTAGTTGTTACGCTTTTAGGAGTGTGCACGATTTTTTTGTTTGTACAGGATTAGTTTAAAGGGGGACTGAATACATCCTTAAGTTTTACAGGGACAGCTATTAGTTATAGTCTTTCTGAAACGACATCTATTTCAGCTTTTCCAATAGGCGAAAGAGGTTGGTTGGTATTGTTAAACTTACAGCAACTTTAGATTGCCATTTGCGAGTTACTGAAAATATTAGACAGGTTGTTACACTAGACGCACGCGTATAGGTCAAAAATGGCTCTAACTAACGTCAAACCAAAAAACGCGTAGTTTCAAATTACAATTGCAAAATTATGGCCTTGCCGTAAGTCAAATAATAACGAGTACGTAATCGTTATTATTTGACGTACGTATGTTACGTTAACCAACCGTTTGAAACAACCGGCCCTTAGTATCCTGTGAAGTCGGTGATAATTATAACAAATAAGATGTTTCTATCCGTATTCTTCTAAATACTGAGCTGTAAAGTAGACGATATGTTCACCCAGCCTGCGGAACCAATAAAATAAATACCCTGAAAGCCAATAAAACAGAAGGCAATACGTAAAAAGCTGTTAATCAATGATACGTGCGTCCATTATTGATCGCTATCATCAGGATAAGCGGGTGAGCAGGGGCACAGGGTTCAATAAAATGGCCATTAGTGGGTGCACGTAATAACGGGTGGGACGACTCAATCGAGCTAAGTAACACTAACTTTATAAGTGTGAGGTGAGCGGGTCGGTGATAAGTGATGCAGGTCGCAGGTGAGTGAGGTTAGGATGTTGGGGATATGTCAGTCAAAGTGGAAATTTATTGAAGTTTCGATGTTTGTGATTTTATAACTACGAGTATTTTTGAAATGTGTTGATAGTCTCGCTTGGTTTCATTGGGAAAACTGTCTTCATAGGTCTGGCCAGTTTTTCACTTTTCTTCGGAGTATCTATTTGCATAATACAGATTAGTCATACTAATCAATCGGGGTACGCTGTATACTTTCAAACTGATAGGTCCTGCATGTGAATACTTCTTAGTTTTTTTAGGAACCGTTACACACACGTTTTTCTTGCCGTGCCGTGCGTGGTTTCTTCGTACAGTACACGGTACAGTTATCAGTGGTGTATAGATCACTACAGAAGCTTGTACAGCACGGACAAGTTTTTTCTCAGACGCAGTTCATACCCCGAATGTAGGCACACTTCGTCAGTGTTTTATAGATCACTATGGAATCTTGTACACCGACACCTTTTTTCGACCGCGCGGTTCATACGCCACCGTACCGTAATGAATCCATGCCAACCATGTGCAAAGGGCCTTGTTATCTCAATCTATAAGTGTTTGAACTTGACAAAATTTAAAAAGCCATTTCCACGAAACTTTTATTTGAAACCCCATCGTTCTCTACCCCAAAATGCGTAGGCCGAACAGTTTCATAACCTATAACATCTGGAGGAGTCGACGCGGACACACATTTCCCGTTAGATCGTTAGAAGTGCCATTAAACTCGTGCACTGCTAATTTTCTTGTTATTTCCCTCCCACTAAACTGCTTGTTCTTAGAATGCCTTTGGCTTTTAAATGCGTTTTTATTTATGCTGGAAATGTTTATTTATATAAAATGAAAGGTAAAAGGATATTCGATTTCCGTGGATAGCCTCTTCTGACAAATTCGTGTTTACCTCAAAGCGGTATTCTTTCTAGATACATATTAAATTTTTGTTTCAAGTTTTGCAAAAGCCTTATCAAAAATTCAGGAAATGTTTTTCAGAAGCTCATAAGTCCTTTGATCAAAATGGACTCGACCTGAAAACTGTTGAATGAAAAGATGGCTTCTCCGATACCACACCATTCATTCATTCTTATCACTCATCAAGAAATGGACGCAACCAGAGAAATATCCGCTGCGTTTCACTCAAAACTAATCCTAGCAAATGTTGGTCCTCTCGCACCATCAAACTAGATCTGTCAAATGCGACTGGAACCAAACCCGGGCGCAATGAAATGGTTCCCGAAACCCTGCAAATGGAGGTCCGATCCGCAGTAAGTATAGATGCATTAGCAGATTAGTTCTGCCGTGTGCACAAGGAATAAATGCACTTCTCGGAGGTATGCTGCAATGGAAGTGGCCTTGCCAAGAACTTTATGGTAGCACTTTGTAATTATTCGAGTAGACTCTAAACTCTGATTTTAATTTGCTAGACCAAAATGACAGCTAATATTTTTAGAAACTAGAAGTAGAGATATATAAAAAAAAACAATAATCACGTAGATTTAAATAATTTCTTCACATTAATTAATTTTAAATAAACACATCAAAATCACATTAGCAAACAACTGTTAATTTTAATACACGTGTACAAATTCAACATAACGACAAGTAGCAAATAGTGATGATCACCTGACAACCTTTTTGTTCGAGAGCCGACCGACGAAATGACCGATTTACTTTTTTTTGCTATGGCATCTCGTAGTTGGCCTTGAGAGGTCGTGACTACTTAACCGGACTATCCTGTGGTTGCCTTAAGTAAACTCAAAGCCTCCAGCCAGGGGCAATTATCTAGTATACTAAGCGACTACACCTAAGGGCACCCCCTGTGGGGTACGAACCTCGGCTTAGGGCGTTGCTGGGGAGAGGGCAGCAAGTTGAGACAGGCTGGATCAGATTATTATTATTTAAGCTTGATGAGATCGGCTTTTCTTATCTGACTACTCTGAGAATAAAGGCCGAAACAAACTCAGAGGTCACAGTCGGTAATTTAAATCTATCTGCGGGCAATTTAAATTTAATTGGGGGCGTCGCGAGGTACCTCGTCGGCGAGGTCAGCATAACGGTTTTTTGTTTTTGTTTTTGCGTATTGTACTATTTGTTTGTTGTTTTTTAGGGTTCCGTACCCAAAGGGTATAAACGGGACCCTATTACTAAGACTCCACTGTCCGTCTGTCTGTCTGTCACCAGGCCGTGTCTCAAGAACCGTGATAGCTAGACAGTTGAAATTTTCACAGATGATGTATTTCTGTTGCTGCTATAACAACAAATACTAAAAACAGAATAAAATAATTATTTTCCCATACAACAAACGTGTTTTTTTCAGCGTTTTTGCTTTGTGGTACGAAACCCTTCGTGTGCGAGTCCAACTCGCACTTGGCCAGTTTTTAAAGTTTACGTATATCTTCCTCTAAACATGTTAGCTGATCGAAGAAACGGCTGTAATTTATTAAAATCACGATAAACGACATTTTCAGATAGTTTGTGTAAGTCATCATCATCATCAGCCTATAATGTTCCCACTGCTGGGACACAGGCCTCCTCTCAGTGAGAGGGAGTGGGCCGTAATCCACCACGCGGGCCCAGTGCGGGTTGGTAGATGTCACATGTCTTCGAATTTTTGGTTCTAGGACATGCCGGTTTCCTCACGATGTTTTTCTTCACCGTTTTGTGAGCAATGGTGATGAAATAATTTACACAAAGTAAAGCGCCTGTCTGGGTTCGAACCTACGACCTACAACTCGTAAGTCGCGGCCGTTACCACTTGGCCACCACTGCTCGCTGGTGTTTGTGTAAGTAATTTACAAAAATAAAAATAAAATGCTGTTCGTTGTTATTTAATGTTTGCAAGAGTCCAAATATATGGTTTCAAGAGAAAGAAAAATCAAAAAAGTTCGTGGTGGAAAAATTTGAAATTCTGTAAAAACAGAAAGTGCTTTTTCTATGGAATTTTTATATGAATTGTTGAAATTTGAACAGGACAACGTCAGTCGGATCAGCTAATATGAAATAGAAATAGAGAAAATCACTTGTTAAATGAATATATTTTATAAAAAAGGCAAGAAGCAAGCTTCACAAGGACATATTTTATGTGGATTATCTATACTTCTGTACTAATATTATAAAGAGGTAAAGTTTGTTTATAAGAGTAAAAGACGGGCGCCGTCAGTTGGGGCTGGTCATATCACTTAGCTGCCTCGGCATATTTTTAATTATTTTAATATTGAATTGTTGTTTTCTTGCCATTTGTTGTACTCTGGACACTTTTAACGCGTACATCTTTTGTACATCGTTCTCACATATAATTATAAATTCACATTATTGATGTAACTAATATATTTGTACAACTATAATTTAAAAGAGTGTCCATGGAGTTTCTTGCCCGTTCTTCTCCATAGGTACCTACGCTTTGGAATGGGCAACTAGCTTCATATTTTCTGACTGACCGACTTTTTGACAATTCAAAAGTGCCTGTAAATGGTTTAATTGAAATAAATGTTTTGAGTTTGAGTTTGAGTTTGAGTTTTGTAAGGTAATCGTAAATCGTAGGGGTTAATCTCTGGATCTTCTGAACCGATTTAGAAAATTATTTTACCAATAGAAAGCCACATTATTTGTAAGTGTCATAGGCTATATATTATTATTATTTATATAAATGAATGTCTCTGGCGGGGCGGTACGAGGTTCGCCGGGTCAGCTGGTGATTAATATACAGGTGCCGTATTTTGTCGGTTTAATGCCGTCATGATTCCTGTTTAAGTTCTCTTTAGACTGAGCTAAATACATGACCGATAGCATCACCCCTTTTTCGTACTGAAATCATGAATGGCATTAATAATTCATAATACGGCCACAGAATAGAGAGACTTCCAAGTTCAACAGACAGAATCCGAATGACACAATGTCATTCATATAATGTCAGCCACATCTAGTTACCGCACATCTTCGTCCAACCTCCTTGTTACTCACAAAAGAGCGACTCAGTATCGAAGCCGTTACATTTGCATTTTAGATTTAATATCATTTAACTGCGCGAAGGCCCATGAGTTTTATGAGATTTACAACACATCTACCCGACTGCGCAGAGAAAGGGTTGCGGTATTGTGGCTTTGCGGTTGGGTAGAATGTTTAATGCATTAATGTTCGATGTTGCACTTCTTTGCTATTAACACCTTGTTTTGTTGGTGTTTAGTAAAAGAAGTTTAGCTTCACTTTACGCTCTTCGATTTGTAAGTATTTGTTCAGTATAGTAATTAGTACTACGGCAAGGCAAGGAAGAGAAGTATCGGTCGTCCGGCGGAGAGATGGGCGGACGACAACGCCATCGCGGATTGCATAACACACTATCCGTACCAATGACTTTCATTTTGATAATTCATCAACATTCATTCCGTGATTTACGTTGTTGAGCAGACAAATTTTTCAATCAATCAATCAATCAATCTTTATTTGTGAACATAGGTACATATAAAAGGTCTTAAATATACATATTATTGTAGTCGAGCTCAATGTTCTTCCAATGAAATTTTTCAAACATACAAAGCAATGGATTAGCAATATCCTTCAAGATGTTTGGGTTTGACAGTGTGTTACGTAATTAGGGTACCTACTGGATGAGGCTGGCACAGGAGCGTGGGGATTTGCACATGAAAAGGGAGGCCTGTGCCCAGCAGTGGATGAAATCGGGCTGTGGGTGATGATGATGATGATGACCTAAGGTATGCGAAGAACCAGAGAAATAATAAAGGCAATTAAAAATCATTTTTTTATTAAGTAACTGGTACTTGTTGACAGGCCTACGCTGTCCTCCCATCCCTACTGTAATTCGAAAACATTGCAAAAGCCGATTATTTTTGTCAAAAACGAAAATGCGGAACCAACGACACCGACTTCCGAAATTAAAGATATTTTTCACATTGTAGTGTTTTTTTTTTGTAAAAAAAGTATTTTTAACAAAACATGAAGTACCTCTAGCAGCCAGGAGTTTAGATTTTTGCCCGGTTGATGGCAATACTACCTCTAGAAATAGGTTTATGTTTCTATCGCAAGGGATAATAAAACACCCAATGCACTGTAAAGTTTCCTATGTGCAAATGCAATGAATTTAAACGCACATTCTAGGGTGCTCAGACAATAATATCAACTAGACTTTAATAAAAACATTATTACAATCTACCAATAACGTTTAACTATCAAGCGAATGAGGACGACTAGGGTTGCCACGCTTCCAAACTTTACAATAATAATAATTTACAAGTACCTTCACTTTTAAATAAACACGTTCACACTGTTTCGGCTAGGCATTTAATCTACGTGATATTGTGGATTTCCCCATTGAAAATGCTTATGATAATATGATTGTACAAACAAATAATAATTTAATTATCATAATGTACAAAAATCGACCGCAACTAAGGAGTTGTAGGTCGTAGGTTCAAACCCAGTCAGGTGCTTTAATTTGAGTAAATTATTAACTACTACTTTCACAACGGTGAAGGCAACCATCGTGAGAAAACCGGCATATCTTAGAACCAAAAATTCGAAGACATATGTATGTGGTATCTACCTACCCACATTGGGCCCGCGTGGTGGATTACGGCCCACTCCCTCTCACTGAGAGGAGGCCGGTGTCCCAGTAGTGGGAACATTATAGGCTATAGGGTATTTCTAAGTTTTATTTTTGGTATGTCTCTTCAAAGACGGTTTTTTTTGACAACCCTAACTTTGCTACATAAAATAAAATATTTTAATATCGTGGAACTATAAACGCTGTAGCATTTAAAACGGTAATGCAATTAGCATTCGACGTTAGTTTGAATATTTTATTACAACACTTTTGAATTATACTTGAATAATGTTTATAGTGAGTGAAACAGCTAATGTTTCAGTCTAGGTACCGTCTTAATGTACGTATCAGATTAAATCTAAGATATTAAACATTTTAAGTGCTCTAGAAGATGTCGTGTCATGATGGGTTCAATGCCCGCCATTTATTTTGCCAATTATTTTTATAAGAGTAGACAACTGTGAAGTTTCTTGACGGCTCTTCTCCATTGGAAACGACCAATTGAAGAGCTCCATTCCAATATGTACTAAGTCATTTTTTTTACTTTTCGAGATAATTGTTTGATTTTCGTCTATGGCTAGAAACGGCTTATCAGAAAAACATTTTTTTTTCCAAATCCTACTAAGTCAGCTACAATATCAATTTGAATTTGAGGTTTCATTCTCAAAACGTGCTAAGTTCCAGTCTATTTTACTCCAAAGCGTGCTTAGTCATTTTAGTACATTTCGGAACGCATTTGCATTACCATAGCACGTTTTGGTTACCCAAAGGTTGCTTGGAAGAGATTGCTACTATAGCAATAAGGCCGCCTTTTGTATCTCTACTGTATTCCTTTTGTTTCTGTTGTACAAATTTTTTTCCTCTGTGTATGAGAACAAGTAAGCATATTTAAAGAAGTAAGTTTGTAACGTTTACATTTTTAAAATATTGGTCATAGATTTAAAATTATTTGCACTTTAATATTTTCATACCAAATTATAAATTCAGATATTTTTTGATTTATGCAAAATATCATGAAAATCAAAATGTACAAACCTAGTTCTTCAGTATTTCCTCAACATATTGAAAACCTATGACAATAGGATAAGGTTTAGGGGGTGGGAAACGTCAACGCCTTTTGTATGGAGGCTTACAGGGTCACACTCCTCTTAACTTGATTACCTAGCTTATTTTGCATAATAAAAAGTAGTTTCCTTTCTAATGTTCTATTGTTTTATTCAAAAAGTACTAGGTGATTTTATTCCAAAATGTGCTAAGTTAAGACTTAGTACAGTTTGTGGAAAGACTTAACTCATTTTGGAAACAATCAGTGATTTCAAATAGCATTTTTTGAAAAAATATGTATTAAGTGCAGAGTACCTAATAATTACATTACATTCTTATTTCAATTTTTTAACAGCTGATTGTTTATTGTCAGTATCTATACACTAACTAAATAGTTATTCATATTTTCTCGTTTATCTTCTTTTTGACATTTCTGACTTAGAACTTATTGGAATGGAGCTCTTCAATTGGAATCGTGCACCTAGCTTCTGACGTTTCATTAATGCCCATGTAGGTTTATGTGAAATAAAATATTTTGAACGACACTACTTTCGTCACGCTACGCTATGATGCAAGTACTGAATAGTGAATAAGCTGACCAGTTAAGTTGTTTGTTTCTCTTGACAGAATATTTGACACGGCATTTACCTATATGGGTGATCACATCGCGTTCTTTCAAGAAGTAGCATACCTTCTCTTTTTTTGCTTGTCTCATGTTACAAAGATTAGCCAATCCAATTTGATATCAGAGCTGGCTACGTATAGGGCATCATTCAAGGCCCCGGGCGATGCGACTTGCGTCAAGCGACAAGCACGAGCGTCAGCTGTTTCGGTCCGTCGTGGTCGCTTCGCAAATCGCGTCGCGGTGACTCATGGCGTGCTCTAAAAAACTTCTTATTTGTTTTCTCCGCAGTGGCATCGCAAGAAACGTGGCGCTTGAGCGTGTAACTCGTGGTCAAAGGGTTACCAGCGGTTAAACACAGCGACACATTAACGTCAGTATACATCGACGGTCATGCTCCGCGGGGACTCTGCTATCTGCTACACGCCTCCCTGATTAACTACATGTATGCGTAGTTATTCCGATCCCTCGGCGTCGCGGGATGTATTCCGATAGATTGCCGTCTCTTGTGTTAACGAGTTGCTGACGATTGGTTTAATTATTTGGCGTTTAGGGTTGAATTAGCAGTTACTAGCAGTTGTTATGTTGACCCCTGAATTTGACTGTACAGAATTTTCAATTGTAGATTCACTATTTAAAACGCGATTTCTAATATTTCACTGTCCACTAGATAAGTATGAAATCTATCCTATTTAAATCTTTCTTTTCAGTGTACTCTGCAGGTTTATGATATTTTTATCATCCAAAACCACTTCCTATTTTTTTCCTCTCTTCTTTTGCTGACAACATCAGAAGAACCTTTTTTTGGCGTTTTGATAAAACTGGTGGCATTTTTACCGAAAATAAATAAAACACGTGCGCTCATTGAATTCGTTCGATTACATCTAGCACGATGGATGCGCAGACGATAGTGTGTAGGTATGCTGCGTCCACCACCACCGTGGCCATGGGCGGACGCACAGCTGGGATGTATCGTGAATAAAGGCGCTTTAGATACTCGTGACACATTAATAATATGCATGGTACCTACAAGATGTTTATCTAAATTCCTATTTCCTCTACAATATTATCAGCGGTAACTCTCCCACCCACCTCAATGGTGTGCCGTAGTTGAGTAAAAACAAACATCGATTTATCTAAAACAATTTCCTCAAACAAACAAACGAACAAACTCGCTTCACCTTTAAAAAGCTCGTGTAAACTTAGTAGTACACCGTAACTACACATGCGTGTGCAGTAAGTACAACAAAGTACGCTAGTTGTACCAGCCAGCTGCCCGCTCGCTAACTCTTGATAAATTCGTTAACCAATTGTTTGGGTGGCACCGTGCGCCGTTTGTTAACCGGCGTTAGATTGAGCGGGTTCGTCTTGGTTTAACATTCATGATCAATGATCAGTGAAAGTTAGAACCTATATCGATCCCGTCAGACTAATGTTAATGGATTTATTGATCGATTTTAATCAGGACATACGGACATAGCGTCTTAACAAAAATTGCTTTGGTAAATTTCGTAGGTGCAATCACCAATCCTACGTCAAACTGGAGAGGCATGAAGGCTCGTCTAAAAATAAGTGATTTCAATATGACGTGCAAATGTCAGCCGTTCCCTATTGAATTCGTCCAGTTTGTATTTCCAAGATATTTGACTACACTTAAAAGATCTCTGTGTATTTACTTACTTTCGCACTGTCTCCCAGAGGAGTTGGATGTATAAAAGTATCATAGCACGCTCGGGAATACTTACCTACCTACCGTCACAAGTACCTAGGTAAGTATGTAAAAGTTCAAACATTTTTGTCAAAGCTTTTTGAGCTGGCTTAGCGCCAGTGTCAGGTAACTTACAAGATCTGTACATGTGTTTTAGGTAGCTGTGATTATCATGTCAGCAAAGATACATAAAAAAAGATTTTTTTTTCATAATACAATATGACGAGTTCTTTACAAAAAATTACACCAACAACCACATTTTAGTCACACTTTGTTTGCATTACTAATGTCAAGATTTTAAATAAAAGCTTAAATAATGGAAGGTGCTTTCATACAAAAAACATATGCACATCCTGCCTTTTTCATTACTCTAATGAGAGCCACTGAGTTTTGACAGCCCTTTCACATACGAAAACACATTCTTTGAATATTTCATTTTTAGGTTAGTCTTAAGAACTCCTCCTCTATAAAGACACGTTTTGAGACTTAAGTCTTGGAAACACGAATAAGACTAGGCTCTGTAAAATAAATGATTTTATTATTATGTCTTTTTGGCTCCTTTGAGACTAATGTTAAGAGCTATGATTACGCTCTTGACTTTGCTCTTTAGTAAATTCGAAGAAGATTAATAAATTGTGTTGAGGGTGTCTGAGTACACACCTACACTCTTCTACAGCGATTTGAATGGAAAACAATTAAATCACGTTATAGTCCAAGATCCCAGGGCCGCCAGACCATACTTATTTTCTCAGAAATGAAATGTATGGGATGAAGTAGTGTTAATATGCGCATTGAGTGTATGCATACCTGCTAGCTTGGTCAGACGGCCAATTCACAGGTCCCAGGTGCGAAAGGCAGGTAAAAACAGCACTCACTATTCTTAAATTCTCAGAGCTGATTCTTACATATGTTTTAGAGAATATTGTTAAAAATTAGTAATTAATACTGCCGGACACTTTCCGTCGGCACTAACTTTTACCGGACGCTTCAAAGTTCCCAAAAAAATAATGTACCTAACTTAACTTATAATCTCAATCTTGATTTTTATATATAATACTCAGGGAACTATTTCAATATTTTTTGTAAGCAGCCAGACCAATCTGAAGGGCCAAACATCCCCCCGGACACACGGAAGTGTCCCTATGCGTATGAGCGCGAACGTGACATGATAATATGAATACCAGCATTGGATGGATGATGAGTTATCAAACTTCGATGATGATGATGATGATGATGATGATAATGGAGACAAAAAAAAAATCACAAATTACATTATAATAAATAATAAATACCTAATTAATAATTTAATAAATAATTATGAAATTTGTTTTTATAAATTTCCTTGTTTTTTTTTTTGCTTATTATGAGACGCCAATAAATAACTATTTTATTAGATTGATTGCTGTTGAAAATCATAAATTTCCTGAACATATACAATAAAAAACATTATTTATAAATCAACAACGGTTTGTTCGTAATTTTCATTACGAGTTCAAATGTATTCATATTATCATGTCACGTTCGCGCTCATACGCATAGGGACACTTCCGTGTGTACGGGGGGATGTTTGGCCCTTCAGATTGGTCTGGCTGCTTACAAAAAATATTGAAATAGTTCCCTGAGTATTATATATAAAAATCAAGATTGAGATTATAAGTTAAGTTAGGTACATTATTTTTTTGGGAACTTTGAAGCGTCCGGTAAAAGTTAGTGCCGACGGAAAGTGTCCGGCAGTATTAATTACTAATTTTTAACAATATTCTCTAAAACATATGTAAGAATCAGCTCTGAGAATTTAAGAATAGTGAGTGCTGTTTTTACCTGCCTTTCGCACCTGGGACCTATGAATTGGCCGTCTGACCAAGCTAGCAGGTATGCATACACTCAATGCGCATATTAACACTACTTCATCCCATACATTTCATTTCTGAGAAAATAAGTATGGTCTGGCGGCCCTGGGATCTTGGACTATTAGATAAGTGTTTACCTAAATGTATTTTAATGAAGTTCATTATCAGCATATAACACTCCAAAAGATAAGCAAAATTCTTTTCTATTGATGTACCGAACTGATACTCCTCCGAAATATACTCTTAAGTGTTTGCTTCTGGTTGCTTTTGATAATGCTAAATGGTTTATCGTTTTATTTCCTCCTTTTCCTCTTATGGCACTTAAACAATACACCGAAACCAAGAGAATGTTTTTTTTAATTAAACCTGGTTTTGTATTATTTTAAGAGCGTTTACGACGTCCCTTGTTTTTCGAAATGAATGAACCGATTTTAATGAAACTTCATACACATAAGCAGGATACAAAGGTCTAAAAAGTTACTTAAGAATATTTCCGAAATATCTTATTTAAAAAAAGATAGCTGGAAATCTCTGTTTCTATGGAAAATTTAAAATCGGTCTAATTTGGCTGTAACACTATTTTTCGAAAATGTTCTTCAGTAACTTTAATGCTCTTAATCACATTATAAAAAAACACACATTCAATCAGTAAACAAACGTTACCGTGTCGGTGCAACTGGTCCGTAGTTTTTAGTGAAGCTCGAGGAAGTTCTCGCTCCGCCTAACTCGCTTACTATGAATTACTTACATACTCCGCGCCCGACAACGACTTCGCCAAAACAGCTTTTAGTGTTATTCGGTTTTAGTTCGCTAAATGATGTTCCGAAGTACCTGCTTTGTTTTGTCGGCCACCAAAGTTTAACGTATAGGCATAATATTTTATGAATTTCTTCTCACGGAAAATGCAGTATGATCTATGGAATTCAGTTTTGATTGAACCTTTCAAGAACAAGGAAGCTGTAGCATTCTTGCAGAAGAAGTTCAATGAATCAGTGAAGAACATTGGGTCACTGACAATAAATAAAAATACATTAACGTATTTCAAACTTTGTATTTAAGAGAGAGCCAAGATAAGCCAGAGAGAAAGAATAATCGATATGCAAAAGGTTTTTGGGATCTTGGCTTCCAAGAACTTAAAAACCTTTTGCCTATCGATTGCGATGCTTCCAAGAACCTAAACATAATTATGCATGCTTAACGGACCGCTACACTCGTTTGTTTGGTACTCTGTCCAGTTATGGTAGGCATCTCAACCATCACGCTAGCGTTATCTAAGTCCACTCAGCGGTGCCACCAATAGGTACTTACAGCTTCTTTAAAACAAAGACAAATTGAACCTGAGAAAACCTTAGCAAAAAAGTCTCCCATAATCAGTCTATAAGGTTCCACTGCTGGAACTTAGACCTCCTTTCTTCGAGAGAGCCCAGTGCGGGTTGTTAGATGTCACATGTCTTCGAATTTTTGGTTCTAGGACATACTGGTTTCCTTGTGATGTTTTCCTTCACCGTTTTGAGAGCCGCGGCGATGAAATTATTTACACAAAGTAAAGCGCCTGTCTGGGTTCGAACCCATGCCCTAAATAAAAAAAAACATGCTTCGTGTAAACCTCTCGCTATAACTGACTGCTCCCCTCTTTAAAATTTAGGCTAAAAATCTTTAGGCTTTAAATCATAACGCTAGCGTAACCTCAGCCTTACTCAAATATACCACCCATAAAGTAAACTTACCTCTTTTTTAAAACAAAGATAAATTTAGGCTGAGAAAAAACTAGACACGAAAAAAAGAGTCCCATTACAAACAAATTCTCTATAAGCGACGTTCCGAAATCGAAAAAAAGCCTGACTTAACATTCCGCGATGCCTGACGAATAGTTGCACTTAGCGGCGTGACTCCACCCCATATGATATAGGAGACAATTTGTGTATTGAATGGAGGTATCAGTCAGCCACGGTACACTGGGTGGCCTGATCGATGCGTGGCCGGCGCGTTTACGATACGGTGCGGTGCGAAGCGATGCGTTGCGTACTGATGCGGAGGGTAGCGGGAAATGACGATCATGTGCGAGCTTTATTATTGTAAGTGTTTCTGTTTTTAATTTATTATTTATATTAGATATTCATATTTTTGTTTAGTCGTACTAATACGCAGAGTTTTGGGTTGTCCATTTTTGTGAACAGGATAACTTATTTCATTCTGATGATTCTGCTGAATATACTTCAAAACCTGATTGATGTCAGCCTGGTAATTTACTCACTCATTTCTTGAAATCCTTTATACCTAAATAGCCATCCATACCATAGCACCTTATATGATATTATTATTTAAATGTAAGCACTTTGTATCTCATTTTAAGTGAACTATTATTTAAGCTCTTATGAGGAATAAATTCTCTTTAAAACTAAATAGCAGAAACGAGCGGTACGCAAGAAAAATATCACATTTATAAGAATTTGAGCTATCCTTTGAAATAACTTAGTTCCATAATATATAATATATAACGTACTAGCAGTGCCCCGCGGTGTCACCCGCATAAGTGACGATCCCGTAGGAATACCGGGATAAAAACTATCCTATGTTCTTTCTAGAGACTCAAACTATCTCTATACCAAATTTCGTCTAAATCGGTTCTGCGGTTTAAGCGTGAAGAGGTAACAGACAGACACACTTTCGTATTTATAATATTAATAGTTTGGATTACTTCTTAGAATAATAATTCAGTTACTTAAAACACTTCAAAATCTGTGTGTACCTACTTCCTATACGTTCTGGGAAAACAGGCGTTATGAAAATTAAGTTTCGATAAACTGATTGAAAAGAACATAATTATTTTGTCATATGGAAATGTAATTTCCATTTTCCGACATAAGTACCGACTCCTTAACATCTATAGGTACTATTATGATACCCGTAATATATCCTTGATCCTTGTACCGTATAAGCCGAGGACAGAACAGCGAAGGGGCGTGGCTCGAGGTGATGTAGCTTCGTGTAGCCACTACTTTAGGGGCCAATTACGATCTCAAACACGGCCAAATGTGCAACGGAGAACATCTTGAACGTCTTCAAACATGCACGGGGAGATCCTGAAGAGATTTAGTGTGAGTTTGATGACGTGGCTATTCTAGAGGGGAGGTACAGGATTATGCTGACGTTTGAGTTACGTTTTAGTGGTTGTAAAGTCTTGAGCATTTTGTAAAATGGTTTTAAACTTTGGTGAAGTGAAGACATGTGTCGATTGTTAGAATAGTTTAAAAATTAAGAGCGTTCTTCCCGCGCGGGCTGGCAACGTCGCATGTTTAGTGGTATTTCGTGATTATTTTATTGAATTTAAACCAATGTACTATTTTTTTAAAGATATGTAAATTTTTAGGAGTAAATACCAAAATAACTAAAAAAATCATACAAACTTAAAATTACCAGCCGAACACATCCGAATGTAGCGCGGTGTCGGTTACGGTAATAGTGCCCAACGCGCCTAAAGAGGATTTCACTTTAAAAATTGAGCATTTGACGGTGTCCTACGATTGTACAGAGCCATAAACATCTTCACTGAATGTAGATCTTAAATAGTTACAACGACCACTCTTGTTAATTTAATTCACTTTACGTAATCATCGCCCTTCCTTACTCTAGAAACAAGCCAGCTACAATACCCAATAACAGTTTAATCAATTAACATTAAAACAAGGCGCACAATGCTTCAGCCGGGGTCCGAACTGGATACCCAACTATTCCCCTGGGCCCATCAATCTACTGGCGGAATGTCCGCGCCGTCATAACTACAGAATCTACAGACTATTTGATTAATTTCAAAGCTACAGAAAGTTTGAGATTGTTGTGTAGTGAGAGCTAAGCGATATGACTGCACTAATATAGGAATTTCCGCTTCTTCTACAACATCTCCCTCATAGTCGGACTAATATCGGTAAGTTATCACACATTTGCCGCAAGCTCTCTCTTGCCAACTCCATTCGTGGTGAAATAGATATCTTTGCTGGTTCTGTAGCCTCATTTAGGACTAAACTTAGAGTCTTAATTGTATAATTTATTTTTATCTTTTTTATATTTAATTGATCTTTCCCAAAACTTTTTCAGTATCTATGAAAAAAATCACATTTTGTAAGTTTTGTTTATTTTTGTTTCATAAATAGGTACTAATTGTTTTACTTAAATTATGCACGCTAGATTAACATCTAGTAGATGTCAATCAGAAATATTGTGTTGTGTTGTAACTGTTGCAATGTTTTTGTGATTATACATCTTTTTGTGAATTATGTTAATTTTTTTTTATTGAGCTTCATCCTTAAGGCGACTACATGACCTAAAGCGCGATCACTGTCGGACTGCATAGAAAAGAAAGAGAAGCGCGATGACACAACGCTGGTAATTTATTGCAAAATATGAAGGATTATCTATTTACAAAAAATCTATTGTTTGGACTAAAAAATTGAAATCCTAGTTTTTTAGTATGTTGCTTGTAGAATAATCTAACAAAAAAACATAATGATTGTATGTATATTAGTATGGTTTTTATTGTAAAAAGAAAGTTTTTAGAGGTATCTTCATGATTTTTTCTATCATATCAAATTAGTTGTATTATGTTTTCAACACACTATCTACCTAGCATATATCCTGAAAACATTCACATATTTTTCTGATTTTGTTTACTGTAGTCGATCATATACTTTTATTGTCTCTAAAACTTAAGTTTTTTTGTGTTTAGGTCCTGTAAGCCCCTTAATATCTTAGAAGTGAGCTGCAAAATCCCGCATTTGCACAATGCCAGTGACTTTGCGTGCGAATGATACTAGGCTTTTTAAATCGGTTAATACAGGTTAGGGCACTCACCCGCACACCAACTGCGTAACATTCTTTCCATTCTTTCAACCCATTGCTTCATGTTTAATGTTATCGAATTGTCAAAATGCAATAGCTAGTGTACTATTTAAGTTTTAATTTGGATGTTGCTGCTGTCTTCGTGTAGCTTGTTTGATTAAGCTAAGTCAAAAGCAGAGTGACGATTCGATTGAATTTGTCAATTTGTTTTGTGCGAAAATTAATTTGTCGTTAAATTCAACAAACGAATTCTTTAAATTATGAACATGGACTTCCACCTCTCTTTCATTGAACTATAATATGTCACTAACCATTCAATTTCAATACATAACCAAGGCGTCGCCCACCTTGTTTTATGGTACATCCCTTACCCCAAACTGACTCCGTGGTATTGTTTTCCTAAAGTTGATTTATCATTTTGTAGTCGTTAGCAAGCCGGCGTGGACATTTGATCCGTTGCTATTCATTTATTAACTAGCTCCTACTTATTAATCACTTTTGAGAAATTAACAAGTTGCTTACCGCATCGCTTTGTTTATCAAAGGCGATCATTTCGGCTCGGTAGGTATTGTGGTGGTAAAATTAAGTGCTTAGAGAGAAAGGGTATTAAGGAAAATGGTCTAACCGTAAATACAATAATTATTTTCAGCTGTATTATTTGACTACTCGACAGCATTGCTGATAACGATAAGGATCAAAATTGAATACTGCAAAGCTATTGTATTTGCGGTGACGTACATTAAAACAAAGACATAATATTATTTATTTAACAATATATTAAATCTGTTTGAAAAAAAATAGCGTTGTAAAGTCATTTCGGTGATCAATATTTATGCAATTTAATAAATGGTCACACCCACCTCATAGCTGGTGTAATAATTTTTCACCTCATTCACGGCGGGTTAAAATAACCGGTTTTTAGTTTTGTTAATTTCAGGTAAAATGATGAGCATAGAGACCCCTTTATATATTTTTCTGTACTTTTTTTATTTTGCTACTAAGTGGCTGCGTGGGGGATGAAAACGATCGCCTTGAGCTGCGCTTGGCTCTGTATAGAAACAGGTCAACTAAAACCATGAAGATATGAAAAGGGCTCGCACCATTACCCTCATTTTTATTAGCTATTGGCTTTGCAAGACTTACACCAAACAAAACGCAATTATATTAAATGATAGAAAATGGTCTTAAAAGTTACAGAAAGACAAAGAAAACATATTTCTTTAAGTCTGGAAGTAACATACAAGAGCATCCATTAAAAAACAATGCGGAAGTATTCGTCACATTCGCGCACATCAGCTATCACTCAGCGACATGGTGTAATGTTATAAAGTTAAAAGGGGATAGCACTCAAATGAACAATTACAGACCCGTAACATTGATACCGATATTCTCTAAAATTTTTGAAAAAGCGTTTTATAATAGATTAACAAACTTCATTGAAAAGCACAAGATTATTAAGGATGAACAAAATGGGTTTCGTAAAAATAGAAGTACATCTTTAGCGGCTTTTCAATTTAATAAAAGAAATAACAAACTGTAGTGACAAGAAAATACCTGTTACAGTTTTATTCATGGATATGAGTAAAGCGTTTGACCATGTCTCTCATGAACGATTATTGGAAAAGATTTCCAGATATGGAATCAGAGGAACGGCATATAACTGACTGTCGTCTTCTTTGTCCGATAGAGTACAATCAGTGGAAGTGACGAAGTATAATGACCAAACCAAAACGTTAGAATCACTTCAATCTTCGTTTATGTTTAATAGATATAGCGTGCCACAGGGCAGTATTTTAGGGCCGCCAATATTTTTGCTTTACATAAATGATTTCCCAGAAGTTATAAATCATAAATGTGTACTATTTGCCGACGATACTAAAATTATAATCAAAGGAAAAGATAAGAGTTCTTACGAACAAGAAAGACATATTGCTCTTCAAAGAACTATAGAGTGGCTAGATGCTAATAATTTAAAAATTAACATTAGTTAAACAAAGTTTATGCAACGACCACAACGACCCCACTAGCTCTTAGACACTTTTTGCATTCAAAAAAAGTGACTTTTGAATTGTCAAAACTGTACTATGAAGAAGAACGGGAAAGGAACTACATGAATACATTTTTAAATTACGATATTAATTACATTATTCTCAATGCTTTTGTGAGACC
The DNA here is from genome assembly GCA_927399505.1 of Luperina testacea. Classification (NCBI taxonomy): domain Eukaryota; kingdom Metazoa; phylum Arthropoda; class Insecta; order Lepidoptera; family Noctuidae; genus Luperina; species Luperina testacea. Next base: position 1,815,812 of record OV656762.1, on the reverse strand, counting down.
AATGTAAAAAAACCGGTCAAGAGCGAGTCCGACCCGCGCACCGAGGGTTCCGTACAAATTTGTAGGTATGTAAATAGTTTATCACGGGTTTTTTTTAATGCAACAACAAATTTACGGTTTTCGGATTTATCCCTTTATTTATGCTACATGACCTCGCTTATTACCAAATTTCATGATTCTAGGTCAACAGGAGTACCCTATACATTTTGATTCCCTTGAGAGTGTCGAAATATACGTTTTTTGCGGCATAAGCGGCCGTATCTTTTTTTTTACGTTAACTTAGAAGTTTTATTTTTTCACAGCTTCATGGAACCGCAGATCTGAGTACATAGTTTTAATTTCATCTGGATACTTCCACGCGTTCCCAATATAAAGGGTCTTGACAGACAGATGGACGGTCAGACAACAAAGTGATCTTATAAGGGTTCCGTTTCTTCCTTTTGAGGTACGGAACCCTAAAAAGGCAATTCAAAATATAATGATTAAAGATAAGCTCTGAAAGTTAAGAGATGACCAGTCTCAACGTACGGCGCTCGTTCACGAACACGACGCGTGGACCAGCATCCTAATTGCGAATCACACTCCCAATCACACTCTGAATCATTTTGAACGATATTGCTAATTCATTGCTTTCTATGTTCGAAAATTTTGTCTGCTCAACAACGTAAATAACGCAATGAATGTTGTTGAACTGTCAAAATTAAAGCCATTCCTACTGTTAGTGTGTCACGCAATTAAATAACTAAACGTATTTTTTTTTACTTTCAATTACCCCGCAGCACCACTTGCCCAACAGCACTACTAGGTAGGTACTCGTGCAGTCTCGTTATCTTTCATTGTTTCCCACTTACTTATTTTGGGAGTTATCTCACCATCGCCGCGAACCTCAACAAAACAGACTTTAATAGTAAACCACGAAAACCGATAAACAATCTGAATAAATGACTCAACAAATAATAATTTCTAAACTATTAAAACGAAAGTCACACCACAGTAAACAATATTGAAACTTTCGAATAATGTTTTGTTACCATCAAAAGGTTTTTGAGGGCCCAGAATAAATAATAATAGCTCTCAGGTAAATGTTCAAAGTTGAACAATAGCCGCAAATGTTGGAATACTGTCTAAAATGGAGTTGTATTGGAATTATAAAGAGCGACCGCAACAGGCGAGCGAAATGAATGAACTAATTTAAATAACTTTGAGTTACGTCAATGTCACCTGTAAAGTTACTGTAGAGCTTTGTATGGAAAGGTATGATAGTATCTGATAAGGTTTGATCTCCACATTGGTTTGGGTCGGCATGATTCGACACAGCCGGGCGACAAAATCGAATATCTATTTTGCCGTCCGGCTGCACCGAACTCAAACTTAAAGCATTTACAGGCACTTTTGAACTGTCATGGAGCCGGTCAGTCAAAAAATATGAAGCTAGTTGCCCATTCTAAAGCAAAGTAAATACCTATGGAGAATAACAAGCAAGAAACCCTATAATACTCTTTAGAATTATATTGTTACAAAAATATTCATTACATCATTAATATTGAATTTGTAATTATATGTGAGAACGATGTAAAAAAAAGTTACGTACACGTTAAAAGCGTCCAGAGTACAGCAAATCAGAACAAAAAAAACAATTACAAAATAAAATATTAAAAATAAACCGTGGCTCAGCTTAGAGATGACCAGTCCCAACTGACGGCGCGCGGCGCCCGTTCACAAATATGACGCATGGATCACCGAATCGTGCCGACCCGAACAAATGTGTATTCCGTCTTACTGTTTATTTAAATAGGTATGATAAATGGGTACTTGTTAGAAAAATCAATAATTATTTTGAACTGGATGATAAAATATAATTATAATGTATCTTGCTTATCGTCACTTAAAAGCAACTTTTCACAAATTATATCGCTGATCCAAAGAAAGAGCAGAAGAATACTTACTACATGTTTGCAATACACGGAAAAGCTTCATTGAGAGCGGTTCTGCACTACATCCGACCCGAATCCAAAAAATGCCGGTCCGAAGTGACCGTAGTCCTATTTATATGAGGGGTGGCGCCCTAGATCCCAACTCTATCCGTCCGAATTTAAACCATTCCCAATTCGGATTGAAATAGGATCTTTAATTCAGATTCGTATCGGACGTAGTGCGAAACCGCTTTTAAGCTTATTAGTACTGCACCATCGTCATTTCAAAATCAGGAAATGACTTCAAAATACTTCTTCTTCTACTTCTCAATCGACTGCCTCATTGGTCTAATTGACAACCTCGTTGGTCTCCCAAAAACTACTGCTGAGAATAAGATCCCGGATTCAAATCCCGGCTCGGGCAGTGTTATTGGGTTTTTCCATCTGGAATTTCTCAGTAACAGCACGGAATGTGGATTTGTACCCGTTTGATGGCAATAGGCTCGCCCCTATTAAATGGGACGTAAACATAAGAACTATAGGTTCATAATAATCTGCCTTACCCTTCAGAAAATACAGGCGTTATGCTCTTGTATTCTTAATCAAAAAGGATCGTCAGCATATTCAACCAACCGCGAAAATACTTCAGCAATCGAACCCTCATCATCACAAACCTTCCTGAACTATGATCCGGAATTCTGAGCCTTATCAATAGCAGCGCTGTTTAAATATCCCATCAATATAATACAGCAGTATATGGGCAAGTGTCTAAATTGAATATTTATACAGGCCCCGCGCCCAAATGGAAATATACCACAGGTGTTGCTATATTGTTTAGGGAATATTGAATTCTGAAAGTTATTTTACATCTAGAATTAGATGGGCACCCTGTTACAGTTGCCGAATGTATAATATCTGAATAATGTAATAGGAAGCGATTCGCACTGGGGTTGCGTTAGTTTTTTTACGCTGCGCTGTTTTTGATGAATATTTATAAGCAACTGGAGGGATTTTTACGCTGAATGAAATGAAAACGCCACTGCTGAGAGAGTTTCTAATGATTATTTTGACATAATTCGATTTAACACTTTCTTCGACGTAATAACAATAAAACTTCTATTGTGTTTCATTCAGTGTCCTTCAATGTGTTAATAATGAAGCAGCATCGCTACTCACGTACCGAGGGTTCCGTACCATGATATGTTTTTAAATTTTAATCGGCGAGGCCTATATTCATCGGAGAATTTTAAAACTGCGCGCTGCGGTGTAAAATATTTCAGTTTTAAGTCAGTGCCATCTCTTGACCGATAGTGGAACTAATGTGACTTTTGTTGATGATTTCTGAAAAAGTGTGCTATTTAGAGACATCGTTTTATTTTTCCTGTAATTTTTACATAAATTTCTATCGCACAGAAGAATTTCAGATTTTTCTCTATGCAAACTTCTGAGATAAGGGGGGAACGGTATTTTTTTTTACATTTTTCATCAAAAGTCGAAAATTATGGAGCCAAACAAAAATTAAATAATGTTTGAGAATGCGCAAACTGTGCTCTTTCATATGATACCCCACATGCTCTAGTAACCCTACTTCGATTTTTTAAAACACCCTTTCAGTCCCTGTTGCAAAAAAAAAATATATATAAAAATATTTCTTTATTTCTTATTTGTAAAATAGTTGGGAAAACGTCATCTAAAACTATTCCAAATTTCAAGTTGATAGCATTAGTAGTTCTTGAGATATCCAGCTGTGACAGACGGACAGACAGACAGACTGAGTGGCACCATAAGGGTTCATTTTTACCATTTTGGTACGGAACCCTAATTACGAGATTTGCCCCTCTATTCTTGGTTACCGGCTTCCCTGAAGTGCAATCATAACAGTTGGCATGTGAACCACCACTTTTACGAGTCAGCAGTATTAAACTCCAGACGATAAAACATAAAAATATGAATGTACAGACGCCAGCACATCAAGCTACCCGAAACTGACAAATTTTCCCAATCAACTTTGAACTTGATGTGCTGGCGTCTGTACCTACGAATATTAGTGTCCCGCTCCTGCTTCGCACTGGTGCAATCTAATATTGTTTTTTTTTATTGTCGTTTTTGTGTGAATTTTGTGTGCTTTACTTAACCTGGGTCAAATAAACTTATTTTCTTTCTTTCTTTCTTATTATGACGACATGTCAAAACATCAAGATTTCTTTATTAATTAAAACTTAAATATTAATATATTATACACTGAAACCTTCCGGTATTAAATCTAAATGATTCTATGAACAACAGAAAAATAAACATAACCTACATCAAAACATGAAAGCAGCGGACACTAAAAAAATATTATATTTAAAATCTTTACGATCATGATAAAACAAAAAAGCAATAGAGTCGACTTTTAAGCAGCTCCAAAGTGTTAGTAAAAGGTACCTTCGTTTCTCGCAAATTAATTAACTTAGATAGTTTGGAAAAAAAGGGTTGGCATTAAGGAGACGGACAGAACTCTTGCAACTGAGCCCCAGCTGACAATGATTTATTATATGTTGTGTGCTGAGAGAAAAATGTTAGAATTACCACTAACGTTGATGAAACTCTCCGATGTGTTTTAAACGATGGAGAAACATTCGTTATGGAAGTAAGTGCAAAAAAACATGGAAAGGGTTCATCCAAATAATGTTTCCGCCATTTATTGTTTAATAATAATATAACATAATTACAATATTATATTATAACATTGTATAAAAAATGTAGTTTTGTATAGTGATAGTTTTATATATTATTTTATAAATGTTTTTTTTTTATATTTTGCATCAATTAGCCCATTCTTCTCCATACAAAACTATCTTTTGGAAGGGCCTTTTGATGTTCAAATGTGCATGGCTATGGCGACTCCACCGTTACTGTTTTAAAATTTTTCACATTATTTTGTATAAGTACATTCATTTTCATATATAATTATGTGTGAAGACGATGCACCTAGAATAAAATGTATGTATGTATCTATACATAAAGAAAAACTATCTCATTACATCATCATTCATCATCACTTTTTCATGAAAGCGATAACTAAGTGACTTTCCCACCAGCAGTAGGTGTTTAGGTGACCGGTAACCATCGGGGAAAGGGTTGTTATTTTAATAGCGCTTAAGAAGTTTTGATTAATGTCCTCCCAGGATCTTAAGTACCGGCTGCTGTGATCAATCATCCGCATTCTGCTTATCTTAATAGTTTTACGTGTTTTTTTCACGCTCTCAATGTCTTAGGAGAAATTATGGCGTTGAAAACCAAGCATGTCAATTGTAGTATGGCAGTAATTTCAACTATGAATCAAAAGAGGTTTGGGTCTTGAGTTTTTGAATAGTTATCACTCAATAATTGTTTTTCTGTTCGATTGGAATAAAGTTGTAAGTACTTTTAAATCCGATAAACTTTCATGGCACTGTTAATACTAATAAATCGTACTAAATATTTCATAGGTTCACCAGAGGCTAATTCTCGTACTTAAAAAACTTTCAAAATCAACTCCCAAAACCGATTGTACATACTTGTGCAAGACTCTGTGTATCTTGCAATCTTCAGTAATCCAATACAACACGTTTGATACGGATGGAACGGTAAAACATAGGAGAGATTGCTTTCAAACGATATCCGATGGATGCATCTGGTTTGCGAGGGTTATTCCTTCGCTTTTGTTGTGGAAATTGGAATTGAATATTTTGTTTAGGTTAGATATCTTATACGCCGTCTGTTTCTGGTTGAGAAAGGGGGGACAAAAATTATTTGTAGGTATTTTTAGTTATAACTAGTTTTTACTCGCAGTTTCGCCTGCTTGGATGTCGGAAATTATTCCACAGAAACGCACTAACGGAATTAAAAGTATCCTATATTATGTTATACCAGGCTGTAAACTATCTGTGAGCTAAATTTCATCCAAATCCGTTCAGCCCAGACAAACGGACAAAAATTCTAAAAACTATATTGTCGGCATCAGACATTCAGAAATGTCCAATGTACAGTTTTGACTTCGTTGCTATTTTATTATATTTATACATAGTTTTGACAATATAAGTTCCTATTCATCAAGCAGCATAATATAACGCAAAAAAATCTTTCTTTCCTAGCTCTAAAAGAAAAACTCATAACTCAAATGATTTACACGATAGAATTATCTGCAACGTTCCGTAGCTCACAAAGCTATACAATGACTGTCATGTTAGTTTGTCTGGAGTTCAGTGAGATGAGCGTTTGAATAGTTTGTCTAAAAATAGTTGTTCTTTAGCTAATGTCAGATTCTTCAGAAAATCAGATTGTCGTTTTATATCAAAGTAAAAAAAATAAATACTGGATAAATGACAAGTTCAATAAACTTTTTTCCATTTTATTTTTTCGAGATCCGTATTTATAAACGCACCCACGACTTCCAAGAAATCCCATCGTAGGACAACACTTGTTTTTATATATTATCTTTATCAAACCTACGCTACACATTCGACTGAATTGAATACAGTGTTATTGTGTATCAAGATTACTGGGGCCGATGAAGCGTAGCTGGGAGTATATTCAATGTATCAAGATTGAAGCGAGGCGTATACTGATATGAATTTCTGCAATTTAGTTACATGCTCACTGTGTTCAAGGCGATTTGTATATCTCGGCCTTAGCCTCCTTTTGTGGGAATAGGAACAGTGGAATCAAGATTAAGGCTGCCTTTCCACCAGAGATGAGCGAGGATGCGTAGCGAGGGGTGTGTGTAAAACTAACCAATACCAACACTTAGGTATTTAGTTCAAGCTATAAAAATTAAGCGATGTTATTGGTTGGTTTCACACACATCCCTCGTTACGCATTCTCGCTCATCTCTGGTGGAAAGGCAGCCTTAGTCTGGCTTACACATGTAATCTGAATGTTTATGTAACTGAAGCTTTTGATAGACCATTGTCGACAGTATTTTATATAAATTATTCCAATTTTTTATATTACAGTTTTATTTAAATATAACTTCATTTTAGAAAAAGGCATTTATATTCACAGACGATTGCATTAATCTACAATCAACTTTTACTTAAATTCGATAAGGTAGCTAAAAAAGGTGATCCCAACATAATACTTCAAAATCAGCATCAATTAGATTGGCCCCAACATTGGCGGTACTTCAACTTTCAATATCTAAGCCTCTGTATACCTGTGGCTGTATCTAGGGGCCTCTGTAAATCTAAAGATAAGGCACGACCCTAAGTGGCCCGGCGGCCAGTGACAACACTTCAGCCTGTGGACGTTCAGGATGTACCTAGCTAGGGGTTCGGCAAGCGGTGAGATTATGTGGATGTGGTAACGAGGATGCAATATCTTTGATGTGTTCTAAGTTCTACGAGATAAATAAACCTTATAGAATTTCAACATAAGTAAATCTCGCGACTAGCTTTTATAACATTAAGAGCTGATTTTTCCAACGTCAGATAACTTTACCGGAGAAATAATTTTCAATATATGACAGTTCACTTCAGCTCACTGAGAGGAGGCCTGTGTCCCAGCAGTGGGAACATTATAGGCTGATGATGATGATGATATGACAGTTCTTCCGTACAAAAACTGTCAGACGTCAATTTTATTCCACGAATAAAAATTATAGATCGATTGAAAAATAAACCCTAAATTGTGTAATGTAATAAATATATGGATTTGATTAAATTTAAATTTTATTTTCTTCTTTTTAGAGCTGTTAAATAAAAGCTTATTTTTATAAATATGTTTTTACTATTAATGGTTATGCCTATTATAAGTTTTAAAATGTATATTATTTTATACAATTGTTAACGAAACGTAGGAGCGTGGATCTCGCAACACAAGAAATCCGAGTGTGAGGTCTTGGAATTCAATACACTTGAATGTAAACTTAGGGAAATCAATTTATATTCATTTTTTTTCTTAATTAAAAACAAGTTAATTCTACCAGCACCTAGACTACAAATGTACAATTTTTTTTTGTATAGAATACCGAAGCATACAAATCCATACTAATATTATAAATTCGAAAGTAACTCTGTTTGTCTGTCTGTCTGTATGTTACCTTTTCACGCTTAAACCACTGAACGGATTTCGACACATTTTGGCAGAGAGATAGATTGCATCCCGGGGAAGGGCATAGGATAGTTTTTATCTCGATATTCCTACGAGATCAACACTTATGCAGGTGAAACCGCGGGGCGCTGCTGGTATATAATAAATTACCTGAAAACATACGGTCCACGAAAACAACGTGCGTATTTAAAGCTAGGTAAAAGGCATTAATTACCCTTAAAAAAAAATACTACAATATTCAAGAATTTATAGAAGATAAAATGTTAAAATAGAGTTCAAATATATATATGTGTGTTAATTATAATATATTTTTTTTATGTTTATAGATAGATAGGTATAAGTTTAATTAATATAATATTTTAACTGTGAAAGTCCCTAATCGACGTGATATTAGATAACAATATTATTAGTTTTAAGTAATCTTGCTACGCGCTAACTGGGTCATGTACTCACTAGTTTAAGCCTAGCGTGTAACTATGGTTGAGTACATTGTGCATTAAATAAATAAATAAAAGACGTTACTGATTGTGCCAAGCTCGTAGCTAATTTCTAGGTCACAAAAGTCGAAAACAAACCGACCCGTGACAGATCACTTCTTAATGTTTATTTCATTTAATTATCCATGGCCACAAAGTAAAATAGATATTATTTAATTATGTTTCTGGCGTTACTTTGCCTCTAAAAAAGATTTCGTGCGAAACACAAAAATATTAATAATAATGAAATTCCTGTTTCGACCGGATCGTACGAAAATCAGCGGCCGAAACGCCTAATAAGCCAAATCAATGTAGATTGTAGCGACCCTAGACCTAATATCGTAACTATTATCAGGTACATACTTATAGGTATTTGGAATGAACTGTGTTGCTCAGGAGGCCAATTCCCGTAACAAAAACCTTCAAAATCTAGTCACAATCTCATCTCAGCGACAATCAATATCTAAAACTTGTCAAATATTTAGGGAAATTAGAGATATTTTCGACAGATTGAGACAAATCAAATTGTGAACGTTCTTAAAATTACGAGGACTGCCGCTCGGATATAGTCCAATAAACTAGGAATGATTTAAACGACTGCTACGCTGTCGTAGCAGCGCTACGCCTGTGCTACGCAAGCGCTACGCTGCTACGCGCGTTTAGAGATTTACAGAAGATTATTCGTCTCGTTCTGCTTTTCAAATGTATTTTTTTGTTAGTCGATCGATTAACTTATTTTATGGAATAATTGACTATACAAATTAGTTTAAATAAATTATTGTTAATAAAAACGAATATAGTTTTATCCCATCTACTATTATAAAAAATCATACTGGGTTAACTTTATAACGCTGATTTTCATAGTACCATATCCATTACCTCGTAGCCTATCGTGCTCGAATGCCAAAGTGATCGCAGACATCAGATATAGGTTCGATCCCTGACGATGCATCGGGGAAGCACTTTATACGTCCACCTTGAGGCTCGAGGCAAACCCCACTTTATTGCCTACCATCCATTGAACACCATTTCTAAGGATGCTCTGAAAGGACTGCTGGCCCACATGTGTTGAACTTCATGTTCGATTTGACTGCAGGCGGTTGGACATAAAAGGGGTATTATTTGGCTGTCAAAGTAGAAACACAGTTAGGCTTATTGTACACGGCACGGTTTCTTTGCGGTACGGCGTATAAACTGCGCTGTAGAAAAACGAGTGTGTTAATAAACTTCCATAGTGATCCATACAACACTGACGACCGTGCCTACATACGACGGATAAACCGTTGATTTTCACGGCAAGAAAAACCTGTGTGTACATTATCAAATTCACTCGAAAGTCACTTGCGCACTTGTAAGCTACTTTTTGCATAGGCAATATAATGTATTACATTACTGCCATGGTGCATAATTTTCATTATAATATTTTACATTATAATAGTTAATTTTCGATTAATTAGTTCTCATTTATTTCAATGTTTTCAATTAACTAGCAACGTCACCTTTTATTGTATTATTTAGACATCGTGAAGTTAGTGGAAGTGCCAGAATATTGGCCAGCTCACGGCCAGCTACAGTCTAATTTGTATGTTGAGTGCAACATCTCCTTACTGCGGAGTTTGAAGAGTTTTCTTTCAAAAAGGAAGCGGGGAAATGTTGTCTTGTTATTGTTAAGAGTTGCAGACCAGCGCGGGAAACGACTGGACTCGAAGTGTTTAAAGTTTTACAAGACTGGTATAGCAACATCAGGTAATTTCATTGCATGATGTTGAAGTGATGTGTTACGATGGTTAAGTTAATGAAAAATACCTCCTTGCCTCAATCGGCTACAATGGGGACTTACTTACTTAATAATTAGAAAGAGGCAAGACAGGGTTTATTTGACAGCAGCAACAGAATAGCAGTAGTTTATTTCTTTATGCTAATAAGTACCTACAAACTACTATCATATACGCCTGTCAAACAAACAAGATCACATCATCAGCCTATGTCTGCCTTTTCCCAACTATGTTAGGGTTGGTTTCCAGTCTAACCGAATGCTGCTGAGTATTTTACATGGAGCGACTGCCTATCTGACCTCCACGACCCTGTTACTGGGTAATACGAAACTCCATAGCAAGACTGGTTGTCAGACTTTTGCCTGTCAAAGAAGATAATAACCATAATATTTTGTCTGCCTGCTTAAGGTCTATTCTGAAATAAACCCTTTATCAGACCAAACTGCCGCTTATCAAATAGTTTTAAGTGAGCATGCGAGGTGTATACCCGCGGAAGTTTGTACGCCAAAAAAAATCCGTATTTTGTTATCTAGAGGAAGAAATTGAGTTGGCGTATTAAGTCAAGCAGTATTCTGTTTACTGCAAACGGATAAAATACGAACAATAAGACGCTTGACGAAAAGATTAACATTTTAATTGCATTACAGTCCCTTTTGTTCTAAACGGCCTAAAAGGTTTATTTCCTGTTTAAGTTCATGGTAAATAATGTTTATTTGTTTAATGTTATTAATTTTGAGTCCTGTCTTGAGTGAGATTCTGGTACTCATTGGTATCATTCTTTAGAATACACCTAGTTTTATTTTCAGTCATTTAGATCCCTTGATAGCAGGATATAGGGTGACAGCATGAAAGCATTATGGCCGGTATTATGACGTGCGCACAATTAGTACGGACATCTTCCTTGGTATACGGCATACGGCTCAATATGGACAGGCAGGCATAAAAATTAGTTAGTTGACCAAAAAAAAGGGTGCGATTGACTTTTTTGTCAACATCACATAATATTAGCAGTCATTTTGTTCTAGCAAATTAAAAATCAGAGTTTAACAGATATGACAACTCTGACTAACATGATCATGAATTTACTCGTATATCCTTGTTTAGTGAAACTGTTCACATTACTTTAATAACACAGTTTTGTGACAACCAATAACTGCCCTCATAATTTCATTTTCTCACCACGTATTAAACAACTGAACAAGAACGTTCCAACCGCCCGTATACAAAAACCAGATACAGTAAAGAAACTTTATGCTAAACCGAATGCACTCGCCGTCGCCGGCAAACGCCTAGAGTACGCCGTGACTTGAATACTGAATCACCAACAAATGCATACCTACTGTCATATTGCAACACTATCCCACCGCAAAAACTCATTCCATATTCACACCTCGCAACACTGCAGCATCCATTGCTGGCTAAGTTACATTCCTTGAACATAATATCTGTACAAAACCAGAAATGGAAAACAATCACCTCGATGTTCTCGCTGAATACACGTTTCGTAGACTCGTTGTGAAGGATTGGATCCCATTTCGAATTCCAAGCCCGTAATGGGCGTAAACAAAGAGATTATTACGAGCAGATGCAATTAACATCAAAAAGATACAATGAAAGAAGGCGAGCTTTAAAAGTTTTATGAGAAAATACCGCTATAAAAACGGAGCAGGCGAAATTAGCGAGGAAATGTAAGTACTTATAGAATTTCAAGATTGTGGGCGAGGAATGTTAGAAAAAATACCTACTCTCATTTGATCTAAATTAACTTGAGCATCTCTTTTACTAATTTATAATGGCGGGATAAAAAACTACAATTTTTATAAGTCAGCGTTTTAAAGGTCGTGTTAAAAAACTATTTTCAACTTATTAATTTGTACACGTGTTGTAAAGGGAATATATCATCAGTATTGTATTGTTACATCTATGATAATAAATATCAATGACAGCTAAAAAGGTCTTTATAAAATAAAACCGAATTGCAACAACAATAAATTTATTATCATAGAAAATATTTTTCACTCTTATACAACATTTATCTACTATAAAAAGTCCACATAAACGACTGTCTGAGCAACGATCTACTATCAGGGGATTACCCGTTTTATAATGATTTATGGTTATCCATTGAGATGAAATAATAATATAGAAAAATTGTGCTCTCGCTGTGTTGCTAACGCGGGACATTTATTATTACAGAGGTTTTAATGACACGAAATAAGATCATGAAATAGCAATGGTTTACAAGACCCTTTAAAAACAGAAAAATATAAATTTAATATTTATTTTTTGGACAAGACAACGTGTGAGCTTTGTATAAAATAAATAAAAAATGAAACTATAAATTTACTCCGAGACCTATCATTTTCTAATTCGAAATCGTATCAGAATTAATTTCCAAATAAGTACCAATCAAATCGAATTGGATTTAAACTCGAATATGTATGGAGTATGTTCCTGAGTAACTTACCACAGTCGTTGCAAATACTTAGTGTTACATTAACATTATAAACCAAAAAACTCCAATATCTTCATCAGCAACACAGCATCTTCAAATACAATTTAACAGTAGGAGAGCAGCTCGCTGAGACTACAGGCCTTGTCACAGCACTCGTTGACGACGAACCTCTTGCTTCTTGACGGTAGAGATATGCCCCTGGCCTTGTGAGGAGCAATCCAAGGCCAGTCGAAATGGCCTTCCTGCTCCTTGTAGTATGGTGACAGGATTGCATCTGGAAGAAGATTTTGACTTTAAGCTTTGAAATATCTTTTGGCCCCTGAATGACATTGATAGGATGGCACTGTTGGTACACATCTGTAGTAAGCATTTGTGAAATTGTCACTGGACACAAAATTTGTATTGGCAAAACATTGGCGGTGTTAGTTCCGATTTTGGTCACGCGGCCAAATAAAGTTGTAGCGTTGTTGTAAAAAGACTAGGGATGATGACATGGCCTGCCGGTGTCTTACTTTGTTTGAATAACAACTGCAAACACCAATCCTCTTTCCATACATTATTATTGCATAGTTCATTTTTACTCGCGTAGTTATTACGCACGGCGACATGTCAAGCAATTTTTGAAGTGAAAACTTCTTTAGCGGCGCTGTGTATGTACTTTTTTGGAATGGGTAAAAACTTCTAAATTCGCGTCAGGTCACGTGACCCTGATCGAAAATTCGTAAGACGTAAAACGTCAGACGTCTCGCCCACAGCCTCGATTCTAACTAGGCATGGGTAATATCGCTTTTACACTATATCAAATCGTATCTATGTATCGGTTTAGAATATCGGATATCGTATCTATATATTTCAATATCTATTTGGCTGAATCAGTGTGGAACTCGGAATCGAAATTGGTACTGTGATATTTAGGTTTCGGTTTTGTTCGATTCATTACATCATTGTATTTTATTTGTTACTGTATATTCGAAATCAGTGAATGTATTGTTGATAATATGGCACTCTGAAATGAAACTAGTACAGCCGTTTCGGTTTTCTAGATTTATATTTTTATCAATTATTTAAATAGGTCAAGTATCTATTCATCAGTCATGAGTGAAGCTAATAACTGAAGACTGACGAAAACAGCAAAGTGCAATCAAGGTCAAGGGTCACGTAAAGTGATTTTAAAACAATTTTTGATGTGAAACATCTATAGCCGCACGTAAAACAAATTTCTGGCGTGGCGACGCATGCCGTGGCGACGCGTCACCACGCTTTATGATGGTGTAAGTATATATACAGTCACAGTCTTGTGTACTGTGTGGCGACGCGTCGCCATGCGCAATGTTTCACATCTGCCAGGCGTCCCGTGACGGCTCACTTTTTTTGTTGAGAATGCCATAGGTACGATTTAAAACCCTTTGACGTTTATTGATGGTTACCTGTTTACAAGTGTTTACAAAATAATGTATTCGGTATTAAACTCTATGCTCCTGTATATAATGTTTAAAATTAGTATTAGACGTTAGCTTAACGCGCTTTCTCGCTCGTTCATCTCTAGCTACATCACTCCCGCCTGCGCGCATCGCAAGGATACGGTACCTACAACCGTATAACTACTACTGTACCGGAATCAGTTTGAACCGAATATCATAGATCATGTGATACGATATCGTTATAGTGTCTCGTTCTAGGTACGCGGATACCTGAAATATAGATACAGTACTGTCCGATATATAGGTATTGGATATTGTACCGATATATAGATATTGTATCTATATACGATTTGTATCGCCCACTCCTAATTCTAACTGTCAAATCAAAAAGCTCTAAATATTCGGGCGTAGACTGACAAAAATAATAAACTGTACTTAATTTTTTAAATATTTCTATTCTTTTACTACACAATTGAAGCTACATTTATTAGAAGAAGCTAAGAAAAGTGATAATTTGAAGAAAGCTCGACAGGCGAAACAAATACGAAAGTTTAAAACAATATTCCGTGATACAGATTTTATCCATATTTACAGGCTTTCTGAGGATTTAATTAATATATTGGAAGATGACTTAAGTCCATATATGCGTCCGCGACTTCGTTCCAGTGGTTTAACCAAGAGGCTAAAGGTTTGTTTACATCTAGGTTTCTTGAGATATGATGGGTATACCTCACCACACACCAACAAAAGCCTATTGAATTCCTGATGTTTCAGATATTATGCACACTATCATTTTTGGCTAATGGAAGTTACCAAAAAATCATTGGGAAGAATGTAGACACATACATATCTCAGTCTTCTGCCTCTAGGGCAATCCACGAAGTTATTATTTACAATACAATGATAACTTAAACACAAGTCAAGATTGCACTTAATTCTAGCTTCATTCATTGATTTCAGGTGACTCAGGATATCCTCAAAGGCCTTATTTAATGACTCCCTTTAGTAATTCAGAAACTGAGACTCCAGAGCCATTACAACAATTTGCACAGCAGTGCAAGAAACAGTGTAGAGGACTATTGGAATCCTGAAAGGACGGTTCAGATGTTTATTAGTACATAGGGTATTGTACTATGATCCTATAAAAGTGGGAGAAATTGTGATGGCTTCCTGTGTTTTAAACAACATATGTAATAGAGCCGGGCTACCAGCTCCTATGATGATGAGACCAATGTGACTTAGATGAAGAATCTAGGTTACTTGGAATCCTGACACATCAGGCTCCAACACATGATGACTTAGAGAGTAGGCTGATAAGTAGGCGAGATTTAGTTAATCAATTATGGCGAGCATGTTGTATCTACAATTTATGCGTTCCTTTACAGATGTGGTTAACGTGTTTAGATAGAATATACTCACCATTATTGATTAGATACAATAAATAGGTATTTAAATTATTAATAAAAATATTATTATAATCAACAATTGTCATAACATTTAAGGTGTATTTAAAGTGTGGTGTTTAAGGTGTATATGATTAGTATAATATCAATAGCCTATAATAATATGTGCCTATTTATACCTTAGTCCCTATTTGTACTATATTTTTAAATGGGTAAGAGTGTATACAGGGGTATGAGAAATTAAACAGATAACTGCATTATTTTCTTTTTTATTTACTATTAAAAACAATCAATCAAATCAAAAATCATTTATTCAAAATGACTTTTGATATTCAGTTAGAAAAACTTGATTCTATACAATAGTAGGTATGCAAAGTAATTAACATTACAAGAAACAGGACATTTAATTAAATAATTTAGTATATACAATGAAAACTACCCAAGCAAAACAAAATTAAATAAGTACCTACCTAAATAAAAGCCTGCAGGCATAAAGAGCATGCCCGCTAACAAACATTGACATTTACTACAAAAAAACAGTTCTTATACTTAAACTTCTTAACATCCATCTTAAATAAACTTAAAATTATCTAAACATAGTAGTAGATCCATGTTTCGGAGATTCAACTTCCTCGACTGATGGATGCTCATAAATCCTGCAGTGCCTGGGTCTGCCTTGACCATGACTCACTTATTTCCTTAAAAGTCGAACATCCTCTGCTGGTTGTCAATAAGAAGTCTCTCATTTTCCAAACACCTCTCTTTAATGGCGACAAAACATTCAGTCAGGCTCGCCATTTGGATTGCCTTTGAGAAGGTGGTGAGTGCTGGATCAGACGGCGGTGTGCCGTTCGATGCCTACGAGATGCTATGAACATAAAAATGCAACAAATTACTATACAGAGGTAAAACAAATATGTAAGTATCATCAACATCACATCACTCTCCCTCTAAAGGAATAGATATTACAATGTAGTATACATATTAGATGTAGTCTATATCTTGATTCTATTAGATGTAGCCTATATCTTGATCTTGATTGAATAAGGGCTGCTGTTGAAAAAACCTACAGAAAATCCCAACAAATTGGCCCAACCCGGGAATCAAAAGTGAGACCACTACTATGTAGTGCTTTTTACACTAAACCAATAATTAACCAAATTATAATTAAGTTAACCTTACATGAAGATGCAATTGGGGCATTACTCCTATGATGACGCATTGCAAGACTGCAAGTGGTGATCTAGCCTCAAACTGTAATACAAAAAAAAGTTATCTAAATATCCATTATAAAGTTAAAACATATTATTGTAAGACTTTTATTTAAAACTTCACCTTTTGTTCTGTATTAGGCTGGTTTTCCATTGGCACATTGTCCCTATACAAAGATGGGCCTGGTTGTATGTCCGTTCGCCCTGCAAATATAACATTACATTATTATATTTTATTAGAATTAACTTACTGGTATTGAAGGTGTGGACTGTTCGGTCTGGAGCATGCCTCTAGTAGATTGTTCTACAGGCAGTAATTGGTCAGTAGGTCGTCTTAGGGGTTGCTTAGGACTCTACAAAATTAAATATGAAAATTATAATTTCCAAGTACCTATACAGTTTTCATATTATGTAATGAAAGTATAGCACTTCTTGGCATGCTAAAACACACAATGTTACGTTACAACAATAAAGTTATACGTACATATTATAGTAAAACAATAGCTAATCAAGTAATTTACTTAAATTTTATTAATATCTCGTGTATCATACAATACTCGTGGATGAGACAATAGTAATTATAGCCATATACTATCAGTGAAAAAATCATAATACTCACATTTCATTAGGTAGTTGTATTTATCCTCTTAGTCACAGAACTACCTATGTTAAAAGCACTCGCTGATACAAATAATCAAGGCTTGAACAAGAATCAAGCACCCAAAAGTTTAAAAACTACAAATTCAAGTGATTTTGTTAGCGTCGCGTCATCGGTTGTTATTGTTATGTCATGTTGACTTTTAATTCATCGTCGCGTCGCGTTGCACGAATAGAGCAAAGGAATCGTCATTCAGCCTTAAAATGTAATAAGAAATATGAAATAAGCTCTTTTAAATATGATATTGGTTATAGTTTAACTGTATTCCTTATAATACTTAAAGATAGACCTTTAATATATATTTTAAACCTATAAAACTCTCAGTCGAGATTGATCGATTATAATTTATAGAATTTGTGTCAAGCCCTACGTTCGTCTGAGAAACAGCGACGGGAGGTTACAGCCTTGGGTTCGACGACGAGCACAACCACGTTAGTGAATACGGTTTGAATCAGCGCTGTACGCTCGGTCGATCTCAAGGCTGTCTCGTCGACGAGCTCGTCGCAGCTTACAGCCATGAAATTGTCTTTTAGAGAATAGCACTGCTGAAGTCTATCCTGTGTGCTTATTTGTAAATCTGAATAAATTCCTTTCACGAGAAGAATAAACCAGTCACTTTGTTCAAGTTTTCACTTCTGTCGGCACTACCGGAGTGCCAGTGTTTTTTTTTTTAATTTTAATTTTTATGATTGAAATTTTTCTGTATATTGTATTATGTTTTCAATTAAGTTTGTTAAACTGAAACTGTATGTACACTATTTGCATGCCCATTGGACGGTAAAATGTGGAAACTTGGTTATAAGTATGAAACATCTAGGTATGCATCTTTTACACATGTTTGCAAAGTGAAACTATGATTTGATTTGATTTGATCAAGCTATGCATTTCCAGTATTAGCTGACTTTTCATTGTACAAAAAGCCTATACAATGTGAAGTCAGCTAAAAACGGAAACGCTTAAAGCTACTAATGCTTAATGGTGGAAGGCTAATATATGGAAGCTCGTTCTGAATTTATCATTTGGGCTACAGACAGAATTAATTGAGGTTGGCAAAAACATACACAGAAAACAATTGCTCATCCTAACAAAGAACCCGCTCCGGTACAGTCAAACTTTTAAGTTAATTCCTCCTTTAACTACAACACTTCCAACTACCTTCCACTTCTTCCTGAATCTGCATTATAATTACTCTTGCTCAATGCATTCAATAGAAAATTCTCACTATACTATGGAGATACATTCAGATTGCATTAAATACTGACGGATCGGTAGACCGCTTGTAATAAATCGTTCGCTTCACTCGACTTTTACAAATTGCAGCAGAAGATAAGCAGCTGGTACACTATAAAATAGCTTTCTTTTATTGTGAGCAGCGCTCCGGCTGAGACCTGAGAGGATATTGTAATAATCTTCATATTGATTGTAGTTGTAAAACATTTCTGCATTGTAGAATCGGATTGGATGGAACGGGATTACCGTCACATACGTTTTTTTTTTTTTATTTTGGCCTTTGCAATGCAATACCCGTGGCGTCGTAAGTGCGTCACCATCCCAGATGTGACTGAAATGTCGTGTATTAGCATTGTTTACGTATATGACTATTAGCACCTATAATAATAGTCAGAAGCGTAGCGTGCCTTGGCGGGGCCCCGTATAAAAATTTGTTTGGGGGCCCTTAGGAAGGGTAAAGATTTCTCACAAAAGAAAAAAAAATGTTTGCATAAATTAAAAGAAATATTTATTCATCATAATTATCTATGTCATTTTTTCCAAAATTTTTACAAACAATTCAAATTAAATACGGGGCCCCCGTGGCCCGGGGGCCCCGTATAATTGATACGGCAGATACGGCGGTAGCTACGCCCCTGATAATAGTCCTCCATATCGTATTTCAGCCGTGGCGGCCAATCTCAACGGAACCCAGCCTTCGGCGCATACAGGATGAAATTAAATTAGCTAGCCAAACTTCACATTTGTGATTTGGTGATGAGTATCAATAATTATCTAAACAAGATAAAACATACTTCAAGCAACTGCACTACATGCGTCGTTTCGCAAGCTAATTTATTTTGACCTTGTTTGAGAATAATAGAGAAACCCAACTTACTATACATAGATCCGGAATCCAACCGCTTGTTCTCCGAGCCGCCTTCTTCAAAACACAAGAACGCCAGTGCTCTAGCGAGCGACCGGCCGCAGTAGACCTGGGGGTTCGCGTCCTGGTAGGACACCTGCCCACCCCCGATGTGCGCAGAACATAGCGTGATGGTGCACAAAGCAACCATGAGGATGGACTGTTGAGGATTCATCTGGAACAATTGAATTTACTTGGAATTAGTGAAGAAACTACATACTTAAATCAGGGGTTCGTGGCTAAAAGAAAAGCCCCATCTGCGTTAGGCTATCCATTAAGGCTCCTACAAACAAGCGCGACACGCGATATAATCGCGCGCGACACAAAGACACCGCTCGTTGCGCGACTTGCGGTGCCTTTATGTCTCGCACGATTTTATCGCGTGTCGCGACTGTTTGAAGGAGCCTTTACGTACGTCGAGACCCCTCCGTACCTCGGAAAGCTAACGTACTTTACTAGCAACTAGCCGTTGGTCCCGGCTGTCATTCGTGGATCTTTGATTGTCGTTACGGGTAGTCAGAAGCCCAAAAGTAGTCTTAGACAACTAGTCTTACCAAGGGGTATCCTGTTACCCTGTAACTGGGTTGTGGAGAGCAGATAGGCAGTCGCTCCATTAAACTACTGGTATTCAGCTGAATCTGGTTAGACTGGAAGCCGACCCCAACCTAGTTGGGAAAAGGCTAGGCAGATTGATCTTTAGCAAAGAAGCTATCTATTTACGTCGTATTATTTTCAAAATGAGACTGACTACCTCGCTGGTATATAAAGGCTCCTGCAAACAGGCTCGACGCGCGACACGAATCGCGCGCGACACGAATCGCGCGCGACACAAAGGCACCGCTCGTTGCGCGACTTGCAGTGCCTTTGTGTCGCGCGCGATTTTATTGCGTGTCGCGCCTGTTTGAAGGAGCCTTAAGTGTTCGCAAGCACTACTTATGAGAGCGCATAAACCCAGAAAAAAAATAATTTTCATCCGCGCCCCCTTACCTTCTCCTCTCATCAAACACGACGAAAACATAACACAATCCCTTCCCGCCTGCAGAAACTTTTCGCCCGGCGTACGAGTATATCTAGATATTTGAGCATAAGCAAAATAATCAGATGAAACGGCCCTATTCAATGTACTCAGGTATGGTCGCTGTGTTCAAGTAGGTATTTCAATATTATTGTATGTCCGTGAATCTGTTACCGATGCGGGTGGGTGAGCGCTTGAGGTCTTTTCCATTGGGTTTTTCTATCTTCAGATAGCAGACTGGATTTAAACGCCCCCTATCGCATGCGACTGTTACTTTGTATTTTGCGAAATAATTATGGATGTGCTATAGATACCTACATCTCTACCTGCCCTTCGGAGAAACACAGTATTTATGTTACTATGTTTATAAATTATACACAGAAGTTTTCCCGGAATGGAGGTTCCTGGAAACTATCTCTTTCAAATTCCTGAAAGAAGATTATTTTCCTCTTGACGACTCAATTCATAGGAAATCGAGCCAGTAAATTGTTACTTCCATATCTGTTAACATCCATATCCTATTAGATTTTTCTCTGAAACGTATTGATTCAAGTACATAGTAAACACTGTAGCTAAAATATTAATTTCGCTTAAATAAATCTCTACAATAACTGAACAGCTTTAAATTTTATTAAGTACACAGAATTCGAATAATTTTCGGCGATACATGCTGGCTGTGTTACCACAATAAGTTGTACGGGGCATCAAACGCAATAAATTCACATTGATATATAAAATGTATCCGAGCAGCCAACTGGCAAAGTAAATGTACAAGATTAAAACGAAATATTCGGAACTGGAAACGATGCCCAACGGCTATTAGCAAATAAAGTTATAAAGAGCTTAGTTTTCATTACCCACGTACACTCTTGTTGTAACATACCTCTCTTATTCGAGGTTCGAGATTTCAAACACTAATCTAGGTACAAGGTCCTCACATGGTCCGGAGAGTGCGTACTATTATGGACGCTATAACAACAGATAATAAAAATAAAATAAAAGAATCGTTTCTATCGGCGTTTTTTTTATAAAATATGTATTTTTTATAAAATATGTAGTGTTAAAATATTGTACGGTGGTACGGAACCCTTCGTGTGCGAGTTCCACTCGCACTTGGCCGCTTTTTACACATGATCTTTAATCTTTATTACATAACGAGTACCTAGTATAAAACTAAATCGCTCCCGCTTTCTGTAAGCTTAGATCTTTTAAACGACGCAACGGATTTTAATTCAGTTTTCAGCAATAGATAGAGTGATTCAAAAGGAAGGTTTTTAAATGTATCATATTATAGTAGAGAAAAGCCGAGAAATTCAAAGATTTATAATGTTATGGTAACAAATATATTTTTGTACGCTTACATTGCAAACGCTGGCTGATCCTTACGAGATAGATAAAATTAATGTACTAGGAAATTGTATACCTTAAAAAGATCGATAAAAAAGTCCGCGATGGTATATGTTTATCTCCTAAGGATAACCCACAGTAACCATTTTTATCTTTTAGATATTATAAAAAAATTATGGGTCATTTACCAACCTATTTTATACAATACAAAATTATTCCTTATCCAATTAAATACATTAGATACGTTGTGCATTTCATGTAGATCAAAATTGTCTTGTACGAGCATATCATTGAAATTAATATCTTAGAAGATATCAGAGATTTAAAAAGCGGGGGCAGAGCGGCTGGCGGAGCGGTACGAAGTTCGCCGGGTCAGCTAGTATTTAATAAAATAATAAACCTCATAAATCATTTTATAAATCTGGTCATCACACATACCCAAGAAATTTACTGCCTAAGTAATTCAGGAAACCACAACAAAACTTCAAATTGTATTAATTTGAAGTAATAATAAGTTGCTTAATTATGTTTATAATGGAGAGAGGCACTGAAATTCCTCTGCGAAATAATACCCCTAAAGTAAAATCAAATAAACACTATTACACCCAGTTAAAATAAATATAAAAATAATATCACATTATCACTATCCACATTCCAAATCAATTTAGTACATAATTGATAAATGATTTTATTTCTGTAAGTAGGCTTGTACATCTAAATGATAAATGATTTTATTTTCTATAAGTAGGTTTGTACAAACACTTTTACACGTCAATCATATTTTTAAAACTAGATGAGGTCAGCGTTTCCTATCTGACTGTTCTGAGAAGAAAGGCCGAAACAAACTCAGAGGTCACAGTCTCTTTTAAAGTCCAGACATAATCTTGGTCAGATCATGTGAGTGAGGACCATGTAGATTGGTGTTTAAAATGGCCTTTTGAGGAAAGAACCTCACAGATTGAGTGGATGTGGATCTGTCCAGTCAGTGCATGCATTTGTCAGTAATCGTGCAGCTCAACTCAGAACTTAAGAGAAAATGCGGTCGGAGAGACTTTTAAAATAGCCTAAGTAAAAAGTCATAATTCGAGGTTTGGCTCTCGCCCATTTCCTCCTCCAATATTGGACCAATTTAAAAGATATTTCATAAAATGGTTATGAAGGATCTATACTGTGTTCCTGTTTTTCTTTTTCATTATTAGTTGTCAAATCTGTACACTAGGCCTGTGTTGACAGCGGTAATTTTGAGCATTTTTTGAGGTTTCTAGTGCTTATAAAAATAATGTATCATCACACAGGAAAACATAGGGACATACAAATAGTTAATATTTATTATTCTGTAAAAAAAAACATTGCTTTATGGTTATTAACCATGGCGTTTCTATGGAGAATCATCTCCTCTTAAGGAGCTCAACGATTCGATAAACAGTACCAAAGAAATGACATTTGGGTAGGCCACATAAATTATTCAAACTGCCAAAAAAAAAATTAAAGAAAACAATTTACCTTTAAAACACCTTAGTTTCTCAGCACGCACCTTGCTCGAATGTGGAAGCCTGACGAAAAGTTCCGGTTTTATACCCCTGTAACATATGCCCTCGATAATAATTAATATTCCAACATGTCAATACCACAACAGTGGTTAATGAAATTCGATGGGTGACCTTGTATTTGGGAAAGGTGTTGGGGTGGCTCCATTTTTCACCTTTGTAAAGCGGTCATGTAGATCGAAAGGGCTAACAAAAAAACTAGTAAAGAATCGCTACATTCACTGGTGTAAAACTTCGCGTATGTTTTTTACCATGAAAATGAGTTAGGTATAGCTCTCTGAACAGACACAAAAACAGAGACACAAAAAACAGAAAGACAGATAAATCTGTAATTAAACTTGGAACCACTAAAATAATCTAGGTGCATTTTTTTCCTTGTCTTTAATTATTATCTACGCCTATTTGCAATTAACAACCACTGTCTGTAACAATAATTTCTAACAACCCACGCGATCAATCAAACACTATTTATCTACAAACTTGCCATCTTGCCCAAACAGGGAGATATGAACATTAGTCACAGCAAGGAGTCTATCTATCACAGAAGTGCCTACACATCATCGGCTCGATATCTAAAGACGCATTGCCTCTGACTCGAAGGTGCTTAGAGTGGAACTGTCATCGCCAAATGACCCTATATCAAAGTATCCATTAAGCCTTCTCAGGATTTAGATCCGTTCACATTTAGATCGAGAACTCCAGACAGTTTTCACGACGGCAGAACATTTATTAATGGATCGGAAGATCAGCAAAATTGGTTTAAATTTTTTCTTAATCCAACTAATAAAGACAAAAATGAGATGAGGAACAAGACTTCTCCCAGGAGATGCGTCGTTAATAACGTAAAGTGTAGTATGGCTGTAGTATAGTTCAAAGAGTGTGGCACATAGCAACAGCGACGTCTCCACATTTCCCAAATAGTCTGTCTGGAAAAAGTAATAAACTAGAGCATCCATATTCAATCGGATTGTCTAAATAAATGTAGCAAATTCATCAGGTGTCCTGAAGCCTTAATGCTCCAATTTAACTATGGCGTCGCACTGGCGCGAATTCCAATCTGGGGCGCACTTAAGCCGTCAAATAAGATGAAACCAAGTGGAACATTGGATGTGACGTCCCCCGCAACACAACGTTTGCTGTCGTACACTTCATTTGTTAAAAGTCTATTCTGCTCCGCTGAACGATTTAATGGAGATCAGTGAGTATGACGTATTTGAAATGTAAACAAAATTGTTATACAAACTTCCGCTTTTAGCTCCATTGAACGACAAACGGGCGCGCTTTGAAGTTTCCAACAGCTTAATTGTTAGTGGTAATTGCTGTCCTTATATTAATAAGTAAGTCGTATGATGTAAGCCAACAAGCGCAGCGGTAAGTTTTGATCTCGCAGTTTGGTTAGTATTCGTGCACTACTGTATCATCCGTGAAGGTAGGTAGGTGCTGTAAGGCTACATACGCACTGACAAGTGGATTGCTTAGCGCCTAGAGCCTAGCGAGCCACCTTGCAAGAAGCGAAATGAAACGCACGCTCTAGAATTTTAGGTTTAAGGTAGCCTTAAGGTTGTCTGCAAAAAGGAACCTTATATCATTCAGGCCGGTAGAAAAATAACTCTGGTTGCATTCGAGCACTCAAACGTATTAAGAATTATTTTTCAAAGATGGAATATTCGGCGATTGTTTCCAAGAAACAACAGTTATAATAATGTATAGGTACGTATGAAAGGTGTGTATGGCTTTATACACACACACTTTTTTCTTGCCGCGAAAAACTAAGGTTTATTCGCCATGTGTAGGCATGGTCGTCAGTTTTGTATGGATCCATAAAGAGGCTTCTTGGCAGACACGTTTTTTCTACAGCGTTGTTTATACGCCGTGTGTAGATACGGTTCGTCGGTGTTGTATGGATCATTAAGGAAACTTGTTGACAGACACATTTTTTCTACGGCGCAGTTTATACGCCGAACCGTAAAGAAACCGTGCCGTGTACAAAGGGCCTAAGTGAGTGCGTCTTCTTGAAATAATATTGCTTCTTGTTTACGTATGTAGCGCCTGCCCCATGTAGGATCAGTGGAGACGTGTGTGGACAGTAGCAGCCCTAGGGCGGTGCGAGCGGTGCGACGGCACCGGGCACCGTCATGGGACAGGTGCTGAAATCAACCGAAATGCGACCACCGCTTGGTGGTCGCATTTCGGTTGAATTCAGCGCCGCGACGATTAGCTTTATAGTAAGTTATAAAGTTACTATCATCGTTGACTGGTACCTGGTGGATTGACCACCATGCACCAGTCATTGATAATAGTAACTTACTATAAAACCGATCGTCTACAAGCAACTGCATTATATAATAATAAATGGTACCCACATAGAGGGGCGCCACGTTAAGATTTTGCACCACCTAAAAAAAATCTAAGGCCGCCGCTGTCTGTAATGATCAAAGTTCACTTTATCATTAGATACAGACATTGCGAGGAATGTGCAGCGCACGGCGCTCATAGCATGATTCGCAATGTGTGGACGTTCATATTCGTGATGAGGCATGCGCTTCCACATTGCGGTCGCAATGTCTGTCCGCCTTTAAACAATCATATTTTAACTCCCAGCGACATCTATGATAGCATAGAGAACTCTAAAATCCCTGTAAGTACGCCGTATTTTTTTCAGCGATTGTTCGTCCTTTCGTTTAAAAGGTATGTAGATACAGACCCCTCAAGTATTTAAAACGGTTCCTTCCTCGTGGTCAAACTTAATGGTCAAACTGATTTGACCACGAGGAATTCTAAAACATTTTACTGCATTTAAAACATTCAATTTTTTACGACTATCCTAAAGAATACCTGCTCTCAAAAAGAGCACAGCTTGACGGGGATTCGAACCAAGCAACGCAACGCCCAATGTGGCCATTCCATAGCAGCAGTTTTGACTAACAAGCCCAGCTTGTTGCGATAATGATGAATTTAGTATTTTTATCTCACGAGGCGACGCGGTCTTTACTTGTGGCAACAAGGTATACAATCACGCTGTGAATGACTGCGTGAAGACGAGTCGAATTGGGAAATAATCGATTGTACCGAATTAGTTTGTGCGCGATAATGATGTCCCGTTTTACGCTACAACTTCAAACATTTTTATAACTTTTTCAATTGTGTTAGTCAGTCTGAAATCAACTTCATTACTATTGAAATAAAGTTGATATTTATTTAACTTGAAATAACATAAATTTCCAACATGAATAGACCTTAGGCATGTAAACTAAGGTCTTTTCCTGTTGGCAATTTATTGATGTTATTTGACCATTGTAAACAGTCACCCTAGTGTGTTACCATATCATGTATTCAATAAAAAATAATATTCACAGCATGTAACCTTTTAATAATATTTAATAGTATGGTAACTCTTTTATAGCATCATAGTCATATTTTTTATGCTTGCAACTCTAAAATGTCGGCACAAACGTCAAACAAAGCGTGTGTTTTCTTGTAAAACAAACCACATAATTTTTGTGAATTTCATTCAAAATAACTATTGACAATGTCTCGTGACCACAGAAAAGACCCTAGATTTTACAGCAGAGATAGTAATTGGGAGAGGGAGAGGGACCGCGATCGCGACCGCGAGCGTGAACGTGAACGTGAAAGAGACAGAGACCGCGACCGCGATCGAGATCGTAATGATTATAGAAACCGGCCACTTCGTAAGCGAAGCCGTACGCCTCCTCGGAGGGATGACAACGACAAGAGGAGCCGGTCACCACGGAAGAATGATAAAGACCTCCTTGACGAGAACATTTTGAGTGAGATATCCAAGTTGCCAGAGCCAAGTGAGCTATGGGACAACCAACAGTTTCAGGAGGCCGTAGGGTTTCCTACACAGCCGCCCCCTGGCTTTGTGCCGCAAGAGGTACTTATAACACTGATGTTTAAAGTTATGTTGTAGTAATATTTAAAAGGCTAGCTAGCTTGGACAGTAATGTATCAATTTACTTAGATTCTGGGTTATCCAGTTACAAATAGGTCTTATGTATTGTTTTAACAAATCGGTTTGACATAGTGCATTTGTAATCTGGATGGTACATGTGTATGGAGTGGATGTGTGATCATGTATACATTTTCATGATCACTTGAGTAGACTTCATTTGAACAGATTTGATAAGGGTATAACTAAACAATTAATTGCTATTGTAGTTATATTTTCAATTGCTTCAATTGCATTTGGTAGAAGATCAATTTGCACATCAATGTGTATCAATCATGTATATATTGACAACTGCAATTGATTGTTGCGGGGACCCTTTATGTATTATGAATACAACAAACATAACAATTAAATAACATAACACACATAACACAACAACAAACAACAACAACATGTAACAACACAATAACATAACAACATGATAACATGTTATAATATCGTAACAATTATTTAATAGTATGTTAACCTAGATTCTACATCCTTTTAGATAAATAAATGGTGACTTAATCATAATTAACAAGCTTTAATTGTATTTTAATATAAGTACTTCAGTGTTATCTAATATGAAATACAATGCTATGAAGACAACGTTTAATCTTTTGCATTGGAACTTGATAATGCTTAAGCTTCTGTTTCCTAGAAGATCAATGGCTGCCACTAACGGTTGTGGTGACGGTTGTCATAAAAATTTTGGCATTGGTAAAGATTTAAATTGTTAGATTCGCCTTACCACATCAAGAGATAGCCACATTTCTGTTTCATTTTGACATCTCTGACACACAATGATGCAGTGACTTCACTTGATTGTCATAGAAAACCCTATTTCATAATAAAATAGAATTGATTCTAGTTGCCCCTTCAAAAAGGTAGTTTTCGAATGGAGAAGAATGGGCAAAGAACTCCACCGTTAATCTTTTAAAATGTTTTACAATATTTTGCATACATTAATTAAATGTGAAGACAATTCATCTAGAATAAAAAATAATATATCACAATAGGTAAAAGAATTAAAAATGAAACCCTGACAGATAAATTAATTATGTGATTGATAGGTGCTCGCATATTTACAAACATTGTAATGGTAGATAATTTTCATTTAAAAAAATTAACAAGTAATAAGTCAGTGTTAAAGACCAGACAGGCCTTTAAAAAAAAAAAAATAAAAATAAAATCAATTTAATTCAAGTATCACTGACTCATAATATAAATAATACATTCACACAGTCACATTACATACACAACATTGAATTCGATCCAATTTATAACAATTTCATTTACTTAATTCAATTACATTCCATTATAATAAGTCAAAAACAATAAAAATAAATAAATCACTCAAATAACATTAACAGTTTACATAACAAATTTAATCAGGTCAGTTAGTTGCATCAACCTGCCACATGTCGCATGCAACAGTGGGAGATGATGGAACAATCAAGCCTTCCCGCGAGCGTGGCCAGCATACTGTTAGCGCTCCCCCGCACCCGCCGCACCAGCGACGTGCCTCTCTTGCGCATAGTGGCGTGGAAGCAATCCACGCGCGCTTCTGCAAACATAGTCGATGCGCTGCAGTAGCGGGGGAGCGCCAACATCATCCTGAACGCATTATTGAACTGCACACGAAGGGCGCTGTATGACTTTTGCGTATAGTCAGTCCACAAGCTGCACGTGTACAGTGTAGTGCAGTAGCCCCCCCCCCCCCCCAGCACCCCCCCCCCCCCCAGCAGCCCCTTTGCCCAGCAGTGGGACAGCATAGGATAGCAAAAAAAAAAGTCAGTGTTTTGAGTTAAAGTAGGTACCACTTCTATTTATTTATTTAATACTTCAAGAACATAAATGTACAAACTCAAAGCATTTATTTCAATTAAGCCATTTACAGGCACTTTTGAATTGTCAAAAAGTCTGTCAGACAGAAAATATGAAGCTAGTTGCCCATTCCAAAGCGTAGGTACCTATGGAGAAGAATGGGCAAGAAACTCCATGGACACTCTTTTAAATTATATTTTTACAAAAATATTAGTTACAATCATTAATGTGAATTTATAATTATATGTGAGAACAATGTAAAAAAGACGTATGCGTTAAAAGCGTCCAGAGTACAGCAATAGTAAGAAAAGAACAATTAAAAATAAAAATAATTAAAAATAAGCCGAGGCAGCTAAGAGATGACCAGCCCCAACTGACGGCGCCCGTTCACGAACATGACGCATAGATCAGCACCATTCAGCTCAACCATTTTGAAGGGAGCTAAATGATCCAACACACATGCCACCGTCAGCAAGACATTTGTGTGAGCATGACATACTATCAGCCGCCAGGGCACATTCAGGTCAATGAAAGACACATTACGCGGTTAATGGTACATAGGGTATAGTATATACATAGAACTCACATCTGTGCTATGCAAATATACAATACAAATGAAATTGAGTTTATACAATGCAGAGGCGGACTTAATGCCATAGGCATTTTCTACCAGTATTCCAGTATTCTATTAATATCACAATATTTCCTATTAATAGTACTATTGAGATTGTTTATCATATGAAAAAACCTACTTTGAATTTAAAGGGAGTGACAACACTAACGGCACCTGCAAACTACGCAACTAACTACCAACCGTCATACTCTGGTATCTATGATGACTTCCCGACGTTGGGTGGGGTCCCCCAAGCACCGCTTCCCCCAGACATGGCAGCGTGGAACCAGATGTCGCTGCCACCACCACCTCAGGCAGCCCCACCTGTTCCCTTCCTCAATAATGTTGAAGATCAGATCAAGAAAGAAGGTATGGCTTCTAATTTTTGCTTACTCCTATAATAATATTTTTTTACAGCCGGTTGATTCTGTAAAAATCTCCCTGTGAAAACTTAGTTGAAGTAAGTTTGTTTTTGCTACTAATTAACACTGTTGACAGCTCACTCCACGCTCACCGCACCTAAGTTTTCATAGTGAGATTTTTACAGGATAGCACCGCAGGTCTGTAAGAATTTTTTTTTTTGTTTTCTTACCGTCTATTATACAAGAAGAAAGGTTGTGTTTAAGTGTTCTTTTTCTAGAAAGAAGGCTGAAAGAAGTACATAATATGTGTAAGCTGGTGTAATTGTCTTTAGATCATCATGTTGGTATGAAAAATTCCATAGAAAATTTAAGTCAAATTCTTGTATAATTATATTGTATTCAAATATTCATCCATTGTTAATTCTAACCAATGTTTATTATTTTGTCTCGTTTGTCATTCACTTTGTGAACTAACCTTAATTCTGACAGTACATTAATAGTAATGATATCATTTATAACAATATTATTAATTCTGATATCATTACTTGCTTTAAAACAACTTACACTTAGAGAGTGTTGGAAACTATTATTTCTAGATACTGACCAAATTGATACTGAAAACAAAGCTATAATTTATGATTTTTTTTGACATATAGTGTTTACTCAAGTGCACTACAAGCACAATAATTGCGTTTTGATACATGTACATATGTTTTAGGTTTTCCAAATGTATGACTTATTAACTCAATGGTACTTACTCTTACATAGTAGTTTGGTTGGTAGAGAAGTATTTAAAATAAAAACTTGTGTGGAAAAGTGAGAGGGGAGGCCTTTGCCCACCAGTGGGACAGTACAGGTTAGTTGGATTATATTAGAAATACCTTTGTGTTTATTGAGGCTGTTTTTGAAAACATAGGATTTCAGTGCGCCCTTAAGAGCGTTTACGCCGTACGGCATTTCATACAAACTTTCAAGCGCTTGTTTTTCGATATGAATGAACCGATTTTAATGAAATTTATGTGCATAAGCAGGATACAAAAGTCTAAAAAGTTAAGAACATTTTCGAAAAATAGTGTTACAGCCAAATTAGACCGATTTTATTAAATTTTCCATAGAAACAGAGTTTTTTAGTTACCTTTTTTTAAATAAGACATTTCGAAATGTACTTTACAAAATTTTTAGACCTTTGTATTCTGCTTATGCGTATGAAGTTTCATCAAAATTGGTTCATTAATTTCGAAAAATAAGGGTTTGAAAGTTTGTATGAGATGCCGTAGGTACACGTAAACGCTCTTAAGCTTAATTGTATGTACTTATTTTATATATTGTATTTTGTCATCCTACTCCCAAAAAACGATTATGTAAAATGTTCTATTTCAGGGTCTCTTGATTTACCTGTTGCCACTTAGTTTGTATACTTACATATTTATAGAGAAGTGCTCCTACAAGTTACACTAGTCAATACCGATGTGAAGAAACCAACAGAAAATGACGGAAGAAACATTCTTACTGCTTTAACTAACAATATAATTACTGTTCCGCCTACAACCACATTCTGCTATTTCTTGCGATCCCTGCATGATTTTAAACTGAGTTATAATGTTCCAAAATGCAACTTGGAACTGCCTCTAGAGATAATTTAGCAGAATTGGGTCCATGACAGCTAAGAGAAGTCTTGTTTACATATTTTTGCTTTCATTAAGTGTATTGTTGTATTGAATTTTTGTGTCAAGATTATGAAACAATTAAAGATTTCTTGCCACCTGTGCACGATATGATAGTACACTTAATCTGCTAACCTAATATAATTTATAAAATAACAAAATATTTTCGCAGCGGCCATCGAATCAGAAATGCGTCAACAGAAAGCAGCATTGTCCAAACAGAGAGAAGACTACATAAAGAAAGCAAACGTACTCAAGAAAGAAATGGACACGTTGAAGGATCAACGGAACGAACTGCGGGGCGACGCCAAGCGATCGCCGAGCCCAGACACCAAGAGGTTTTTGAAGGAAAACACCAAGTTACAGGTTTGACTTGCAATACACAAAATGTCATATGTTTTAAGACTTACAGCTCATATTTGTCTATATTTACTAGTCTTCTGCTTTATTGTAAGGCTTGTTCTACAAGATCTATAATGTTTGGTATCAATACGTTCCTTATAGTTGGAGATACAGAATAAGTTGAAGACGATCTACAATGTAGTCGACATGCTGAACGGCATCATCGGCGAGGAAGCGCACGAGATTATAGACACCGAGGCCGACTCCTCGGATCGAAACAACAAACGTAAATCTAGGTGCGTGCCTGTCCTCATTTTATTTTTCCTTTTAAATGATTATTAAAGCTTTGAAAGTTTATTTCTTTCTTTAAAGACCTCTGTAATATCTGTTGTATATTTGTTTTGAAAATGATTGTTCATGAAAATATTTAGGTCCATAGCGATAAACTTTCATACTCAAACATTTGTGATTTTATATGAGAATGTGTGTACAAACAATTAGTTTTTAGTTTCTATACTTCTCTCCCAAAAGCAGGCCTGCACCGCTTTCGCGTGCGCCCTTGCGAGCTATTCGCTTTGACATATTAGTGATCTGCCTACCTCAAGAAGGACTAAGCTTGAAGTGTTCACCGATGGAGTCTGCTTATACATGACATTTTGTAATGCGTTTAAAATAATATTGTTTACCTAAGGCTACACTGGCACTGTCTGGGGGCATGAACAAGTAAAAACAACACGAAAATAATAATGAAATGCTAAAAAATAATTATTTTGTATAAAATAAGCTTTTGTAACATGTAATTGCTGTTATACATTAAGGCTAATTAATTGTCATTGGCATACTAGAGGGATACCAAAGTGCTAAATCATTATGATGCTTCTATTCACCTCTCACTCGTAACATACTGTGTGTGAGCGAGAAGAAAATGGTAATAGAAGTGTCGCGATTTTGTATATCGACTGTATAAACCTTTTTATATTTATTTCCATGTATTTTACTGTTTTATTTTCTGTCGACATTAAATATGGTTTATAGTATTGTTGTTTTATTGAATTTATTGGAAATCTCATGCAAAAAAGCATTTGGGAAGACTATATATCCAGGCATATGTATGGAGTATGTTCTACACGACGAAGAAGAAAAAATGAAGAATATGTTTTTACAATTTACACATTAAAAACCGCGCGAGTGAAGACCATTTATACAAAAACATAAAAAAAAATATTTATGCAAATAAAAAAAAATTAAAACCAAATTACCACCCAAACTTACATTGGATCTATCCAACGCGAGAATTTTCAACCGTGAGCAAACATGAGATCCTCTTGACTTCTATTATCATTTTCGACACATATCTATAACATTTTTGGGCATTCCTCAGGTCTCCGACCAACAAGAAGTTCAACTATGTATACTACGACCCTGAGATGCACTGGTGTCGAGTCTGCAATGAGTTCCCGCCAACTGCAAAGGATTATCTGAACCATTTACATTCACCTGCTCATCATAAGTAAGTATCCAATTCAAATTGTATGATTCTGCCTCCAGCCATGAATGTTCGATGATTTTACCAATATCTGGGTATGAGACGGTTAGATAAGTAGTCGCTCCATGTAAGATACTTACCTGTATCCGGTTAGACTTTCCAGATGATTAGGGGACTCCCTTTTCCGCACTTAGACTCCCATTCGGTCCGTTGTGCGTGGGGATTCTGGCTAACAGAGCCAGGCTAGCTCCGCCCAAAAGCACAGAAGCTTCCTGGGAGCTTCATAGACTTTCCAGTCTAACCTTTCCAGTCCAGCCTTTCACAAAAGGCAGATGATGATGAGATGGTATTGTATATAGCAGAACAACCAATAAGAATATTATTGCCCTGTAGGGCGTCATCCATCGAGTCATCCAAATCGAATAGCCGATTTGCACAAATGTGATGCATATTGTGTTTATTTTATTTTTTGTGGTGCTTTATTTTTATTCATATGCTCTAGAATCCATTTTAAATAAGTATTTGCATAGAAAACTTTAAATCGTGTTGAAGGATGGCTGCAGCGCATATGGAAGCACCGTGGCACACTGTATCAGGCGTCAATGAAGGGTTCCCTAGCTTTCCTGCGGCGCCAACTAAACGTACTCCTATAAAAGGTTAGTTTTCTTCTTTTATTTTATAAGCTTAAAAAGGTTGGATTTGAGAAGAGACAGTAAAGCCAGGTAATATTAATTTAATAACCATTGTAGACACACGAAAATGGTCCTAGGAAACGGTTCTTAACTTTTTGAGAAATTTTTATCTTCATTCACAGATTTAAAAAAAAATTAGTTGGCAAGAGAAAATGGGCAATTTTCACCAAAACTTTTTTGACGCCAATCAATCCTGTTTCTATATCTTCTTCTCTTTAGACTCTTCCTTACTGAGAAATCTGACGACAATCATTATTATTAAGACGAACGAATGAACGGGACGAAGAATTCTTCCCTCCATACATTTGTTATATGTTCAATCATCTGTTAACAACACTAATTAGTAAGTTATAATTTACTGTTTTTCGTCCAAAGCAGTAAAGCAATTACGAGATCGGCTCTACATTAAGATACTTTAAAAAAACTCGATTTAATTCGTTTTTATTTTTCTTTAAATCATTTGTGTCCCAAAGGTCTTCAGTTCTTCGTGCCATCCACCGCGTGGTACTGCAAACTGTGCGATCAGTTCATTGGAGACCTGCACTGTGCGTCTGCGCATCTCAAATCTGTCGTACATTCCAAGAATTATACTGTGAGTATTGATAAATTAATTGTGACTATATTGAAGGATGAATGGATTGATAAATAAATAAGCAATACACCTATTGAAGAAAGACAGGCAAATGGGCTTTACACGTGGACCGCAAATTACCACAGAAAGTTGGTTAAAGAGTGGCAGCTGGTGGAAAATTTGTCATTGGAGACGCCTGTGTCTAGCAACTTGCTATAGACTTAATTATGATGAATGACATCGTAATATATTTTCAGTCGTTATTAAATAAAATGTCAGGTTATATTCTTATATTTCTTTCCAGAACTTCGTAGAACAGAACCCACACTGGGAGACAGACTGGATGTCAGACCGTCAGAAAGCCTTCGAGAAGAGCCGCGCAAGCAAAGTCAAATCTGAGTCAGAGAAGCCAGCTCAGTACGCCTCCCACACGATCACTTTCAACAAAGATGGGTTCAGCACCAAGAGGAAGGAATCCCCCACCCCCACGCCAGAAGATAAGAAAAAAAAGAAGGATAAAAAGAAGAAGAATAAGAGAAAGAGTGTCAGCAGTTCTTCTAGTGATTCTAGCAGCTCTGATAGTGAGCCAATCAAGAAGAAGAAGCCTACTAAAAGTATGTGTGAAAAATCACAATTAAATTAATATTTATTCTGAATTACAATTGGTAAAATATGAACATAAAATCTTAGAAATAATAAACAAAGAAAGAAAAATAATAATGAGATTGGTCAGTATATCGTGCGTCGGTCGTAAATCGGTTTATTGATAGGATTCTCTGCTTTATTGATGACCACCTTCTGCACGTGGTTTCGTCCGCGTGTTTTAACATAAAACATTATCCAATTTCACTAGACAATGAGGGTTTTCTGAAATGACGTTCGCTAGGTGGCAGCACTGACACGTCAGGTCCAGGCATCTGTCAAAGAGCTTAGCCACTCGAAGGTCCGGGCGACTATAGCGGCCCAAAATTTTTTAGCGTTGAGCGTTAGGGCGACTATGGCAGCCTCACTGACTTGTACGCTTTAAACGAGTTTTTATCTGTGAAACGTTTCAAAGAACTTCATGAGTGTGCCACTAGATGACTCTATATTAAATAATGGGTCTAAGGTCGATAAAGCAGAAAGTTGGGTCACAGCAAGCATTGAAAAAAAAATTGTTTACAAGCTTTATGTCAAGTGCATTGAATTGTTGTAAAGTGTCTGTGAGTGCCGACTTTAGAATGTAAGTAAAAATGAGTTTATTATTCAATTGTATTAGGTGTTATATATTGAAATACTCCTGAAGATTCATTCTTTCAGAATATCTACAAATTCTAAGCATCCACAGTCAGATAGGATGTTTTAAATGAGTTAAAATCGACAAGCAAAACCTTTGCTGGTGTGTGCCGGTTTTTCGTTAAGTTTTTGTATGATATGTTATATATTGTAGTAAAATACTTCTTGTAATTGGAAAAATAGGTAATTATTAATATCTGTGTAGACTTAAATGAAAGGAATATGGCAAAAAATGTTAGGATTACACGTTTTTATTATTTTATTCAAATATCGATGCGATATGCGATATCAAATTCATACAGGAATGGGCAGTTTGTTTTGATTTATTGTGCTACACTGTTTGTTATAAGTAATGATATATTGGTATCAAAATAAAGCTTATTTAATCTAGTTTATTAATAAATAAATAGCGTAGAGGTATATTACAAAATATTTCGTAAAAACTTGTAATTAATAAATATTTTACTCAAATTTCACCACTATTGTAAAGTTCAACTTTTTTTTGTACTGTTTAAGATAAGAGTTATAACACAGGTCGACAAAATTTGACAAACGCTCTGCCCCAGAAACCAGATGATACTTTCCCGAAGGATTTTGACGCGCTGAATTCGAATCTGGCCTCAAAATTGCTCTATCACGTCAGGATTTTGAGATATCCTAACCTAAAAGTGCAAAAAATACCGTTTTTGCTCATTTTTGAGGTTATGTAGCACGGCCGATCCTATTTTCTTTCAAAAATTATTAATAGCATCTCAAAGCACTAGTCTTCCTCTTTAAAATGACGTTGAGTTTACTCTAATATCTTTTTGTTTCGCTGAGATATCGCATTTTGAAATTTTCGTACGTGTATTGTTCTACGTTTGAGAATTCATACACATACATTTTCTATTGGAAAATTTCAAAATGCAATTTCTGAGCGAAAAAAAAAGATATTTGAGTAAACTCAACGTCATTTTAAAGAGAAAAACTAGTCCTTTGAGATGCTATTAATAATTTTAGAAAGAAAATAGGATCGGCCGTGCTACATAACCTCAAAAATGAGCAAAAACGGTATTTTTTGCACTTTTAGGTTAGGATATCTCGAAACCCTGACGTGATAGAGCAATTTTGAGGCCAGATTTGAATTCAGCGCGTCAAAATCCTTCGGAAAAGTATAGTCTGGTTTCTTGGGAAAAAAATTGTTGACCTGTGTAATTTAGTTTTCACATATTTTGATTCCTTATAATGTCAGCTCTATACAGGTATTTTTTAATTTGCCATTGTAGTTGCAGTTTGTTAGAAAATAGGCTTTAAATTGGTGACGGCATTGGGCGCTCGACCGCTTCGTAAGTCCGCGCGCGCGCGGACGTATAAGCGATG
Organism: Luperina testacea; assembly: GCA_927399505.1. NCBI lineage: Eukaryota > Metazoa > Arthropoda > Insecta > Lepidoptera > Noctuidae > Luperina > Luperina testacea. Next base: position 1,778,239 of record OV656762.1, on the reverse strand, counting down.
GCAGCTGTCAGACTCGGAACGCTTGAGTGGCTATATTTTCTTTAGTCATGACTGAATGATGAACGAATGAATGAATCGAATGATGAACGTCATCATATATTTTATATTGGAAGACCTCTTGTCACAGTGGTGCCAACTGGTGTCGTAAATTTTCACGAAAACCCTAATTACGTAACTTTCGATCAGTGAAAAAAGATGTATGTAATTGGATCAGTGCTTCCTTTTACAGACTAAAAACATATAATTTCACCTCTTTAAAAAATTTGTTTATAATTAATATTATACAGAGGTAAAATTATTTGTTTCGATAAAAAATAATGTTTGTTCTATTGAGCGAAGTATTTATATTGCCAGTATTTGTTCCGTATAGTAGTTGTTTTAATTCAACTTTTCAATAAACTTCTTATCATTGATGAGGAGAGAGACCGCTTTTAAACTTATTCTTGAACTGAGTATTCCTAACTGCTTTTCCATATAAAAAAATATACTGAAAAAGTGCATTATTGAATCGAAAATGAATTCTAATATAAATTTCATTAAAAACAGCCAAAATAAATGTAGAGCAATGTGGTCAGACATTAATCACGAAATTGGGAATACAAAATGTGTCGGTGATATTTCCGAATTACAATAAGATAAAGGCCTTATCTCTCATGTCATCATTCCTCCTTTATTCCAATGCTTCGCATTGGCTTTTTGCCCTTATTCCAATGTATGTCTTTGGGGTCGGCGGACATGTATTTTCCTTCCCTACTTCTCTATTAGCGGTAGTCACTCTTTTTCTAACCATATCATCTTTCACACAGTCCATGCATCGTTTCCTTAGTATGTGACTGTCATGTACCAGTAATTTAAACTTAAAACAACTTGTTCGGTAAAATAGATGTGTTATTTCCAGTTAAAAAACAAATAAGCAAGGAGGACAATCGTGACGAGAAGTCTCTTACAGAATGGATGTCCAACATCCGGATGGACAGACTCAACGACAATGACAGGAAACTTCTGGACACGCTCAAGAGCAGGTAACTATCAATTATTTATTACTAGCTTCCACCCGCGGCTTCGCCCGCGAGGTATGTCGATAAAAACTATCCTATATCCTCCCTGGGATGCAATCTATCTCTCTGCCTAATTTTATCAAAATCTTTTAACGTACTGAATCGATAATTCCTGTGCTTTTTTTTTTCTTTATAATCGTTATCTTTTCATGTATCTTGTTTTCTAGGATGAAGAAAGAAAAGGTGAATGATGATAAGCGCCGTTCACCTGACCGGAATGACAGAGAGCGAACTGCTGAGATATCTAGGAAAGTGAGGTAAGTGGCATAACCTTTTAGATATTTGAAGTGTGTCATCGTAAAATAGCCCCCCGGGCGTCAAACATGCGCTCGAAAGGTTTGAACAACTCCTGATTCGAAGTTTTGATTTCGACCTAGTAAAAATTGCTAGAATACCCAATCTTAGATAATTATTTACATGTATTGTCACTTATGCTCGGTTCCTATAAACAAAAACGATGGTTTTTCTTACCAATAGTAGCATTTTCTTGTTGCCAAACTGGGAATATAAATAGATCCGTAAGCTAATTGTACCTGTGATAGCTGCTTCCATAGTTATGGGTCTACTAGGGTCTACTATGCAAAGCTCTGAGGTCTTTGCTTCATTATTGGTAAAGATAAAAGAGTCTTAATTTTAACCTTTAACAGTCCGTAAGTTATAGGAATCGGCCATTAATCAACGATATACTTTCGCCTTTTGTAGTTAGAGGGCTGATTTTTCCATCGCTAAATAACTTTTATTCGAGGAATAAAATTGACGTTTGACAGTTTTTGCATAAATATGTTCATAAATCGAATTTAGGTTTCATAGATCACATAATACATGCTTCCTTTTACACGCTTGTCAAAAACTTATTTATTTATTTATATATACTTTATTGTACACCAGAAAATACATTACAAAAAATACGATTATGAATACAAAACATACAATGGGCGGCCTTATCGCTTTCTGCGATCTCTTCCAGGCAACCTTGGAATGGACAGTGATTGCGTGGATATAAAAAATGGGGTTGTCGATGGTGCAACATAATATACTATAATAGATACATAGATATATATAATGCTGTATAATAGATACATAAATAAATACATACTAAATATACATATATAAACAACGAAAATAAACGATGACTATACATTATTGCAGCTACGAAAACAAAATCACAACAACAAGTAATGTTCCTTCACAAGTCTCTTAAATACAGCTAACGATTGCGCGCGTTTTATTTGAACTGGCAATGCATTCCATAAACGAACGGCCTGAACAGAAAAGGATTTGTCGAAAAATGTAGAATGCATTGGCATTTTAAGCTTTAAATTATCCGATGATCTCAAAAACTTCGTGTGGGAGTCGCAAAGATACTGAAAACGTTTTTTAAGATAGAGAGGGGTGGAAGGGGAAAAGAGCACATTATACAATAGGGAAAGAATATGAACATTCCGGCGAAGGCGAATTGGTAACCACTTGAGCTTCACACGAAATTCGGAAACATGGTCATATTTGCGCAATCCGAATATGAACCTTATACAGACATATCAAACTTCTCCCTCATTTAGAGAGAGTGAACGCCGCGAGTCCCGTTCTCACGACGAGAGGGACCGGGACCGTCGCGACGACTCGCGACGTCGTGACGAGAGGAGAGACGACCAGAGAGACAGGGACACCACGCCTCGGCTTGACACCAAGAAACCTGAGATCAGGAAGATGCCTTTTATAGGTAAGAAGAATTACAATATGCCTTTTATAGGTAAGAAGAATTACAATAATATCGTCTAGTTAAAACAGCGCGCCTCTCCATTACATTTGCGCACGCACACATGTAAAGTATGAAGAGCAGTGGTCCAGTGGTAACGGCCGCGATTTATGAAATGTAGGTCGGGGGTTCGAGCCCAAGCAGGCACTTCAATTTGTGTAAATAATTTCATCACCACTGCTCTCAAAATGGTGAAGGAAAATCATTTGAGGAAACCGGCATGTCCTAGAACCCTGAAATTCGAAGACTTGTGACATCTATCAACCCACAGTGGGCCCGCGTGGTGGATTACGGCCCACTCCACACCGAGAGGAGGCCTGAGTCCCAGTAGTGGGCTGACTATGATTATACCAAAGTATGAAAATAAATTATATAAAATCCAAAATGTGGGTATACTAAGGTAAACTTCTAACTAATTCTTCAGGGAATACTAGGGGTCTCTTCTTTATATCTGTCAACGAAGATCCTTGGGACCGGAGGTAATTCGAGGTAATTAGTCCGGAAGTAATTGATTAGTTAAAGCAAGTGAAAAATAAATGGACGGACATAAAAAACATCGGGATTAGGAACAATTGTCAAATCGTATTGTCATTCATTCTTAGTTCGAGCCCCGAAGTAATCTCATGTCAGGAAACGCTCGTAATTTCGGCCAAAAACATGGATTTCGTGCTTAGGTAGTAGACTTCCAGATGTGATGTTGTGTATAGAAATATGTACGTCGTCACCGTCATCTATCACTGGTACCTACCTGCCTGCCCTTTTACAACTTCACAAAATTTGATCCATTTAAGCGACACTATTTGCTAATGAAATCATACAGGCTGTGCGTTTTTAAAATCACAATCCCAATGCTATTCATTTTTGACAATTTAACAATATTCATTACGTAAAATACGTTGTAGAGGAGATTTTTTTTTCAAACTTATGAGGCAATGTATTATGAATTTCCTTCAAACTCCTTCGGATTGTGATAGAAAGTGCGTTTCGCAATTTGAATGATGTTTCCACAAGCTGATGCGATGACAACCCTGATCCCTCTAATTTGAATGTGTCTGTATAATATATTTGCTATAGGAAAAATGCCTGTTTACAAGCATTTGGGAAAGAATTCCAAAACCGAGGAACAGAAAAAGGAAGAACAGAAGAAAAAGGACGAGGAGGAAGTGAGCAAGAAGAGACGAGAGGAGATGGATGCTGAGATACAGAAGAAGGTACGTCGTGGTCACTTGTTTGTACTTTATCTAAAGGCTGGTTCACTTTAGACCAAACGAGCAAAATCCCACTTTACCTAATTATTATTGTATAATCAGGGACAGCATTATTTCGTTGTTGTTCGATACTTACTAAAAATGCCAAGAAAATCGATAAAAGAATTTAATTTATTGTTATTCTTCTACCTTGCTACGTACATATATGCTAACACTGGTTCTCACTGCCCAACCTGAAGGTGGCGGAGTTCAAGGAGAAGATAGCTCGCGCACAGCTGGAGCGCCAGGCGCAGGTGGACATCGGGCCGCCGGCGCTGGCGCTGCCCACGCAGCTGGCGACTGCGCCCGCGCCGCCCGGCGTCGCCTACGTGCCGCCCGCGCCGCCCGCGCAGCCGCCGCCGCCGCAGCTCTTGCCGTGAGTCACTGACCTATTCAATAATCTACTTAATAAAAATCTTAAATTCATTCACTGACATCATCATTACTGTTACAGACCTCCGACTCCGCAACCTCCACAGCAGCCCACGCTGCCTAAAGACTTTCAGGACGCTCTAGACATCATCTTTCCCACGGATGTAAAGCCCGACCTATCTCAAGGAGACGGCCTGTTCCCCCTGCCCCCAGGCTTCGTACCTGGCCTAGGGGGGGTAATGGCCCCCTTCCCGCCCCTCCCTCTCATGCAGACACAAATGACGCAGATGTTCGGCTTCGACCTCAACGGACCACTCTTCCAACCGCGCACACAACTCTACGACACTCATGTGCCCCTGGTACCTAGCCCCAAACCTAGACAACACCACAAAAACAGACCTAAACCTAAACCTGATCACAGGCCTATTAAAGTAGAAAAACCAACGCCGCAACAACAGAAACTTAAAGAAGAGGAGAATGGAAATGTTGCCAGGAAGAAGGAGGAAATGGACGATCTGGCTATGTTGGGCATTGATGCTACGGATGTTGGCTGCATCTAGGAGGAGGCATAGAAAAAGAAATAATCTCGTGATAGACAAGTAGGAGGAGACAGACATGTTGCGACCACAACTCTACTGGGATGATGATACTCTTACAGATACGTACTACGTAAATGTAGCATGATAGTGTATTTCTGTAACGCGAAACATGAATTTCTCATCTACACGAAGTATTATTTCTTTTTCTATGGCCGGCCGTCATGTTTGGTGCCCTTTTGCATTGACGCCAAAGTTTGCTAGAGCTGTTTTCCTTGAATAACTGACCCACTTAATACTTAATAGTAGACAATATGTGCTACAATCCATTCACTAGACCTATCGAAGTCCACTTTTGGACATAGGACTCTCCACATACTTAATTGCTAATATTGACATAATGTATAATTATGTCGCTGGAAGTAACATTATTAACGTTTAATGCCGAGCGATTTAGCATTACATGTTTTTTGTTTAGTTTATAAATCATACAGGAAAAGCTCTGATAATTTTCAGAAGTTCAACAATCTTGACGTGTGTTGTCAAATTATACTCTGGGAATTTGTACTTAGATTCTAATTAATAGTTTGCTGTAATTAACTCGAGTCATATTAATTGACATAAATTGTTTGACGTAATTTTTCAATTGCCGAAGACGCAATGTAGGTATTTCAGTAATGTGTCAAAGTATGTATTATAGCCCGACCGACCGACCGAGTTTGTATAATATGTCGCTGTGTTTACATGAAGTTGCAGTATTGTAGAAGGCAGAAGCATTTTATAATGTCATTATTACAGATGTTTTAATAAACTGCCTTAGGTTCTTCATGATACAATAATAATAAAATAACGTATTATTAAAATGAATATGTAAAATTGGCACATGGCAACCTTAAACGCAGTTTGTAGAAATACTGTATAAATGTATACCGAACGGAAATCCTTATATTTCCTTCTATTATATACAATTATATAAGCTATAATTGTTTTAGTTGAGTAAATTCTCTATTATTGACTAATGGCTACGTGAAATATCAATTTAATCCTTTGTGTACGTTGGAATAAGGTCCAAACTTCTAACAATCATTTTAATTAAGTTGAGACTATGTTTTCATGGTAATTAAATGTCATGTTAAAATATTGTTGTTTTTAATTTTCTTTTAACTTTTCATTGTTTTTTTACTCAAAAGCACAATCAACTGAACGTCAGTGGTAACACTTGCGTTACGAAAACCGCTCTTACTGCTACAGAATAAAGGGGTTGTCAATGTCAAATTGCTACCACAAATGCGTGGTTGGCTGTACCAAGAAAGACGTCTGTCTGTATGTCACAAGGCTGAATCTTAAGAGCTAACCATTTGAATTTTCACAGGTGACAGGACGTGTAGGTAATTGATGAATTGATCGAACGCGATGGGTTCCGTACCACAAGGCAAAGAACAAAAAATTCTTGTATGGTCCCCTTTAACTTTATTTTATTTTTATTACTAGCTGCGCCCCACGGTTTCACCCGCATAAGTTTCGATCCCCAGAGAATATCGGGATAAAATGTATCCTATCATGTCCTTTCCCGGGACTCAAACTATCTCTATACTTACCAAATTTCATCTAAATCGATTCAGCTGTTTAAGCGTGAAGAGGTAACAGACGGACACACTCGCATTAATAATATTAGTATGGATTTGTTTTTAGAGCTGCTATTGATATACACAATCTGTGAAAATTTCAACCTATTACGGTTCTTGAGACAGCACGCTGACAGACGGACAGCGGAGGCTTAGCCAATAGGATCCCGTTGGCACCCTTTGGTTTTGTAACCCTAACAATATGGCCGCGTCGCTCCGTTGTAGTACACAATGCCGCTCAGTGCGGTTTGGCCTTTACAGGAAAGTGTTGTTTTTCCTAATTGTAGGTAAACCCTTTTTCCTTATTAGGTAGGTCTACGAAACTCCATAGGTACGGAATAAACAGATATTTACCTTTTCCAGGCAGTATATGTAGCGTCGACAGAAAAAGATCATTTTGCACAGTAGGTACTTATGACCAAGAGAAGAGAGTAGATAGATCCAACGTAAAACACGCATTTCGCATACTACACACTCTCTTCATAGAATGGCTGTGCCCGTACCTACCTGTATGCTGTACACTATGTATCCTCAAAAAAACCAGGCAAGAGCGAGTCGGACTCGCGCACCGAGGGTTCCGTACCATCATGTTTTTAAATTTTCATCGGCGAAACCTATATTCGTCAGAGAATTTTACACTGCACGCTGTGGTGTAAAATATTGCAGTTTTAGGTGAGCGCCATCTCTTGACCGATAGTGGAACTAATGGAACATTTGTTGATGGTTTCTGATAAAGTGTGCTATTTAGAGACTTCGTTTTATTTTTCCTGTAATCTTTACATAAACTTCTATCACATAGAATAATTTCAGATTTTTCTCTTTGCAAACTTCGGAGATAACATACCGTCCCCCCTGGACGGTATGTTATTTTACATTTTTCATCAAAAGTCGAAAACGATGCGGCCTAAAAAAAAAGAAAAAATGTTTGAGAATGTGCAAACTGCTCTCTTTCATATGATAGGTACCCCACATGCCCTAGCAGCCCAACTTCGAATTTCTCAGACCGCCTTTCAGTCCCTGTTGCAAAAAAAAATCATATAGGTATTTTTATTTCCTTCTTATTTGCAAAATAGTTGGGCAAAAGTCATCTAAAACTATTTCAAGTTGATAGCATAGAGTTCTTGAGATATCCAGCTGTAAGAGACAGACAAACAGACGTGAGACCATAAGGGTTCCATTTTACCATTTTGGTACGGAACCCTAACAAGAACTCCTAGTAAGCACTCGAGAAACCCTAAAAATAATCGAAAAAAACAATATGAAGGTACCTATACATTTCATGACAGGCACATCCATCGACGCGGGTGTTTCACATAAAATCTTCTAACTCCGGAACAAAAACTTGTTATAATAATGATAAGGTGGAGTTCACGCATCCCCGGTGTAACATAACAACGCTATCGTGAACGTGACCTAATAAAATAATTGACGATAACATCCAACGTCAATATATATCATCCAAGAACCTATATGTTACGTCATCGCGATGACAACGTACAATTGCCATAAATATTGATAACAAAGACTGAGCTGAGTAGGAGTAGGTAAGGTATGATCATATGAAACAAATTAGGCTAATAAAGCTGTTTGATAATTTCTACTCCTGCGTGTTTTAAGATTCCTCGGATTTCGGCCCGCTTGCAACACAAATCATTGAATAGGTAGTGTAGGTCTTACATATTTTAAAGCTAAACGAATTTAAAACATCGTTCTATTTCCGTCGATCGTTTGAAGATGACGGAGACGGAATGCTGTTATAAATACGATAAGCGGTAATTACGATACGATTTTGTTTCTGTAAGAAGATTTGTACACACAACAGCCTAATGCCCTAATGTGAACATTAGGGCATCCTTTTTACGGAGTGATCACTAAAATAACGTAGGGAAAGTAACAACCGACCGTAAGTAGAGACCGCGAATCCGCAAACGTAAGGTAGGACGCCCTCAGATTAGGTGGAGTGACGATCTTCGTAGGGTGGCTGGTAGCAGCTGGATGAGAGTTGCAGAAAATCGAGCTAAATGGAAAATTCTTCAATTGGAGAGGCCTCTATGTCTAGCAGTGAACTTCTGTAGGCTGGTGATGATGATGACGATGAAGGTAAGAATAAGCACCTACGGATTCATGAAAGAGTTTCCAGCTGCAGGATTCAGGCAAGCAATGGCAGCTAGGTAACTGAGAGAACCTGCCTAAGCAGAAGCTTAGGCAGGTTCTCTCAGTTACCTGAGTATTAGAGCTCTTATGATTAATAGTCGACATCTAGAAAGATGTCGACTATTAATCATAAGAGCTCTAATACTCTTTTAAACTGTTGATCTCCAATCATTAACCCATTATGAAACCGAGGACACTTTTTCATTTTCCTTATTTACAACGAACACATGACGAAAACCCTACCCTTTCCCCTTTGCCATAAGGCTTTATATCCTATAGCAAATCCGGATAAACCTGGCTAGACGGCACGTAGGTAATCACGAACGGTAGACTAAAAGTGTCTATACCTAATATTAATATTCGTTACACATTTGGTTTCTACTGGTGTCTAATGTATATGAAAGCGTTCAAGTGTGCACATTAAACGGTTATAATTCGCGTCGTCTCAGGAACTCAATCAGTCAGATCCGCGACGTCTCCGCGAGCGGTAACCAACCTTGTAAGTTACTCATATAATTAACTATACGTGACATAATAAAAAGAGGCTTGAACGTATTAGTGCATAGTTCTGAATTATTTAACACAGAGCGCCTGTTTTAATTTTTTGTAAGTGATAATTATGTCATTCTTTATACCTTTTTCACGGAGATAATAATATATTTTCTATGTATTTACTGATCAACAGTCGTTAAAGAAACTGATGCAATGTGTTGTGAGTTTACATGTGCCACACATAGGGTGATATCCCATAGGCCATAACAGTATGGTAAATTGATTATGATATTTACTTCAACCAACAATTGAACCTGTGACCTACGCTGCCGTGGCATAACTAAAATGCCGTTATCCGACATCCGGCCGATCTCCAACTTTTAATGCTATTATAAAGAGAAAAAAAAATCTATGGATCTCTTTCCGAATTTTCAATACCTTGAATAGCAAGGTATTGAAAATTCGGAAACAGATCCATAGATTTTTTTTTTCTCTTTATAATAGCATTAAAAGTTAAAAATCGACCAGATGTCGGATAACGGCATTTTAGTTATGCCACGGCAGTACGACTGTTGTTAATACTTACTTTGATCATTGACGCGAATGAAGTTGTTTTCATTTTAATGAAAAAACTACGCATTTATTAATTGTAAACAAGTAATCCAATTTCGATAATATATGTATTAACAAGTTTTTGAGACTTAAATACCAACACAACATTTTTTTACCGTAGAGATTTGGAAATCTAAGATTTAAAAATATACGTAAGTGTAGAGTCAGAGTACTTTAGTAACTATCTAAAATAAAATATATTTTATTAAATTAGAAACTGTGTTGTTTAATGATTTATGGATGAATTAGAATTTTATTTTGTGGCTGTGCAGACATTGATCTAAGAAATTAGCTGGAAAATGGCCGGTCACAATAACAATTTCTTTCCATGGTTCTTTGTGATATAGGTACCTAGTCTTCTAATGTTACTTGTTGTTAACCCTACAGCACACCACACAACAGGTGGGACTCGAACTCGCTCACCAGCACCCTAAAATTGCGTAACACACTATAAATCAGAATCTGAATCATTTTGAAGGATATTGCTAATCCATTGCTTCATATGTTCGAAAAATTTGACTGCTCAACAACGTAAATAACGCAATGAATATGTTTGTACTGTCAAAATGAAAGCCATTACCCACCCCAGCCGTCGAACCATTAGGTAGGTACTTCCATATATCATACCACTACCTTCTGCCCGCGACTTCGTCCGAGTGAAATTTATTATTCCCCCGACCCACCCCGTCGCATCGCATCGCCTGCCCGCACTAAGTATTACTTCGTTTTTGTTTAACATTATTTCTGATTTTTTTCTTTAGTGCTCGACTCTTAACATCACGCTAGGATCGTGAGTTAAGTAGCCTAGAGCCTTCCTCAAGAGTTGGGCTATTACATGCAAAAACAATTTTTCAAATCCGACTAGTAGTTTCAGAGATTACCGCGTTCAAACAAATCTCTTCAGTTTTATTATTAGTATTAGTATAGATACCACATAAAAATAAATATGCTTACCCAAGTTTAAAAAAGCTTTTTCCTTGTTCAACAGAAATTAGACAAATATTGAATAGACGATAGATGGTCACTACATAGTACAGACGCCAGCACATCAAGCTACCCGAAACTGTCAAATTTTCGCAATCAACTTTGAATCTTATACTTTAGCGATAAAATTGAAAATCTATTAAAGAAATTTGGCAGATTGTAGTAACTTGATGTGCTGGCGTCTGTACAATGAAAAGTATAAATTGAAGTTTACAGTCTGAATTTCTGAAACTGTCTAACTGAAGGGCAATTTATTAATTTAAAGATCACATCTTCCGATAGGTTAACCTACCTACATGAAAATTCTAGTTCACACATAAAAATCGCGGAACCCGAAATGTGTCTACTCTACGTACCTACCTACCTATGTAGGTACCTAGATATTAGTTGTTATGGAAAAGAAACGGCGATATTAGTAGCACAAACATACGAGTATCTACCGAGTAACATCAACGTTCGAGCGGTAAATCTGTTATCACGCTGATAAGAGAGAAAAACATAATATTATGGTCGTTGCATCATCTTGCGTCATCTGATAGTTGAATGAAATGAAGCGATTACGATATTAGAGGCTGTTTGTTAGTATCCGACCGAAAGACTACTGGTGTACACCTACTGAAAGAGCTTTGCTACCTACTGCTCTTCTACTTTTTAAATAGGTACGTAGCTACTAACATCAGCTGGTCTGTTCTATAAAAATGTTATGGAAACATAGGTGAAGTTAGTTATCAATCCATCTGATGATAGGGGTTGAAACTATTGACAACTCACTTTATTCTGACTTCACCTAAGGCTGCATACCTACACACGACCGGCAAGCATCAACAGCAGACGTAACTGCCGTCGTCGACATGGTGCTGACTGACGACTGCAGTTGCCTCTACCATCTACGTATGACTATGCACATTAAGTTTTCACGGAGAGACGTTTACGCAGAATTGATCACGTCCATTTACCAACGTGTAAATTTTTACGTGCAGAGATCCATTCCTAATACCCTGTCACCATTACTCATAGAAACTCCTCTTTCTACAGTAAACCATGTCAGCCGATCAAGTCTTCCACTCAAGATCTGAAGGTATTCCTTCCGAGGGTGTGAAGGATCAGTACGCAGACGGCAAGGCAGCCAGGACATGGAACAAATTCATAGGAGACAGCAACCAGAGGACACAGAACTACAAGGACTTCTTGATCGGACTCCTCAAGAAGAATGGCTGCAAGAAAGTGCTTGACACAGCATGTGGGACTGGGTAAGGCCAAATTAATATTTTGTTTCTTTTTATGTAGTAACCAATTTCTCTCAAATTTCTTAATAATTATACTTCTTCCTTACAATATAAGGCGGATCACACACTTCAACGCAGTAGATTTGGGACACAAAAGGAATAAGCAATAAAAGTGACCTGCATTCATTCTAAAAACATCTTCACTCATTTACTGAACGAAAATAATCAAAGTTTTATTCAGCAAAACTTCTCACCTATCGTATTTCTATCAGAATCGCATTTCGCATCATTACAGTTCAGATTCCCCAGTTATATTAGCGAATAGATGTTAATATGTATAAACGCTTGTTATCTTATGAACTTTAAAGTCATTTGACATAAGATTTTACTGACGAAATCTGGTATTGTTATCACATAGTCATGTTATCTATGTAGTTCACTATAGTTCCGGCATCACTTATTCATCATGAAAGTTCACTTTATGTGAAAAAAATGGACTGTTTTCACCATGCAACTTGTTTTCATTTTCATAGAATTTATTTATTTGGTTTTGACCCATTTTCTTTTTAACCGACTTCTAAAAAGGAGGATCTCAATTCGGACGTTTCTATTTTATTTATTTTACCATAAGTAGATATACAGTATGTTAACTAACAGAGGGCGTTCCCGTTAACCCGCAATAGTATAGCATCCATACATGCTAAAAAAAATATTACCATTCGAAAATAAAATGTTTTTATTTTTTTTTATATTAAAATATTCACTAAAAATCGTAAATTGATACTCTATTTATTTAATTAATTCTAATTTATTTAATTAAATAAATTCCGACATTGCTGTCCTTCAAGTACGCGTGTACAGAGTGTTTCTTTAACGTATCAATTTACGATTTTTAGTGAATATTTTAATATAAAAAAAATAAAAACGTTTTATTTTCGAATGGTAATATTTTTTTTAGCATGTATGGATGCTATACTATTGCGGGTTAACGGGAACGCCCTCTGTTAGTTAACATACTGTATTTACAGAATAAACTATTTCATCTTATGGTTAGCTAATTACAGTTTTCAAAGATTGAATGGTTTACGTATTCATCCCAACATTTGACACAACAAAAGGAAGAAATGTTGAAAATTAGCAAGTACCTATATACTATTATGTATTGTATAAGTAGGTACTACCTACTCTGGTCTTTACTCAATTTTGCCGTTTACTATCATGACGAAGCAACATTTTGCGTCGAAGTTCATAACATCATTGATTGATATGATAGAGTCCATTCTTAGTTAACAACATTCCTATAACAACCCTCCTACCTCAGACACCTTTCTCTATTTAAAATTGTACATGTTATTAACATGTTCAGATAAATATATAAATAAAGATTTGCATAGGCCGACTTTACCCGGCTATCTGGCAGTCGAAACTTGTGCAAAGTATACCTATGTATGTAATTTCCTTACCTTGCCTATAGGGCCGCGTCAACGGAACTTTCGTGAGACGGATTCAATTATGTTACTAGTACTTCTTTGTACAGTAGGATAAGCAATTGCAAAATTGTGACCTTGAAGTTACTAAGTTCTATGACTTAACAAGGTTTCAATTTCAACACAGAATTTGCAAGGCAGTCAATCATAGTGAAAGTAAATGTCTGAATGAACAGCAAAGCAAAGCAGCAAAGCTACTTGACGCGAACTGTTATTGTACCTACAACATTCTACACGTACACCCTGTGGGCCGACTATACTCAAAAATGTTACAGTGCCCTCCGAGTCCAATTTAATAATGCATTCAGGGTGCTATTGGGGCTGCGGCGATTCTGTAGTGCATCAGGAATGTTTGCTGAACATCGCGTAGACTGCTTTTACGCTACGATGCGTAAAAGATGCGCATCCCTGGTGCGTAGAGTACGTGGCAGCGCCAACAGCATCCTTAGCATGATAGCTAGTCGGCTGGACTATAGCTACATCAATCATTGCTGCGCCATTTGTTATGGAATGGCGCAGTAATGATTGTTTGAGTTTACTTCTTTTATTGTTTGAGTTTATTTCTTTTATGTATTGTTGTGGGTAGTTTTAAGTATTACTAACACTAGTCTATAAGAACATTGTTACTAACAAAATGGAGACCATGGTCTGAAAATAAAGTATACCTATTAGGTATTATTATTTATAAGTGTATTGAGAGAGATAATTTGGGGAAGGCCCGCCTTCATAACTTTACATTATGATTTTACCTTGAGGCATGAGGCTAGATAGAAGTAATTAATGAATAGTCATAGTGATGTGACTAAGCCATAAATATAAGAAAGAAGGACTAAGCACAACAAAACTTTTGTAGAAAAAAAGCTTGTTCAGAAATTGGCGTCTTCTGATACCTACCTAAGTGCATTCATATTACCTACACCACAAACAATGGGGCACATATTATTGTGTCCAGCGTGTCCTGTTGTCTGCATGCTACAGGAACTGATGGACGCTACTGAAGGTGCCCAGCCAAGCCCGTAGCCAAATTCTGGGCTGACTCTATATACTCGTAGATTGCCATCGACAGGCTAAGACGAAGATTTTAGTTATCTCGATTATTTTAAAGTATCCGAACGTATATACTTATTTCAGAATAGACTCCATGATGCTGGTCAATGAAGGCTTCAAGCTGGTGTCCGTGGACGCCTCAGACAAGATGTTGAAGCACGCACTCAAAGCGCGGTGGGACAAGAGAAGAGACACCAAATTCGACGAATGGAGTACGTACCAATTTTCTTTGAAGTAAATACCACACATAATATACAGGGTCAGTTTAAATTAGTTAGCAAAACTCCACAGACGATAGGTATCGATTTAAACAAAAAGATAAACAAAAAAAAATATATGATTTTTTGGAGTCAACGACTGTTGGTGGTGTAGCTACTTGAAATAACAGTTTGTTAATTTTGTTTGACCTTAAATTACCTGCAACTTCACATAAGTATACTGGTTGCATACCTACTCTTACGCACGCTACAGGTACGGCTTGTATGCTGCCCCGTTGATCCAGTAAGTATTCGCAAACGTTACTGCTAAGCCTGAGTCCTGGATTCGATTCTCCGCCTGGGAAAATGATATTTGTTTCACCATACATACATAAATTACTAATACTTAGTGTTAATCATTAGGTTACTTTACTTATTATGATTGACCCCATGAGGTTAAAAGACTGAGGCTCATCAATATTATTTTCTTAGTGATTTTATCATTTTAGCTAAGCCTTTCTGGCCTTTTAGGATATAAAAACCAACAGCTGTTACGAAGTACGAGGTGGTATTCATTTTCTGGTGTATTCATTCAGTTACCATAGAGACATGTTGCAAATTTTCCTTATTTCTAGCAGGTACTCCACTGGATTGTTTAGAAGGAAAACGAAAAAGCTCTCGAATGAATTTCCCGTGATTCATTAAAGCGAGCGGTGCAATGAGTTAACTAGCATACATACCTATCTGGGTAACTACATTCGTGTGATTGGTCTTACCCCTAACCAATTACATAGTTAGGAGCTTACCTTAAGCCTGCCGGGTCATCGGGATTGTCCGAAAGGATACCGCTGGCCCGGAACATAAAGGGCTAAGGAAGGAACACGGGTGGGTTTTAGTCAGTAAGAGTCTGACACTCCCTTCCGCTCCACCCAGAGCGGGAGTGGTCATTTGATGATTTCCCATGCTGAAAACAAAAAAAAGGATGTTACCTTAAAAAAAACTACAGAACAATTTATTGAAAATTAGGACATGCCTAGGCCACGGGTAGGCTGGGAATACAACCGAGACCTGCGGAGCAAGTGCGTAACACACCAACACCAGAAGCAATGGGTTTCATTTTTACAGTTCAACAACATTTATTAACTATTTACGTTGGTTCAGCAAACAAATTTTTCGAAATATAAAGCAGTGGATTAGCAATATCAAAATGATTCATGTTGTGATTGAAAGTGGGGTGCTGAAGCAAGTTTCGGATATCCAAGCATTGCTTGTGCGAAAAATATTTGCCATTCACGTTTTCCTTTCCAATTTCAGTTATAGAGGAAGCAAACTGGGAAAGTTTACCTCGTGACATCGAAGCCTTCTTGCCCAACACACAGTTCGACGCAGTCATATGCCTCGGGAACTCCTTTGCCCATCTTTTGGATGAATTCGGAGACCAGAGAGTTCAGAAGATGTGCCTTAGGAACTTCGCCACGTGCCTGAAACCTGGTGGTCTGCTGTTTATTGACCACAGGAACTATGACGCGATGATTGAAGGGGGGGCCACGCCAGGACACTCTATTTATTACAATGTAAGTATTTTTATGTTTTTTTTCTCAGTAACAACCCGGGGCCTTTTGCCCGGTTGATGGCAATAGCTCGGAGACTCGCCCTCTATTAGGTTCAGACGTCAGCACATCAAGCTACCCGAAAAATGTCAAATTTTCCCAATCAACTTTGAACCTTATGCTTTCCAGATAAAGTTGAAAATCAATAAAGAAATTTGACAGATTGTAGTAGCTTGATGTGCTATAGTCTGTACCTACATGGGACTCAAACATAACTAGCACAATGTGAGTGTACACCTCTGCCTAACCCATCAGGGAGAACAGCGGGGTAATTGCGTAACATTGACAGTTCAACAACATTCACTGCGTTATTGATGTTAGTGAGCAGACAAATTCGAACATTTATGAAGCAATTGGATTAGCAATATCATACAAAATTATTCAAGTTGTGATTGATGATAGTGTGTTACGCAATTAGAGTGCAGGAGTGTTTTGTTTGGCATTAAGTAGGTGCATGAATGAAGTTTACCTATTGCGTTTTCATTCAAGCAAATGGAAAAATATTATGAAGTTTTTGATGTGAAACATCTATAGCCGCACGTAAAACAAATTTCTGGCGTGGCGACGCATGCCGTGGCGACGCGTCGCCACGCTATATGATGGTGTATATATACAGTCACAGTCTTGTGTACTGTGTGGCGACGCGTCGCCATGCGCAATGTTTCACATCTGCCAGGCGTCCCGTGACGGCTCACTTTTTTTAGACGTCTTAATAAAATTAACAAGTAAGGGTCAAGTCACACCGAGACGCGACGCTGCGCGCACATTTCAATAGAGCTATTCAAAATCTAACTCTATTTACTACTCGAAAAGATGCACATTTCGCAACGCAGCTCGACGCAGCGCAGCGCCGCGCGGCGCCGCGCTGCGTTTTAATAGCGACTCAAAATCTAACTTTATTTACTACACGAAAAGATACACATTTGCACTATTGTTGCGTCACGTCGCGCTGCGTCGCGTCTTGGTGTGAGCGGACCCTAACAACTGTGGCTAAAACAGAAATATATAAACGTGTTATCTTATCGATATTCTTGTTCGCAATCTAGTTTACACCGCACACCGGTTTAAATCAGAATTAAGATATAGATAGGTAAGTATAGAAATATATATTATATATTATATTATGCGATAAGGTATAGAAATTATTGTTTTCATTCACCGGGTTGACAAAAAGACAGTTTCAATTCGACATTCTGTTTCTATGCAAGTTTTTGTCAACAATTTCGTAATCACAAATATTTACATAAGAACATTTCTTTGATAAAAATGAACCATATACTTGGTAACAGCTTTTTTTATCGCGCTATAATTTTACTGTAAGTACGATACGATGAAATTATTAAATAACAGGTCAACGTTGAGTTTTCCATTTTATCTGTACGAGATGATAAACAAGTTCAGACGATGACAAATATACACGCTGTGTATCAAACGAACTTGACGAGTTCAAGGATTTTGTTCGTGTTCAATAACATCACGTGTAACAGCTGGTATGAATTCCCTTTCAATTATAAGAAAATTTTAATGAGTTTATTCGTCATTCTATTCCGTAATATTCGGACTTATTTTTAACCCCTTCATTTATTTGCTACTAAAATAAATAAATAGGTAGATATTTAACAAATTAATTTGGGACCACCGCGCGAGCTTTCATATCAAATGATAAAGGAATTTTCATAATCGGTCCACAATTGATGAAAATGTCGATGATCATACATAAATAATACATTCAGGCGAATATAAACCTCCTCCTTCTTTGAAGACGGTTAAAAAACGGAGGGACGGACAGGCGCTGTACGGCACTAGGCGCAGTGTCGTGTGCGGGTTTGATTCTCACGCGGAACTAATATATTTTGTCAGTAGGTACGTAGGTACTAACACCACACCCACCACCACTAACATCGGTAGGATCTCAGGGATTGACTGTTTGCAAATGGTATTGTAAAAAGACTAACGACACTGGAGAAATTCCTAGTGGGCTAAAACAATTATTATTGGTAGGATAAGATTTTTTATGAATAAGTAGTCTGTCTTTATACTAACCTTGGTAATGGCTACTTACGACACCTACGTAGGTACTTGTTGAATGTAATGTGTCATTTGTTTGAATTCCAGAGCAAATACCCAGTAGACATTAGGACATCAGTGCTAGTGGTTGGCGGCAAGGCTCAGCTGGTTGCATTGGACTACTGCATAACTACCGACAACACCACTAATGAAAGGAGGTGAGCTTCGTTAATTTTATCATAGAACGCATTTACCACTAACTGTTGCACGCGACTTCGTCTGTGCTAATCTGGTATGAAAAGCATACCCTTCTCTAGAGAAGGGCACTTATGGTTGCCTGATAGGTAGCGGGACCTAGATCCCGCTACTATCAATCAGGCAACCATAAGTATCGGTTCAGTAGCTTAGACGTGAAAAGATAAAAGACAGATACACACACACACAGTCAGACAGACAGATTTACTTTCGCATTTATAATATAAAAGTACCCCAATGAAACCAGTCATTCAGTCAGATAGGATCGTACGCACAGCACCATCTATCTGTTATTAAGAGAAACATTTGTTTTGTTAAAACTTAATTATTGAAAGAGTAAAATAATAAATTTCAATCGTCACTGAAGTAAAATAAAAAGAATATGAACTTTCAGCTTTTTATGAAAAGCTAAAAAGCAGTTTATTGAATGGTTTTGCGTCCATTTTGATGCTGCCATGTAAAAGTAACAGTTTTAATAGACTTTTTTTGCTGACCGTATAAGTAACGTACAAACATATCAGATGAGGATTGAACGCTACTTAGAGGATTTATGTAACATGGTGAGTGAGACGTGCAATTTGAGTACCACTGCTTCTTTTTTTTATGCCAAACTTAAAATTTGTAAGTAGGTCTTCTATATATGAATTTGATTCAAGTGGGTATGGAACCGTTCCACCACTGAGCTCGTCTTCGTGTCGATGATTCCATTTTCATACTTTATATTATAAGCTTCGACCATAATTCACGTCGTCTGCATCACCATTGACCTCGCAAAGGTCTTTCATAGTGCAGGTATTATTGCACACAGAGCAGGACAAGAGCTACATCGCTTATGATGTAGGTATATCATAAAATCACGCCTATAATCCTTGAAGAGTTAGACTGAGCGGCAGAGGTGTACGTACCTAGTAGTAATAGGGTACACCCAAATTTCGCTAGTTATGTTCAAGTTCCATATATTATTACTACTAAGGGGCGAGCCTATCCTATTGCCATTAACCGGGCACAAATTCACACTCCGGACTGTTACTGGGAAATTCCTGATCGCTCATGCTCAGCTGTAGCACTTGCAACCACCTAAACCAACGATGCAGTATATAGGGATAATAGTTAACTTAATATTGCTTTATGATTTCAGCGAGTTCCGTCTGTGCTACTTCCCACACAAATTGGAGAAGTTCACGAAGATGCTGGATGAAGCTTTCGACAACCGCGCCAAACACTCCATCTACGCAGACTTCAAGCCACTAAACGAAGTTCCTGTGCCCAGTTTTTACATACATGTGCTCGAGAAAGCCAGAAATTGACAATTATATTTATAAGAAAGATAATTGTAATTTTATATTTTACTTTACCTACAGTTTCCTACTTCATTTTGACATTATCGTCGCAAAAAGTAGAAAGTAATTTGGACAGAGTCATATTGTTCGATTATTTCTAGTTAGGTCTATTCCCGCATACTGGTGGTTATTGGTTGGGTGGATAAATTCAAATTAGATATTATATATATACATGTACTTAGTAAAAAAATAAGACTATATTATAGTTTTATATTATTGTTTTCAAACCTATCCATACGTTGTTAAAGAATAAAGTTGTTTTAGTTATTTAATAGTGTAACTTTTAGATTTGATCTAAAATGTTTTTATGTATGAAAATTACATTTTCTTGTAGTAGGCTTACAAAATGACAAATATTGTGATGATATTAAATTGTTAATTTGTTTTTCTCTCTTTCTCTGATTATTTTCCTACCAAGGACTATATATACAACTGATAGAAACCAATCAGCAAGCATCAAAACTGAGGTCCGATTAATCAGGCAGGATTACATATTTTTGAGAGCAGTGGTGGCTCAGTGGAAACGGCCGCGACTTATCGAGTCCAGACAGGCGTAAATTATTATACTTTGTGTTGATTATTTCATCACCACTGCTGAAAACGAGAAGTAAAACATTATGAGGAAACCGGCATTTCCTAGAACCAAAAATTCGAAGATATGTGACACCTACCAACCCTCACTGGGTCTACGTGGTGGATTACGGCCCACATCCTCCCAAAGAGAGAGGGCATGTGTACCATTGCTTAACTACAGCATGGGGACTACTTTCAAGTGAATAAAAAAGTAAATAAAGTATTTAGAGTGTAATAGAAAAAATCCAGTGAAATATAGATCTAATATATTTTAATAAATATATAATTTATTATAATATATTACACATAAACAAATCCATAAGGTACATTCCATTAAATTCAGATATTTATCCATTCATTAATTCATGCTTATGTGTATAATTAAAACTATGAAGTTGCCAACGGAAAAAATAAAGAAGTATGGAAAGAATAATTTATTTTTTAAGAAACATTTATAAATGAAATTGACGACAGTTAACTTATCGAGTTGTTGAGGGTCTTACATGTAGAATTACGTCTAAAACTATGCTAGATTGTCTATGATCCCACTATGATGTTGTTGATAGGAATGTGTATCAGTTTGACGAAGAAGCCGATGAAACCCATGATGCAGAAACCAATAGCTGTGGCAATTGCGATCTTTTGGAATTCTGGAAATAAACAATAAGTATAGGTTAATAAGATATTACTAAAACATGGTGGGTATGCCTTGTCTAAGGAATACTATTGTAAGCCAAGGTTGATTCCTACTTATCCTACTTACGGACTCTCACTCTCATTCACAAAAGTAAGTATTTATCAGCAAAACTAAGACCTTGGGATAATGTCAACTAGATAGGGAAAATGATGTTCTTTGATACTGTGAGTTTTGTCAACTTCTTTGAACTTTCTAAGAAATTTATGAACTTGACAAATAGTAGAGTGTTTGAATGGCACCCAGGATAAGAACATTGCCATCTGATTTACGAACAGCCTGGGCAATTATCATTCTCCTACCCATAGCCGGCACAATATTAAAGAAGATTGCAAAAAGAACAATATTCTGTTATATTAAACAGAGAGTAGTTCTGGTATTGCCTGTTTGATGGACTGCCTGGCTTCAGAGGTAGACTGGATGTGTTAGGCTGAGAACCAGGCAGTGTCGCGAATTGTGCAATGGCTCAGTAAAGGCCTCGGGTCGGTAGTGAAGTATGCTATAGACTGCATTGAGAAGTCTTGTCAATTTTATTTTCTTTTGCTGAACTGGTAATTTTTGCCGCAGCCGTGAGGCACACTTTCCTGTTCAATTCTTACATCGGACTTTACACCTTTTTATTTGTTTTTATCTGATGTATATGTCTCTCGTGTACTGTGTGCGTTTTATTCTGTGCTAAATAAATGTATTTTCTTTCTATCTCAATGAAATTAAACATGTCTCTCAACATAATTATACAAAAACACTTGAACTATTAATTGAAAATAATAAAATTGCTATTATTCTTGGGATTTACCAGCAAAATCTATTTTCTTGGAACTAATTATTAAACTTTGGAATATATGTAGAACACCCTCCGGAAACAAATAACAACTTAGTCAAGTCTTATTTCTAAACAAATTTGGGCATGGATGGGATGTGACTTGGAAGAAATAACATACAACAACAATCAACTCTTTATGGATGACAAAGATATTAGGGGCTTACAGGACTTAAACACAAAAAACGCAACTTTTAGAAACAATAAAAGTACATGATCTACTACATGTACTACTACATGTGTATCATAATTATGATCTACTACAGTAATCAAAATCAGAAAAATATAATGATATTCTTCAGGATATATGCTAGGTAGATAGTGTGTTAAAAACATAATACTTACAACTAATTTGATATGATAGAAAAAAATCATGAAGATACCTCTAAAATCTTTCTTTTTACAATAAAAACCATACTAATATACAATCATTCTGATTTTTTGTCAGATTATTCTACAAACAACATACTAAAATACTAGTGTTTTAAATTTTTTAGACCAAACAATAGATTTTTTGTAAGTAAATAAATGCTTCATATTTTGCAATAAATTACCAGCATTGTGTCATTGCGCTTCTCTTTCTTTTCTACGCAGTCTGACAGTGACCGCACTTTAGGCCATGTAAGCCCTTAAGTAACATAGTTTAACTGAAATACACAGCTATTCAGTCCGAGTTGAATACAACACAAAAAAAGCTGAGAAACGACTTTGTTGATGATGATAGTTCAAACATAATGTAATTGTCACATTATGATGAGGTGTCAACATTTAAATCTTTTATCCTACAAAACAAAGACTATGCATAGATATTTTTATTACAAACAGTAGGTCCTCATACAGAATACAGTAAAGATATTGTTCGTACTTTCCCTCCAAGTTTCATAGCCATCTAAAGAATTAGGTATTGTAACATATGTATGTCCAGAAGCAAAACTTGTCCACAAGGAAACTAATTTATTACAGTCATTGCAGTGAAAGTAGATCCAAATGGGTGAAACTTTCTGTGATTTTATTAAGATTACAACCGTGTAGAAACAACGGGACCACTGCCAACATCGTAACTGTACACATAATAAAAAGTAATAGTGTCAATGATAAACTCACCTTTCCTGTCTGGTTTTGTACATCTCCTGACCAGTCTGATGGAATCCTTGGCGAACTGCTTGCCAGGCTCGACGAACTTAGCGATTTGATCCATTATTCTAGAAATAGGACACGGTATAGATAGTTAGATAAAACTCGACTTTCCCATAGGACTCTAATGGCAGAACGGCAAAGAACTACAATTACTTACTTGTAATAATTAAATTAATGCTTTTTAAGTAATACAAGGCGCAGCGCAATTTTAGCGTAGTAATTGCGGCAACCGATATTGGAAATCACGGACAGAAAACTGACAAAACAACGCAAACGTCAGCCACGTTTCGAGATTCACGGCACGTCACCACCACACAACGCGCGTTCGGATATTTTGCCAAAACTTGTTTTTTTTTTTATTATGATTAACTTTTTTTTTTAAATGTAATTTAAAAAATACTCATAAACACGCTTTTATCTCGTACTTAAAATTATAAAATAAATAAATTAACTTAAATTGAATTCTAAACGCGTGGCTAGCGCGTTTGAATTAATTTTATTATATATGCTTTACGTGGGATCACACGTCTCATGTAATATTAGTAAAACAAAACTTTCATTAGAAATACCTACTATAATACTTACATGAAAAGGTTAATAAACTTATTATTGAAAAGTCGTTATATATTATGTTTTCCATACAGGAGAGTATTACTTCACTGTTTGACATTTTGCATCCAAAGTTAAACATGATATCGTTTTGTCTTATTATTAATTATGTCTGTACGGAAACAGAATAGTAAAATTGACGTAGATTTATATCTATGGTAATGCCATAATATTGTCAATGTGTCATAGTCTAGTTCTGAATATTTGAACTAATTTCTTTAAGTAGAATAAAGCCTTAATTTCCGAAAGGCTTTGCGTTTTCTTTATATCAATTTATTCTACTTAAAATAATGTTATGTAAACTCTATTAAAAGCTATTCAATAAAAATTATTTTCGCTAATGTCTAACAGAAAAAAAACATCTGACATACTGGAAAAGAATCAAGACTCAAAATTTACAATGGCTGTTCGTCCAACGAAATATTTAAATCCAGATAAGTTTGGTGCTGATCCGAGTGATTCTGGCGCAGAGCTCCATTGGAGTCACTGGTATAGTACGTTTAAAAATTTTATTTCCGAAGAGGTACCGGATTCTTCTCCAGAGTTGAAACTGAAGCTACTAGTAAATTACTTAGCGCCAACAGTTTTCGCACTAATAAAACACTGTACAAATTATGAGCAGGCTATTAGGACATTAACGGAAACCTATGAAAAACAGAAAAACCGTATCTTGGCACGTCATATTCTATCTACCAGACTTCAAAAACCAGATGAATCTATATCCGATTACATTCGTGCTTTAAAGCTGCTAGTGCAAAACTGTGATTTTCGTGCTGTATCCGCTGAAGAATATCAAAACGAATTCATGTGTAACGCATTCATATCGGGCATAATCAAAAAATCCGCCAAAGACTTTTGGAGAATATGACATTGACATTCGATGAAGCTATAAATCAAACATTGACGCTTGAGAGCGCTGAAAAGAGTTCCCTATCTTTTTCAACTCCAAACACAAACTCATTGCTGAATGCAATTACTTCTCAAAGAAGTATTAATATCAGTGAACCACAAGTAGAAGAACAAAAAGAGATCCAAAATCATTTAGCTGCTACTACTCCCCGTTTTTATGGACAAAAGAAACGACGTTGCTTCTTTTGTGGCGGGAACGTCCATCAACGGATAAAATGCCCTGCATTCCATGCGACGTGTCAACTTTGCTCAAGAAAGGGTCACTTTGCCAACGTATGTCGTAGCAGTAGCGTTGGTGGCTCGACGGCGAATGCGATTTCTGAAGAGAAACTATTAAACACTGCAACCATAATCGCAGCCTCTCCGGCGAGCCTTCAAAAGGCCACTGTCCCTGTTTCAATTAATAACTACACTGCAGACGCTCTCGTGGATACTGGCAGCTCAGTGAGCTTTATTGATAAAGGCTTAGCAGAGACATTGGGTCTAAAGAAAAATCATTGCAACCAGACGGTCACCTTAGCGTCGTTGAGTTATACTTCTATTGTAGAAGGTTCGTGCGTTGCAACTATAAAAGTCAATAAACACGTCTACAAACAGAAGACTTTGTTGATCGTGAACAACTTATGCGCTGATATTATCATCGGTCACGATATTTTGAAAACACATTCATCAGTTGCAGTGGCGGACTAACAGGGGGGCGGAAGGGGCGGCCCGCCCAGGGCCTCCGGTCTTGGGGGGCCCCCAAATGTCTCCGCGTTCCCCTGATAAAATCCTAAACAAGACTTTAAAAATGTGACTTTAATAATCCGTAGTTTCTAGTCAATATGCTTCTACGTGTACATTGGTCCTTATTTGTAGTGCACGTTTATTAGGGATGTAGGTATGTAGGTACTTGTTCTCATCGAGAGACTCAACATGGCAGTCTCTGTACATTTGTATATCTATATCGTCAAATCAATAATGAGGCTTAGTTTAGCTATCTTTTATAAGAGTTTCTTATTTATCTCATTATTTTTATTGCAAAGGCATAGAATTATAACGCCTAGAAACCGAGTACGCACGATTTCAGTGAGGCACTTTCAAGTGAGTCTGAACGGCTCACTACGTTCCGAACGTCCGCCAGTTGTCAAGGTCAAACGCTAGAGCAAACATCTCCGAGCTTTCCGAGACAATTTCATTAATAATGACTTATTGTGTAGTGAATGGGTGTCACAATGCATCAGAAAAGAATAAAAAACCTACCAACATATCATTTCATAGGTAAGTACTACAATTCGACTTGTATTTTGCTACAATAATGAATACAAAAATTAAATACGACAACAAAAGGAGATGTCCGCTTTTTGTATGGACGATGGTTTTTTATTCCAAGAAAAATCTAACCAGCATCAAACTCGGTTCAAATAAATACGACAAAAATATGGAACTCAGAACTACTGAAATAATATTTTTAAACCCCTCCATTTAAGCGAAAAATCATAAAATAATAATTGATGTTATTTGTAGTTGGCAACCCTAATAAATACTCCGTCACTCTGTGACAATGTCATATTTGACAGATCATTTTTCAGCTGTCACTGGCGTTAGAGATGTGCCAACTCAGGATAAGACACGCCTTAAGGTTACTCGGATTGAAATTCATGTGACTCGAGTTACGGAACTCTGGTAAATGGATGAAATTGAACGAATTATTGTTTTTTCACCTCTGTTTCGCGACGATTTTTTTTTATAGATTCGCAAGGAAACGTATATTGAGACTATTTTAATTATTTAAAATACAATTTCAGTAGAATTTAAATATAAAATAAGGTTCAAATACATGCCAAACCAGAGACGTCAATCACGTACTCTTCTTCATTTACCGTGGCAATCTAATTCAACTCGATCGCGGCATCTCAATCTGAGCGCAACTCGAATAATCGAGTTAGCCATACATAGCTGGCTTCACCAGCTCAAAGTGTTATCGATTCTTGCCGAAAAAGATCCTTAGAAGATTAGATGTAAATATGTTTAGTCCATTTTATGAAAATCAAGAAAGATACCTTAATAAACGATTTCTCATCAGTAAAATCAGGGATTTTTTTAGTTCAGGGAATTCGTTAATAACAAATTACCTTATAAAGAGTATTCGCTATAAAACAAGACATTTATTTTCTTAATGATTTTACATTAAAAAGTTTAGAAAATAAATAATATATCTTATTATAGTCTCAATAGAAAACACAAATGTTGATTTTCTATGCTAAAAATTGATTTAAAAAAACTATTGTTTTCGCCCGATAAAACGTTTAATTGAGGTCAGATCGCCATCCCTACCGGCTCCATGCGTCATTCGTCCGACGTCATGCTCCTACATCAAAAATTGATTGACGTTGACGCTCACTGCCAGTAATGACAGTTCTCCTGTGTCAATTTTGACAAGTTTACTTTTTTTTTAGGTGTGTTCAATGCTTAGAGCATTAAACCAACTGGAGACGCCTTTGACAGGCGTTCCCCGCTGCCAAAGGTACGAGACCGCCGGTCATATCAGTTATATAAAACTAGTTGCCGCGCGTTCCAAGTCATTCAGCGAATCACAGTAGCGCGGAACGAACGTCAGTGAAAAATGCCGAATTGCAGTGTTTTTTCGTGTAAAAAGAGATCGGAAACATCTAGTAAACTAAAGGATAACGTTACTTTCCATCTGTAAGTATTACTTTGTCTTAATATTAACATATAATGCAGTAAATTAGCAAAAAACCAAGAAATATTGTCGGTCAATAAGTGTTGCCACTAAATCGTACGAGATCTAATTTAGTGTAATTTTGAAAGTTGTAATTGATAAAGCTTGACAATTATTTCAAACTTTTATTTCGCATTTGTTATTCTTATTACTATTTTACAACTTAATTTTTTACTTTATAATATTTTTTTACAAAACCCTTTAAAAATTGCTATTTATTATCAAATAATTAATAAATGATATCAAACTTATGTTCCACAAATCTCTTACAATTTTCTCATATCGTTATTCTTCATTACTATAAAATATTTGCGGGTCAAGTTATCCCGAAAATACGCAATTTTAATTTAAAAATAGGCCACACTGTAGCAAAATAAGGGCAGTGACAGCACAGAAACAAATATCGATATCGACTTTATGAGTATGTTATTCTGACTATTAATTTTTCAGATTTCCAAAAGATGCAATGACTCGGGATGTCTGGATTCGGGCTTGTGCAAATCATGTTTCGTGGACTCCTAAACGTACTAGTACAATTTGCTCACAGCATTTAGAAGCTTCATGTTTTATAGTACAATCTAATAATAAGAGGAGATTAAAACAATGCGCCTCGCCAACTTTGAAATTAGCAAAGGTGATTTTTTTTTATTTAGGTACTAGGTTTTGGGCGTGACTGTGTCCAAGTTTCACGGCTCTCAACTGTATACAGTGGAATATTGAGATGGGGCACTACCCGAACTTTTATAGATACAAGAAATGTATTTAGGGTTAAACCCCTATTTACCAGCACGCTTCCGCATTTTTACGTAGGTACAACTTCGACTTTTAATTGTATTCAGTAACTTGACAGTTCAAAATAATGTTACGTGTTTTCGTGTTTTGAAGACAAGTTATTAAATTTAATATATAAAGTTTGCTTCACATTTGTGAAGTTCATTCAATTTAGTTTATTCTTACACCAACTCAAACAGATGTGTTTTTTTATTATTAAACTCTGTCAAATTAACTGTCAATAACTGTGAATATAATTAAAAGTCGAAGTATATTTCTGTCTTTTTCTGTTGAACTAACTGTGAATATAATTAAAAGTCAATAACTGTGAATATAATTAAAAGTCGAAGTATATTTCTGTCTTTTTCTGTTGAACTTGTTGAACCCAGATATAAAAAAGCTCACTTAGCTTTTTTATCATAACTATTGGCTGAACTCATCGACAACAAAATATCGATAATGTCAAGCACTATCATCGCTTACATAAAAATGACGTCATCCCGTACACTGACAGGGCGTCTCTGTGTGTGTTTGTACATGTGTGCGTATAGTTTATGCTTGTATTTAATTTTGTTTTCGTGTGCGTGCGTAACGACGCGATCGAAAATGCATTTGTTTGTTATCACTATTTGTGTGCGTTGCCTCGTCCCCCGCGATGAAAGTGACAGACTTATTCGCATAGATATTAGTGCTCGTTGCGTCTCCGGTTGGTTTAATGCTCTAAGGTTCAATGTGTTCATTTTATTATTCTAGATAATTAGAAGGTTTATTCGTTTTAGATGTAAATTCTCACGAAAACAAAAAACGATTTTTCTCAAAATTGGAGGTCTTTAAATATGTATGATATAACTAGAACGACTAGTTTTAGGGATGTCTATCCAAATATATTTAACTTACTCTGGTTGGAATTATTAAATAATAAAAAACCATTTCTGGACATGTCCTTTAGGCCGCCATGTTATGAAGGTGTTACCAGTTGCAATGAATTACCCTATTGTTCAACGAAAAATAAATACACAACCGTATTTTTTTTTACAATGAACCCGAGATTTTTACACAACTGCCCAAAATTTTTTTAGAGAAAAATCAATATGGCGGCTTTGTAGCGCCATTTTGAGATTTGAAAAGAAACTATTTATTTTAAATTATTACAACATGGGTATCAAAATTAAGGTCTTGGTGAGCTCAATTCAAATATAAATAAATAATATACGGATATTTTATATAGATAAGTAGAGTGTACATGCAAAAAAATCATCTTTATCAGCTGCAAACAATTTAGTTAGACTTTAGCGAAAAAAACTTGCTATTCTTTAGACCAGTAAAAATATAGAAATCGTGCGCTTCTAGTGTAAAGAAACTTTCACGCTAAATGAAATCTAATTTAATAAGGGATTTTCTCACAGATTGAAATTAAGAAAAAAAACTGGTTTCTTATAATAAACTTATAATAAATATAGATTTTAATTACAAATATTCGTTTTAATGTAAATTAACATGTTATTTTTATAACAAGCTTTAAATAGAACTAGTACGTTACCAAGTACAAGATAAATAATCCGATTTTACGTAAGTATAAAATTTCCCCACTTTCGGGGAAACTACTACTGCACTGTACACACTCCACAACATCAGAGTTTTGTTTGTGTGCGTGTCGGCGATCGTAAATACGCAATGCTCACGCATACATCAATAGATTGATGTGTGCGTTTTTGCCTCACTTGAGACGAAGCGCTTGTATGAAGACTATCGATCTAGGCGTTATTAATCTAAGTGCAAAGGATTCAACCATCTGGCTCTCAGAAAAGGAAGCTAAAAAAACGAAGACTGAAGAGGCAAAATCGCTTGCTGAATCTTTATCCAATTACTTTTCGAATTCTGAAGAGAAGAAAAGTGGCGTTGCCGATGAAATTAACGAAATAAACATAAACACTTATTTATACATACAAATGAATAAAAAGCTTGTAAAACTACATTTTTTTTAAAGCTGGGGGGCCTCATTCAGCTTTGCCGCCCCGGGCCTCTGACGGGCTTAGTCCGCCACTGATCAGTTGTCCTGAATTTTGGTGGTAAAGAGGAACCTTTGAACATAATATGTAACGTCATGGAAGCTGCTGTGCCCCCTGCTTCGATATTTACAAATCTTTCACCCCTTATAAAGCCCATTGCAGTTAAATCTCGAAGATACAATGAGGAAGATGAATCATTCGTAAAACAAGAAATAACAAAGCTACTTGAGGATGGTGTCATCAAACCTAGCACTTCGCCATGGAGGGCTCAAACTTTAGTCGCAGGAGGGGGCCATCACCGGAAACGTCTAGTGATCGATTATTCGAGGACGATCAATAGATTTACAGAGCTCGACGCTTATCCATTACCTAAAATTGAATGTATCATTTCGAAGGTATCAAAATATAAATACTTCAGTCAAATCGATCTAAAAAGTGCGTACCACCAGGTCCCTATATTAAAAAAAGAACAAAAGTACACCGCTTTTGAAGCTTGTGGTAAGCTTTACGAATTCACACGTATTCCATTTGGCGTCACTAACGGGGTAGCCGCGTTTCAGCGTACTTTAGAATTTATTATTGAAAATGAAAATTTAGAAGGAACCTACGCGTACCTTGATGACGTCACTGTTTGTGGAGTAACAAAAGAAGAACACGATAGAAACCTGCGTGATTTCTTACAGGCGGCTGAGAAATATAAACTTACCTTAAATAAGGATAAATGTACTTTCTGCGCAGAGACAATTAATCTCTAAGGCCACACAATCAGTGACCAGACTATCAGACTGTGACATATTAGGTCACATCACTATTGGCTGATTTTAGTAAGTGGTGAGCACAGCACTAGCCTCGCTCTTCTTTGGTTATGGACACTATGGACAGCCATAATGGAAGCATCAAAAAGATTGTATTAAAATATAATGGTGTATTAAGGAATGGTGTGAAAAAGGTTGGCGTGTCGAGGTTGGTGGTGAACACATGTGGAGTTGTTTTTAATATAGCTTTTTGGCTACCTTAGGGCTTTTTTTGGTAGTTTTTGTGTGTCTTTTACGTGTTTGTGCTTGTTTCGTATTTATTTTTGTGTTTGTTGTATCCTAAGTTGCATTAGGTAAGTTTTTTTTTAATATTTTCCCGCGGAGTATGCCGAGTGATAATGGAGGATGAAGATCGGCCTCCGGGCCGCCCTCCAGATCCCTCGCATACGAACCACCTGCAATCATTGGATTTCTTTGAACACTCACCGGTTTTAACCGCTCCATTGTCTCAATTTGAGACAATGGAAACGGAAGTTGCATCCCAAAAAAGAAAGCGTTCACAACCAAACAGCGACTCAAACGACTCCGCAGGCGTCATGGACGTGAATGCTTCTGCATCCAAACGCGATCGTGTCACAGCCCCATCGTTGATTTCACGATCCAAGTACTCCAATTTAGATAAGGAACCGTATTTAGTTTATGCGTCACTTATCGAGTCTTGTCCAACTTCGGGTACTACCCTCAATCCTATTATTTTTGGTAAATTGATGCAGAGCCTAAATATTAAAAACATAAAACTGGGAGGTATTAAGAGAATAGGTAGAAATAGGGTTTCCCTTGAATTTAAGGGTCCTGAGGATGCCAATGCCTTTATTGACAACTCATCCGTTAAAGACAGGGGGTACTCTACTCTGATCCCCACTTTCAATATCACCAGGATGGGTGTAGTGAAGGGTATCCCAAGTGATTGGACCGATTTAGAGGTCATGGACAACCTGAAGTCCCCACTTGGTAAGATGTTGAAGGTGAGGAGACTTAACCGTAGGGTTGTTAGTGAAGGTAAGGCAGAATAGGTCCATACAACCAGTGTTGTTCTCACTTTTGATGGTCAGGTCCTTCCTGAACGAGTTTTTTGCTGCTTTAACTCCCTTCCAGTAGAGACTTATAACTTTCCCACTGTCCAGTGTTATGGGTGTTGTAAATATGGACATACCCGGACTCATTGCCGATCCAAGCCACGATGTTTCCGTTGTGGCGGGGATCACTTTGGGGATGGTTGTTCCATAGAGGAGCCTAAGTGCTTCTATTGTACGGGTGCTCACCCCGCAAATAGCCGACATTGCCCGGAATACATGCGACAGAGGAATATCAAGGCCTCTATGGCAAAGGATAATATTTCGTATTCTGAAGCAGCCAGAATCCACGCTCCCTCCTACCGTTCCTTTGCAGATGTCATGGCATCAGCTTCTCCTCTACAGACCATTCACCAGGCCCTTATACATGAGCCACGCCCTCCACGCCCCCCTCCTCCTAATTACATTTCCCATTCCCAACCTTCCACCTCTACCTCCTATAGAAAAACCACTGTGTCCCGCCCAAAAACTCATGCTCCCCTTCACCCTGGCTATGACCGTAAGGCCCACCAGGACATTATTAATAGTTACTCTTTCCCCCCTTCTCCTAATGGCTGTGCTATAAGTGAACACCCCCCAACTCAGAATGAGTACACACACACCATTCAGTCAATAATCCGTTTACTTTCCTCCTTACTTTCCACCTACCCTTTACCAGACCACGTTGCCGATAACCTAGTCAAATCCATTCAATCCCGTCACATTCCATCTTCTGCAGTGGAACACCAGGAGCTCCCTTCCCAAAAAACATGAAATTGCCCACATTATTAACCGTTACAATCCTGCTCTATTTGCATTATCTGAGACGTGGCTAAAGCCACATCTCAATTTTAACTTTTCTGGTTATAGCACGCTCCGGGATGACCGATCTGACGGTTATGGCGGAGCTGCTGTACTAGTGAATAATGTTCTTTCGTTTTCTCCTCTATCCCTGCCTCCTCACGGAGATGAAATTAATGCTGTAGGCGTAAATATCTGTGGCATTAATTTTATATCTGTTTATATTCCCTCTCCCAATTCCTCATGTTTCCAGTATATTCGTACTCTATGTTCTTCCTTTATACCAGTAATATTTCTTGGCGACTTTAATTGCCATCATCCTCTGTGGGGATCTGACCATTGTGATAATGCAGGGTCTGAACTGGTTGATCTGTTGGACGACTTGGGTTTATGTGTTGTCAACGATGGTTCCTTCACCCGCCTACCTAGACCTGGCCATAATAGAAGCTGTGTGGATCTCACCCTGTGTTCTGCCAGCTTGACCGGCCAGTTGGAGTGGAAACGACTGAACCTCACCTACGGTAGCGACCACTATCCAATTTGTACCACTCTGACTACAAGATCCCTTCCCCATGGAGATAATCCCCCACTCCTAAAGCATAGACTTTCCGGTGCGAATTGGGACTTGTACACTCAAACTGTTGAGGATATAATTCCCACTTTGCCCCAAGTTACCACAGATAACCTGTGCGCCTGTATCTCGCAATTTTCCGATGTCATTTCATCAGCCGCTGATGATAGCATTCCCCTTAAGAATTCAGCTTCTGGCAAAGTGTCATCTCCTCCCTGGTGGGATAGGGAATGCACAGACATTATCAAATCCCGGAATGAAGCTGAACAAAATTATATTCTTGACATGTCCGTTGAAAACCTGGTGCAGTATAACCGGATTGTTGCGAGATCCAGACGTATCTTGAGGAAAAAAAAATATGAAGGTTGGAAGAAATTCTGTTTCTCACTTTCCCCTTTAACCCCTTCTTCCCTTATTTGGCAAAATTTTAAACGGTTCAAACGTGGCTGCTCTGGTCAAAACTCTTCTTCTATACCCAGGGACTTAGCAGAACCTTTTCTTAATAAATTAGCCCCCCCTTTCGCCCCTCGTAGGGGTGAATGCCCTTCTTATCCTGTTGATGAGATAATCTCTGACGACCCTTTAGATGCTCCCTTTTTGTTGAGCGAACTGGAGGCAGTTCTCAAGCATGTCCATGACTCTGCTCCTGGTATTGACGGTCATCCTTACTCTTTTTTTAAGAAGCTGGGTGGCAATGGCCGCCGATACTTATTGTCTGTTATGAATACCTGCTTTAAATTTTCACACATCCCCGATAGTTGGAAAACACAATTGGTCATCCCCATATTGAAACCCGGTAAATCCCCGGACTGTGTAGACCACTTTCGGCCGATTGCGCTTTCACCAGTTATAGGTAAATTACTTGAGCATCTTATAAAAAACAGGCTGGAGTGGTTTGTCGAGAGCCGAGGGCTCCTATCTAGGTCTCAGTTTGGCTTCCGAAAGGGAGCCAGTACTATGGACAGCATTAGCATTTTAGTAACTGACACCCGAATTGCCTTTAGCAAAAATGATTCGGTTTTAGCGGTCTTCCTCGACATCTCAGCGGCTTACGATAATGTCCTCCTTTCCGTGCTCAGAAGTAAATTACGCCAGCTGAGTATCCCGGTAAGGATGCTGAACTGCATTTGTAACCTGCTGTCTGGTCGTAGGATCAAGCTTCACACTCCGGGCCAAGGCTCTGACTCCAGAACTGTTTGGCGTGGGCTTCCTCAGGGGTCGGTGCTTAGTCCCATAATTTACAGCTTGTACACCTCGGACCTTCATGACTCCCTCAACTCCGATTGCCGGATTCTGCAGTATGCGGATGACCTGTGTTTATATATTCCTACTTCTTCCATTGTACATGCTAGGGACTCCATGCAGATATCCCTCAATTCCCTCAATCAGTGGTTAATTTCACACGGCCTTAACTTGTCTGCTCCTAAAAGCTCCATTGGTATTTTCTCACGTAAACGTGTTATCCCAAATGTAGACCTTGAAATTGAAGGATTTCCTATCAAAGTTGAAGATAATGTGAAATTTCTTGGTGTCATCTTGGACTCTAAACTATCTGGTGTCCACCATCTCAGTTATATTGTCAACAAATGCGAGAAGAAACTTAATATGCTACGTGCTCTAGCGGGTGTTTGGTGGGGTGCTCACCCCTTCACCCTAAAACTCATATATAATGCCACAATAAGGAGTTTGTTAGATTATGGCTCCTTTCTGCTCGAACCCTGCAGTAAAGTTGCAATAGCTAAACTGGAGACCATCCAATCAAAATCCCTCCGCATTATACTAGGTTGTATGAGGTCCACCCCTAAAAACGCCCTGCAAATTGAGAGTGGTGACCCCCCTCTTCTTCTCCGTAGACAATATTTAGCTGACAAATTCATTTTCAAGTCATATTTCCTCAGTAACCACATGATCCTGCCTAAGCTGTCAACCCTTGATAATTTATGTAGGGAAAGTGAGTATTGGAGACATAAAGACCCCCCTTTAATCCTTAATTCATTTAGAAAAATCCATTCTGTAGAAGAAAATTCTAAAATCTTACAGCAAAATAAATTCCCATTGTATGCAAGTCCATATGAAATTTTAAATTTTGTTCCAAGTGTTGTCCCATATATTGGCTTGCATAAGGACACCATAAATGCTAATGACCATTTTCTCGCCATTGTTAATGACAGGTGGCCTGATCACCATAAATTCTATACAGATGCTTCAAAACTAACCACTGATGGTAAAACTGGTATAGCTGTATATAACTCCAACTCTCAGATATTTCTCCAATTTCAATGCCCTCCTGAGTCATCAGTGTTTACCGGAGAGTGCATTGGGATCCTCGAGGCATGTTTATTTATTTCCTCTCACACTACCATCACAAAAGCAGTCATCTTTACAGACTCCAGAAGCGCCCTGGAGGCTATAGTTAAAAATTCATTTAAAGATAACCTCCGTAGCCCAATTATTATAGAAATCAAATCAGTATTACTTTCTTGCTCTATAAGGAGCGTTGAGGTTGTGTTGGTATGGATTCCTAGCCATGTAGGTATTAGGGGTAATGAGCTTGCGGATGTGGCAGCCAAGGGTGCTATCAGTAGTAGTCTGGCTGACAAAAAACATTACTCCGTCCAAATTTATGACCTTATCCATAAGGCTAAAATAGACCTTTACCAGTCCTGGCAAACAAACTGGTCTGAATCCTCCAAAGTAAAGGGTGGTTTGTTTGCTTCAATCCAACCCTCTATTCCTCCTAAACCCTGGTTTTATAAATTTAAAAAAGCCTCTAAGACTGTCACATCCGTAATATGCAGGATACGTATTGGCCACTGTTGTACCCCAGTTTTCTTGAACAAAATTAGAGTCAGAGATAA
Source organism: Luperina testacea (assembly GCA_927399505.1). Classification (NCBI taxonomy): domain Eukaryota; kingdom Metazoa; phylum Arthropoda; class Insecta; order Lepidoptera; family Noctuidae; genus Luperina; species Luperina testacea. The sequence continues at coordinate 1,741,893 of OV656762.1, read as the reverse complement.
TTCGCTTTGCGAATGTGGTCTAGACGAAGGTACGCTAGACCATATCTTCCTCAATTGCAGTTTGAACAATGCTTTTACTTTCGACCATGTTATTGCAAAATTAAAAATTCAAAAACCTGTCAATGTCCGCCACCTTCTTTCATTCTTCCCTAACCCTCAAATTATCTGTGCTTTTATTAAATTTATTTCCACTAACAAAATAAAACTTTAACAAGTAGTTAATATTCCTAAAGTCTAAAGTTTATGTAGTATTATATTAAATGTTTAATAATCATATTTATATTATTTTACTAACAATTATTAACATCTCTATGTTTTGTGTTTGTTCCAGACCTCAAAAGTTCACCACAAAAAGTTTTTTTTTTTAATAATAAATATATTTAAAATACCCATGAGTAATCACTAAATATGCGTCTTTGGCAGAAATTGCCGTAGTTTTCGGCAAATTGCCATTAAAAAAAAAAAAAAAAAAAAAATGGTGTATTAAAGAACACAAAACTGTTTAATTTATATAACACAAAACCTAATTTAACATGGCGCAGCCGGAAACAAACAACGTTCCTGTTGGCACCAGGCCAGTGAGTATAAGAACGGATAACACAACGCCGACTATGACGCTCGCCCAACCGCCGCCATTGTCGTTCGAAGGAGACCTAGCAAAAAACTTTAAGACTTGGCTACGCCAGGTCGAAATATACATGGCGGCAAACGAATGCCACAATAAAACGACTGAGACGAGAGCTGCAATAATATTACATTTGCTAGGAGAAGAAGGCCAAGATAAATTTGAGACGCTTGACATATCTGAACAGGAAAAGAAAAATTATGAGAAAGTGCTTCAGGTACTAAAAGATTATTGCCTCCCAAAGAGTAATGAAACAATAAATAGACATTTATTCTTTGAGAGAAATCAAAAGGAAGAAGAAAAATTTGCAGAATATTTGTGTGAGCTGAAGAAATTATCGTTACCATGTAATTTTGGTAATCTAAGAGATAGCTTGATAAAAGATAGAATAATAGGAGGTATAAAAGATACCAATTTGAAGGAAAGACTCCTCCGAGAACCAAACATAACGTTAGAACATTGTGTGAATATGTGCAAATCAGCGGAAATTGCCACAGGTTATATAAAGCAATTAAAAGAAGAGGAAAGTGCAAATGTAGACTACATCAAGAAGAAAGCTCAGGTACAACAGAAACACTCAAATATAAATTCACCAAAATTCAAGTGCAAAAGATGTGGTTTTGAACATCAAGCTCGCCAATGCCCAGCATATGGAAAAGTATGCAATTATTGTAAAAAACAAAATTATTATGCAACAGTATGTATGCAAAGAAGGACAAAAGACCACACAGTAAAAGAAATTAATTAAGAGCTACAGGACAACGCTACTAATCAGGAGTACATGTTGGGTATATGGACCCTGTAACATAATTCTGCCAGGAAAAGGGAAGCAATAAAAAATATATGCAAGAATATAGCACTTAAATGGGAAAATAAGAAAAGGACTACTAACATTTATGTTCTAGAAGGTCAGTCTCGCATACAATGTCTACGGCGCAAAAATGTGTATTCAAGTCGTAACTCGAATCTTTCTAGAATTGTACTGATTACAATAAATAACTTCCAAGTTAACAAATGGAGTTACTTATTCATACATGGTGACAGCGCGGATCTCAACAGAATCCACAAAATTGTGCAACGCCAACGCAAACCAAAGAAGCAATAAAAAATTTCAAGATGGAGAATGCCGACCTGTTAGCAAATTTGCAACTACAAGTCACACAACAAATGCAGTTGATCGTGGAGTTAACAAATAAACTCGAAAATGTCAGATCCACTCCGCAACCGCAAATAGATTGGACTCTTATGCAATTTTACAACGGCATGTCGACCCCACCGCCATCACAATTTTCATTCAAAGGTATAGATTGGCCAGCATGGATAACAAGGTTCGAACAATATCGCGACACAACGAAACTAAAAGCATTGCCACAAGAAACTCAAGTAAAATCACTTTTATATACAATGGGCAACAAAGCCAACGATATCTTTCAATCTTTCAAATTGTCGGAGGATGATGCCAAAAACTACAACATTGTCAAAAATAAATTTGATTGTTATTACGTGGCGAGGAAGACAAAAACTTATGCTAGAGCTCGTTTTAATCAAAGAACACAAGGACCAGACGAAACAGCGGATGATTTCATAACTGATTTGCACACCCTTGCCAAACAGTGTGAATATGGTGCATTAGAAGACGAATTAATAAGAGACCGTATCGTAGCTGGTATGAAAGACACTCAACTGTCGAAATTAATTCAAAATCTTGATTCCGAGCCGAGTCTTGAAGTTGTAATAAACAAAGTCCGGCATGCTGAAATCGTAGACGCCAACATTGACACACTAAAGCAACCAAACACATCAGCAGCACCTGAAATCAATTATGTAGACAAGAGAGAGAAAATAAAACCTGCAAAACCAGAAACAAGTAATAGTAAGAAGTACAACAATACTTGTAGAAAATGTGGCAGGCAACCGAAACACAAATTTAGTGACTGTGAAGCAGCGAAATCAACATGCAAAGGATGCGGAATAAAAGGTCATTGGATAGCAGTATGTAAGAAATCTAAAAACATAAATGAACTGGAGCCAGATCTCACTATCGACACTATTGATACTATCAGCGTTCCCAGATGTCTACCAAGATTTGCAAACATACTTATTAATGGCAAATGCATTCGCTTCAAAGTTGACACCGGAGCTTCCGAAACAGTCATGAGTCCAGAACTTCAAAAAGAGCTTCAACTTCCTGAACCTAAACCTATAAAAGAAAAGTTATATGGACCCTGTAACATAATTCTGCCAGGAAAAGGTATATGCAAGAATATAGCACTTAAATGGGAAAATAAGAAAAGGACTACTAACATTTATGTTCTAGAAGGTCAGTCTCGCATACAATGTCTACGGCGCAAAAATGTGTATTCAAGTCGTAACTCGAATCTTTCTAGAATTGTACTGATTACAATAAATAACTTCCAAGTTAACAAATGGAGTTACTTATTCATACATTGGGCAGCATTAATGTGAATGACTGGACCGTGGAGGTAAATTTTATAAATAGTAACAAAAAGTTAAAATTCAAATTAGACACAGGTGCAGGTTGCAACGTTATTAGCAAGACAACTTTGGATAGTTTAGGACTAAAAGGACAACTGAAAAGCTCAAATTCTATTTTAAGGAATTACAACAATTCTAAAATAAATCTATTAGGAACAATAGACCTTCTATGTGAAATCAATGACCAAACAGAAATAATTAAATTTCATGTTGTTGATTGTAATTCTGCCCCATTGTTGGGACTGCCTACTATCCAAAAATTTAATCTGATAATTAGGTTGTGTAGCATTAATAAGGAAGATATAATATCGCAATATCCATCTTTATTTACAGGGTTAGGTGAAATAAAAGACTATGTTTATGATTTCAAATTGATTCCTGATCATACTGGAAAAGTGATACCTTGTCGACCTGTGCCCATGAAACTACTGGATGCCTACAAAAGGGAATTACAGGAAATGGAAAAGGACAACATAATAAGTAAAATAGAAGAACCCACGGAGTTTGTAAATGCAGTGGTAATAGTTAGAAAAAATGATCAATCGCTTCGAATCTGTTTGGACCCACAATATCTCAATTCCTGTTTGTTAAGAGAACATTATAAACTTCCGACGTTTGAAGAAATCTCTGCTAAAATGGCTAAAGCTAAGGTTTTTAGTAAATTAGATTGTAGTAAAGCATTTTACCAGATAAAGTTAAGTGAAGCAAGCTCAAAAATGACTACATTCCAAACACCATTTGGTAGATATCGTTTTTTGAGAATGCCATATGGAGTAAAAGTAGCCTCAGAGGTGTACCATAAACAATTCTCTCGTTTGTTTGAAAACATAAGTAACGTTGAGATATTTATTGATGACATGATAATATGGGCAGAAAATCAAGAAAAACATGATGAAATATTACATAGGGTATTGAAAACGGCAGCTGAAAACAATATCACTTTCAATTCAGAAAAATGTATAATAAACACTAATAAGTTAAAGTTTTTGGGACATGTTTTTACGGACAAGGGCATATTAATTGATGAGGATAAAATTGAAAGTATAATAAACATGGAAAAACCTATTGACGTTAATGGGGTGCAAAAATTATTAGGTGTGATTACTTATGTTTCCAAATTTATCCCAAATGTTGCTGAACTAACAGCTCCATTAAGAGAATTGCTTAAAAAAGACAAGAATTGGGAATGGGGTCCAGAGCAGGATAAATGTTTTGAAATAATTAAAAAATACCTGGCATCATCACCATTGCTACAATATTATGATCCAAATGTTCCATGTTTATTAAGTGTTGATGCAAGTAGCAATGGGGTAGGTGCGGTTCTTATGCAAAACGGTTATCCAGTAGCATATGCATCTAAGGCATTAACAGAAACACAAAAAGCGTGGGCACAGATTGAAAAGGAAATGTATGCCATAGTGTTTGCTTGTGAAAAGTTTCATTTTTATATAATGGGCAGAAATTTTCAAGTTGAATCAGATCACAAGCCTTTAATTCCTATTTCAAAGAAGCCTCTAGCAGAAATACCAATCAGACTTCAAAAAATGAGATTGAGATTACAACATTATGACATAACATTATCATATAAACCAGGTAAATTATTACAACTTGCAGATTATTTGTCAAGAAATTACTTAAAAACTAAAGTTAAGGATGATGATGACTTTGATTGTAGCATATTATTAATAGACCTGAAGAAAAAAATGAGTGTGAAAAGATATGAAGAATTCAAGACAGAAATAGATAAAGATGAAGAGTGTAAACTATTGAAACAATACATTCTGGACGGTTGGCCAGTAGATTCTAAAGACCTCCCACATGTTTTGAAATCATATCATACTTTTCATACTGATTTACATGTAGTGGAGGGGTTGATTTTTAAAAACAATTGTGTAATAGTACCAAAATCTTTGCAAAAAGAAATGTTGTCAAAACTCCATTATGTTCACATGGGGAGAGAGAAAACAAAAATTAGAGCTAGAGAATGTTTATTTTGGATAGGCATGTCCAAAGATATAGATGAATATATAAAAAATTGTAATACTTGCACCAAATTTAGTTCCGAAAATTGTAAGGAACCACTAAAACCACAGGAAGTACCTATGGAAGCATGGCAAAAAGTAGGAGTTGATATTTTCCACTTGTACTCAAAAGACTACTTGTTATTAATTGACTATTTTTCAAAGTATGTGGAAGTAATAGCTTTACCGTCTTTATCTGCAGATTCGACTATAAAAAGTCTTAAACAATGTTTTTCAAGATTTGGAATTCCAACAGAATTACATAGTGATGGTGGACCACAATTTAAATCAGAAAGTTTTAAGAAATTTGCAAATACATGGGGTTTTCAACACATTTTTTCATCACCTTATTATCCAAGAAGTAATGGAATGGTAGAACGACACATTCAAACAATAAAAAGAATGTTGAAGAAATGTGTTGAAGACAAAAAAGACCCTTATTTATCATTATTAGAACTTAGAAATTGTCCTATTTCTTGTGAGATTAAGTCTCCTAATGAAGTATTGCTGGGTCATAAAGTCAGAGGTATAATACCAAGTGTGGAAACAAATAAGGATCAGAGTAACGAAAACATACATGCAAAATTATTGAAAAGACAGGAAATACAAGAAAAATACTATAATAGACACACTAGACCCCTCAAAGAATTAAAGGTAGGAGATCAAGTATTAATAAAAAATCATGATAATGGCACCTATGATAGACATGCAAAAGTTGTGGGACTTGCAGATAGACCACGATCTTACAATTTATTAACAGAATCAGGCAACATTATAAATAGAAATAGATTTCATTTAAAAAGTAGTTCAGAAACATATCCTTTCAAAGAAAATAGGGAATTAGAGTTTTCTGAATTGGAGAATATTGTAAATGATAATAGTGCAGATCTTAATAATAGCTTAGAATGTAAGAATGGTTCAAATAAAGATAACACAGGGCAATGGCATGAAGACGGTAAAGGTGATCAACGGAATGTAAAGGAAGAGGTGGAGAATCTAAATGGTAGAGTGTCAAGTAGAGGTAGAACAATCAGACTTCCTGCCTATCTGAAAGATTATAGACATTGTTTAGAAACCTAGAATTAATTAGAAATTGTTTAACTTCATTATTTCCTTGAAAGGAAAGATGTGACATATTAGGTCACATCACTATTGGCTGATTTTAGTAAGTGGTGAGCACAGCACTAGCCTCGCTCTTCTTTGGTTATGGACAGCCATAATGGAAGCATCAAAAAGATTGTATTAAAATATAATGGTGTATTAAAGAACACAAAACTGTTTAATTTATATAACACAAAACCTAATTTAACACAGACCAGATAAAACAAGGATTCAACCTTTGTTAGATTTACCTGTTCCAAAAGATGCCAAGTCCCTCAAAAGGGTTTTGGGGTTATTTGCTCACTATAGTCCATGGGTTAAGAATTTCTCACATAAAATAATAGTGGAGCGCCGCAAGACATAAAAATTGTAAAATCTCGGAATCCAGGGCCTGTCAATGAATTTTCATAAAAACTGTTCTACTGCATTGTCAAGAGCTCAAATAAAAAAGTTAAAAAAAAAAAATTGGCCGATCTTGATTACTGCAATTTATAACAACAATTTACTGAAAAATGAGAGGGACAAGGGAAAAAATGTAAAGATATGATATGAAAAAAGTAAAGATTTCAATTTTATAGCGAATAAATTATATTTGCATAGTAACTTTAATGTTAATTTATAAATATTTAGCAAAAAATAACGAGTTACGAAAAAAAAAAATAATTATCAACTATGTATATACATTTCTAAATTATTGTTCATTATTTTCGTCGTCATCGTCATCGATCTCATTGATGTGGATTGTAAGTGAAGGATTAGTACAGCTGTTACCATTGCATTCTAAGCAAGCTACAGTGCAATTTAATCCACTTTTCCTGCACCCGCAAGATGCTCCGCATCCTGTTTTGCATGCGCAAAAAATCATTTTTAGTAAGGCTTTTGGAGCGGGTAGCTGCGTCATTGTTGGGCATCAGTATTCCGCATTCATATTTCCAACCCCATTCTTCTGGTGATATTTCTCTTCCGAGCCATGTTTGAATTTGCAGATATACTCTTTTGAAGTGTCCAAAAGCGGCATCTGCGGTAGGTGGCAAAGACGATAGTTTAACGCAGGTATTTTTAGCAGTTGCTTTCAAAAAAGAGTTATATCTTAGTATATTGAAATCTTTTATTTTTTGGGGGGCAGCGTATAAAGCAAGAGTGCATGTAACACCAGCGCTAAAAATGTCATTAGCATCTTTGCATTCATTTTTGAAAACTGTCGCAGCATTTTGTAAGTCCAGCCGTTTTTCGAAATTTTTTGCAAACACATTTTTTGAGAAAAAAAAAAAATTGAGATCGGGCAAAAATTTTTTTTTAACATTTTTCTATATACTGTTAAAAACACATTTCAAAATTTTATATGAAGATTCATTGACAGGCCCTGGATTCCGAGGTATAAATCTTACGGCGCTCCACTATAAGGCCTTTGATTGACGTAAATACGTTTCCACTAACTAAGGAAACTACTTTTTATTTCAACGCTCTTAAAACTGAATTAGCAGAGTCAAGTCTTAACACGATTGATCATAATGCTACATTTACGGTCGAAACAGACGCCTCAGAATTTGCAATCGGGGCTATTTTATCACAAAATGAACGACCTGTAGCCTATTTTTCACGTTCATTATCTGTACCCGAAAGACGTCATTCATCAATTGAAAAGGAAGCTTGCGCCATCGTAGAAGCGCTTCGTAAATGGCGACATCTACTTTCTGGAAAGCATTTCATTTTAATAACTGATCAACAGTCTGTTGCTTTTATGCTCTCTCATCACACAAGTAAAATAAAAAATGAAAAGATAGAAAGGTGGAGACTCGAACTTTCTTGTTTTAAATATGACGTCGTATACAGGCCCGGAAAACTCAATTTGGCGGCGGACGCTCTATCCCGTGTTTGTGCTCACATAAATACAAATAATTTAGCTAATCTGCACAACGCTCTTGGACATCCCGGTGTCACGAGAATGACACACTGGGTTAGAACCAAAAAATTGCCATATTCCGTTAATGATATTAAAGCTGTAACGTCATCATGTAAAGTATGTGCTGAAATTAAGCCACGATTTAATAAAAACCAAGGAAGTCTTATAAAAGCAACAGCCCCTTTTGAACGATTGAGCATTGATTTTAAGGGACCATTACCAACAAATACGAAGAATAAATATATATTAACTATAATTGATGAATATTCAAGATTTCCGTTTGCCTACCCCTGTCCAGACGTGTCAGCAGAGTCTGTAATAAACAGCCTTAAGGATCTTTTCTTTATGTTTGGAACCCCACTTTTTGTTCATTCCGATAGAGGATCTGCGTTTATGTCAGAACGTGTTCAACAATTCTTGCTGTCTCTGGGAATTGCTTGCAGCCGGACTACTCCCTACAACCCGCAAGGAAACGGACAGGTGGAGCGCCTGAATGGCACTTTATGGAGGACTGTACAACTTTTTCTTAAATCAAAAAAATTTGATGTAGCTTACTGGGAGTGTTGAATGTAAAGACTGTATTTATGTATTAAAAGTATTTATTAATAATCTTACAATGCTTAATGTTTTACCATCATTGATAGCTTTTCTCTGACATTTGTCCACCTGACACATTATTGCGCCGGGACCACGTTCCGATACACATAACATTCCCCTCCTTAATCATCGAACATATATCGTGTCGGAGGTTTTATAATTCTACCTGACCTAGTTACATAATTATGATCCGTTAACACATTATCACTTACATTATTATCACGAGAATTAAATGTTGCAATATTTTCTACAGTATCATTATTTTTTACAAAAGTCTTGTTATTTTCTTCCTTAAATTCTGCTTCATAGTGAGTATCAAACTTATCATTACCTACTTAAATATCTATTTTCGCTATTGTCTCTGTCATGTCCTGAATATGTTTCATCATCATCTATTTCTTCAAATATGTTTATATATTGTCTATTTCTACGGTATGTATTACCCTGATCGTCTTCGATTAGATAAGAACGAGGATAAGGTAACTTTCTAATAACTCTTCCAGGAATCCACAATTTATCATCACTTTTTTTTTTAAATGTAATTCTTTGTCCAACATTACACTCCTTCAGAATCTTTGCATCTTTATTATAATGTTCTTTAATTTTATTTTGTTTTTGTAGATCAACTATAGGATCACGTTGAAATATTTTTGGTCGAAGATACTCTTCCGATAGAGGGCACTTTGTGTTTAAGTTTCTATTAAATAAAAGGTTTGCTGGAGAAGGTGATCCCTCTTTTGGCTGACTTCTCAAATTTAGAAGAGCAATGTATGGATCAGATTTATCATGAAGACATTTCTTTAATAATGTTTTTACAATTTTAACACTAGCCTCAGCTAAGCCATTAGATTTTGGATAATTTGGAGAAGAAGTTTTATGAACGAAACCATATTCTTTTGCAAACTGTTCAAATTCTCTGCTACTATATTGTGGTCCATTATCTGAAAATAGTTCTAACTAAAGGAATGCCATGTCTTGCCATTATGGACTTTGTTTGAATTATTACACTTCTTGTCGATAAATCATTTAACTTTGCTATCTCTATGTACTTACTATAATAGTCAACAACTAACAAAAAATATTCTCTATTAAATTCAAATAAATCTGACCCAAGTTTTATCCAAGGTAAATTTGGGACTTCATGGAATTGTATTGGTTCTTTACAATTGTTGACTCTATGAATTGCACAAACTGAACAGTTCAAACAAACTTCTTTTATTTGTGAAGACATATTTGGCCAAAACATTACAGATTTTGCACGCCTTACGCAAGTATTAACACCAAAATGGCCTTCGTGAATTATTTTAATCATCATTTTTTGTAAAGTTACAGGAATAACAATGACATTATTTTTTAAAATAATTCCATCTACAACCTCTAAATCATAACGAAAATTCCAAAAGGGTTTCACTAAATCACTAACACTGTTTTTGTGACTAGGCCACCCAACTTGAATATACTCTATTAATTTTTGCAATATTTGATCCTTTCCAGTTTCCTCTCTAATCAAATTTCTTTTAGTTTCAGATATAGGTAAACTATCTATCGATACTTGTACATGACAAACTATTTCTTTATTTAATTCTTCATCAAATTTATCTGATTCTTTATTCACAATGGGCAAATAAGACCTGCTCAGAAAGTCAGAGATAAACATTTTGTTACCTGGCACATATTTTACACTAATATCATATCCTTGAATTTTAAGCATCATTCTCTGTAATCTTGCAGGTACTTTACTTAAAGGTTTTTTAAATAAAATTTCTAAGGCGGAATGATCAGTTTCTACATTCACATGTCTGCCCAATATGTACTTATGAAATCTAGTACATCCAAAAACAATAGCATACATTTCACGTTCTACTTGTGCATAACCCTTTTGACAATCTGTTAATGCTTTTGATGCATATGCAATTGGATGACCATCTTGAAGTAAACATGCACCAACTCCTTCAGAACTACAATCTACTGAGACTGTAATATCTTTATTACTATCAAAAAAATTTTATGTAGGAGCATTGGTAAGTACTTCCTTTAATTTATTAAATGAATTTTCTTGGGCTTGATTCCACTGGAATAAATTATCTTTTTTTAGAAGTTCTCTTAGTGGAGCAGTGATGGTAGAATAATTATCAATGAACTTGGATAAATAGTTTGTCATACCAAGAAATCTTTCTAAATCTTTTTTGTCTTTAATGGATTTAATCTCAATTATAGCTTTAATTTTTGAGGGATCCGGACCAATTCCAATCTTGCTTACAATTGTACCTAAAAAAGTAACCTCTTGTTGTAAAAATTTTGATTTTTCCTTATTAAATCTAACATTATTTTTCAAAGCAATTTCGAAGACTTCACTTAATATTCTATTATGATCAGCGATACTTTTGGCATGTATTATTAAGTCATCACAATAAAATTCGACACCCTGTATATGACTGAAAGTACTTTCCATGCGTTCCTGAAATGCTTCAGTTGATACTGAAAGCCCAAATGGTAATCTTTTGTATCTATAATTCCCAAATGGAGTTGAAAATGTACATAATTTTGAGCTTTCAATATCCAAAGGTACAGTCCAAAACCCACTGTTGCAATCCAATTTAGTATAATACAAGTCTCCTGACAATTTATCTAAAACATCTTCCACCGTTGGTAATTGTTTGTGCTGTCTGATTATATAATTATTTAAATACCTAGGATCAATACAAATACGAAGTTTATTATTCACATACAATATCTATGTTCTTCTCACGCTAAGAATCTGCGTTCTTCTAACAATCTTCTCCTACTCTGTCCTTCTCATACCTCTGACTTTGTTCATTCTTCCTTTCATATTCAGTCCATTCTTCTTTGGAATGCACTTCCTCTTGATATCAGGACGGCCACCAGTCGGTATGCATTTAAGCGGAAATTGCAGAGTTATTTTCGAAACAAATAGCGTAGAGTCATCTCATAACCTCTCTCCTTTGAATTTGTGTATTATATATATATATATATATTATAAGTATATATTATAGTAAATAGTATGTAAATGTATATAACCTATTTATGTATTTGTGTACCTAGTTTTAATAGTTTTTTTTTTTTTATCACTGTTCCTCTCACACAAAGCACCTGCCATCCAATCTCTTCACCACCCTTGGTTGACTGGTAGAGAATGCCTAAGGCATTAAGTCCGCCTTTGTACCTTTTTGTGCGAAAAGTTTAAATAAATAAATAAATAAATAAATTATTAGCTTTTTTAGTAATTACCACAGAGTTGACCCACTCCGAAGGTTCCTCTACTTTCTCAATTATATTTTGCTGTAACATTCGATCCAGCTCATTTTTCAATGGTTCACGAAGAGCAATAGGAACTCGGCGGGGTGGATCCGCTCTTGGCGTTGCACCATCCTGTAATTTAATGTTATATGATTTATCAAAACATCCTATACCCTCAAACAATTTTGAATATTTTTTAATTATAGAATTAACATCCGCACATTCTACAGCACATACTTTATTTATGTGATTTCTTTTAATCAATTTCAAACTAATGCATGACCTTAGGCCCAAAATTGTTGTACTATTAGAATTAAGTATCACAAAATCTACATTATCAGTTTGGCCATTCTCTAAATAGCATTTTATAGTGCATAGTCCTTTTACTGAAATATTTTTATTATCTAATGTGATTAATTTAATGCGCTTCTTTTTGATGAATTTTGTGTCTAATCCTAGACTCTTGTATGTATCAAAAGACATGCAATTTACTTGTGCACCTGTGTCCAACTTAACTTTTAGCTGTTTTCCTCCGATACATAAATACTCAAACCACTCACTTTCACATTCAGCCTGAACGCTTCCTATAAAAAATGTCTCCTCTTCCTCTTCTCTTACATGTGCCACACGCTTTGCATACTGATTTTCTTTGCTACGGCACATTTTAGCATAATGATTCCGGCCTTTACATTTTTGACAAGTCGCTCCAATTGCAGGACACTTGTGTGATGGATCCCATCTCTTGAATCCACATCTGTAGCACTGCTTTTGCTGATACTTATTGTTGACTGCCATTACATTGTTTTCCAGTGTTGATGTTGAATTGACTGCTAAGACCTCCTCCGTTTTGTTTTCAGTGAATTCAGCAAGTTGTTTTTGCGATAACTCTGATGCCTTGCATGTTTTAATAGCATTATTGAGATTTAAGTCTTCCATTCTCAAAAGCCTCTCTTTTATAGTAAGGTTATTTATGCCAATAATAATCATGTCTTTGATTAGGCTCTCCCGCAGTTCTTCAAATTCACAAGAAAGACTCTTATTTTGTAGATCGGTCAAAAAACTCTCAAAACTTTCTGAAGGACCTTGAATTCTAGTGAAGAACTTATGACGTTCAACACTTACGTTTTTCTTTGGGATGAAATGTTCATCATATAGTTTTTTGACTCTTTCAAAGTATTCTTCTTCCGTTTTATCCTTTTCCGAAATGTTAAAAGAGTTGAAAATGTCTAATCCAGTGTCACCAATAAGATTTAATAACAATGCAACTTTCCTCGTATCATTTGCACATTGGAGTTCATTTGCAATCAGAAACAGTTCGAATTTCTGATACCATTTCTTCCATGCGAGGCAATCATTGTTACCTGTGATCTTAAGCGGACTAATGTTACTCCCAAACCTTACAGTGGAGGTGTTTTCGTTGTCCGACATTTTTCTTCTTTTTTTTTTTTTTTACAATTGTATAATATAATCACGCGTGGTACGTAAAACCTGACACCATGTTGAATGTAAAGACTGTATTTATGTATTAAAAGTATTTATTAATAATCTTACAATGCTTAATGTTTTACCATCATTGATAGCTTTTCTCTGACATTTGTCCACCTGACACATTATTGCGCCGGGACCACGTTCCGATACACATAACAGGGAGAACGTCCTTCATGAGTCACTACATGCAATTCGGTCATTGTTGTGTACATCCACGAACACCACTCCTCATGAACGGTTATTCTACCACCCACGACGGTCGATGAATGGCCAATCAATCCCATCATGGCTTTCAACCTCTAGTTCCGTCCTCTTGAGAAAGAATGTTCGACAATCAAAATATGACCCTCTTGTAGAAGAGGTCGAGCTTTTACAAGCTAATCCTGCATATTCATTTATAAGATACTCTGACGGTAGAGAATCTAGCACCTACAGGCATAGAAGCTACTCAGGGAGAGTCTGAAACTCCTCAAGAATCTGAAGTTGCTCAAAGCCAACAAGAGGTGGCCCGGGAAGAACCTGACATAGACGAGAGGCGCCACTCAAGCAGGCCCCGGAAACCGCCGGGCTACTTGAGAGACTATGTTTGCAATATATAAAACCCTGCTGGGAAGAATGACGTAGATTTATATCTATGGTAATGCCATAATATTGTCAATGTGTCATAGTCTAGTTCTGAATATTTGAACTAATTTCTTTAAGTAGAATAAAGCCTTAATTTCCGAAAGACTTTGCGTTTTCTTTATATCAAAAATAAAAAACCATTAAGAGTTATGAGCCAACAAAGATTTTGTTTTTCTTGCTATTTTTAACGTAACTTTGGGTGTAAATAAGTACCTAATAAAAGAACTGTAAAATCTTCCAATCCAAGTCCTTACCGACAAGCTTTCGAAGAATCGATCTAGTTATCGAAGAGATCAATAAACTTTGTTTTTAATTGATTTATGCAGTGGTTTTTTCATAAAACTCGATTTTCCAAAGCACTTTTCGAATTATTTTCCGCACCTATCAGTTTGGAACGGTGTTTCTTTGCGTGAGAACTAGACGTTATACGTTAGACTAGCGTCTAACTGCTCATCATTGATACTAGCTCTGTCGGACACGAAGCCAGGTGAGACAGCGTGCTTTTTGGCCATGACCACCAGTGAGTTCGAGCTCGCAACTAGTTTACTCTTAAGACAGCCCTTCTTGCAATGTATAATACAGGTCAGTGGGGTAGGCATAAACTATAGAACGCCACCTACTACCCTTATACTCTAAATAGTTCGTTGTATATTATTTGTATATTAACGTTAAGTCTGATTAACATAAATTATAACATTTTGTCTAGCTAGCTTTTTAGCATTATCATCCTCAGTTCGCATTCAACCAATGGCTGAGCATAGGCTTCACGTTAGTTTTATATAATTTAACCATAATTATTAAGTTCATTTTATTCACTTTTACTAACCCATAAGTCCCATAACCTATAACTGGTACGTGTGGTGAAATAAGAAAATAAGCTTTTGAAAATAATGCTGCAGCTGTCTGTAAAGGAACGCGAACAATTTTGACTGTAATGATGACACCAAGAATGACACTTGGAGTCATTTTAATAGGTAACATTTGACAATTCATCAAATATTCAACAACGTAACCTTGTAACGGCGGGCATAAAATAACATATCTTTTCGTTTTGTTAGAACTGCACAATTGCTTACCTTTTTTCAATTACGATTACATATTTATTGTAATAATGACCGATACGAGTAATTTTACGATTTGCTTTCATTAATAAACCATTCTAAACATAATAAACAATTTCTGATCTAAAGAACTGAACGTCGTTACAAGGTTACGTCAGTTAACCATTTTTCTTTTTAAACACTAGGGATGTTACTCTAAAAATCGAAAGCTGATAAGTAGAATCGAATGCAATGGCGACTTGTGAAGAAATATCACCATAAATTAATAACCACGTTGTGATTATAATAAAACATTTATTTATTATTCTTTTAACTAACTAGGTATAAAAATACAAAAAATAATGAAATAGAAAAATCATTGATGTTAGGTACAATTTAGGTGGTATGTTGCTGGCAACACCAGTGCCTGTCGATGACGCCATGTCATGTCGCCATTACATGACGCAGTCTTTTGTCGTTGTGCGAAGTGACTGTGCGTTTTTGGTGTGCTCTCTGTTATTTTGTTCTGACCCGGCTTTTTTATTGGACTGATCTTACTGACTACGTTTACCTGGCTATAAATTGGACTCCGATTGCTTAACGATTAGTAAACAAGAACAACATTACAGTCTTACCATGTCGAAACGGGGGAAAACGCTAAACAGTCAATCTCGCGAACTAGTGGTGAAATTGTACAATTATTTTGAACGGGAATCAATTAACGATGGGCCTCTTTTACCATTGACACAACCGAGAGAACGCGTTGCCGAAGCATTGGGAATAGGTAAGAGGACAGTAACTCAAATTCTGAAAGAGAAATACGGACCATCAGGCTCAGAAGATAATACTTTACGTACACCGAAAAAAAGAAAGAGGGACAAGAAAATTGTTGGCATTGATAATTTTGATGCTGCTGCAATTCGCAACCACATTTATGGATATTACTCGAGAAAAGAATATCCTACACGGGAAAAGCTAATAAGTTCGTTAAAAGACGCAGGCTTATTTTTTGGCGGTAAATCGTCTCTATCAAAGGTTTTGAAATCGATTGGCTTTAGTTTTAAAAAATCTGACAAGCGGAAAATCCTGCTAGAACGCTACGATATTATTTTGAAGAGAGTAACATTCTTACGTCAAGTAAATAAAATTACAGATTGGGACAATGTCGTGTTTATTGACGAAACATGGTTGAATGTGAACCATACGGTTTCGCGGACATGGACCGATGATACAGCGGCGTCCACCTCAAAAGTTCCACCGGGAAAAGGAGCCCGACTTATTATATGTCACGCGGGATCAGCTTCTCAAGGTTTTATTCCAGACTGCCTCCTCGCATTCGCCTCTAAAACTACAAGTGATTACCATGAGGAAATGAACTTTGAGGTTTTTAAAGAGTGGTTTGAGAAGCTGCTAGTCAGCTTAGAAAACCCATCGAAAATTATAATGGACAATGCACCGTATCATTCTGTACAAGTTGATAAACCACCAACTCAAGCAAATAAAAAGCAAGAAATTGTCTCGTGGCTGGTAAGAAATGGTGTGGATGCAAGTCCAACTTTATTAAAAGTTGAGTTGTTAAATCTAGTAAAAGCAACTAAGCCGTCCAAGCTCCGCTATGTAATCGATGAACTAGCCCTAGAGCATGGACACGAAGTTATTCGATTGCCTCCCTACCATTGCCAGTATAACGCCATCGAGCTTATTTGGGCACAAATAAAGGGTTATGCAGCGCGGAACAATACTGAACCACCCTTCAGTACTGCTAAAATGATGTCTCTGCTAAAAACTGCGTGTGCAGAAGTCACTACAGAAGACTGGAAAAAAGTCGTAGAGAAAACAAAGAAAATAATTTTACAAGATTTTGAACGAGATGTGAGAATAGACAATATTATTGAAAATGAATTAATAATATCTCTGAGTGCTGACAGCAGTGATGAAGATGACAATACTTTTAACAGTTCTGATAGTTCAACTGAATAAATGCAATTTTTTTGTTAAATTGTGTACTTGTCTTATTTTGCTCCTTAAATTTACGAAAAAAATAATAATAATGGGACAGGGATTCGCCTAATGATTTTAAAATTCGCATATGTTTCAAGTCCGTATCGATTCATTCACTTTAATCGATGTTTATAAGCAGGTCACCTCACTATGAGGATAAAACTGACAGACGTCAAATGTTACCTATTAAAATGACTCCACTGTAATGATATAATGTTCTGTGGAATCTGTGGGATGGGATTTGGGAAGGGAAAGGCAGCTATGAATGGAGTTTTTGGCGGGATTTCTTCGAGTGAAGTCTAGTGGACTGTTTTAATTATTCGCAAATTGATTCCTAGTGGATATTGTGATGTAAAATTGGTGTAGTTTTGTATCTCAAGTGTCTGCGCAACTGGACAATATGTGGAATCATTGAAACAGACGCGATCCCGGTAAAATGGAGCTGAGAATTTTTTTGTAGTTTTGGCTACCTCAGCGAAGTTTACCGGGAAACTTGATTCGATACATTTGCTGCCAAATACTCCTAATACATTAGAATGTGTACACCCATATTCTAATGTCATGTTAGACTCAAAAAAAATAGTAACTGATGACTAGGCAGCATGGTCTCAGACCTTAGCCTTTAAAAACAAAAAAAAAAAAAAAAAAGCAGCTATGAATGACAGGTTATGCGATGAAATAATATTTACAAGATTGTTATCAAATCATATTTAGTTCTACGGGCTATGAAACTGATTTATAATAGTGTACGGTCTAGTAAAAGCAGGCCCAGTCAACAGTGTATAGGTGACCTTGGACCACCCTTGGACTCGACTAGGGATACAAAATATGACAAGAACAGCGAGTGTTGATTGTTGCAGACTCTTTCTAACAAGCTGTCATGCACTATATTGTTACCATATAAAATAAATTGAAATATCGATGTGCTATAAAAGCGTTTTTTTCAATATAATATGTAGCTTTTAAATAGCAATCTTATGATTTTTCGTTTATTTAACTAAATTTGACGGTTATTAACTGCATTTAGAAAAATAAAAGAATATAATCAGTTTTAAAAATATTAAATGGACTCTGATTGGTAGCTTGCTATGGCAACACCACAAGGTAAATGTCTTCCGTTGAGGTCGGTCGTTTTTTCTTGTGTTTATATTTATTTTGTTTAATTTAAACTATTATTGTGCCACTAAAACGTGAGTCGAGCATCCAGTTCCTCCGTTCCATTGTCAAGTGTTAGAAATTCTAACGAGATAGTGACTCTTGGTGAGACAGTGACTCTTGGTGAGATAGTGACTCTTTGTGAGATAGTGACTTTTCATTTCTGAGAAAATAAGTATGGTCTGGCGGCCCTGGGATCTTGGACTATTTGATACTACTCATGTGTGTACTGATTCTGTTACAGAAATAAATATCTTAAACTAATTTTATTTTTATTCTAACAGCTTACTATTATATTTCAATAATACCTTGTTACAGGTATAACATAATCATAATCAATTATTGAAATATAGTATTACTGGTACTGCCGTTGGTCCGACACAGACAGTGAAATGTTTTTTTAATGATAATATTATTTAGACTTAGCTTTCAAATATCAGAAACATTTCCAATTCGCAGGGCAGTGTCGGTAAACAAAGTTGAATCCCCTTTCGAAAGTATAACCATATCAAACCTATAAATAAATATAAGTATACCTATATATAGGTACCAAAATTAGGCGGCAAATTTGAATCCACAAGATTCAAATTTGCCGCCTAATTTTGGTTTGTCAAGTTTTAGGAGGGGTTAGCACTAGATGGCGTGAATTCCTGTCTCATTTTTTTCCTATGCGCTTGTTATTCTTCTCTTCTTGAGTATTAATGTTCTGTGAGTAAAAGTTACTAAGAACCTAACAAAACCTACCAAGATGTATGCAGTCGAAAAGAAATTCGAAATAGAAATGAAGTTACGGAAGGTATGTTTACGCATTGAATTTTCAGTTATTTTACTTTCATATTCCAGAGTAATAATCATGAATGTCTTGCTATGTTATTATTACCAAATATCCAGCTATATTGTAAATGAATTACCTATATAATAATTATGCTTCTAATATTGTGTCACGATGGCGTATAACATTAGCATTTTTGGGGGCGTGTCATATGTTTTTGTTTGTTGTGCTTACCTTTATTTTGTTATATACACTTAGTCAGCAGAGGCCTAATCATATTCTTTTAAGGTGTAACATGCTCTCACAATTATGTGTAGCATTTATTGCCTATACAATTTCAATTTTCCACATTCCAGGAGATGACTAACATCCAAGAGCTGAAAGCTGCAGCCAAGCGCGGCTCCACTCTTGCCAGCGACGTGTGCAATGTGCTTGGCGCGTGTGAACAAAGACTGCAGCAGCTGGAGACTGCTGTCCTGCCTTTGTATGGAGATACTGCTAGACTGCAACATATTCATCAAAGTAAGAGATTACCATGTTCTCACTTTGTTAATTTTCAGGTAGTAAACATTTAGTCATTCAAATTCACTGTATTTCCAGACATGGAGCGTACAGTGCGTTCACTGGACCATGTGATAAACTACTACATGGTGAGCAGAGAGCTAGCAGACCTGATCCAAGCGGGGCCTCACACCAGCACTACTGACTCACTCAATGTCTATCTTGAAGTAAGTTAGAATAATTTTTTGATCCATTGTCTATAGAAATTAGAAATAAATAAAATTGAAGTGTCCATTTGTAATGTCACAATAACAGCTTTTTACTAAATCTTTATGAAAGTATATACAGAACCCATAGCAAAAAAAAAAAAATAATAATGCCTGTTTCTACTGACTAATCTCCGAAACAGCCAGACCGATTTTGAAGAAATTTGGTATGGGGATACTTTAAACCCTAGGGCAGGACATAGGGCTGTATACATAGGCCTTTTCATGGTAGTTTTAGAATGATAGTCTCCAAACTAGGTAGCGCCTGTATCTTGGGGGCCTGTAAGGCACAGAGCACGGTACCGCCGCGCTGGCACTCTAGAGAAAAATTTGCAGCGCTGAAATTACTTTGAACGCAAACCTTCAGACGCCTTCAACGTCATTTTCTATTATATCTTTTGTCTTAGTGCAAGTAAACAAGCTTGGTTTGTATGGAAAATGATTGTTAACAATGCTGTCGAGCATGAAAAAAATCTGTCAAAGTGTCAACACGCATAGTCGTGTTGTCTGAGAGTTAAAGTGATCTAGTGCATAAACCTTCGAGTCTGTGTTTAGAAACATTACTAAAGTGAACTTTACTAAGTGATAGTCATGTTCAACTATTAGTGGCTAAAAGCAATAAGTGATTCATAACAAAAACAGTGTTTAAATTACAAGAGTGACACAAAAAATTTCAACTTTTCTTCTTCCACCCACATATTATTTAGAAAAGTTTGGAACTAGTGAACGTCAGATGTCAACTCAAAATGTCATTTGACATTTGGGAAAGTGTTACCATTGTAAGAAAATAATTACCACCATGAGTTACAAAACTGTTACCAATTTGACTAGAGTGGGAAATCAGGCTCAGAGTCAAAGCAATGATACTGATGAAAATCTAAAGAACAAAACCTCGCCTAAGAAATTTGTTCAACAAATCTTTCACCCAAGCCTCTTCAATAGACAAAGATCTAATTCACTGAGCGAAATTTCATCCAAGCAATCGGGTTCTTCCAACAATCCCATTCTGCTCCCCTGCGAGAATGAATCGGATGAAGTAATAGAACGAGTGCCAGACGCAAAGCTTTCAACAGATGTAGCAGGACCTCCTCAATGGCAACGAGTTCCCACATCTAAGAAAAGGAAAATATCCGACAACTCACCACCACCAGTAGAGTCCATAAACCGATTTTCCAATCTGCCGGTTGACCTAACGGAAGACACAGAAATAGAGCCTAAACCGCCAAATAAGCCCCCTCCTATTGTTTTGTATGGGATTGAGGATCTAAATGAGCTCACCAAACTAATCGAGTCCGTTATTCGTCCGGAAGAATTTCGGTATAAAATAATAAATAAAAACCTATTACGCGTGATGGTTAGCACAGTCGATGATTACAAGCAAGTCATTGATCTGATACGACAAAAAGGACTAATCGGACACACCTTCTCTCGTAAAGATACGAAATGCTACAGAATAGTAATAAAAGACCTCCATCATACTACTCCTCACGATGCTATCATACAAGAGTTGGAAAAATCTGGTAACAAGGTCAGGGGAGAAATCATCAACCACCGCTACGGAGCAGAGAAAATTCCTACCTCTACATTTTTTGTAAATTTGGAACCCAGCCCAAATAATAAACTGGTTAAAAATATCCAGTATATCCATCACCAACGCATTAAAATCGAAGACCCACGCAAAACAAAGACTATAGTACAATGTCAAAGATGCCAGCAATATGGCCACTGCAAAAACAACTGCATGAGGCCATACAGATGTGTCAAATGTGGAGAGGGCCACAAAACTTCAGAGTGCCTCAAAAAAGACAGAAATACACCTGCCAAATGTGCCCTCTGCTCCTGTGACCACCCTGCTAATTACAAAGGTTGTCAAGTTTACAAGGAAATACTCTCAAGAAAAATGAAACCGAGAACTTTCCCAACTGGAAAATTCCCTAGTAATATACCACGCATTGACACAGAAAGCTCCGCCCTACCCCAACGAAACACCTATCGCAGACCAGAACAAAGCTACTCGGATACAGTCGCTGGACGTACCAAAGATTGTCCACGAGACAACACCGCCACATCTCATCACATAGACAACCCTCAACAAAACGTATCCGTTATGGAACAACTTTTGATCAAACAAAATGAAAAAATCGACCTACTCCTTCAACAAATAAGTACCCTAATGGGTCTCTTAACTACTGTCATTACAAAACTAGCATCATAAATGGCTCCTCTACGAATTGCAACCTGGAACATCAATGGATTGGCACCCAATATCCAAGAACTGGAGACTTTAATAAAAGCAAACAAACTAGACGTGGTACTAATTTCAGAATCACATAGCACGTCCCGAAGCTCGTTCCGCATTAAGGGCTTCAACATCTACCATACTCCCCATCCCGACGGTAGTGCGCACGCTGGCTCAGCGCTGGCCATTCGAGGTAACCTGAGACATTCACAGATAGAACCATATTCTACAGTGCATCTACAAGCAACTTCTGTTAGATTGGAGGACCGAGCAGGCCCTATTATTCTCTCCTCAATCTACTGCCCACCAAGACACAAAATAACTTCAGAGATGTTTAAAACCTACTTCAACACTCTTGGCCACAGGTTCATTGCAGGCGGTGACTGGAATGCCAAACATACATTTTGGGGATCCCGCTGTAACAGCACTCGTGGACGCGATCTGAAACGTTGTGTTGATGAAAATCATCTAAAACCTATATCTACCGGTGAAGCCACCTACTGGCCTAGCGACCCAAAAAAACTTCCGGATCTCCTAGACTTCTTTGTAAATAAGGGCATAGACAGTTTACACACGACAATTGAATCGAGCCTAGACGGATCATCAGATCATACACCGGCGATCCTCACTATTAGCACTAGTGAGCTCACTCGAGAAATGCCCGAGTCTCTGACAAATAACAAAACTGACTGGAACGGTTTCAGGACTTGCCTCATTGACAACTTTACTTCTACTATACCTTTAATGGATCAAAACGACGTAGAAAATGCCTGCCTATATCTCACGAATGCCATTCAAGTAGCTGCCTGGATCAATACACCCTCTCGATCCAGAGGTTCGACCAACCCCTCTCATCCGCCAGATATCATGCAAAAAGTGCTAGAAAAACGCAGACTTAGAAGAATTTGGCATCAGTCCCGTCATCCGCTTGATAAACTCTACTTTAACAAGGCAGCTAAAGAGCTTAAGGCTATAGTCCAGGAATCCATTAATTCAACGGTGGCAACAAATCTACAAACGATGTCGTCTACGGGGGTTGGTGCAAACTCGCTCTGGAAAGCAACTAAAAACTTAGATAACCCTCAACAGTCTTATCCTCCAATTAGGTCACAAGCTTCCTGGGCGAGAACTGACTTGGAAAAGGCCGAAGTGTTCGCAATGCATCTGAATTCTGTATTCAAACCCAACGAGAGCGTTGCAGATGAGCGTGATATTGATGCAATATTAGAACAAGATCTGCAGATGTGTCTACCCATTAAACCAACAACACCTAAAGAAATTGCGAAGGAAATCAGACAGTTGGACTCGAGAAAGGCTCCGGGGTTTGACCTGATCACACCTTCAATACTTAAAAATCTTCCAAGAAAATGCATTGCCTTCTTAGCTAGTCTGTTCAACGCTATCTTTCGAACATCTCACTTTCCAGACCTTTGGAAAATCTCTGAAGTTGTCATGATCCACAAATTAGGCAAACCTGAACACGAACCGTCGTCGTATCGGCCGATAAGCTTGACACCTGTACTGTCTAAACTGTGGGAGAGGATATTCCTTAACCGACTAAAGCCATGCATGGATGTCAATGATGTCGTTCCTCCTCATCAGTTTGGCTTTCGGAAATCTCATTCAACAATAGAACAGGTTCACCGAGTTTATCAAACAGGAAGACAGGCCTTTGAACGCAAAAAGTACTGCTCAGCGGCATTTCTTGATGTTCAACAAGCTTTTGACCGTGTCTGGCACAAAGGATTACTGGCAAAAGTGAAGGATAAACTTCCACACTCAATGTTCCTGCTCATCCGGTCGTACTTATCCGAACGCTACTTCCGAGTTAAACAGGGCGAAGCACGATCAAGATTGTTTGAAGTGGAAGCTGGAGTGCCACAGGGTTCTGTTCTTGGCCCTGTGTTGTACAACATATTTACATCCGATTTACCCACATTAGACGACATAACAGTTGCAACATATGCTGACGACATAGCCTACTTATCAGTTGATGACAACCCTGAAATAGCCAGTAAGAAGCTCCAAAATCAGTTAGACGAGACACACAAATGGCTCTGTAAGTGGCGGATACGCGCCAGTGCATCCAAGTCTAACCATATCACCTTCACACTCAGGCACGGAAACACCCCTCCTGTTAGACTTGGACCTGATACCTTACCACACACAGATTGTGTTAAATATCTTGGCTTCCATCTAGATAGGCGCCTAACATGGAAGCATCATATTAAACAGAAAAGGGAGGAGATAAACCATAAGTTCCGCAACCTGTATTGGCTCATGGGAAGAAACTCGGTACTCTCTGTAGACAACAAGTTACTCATCTACAACTCTGTTCTTAAACCAATATGGACGTACGGAATCCAATTGTGGGGCGTTGCCAGCAAATCTAACATTCTCTGC
Source organism: Luperina testacea (assembly GCA_927399505.1). NCBI lineage: Eukaryota > Metazoa > Arthropoda > Insecta > Lepidoptera > Noctuidae > Luperina > Luperina testacea. The sequence goes on along the minus strand of OV656762.1, from coordinate 1,717,403 downwards.
CTGCAAAGGGTTCAAAATGGCATCCTAAGAGCCATAGTAAACGCACCTTGGTTTGCTCGGAATAGCGAAATTCACGATTACTTGCAGGTGCCGCTCGTAAACTTTGAAATCGAGCGGTACAAAATTCAACACAAGGCACGCCTAACCATGCACCCAAATCCACTAGTGACTGAACTGTTAAACCCGACAGCGGTGGTAAAAAGGCTGAAGAGGAACCACCTTCTATAAGTGGGAGGGGCAGCACTGGCTGCTCCACCACAACGCCATATGAACTGCAACAAATTCGCTTATGGTCTGACGACCGATTGCAAATATTAAAAATGGAAAAAAAAAAAAAAAAAAAAAAAAAAAAAACAATGCTGTCGCTGGCTGCGGCCGGCGTGGCGCCTTGGTACTCTGTGATTACTAGTGGTGTATGTATGAAGGTTGCAAATTGCTTGACTGGATTTTTGTGAATGAAATGCGTGTATGCTTGACAACGACTTTAATGCGACTAAAAAAATTAACGCTGGTTTGCGTGTATATAGTTACAACATACCGGCCCCCAAAGGACTATCGAGTCCTTTCAACAAAAATAACATTACAAGCAAAATTGTATTATTAACAAGGCTGGTACTGTGATTTCTAAAGCGAGTAAGTATATAAAGGTAAGTATGTACAACATTATCGATTATTAATTTTTAAGTTGTATTTAGATTCGTTAACAATTCAACATACCAGATAGGTTTAAATATGCTTTGATTAAGTTTCCTTATAAATACGTATACAAAATGTTTTAATTAAGTTTTTTACAGTTGCGAATGTGATACAATGCCAGTGCAAAGTAAGGCAAGTAAATTTTGGAAAAGTTAAGAATCATCATTACAGTTTATAGGTAAGTGACACAATTTAGTAGTGCATCGTTTAATGACACTATCTCCACTCTTTACACTATAGACCCTAGTCAGACCATCTGGTCCAGGGTGTTTTTCAATTATTCTTCCTAATTGCCATTTTCCAGGTGGTAAGTTGTCTGTTTTTATAAGTACTATTTGTCCCTTTTCTAATTCTCTTTCTTGTTTCATCCATTTAGGTCTTTGCTGCAGACGTGTTAAATATTCTGTTTGCCATTTTTTCCAGAAATCTCCAAGAAGCCTCTGCATGTGTTGCCAGCGTGAAAGGTAAGTGGTTTTTATATTTTCTAGGTTTGGGTGTGGCACAACAATTGGAGACTCTCCAATGAGAAAATGACCTGGGGTTAGCATTTCTATTGCGTCTATATCTGAGTCATCTGCAGGGGTGAGAGGGCGGGAATTCAAACAGGCCTCAATCTGACACAGTAAGGTTGTCAGTTCTTCAAACGTTAGGTTTGTTGTGAGAACCCTCTTCAAGTGGTGTTTAATTGATTTCACACCTGCCTCCCAGAGACCGCCGAAGTTTGGGCTGTACGCGCGGGTATGAAATGCCATTGGGTTCCGTCCTTCGCTAATGTGTCTGCTACGTCTCTTGGGAGCTCACATTGCGCGGTTTGTAATGCAGCTATGAGTTCTTTATTACTGCCGACAAAGTTCCTGCCTTGATCGCTCCATAAGTGGGCGCATTTGCCTCGTCTAGATGTAAATCTTCTAAATGCACCAATAAATGCTTCTGCTGTTAAATTGCTGACCAATTCAAGATGTACTGCTTTGACTGCCATACAGATAAAAATGGCTATATATGCTTTATTGGTTCTAGCGCCTCTCCCTTTTGATATCAGTATCTGTAATGGCCCTGCAAAATCGACTCCACTGTGAAGGAATGGTCTGGCTGGAGTAACGCGCTCTTTCGGTAGATCACCCATTAGTTGTTGCTTTGATGTGGCACTATGTTTAGCACATACCAGACATTGTCGGATGCATGCCTTCACGACGTCTTTGGCTCGTAGTATCCAGTATCTGGATCTGATGTAGGCCAACATCAATTGCACTCCTCCATGAAGTGTTTCTGCGTGTGCATTCTTCACTATCAATCGAGTCAATTCATTTTTATTTGCAAGTATGATTGGGTGTTTACTTTCTAATGCAATTTCTGCATTTCTTAGTCTTCCTCCTACTCTTAAGACTCTTTTCGTATCTATATAGGGGTTCAAAGATTTTAAAGGGCTTCTTTTCTTTACTTCATTTCTGTTTGTTAGTGCTTGAATTTCCTCTTCAAAATCGTTTTGTTGTGCTATCTCTATACATCTATGTAGTGACTCTTCAAGTTCCTCTGTCGTGACATATTTCTGGTCTTCAGACATAACTATGTTGCGTTTATAATGTAGAAATCTTCGGCAGTAGCATATGGCTGTAAGTAGTTCCTTTAAATTATTAAATTGTTTAAATTGATCTATCAATCTTGTGTTATCATTCTCAGTGTTATTTATTTTTAAATTTGTTTGTAACTCTTTAATTGTTTTCTTTTCTTCATCAGTTTGTGTGTTTTCCAGCCGACTGAATTTGATTTCTCCCGTGCTCAGCCAGCTTGGCCCTTTCCACCACAAATGACATTCTTTCAATTCTTCTACAGGTAAGCCTCGAGAAGCAATATCGGCAGGATTTTCATTAGATAGTACATGATACCATTGATTGCAGCTGACGTTGTCCAGTATCTCCACCACCCGGTTTGCCACAAATGTCTTCCACTTGAAGGGCTCGCCAGACAACCACGCCAGGACAATTGAAGAATCTGTCCAAGCAAATGTTTGTGATTTTTGTATTTTCATCGCCCCACCAACATGCGTTAGTAGTTGTGACAACAACAGTGCTCCACACAATTCGAGTCGGGGAATGGAAATAGTTTTTAAAGGAGCAACTCGTGTTCTTGCTGCCATCAGATTGGTATAAATTTCACCGCTAGGGCATGTTACTCTCGCGTAAACAACTGCTGCATACGCGCGTGATGATGCGTCGCTGAATCCATGCAACTGAATATTTTCTTTGGTTTTGGCTGTTGTATGTATCCATCTGTCTACGCTTATGTTGTTTATATGTTCCAAATCAGATCTTATGTGTCTCCATTCATTTTCTAAGTCTTGACTAATCCGCTCATCCCAGCTCACTTGTTCTAGCCAGAGTTTTTGCATTAACAACTTAGCTGTAATTACGCTTGGCGACAACCATCCCAAAGGATCATATAATTTTTGAACATTTGAGAGAATATTTCGCTTGGTTACAGCGCCTTCTGTAGGTTCCAAGGTAAATTTATATTCAAATTTGTCTGTACTCAGGTTCCACAGGATTCCCAGCGTCTTCACCTTTCCAGCGATATTCAAATCAAGAAGTGCATTTTGAGATCTTTCATCTGGTGGTATGGATTTCAAAAAGTCTACGTTGTTTGATGACCATTTCTTTAAAACGAAACCGCCCCTTTTCATCATCTCCTTCATCTGGCATCTGGCTTCAATAGCCGTGTCTACAGTGTCCGTTCCAGACAGGAGATCGTCGACGTAAAAATCTGACATCATCTGTGTAGCGACAGGATAATTTTGACCCTCATCATCAGCCAGCTGAAGTAAGGTTCTGCATGCCAAGTAGGGTGCTGGAGCTGTGCCAAACGTCACAGTAAGTAGACGGTAATCTTTAACAGGTTCAGATGGGTCTTTTCTCCACAGGATACGTTGGAAATCTGTATGGGGTCTGGACAGTCGTACCATTCTATACATTTTTTCAATGTCGGCAACAAAGCAAACTGCATGCATCCTCCATCTCATTATGATGCTGCGAAGGTCGTCTTGTACTAAAGGTCCAATTAGCAATTCATCATTAAGTGAGACGTTGTTGGAACCCTTACAGGAAGCATCGTAAACCACTCTTGTTTTGGTGGTCTCTTTATCACATCGGACAACTGCGTGGTGAGGTAAGTAAACAGCTTTCTTTGTGTTCATTTCTTTTGCAGGTACTTCTTCCAGGTGATTTAGTATTGCGTAATCTTCTATCACTTTTACATATTCTTCCTTTAAGCCAGGTTGTTTTGCAAATTTTCTTTCTAATTGTAATAATCGACGCATTGCTATTTCACGTGTATTACCGTCTGGTGATTTAGGGTTTTGTGTTTTGAAAGGTAAGGTAACGACGTATCTACCATCTTCATTTCTTGTATATGTTTTTTTGTAAATGTCTTCACATAACTGCTCTTCTTGTGTGTATTTTCTTTTCGTATCAGTGTCTATTTCCCACAGTGCTTTTAACATATTATCCATATCTACGTTATGGTGCATGACAAGAAAAGAGTTGTCTTCGTCTTTGTTTTGTATCTCTCCAAATAAAATCCAACCCAGGCTGGTTCGTTGTGCGCATGGTGTGCCTGGTGGACCTTTGATTAGCTCCGATTGTAAAATGTCTGCATATTCTCTCACTCCAAGCAGAAGATCCACCGACCCTGGTAAATGGTAAGTCGGATCTGCCAGTTTTAGACATTTTAGGTGCTGAACATCAGTGTATACAGCGATTTTTGGTAACTTAGTGGTCAACTGTCTATTCATCACATAGGCTTGTATGTTAAGACAGAAATTGTCTTCTACTCTTGATATAACCTGTAGCTGAACCACTTGCTTGACATCTGTTTTAGTAGATCCCACTCCGATAACACTGCCTCTCGCTGACTGCCTTTTGAGTTTCAGAAGCTGAGCCGCCTTCTCACTAATGAAACATGCTTGCGATCCTTGGTCGATAAGCGCTCTTAGTACAATGGTGTGTCCTTCTTCATTCTTACATTTCACCATTGCAGTTGCTAGCAGCGCCATCATCTTTGTATTGCTGTGTTGTGCCGTCATTGTTGTTGTTGTATTGTCTTCCATGGTGTGATTCACAGACACATCTGTAGTTGCAGTGGATGTGGTAGCTGCCTCATTCTCTGTCTTTGAAACGTCTTCCCTTTTCTCGTGGAGGAGAGAATGATGTCGTTTGTTGCAGATACGGCAGTTCGTAGGAACTCGACATCTGAACACTGCGTGCCCCGGTAACAAGCAATTATAGCACAATCTATTTTTCTTCACATACTCGTTCCTGTCTTTGATGTTCATGTCCGTAAACTGTTTGCAATGACACAATGTATGTTGCTCTTCGCACTTAATACACGATTTTTCAGTTGACGTAGTAGCCGTGGCCGCAAATGATTTTTCTTTAGATTTTTCTCTTACAGGTGCAGCTGGTGACACAAGCTCAAGTGTGCGGAACTTCGACTCTAAGAACTTCTTCAAGCTGTCCCATTTAGGTAAGTCCTCTAAATCTTCTTGATAGGAATATTCCTCCCAGTCTTTATGAGTTTCTTGGTCCAATTTCTGTACAACAAGAAATATTATCATAGGACTCCAAGACTCCGTGGAAACTGATATATTATTGAGGTTATTAATGCACTCGTGAGTTGTGTCTAACAACGATTTAATTTGACTGGCACTCTGTGTATTTATTTTTCTTTGATTAAACAATCGTTTAATAATTGAGTTCACTATGATTCGTTTGTTTCCATACCTTTGTTTCAGTGCGGTCCAGGCTTGCGAATAATTACTTTCCGTTATCTGAATATGTCTCAGTAGCACCTCTGCTTCACCACCAATGCTAGCTTTTAAGTAGTGTAGTTTTTGTACGTCACTAATCGAAGTATTTTTGTGAACTAATGATATAAATAAATCGTGAAAAGATGACCATTCTTCGTATCGTCCCGTAAATTTCGGTAGTTCAATTTTCGGCAACCTAAGTTGTGATGTAAACGTCCCTGACTGGTTCATGTGCACCTGAACTGCATGACGGTCTGGCGTACGAAAGTTGTAAACATAAGTCTTTAAGGTCCGCTTGCATAGATAAATAAAGATCTTCGCATACATAATAGTCTTCGTTCGCAAAATAGCTTATTGTATTTCGATTTTCCTTAGTCGTATTTTTTATTAATTCTTGGTGGGTGGTTGTAAATTTGTTCCAATATTCTTCTAAACATTTTAATCGTGTCTCAATATATCCTTGTGTCAATCTCTGCTTAGGACATTTCTTTAAGTTTATTTGCGTTTTTTGTAAAATTTTGGCTATTTCTTCTAATACTCCCAGTAATTGTTCTGTCGTAGACATCTTTGATAAACACAAATAACTCAATAATCTTCAAAAACAATGTGATGTTATGAACGATGCGATGCACAGATTTCTTCGTTACTATAATATTATTGTCAATAACTTGCACAAAAATCCTTAACTCGTTAGCTAACGATCACTCGGGCTCACTTCTTATCTAAGGAATGCGGCAGTCCTTTGTTCTCGACACCCGAACACGATCACTACTTTGCACTACAATCCGGCTCGATTTCGACCATATGGTGTATGTATGAAGGTTGCAAATTGCTTGACTGGATTTTTGTGAATGAAATGCGTGTATGCTTGACAACGACTTTAATGCGACTAAAAAAATTAACGCTGGTTTGCGTGTATATAGTTACAACAACTAGTGAGGGTAGATATAGTCGAACTCTTAATTGTTTTACTTCCCTAAGTTGGTGGTTACTTACCGGAATGAAAAACTTTTAAGTGGATAAGACAGAGATTAAAACAGAAGAAGAACAAGCTGGGGATCGGGGAGGGGGGTTCAAGGGATCAGACCAGAACAACTCCATAAAACAATAGGGTCTATTTTTTGTTTTCAAAACCAATGTGACAATTAGATAATGTCGACCTTAGAGAAGTTTAAAATTTTCTGAGAGTTTTTGTCAAAAGTGGTAAGTAAAGCAATTACGAGGTCGACTATTCAACATTTATTGAATTTTATATGTAAATGTGATAAAGTTTTTGATCAAATCTGATGATTGTATTGTATAACGGGGTGGTGTCTGCAACTCCATGCCCAAACACGTATTGCGTACATCAGATGACAATTATAATTACTGTTGTAATTGATTGAACAACCAACAGAAATCATAGAAATTGACATGAGGTTATGAGAACTGATTTAATTCAAACATGTTTTAATTTAATTGTATCTGTATAAACGTAAAATTTTATTTGTACGCAAAATACGCGCATTGACGTGGAGCTGCGAACACCAGCCCGTATTATCTATTACCTTACCTACCTAACATGTTTTAATGTGAACACATGGTAATGTAATGGGAGTTGTTACATCGTAAACGACATTGCCACAACCTTATAATAATTTTGTACCTAGTACTTAGTAAAGATGATGATGATTAATCAAACCTCCTTCGCAGGCACTAGACAAACTAGCAGATGCACAAGGATATTTCAATAAGAACAACCCACAGAGTGTAGAACTGGAGAACATTGTAAGTGCATTTTATTATCTATATTTTTAGATATTATAGTTGTTACATTTCACGACCACGCGAATTTATACCTTGAAACAATGACATAAGAGTCACATGTCGCGTTCTCTTGTTTTGCAAGGAGTAAATTCACAGTTATTTTACCAGTACTTACCTAATACGTTTCCGTGGGATAATTTACGACCTCCACGCGAGCGTCGCCGCGGGCAAAAGCTAGTCAACTATAATTATACTTTCTTCAACAGAATCAGCTGTACAATACTGGTGTGTCTAAACTAGAGAATGCGTTTGAGGAGCTGTTGAATCGCAACACGAGGCCTTTGTCACCCACGACACTCATGGACATGATAGCATTGGAAGAAGGCAAGTACAGTTATTTTCACAGACTAGCGATAGGAAGTTATTTGTTGCTATGCCCTTAAATTGAAAGAAAAAAATACCTAAGAGCCAGCCCATGATGTTCTGTAGGAGTATACAAGACGCCTGAAACTAAAACAGGCCGCGCCACATTGCAAAAATCCTTCTACACGACTTTCATTCATGTTGTATGAACTATCGCACACTACACCGCCGCATCGCGTTTTGTTATATTGTTATGTGCAGTGGTGTGCATTGGTTTTCAGAATAGGTAGGCAGGCACTAGGCCGGGTCTAGTCTAGACACACGCGGCCACTAATCAGAAACATAAAACAAAAGTATTTATTAACAAAAAAAAAGTTTTACAGCCGCCATCTTGGATTTTCATTTTGACTTTAGTTTCGGCTCCAGCAACCTCGAAAACCATGAAAAGAACACCCATGATGAGAAATTAAAAAAAAATTACAGACACCATCTTGGATTTTCATTTTAACCTCACTATCGGCTTTAGCGCCCTTGAAAACTATAAAAACGACACCCATGATGAAAAATTAAAAAGAATTACAGCCGCCATCTTGGATTTTCATTTTGACATCACTATCGGTTTAGCACCCTTGAAAATCATAAAAATGACACCCATGATGAAAAATTAAAAAAAATACAGCCGCCATCTTGGATTTTCATTTTGACTTTATTATTGGCTCCAGCACCCTCGAAAACCATGAAAACGACACCCATGCTGAAAAATAAAAAAGTTACAGCCGCCATCTTGGATTTTCATTTTGACATCACTATCGGTTTAGCACCCTTGAAAATCATAAAAATGACACCCATGATGAAAAATTAAAAAAAATACAGCCGCCATCTTGGATTTTCATTTTGACTTTATTATTGGCTCCAGCACCCTCGAAAATCATGAAACGACACCCATGCTGAAAAATAAAAAAGTTACAGCCGCCATCTTGGATTTTCATTTTGACCTCACTATCGGCGACTTCAATATCCATCTCTTTATTTTTTCCCAAGTGGCGGCTTACGGTTTTTGTACGTAAGCTGGGCACGCGAAGTAGTTGCTCTTGCGTTATCAAGGTATCTGTATCTGTGGCCCGAGGGACCACAGCGGGCCTATCAGCGCAGCTTCTGCCGCACGTAAAATAGCCGCATTGATGAGGAGTGGCGGACACCAGCCCGTGTTACTTGGTCTTCTGGTCTTCTGGCCTCGTACAGGACTTTGTCTTTTTATTATCACTTTTGTTTATAGGTACTTTTGTTTTTTATTTAGTTTTATTTATCTATGATTGAGTCATTCTACTTAGGTCGGGCTCTTCCTGTGCGAGCCTCTATATTTAACTTTTGTTTCTTTTTTCCCTAGACTCGAGCGTAGACAGCGTGTCCGTGAGCGGCAGCGGCAGCACTATGGGCAGCTCGCTGGAGTGCATGCGCGCGGCGGCGGCGTGGCTGTCGGCGGCCGGCGTGGCGCCGGCACACGCGCTGCTGGCCGTGCGCGCTCCCGCCGCGCGCAGTTCGCTCGTGGCCTTCAAGGACTACCTGAGGTCCCGCTCTATGGCTGCCTCGCCGCTTATGGTGAGCAATAAGTGACTTTTAAATAGGAAGCTAAGACATTACAAATTGTAATTGTTACTCGGGGACGAGGAGTACGTTAAATTTCTTTTAGTATAAAATCAAAAACTCATTTGTTCTAAGCAGTTTGAAATACAGCACTTTTCCAATATAAACATTCACAAAAATACTCCCGTTTTTACCCTTTGGGTACGGAACCATAAAAAGGAATTAAAATAAAGCATTTTTTTTCAGAGAGCCAAGAATCTGTTACATAGATCAGACAGCACTCAGAGAAGGACTAGTAAACTACAAAAAGTGTAAGTACTAACACAAAGTACCTACATCTAATAACTTCATCTTCAGGAATCTGCCTTCAAAAAGATGTAGTTCATATTAAATTCTGCCTATCTCTATATCATCTTACTGTACTTGAAGTAAGTGGGTTACACCATTATAATACCTTTTTACTTGCAAGATGTTTATGCATAAACCATACTTATAATAAAGGTGGATGTTTTTTGTTTAGTATCGAGAAACGCGCGAACAAGATAATGATGAAAGCATCCCAAACTTTGGAAAATTCCACTGGCTTTGCTATAGGACCCAGGAAGTCTATATCTGAAGTTTGTAAGTATGAATCATCAATTATTTTTTGTTTGGAATGCATTCCAATTATTGCCGTCTTTTCCAACTCGCAAGTTAATGATGGCAATGATTTTATTTCTGATTCGGACTGTGAATTCGGTACTTATAGTATTTTTATTTCTCGAAGCGACGCGCGCTTTAGTTGTGGTTACCATCAAGTCTAAGTGTACAAACGCGCTGTGATTGCGTGTGTAAGCGCAGAAGCTCTCGGTACCGTACCGAGACAACGGCGAAGTTGGAAGTGTGTGTGTTATGTGCTGACGCTACACGTCTCACACACACGTTCAAAGCGTGTTTGTACAGTACGCTTCATAATAAAGGTACCCCTATTGGTAATGACATCGAACCTATTTAAGTTTTTTGTAGCGTAACGTAAATGGCGTGTTGGTCTAGTGGTTTACACTACGGCTTAGCAATGTGATGCTCTCGAGTTCAAATCCGCGGCTGAGAAGGTTTGAGAGAAAATGCTCCTAAGTATTTACCAAGTATCTTAAATGTATGTTTTTTTTTTTTTTTTTTTATTTATATTATCAAGAAACTTATTAAAATTACAATTATTGACAAAATATACGTTCCAGAAAACCACAGAGGTTTGTTAGGAACGTTGATTCATAAAAATAGAATACAATATTTTGAGTGATTAGTCGGTATGCACATCATGTTACCAACCAATGCTACCAACCAGCAATAGATAGATACAACATGCTTACTTCCCAGTAAGCATGTTGCATCCATCCACCACTGGTTGGCAACATTACGGCACACATCTATGGTTTGCTAATAACCAGTTACAATATTGGCGTTGTCGTCCTTTAAGTTCGTTATACAGTATGATTTTAATTTTGATTTTATATTGGATTTCGTTATACTGCTTCTAAGCATAGGATTCATTTTATTTAGCAGTCGAGGAACTAAATAAGCAGTGGTTCGTTGTCCGTAAGTGTTTTTAGCATAAGTTGTCACTAGTTTTTTTTGTGATACGGAGCGCGTTTGTTTGCAGTGCGATACTTCAGTTTGGATGTCAGTGTTAAAGAATCGTTCATTTAGTAATGCGTATTCTATTTTAAGATGGATGGGAAGAACATTGCAATGTTCAAACAAAAGCGCTTCGTTACCCGTACATTTGAGTTTGACATTCTGAGAGACTATTTGTTTGAGAATACGAACTTGAAGTCGGTATATATTTTGCAGGTAAGTTTTGTAAGTACGGCCGTAGCTTGTTAACCCGTAGGATATATAGGAATCTGCTAGGGCATTATAAAGAATTAGTCTCGTTTTAAACGGTATTTTGTTTCTGATAATTTTCATATTTGCCAAAAACGCTCTTAGTTTGTCGCAGACTCGATTTATATGGGGATACCAATTAAATGTCTTGTCGATGACCAGGCCTAGGTATGTGTGTTTGTCAACAATTTCAATGGGAGGGCATTTGCATTTTTTTGTAATGGTTGTGCTGAGAGCGTGCATACAGGAATGGCAGTGAGCGATGAGGACATTATGGGGTTTTCTTTTAATATAAGGACTGTTAACTAGGACAAGTTTTGTCTTCTGGGCGTTTAGGACAAGTCCGGAGTCGTGACACCACTTGCTAAGATTATCGAAGTCGGTTTGAAGTTTAGAAATGGCGAGATTGGGATCTTTGTCGGCAATCAGAAGGCAGGTATCGTCAGCAAACTGATAACAAGTGCTGTGTTCAATGACTTTATACATATTGTTGACATATATTAGAAAGTGCAGAGGTCCGATTACGGAACCTTGTGCAGTGCCCTCTGTTACGTTGATGGGATCACTAAGACTATCACCAACTTTAACCCGGTATGACCTGTCACGTACGTAGTCTTGACACCAATTTAGTAGGGGGCCGCGTATTCCTGTGTCTTGGAGTTTCTGTACAAGATAACTATGGTTGAGAGTGTCAAAAGCGCGGGAAAAATCTATAAATAGGGCTAGAGCTACTTTCCTATCATTCAAGTAGCTATTGACTGTGTCGGTAAAGATGGACAAGAGGGAAGATGTGTTCTTATTTGGTTGAAATCCGAATTGATTGTGATAGATAATATTGTTTTTACGATAGAAGTCATAAATTTGAGCAGTGAGGTATTTTTCTATAATTTTATCGATTGTTGAAAGTAGCGTTATAGGACGATAGTTCGTAACGTCATCATGTTTTCCTTTCTTATAGATTGGTCGAACACAGCCCTGCTTCAGTCCAGTCGGATATTTTCCCGTAGCTATGCAAGTGTTAATCAAGTTAGATATAACAGGGGATATTTTGTCTCTTATATTTTTAATATCAGCTACTTTAATGGAGTCCGAACCTGGCGCCTTCTCGGTGTTGAGTGAGTTAATTATTTTAACTACTTTCTCCGGCGTTGCTTTAGAAAAGCGCATGCTAAGGTTGATCGGTTTGTCAGTATAGGTGTTCGTTAGCAAAGGTGTGGAGCAGTTTGGTAGTATATTTTTGATGGAAGTGTCAAATCCTTCGGAAAATTTGTTGGCTATTTGTTTATCGGTCAAGTTGTGAGCGTCAAATGCTCTTTGTATTGCCTGGTCTATAGACGAAGTTACGCGACCTAAGATGTTATTAATTATTTTCCATATTTTCCTATTGTTTGTAAAATTGTTTGTAATTTCTTTATTGTAGTATCTATTTCTGTGATATTCGATTACTTTATGAACTTTGTTCCGCGTTTGGTTATATTTTAGTCTAAGACATTTGTTATTGGTATCGGCTTTCCATTTATTAAAGAGTTTATTTCTTTTATCACACAGATTTCTGATATTTTGATTTATCCATGGTAGTCGAAAGGTTTTGGATTTAATATCGGTTTTTTTAATTATTTTTTTTGTAGAAGCCTGATATGCCCGGTTAAAATTAGAATTTATAAAATTATATGATTCGATAGGGCAAGTTAATGAAGTGGCACGAGACCAATCGGTTTTATTTAGTTCCTCGAGTACAGTTTTATAGCATCGGGTAAACAAGGTTTTTGTATCAACCTGTATATGCGTCGTCGCTTGCGCATTGTTATTGATGTAGCTAAGTACGACGGGGCGATGGTCCGCCAGTACGCTGTCGATAGCCGCCGTGCACGGATCCAATGTAGTGGTGATAGTGCGCGCGAATATGTGATCTAAACACGATTTTGTTAATTTGTTTAGCCTCTTCTCAATGCGAGTGTAGTCAGTTATACCACACATTAGTCCGTGCCCGGCGAGCATATCTAAGTAGGAATCTCTGCAATTGGAATACGATCGAAGATCAATATTAATATCACCAAGCAAAATTAAGTCATTGCATGGAAATTTATTCAACACGGAGTTTAGTTCTCGTGTGAAAATAGTTTTGTTAGTGGAAGGTGGCCTATAGATTGCACACACATTTATTATTTGGTTGGATATTGTTTTGATTGTGCCAGTGGCGTTTTCAAAGGTGTGGGTAGTGAAATTACACGGTGTAAATTTAAGATAATTTTTAATATACATTATAATTCCACCGCCTTTTTGATTTTCGCGTAATTTTGTGTGCATCCTATAGCCAGAGATGTTAAATAGGTTTGATATAGCTTCTGAAATATTTGCTTCGGTCACAACAATCATATCAATAGGTGTAAGACAACTGTTTATTATTTGAAGGAGCTTGGGATAGTTTTTGATCATCGACCGTATATTTACATGTAGGCAAAAAAAGTTAATGTTGAATGACTTAATGTTTTCTAGGAAAGAGTTTACATTTACACAGTCAAATAATTCACTTATTTTAGCGGAATTACTACACATATTGAATAAGTAATATAAACAGACAAAGATTTGTAATTACTACTGCTTACACAACAGGTAGATACCCACCTATGCTGATGACTCAGCTAGAAGTTCAATATCTTGTTTATTGCGTACAATCGACACTTTGGTATCTTTGCCTACATCCTTTTTAACGTATATTCGACCATATTTGCACCAGATAAATTGATAGGATGCTCGCAGGCGTTGCTTGGCTTCATACAGGAGAGCTTTGGTATGTTGTGTCAGGGCTTCGCGAATGTAAATTCTATTCGTGGCCATGTCCTGAGGCACACCGGAAACCACATCTCCAGCAGTTAGCTGCAAACTTTTCCCAGTTGAAATCCATTCGTTTCGGCTTGATTTGGTTTTCATTTCTAGAACCAATGTAACGGGCTGCTCCTTGCGATGGCGCGGTAGCTGGCGGATGTCCAGCACATCTTCGTCACTAACCTCCAGCTTAGAAGCAACCGTCTTTACAGCGGTTTGTACGTCCTGTTTAGGTGTGTCTGGCAATCCAGAAATTTCCAGAAATGTAGCCATAGACTTCTGGTCGATTTCAAGGATTTGTTGTTCTAGGGCTGCAATCCTCAGTTCGGTATTTTTGTTTTTGTTGGTTAGGTCTATATTTTTTCTTTCGAGTGCCTTGATTTTTTCGTCTTGATTTTGTATTGTTTTATCTAGAGTGAGCACTTGATCACTTACGAACTCTATAGACGTTTGGACAGATTCCAGGGCATCCTGAACTGCTTTTCGTACATCCTTGCTAATATCCTGCAGCAGTTTTTTGACGTCAAGCGTAACAGGTGGGTTTTCCTCACTGTTATCTTGCTCGTCACTGTCGGAGTCATCGTCAGGAACGAAGAACGAGGATCGCTTGGACATGTTCGTCAAGCAGTCTGGGCAGCTCCATTCTAAGCCGTTAGAGTTGCGTAGGGTAGAAACTTGCTTGTTAGTTAGTTTAGCGCATGCAGGGGTGGCATGAACGGCTTTATTGCATCTGCTACATTCTAGACCTGGTAATTTCTTGGTTATATTTTTATTGCAATTCGAACACTTTTTTAGCACCATAGTGAGGGTGGTAGAAGATTTTTTTTATTTTTCACTATCTAACACACAACCGTACTAGGCGACTGACTATGATGAATGTGATGTGGCAGTACTTAATTAGATAAATAAAACCTTTTTAGAAGTCGGGATTCAGTTTTTTAACTTATTACACAAGTAAACTTATTATACTAGTAAACATGGGCGGGCGAGAACGCCATCTATAAGCAAGATAATGCGCGTCCCCATACCGCTCGGATAGTGTTTGTCTACCTTGAAGATGTCGCTATCACACGCATGGAGTGGTCAGCACGCAGCCCAGACTTGAACTCCATCGAGCATGCTTGGGACGAACTAGGTCGACGTGAACGCCAGCGAAATTCCTCTCTAATCACGCTTCGTGAACAGAAGAAGCACTGATAGAGGAATGGGAGAACATTTCTCAGCATCGGCTCAGAATTCTGGTGGAAAGCATGCCAAACCGTATAAAAGCTCGTGGTGAAAAATGTAAAAATGGCATATTTGTTACTGTAGCACATTTTTCGAAATCTAGTGAAAATGGTCATTATTACTTAACTTACTCTTATACAAAATAAACATCATAATCTTAAACTTTTATTACATTAATTTAGGCACTATAAAATTGTCTATAATACAGTCTTTCTTTTTTTCGTTTTTGTTACCGACTCGCTTTCTTTGCGGCCCAGTATATTAGGTTGGTTGTTTGATCAGTTGATTGGTTGGTGTCTTTTGATCATTCATAATTTCATAAAAATATACGTAGTACGAATTGGAAAAAATAAACCAGCTGTGGAGGCACTCTTAACACAATTTCGTGAGACATATACACATTCATAATTATTCATGTTTTACGGTTATTATTCATCATCTGCCTAGCCTTTTCCCAACTATGTTGGGGTAGACTTCCAGTCTAACCGGATGCACCTGAATACCAGTATTTTACATGGAGCAACTGCCTATTTGACCTCCACAACCCAGTTACTGGGTAATATGATATCCCTTGGTCAGACTGGTTGTCAGACTTTCGGGCTTCTGACTACCCGTAACGACTATCAAAGATCCACGAATGACAGCCGGGACCAAGAGATTAACGTGCTTTCCGAGGCACGGAGGGTTCTTGGTATGTAAAGATGGTCACCTATCCACGGAGCGACCTCAGCAAGAATAGCTTAACCTGATCAATCGCCCCGTGCGGCTGTTATTACTTGGCCACAAGCCCCTCGATTATTACCGTGTTTATTAGATTTTCACGACTAGTTTCCGATGGAATCGTTATAAGGGTGCAACCAGACCGCGGTCGATCAAAGTCGTCTATCGCATCAAAATGTTACCTCATGTAATTATTCCGGCGGTCTGGTTGCACCCTTTGTCATGAGTTCATCGCGCGGTAAAGATGCGAGCTATTTATTTGAGCATGTCCGTTCTTCAGACACAGAAGACAGCAGCGAAGCATTAGACGAGTGGGAGGCAGAGATAGCGGGCAACGTGGCGGCCGCGGTGTGTCGCCTGGCGCGCCACGAGCAGCGCCACGTGCTGGGGCTAGTGCCGCTGCCGCGCCTGCCGCCCCTGCTGGCCGCCGTGCTCAAGGACTGCTTCACCATACTCGCGAGTGATGTGGAGGTGAGGCGAGGCGATGCTTTTCGGTCAAGTAGTGAAATTTCTAAGTAATTTTTTTTCAAACACATATCTTTCCGACATAGCGGGCACACTTTTAGAATTGTCATCTTCATATTGTTGTCAAAATTTTGGCAATACATAAATGTACAGTTAAAACATAAATAATCTGCGCTTCGGTAATCTTCGTGTTTCCGAATCAGCACAAACATCGCGTCACAGAGCTACCTCCTATAGAAGCAAAGCTTCTGTGTTTTGTACTGCCGAGCATTGTACTTGTGCACCTGTCATTGCGCGTTCGTAAGTTTTTTTCTGTTGGGTTACAGGTAAGTAATGCGGTCGCAGATCGTCATCAAAGGAGCAGTAGTGTCCCAGTAGTAACGATCGCGACTTACGAGTTGTAAATCGGGAGTTTGTGTAAATTATTTCATCACCACTGCTCTCAAAACGGTAAAGGAAAACATCGTGAGGAAACCGGCATGTCCTAGAACCAAAACTTAGAAGACATGTGACATCTACCAAACCCCAGTGGGTCCGCGTGGTGGATTACAGCCCACTCCCCCTCACCGAGAGAGAGAGGCCTGTGTCCCAGCAGTAGTAACATTTTGTCTGATTATGGTTATGTTAGATCTGTCACTCAAAAGTTTTAAAAGGTTTATTTTGGAATTGCAGCAAGTTGTTAATCTATAATTTTGTAATTACGGCAATACAAAACAAGCAAATATTTCCATGGTTGCAACAGCTCTATAAAGATTTCATGATCACACGTTCGTATTTCCGATAGACGATGATTTTCGAAGCGCAATTTTTCTTGGAGATCTATATGAGCATTTATTAGGTAATTCTTTGACTATATATCTGCTGGAGCTGGTCTATCACCAGAAATAAATCACCACTCAAGCTTGGCTATGTTATTTTCTTTGCTCTAAGTCTAAAGAAATATGATTCTCCCGCAGCGCGCCTGCATGCGCTCGCGCCGCGCCGCGTCGCGCTGCGGGGCTGCGGGCGGCTGCTGGGCGGTGCTGGCGCGGCTGCAGCGGCTGCAGCCCGAGCTGGAGCGAGCGCTGGCGCCGGCCTCGCCGCAGCCCTATGCAGTAATACTGCAGCACTGTCAGCAGAATGTGAGTACATACAGGCTTTTAGGTTTCATTATACATATGATTAATTATAATTTTATTTTATTTATTTTTTATTTTATAATTTATGTACACACAGTAAAATACATAGGGACATGACATGATTATAAATTGAGTACAAAGGTACTGCTTATTTCTTAAGAAATTTCTTCCAGCAGACCTGCGAAAGGAGAAGTAAAAAAGAAATGTAGACAATAGTGTGTGAGAACAAGAAGAGAAAAATATGAATGTGTGAAGTCTAAAACTATAATATGTATTAAATAAACCTACACATATAATACAAAAAAAAAATTAACATAAATATACTTAAATAAATAATAATATAATGCTAAAATATATAAATATAATTATATGTATATAAATACTCACTGTATAGAAGAAAGGTAATGCTCTTTCAATCGACATTTAAATAGAGAAATAGTTTTTAAATCACGAATGTTAGGCGGAAGAGAGTTCCACAATCTTACAGCATGGACAGAGAAGGAATAAGAATAGTAGCTTGTTTTATGAGGATGAGATTTAAGGACGGATCTTAGGTGTGATGTGTGATCTACATGGTGCGTCGCTAGGGCGAGCGTAAGAAAAACGCTCACGTAAGTAGGAAGGATAAGACGGGTTGTGCAAGATATTGAAGAGGAGACATAAAATCCGAGTATTCCTGCGAAGACGGATTTGGAGCCACTTGAGTTCCTTGCGAAGGTGAGAAACATGGTCATTACGAAGACCGAAAACAAAGCGAATGCACAGGTTTTGCAAGCGCTCAAGCTTGTTTAATAGCTACTCAGTAGCATCCAGGTAGCAGGCGTCGGCATAATCTATAATCGGCTGAATAAGTGTTTGTGCCAAAGAAATTTTAGTCTTCAAGGGCAGAAGACGTTGAAAGCATTTCAGCGAATGAAAGGAGAAATGTACCTTTCGGCTGACCTCATTGACCTGAGCACGCCACGAAAGGTTGGAGTCAATAACTACACCCAGATTTTTAGCGGTTTCAGTATAGTCAATGCGAACACTATCGAGATATAAAGGCATCAGAGATGTAACATCAGCCGCATTGCGAACGAATCTGCTGCCTATGATCATGGCCTGGGATTTAGTTGGGTTAATTTGCAAACCAAATGACTTAGCCCAAACGCTGATGCGAGCCAGGTCATGATTCATTGCAGCAATTGCAGAACTCGCGTTAGCTACAGTAAAATGTCGATAAAGCTGCAAGTAATCTGCGTAGAGATGAAAACTAGAGGAGATTACTCTGGTAACAAAGTTTATGAAAATTGAAAAAAGAAGAGGAGAGAGAACGCTACCCTGAGGAACACCTTCAGTGAGGCTACACCAATCAGAGAAGTACTCCTCCAGGCGAACACACTGAGAGCGTTCCCGAAGATAAGAACTGAACCAAGCTAAAGTGGAAGAAGAGAAATTGATAGATTTGAGGAAACCTAGTAAAATGTCGAAATCTACTGAGTTGAAGGCGCTACAAAAGTCAAGCAGTACAAGAACAGTAAGGGACTTATTCTCCATAGGCCAACGGATGTCGTCAGTCACCTTCAAAAGTGCGGTTACAGTACTGTGACCCGAGCGAAAACCGGATTGAAAAGGGGATATTATCGAGTTTGACCGTTGACGCCAAGAAAAATGATAATTGTCTATGGACTATGTGCTCAAAAACTTTAGAGAGCAATGGGAGAATAGAAATAGGTTTAAAGTAGGATAATAAAGTAGGATTGTTAGTTTTAGGTAAAGGTATTATCATATGAGCCTGTTTCCAAACTGACGGTAAGGAGCAAGAGGAAAATGAGTAATTGAAGATGTGAGTAAGAACAGGAAGTAATGAGGGAAGGATAGGAGTTATCATTCTTGAACACAACTTATCATTACCGACTGCAGAAGAAGTAATCGCAAGTATAGACTTCTTAACGTCAACCTCAGTAACATCGTTAAGCTTAAAGTGAGAATATTGTGGTAACGGCAAACTAGCAAGACTCTCTAGTGTCGCAGCCTTGACAGACGGATCAAGAGAAACGTCGAAAACTTTTATCTGAGACGATAATAAAATTTAATGTCTGTCTGTTAGACAGACAGACACCAGCGGAGCTTTGCAGAGCGTGAAGCTCGAATACTGATTAGAATTTAGCAAAAATGTAGATTTTTTTTTTATTTTATTAGCTCTCGGCTCCCTCCCACCAACTGAGAACGCAGCTAAACAGCATTGTCACACTTTTACCTTTTCTCCTTATAAATCTCTCTGTCTTGTACGATTTTTGGCCACATCGCCCATACAAATATATCCAGATCATTTCACCAATGTTAAACCCTCACCCAGTGCGTGAAGTCGCTGGAGGAGTGGGTGGAAGGTATCCGCTCGGACGCGGCGGCCGGCCCTGTGGACGGCACCGTGCACCAGCTGGCCGCGGCGGCGCTGGCGCACTGCCAGGCGCTCGCGCAGCACATACACACTATAGGTGAGCGGGACACGATATAACATAGCTTTAAGTTTTTGAAGTGAAAACTTCTTAGGTGGCGATTCGATAATTTATTAAGAGTGAAATTTTAAGGACGCGTCACGTTTAGGCACATTTCGTTACATGAGAGAGAAGATACATATAACTCTGTCTCTGTTTCTTACACTAAGTCTATCTTCTTCTTTATTTTTTTAGAAGTTTCCTTTCTGAAGACATGAACAAAGTCTTGGACTAAAGTATTACGGCCTGCAAAACATCCCCGTTTCCATTGTTCTAGGACCAACAGGATATAGCAGATGGCGCATTACAAATAAAAGCCTACTTACAAAAGGATAATTCCATGGTTTTACTTGTCTCTTACAGGTCCAGCTCTCGCTACAGAACCGTCATACAATCGTGCAGTCAGTCAGTTATCTGGCGTGCATGACAGGAATGCAGTCATGCTGGCCGTATACATGCGTAAGTTTTATACATTATTGTCGTAATTTTGTTTTAATGATCTATGAAAATTTATTTACGCATGAAGGAAATGAAAGAGAAGAATGCGGATCTCGTGACTAAATAATAATAGCCGCACAGGTCAATCTTCAAGGTTAAGCAACGCTTGCTGGTCTATCCGTGGATGGGTCGTGGGGATCCATTACATGCCGAGACCCTCCGTGCCTCGAACAGCACGTGAAGCCGTCGGTCCCGGCAGTCATTCGTAGTTCTTTGACAGTCGTTGCTGGTAGTCAGCAGGCCGAAAGTTAGACTGAAAACCAGTCTTACTAAGGGGTATCTTGTTACCCAGTGTCTGGGTTTTGGAGGTCAGATAGGTCGTTTAAGGAGGATCATCTGATCTGCTCTTGGCCATTTTCCTGTTAGATGGCGCTGAAGTCAACATTTTTAGTTTTTTTTGTTTTATGTGTAATTGGCACATTAGTAAGTCGTAGAAGTAGTAATCGCGGTTATCGGACATTATACTTTATTGAATTTGGTCATAGAATTGCCTCAAAATCCACACAATTCGACACAAAGGTCCGAAATAAAATCTACCATTGAATACAGGTCGTTTACACACACAGAGGTAAGCGAGTATTTCCATACGTTTACAAGAATAGACTACTAGGTGGCGTGTATTTAAAAAAATGAGCCGCCTGCTACGAAATGATAGGAAAAAAATGATTAATGCGTTCCTTGCGAAGCATGTGTGGCTGTGGTGTGGTGTGACAGTGCGTAGTACTCGCAACCGGCGTGCGTGTATGACCAGATTTATGAACGTAAACGAGACAAAAGTAGTATATAAGGTATCGTAGGTGGCGTTCTGTAGTTTCTGCCTACCCCCATGAGAAGAAGGCATGAGTATAATGATAGGATAATAAGTCATATTTAGCTAGGCTGAGAATCAGCACTTTTCGAATGTCAAAATTACAATAGACAGTCCCCCAAAACGCCCGCCCTTCACCACTTCCTAGTGCTTTAGCTGAAAAGAAGAAGTGGCGCAACAAACTCCCCAGCAGTTCGGTTACAAAAACTTCAGACTATACAGTTTATAAAGATAGTTTTATTTTATTATCTTACACTAATTCATTATCAAATAAAAATATTTGTAGTGACACAAATGAAGCCTGATACATGATTAAATTTATAGCATAACCAATTATTACAATAATTACAGAAATTACACATAACAGACACAAGAAAAAAACAAAAGATAACAACAAATAAAAAAAATACAATTTAGTATGCAATTACAACCAGAGTGAAAAAATATTTTATAATGTCAAAGCACTCCTATCAAAGTTTTTAGAAAAATAAAAATCTAAAGTCCAGCTTATTGAGTTCACCAGGTGGTTATACTTACATAATAAAGTATTATTTTACCTTTTCATTTTATAGTAAATACAAATAAAACGTAATGTACAATGATAATGTTGATTCTAAACAAACTACTACAAAAATATAATTATAACAAAAATCGTTTGACTTGTTGATTTCACCATGTGCCACCTCTTCTTGTCCACTGCTACAAGGCTGCTGTATAGAAAAATAACTTTGCTTAGTATATATGTTACTTTGGACAAATAATATTTCCCATACATTTCAAATGTAATTTACCATCAATCTCCAAAGCTGCTCTAAAATGAAACTTTACTAGTTGCTCGAATTTCCAACTGATGTTGATGTACAATTTTTCACTAGAATAACATAATAATATATTTTAGACATTGAAATAGATACAATTAATGAAGTAAAAAAAAAATTGCCTTGTGTACTGGTACACACGGCTACATAATTAACCATTCATACATAATTAGCCATTATTTCCAGTATAAGCTGATCTCGCATTGTATAGGATTTCCGTTCAATGGGATGTCACCTTATACTGGAAATTATAACTTGATATCTAGCTGAGTATACATACCATTCAAATCTATACATATAGCATTTTTTTGAACATGTCTCAATATGAGTTCTGGCAGAATACGTAGTTTGCGTGTCGACGACTTCTGTCGTATTCTGTTTTGTTCCTTTCGATTTATGTATTTTTTAATATGTGTCCCTGGACTCTGTGTGGTCTGCTTTTTCCATGCAGTTTCATGCCATTTGTGTCCAGTAGCAAGCGATAATACTGAAAATAGAATATTTTTTACTAGAAAATACCAATAAAATATAAATAGATGATTATGTAACATACAAAGAAACAATACTGTACCATGATAATCAAAGCATTTCTTACTGGTACTTACAATTTCTGACTTATTAAATTTCCATTTGCAGCTGTTTTATTGACATTGCAGTAATAATCCTTGCAGTTTTCATGTATTCCGAATACATGAAGCGGGCTATTTCGTAAATCTGCTGCCATAGCAGCACTCTCACTGCTACACATTATAATTTTCCATGCCACTAGTGTAAGCTTCGTCACCTTTGGCTTCAAAATATTTCGCCAAGATCTAAAAAAAGTACAAATATGAATACAGAATATGCTTCACTGATATTGAGATGTCAAAACAAATTTGATATATTTATTTACCTTGTATAGTTTTTGATTACATGATTCTTGCATTCAATTTTTTTTATTATGTTCCCATCTCAGACCAAAGTTCCTATACAACACTTTCTCTTTCAAGTTTGCAAATGCAGAGGAGTCTCCGTCTCCAATAACACTCAAATAGCGAAGTTGATGCATTTCTTCACTCACTCTTTTGAAAGCCTTCCACAATAATTTGTGATTCCATTGCTGTAGGCGGTCCAGTAAAATGTTTGCAGCAATTATGTGCTTTCATGTCCGTCTCCTTTTTTCATAACATTGACACAAAACAATATTTGTTTTGAACACCAAGAAATAGACGATTCTTAGTTTCTTTACCAATAATGCAGGCCTGGAAATGAAAAGCAACACTTGTAAATATTGCACAACAAAAAGTTCATACAGAACCAATTATGTGTTTAGTAAATAAGTATGTAAGGTATCGTAGCAGGTGGCATTCTGTAGTTTCTGCCTACCCCCATGGGAATAAGGCATGAGTTTATGTATGTATGTGTTTAGTAATATATTAACTTACCATACCAGAAGATGAATCAAAGTTATGGCCATATAACCTTTTCAGCCATCCTCCGAACTACATATACAGTAACAAATGGAACACTGTCTGAAGATATGTGACCTTTTTGAATAGCAACTGAACATTCTTGTTCACCAGCAGTTGCAGTATGTATTTTATTACTGCTCTCCGTACAGTGCTTTTACCACACATACTGCACTCTTGAAAATTAATTCACTTCGAAATCCATCAAGTCTGTCACTAACAAATTCAATTTGTAAAGATTCACACATATTTCGGTAAATTTCCAATCGGAATGCCCACTCAATTACATGCTTCTGGTCCACAGTCAATCAAAATGAATTAGTTTCAGGAATAAAGAAAAACAAAAGAATATGTTACTTCTGTACACTCAGTATTTGAATGGAATTGAATAGTATCGAATTTCACAACTGTATGTAATGAGATCGCAGAATTTCGTAGTTGCACTCAAGCATTCTATCTATAGCTAGAAAGAATTGCTATTATTAGATTATTATTACATTACAGATGATAAGATACGATTTATAACAAGGTTACGTTCTGAACTCATTACAGAAAAAAATGGAACAATAAAAATGAAAGTAAAATTTTACTTATCTTTATATTCCTGGTTGAATATTAGACGACGTATAAGAAAAAAAAATAAACAGATTAAATTACGTTGTTTATATACAAACAATAAATCACGTTTATTAATTTGATGTAAGTAACTCAATCATTTGTTTATTTCTGAACCAATGAATTCAAAAGTCAATGTTCTGAACGCACCCACAACGTAGGTTCATCGCTAGGGTAGGTAGGTATGTATTTCTACTATACCGCCCAGTGGATCGAAAAACAAGATTCTCTTACATAGGATTTACAAAAATTTATTACTTATAGGTACCAATAATTAATTTATTCATACGTAATGAATAAGCACGCTTTTTGTCAAGATCGATAGTCATATAGGTTTGTTGTCTTTCAGGTATCATACTGGATAAAATAATAATAACAAACTGATTTTTTTATTTTTACCGCCTATTATAACATCGTCCAAATATGCATTTTTAATTGATTCATATCTTTTGAACAGGGAAGTTGGGGGTCAAGGTCAAATATCAGGTGGCGTTGGTATAAGATCGGCAACAATACGTAAAAGTTTCAGCTTTACAATCCCAGACAAAAAAAAGTTATGAGGAAAACGAATTCCATTTTCATACATTTGAAATATACCCATAAAGTAATTTATAGGGTATAGATAAAAAAAAACCCATACCTACCAATTTATTCAATGTTTTAATGTACTCGACAAAACTGTATACTTGAAACTATCAAATAAACATTTTATTCTTTAAAAATCAGCCCACTGTGCTCTCAGCCGGTTGCCGCGCCGCCGAAGCGACTTATCTAACAAACTAAAATAATGTTTGTTTGTCTGAAACTGTTTACAATATGGTAAGTACTTATTCTATTTTGTAGGTAGGTACTTCGATTTTGCAAATGTTTGCAAACTCCTTGGATTACCGAATTACAATACTTATGTACTTACATAGTTAATTTATTGTTGACCAAAAAATATAGGTATGTACAGACGCCAGCACATCAAGCTACTACAATCTGTCAGATTTCTTTAATAGATTTTCAACTTTATCGCTAAAGTATAAGGTTCAAAGTTGATTGGGAAAATTTGACAGTTTCGGGTAGCTTGATGTGCTGGCGTCTGTACAATACATTAAAGTTATGATAACCACTGACTTTGTACTTATGTAATTGAGAGATAGGTAAGTAATTAGTAATGTGACGGGATTTCAGCGTCTAAAACTTAACTCACAGGCTAAGTTGCTGTTTCTAAAACCGCCGAAACCTACGTACCTACACACTACCTCCCACTACCTACTACAACGACTTACCTACTTACTTTTATTTTTAAATAAAATTGCGTATCTCGAATCATTATCACTATACCTACAATAAATTGCAATAACATACTAGAAATATTGCAATTAGAATCAATGAAAATGCAAAGCATACAAAATAAAAATAACACGCGAGAAATTCCGCGTGCCAATACTATTGCATACAAGCGAGCTTCAAAATTATATTTTTATTACAATAATATTATGTCGATTGAGTGAAAGAAGAGTGGCAACGTTTTCTTCGTAATTCTTTCAATGTAGTTCAAGGCTGCGAACACAGGTTGGGTGGGACGGCAACGTCGCATAAATCCTATGTGCGTTTCACGACAGAATTCCTTTCGTCGTAATGTTGGCACCAATGGTTTTCATTGAAGGTAAAACAATTTTCAATGAAAAGCAATCGAGCCAACATTACGGGGAGGAACGAAACGCAAAGCTAATTGCAGAGGTCGCCACCGGCGACTGTTCTTAACTCCGCCATTACCTACTGTGTTGTTTACTTGAGTCGAGTTTTCTTTCATAAGTTTATCTTAGAAAATGTACCCCTTAATGTCAGTGATTCAGTTAAAAGGTTAATTGCGGAAAAGAAAAGCTTCTGTTAGTGGTAAAAAAGCGGCTTTAATCGAAAGGTCAGTACAAATTAATACAATAAATATTTGTAGGTTATGTTGTTATGATTTTTTTTAAGCAGGTGGTTTTTATACGTTCGTGACTAATAACAAGCTTGTTGTTGTTACAGATTGGAAGCATACGACCGTAATTTTAATTTCGGTGTAGAGGATGCTATTGAAGACGAAGTTTACGCTGCTCCTGCAGCTGAATCTTTCCGGGATATAAATGCTAGCTCTTGTCTACCTCAGTTGACAAAACAGCATATTCAAGCATTTGTTAAAAGGTAATTGTGCATTAAAATCCAGAAATGTATTTCATTCGTATACTTATTCGACTTGTACTTACCAATATTCTACCTATGGTTATGTCCATTGGTATCCATGGGTAGCTCAGTTGGAAGGTACTGTTTAGACATGTTTACTAATTCAAAAAACCTTTTTCAGATTCCAAGCTCAGTTAAAAGGAAGACAGATGTACGAGTCGCGATTTCTTTTGACTGCTCGTGTAGCTGTCGATGGTCATATGACCTTCATTCAGGGTCAGTGTAAAGCTCAGATGAAGAAAATTACTTATGTTGTGTTCTTGTGTTGTTTTTGTTGTTGTGAACTGAACTCTGATGGTTCAATTGACCAAACTCATTGTGAATGTGCAGCTAAATTAAGACTATTATTAAGATTATTATTGACTTATGGCTTGGAAGTAAAAGCATGTGGATTATTTATATCGGAGACTCATCCATTTCTGGGAGCTTCACCCGATGGACTTCTTGGTGAAGAAACAGTAATTAAGTAAAGTGTCCTTATGTTTCCCCGATATTTTGATATCAGTCCTATTACTGTACCATACCTTGAAGTCAGAGATGGACAATATTTTTTGAAAAAAAGTCACCCATATTATTGCCAAATACAAGGCCAACTGTTTTGTGCAAATACAAAGTACTGTAATTTAATAATATACACTTTCATCAGTTTGAAAGTTGTATATATATATGGAGATGAACCATTTATTTTGGACATGGTAACTAAACTAAGTACATTTTATGAAAATCATTTCAAACCGGCTCTATTAGAAAAAGTTTTGTATAAAAATTATAATAAATGAAAACACAAATGAATATATAAAAATGGTTTTATTTTTTCATAATAGTTTCTCTAAAATTACAACACATAAAACACACATAAAATATTTTAGAAGCTATGGTATAAATCATTTTTCAAAATTTTTTAAGTTTTTATTAATCCTATTATACGTTCTATATGGACCCTCTTACTGGCTAACTTACGATCATGTAACACAGTTAGACCAGGAATTTGTGATTTTCCTTTTAAGAAAGTAGGTATGTTAACAGTAATATCTTTTCCAGCAAATAAATCTTGAATATTAAACCCTCTATCTGCTAGTATACTGTCACCAGAATCACACTTCTGCAATAAGTTGCTTCGCTCTACTGTTTGCCGATCACTTACTGATCCACCATAAGCTTCTGAACAATAGGAAAGTAAACCACCTGGAGTTGCTCCGACCAATACTTTTAACGTATTAGAATGCTTATAGCTACTCCACGAAGCTTGTTGAGACACAGGATTTTGTGGCTTTTGCACTTTAATTTCAGTCCCATCTAATATTACACGTGTACTACAACTGTACTTTCTAAAACTTTCAGGGGGGGGGGGTTTTTCTTGCAACCAAATGCTGAACATTGAGTCATTTCAAGCAAAAAACTATCTTTGTTTACGTTTTATGTATTGGGATTGACAGTTCGGGATAAAAAAGTAAAAAAAGCAGTTTTCTTGTTGCCACACAACAATAATATGTAATAAAGTTGTATACATTGGTGAGATCGTCAGGTCAGTTTATTAATTATAAAGTTTTATTTGGTGAACCTGTTCATGAAAGGTAGGAACGGAAATAAATCAATTATTGTACGTATTATATTGATTTAACAGAATTATAATAACGCCTCACGCCATCTAGCTTTCCTATCGCAATCATGGCGCTTCAGTTTAGTTGTCAATATTCACGCACACTACTAAAGCAAGTGTCAAATTTGGTCTGGATTTCACTATCGTTTTCCTCAGTAAATAATGCAAGTTATTTCCTAAAATGGTCGATCGCGGGGACATTTCATTATAGAAAAGTGATAAAATGATTCGTTTTCAACAAAGGGTGTCTATGTTTAGCGTAAAGCTTCCAAGAAAAATGTATGGACGGCCCATCAGCGGATCCACCTTAATGTAAAATATCCAGCTGCATTGGGTTGTGAAAACTATATTACCGTAAAAGTTTCTATCACGCGAAAATGTCTTGATAAATATTTGTTTCTTTTCATTCAAGTTTTAACCTCTCTTATAACTTATTTTAGGCAAAGTACTGGCCCAGCTGAATTTCGCCCTAAGAAACAAGAGTGAACAGTATCCTGATGCGTTGAAAGCTATATTCTTACTAAACAACACTTTATACTTACTACAGGTAATATTATTATTTAATACTTACAACCTTGTAGTGTAGAAGTCATTACCATGTGAACTATTTGTCGTGTCACATAATAGTACATTATGATACATGTGTGCTATGTTGATGATTGCACCGGAGGCGGTAGGCGAGCGCGATAAGGAAGCCGAGTGTGTAATGATCAATGCACACGCGTTTTATACGACATTTTTCAACACACTTGCGAGGAATAAAACAGACTTGTGTTGTTATTAACTTTTATGAAAAATGGCGCGCTGGTAGTTTTTCCGCCGCGCCAGCTATGCGCGCGCAGGTGTAAATAAAGATAATGGCAAAACAGCTAAACAGCCATTTGAAAAAATATAATAAACACAAAATAATGTTTAGACTGATCGTAGTGTTGTCGTTTGTCACATTGAAGTTTAGTTAGTATGGAATTAGAAAGTACTATTGTAATAGAGAAATATACATTAGTTCAGTGAGAATCCGCAATAATAGTTCGCCAGTCAGGGTCTTTTCTATTTAGATCCGGGAGGGACCACGGACAATTTAAGGTAAATAAATTTTTGTTTATTTTGGGACCAAGCACAATTCAGACTATTTAAAAAAGTGAAATATGGGTCGCGGATTCCTTTTGGCATGAAGTCTCTTTGATGAGATTAAAAAAGCGCACATCTCCGACTACTAAATAGTTATCTGTGGCGTTTAACATAAAGTAAAAAGCACGCGTGTTTAATACACTGCATTATGGACCTAAAAGCGGTTCATTAAGAGCCACTTTACGAGCAAGTGTGTTGAAAATTTGTTAAAATTCATAGTAGACACTTAGGATACACACACACCACATTTTGGAATGAGCACTTTACGCTACACAATATAAAGCTCATATTTTAATGCTTTCATTTTGAGTCGAGTCATTTCGTTGTGTGATGGACATTATGCCGTCTTACTTTTTATTTAGGATGTGTTGTGAACTACTTTTGTCCCAGGGCCTCCAACGCAGCGGTCTTCTAGACGTGTTGATGCTCGCCGAGCCGGAGTGTGAAGCCAACTACAGGGATATGATACAGGAACACAAGAATTCGTACTTGCAGAGGTAATATATTTACCTTCCTTTCAATTATTTTACCTCTAATTTTACATCACGGTGATCTTTATTTCTTTGCTGTAATGTTGTTGTGAGGTAATATAACTGTAAAAGGACTGTAGTGTAATTTGTGGATTATATTATTCTAATCATAAACGCAGGCCTTATAATGATTATAAAGTCTGTACTGAAATGGATAGTAAAATTAAATAAATGTTTGGACAGACAGGATAAAGGCGGAATTCCACTGCGGTGTGTCCACACAGAGACATGGTTGTGCACGGAGGTTACGCATGTTAGCTGCGCGGCTCTTTTGATGTGTGGGTGATCACGCCTACATTTTCATACAAATAGCGAAGTCGTTGACAGCTATGGAATAGCGCATGTACACATGTTTTAGGTTTCCTATTAGATTACGTCGTGTAAGAACATTGCTACGATTACACAGCCAACCTGAGCGTTATTGTGTATGACAATAATGGTCTCTACTAAAGCAGTGTATGGGTCATGTTATCTTGAGTACAATCATCATCATCTGCCTAGCCTTTTCCCAACTATGTTGGGGTCGGCATCCAGACTAACCGGATGCAGCTGAATACCAGTATTTTACATGGAGCGACTGCCTAGCTGACCTCCACAACCCAATTACTAGGGCATACGATACCCTTGAGTGTACATATACAGTATGTTAACTAACAGAGGGCGTTCCCGTTAACCCGCAATAGTATAGCATCCATACATGCTAAAAAAAAATATTACCATTCGAAAATAAAATGTTTTTTTTTTTATATTAAAATAATCACTAAAAATCGTAAATTGATACGTTAAAAAAACACTCTGTACAAGCGTACTTGAAGGACAGCAATGTCGGAATTTATTTAATTAAATAAATTAGAATTAATTAAATAAATAGAGTATCAATTTACGATTTTTAGTGAATATTTTAATATAAAAAAAAATAAAAACATTTTATTTTCGAATGGTAATATTTTTTTTAGCATGTATGGATGCTATACTATTGCGGGTTAACGGAAACGCCCTCTGTTAGTTAACATACTGTATATACCTAAATATTGATATAATTGTAATGTTTGGTATTACAGTTGGAACAAACTACTAGCACACACGGTGTTAGACGAACCTTTACCTGCTAAGTTACGAGACAAGGACAGACAGATACTCAAGGATAAGTTTGCAGTAAGTAATATTTTATTACCAACATGTGTCGCGAAAGATGCGATTATCCAAACGAAATGTGAGTGAATCGAATGATTATTATTGCTGGTATCATCTGCTTGTCTATGAATATGAAAGAAATGACAGTTGAGAGAGGAGGGTAGATTTTAGAGAGAAAAAAAAAGAGGTTAGGTAGAAGACGAGAGTATGGTGTGTGTGTGAGTGAACGGCACGCGGAGGAAATTACTAGAAGAGGTAACCAAAAGAGTAAGCTGGCCCTCTGGTGAGTTGCACAAAGTTCATAAGAGTTAACTGGGGGTGTATATCGAGAAGTTACGTAAGAGTGTTAGGTATTCGGAGGTAGAGGCAGGCTGTGAGGGGAGGTATGGAGGCCTGTGGGGCCCCCCAGGGGGGGGCCCCCCTTAAAAGACCCTTAGTCTCGAATATATGTATACATGAACGATGATGGTGACTAGCCTTTCCGCGGTGAGAGGAACATACCACTTGCGTGGCTCTCGGACAGGTTAGTGGCACCAGAATCATATCATAAAGAGGAATTGTGAACTTCTCGATATATCCCCCCTGAGCCAATTTGTCGTGTACCTAAGTATCAGCACCTGAGTTCCTAGAACCTGATAAGACAAACGTCACGACAAAATGGTGGAGATGCTGGGATTTGAACCCAGGAACTCCTACAGGCGAAGCATAGTATAACTAGAAACCCATGCGCATAAAATCTCCATTTACTAATCAGTAAGATAAGGTAGGTAGCTAACCCAACTATGACTTTATGTACAACTATGACTTTATGTACATACAACTATGAGAATGTGGTACTGAGGAACGAGTTCCCTCTCCTCATCTCCATCTGGAGCAGTGATTCCCAAAGTGGTCCAGGTGGACCCCAGAGTGGTCCACGAGGTAGTGAAAAAAAAAAAAAATAATAATAATAAAAATAAAGCTTTGGGAGCCTCTGATCTAGAGGGTGGTCACTAGAAAGAAAACGACGTGACATCACATGAGTGAGGTACTTAGGGCCGATGGTCACTAGAAAGAAAACGACGTGACATCGCTTGAGCTATTGAGGTGGTGGTCACTAGAAAGAAAACGACGTGACATCACATGAGTGAGGTATTTAGGGCCGATGATCACTAGAAAGAAAACGACGTGACATCGCTTTAGCTATTGAGGTGGTGGTCACTAGAAAGAAAACGACGTGACATCACATGAGTGAGGTATTTAGGGCCGATGGTCACTAGAAAGAAAACGACGTGACATCGCTTGAGCTATTGAGGTGGTGGTCACTAGAAAGAAAACGA
This sequence comes from Luperina testacea, assembly GCA_927399505.1. Classification (NCBI taxonomy): domain Eukaryota; kingdom Metazoa; phylum Arthropoda; class Insecta; order Lepidoptera; family Noctuidae; genus Luperina; species Luperina testacea. The sequence continues at coordinate 1,685,408 of OV656762.1, read as the reverse complement.
CGTGACATCACATGAGTGAGGTATTTAGGGCCGATGATCACTAGAAAGAAAACGACGTGACATCGCTTTAGCTATTGAGGTGGTGGTCACTAGAAAGAAAACGACGTGACATCACATGAGTGAGGTATTTAGGGCCGATGGTCACTAGAAAGAAAACGACGTGACATCGCTTGAGCTATTGAGGTGGTGGTCACTAGAAAGAAAACGACGTGACATCACATGAGTGAGGTATTTAGGGCCGATGGTCACTAGAAAGAAAACGACGTGACATCGCTTGAGCTATTGAGGTGGTGGTCACTAGAAAGAAAACGACGTGACATCACATGAGTGAGGTATTTAGGGCCGATGGTCACTAGAAAGAAAACGACGTGACATCGCTTGAGCTATTGAGGTGGTGGTCACTAGAAAGAAAACGACGTGACATCACATGAGTGAGGTATTTAGGGCCGATGGTCACTAGAAAGAAAACGACGTGACATCGCTTGAGCTATTGAGGTGGTGGTCACTAGAAAGAAAACGACGTGACATCACATGAGTTAGGTATTTAGGGCCGATGGTCACTAGAAAGAGAACGACGTGGCATCACTAGAGCTAAAGAGATTGGTAGGCACTAGAAAGAAAACGACGTGCTATCATAATTGCTCTTTGATGTCGCCTAAAAGATGAGGTAGATAGATACTTAGTGCTGACATAAGATTTGTTATTTGTATGTACTGTGTGATGTACGTGATGAATGTATGATTGTATGAAATTATTGTTTAATGAACGACGGCAGATGTTACCTACAGCACAAGAAAGAAAAAGAAAAAAAAAACATTGTACCTACTGTCTCTCTCTCTCTCTCTCTCTTCCTTGATAATTTACGAGCTTTTACGATTGTATAAAAGGTTCGATACAATAACTCGAATCCTTAAATCGGTACCTAGTATTAATCCAAGCAGTAGTGTAGTATTGTTAGTGTTTGTTATTATTAATTTATTAGTAGGTATTGTATTAGTTTTATTTATGTAATGTCCTGTTATGTATTTTGTGTGTACATAAATAAATAAATAATCGATCGACTTAATCGAATCGATTCAATGTTGTTTTTTTTAATAACAACACTAATGTTATACGGTCTTGTTTTTTTTTTTTTTTTGTTCACCGTTTATCGTTCGTATGAGAACAAAGCGTAAATGAGAACAAAGCGTTTCTATAGGTTAGTGTTTGACGTTTTTTGCGGTGTCAAGAAATATTCGTAGGTGATTGGCTCAAAAGAAACCGATGTGAAAGAACCTGTAGCAGACATAGGAAACTAACTTTTTACTTTAACCAGTAAAATGTTTTTCTTGTACCCACTTGTTTGTTTCTTGTGTAAATTCAAATGCCGGTTGTGTAAAGTTATTTCTAGAATTGGTGCTCTGAATAATAGGTAAAAACACAGTGATAAAGATCGCAAGGGTATTAAAAAGTGTATTGCTTAAGTTTATTTACGCTATCGTGATTTATTAATAAGTTTCATTGGTGCTTGTACGTGAAATTCGTTGTTTCCTAGCCGGCCGCCGAAAACTCGAAAGTAAGTGTGACGCAAGTCGAATCTATCTTGAATCTAACAATGTGATGCGAAATAAGTAAGTAAGTAAGGAAGTGTTGACCCAGGATCATCCTAGTTATAATCTTTTCGTGTGTTGACTTGCAGTCGGCGCCACCATGGAAGCAATACTTTTACTACAAGTACGGAAGCGCCTTGACGCCCTGTCAAAGGGCCACATAGAGGCGCGCGAACTGCTTGCCCAAATCTCGGACGTGACAGAGGGAGTGCATGAAATGGATTTCGTCGGGGCCACGCTTCGTCTCAGGCAGCTCATTGAGTTGTATGATAAAGAAGCAAACCGCCTGACACCTGTGGCTACGAGCGAAGCGTCCGTCAACCTGCTAAGTGAAGGTTTCCAAGTACAGATGGAAGCTGAAGCCACACTTACCAATATGACAATATACGAACGTTGCCTAAAGGAAAAGGCGACTCCAAACCAAGAAATGCCCGCACCAGGTTCAACGACAAGATTACCAAGGCTGGAACCTACGAAGTTTAGCGGCGACATACTGCGTTTCACAGAGTTTTGGGACAAATTCGAATCTAATATAGGCAGTAAAACTCTCCGCAACGTAGATAAGATGGCCTACCTAGTAAGTTCCTTGGAAGGCAGAGCTCGTGAAACAGTAGAAGGTCTTCCAGTTACTAACGAGAACTACTTCATAGCCGTAGATACTCTGAAGACCAGGTATGGTTCTAAAGACAGGGTGGTTGATGCCCACTACCAGGAAATCACTAATATGCTCAAGTGCTCTGACAATGCAGAGGAGGCTCTTCGAAGCCTAGACAACATTGAAAGGCACTTGCGCGTATTACAATCTCTGGGCGAAAACGTAGAAAGTAACCACCTGAGATCTATAATAATGGAGAAGTTTCCAGAGAGAATTTTATATGAAGTCAATGTGAGATTAACTGGAGCGAAGTCAGTGTCAGACATCCGAGAGGTGCTCAGAACGGTGCTGACAGCGATGGAGTCATCACAGAGCAAGTTGTCAGCCGCCACCTCGCCACTCACACCTATCACAACATCAACTGAAGCTTTGTATGTCAAGACATCTGACAAGCCAACCAAACAAAGGTTTAATGAACGACGTCAGCAAAGAAGTTTTAGCTCCGACGCAGCCAGCTTCAATGAGAGGAATAGGAAACGAAAGTTAGACAGAGATACTCAAGCCCCGAACAAACTGATAAAGCGCGCTTGCATATTCTGTGATGAAGATCACTACAATGATGAGTGTGGTAAATTCCAGGATATACAAGCTAGAAGGATCCAGCTAAAGGAACGATGCTTTAACTGCTTTGGAAAGGGCCATCAGGCCAGAGAATGTAGGAAATTGATACGTTGCTATCATTGTGCAGGCTCTCACAATCGCTCCTTGTGTCCAACGAAGAACAGCAGAGCGGGTAACGATAAGCTAAGTGATCAAGTAACTACTGCAATGTCTAAGCATGTCATTAACTCAACATCCTTTTTACAGACAGCAACAGTACGAGTCTTGAGCGAAAACGATCTACCGCGGTGCAGAGTACTGCTTGATTCAGGTAGTCAGAGAAGTTACATCACGACAAACTTAGCAAAACATCTAAACCTTACCCCGGACGAAGAACATCTGCTGATGATATTTACCTTCGGATCAGAGAAACCAGCTCAGACCCTGAGCCCATCTGCTAATATCACCATTGAAACAAAAAGAGGAGTCCAGAAGTTAATCCGAGTTAATATAGTTCCTCACATTACTGATAGAATAGCAGTACCGAATGTAAGCCACTCGGACCTGGTAGATGTATTGGCGGATGATGGATCAGCTGGCCAAGCCGTAGATATTCTCATTGGCAACGACTATTACTTCTCATTTATCAGGAATGAAAAAATTATGATTGATGACCATCTTCACCTAGTCAACACTGATTTCGGATGGATAGTATCAGGCCGCCTAGAACAACAAGAAGGAAGGGAAGTTACTCTCTCCGCAATAACATACCATCAGAGTGGTTGCGAGCTTTCTCACTACTCTGAACCAGACCTGCCATTACGCAACTTGGATATTAAATTTTTGTGGACCTTAGAAAACATTGGCATAACCGACTCCGTTAAAGCAACCAGAGAAGAAGAAGTTGTTCAACATTTCAATAACACCATTAAATATCAAGATGGCAGATATTATGTGAAGTGGCCTTGGACGCAATCACACCCAAGCTTACCTACAAACTATGGCCCTGCATATGGCAGACTGAAGGGTTTACTATTGCGAGCAGACAAAGCTACATTGGATGAATATAACAACATCTTACAAGAACAGATCCAAGCAAACATAATTGAAATTGTAGAACCTGAATCTGATACGACTTGTCAAACAACTCCTCTGATACATTATTTACCACACCATATAGTCAAGCAAGCTGGTAAACGCGGACGTATTGTGTATGATGCTTCAGCAAAGTCGAAAGATCATCTTAGTTTAAATGAATGTTTGTATCAAGGACCCTGCTTATTGCAAGATCTAACAGATTTACTTGTTAACTTCAGAGTTTATAAGATAGGAATTCTAGCAGACGTGGAGAAGGCCTTCCTGCAAGTAGGCCTACAGACAGAAGATAGAGATGTGACCAGATTTCTATGGGTGAAGAATATTGAAGAACCCTTGACCTATGACAATATTCTACACCTGAGGTTCTGCCGGGTGCCATTCGGCATAATCTCTAGCCCATTTCTACTAAATGCAGTAATACGCTACCACATTTCAACCACAAATCCAGATCTTCTAGGGAGCATAGCTGACAAATGCTATGTAGACAATCTAGTGACAGGTGCCAACACCACTGAAGATGCTGTCAAACTCTTTGAAGAAACTAAAAATTTGTTTCAACAACTATCCATGAACATCAGAGATTGGACGTCAAACGATTATGCGCTCATGGAGAAGATACCGATGAAGAGAAGAGCGAAACTAACAGAAGAAACTAAGGTTTTAGGCCTAGTGTGGAACAAGGAAGAAGACACACTGCGGCTAAATCTTAAAGATAACATCCTTGACCCGAGTGAAGTCACTAACAAGAGGCAAGTACTAAGAGTGTTAGCCTCAATCTACGATCCATGTGGATTTATGGCTCCACTTTTATTACCGGTGAAACTCTTTCTGCAAGAACTATGGAGAAGAGGCTACAAATGGGATACACCACTGTCTCCAGAGCTTCATGAAGAATGGGGAAAGATTGCTTCCACATTGTATGATGTGAAGGATTGTACATTTCCCCGCTACACAGGATTCCGTAGTTGTGTGAACGAAAGGAACATTGAGTACGAGCTACATTGCTTCACCGACGCCTCCAACCACGGGTATGCTACAGTGGCGTACTTGCGTGCTGATGATGGACGCAACGTGAAAACTACACTGCTTATGTCCAAAACCAGGATAGCTCCGCTAGAAAAAAGGAAAGGAGACAAGAATGAATCAACGTCAAAGGCTCATACCAGTCCTCCGAAAAATAAAAAACCACTTACAATTCCACAAATGGAACTGCTTGGTTATGTTATAGGAAGCCGATTGATAGCCTACTTAAAAAAGACACTGGTATTACACATCTCCAAACAATATCTCTGGACAGATAGTCTCGTCGTCCTCAGTTGGGTCAAATCGAACAAACTGTTGCCTCCTTTCGTCGCAAACAGAGTAGACGAGATAAAACAGAATGGGAACGTCGAAAACTGTTATATCAATTCAAGACTTAACCCGGCTGACCTTGCGACCCGGCCTGAACTTTGGCATCAGAAGAAACACACATGGTTGCAAGGTCCTGACTTTCTCCTGACAAATAAGAACATATGGCCTAATGATAGGCACCTGGAAGATCACCTGTCGACTCTCTCTGCTGTTGTGGAGGGTCTGGAAGAGCAGCCTCCAGATCTTACTGAAGAAAGCGACCGCAAAGAAGAAGAGAGAGACATGGCAGAAGCAATCGAAGACAACCTGAACAAGGACAGACCGGAGATGCCATTGATTGCCACTATGTCCGAGCAAACTAATAATATCGACTCTGAAGTACGAGAGATAAAGGAGATCCAATCTAGATACTTTCCAGAAGAAGTCAAAGGAAAAGATTCTCATCTTACAAGAAATCTAGGATTATTCATAGATGTAGACGGTCCTCTGAGATGCGGAGGTCGCATGATGCATGCTGATATGGCATACGACTCGAAACATCCAATCTTGCTACCAAGTGAATGCGAGTATACTACAAAGGTTATCAGAGAGACCCACAAAAAGAATTACCACGTAGGAGTCCCACATACATTGAGTATAATACGCCAAAAATACTGGATCCCTAAGGGCAGAGCACAAGTACAAAAGGTCTTAAGACGATGCCCGGAGTGCATCAAGCATGGAGGTGGTCCCTACAAGCTACCGACGACACCAGCATTGCCGCCAGAACGCGTGAAGTACAGCGCACCATACGCATTCTTAGGAATGGATTATTTCGGTCCAATGATGGTGAAATGCGAGAGTGGAAATGAAAAGAGATGGATTTGTCTTTTCACATGCTTAGTTGTACGAGCGGTCCATCTCGAGGTAGTAGAGAACTTGACCGCCGAAGAATGTCTACTTGCTCTTAGAAGATTTGTGGCCTCAAGAGGAGTACCAACACTAATCCTCTCTGACAATGCCCTGCAATTCAAACTTACATCTGAACTTTTGACCAGCACGTTTTGCGTGGAGAAAAGGATTAAGTGGAGGTTCATACCGCAATTAGCGCCATGGCATGGTGGAGTGTACGAAAGGTTAGTCGGCATTGTGAAACATTGCCTGAAACGAACACTGAGCAAACATCTACTGGGTGACAGCGGACTACAGACGGTAATAAAAGAAGTAGAAGCGGTAGTCAATACAAGACCGTTGACATGTGTAGGCGCAGACGTAGAGTACGTACTGAAGCCAGCGGACTTCCTATCACTGGGTAAAAGCTTGACCATGAACTTGTCAACGAATATTACCATAAACTCCGACACAGTGACTAAGCGAGACCTTATAGAAGGATGGAAGCGAGGTCAGAATATAGTAGCCGAGTTCAAGGAGATGTTCATAGGTCAATATTTACCAAGTTTAAGAGAACGATACAAAAATAATGTAAAACAACCAAGAGTGACAACGGGCAAGACACCACGTGTTGGGGATATAGTCCAGATCAAGAGTGAAGCAAGAAACAGACAGAACTGGAAAGTGGGCAAAATAACATCGCTTGTAAGGAGCGAAGATGGAGAGTGTAGAGTGGCCCGAGTTAGAGTAGGAAATACCGAGTTCACCAGATCGGTTGGCCACCTATACCCACTAGAAGCTGACATGGATGATGTCACAGAGTCAGATATACCTTCAGAACCAATTCTGACCGAGAGTCATGATAGCAGAGAGCCTGTGATACAAGAAACGACACCAGTTATTTCGAACCCGAGAAAGATCCAAGAACAACCAATGGATCTAGACTTAATAAAAGAGAGTTCTGACAAACCTAACGAGAAGGAGGTTGCCATACAGGAGAGTGAGGTAGGAGAGAGAGAGATCAGTAACCCCGAGAAAGATAATAAAGAGTCAGAGGTGGTAGAACAACTGACTCTACCAAGCTCAGAAAGTAGAGACGACAGTGAAGAGATGGAGATTCATAATGGGGGTGATTTGAGCGAGACACAAGAAGTCAAAGTAAGGCGAGTCGCTGCAGTCAAAGCAAGAGAAAAGATTGCAGTGTGGACTCGTCAGCTTTTCACTTTGCTATAACAATCTTCGTCTTCCTTGGGAGTGTCGCGAAAGATGCGATTATCCAAACGAAATGTGAGTGAATCGAATGATTATTATTGCTGGTATCATCTGCTTGTCTATGAATATGAAAGAAATGACAGTTGAGAGAGGAGGGTAGATTTTAGAGAGAAAAAAAAAGAGGTTAGGTAGAAGACGAGAGTATGGTGTGTGTGTGAGTGAACGGCACGCGGAGGAAATTACTAGAAGAGGTAACCAAAAGAGTAAGCTGGCCCTCTGGTGAGTTGCACAAAGTTCATAAGAGTTAACTGGGGGTGTATATCGAGAAGTTACGTAAGAGTGTTAGGTATTCGGAGGTAGAGGCAGGCTGTGAGGGGAGGTATGGAGGCCTGTGGGGCCCCCCAGGGGGGGGGCCCCCCTTAAAAGACCCTTAGTCTCGAATATATGTATACATGAACGATGATGGTGACTAGCCTTTCCGCGGTGAGAGGAACATACCACTTGCGTGGCTCTCGGACAGGTTAGTGGCACCAGAATCATATCATAAAGAGGAATTGTGAACTTCTCGATATATCCCCCCTGAGCCAATTTGTCGTGTACCTAAGTATCAGCACCTGAGTTCCTAGAACCTGATAAGACAAACGTCACGACAACATGTGAAAATGGCGATAAAGTTGTTATCCTACAAACAAGAGTAATAGTATGCTGTATGTATAATAAGTCGATTAAGTATAAAAACACACGAGGTTGTTGAGTAATAAACTGCTAAGTATTACACAGCAAGCTTAAAAACGCAGTTCTAGTTTCGGTCAGACCTCTCACATTAGCGACAGCCGCCACGTAAGTCTGTAGGCGCGGAGGAGTTCGTATACCGCTACAAAATCACAATATTTCAGTTTTTATCCTGCAGTTCTGTCGTTTTATAAGCGCTGTTAAAGAATTTCTAAAACAATGTAATCTTTTTTACCCTCAGTCGTTCAACCGTGAATGGGAAGAATGTTCCCGCGTGCAGCGTACCTACAGCGTGCCCGACGCGGAACTACGAGAAGCTCTCAAGAGAGACAACAAGCAAGCCTTGTTACCGCCATACACCACCTTCTACGACCACTACGCGTCGCTGCCATTCTCCAAGAACCCCGACAAATATGTCAAGTATACTCCTGTGCAGGTCAGTACATGATGTTGATGTGACTTGACAATATTTATGGTAATGGCGAAAGTGCCAGGGCCAAATTACCCTATTTCACGAAATTATGACATTTGAGGCCAATTCTAACTAAAATCGATAAACTGATGTGTTTTATGATTATAACCCTATTAATACACATATTTGTTACGGTTGCGAATCATATTTTGATAATCATTAACCTGACACTGAGGCTCGTTCCACTAAAATCCCCTAGACCAGTCCCCCAGGGGACTACACAGCACTCAATGTTCCACTACGATGCCCTAGGGGATCATATAAAACCCCAATTTCCTTTTGAATCCCCGAATTGTTTGAGAATCTTATTATATCTAAGGCTAAAAGTGTCTTGGTGTTTTTTTGTCTCCGACTAACCGTTTGTCGTAAAAACGATGTGGAAGGGATCCATAGGTTAGGTTAGGTTAGAACTGTGACCAACTACGCGCGAGCCGAGCGAGCGAAGCGAGCGGTGCCGCGGCAGCGGCCGGCGAGCGCTACCTCGAAATTGGTCGCGAAATTTTTCTAAGTATTTTTTTATAGTGCCCCTCACACGACACTCCGACCTGAATTTCATTCATTTAACACAAAAATCACTTAGTAAATGTTTCTTTCTGAGTATGAGTGAAAATATTATAGTAATTATGTTTATTTGTTAATTTTTTTTATTATACGAGTGTATATCACATATTATTATTTTGTAAGCGGCTCTTTTATTTAGAAGGGACTATAAAGGAATAGCATTTATTAGTACTTAGAGAATCCCCAGCATAGGGGATCGTAGTGGAACATTGAGTGCTGTGTAGTCCCCTAGGGGACTGGTCTACGGGATTTTAGTGGAACTAGCGGACACTGACCTGTAAATTGCGAAAACGTAAAACATTTCCATTTCGCGGGCTACCTTATCGCAGCCCTCATAAATTAAGTGCATAAGCTTATAATCGGGATTACCCGAATATTTCAAACTCGCCCGAGCCTTTCATAGGCTGATTATAATTAGATAAAGGCTTCGACTCTGGAACTTATTCGGGATGTAATTGTTTTGCACTGGCATCCCTTTATATGCTACTTTTTTGATGTGAAACATCTATAGCCGCACGTAAAACAAATTTCTGGCGTGGCGACGCATGCCGTGGCGACGCGTCGCCACGCTATATGATGGTGTATATATACAGTCACAGTCTTGTGTACTGTGTGGCGACGCGTCGCCATGCGCAATGTTTCACATCTGCCAGGCGTCCCGTGTTTAATAATAATAATGAGTTTATTTTAATTTCTCTTTACAAATGTACAGACGCCAGCACATCAAGCAACTAAAATCTGTCAAATTTCTTTAATAGATTTTCGACTTAATCGCTAAAGCATAAGGTTCAAGGTTGATTTAGAAAATTTGACAGTTTCGGGTAGCTTGGTGTGCTGACGTCTGTACAGTAGTAGTGCTTATTCAATCAGTATAAGCTTATACATAATCTGAAAACACGTTCCCACGTCATTTGCATCCAATGGCTTAGCTTTAAATTCCGGGCTAAGTGTATGATGGTAGACGAACTCCATGGTGGATACCATATTTTTATACATTCGATCTAAATAATGATTTTCAAACAGTGGGTATTATTTATTTACAGATCGCTACACAGCTAGAGGGGTACTTCGACGAAGCTGCTTAATAAAATACACTATTTTTGTATATTAGAGGAAAATGTACTAAAACAGACAGAAATACACTATTTTATTTAATCAAACGATTTATAATTAAATGATTATATCAAACATGGCATAATTATATTATTATGAAATAAATTGAGTTTCATTTAATTTCTTAGTTCACCATCTAAATACAGTATGTGTATGTTAGAGGAGAATGTACTAGAATAGACAGAATGATTATATCAAACATGGAATAATTATATTATTATGAGTAAATTATGTATGTTTTATGAAATAAATTAAATTCTATTGATTATCTTACTTCTTCTTGCCCCTCCTCTTGGGAAACTGAAACAAAAACAACTCCGTAACATTCGCATTTAGTTATAACATCAAAGATAAACTCTGACTTGCATACTTGATAAAAACCGTAAGTTTGTTTTAGTATAAGACATACATACACGTATAGATGTTACAGCCGAATCACTTATTACAGTATCTTGCCCTAATATATCACATTTGTATTCTTTACTACTTTCTTTAATACATAATTAGCATAAAGATAAACATAATTGAAAAATTGCATTTTACAAAATAAAATTGTGGCCCACGGGCGTTTTGCAAATTATTATAAAAACATTTTTAGAACACATCGTAGATTTATTAAAAGGTGCCTAATATTATAATTTTAACGATAAGTTGCTAGCTGTAACATAAATAATACATATTCAATAGGAATCAGTTACTATATTAACGCGAACAAGTCAAAGTTATATTAACGCGAACAAGTCAAAGTTTAATCTTTTACTTATAACTAAATAATATTAACCAGTATATGTCCAAAAACATTCAATCGTCACATTGGGACAATGATAATGTGTATCTCCTTGAAAAAGTGATGATAAGGGAAATGAATGATCTCAGTGGCGGATATGGTGGGATATTCAGGAACACAGTCGCAGCCATGTGCTGAAATTATGCCCAGTGAATGGCAATAGGCTCATCTCCTATTATATGGAATTTTATTAACAACAAAACAGTGCTCACTTCAATTATCAAAGGCCCTAAACCACTGGGTTTGGTAGAATACAGGCGTAAGGAATTAGTAAACAAATTTCTTCTGGACAGGTTGGATGTTATAATCCATACTGCCACAATTTTGGGCAAAGGCCTCCCCTGAGCGCTTCATCAGCTCCAAAAGTCAACTTTACTAAAGGCTTTAAGTTTACAGATGCATTTGATATGATTTTTATAACGAATTTGTGCATTTTTAATCATTGGGACTTGGTAACTTAATAAATAAAAATATTATTATTAATTAAAGGAGACACACATGACCAGAAGTATGGTTGCCAGATCTCAAAAAAAAAAAAAAACAATTTTAACTTTACCGAGCTAAAAAGAAAGGTCGCCAAGGCATTTCGTTGGCTAAGGCAGTATGTTACAGTGTTCTCTGGTCTATTCCTGGAGGGGAACCTCATGAGTCAAGAGGTCTGAGTCCAAGCTCGTGCCTGCAGTCTATATTTGATCCGCCACTGGATAACCCACTTCTAAAGCTCTCAAGCGATGAGAGGAAGGACTTTTTGGCCGCCAAGAGTCCTTTTAAAAACTTGCTAAGATTTTACAATTTACCATATAAGAAAATATATTTTTTTTTAAATGAAAATGAACGAGGTTGCCGTCTAATGATGAGTACCGCGTGGCGTGGCAGGAGCTATCATTAGAAGACAGGCGGACAAAAAGTTTGGCACAGCACCTTCTTGGACAATAATTTCTCTGGTGTTTATACTTTTCTAAGTTCTAACTCAATTTCAGCGTCAAGACTGACAGAGTGCATAATATATAGAATAAGATACTGTACAATCAACGGAGGGAAAAGTTATTGACCATTTATTACTGCTTCAGTTCCAAACGGCGTAAGTCAAAGAAACGAATGTGTAAGGGACAAAGGTGCATTTTATGTTCCGATACATAGTTAATTCACAAGACTCCCGAGTTTCTCAATAATAGATAATTTAGTGTCCACGCTTGACTTTAAAGAAAATTGCAGAATAAAAAAAAAGCTAAAGGTAGCTAAATTCTGGGACGACTCAATTTAGATTGCAATCGTCAAGCTAAGAAGAAGAATAGAAATAATATCAAATTGCTGGTGATCTGGGATATCATCCAGTCCAATTTAACCCTCATGCATGATGACTTGCGTTATGTGGAACGGAAGCAGCGATCAGCTAAAATACCGACTAAATATGAATCAAATGCAGTTCTAGGTCGCCTTTACAACAAATAGCTGGCCACTTCTGATTTTGCTTTTACTGCCTTCTCCGTTGATTGCGCTAGTTACTTCTGAGTGACCCGTGTTACTCAGTAAACTGACATTCATTCAGAGATTAGTTCGATAGTTCTACTCGGGTAAAATCAAAGGCATAATAATAATAAACATTACGTATAATTTCAGGCATGCAGTTCAAAATTTAACAATTTAATAAAAAAACGAATTTAAAGCCCAATTTAGCTGACAAAATACAGTATAAATATGAAACAACCAAAATGTTGAAATACTCAAATCAATTTTGAAATGCGTGACACAAACTGCCCGAAACGTAAAACATCATAATATTTACATATTGTGTATAAAAGCGTTAAAACAAAACAAAGCATTTACTAAACATATAACTAAAAATGGTTGCTAACTAAAACTAATAGCACAGAACCCAGTTGAACTATTCCGCTAATCTCTGTAAGCCCTGAAGCTCCATATTTTCATACTTTACGGCGGGTACTTTTTTTTTAATTTGTTGGATAACCCCTTTGACTTTGATACCTTTCGCCGAGGCCCGTTTTGCTGCTGCTCCGCTTGCAACTAAACAAGTAGATTTCCACATTTGAAACAAACAAACACCCAAGTACTTTTCTTAGGACTGTTTGTTAAAGAAGCCTGTGGGAACTGAGACAGCTGTTGTTTAAAATGTGCCTACGTAATAGGATTTGTTGACGAACTTAGCTTTGCCCGCAGCTTCGCCCGCGTGGTGAAAATTGTCGCGGGCTGTTTTATTTTTTTAATTCAATATCTACAATTAAAAAATAATTTCGTGATTTGTTTCAGCGCGCATGAAACGGTTAGTTAAAACAGTTAAAAGTAATAATTAAACTACGCTAATTTTTTTAAGCAATTTCAAGCGATTATTTTTGTACAGGCAGCGTTGTTAGTAATGTAGTTAATTAAATAAATATTTGTATAGATATATGTATATTTATATAATAATTATTATAATATAAATTAAATATATCTATTTGTTAAGCCAATGTTGAGGTGGAGGTCATTATCACCGATTATTTAATATTTTTACATTTTAAAATGCCATTTTATAGATTTTAAATTAACAAAAATAAAAGTTAATAGAACTAGTATAAATATTTTAGTTAAATACTTACAATATGTTTAATTTTCTTGTTTGTTGAAAATAATACAAAATGTTAAAATATCGACCATTCGTATACATAGACATACATGAAGTTTTTTGAATACTTGGGCAATCTCGTACGTTTTGAAAAACTTCGTTATCCTTATATTCTAGTTTTTCTAGTGTTAAATATATAATTGGCTCTCGCCTGGCAAGACGTAGAATTATGGTTTTACACAACAAGGCGAGTGGTATTTTTGTGCGCCTTCTAATCGAATATTTGAGGCGAAAAACTCGCCTCTTTGTAGCTATGTATTATTTAAACTATTGGTTTATATATTGAGTCATCCACGAGGACGAAGTCACGGGTGGTCCCTATTTTTAAACTGAAAAGAAAAACAATAAAACTTAATTTTGACAGACAAGACACTACATGGTCACAGGTTCGCCCCTTCGAACCTAACCCTGCTACTGGCGACCTGCGGGAGTATAAACGTCGACCTCACCCCTCGGGGGTCATTGACCTGACGTTTATAAAGGCACATTTTAAACACTGACTCAGTTCATCAATTTCTGATGTTCCTGAAGAAACACCTGAAAATTCAAGCCGTGTTTCAGGCCGGAAGGAACATTAGCGTTTTGTTAAGAGTGAGAGAGAAAGAAAGTTGTTTTTATTACAGGCTTATTATTTAGCGATACTTTTTCCTGTAATGAGAGACAGAGATGGCGTTACATGGCATTATGTGTGAAAAATCTGATTGTTAAATGTAATGTGTTACAACGATTTTTTTTTACAGAAGTGATACATTATTATTTTTCTACAGAATTTGGACGTACAACGCTACAGTAATATTTTTGTGATTAGCAACTTTTAAATTATTTTTTCTCTACTTTTAAATTATATATAAGACTGGAAGCTTTCTGAAAAACAAATTACTTGAAGATTATTATAAATTGTTTTTGTAATTAATTATTCATCCGGTTAAAAATGCCAAACATCTCATGCTGTCGACTTTCAGAGCTTCCGCAAAATAATCATCCTGTAATAAACGTTTCTTTCTTTCTGTATAATAGGTTAAACAAACAAACTTACAATACATACTTTATACCCGAATACTTGTGAGTAAAACTAGACATGTCCACGTTGTCTTTAGTTCATACTCAACTCGACAGATGTCGGTAGTTCGGGTATATCCATGTGTTTAACTTGAACTAACTCTGGTTTCGCTTCTGTTCACTAAAACGATTAGTGAATCGATATTTTGGTAAAGATTTTTGACGTTTGACTGAGGGGACGCTGCAGCTGAGCTGTTCTTAAAACTTTCAAAATTAATTGAAAGGTTTTTTTTAAATATTAAAATACTTTAGACGTAAAGAAAATTTTATTAAAATGAGAGCATAGACATGAAATTGCCCTTGCAGATGTAATGACAATAGTTTATGCCCGGAATCGAATCCGGGACCGTGAAACATTAAGTTCTGACGTTTATTTCTATCGACCGCTGCCGTTTTGAAAATAAACTACAGACATAACGTGGATATGCCAAATATAAATTAACTTCATTTTTCCGATGAACTTTACCAATACACCGCCGTGGGTTTTATTGTACCCTTACTTTTTATTCCCAACGACGCGTGATCTATTTTACAAAATATTATTTTAATGACCCGAAACAAATATCTGTACTTATAACAAATATTTGCACCGTGCGGGGATCGAACCCGCGACCCTTAGCCCAAATGGCAAGGATTGTAGAACCATAATTATATATAAGACAAACATATAATGCTACAAGGTTCTTTTGGCGCGTGGCCAAAGTTGGAACTAACGGCACCATCTTGTTTTGTGGCAATAATTTCACAAATGTCTTGCCAACAGAGCCCTGTGTCAATGTCACTCAATCGCCTAAAGATCCTTGTAGCACTATGCACTGCACCGTATTAGAATCGCTTGTGGAATGTGCTAGACAAAGCGATGGTGATAGGATGCAATGCATGTACACCTGAAAATCTTTCAGTTTTTTCTGTGTGGTGAATCTATTTGAGACGTACTTTTTGAGCTCTCAGCATTGTAAAACTGCCCTTTAAATATATTATTTCAATCTTTACATTTTTGTAGAGATAAAAGGTGTAATTGAAACAGCCCGAAAAAGAATAATTGAACTCATTATTATGAACTTACAATGGGACCAACATTGAAAGCGCGAAAAGAAAATCACCTGATAGGTTAAGCAGAGCTTATAGTAATACAGGTCTTTAAAATCTGAAATGAATTCACCACACTGGGACAAAAACGAAAATTTCCCGGTATTACACCTTACCCCTCTTCTGATGGAAGAACATTTTATTTAGGTTTTTTCGTCTGTTTCCTTACCTTGATGGCTTGTGGTGGCGCTCTCTTCTTGGCCTGTGGTTTCTTGGTTTCTTTCGCCACCATATTCTCGTACGGAGTGAAGGCGCAGGGTAGCATTCTACGGTGCCTATGTGGGAAGTAATGATAATGTGTTTAAAATCATTCTTTCACGCCTAAACCACTCAACGGATTTCGATAAAATTTGGCAGAGAGATAGATTGTATCCTGGAGTATCGAAATCACTTATGCAGGTGAAACCGCGGGGCGCTGCTAGTCTTTGTATAAGTTAAAGTGGCCACACGGCGACTCATTTTATCGCTGCAATAAGTCATCGCGATACTAGCAGTGAAGCAAACAATGTAGACGGTTAGCAACTGCATAAAGTCGCCGTATGTAACCACCGCCCTTATAGATGACGGATAATGATTTTTTTTTTTTAAACGTTTCCCCACACTAGGAATTACTCCTGTATCGTGGGTGCGTTTACAAACATTTAAATTCACATACACAAACAGCCAGACCCGGTACAACTACCTGTAGGCAATACAAATATTTGTTCCGTGCGGGAATCGAATCCACGACACGCAGCGCAGCAGTCGATCGCTCAGCCACTGCGCCAACCGTGTCGTCAATTTGACTAAGTGGAACATAGATAATGCAAGAGAACGCACCAATGAATAAATGAATATCACCAAAAATATCCCAATCAAAGTCTCGAAAGGGAATCTGCTGCGTTGACCCATAAACGCAAGTGCACATTACAGCCGCAACGGACCGCAACGCATTGTCATACAAAAAACACATTCTCCTTTGCGTCGAGCTATTAGCAATCCCTCTATCCGACTAAATTTCTACTGGGATGCCTCGGATATAACTCATTAGAGGTAAGGCGAGCAAACGACAAGCTCGCCATAGCCTGTAAGACGCTCCGTGGCATTATTGAGACGCCTGATCTACATGCTGCGCTGGCTCGCTTCTTTGTGCCAGACAATTACTGCCGCGGCAGAAAGCACAGGCTGTTTGCTGTGCTTCCATGTCACACCGTTGCGCGTACTAAGTCCCCAGTACCACGTACTCTGGCCGCACTTAATGATCTCTTAGATTCTAATCCAATAAACGATCCGTTTGCGGACGAATGGACGAAGATT
The DNA here is from genome assembly GCA_927399505.1 of Luperina testacea. Lineage (NCBI taxonomy): Eukaryota > Metazoa > Arthropoda > Insecta > Lepidoptera > Noctuidae > Luperina > Luperina testacea. The sequence goes on along the minus strand of OV656762.1, from coordinate 1,668,359 downwards.
TTGTCGGCATGTCAGAAGTACTGTGAGAGGGATTTATGAAACTGTTGTTAACTTTTTACTTGATGATTTGATATTTTATGTATATATACAAATCGTGTCTTTAATTTCTGTAATTGGTTTTAAACCGTTTTAATAAATGATATAAATAAATAAATCGGGTAAAAAGTGCGGTGCGGCCCGCCTGCAATGTGCGTTGGTTCATAGAAAATGCAAGCATTAAAAAAAGACAATAGCGACATAAATAAATGATGATGAGAGGATCCCATTCCCAGGTTCACTCAGGAGCTCCACGTGTCTTCACCAGGGCTTCTTGCTTTGCTCTTTAACACCCATCCCTCTAGAGCTAAGACCCCTCTCACATTGAAATTTGGCGAGGGATGAACACGCTCGCTTAAATTTCAATGTGATAGGGCCCTTTTTTATTGCTAAGGGATGGAGAAAGTCAGAGCTGTGGCTGCAAGTGATATATTAATGTGGAAATAAGGGCTGAGGTCAGAGGCAAAGTGCTTAGGATATCACCAGCTTGTTTATTATTGTAAACTAGTATTTAAACATAAAATACGAACTTTAGTAAAAAAATAACCGTCTTAACGTCTTTCTCGCCGTCCACGTCCTTCAAAAGGAACTGCCATTCTACCTTTTTAAATATCTTCCACGTCATGTCATCTCAAGCATACGTCCTCTGCGTCTGACTCAGGCCTACATTAGCAGTCAGCTCTTTCACAGTCATGCATTCATCAACATTCCATTCCTAGATAAATGTGTGGTTTGTCATTGTCTTAAGTTTACCGGTGCACTTTATTTGTTAGATAATTTGTGTGTTTTTAACGAATAAAATGAACCAGTTTAAAAACTGGCTATTGAAAAACCTGTTAGAAAAAAAAATCCGTCTATAAAATGTGTGATGTGGTTGTACAGAATTTTTTAAATGAAAAAAAAAACTAATTTAATATTAACCAATATACAATATAATACATATTTTTACACAGTTGTAATAAGAAGGACAAGCACACAATGCGACAGGTGGCTATTACACTATCATATATCTAGGATAATAGATCTACGAGTCATTATAATTGACATATTTAATTGACAATGTAGTCTTATTTGTGAACTTCGGAGTAATATTACTTCTTATTTTTCTTTCTTTTTCTTTTGATATGATAGTGTAATATCACCCCCAGATAAATTGATCGATAAATATTTATTCAGTGCAATAACAACATAAAAATACAACACACAAAACTACAGTGTAGATTTTTGATGCATAGCTAAACATTTTGCCATTGAAACAGTGATGCTGAATCTTATAGACAGACAAGTTGACTTTGAAGTCAGAAACAGAACAGCTTTCCAGAAATTAGTCATATAAAAAAAATTGTATCGAGAATCGAATGTTGAACCCCTGAATCAATACATACAGTTAAACCAGAAATAGTATGCGCTTCGGTAATCTTCGTGTTTCCGAATTAGCACAAACGTTCGTTGTGCTGTTGTAGTGTATCTACCATTGCGCTATATTGTAATGTTTTCTCTATGTCGGGTAACCTACGACAAGTGTTTTGGAATTGCATAGAGCTGTTAATTTATAATTCTGAAAATATGGTAAAAATAAAAATACAAATATGGTAAAATAGACAAGTACTTCCATGGTTGTAACCGCTCTATATTCAATATCATGACCGCGCGTTCGTATTTCCGAAGATAGACGATGATTTCCGAAGCGCATGCTTTTCTTGGGATATCTGTACAATGTTTTACAAATCAGCCTGTGTATGTAACTTACTTGTGATAAGGCAGTAGAGCAGTGCTGATAGTGGGCGGTAACTTGGCCAGTTGTGCCTCATCTACGTCGATCAGCTGCCCGCTGTCGAAGTTAAGCTGTAATGTGTGTCGCTCTTTCGCCGATCGGGGACACATCAGCATAGCGTTGGGACCGTGACTTGACTGAAAGAAAGTAAAGATATATAATCCATACTAATATTATAAATTCGAAAGTAACTCTGTCTGTATGTTACCTTTTTACGTCTAAACCACTGAACGGATTTCGATAAAATTTGGCAGAGAGATAGATTGCATCCCAGGGAAGGACATAGGATATTTTATTCCGATATTCCCACGGGATCGACACTTATGCGGGTGAAACCGCGGGGCACTGCTAGTAGTATTATAAATGCGAAAGTGTGTCTGTCTGTCTGTTACCTCTTCACGCTTAAACCGCTGAACCGATTTAGATGAAATTTTGTATAGCGATAGTTTGAGGAGTCCCGGGAAAGGACATAGGATAGTTTTATCCCGATATTCCCACGGGATCGACACTTATGCGGGTGAAACTGCGGGGCGATGCTAGTAAATAATACTTATTCAAAAATTATATTAGTAAACTACAATATAAAGAAATTTACTTAGAAATTGTATTTATTTTCAAACAACATATTTACGTAATAGGCTTAGTCTACAATAATAATAATATGTACCTCATCATCAATCTACAGCAGTACACTGCCGGACATAGGCCTCTCTCCTATTGCACGCCATTCAACTCGATTTCTGGCAACTCGTCCAACTGCTACCAGCCACCCTTCGTCGCTCCGCCTAGCCTAAGGGCTAAGGCCCGCTGAGGAACAGGCATCGGTTCTAAAGCTAATATGGCCGCCCCATTGCCACTTCAGGTCTTGCTTATTCTGTGAGCTATGTCGACAATATGTACTTAGTACCACAAATCCCGCATTTGTACCTTGAAGTTATTTTTCTAATTATTTATATATCAAAATCCCTCACGTCTGCGGAGTTTTGCTAACTAATTTAATTTGACCCTGCATATATTCAATAATAAATCATGAAACAAGAGCAAAGAACTATATATTATAATGATACCTCATGCTGTAGCACGTAGTGGCCGGGCTTCAGGTCCTGTAGCTGGCTGAGCGCGGTGTGTATTGTGTTGAAGACCTGCTGCTTCACGTCAGGGTGTCTCTTAGAGAACACTTCGGAGGAAAGTTTCTCGAAGGTCGCCACGTCACCCGTAGGACCGTCTACACGAACTGTGAGGAAATTGCCAATATCTATCATCATCTTCCTTTTCCTAACTATGTTGGGTTCGGCTTCCAGTCTAACCGGATGCAGCTGAATACCAGTATTTTACATGTGTATGTGTTACCAGTATTTTATTTAAGTTTTTTTTTTTTATTTAAAATTGCCAATATCTATATCTATATTATAAATTAAAGTCGCTTTTAGTCTGTCTGTGTGACGTTGTTCTTCTAAACTACGCCACAGATTTCGATGCCGTTTTCACCACCATATTTTAGAAAATTTATTCCGCAAGGTGTAAACTGTTTTGTAATAAAGACGTGTCTATGTTTTGCCAAGTCGTTAAAACCGTGGGAAGCACTGGCAGGTCTCTACTAGTTTATAAAAAAATTTAACTGCGCTAGGACAGTTTGGTAAGACCGAAAAAAAATCACGTGATAAAATTGTAACGCTACTAGAAAATGTTAGACGCATACTGGTGGAACTCGTTTTATTTTGAACTTATTTTAATTAAATATTTAATTATGTTAGGGCTGATTTTACCAACGTCAGGTAAATTTCAGGTAAACGTCACACTAAATAAATTCACAGTCAAACATAGTCAGTTAGAAGTAACCTTTTATATTTTGTATTTTCCAGATGTCGAGAGTGGCTAAAAGCAGTTGGTAATGAAGAACTGGTGCATCTACCAATAGAAAAACTGCATGAGCCGCAACGGCTGGAGCGATTTTGATAAAATTTTCAAGCAATCATCAGATTAGCCCAGCGGGTGATCCTGTGAAGTTTGGTAGCGATCAGGCTACCCGTGCGAAGTCGGGGCGGGTCGCTAGTAATTTATATAAATTAATAAATGCAGAAATCATACAAATCAGTGTTTTATTTTACCAATTTTTATAATGAAATAAATTAGTTTTGGAGCCTCACTATTATCTGCGTAGTATGCATTTTATCGATATCGATGAACTCTAAATATCGATAAGTTTATTGGTTTCTTTACGATGCGTAACGCATCCCTATCTATGACAGTTCTTCCCGTCAACGTCATGATTGTCATTGTCAGTGCTACTTAGAATTTTCATGTTGGTAGCTATGTTTTTTTTTATGCGGTTGGCTAAAGAAGGTTAACAATTTCTCACAAGCTGAATGTTCTAAGTTACGTCTCTTACAAGGTTACATGCTCTGTGGACTGAGATTGAGATCAGACTGTGAACGTTCTTAAAATTACGAGAGTTGCCCCTCTGGTGTTGGAAAAATCAGCCTCTCTGTGGTTGTGTGTAGATAAATGAAGAAATAAATACACATACCGTTTAGTAAAGAAGCGTTTTTCCGAAGCGCGAGTAACAGTGACGCGCTTCGCACGGCGTCTGGTGACTGTTCGCTCGCTCCCAAGTCTAACTGGTACTCTGGCAACGGTTCCAGTAATAGCTCGCCTGTTTTATCCTGTACAAACAAAATTAATAGATAACGCTGTTAACCTAGACGGCTATTAAGCTCCTAGGTTCGATTCTCAGGTTGGGCCAGTGTTATTGGGTTTGCCAATTGCTCAATAGCAGCCCGGTGTCTGGATTTCTGTCAGATTGATGGCAATGGCTCGCCTCCGTTTACAATGGACTTAAACGTAACTGGAGAAATATGGGTCTGCCTACACCTCTGCCTAACCAATACAGACGTGATGTTATGTTATGTGAATCTAGGCAAACTAGAACAGTGAAATTTATGACATGATAACACAGGTCAACAATTTTTTTCCCAAGAAACCAGACTATACTTTTCCGAAGGATTTTGACGCGCTGAATTCAAATCTGGCAAAAGGACTAGTTTTTCTCTTTAAAATGACGTTGAGTTTACTCAAATATCTTTTTTTTTCGCTGAGAAATTGCATTTTGAAATTTTCCAATAGAAAATGTATGTGTATGAATTCTCAAACGTAGAACAATACACGTACGAAAATTTCAAAATGCGATATCTCAGCGAAACAAAAAGATATTAGAGTAAACTCAACGTCATTTTAAAGAGGAAGACTAGTGCTTTGAGATGCTATTAATAATTTTTGAAAGAAAATAGGATCGGCCGTGCTACATAACCTCAAAAATGAGCAAAAACGGTATTTTTTGCACTTTTAGGTTAGGATATCTCAAAATCCTGACGTGATAGAGCAATTTTGAGGCCAGATTCGAATTCAGCGCGTCAAAATCCTTCGGGAAAGTATCATCTGGTTTCTGGGGCAGAGCGTTTGTCAAATTTTGTCGACCTGTGTAATATGTACTCACCTTAGCTTTATGTGGACTATGGATAATTATGTCAAACTTTTCAATATTTCCCTCTTTTTTGAGCTGCCACTTCCTGAATGAGCGACGCGGAGGCTTCTCATATAGCGTGTCTGTAGAGAAATAATAGTTACAATACCATGAAAGTCACATAGTGCAGTTTACTATAAATTATCTAAAATCATAATTCGATTCTATAATCACACTAATATTATAAAGGCGAAAGTTTGTGAGTGTGTATCTGTTTATAATATGTTTGTTACTTCTTCACGTTCAAACGGCTGGACCAATTTTTATAAAATTTTGTATGGAGGTAGCTGACACCCTGAATTAACATATAGGCTACTTTATATCCCGATATACCCACGGGATCGACATTTACGCGGGTGAAACCGCGGGGCGCAGCTAGTATTAAACAAATGAAACTTTTGCTGACTATACCCATAAAGTATGAAAGTACAGGATCTCACGGACAAGACCAGTACCAATCGATGCAAATTAGCCGTTAATCATCACTCTGTCTTCTCAAAGAACTGTAAACATTCTAAAAATATCGGTTTTTATTCATTAACAACCATGTCGAATCCAAGGTTGGTCACTTCGAGCGCATTGGGCATCGTCAACGTACGCGCTATAGGGGAGCTTGATCGAGCATAAATTATTTAATTCCCATTTTGTTGTACTGTATTGGCACAGATATTAATTATTGTAATAATTAATTAATAACTGATATACGATATATACATAACAACTTAACTGTAAATAATATAAGTTTTCTAGAGCGATTGTAATTATCAGGAACAAGAAAATGTACATGGCTATGCATAGTATGCATGCAAATCGTAAATAATATTAAGGGTGCTCCCCTTAGCGTAGGCAAGTAACAAGCTGTCCTACCTTGACAAGTGCAGCTATATAGCCCAATATCGGGCACTTCAAGGCACTCCTCGCTGGTGCTCCCGCGGGCCCCCATGGCCGTGCAGGCCGCGCGGGCCCCCCCGGCCGCGCGGGCCCCCCTGGCCGCGTGGCCGCAGCCCTCCTGGCCGGACAGGCGTGCCGACCTCCGTAAGTTAGCTTCAGTCTGTCCCCTTAAACCTTGTTTGGCTTGTGGTGAACCAAAAGTAAAACCATTTGGCGACCCAAGACTTGTACAGGGTGAAAGCAATCCTGCATTGGGTGAAACAAATCCTGCTCTAGGTGAGCGTGAACCTGCTTTGGGTGACTCAAACCCTGCTTGTGGTGAACGTAAACCTGCTCTGGGTGTGCCAAATTCTACTATGGGTGACTCGAAACCTGCTGTGGGTGTGCCAAATTCTATTTTGGGTGACTCAGCCCCTGCTTTAGGTGAGCGTAAACCCGTTTTGAGTGAACCAAAACTTTCATTAGGTGAAGCAAACCCTGCGAATTCCGGTTCAGTCATCTCTCCATCCTCTCCTGGAATTAAAGTTATACGACCATGTTATTAAATTGTAAGTAATTGAGAGCATAGGTATTGCCGTCACACTGTGTCCAGAAAGTTGGAAAGAAATAAAGCTATACAACAGCTTAGTGCGCAAATAAAATTAAACATACCTGTGTCAATAAATAAGTGGTTGTCCTCATCATCGCTGCTCATATTCACATCATGCTCGGTGGGTTTGGCACTTACTTCAAGTTTTGGAGGAACAGGTGAAAATTGATGTTTTTTTATAGCTCTACTCTTACGAATTCCCCATATTCTCTCTCTTTCTGACGACCTGGTAATCACATTGCATAATTATCACCAGCCCTTTACTTACAACATCGGATTAAATGGAATAATTCGAAGATAATATTATAATGTTTAGATACAAAAATTTCTTAAAAAGTTGAATGGTTGCAGATCATTTAAAATATATTTAAGTGTTAGGCTAATCCATTTAGTGGTCAAATACTTATTTAAATATAGTATAAGATCCGAAATAAGATCGACCTTCACCCATCTTTTTACTGAATGTTAATTATTTTACTAAAACCCACCCACGCACCCACGATACAGGAGTAATTCCTAGTGCGGGGCAACGTTTTTAAAAAAAAAAAATCTTTCTTAATTTCTAATAATCCGATCTTTTACAAAAATCTTAGATTTTCGCAAATATTCGATTTTTCCAATTATTCTCAGACTACTGAAGTGGTTGTTCATTTATTACGCAAGACAATTTTAGTCACTTTCTGACCCCCCTACGTAAGAAAAAATAAGACTTGGATAAACCCCCTCCCAAAATTCAGCATCTACCAAAATTGCAAAGAAAAAGTAGCAAAATATAAAAACTTAAAATTTTTGCTTACGTTTGTGATCTTACTTAAGAACAATCTAGACACTTCCCCACCCCATTTAAGAAAAAAATTACTTGTTCGGACCCCCTCCCCCACAAATCGTCCTACATAATAAAATGAACAGCCTGTAAGTACTTACGGTATCAGCGCCTGTTCCAGCAGATGTCGGAACGCTTTGTACGTTCTCATGGGCGCAGCCTCCTTGTGCACGGAGAACTCGCTGTCCAACACCAGCACGTTTACCCTGCTGCCGTCTGGTGACAAAAACAAGACAAAATTCTATGTTGAAACAAGTATAGGGTGCCAACACATCAGAAGTAACCCAAGTTTTAGATATAAATAGTCAGTCAGAATCGTCAAAAAGCAGTGAGATGAGGTAGTATTTCCAATTATGCGGATTGGTGTGATTTGTGTCCGCGTCTACTCAGGTCTAAGTTCTAAAAATCCATAGTTCCGGCCGAACTTAGGTGCGATTCCTACTCCGTATCACCTACAGATATAAGATTAGTTTGGGGCCCGAACTAAGCATGAATGTCACCACAATTTGATAGTTTTCCCTACTCCTAATATGTTTTTGCCCACACAAAAGAGTTAATTAATCGTGTAGGGTTCAGTCCGAAGTTTCAAACTACTTTATAAAAGGCTAGGCAAATTGATTTCGAAAAGATTAGGCAGATTGATTGAATGCCGCACGCAGGACGCGGGGAGTTTGCGTGTGCATCACACGCGCTAAGCTCACGCATGCGGGCGAGGCACGCATGCGGGCGCAAACCCGCGCGAGAGGAATAAGACCTCAGGATCTATTATTGTTACAAAGCTAGAAATTATGGAGCTATATAAGACAATAGCGATATCCTTTTTTGCTACCGAACAATGCTGAACATGAATCAATCTTGCCATCAAAATTTCAACAGAGAGAGGACCAAAGAGAGGGCTGGGTGACAAACCTGCTTGCCTAGAAATTTGTAAATGTTATAATAGCCAGCAGTTAGAACTTACCAGGTCCAATAGTGTCACAAACAGAGATTGGTAACAGCCAGTGTCTGTTCCACTGCGTCAGACACTTCAGAGCATTCTCACTCGCTATGATATGCGTTTCATTATTAATAGCGAATATTGCCAGTTCACGGTGTATCTCTGTGATTGGCAGCATTGATAGTGCGTCTTCAGCTGTTAGTAGAGAAAACAAATGTTTAGGTAGGTTTCAGCCATATACTTATTTCTTAAAACTTACATATACATAATTATTTTACATACACTCACGCCTTGTGCCCATGGGGTAGGCAGAAACTACAGAACGAACCTTGCATACTTCTTTTGCTTCCTTTACGTACATCTGGACACACACGCACGCCAGTGTAGTCAACTGACCTTTCTGGAGAACATTCACTTCTATATATAAGCGTAGGTACCAACACATTTAGAACAGCCAATCATGCCTTTCTGGATATAGCCTGGTTTTCCTTGTTTTTATCAATTTTGCCATCTTTTGTAAACAGACTCACCAAATATACAAACTCATTCACTGCAGTTCATTCTTAATACTTATTGTTCAAATATTATCAAATGATTTGTTTGTTTGGATTTTTTTAAGATCTTTCTGTTGGTCTTACAAATTTAATATTAACAGTATATTAATTGTAAATGTAATGGAAACTAATCGACTTAAAATAGTAAAGAAGAAAGCATGAGTAGGTGGTATTGAGTTCAAAATTTTGTGGTTACTACACAAAAAAAACAAAAAGTATGGTATATTTACTTGGTAAAACAATCTGGTATGGATGTTTCTGGCAAGGCTCTGGTACTGTGCAAGGTTTGATGATGCTGAACTGTTGCTCAATCTTTTCTGGAATATGAACCTGTGGCATCTCTGCTAGGGTGACCTGAAAGTGGAAATCTTTGTTTGAGTAGGGCTAGTGTTACCTGTCATTAAATTTGCTAAAAAATAGACATTGGTTACTTTTTACCTTGATTTTTGGCCAATTAAGCCATTGCATGTAAAATTATAATAATATACAATACGAGCTTCTGCCCGCGACTTCGTCCACATGAAAGGAGATGTCCGCTTTTTGTATGGACGTTGGTTTTTTATTCCAAGAAAAATCTAACCAGCATCAAACTCGGTTCAAATAAATACGACAAAAATATGGAACTCAGAACTACTGAAATAATATTTTTAAACCCCTCCATTTAAGCGAAAAATCATAAAATAATAATTGATGTTATTTGTAGTTGGCAACCCTAATAAATACTCCGTCACTCTGTGACAATGTCATATTTGACATGATTTTTCAGCTGTCACTGGCGTTAGAGATGTGCCAACTCAGGATAAGGTTACTCGGATTGAAATTCATGTGACTCGAGTTGAACTCGAGTTACGGAACTCTGGTAAATGGATGAAATTGAACGAATTATTGTTTTTTCACCTCTGTTTCGCGACGATTTTTTTTTATAGATTCGCAAGGAAACGTATATTGAGACTATTTTAATTATTTAAAATACAATTTCAGTGGAATTTAAATATAAAATAAGGTTCATATACATATCAAACCAGAGACGTCAATCACGTACTCGCTTCTTCATTTACCGTGGCAATCTAATTCAACTCGATCGCGGCATCTCAATCTGAGCGCAACTCGAATAATCGAGTTAGCCATACATAGCTGGCGTCACCAGCTCAAAGTGTTATCGATTCTTGCCGAAAAAGATCCTTAGAAGATTAGATGTAAATATGTTTAGTCCATTTTATGAAAATCAAGAAAGATACCTTAATAGGTAAACGATTTCTCATCAGTAAAATCAGGGATTTTTTTAGTTCAGGGAATTCGTTAATAACAAATTAAGTACCATATAAAGAGTATTCGGTATAAAACAAGACATTTATTTTCTTAATGATTTTACATTAAAAAGTTTAGAAAATAAATAATATATATCTTATAGTCTCAATAGAAAACACAAATGTTGATTTTCTATGCTAAAAATTGATTTAAAAAATCGATTGTTTTCGCCCGATAAAACGATTAATTGAGGTCAGATCGCCATCCCTACCGGCTCCATGCGTCATTCGTCCGACGTCATGCTCCTACATCAAAAATTGATTGACGTTGACGCTCACTGCCAGTAATGACAGTTCTCCTGTGTCAATTTTGACAAGTTTACTTTTTTTTTAGGTGTGTTCATTTTATTATTCTAGATAATTAGAAGGTTTGTTCGTTTTAGATGTAAATTCTCACGAAAACAAAAAACGATTTTTCTCAAAATTGGAGGTCTTTAAAAATGTATGATATAACTAGAACGACTAGTTTTAGGGATGTCTATCCAAATATATTTAACTTACTCTGGTTGGAATTATTAAATAATAAAAAACCATTTCTGGACATGTCCTTTCACCCTCCCCCATTCACCCACTTAGGGGAGGAATTTCGAAGATCCCTTTCTTAGTGGATACTTAATCTTCACAAGAAACATACCCTCCAAATTTCATGTCTCTAGGACTAATGGTTTGGGCTGTGCGTTGATATATCAGTCAGTCAGGACTTTCAATTTTACTTATATAGATATTTGCAATTATATAATACTTATACAATATAATAATTGCACAATTCATAAATAAGCTACTGTATACGTATATCTACACAATGTATAATTCCCGTTTACACTAACACTAGGCATCTCATAAATAAAAATAAACCTGTTTAAAAGCGGAAAGTTGGATTTTCTACTTTCGGCGCTGGGCATAAGTGTGATTACATGAAAATCCACATATTTACTGACTCTTTGGGTCTGTTACGCGCGCGTGAACATCAATCTATAAGACCATAATATTAAAAAAAGCTGAAGGTTAAGAACAATTTACAGTATACTCGGATACGGAACAAGATAGGGCATAAACTGGCCCCAAATCGCAGACGTGACCCAAAAAGTAGCCAAGCTCAAATGGGACTGAGCCAGACACGTTTGCCGCATGTCAGATACATTTTGGGCTAAGACCACCACAGTGGGTCCCTGAAGATGTCCAACGGCATCGCGGAAGACCCAGGCGTGGATGGCGGGAAGAACTTGACGCCTATATGATATGAGGGATTGGTCCATATTGGCTCAGGATCGAGTTGAGTTGAAAAAGGAAAGGGAGGCCTTTGCATAATAAGAGCTAATTATTAATTTATTACAGTACTGGCAGCTCCCCGTATATAAGTGTCGATTCTGTTCGAAAGACACGTGGCGCCATCAATTATCATAATAACGTATCGCATTTCTTTGTTATGTATTTTCTGGTGTACAATAAAGTATATATAAATAAATAAATAACGTTATTGTTGTTTTCCTCGGGAACAGCACTTTTTTTCGGGATGAAAGGTGCCCTATGTCCCTTTCTGTACACCTGACAACGTTTATGCAAAATTTCAGGATGATAGGTTCAATGCTTTAGGCGTGAAAAGGTAACAAATAAACAAACTTACTTTCGCATTTATAATATTAGTTAGGATACTCACTCTGATCAATTCCTGTTTAAATACAGCATGACAGTTGCTACCGCCATTCTCTAATGTTATATGAGCCGCTACATCATAGTGTTTCGGTACAGCCTGCATCCGTTGCGCTTTCATTTTGAATTCTGCCTCATACACTCTTTCCACATCGGGTTTTGGCCGTAGCGCACGGATGCAATGGTCGGTTGTCCAAAGGGTCTTTGCCCATTCTTTGTAGGCTTTTTGTTCTTTTAGGTATGTTTCTTTGGTAGACTGAAAATGTTTTAAGGAGTTACATTAAGAGAATAGCTTGTAAGAATAATATGTCAAAAAACATTTTGCAACTGGGGAAATGATGTAAGCTAGGCATCCTTTTATTAGAAACAGCTAAAGGAGAATGGGTAAGAGACCATACCTAGACACAAAGTTAATTGTGAATAAAGATATGTGAGTAAATTAATTAAAAAGAGACTCAATTATTTCAAAAACTTGCATGATGAAAACCGCAACAAGTTTTTAAGAAGTTTATTAATTTCAAAAACGGTCCATCATCAGTAAGTCAATAAGTTTTTAGAGAATAAGTTAAATATTTTCCTTTATTAATTTCTTTCTCTGAGGGCATAAAAGACATAGTTCATAATGCTACAGTCAAAAAAATTTTTTTTTTATGGTGCCCATAAAAAATTACCCATTGTACTTTCAGAATAAACTTTATTCCGACCGCTTAACTGAGACATTGACTGAGGTAGCTGCACGGTGCGGGAGGCGTGATAGTTGTCAAAGTTGACGAATCACTGAGCTCTCGCATCACGCCCCTCTCACACCTCAGGCAACGTCTCAGTTAAGAGGTCGGCCTATTGATTCGTTTTTTCAAGATCCCTAAATATGAAAGATGGAAACATGTAAAACATGCTGTGGTACTTTTTATGAGGAAATATTTGACTGATCCTCTAAAAACTTATGGACCTTCTATTGATGTACACTTTTTTAAATTAATGAACCTCTAAAAACTTTTTGGGCTTCTAATGTCGCAAACTTTTTACAAATAAGCATTTTTTTTTCTGACCTTTCCTCACAGTTAGTCACATTAACTAAGAATGAAACAGGTTATGTTTGAAATGTGATTGATCAACATTGAAGTTGGCCACAGTTACTTGGCTATTTAGTATGTTAAGAACCCAAAGGAATTCTTAGAGCTTAACAAAAAGAGGTTCTTTATATAAGTGTTCATCAATAATAATAATCTTGAGGTTGAAATAAAAATAAGTAAGTACTTAATTATATCCTTTTGACGATGACAATTTTCAAGCTCATTTGAAAATAATAATGACTTTCGAATAATATATCATCCCAACCAATTTCGGTCATGGTGGCAATCTCAAGGGAAATTAACCAAGTACGCAGGAGATATTATAGTGCACAAATGTACAAACACAGGTGCACTCTGTGTTCCTTTATTTTATAGTCCAATGGGACGGCAATCCGACACGACCCGGGAAAGATCAGGTGCTGCACCAACGGCTTTACGTGCTTTCCGAGGCACGGGGGTATTAAATCACCAACTTCTAAACTCCAGGCTGTTACTAAGAAATTCCGAATGGAAAACCCTATAGCACTTCGCCTGACCTGGGAATCTAACCCATGAACCCACGCTCAGCAGTCGCGCTTGCAACCACAAAACCAAAGGGCCAGATCTTGAATGATTAGATGCTTTTGAATAAATTGAAATAAAAAAAAAATACTGGCCAAGTGCCAGTCGGACTCGCACACGAAGGGTTCCATACCACAAGGCAAAAACGCCGAAAAACACGTTGTATGGGAGCCCCCCTTAAATATTAATTTTATTCTATTTGTAGTACATATTTGTTGTCATAGCGGCAACAGAAATACATCATCTGTGAAAATTTGAACTGTCTAGCTATCACAGTTCATGAGATACAGCCCGGTGACAGACGGACAGACAGACAGTGGATCCTTGGCAATAGGGTCCGGTTATTACCCTTTGGGTACGGAACCCTAAAAAGTAAATAAATAAAACTAACATATAAAAAACTTACTTCAAATGCTTTAAAATCCTGTCTGGTGGGTTTGCCTAGAAACAGATCTTCAAAAACATTGGGGTACTCATCACTCATAATCTTTAAAATCATGAAGTGTTGGCGCTTGCTCAGTTCTGATACCCTTGGGTACGGAGGCGATGCTCGGAGACATGGCACAAAATTATTAAATTTATGAGGCTGAAAATTAAATTTAGTGTGACACTAGATGACAAGGTCTAAGTCGCATGTTGGTTGATGGTTGGTAGCATATTTATTAACCACCAAATCCACCTCAACTAAATAAATTCAGCACTTTCTAAAAATTTTGCATATACAGTAAAAGCTCCTTATTCGCGCTTCCTTTATTCGCGTTTTCACTATTCGCGGATTAAAAAAATGCTACCCAATTCCTATATTCGCGACTAAAAATTTCTTTATTCGCGGATCTAATAAGTACATACATAATAATAAAATTATTCCAATAAGTATCCAACACAATATCCTTGTCAAATGGACTAATAAAAAAGTAAAATAGATCTTATTACAACTTTACCAAAAGTATGTTGTTAAATGATATCGCCGAGGACTTTGACACAAGCCGCCTTTCGCCGCGAGCAGTGTTTTTGAGAATGTAAACAAACAGAATGAAAGCAACCTTATAACTCAATAAATAAAGTATATTTTTAAATGTTGTTGTTCCGTTTATAGTAAAAGCCGCTTTGCGTGTTTTATTGTTTCGTCTTTCACATTCGTTACAAAAATTGTGATCGAGTAACACGTCTCTACTGCACTCTTCCTAGGTATGAACATTGATCCATCTATGGAACGAAGTCTTATTTTTAAGAGGCAAGTTGCTAATGCGGCTGCTGTGTATCAGTCTGAATTGAAAGAGCTTTTGAAAACTGCTAAGCAAGAAAAAATTACAAAATTCTTCAAACCATTGCCTAAGCCTTAAGATAATTAATTAAAATTTTCAAAAACTTCAATTAAATATTTTTTTTATATATTTGTTGTTTTTTTTTTGTCACCTAGGAACGTATCCCCTATAATCCCATATAAATTACCATTCCGTATTCACGGTTTCTGTATTCGCGGCATATTTATGGAACACATACCCCGCGAATAAAGAACTTTTACTGTAAATCAACCGGTGCTTCTTCAAAACATCATTTCCGACATCAATCTACATAGTCTTCACATGATCTGACCAAGATTATGTTTGGACTTTAAAAGAGACTGAGCTCTGAGTTTGTTTTGGCCTTTCTTTTCAGAGTAGTCAGGAAAGGTTTTTTTTAATTTTATAATAATTATGACATGACATAATAGTGATTCCAATATCCTATTTAAAAAAAACAATTTAATTTCACTTGTTCTAAGGCCACAAAACATGGATAAATAAAAAAAAACTTGGGTACCTGTTTAGTCTTGAAGATTTCAGCCCAGTTTATTATGTTAGGTGGGTGATCATCGTCATCAGAGTCACTGGGCCACAGGGGGTTCCTAAACTGGTTCCTAAGTATCCTCTCCGTGGCACAGTTGTCTATGTCTTCCTCTTTTATGTAATACTCCGAATCGTGATCAGTAAAATCACCATTCCTAAAAAAGAAGCTTCATGCTGTTTAGTTTCTTGGCTGTTTGGAGGCATGTTTTGCAATTGATGTTAAGGTTTACACTGCTGTGTCATGACTGTTCCATTGATCATTTCTTTAGTTTTCCCCTATCTTACAGCAATCCACATTCATAGTCAAAACTTTGCTCACTTTTCAGGAGGAGAATAGAGACATGAAGTCGAAAATAATTTTCCAAATTCAGGAGAAACAATAACAAGATGTGTTGGACCTGACTGTACTAATATTGTGAGTTTTATTGAATGTTCTAAATGTGATGTTGGCCTATGTTTAAGTATAGAAAATTGTCATTCTAAGTAATTGTCTTAGTATTATTTATGAATTCAACTAAATGGGTTAACCCACTAAAGCCTTATGTTGCCATAAATACTAGGATCTACCCGCGACTTCGCCCATATGGTAGTTAACTTTATAAAACATACCGGCATTATTGTAGCTTTCTGACAATGAAAGAATGCAACAAACTTTACCTCATTATAATAATAATTTAGATCTGGAACAAATTCTACAACAAGCGTATTACATTGTTCTAATAACTCTCTAATACAAATACCTAAACCAGTAAATAATGATGAACAAGCTTACCAATGATCAAGTATGAATTCTATCATAGTGTATGAAATTTTTTATTCTGAAATTATAAAACTAATATCACAATTACACATAAAAACTGTTTCTCGATTTTTTATTATGTATTCTGCCATAGTCTGCTTCCTGTTTGTGTCAATTATCAATTACTGTCAATAATTACTGTCTGTACCAGTGTTACCCTATTATAAAAATGTGCTCTGTGGTTCAGTGTTGCAAAAGTTTGATTTAGAAAAACATGAGAAATCATGAGATTTTTTTACACGGTAGTGTTGTTCATTATAATCATTTTTATTGTAGCAGTATCTCCTACGCCATATGCGAACTACGCGTCATACTGACGTCACGCCAAATCCTGCATCTCGCAAGCAGAGTTTATCGCGCAACTAGCATCAACGGCCCGAAGCCCGAAGTCATCGGGCCGGAGGATCCTCCCTTTTTTAAGGAATATTAGCGAACTTTACACCCTGTTCCTCATACCTATATATTATTAATAAAAAAAATACTTTTTCGAATAATCAGTGTTTAGTTTTGCTTGCCGTCTCTCTACTCCTTCCGTCCTTCTCCCACCATCAGTCATTTTATAAAACTGTATTAAAAAATCACCGTCATTTGATAAGCTTAATTATTTCTTATACTAATTCTTGGAATAATCATTAGTCATAAAATGCCTACATGGCATTAAGTCCGCCTCTGTACATTTATGTGCTTGAAGTATTAAATAAATTGTTACAAAATAATTTAACCTAATTATCTCTAACTATAGTGCAAACGTATTGAAGTAGAGAAATAAATAAATCAGCCTGTGTTGTCCCACTGGAGGACAAAGGCCTCCCTTTCCTTTTTCCACTCAACACGATCCTACGCCAATCTGCTCAATTCACAACCATTCGATACGACTCCGTACCACATCGAACATCAATCAATGTTATCGTAGGAGTCCTCTAAACGCTGTTCACAAGTAAAAATCTGAAAATGTTATCAGTTTAAATCAAATAAATGACCGCTATTCTTCCGACAGGGCAAGGTAAGTAATTTAGGTTAGCGAAATGTGTCATTTTCGATACCATAGCTTGTCGGATGGTTATGCATAGCTGTGCTGGACCAATCAAGTAGAGAACTACAGTTTGTCCGGCGCGGCAAGAGAATGCGTTCCGAACACCTGTCAGTTTCATACAAACGAATACATTTTTTGCGAATTTGATCTTTATTAGCTACTAGAGTAGTCGCACTGACAGGTATCAGGAACGCTAATATCACAGTATGAAATGTATGAAAATATAATACGACAATTATTATGATTTATGAACCATATTATGTACAGACGCCAGCACATCAAGTTACTACAATCTGTCAGATTTCTTTAATAGATTTCAACTTTATCACTAAAGCATAAGGTTCAAAGTTGATTGCGAAAATTTGACAGTTTCGGGTAGCTTGATGTGCTGGCGTCCGTACATTTTAGGGTTCCGTACCACAATGGTAAAAAGGAACCTATAAGGTGCGACTCTGGCCGCCGTCTGTCACAGCTGGATATTTCAAGAAATACTAATGCTATCAACTTGAAATTTGGAATACATAGTTGAAAAATGATAAAAAAAAATATTGTTCCGCCCTTATCTCCAAAGTTTGTATAGAGAAAAATCTTAAATTATTCTGTGATAGAAGTGTATGTAAAGATTACAGGAAAAATAAAACGATGTCTCTAAATACTTTTCTTTTTTCAGAAAGCAACAAAAATTACATTAGTTCCACTATTGATCAAGAGATGGCGCTGATCTAAAATGGCAATATTCTACACCGCAGTATTCAAATTCTCTGACGGATGATTATAGGCCTCGCCGATGTACCGAATCACGTGACTGTAAAATTAACATTGGAATCATATTGGCATCTCATTGGAATTAAAATTAGTTTGGAGAGTAAGCCCAGGGCCGGCTTTACCCGAGGGTGCAAGGGGTGCGTGGCACACGGGCGCAGGGTCTTAGGAGGCGCCAGGGTAGTCCGTGAAATTCAAAATTACTATTTCATGAAATAAATATCTATCAATAGGGTTTTATGAACTTAGAGAGTAGTATATCAATACAACCCTCTAAGTCAATTGCAAGACAAAATATACAACCTGACAGTGATCTGAAAATTGTAAGAAATAACACGTCAATTTGAATTTTGCGGGCTACCTTGGTGCTATTCCCTAAAAATTGTGGATTCCAAAATCTAGTTTTTTTTTTGTTGCCAAAAAACAGCCTACGCGGTACGCCCCCCAGCCAGACGGTTTTTGCGCCCCGGCGTCCATTATGGTTAAGACGGCCCTGGATATAACTGCATTTGACAGGTGTTTGACTAGTGCAGTGGCAGGTAACAGAAAACTGTGAGAACTAGGAGAATGTAGAATAAAATAAGAACGAGCGAAATGAGCTCGAAGTTTGTGCATACTACCATGAAAAGATTGGGTTCAAACAGAAATAGGAGATCTATTTCTGTGGCAGCGTGCTCAAACTTTGTCGATGTATACAGTCGAGTTAGATCATCAAATGAATAAAGGATGCTAGAGCACAGAACATGAATATTAATTATGCTAGAGCGAGCGAAGCGTGCTACAAATTGTTTGCACTCCGGGTAGGTTAAACATGACCTAAACGCGGCACTGTCGGGCTGCATAGAAATGACACAACGCTGGCATTTTGTTGCAAAATATGAAGCAATTATTTAATTACAAAAAATCTATTGTTTGGACTAAAAAATTAAAACGTGTGTTTATAATGTGTTTAGGTCCTGTAAGCCCCTTAAGCATTCTTAAATATGATGGAACGAGCGTTCCCAGAAGGTTGCTTGCAGAACAGATGGGCGATGGTGCCGAAAGGTTCTGGAGTGGCGACCGCGTACCGGAAGGCGTAGCGTTGGAAGACCTCCCACAAAGCGGACCGATGTCCTTGTGAAGGCCGCAGGAATCTGCTGGATACGGGAAGCACAGAGCCGGTCGAATTGGAGGTTCTTGGGGGAGTCCTATGGCCAGCAATGGACGTCTTTCGGTTGAAATGATGATAATAAAAATATAGAATTTCTTTGTCGATCTATACAGAATATTTTGAGAATATAGGATACCTACAGGTGCGTATTTTTTTACATGCTGAAGATGCTTATGTTTTTGTTACCTACTGCAAACACAATTAACAGAAGCTTGCTGTATGATTTTTGTAACTAGCTTCTGCCCGCGACTTCGTTCGAGTGAAAGTCGCGAGATACCAAATACAGTGTGTTAGGTTAAACGAGGGACATACTTTAAGGGAGTGTAGTACTCATAAAAATGAAGAACTTTTACTAAGAAACCAACATTGAAATCGAGAAAATAAAACCAGCCGCTCTATACATTTCTGTTCGCATAACTGGACAAAATGTAGGGAACAGCTGTTTTTTTTTTTCATATTTTTGAGTCGGGCCCATATTAAAAGTTGTTCATTTTCATGAGCACTACACTCCCTTAAAATATGTCCCTCGTTTAACCTAACACACTGTATACTAAAATAACAGCCACTTTTTTATAAAACTCCCGACGTACCGTGTCGCATCGCATCGCCCGCCCGCTAGAACCTCGATTTCACTTAGCGTTCTTTCTGACTTTGTTTCTTTTTGCTCGGCTCATATAAGGGTCGTAGCGTGATGTTATTAGCCCTACATACGTAAAGATTCTTTTTAATCCGACTGGTAGTTCCAGAGATTATCGCGATTAAAGAAAAATATTAGCACTACATCTTTAATAATATGTATAAAAGAAAGTCCCTCCGGCCGCCGCCGCCGCCGCGTCTGTCTGTCTGAAACGATAAACTCAAAAACTACCGAACGGATTTTCATACGGTTTCACATTTAATCTAGTGCTTTAAAAAAAAAGTATTCTGTAAATGGTCAATTGGAATCACTTTTACATGTCAAAATATACGCTTGATGACATAAGACGCTGACATTTCCTAGTTACCCCTGAGAAGATGGCATTCTGTAAATAAGAAATTGGAATCACTTTTACACGTCAAATATACGCTTGATGGCATAAGAAGCTGACATTTCCTTATACCCCTGAGAAGAAATTGCAAAACAAACTCAGGGGTATATTTTAAAGGCCAGACATAATCCATAATCTTTGTCAGATCATGTGAGGACCATTTAGATTAGTTTCTAAAATGGTCTTTCTCATAAACTGCCTGACCATCTATAAAACGGACTGACAAAGAAAAAAAAGGAAACTGACACACAGTCCTCACAGTCACAATAAATAAGTAATATTCTATAGTAGGTAGGATTTTAATCTACCCTCGAGTTCACGTTAGCACATACTTCGTAAAATCGTGATAAGCAAAGTTACTCGCTGTCTATAACAATTGCCCAAAAACTGTAAACTGTCTCAATAATTATTTGCAATATCAAACCGTGAAAACTGCGTGAAACGCATTATCGGTCGACTGGGCTAAACGCGTTGTAGGTACCTACTGGCCAATTCGGCAACAATTTCGCACTTCACCTTTTACCTTCACCTTCATTGCATCGGGGCGAGGAAGTGTTAGCGCGGGCAGTACCTACTGGGTCGTTGCACTTCGACGGCGGGGAAGCAAAACCGTCGCGTCTCGTAAAGCGCAGCCATTACCGCGCAGCCGCACTGAACGCATGCGCGGATTTATTATCGCGAATTGCGCGCCAAAACATTTCGCGATCGCAAACTTTGACGATTTTATTTATTTATATTTTTATTTTATGAACGAGAAATATTATTTTCTACAGTAGAATATTTTCATTGTTATTTTTGTCATTGTTGTGTTGTGATTTTGTTCAAAGAAGACGAGTTTCATTCAAAATGAAATATAAGGTAAGCTTTTTCGTTTAGCATGATAACTATCTTTGATATGTTATAATAATATCTAAGTGTAATAAGTAGCATTAAATTAATATAGTATTTTTTTAAAGTTTGTCTTATCACCAGTGGTCGGAGTAGGTAGATTGATTTTTGGTACTTGTATCATAAATGCACACAGAAAGAATAACATGGATAAGCCATTTTTCCGGAAAGTAATAATTCCGGTATTTCCGGATTCAATTAAATATTGTTAATGTTGGTAGTGATATTATTACTACTCAATTCAAAATTTAAAGGAAGGTATCAAAACTAAATTAATTCATTATTTATCTGTTGAATAATAAAAACAATCGAATTCCGATCGAAGCTTTAATATTTATTTTTTATTTTTAGCCTTTTATGGCTAGATCTTTTATAGATAGATATACATTTCGGCTAACTAATGAAATTCTGACTACCACCAATTCCGGAGGAATGTCCATAGTAATATATACGTTTCGGATCAATGACCCCAGTTCAATCTACCTACTCCGATCTATGCTTATCACCTATTATTGCACAATGTCTATACTTAAAGGTATCTACTTAAGTGATTAAATCTAAAAATTCGACTTTTTAATCACGTAAATGAGAATACCTACCTCCAATGGATTTATTGTTCATCAAACAATTAGGTACAATTTTTCTCGCTTGAGCAGTTTATGAAATATTCATACATTCGAGAAGACTTCTACCAATTTACAATTTAGGTTAAGTTTATTCGTGGTAATCCTTACAGCCACTTTGTGTTTGTCTTTTGTGTTTTTTCTTGATTTGAAACTGACAGCCTACATTTTAAGAATAGGTAATTTAGCTCCAGTAACGAGAGGGAGGGAGATATAATTGGTATCGTTTTTTAATAGTCTTCAATATACAGTAAGTCAATACTCAATCAATTATGCCGTTTATCAATGTGTACCTACTTAGGTGGTAACTTAAAATTACTTAATGCTATCATAATTAGGGACCCTGTTTTTAGTTATAATTAGGGACACAGCAAATTTGTAGAACAGAGGAAACTTAAATTAATGACCACCAAACATAACTAATAAAATACCAAAAAAATATACATCGGGAGCTGTTTTTCGAAATACCCGCAAAAAATAGTTTAACAGCATAAAAATGTAGTTATGTAGATTTACAGCATATTATGCCTAAAAACCGTGTGGGGTGGCATAGCGCTACGCGCTACGAACAAAATTGTTTAATAAAAACCCTGTTCTACTAGCATGTGGGTGAGGGTACTAGTCCTCACCTAATGGGCATTCATGAAACGTCAGAAGCTACATGCATGGTTCCAATTGGTCGTTTCTTATAGAGAAGAGCCGGCGAGAAACTCCACGGTTACTCTTTCATTAATTGAATACACAATACATTAGCAACGGACCTACGTTCGAAATATGAACTAGTAGGTATTACTAATAGTGTAAGCTGGGTGTACGTAATGCCGACCAAAATTATCGAAGCTCTGTCATTGATTAATTGTAAATTGTTTGTAGATCATGATAGCCTGGTCAAAACATCTGTCGTTGAATGTATAATCGAAACATCTTGTATAACATAATATTAGAGCGCGTTTTACTGTATTCTGTTAAACGTGAGGCATTCATTCGAATCGGAAGTCGCAAACGCACGCACAAATTGAATTCCATTCAGGACTCGAAAATATTGATAATAATGACGTTGGATTTCGCAAATCCACAGATCTTTACACTGAAAAAAAAGAATGATTGATGTTACTAAATTCCGCGTAAATTTTATTACACACAAGAATTTATATCGTGAATAGTTAGGTAGGTACAGTGGGTAGTAATAATGATAATAAATAATTTATTTGCATAAGACATGGTGTAAAATGGTGTTAAACATAATTATAATTTCACATACATGTTGTACCAGAATGCAAATTTTCAGGTATTTTGAAAATGTTATTTATAACTTACAGGGCATCAGCATTTTTTATTTACCTATACATTATTTTAAACTATGAAGCTACACTCATTTAACCACATTTAAAAATTAATCTTGAATTTAATATTTTGAAATAGCTTTGTATCTTGTTGTAACTAGAAATAGAAAATATTTATTGCACAGATAATACAGTATGCAGGCTCACTGGTTAACAGCAAATTAAGACGACATGAGTAGCTTAAAATATTACCTACAGCTAGGTTACAATATAGTATTAACAGTGAGCCCCAAACTAGACAGAACGTTAGTCTGTATCTTGGGGCTCGGAGTACGAATTCCAGAGACTAGAGAGGTGATTTCATGTATGGTATGGTACGTGTGTATGTGTGATGTTTGTGTGGTGCGTGTGCATGTACAGGGTGGCAAGGAGGGACACCGACGCGCGACGCGCAAACTGTAAGCATAAATTCACTCTCTATATTTCGGGTTTCAGAATCATGTACTGAATCGATGATAACAGGTTGCGCGTCGCCTAAATGATTGTACCTTACTCAGGCCAATATTATGAACTTTTCGCGACGAAATTGGGGTCTGCTATCTTCTAAAAAGATTTTTTCTTGGCATTCATAGTCTCAAAGGTATTCCTATAGCAAGGCAGTCGTTCTGGAGTGGCAACCGCGTACAGTAAGTAAGGCAGAGAGTTGGAAGGCCTCCCACAAGGTGGTCCGATATCAGTCGAAGCGGCGGTGCTTGGGGGAGGCCTACGTCCAGCAGTGGACGACTTTCGGCGGAAATGATGATGAATTATAATTAGGTAATAGCAAGACTACGTTTAAGTAGGGACTCAAGCAGTGAACAACTTGCCTACTATTTGATTGAGAATTGTACAAATAAATCTTGTTATTCTATTGTTGCAGTCTTCCTTATAGTATTTTTTTCACACACCACAATAAAGTCTTGTGTTGGTCGAAACAAAACAAGAAAATGTTTTGCAAAAGTAAGCATCTGCAGCGGCCATTGTTAATATGCGTTATTTATATAAAGGAAGGGAACAGGAAGCTCTTTGTTTATTTTTTGGAAATTATTTATGCTCTCAAAATAATAAAGAGGAGATGAAACAAGCACTGAACAAATATCTCTCGAGGTTTCCGTGTTTTGCAAGAACGAAAACTGAAGATGTGATTGTGAAAATTCACATATAACTAGTGCATGATGCATTGTCACCAAGGTGACATCACGGAACTGTATCGTTTGAAAACTACATTCAGTGGCTTACGAAACCTCTTGCAGTTACAAAGTCACAACTAAGTTTGAAATCAGAACAATGAAATGAGGATTTATCTGATTTACAAAATAGGAACTTGCGACTTGAGCGTCAACCTGCATATACCGGCTGACTTTTTTGCCGTCTGGACAAAAATACGGTAATTCAATGATATTTCCGCGCGTAGAGTAGGGTGGCTATAAAATTTAATTTTTATTTGTTGATTTATTTGTTTTATTTGAGTAGTTTTTTTTTTAGTAAGAGAATATTTATTTCTAACATACTTAACTTATTTTACCGCCGTGCCATCAGACCAGCGCTCTTGCTGCAGGATAGGCCATGGTGTCCGAGGCAGTCAACTGCTTCAGCATTTACAGCGATGTTGTGGAGTTCCTATTCGTTACTGTTTTTATGTGACACTAATTTATTTTTATTTATTTACTAAATTATGCATACACATTACACACATCACGATACAGTATAAAACTGATTTACATCCGTCACCTCACACATCAGGTCCAGTTGAAAACCAGCGTCAGGCACCAGTTGTCTGGCATTTTTGCTGAACTGGGCCTTTTTGGCGCAGCCGTGAGGCACACTTTCCTGCTAATTTCTTACATCGGACTTTGCACTTTTTATTTTTTATCTTATTTTTTATCTGATGTACAACTAATATCTAACTACCTGATGTATTGTGTGTCTCTTAGTCTGTGCTAAATAAATGTATTTTCTTTCTTTCTTTCTTTCTTTCTTTCCGCAAGGAGCGCCCAGAAGCAAATATGTAGCGAGCCGAAATTGATAGGTTAATTTAATTGTAACTACTTTAAAAAAAAAGTGATTTCTGTGTCATACCTAGGCTTCTATTCCGTTCACCTTTTATACCCTGTTTTTGTCCAGACGATAAAAAAAATCGGCAGGTATGATCTGCGTAAATGGCCGAAAAACGAGTGTATGAATTTTATATCTGTTACGGTTAATAGTCGAAGTGGGGCTACACCTAGTTTTAACCAAACCTAACCTCGGGGTGCCGTTCGCTCGCTCTTGCATCCTACGTCGCCGCGTCGCCTCCCGAAGTACACACGAACCGTATGTGGCCGGCTGCACCTAGTTGTACCCGGCTAAAACTAGGTGTAGCCGCACTTCGGCTATAGCCGTGACATATCTGTCATTATCTTTCATTGTCATCGTTGAACATGCGTTTCTGCCCTTGACCCCTTCGTTTGAACGTTCCTCAAGCACCATCGTCGTGATTGAGAGTTTGCCCGTTTATATATTTATTTGATCCACTAAGTTCATATCAACATAAAGGCCATGCTACTAGTGCGCTTATTCTATTCGGGCTATAATAGATCATTAATAGAGCACTAGGTATTGTACTACACTACAGAAGACTGTAGAATTGAAATTGAATTGAATTCTACAGCCTACGCGCGTTCTAGTCGCGTTTGACAGTATTTGTCCATACATACAAACATTAGTAGAGATAATACAAACATGAGGTCTTAGACCTTCTGATCAAGAGGGAAGTCACGGTGCACCTATATAGTTAAGTCTATCTTTATTGGATTATAAAAATACTCACAGTTCCATAGTTTATCCATTTTGTTTTAACAACATGCTGCAAAAATGTATAGGTACATTGGGTAGGTACATTATAGGTACCATCTTTTATTTTATAATCATTTTGACCTATAGACAGGTAGTTTTTAGTTTGTTTTTAACGATTCTACAGAAAAGCAATGCAAAAATTAGCAGTTGCCATCTGTTACATAAATTGCGTGAAAACACTGGTCAAACTGATGTAGGTCTCGCTGAAAGCAACCTTTATTCACGGTTGTTCAACCTAAATAATTTATACACTTTATCATTATGTATCTATCTTTCTATCAAAATCTGAGGACACCACAATACGAATTACCAGGGGGCCTAAAAAGGCCACTGGCAGAATCATAAAAGGATAACATTATGAATCATAATGGACAGTTATAATCGTACTTAACAAATCCTAGTTTCAGTTATTTTTTTTTCGTCTGCGCTAAAATACCAATCAATCCAATCCAAATCCAATCCCAATCTCTTTGATTATACCAACGTAGTGCAGCGAAAAAAAGAAAAACACGGACTGTCTTCGCCATATTATGATTCATAATGTTATGTTTTTATGATTCTGTCAAAGTGACCTTTTTAGGCCCCCTGGTCATGCACAATTTACTACCATCCAAAGTACTTAACGGTACCTTATCCTTTATCAATTTGGTCCCGTTTTAAATGTATCATAGTTTAAGCACCGTTAAAACCTAGGAATTATCAGACAATGGTTCGGCCAATTGTCATCCGTCATTTTTGACAAGATGTGATCGGTCATTCACCCGTGTGACTCCTACAATGGGTGTTTGATTCTACAGTTAAAGTACTCGTATGTCGTTGTCGTCTTGACCGAATTAGTGTATTGTTGTTTTTTTTTTTTGCTTTGCTTGCAGATTTGTCTATGGTTGTGATTTTCGCTCGCTTATTATTCATAGAGTATAATATGAATGGGCGTTCATTTTTCACAGTTGTAAATGGGTGGCCCAATTCAAGAAATCACTAAGTCCTAAAAGTGACATTTGAGATATTTACAATTTTATGTTTAAAATGTCAGCTGAAATAACATGCTTTGGTTAAAAAAAACAATTTAAATACATATTATAGCGCAAACTAAGTAGTTTTATTTATTGAAGTAATCAAAACGATAGATGTAACAGGAGTCTCTTAATAAAATAACAAAAAAAATGGACTTATTTCTAATCTTTGGACTTAGGAATATTAGAGTGATAAATGGTGGACTTAGATATATTATTGCAGTACCCAGTACAACATTCAAACAAAATCAGCCTATCATTCCACTTCTTCTTCAGAATCGAATTCTGCAGTTATGGGGTCCCGAGTTCCATTAAATAAATCCTCATAAAAATACCGTTCCGATTCAGGAACAGATTCTAGTAACCGCCTTACATCTTGCAATTTAGCAGCCTTTATAGTTAAGGGTGCGCCGTAGCAGTCATCGGGCGTTTCATTGATTAATCTGCTGTAACCGACCTTATATAATGAAAACGGCTTAAAATCTTCACCTTGCATAGATGCAGAAAACTGTGGTTTACCATTTCTTTTGAAAATAACTCTTCGGCATTTGGATATTCCAGGCAGACTCACATGTAGGTATCATAAAATTTACTCTTGATTGTCATTTGAAAAGTTATAATTTTATTTGTCTTATGCATTACGAGTACTAGGGTGTCCCTTATTTTTCAAAGTTTTTATTTTTTAAAGCATACGTCTTAGTTTTGTTCATATGTTCCTAAAACACTCGAAAATACATTTTTACTTCGTTTGGAGAACGATAACCCGTGCCGACTTGCATCGAAACATGTTCATACAATTAACGCCAAACTAGCGGCGCGCACCCGTCGTATTTGTCATTTGTTCACAGTAACTCTCGTGATTAACATATTGTTTTAATGTTAAAAAAAATGGCAGTGGAATTAAGAAGCAATAAAAAAAGTATTTTCTTAGTTGGTGACGTGAACCATCAAATAACTGGAGCAAAGTTACCGTCTGTCTAATCGTCAAGTTCTTGCAGTCCTATTTTTTAACATTCGCGAAGTTAAATTGACTGTTAATGAAAGCGCAAATCTTGCCGTTAGAGAGTGTATTATATTCTAGGAAAAAGCTAGAATCCCTACCAAAGCTGTGCCTAACTGTGTAAAAAAACTTGTGGATCTTCATTGTGCTTGGAGAGTTACAAAAAAAATTAAAATAAAACGTAAGATGTTTACAAGCGCCGTGAGGAGGACTTTCAAAACAATTTAGATAATTTATTCGATATAGCACACGCAAATGCTTTGGAAAGGATAAAAATAGAAGAAGATAAAATCTTTTTGCAAAAACAAAGATAACCAGGATGTTTAGCGGGAGTAGATAAAAAGTTAGCCGAGAAAGAAGAAAGAACAAGACAGAGAAAATTAAAAGAAGAGATAAAAAGACAAGAGCAAATGTGTTCCGAAAGTTTGTCGTCATCTTTAACTACAGCAGATTTCATCGAAACGCAAGAAAATCCCAATCAACCTACCAGCTCTGACGAAAGCCTTGAGGAAGCCTTGCCATCGACATCTCAAATGGTAAGTTCTGTAACAACTTCAAAAAGAGGAAGGAAAGACTTCATCACTCCTAAGTTAGTTGCCGCTTTGGATAGATGTCAATTAAGCATAAGGGACTCTGTTTATATACTTCAGGCTGTAGTTGAAGCCCTAGATCTCAGCTGTGATGAGTTCGCGATAAATAAATCGTCTATTCTTTGATGATGAAGCAGATGAACAAACTAAGACAAATATTGTAGCTAACCTACAAAGAGAGAGTTTGTATGATTCTATAAAGAGATACATTCCATCAAAAGAAGATATGTCTGATTATTTGTATGGTAAGTGGAAATACATAATGTTTTCATGTTTTTCGCGATTGTTACACATTTAAATTAAATAACTTAATACGGTTTTATCGCGTTTATCACATTTTTATATCTAGAACTGACCTGACTAAAAATGTAATAAACGCGATAAAACCGTATTAAATTATTTAATTTAAACGAAAATACATAGTTTTATGTCTTATATCCTTCTTAATAAACTGATAATAATATTGTCTTGTCTTTTGTTGCAGGAAAATCATTAAATGATTTTATGACTGTTAAGAGCACAAATTTATTTGCGCGTTTAAACATTGATACAAACTTCTTGAAGAGACCCGTTTCTACATGGGAAGAAGATGTAACATATTTGCAGGCAAAAAGAAGGGTTCTTTCTTTAAGGGCCGTGAATGATACAGCTGAAAGAGCTGTAAAACTTATGCAAGATTTCCATGGTCTAGTCACTGCAAAGGAAGAACAAAAACAATTTTTGCTGCGCTGTGTACAAGAGCATAGAAATCTGTACCCAGATTGTAAAAAAGAGACCCTTAAAAGAAAATATCCTTGCTGATTTGTGATGTTCTTTTGATTAATAAATAGGTACCTATTTTCAAACTTTCTCTTAGATTATTATTTTTATGCAATATAAACATTTTATTTCATTTTATTACACATACACAACGATAAGCGTTAAAGACAGTTAAAGAAAACGATTTTTAAAATCTTCAAGGCTCTGTCGGCACGGGTTAATGTTGACATATACAGATAAAATTTTGTATTTGATTAAGTTTAGGTAGTTTAAAAAGAATTAAGGGGTATGCATTTCGATATCTGAAAAAAAAATTTTTTCACCTATATAAGGGACACCCTAACGAGTACCTATGGTAGAAGAAACTTTAAGGTAAGTACCTGTTAGAGAAAGCGGGTAGGTGAACATCAGCCAAAATAGTAATGGACGATTTTCGTCTTGAATCATCTGGTGACCATTTGTCCACAAATGAATCAGAATAATCGCCAATACCATCGCCATAATCTGTCTCATTCTGCTTTATGCGTTTTGGTGTAATGCCAGAAAATGAGGGTAGTTGTGAAGAATCTATTGGTGGTAACGTATCTACAGGAGAAGACGGCTGTTCGTTGTTCAAATTTGCGGTTGCATTATTTACGAAAACACGATTAATTTGCGGTAACTGAAAACTATAAAAAAACAAAAAGACCTACATTACGGCAACATAATATGTAGATATCGTAAAATTTACTGTTGATTGTCATTTGAAAAGATATAATTTTATTTGTCTCATGCACTACGAGTACCTATGGTAGAAGAAACTTTAAGGTAAGTACCTGTTAGAGAAAGCGGGTAGGTGAACATCAGCCAAAATAGTAATGGACGATTTTCGTCTTGAATCATCTGGTGACCATTTGTCCACAAATGAATCAGAATAATCGCCAATACCATCGCCAAAATCTGTCTCATTCTGCTTTATGCGTTTTGGTGTAATGCCAGAAAATGAGGGTAGTTGAGGTGAATTTATTGGCAGTGTCTGTTCGTTATTCAAAGCGGGTACATTATTTTTGAAAGCACGAGTTCTTTTGGGTGTCCATTCATCCTCAGATGAAGCAGAATAATCCCCAATATCACTGTTGGTACTTTCCCCAGAGTCAAAGAGACCGCTTTGTTGCATTATTCTGTAATAATGTAATAAACCTACTGAAAAAAACAATTTCGCAATCGGTACCTAACTGCCTTAGCTAAATTACCCTTTTAAAAATACATCTAGTTAGTAAAACAGAACACTCACCTCTTCAGCTTGTCATCAGGATACATTTTAACTTAACTACGTACGTACACATAAGATTTTAAACAAAATCGCAACAAAACCTTCTCGGTGACAAGTTATAAAAACCATTATGAAAAAATTCTGTCATGTCAAAAATCAATGGACTTAGTGATTTCTTCCAAAAAAACTTACGACTTAGTGATTTCTTGGACATAGGGATTTTATGAATGGAAGATGCGTCTTTTTTTGTTTTTTTATACTTTCGAAAATGCCACTTAGAGATTTTTCCCAAGAATCTTGAATAGACCATTCGAAAGGGAATGAAAAAATTAACAAGCCAGTGTTGCTAACTCAAAAGCGTTAAAAATGGACTTAGTGATTTCTTGAATTGGGCCACCCAAATTGTAAATATACACTAGCAGATTTTATGATCGTTGGTTATTTGAATGTTAATGTCATTTCTTTTCCATTCATTCATAACTGTTCGTTTTAGTTGACTGTTGGTTAGGTCGTCTCCCCTTTACAGCTGCTAAATAAACGGTTGCCTTGGATTAGATTTTTATCACCAAATGGATGAATGATTGCGGAATATATTTTGCTGTGTATTATTTTGAGAAAATCTTCGGTCAGTCCCTGCAAGGCATATTGCCGAGTGGCTACTTATTACGTTGTCACTCTATCACTTTCCAGGCTATAAATCTTAGTGTTACAGCTACGCTAGTAATAGGTACGTAGTCTTAGCTAGTCTTGGTACATCATACTTTCAATCAAGACGATTCAAAAGCTGGTATTTTCAAAAAAATCATAATCATTTATTTGCGTAAATAAGGTACAGAAGGTTCTTAAAGATATTATATTGATCTCATATTCTGCCATTAATTTCGGCGTGCAAATTTTACTTAAATATTAATTATACCTACAAAGAAAAATTAATTAATTTGAATTGTAGTAGCGACCCCAAAGAATGATACCATACTGTAAAATGGAGGATATATAGCTGTGATATGCGGTAATTGCATCGTTTCTAGATATCTCACAGCTAATACGCCTCAGAGGATAGATAAAACTTTTCATTTTACCGCAAACGTCATTAACCCGGCTTTTCCAAAAGCAAAATTTATCTAAAGATATTCCAAGAAATTTAACTGAGTTAGTTTCTGTCAGAGCGTTTCCTTTATATGCTACATTTAGATTCAACGGCTTTGATGAGTAGGTATGAAATTGCATAAATTTTGTTTTAGTAATTTATTACCGGTCTTACTTTCCTCACCACAAACATTCCACAAAACTGCAGTTTAACACAGCACAATAAACGATCTTATATAGCTCTTACAAAATCGTTCTGCTGTATAGTGTAAAACCTCAATAGTTTTCCAAATTGCTCGGGAAAGGTGCGGCATCGGCAGACGAGCCTAGGGTCACCACCTCTGTTAGCTGGGAATTTCGTTCTGAGACCCTACCTTAGTAAATATCTATTATTTATTATGTTTGAGTGTTTGCACAGGTGTATCTTTACAGTCGTGGGAAAACTGCTAAGTTAATAGATTTGTGTGTCGAATAAACCTATAGCCTATATGGCACCTACTTCAAATTCCCGTTGCTATTGTAATATTAACTCTGATACACCTCCACTGCTCTTAAAACGGTGAAGGAAAACATCGTGAGGAAACCAGCATGTTTTAGAACCAAACATTCGAAGACATGTGACAAACTACCAACCCGCACTGGGCCCGCGTGGTGAATCACAGCCCACTCTCTCTCACCGGGAGAAGACCTGTGTCCGAGCAGTGGGAACGTAATACGCTGATTAAGCTTATCTGTTTACTCCTTAGTTCTAGGGACAATAATCTCACACACGCCTGCACTCGTGATCTACCCAAATCCACAAGACAACTTCTCATATGTAAGAGACTCAGTTTATCTGTCATTTCATTTCACTCTATGTGCATTCTTCTTCGACTATTTCTACCATGCCGCCAACTCTAGCAAATCTTGGAAATCTTCTAAATCTAGTCTGCATATTCTCTCTTTCTACTTACTTATTGGCTTTAAAGGACCAGTAGGTAACGGTTTGTCTAGAAGTGTCAGTTTCTTTTAACTTATCGTACAGCAACCCTAAAAGCTCGTGTCCTTGCATAACGGATGCGCTTGCGCCGCGCACCGCTCGACACTTACTTGCGTAGTCCAACAAGCTGCACGTTTCCTACAACACGAGCTAATAGGAGGTCTAAGTTGGCACGATTTAGAACTGTTCTAGATTAGGGGTCTTGTTTGTGTTGATGGTATTTGGTTATATTTGACCCGGAAGCCGGTAATGGTGGTAATAGCGTGTTTTGGCATGCCCGATTGAAAAGTAGTACATTCAAAGAATGTACCTACCTAGCATTGTGTGCTATCTAATGGTTATTAGTAAAGGTATATATCAGCAAAATAAATGTATGTGTTGTCCTTAATAAAAAAATATATATATATTAAAAATATGATTTAAAGTTGATATCGTATAGGTACTAAAACACAGCTTCCAGCAGTTTTTGGGTTCCCAAACAATTTGTCCATTAAAACTACACATTCAAACATTGACTGGACATGTGTAAGAAACAATTCTATCAGCATTCGTGATTCTCCGATATTTGTAGAAGCTGAGTTTCCTATGTTTACCGGCACCAAACTAATGATACTATAGGTATAAGAAATTGGAAGCGTACACCTAAACGCATTTATAGGGAAGCGGCGTTTAATGCTACGTCAATAATAAGGTAATTATAGCTAGAATTTCACTATCCGTACGCTAGTCGTGCTACTGGCTTCTAGCTACTGGTCACAGTCGTGAATGCGCCACTTCCTACAGAATATGACGACATATTGTGCCTCGTTTACCTTCGTAGGGATCAAGGGTCCGTTTTGACATGATTTATGGTACTTATACAAGGTGGAGACGAAAATACGACAGTAGATTAAACTGCGTATATCAAATGTCGTTCCCAGTTGTCTTACAAAAATTCAAACAAATATATCAAATAGTTTAGTCACTACAGCTAGTCAAAGATCGGCAAAACCCACAGACGGCACATCACTACTGCTTAATTTGTTAGAAAAAAACACTTTTCTAATTTCAGTGCTCGGATTTATTTGATAATTCCAAAATACTGTTCTGCATTACTATTGCCAGTGTATTCATTGATTGTCTTTTTATTGTCTCCACATTGTATATATGTATATGATGCTTTCTTTGCATAGTTACGGTTGCGATGTTCATTACTTGGTTTCTTTAATTTGTATTTGTTTTACAATGTCTTTATTATAAATCACCAAAGTTCATTTAAAACACCATTACCCAAGCCAATTAAAATTATCAGTTATTAATTTATTATGTAGGTACATACAACAGTCAGTAGTTGTACCTACTCCATATTAAAACACATAAAGATACAAGATAACAATTAGAACGTCATTTTTAGGGTGCCGTACCTCAAAAGGAAAAACGGAACCCTTAATATAAGATCACTTCGTTGTCCGTCTGTGTGACCGTCTGTCAATACCCTTTTTCTCAGAAACCCGTGAACTTATCAAGTTGAAATTAATATCAAATTATCAGGGCTGCAATCTCTTGGTGTCTCGGTACGCAAGTCAGACTCGTACTTGACCGGTTTTTTTTTAATAAAAATAAATGAGTCGAGAGTCATAAAAAAAATAAACATACATTAAAAAATAAACATACATTAAAAAAAATAAACATACAATAAAAACTGCACAAGCGTTTAGCAAAACGTTTCTATCTCACGTTTTTCTATTCTCCATAGTGTTAATGAAACACAATGAAGATAAGATACCTACTAAATAAAACACGAACTCATCTTTTATTCATACGGTTGGTTTAATTACTTAGTGACGTTTTATCGCTTCAAGTTGTTTGTCTAGATCTAGGAAGATGCGCTTGACATGAAAAGTTATACATACCTATTGATGCAATGCGGTAATATCAATTAACAATAAATTGTAGAGGAATATGTTATTGGAGTTGTTTTATGTTTGTAATAGATATTCCTTTACGGAGGATTGAAGCAAAACTAGAAATAGCAAAGAAGCTTTTCTATTAGATTTAAGCCTAATAGCAACAGACACATGTGTAGCACATAACGTGTCAGTTTCCTGGGTTGGTAAATAATAAAAATATGAAGGAATACTTACCAACACCTGCCACTAAGCCTGCTTTAAGTCAACTCAACTCAACTCAAAGCATTTATTTCAATTAAACCTTGTACAGGCACTTTTGAATTGTCAAAATTTAAATAGTCTGTCAGTTAGTCAGAAAGTTGAAGCTAGTTGCCCATTCCAAAACGTAGATCTCTATGGAGAAGAACGGGCAAGAAACTCCATGGCTCCACGCCATAAGCACGCATACAGGGTTTTTGGTAAAACTCTAACAACCTTGCAGGACTGGATAATAACATCATAAACAACAAATTTTGTTCTATGATTTTTTTACAAAACATAATATATTTACCAATTTTAAACCATAATTTATGAACCAAACCTTCAAGATTTCGTTGTTCTATATAACCCCCGCTCCCCTCCACTGAATTTTGTATTAGACACGGCAGTTTGTTTACCTAACTGGCGCTTTCTTGTGCTTCGTGTAGAGTTCGTAACAGAAAATCGAATATGTCAATTCGTTGAATTTAAATATTTTTATTTTTGTATGAAAGTCTGATGAATTAATAAATGTCATAAAATAAAGGTTGTTGTTTATAATGTTAGTAATATAGCCCTGAAAGGCAATAACCCTGTATATTCACGTGTATTAAACTGAAAGTTGTTTAGATATCTACATATTCCTTGTGTTAGTCGTTATCGTAAAATAGCAGCAATAATAGACTTTACTTAAAATGTTGCTGCTGCTGCTATTGTTGCTGCTGTTAATGTTGCTGTTGTTGTTGCTTTTGTAAGCTTTGCATAAATAAATATTCTCTGTTTAATCTAGGTATATAAGCTTGCGCGAAAGGCGAGGAAAACCCAAGAGAGGACGACTGGAATTTTATATTTTCTTTCTTTTTTTAATGTAGCAGCAATCATAGCAACTATAATTGACATTCCATGTATTATTCACATCGCGTCTTTAGTTTATAGCCAACTTTTCTACAGATATTCTCTGGAATACCCGGCCATTACATTAGATTTTATTGCGAATTTCTTTATCTTTTTATTTGTCGTTCGCAACAGAATTTACGGTGACGGGAGACCCGTGCGAGAGACTCATTGACAATCGTATAATATGTGTTGAATACTTGAACATGCAATGATAGATATTTACTAAGCTACCTAGGTACCAACTGCTTCAAGGGGTAAATAAACATGGTCCTTCGACTGTTTTATTTAGAGTTCTACTACTACCTACCTCTTACTACTTCTTAGTACATAGCCAGTAGTAACTCTGTTCATGTACTGACGCCAGCATATCAAATTACTCAAAACTGTAAAATTTTCTCAATCAACATAGAACCTTATGCTTTAGCGATAAAGTTGAAAATCTATTAAAGAAATTTGACAGATTGTAGTAGCTTGATGTGCTGGCGTCTGTACCTACCTAGTAAAACAGAACAAACGTTGTGATAAAGATCTTTGATCTCAAATATGAGCCACAAACGCAAGCTCGTGACAGCTTTGGTTCGCTTCATAGAATTTTTACCTGACCATCTATAGGTATGTCCCAATTGGCAGTAATTATCATATATCCGGTGAAAAAATTAAGGAAGTGGAAACAATAAGGGATCTTGGCGTATTGTTTGACAAGAAATTAACTTTCACGCCACATCTCGATAATATTATAAAAAGAGCATCGAAAATGTTAGGGTTCGTCCTAAGAAATTGCAAGACCTTTCGTCACAATAGAACAAAAATACTACTTTATAACAGTCTCATTCGTAGCATCCTGGAATATAATAGTGTAGTTTGGCGCCCTCACTACGCAACGCATTCATTGCGACTTGAGCGTGTCCAGAAACGGTTCGCTTGGCACCTCGCATTTTCCAATGGTGTCGCCAAAAAAATACGTTCTTATAATAAAAGACTTAAGCATTTTAACATGATTTCTTTGGAGAGACGTAGACACTTAAGTGATGTAATTTTTGCCTATAAAATCATTAAACATAAAATAGACAGCCCCAGCCTGCTTGCTCTTTTCAGTTTTCGTGCACCCTCTAGAATTCCGCGTAGTGCCATCACGCCCCTTTGTCCACCTTTTAGAAGAACAGTTTTGGGCGCCAATTCGCCCTTTGCAAGAATGTGTAAGGCAGTGAATGGCTACAGTGATGTTATTGATCTCCACTTTGAATCTCTTGCTAAACAGAAAGCCATCCTGTATCGTTTACCGAGCAACCCTTAATCCTAGTCAATTATTATGAATGTGTAAATTTTACCACTGTTAAAAATTTATCAATTTTATATTTTATTTTTACCAATGTCATCAATTTCTATCAATCAATTTTAATTTTTTGTCGTTAATTTTAATCCTAGTTTCATTTATGTTTATTTCATATCTATGCATGGCCGATGTTAATTCATTTTTAATTTATGAATGTTTTTATATTTTTTATTTTTACTTAATTTCTTATCAATTTTATTCATGATACAATGTCAACCTCTACCAGTTTTATAATTTTTAATCAGAATTTCCAATTTGAATTTTTAAATGTAAATTTTTACCGAAGTTGCCAATTTATAAATATTAGCGCTTATTACTAAGTAAGTTAGCTTATTTCTATGATTCATTGTTTTAAGCATGTTGTGTTTACCTATAAGTAATTGATGCACTGTTATTTTTACTTTTAAAAATGTATTATGAGGTTGGATTAGTGTAATTAATTGTTGGTGAACCTAATAAAATAAATAAAATAAAAAAAATGACCAATCTGGAAAATTACCGAGTGGAAATGAATAGTGTTTATATGTATACAAAACACTATTCAAAATATTATAATATTTTATATAATTATCTTACAACTACTTTGTTGAGGTAGGCTTCCAATCTTATCAGATGTCGCGGAACATGGAAATTGATATGGATAAAGTTCTATTTGACCTCCGCTTCTTTTCCTACCACCTAATTTACCAGATCGTCTTTCGCAGACGGTGTTAAATCGGTGGCCGATTCTTTGTAGGAACTAAATGAGACAGTAGAGATCAAATATATCATACATACGCACACGTCTTACAATACGTAGACCAAAAATGAAGCTGACTGATTGGACCTACAAAAACGAAGTCGTGTGTGACCGCG
Organism: Luperina testacea; assembly: GCA_927399505.1. Taxonomy (NCBI): domain Eukaryota; kingdom Metazoa; phylum Arthropoda; class Insecta; order Lepidoptera; family Noctuidae; genus Luperina; species Luperina testacea. Next base: position 1,630,485 of record OV656762.1, on the reverse strand, counting down.
CTTAGTCTGTATATTCAAATTCTATAAAGCCGATTGTAGAAACATCATTATAATATATTTTATCCACTACATCACTTTTTATTCAAACTTTCAATCTAAACCCATCTACATTACGTCATACCATAGCACGAATCATAAGTATATGAGCCCAGCGCTTTCCCTCCAAAGATAAGCCGTGTGTTAGTATCTACGGTCTTGTTATGAGCCTGTTGCGTCAGCTTCCGGTTGACTATGATATTGTTAATTCCGGGTATAAAGTCAGATACAGGACATTTCCGCTCGCCTGTGTTTTAGTTTAATATTACAATACTCTCGTTATTTTTGAAGTGAAAACTTCTTTAGCATCGTTGTGATTTGAAACTTTATGAAACGAACAAGCGACAGTAAAAAGAGACATGTAAATTCATAAGATTTAATGTGGGAGAAAATGAGATAGGAAGCATTATACAGCGTTTTTGAAGGTTTAACTTCTACCACGTGTGAATTGCACACATGTTTTTTTTTATCTAGTTCGGATGTAGTTCAGTATTTTATTCGAATTTTAAATTAGAGCTCCACAGATAGAATTATTTACTTTTTACTTTTACTTGTGAGGTTATCTTTCAATTATTCTTGGTCCTAAAACGATTAAACCTCGAAATAACTTTTCATCGAAGGAAACTTTTATTGTTTCTTACTAAGGGGCACCCATTTTATTTGTTTATTACTAATTTCAAACATTTTTTGCTATAAGTATATAAGTACTTATAGCAAAAAAACCAGTTGCTCGAAAGACCTAATAAATGGAAAACTTACAGGCAAGGCAAGTGAGAAATATTATTACAACCCACAAATTATATCTCAGTAAATGTTAACAATAATACCGTGGATAGTATTTACAATAGAATGCAAGTGTGTCAAGGAGGCTGTAGCGTCTTCAGTCCTGGTTTACATAATATGTTGTTTAATGCGAGCACTATGCAATTACGCTTGCAAATACGATGGAAACGTGTTTAGTGAGTTCACGATACGAGAGACATAGATACACCTAGCTAGTAAGCAATTATGGAAATGATTAGGAAGATGTTAGAATTAATATTCGAAGCACGATAACTTTTAGTAAACACTGAGATGGATTGGCCGAGATGGGAGTAAACCACTGGATTGCAGCTTGAGAGATAACAACGTTCTCCATGAATATGGTACTTGCTTTGTGAATGAATTGAGATTCATGACGACTCTCTTCAACTAACTCAAAATAAAAATAAAAAACATGGGCACTTATGAAACGTCAGAAGCTAGGTGCACGATTCCAATTGGTCACTTACTACGAGGTGGAGCCGGCAAGAAACTCCACGGTTACTCTTCTAAAATAGAAAATTTTCTTATTTAATAATATGTAAGAACGTAAGAGAGTAAACGTAGGTAGGTAGGGGTAGGTAAGTATTCGTAGACCGGAATAAAATAAACAATATAATTTCATAACCTGTTGTTCTATAATAACAAAAATGTTGCAATATTAGCAAATACCATTAGAGAAAATAAACAAAAACTGCATAATCATCGGCCCTTTGCATTTTCTAGTCATTGAACCGACACCATTTTTAAAAACTCACAAACATTTTCAACATTATTACAATAATATTACATTTATCATGAACTTGAGGTTTCTTTTGGAAAACCTTACTATTCTAAATTGCGGTTTCCGCTGTTTCTTACTGAAGTCAATGGAGCGATCGAACGACACGTAATTTGGCGCGAAAACGTGAAAAATGGCGATTGCGACAAATATGGCGGGCGATTGCAATGGCGCGAATTTGAAGGTCACGAACGAACGGACCGAGAACTTGGAAGCTAGTGATGGGTAACTCGTCAATTTTAAATGAGGTTGAGGGAGCACCTCATTTTGCCTCGCGAGGTACTCACGAGGCACCCCTCATTTGAGGTGAGGAGTCGTCCGTCGGCGTATTCACCTCGCGAGGCGAGCCTGAACCGAACTCCCCCGAATTCAGCCGATAAACCGAGGCAGCGAGGCGGACGGGTGGGTCGACTCGTAAAGTACTCACGATTCCGATTTGACGTCTCCCTCACACACATACTTTGCTTTCGCTCATAATTTTTGACCGCCAAAATAAACGATTCAATGACACTTGATTACCAATCTTATGCTAATGATTTTAGAGTTCATAGTTAACGTTTAGAGTTCATAGTAATGGCAGAATTAAAAATATTTTCTCTAGTTTATTTGTTTTGAGTAATAATGTTAGTTTACCTATGTTGACCTTGAACTCCTTCCGATAGAGTTTTTTCGAAAGGGACACCGTTACTGACAGGCGCAACCGATTGAATGGTAAAAAAGTTCGCCTGATTTTATTTTTACACGCAAACATGTATTCCATAGGTACGATTTTTTTTACTTTTTTATCCTTTGATCTCAATTAATAGACTCAGTTCTTTTTTATTTGCTTCGTGTGTTTTATTTACCCTGCAACCCATTTCACGCATTTTTTGTATCTCTTCACAACATGAACAATCTTAATAAAATCCTCCAAAAAAGTCAGTATCACACACAATACCAAACATCATTATTTTCATTGTGCATACACAAATCATAACGTTTGCTGTGTTTTCAAACTTCCGAGACCTCACGCCTCACTTCACTCATTCTATAAATTCATCGGTTCATTCGCTCACAAAGCTCAGTCGTTCACACATGAGTACATGACACAATACCTCAATACTCACTCCTAATATCTAATCTGTGACTCACTCTCGCAAGTGAGGACGCGTGAACGAATGAGGCGGTTCAATATTGAAATTCGAGTAACTCTTTCAAATTGCGATCACGAGCACCTCAAATGAGGCACCTCATGAGTGAGGGACACATCTTTGTTGGAAGCTGAGGTTCTTTCTGACTGAAACTATAATTTGTATATTCTCCATTCTATTCAAGTTTGACGGCCAGGGCCAATTTTATAGTGTCGGTGTGCCCAACAGTATTCTCGTATTTACTAAGGCTTATATACAATTTTGAAGGCATGTTTGCTACTATGCAGTTAGTATTATGCAAATAAAAGTCATGTCATGTAGTAAATGATTAAACAAAAACAAAAGAGCTTCCCACGCGAGCATAGCTTAGGTGTTAATTGTTATTAAGAGGCTATTCACATAAACAACAGGCTAGGTACGATTAATTCTATTTTTGCCCTTATTTAATTCATGTTGCCATCAACTAAATTTAAAAAAAAACTAATTATTTGTAAGTGTGACCAAATTAGAAGGTCCTTAGCCCGGTAGGGCTTAGAATTCACCTTCGGACATTGGCCATGTCTTCGTAATTCGTAGTAACTTCATTTTCAAAGTAAGCAATCATGTTTGAACATTCTTAATGCAGATCCTCCCAAAAATTCCGTTTAGAGATACTTAAATCGATGTTTGCACAAAAAATGCTCAGAAAAATAAGGCTAAGGCTAGGCCAGACAATACTGAGCTAAAGGGAAAGTTATCGATAAGAAATGGCTGCACCCTCCCACGCGGAGAAACCTTGCAGCGTTGCAATATCGTCGCACCACGCTCCCACAATGTTTCGTAATGTGAGGTAAACAGAGTTTTTGAGTGCTTTCTGACAAACTTCGATTAAGTAGCAGGTGATTGAAGTGGAATTTGCTTTTTTTGAGGGATTTAGCAGTGTTAATTACACGACTGTGTAATATTTCTTAGTCCATAACAACGACAATCATTTTCTATGTAAAAAATTACTGTCGTAGTTACCAACAAGACCATGTGGTCTTGTTGGTAACTCTGCACAACGGATTAGATCACGGGTTTTGGTGTACAATGAAACATATTCTATCTATTTAAGCAAGAAACTCCGCCGTTAATCTTTTAAAATGTTTTACAAGGTTTTGTATACATAATATAATTATATGTGAAGACGATGCAACTAGAATAAAAGAAGTCTACCCCAAAAAAAAAGAAAAAGTATTAAAAATGAAGCAATTACAGGTAAATCAATTATGTGATAGATACATGGTGCTCACATATTTACAAATTATTTACAAATATTGGAAAAGTAGATGATTTTTCTAGAATTTTAACAAGTGTGTGAGTTGACTCGACCCAGGGGTATAAATAGAAGCGAGACAAGGTTCTCGGCTCGACGTAAAGGGACTCGACCTAAAGGTAACCATCCGAAAATACCTGGTAACATAACAACTAAACAGACTCCTAAACTAAAATGGCACAGAACCCACCGCCAACCAAAAACTAATACGAATAAACATTCTTCAAAATACACAGAATGCACCGCCAGACCTTTCGAATCCGATCCGAGCGACCTGCAACACAAAATAGACAAAAACAGTTTGCACGCCAATTGGGACAACACACTGCAAGTGGAACGGTATGACATAATAGCACTCGATTCTATGAGCGAAGAGCCAGTGACCGCTATACTTACGATCACGTTGCTTTGTTTTGTATGGAATCGTACATTTGGACCTGCCGATGTATTCTGTAAAAATCTTACCATATGAACTTAGATGAAGTGAGCTTGAAGTGAGCTGTCAATAATGCCAATCCATAGTATCAGGTGCATGGAATGACAGCTTACATCAGCTTTCACGGTGAGATTTTTACAGAATAAACCGGTTGAATTTCTATGATATAGGTTTAGGTTATGATTTTTTTAATGTACATATATGTATTTGAAGAACGAAGAAGCAATCTCTTCTTTGCTGCAGTCTTTAACAACGTACAAAAATTATGATACAACATTTCTAACAGTTCAATACCAATTTTATAATTGACTATAACCTAAGATGCTATTTATTGTACGATTTCTACCGGTAATTTTATCATTATCAGCATATCTTTCCGAGTAAACCTTGCACACATATTGGTATGTGTTTCTGCCGCAATGGGCCGTTGTCCAGGATTCTGTTCTTTAAGTCTTTCCAGGCACTCCCTTATCGCATCGTATCCATCGCTTCGAACCAACCATAACATAGTGGTAAGCATGCAAGCCACCTCTTCCTGGGTCGGCCTTTCGACTCTGTCTTCGCTGAAGTTTTCGTGAACTGGAAAGCTTTAGAAAATCTTTCTACTTATGCGTAACATAACGTGGTCGCTGGCTCTTAGACTGAATCACGCTGTAATAGCATTGCGGGTGCAGACGACATTGGACGAAGCATTGACTGCACGCGATCGCATACACGTTTGTTCGAATTCGATCCAATTATCTAACTTCCTACAGTTCGTACCTACTTTATACTGGAATAGTAGAACAATTGTTCGATATATTTATGTAAAGTCACGACTTTTTCCCTTACTTAAAAGGACATTGGAAGTAATGTTATGGCTTGAGATGCATATTGTTCTTATCTGAGAAACATTTTTATGAGGTGTTTTGTATTTTTTTTCGATACAATATGCAGGTCACGTACTACTTATCTGTAGTTATTACATTGTATTTAAAATATTATATGCAAGTAATACTGTAAAAACAAAGTTAGCAATTACGTAAAGCAGCTTTGAGATTTACATCAATCTTAAAATATGGGATTTAATTCAAGTTTATAAAGGGGTTTTTGTAACCATTTAATATAAGGATGGTTCTATGAACTAATGACCCAAAGAAAACGTTTAGATGGGAGCACTATATGACTTCCTACAATAAAAAGACAAGATTAACGACCGAATCTTATTCAGATGATAATTATAAATTGTTCAACCCATCATACAAGTTAATATGTATTTTGTTATAAATAACTTTATGTCTAGTGTGTAACCTTGGAACAGTTGGAACGAAACCTAATGACCCAGGAAAATCTAAGTAAATATTAATAGACACGTTGTTAAGTGTAGACCTAAATTCTGCCGGGTAAAATTAAATTACCTAGCGAAGCTCCGCACACGTGATGGGTATACTATAAAACAAAAAGAAAAAAGCTTATTATTATTATGGGGCGTCGACCGCCTGTTGTATATTTATGTATGTAAACACGGTAAAACATATTTTGTCAACTCGTGCTTCAAATAACAATACTACCGTCGTTCGTTGACCCCTAAAAACATATCAAATCTTTTTTATTTGATTTATATCAATACCGATGGGTATTGGTATCTAACGTCTATGAAGTTTCGCTAGCTAATTTAATTCGCACTTAGATGATTGTAAAAACTACGTCAAGAAAAATTATAACGTTAGGGATTAATGATGGAAAAAATCTCCAAAATGATAATTACCTAGAACTTGCCTTGGAATATTGATGCGATGCGGTGCGATAACAAAGACCACGCAATTCAATGCCTAGATCCTAACAATATAAAAAAAATATCTATTGTCCATCTCAGAATGAGGTTACCCGCTGTGCACTGGAGCTTGTACAAACACTGGCCCAGGTTGCGAAAACCAATTCGCACCATGACGGTTCAATGAAGACCATCAGCTGATCACTTGGTTGATTTGCAAATAGTTGCCATCAGCTGATGACTTGCCTCTGATTGGTTTGCAATCAGAGGATCTAATGTTGAAAGATGTTAATAATTGTGGGTATTGGATCTGAAGAGCTGATCATTGACCCGCGGCATGAAAATTGTTTTAACAGTGTTAGATATGGAAGTGAGTAATACACTTTTTGTAATCTTTGTTTTTCGTGCGGAAATCTTTATAGGTAGCCAGTGTAGCCACGTCCAGAAAAACCAACTCCCGACTAAAACCAAATATGGGCTGTCTTCAGCACATGTGGAGGGAATACGGGATGCAAGGTGGAAAGTAGTTAAGAATAGTTAAACAGTTGGCCAGGAAGACAATTTGATGGCAAATAAATCTACATCCGATTTTTTAAAACGGAAACGGTTAGGCTCATTAGCTAATGTGTTAGTTCCTTCATCATTATTATGGGAAGTTTGTTTTACAAGAACATTTATGATGGCAGTAAAATCGGATACTGCTGAGTGCTGCTTATTCATCTTTTTATCATCTATCACGGCATGACATCCTTAAGAATGGGTATATGGGTTGATGCTTTAGTGCCAGCTTCGATGTATCCTGATTTGAATAATAATCTTGTTGTAACATTTATATTGTCCTGGCTGTGTTTAAGTTACTTTCAATCTGTTAAATTAATTAGTCCCACGTTGGGACACTGTCTGTCACTTAGTTCTTTTGTAACTTTACTCCAAGCAATTGTATTTCGATCACTTTTGCAATAACAGTTTCACTGTTTTATTGTAGTTGTAGTGTACTTATTTATATTGTTTACTCTAGTGGAAATAAATATTTCGATATTATTGATCGAGTAGTTTTGGAGATAGGTTTACGTCTACGTTTGGAGTATTTTTCAGGTATTTCTCACCTTTTGAAATTCTCAGAATCGTAACAGTCGTTGTTCATTGAGAATTACTTATTTTACATTTTATTTAGTTTCTCCGGTATTATTGACGTGTAAAAGTGTTTTACAAATCTACTTAAAGATATAAAATCATTTATCATTATGATATCTACGTGTTCACTCGTAATATAATAACCCCACGCCGTATCTCTACGTTGATGTCGTGGTGGGGCTTGCGCGCTCCGAACTCTAGGCCTATGCCGGAAGAGTTTACTTTGCCGGAACAGGTCTAAGGTGAGGAGCCAGACCAAGAGGGATACAGAAACCCGCAGGGCAGCATGTGGCGAGCTGTTGGGCAGTAGCGACCCCACGGACCCTATGTCCCGGGAGTAGTCTTGTTCCTCACCTTTGGCTTGCCTTTACTGGCCGACTGGAGTGAACAATGACGAGGAACAGAGCTCCCACCTCATTCTTGCCTTTATTGGCCGGCTCGGGTCGGAGATTCGCAAGACCAAACGTGCTCGGAGGAAGGAAGTATTCCAGTAAGATGCTGGTAGGGATCTTGACCGTACTTCCGGGATTATCCCGATAGCCGTGAAATACCTCTCCACTCCTCATAAGCACCTCAGGACATGTTGCCCCCTTGTTGCTACGTCACTATGTGCTAGGGACCGTTTGGGCCCATATGGAGTGTGCGAGTCACCCCCTGCCATTTTATCTGTGTATAAATAAAACATTGATCAGGCAGGGGTCATAGTTCTTCCATAGTTCTCGCTCGGTAACCAGTCCACTTTAGCCACCCAAACCTATAGTCCAACTTTTTATTTTTCCATATCCTGCAATAGTCCTACACTAACCGCGGGTTATCCTTGGGTGCATACTTGCATAGTGCATACAGGGATAATCCTCGGTTGGTGCCGCATTTCATTAAAATTTCCTAAGGCCTCTGCGAGTTGGTTTCGGCCCCTCGTACACCTTCCAAAGAACCGGGATCCCATGGTCCCGAGATATGTAAAATAACAATTTTATTTATTTTATTTTTATTTCTTTAGGACAACAAACAATTGCGTAATAATGCTTAATACTACAACAGATATTTAATGAACATTTAGGTAATAACGCAACCAGCACCGTTATCCACATAATAATACAATAAAAACTTATTATTACGTACAAGCAAACTTTAACAAAAAAAAAGATTTAACTATTATAATATGGTTTACACAATACTTAGTAAAGGTGAGACAGACTTTTTTACAAACGAAACTCAACTTAGATCTGAATAAAATTAAAATGCGAGTGGGCAGAAATAAATTTGCATTGTGTCCGAACATAAATAACAAAACACATAAAAGAAACATAAACATCCAGATTGAGAACCTCCTCTTTATGAAGTAGGTTAAAATTTAAAAGGCAAATCTGTGAGATGTTGACATTATGAGGAAGTGTGAACATTTTTTTCTCTGATACATTTCTTGAATTGGGTAAGTGACAAAACAAACAAGTCGACATCAGCAAAATTATCGTTGTAACTTTTCATAATGCGCCGTAAAGGAGCTCGTTCACCTGCGTTAGTCCTACACGGCTTTGGGGCAAATAGACTGTGTGTATAAGTATCGCGAATACGTTGGGAACGACTAGGTATGCGAATATAAATCTGGTTTATGAGGTTATTACAATCAAATTCATTTCGACAGACTTTATATAAGAATGATTGATCAAGAAGCAGTCTCCTTGATTTAAGAGTTGACAAGGTGAACTTTTCTAGGAGAGTATGATATGAAGATCGTTTCTTAAAGAATGTGTAGTTTAGAAAACGAAGATATTTACGTTGTACTGATTCAAGCTGATCACTGTATTTATCATAAAATGGATTCCATACACAAGTGGCATATTCCAATTGAGATCTTATGAGTGACTTGTATAGTAGTAAGTATGTGGAAGGTTTTTTAAATAAGTTGCAGGTCCGCCTTATAAAACCATAAAATTGATAGCCTTTAGCTGCGATGTGGTCAACGTGAACATCAAAGTGCAGCTTTGAGTCAAAGAGTATACCCAGGTCTTTAATTAAGGAGACTTTTTCTAAATTTGTGCTACAGAGCGAATATGTGAAATGAACGACATTGATTTTTTTGGTAAAAGAGATAGATTTGCACTTGGGTAAACTCAATTGTAGTTTATTTGCTAAACAATAGGCAGAAAAACGATTCAAGTCCTCTTGTAATTTAACACAGTCATCAATGGAACTTATTTTACGAAACACTTTAAGGTCATCAGCATACAACAAGAAACCGCAGTTTCTAAAGCATGTGTTTACATCATTTATAAATAAAACGAAAAGCAGTGGACCCAAAATTGAGCCCTGCGGTACACCAGATGTCACGCTAATCACATCGGAAGAAAACCCCTGGACCACAACCTTCTGAGTTCTATTTTCCACGTACGATGTAAACCAGCGAAGCAGACTCCCACGGATACCGTTAAATTCGATTTTTTGTAAAAGCATAGTGTGGTCCACCTTGTCAAAAGCCTTACAGAAGTCAGTGTAAATTGTGTCAACCTGCACTTGATTGTCCATATTTTCGAATAAAAAATTTGAGTATAAGACTAGGTTGCTTACAGTGGAGCGACCATGAACAAAGCCATGCTGTTCTGGGATAATAATATTATGTATTTAGCAAAAATAAGAAATACAATTAATACTAGGACAATCCTGTGTTATAGGGGCCATCCATTCGTCCGTTAAGATTGTTTTACAAAATTCTTAAATATAACTTTTTTCCTCTCTGATATTTACTAAGTTATTCTTCGCAAAATTATTCTACTGACCTAAATTACTTTGAACGACAAAACGTATTGGTATCGGTAACATGGAAAAGTGTCAGTTATATGCTTAGCATACCTATGTAGATAAGGTTTACAATGATGTACAGTTGCACGAAATAGCAAACGAACTTCACCTCGTGATAAGATGTGTCTACTTTTTAGGTCATGATATAGTTACCTACAATGTTTCAAATTAATAGTGGTTGATGGTAATTAATTGTCTCGAGGTTAGGCCTACACATATTCATCCAAGGTGACAGACTCTTATTCAAATTAGGAGATAGATTGTTTAAATGTTCTATGCTGAAACTGGAAAATGGAAAGTTTAGGTATTATCCTAAGAGTCGATCTATGGACGCAGGTTGTGCGGGAGGAGCTGATCTGGATCAAAAAGTATCTAAGTACAGTACGAAGTAAGGCACTACTAATTAGTAATTTTGTTGTTACTTTGCTAAGTAAGCATAGCATAATCATCATATAATATTCCCAATGCTGGGGAACAGGCGTCCATGTGAGATAGGGAGTGGGACGAAATTTACCACGCGGACCCAGTTTGGGTCGGTGGATGATAGTTCTTGACCCGAAACAGCTGAGTAGGTACCTAATTCATAATATAATATAAGTTGGCAGGTATTTATTGTATCTCCGAACCATTATTACACGTACAATGATCACTATAGCAGCACTCAGCAGCATAATTATGTATACTGCAGAATTAGAATAACTGCACCGCGTAAAACAATAAAGACTTAACCGTACACATATGTGTATATATATATTATTATTGAAATAACGGCGAGTACTCGCGGCATTGTTTATGTTACGTTTGCGATCACAATGAGTGATGCCGGTTCATTGTTTCGGCCATTCCTACCGGTGCCGAAAATGAGATCCACGGTCACTGTTACATCACGGTGGAGTTTTTATTACTTTTTATATTTTTTATTACTAATTTTAGTAAATTATTAGCTGTGCCCGCGACTTCTTTACTCTTTTTTTCTTCTTAACTCTTAGACTTTTTTAATAAAAGTTAAGCCTACCTAAGTTAAACATTAGATAGCCAGTGAACCAGAACTAAGTTACTGGGTGATACGATACCCCTGTATCGTATCACCCAGTAACTAGGTTGTGGAGGTCAGATAGGCAGTCGCTCCATGTAAAATACTGGAAGTCCGCTCCATGTAAAATAGTGGCAGATGATGGTTATATCCAGAGACTGTGAATCAGACCCTTCGATACAATCAATGCTTTGTTGAACCTTAATTTAGTTGTGGCCGAATCCTTGTCTTTGATGCTAACCTGGCATTGAAAATTGGACACTTAATGGATAATATAGTTAGTAAATCGCCGATTAACGTGTTAACTTTAGCATGAACATCCAAATCTTTATGTTATTGCGCAGGATTAATTTATTTGTAATGATGATTAATATTTATTAGCGTTAAATTGGTATGATACTAATCTTTACATGCTATGCGGTTTCATGAAATAGAATTGATGGTCACGCGATCTCTCGCGGTTTTAACCTTTTAATCATTCTTCATCTTCATCATCTGCCAAGCCTTTTCCCATCTATATTGGGGTCAACTTTCAGTCTAAATGGATGCAGCTGAATACAGCCAAATAACCTTTTAATCATTGTCTTTCTTAATATTGTTATAAATATTGTCTTTCTTATATTTATTTATATTTACCTACATAAGACAGAGCCTGTAATAAAACTACATGTATATCTACAAAAGGTAATCTAAGATTGAACTGTGTTACTAATTATGCTGTTTCGGGTGTCTTGGGGGTTAGTACAATAACGGTGGCTGTTTAGCGTTTCTCCTCCTAATTCACCGAATTTTCTGGGGGAATCCCCAGAAAATTTGGGATATGATACTGCAAATGATTTAAATATTGCCTTTTTATTTTTTACAGGTCAAGGACATCGATGCGGAAAGCCACAATTCCGGGAAGGTGACGGCGAGCTCCATAGAAGAAAAATTGTAAGTCCTCGTTTGATTACAAACATATTATTAGTTCCTAATTTACATTCTCTTATACATATCTTTACATTCAGCAATCGTTTTAAGGTGATATAATATTACGTATTTCATTTGACCCACTCAAAAAATTCCTAACACACAGGCTGGATAGTAGGTCAACTATAACTTGCTAATCACAAACAGTTTGCTAATCACAAATAGTTTAGTCAGTAAATATCTGCTTACATTAAGCCGTTGGTCCTCCGCCTGATATCTATCCGATCGTGTCGAATTGAGTGCCATCCCATCGGAATATGAGAGTGAGGGAAGAGAGAGTGCCCCTGTGTTTGCACACACACGCCTGCACTATAATATCTCCCGCGAAGGCTAGTCTCCGTTGAGATTGGCCGCCATGCCCGAAATACGGTCTGGGGCACTCTGGAGGACTATTATTGTTATCTGCTTACTTCTAAATGCAGCCCATCAATGCACGGGCCACTGTGTACAAGACCTTTCACATTTATCATTCATTCACATCATCAAAACATGTTTACATAACACCAAAGTAGTGCATTTTTCTTACACTGTTAAACTGTCATTAGCTATCTAATAAAGGTTACAAAACTGAGTCAACTGAGCGCAGAGTCTTGCAATATCTGACTAAACCTGCAACACAGTGACTGTTACGTAACCTCAATAGTTATGTTAACATATATTATACAAGAGTTGCCTAAATAAATGATATAAAAAATAAAAAAGTCCGGAGAGGGTATTTAAGTAAAGCTCCTTTCAAAAGTGCGTGAGGTTCCGTATCTATTATTATTTTTCACGAATTTTTAAGGCCTTCTTTGATTAATACTACATCAACGCTAAGGGAAATATTTAACTGATCCTTTTAAAACTTATTGATCTTTTAATGATGGACAATTTTTTAAATGAATGAGACTCTTTTTAACTTTTCGGCCTTTTCTCCCAGTTGATTGCAGTAAATAAGTTATCTCGGAGATTTGATTGCAGTAACTAAGTTACTACGGGCTAGTTAGTTACGGGCTATAGGTTAGGTTGGAATTACGACCAACCACGCGCAAGCTGAATTGGTCGCAGTAACTAAGCTAGGACACCCCAATCAAATGAGTTAGGATAGAACTATGTTACCCAACGCGTGCAGGCCGAGCAAACGAAGCGAGACGTGCCGTGGCAGCAACCGGCGAGCGCTTCATCCAATTTGGTCGCAGTCACTTGGCTATTTAGTATTTTTAGGATCTCAAGAAAGGAATTATTTGAAGTTTGAAGAAATACATGTCTAACGATTTTATGGTGAAAGTACTTTTTCAGCAGTGAACAATATCCCAGCTCTATACAGTATCTAAATATAAAATAACTTCTCTATATCAAAGTTAAAACTTTTCTTTGACAATGCCTAAAATCTCGATAAATTTAATGCAACAAACAATATACCTAGAACCCTCTGTCACCGAAGGTTTAGTATTGTCTACGAAACTATAGGTGACATCACAAGGTAATAATTTTGAAGCTATCTTGATAAAGCAGCTACCGTATGTCCGGTTTTTATATTAAGGGGTACGGAACCCTGAAAACGATGTGTTTACGAAATGACCTTCGTTATCGCGATTAAGATAGAGTTCGGCTTTCTTATTACAAAATTAAATCTTGTGAACAGTATTAATTTGTGAAATGGGAATTACAGTATTGTTACAAATTGTTCTGCTGACACTTGTAATTATAATTTTTCTTATATTAGTTAAAGTAGGTACCTATTATCTCAGAAAGAAAAAGTATAATTCATTATAATTTTTATTATACTCATAAATTCTATCTATCGATCTACTTAGATCGCAGACATTTATGAGTTGATATTATTATGTTATGTTGTTGTGGTTGCTGTATATTGTTATGGCGGACCGATGACCTTGTGAAGGCTACAGGAATCCGCTGGATGCGGGAAGAAGTGGCAGTGCTGAGGTGCTGAGTCTCCCAAGCACCGCCACTGTGCCCAGCAATGGACGGCCTATGTCCAGCGGTGGACGTCTATAAGCTGAAATGATAATGATTAAGTATTATTTTATGTAAGCTATCTTTACAAGTACAAGCTATGAAGCTATGTCTCCACTACCATAAGGACCTCCTATTAACCAGCAAAAAAGGACATATACATCAGTATTGGTCGTCATAAATTATATTTATTGGTTATCGTATTTCTTTTTAACCGCGCAGAAAGCGATAAGGCCGCCCATTGTATGTTTTGTATTCATAATCGTATTTTTTTGTTATGTATTTTCTGGTGTACAATAAAGTATATATAAATAAATAAATATGTATAATGCTGTTTCACATAATCAGGAAGGAACAAGTTACGCATTCTTTATACAGCTGTGTTCCTGTATTGTGAAGTTAATGTTCACAAGTTTATGACAAATTAAATCTCAGTTAATAGTTAATCTGTTACCTAAGCACTAAAGATAGTAAACAAAGGAAATTCATCGCAGCTCTATCTTTTGTAAGCAAAACGACTCTGATGACTCGGTGTTTGTCAGATTGAGACTAAAGTGTTATTTGACGCAAATATCTATTGTTTCAAGACTCAAATTATCTAATAAACGAATAATTCATCGTATCTTCATGTTCTCTCAGAACAAACTGAAATCTTAGTAAGTACAGTAGGTACTTATGTGTGGTCGGTGTGGGTGAATAAACCCTTTACCTATATTTTGTCTTTGTTGTGAACCGTCACTATCCAGTGACTGTTTAGATTTCTGATAATTCTACCGACTGAATGACCACAATGATGACAAATTAATGTATGTAGTTTTACACCTTGATAAAGATGAATAACTGGTGAATGATGATGACGATGTCTCTTGTCCAAGAACAACAATCTTTATCTTTTAGTAGGAACCTACCTGAACAGCCGAACCGTATATATTTTTTTACACCAAGTTCTTCACCACGTTCAATTAATTAAAATCCGCACTTTAAATTTAAATAAATCCCTTTTCATAATCAGCCCATAATATTCCCACTGCTGGGACACAGTCCTCCTCTCTTCGAGAGGGAGTGGGCTATAATAATCTACCACGCAGGCCCAGTGCGGGTTGGAAACCACTAATCATAAATCACTTTAGCAATCAACAAACTCATCAAAAAAAAAACAGCGTCTCACTCAAATAAAACAAAAGTAATAAATAATAATTACACACAAATCTTCCATAGCTTCGCAAGTTCATGTAAATCTTCACATTTAGCTTTATTAAGCGTCGTCTGAAACAGCCTACGATGCTGAAATGTAGGAAGCTAGTGGGGTCGCGACCACAGACATAACGCACAGTCTCGTCTTATACAACTAATATAATAAATAATATTATACTTATACCCGCGGAATGTTTATTGCAGACTGCAGTTTACACAAATTGAGAAATGGTAAAGTAATTCTATGTTAGACGATTGATAGTCTGTTAACTACATAGATATCCGAGTTAACGTTAAAAGTACCTACATAACACTGTCGTGGGTTACGGGTTTTGCTTTAGACGTATCTTTCAATTTGTTGAATAATACCGAGACACGTCGACGTTTTCTACGCATCGTAAGGGCTCGGTTATTATTTGAGATGAATAACAATAATATCCGCTTTTTGAGGTACATTAACAACAAAAAATAAAGGAATTAAGCAACCTTGCTCTGCTTTGTTAGCAGTGGTGGCCCAGAGGTAACATCCGCGACTTACGAGTGGTCTTAATACGGTGAAAGAAACCCGCATGTCCTAAAACCAAAAATTCGAACACATGTGACATCTACCAACCCGCACTGAGCCCCCGTGATGGATTACGGCCCATTTCGTCTCACCGAAAGAAGGCCCGTGTCCCAAGTCCCAACAGAGATATTTTAGGCTGATTGTGATTATGAAGCAATTTTTACTACGGAACCGACTGAAATATGAAAAAAAAAACAACTGTGCCTGTTCTGACCGTGACGGTATTTTACTTTTATATGGTACAGGAATTCTTATTTAAGGGGACTACATGACCTAAAGCGCGGTCACTGTCGGACTGGATAGAAAAGAAAGAGAAGCGCGATGACACAACGCATTGCAAAATATGAAGCAATTATCTATTTACAAAACATCTATTGTTTGGACTAAAAATATTAAAACACTAGTGCTTTAGTATGTTGCTTGTAGAATAATCTGACAAAAAATCAGTATGTATATTAGTATGCTTTTTATTGTGAAAATAAGTTTTTAGAGGTATCTTCATGATTTTTTTCTATCGGATTAAATTAGTTGTATTATGTTTTCAACACACTATCTATCTTATATCCTGAAGAATATCATATATTTTTATGAATTGGTTTACGGTAGTTGATCATATACTTTTGGGCATTATAAAAATTGCGGTTTTTGCGTTTAGGTCAGGACCTAAACAAAATAACTGAATAAACTAAGGCGACTACAGGTAGTCGCCTTAGTTTATTCAGTTATTTTGTTTGGACCACAAATCCGTTTAAATTGAAATCATAAACTTCCTTGTCTTAAAGCCACGTACCATTATTTTTATAATACATATGACGTAGGATTCTCGACAAAACAGAAATAATCTTTCAATTCAATGGCACCAGAGGTGCATGAGAGAAATAAGCTATTATTCTTTCAAGCGTGGTCGGCTGGAGACAATGGTAGATTCAAACCTTTGTTTTGGAGTAGGTATGGTTCAGTTCAGTTTTCGATGGGTATCCGACATTTATCCGATGGTGTGTCATGGAGTACCTTCGTTTTTACTCGACTGCGTCAGAAGAAAGGATACTAATAGTAGAACTTCGAGCAAGGATCACTTTATAGCAGCCTTTTAGGAGGTAAAAGATACAAACGCTTTTATGTACAGTGGCCCCCAAAAGTTAGTTGTCGTTTTTCCACTTCAGCTGTGACAAACCACAGTACGATTTAAAATTCAAGTTCAAATGTTTAACTGTACACTATAAAATTAATAATTGTAATATTGTATTTGTTGTATTGTTGTGTGTTTTGTTGTTTGTGCTGTTGTTTGTTGTTGTTGTATTGTTGTTGTTGTGTGTTGAAGTTGTGTATTTTTTAAGTATACTTACTAACATATGGATCACTGTGTCGACTTAAATAAATTATCATTATTTTTATAACGTTTGTAATGAATAACTCAACTATACCTATGACTTATCATAAACAATAATCAAGTAATCACTTAGGAGTACGTGATTATTTTTTATTATAAATCACAACTGAAGAGGAAAAATATCAACTAACTTTTGGAGGGCACTGTAGGTACTTATTCCTCAATCTTTTTAAAATGCTGTTACCATGTCGTCATTATTGATGACTTTAACGAAGTAGTCAGTCATAATTATTCTTTCAGTATTGTTGCATTTTAACCGATGAAAAAAAGAAGGAGGTTCTCAAACCGACTTTCAAGAAATGGCATTGTAGTCTTGACTTCAATGCAATTTATTCATACAACATGTTTGTGTTTGCTATTGTTTCATTATATAAAAATGCATTATTAATTACGATAAACATTTAATCATATCCTAATTAGCTGTCCAATACAGAAGTATTAAAATAAAAATAAACTAGGAAACCAGTTAAAATAATAGTTATTAAAAATAACGCAACGATTGTATAACAAACAATTAAATGTACAGTTATATTTATTATGTCATGTGTATTACGTGTATTGGTTGCTGCATCCGGTTAGACTGGAAGCCGACCCCAACATAGTTGGGAAAAGGCTAGGCAGATGATGATGATGTGTATTACGTGTTATTTATAAGATTGTAGAATAACGCGAATTGTATTTGTATCGTAGACTTTAGAACAAGAACTAATTTCAGAACTTCCGCGTGATATATCAATTTTCTTACATTTCAATTCTTATACAGGTCAAACATCTCTAAAATCTTACTTTGTTATTGTTAGGTGTTACAGGTCTACTTTGTTATTGGTAGTGTATACAGTGCGACTTGTAATTTGACGTATTCCTTTCAAGGTGTGAAAGTGTGATCCATTTGTAACAATTAAGAATCCCATAAAGCCTAGGCGAAAATTCCAATTTCAATGATTTTTTTTTTGCATTCATCTCTAAATAAAACCTTTCTCTAAGCTCTCAAATTGCATGGCGATCATTGCTATTCCATTGAGTACCTAATACAAACCTTTCGATGTAACAAAATTTTCTAAAACATCAAACAATTAAAAGTTAAAGAATGCAGTTTATGAGCTATTTTCAAAATTTATCTACGGACATGAACTTTGACACCAGTTATCTCAAAATGTTAATGTTCTGTATAAATACAGTTACATTTGAATAGTGTAATAATTAATTATTGTTCTAAGGCATTGTAAAAGTTTATTGTGAGGTGAATTTTCTGTAGAGACTGTTACAAGGTATGAAAACGATCAGAGGGGCAATTCCGATATTTTTAAGAACGTTCGTTTTCTACTCTCAGTGTCAATCTGTCAAAATGGCTCTGATTTTCGTAAATTTTTTACCAGTTTTTGACATGGGTGATGAGATGAGATGCTGAGATGAGATTGTGACTAGACTTTAAAATTGTAATTACTGGAATTGGCCTTCTTGGGTCAGAAGTAAACTGTCAGAAGTAACTTAAAGTTACTCAAAGTCTAAAGGAATAAAGGCGATTCACGATGTAAATTAACTTTGACAATTGTCTAATGTCCTTGCATGCAGCAGCACCATAATTCGATATAATTGTCACGCAGTTGCATTAAGTATGACACTTCAGAATTAATTAAATGTTAATGCTTTTGTATTAACATTTTGCAATCTCCTCTGCATTTCTGAAGAGTGCCACCCTTGAAGCAAAACAAATAATTTCGACACGCAACGAAAGACAAAAGAAAGAGCTGAAGTTCGTGCAATAATAAGCGTGTTTGTATAATAATACGTGCGGATCTTAATGTTCCATATTGTGTACAATTACGTGAAACTTTAAGCGCACTTTGAATGCTCAGCGTCGGTTGCGATTTCGCTTACACACAATAATTACTTGAAATCGTATTGAATTGGAGAAAAAGTTTTGAAATTTTAATAATTATTTTGTATACAATTGTAATTCTCAAGGTGGAACTGGTCGCGAGCTTAAACTCATTGGTATGGACAAAATGCACGCTGTCTCATCTGACATCATGTCCGACAGAGATAGTATCAGTGATGAGCTGTTAAATGCTAGTCTACATGCACAACGACTAGTTCACACGCACACAAAACCGTTCCAAACTAAGACGCGCGTAAAAAAATACGAAAAGCCCTTTAGAAAATCGATTTTTATGAAAAATCTACTGCATAAATCAGTTACAAATAAAGTTTATTGAACATCTCGATAATTGAGCTTTGTCGGTACCGACTTTGTTTTGAAGATTTTACAATTCTTTTATTACTTATTTACCTACACTCAAATTAGCAAGAAAAAATAATCTTTGTTGGTTCTTTATTTGGTTTTTTATTTCACTATTCTGTTTCCGCACAGACAAAATTAATAGTAAGAGAAAACGATATCATGTGTAACTTTGGATGTACAATGACGAACAGTGGAGTAATACCATCTCGAAATTTGTATGGAAAAAATATCGACTAGTCCCACCTTAATAGCGTGCCTATAGAGTATAGGGTTTAATTGGACTTTTAAGATTATTTAAGTTTATGTTTATAACTACCGAGTCTAATTAATTTATACTCCTTACCAATTTAAGTTTCAAAGCTACCTTTAGACAGCTTAGGTACTTACAATGGTTATCCATTGTAAGTACCTAAGGTAGCTCTTATCACAAAAACTTGTGTATCGACATGTTTCAAACAAGATGATACGCTACATAGTAATGTACATTCCTTAAATCAAACTATAAAGTCCCCTAACGTGTTAGTCCGTATTACAAAAGGTTCATGAGGCTTTTTGAACCATTGATGTGCTTAAATAAAATAAAACAAAGCAGTCGTTTTCGCTTGATTCTGTATAATGGACAGAGAGGTCACAATATCAAATTTTAATGTATTTGAGATTTATTTAAAAAATCATATAAAAACATTGTATTACCAAAATGTCTCGGTTACAATTTACAAGCTAATACTAAAATATATATTTATACATATATTATTATAGGCAAGCATATACGAGTAATAAAAAATTAAAGAAAAAGGGAGGAGCTTATTGGGCATCAAAAATTTCTTCCGCATCGCTGTCAATGGGATAAGTGCCCAATAGGCTGGCAGCATTACCACGTTGGATGGCAATGCTGATTCTTTGGGTTAAAAATTGTAAGCAGAGAGGTTGATTGAGCTCATTCGGAGCTTTACCAGTTAAGCCACTGCTGATACTCTCAACTGTGGGAAAATCAAAATGTGATTTATAACAATAGAAACAGTAATTGTGTCTCATTAGCAGTGGTCGGAATAGGCTGACTATATTTATCTAAACTTCGGAGAACAGAGACAGAAATTGGAGACTTCCTAAGATTTGTTAATTGCAAGTTTAATTAAAAATAGCCTTTACACATCTTAATTAAATCTTATTTTCAACTGATTTAAGATTTTTTCCGAATTCCGGGAAAAAAATGTCGTCGTAAGGAAGTCTCCACTTTCTGTCTCTGTTCTCCAAAGTTTAGGTAAATATAGATAACCTACCACTGCTTGAGTCACAGTCGAGCTCATATACAGTACAATGACACCACCAAAAAAGTTCGGATCATCAGATAAAAAGACAACAAAAAATCTGTCATCCATCTTGCGACCCACCCCCACATGACACAGCGTTATTTTAATACACGATTGCATACAATTGCACCGAACACCTCGCTTTTATGCGCCTGTATGATTGATGTGTATGACTTGTATGAGCGATGTTGTTGTTATGTAAGGTAACACAATGGTGTTCACTGATTTCCTATGTTATTTTGTTGGTATGTCGGATTATGGTGATTTGAGGTCTGTATGAGTATGTGTGGATTGATGTGATGCAATAGTGGAGCAATTTCTAAAACAAATTGTAACTGATGAAGTATTAACAAAATATTATGATAATAACAATAATTATGTTACAGCAGTTGCATTTTAAAGCAAAGGTATTTTTTAAATTTATTTTAAGACTTCTAATAAGGTAATTGACCTTAAGAGAATATAAAAAAAAACACTTTTATGCAATGTATTAAAAATAGTAGGTCGTAAAGCAGTCTTTTATAAGATTCCAAAGAAAAGTCATACGCGGAGCACGTAATAATCGTGTAATAGTTTAGTTCTGCGCGTTGATGTCTTTTCCACCGCGAGTTTTTGCAGTTAGTCACGTGACTCAAAAATGTTATTTCATAGGCTTTCATATCACGTTTTATGGGCAGTAACTTAATAACGTGCTTTAATTTAATGTTATTGTTGTTATGTAAGAAGTTTAAATGTTCAGGGTTCATAAAGTTGGGGTCAATGACACTCGTTTTAACGAGATGTGATTGTGACCCCATTATATACGAGTATATCATCTAAAAATATAGAACATAGAATATAAAAGCCTATTCGAATCATTTATATCAACAATTAAACCATTAAATGGCAGGTTTGAAAGACAAACACAGTGTTAATCACCAAAAAGTGAATCACCACATAACTCAATTGTAGTGTTATTTTTAATTATATTAAAAAATAACATAATGTAACGTAATATCTATACATAGAACGTACAGACGCCAGCACATCAAGTAACGACAATCTGTCGAATTTCTTTAACAGATTTTCAACTGTATCACTAGAGCATTAAGTTTCAAAGTTGATTGGGAAAATTTGACAGTTTCGGGTAGCTTGATGTTCTGGCATCAGTACAACGGTGCAGTGGTTTTACAAATG
This sequence comes from Luperina testacea, assembly GCA_927399505.1. NCBI lineage: Eukaryota > Metazoa > Arthropoda > Insecta > Lepidoptera > Noctuidae > Luperina > Luperina testacea. Next base: position 1,608,486 of record OV656762.1, on the reverse strand, counting down.
AATTATTTGCCTCTTCGATTTCGTATCAGAAGACCACACTACTCTCCTAACGGCGGCAAGCACTATATTTATTTTAGTTTATCTATATCTGATATAAATTAATAAAATTTAAGTGTCTGTTTAGTGATGAAATGATTTTTTTTTTACTAAATGCATATTCATACTTTCATATGCATTTAGTAAAAAAATGTTAATTGTTAATACGGAAGTACCGTATTAACAATTAACATGTTTTTACAACAAAAAACTATTTTTGAAATTTTTGCCTGTCTATGTCTGTATGTTTGTTCTAGCTAATCTCCGAAACGGCTGGATCGTTTTTGCCGGGACGTTTACTGGCGTTTTCTTTTAGAAAAAGGAATTAGTGTTCCGTGGAAAAACATAAAACTTTATACATTTTCTTATCTACATACATATACATATATCTTTTCAAGCCTAAACCACTGAACGAATATCGATAAAATTTGGCAAAGAGATAGATGGCATCCTGAGAAAGGACGTATAGGCTTATTTTTGTCCCGGTAGCATGTTCCCGTGGGGTCATTTCCAACATCCGTGGGTAAAGTCGCCGGCAAAAGCCAATACTAAAATAAGCCTCCCTGCCACCATACCGTTGTAAAAATGTCACTCACTTAGCATGACAATAGCAGATCTAACTACTCAGGGAGCACTGGAAGTACGTTTCGGTTATGTACATCACTCATAGAGGATTTTAATGTACCTGAAGATCACACTAAGGTATCCCAAACACTCTGAACCTTGCTAATCGCCAATTAGCCATGCGTTTACAAGAAGTATTTCGTTTCTTGTGTTTCGTTCATCTCGCCGCACTCGAGAGGCGGCCTCTGAACTCTTCCGTAGTTGAAAGAAGGCCGTCATTATTCAGATAGCAATAGTTTTTTTATTCAAATCTCATCGAATTGTTTATTTTTTTGTTTTGTGTTGGTATGGCCATGGGTATTTCATGGGTTTTATAACAGTATCAATCAGATCAGAAGGTTAATTCCCGTAATTAAAAACCTTCCAAATCTAGTAGCAATCTCATCTCAGCGACAATCAATGTCAAAAACTTGTCAAAAATGTATGGAAATTAGAGGTATTTTTGACAGATTGAGACCGAGATCAGACTGAATGACTGAACGTTCTTAAAAATACTAGAATTGCCCCTCTAATTACGCCCAACGCCCACTGCGTTGGATATTGATCCTTTAAAAGTCTTGATACCCTCAATTACTACTTTTTCTTATTTTCTTTTGTCGAACCTTCCAATAATCTGTTGTTGTTTTACATACTAGCCGACCCTGCCTCGCAGGTTTTTCAACTTGATAAACCATGAAGATTTCTTTGTTGTATCAAGTCCAATATTAATATTTACGCATACAATATACATCTTCCGGAATAAATTCTCTAAATGATGTTCAAAATTCGTTACTTCGACAGACGCAAAAATTGACTTCAATTTATAAGACGAAACAAAACTATATCCATACCACACCACTCTCGCGGCTTACTTGTTGTTTCTGATTTTTTATCGATAAATTTTGAAACATTAACATGGCACAAAACATGGGATTTTCCATGTTTTGTGCCAAAAACGTGAAAAAACAAACGTGCGGTGTACCTTGAAATCAATTAACTTTTTGCTAACTATTTAGGCCTTATTTATCTTATTGGATGATACTTTCATAAATAAAACAAGGCTAATAATTTACTTTGATGTTTATCGATATCGAAGTATCCATCTTTCCAATATCACCAAAACTTTTCCAAATACCTAATACTGTCATCAGTTGGGGTTACAAATGATGTCGTTTTGGGAAACTCTCATTAATTTAAACTCAACAACCGAACATGCCTTATCATGAAGATTCCACTTTTTTAATACCCTCATTCAAGTCAGCTTATCTGCTGCTAGACATATATAGGCCTCTCCCAGGCTGCGCCACAACACCCTGGCCTCCGCTTTCCGCATCCAGTCCATCCCAGCCACCTTTTTAAGTCATCGGTCCATCTATCTCGTCAAATCAACACACTGCGGTGTCAAAAATCCTGCATTAAAGAAATACTTATTCATGAAATTCTCGAGTTGTGATGTTTCGTCATCAGTTATTATTGATATTTTATCAATTTCTATTCAATAGAGTATCTATCACCACGGCAGAGCAGAAACAAAAGAAAAGGGCCAATGTTTTGCTTTTATTGTTCTATAACAAGTCAAGTCGGGAGTTCGATGAAGACAGTCACTTACATTCATTACTCCGAGGTAAACCTACTCTAATTTAAACTGAAGTGAAAAAAAACCTTACTCGAGTTTAGGTGTTATTAAAAGTGACAGTATGTTCGGCAGACTATCTCGATTCATACTCTTTGGAAACGAGGGAGGCACTTTGAGAAATCGCCCGATAATCCACATTCCGAATTTAATCTGCCCTAATTGTACTCTTCAGATTCTGAACTGTCGTGTCACGTAAGTACCTACTGTTATACTACTAATAATTGTAAAGCTGTTCTACAGCCAGTGTTCTTCAGATATTATTACAGCCCGTTTTGAGTTCCTAAATCGATAACACCTATCAGGATATAATAATTTTACGGCTACAGACGGTCATTTACCAGCAGGAAGTGTGAATAAACTATTGGTTTTCTTGCCTGTTGCCACCCCTTATAACATTGACGCCAGTCTTCTGCAATAAACTATCCTATTTTATTGTCTTTAAACAATGTCAATACAACATATTTCCTTCTATGATTGACTAAGATATTCACCACGTCTTCGCACATTGATAGAAAATCCCTTTTCATTGCAAACAAATCGCGTAATTAACATTCAATTACTAGTAGGTAATAATGACAAAGCGTTTAAGTATGCGTACGACGGAACGACGCATTGTTTCTGCCCTTCCTTCTTGTAACAGCCTATAAGTCACTTAACAAAGAAAGCTTCGCATCGGTAATTATGTTTATTGTAATATTCAGTTTTTCCCTTTGTTGTGAGGTGAGATGGCTCAAGTCTGAACACTTCCGTATTCGGTAGATAATACTAACTGCATATTGTTTTGATGGAAATTATGCGGGTTTGAGGATGATTAATTTGTGTGCGTGATGTGTTAATAAATAGTTGGTTAATATGGTCGGTTATTAACGGTGCTTAAGGCAGTAATTTGGTACTTACTTACTCAAATACTTAGGTGTGAACCACCTAAGTATTAATTTTGAGTAAGTGGTTAGTCCATCAGAAAAACAAAACCATTTGCGTGAAAAGCAAGATTTTCCTTCGACATTTGCAATATTTTTCGAAATTCAGTTCAAGGCAGACCTTTTGTAAATTGCATAATATATAATAAAACGTTAGGCACTTAGATTATATATTTACATAATAGACGGGCTGTTAGTATATTTTGAAAAAGTGAGATGTCGTTCCACCTGGATCAAGGGATTAACACTATTGACAGCTCACTTTAAGCTCACTTCACCTAAGTTCATAAAAGTCTCATCGTGAATGACGGTGAGACTTTTACTGAATAGATCGGCTGATTACAAATATGTTGTGCTTCATTTTCAGGACCAATCCCAATTCAACTCAGGTATTAGTGCTCGGTAATTCTGGTTCCGTGTCAAACTCGAACTTTTATTTCTCGAAAATCACCGTAATCCTCGCTTTTGTGTGGATGGAGTTTCAGTTTTCCCGCACAATATTTTCCGAAAAAGAGAATTACTACATCCGTTGTAGTTCAAAGTCACGTCCAAACGTAATTTGTAGCTGCAGTAGATCACTCACGCGCAGGATATCACAGCGTTTGCCTCAATTGAACCTACTAGCTCAGAATAATGAATAGTGACATGACACGCAAAGATTACTCGTACATAAACGGTATTGTTTCATTCATAAAAGTATGTCTATTGTTTGTAACTGATTGAGCAAAATTACAATAATTTTTAAGGAGGTTCTGTATGCAACCCGTAAGTATGTATGTACAGGCTTAACAGGCTAGCAAATGTATACTTAAAACAACATACCTACTGTGTAACATTTTCTTTAACATGACCTATGTTCTCCCAAGAAATGTTGTCATTTCCTATCCAATTTCAATATATTATTATACACAAACATCTAAACTCGTACACATACACACTTAAAAACATAAACTAGTCATTTAATAACATATTATTACCTACACTATGATAATCAAGTAATCCAGTACCTAAATACTTCACAAATATTTATTAAGTTTAAAATTTAGAAAGAAATAAAGAAAGAAAAGAAAACTTTCTTTCTGTCAGTTTTTAAAAGTAAATCAACTGTGGGTACTTACTACCTTTATAATATACGCGCCGCATTATGTAGGTACCATTTTGTTGAAACTCAGATGTGTCTTCTCGACATCCGTGTGTCACTAACGGGATGCAGCAGAATACTAGCGTGAGGTATTGAACCTGGCATATGCTGAGCTGGACTCCCATTTGGTGCAACCATGAGACACACACCGCCCAGTAGTGATCGACCGTTATAGATGTTTATGAACTAGGTGTCTATGGGTCAATTTATCGTTTTAATCTTTGTTTTTTTATTCACCTCTTTTGATGTTTTTAATACCTGTATTGTGTCTTTTGTTGCACTGAATAAACGTTTTATCTATCTATCCCAATGCAATAGACACGGACATTAAAATTAAAACGAAGACATTATCTATCTGAACTGAACCTAGTCAGTATTTTGCCACCAATTATAATTGCTAGATTTCGTTCAAGTAATTGCACAATTTATTTAGCAATCGACCGACACATACCCATCTATTGTATTATTCTTAACCTGATTATGTAATAGGTAATAAATCACGAATAGTTACTAGTATTATAATTAGGAAAATTAATTATATTTCGTAATGCGTCAGGTGATGCATCTTTGTTTTAGAACAAACGATTTAATACGCAAGTTCTAGGTTAAAAGCATTGAGTAATTAATCAATGTATGAAACTAATTGCAAGTCTAATTGATTGATTGATTTGATCATGAAATGATCTTGTTTTCGTGCAAGAGTTTAATAGGTCAATGTGTTAAAACTAAATCGGCAAACCGAAGTGATGTCTGTCTTCTTTATATCAATGAAGATGAGCAGATTTTGTATTTAATTAACCAAAAATATACAAAACTTGTCTTATGCAATGTACTACTGTTTGCTGAGATTTCTTGCGGAAACTAGAATTATTATTGGCTTGGCTACAAAATATTTTTGGTTAATTTGAATCAAATTAAAACCGTACATATCAAACATGGGCCCGCATGGTAGATTACGACTCACTCCCTCTCATCGAGAGGAGGCCTTTGTCACAGCAGTCGGAATATTATAGGCTAATTATAATATGCTATATCAAACATCGGCTAAACATTTTGTTTTTGTCAAATTAAGAAATGTAGGTAAATAGTAAATATATTCAGTTACGACCATTAATTAGGAGACCGTGACTATACTCGTACTACAGAATTTGTACAAATAAATAATTTGGTACCCAAAACATGATGTTGTACACACAAAGCGATGATTCACTTTGATGCAATGCACATCCACAAAAATGTCCCAATCTCTCATCTCTCCACGTCCACTGGCCGACAGTTCTGGCAGTGGCTGGTAGATAATGCATTAGATAGAGCCTCATTTATTTGCCTTGAGCCTTGACAACCATGCGCCGTCGACGATATCTCTGAGCATTTTTTGCTGTGGTTTGAGGCTTACCGGGTAAATGGTCGGCTACGTGCTTTTATTTCATCTCGTTTTCACCTTTATCATTTGTGACTGATATTTGGATTACTATGAATTTACATATATATTGATAAATATTTTTGACTTTCATAAGCCCATAATTTGGGTTATTGTACATTCGTCACAAAGTAAATTCGCCACGAAAAAAAGTATGTGTAAACTCGTCACAACTCTATGTTTATGAAAGAAAATCCGCCATATTGTTTATTTCCGTACAGACAGCAGAAAAATCAAACAATAAAGAATAAAACGTTATTTCTTTATTTTTCATAATCATAGAAATTCACATAAAAATCACAGTTCTACTTACAGCTAAAATATACGGTAATATTGTCTGGTTTTGTGCGTTTTTAAGCCCGCGTTGTCAAGGACAGCGTGACATCATCATGATCATCTTTTTTTTGGTAATTTGCATCTAAATAAAAAGGCGCACTTTTACTTACAATATATTTATTGCAATAGGCTGATTTTCCTGATATTTTTGTGGAATAATAACATCTTCCGGTATAACATGACCGGTACGGCTAGAAAGAGATAGATACAGCGAGCGAGCGAGTGCGTGATAGCATGTGCAGGAGCGCAGGAGAAAACAAAAATTTGGAAATCATTTTCATTTTGAGCACTAAAAATCAATAACTTTGTTTTCTACCAGTACTTTATGCAAAAAATATGTACCTATACAGACTTGTGACGAGTTTACACATATTTTTTATGCATGTGACGAATACACTTTCAATGTATGGAGTTTTAAAAATGTGACGAATTTACTTTGTGACGAATGTACAATAACCCCATAATTTGAGTCTCCTCTTATTTAGTGTGCCGATTACATTTGGCATTTTGTGGTTTTTCATTCAAAAGTGAACGATATTCATAATTATAGCCATGGTTACTAAATTATATTCTCTTTAATTAAAATACATTAATTCTACAGGTCGTCCAATAATAAGTAATTTAATTAATTCATACTTATACTTACCTAATATCAAAGGTATTACGAAATAACCTACTCGATAACACCAGTCGAAAGTTCATCGCTTGTCACACACAACAATTAAAAGCGAAAGTGACATCCTTATTAGGAGCTATTATAGTCGTAGTCACCATGATACGTTTCATTAGGATAGAGCGCAATCGTTAAACCCACGTGGAAGACGCAAGTTAAAAGCAAAAGCGGACAGCACAAAACTTTTCTAAACTGCATCTGGATGCATTGCCTCTTCTTTTAAAATTGATTGCTTAGACGAAAGTTCAATATGAAACTGAAGAATGCTAAATCGATGTCATATTTTCCACCCGGTTTAGTTTATCTACATAAAAAATATAACTATTGGTTCAAAACTAAAACAAAAGTTACCGTTTTAATCTACCATATAAAGTACCTTATCTACCAACAAAGTTCGCTAAACATTTCTACCTTAACCCTCACCCACCAATGGAAAGCCTCGGACGTGCTTCGTTTTAATTGCATTATCAGCGCGCGCGCAAGTCCGTGTGGCATTGAACCGCCATGAACCGCCACTAGTTAATGTTTAGGAAGCGCTGTTATGTGCCATTAGGTGGCTTAAATGTGCACGTAATCGGCTTTCTATTAATGATCAGGTGTTAAGACTTTGATGAGGTGCTTATAGGGTTATGGTGAGTTTGCAGGAAGGTGGTTATGGTTTATGGAAGTTCAAAATTGCCTATTAAATACTTCTTTCTTTGAAAATATATATCATAATCAGCCTATAATGTCCCCACTGCTGGGACACAGGCCTCCTCTCAGTGAGAGGGAGTGGGCCGTAATCCACCACGCGGGCCCAGTGCGGGTAGATGGAAATTTTTGTACGATGTTTTCCTTCACTGTTTTGAGAGTATACATATTTTGCAGTGAATTAGTTATTTAAAAATCGGCTTTGTTATTCTCAGTCACTGTGCTTGCTTGTAGGACCCGTCGCGGGTCGCGGGACGCCTGGCAGATGTGAAACGTCGAAACTATTTTGTATAGAAAATATGCATGAAAGGGTCGTTTATTAGAGAAAAAAAATATGGCATAATCAAAAACAAAATATTCAGAATTTTGTAAAGAAAAAAGTCCTGAGTTACGGTCGCGTGCTGATACCGACGACGCGATGCTCCGGTCTAACCCGCCGCTTTAAATGTTTTAAAAAATACGATTCACTGAAGTTTCACTGGCTTGCTCGTCGCTAAACATAGTTATAGTATTGAAGCAGTGACTTTCACGGACACAATCCCCTTTGGATTGTATCCGTGAAAGTCCCATCAAAATTCGTTTGACGATTGTTTTTCAAACCAATACCTACCTACCTACGTGATATTTTTCCATGCTCCGTAGTACGGAAAAGAAATACCTGTAGTCTCGAACGTCGTAAAAGCTGGTAGAATCGGAAGAGGAAGTATTCCATCTTGAAAAAGATATCATTTTCAAAACGAAATAGCTACAAAAAAACCATGACTGATCATCACGAACTCTTAGGGTTTTATTTATAAACGTTGCTTAAGTAATGATTAGAGACTGTTTAACCATACATTTTTTGACGTTTAAACGTCTCGTAACTGTAAGCAACCTTTTTAAATAAATGGGTTAACGCCAGGCTAGCTTTTATCTATCGCAATATAGCGCTATAGTCCAGGAAATATGTTCAAATAGATCAAGTCTACTCTAAACTATAACTTTAACTTGTCAACGACTAATCTTAATTACTGTTAGCCATATTAATTGAGATACGTTTGTAGCGGAAGCTAATGAAATTAGATTTCTGATACTTATACCTATTTAGTTATGGTACAAAATCAATCTGTGTCCTATTATATTTCCGGCTACTACCTAGATTGAGATTTCACTTCGCCTTGATCAAACATTTTATTTTTTCTAATCGATTTTTGCAATCATTTCCGAAATGTCTTGCTGACATAAAACATTATATTATTTATTTTGCCTGGATGATATGAAATCTCGTTTAGTGTTGCTTTCCTGTGTAGCCGAAAACGAGATTTTTAAAGAAAACAAACACCATTAGAATTAGATCAACATACCTTTACAAAAAGCAATGACAACCACTCAATAAAGTTCACCTAACGCAGATGTTTACCATTACTATGAACACACCGACACCAAACGTTACCGGAACCAATACAGACAGATCAAAATTTTCTTTTGTTCACTAGAAAGTGTCCAACATGGTATCCTACTGTCCAAACACATTCGGCATTTGTTTCGTCCTATAGTTATGCTAATCGCGTGAACACAATGCTTCAGAACAATGGAAACCGTGCTATGTATGTCATGCGATCACTTTTAATGGTTTAACGTTACATGCAGCTGATTTGGGTATTTTTTTTTCCGATGAAATACCGTTACCTATTAAAACACACACATAATATTACATCACGCCTGTATTCCGACAAAAGATTAGGCACAGGTGAACCTATAACAGTACACCCAGAATTCTCCAGTTATATTATAACCTCCTCCTTTTTGGAAGTCGGTTAAAAATTTGATGTACCTAATGTAATAGAGGGCTACCTATTAAAGTCATGTTAAAATTATAGCAATGATGTTACTGAAATTGCAGTGGACTTGTATTGATGAACTTGCCAATAATTTTATGATTAGGTATTAATGAGGGGTATAGTGGGGTATAATATATACACGGCATGGCTCTCGTAAGGTCAACCTTGCAATCCAAAACCCTGTTTCCTTTACTACCATGACCTGAAAAAATATGCTAGTTTATGTTTTCTCTTTAGATTTCACTTGACTTTTTAAGCAAGATTAATAGACCATTTATAATTAGATTTTTAATGGTTCAGTAAGTTATAGGCATATACTTCAATTTGATAGAGATTCTGAACGGGATGAAGTGGAATGATTCTTAATGGAGAATCATCTAATGATGTGTGCAAGACCTACCCATCGGACTAGGGTTGTAATAACCACTCAATCTGCTTAGCTTTTTCCCAAATATGTTCAGCTTCCAGTCTAACCGAATGCAGCTGAATACCAGTATTTTGCATGGAGCGACTGCCTATCTGATCTCCACAACACAGTTACTCCATACAATACTCCTTGGTGAGACCGGTTGTCAGACTTTTTGGGCTTCTGAATACCCGTAACGTTAGTCTGAGAATGGTAACCGGGACCAACGGCTTAACGTGCTTTCCGAGGCACGAAGAGGTCTCGATATGAAATGGATGGCCACCCATCTATGAACTGACCGCGGCAAGCGTAGCTTAATGCTACAATCGAGCCGTGTGGCTGTTGTCATTTAGCCACGAGCCCCTTTCTGGTTAATCGGTAATAACCGATCACAGATTATCAACACAGAAGAAATAACCAAAAGTGAGTTTACTAATTGCCTCATAAAGGTTATTAGCTCATGAAGGAGAAAACGTATGATATATTTTTATTTTTATTTATTTATTTATTTATTTATTTATTCATTAACACATACTTTGTTTTAACAGGTAAGACCCAAGCTAACAAAAGTAGTCATACATTGCTAAAAGTCCAGTCCCAAGTAACGGGTCTGGGAAGGAACGTAGCTATACAGTGGACAACATACTAAGTGTCACCCTCTGGAATTCCGCCAAAGAACAAGAAAATATATCTAAACGCTGAGACACACTATTCAGTGTTCGCATCGCTCGAATCACTGGTGCAAACTTCAAAACGTTAGTACGCGATGCCGGGACTTTAAAAAGCCTCTCTCTCGGTCCCAACCGTAGCCTTCTGTCTGGAACAAGTAATCCCAACGATTCTAATATTTGTGGATTATTTAACATACCACGAAAAACCATAAAAACATATTTTACGAGAGCGAGGTTGCGCCTTACTTCCAACTTATAGTACCCAACCATCCCTATTACAAAGAGAGTTGGATACATAAGCGGGTAGAAAGGGTAGACCCCAAATTGCCTCAAGTACAGGTATCGGGTAAATTTATTTTGCATTTTTTCTAGCATCTGAGAATACTTCAACTCATAAGGATTCCAGATGATAGCACTAGTTTCCAAGTTGCTTCGCACCAACGCATTGTAAAGTGCTTTCACTGCTGCCATATTAGTGAAGTCACGGGTTTCTCGCAAGACAAAACCAAGATTTCTAAACGCTTTTTTGCACACCTGCACTACATGAGCCCGAAACGAAAGATCCCCAGTGAAAGTAACCCCGAGATCTCGCACTGACTCCACCCGGGATATGACGTGACCGTCCATACGATAATCATGACGTCGGGGTACCACGGCCCGCGTGAATGACATTACATTACACTTCGTCACATTGAAGTGTACCTAGTTTATTCTCTTCACTCCAAGCTACCACCCTATCAATGTCCCGCTGGAGCCTTTCGCAGCTCGACTCGTCAGTGATACGCAAGAAAAGCTTGAGATCGTCAGCAAATAATAAACAGCTAGCTTCTTTAATGACTTCCGGAAGATCATTAATCATGATTATAAATTCTAAAGGTCCTAAATTTGTCCCTTGACTAACTCCTGTAAGGGTGGAATACGAGTCCGAGATGTAACCTGCGTATTCTACTATTTGCTTGCGGTTGCCCAAGTAGCTAGCAAAAAACTTCAAGAGAGCTGGGGTAAAACCCACACCCGCAAATTTACTTAAAAGTATGTCATTATCGACACTATCAAATGCCTTCCTGAAGTCGAAGTAAGCGACATCCAGTTGGGCACCAGTCTCCGAGTCCAGCACTGTGGTGGCTTGATTTAAAAAACACATTAAATTAGAATTAGTGCTACGGCCCGCCCGGAAACCATGCTGCGCATCGTTGAGCTGTGAGGCTACTTGCGAGTGGATAGTTGAACACAACGCGGACTCAAAGACTTTAGCAAAAGCTGACAGTACTGCTACTGGTCTATATCCGTTAACGTCCGAGCTTGGGGCCCCCTTTGGTACTGGAGTAACCCTAGTTAATTTCCAGCCGTCCGGGTAGGAGCATTCTCGTAAGAAACTATTGAATAAATGCATGAGCGGCCGGGCCAGTACTGTCCGACAATCCCTAACCACGAAGGGTGGCACCCCGTCTGGCCCAACCGAACGCTTGGGCTTGAGGCGCGCGAGCGCGGTGCTCACCTCACCGAGAGACAGCTGTCCCACGTGAACGCGTGCGCCGCGCTCGGGCGCCGCCTGCCCAGCGGCAGCCGCATCCAACCGCGGTGACACCGCCCCGTACACCGAATGAAAATAATCAGCGAACGCCTGAGCGCACTCATGCTCTGGCAACGGCTCACTATTCCTAGTAATCCTTGTTGTACTTCGCTTCGAGCGCTTGCGTCCAACAAAACCCCAAAAAGACCTCGGTTCCTTGACAAATTGTTGCTCCGTGCGACTCTGATAACCACGGTATGCGGTACTGATTAGGTATTTTACAAGAGAACGGTAGTGGGAAAATTTAGTATAATCACTGCCTGAACCAGTCTTCTTAAAAGATTTGTGCCACAAAGCCTTCTTCTTAATATGACCTATTATGTCAGCAGTGAACCAATCAGGGTAGTTATAACGAAAGCAATTACCCTTGGAGCTCTTTCTTGGAGTGCTATCATCCAAAATCCCATAAAATATATCATAAAATATTCTAAATGCTTCGTCGGCATTAGTTGTTCCATACAGAGAGCCCCAGTCTACCCCTGCAAGACCCAGGTATAAAGAATGGAAGTCCGCCTTGCTATAATTCCATCGTGGTAGGGAAGTGGAAGCGTTTGGTACAGGGCAACCCGGGCTAGAAGTCACCCGCCTCCGACTTACACTTACTCGTAGCGGCGGGTGCTGCGGGTCAATGCATGACAAACACTCCTCACGTTCCTCATTTACGACAATGTCACCTACGGGCATGGTAGTTAGTACTACATCGAGCGTGCGATTATTGCAATTAAGAATATTATTACTTTGGCGAAACCCACAGAAGGTGACAAAGTATTCATAATAACATTGTACCACTTGGTTTGTTGAATACATATTTAAATCCGCTAATAATACTACTTTATCATAACTAACACATAACTGCTCAAGTAAATGGAACATAAACATATATTCCGTTTCAATAGTCTTAGGTGGAATATACGCAACACAACACAAAAACAAAAAAGTATTTTGACGGTATACTGTCGCACATACGATTTCAAACGGATGGTCGTTCAAGCTAGTGTTATCGGGTAACGGTACTCTGCGTAAGTCGAGAGCACTGCGCGGTGTGGCGATCAGCATGACACCACCGTGTTTACGGCCATCCATACGGTCACATCTTATTATCGTGTACCCGCTTGGAGCCAGTTCACCATCGTGTATCGAGTCGTTAATTCCAGTCTCGGTTATGGCTACCAAATCAACCATAGACCCTAGAATGTTGTTATAAAATGATTTTAACTTCGTCCGTAAGCCTCTAACGTTCTGATAGAATAAATCTAACGAGCACTTAGGTTTCTTGCCACTAGCTTGGACCACAGTCACACCATTCGAGCACACCCGTCCTAACGTTTGCGATTGGGAACTATTTACACTAATATCAGCATACCGACACTGTGAATCATTCCTGTTTCGTCGTACAGTACGTTGTTCACTGGGAACATTCAACGACTGCGCGTGCACTGTCGCCGGTGAGAAGCTCGGAGCTCGTGTCTCCCCGCTGCCCGCGGGGATGCCTCGGAAACCAATCGGACAACTTCACTCCTGCGGGCCACGCCGCCGGCGTGTTTATGCTCTCATTCAAGCTCTCCGGGAAAGCAATTACGAAAGCAGCGTGTCTAGTAGTCTTGATTGAACGTTTCTCTACAATATACTGTTCACAATTTTGAAGTTTATTCAAATAAGTGAGCACATTCTGCTCCGTCGTCTCCGGCTTGAAAGACCATGCCTGCAAATATTTTAGTTTTTCTACCGATTTAAGCACGTCATCCTCTTGTCCACTGCCTGTGATCACTCGCCGTTTAGAACTACGTGGTTTGCGCGCCGGTTGCCACCCTTCATCGGAAGTATCGTTTTCCTGGCGCGTTTCCGCTGTATTCGTGGCCGTACACTCCAATGATGATAAAGAAGCTTTTGTGGGTAGATTGGGATTCATATTTGTAGAAATACCCGTCTTCGGCAAATTATTTGTGTCACCATCGGTCGTTGGTTTTGCAACGGTTGACTTTTTTGCAGCGGCTGCGTAATCACTTTTAGCTTTAGCACTGGAATTAACCCTTGCTTGCCGCATGGGTCGCTGGGTAGTAGTTGGAATCGCTGGCTTCTCTTGTCCGCCTTCGGCATCCACTAGTTTCGGAGGGGCTGATTTTGGTGTACCCTCAATCGCTATCGTTAAAAATTTCAACGTTTCTTCTTGCTTGACTATAATAGCGCTTTGCTCATCAATTTTGCACTCAAGAGCAGTGATTTTTGTAGTGAGTTCACTAACCATTTTATGTAGCTGGCGCACTACACCTTCCAGGGCCTTTTGAGCCATTATTATATTTTTAAAATACGTAAATACTGGGAGCTATACTGCAGTGAGCGAAGTACCTACGCACATTATATAAGTACCGTAAGTAATATACAGTATAATTAAAGTAATGTCTGTCATCGATTTCTTCAAAATAAACCGGAAAAGCGCTTTACATAATGTGTCACATGACAATGCAAGCGCTTGGAAATACCAAGCTTTTGTTATCATGTCCGAGAATTATTAGATGCTATCAGTTTTCCTTTGCATATCATGATGACACAGTCATTACCTAAACTTTCGCGGTAAGTGAGACATAGGTACTGTGGTTGGGTTAAACCTAGAAGTTATGCTTGATTTTTTCCTTTAATAATTTCGTTTTCTAATGTGAATAAATCGGAAATAAATTACCGTTTCGTGAACTACAATCAATGCCAGATAGTTATCAAGTAAAACGATTAAGGTTACTTCGTGCTGTTTTTAGGCAATATTTTTATAAAGTGAAATTAAGTAAATAACCTTATAAAACAGTTGCTAAAAGATTACTAGAGTTAATAGAACCAGTTTGAGGGCCTAGTTGCGTAATTTATCTACCGTGTTCTACACAGATGAGGAAGAGAGTAATCGTGTTATAAGTTGTAGGAAAATACTGACTACCTAGGTAGTCATTAAAAGTGATTCTTTTATGTTATCTTCACAAAATGTGACAAACAATGTAGTTCCCAATTTACTGACTAATGTACGTCTAAATAACAAAACTATAAACCTATCCATCAATAAATATGGTCATCGAAAAACAATAACATCTATCACTTTGCTTGTACATTTATGCTTACTCACGAGTTTGACCAAACTGTAAATCTTCGACCTGTCCGCAGAGCGTGAGCAGAATACCTAATGACCTAACCAGGGCGGAAAGCACGGAGGTTTTACCGTTACTCTTTATTTTTCCAAGTCAATGCCTTGTGTCAACTTGGACAGACAATGCTCGTAAATATATTCGGACATATTGAACATTTTTACTGAGCACAGTATGCGGAGGAATTTCAGATAAATATCGAATAAGTTCAAAGTTTTGGGGATAATATATAAAATGTTAATGTTGGCTTTGTATTCCAAAACTTTGTTGTTTAGTGAAACTTTGTTGTAGAATTTACAAAACGCATTGGATTTTTTTAGCATGATATGACGTACCTACCTAAGACAGTTGAACGAGATTTTCTTTGATGTTTATACCTAAGCTATAATCAACTCAGTCTATCGCAATAGAGGTCTCTCTTTCTCAAGTATTGATGACAAGGCCGAGATTTAGTACCTTTTCAATATCGTAAAGTTTAGTAACCTGCACACGAAACTCTGACGCTAGACAACTCAGAATTCTGAATCACTACGTTAGACAAACATTGAGCTCTTCAGCTTCTTCTGTTGTTTAGAGGTCTATGTCATGACTGTGTTAACTTCATTGTTAACAAGTTAACTGTTTCGTAAAAGTGGGCTAACTCATTAGCATTGATTAGTCTGGGAATTGTTTGCAGTTAATTCATACCTATTATGTTTGCACAGGTATTGGCATTACTTTCTGAATGCACACTTTAAGTAGTTAGGTACTGATAGCTTTGTACTCATTATTATTTCGGATACAATAAATGAACATGCAAAATGAACTTCTACACTTTTCATTCATGTATGGTACAGTCAGCATCAAAAGTCAATTAACACTTAATTTTTTTTAATCTCGGTTATTGAGCAAAATATTAACCCTTCAGTTTTTTAAATCTCGGTTATTGAGCAAAATATTTGTTCAAAATCGCATTATACTTCTGCTGCAATTTCAAACAAATATTTTGCTCAATAACTGAGATTAAAGAAACTGAAGTGTTAATCGACTTTTGATGCTGACCGTACGTGTAGCGATACATTACGTATTTTAAAAACATATACATACAATTAAAATAACTTCCTTGACCTTTTTTCGTTTAGTATCTAATTTGTGATTGTTTGATAACAGTACCATGAAGTTTGTGTTAAATTGTTGATACCATCGCTCCGCGCGTGTCTAATAAAGCCTTATTATCCAGGGTGGTGTATTTTGAGTTATTCCGGTCTGATCCCCTGAACCCCCCTCCTCGATCCCCTGCTTGTTCGTCTTCTGTTTTAAGGTGAAAGCGCCAGGGTAGCCCGCGAAATTCATTTTTTTTAGGTTTTTTGCAATTTGCTGGTCAGATTAATATATGATTCGCGGCCGTAACAAATATGTATTTACATACCTAATTATAATTAGGGATGTTACGGAGCTTCGGTTCCGATTCCGAAAAGTCGGAACTTCCGATTAATTTTACACCTCCGATTCCGATTTCGGTTCCGATAATTTTGAATCGGAGTTAGACCGAAGTTCGAAACGCAGCGTTACACGTGATGACGTGACTAGAGCGCCTACAAAAAAGTTTTAACTTGTCACCAGGGTAATGTTTGTTTATTTTATACACGCTCACGCTCACAAAGTCTCAGTTTATTGTTTTGTTTGTGGATGTTAGAAGAAATAGAAGAAAGATGTTTTAAGGGGAGGCCCCTTAACACATCTTTCTTCTACTCCGCCCCGGTTCCGGTTCCGATTCCGGTTCCGATTCCAGTTCCGATTCCGGTTCCGATTCCGATCAATCAAATTTAAAACCTCCGATTCCGGTTCCGGTTCCGGTAAAACGACATCCGTAACATCTCTAATTATAATCTTTAAAGTCATCAACACAGTTGTGTTGAAATAGTCATTCTTTGGGATTTTCGTGCAAATTTTTAAGCAATTTATTTTGTATAAAAATTCAGTTTCCTATTTTTAGAAAAATTGTTTGTTTTTTATTTTAACAGACTGATAACAACTTTTTATAGCCTCTGTACTGTTTAATATGATACCCTAATCGCCACTATATACTCGTATAACTTCAGTTGGCTTATTTTTTCGGTAACATTGCAAAGAAATTTTATTTCTAACATAAACACCTAATTTATGTCCTACAAGCATACCCAGTTAACTACAGCCGAAGGTTCTTTTTTTTAAAGAAACAAAAGAGTCTATTCGCGAAGACGTTTTAATGCAGACTCCAAGTTTAAAACCTAAATCAAATACAATGTTCTTAATACTAGGTTCTTATCTCTACTGTCGCCGGGTGTTAGTCATAACATCCCGCGATTATACCGCAAATGCTATATCAGCGTGGGCCGCCCAAAGCGCGTATCAACTAACACGATGTTATCAGCATCAGTATCAGCATCTATTCAGCATCTACACTAAGAAACGCTTATATTTCTTTCATGCAAGATAACACAAACAAGTATCAATTGTCCCATTTGCTAGAACTCCCTTCTCGGTGCAGCGCTGATTGAGGAGGAAAGTGAAACGGTTCCGATGTGCGATGGCAATTGTTATTTGTTGAGAGTTCCGCGGCTGCGGGCGGGCCGGAAGAGATTCGAGTGCCGACGACGCCGTTTATATAGTATAGTTTATAGACTTGGCAATTATAGAATTGAGTATGATTTAATCTTTTAAGTTTCTCTAACTTGCCTTGTTAGTTTAGTGCTCGCAAGGCTATTTGCTAAGCGAGGGATCGTAGATTCAATCCTAATGTACGGCAGTCGATTCTATTGGACTGGTTCCCCAATGTTTGACGTCTTATTATATTACAAAGGAATTTTATTATTGCTGTCGAAATGTGGGGTGTCATCATAAACCTAACTTTGGCTTATTAAATGATTTCCTAGCCTACCTAAATATGGCTGCCTATGCTCAATTTCTAGAGGAATATTCACTTTTACAAATGTCTGTGAACACATGTTAAATTAGAATTAGTTAGTGGTCGTTACTTAGCTGGGAAAGGGTTTAGTGAAAGGAATCGTTTTGAAAGTCTAGTCTTACGTTAAATTATCTCTATAAAAGGCAAACCGTCTTTTATTAATAGGTATACCTCTGGCCTCTTCAATTTTGCATCTGGTTCCAATAGATTTCGGTTCTCTTTAGGTAGTTAGCCGAACTAATATATCAGTGTTACTGATTGGCTTACCCTTTATATTCTAGCATTAGCATTTAGCAATACGACGACTAATGGAGAAGTATGGAAGAAAAGCATGAAACCCCAAATAAATTAGCGTGTGGGCAGGGCAATGATGATGTGCATTAACCAATACATTTTCGCACACGAGCAAAAAAGGGGTTTAGAGTGACTTACATAAGTCAGATAGCTGCACTGTTGGGTATAACAGTCCACCAGACCGTATATCGGCCATGGCGGCTAATCTCAATGGAGACTAGCCTTCGGCGCGGGAGATGTTATAGTGCACAAGTGTATGTGCAGAAACAGCTGCACTCTCTCTTCCCTCGCTCTCATAGTCGGATGGGATGGTACGTTATCCGACATGACCGGACAGAGATCAGATGCAGGACTGACCGTTTAACATGCATTCCAAGGGGTATCACACCTCAAACTTCCAAACTCCGGGCTGTTACTAAGAAATTCTTAATGGAATGTATTTTCTTTCTTTCTTTCTTTCACACACTTTGCCCGACCTGGAATCCAACCCAGGACCCCACGCTCAGCACTCGCGCTTGCAACCCCGAGACCAACAGGGCACTGTTGGGCATACAAAGTGACACAAGTACCGTAAGATTGATCTTTAACATTGTGTCAACGAGTTTTACGAAGAAGTCGTGATGCAAGTATGAATGAGTGGCCACGGTTCGTTGAATTCAGTTTCGATTTCAGAACTACGACCCATATTACGTGGCTGTGTATATAATTATGAGATTTATAATCTATGTGATAAGATAGATTTTATCTTAATTATAAACCTACTCGTCACGCTTTTGTGGCACACTTACATAGTTCTCATATTATCCCTACTTCATAGGGGAAAGAACTTTCCTAACAGGGAAATTGATTACAGCTCTTTGATAAATAGTATCACTCAATACTTCATCTTGTAAATTTTTCTATCCATCTGCCTAACACTTAACCGCTGCAAAGTAATTGTACCTAATTGGTAACAATAAAAAAAACTGGCCAAGTGAGAATCGGACTCACACACGAAGGATTCCGTACCACAAGGCAAAAACGCCGGAAAAAAAAACACGTTTGTGGTATGGGAAAATAATAAATATTTATTTTATTCTGATTCCTTAAATATTTATTTTATTCTGTTTTTAGTATTTATAGCGCCAACAGGAATACATCATCTGTGAAAATTTCAACTGTCTAGCTATCACGGTTCATGAGATATAGCTTGGTGACAGACAGAAAGACGAACAGTGGAGTCTTAGTAATAGGGTCCCGTTTTTACCCTTTGGGTACGGAACCCTAAAAAGAGTATATAATAGAAATGACCAGCTGCCTCATTAGTTTCATAATATATCATTGAATTTCTAATTGTGTAACAAAACATCCAAAAACAAATAAAAATTACAACACACCGTTAATTCCTTCTCAATAGTTGAAATAAAACAATATATGACAATAATTATATTTCGTCGCTTCATTCTTCAGATACAAATAACCATGTAGTGCCTTTATTCTACAAGGCTCTATTCGCACGTTTAAAGAATCGACTATTAGTCGATATTTTTTTTTTTTTTTTTATCTGTGTACCTCACTAACGTGGCGTGATGTTCGTGCTGTGAACTTCATTCCTTTTTCTTGCGAGGCATCGTTCGCACGTGCCTTAGTGAATATTTCGTGCTCAGCAATCGCCATCATAATGCCGAAAAGAAGAAATCAGGATAAAATTGAACGTTATCTACGTAAAATTCAAAAACTGGAAAATCAACAAAGAAAATATAAAAGAATTATTTATTCGTCTTCGGAAGATTCCGATGAAAATTCAGGTTAGTAAATCGTTATTTAATAACTATTAAGTGCGTTGGTGAAAACATTTATGAGAAATATTATCTCGATCACTTATAATGCCTGGAGGTTGACCGTGTGTCATCACGAAGGTAACTTACTCTATCTAGAGGTTAACCGCGTGTTAACACAAAGGTAATCCGTAATTGTTAAAAGGACGATTACGTTAAAACAAATAAAATGCCTGGAGGTGGATCGTGTATCCTCACGACGGTTATTAATTATAGTACCGCCTTAGCACCTGAGAGATTAACCGAGTGTTAATACAAAGTAAAAGATAAAAATTACGTCTACCCTCAAAATTTTAATTTCTTTTTTATTGTTGTAGACGACACACGTCGTAACGACGCCGATCCAGACCCCGTTGGGTTAATAGATCAGAATGGCATGAATGACATGTCACCCGATGAGGAGACCAAACCTGATGGCGAACAGGAACCAACTCCAGTACCGGAATTGGACCCTAATATTCTCTCCGCCTTAGGTGAGACCACGGAAGAGACGCCAAAGTTTGGACCTAAAATTCATGAAAACCTATCGCGGCTTTGGCTACCTATTCTCCGAAAAGGGATGAATAAGGAGACAAAGGAGAGGCTTCACAAAGAGTACCCAATTCCAGAGAATTGCCCATTATTACAAGCGCCTAAATTAAACCCAGAAATTTCGGCCGCAGTAAATGAAGGTACCCGGGTTCGTGACAAAAGAGTAGAAGGAGTACAGCAGCAATTAGGTCACGGAATAGCCGCTCTTAATAAAGGTTTAGACTTGCTTCTTGACGATGGCAAAGACAAAGTTCAGGCCATTAAATTTTTAAGCGACAGCTGTCGCTTGCTGTGCGACTTGCACTTCGAAGAAACGGAGGCGAGAAAGAAGTTCGTTACTCCGGGCCTAGATAAATCCTTTTTAAATATCATGCAAGATATCAATCGCGATGAAATGCTTTTTGGAAGCAGACTTTCGGAAAAGATAAAGGCCACGAAAGTAATTGAAAAACAGGGCTTGCAAATCAAGAAGCCCGCACCGATTCCCAAAACGCCCTCTACTTCATCCTATCAACCAACAACGAACCGTCCGCGCTCCCAGGGAAACTGGGGAGGCCCTCCTCGCTTTCCGTCGAACAGGGGAGGGAGGGGAGGGCCAAGGAGGACTGCCTCAGCACACCGCAAGCCCCAGACAGGCGCAACTCAACAGAAGTCATCTGTCCAGAGCAAACTGCGTGCGGCAGCTCAACAATAGAGGTACACGCTGGGAGAATCCAGCATTTTTATAATTGTTGGCTTAAGATTACTAGTAATCCATTAATTCTTAAGTGGATATCTGAAGGATATTCCATTCCATTTAAAAAAAAAGTGAAGCAAGTGGCAGCCATACGTAATTCTGTATCCTCGAGCGACCAACCACATATGTTAGAAGCTATCAAAAAATTATTAGAGTTAGGAGCTATATCTCCATGTCATAGATCCAAAAATGATTTCGTTTCCAAAATATTTTTAACTCCTAAACCTAATGGAGGCAAAAGGTTTATTTTAAATTTAAAAGCTTTAAATAAGTTTGTTTCCACTGCACACTTTAAAATGGAGGACCATAGGACTGCAGCTAAACTTGTACCTAAAGATGGTTTCATGGCAAGTATTGACCTAAAGGAAGCATACCTTTTAGTCCCTATTTGCAAAGAACATCGTAAATACTTACGTTTCTATTTTGATCAAACATACGAGTTCAACGCTATGCCCTATGGTTTATCTGTTGCTCCTAGGGTTTTCACGAAGTTAATGAAGGAAGTTATTAACCATCTAAGACACAGGGGTTATAGGTCGGTAATTTATCTCGATGACATTTTTTGTATCGGTAGTACTTTCGATGAATGTCGTAACAACGTTAATGAAACACTAACATTGCTCAAATGCTTAGGTTTTATCATTAATTACGAAAAAAGTTGTCTTGAACCTCGACAAATTTGTAAGTTTTTAGGTTTTATATTTAATAGCGTCGATATGTCACTAGGCCTGCCAGATGACAAACGAACAGGGATTATGCGATTGGTCATTAAGTTCTCTTCTCTTCCTAAATGTTCCATTAGGGAACTATCACACTTGATCGGAGTACTTACTGCAGCCTGCCCTGCAGTTAGATATGGCTGGTTATACACCAAAACTCTCGAACGTCAGAAATATTTAGCCCTTCAAAAGTATGGCGACTTTGAAGCAAAAATAAGACTGTCGGAAGTCATCTTACCTGACCTAGAATGGTGGAGACGAAACATCAACTTAACATTCAACGCGTTGAGAAGAGATGAACAGTTCGATTTAGAAATCTACACGGACGCCTCTAGGACTGGCTGGGGGGCAGTCTGTAACGGTAATCGGGCAAACGGTGGTTGGAAAAATCAGGAATTATCTTTCCACATCAATTACCTCGAATTGCTAGCGATTTTTCTAGGTTTGAAGTGCTTTGCAAGCTTGCATTCTAACTGTTCTATATTGCTGCGCGTCGATAATACAACTGCTATCAGCTATATTAACCGTATGGGAGGAGTTCGGTTCCCACATTTAAATGATCTAACCAAAACAATTTGGCAATGGTGTGAGAAGCGAAATATATTTCTATTTGCGTCGTACATTAATACACATGACAATATAGAAGCCGATGAAGAATCTCGGAAAATTAATGTAGATACAGAATGGGAACTATCTGATAGGGCTTTCCAAACGATAGTTCAGACGTTAGGTAAACCAAAAATCGATCTATTCGCTTCCCGCACCAATGCCAAATGTAGACAGTACATTTCATGGAGACCGGACCCTGATTCTATAACGGTTGACGCTTTTACAGTTAGTTGGCAATCACCTTTTTTCTACGCTTTTCCACCGTTTGCTTTAATCCTAAAATGTTTGAGAAAAATCATTGACGATTCGGCCATCGGTATCTTAGTCTTCCCTTATTGGCCTGGCCAACCTTGGTTTTTATTGCTGAAAAGAATGCTCATGTCAGATATTGTTTTCTTTAATCCTAATGGGGACCTTTTGCATTCAAATTACAGATCTCGTCACCCGCTTCACAGCAGCCTTACACTGGGGGCCGCGACGCTCTCAGGGCAGCATTTACGAGACTGAATACCCCGGACGTAGCGCTAGACTTAATGCTAGGCTCCATCTCGGATAATACTATGAAACAATATTCCGTCACTTACAAATATTGGTGGCAATTTTGTCTTGAAAACAAGCTTAATACCTTTGAAGCTTCGCTATCATCAGTCATAACCTTTTTGGTGGATCTCTTTCATAAGGGAGCATCATACGGTGCTATGAATAGCCATCGATCTGCCCTTTCATTACTCCTCGGGAATAACATTGGAGCAGACGAGAGAATAAAACGTCTACTCAAAGGTATTTATAGGCAAAAGCCATCTCGTCCCAAATATAATACCACTTGGGACCCAAAAGTAATACTGGACTACATTTCCCAATGGTACCCCAATACCAATCTTGACCTAACCAAACTAACAAAAAAATTATCAATTTTATTAGCGTTATGTACTTCCCATCGAGTACAAACCTTCTCCCTTATTAGAGTTCAAAATATCAATAGATCCCCCAATGGTATAAACATAAACATAACTGACATAATTAAGACTTCAGCAGCAAATCGAGAACAACCTGTTTTATATTTACCGTATTTCGTAGAAAACCCCAGGATATGCCCTGCAAAGACTCTCGATGATTACCTCGAGGTAACATCTGCCACACGACCCGAAGGAAACGATAGTCTTTTGCTAACCGTTAAAAGACCATATAAAAAAGCATCATCACAAACTATCAGTAGATGGATCAAACAGACCCTAGCGGAGGGCGGCGTCGACGTCACAGTATTCAGTGCGCACAGCACTCGCCACGCCTCCACCTCGGCGGCGGCCTCCGCTGGAGTCTGTGTTGACACCATCAGGAAGACGGCTGGCTGGGCTTGCTCGTCTCAGACGTTTGCTCGGTTTTATAACCGACCATTAATCGATGATGGAATTTTTGCTCGATCTGTCTGCGCCATTAGTAACTTAGATTTAGAGTAATTTAGATCTAGAATAATAAATTACTATATTATATAAGTTTAAAACTAATCAAAATACATTTAGGTTCTTTTCTGTTGTTCTAATAGGTAATGATTATTTAATTTATAATTACCTATCTAAAAATAAGAATACATTTCTGTTATTAAAATTAAAGTTTTCTATTGATAGTAAAGTTTTATTTACTAAATCTGAGAATCTATCTCTAAACATCTACATGGTTATTTGTATCTGAAGAATGAAGCGACGAAATATAATATAAGATCAAACGAACTTCTTGAAGTGAAGTTCGATCATTATTATATGAGTCGCTTCATTCGAAGATACAAAGTCCTCACCCACCCAAACCCATCATAGAAAACTGATCTCTAAACAAGAATGAAGTTCACAGCACGAACATCACGCCACGTTAGTGAGGTACACAGATAAAAAAAAAAAAAAAAAAATATCGACTAATAGTCGATTCTTTAAACGTGCGAATAGAGCCTTGTAGAATAAAGGCACTACATGGTTATTTGTATCTGAAGAATGAAGCGACTCATATAATAATGATCGAACTTCACTTCAAGAAGTTCGTTTGATCTTATATTCTCTACGTAACAAGTACATGGTGATGGTGAAATTTCCATACAGATTGCATTACCTGGCGCCCTTGGCGGAAATGAGACAGCACTCGCAGTTTTTACAATCACAGACGCGCGCGCGGCAGGAGAAAATACATACATATTAAAGTTTTGTAACTTTGAAATAATATATTTGTTCACAGTTAAGGAATGGTCGAAAAAACGGTAGATAGTCCTTTATAAATGAGATAAAATATACATAATACATGTATATTTTATTAGATCTAGTAAATAATCTTGATATTCTTAACCGTCTAATTAATTCAATGAGACACAATTTCACTGCTAAAGTTACAGATTTTTTTATCGCTAAGAAAACAGTCATTTTTCTCAAGAACCATTGCATCATAATAACACCAAAGACTACGAAAACGAAATTTTCACTTAATTTATTGATACGTGTGTGAGTAAAATATATTACAAGTCCAGAATAGTCCTACTTCGTCTCAATCAAAATATTTCAGAACATAATTACAGAAGTCACGTCGCGTGTCAGATACGAATCTAAAATATAGGAAACACTATACTTTGTACTATCATCCAAGTAGAGAAAGTGATCTTACTGTAGGTACAATATGTACCAACATAATACTGTTTTTAATATTACACATATACGAAACACTCCTAGAACGAATGACCATCAATGAATTAAAATAAAAGTATTAAATACAATATTGATACTGTGGCACAATCATGAAAATGTTATAAAATCCCTATCTCGTGTTTCCATCTTTATGGTAATTTTGCGATTTGGGGTATGGTGTAGATTTTTGAATCGTTGTTTTTATCGATAAAAGGAAAAGTTTGATGTTCATTGTTGAGTCTAATTTTATCCCATTGTAATACATATATATAAACACATTTTTGTCATTGAACATAGCTATTTAATTAAGTTTCTCCCCAAATACTGGTTCTGTTTAAACGGCTACTACTACTTTGGAAATAAAAACATATTCATTTCTTGCAAAATCACTGACAATGTATATAATGTGAAAACTAATTCTTACTTTCTTTCTCTTCCAGAGAACGCACAGTCCGTTGCTCATCAGTGCTCATCGGCGCGCTAGGCATCTCACTGATAGCCCTGGCCATATACACAGCAGTGCTGGTGCTCACTGAGTACCGCAGCCCTCGGCCCTGCATCAGCGAACAGTGTGTCGGGACCGGTGAGTGTTCATCATCTGCCTAGCCTTTTTTCAACTATGTTGGGGTCGCTTCCCAGTCTAACCGGATGCTGCTGAACTGAACACCAGTATTTTACATGGAGCGACAGCTTATCTGGCCTCCTCAACCCAGTCACTTAGTAACAGGACACCCCAAGACTAGTTGTCAGAACTTCGAGCTTCTGAATACCCGCAACGACGGTTAAAGATCTACGAATGACAGCCTTGCCGGGAGTCCGGGACTAACGGGTTTATATATCTGCTGCTAGAAATAATGTCATCCCCAACATCGAAACTTGAAGAACTCCAAAGGACAGTGTATGTTCTATACTTATATGTGAGCTTGTATTGACACTTTAGGTCCGCCTCAAGGGATCAGCACTTAAAAATATCAAAAATATAGCCTGTCACTCCTATTGTCTCCAGTTTACATAGTCTGCAAGCCTAGGTATGGAAAAAGATAGTGTCGAAAGCCTTGGACAAGTCAGCTCCGTATTTAGTCATTTGTTGGCGTACCTACAACACTAACTTATGAACATGCTTTTCCAAAATAAACCTAGAGATAACGCATCACAGCAGAATAGGCCTTAGGATAGGTAAGTGTTTAATAGGACCTGTTTGTTTCTCATGGACGTATATCAAGTTGTTTACAACTCATTAATTAATTCTACGCGTGCGTTAATTATGCTGAATAATAACAAACAAACAGCACGCAAACATCCCACTGTAATTAATTACAAAAAATAAGCTATAAGTGAATAAATACGCCGCTGCGCTATGGTAAAATGTGGAGATTACCACATTTTACCATACATTTGCCATAACATTTACCGCGACACGTGTCGATTCGCGCAATCGTAATTAGCCGGTAATTTATCGGCGGTATGTAAATAGTGTAATGTCTGTCTAATAGCTATTTAACATATCACTATAACCACCATGGCATCTCCATGGGAATGTCTGCCACGGAAGGATGCTTCAGAGTTTTTGTATCACAATTTTAATTACGAATGTACATTTTGTTGCCATGTTAGAGTAATTAGGCGTCTCATTCACGATGCGAGTAATGTAACATTTGCATATTCAAATAGTGTAGACTCATCCTTTTAGATTGAATCTCTATCGTCGAGTAATTAGTATTAACATGTCTTTGTCTAGAAATGCCGTGTCAGGTTGTAGATATGCAGATTAGGTACTACCTACTTATTTATACTCTTGTTCATATTATGTGAGAGACATCTTAACAAAGACTGAACAAATAATTTTGCAGCTCCAATAGGCAAAAAATTGTAAGAAAATAACCAATTAGTTAATGCATACTTGATGTCGAGCTGAGATCGAACTGGCTGGTTAGTTCATTGATTTACACCACCACATTTTTTATAAAGAACATACCTAATAATAATATGTACTAGACATTTTTTGTCCTACCAAATGCGTTTAGTTAAGGATTTTCTTACAATGCAAATATGATGTAGCTTGTAAGAGTGTATAGAGGAAAATAGGTCCCAATATCGCTTTGTACAACCTGTTTACTTTGTATGTGTTGCTTATCTAATTATGTTGTACGCAGGTTTTTCAACTATAGACTGCGCTATTTACCTACTGCGCTTGTCAATAATTTAATTTTATTATTTTATATTAGATTTTTTGTAATTACCACATAAGTATTACAAAATCCAAATACAAATGCTGTTGATGTTTTTCTTAAGATATTCCGACGATGCCACCGTCTGTCGACGCGACAGTGGAAGGCTCCTATGTCTATTTATACTGTTTATTCGAATGATGTAAAATACACATTTAACTGTTCAGTTTTCAAAGAAACAGAGTATTTAACCCCTGCGTATATAGCTCCAATTAAAATACAAATTGACGCTTACATTTTGAAATTAAACGCATGTTCTGATTTAACCCTAAGTAGTTCTTACATCACTTATTTTGCAGTCCACGTGTTTTCTCTCTGCAAGGGATAACTGCGCCACTTTGGCGAGAAAATTGTTCTACAAATTAATTCTTTTGAGTCATACCTACCTACCTATAGGTACAGTAGACCGCACGCTGCCGGGCTGGTCGTAACACTTCAAATTTGAGCTGACCTAGCCTAGTACGAAGTTTCATAGGATGCGAGGTCAACTTATACCTACTAGCTTTTGTTACCACTGGCTTGCAGGTTACTGTACTAGTACCGTTGTTCAGACACGTGTTGATTTAATATATGGCATTAGTACTTAGGACAGCAATTGTGTCATTTGTTGTTGAATTTTTAATTATTTACACACATCGATAAAAACATCGTTCCGTTCGTTAAATTGGTTAGACTGTGTCTTGCTGTCGTTTGAACAAGGAAGATTACAATGCATTCTTATTTGTTTACTTTTAGTTTCACTTTTAAAATATTTTTGTTAGTATTTTTATATCCAGTGGTTGTTGTTTTACTGTCAAATTTTGAAGTTGTTGATGCCAGAATTGCCTCGGAAGTTAACAAGGATAATGCTATTACTAAAACTCTTCTTGAGGATACAGGTCTGTTTAATTTAGTTTAAATCTTTCCAACTTAATTTTACTTTCTTGTAATAAAATTTATTTAAAAAAATATTTATGTATAAAAGCGATGTTATCACTACTTTTATTTGATTAACAGATAATATCAATTATTTTGTACCAACTTTAACGAGCATCTTGATAATAATAAATTAAATATTAAACTTATTAATCACATATTATTTTTACTGCATCATCAGCCTGTGCGGCTGCAGTAGCTAGGCGTGGGGTTACTAAACTCGTTGTTTATTAAGATATCGCGCATATTTTATGCATTCGTAGAGAAAGCTAGCAAGTTTCCTGTATTCCCCTCTCTCCTCGAGGCAACACTGATATTATAGAACGCTTTGTTGATTTAGCTTTTTGGGAAGCCAGGTGGGTGTGTTATTTAATTGTGTGAACAGACCATTGATATATTTTTTATATATATTTTTTATATATTTTATATATATATATGGAACAGACCTATATTTACACTATACCTTATCATCAGACTACAGCATTCCACTGTACACCACACTGTTCCACATTGGGCTCTCCTATTGCACGCCATTCAACCCGATTTTCGGCAACTCTCATCCAGCCACCAACCCACCCACCCGTCCACCGGTACCTACATCCCGCATACTACTGAAACTTGTTGACAGAATTATTATTTCACTCCTATTCTTCAAAAAACAAAATAAATTTTTGTCCGAGATTTAATATTGACTGACACGAGCGGGGACTCGAATTTGCGACCGCTGGCATGCCGTGCTATTACTTTGACCACTGCGCTATTATCTAAATACTTTTTGCCTTTTACTCATTATTAAATGTCTCATCCACAGCCTCAAGAATTCTACAAGCCTTAAACAAAGACGTGGAGCCATGCACAGACTTCTACGAATTCGCATGTGGAGGCTGGATCAAGCAGAACCCCGTGCCTGACTGGGCTACATCCTGGGACCAGCTGGCGAAGCTAAGGGAACAGCTGGTCAATGATCTGAGGGAACTCTTGGAGGCAAAGGACGATGAGGAACTGCCTAACAGTGTAGTGAAGGCGAAGAGTCTGTATAGGACTTGTATTAATACTGGTGAGTACTTATGGTGCTGATTATTATTTAAGTAAGTAGTACCTATGAACTACAAAGGGACATGACATGATTATAAATTGAGTACAAAGGTACTGCTTATTAACTACTTTTATAATCGTGTCTTTATTTTGTAATGTTAGTACAATCTTTTTTATTATTATTTATTAATTAACGAACTAAACAAAATACAAACATTAAACATCACAAAAACCTCAATAGGTTTGTCCGGATTTTGATAAAATTTATAAGATTTGAAATAGTATCTTTAAATAACCTCGTGTTTTTGGGTTAATAGTACTTAACACGTAATGTAATACCTATCTACCTATTCCGCAATTGAGAAAATTATTTTTATACCTATAAAGTTTTTTTTTTAAACATTGTGATGTGTAGGGATACAACTGTGGATTTTGTATTTTTGCTTAATATTTTCTACAACATCAGATAAAAACCTAGCTTCTTTATAGAAGGAACCAATGGACTCC
Organism: Luperina testacea; assembly: GCA_927399505.1. Taxonomy (NCBI): domain Eukaryota; kingdom Metazoa; phylum Arthropoda; class Insecta; order Lepidoptera; family Noctuidae; genus Luperina; species Luperina testacea. The sequence goes on along the minus strand of OV656762.1, from coordinate 1,578,459 downwards.
TCGATCTTAGGTGGCACATCTATAAATATTTACAACTCTTAATATTCCAGAAAAACTAGAAGCCGACGGCATAAAGCCGATCCAGAAGCTGCTGCAGGAGCTGGGCCTGCCGCCGCGGCCGCCCGCGCGCGCCAGCAGCAACTTCACGTGGGCGGGCCCCGCCGGGCGCGCGCGGCGCCGCCTCGGGCTCAGCGCGCTGCTCAGCGTGCAGGTCGCCGAGGACGTGCGCAACACCAGCAGGAACCGCGTCGTGGTACGTCAACTCTTCTTTTACTTTTTTCTTGAGAGATTCTCATGAATGCATGAATTTGAATAGTTCTCATATAATTTAACCAATATAATGGACTTTCAAAGACACCTCTGAGTTTGTTTTGGTGTTTCATTTCAGAACAGTCGGTTAGGAAACACATGCACTTTTGGGTTGCAACCCAATCATGTTTTAGTCACGAGTTTAGCGTGTTTTTGCATGGCGATTAACTTAAAATACATCCAAAAATAAAAAGGTTTTAGTGTACGTAAAAATCTTGAAATAAAGTACTCACACTTCGCATTTCAACTTCTAATGTAGTCCTATTTCATTACAAAACATTCAAGTTATATTTTCCTTCTAGATCGAGCAAGTGTCCCCAGGGTTCAGCGACCGCTACCTGCTGCAGCCGGAGCAGTTCTCCCACGAGTTGGAGCAGTACCACAAGTACATCAAGTCTATGATCAACATCGCCGACAACGAGACTGATGCTGAGCAGTTCGCGGATGATATCGTGGAGTTCAGCAAGAAATTGGCTAAGGTTAGCTAGTTCTTTTTATTCTCTAGTTCACGAAGAATGTAGCTAACAGTATTAACGGTAAAAATTAATATGACCTAGGTAGTTGAAATATTTCAAATACACAGTCAGTCCCTGTTAAAATGAGTTCCGGTCAACGTTTTATTAAAGATTATGTTTACGAGTCTTCCTTAATCGTACAAAAACCCTTGAAAACAAAATATCATTATTCTCCTTACTAATGTTTCTATATTGCACAGAGACTTAAAAACAGTAGGTATTGCTTTATGTAAACTTTTTATGAAATTTTTTTAATTCGTATTATAAGTCGTAGCCTTCTGCACTTTCTGGTAGCCAGTAACGTACCATCAATCGTGCCTTTTCTCAACACGATTATGTTTCACAGATAATGACCCCAGTGGAAGTGCGTCGCAGCGGCACTCACCTGTTCCACGAGGTGTCCGTGCAGCAACTGTTGCAGGGCTCCAATGGAGGACCCGAGCAGTGGAAACTGGTGAGCGGCCTTTAAAAAATAGAACTGTCTTACAAACTAAAAAACGACCAACAGATCCGTAAATAACTGATTATTCAAGGAATAAGTAAATATAGAGTTCTGATAGTAATTGAAGAACCTCAGAGGATGTCGACATTTTGTGATTGTATCTATGCAAGATTGCAAGCAAATCACGGGTACGGTGTAACAGAACAGCTGAAAGACTTATAGTGTTTAACTTCAGTAATGAAGGAAGAACACTTACAACGGCTAGTAAGAGCGACTATCTTCGCATTGTCGGTGGCAGCTGGACGAGAGTAGCCGAGAATCGAGTTGAATGACGACCAAATAGAGGGCTACAATTTCTTCAACATGTTCTACTTTTTCTCTGCATAGGTATCTGCACTTCTTCTACACAACCTTATCCCTTTCTCGTCCTCAGCACGACTGGGACCGCTACCTGAAGCTGGTGCTGGCGAACACGAGCGTCGTGCTACAGCTGCACACGGACCGGGTCATCGTCATGGACCTGCCTTACCTTCAGAAGTTGTCCGTGTTGCTGGCTGACACAAAGCCTGTTATTATTGGTGAGAAACGTCTTTACAACTTTTCCTTGTGTTAGATATGTACGAGCTAATCAGCAGACGGCCCTTCGAATGGTAAGCTTGTTAACGATGTCAATGGTCACCTACAAATCTTCAATACCAGAATGCCTCTGGTACTGTAGGTGGCAGGTGCATTGCCATTCCAAATACAAATCTGAATCTATTCCAAAGCTGAAAATTTCATGTTTTCTTATGTTTTGTCATGTTTAGACATCAATATCATAAGTGTCTACCGTAGTAGGTACTTCGTCAATTTTGGTATGTTTTGAATATTCAGTGGAAATATGCATTACCTAATTCAGTTACACGTTGTATGAGGAGCCAAAACTAACCACAACTATGTTTTCTGCAGAACGTTTCCTCTGGTGGAGTGTGTTCTCGACCGTGGCCCCGATGACCCTGAGCGCGTTCCGCGAGCTGGGCTTCGAGTTCTCGCGCGCAGTGTTCGGGCTGCAGCAGCGTACTCCTCGCTGGAAGAGCTGCACCGCCAATGTTAACGCCAACTTCGGAGTGGCGCTGAGTTATCTGTATGTGAAGAAGCACTTCGACTACACTTCCCGGCAAAAGGTATGGATAATATTTGGCTTGTAACTATTGTAACATTATCGGAAACATTTAACGAATCCTCGAAAAACTTATTGATCTTCAAATGACGCACATTTTGTAAAATAGGGCTTTTTTTTCTGGCCTGTGTTCGTGTGGTTCCCGGGTTATGATAGGTTAGAAAAGTGATCAACTCCGCGCGAGCCGAATTGGTCACAGTAAATAAGCTTAATGTAAACACATGGGAATATTTTTTGTGGTAAATCATCATTTTGAAAATAGTACCTAACGATTTTGATAACGTAATCAGCGTTCGCGACCTATATTGCCAAAAATGTAAACAAAATAGTATATTTCATTACAAGTGCGGAAAGGTTGTCATTGCAAAGAGTTCCGACACTATGCCCATACAGCCAAGTCTTCAGTAGAATTTTTTTATTGATATGAAATGAAAATTAAATTTAATGAGATGAAATGAAATGAAACCTAACCTAACTCATTCAATCAAATCATTAAATCTGATATTGAAACAAATTAGTAGCTTCTTTTTAGAAATATACGTATTTGCATGAATCATAAAAACTTCTATGAATTTTTTTAGTAAAAACTTCATGGTTGGTTTTTCTTTTTAATAGACATTATTTTGACAGTTGGGAAAGATTACGCACGAGTTCGGGAAAGGTAAAAAAAAAGCACGAGTATGTAATAACTCACTTCCCGAACGCTATACGTCCCTGCAATACGCCACTTTTTGAGCAACTGTATTAAAAATACCTTTAATTCCTACACACAAGTTTAGTTTACGCTACAACTTCAAACATTTTTATAACTTTTTCAATAGTGCTAGTCACTCTGAAATCAACTTAATTATCATTGAAATAAAGTTGATATTTGTTTAACTTGAAATAAGGTGGGGGCGTGCAGCACTGCGCACTTTTACTATAGGTACCCAATGTTTGACGCTACAAAAAGAAGGACAAAAAAACAAATACATACACACATAATTATAATTTTGAGAATTGGTCCACTGCGTAGCATATCGGTTATCTGCTACGCCTACGTTTTCGTAGCACTCGTAGCACGCGTAGCAGTGAGACCTTTCCTTTGCTACGCCGCCGTAGGTGCATACAAGACTTTATCTACAGCTACACCCATTATATGAATCCTCTATAAAGGGTTCAGAAACAGTCTTTTGCAATACAAATATCGAACAAAAATGGCGGCCGGCGGGATACGACGTGAATTCGAATAACCTATAAGTTCTTTTTTTAATTACGGCGCTGTGGTAGTGAAACGCACGTGCATGACAATGTTCTTTTTAGGGTTCCGTAGTCAACTAGGAACCCTTATAGTTTCGCCAAGTCTGTCTGTCCGTCTGTCCGTCCTCGCTTAATCTCTGTGACCGTTAAAGTCAAAGTCAAAGTCAAAGCATTTATTTCAAGTAGGCACATTAAAGGCACTTTTGAACGTCAAAAATTACAACAAATAGAACTGATTCTAGTCGCCCATTCCAAAAGGTAGTTTTCGTATGGAGAAGAATGGGCAAGAAACTCCACCGTTACTCTTTTAAAATGTTTTACAATATTTTGTATACATTAATTATATCATAATAATATGTGAAGACGATGCACCTAAAATAAAATTACTATACCACTGTGGGCGATACAATAAAGACCGACCTCGATGATGATTAAAAGAAGTTTATTATTTAAAAATACAATATTAATGTGTCGCGACAGGTATGGCGGTGCGCGCTAATCGTCGTGAAGTTTGATAGTGAAGTGAAGTGTGGCGCGAGCGCCGCCGACATCGGGCGCGTTCGCATCCTCGCCAATATGAAAGGCTGCGTTCAGGCGTAGACAACCACAATAGGTAAAAGAATTAAAAAATGAAACCATGACATATAAATTAATTATCTGATAGATGCATGGTGCTCACATATTTACAAACATGGTTGTGCAGGAGGTGGTCAATCGTCGTGATGAGGAAGTTAGTCGTGATTGAAAGAACTCGTTGATGAAGAACGGTTGAATTTAATTATCTTAATTTTACAATGGTTTTGGTTTTTGTTCGTACTCAGTCGCCGTGAATATATATATGTGACCCCCCGTTGGGCGAAAAAACTACGGTCGGAGCGCACTGTTCCCCTCCCACGCATTGGCTTCCACGTCGCTGCTGTTGCCCGCGGCGCCCGCTGGGTGGCGCTAGGTACTCGTAAACAATGGTAAAAGTAAACGATTTTCATTTAAATAAAATAAAATAAAAAATACAAGTAATAAGTCAGGGTGTGAGTTAAGTAGATACAGAATGTAAATCAATTTAAATAAAAAAATAATAATTATAAATTTACAATTAAATTAGCAACCCGTTTGATTTTGTCTAGACTCTAGATTGTCCTATGGAGCAGGACCAGCATGTATCCAAGCGTTCTTATCTTGGATATAATCTTCTAATTTATAGTATGCTTGTTTACAAAGTGTACGTTTAATGTGAGTTTTAAATTTTCTTTCATTTAATTGCAATATATCACAAGGTATTTTATTGTAACATTTAACACAGTACCTACCCCATAAAAGATGTGTGTACCTTGGCTAATCTGAAAAATGGTAGATGTATTTTATCTTTATTTCTAGTATTAAAATTATGTCTATCGCTTATTTTATTAAAAAGATGTAGATTTTTTCTTACATACATAATATTTTCATAAATGAATTGGCAAGGTACCGTCATAATATTAATCCTTTTAAAAAGTTCCCTGAGAGATTCGCGGCGACGTAGATTATAAATGGCTCTGACAGCTCTTTTTTGCAAAATAAAGATGGATTCAATGTCAGAAGCTCGACCCCATAGTAAAATGCCGTACGACATAATGCTGTGAAAGTAGCTGAAATAGACTAAACGTGCGGTTTCTACATCAGTTAACTGTCTTATCTTTCTAACAGCATAAGCGGCCGAGCTAAGCCGCCCCGCAAGAGATGTTATGTGAGGTCCCCATTGCAATTTGTCGTCTACCGTGATTCCCAGAAAAACAGTTTGATCAACAAATTCCAGTTTTTCTCCATTCAATATGATGTCACATTCACTACTTCTACATTAGGTAATTTAAATCTAATGCATTTGGTTTTCTTTTCATTTAGTACCAAATTATTTACCGTAAACCAATCTTGGACCTGAAGAATAGAGTTATTCACGTCGTCAAGATTTTGTGCCCGTCTGTCTATCTTAAATATCAATGAGGTGTCATCTGCAAATAACACCATCTTCGGTTGATTTTGAAGTAATTGGGGTAAATCATTAATGTAAACTAAAAAGAGGAATGGACCCAATATCGAACCTTGAGGAACGCCCATTGCTATTTCAGACCCCAACTAAATTCCTAATCCCATAATGCTCAAGTTTCAGCAGAAGTGTCTCATGGTTTACGCAATCGAACGCCTTAGAGAGGTCGCAAAAGATTCCAATGGCATCTTGTGCTTCTTCCCAGGCGTTAAAAATGTTCTTTATTAGGTTGACACCGGCGCCAGTGGTACAACGCCCTTTGGTGAAACCGTACTGGTGTTCATGAAAGATGGAATTTTTATTAAAATGGCGTAACATTTGATTGAGCATCAACTTTTCAAACACCTTACTGAAAACCGGCAGAATTGAGACAGGCCTAAAATTGTTGGGGTCTTTACTATCACCGGATTTGAACAAAGGAACTACTTTACTGTGTTTCATGAGATCTGGAAAGACTCCTTGGTCTACACTGATGTTAAATATGAAAGCTAAATAGGGCGCAATCGTTTCGATGATAGATCTACAAACTTTTACAGACATTCCCCAGAGATCTTCTGTTGATTTAATTTTAAGATCTTTAAAAGCTTTTATAACAGCCTGGGGGTTTGTATGTTGAAACCCAAACTCCGAAGGGCATGCCTCAACATTCTTTCTAAGTAAGGCAGCAGAAAGCGCGGGTGAGGAATTTAAAGCTTCAGTAGTTTTAATGGGAATATTAGCAAAAAAATTTTCAAATTCCTGAGCAATTTCTATATCTGAATTGATGGGGCCACGAGCAGTCTCTAAATTAAATTCAGTATTACGCTGTTTTTTCCTACCTGTTTCATTGTTTATTATTTACCAGGTAGTTTTTATTTTATCATCGGCTGATTTTATTTTATTGCTAATATAAAGAGCTTTAGCTGTTTTGCATACACTTTTGAAAGTCTTAGAATATGTTGCAACATACTGATGAAATCTTGTGTTATTCATATGTTGCTTCAGGCCATAAAGTTCAAAAAGGTTTTCCCTGCTTTTACGAATTCCTGGAGTCGCCCAATCACTAAATAAAAACTTTGCGTAAATACTTTTAGTCTTTAGTGGGAAAGCGTCATTAAATTGCGTGTTTAATAATGAAAAGAAGTCGGCGTAGAACTCATTTGGGTCACATAAATTATTAAAACTCTGAACACATAATTTACTGGCCAAAGAATTATTTAATTTTTCTAGATTTTTACATGTAATTGGCCTAAACCTTATTAAGAATTTTTGTAAAGGCATGTGGGAGCAAAATGTTATTGTTTGTCCACTGTGATCAGATGGCAACTTATTTACAATTTGTTTGTGTAAATAATCACAGTTACAGAAAATATTATCTATACAAGTGGCAGTGGAAGCTGTTACTCGAGTGGGTTCAATAAAAACATTTGACAAATCAAATGACCCAAAAAGACTTAGTAATCTGATAGTATTCGTGTTATTTTCTAATAAATTAATATTAAAATCGCCACATATTATTATTGACTTACTACTAGCAGAAAGTTTCTTTAGCACATCTTCCATTACAGAATCAAACAAAGCTAGATTCTGGTAACTTGGAGGTCTGTTAGCACTAGAAATCTGAAATTTGGTACCAATATGTATATCAATCACGCCGACAAAGTGGTAAATTAAAAATTGGAAAAAAATGTTTTATTAGGGTAGCCCCCCTATATGTAAAGTGGGAAGTGATTTTTTTTTTTATTTCAACCCTAACGTGTGATATATTGTTGGAAAGGTATTTAAAAATGAATAGGGGTTTACTAAAATAATTTTTTGATAATGTCAATAATTTCGGAAATAATCGCTCCAAAAGTAAAAAACTATGTGTCCCCCCCCCCTCTAACTTTTGAACCATAAGTTTAGAAAATATGAAAAAATCTGAAAAGTAGAACTTTATAAGGACTTTCTAGGAAAATTATTTTAAACTTGATGGAAACAACAGTTTTTGTACAAAAAAGACAAAAATTGTACAAAATAATTTCTGGACTGTTTGTAGTATAATCATATATGCAAGCATTTTTTTTAACTTCGTTTACATATTTTATTATCCTGAACGTATCTTTTTTCAAACAAAAACAAAAAAGAATTTTTTAAATCGAATCCCAATATTTTATGATCTGTGATCGACTACGATTATTACGCGAACATAATGGATAGGTACCCACTTTTAAATTCATAAGTGGGAACACTTATTGTGACGGACGGGAAACTACGGAAACCTACCACTGAGCGTGGCCCGACACGCTCTTGGCCTGTTTTTTTTTTGAAAAGGAGTTGCATAATGAAATTTAGTACAACATTATATTTACGGTTTCCGGGGTTCCTCAACAGTAACAGTTAGCAATTTTAAAGTGTTTAACTAATTATTCCCTCTCCCCCAGGCTATAGAGATGGTGGAGGACGTACGCTCGGCCTTCGCCGCAGCAGTGCTGGACCTGGACTGGATGGACTCCAGCACGCGCCTCAAGACGCTGGAAAAACTGAAGGCCATCAGGAACTTCGTGGGCTTCCCCGCCTGGCTGCTCACACACGCACAGCTTGATAAGCATTATAAACACGTGAGTATTGTTTATTAATGTAATTAAACGATATACTGCTGAGAGTAAATGACACAGGTTTAGCCTGTAATTTTAGGGAGATTTCATTCACGTTCAAAATCTCTTAGATTATTCTGATTCTTAATAATTAATTATTCTATTCTAATTTTATTAGAGATTTTATGACGGATAACGTTACCCTTATTCTGTGCCAAACAAGTTAAACAAATAGCAGAATTTTTAGTGTTCCATGTACCTTCTAATGATGGTAGATTTAATGCTGATGTGCTTATTCAATAATATATGAAACATTCAATTACTTCTTCGTAAGTCTGCATAACTATAAAACTCTAAAGATTTTCTATTTTGAAGGCTCCGTGTAAGATTCTTGCATGGTTGAACCATGCTATGCAAATTCAGCAGACACTTAACTGTTCAACATCCCTTTTGTCTCCTTTCATTTATTCTTTATGTGCATTTCAGGCGGAAGTGGTCGAAGGCAGCTTATTCGAGACGTACCTGAAGCTGACGTCTGCGGCCGTGAAGAAGTCCCTCGAGTCCCTGCGCACGCGCCCCGACAGGAACCGCTGGGTCGCCACCGCCACCACGGTCAACGCCTTCTACTCCGCCACACTCAACTCTGTCAGTAAGTACACCGACGGACAAGGCAGAACTTTGATAAAGCTATTTTCTCCAATAAAAATAAACATTTTATATCGGACAACTAAACTAACTACTAACTAAAATATTTTGTTCTAGTAACAAACTTGCATTAAAAAACTGTTGTTAAAAACTTATACTTAAGACGAAATGAAAGAAACTTTTACAAAGGTCCCCCAACAACTACACAAAAATACACCTATGGTTAAACCAAAAGCCATTTTTAAATTTCGAACTCGTATCCGAAAAAGTTAGTTCTTATTACAAAAACTGCCGTTAAACCCGAGTCTAAGTTGTCAAATTTGCATTAGGAACTTTAAGTATATCGGAATAAAGTTCAAAATACAATAACTAGCTCGAAGGTTTAGGCTAGGTCGAAAATTAGAACTCGTTTTGTAATGAGACGGAAAAAGTTTTCAGTTTGGTCAGTTTTGTGGAAAAGTCAGTTGCGTCAACCCGACAGTTTCCAGTGTTTGTCAGTTTCTTGGATTCGACAATAATTAAAGTGCGTTAACAGACGCTTATTTTATTATTTATTACGCAACGTATCATCACGCCTGTTGCCTTACTGTGTAAAGTACGGTTTTTATTTTGTTAACTAACCAGAAAATTTTACTTTCCCAGCTTTCCCTGCCGGAATATTGCAACCACCGTTCTATGGAAATGGAATTGAGTGAGTACCTATCTACCCTCATATTTTAACTTTAAATTTACCGTTAAAAACGTTTGGAACGGAAGAAATAACATATAACGTTTGTTTCAGAGCGATCAACTACGGATCCATTGGTGCCATAATGGGACATGAAGTCACTCACGGATTTGACGATCAAGGTAATGTATCTACTTGCTGAAAAGTACCTAATAACGTAGGTAGCGTTCTTTTCTTCAACGAGTCCATTAATTAGATAAGATACTGTAGGCACATTCATTTATAGTCTGTTGTTATAACTAGGTACCTAGTTAGTTAGATTCTTGACTGCCCCGCTGGTTTTGTGGTTGCAAGCGCGCATGTTGCTGAGCATGGTGAACAAGAAAGAAATACGTTTTTTTATTGAGGTTAGATACCTAAGACACAAAGAAATAAAACTGGCATTCCGGGAGTGCCGACAAAAGTGAAAACAAAACACAAACAGAATACTTTGCCAACACTCACTGTCATATCGGAAATACATTAAAATCGAGTACATCCCGAGGACAGCCGAACACATCCGAAGCGGGTATTTTTGACGTGACAACGTCTAATAAATCGATGAAGCTGGCTGCACACACGAAAAAACATGACTCGTGTAGCGTTACCTCGCGGCCTTGCTCTGTAGCGTTGCTGCCGCGCACGCTGCCGAATCGGCCTCCGCGTTCGGCAATTTCATTACTTAATGTTTTGTTATGACGTTGTCACGTTAAACTATCGTCCGTAAACCGACTTTACAGACAACCGATTTTTTAATCATCTTATAAGCAAAACACGCGCGGTGTGGCTTACGGAACAGTAGCGCGAGTTCAATGATTTTTCCAATCTCAAAAAATGCCCAACGCGCCACAGGCCACAGGCGCCCTCCCTGTGGGCCACAGGGAGGGTGCCTGTGGGTCACAGGGAGAGCGCCCATGGGTCACAGATGACTTTTCACAAAGAGATCTACTAATACTCTTTGCTAATCCATCCTCAGGTCGTCGCTACGACGAGGAAGGTAACTTGAAGCAATGGTGGTCTGCCGCGACGCTGGAACACTACCACAGCAAGGTGCAGTGCATCATCGACCAATACAGCAAGTACCACCTGCCGCAGCTGCCCAACTATACCGTAAGTATCACCACTGCGACGCTGGAACACTACCACAGTAAGGTGTAGTGTATTATCCAGCAATAAGTTTGTTAAGGCAGGGGTAATTGTGTCAATAATATCTCTAAGAACCTTAACAGAAGTTTTTAATGTTAAGATCCTCACAACTTACTGTTGTAGTGCCGTCTTCAAGTGCCATGTCATGATAAATCAAATTACATATTGTCGCAAAACCATAAAACAGTAATGAATTATCTGTGTATCTGTATCGTAATGTATGACTACTGAATTATATCCATTATCTTAGACCGTAGTCTATTTCATAGATCAAACTGATACCTTATATTCGCAAGGTATGTCTTGTTTGTTGTAGATCCTAAATAAATAAATCTCCACTTCACTCACTAAAAGAACGAAAGTGCGAAAGTGCCAAAGTGCGATTTCGGCAGTTCCGAATTTGTTCTGTCCTATCCAATGCATGGTCTTTTAGTTGCCTGTTTCTTCCACGTTACATTCGTCCACGTTGCTCTAACATCCGCCCCCCAGGTGCACGGCTTCAACACCCAAGGCGAGAACATCGCGGACAACGGCGGGCTGCGCGCGGCGCTGCACGCGTACCGCCTGTGGGCGGGCCGCGCGCCCGCCCAGCGCCGCGCCTCGCTGCCCGGCCTGCCCGGATACACGCCCGACCAGCTGTTCTTCTTGGGATTCGCACAGGTAATGTCGTAGTTTAGAACGAGATAATTGATGGAGTGGTAAACTAGAAGGGTATGTCCACAAGTGGAAGCAACTAGGCTTTCTATTGTATCTGTAAAGTGTGAAATTATTGCTAGTGTCTTCTCACAATAATGTTGATGATTCCAATACCTTACACTACCGTAGTGTAAGTGTCACTACGGCCGATGAATCATGGCCAATCTGACCAAAGGCACTCCGAACTCTGACACATGTGCTCTCACTCGCACTCGCATCATGTAACCATTTGGTTCCTAAAAATTTTGTTGCGCAGCCGTCTGCGCGCAAAGTTCGGGCCGGCTATATTATACCTATTTATCACTTACGAAATACTTAGCTCGACCGACCGACCCTGAGACTGAGGATTTCCGGGCTATTCCTACATAGCGTACCAGGTTCATTTCCTGACATGTGGATACATACATGTGGAGAACTCTGACGTGTTCAGTCTTGTCTGGTCTCATCTGGTTTGGTTTGTAATCTGATCTTTTTTTACTCAAAACCGCACAGCACTTCAATGGCGTTACTATACATTCTCAAATGAAACCCAATAGAAACTCTATGACCTTCATAAAACTCTTCTTCCGACAGATATGGTGCGGCAACTCAACAGTGGGCGCTCTTAAATCCAAAATGGTGGAAGGCGTGCACAGTCCGAACAAGATCCGTGTGATCGGCACGCTCAGCAACTCCGCGGAGTTCGCGGAAGCTTGGAGCTGCCCCGCGGGCTCGCCCATGAACCCCGAACACAAGTGCGTGCTGTGGTGACACTGTGATTTAGTATAGGACTACCAAAGACTCTTAGGGCTAGTTTCTCAAACGAAAATTATCACAACATGAATGTGACAAATTGTTGTTCGAGAAACTGGCTGTTAGCTTACTGCAAGTTACCGCCTTAGGTTATACGTACAACTTTTATACTGTGGTGCACTCAAGGTATTATGCGATGGACCTATTAATTTTAAGTGTCATTTTGTTATGAAGAAATGCTATTATAGTAGCCAACGAAGATAAATTAGACAACATCGTGAAATGCGGCTTATTTCCACGCGTTCGTCTTTAGCGTCAGTTAACTAGTGTACCATCTGAAATTATACCGAGACCCCTTTCACATAAAATATTACATCACACGTGCTATAAAATAGCGTACGGTACGTGACTTAAGTAGTATTAATGCACGGCGTTTAGCTAACTTCACGCCATGCAATATTGGACTACTGAAGTCGTACGTATCGTATACTATTTTATAGCACGTGTGACCTAAACGCCCACTTAAATCACACTTTTCTGTGTAAAGTCACAGATAAGCATGAATTAAGTGCGGGTTTAGGTCAGATTGCTATAAATTGAATTAAATTGAAAAAAACAATTGTGCAATTTTATTCTTTCATTATTTCTTGACTGCCATCATAGTCCGTCAAATATTTAATTTTGTAAATGACCTCACAAATGCCAGTTGTCTACCTAATTTATATGGTTGGCTTGTATATTTATGTTGTAACGTTCCTGACAATGAGTGATAATAACCCTCCAGTTATTCGGAGTCGGTTAATGTGTATGTTAACAGCTCAATGGGAAAAACAACACTGGAATTGTAGATCACCAGTCAGTTTTTTACCCATTGAACTATTGTATAATTAGGTTTAAGTAATTTTAATATTTGTGTTGTTTAATCAGGGACATTTCTTTATTATTCTACTAAGAACTTAAAACATATTTTAACTACATTAACTTGTAGTTAAAACATATTTTAAGTTAAAAACCAATTTTATAATCAATTTCCAAATGATATTATTTAATTCGATGTCTATTTTGAATTTCTTACTAATATCATTATACCACACAATAACTTGGGTGCATCTCTTAATGTAATGAAGAAAAAAAATTATTTATTACGAAAAATTAAAACGAATTTAAACATGTAAAAGGAATTATTATTTTCTCCTTGTTTTTTTATGTCACATGTTACAATCCCTCATCTACAATACAATAAACATCCACCAGTCATAAGGGATAAAATATTTTAAAGGCGGAAATGTGTTTATATTACAACAATGCCTGACTTTGCTTGGAGATTGATATTGCCTGTTATTATTTTACACCCTGAAGGATTTTAATCAGATTTGAACCTGAGATGTTATTTTTTAATAGCCTTTGTAGCACTATGTGATCTAAACCTGCACTTAAGAGACGCTTTTCTGTGCCCTAAGTAGTCCGTTTTTTCACAGAAAAGTGTGACTTAAGTGCGGGTTTAAGTCACACGAGTTATAAAATAGTATATGATATATGTGATTGGCTTTACTACTTAGCACTTAAGTCAAATGTATCATACTGTACTATTTACATCACTTACGGAGCTATGGCTGAACACAAGAAAATACTTCACTTCCACTTGTAATAACATTAAAATAAAGGCATTTATTACTTCTTCCTCATATATTGGAACTTGTACACAGGTGCACAACACTTGGTCCCAGGTTTTAATCTCTTGGGTTTCATGACCTTTACATCTTGTAAGTGACGTTTCAACTCCATCTTCTGATGAATGACTGTCAACTCTTTCTCCCTCTCTATCCTCTTTGACAGCTCATTGTAGATCTTCTGTTTTTTCTTTTTCATTGATTCTAGTGTCTGGAAAGAAAGGGGAATTTGAATTAGTGTGAACAAATGGTGTTATGACTGTATGGACTTTTGCACTGCCATGGTCCCCAGACAAAACGTATGGATGCCAGAGAGGTGGTTTTCGCCTATAACAATCAAAAAGAGACCTATCATTAGCTGTTAGTATGGAAAAAGCGAATGATTATCAGGAAGCAATGATGTTCCAATTAGCCAGAATTCTGAATGAATAGGAAGATTCATTTCAGAACCTATATAACTTGTTCTACTACCACACGCTCGTTTGGCAGATTCTTCATCAAGCATTCGATAAACATAGTTTGCTTATTTAAATAAAAATAGTGATAACTAAACTCAAACTCAAAACATTTATTTAAATTAAACCATTTACAGGCACTTTTGAATTGTCAAAAAGTCGGTCAGTCAGAAAATATGAAGCTAGTTGCCCATTCCAAAGCGTAGGTACCTATGGAGAAGAACGGGCAAGAAACTCCATGGACACTCTTTTAAATTATAGTTTTACAAAAATATTACGCGTTAAAAGTGTCCAGAGTACAGCAAATGGTAAGAAAACAACAATTCAATATTAAAATAATTAAAAATAAGCCGAGGCAGCTAAGAGATGACCAGCCCCAACTGACGGCGCCCGTTCACGAACATGACGCATAGATCGGCACCATTCAGCTCAACCATTTTGAAGGGAGCTAAATGATCCAACTAATTAAACTATAATACCAACCTCATCATTAACATCAGGCAGCACAATTTTATCCAAGTCAGACATCCTAGGCCTGTTGGATTTTCTGCCCAACAATGCTGGGTGCGTGTCCAGTCTCTTAGCCAGGTCAAACTCTTTTTCTTCTCCCTCTTCTACGAAAAACGTGTGTGTGTTTGGAGTTGCTTCTGCTACATCTGTCATGTGGAGCTGAGCCTGTAAAAATATTAATTTGATGAATTACAAAATGTTAGGAGTTACATATTGCATTTTATTTTTTCTACCTATAACTACAAACACCCATAACACATTACTTGCTGGAGTAATTAATTTTATAAAAGTACTTTGCTTTAATATTTTAAATCCGCATAGCCTAATGTTATCTTTACTTCTTCAAATGGTGTAAGAAAACTGTCAACAAAGAAGTTTTTTAGAAGATGAGCAAGTTAGCATTATTACAAAAAAAAAATTGACAATAGATCAACACATACTTGCAGCCTATTGATTCTCCTGCTCTCAATGGTCCTCTTCATGTTGATGTACTTGATGTCCTGAGTCTGCATCAGCTTCACTTGCTCCGTAGAGTGCTCGTCCACCTTCTCAACTTCATAGTGCTCCTACAAAGTTATTACAAGACTTGTATATTCATTTAAGAACTTTTATTAGTAAACTAGGCTTGAATTACACTTTTTTTCAATGGCTATTCTTAGTTAGATAATCTACTGATAATCTAGCGGTACATTATTGAGTGCAATTATATGTAAAATGTATTTCTTAAGTGAAATAAAAATATAAAAGTATCTTTTAGAAGTTATGTTTACAAAACAAAATGTAATTCTCGCTAATTAAATGAATGCGCGATTACTTGTTACTAAACGAAATACGATCACATGAAATTGAAACGCATGTTTATAGTTAAATTCTTAGCTTCAAACTTTTAGAAATTAAGTCATTGCGTTTTACTTACCCCATCTTTCACCCTAGAATTGATCATATGAAAGTAGAACTCATCAGGATTCTTGTCCAGCGTCCGTTTCCTCAATAACTTCAGAGTTTCCCCTTTCTCATGGTAATCGTCAGCCCGTTTCTTATAATCTTTCTTCTTTTCAAGTAAACCTAGGTGTTTCCGCGATTCTGGCTGATGACGCTCTTTGTGCGTCTTTTGGTTGGCCTTCGCGGCTTTCTTCCATGATGACATGTTTTGATTTTACTACTGTAATTATTGGTTGGAAAAAAAACAACATAAATTACAGCAAGGAATATACTACTCTCTAACGAGAATTACAGTACTGGAACAACATAACATAACATAACCTAACCACATGTGCTTGACATTGACAGTTAGTTGTTTTTTTTTTTTTTAAAGGCTAAGGTCTGAGACCATGCTGCCTAGTCATCAGTTACTATTTTTTTTTAGTCTAACATGACAATAGAATATGGATGTACACATTCTAATGTATTAGGAGTATTTGGCAGCAAATGTATCGAATCAAGTTTCCCGGTAAACTTCGCTGAGGTAGCCAAAACTACAAAAAAATTCTCAGCTCCATTTTACCGGGATCGCGTCTGTTTCAATGATTCCACATATTGTCCAGTTGCGCAGACACTTGAGATACAAAACTACACCAATTTTACATCACAATATCCACTAGGAATCAATTTGCGAATAATTAAAACAGCCAACTAGACTTCACTCGAAGAAATCCCGCCAAAAACTCTGACAGTTAGGTAGTTGACATGACATTGACAGATTGTATTTCATCATGAATATTCATGATGAACATAGAGTCATAGACTAGACTAATGATTTGGGAATTTGCTATGGTTGCATTCGTGCAAGAATCATTGCATTTTTGCTAAATATTCCTCTGGATCGTTTGTTATTTTTTATGAGACAATAATAATGCATTTGTTAATAGCAATATTTGCTCCTTCTATTACATGGGTCTTAAACAACTGAACCGCCTCTGCCCAATCCCTTCGGGATATGTGTGTGAAAATTATAGGTAACATAAATAATAAATATTTAATAACATTCAATTCGAATTTGAGTGCTTTCAATTGCGAAATATAGTATTTTAACTCATGTAGAGAAATATAATAATTAAAACTCTTTTTAGGGCAAAAATTACTTTACTTACTACTATACGCATTCATTTATTCAAATTGCAACTGCAGTAGATACTTACCTATGTATAATTCTCTTTTCATTCAAATTTTAAAATCAAGCCACTTCTATTCTATTAGACAATCATAAAACCACTAGAATTAGGTAGGTACTGTAACTGTTAATGGAAGTAAAATACAAAATTGTACTTAT
Organism: Luperina testacea; assembly: GCA_927399505.1. Classification (NCBI taxonomy): domain Eukaryota; kingdom Metazoa; phylum Arthropoda; class Insecta; order Lepidoptera; family Noctuidae; genus Luperina; species Luperina testacea. The sequence continues at coordinate 1,561,391 of OV656762.1, read as the reverse complement.
GTATTTATTTTTAGAAATTATCATAATAATTTTTGTCTTTTTAAATTCAGGATTTCCAATTCTAATGCGAGCTTTTCTTTTTCCCTTTTGTGCCTCTGTAGTAGGAACTTTCTTTCTAGTTTAGCATTGCTTAATTTTAATTTGTAATACTCTTCCTTTGCTTTACAGCATGTTCCGTTTTCAGGCTGCTTTTTCTTGGTAATATCTGGAATAACACAGCATAAAATAATGAGACTTTTAAGACACACAATATTTTAAACATAGCTAGGTGTTCAGTCACACGCATCAAATAGAAGGCAAATTTTCTGGAGAAAGCAGAAATAGAAAATAATTTTCACTTTACCATCAGGAAATTTTTTACTGCTACCAGCTGCAGAAATTCTATCTTCTTCAATCTCATGTTTTTTAATAAATGCTGGTTGTGCAGGCACAGTTATAGAGTCCATGTCATCACCTTTAACAAAGAAATACTTAAACATTCATTAACAGGGAAATTTTCTCCTTCTTTGTCTCCTTATGCTCCTTTTGCTGTGCCCGACAACACGCCTCCGTCCGCGATAAGCACCTACAGCGCGGACCAACCCAAGGTTGTTTAACAGTTGCAGCCGCCGCGCGCTTTATAATTTATTAGATAAATATATGATAAATCTGCCTAACCATTCGCGTAAAATAAATGTGATGTTATGTTAGACTATTAATACATACACAATATTTCAAAGAGTGTTCAGTCACATGCATCTAATAGAAAGCAAATTATTTACAAGGAAAAAGAAAATAATTTTTAAATTTACCATCAGGAAAATCTTTACTGCTACTCGCCGCAGAAATGCTGTCTTCTTCAATCTCATGTTTTACAATAAAAGGAGGTTGTGCAGGCACAGTTATAGTTTCCATATCATCACCTTTAACAAAGAAAAATTTGCCATTGAACCATTACTTACTTACATTACTACTTACAGGGAAATTCTCTCTTCTTCTGTCTCTCCTACTTTGTTGAGTGAAACAGGGCCAATAATGATCAAGTCTTTATAGATCTACCACCTAAGTTCACATTGTGGAATGTGATTAATATTGAGTATCCTTCCGTTTCTTTGTGTCGCTGGCACAACAGTTATTTCAATTTTGTTGGCCCAAAACTTTGCCATTATCAGTGGCAGTGCAGAGGTCACTTGGGCTGCATGTTCTGGGGCACAAAGGGCAGGATACAAGGTGAAGCATAGTTTTTAAAACAGCTTTACATCCACACCCTGCTGCCGTTCCATTGCGGTAGCCCCACTTTATGAGGTTTGACTTACATTTTACCACGAGTTCGGAGTATGAAGTATTCTTCTTTTATTTTCCCAAACAAAGTCAGAGTAAGTTGGGTGATTGATATGCTGATAATATTATGACTAACTGAACTGACAATTTTTTTTACCTGATATTGTTAGTTCTATACCAAACTGCCTGGTTTCGATCTTTGGATTGACAATTGCCTGAATCCATTTGTCAGTTTCGGTCATTGCATTTGCATTATAAACATCATCAGCGCATGATATATCATTCTGTAATAAAAAGACAGTTAACAATAAACAAAAAGATTAGGATTATTATTATACTAATAAAAGTAATTTAATGTACATACCGTATCACTAGATGCGGTTTCATTCCGCTCATTAATTTTCTTAACATACAACTGTTGCCTCTGAAATATAGTTAGGCACAATTCAAAGATAGTAAGGGGCATAAGCAGGAAACAAAAGGAAATTGTTTATTTTGTAAATAGGATATCAGAATCACTTTAACATGTCATATTGTAAAAAAAATAAGCTAAATGGATTCAACAACTATCCAACTACCCCTGAGAAGAAATGGCAAACAAACTCAAGGGTCAAGTCCAGAAATAATCTTGGTCATTTGTATGGTTAAAATAGATTTAAAGTATTCTTACCCCCTTAGGAATTTCTCTTTTTCTTCTTCGTTTTATATTCTCATACAAATTGCGTAGCTGTATCCAATTTCTCGTACCAGTTACAGCCATTGCATTATAGTGCTGGGCTATCTCATGCCAAGCTGTTCTTTTTTTTGAACTCACCACAGCATTTGTCTCTTTATTTTCGATAATTTCTATATTTCTAAACACAAATATCAATTTTAAATAAAGTCCTCAAGAACATATTTCGACTATGGCGGCCAATCTCAACGGAGACTAGTCTGGGATATATTTTAGTGCACAAGTGTGAGTGTTCAGACACAGGTGCACTCCCTCTTCCCTCTCTCTCATAGTCCGATGGGGCGGCAGATTCGACACGAACAGAGAGAGATCAGGCGCAGAACTAACGGCTAGCGTGCTTTCCGAAGTTCCAAACTCCGGGCTGTCACTAAAAAAATCCTAATGAAAAAACTCAATATCACTGCTCGACCCGGGAATCGAACCCAGGACCCAAAGCTCAGGAGTCGCGCTTGGGATCACGAGACCAACCCTTCAATATCAAAATTATTAACTAACACCATACTTTATTTACTAGACATCTCTACAAATTAATAAATCGCTAAGCGAGCGCTTACTTCTTAATCAAATCAAGCAACATAGTTTGTTCTACGGGTGTATAATTACTACCGCGTTGTTTTTTCGTTCTGTTTTTATTCATTATTACATTTAATCATTATCTTTGATGCTTCATTCAAGTTTTAATTTAAAATCCACTCCCGGTTTACCAAGGTAAAATAGTAAATAAACAAAACCCTTCTTGAGGGCAGGCACGAGCGCGAGCGAGAGCAATTTGACATTGACATTGATATTTTTTTTTTTTAAAGGCTAATGTCTGAGACCATGCCGCCTAGTCATCAGTTAGTATTTTTCTTGAGTCTAACAAGACATTAGAATATGGGTGTACACATTCTAATGTATTAGGAGTATTTGGCAGCAAATGTATCGAATCAAGTTTCCCGGTAAACTTCGCTGAGGTAGCCAAAACTACAATAAAATTCTCAGCTCCATTTTACCGGGATCGCGTCTGTTTCAATGATTACACATATTGTCCAGTTGCGCAGACACTTGAGATACAAAACTACACCAATTTTACATCACAATATCCACTAGGAATCAATTTGCGAATAATTAAAACAGCCAAATAGACTTCACTCGAAGAAATCCCGCCAAAAACTCCTGACATTGATAATTTCAATGCATTCCGAATTAAGACAATATCGCTCACAGCGCTCATAGCAGTGATTTGCGTTCCGATTTAGATATCACGATTAAGACAGCTGAGAGCTGTCAACAATTCGGAACGCTTGTGAACGCGCTCACAGTGTTTACTCAATGTAAAAACGATATTATTACAGTATTTCCTTGTATAAACACCACATTTCTTCTTCAGTTAGGTGGCGACTGTCAGCCAGAAGCACAATTTCGAAAATGGCACGTTAGTTTAATTTAAAGATGATGCAAGTCAAAACACACTGACAGATCCTCACACACACACACCGTCATTTTTGACAGCGCTCACGGTGATATTATTCTTAGGCATAGTCGGCGTTATCGCAAGATGGCACATGTCATGACGATCTATGACGATTCACGCGACATCGTTATCGTGCTCACGTTAATTCGGTAAGGGTATCAGAACGCTCGAATCGATTATTTACTCGGAACGCAGGGTTAGTGTTTAAAAAAAAATACTAGAGATATACAAAGAAAAAATCTTATTGTAACGAATACATAAGTTATAGCAATAAAATTCAAATACACTATATGCATAAATAAATAAATAAATAAAAATATTTTATGTAAGTATATATTTTATAAATAATTAGGTACGAAATAAGTTACAATCGATTTCGGAACTATAGTGATCTGCCTAGAATGAAAGAGATCTGCCTAGAATGAAAGAACAGTCAACATGTTGCCGTTCTGCAAAATGGTATCACGATAACTTGTACAATTTAGTATTTGGCTAAAAGTTACCAGCAACCAGGCCATATAAATAATTAAAAACAAAAAAAAATACATTTTGTATTTTATCTATGCTCGACAATTCAAATTCAACCCCACTGACCTGCCTGTAATATAAAAGTACGCTCGACTTCATACTATCGATGACAAAATGAAGACATTTGATTTTCGCCATTTTGGCGCTGATAGCAACGTGAGGTACCGTGGAACTAATATTAGAGATGGGATATATCCTTCGATAAAAAATACTTTTATGAACTTTATCGATCATTATAACCACTGAGAGTAGGTAATTAATATTCGAATCACTCCCAGTTATTTTTATACATCATTTTTAGATAATAGAATAATTGCTCTGCAAAGGTTAACTGAAAATTCATTAGGGCGCGGTCAGATCGCAAGCTATAAACTAGTGGATATAGTGTCCTAGTAAAGTTATAGCGCATGATGGTCAGATCAGTGAGCTTTAAATATGAGGATAGGTTTAAAACTTAGCCTAAAAACTACTATGGTTGAGCTAATATCTCCTGGCTCAACTACACTAATTTTACAAGCTAAGCTGGGGTCCCTTTAGTTCGCAATGTCAACTAAAAACTATTGAGTTATTATGTTGCCATTTCGCTCTAACCTAGTAAATCAAATGGCAGTAGAATTCTTTGTGAGCTATATTGCATCACATTTATGTAATAGCTATTACTTAAATAATAGTCACTTTTGGTGTTCAATTTGGGAGAATTGAACCATGTAAACCAAAAAAATTAACCATTAACCTTACCAAGTAGTCACTACTAGCGGAAAGGAGAGGAATTATATAATATTTATCTTTTGAAATTAGTAAGTAGTATTTGTTTTAGCTAATCAAATTGCAGAAATTTCTGGCGACAGTAAAAAATTATTAACTGTCTGAAGAAAATTATCTTCACATTATCGACATGGAACATTTACAACCCTATTCAAATTATTGTATTCAATACATGTGAAAACTAAGTCCTAATTACACTTAAATATGATGAGATATTAATAAAAACATTTATTCTAAATATAAAATAGTATTAAAAATGCTCACACAAGCTATCGAAACATTTATAGTCATGAAATTCACTTGTGAAAGGTTATTCCGCTCATGCCTTTTTGATAGGTAGCCAGTTTTACAAAATGCGCATGCTCCCATAACAAAAATGTTCTAAATATCCCGTAGTAAACACAAAATACACAAAAAAGTAGTTTTCCACGATTTAGACCTAAATCATCAGAGTCGAACCAAACAACTCAACGTCTATTTGAAAGAACGTGCTACCTAATTTTAGTTCCTGATTACCTCGAGCGGGGCGCTTTGAATCGGCACAAGAAACAACTGTCATTTCGTAGTGTCGTTAGTCCAGCGACCAGCGTACCTACTTGTAGAGGTCAGTGGTTGCCACCAACTCACCAACAATCCATGTGGCCAGCAACATTGCTTCGTGCAATAAATAACATGTTGCGCAACTCTGTTTTGAGATGTATACGGGGCTATAGTTATACAAAAAAAATCCAGGAGTCCAACCGAGGATAAGCACCGACTGAGGTCTACCCAACAGGCCCAGAGGTGGTATACCTAGCCTTGGATTCTATTTCAGACGATTTTATTATGGCTACCGGTAACTTTACTATTAAAAAGTATAGGAATTCCAATGCGCTGAATAGTCCCACACCCAGAAACATGTTGAAAACTCCGCCTAAGGACGCTGGAACAAAGAAATCAACGATCATTTCATGATATATCTCTAATGTCTGGCATAGAATGCAAATGCATGTAGTAAGCGGAAGATAATTATACTAGACAGACATTTTATTTAAAGTTTGTAAACATGAATCTGTAATTCATGGTTCTCCACGAACATACATAATGCGCCTGCCACACACTCGACGAGTGGCATGGGAAGTAACGAGGAAAGGAGGCAGAGACATAGTGTGGCAACATTACTCGTCATGCCACACGTCATGCTCCTCGTCCTACCCACTGCTCCCTATTTTGTCGGTTTTTGCGCGCGAGTCAAAGGACCGGCAATACGAGTGCGAGTGGCCGGCCACATAATCGCGCGGTCGCAGTCTGCATGGAGCGCTCGCGCAAGACGCACGCGTATGCAAAATTGGAAAACATGTCGTCGCCAAGCGTGGAATGGTCAAATGAAAAGGTGTTAATAATCCATCATCTCCGTTGGCGAGGACGACAACGACGATGTATATTTCTTTTTACTACATTAATATAATTAGCTATACTAAAAATGCATAGCGCGCACGCTGCCACCGTTTCAACGTCCATTGTCTCACCAAGGCAAATGACAAGTGAGGAGCGTCGCGATTAATTGCGCGAGTAGAGCAGTGTGTGGGCAGAGAGGGCAACATCGCGGCAAATCACGGCAGCGCGAGGAGCATAGCGATGAGCAGCGCAAGGAGCATAGTCTGGCAGGCGCATAAGACACAGAGAGCAATGTCGCCACGTTTATAGGGAGCATAATCAGCCTATTTCGTTCCCACTGCTGGGACACAGGCCTCCTCTCAGTGAGAGGGTGTGGGCCGTAATCCACCACGCGGGCCCGGTGCGGGCTGGTAGATGTCACACGTCTTAGAATTTTTGGTACCAAGACGTTTCCTTCACAGTTTTAAGAGCAGTGGTGATTAAATAATTCACACAAAGTAAAGCGCCTGACTAAGATCGAACCTGCGACCTACAACTCCTAAGTCGCGACCGTTACCACTAAAACCATCATATAGCCATGTCGCAAATCGTAAGTTGTTATTGACTGTTTAGGTAGGCTACTCATGCCCATTCAATGATACTTACACAGCAAAGTAAGCCACGTTTCAGTGGGGTTCAGTACAAACAGTCGAGAATGACCCACGTTGACTCGCAAGTTCAATATTATGGTTGGCGTGATATTAAGTCCAGAGCTGCAAGCAATTTAACACATTTGAACCTATTTAGATGTCAGCAATAACACTATTTGTAGTTTGTATAGTCGACCTCTTAACTGCTGTGTCACTTTTGGCAACAATTCCCACAACAGTCCATTGATCCATTTCCAGTTATTAACCTCTAAATTTGCATCACTGTCAAAATCGAAAGTGATCTTTACCCTCCCTCGTTATAATAGGGTTGCAGTTGGGTCGCTGCCACTGACTAGTCTGTCAAAATCACAATGATCTTTATTCACGTTACAAAAAGGTTGTATTTGGGTTGCTGCTGTATAGTTTTATGACGTGCAAGTGACATTCAAGCTTACGGTGATAAAGCAATTACAAGGTATACGAGTACTTAGGGTATATTCATCATCATTTCAGCTGAAAGACGTCCACTGCTGGACATAGCCCTTCCACCCTAGGGTAATATTATGATATACTTACTATAAAGGATCAATAACATGCTTGATGGTTATCGGACTAGATTCTAGGACCATGTAAGTGGTGATCTTTTTACAAGACGGCAAGCACTGGCAGGTTAGATTGTCTGAAAACAATAGAACGTTTTTAGTGAGCATTACGAAGTATTGAAACTACGTTTTAAGTACAATCAAATCCTTGTTTCAAATTGATGTTATTTCCATTTAAACAAATATGAACTTTAAACCGTGTGGTTTAAGTTGATTTCAGAATGACTAGTATGGTCAGTACTCTGCGTTACCTAACCCCTCTTATGAAGAAGACGCTGGGAAGAGGGGTTGGGTTATGCAGGTCACAGACTGTTCTATTGAAACTTATAGCGCATACTGAAATTTAAGAGTGGGTTTCAAAGTTGTTTTTTATAAAAAAATATTAGTTTACACATTTGGAAACTGAATTGCGAACGCCGGATAGAAACAAATAACTAAGAAGGTTTTGACTTGTTGGTCAATTCCCAGATGGGGAAAAGTGTTTTTACTATCAAGAATTTGTCAGTGGCAGACCGGGGACTGTACTTCTACACGGTTATAATGACGTGCCCTAATATTACATGAGACTTATACATAATTGGCGACATGTCGATGTACTGTACAAGTGTACACCTCTAAAACATACAGGCGTAAGGTCATGAGCTATTTACCGTACTTCTTGTACTCATTGACTCTCAGGCAGCTGATTCGCGTAGCGGTACATAGCGGCAAGTCACTGTGATTGCCAATATATTTGTACATGAGCGGGTCGCTACAACCACATGCTTTCTCTGCACATTTTAGCTGCCAAAATAACAAAATATTATGTAAAGCAAAATTCAACATAATCAGCATAAACAACAACATAATCAGCATAATGTTCCCACTGATGGGACACAGGCCTCCAGCTCTCTGTGACAGCGAGTGCATGGACCGTAATCCACTACGCGGGCGCAGTGCGGGTTGGTAGATGTCACATTATGTCTTCGAATATTTGATTCCAGGACTGACCAGGACATGCCGGTTTCTTCACGATGTTTTTTTCACCGTTTTGAGAGCAGTGGTGATGAAATAATTTACGCAAAGTACAGCGCCTGTCAGGGTTTGAACCTACGACCGGTCATATATACAGGAAGCAAAATTTAATAAAGGAGTCAATGGCCGCCACATACCGGAACCGCTCAAAACCAACTCGACTCAAAGTAAAGAAGAAATGCGAGCTTCATTTCAATGCTTAACTTTGAATAGTTTGAATGCTGAAGACTTTGTTTGTTAGCTTGAACGCGCGAATCTCTAGAACTACTAAAATCCCATTTGATAGCCCGTTTCTGGTCAGCGGGATTGTTCGAAAGGGTTACCGCTGACCCGAAACATAAAGGGCTAAGGAAGGAATACGGGTGGGTTTTATTCAGTAAGTCTGACACTCCCTTCCGCTCCACCCAGAGCGTGAGGGGTCATTTGATGATTTCCCATCCTTAAAAAAAACCCGATTCTTGAGGAAGAAATAGTCTATAACATGACGTGAGTGCCTGTGACTATTTCTTTTTACTCGGCTCCTAAGATTTCTAAGTGAAAACGAAGTAATAGTAGTGCAGGCAATGCGATGTGACGGCACAGTGACGGAGTGAATTTGGGGGGGGGGGGGGAACAAGAAAGTTCACGCGGACGAGGTCGCGGGCAGAAGCTAGTATTCATATAAAACGCTTCCTTAGCAAAGTGATATTTCCAAAGTTAATTGACACCCCGTCTACTCTCTAAGCACGAAATCCGTAGTTTCACCCGGAATTATGGGCGTTCCCTAGTCCGTATCACCCAAGAAGCTTATATAGATAAAAATGGAGGCAATATTCTAAATAGGTACCTAAGTGAAGACGACTGTGGTCGAACACACTCTTTCTAAATCTGTAGGTATATATAAAATTCAAAGTTCTGACTGACTGATATATCAACGCACAGCCTAAACCGCTGGTCCTAGAGACATGAAATTTGGGGGGTGTGTTTTTTGTGAATAGCAGCTATTCACTAAGAAAGGGTTTTTCGAAATTCCACATTTCACGCGGACGAAGTCGCGGGCAGAAGCTATTACATACATATATGACAAAGAAAACACGTATCACCGTCTCGTTCTTATGTGTATTTAGAAAGAGGGTGTCCGACCACAGTCGTCTTCACTTAGGTATTTAGAGTGTTGCCTCCGCTTTTATCTTTAAGGCTACGCCGACCGCCTAGTGGTACCCTCAACGTTTGTTTGGTTATTTCTTTTATTTTAGAATGAAAATGCAGAAAATAAGGACGTAATCACCAAAGCGGAAAATAGTGGCCACTATTATCCGTTTTAGTGATTATAATAAAACTAAACAATGTATAACTACCGTTTATAATAATATCAATGTATAATCTTGTGGAGCACAACTTAACGTGCTTATTTTCTGCATTTTCATTCTAAAATAAAAGAAATAACCAAACAAACGATGAGGGCGCCACTGCGCGGTCGGCGTTTGGTCGGCGCCCTCTTAAACTTCTTGGTATCACAGAACACTATTACCCCTAGCTTGGTTGGTATCAGCTACCGACCTAAGATTGAATAACAACACGATTTGACAGTTGTCCCCACTCGCGATAGGATTTACTCATTTAATAAGTTGAATCTGTCACTTGTTTTGACAGTTCAACTACTTCCGGACGGTTACATGCTCTGTGCACGTAGTTGCCAACACGTTGTCGTAAGCTTCATGTCTATTGTACATACCTACGTGACACGAAATAAAGCTCGCATTTTAATATTGCCTTTTCTTTGCGTTGAGATATTTCGATGTGCGAAGGCCATAAAGTCTGTGTTCTGACCCTAGTCGAATCGATTTTTTTTTCATAAAACATTTTAAAACATAAGTCAGGTATTCATACAAAACAAATATCCCTGGAGTACTTCTTGTCATGAACACAAGCGCTTTCCACCAGGCTGGTGGGATTCTTTGGGATGGCGGTGAACCGGAGTTGTGCCACGTAGTAGTAGCCGGCCAACAGGGTCTCCGGCTCCACCCACTCCTCCCCTTCGTAGTACGTTACTAGCTGGAAGGGAAGAACTGACTTACGACTAGTGTAGTGGGTCGAGAGAACAGTCTCTTACGGCGAATGTTCTCTGATTGAGACTTTATGCAAAATTCTTTTCAACGGAGATTATTCTCGGAACATGGAGAATTTAAAATTGAAATAATTTAAAAGTGGTTAATTATGATGAGTTTGAGTTGAGTTTTGGGATTGTTATATTTCCTTGTTTTTATACATTTTATTGGAGCTATTTGTAGATCATAAAGTTTGTTTTAATACAGAAATCCTTATTTAACATTAATACCTACCCATACGAAATTTAAGAGTAGGTACGTATTTATGAGATTTTTTTTAGGAATATTCTCGTGAATGTTATAAATGTAAATTAAATTAAGTACGTCAACTTGGTAAAACGTAGATGAATACAATAGATACGTATCCATTGTTTTTTATTCTCGTAAATTCACTTCCAAAAGAATATTCCTCAGAATTGACCATAACCTACTTATGAGTCTCAGGATGTCATAAATGTGATGGGTCAGTTATGGATCAGAGTTTGCATGCTCTGAACAAGAACCTTCTTCTTCCTTCTTCTTCTTCTTCTTCTTGTCTATGAGTTATGACGTTCAAAAAAGAAAAATCTATGAAGGGAAGCGTGCGGTGCGAAAGAACGTTAAGTGTGAAAATGGCATGCACGTCCGAGTTTGGGTCACAGAAATTTATATGTGTACGAAATTTTAACGAAATCTGTTCAGCTAATTCATGTGGCAGAAGGCTATGAACAGCGGTTGTTAGTATAGATGGCTAGGGTATAGGTACTTAGGTAATTGTTGAAATGATCACCTGGCAGCCATACAGCACAGACCCATGCGTGCACTGCAACACTAAGTCTAACATCTGCGTGATGTAAGACCGACCCAACCACCCCGTCTGCACGTTCGATAATCTGAAACATTCATCTTGTTACAATAAGCCCACGTACACGGGTTTCTGTGGCATTCAAAAATTTTTCCTTTTACATTCACAGTGTTGATCGGTACGATATTTTATAATTTTGGGATCACTTAAGGCCTGTATTAATGCCGATAACCTTGAGCATTTGGGCGGAGCTAACGACCCTTTCTCCGCGCCACTCCGCTACCCGCATGCAACAGAAAATGTGCGGTTGTGTGCGCCGCCACCACGGTTTGCCTCGCCTAGTCTCGTCACAGAGTATCGAAATCACAGAAGGTCAAGTCATCGTGAAAGTTAAATAATTATGTGTACCACATATACAGGGTGTCCCAGAACTCAACGTCAAGCCGAAACGGGGTGACAGGATTAATCATAACCATCACGAGAAAAATATAAAAAAAAATCTACAATAAAAAAGAGTAAAAAAATTAAAAAAAAATGAGGCTGATGGTAAACAATTTGAACATTTATTGTAATAAAAAACGTTATTTCTCTATCTGACTTTTATTCCAACAAACCTAAATTAAACTAGATCAAGATTTTTCATTATTTTACTAACTTTTTTTCACTTTAATAAAAGTGGCGTCACTATCTGTCTCGCTCACTCATGGCAAACATACCCACTATCCATCTCTCTCATCATTTTGCCTTAAAATTAAGAACCTACCTAGAGCTTGTGCGAATCAAAAACATTTTAACTGAGATAGCAAAAATCGGGTTACTTGAGGTTTTAATTTTTTTACTCTTTTTTATTGTATGGAACTAACAAGTATTGTACCATTTTAGAATTCTGATTAAATGCGGCAACTTTTAATGCCACTTGCCAAGGCACTCTAGTACATTTTTTTTAAAGGAGGGCCTATCAAAGTCGACGAATCTTGAAAATTTTAAATTCGTAGTTTAACGAATAGTCTCAATTCTTGGAAACTTGAGGCAATTGTGTCATTATTTTTTATTGGGATTCTAGAAATGTTATTTAGGATTACGTTTCCAAAGTTCAAATGAACAAAAATAAAAAAGAATAACCACAATAACCGAAAAATGTTACAGTTTGATCAAAATTCTAGGTTTTTCTTAAAATGCCCATAATTTTCAAACTGCATGGGATAGATTTTTTTTCAGATTTTTCTCGTGATGGTTATGATCAATCCTGTCACCCCGTTTCGGCTTGACGTTGAGTTCTGGGACACCCTGTATTTACAATGGCCAAGTTTTGGTTTTATTTAGGAATTATCTATTGATATGGATGTACTTTTCGGGCTATGGTTACGAATAAAATTGTTAAAAGCTTTCGAGGCCGTGAGTAGAAGCTATACCCTTAATATAAATCAGCCTGGCTTGCCATGTGGTAAACAACTTAATGTATCTTTTTAACTAAAATTAATGGCTAAATGTGCTGCTAAGCGCAAAACTCAAGAATGGCTGGACCAATTCGGTTTTTTTTTTAAATATTCGTTGCAGTCTTAGGAAAGTTTCTATGAAGAGAAGAATGGTAGGTAGGCATGTACGTAGATAGGTAGGTAGGTATGTAGGGTAGGTAGGTAAGTAGGGTAGGTAGGTAGTTAGGGTAAGGCAGATAGGAAGGTAGGGTAGATAGGTAGGCAGGTAGGGTAGGTAGGTAGGTAGGTATAGGTAGTATAATTATCACTAGTGTATGTCATATTATTTGTTATATTTTTTATAAACAAATATATTATAACTAAAATTCAGCTGAATAATCTTCAAGTTCTTCGACAGACCTTACAAGATGCTTGTGAGTCACCATGTCATCCAATAGAGACCGTAGTTTTTGAATCCCCAAATCATCTTGTTCCTAAAATGAATGCAGTTATACATATATTTACAAGTAAAACAAAAATATATATTAGAAGATAGTCAGAAGTGTACCAATAAAACAACTAGTACTCAATATCAAATCAAATATGTATTCGTCCTTAAAAGACGCTGTTAACAATTGATTTCACAAACTGATTTTATGAATACTTTCCTAAATGCTCTTAACTCTCAATCTCCTTACTTCTGCACCCGTCGGTATCCTACACGAATCCCCGCGCACTTCAATATGGCCGACCGCAGTCAAGACCGCTTCGGATGGAAGTCAAAACACAAACTATTATTCCACAAATAAGTGTTATTATATTATTTTTATAAAAGAATGAATTTAGATCTTGCAAATTAAATTATTTTAAATGTTTTCAGACGAAATAAATAGCAAAAGCTTACAGTCGGCCATTCTGAAATAACAGAGTCCTCTCGTTACGTTTTGTTTATGACTAACTTATTTATGTTATTCTATATTCATGTTCCAAAACTATGAAACAATATTATAAAATAAAGTGTGTATTCAAAGTAATTTACAACAAGCGAATCTAATGCCCAAAACTTTTCTTGAGTGACGATCAGATAAATATGCATATTATAAGCAGGTAATCAGTAAAATTTCTAGTAATTGCATAGGAATGTATCAAAACTATATAATATAAGTAAAGAAAAGGCAAATAATAACATTAATAACAAAATACATATTTTACTACTTATCATGAATAGGGAAACATTTCATATAAATTCAATAACTTTACTAATTTTATTTTTAAGTAATAAATATCATTTGTTCGGCCATCTTATACAATAATTGTTCCATCAATTAATACAAAAAAAAAACAATAAATACAATTTTAGTAATTGATCTTAATTATATATCTTTAATCTGACATAGATTAAGTAGATATCAAATTAATTATAACTAAGAAAGCGCTCAAATTTTTGGCCTACGGCCTCCTTGCGCAATTCCATAAAATCTGACACACTCATAATTGTCAAAAGACTCCATTGTGTGTAGATTTTTCCATATCAATTTTCAAATCTATCACACTCCTAATTGTCAAACGACTCCATTGTGTGTAGATTTTTACATATCAATTATTAAGTCTAATCAAAGTCATTATTCATTCCATAATAAAGTTTAAAACATAATCATAATTCCAATTCGAATCCATTTTCAAAATAACCTTTCAAATATTGTGTAGATTTTTCCATATCAATTTTCAAATCTAACACACTCCTAATTGTCAAACGACTCCATTGTGTGTAGATTTTTACATATCAATTATTAAGTCTAACCAAAATCAAAGTCATTATTCATTCCATAATAAGGTTTAAAACATAATCATAATTCCAATTCGAATCCATTTTCAAAATAACCTTTCAAATATAAGGGGAAACATTCATGATACCGATTCATATTTTTTTCTTTTTTTAATTCATTTGTCGCTCATTGTCCCAGTACTCTCCACATCCATACCTACTGACATTCCCAACGGCTCTATTTCCATATTATCATTACCTTCAATAGTTTCGTTTACATCTACATCCTCCGTTGAGCTTCCCTCATCGGAATCAGCTAAGCTTTCTTGAGTAAAGGTCAACCAAGGATGTATCTTATCTAACGCAATTACTGCCTCATATTTTCTATTCTGTTTACGGGTTAGGGGTGTATCTTGAACAACATACCTATCTCTATCTAGTACTTTGATTATCCTGTATGGACCTTGTAATTTAGCAAGTAACTTTCTCGACTGTCCGCTATTACTACCTACTTCTCTTTCAATTCTTACTAAGTCACCTACTTGATATTTCCTACCAACCTTCCTATTCTTGTCGAACCTTTCCTTTTGTCTTACTTGATTCTCACTTATGTTGGCATTTACCTCCTTTCTTATATTTCCTAATGTTCCTTGTGAACACCCCGATTCACCCTGGTCAAGCAACGAAGTGACTATTCCGTCACTTTTGGCCCTCAACCTTATACCAAACAGTATTTCAGCTGGCGTTTTACCTGTACCTTTATTAATAGTTGTATTAAGACCCAGCTGAATTTCTTCTAAATGAGTATCCCACTCATTTTCCTTACAATTGTGATTTTTGACTGCAAGCGAAGCCAATATGGTACGATTATATCGCTCCACTTGGCCATTCGCTCGCGGTGTTGCTACTGCATTTAAAACGTGCCTTATGCCTAGTTTGTTCACGAAGTCTTTAAAACTTTTACTTGTAAAAGAAGTTCCCCGATCACTGATTATCCTACTTGGTATACCGAATAAACTAAAATAGTGATTTAAAACTTTGATGGTCGATTTAGTTTTCGTATTTTTGACGGCAAATAAAGTAACGTATTTTGTGTATGCTTCAACAAGTACCAACAAGTAAGTGTTTTTAGATTTACTCCGAACAAATGGACCTAAGTGATCCATGTGTATCGTGTGAAACGGTTTGTCAATTTTTGGAACTGGATGGAGCATACCTTGTCTTTTTCCTGGTGGTACTTTGTGATAACTACATTCCAGACATGACTGAACATACTTTTTGGTAAACTTGTTCATTTTGGGAAACCAGTAAAGAGATTTCAACTTGTCCAAAGTTTTATCTAGACCAAAATGACCAAGTTCATCGTGACACTTCTTGAGTAGTTGCCACCGAAACCCTTTGGGGACCAACCATTTCAATTGGCTGTCCACAACCCTATACACCTTTCCTCCCTTTAAACGATAATTCTGAAAAGTTTCATGGATATTAGGCGTTTCAGGGTCTTCTAAAATACTTCTAATCCGTTGAACCTCTTCATCAGTACTCTGAATGGTTGCTAACCAGTCTTCTGTCTCTACAACTAAAATATCGAATACAGGCTCAGGTTCATCCGACATAGGGATAGCATTCCTGCTAAGTGCATCCACATGGGTCATACGGTTACCCGGCCTATACTCGATACTACAATCGTATTCCTGAAGTTGAAGCCACCACCTACTTATACGAGGTATCATATCTCTCTTTGATAAAGTAGTACGTAATGCGCTACAATCGGTTATAATTGTGAATTTGAGGCCTAAAACGTATACTCTAAACCGTTGCAAGGAAGCTATTACCGCCAGGGTTTCCAATTCAAATGAATGGTACTTCTGCTCTTCGAGGGTAGTTTGCCTACTGTAATACGCTACCGCTCGCCACCTACCTAATTCATCTTCCTGCAGTAATATTCCCGCTATACCCGATTTGCACGCATCCGTATGAATCTGAGTTTTTGCATTTACGTTGTACAACGCTAAAATTGGTCTTTTTACTAACTCTGCCTTTAGGGTGCAAAAAGATTTTTCTTGTTCAGGACCCCACTCCCATTTACAGTTCTTTTTTAATAATTTTGTCAGTGGATTAGCAATTATAGCAAAATTTTTTACAAAACGCCTAAAAAAACTAGCCAACCCAACGAACTGGCGTATTTCGTGTTGGTTAGTGGGGCATTTAAAAATTTCTACTGCTGCAGTCTTTTTTGAACCCGGTCTGACCCCTTGTTTACTTACTTCGAAACCTAGATAATCTATTTTTTTTGAGAAAAATACACATTTCGATAATTTTAACGTCAACCCCGCGTCTTTAATAAGTTTAAGTACTGTTTCTAATCGCTCCATTCCCTGCGAAATACTGTGGGCTGGAATAATGATATCATCCATGAATGCAAAAGCTTGGCCTTTGACGTCTTTTAATATGGTATTAATCGTTTTCTGAAAAACAGACGGCGCGTTAGCCAAACCGAAAGGCATTCGGGTGAACTGATACTGACCGTCTGGAGTTACAAAGGCAGTTTTGTCTCGCGACGAAGGGGCTATTGGAATCTGGTAATAGCCTGAGGCCAAATCAAGCGTTATAAAATATTCATAACCACCTAACTGATCTATTTGATCCTCTATTCTGGGCAAAGGGTAGTGTTCCTTGACAGTTTTAGCATTTAAAGCCCGATAATCAACGCAAAGCCGTTGATCACCTGTCTTCTTCTGTACTAAAATGATGGGGCTTGCATAAGAAGATGTTGAGTCAGTAATTATACCTGAATCCAACATGTCCTGAATCATCTCCTTGACTTTATTCCTTTCCGAATAAGCTAGCCGGTATGGCCTATACACAACAGGGGTCGCATCTTTTAGGGTTATAGACATTTCGGTCAAATTAGTCAGCCCTAAATCAGTTAAACTAAACGAAAAACAGTCCCTATACTCTTTTAGCAAGGTTTCTAACCGTTCTCTATCTTCATTACTAAATCCATCACCTATTTTAAGATCGATTGATATGGAATCATTATCCCTGTTTTCTAAAATTCTAACATTTAGGCAATCATCATCATTTAAAGTGTAAGCCCTAGTCAATAATTGTCCCTTTTGAAGTTTAATTTCGTTACCATTTAAATTTACTACTAAAATGTGACCTTTTCCTTGCACGATTGTATATAATCCAGGCATAATAAAATAACAATTATCGCCTATTTTCCTTAACGATTCCTTTACGTAAAATTTCATCGTGATATCGGTATTCACTTTTACCGGTATCATATTGATAGAGTTAACGCTGACATCAGAGTATAAATTAAGTTTTTGACAGTTTACTAATTTAGAATTATTCAAAGGAACAGGTTTTTTTTTAAAAACTAAACGTTCGTCTGTCTTTATAATAATTATACCGGCTTGCTCGGTGAAAGTATGTCCCAAGAGTACGGCATGTTTAAGTAATTCGTCTGGTACCACTAATACTTCTACGGATGTCGTAACGGCTTGTACTTGTATTTGGACTACTGCTCTCCCAATAGGTTCTATGATTGAATTACCAAAGCCTTTTAATGTTGGCAGATCACTTTTACCGTAAGCAGTGTTTAAATTTTTAAAGTCACTAATTCGAATCAAAGTACTTTGGCTACCGAGATCCACATAACATGACATTGTTTGGCCATTAACTTGAACTGGAAGGACATACTTATCATCTAGCTCACCGGTTAACTTAACTTCAGATACTGCCTTACTGACTTCATTATGTTTACCGCTATCATTACCGTTTCTGACGAGCCGTTTACAATTAGCACTCTGATGTCCAAGTTTCTTACAAATGCTACACGTCAATAAGGGTTTGTTACACTTGAAGGAGGGGTGACCTACCTCATTACAATTAAAACATTTTATATTGCTACTGAGTTTAGAACTATCGTTATTGCTATCAGGGCGCCTTTTCGTAAACGGCTGACGAGATACTCTGTCTCTTACATCCTCTAACTTAATAGATTTAAAATAAGATAGTAATTCTTCAGGTTGAGAGTAGTTCGCAGCCTGAGCTCCTAGTCGCATACCCCTGTCTTCTAATCCATATATAAGACAGTCTACAGCCCGCTTACCAGTTATATCGCATCGGTTCAGCAAGTTAATTTTGTGATAAAAATAAGTTTCTAACGATTCATTATATCTAACCTTCCGATCCAACATTTCATGCAAAAGTTGAGCATAATTCTGAACTGTTGGAAATGTCTTTGTAAGTTTATCCTTCCACTCCAACCAACTATAATTCAAAGAAGTTAAGCCTTGGTACCACACTTTTGCTACTCCAGTCAATTTAGGCAACGCATAATGAAGTTGTTGTGTTTCAGACCATTTATACAAAGCTGCACATTCTTCCACTTTCGTAATCCATAAATCAATAGTTTGTTCCTTATTAGCAGGATCAAATTCTGGTACTGCGTTTGTTGACATACTAAAGTGGTTTTGTGCCTGGGACGCTGACGTGGGCAGTGATTTGATTAATTCCATGACATCATGAATACTAAAATTATGATCATCTATAGTTTTGTTTTTAGGGGTCTTATTCATATTAGTTACATCAGGATTAACATTCAAATTACCATCCATGCTGCTAGTACATGATGACTGACTTACGGTTACCCGACGTCTTCGACTCGTCCTGTGGTGATGGGATTTCCGTTTCACCTCGCTACTGCTGTGCTGCTGTCGTCGCCGTCTCGCCCTCCGTGAGTTTGCAGATCGGGAACGCGAGCGCGACCGCGAAGACCGCGTTCTTTTTCTCACACGCCGTGACTCAGAACGACGCCGCTTCCGACGCTCAAGGCTCTTATAAGAAGCCGCACGTCTCCGTGAGGTACGGCCTCTTGAACCTGCGCGGCTCGAGGAGCTTGAGCTGGTCCGCACAGGACGCGAACGCCGCGTACTAGAACGGCTTCTCCTGTGACGCCTGCGCAAACCCGCGCGGCTTCGGCTGGGGCTGCACAACGGCGTAGCTCCATCACGCGTTTGAGAAGCCTCTTGATCAAAAGCTTTACGCATTCTCACTTCTTCACGAAGTCTCGACATATTATTTAGGTCTGTAATCATATTTTTATCGACATTTTAATCATTTTTTTAATGAGAACATACATAGCTGTTTCAAATCCTAAATACAGATAAACAATCAAAATTAAATTCAACCATTGTAATCATCAAATATTACGTATTACTTACTGAATTCGATTGTGCGAAGACAGCAAGATAAAACAACTTATTTTACTCTATACATACGCTAAATATATGTATATCATATAAAATAGGCTCACTTACGTAACTGGGAAAAACATAATAGGTGAAGCACGCATTTACATACATAAAATCACGCCTTTCCTTCCATGGGGGTAGACAGAGATTACAACGAGTACCAAATTTTTTTTCTGTTTAGGTTCGTTTACGTAATCTTGGCGACTCACAATGCCTTTACAACTGAACTAACTAACTCTTTATGTATTTAATAACGCAGTTAAGCGTAAGCATACACCATAATCACTGTATTTTTAAATAAAAAAAAATACCTATGAAATACAACTTACCAAGTTTGTGCCTTTTACTTTACCTGTCCTTATAAACGGCCTAAGTGGACGTGATTAGAATATTGAGTAATATTCGCGTCAGATCCCACTTCTGAACTATTAGAAGATAGTCAGAAGTGTACCAATAAAACAACTAGTACTCAATATCAAATCAAATATGTATTCGTCCTTAAAAGACGCTGTTAACAATTGATTTCACAAACTGATTTTATGAATACTTTCCTAAATGCTCTTAACTCTCAATCTCCTTACTTCTGCACCCGTCGGTATCCTACACGAATCCCCGCGCACTTCAATATGGCCGACCGCAGTCAAGACCGCTTCGGATGGAAGTCAAAACACAAACTATTATTCCACAAATAAGTGTTATTATATTATTTTTATAAAAGAATGAATTTAGATCTTGCAAATTAAATTATTTTAAATGTTTTCAGACGAAATAAATAGCAAAAGCTTACATATAGGTTCATAATTTGTAAAAAAAAAATACATTCACATCCAAATCAACAGAATCACCTTCAACTTCTCTGGTAGAACTAATTGATTCACTACGTAGGTAATGATTTTTTTATTTGATTTAATTAGTTGAATAATATTATTGACCCACTTTAGCCCACATGGATCTAGTAATGATAAGTGATAATTATAATAAAAAACATGACTACCAATTTGTTTTTCTAATTTTATGTAGTCTGTGCCACCCGCGGTCTGCGATAGGCTGATTTAATTGATTGATTGATGTCACCCGCGACGATAGAAGTCGAGTAAAAAGTATTCGACTTTCGATCTGCCACAGAGAGATTTGATCCTTATGATTGACCCTATCGATTGATGCCATAAAAGTACAGGGTATTATTTTTTCGGATTTTAGCCGGTTCGATTCCCGAGAGCGGCAAGCGAATTTTCGAAAATCTTTGAATGCAGATTTGTTTTTTTTTTTTATTGAAGGGATTTTCCTTTGAGTAAAATTTGCTATCTCCAGTGTTTAGAGTACTTGCCCTCTACGTGAGGTTCAAAAAATCCAGCCTGTAGCCTGCATATATACTATTGAACTACTACTTTTTACTATTGTATGACATTATTATTTTTAATTCCTTATTTTGTTGACTGATCTGTATTTACGATAATTTTATTTTCAATGACATTGTACAGACGCCAGCACATCAAGTTACTACAGTCTGTCAGATTTCTTTAATAGATTTTCAACTTTATCACTAAAGCATAAGGTTCAAAGTTGATTGCGAAAATTTGACAGTTTCGGGTAGGTTGATGTGCTTCGCGTCCGTACTTTATTGAATAGTGAAATTAACAGTTAACATTCTTGTTTTATATTTGCACACCTTATATGGTTATTAACAGTGTACCATTTGACCTTTTTTAACATCCACTGAACCTGTTTTATGCAAATAAATGATTTGATTTGATTTTTTTATTTGAAAATAATTACGCCGGTAATCAATAAATTGACAAATTATTAGCAAGTACGTAAGTAACCTATAATCATAATTAATACCTACTTTAGGAGCATTTTCAGTTTTGTGTCACAATATGTCAAAAATAATCGCAAAGCATCAGAATAATAGACTTTACTTAGGCACCGAAAAGTAAAATTTATAATATTGGCTGAATCATTTCGTGGACGTGGACCTTCTGTGATCATTCACTACTAGTACTTACAACTTTCGTTTGAGAGGTAGGTATTTTATAAACAGTACCTATGTACACAGAGTAATGGACAGCGCATAAGTTTCATAAAACCCCGCTTGGGTAGGTACACTTTTTGTTTTTGCAGTAATATTTTACGATTTTATTTCGTAGTGCGGAGTTCTCGCAACGCGACATACGTCCACCTAGCAACACGATGCGCCCCGCACTAAATTTATGGACGAGTGCGGGGGTGATGTAGACGCAGTCTTTTATCAGAGGCCTTTTTAATTTATTATCATAAAAATAATACATATTTTAAAAAAGTAACAAAACCAAATTATTCTCCTTTGTATTGCAAAGATGTAGATATATTTTTTTACACTCTTTTGATAAAAAATGAAGGAGTAAAACGGTTTCATCTCAATGATTTGGAGGTGATTTGGTGATTTTTTTTTAAATTATGTGATATCGGTAGAAAAATTATGGCTAAACCAAATTACGTATTATATCATGAAGATTACTAAGGATTTTTTTCAGATGTAATTTCTCTGTAAATGCCAACAAAAAATGGCTTCATCTGCATGCTTATTTCAAGCTTTTTTCGAGAGAGCAGCTTTAAACTACGAATTTAAAATTTTCAAGATTCGTCGACTTTGATTGGCCCTTCTTTAAAAAAATGTACTAGAGTGCCTTGGCAAGTGGCATTAAAAGTTGCCGCATTTAATCAGAATTCTAAAATGGTACAATACTTGTTAGTTCCATACAATAAAAAAAAGTAAAAAAATTAAAAAAATTTGAGGCTGATGGTAAACAATTTGAACATTTATTGTAATAAAAAACGTTATTTCTCTATCTGACTTTTATTCCAACAAACCTAAATTAAACTAGAACAAGATTTTTCATTATTTTACTAACTTTTTTTCACTTTAATAAAAGTGGCGTCACTATCTGTCTCGCTCACTCATGGCAAACATACCCACTATCCATCTCTCTCATCATTTTGCCTTAAAATTAAGAACCTACCTAGAGCTTGTGCGAATCAAAAACATTTTAACTGAGATAGCAAAAATCGGGTTACTTGAGGTTTTAATTTTTTTTACTCTTTTTTATTGTATGGAACTAACAAGTATTGTACCATTTTAGAATTCTGATTAAATGCGGCAACTTTTAATGCCACTTGCCAAGGCCTGTGCCAAGGCACTCTAGTACATTTTTTTTAAAGGAGGGCCTATCAAAGTCGACGAATCTTGAAAATTTTAAATTCGTAGTTTAACGAATAGTCTCAATTCTCGGAAACTTCAGGCAATTGTGTCATTATTTTTTATTGGGATTCTAGAAATGTTATTTAGGATTACGTTTCCAAAGTTCAAATGAACAAAAATAAAAAAGAATAACCACAATAACCGAAAAATGTTACAGTTTGATCAAAATTCTAGGTTTTTCTTAAAATGCCCATAATTTTCAAACTGCATGGGATAGATTTTTTTTCAGATTTTTCTCGTGATGGTTATGATCAATCCTGTCACCCCGTTTCGGCTTGACGTTGAGTTCTGGGACACCCTGTATTTACAATGGTCCAGTTTTGGTTTTATTTAGGTATTATCTATTGATATGGATGTACTTTTCGGGCTATGGTTACGAATAAAATTGTTAAAAGCTTTCGAGGCCGTGAGTAGAAGCTATACCCTTAATATAAATCAGCCTGGCTTGCCATGTGGTAAACAACTTAATGTATCTTTTTAACTAAAATTAATGGCTAAATGTGCTGCTAAGCGCAAAACTCAAGAATGGCTGGACCAATTCGGTTTTTTTTTAAATATTCGTTGAAGTCTTAGGAAGGTTTCTATGAAGAGAAGAAGGGTAGGTAGGCATGTACGTAGATAGGTAGGTAGGTATGTAGGGTAGGTAGGTAAGTAGGGTAGGTAGGTAGTTAGGGTAAGGCAGATAGGAAGGTAGGGTAGATAGGTAGGCAGGTAGGGTAGGTAGGTAGGTAGGTATAGGTAGTATAATTATCACTAGTGTATGTCATATTATTTGTTATATTTTTTATAAACAAATATATTATAACTAAAATTCAGCTGAATAATCTTCAAGTTCTTCGACAGACCTTACAAGATGCTTGTGAGTCACCATGTCATCCAATAGAGACCGTAGTTTTTGAATGCCCAAATCATCTTGTTCCTAAAATGAATGCAGTTATACATATATTTACAAGTAAAACAAAAATATAGGTTCATAATTTGTAAAAAAAAAATACATTCACATCCAAATCAACAGAATCACCTTCAACTTCTCTGGTAGAACTAATTGATTCACTACGTAGGTAATGATTTTTTTATTTGATTTAATTAGTTGAATAATATTATTGACCCACTTTAGCCCACATGGATCTAGTAATGATAAGTGATAATTATAATAAAAAACATGACTACCAATTTGTTTTTCTAATTTTATGTAGTCTGTGCCACCCGCGGTCTGCGATAGGCTGATTTAATTGATTGATTGATGTCACCCGCGACGATAGAAGTCGAGTAAAAAGTATTCGACTTTCGATCTGCCATAGAGAGATTTGATCCTTATGATTGACCCTATCGATTGATGCCATAAAAGTACAGGGTATTATTTTTTCGGATTTTAGCCGGTTCGATTCCCGAGAGCGGCAAGCGAATTTTCGAAAATCTTTGAATGCAGATTTGTTTTTTTTTTAATGAAGGGATTTTCCTTTGAGTAAAATTTGCTATCTCCAGTGTTTAGAGTACTTGCCCTCTAGGTGAGGTTAAAAAAATCCAGCCTGTATATACATATTAGAGATGTTACGGATGTCGTTTTACCGGAACCGGAACCGGAATCGGAGGTTTTAAATTTGATTGATCGGAATCGGAACCGGAATCGGAACTGGAATCGGAACCGGAATCGGAACCGGAACCGGGGCGGAGTAGAAGAAAGATGTGTTAAGGGGCCTCCCCTTAAAACATCTTTCTTCTATTTCTTCTAACATCCACAAACAAAACAATAAACTGAGACTTTGTGAGCGTGAGCGTGTATAAAATAAACAAACATTACCCTGGTGACAAGTTAAAACTTTTTTGTAGGCGCTCTAGTCACGTCATCACGTGTAACGCTGCGTTTCGAACTTCGGTCTAACTCCGATTCAAAATTATCGGAACCGAAATCGGAATCGGAGGTGTAAAATTAATCGGAAGTTCCGACTTTTCGGAATCGGAACCGAAGCTCCGTAACATCCCTAATACATATATACTATTGAACTACTACTTTTTACTATTGTATGACATTATTATTTTTAATTCCTTATTTTGTTGACTGATCTGTATTTACGATAATTTTATTTTCAATGACATTGTACAGACGCCAGCACATCAAGTTACTACAGTCTGTCAGATTTCTTTAATAGATTTTCAACTTTATCACTAAAGCATAAGGTTCAAAGTTGATTGCTAAAATTTGACAGTTTCGGGTAGGTTGATGTGCTTGGCGTCCGTACTTTATTGAATAGTGAAATTAACAGTTAACATTCTTGTTTTATATTTGCACACCTTATATGGTTATTAACAGTGTACCATTTGACCTTTTTTAACATCCACTGAACCTGTTTTATGCAAATAAATGATTTGATTTGATTTTTTTATTTGAAAATAATTACGCCGGTAATCAATAAATTGACAAATTATTAGCAGGTACGTAACCTATAATCATAATTAATACCTACTTTAGGAGCATTTTCAGTTTTGTGTCACAATATGTCACAAATAATCGCAACGCATCAGAATAATAGACTTTACTTAGGCACCGAAAAGTAAAATTTATAATATTGGCTGAATCATTTCATGGACGTGGACCTTCTGTGATCATTCACTACTAGTACTTACAACTTTCGTTTGAGAGGTAGGTATTTTATAAACAGTACCTATGTACACAGAGTAATGGACAGCGCATAAGTTTCATAAAACCCCGCTTGGGTAGGTACACTTTTTGTTTTTGCAGTAATATTTTACGATTTTATTTCGTAGTGCGGAGTTCTCGCAACGCGACATACGTCCACCTAGCAACACGATGCGCCCCGCACTAAATTTATGGACGAGTGCGGGGGTGATGTAGACGCAGTCTTTTATCAGAGGCCTTTTTAATTTATTATCATAAAAATAATACATATTTTAAAAAAGTAACAAAACCAAATTATTCTCCTTTGTATTGCAAAGATGTAGATATATTTTTTTACACTCTTTTGATAAAAAATGAAGGAGTAAAACGGTTTCATCTCAATGATTTGGAGGTGATTTGGTGATTTTTTTTTAAATTATGTGATATCGGTAGAAAAATTATGGCTAAACCAAATTACGTATTATATCATGAAGATTACTAAGGATTTTTTTCAGATGTAATTTCTCTGTAAATGCCGACAAAAAATGGCTTCATCTGCATGCTTATTTCAAGCTTTTTTCGAGAGAGCAGCCTTAACAGTTTTATACTGCACTGGCCTCTGCCCGCGACTTGTCCGCGTAAAGTTACAGAGATTAACGCGTCCAAACAAAAAAAAAAAGAACAAACAAACTCTTCAGCTTTATTATTACTTATTAGTATAAGTACTTATACCTATTTGTTTTTAACCGTATAATCAGTGGGATTTTTACGCAAAATATCGCACCGCTAATTCTTCGTTATTGTTACCTATACTTAGATGTCCGTGTAGGACGGTAGACCATTTGTTGGATTCTTTGAAGCAGTTTTCACGTGCTGTTGGAGTATTTTGATCAATGGTTGATTAGATAAAGTAACATCAACATATTCTGCCTAGACTTTTCCCATCTATGTTGGGGTCGGCTTCCAGTCTAACAGGATGCAGCTGAATACCCGTATTTTATATGGAGCGACTGCCTACCTGACCACCACAACCACTGGGTTGTGGTGGTCAGGTAGGCAGTCGCTCCATATAACACACGCACGTCACGTCACGGCACGTAACGTCGCACGACTGTTCCAAGGGGTATCGTATAACCCAGTAACTGTACTGGGTTATACGATACCCCTTGGAACAGTCGTTACGGGTAGTCAGACTTTCAGGCTTCTGACTACCCGTAACGACTGTCGAAGATCCGCGAATGACAGCCGGGACCGACGGCTTAACGTGCTTTCCGAAGCAAGGAGGGGTTTCGTTATGTAAAGATGGTCACCCATCCACAGACTAGCCACGGCAAGCGTAGCTTAACCTGATCGATCGACCTGTGCGGCTGTTATTATTTAGCCACGGGCTCCTATCCCCTCCTCCCTCCTTCCCTACTAGATAAAGCAACAGTTGATATTAATTAATAACTAAAGCGCCTTCAATATGTAGCGTTAACAGCAATTGATAAGATAATCTAATAATTTGATAACATATTATTAGAAGGATACAAACATTCTGCTAATTAAAATTCATAGGTAAAAACTGTGGATAGTCCCTATTATTATAAGTGCCAAAGCCATTTAAAAAAATGTGTGCGGTCGGGGGACCCTCGTCAGGAATGAAGTTCCATACGAGATATTCGCACGTACACTCGCATATACTAGAAAGAGACACAGAGAGAGAAAGCGCATGGAGGCCTAACGCTTTTTCCTTACGTGATGATTTCTAGTTTCGGTCAACTGCTACTGTAAACCGCGTCGTTCCAAGAAAAAAGTGGCGAAAAGGGGTTGATTTTAGGGTTCCTTACCTCAAAAGGAAAAACGGAACAGACGGAACCCTTATTAGATCACTTCGTTGTCCGTCTGTCAAGACCCTTTTTCTCAGAAACGCGTGGGGTTCTCAGGTTGAAATTAATATCAAATAGGTACTCAGGGCTGCAATCGCTTGAAGCAGTGAAAAAGTCAGTCAACGCAATCAAAACATACGGGTGTTTATGTTCCGTTTATGCTGTATATTTTGACACTCGCAAGGGAATCAAAACCTATAGGGTACTTCCCGTTGGCATAAAATTTGGCAAGAAGCAATGTCATGTAGTCACTTATTAAAAGAAAAAAATCGAAAACCGTTTTGTAGTTATGTTACAAAATTTTGTATGGAACCCTCGGTGCGCGAGTCAGACTCGCACTTGACCGGTTTTTTTATCAAGGTACAGACGCCAGCACATCAACCTATTACAATCTGTCAGATTTATTTAATAGATTTTCAACTTTATCGCTAAAGCATAAGGTTCAAAGTTGATTGGCAAAATTTGACAGTTTCGGGTAGCTTGATGTGCTGGCGTCTGTACTTTAGCTCATAACACTTACTTGTCCGGCCGCATCACACAACATAGTCCCCAGTACGTCAACTCCTTTTCAAACAGCTGTTCGCAGGGCAGCACTTTCTTCTGGTACCGACACTTCGTAATATGCTCATTGCAATCAGGAGTGAAATTCATAATCACTTCGGGCAGCGTCACGTTGTGAGAAGCCAGGAGTTCGTCCAACAATACAAGCTGGTCTTTGGCTGCTGATTTACCACTTAAAAGACGTGCGAGATTCATTGGTATCCGTTTTGTTTGAGATGAGTTGATGGACCTGTGTTTGTAATAGATAAATGAATTACTAATGTAAGAAATATTTTGGTTACCAAATCATCATCATCATATCGTAAGTTGGGTTTTACACCCTCGTGTACATTAGGTTCACATTGTGAATATTCGTATGCCGCTATTAGCTGCGGATGTGTTGAACTTATCCATATTATACCAACCAATTTTGTACCTACTAGGGCTTTCAATACCGGTATTCCGGGATCCCGTAATACCGTGATCACGGATTTTATTTTGGCCTTTTACAATACCGGTATTGACGCCCCAATACCGTGATTACGGTATTACAAACATTAGATCTGATAATTATGTGATCTTATTCTCCCACTTGTTTTCTTCAGCGCAAGCGTCCCGCTGTTATCTTAAGCTCACCCTCCCGCACCCCGCCTGAGACAATGCCCAAAATCGAGCTGTATTTATGTGTCGTTTTTGTTATTGTCACTATTGTCAGTCAGTTTCGCAAAGGCGACGGGATAACGCGTCTATAATTACTTTTACATTTTTTTTACTGTTTTTCAGAAATTGTTACTAACGCTTGAATTATTTTGTTACTTGTTTAGTTTTGTGGTTAAAGAATCTTTATTTACTCAAAAGAAATTTACTACAAATTTCACTTAATGAGAAATATTTTAACGATAAATAATGGTGACATTCATGAGCAGAGCTAGTATATATACATGCACAAATATTAAGAGAAGACAACAATAATTAACGTTCAATAACAAGACATCGAAGGTAGCAGCAAAAGATTCATGCGAAACAAAAATAAAAATTTTGTGGGTAAATTACAAACATGAACCAGGGCCGGATTTAAATTTTGTCAATAATAAAAGATTTTAACAGAGTTTTAAATATTTGTAAACTTGTAGTGGTTTTTATTTCTAGTGGTAGTTTGTTGTACATCTGTGCCCCTTCGTATGTAATACTTTTCTTTCCGTAATTTGTACGTGTTCTCGCAAGACAAATATCGTTCAGACAAGTATCGTTTTAGATTTTGATTGTTTTTTTATAAAATAACTATTAATAATTTTACTAAAATGATTGCTAGCTACTTAGCTAGTTAAGCTATACTTAACTTACTTGCATTTCTACAAATAATGATACCTATGTTGATTCTTGATTTATTTTCTTAATTGTTTAGTTTTAGATTTTTTGATTGTTTTTTTATAACTTTATTATTAAGAATGTTACTCAAATGATTACCAAATGATTGCTAATAGCTAGTTAAGGTATACTTTACTTACTTACATTTCTACAAATAATGATACCTATATTGATTTTTACATGAGACATTGACACATTGAGACATTTAGGTGATAATAAGACATTTTTTTTTTATATTGTGCAAACAAAGTCTATGTGAAATGCCTTCCTGCAAAAAGAGTAGATTCAGTTTAAGTTTTCATTATATTCCTAATTCCTAGTCCTACCTAAATAATCAACCAATACCAAAATATTATAAAAGAATTAAGAAAGCTAGGTATGTATAACGTATTTATTTTAGTATTTTCAATAAAATAATAAGAACAATACTGATTTGAAAATACAAAAGGCGTATTTTATTGGTTTTATTAATGTAATAATTGAACTTGCGTTCAATACCGGACAACCGGTATTGATACCGGGATCACGGTATTGACTTTTCCAATACCGGTATTGATACCGGTATTGAAAAGATCCGGTATTTGAAAGCCCTAGTACCTACCTACCATATCCGACAAATAAATGTCTTTGTCTTATCATCGGTCTATAGCAGTTCACTGCTGGACATAGACCTCTCCTATCGCACGCAACTCAACTCGATTTTCAGCGACTCTCATCCAGCTCCTACCAGCCATCCTGTGTGCTTTTTAGTTTGTGCTAAATTAAATGTACTTACTTTTTTTTTTACTATTAGAACAATGGTACAAAGCCAGTGCCTTTAAAAAAATGGATGGTATATAAATTACCTTCAACATTTCCACAAGAACTTTTTACAAAGAAAGCTTATAATGGTTACAAGTTGGTATACGAATTTCAGATGAGGCAGTACACATATCTACATAACTCAGCGACAACAACTCAACTACAACAACTCCAACCAACTACAACTAACCAACCACAACCAACCAACCAAAACCAATCAACTACAACTTAGTGACAACGTTTAAGGTAACAACCCTTCATGTCCCATTTCAAATAACCATCCGACTAAGAAGACCTTTTATTTCCTTACAATTTCTTTAGAAAGATGTCGGCGGCGCTCTCGGGTGGCGTGCAGATCGCAACAGTCGGTATGCGATCCTTTACATACGTGACTGTGCGTATGTCGTCATTCAGCGCTAGTAACGCAGGTACTTCGAGGAAGCGCGCCCACAGTACCGCGCATAGCACTCCCGCGCAGCAAGCGCTGGCGAAGCAACCCACTAGCCAGCCGATGCTGAAAACAGACAAGGCAAGGATGATTATTTAGGTAGAATATTATTAGGTAAGTCCGAGGATATTACTTCAAAAAAAAAAAAACACTACTACTACTTTAAAAAATCTATGTAGTATATTTTATTATTTATTTATATATCTTACTTTATTGTAATTGTAAATTAATATAAATAAATAATAAAATATACTGCATAGATTTTTTCATACTACTTGTGGGAGGGAGGTGGTCGTATTACACCACAAAAATACATAACAAAAAAAGTTAACAAACTTTATACACGCACTAGGCCCGCGTGGTGGATTACGAACGGTGGCAGCAGTGACCCACATTTATATAGACTTATATTTACATAATGCCACTTATTTTTCTGTTGACTGTACGTAGTGGTGTAAAGTACGTAATGTTATTTTATTTCGTGTAAAAGACAAGCTGTTTTTTAACGAAGTCCTTGTCTATTTACCCCTATATTCATAAACGTTGCTTAAAGTTGCGTAGTGATTATGGACTGTTTACATACATTTTTGACGTTTAAACGTCACTTCACTTTAATCATCGTTTATAAATTTGCAATTTGGACTTCGTTGGTAGTGGTGAAGGCTAAACACGTGCTTTTGTTAGTGCTACGAATATTTTCGATTCTAGTGAACTTTTCTAGTGGGAAATTCGATCGAAAGTGTTCCTTGTGTTTGTGTTTGTGGTTTAAGGTTTGTTTTTATTGTAATTGTCCTCTTTTTAACAATAGTTACTCAAGATGAGCTCCAAAAAGCCCCCTGATCCGGACCCCCCTGATCCTGACCCCCCTGATCCTGACCCCCCTGATCCTCACCCCCCTGATGAACTATTTGATCTCTCCCCCGGACTAACAGTTACCCTCCCCTATGGCATTGAAATAACCCAACAGAACGCTAATATGGATACGGACATCCGTAGTCGTAAGAGGGTCGCTAGCTCGCCCCCTGCTATTTCAAATATTAAACCCAAGATTGCAAGAAATATAATCGGCAGACTTTCATATACAGCTAGAGATAATCCACCATACAATGTGAATGTTTCGCTTAAAGATGAACAAACCTCAGGCACCGTGCTGCAACCTATCAAGTTTGG
Organism: Luperina testacea; assembly: GCA_927399505.1. Classification (NCBI taxonomy): domain Eukaryota; kingdom Metazoa; phylum Arthropoda; class Insecta; order Lepidoptera; family Noctuidae; genus Luperina; species Luperina testacea. The sequence continues at coordinate 1,529,665 of OV656762.1, read as the reverse complement.
TATGTTTTTGATGACAAACAACGTAAATAACATACGTTTCGATGGGATCAAGCGTATAGGTAGAAATCGCGTGTCAGTCGAGTTCAAGTCGCATCAGGATGCAAACAGTTTCCTTAACAATAAAATTTTATCCCAACACAATTATATAGCTACCATTCCACAATTCAATATCACAAGAATGGGTATTGTAAGGGATATACCAGTTGAGTGGTTAGAAGAGGAAATCATTAAAAATATTCAGGTCCCTGAGGGATGTGGCTCTGTTATTAAAGCCAGAAGGATGAACCGTAAGGTGTCCTCTTCTGGTGTGACTGAGTGGAGGCCTACACAGACTGTTGTGTTAACTTTTGACGGACAAGTCCTACCTAAGCGTGTGTACAGCTTCTACACGGCTCTCCCAGTTGAGCGTTACACTTACCCAACTATCCAATGCTACCATTGTTGTCGCTTTGGCCATACCCGCACACTTTGCAGATCGAAACCTAGGTGCTTTAAGTGTGGTGAAGATCATCCAGGTGATGGATGTGAAGTCACCCCTGAAATGAGTTTCTGTGTTTCGTGTACTGGCAACCATTTCGCAAGTGATAGTGCTTGTCCTGAATTGGGCCGACAGAAGTGTATCAAAGCTCTGATGGCAGAGAAATCGATTTCGTATGTGGAGGCAAGTCGGGTTTTCCCACCTGCTTCCAGATCATATGCTGAAGTCTCCAAATCTTCCCCACGCAACAAGGTGACTGCAAATAAATCACAATCCCAGTCCTCAAGTCCCATCCCAGTAAGCCAAAATTCATACCGTAAAACAGTATTTTTGAAACCCAAATCCCGTATCCCCCTTTCACCTGGCTATGATAGACAAGCTCACCTAAACCTCACTCAAAATTACTCCTTTTCCCCATCAAAAAATGGCTGTGCTCTTCCAATGGAAGCTGCAGAGTCAATATGTTACAGACAGGAAGATAACTCCAAAAATATCTTAAACTTAATCACTGACATGCTAATGTCTGCTCTTGCAAGCCCAACTCAATCTATACCTGACCACGTTGCATCAAAGTTGACCTCAATATTAAATTATATCCACAATGTTCCATCCCCTGACATTCCTACAGTGGAACGTGAGGAGTATTACTCCCAGAAAGCCTGATCTTTCTTTTTTAATTAATAAATATAAACCATCAATCTGCGGCATTGCTGAGACATGGCTATTGCCTGGAAGCAATTTCAGGTTGCCAGGTTTCGACAGTGTTCGCAATGATAGATCTGATGGATATGGAGGATGTGCCTTGCTCATCAATAGCAAGGTATCATTCACCCAGATTCCTCTAACCTTTGTAGGCGATGACATAAATGTTGTTGCTGTGAAGGCTGAGGGTATAAATATTTTTTCTTTTTATATTGCGCACCCACAACTCGATCATCTCTCAGTAATTAGAAATGTATTATGCAGTTGTAGCTGCAATACATAAACATACATCCGTCCGCCGCCGCAGCGCGCGGGATTCTAGGGCTTTGCCCCGGCGACACGCTCGCCGCCCGCGCCGAACAGAGCACTCGACGCGGTCTCTACGATCGGCCAATAACACGACAGCGACCAGTGCGCCACCGCACGGATTTCTTTAGGAACTATAATTTATATTTGAAACCGTATTCCTATTGGATAATAAATGTTAGTAAGTAAGTCACTACTTGTGCTCCTTTTTTTTTTTTTTTTTTTTTTTTTTTTCACGTGGAGAAATGCTCATGCATACTGCACTACCACGGGGAGATAGTGCAGTTATGTGGGACTTTAACCCACTAAAACTCCACGGTGTCCTCCTCTGCCGCTTACGGCGGGAACACGGGCACGCGTTAGCACTCATCCGTGAACCCGCCGCGGCCGTCCGTTACCGGACCCTCCTCTGGGGAGTACTCCCCATCACCGGCGCACCAGAACACATAGCACGCCGTGACCACCCCAGGGACCAAACCAGCACATGGGCGCCAGACGACCCCGTGTCTGGGCACCCTTGGTCCCCCCTGCGACGGGTCAGGACATTGGCCCCGCCGCCTGCCAATTTTCGGCTGCAGAGGATAGGGAGAGCGGCCAACGTAATACCGACACTCCTCTTCCCCTGCAGCCCCACCGCGTCCGCCATCGTACGGTGGCGACCCCGTCAAGGCCGCGGAAGGTAGGGAGAGCGGCGCACCGTAATACCGGCACTCCTCTCCCGCCGCGGCCTCCAACCCTCAACCGCGATGCCTCCGGTACGTACGACATCGCGGCCCGCCTCAGTTGCGATGTCGCCCAAGCGACACCGCAACCTACCTTTGGCCGCTACGTCGTCGGCTTGTCAGCAGAAGCCCTGACGAGCGGCCCCTCCTCGGGTTCCTCTTAGCTTCACCGTGGGTGTCCAAGCCACGGCTACTGAGCCCCCCCGCCTCGACAATGCGGGAACCCACCGGGGGGGACTACTTGTGCTCCTAAGTTAAGTAATTTAAGACATGTACACATTTTGTAATAACACACACGCACTGTTCAATATTCCTCGTATATTTTAAATACACTTTCGACGTACCTACATCTGGAGTATTATTGTCTCTACACCACCTAAGCGCTACACAGTGTTAGTAGTCCAACACTCGTCATGGGTGATTTTAATTGTCACCATTATCGATGGGGGTCGGATACTTGCGATAACTTTGGCATAGGTTTACTTGACATCTTGGATGATCTAAACCTTTGCCTAATCAACAATGGCAGTCCTACACGCAGACCTGCACGTCCTGGTCAGAATAATAGTTGTGTTGACTTGACGTTCTGCTCTCCCAATATATCTAGTCTCCTCAATTGGCGGCCCTTGAATATGACCTATGGAAGTGATCACTACCCCATCATAATTGAATTCCCTTCCAAAAGTATTCCTTTTAAAGCTTCCCCCCCTCTTTTAAAACATCAACTAAATTCAGCTGACTGGGATTTATATTCTAAAATCGTAGACCTAAGAATATCCTCCCTTCCAGAAGTTAACAGGGATAATGCCCAGGATTGTTTTCTGCTCTTCTCCTCCACCATTGCCTCCACAGCTGATGATTGCTTCCCGTCCAAAAAACCCCATTCCGGTAGACTTCCTTCCCCGCCATGGTGGGATAGGGAATGCACTGACATGGTCAGGGCCAGGAATGAGGCTGAAGAGGCAGTCAACAACAATATGAATCTGGATAGTCTCATTGCTTTCAAACAGATTCTTGCCAAGTCCAGGAAATTCCTAAAAAGGAAAAAACGCGAAGGGTGGTCAAAATATTGTAGTTCGCTGAGTCCGTCCACCCCGATTTCGGTGGTTTGGCGGAGGGTGAAACGCTTCAGGAGTAGTTTAGCACCTGCCTCCTCATCTAACAACCTCACGGAAGAACTGGGATACCAGTTTTTCTGTAAAGTCGCCCCAGCCTATGTCCCAAGTGTTGAGGAAATCAGTGTTGACATCCATGATGCAGACAACATTGACGACCCAATGGACATGCCATTTAGCATGGAGGAGCTAAAAACTGTGCTATCCCAAGCCAAGGATTCCGCGCCGGGAGTGGATGGATTCCCATACTCCTTTATTTCTAAAGCTGGTCCAAAAACTCACAAATATTACCTGGACCTAGCTAACTTCTGCTTTACTTCTGGATATATTCCCACAGAGTGGAAGGTTCAGGTTGTCATTCCGATTTTAAAACCAGGCAAAGATCCTAATGATCATTGTTCATACAGACCTATTGCCTTATCGTCCATACTCATAAAATTTTTAGAACACTTGGTCAAAAACCGGTTAGTGTGGTTGGTGGAAAACAGGAGGCTGCTCCCTATGACTCAATTCGGCTTTAGGAAAGGTCTGGGCACTGCTGATAGTGTGGGTATCCTCATATCAGGGGTCCGGCTGGCCCTCAGCAGGAATGAGTCTGTGGTTGCGACCTTTCTGGATATATCAGCTGCCTATGATTCTGTTCTCCTCCCTAATCTCAGGCAAAAGCTGCACGAGCTGAGAGTCCCGGCTAGGATTTGTCGAATCATTAGTAGCATCTTTACCAATCGCACCATTCAATTGAGAATACCTGGGAGTGACTCTGAACAAAGATCGGTCTGGAGAGGACTACCTCAAGGATCAGTTCTTAGTCCCCCATTATATAACATTTATACAGCTAACCTGCCCTCTTCCCTTAATTTCGATTGTAAAATCCTTCAGTATGCTGACGACATTGCACTAATGGTATGTGGCAGTTCCATTCAGGATGCTGCTCTTTCGATGAATGTCTCTCTAGCTTCATTAAACCAATGGCTACTTGACAATGGTTTGTCTTTAAGTGCGCCAAAGAGTAAAGCTGTCATTTTTACACGCAGGCGTTCGTTACCCCCAATTATTATAAAAATTAATGGACAAACCATTCCAGTCGAAGATAAGGCTAGGTTTCTGGGAGTAACTTTGGACACAAGATTGTCTGGGGTCGATCACATAAACAACACGGTCAAAAAATGTGAACGTTCTGTATCGGTTCTTAAGTCTTTGGCCGGGGTATGGTGGGGTGCTCACCCCTACACCCTCAAACTGGTCTATAATGCGTTGACCAGAAGCGCTTTGGATTATTGCAGCTACCTTCTTGAGCCCTGCAACAAAGAAGCGCTTAAAAAATTAGACAATGTCCAGTCCAAATGCCTAAGAATTGTCATTGGGGCCATGAAATCTTCTCCTATAAACGCGCTCCAAGTGGAATGTGCAGACCCACCCCTACACCTTAGGAGACAGTATTTAGCAGATCGCTTCCTAACTAAAGTTTTTTCCCTCTCATCTCATCCCTTGCTCCCAATTTTAGAACAAATTGACCTCTCCTTTAATGATTCTTCCTATTGGAACCATAAAGTAGTTCCTCTATTGATAAATAGGTACAGAGAGCTTAAACAGCTCTCCGCGCCTATTTGTCGATATTCTACTCTTCCCGTCTTTTCCGCCGCGTACGAGGCGATTTATTATGAACCAAAAGTCGTTTTGGGCCTTGGAATATCAAGGAGTCCTCAAGATGCTAGAGATGACTTTGAGTCAGCTGTCAAGCGTTATTGGGAAGGTTGGAACCTATTCTTCACAGACGCTTCAAAATTTTCGGAAAGTGAATGTACTGGTGTGGCAGTCTATTTTCAAAATTCTAAGATAGGTTTACTTTTTCAATGCCCACCAGAAGCATCAGTCTTTACAGGGGAGTGTACTGGTATTTTAGAAGCCCTATGCTATATTAGGTCCCATCAAATAACAAGGTCAGTAATTTTTTCAGATTCCCATAGTAGTATTCAGGCCCTAAAACAAAACCAACTTCACAGTAACATTAATAGTCAAATCATTATGGATATAAAGAGCTTGTTGTTTGATCTCTCCCAAAACGGCTTGGACGTCGAGATAGCCTGGATCCCCGGTCACTCGGGTATTGTTGGCAATGAATGCGCTGATTCGTTAGCAAAGTATGCCACATCGAATCCGGCTGATCGAAAGCACTATGTTGCGCACAACTACGATTTGCGAAACAGTGCCAAACCCAAGCTATTTAATTCATGGACGGAAACATGGAAGACGACTTCTAGGACCAAGGGCCATTACTATGCTGCTATACAACCTGAAATCCAGCGTCGGCCTTGGTTTTTTAAATGCCCTAAATTGTCGAAGAGAACTGTTTCGTCCCTCTGTAGACTGAGACTCGGACATTGTTGTAGCCCTGTGTTCCTGCACAAAATCCATGCCCGGGATAGTTCCCTGTGCGAGTGTGGTCTTGCGGAGGGTACTTTAGATCATATTTTCTTCTCCTGCTCCCTAAATAATAAATCCGTTGACCTGTACCAAAAAATTTCCAAATTCAATATACCTCTCCCAACCAACTTCCATACCCTTCTCTCCCACTTCTCCCCTAAATTAATCAACATTTTAGCAACATTCCTAAATAAGAATGATTTAAAACTTTAGCTGGTGCGCAACGTTTATGTAATTAGTCTGTATATAGTTTATACTAGTATAAGTGTTTGTTTAAAGAATAATGTTTATATTCTTGTAAGTTAGATTATTTGTTCTACTAACCTATGTGTTCGTCCTTACAGCTAGACTAACACCTACCACGAAGTACAAAGTTCGACGGCCTGCCTCTCTGTGCTGCCGTCACGACGTGACACTGGCAGAATAGTCGGAACCGGCTCAGTTGCCATAAAAGGAAAAAAAAAAAAAAAATTTGCAATTACCAACTCGTACATATTTTTATAGAAATTTGCCTCTAGTTCAGCTGGTTTTTGGCGTCCCAACACCAACAGCAACAAGAAAATAGACAATTATTAATGAACTACCGACCATGAACATACTGTTTACAAGTTGTTTAACTAATCCTATTATTTACTTACGTACAGACGCCAGCACATCAAGCTACCCGAAACTGTCAAATTTTGCCTGAATCAACTTTGAACCTTATGCTTTAGCGATAAAGTTGAAAATCTATTGAATAAATCTGACAAATTGTAGTAGCTTAATGTGCGGGCGTCTGTACCTATAAAATCCTCAAATACACACATTAGAAAAACTCGTACAGACTCGTACTCACCGATCGACGTAGTGTACCGAGCACAAATATTTGAAGCCGTGCAACGTTGTGTTTTTGAAATACTGCTGGATCGTTTCACTCACTTTTGAAGTTCTCATGATTTTAATATTATATTCACTATTAATAAAATGTATTAAGTATTTATTATAGTTGAAGGACCAATCAGAAGTTAGGTACCTATGTACCTACCTCCAAAGTTGACAGAAAAGCACATCTATTTTTTGGAGAAATGTGACAAAGCGAAAATTTGGAAAACTTTCCTGAAATGTTACGATTACAAGATGCATTCACTGGCACGTGCAGAATTAAATATCGATTTATTTAAAGTTTTTGTCAACTTTACAAAAGTATTCGAAGGTTTTTCTTCACAAATTCTGCGTTAATTCTTGCAGAGTTGTTTGTCTGCCACAAAACTCAGTTCACATTAACATTGGCTTAACCAACGTTCTTTATTCCAACTCGACCTATTGCACTTGATTACCAGTTGTTCACTGCAGTAAGTGTGGCATTTAGCGCGATTAGCGCCCTTGTCAGACGGATTAATTATACCTATCACTGGCGACATACTATTAACCGACAATTAAGGGTCAAACGGATAAATTATTGTCTACTTTTCAACCCTATAATTGTATCCCGTCGCGACACTTTTTTGTCGAATTCTAATGGGTTCAGATTTGATCAGAAAAGTAGTTTTTGATGGTCAAGAACGGGCTCAAGGATGTTTGGTGGTATTTAACATTTATTATCATTAGTGCTATCACTAGTTTCATATTTTCTGACTGAACGCCTTTTTGACAATTCAAAAGTGCCTGTAAATTGTTTAATTGACATACATGCTTTGAGTTTGGATTTCAAAGCCATTTTATTTGACTGATCTCGGTCTCAATCTGTCAAAAATACTCTAATTTCCCTAGATTCTACATTTCCCGACAGTTGTTTGTCGCCGAGATGAGACTGTGACTAGATTTTGAACGTTTTAAATTACGAAAATTGTCCTTCTGATTGACAGAGAAAAGTACTTTAAATTACCTACAATCAAATGGTGGAGAACCCACGCACATCAAGGATGAAAAACAAAAATGTCAAACAAGGATGTCGGATGTCACAAAGTTAACAGTCAACTATTTATGGCCACGTGCCACATGCCACGTGTGGGTCGCACCCGCCGCACCCTTCAGCAATAGGTCAAGGGCTTAACCGGGGCTCCATGCGATCGAATAGATACCATCTAAAATAGCCCACTCAATGTCAGCAGACCTCATTTGTCACTATGCAACCGCAGCAATTAATACAACAAGAATGCCCAATATAATTGTATTTTATTAATTTATTAGAATAACATATCATTTATAAATAGACAGATTATTATGTCGATATATTTTTTTATTCTACTAATTAGTAGTTTAAGTGATTATAATTATATTATTCCTATGTGTCAAAATATCAACATAAAGTTTTAGATATCTTCCCCTGCTTTCCAAAATGCATTTCCCTGCAATTAATTTAATATTCCTACCTAATATAAGTTTATGCAATTAATCTAACTAAAAATGTGATGTGCGAAGTCGATTTCAATTTAATTCCATTTTTCGCATCACTATCTGATCTCTATGAAACTTGCGCCAGTTACAGCGATATCTACACATTCAGAGTTATAAAGTATACATATTCAGTTTGATTATAAATTATTGAGCTATCATTTTAAAAATATGTACATCCAAGGCATTTTCAAGCAAGCTTGTCCGTGACAATTACATACTTTTAAATTTAAACTATATATTTAGTCGATATTAGAGACTTGACCAAGAAAACTGTTTTATTGTCTTAGTTTTAGAATCAGATATTATCTCGTTCAAGCCTACTTCAAATATAACCCATATTTTCTACAACAGTGCTTTATACATATACATTTTATTAATATAATTATACAGACATCAATGGTATAATTATGTGTTGATTGACTATAATATCAATCCTAACATCCAATACAGAGCCTCTTTAGATAATAATAAAATAATAATAACAGTACTTAATAGTAGTATTGATGAAACATTTGATTAAAGTAAACAATTAAATAAATAACTTTTCACTGTCCATCATCAGTATTGCAAAAGGAAAATAAAAGCATTAAATATGTACAGGTGCAAACACACTATTTGAAACATTATTTTGTAATTGATTCAACACCAAGATTAATAATGGACGTGTTAGTTCATACATTAGTTCGTCACTGCGAAGCCACATCTTCAAAATTCGAGGGAACATTTATAAAACCAGATAAAACATAATAAAAACAGGATCAACAAACAATTACTACCAAAAGTAAAACATCCACTATCAGTCGTCAAGATCTATTTATAATATTAAAAAAATTAAATTAATTCATTCGCTGACAGACAACGCACAGCCTAAGCCACTTGGTCTAGAAGCATACAATTTTGCACAAGAGTTCCGTTTGAAACAAAAGCGAGTACAAATCCCCTCTTTGCTTCAATAACGTGATAAGTCCGACAATTTAATTTTTTAAGATAACACATTATTGAAGCAAAGAGGCGAAACACAGGATTTTTGAAAAATTACCCCCTGAAGAGGATGAAAGTTTGACATTTTTGCAGATAGGATTTTCGCAAAATAAAATCAGGAACGAAAGCTTGCACCTCTATTATTTTTAGAGTAGCAGCCGCGCACGCACGTGTCACTCAGCGTCGGTAGATGGCGGTGACGGTGCGGAGCGGGCATCAGGAGCCGGGCACGCGCGCCGGGCACACGTCCAGCAGACAGAACGCCGCGCGACACACCGGGCACGTGGCGCGACCCGCCAGCCAGCCGGCCGGCGGGCCCTCCGCGCGGGCCGCCCACCAGCGTCCCATGCACGAGCAGCACCACAACACACTGCCCACATTACAAATTCCAAATTAAATACAAGTTTAATTTAAAACTGCACGCAACTCAACTAAAATATCCATACATACATTTGAAAGTAGACATCTCTAACATGGTATGAAATTCTAACTAACAGAAAATTTAGACAGATTTAACAGTGAATCCCAAACTACGCACAGCCTGTATCCTGGTGATCCAAACACTACACAAAATTAATAATTGAATGTATTCTGCTAGCACAAGATTGTAATTTATATTCAACACATAAAACTGTCGTGAGACTTCTAATAAACATGTAACTTAATTAGCTGAAGATTATTAGGACCGGTCCAAGACTTGAACCCTGCGGCATACCAATTTAAAAACAGATCTATTTAAACTTTTAAACAGCTTATTAAACAGCTTACACTTATATCTGCCTATAAATATAATACAAGGTTTTTTAGCTTGTGACTATCCCTTGTATTTTAGGGACTAATAAACTGCAGGGAATAGTGAAGCCATTTTGTGATCATAAGTTGATCATAAAATGGCTTCACTATTCCCTGCGGTTCAGAAGCTTTATCCTGGCAGAAAATATAAAGGAACTATTCGATTTCGATTGCATGCGAAAATAATGAATATGAACAACTTACCGGCAATTGCACTGTGTGCACGGTGGCGGGCCCCCCTCTAGGTGCGGGGGAGGGGCGACACATCGCTTATTCAGCTTTACGTCAGCGGGATTCTGCATACAACCGATGCACAGCTCTAGCTCCTAGGAAAATCACGTATTTTTATGACTAACAGCCAATTGGTAATGAGCTCATTCAACATAATTTAACAAAAAGCTCTGCCACCTCAATGCAACTCCAAAAGTTAAAATCAAAATAATAATTTATTCCAAGAAGGTCATTAATAGGCATTTATGTATATTAAAAAAAGTTTATAAAGTTACCCTTCCAAAAAGTAGTTTTGTGGAGAAGAATGGGCATGAAACTCAATAGTAACTCCTTTAAAATGTTTTCCAATGCTTATTTTGTATCCGTTTAGTTAAAACTTGAAATGTTATTTATCAAAGAATTGTTATGAGCAATGTTATGTACTCGTATGTTGTATGACTTCGTGATCTAGTTTCAAATTGGAGACTCCAATATCCTCCTAATATTATGAATGTGAAAGTTTGTATGTTTGGATGTTTATTACTTCATCACGCCAAAACGGCACAACGGATTTGGATGAAATTTGACACACAGATAGTTAATAACCTGGACTACCACATTTTTTATGCCGGTATTACGTTCCCGTAGGATAATTTCTGAACTAAATGCGGGCAAAAACTAGTTTTATATTAAATGTTTTATAGTCCCCTGCAAAAAGGAACACCAAATATTTCAATACACTGACCTGATCAACATAATACACAGGATTCTGATCGACATATTGCTTGAAGACATTGACGAATCTCTCAATAAGGGTCGGCAACAGCGAGATGTGGTCGGGAACCCTTATAGCCTGCGACAGTCGGGGCTGCAAGTCTCGCAGGGCCGTGGTGGAGATGCGGAAGGTGAAGCGTTCTAAGTCGTCGCGGGTTGGGATGGCCTCTATGTTTATGTATTGGATTTCGTCCTCGCCAGATGGGGTGAGGTTGTGACTGTCTGTCTGTAGAGGAAAAATAGTTGTGTAGCTAGCTGGGCATAATATTTCACTCGCGCCTGTTTACATATTTGTAAAACTTTGTGCTGCACCAACTACATGCATGCACAAATAATAGCCTGAGCCGAAACAACTCATCATCTGCCCAGCCTTTACCCAACATGTTAGGTTCGGCTTGCATTCTAACCAGGCACAGCTGAATACCAGTATTTTACATGGAGCGACTGTCTATCTGACCTCTACAGCGCAATCAATCAGGAAACATTTTTAGGTTTTAGTTATTTCGGATCATATCCAGCGAAATAACTAAAACCCAAAAAAAATTATACCATACGAAGATCGAACTCGCGAGCGAAAGCACAGCAAACTAATCGCTTAGGCACTATGCCATTTATTTATTTTATTGCTAAATGGGCCTGCTGTTGGCTGATGGAAAGCGATGGATGAGGTCTATTATGGAACGAGCGTGTCTAGACGATGCCTGTTCACTCTTGCTTTGTGGGCTGGCGGAGCGGAGCAAGTGGTCCATTAATTTATCAGTGACAACGCGTCTGCATTATTTTATTGAAGCTAGCTCTAGTTCTGAATTATGTTTCTAGAAAAGAAAATAATAACTACCTATTATTCAATAGACAGATACTCTTGTTATTCAATAAAACCTGTATTCACATAATGTCATAAATAAAGAAGTCCAAAAACATTTTACATAACATAACTTGGCAAGCAAATTAGGTAGCAAACTTTTGAATAAGAAATAAGGTCATAAGTAAAAGTCAGAGAATTGCTAATGAATGCAGAAAGTTTGATAACTGTCCCAGATATTCAAGTTTCTTTAATCCTTAAACACTATTGGTGTATTGAAATAAAGCTTATTCAGATCTTGATATTTCATTTTTTAATACTAAAGAATAATTTATGCAATCATAAAAGCAAGTACACAATAACACAGTCATATTACATAACATAATCAGCTTATAGAATGGAGGGTGGTTGAAAGTAAAATACATATGTGATATTTGAGAGTGTTTTGAATAAGTTATCCAGTCAGAAAATTGTTATTGTTATTTATCAATCCAAACTGCACCAATCAGTAAGAAAAAAAAGACAAAGCAAATGGTTCAGCTAGATCTGTCCAAACCAGATATGATCCCAGGCCAATATAAATTTCTAAATAGATTGGATGGCTGGAAAATCATATAATTTAACTTTTTTAATTTACCATTTTAATGGAATTGCATTGATGCCTAGGCTGTTCTAAAGAAATCCTGGGGACGGGAATCGATGAACTCATGAAAGATGTTTTTCACAGACTCATTGCCTAAGTTTTTTTTATTTTTTTAGATGAATTTCAACTCCGAAGCATTGTGTCGATGACAAACACCTTTCAAGAGTTCATCGATTCACATCCTCTGAATTTCTATAGAATGTATAAGCCAATACACTTCCATTAAAATGGTAAAGGTGCATCAACCATAATAGGCAAAAGGTCATGCTTTGGACAGCGCTGAGCGAGACAATAAAATCTCATAAACCAACAATACACATACATGTCATCATTTCTATTTGAGTATTTTATTCACTGTTTTTGTATAGCAAAAACAGTGAATAGAGAACAGGACATGTTTGTACTTAAAATAGAATGATTACATTTATATCTTCTGAACTTCCTGTTATTCTAATATTATCTATTGTAGCCTAATTGTAATTTTTAATTGAACAACCAAATTAAGTAATAGATAAAAATCAGTCCCATGCGAGATTGATTAAGAATGCTCATATACATATGAAAAAAAAAACTGGCGAATAAGAGTTATCAAACTGTGCTACAATTGCCAATAGAAGGCATGTTCGAAGTTCATTGATTTTCCTCCTGAATCATTGCTATACATTTATTTATCGAAAAAAGGTTAGATCTCATAGAATCAACCTGTACAGAAATTGTTTAAGTATAATCATCATCTGCTGATGACATTCAGGAATACTTTATTCAATAAAAAAAATAGAAGGCATGTTCGAAGTTCATTGATTCTCCTCCTGAATCATTGCTATACATTTATTTATCGAAAAAAGGTTAGATCTCATAGAATCAACCTGTACAGAAATTGTTTAAGCTGAAGATATAACTGTCGGTATAAATTTTAAAAATTATAAAAAATTGGAAAACTACTTCGAGATATACGGAACACAATTAAAACATAGTTAATAATTATTAGAATTGTCACAAATTTTATATCTTTGTTACTACTAAGAAGAATATTATAGTTTCAAACATGCCTTCTATTTTTTTTATTGAATAAAGTATTCCCGAATGTCATCAGCAAGTGATAATTATACTTAAACAATTTCTGTACAGGTTGATTCTATGAGATCTAACCTTTTTTCGATAAATAAATGTATAGCAATGATTCAGGGGAAGAATCAATGAACTTCGAACATGCCTTCTATTTTTTTTATTGAATAAAGTGTTCCTGAATGTCATCAGCAGATGATGATTCTACTTAAACAATTTCTGTTCAGGTTGATTCTATGAGATCTAACCTTATTTCGATAAATAAATGTATAGCAATGATTCAGGGGAAGAATCAATGAACTTCGAACATGCCTTCTATTTTTTTTATTGAATAAAGTGTTCCTGAATGTCATCAGCAGATGATGATTATACTTAAACAATTTCTGTACAGGTTGATTCTATGAGATCTAACCTTTTTTCGATAAATAAATGTATAGCAATGATTCAGGGGAAGAATCAATGAACTTCGAACATGCCTTCTATTTTTTTTATTGAATAAAGTGTTCCTGAATGTCATCAGCAGATGATGATTCCACTTAAACAATTTCTGTACAGGTTGATTCTATGAGATCTAACCTTATTTCGATAAATAAATGTATAGCAATGATTCAGGGGAAGAATCAATGAACTTCGAACATGCCTTCTATTTTTTTTATTGAATAAAGTGTTCCTGAATGTCATCAGCAGATGATGATTATACTTAAACAATTTCTGTACAGGTTGATTCTATGAGATCTAACCTTTTTTCGATAAATAAATGTATAGCAATGATTCAGGAGGAGAATCAATGAACTTCGAACATGCCTTCTATTTTTTTTATTGAATAAAGTATTCCTGAATGTCATCAGCAAGTGATAATTATACTTAAACAATTTCTGTACAGGTTGATTCTATGAGATCTAACCTTTTTTCGATAAATAAATGTATAGCAATGATTCAGGGGAAGAATCAATGAACTTCGAACATGCCTTCTATTTTTTTTATTGAATAAAGTGTTCCTGAATGTCATCAGCAGATGATGATTATACTTAAACAATTTCTGTACAGGTTGATTCTATGAGATCTAACCTTTTTTCGATAAATAAATGTATAGCAATGATTCAGGGGAAGAATCAATGAACTTCGAACATGCCTTCTATTTTTTTTATTGAATAAAGTGTTCCTGAATGTCATCAGCAGATGATGATTATACTTAAACAATTTCTGTACAGGTTGATTCTATGAGATCTAACCTTTTTTCGATAAATAAATGTATAGCAATGATTCAGGAGGAGAATCAATGAACTTCGAACATGCCTTCTATTTTTTTTATTGAATAAAGTATTCCTGAATGTCATCAGCAAGTGATAATTATACTTAAACAATTTCTGTACAGGTTGATTCTATGAGATCTAACCTTTTTTCGATAAATAAATGTATAGCAATGATTCAGGGGAAGAATCAATGAACTTCGAACATGCCTTCTATTTTTTTTATTGAATAAAGTGTTCCTGAATGTCATCAGCAGATGATGATTATACTTAAACAATTTCTGTACAGGTTGATTCTATGAGATCTAACCTTTTTTCGATAAATAAATGTATAGCAATGATTCAGGAGGAGAATCAATGAACTTCGAACATGCCTTCTATTTTTTTTATTGAATAAAGTATTCCTGAATGTCATCAGCAAGTGATAATTATACTTAAACAATTTCTGTACAGGTTGATTCTATGAGATCTAACCTTTTTTCGATAAATAAATGTATAGCAATGATTCAGGAGGAGAATCAATGAACTTCGAACATGCCTTCTATTTTTTTTATTGAATAAAATCCCTCTAAGTGTTAAAGCGATTACAACGATTGAGACGAAATCTGTAATTGCGTCTTATCAATCGATATTGTTCATTGAATATTAGTATAATGCGAAAATAAGATGTAATGCAGACATAATCAATTTTTTAGGGTATTTTAACAACAAATATTTACTGGGGCCCCTCGATTGTTTCGGCCCTGGGTTTTCCGCGTTCGACTGATACCTATCGCCGCTAGTTTCAGCTCCATCCAATTAATTGGCAATTGGCACCACACTGAATGTGCTGTTATGTGATTACTATATTTTTTTTCTCAAAAATCCTGTGTTGAAAACTAGGTTTTATTCTTACTAAGAATTTAATTTTAGTTATTTTCTATGTTAACCCCCAATGGAAAAAGAAGGGTGTTATAAGTAGTCTAAGGTGTCTGTCTGCAGCATTGCAGCTCCCAAACAGCTGGACCAATTTGGTATTTTAATGTATGCTATTGAAGAAAGGTTAGCTGCTGTTAAACTTTAATTAGCCATCCCCCAATGCACTTGGATCAAAATATTACCTACAACTAAACTAACTAACTGACTAACTAACTATTACCTACAATTAAACTAGCTAACTATTAAGGGTCAATACATCCTATTATGATTTTCTTCTGAATACCCATAACTGTCAAAGATCCACGAATGACAGCCAGGACCAACAGCTGAATATGCTTTCCGAGATACAGAGGGGTCACGGTATGTAAAGATAGTCACTTGTCCACAAACCAACCGCGGCAAGCATAGCTTAACCTGATCGATCGACCTGTGCAGCTGTTATTATTTAGCCACGGCCCCCTCCCGAAAATATAACACAATATGAAAATATAAAATATTTAAATAAGTAAATACTCACAGCAGTAGCCACAAGAGTGCAGTCTCTTTGCTTGACAACATTGAGTTTATACTGCGTCAGTTTGATCAGCCATGTCTCTGTAGCCACGAACCTGCTGGTTGCATTCAGCTGGATAGACACTTTGTCTACACTGTGACAATATTACATTGGTTAACTTCTTGAATACCAGATACTTAAGTAGTAACACATTTCATTCAAAGAATAAAATAATAATAATAATTCCAGCTTATTACTGGCCCACTGCAGGGCACATTCTTCTCATTTGATAGATAATATATATATTTAATTTTTTATGCAGGCTGACAACAGTTTCCTGCATTATTCTAAGTAGCTAGGAATAAGACTTAACAGTCTTATTCGGAGCAATAAATGAGGTAAAATAATATTGTTGTTAACTTACTTCCTGAACTCAATATTGAGGTTGGCAGCCACTACTCTCCAGTCAGTTCCAGGAGTAACGTAAGCTAATAGAGACTTCACGACGGGGTGTCTCGCCTGACCGTTTTCCCACCAGCATAGCAGTCTATAGCACATGAGCAATGGAATGATGGCGGTCGCTGCCGCCGCCGCAGGCAACCAAGGGTTGCGTTCCCCCGCTAATAACAGGCAGAAAACATAACCCAATGGCAACGCAGAGTGAATCAAAGCCGTAATCGTAGTCCTCTTCATATGGTATCCGATAAAATTCATATTTTCCGATCCCAGGAAACTTTCGAATAGCTGAGCTATTGTAAAGCCGGCTGACACGAACTCGGTGGGCGGATAAACGACACATATTGAAAATAGAAGGTAAAATAACGTCACTAACACATCCATTGTGGATAAAGTTTTAAAACATTATTTTAATGATTTCTAATTTATTCTAAATTTCCAAAACAAACACCGAATCATACGTTCGACACGCGACGTCGATGTCCAATCCAAATATTTTTGACGTTTTGTTTGACAATAATTTTGACATTTAAAAGTATTGATTTGTCGTGTGACTCGAATCATGATTAATCGACTAAAACTCCAAAAGAAATTCAATTTAAAACATGTTTTTAGTATTTTAGGGTTCCGTACCCAAAAGGTAAAACGGGACCCTATTACTAAGACTCCACTGTTCATCTGTCTGTCTGTCATCGGGCTGTATCTCATGAACCGTGATAGCTAGACAGTTGAAATTTCCACAGATGATGTATTTCTGTTGCCGCTATAACAACAAATAATAAAAATAAAATAAAGGTATAAAAAAAAACGTTTTTTCGGCGTTTTTTGCCTTGTGGCACGGAACCCTTCGTGTGCGAGTCCGACTCGCACTTGGCCGGTTTTTTTGAGACATGTCTTGATTGCATGCATAAAATTATGAACAACATTTTTTGGTCAGTTATCCTGAGACCTTTTTGAACTTAACCTGAGGGGTAATTTCGTAACACACTATCAGTAGCAAATGGGTTTCATTTTGATTTTTGACACTTCAACAATATTCATTGCGTTATTTACGTTGTTGGGCAGATAAATTTTTCGAACATATGAAGCAATGGATTAGCAATATCCTTCAAAATGATTCAGCCTGTGATTGATTGATAGTGTGTTATGTGAATTATAGGGTGTTGATCCTGGTGACCTAAAAATGTTGCGCAGAACGTATGGATTTATTAATAAGCGGACGTGAGTTAGAGCATACTACGTCGTCACAACGGACAGTCTCAACTGGTGGCTCACGCAGGCGGCAGGTCTTATCAGTTGTATGGTAACGATTAATGCTCCTACAAACAGGCGCGACACGCGATATAATCGTGCGCGACACAAAGGCACTACTCGTTGCGCGACTTGCGGTGTCTTTGTGTTGCGCACGATTTTATCGCTTGTCGTGCCTGTTTGAAGGAGCCTTTATAAAATTATCAGGGTCCAGGATTGGTCACTAGATTTACAATGGAGAAACTTCACACCAGCAAAGCTATTCCCAACCAATCCAAGTTACCTGATTTGCTTTGTCCTCGACGGCAAATAGCGGTTGGAAAAATAGTGGTCGTCTTATTGGTTTATTAAGAGGGCGCCGACCAAACGCCGACCGCGCAGTGTCTGTCAGTCTCATCGTTTGTTTGGTTATTTCTTTTATTTTAGAATGTTACATACGGTCGGAATTTACGGTAATAACTAAAACGGAAATATCCGTTTTAATTATTATAATAAAACTAAAGAATGCAAAAATACCGTTTCTAATAATATTAACGTATAATCTTGTGGAGCACAACTTAAAGTGCTTATTTTCTGTATTTTCATTCTAAAATAAAAGGATTTCTTTTATTTTAGAATGAAAATACCAAACAAACGATGAGGGCGCTACTAGGCGGCCGGCGTAGCCTTAAACTTCAAACTCTTTCGCGTTTCGGATTTTTGAGAACAGCTTCTAGAGGACTCCATCGATACATTGATTGATGTAAAATTCGACACGGAAGCGTATCGAATGGTTGTCAATAGCTATGCTGATTCCTCCATCTTCAATCATTTTTTGTTTCCATTAGTGTGACTAACTTCTGATACTCCATGCTACAGGCATGCACCGCACTATAGTGACATGATGAACATCACTATTAATGTCACGGTGACGTTTTAAGTTGTGGATGTGGACACGTATTATTTTAGTTTTGGGTTGTAAATTATTCTCATTTGCTCTGTAATTTACAGATTTTTTCAGAGGTTAAACCCAACAAGTGAAAACATATTGTATTGCACACATAATATCGAATACTAACATCGATTCAGGTAAGTAAATACTGATGTATGAGGGACCGACCGGACGCTTGTAATCCCAAATTACTTCAGGATTTCAGGCCTCTGACACAGGCTATAGGAAAAATCTTTATATCTTACCTCTTTGGAGACAAAAATCATCTTACTTTGCATATTTTGTTGAGTATTGTTGTAGATAATGGGTGGAACAAGCCAAGAAGTCATCAGTAGACATTGTGAAATATGATCGAAACTTGCCACTTCCCAACCAGAAGTTTTAATAAGATCTTCATTTATAGAATAGAATAGAATAGAATACTCTTTATTATGTACACCATATAAATTACAGACATAAATATAGAAACTGTACAAAGGGTGACATTGCGATTTATATTGCTTGTATATCCTAGCAATTTCCCAGTTTGTTATTTTGCTTTACCAAAGACATTTCTAAGTGGTATTTTAGAGAATAAATAGTGATTTATGATTTGCATTTGCAGCATGGCGGGTGTGGAACAGCCATGTTATACTCTGATCAACTTCCCGACGGATTCGGAGCCCTACAATGAGATGCAACTCAAGTTGGACCTTGGTAAGTACAATTTTGTATTCTAAGATCTACTAGTGAGTGTAGCAAGTGTTGTTGAGCTAATTCTTACAAATATGTGCCTTTACGGTAGTAATTTTACATGGAGCGACTGCCTATCTGACCACAACCCAGTTACTGGGTAATACAATACCCCTTGGTTCTTACCAAGGGGTATCGTATTTGGACTGGTTGTCAGACTTTCAGGCTTCTGACTACCAGTAACGACTGTCAAAGATGAATGACAGCCGTGACTAATGGCTTAACATGCTTTCCGAGGCACAGAGGGGTCTTGGTATGTAAAAATGGTCACCCATCTACGGACCAACCGCGGCAAGTATAGCTTAACCTGATCGATTTACCCGTGCGGCTGTTATTTTCTTATCCACAAGTCCCACTAGTACTTATAAAAATGAAAAATTAGACTGAGACTACAATAACAGTTCCACAGCAACTTTGACATTATTTCCTATGACAATGTTGAGTATCACAAGTGTAATACCTGTGCTACTTATTTGTAAACAGAAAAAGGTGACATAAAGAAAAAGATAGAAGCATTAAAGAAGACAATTGGCATCATTCTCTCTGGTGAGAAGATCCCCGGTCTCCTGATGATCATCATCAGGTTTGTGTTGCCACTGCAGGACCATATGGTAAAGAAGTTACTGCTCATCTTCTGGGAGATTGTGCCCAAGACTACGCCTGATGGCAAGCTGATGCAGGAGATGATCCTTGTCTGTGATGCCTACAGGAAGGTATGTGAATATTTCATTTGTTTCTCAGTAAGATCAAACAGACAAGTTCCTGTTTGGTAGTAAAATTCTATTAATCTCTTAAATAAATTGCAAACTATAGTTTTGTATAATTTAGAAGCATCTTTTTAAATTTTTTAAATGTAAGAACCATGTTTCTGTTTATTATGATTTTATTGATGTTGACTTAAAACAGCATGGCAGTTGAGAATGTGTCATGCAGTCATGCTCACATAAATGTCTCATCGATGGTGGTGCATGTGTTGGATTCCAAAACATTTTGACTGAATACTTACAGTGTTTAATTTGGTGATATTTTTCTCTATCTACAACTTTTTGTTGAAGCTATAAAACAACTATGCAATGACCAGTAACAGAATAGAAATTCTCTATTCTACTAGTAACTAGCTGCTACATTAAATGATAAATTGCTGCTGGCTCTAGCTATGTCCAAAAAGGATAAGCATAACCTATTTTATTTAACTTGTACCATCTCATAACTTTGCTTCCTTCAAGCTCTGTCAGATTTCTTGCACCACCTTGAATATTTCCAAAATAAAAAACTGCATTTAGTAAATCCTTTATTGATCAGGATCTGCAACACCCCAATGAGTTCATCCGGGGCTCAACCCTGCGGTTCCTGTGCAAGCTGAAGGAGCCTGAACTCCTGGAACCCCTGATGCCTGCTATCAGGGCTTGTCTGGACCACCGTCACTCTTATGTGAGGAGGAATGCTGTGCTCGCCATATTTACTATCTACAGGTTAGCTGGTACATTTTGAATATCAAGTGCACTAGTGTGACTTGCATTTCGTTATTAGACAAAGCCCGTTTAGAACCTGGATTTTCAATGTTGTTTTGACATGAACTATTCTGTGTTATATTAAACATGCGTCATAACAAAAGTGCCACATTAGAGTTCAACATATTATTTCGTGATTAAAAATTGTATGGCTAAGATTAGGCTGATTTTTAATAGTCAGATAACTTATATCTGAGGAATAAATATCTCACTTTGACAGGTTTTGTATCCGAAATATGTCAAACTGTTATATTTACTCTATAGATAAAAGTTCTAACTATTGAAATATCATACTTTAAGCACATGAAGCCCCGGGACGTCAGCTGTCTCGGCGATACAGTGCCTCTCCTTGTGTTATTCGCCTTAAACTTAAGGCAACTCCTTACAACTCTGCCAAGCACTATTTCATTCAATACCTTAGCACGTAAGTTGAAAATAAAAACAAGCACTTGAAGCAATTCACTTCTTGTATTTTGTCTCCTGAACGTCCAACAGTAACATGGCGACCCGACCTGTAACTGGAGGCGTATGGGCCTCGACCACGTACTGCGATTTTACGGAACTTCAAAACAATTGTAGTAAAAATACTAAATGACACATTATTCTGCCAGAAACTTCGAGTTCTTAATCCCGGACGCTCCGGAACTGGTCGCCAATTTCCTAGAAACGGAACAGGACATGTCGTGCAAGAGGAACGCCTTCCTCATGCTGTTGCATGCTGACCAGGAGAGGGCGCTGTCTTACCTCGCGTCACGGCTGGACAATGTGCAGGGATTCGGTGATATCCTGCAGTTGGTTATTGTGGAGCTGATTTATAAGGTGAGATTGACCTGAGAGATTGTAGTTCAAAAAACTTTCCGAGTTCCTGTCTTATAAAATTTAACGTAGCCACGCCAATCAAAGCGTTTATTTGAATATTTATTGAAATATATATTGTTAATAATATTAATGGTATGTCTCAAACATACTTTATACTTAGACCAAACGGCTTCCTGAGTCACATTTTTATAGTAACTACGACATTTCCAGTAAAATAGAAATTTAAAACAATGACAACATTACAAAACAAACATAGTCACAATACTAGTTGTATGCTAGTGTATGAGTATTTACGCATTTCTAAGAAATCTTGGACTGTATCTATAAAGAAAACTCGAATGTTTGCTGGTATTGGAATCTGAACACAGGGTGGAAGCGCAGTAAAAAATGTAATCTCCTAAAATCCTTTTATGTCTTAGGTGTGTCACGCGAACCCTTCAGAACGGTCTCGCTTCATCCGCACAGTGTACGGACTACTAAATGCAACTAGCGCGGCTGTGAGATACGAGGCGGCTGGTACACTCATCACGCTGTCCAACGCTCCTGCTGCTATCAAAGTAAGCATAGAAAGTATATTCAAGAAAGTCTTATGTCTTGTAAAAGACTGAAAGGGTTCAGTCTTTTATTCTGTATTAGTCAATGTAAGCATTTTATTTGTTCACACTATAGGGTTTTGGTGCTAGTGAAAATAAAAGGGTATCTGTTTTTTAAACATTTTTATTTTTCTTTTTATTGACATTAGTTTGTTCCTACTAAATATTGAGCAATGGAAAAAGTCTCGCATAAAGTATGGATTTTCGTATAGAACCGTCTGTGATAGTCACGTTTTTTTGGTGTTTAGCAAAATTCCTTACAAAAACACACTTAGAGTCCTATTTTTCGCGTGACAGGCAGCCGCAGCATGCTACATCGACCTCATCGTGAAGGAGAGCGACAACAACGTGAAGCTCATCGTGGTGGGGCGCCTGGGCGCGCTGCGCGAGCAGGCGGGCGACGCGGCGGCGCGCGCGCTGCCCGACCTCGCCATGGACGTGCTGCGCGTGCTGCACAGCTCCGACCTGGACGTGCGCAAGCACACCTTGCAGCTGGGTGAGAGATGAATCTGTTGGGGTCGGCCTAACCGGATGCAGCTGAATACCAGTATTTTACATGGAGCGACAAAGTTCAAACTCTAATATCGTAACCTAACCCTTCTCATTTACCTGCACAAATTATACCTCTTAACCCTGTCCAACTGTTCTCATGGCAACATGTACTAATTTCCCCTCAGCCCTGGAGCTGGTAAGCTCCCGTCACGCGGAGGAGTTAGTCCAAGTTCTTCGTAAGGAAGCTGCAAGAGCCACATCAGCAGACCATGATGATGCCGCCAAGTACAGACAGCTACTTGTGAGAGCGCTGCATAGAGCTGCACTTAAGGTAGGCACCAACAGCTAATACATACCATGTAGCTGTTCAGGAGATTTCATTCTCCCATCAGGATTAATTAACGATATTTTCCATCACTGCCAGTTTTTAAGATAAAGTTAAAAAGAAAACGTGATTTTTAGGTAACTTAACGAAAATATTATCTATGACATTGAAGAAGGCACATCAATACTCTTCAATGTGCTGTGTGAGTGCACGTGCTTAAGAAGCGACTCCCTTAAATAATCAAACTAATATTATAAATGCGAAAGTTTGTGAGTGTGTGTTTATATGTTTGTTACTTCTTCATGTTCAAACGGCTGGACCAATTTTGATAAAAAAATTTATGAAGGTAGTTGACACCCTGGATTAACATATAGGCTACTTTTTATCCCGATATTCTCACGGAATCGAGACTTATGCCGGTGAAACCGCGGGGCGCAGCTAGTATTTATAATACATGTTTATAATATGTATATATTTTTATGAAGTGATGGAATCATGTTTTTAAAGTACACGAATATTCGACCTGTGTCCACAAGTAAATGTAATTGATATTATTTGACACCGTTCCAAGTGATCATAGTGTGATATTAATCTAAATTAATAAAAACTAAAGCAACGCTGTCGTTTGTCCTAGTTCCCGGAAGTAGCGGGCAGCGTCGCGCCGGCACTGCTGGAGCTGCTGGGCGACGGCAGCGAGCCGGCCGCGCAAGACGTCATGCTGTTCCTGAGGTCTGCGCTACACACCTTCGTAGATCTGCGAGACCATATCTATCAGGTAAACAATCAAAAGAGTTATAAGTAACTGCCGTTTGTGCGACCTAAGTATTTTGTGCCGACTTTTTTCGTTTTTATTTTCGTATTTATCAGCGGAAACTTGTAAAAAGCTTTCAATTTCATAATTTTTAAGAGCACCGTAAATAAGTTAACATGTATGAATAAAATTAAAGTCGAACATATAACCTCCTCCTTTTTGGATTTTGTTTAAAAATAAACTGCCAGACCAAAATTTTCAATAACGTCAAATCATTTTTATTTTTATAAATAACTAGCTGACCCGGCCACGCGTTGCTGTGGCTAACGTTTTTGTGCAATAAAATAATATTGCGATTATAAATGGAGATGTGAGCTATCCTATCTTTCAAGTTGGATCAAACTGCACACGGTGTACAAATTTGATTAAAATCGGTTGAGTAGTTTAGGAGTCCATCGCGGACAAACATCGTGACATGTAATTTATATATATTAAGAAGATAATGTTATAAAATGCAATAAATATCTTCTATTTAGTGTTAAGTTCCATGTTTATTTCTTTAAAATAGGCTTTAAACATAAATGTCAGGCACATGTGACTGATGTGGCCCAAATGGAATGAAATAAGCCAAAGAGCCATACATAAACATTATCTACATTATAACAGAAATAATTCCAACTTTAGTTCAATTTTAATCCTTGTAACCAGTTTTTGTAATTCGAATATAAACAAAATATACCAAGTCAGCTGTTCTATTAATCATTTGTGTCTGTTTCTAGAAACTTCTAGAGTCAGTGACAGACATCAGAGTGGGCAAGATAGCCCGCTCGGCACTGTGGCTCCTGGCGCAGTTCGCGGACACGCCGGCGCGGGCCAAGGCGGCGCTGGCTGTGCTGACGTCTGTCATACCTTCGGCTGCTGGGGGAGAGGAGAAGGTGACGATATTGTCTTCATTCTAATCAAATAATTTATTATGTAACGTGGACTATTGGTACACAGATCATTTTTGAAGATAAAACTTCTTTAGGCGCGTTGGGCATTTTTTGAGATGGGGAAAAACCATTGAACTCGCGCCACTGTTACTGTAAGCGACACCGCGCGTGTGTTGTTTCTAAGACGATTAAAAAAATACCCGCTTCGGGTGTGTTCGGCTGTTCTCGGGATGTATTCGGTTTTAATGTATATCCGATATGTCAGTGAGTGATGGCAAAGTATTCTGTTTGTGTTTTGTTTTCACTTGTGTCGGCACTCCCGGAGTGCCAGTTTTTTTTTTTAATTGGAGTCGTCCATTTTTTACATATGTATTTCAATAAAAGTAGTTTCTGTGCTGTATTTATCCATTTTATTCATTAACCCATTGAAGGACACTGAACGCCCCTCAGGAGCAGTGGTGGCCAAGTGGTAACGGCCGCGACTTACGAGTTGTAGGTCGTAGGTTCGAACCCAGACAGGCGCTTTACTTTGTGTAAATTATTTCATCACCACTGCTCACAAAACGGTGAAGGAAAACATCGTGAGGAAACCGGCATGTCCTAGAACCGAAAATTCGAAGACATGTGACATCTACCAACCCGCACTGGGCCCGCGTGGTGGATTACGGCCCACTCCCTCTCACTGAGAGGAGGCCTGTGTTCCAGCAGTGGGAACATTATAGGCTGATGATGAACGCCCCTCGACGTAATAACAATAAAACTTCTATTGTGTTTCGTACAGTGTCCTTCAATGTGTTAAGAATATTTCGGTAATGAAAATGATTGTAGCGATGAAAAAATAATATCCATGGTGAAAATACTGCTGAATATCCGTTTGAAGTAAAAATATACTCATCTGCTTTTTCAATGTGAAATGAATGGCACTTTTTAATTAAAAATAATTAATTAATATATTTAATAACTTTAAAATTTGATGGTAATCAAAGCAACTCAATAAAACGTAAATGGCATGGTATTTTGTTGTAGGAAGAATCAGAGGCTTCGGCTGCTAAAGCACAGGACACATCAGCCCCGCGACAACTGGTCACCAGCGACGGTACTTACGCCTCACAGTCCGCATTCAACTTACCAGTGTAAGTTGAAATTTTGATATTCAACATCATATTTTTGGTCTGTATGAAATTACAATTTTAAATGACCGCCATCATAAAATTTATAATCGTCCTCATTCTCGACAAAGCTACTGTCAAAAATGTGGACGTTTCTTCCGAAAAACCATTAAAATAAAGAAAAAAAAAAACAATTTAAGTCGAAAATGACGTCAGTGATACTCAAGACTAAAAATATGATATATGAATAATGTGTTGTCCATACAGTAGCAACACGCCGCCTCCCAGGTCCGGGCCGGCGCTGTGGGCGGCGCTGGGCGCGGGCGAGGCCTTCACGGCCGCCTGCGCCTGCTCCGCGCTGTGCAAGCTGGCGCTGAAGCTGGACAAGCGCGACGCTACCGCTGCCATACATCTAGCCGCTACGCTGTTGGCCTTCCACAAGCAAAATGCTGGTAAGTACTTGTTGTTTACTTTAGTAATGCTGGTATGTGTCGATGCGAAAATAAATGTATGAGAAACTAAATTTTTTGCACATTTGGCAGGATAAATAGGATTGTATGACGATTATTTTGTTCTGTGTATGTAGTGGTTTAAATTTAGACGATTTGCTTTTAATTATGTTTTTAGCCTTGTTTATGCTTTATCTTTTCTATAAAATATCCTAAAATAAATGCAGTTTTGTTCGAAAAACTTTAGATGAATAACTGATTACAAGCGTAGGTAGCTGGTAGGTTTGTGTAAGTTATTGGTCATCACTCAGCCACGGGCGCAGTAGAGTATTCGGCATTGCATTTTGTTTATTTAACCTGGCTCAAATACATTTTTTCTTTTTGTAATGAAGCTTTTTAGCGAGGCTTAAAGGGGCTTACATGACCTAAAGCGCGGTCACTGTCGGACTGCATAGAAAAAAAAGAGAAGCGCGATGACACAACGCTGGTAATTTATTGCAAAATATGAAGCAATTGTTTAATTACAATAAATCTATTGTTTGGACTAAAACATTAAAACACTAGTATTTTAGTATGTTGCTTGTAGAATAATCTGACAAAAAATCAGAATGATTGTATGTATATTAAAGTGGAGTCATTTTAATAGGTAACATTTGACAATTCATCAAATATTCAACAACGTAACCTTGTAACGGCGGGCATAAAATAACATATTTTTTCGTTTTGTTAGAACTGCACAATTGCTTACCTTTTTTCAATTACGATTACATATTTATTGTAATAATGACCGATACGAGTAATTTTACGATTTGCTTTCATTAATAAACCATTCTAAACATAATAAACAATTTCTGATCTAAAGAACTGAACGTCGTTACAAGGTTACGTCAGTTAACCATTTTTCTTTTTAAACACTAGGGATGTTACTCTAAAAATCGAAAGCTGATAAGTAGAATCGAATGCAATGATGACTTGTGAAGAAATATCACCATAAATTAATAATTAATAATATCTCTGAGTGCTGACAGCAGTGATGAAGATGACAATACTTTTAACAGTTCTGATAGTTCAACTGAATAAATGCAATTTTTTTGTTAAATTGTGTACTTGTCTTATTTTGCTCCTTAAATTTACGAAAAAAATAATAATAATGGGACAGGGATTCGCCTGATGATTTTTAAATTCGCATATGTTTCAAGTCCGTATCGATTCATTCACTTTAATCGATGTTTATAAGCAGGTCACCTCACTATGAGGATAAAACTGACAGACGTCAAATGTTACCTATTAAAATGACTCCACTGTAGTATGGTTTTTATTGTAAAAAGAAAGTTTTTAGAGGCATCTTTATGATTTTTTTTGGGAAATCATTAAGACTTTTTTCATCATGGGTGTTGTTTTCTAGGTCGCTTAAGCCAACAGTAAGGTCAAAAAGTCATGGAACGAATTCGCTTATGATCTAACGACCGATTGTAAATAGAATGAAAAAGGGTAAAAAAAAGGAAGCGGCTGTGAAAATTTTAAAATTTTTCGTCATGGGTGTCGTTTTAATGATTTTCGAAGGTGAAAATTTACTATTTCACACAAAATATGCGTTTTTTTTTAGGCTCCAGCGGTGCTACATCCGGTCTAACAGCTGACGACCTAGAACACGGTGCCATGTGCGTGCTGGCGGGCAGCTCCCGGCCGGACATCGTGCGCGACGCTCTGCTGGGCGGCTCCAGCCGCGCGCTGGCCGCGCTGCTGGCGCTGCCCGACCGCGCCGCCAACCTGCTGGACGAGGCCGACAAGGTGAGGGATACTGCTCCCCTGACAGCTCCCGGCCGGACATCGTGCGCGACGCTCTGCTGGGCGGCTCCAGCCGCGCGCTGGCCGCGCTGCTGGCGCTGCCCGACCGCGCCGCCAACCTGCTGGACGAGGCCGACAAGGTGAGGGATACTGCTCCCCTGACAGCTCCCGGCCGGACATCGTGCGCGACGCTCTGCTGGGCGGCTCCAGCCGCGCGCTGGCCGCGCTGCTGGCGCTGCCCGACCGCGCCGCCAACCTGCTGGACGAGGCCGACAAGGTGAGGGATACTGCTCCCCTGACAGCTCCCGGCCGGACATCGTGCGCGACGCTCTGCTGGGCGGCTCCAGCCGCGCGCTGGCCGCGCTGCTGGCGCTGCCCGACCGCGCCGCCAACCTGCTGGACGAGGCCGACAAGGTGAGGGATACTGCTCCCCTGACAGCTCCCGGCCGGACATCGTGCGCGACGCTCTGCTGGGCGGCTCCAGCCGCGCGCTGGCCGCGCTGCTGGCGCTGCCCGACCGCGCCGCCAACCTGCTGGACGAGGCCGACAAGGTGAGGGATACTGCTCCCCTGACAGCTCCCGGCCGGACATCGTGCGCGACGCTCTGCTGGGCGGCTCCAGCCGCGCGCTGGCCGCGCTGCTGGCGCTGCCCGACCGCGCCGCCAACCTGCTGGACGAGGCCGACAAGGTGAGGGATACTGCTCCCCTGACAGCTCCCGGCCGGACATCGTGCGCGACGCTCTGCTGGGCGGCTCCAGCCGCGCGCTGGCCGCGCTGCTGGCGCTGCCCGACCGCGCCGCCAACCTGCTGGACGAGGCCGACAAGGTGAGGGATACTGCTCCCCTGACAGCTCCCGGCCGGACATCGTGCGCGACGCTCTGCTGGGCGGCTCCAGCCGCGCGCTGGCCGCGCTGCTGGCGCTGCCCGACCGCGCCGCCAACCTGCTGGACGAGGCCGACAAGGTGAGGGATACTGCTCCCCTGACAGCTCCCGGCCGGACATCGTGCGCGACGCTCTGCTGGGCGGCTCCAGCCGCGCGCTGGCCGCGCTGCTGGCGCTGCCCGACCGCGCCGCCAACCTGCTGGACGAGGCCGACAAGGTGAGGGATACTGCTCCCCTGACAGCTCCCGGCCGGACATCGTGCGCGACGCTCTGCTGGGCGGCTCCAGCCGCGCGCTGGCCGCGCTGCTGGCGCTGCCCGACCGCGCCGCCAACCTGCTGGACGAGGCCGACAAGGTGAGGGATACTGCTCCCCTGACAGCTCCCGGCCGGACATCGTGCGCGACGCTCTGCTGGGCGGCTCCAGCCGCGCGCTGGCCGCGCTGCTGGCGCTGCCCGACCGCGCCGCCAACCTGCTGGACGAGGCCGACAAGGTGAGGGATACTGCTCCCCTGACAGCTCCCGGCCGGACATCGTGCGCGACGCTCTGCTGGGCGGCTCCAGCCGCGCGCTGGCCGCGCTGCTGGCGCTGCCCGACCGCGCCGCCAACCTGCTGGACGAGGCCGACAAGGTGAGGGATACTGCTCCCCTGACAGCTCCCGGCCGGACATCGTGCGCGACGCTCTGCTGGGCGGCTCCAGCCGCGCGCTGGCCGCGCTGCTGGCGCTGCCCGACCGCGCCGCCAACCTGCTGGACGAGGCCGACAAGGTGAGGGATACTGCTCCCCTGACAGCTCCCGGCCGGACATCGTGCGCGACGCTCTGCTGGGCGGCTCCAGCCGCGCGCTGGCCGCGCTGCTGGCGCTGCCCGACCGCGCCGCCAACCTGCTGGACGAGGCCGACAAGGTGAGGGATACTGCTCCCCTGACAGCTCCCGGCCGGACATCGTGCGCGACGCTCTGCTGGGCGGCTCCAGCCGCGCGCTGGCCGCGCTGCTGGCGCTGCCCGACCGCGCCGCCAACCTGCTGGACGAGGCCGACAAGGTGAGGGATACTGCTCCCCTGACAGCTCCCGGCCGGACATCGTGCGCGACGCTCTGCTGGGCGGCTCCAGCCGCGCGCTGGCCGCGCTGCTGGCGCTGCCCGACCGCGCCGCCAACCTGCTGGACGAGGCCGACAAGGTGAGGGATACTGCTCCCCTGACAGCTCCCGGCCGGACATCGTGCGCGACGCTCTGCTGGGCGGCTCCAGCCGCGCGCTGGCCGCGCTGCTGGCGCTGCCCGACCGCGCCGCCAACCTGCTGGACGAGGCCGACAAGGTGAGGGATACTGCTCCCCTGACAGCTCCCGGCCGGACATCGTGCGCGACGCTCTGCTGGGCGGCTCCAGCCGCGCGCTGGCCGCGCTGCTGGCGCTGCCCGACCGCGCCGCCAACCTGCTGGACGAGGCCGACAAGGTGAGGGATACTGCTCCCCTGACAGCTCCCGGCCGGACATCGTGCGCGACGCTCTGCTGGGCGGCTCCAGCCGCGCGCTGGCCGCGCTGCTGGCGCTGCCCGACCGCGCCGCCAACCTGCTGGACGAGGCCGACAAGGTGAGGGATACTGCTCCCCTGACAGCTCCCGGCCGGACATCGTGCGCGACGCTCTGCTGGGCGGCTCCAGCCGCGCGCTGGCCGCGCTGCTGGCGCTGCCCGACCGCGCCGCCAACCTGCTGGACGAGGCCGACAAGGTGAGGGATACTGCTCCCCTGACAGCTCCCGGCCGGACAAGTCAGCCCTACCGACCCAACTCTGACGACTCGATTCCAAGACAACCGCGACTCGATAACTTGACATCGGGGCAGTAGTTATTTTAAACCACAGATCACCTCTAAATACCGCATTACTGACGGCTTTCATCTGCCGCTAATAAGTTTTTTTTACCAATAAATCTGGAGCTACGATTGACATCTTCAATGTGTCATCGTGACATTTAGATGTGCGAGTTTTGTTTGAATTTTGTTTGATTTTTCTGTAAAAAATCAGTAAATCTAGTAAAACTGTCTAAGAAAGTGCATTTTTGCTGCAAAAAGAATGCAATGTCATTCGAGATTTCGAAGTATCAATAATATGGCATAACATTCCACCTTTATGTAAAATAATTTGTACTGAATCGTCCAGCAGAACTTTTTTTTTTCAGGATGGGAAATCATCAAATGACTCCTCCCGCTCTGGGTGGAGCGGAAGGGAGTGTCAGACTCTTACTGACTAAAACCCACCCGTGTTCTTTCCTTAGCCCTTTATGTTCCGGGCCAGCGGTAACCCTTTCGGACAATCCCGCTGACCAGACAGTTACTTTCGAATTTATAATATTAGTATCGATTTAATTATATTAGTAGTCAATACCTCACAGACAACGCACAACATGAACCGGTTTGGAACTGATTTGGAAGTTTTAATTTTGCAAAAGAGGTTTGTTATGAAGGTGAACACTAATGAAGTATTTTTGAAAATGTTACCTCTCTAAGAGATGAAAGTTGATATGGGAGTTCGACATTTTGCCGATGGGATCATACCGGGTGCAAGGCTTGTCATAATGTTTTTTTAATTCACATCCCCTGTTCAAAAATCTCTAATAATATAATATGCACGCAATACATTACGGTTTTTGCCCTACAGGACAGGGAATCAAAGCGTCAAGACAACAAAGTGGATGTGGAGGCTGGCATTATATTCGCGCAGTTAGCTGGCAACACTGCCGCCAGCACACATCACGATATGTTCGAGTTGTCACTCTCTAAGGCGCTGCAAGGTAGGAGTGATTTTGTTAATTATTGTAGCATCGTACTTCGAAGCGAAAGCGAGGCGAGAATAGTCTAACATGACGGTTATAATGCTACACGAAAATGTTCGATTCAATACTTACTACGGCAATGAGAATGAAGAAAAAGTCGACTGTTTGAAAAGAAAAATTGTTTTGTGACGCGTATTGGTTTCTTCTTGTTTCACACAAGAAACTAGTTTTGTTTTTCTACACTTAACTACTTATGAAAATATTAAAATAAGTTGGATATAACTTGGCTGAAATATGTAGGAACCATTTCTGCCCTCGATAATTTTTTTGGTTATTGTTATATTTTTGTTTGGTTGTTTGTTGTTATATTATAATTATATAATTATGTCTAATTAAATGGTATTGTACCCCACAGGTCGCAGCACAGGCACGAGTGAGGAGCGCGGCAAGCTGTCCAAGGTGACGCAGCTGACCGGCTTCTCCGACCCGGTGTACGCAGAGGCCATAGTCGCAGTGAACCAGTACGACATCGTACTCGATGTACTCGTGGTCAACCAGACCGGTGAGTTTCAGAATTGTTTTTGAAGTGAAAACTTCTTTAGGCGCGTTGGGCATTTTTTGAGATAGGAAAAAAACCATTGAACTCGCGCACTGTTACAGTAACCGACACCCACCGCGCGTGTTTTGTATATAAGACGATTTAAAAAATACATACATAATTGGTCAAGTTTTCACTTCTGTCGGCATTCCCAGAGTGCCATTGTTTTTTTATTTTTCGTGGTATAACATCAGGGATTTATGGATATTTACCACAAGGGAAGGTGAAGACACTTTTGGATCTCTACTAGAATGGTGCTGCTTCCTATATTAAGGACTCATAGAATGTGATTTCGTCATTCGATTCGATCTGTAGTAAGCTCTTACGCTGAAAATTTATTTGTCACCTCGTAATCCTTGCTGCCTTACGGCAACACATAACTACTGCTCTTACCTTATAGGTTTGATTTGATTGGATTTCCGTGAGTTTCTCAACTAAGTAGTCAAAACTTAATACTAACGCATTTTACCACATCTGGACACTACTCAAATATTTTCCACCATCTGTTATGCGAACCCACATCACCATATCACTCTAAAATTGGTTTTGAGTGAATTACCATGTTCGGTGTCGTGCGAATCTCGTTATTTAACTGGCGCCGTGTCCGCAGACGACACGCTGCAGAACTGCACGGTGGAGCTGGCGACGCTGGGCGACCTGCGCCTGGTGGAGCGGCCCGGCGGCGTGGTGCTGGCGCCGCGCGACTACGCGGGGATCAAGGCACACGTCAAGGTGGCCTCCACCGAGAACGGCATCATCTTCGGGAACATTGGTACGTGTGGGCTTCTTACGTCTGTTACGTCAAGCAATGGTAACCTAATGCATAGATAGCTCTTTTCATTATATGTATCTTTGGAGTAGTCGGATAGGAAACACTATCTCATCTAGCTTTAAAATACATAGTCAAATTAAATTTGCTAGGTAACTCGCAAGACGTGTTGGACATCCAGATATAAACTAAACAAAAAAGAAATTTTTTTTTGAAGTAAAATTGGCCTTTTTTGAGATAGGAAACCATTGAATTCGCGACACCGTTACCGTAACCAACACCGCGCTACATTCAGATTTGTGTCCTCGGAATATACTCGGTTTTAATCTATATCCGATATGTTAGTGAGTATTCTGTTTGTTTTGTTTTCACTTCTGTCGACACTCCCAGAGTGCCATTGTTTTTTTTTTAAGTTTTGATTTGATACAGGGTCAAATTAAATTAGCTAGTAAAACTCCGTAGACGTGATAGGTATCGATATCTAAACATGATAAAAAAATAATTTCTTTCTTATTTAATTTAGATATGAATATCCAACACGCCTTGCGAATTACACTAGCTAATTTAACCTTGTATTTTATTCTGCTTCCGGTTAAACTGGAAGGTTACCCCAACTAATACAAATAGTTGGGAAAAAGCAGGCAGATTGATATTGATAGGTAACTCACGATTTCCCTCCTTCACCACAGTATACGAAGTATCAGGCGCCTCGATGGACCGCGGCGTGGTCGTACTGAACGACATCCACATCGACATCGTGGACTACATCCAGCCGGCAGTCTGCACCGACGCAGACTTCAGGCAGATGTGGGCCGAGTTCGAGTGGGAGAACAAGGTCATTCATTATCGTTGGACATTAGACAGCGGACTTTATTGTTATTGATATAAAGTACAGTTTCTTTTTTTGTACAAAGTACAAACACATCGGTATTTCATCAGTTCCTTTAATAATATGGGTAAATAAATTTGAACAGCGAAATATTTTATAACTATTCGCCACGTTGGCAACTTTCAGGATGCATCTACATATAGGCTTTATGCTCCTTTCGCCTGCTTTTGTACGTAATTTAAAAAAATTACAGTTCAATAATTGCAACTCCATAAGAGTGTTGGCCCAGTGGCAACGGTCGCAACTTACGAATTGTAGGTCGTAGGTTCGCACCCAGACAGGCGCATGATTTTGGTAAATTATTTCATCACCAATCATCGAAATCGGCATGTCCTAGAACCAAAAGTTCGAAGACATGTGACATCTATTAACCTGCCAGGGCAGGTTAATAGATGGCCGCGTGGTGTACTACGGTTCACTTCCTTTCACCGAGAGGAGGCCTATGTCCCACATCATACAATGCGTGCCACGAAAGATGAGACTTGACACACCACATGGTTTGACATGCGTTGTACACGATTTTAGGTATCTTTAGCGGTATGAGGTCTGAGTGCGGGACGGGACCGGACGTCATAGGGGCGGCGGAAAGAGCGGGGGAGGCGGGGTCAAGTCTCATCTTTCGTGGCACGCATTGTACTGTTGATTATGGTTATGGTAATTCCATACATCATACTCCAATATCTCTCTCTCTTGTTTCTGTATAGTAATATTAACGTGATTGTATTCCACAGGTGTCGGTGAACACGAACATCACAGATCTGCGCGAGTACTTACAACACCTGCTGTCTTCAACGAACATGAAGTGTCTCACCCCTGAAAAGGTATCTGATCGCGACGATAAGTCGTGGTGAAGCAAAATGAAATTGATAGTGGATTGTATAATATTTATAATAAAATAAGTATAGAAATTAAATCAAAACCGATTTATGGTCGGTTTTAATGAAAACAATAAAATAAAACGCGGGCGCGCGCGTGTGTCTGTAGTCGCGCAGCAGTCGCTTGCTGACGGAGACTGATCCTCTTAAACTATACCTACAGGGTTTTTGAGAAATGAGTTCAAGGCGATCTCTAAAACGTCAGTAGAATAAACTGGCTATAGAAACCATAACAACGATTATGATGAAAACTACCTCGGCATTTTTGGTCTGTTTAAAAGCTTCTAGTTTTGCTAACACCGAGTTGGATATTTTTTTAATTTAGCATTTTTATCTCCCGAAACGACACGCGCTTTAATTGTGGTTACTTACCAATTGTACAAGACGCTGTGAATGTGTGTAAGTGCAGAAGCTCTCGCTACCGTCCGGGACAATGGCAAAGTCGAAAATGTGTGTGTGTGCATTTACAGCGTGTAAATGTGTGTGTGTGCATTTCGTAGCCACTTGTAAAGCTCGCGTCTCTTCGTGAGTTAAAAATACTGTACAACGTTGTATTATTGTACTGAGCGATGGTAAAATCTGAACTACTGTCGCTATTCTTATGTCAAATAGCTCTTGATAATGCCCAGGTAATATATAAGAACCAGTCAGCAAGGTAGTACATAACAGTACTGCTCAGGTTTCGTCGGTTTTACATTTTTAAGCGTCTTTTTACACCCCATATTTATTGAGTACATTTTTGTTCACCAGGCATTATCTGGCCAATGCGGCTTTATGGCAGCGAACCTGTACGCGCGCTCTATCTTCGGTGAAGACGCGCTCGCCAACCTGAGCATTGAGACTCCGCTCCACAAGCCCAACTCGCCCGTGGTCGGACATGTGCGGATAAGGGCCAAGAGCCAGGTATGTAGCTTGCTTGTACACTTTCATAGTACAGACGCCAGCACATCAAGCTACTACAATCTGTCAAATTTCTTAAATAGATTTTCAACTTTATCGCTAAAGCATAAGGTTCAAAGTTGATTGGGAATATTTGACAGTTTCAGGTAGCTTGATATGCTGGCATCTGTACATAGTATTAAGGTAGCTAGACAGTATTAATTAAACCAGTTTACGCCTGCATCAACGAAGTGGTTGGCTAAAAAATATCTTACCTGTATACACCATACAGCTTGAGTTTTAGAGATAAAACTACAGGGCGAAATATAAAGTTGTTGAATCAATGAGTTATGGTGTATGTGGAAAGAGTTCCAGGTAAATAAAGCCAGGAATCGACCTTGATTCGATCTGATTGGTAAAAAGCCAAATGTGTGGCAAAGCGTTTTTCCAATTCTCATTAGCAGCCCAGAGTCTAGGTTTGTACCCCACGCCCGTGAATAGCAATAGGTTCGCCCCTTATTACACAGAACTTCAACATAACTGACGAAATGTGGGTGTAGGTAATAGTGTGCGCAACGCACGTATTTTACTTACGGGTGGGAAAATAGATGATTCGATTCACCCCCCCTCAAGGAAGCTCTCTCAAGGAAGGCCAGCAAAGCCTTGATGTTACTGACCGTCTCGCGGAGAGTGCCTGGGTTACCGAAGCACACAGCCCTCCTCGTGGCGACCACCGGACAGTTCAGAAACACATGCTCATCTGTGCTCATCTCTTAGTAGAATACTAGCCTAATCTTATGTTTTTTATGTTGTTTTTCAATATATCTCAGACACATACATTTTACCCCCTCAGGGCATGGCGCTTAGTCTGGGAGACAAGATCAACATGATGCACAAGACTCCCCAACAGAAGCCAGCTTCCAGCACCACCATTCCCGCCGCGTAAGATATCACCATAATAGTACTGACTGTCTAACAACTACGCTGTGTGACACGAATTTAGTCCTAAAGGCTACTAGTATTAAAGGGTGTTCAGTCGCGGACGAGAAATGTTTCAGGTATATTATTGCTTGCATGTATTTGTATCTTGCGGTTGGTCACTAGAGAAATGACAAAGCGCAGCATAAACAAATGCTTGTCAAAAATACCACAATGAAGAAAAAAACATGAAGAAGTTTAGCTTTATACAAAGGTTGTAAGTTCACCATTATAAAAAGTAATATGCATGTGCCCTTCATAATTCGTTTTTAAAGTTTATATCTTAGACCTCACTGTGCTCAATGTGAGAAGGAATCGGTTTTGAAATCTGATAAACATTATAATAGGACCGCGACCGTACGCGAAATTAGACTTTATTATGGTGTCTTTAAAGTCGTCACTCCAAATAGCATCTTACGCATCCTATAACCCGGTTCGAAAATTGTTTAAAATTAGAATTACTGTAATAGAGGCTGATTCTAAACTAGATCTTAACAAGACAGTTTTAAGAATTGCATTCGTTTGCGTAGCTTCGGAATGTAAGTACGAGTAAACACATGATTCCGTTAACGCTATACAAGGTCTCGTGACATGATCAGGTAGAATATCGATACTTATGATTCTGAAATCTCGTCTTACAGATATTCCGGGTATTATTAAGTTCCTTGCCATGTATTAAATTTAAATTAGTCCGATAATATAATTAAATTCTACGAAACTAACCGCATTTGTGTTTGAGTTATTTATAAGCCGTTGCATTTATGTTACTTACTGAAACTTTTATGTTTTGTGTAGGCGAGGCCTGGCAAACGCCGGGATTAGTAACGCCAGGCAGAAGAAGAAGACTTAAACCTGTGTTACTGTAGGTTATGTCGAGTCTTAACCCCTCCAGCTGGCTATCTCACAATTTGCAAGACACATGTCACTTTTTTGGTCGACATTTTGTATGAGGGACATGACAAAACTTGTGATATTTGTCTTGTCATAGAATTGTGTTAGTCTGCCAAAATTATCGTTAAGCTTAATTTTGACCATATCAATGGGTAGATGATAGTATTTTTTAAATGAAGTCTTGATTCCTCATTTTAATTTTGACTTTAGTTGTTCTTTCGAATAATGCTATTTATTATTTGTAAAATGGTTACACCTAAACACTTGCCCGATTTCGTCGAAATGTTGATTAATGATATCCGACAAAATTTTCTCCATTAGTAACGTTCCTCTGCCGAGAAATGTCGATATCGATAAAAGCGGGTAAGTGTACAGGCAACTTTAGATTATTTAATTTTATTTGTTTATATATTTTCATTTGTACGTATTGGAATGCAAAGCATTGTAGATGAAATAAGTGTCTCATTGTGTAGTTGTTAGTTAGTCCTTTTGTATTACGCTACATAGTTCTAAAAAACATTTATTATTATAGATTTATTGTATTGAATATACCATTTAACAATTATTTATGTTATACTTTTATTTATAAACGTCTTATTTCCATATCGATCTTGAAAGTAATTAAAATTATTCGCAATTTCAAAGCGACTTAGATTTGCACAAGTTGCTCGATTTCGTCTTTCTATATTTTTAACGATCATTCAAATATTTTCCTAATAATTAAATTATCACATATAGGTAAGCCTCGAAAATTATCTATAGTCCAAATCGACTAAGTGGAAGTCTATAAGCCCGTCTTATTCAGGTCCACGTATTTATTATATTTATTCAAGGTTTATGTAGTGGCTAGTAAAAATATGTAGCACAAGTAGATAGCTTCATTTTTATAACTCGATAACTCGATTTTAGCTAGTGAGTATGTGGTATTATCAGAACCATTAAGAAATCCACTTCGATAAAATATCATTCACTATAACATCAAGAAAGTGCACAACTTTTCTTAACAACAGTTTAACATGAACTTATTTTTATCTCGCTCAGTGCCTTGACACACTTTAATAGTATCGACCATTTAAAGCATAGATACTCTCGATAATCATTCGAAAAGTATCGAGTATGTACTAAATGAATACAAAGTATCGATACGGTATTGGAGTTTATACAGAAGAAAAGGGGCTATAGAAAGAAAAGGGCGCCAAGGGGAAAATCGAATGAAAACATTCGACCAGGGCAGGTAACATAATATCACTACGGTATCGATACTTTTTTCGGTTCGTGACGAGTCTGGCTGTTAGCCAAGTATTCAATACTCACTTTCCAGACTAAACAAATGCTATTTATTATCACTCGCTGCCAGTTTTATACTAACTTATGACTAATGTAAGGGGATTGTGGCTCAGTAATAACAGCCGCATGGGTCGACTGATCAGGTTAAGCTATGTTGTCCGCAGTTGGTCCGTAGATGGGTGACCATCTTTACATAGATGGGTGCTCGGAAAGCACGTTAAGACATTGGTTCTGTTGTATCTCGTGAATTACTTTAATTTGGGTAATTAATTTTAACGCAAATTCATTAATTGCAGTTTTATTATTTGTTGTGTCACTTGGTTGACCACAGACTAAACACTTCCAACAGGTCCGACTGTCATTCTTGTTTCTTGTGGCAGTCGTTACGGATCATCAGAAGCCCGAAGTCTGACAATCTGTCTTACCAAGGGGTTTCCGTGTTAACTAGTAACTGGGTTTTGAAGGTCAGATAGGCAGTCGTTCCATGTAAAATACTTGTAATCCAGTTGCATCCGGTGAGACTGGAAGTCGACCGCAACATATAATAGTTGGGAAAAGGCTAGGCAAATTGATGAAAAAAACGCCACTGGTGCCGCGATTGGCGTGGCCATCTACTGAGCCAAACTCATCTAACATAATAATATATTAACATTTACCATCGACTTGAAAAGAAGAAGATGACCATTTATTGTTTTTGAAGGAAAAATAAAATACTCGACAGCCTTATGAAATAAATTAGTTTATTGTTACGCCAGTTGTTCACGACGTTCTAAGTGCAAAAAATGTCCATGTTCCGTAACGAATGATTCAACAGTATAAATAATAAAAATAATTTATAATAGTAATAAGTTAATGGATTGGTTACAAAACAGTACTGTCCGACCCGTGAGTGTCGGCGATCTAGCTTCCCTGATCAATCGTGGTGCGTATGTCTGGAACAAAAAGAAAAATGTTAAGTATCATATCAATATCAAAATCCCGAGTTGCATAATCAGTGACACAACATTTTTAAATGAAAAAAATAATATCCAAAATAGAAAGTTTCAAATGGCTATACCTAATATGTTTATAAACACAAAGTAAAGGACTTTTTACAACTATTCTGACACTTGTTAAAATAATGGCTGTAGTAGTTTTCAAGAAGAAATAAAAATTTGGCCAAACAACTACATAATGTCCTTTAACTTTACCTCTAATTTTGCATCACAGTGATCTTTATTGTCGTTGCTATAAGGTTGTGGTCAGACAAACTTGTGGGATTATAATATAACTCTAACTTGCGTATTTTCAAACTAATCACGTACACACGGCTACACATCAAGCTATACATTTCCAGTTATAGCTGACCTCGCATTTTATAGATTTTTCGTACAGTCAGAAGTCAGGTTATTCTGCTTATGTATGGCTTGATGTGTAGCCGTGCGTACAAATTGGGTTAAATACTAACTTATTCCTCTTCCTCTTCTTCCTCCTCCTCTTCCTCCTCTTCCTCCTCCTCTTCCTCCTCCTCCTCTATGATCTCTTCCTCCTCTTCGGGCTCAGGTTCGTATATGGGCTCGTCGTCATCAATTTCGGCCTTCACGTCCTCCTCGCCTTCGGGGGAATCACCGCCTCCCTTCTTGCCGGGCCTCTCGCCGAACCACTTGGGCAACCTCGCTGTTGTTGGTAAATATTAGTATCGGGAATATATTGTTTTTGGCCTGTTATGCTGTTGACTATTCGAGAAAAGTTTTCAATCTATGGTCTTTACCTCTTATTGCGGTACGTTAAATCTCAAACGGCGGTTCACCACTGACGGTTAGTCATGTTTTACAGGCGTCGTAAGATTTTCATTTAGAAAACGATCACTGCGTTTTTTAAATGAAAATCTCATTATTTGCTCGTAGGTAGGGAGTCGAACCCAAATCCTCAGGTATAGAAACCACGCTAGAACATTACAAGGAGTACGTTTTGCTCTTAGTTAAAATTCGTGTGCAGGAAAATTCGAATCGTTTACAAACAAACAGTTATTTACACAGGAGGACATGTCATGCAACAAGATATCGTCAAAAACTTGTGCACAGAGTCTTCAATATCAGATGAATTGGGCTTACATTCCACCAACATAACTTTGCAGATTAGACAAATCAATATTCAAACTAAACGT
Organism: Luperina testacea; assembly: GCA_927399505.1. Classification (NCBI taxonomy): domain Eukaryota; kingdom Metazoa; phylum Arthropoda; class Insecta; order Lepidoptera; family Noctuidae; genus Luperina; species Luperina testacea. Next base: position 1,488,514 of record OV656762.1, on the reverse strand, counting down.
CCATACGTTTACCGTTTTATAAACTGCAAAATTAAATTGTACTTTATACTTACTCTTCTGCCTGCCACCGAACTGTTCGGCCCTCTCTTGCCACACCTTGTCGAGGAAGTCCTTGTTCAGTTTTTCAAGGTCCTATAGGAATCGTTAACACAGGGTAAATACAATGATAATGGTACAAAATAGGAGATACACACGACTGGGGCTTATCCAACTTGGAAAATGTATTTTTAACTGTCGAAATAATGTGGCTGGTGAAATTTACTACATATAGTAACATATTGTTTCATTGTTTTCTAAAACAATCGAATCAAATTCTGCAGTAAAAATTCACACATCCAAATTTTTTCAACAGGTAGGTACACATAGGTATATTTAGGTCACAAATGGAACAGGACATGCCGTGAAGACATGCGTCGAAGGGTCACATTGGGAACACAATCACCAAACATTGCGTTCGCTTCTTACTTTTGGTACGATTCATGAACTCGGTCATCCTCGTGTTCCACAATTTATCCATATACTCTGCAAATTGAGTATCCAAACCCTGTGTTTAAATGTAATTGTCAATATCAATTCACATTCGTAAATATGTCTCGTGTATCTGTTTGTAAATCTAATGTCTTGGAGTCTTGTTCTGTTATGTTACCAATTTATTTTCGGTTTGTGTATGCTACATTTAAGTCGGCTGAAATTTCCTCGAAGACGTGTGTTATAATTTAAATCGCTACTACGTAACGACTGGAAATTATATGGATGTGAAAGTGACCTGGATCGAGATCTTGGCAGAAGTCCAAATTATGTAGGGCAGGATTTGATAATTTGTTTCGTAAATGAATGTGTCTTTAATTTCCAGATGTTGCATACTTATTCTGTAGTAGGTATGGATGTAAGGTATTGTGTCTTGAAGTAATACTTACACCCTCGAACAACTTCTTTTTGTCGTCGTAGGACCTTGTGTCGACACGTCTCTCGTACTTGGACGCTACTTGGATTTTGGGCTGAAAATAAAGCATCACTTTAGAAACTTTCTCTTACGTCATACTCTTCCAAGTCATATTCTAATTTATGAATGTAAATGTAATGCTTACCGGGTGCTTGCCTGTGAGGGCTTCAGGGTCGAGACCCTTCTTTAGGGCCTTGTGCCTCAATTGTTGCTTCTGTCTTTCTTTGAGCTCTTTTAACTGTTAACAAAAATATTATTAAACTACTTTAGCAAAGATGTTGAATTCTTAACTTTATTACATTTTATTAATTTGAACTTTAACAATACATATTTACAAGTGACGAAATCTTTAATAATAAATAACAGTAGCGAAGGGTCAATTTTTGTAAGAGGTAAGCCGGAGTAGATATCTTAAATATGATTATATTATTTGTCTATAGAATACTGACTGTGCCATTTTTCAAAGGGAAACCGGTAGGAATCGAGTTGTATGGAACCTTCGCCACTGCTAAACAACTCTTTGTTAAAAAATATGAGTGCTATTATAATAAGTCTAAACTTCGTTACTTTAAGTTACTTCAAATTGTCACAATACTTACGTCGTAGTCCTGCCTCTTTTGCCTCTCCTCAAGATCGTATTTCTCTGTCTCGAGCTTGATGATACACTCCCAGAGTTCTGTGGCCTTCTGTCTGAGCTTTTCTGTGCCGAGGTTCTCGATGTTAAGGGGCTTGATGCGGATGGAAAGGGAGATCTTCTTCTCCTCTTCCAGCTGCTCCTTGGTCTTGTTACGTTCAACTTGAGCGTTGCTAAGGCCGAACTGTAAATATATACAATCGGAAAGTTTTAATTTCGTTTGATGATTCAATCAGACGATGTTTATCTTCAGAACAGCTCAAATTACAATTTGAATTGTTTACACAATAGATGTGGTTGAAGTTTAAATAAACAGGGTGTTTATCAAAGAATATACTTTCGAATATACTTCTTAATTATGTTTTCGAAGAAGTATAGAAGAACCTATTCGTTGGAATTTTCGTGTAGCTGTAATTTTGATTGACTTACGTTTTCACTCTTCTTTTGGATGGTGAAGTTGGGTCCGGTTTTGCTGGAGTCTTTCATAGCCTGGAGCATAGCCTGGCGTTTCTTCTCGGCCTCCTCGAGTCGCTGCCTCTTCTCTTCGATGTCGCGTTGTTTCTTCTCCTCAACTTCGCGAACTCTCCTTTCTTCCTCCTCCTTCTTCTTCTGGGCGAGGCGCTTCTCTTCTTCAGCGCGAGATACCTACAATAGAATAAAAAACGTATAATTTCGCCATCATAAGAAATAAACAACAATATTTTGCAAAGAACTATTATATCGTCGATATAAACGAGCCTCACCTTGCGCTTAGCCTGCTTCTCCTTGAGGCGTTTGAGCTCATCTTCCTCCTTGGCCCGCTGTTTGCGCCATTCGTTGATGTATTCCTTCAACTGATCGTCCAAGTCCGACCGCTTCTGGTCTTGACGCTGTTTACAAATATTAATGTTATTTGATGAAACCTTAGCACCATGTCTAGTGCAAATATGCAGTCTTGTTGATAGATTTCAAGTCTTGGTTACCCTAATTTATACAACGTGGAATCAGTTAGTGAAAGAGCTGAATTGTAGTTGTAGTTAGTTACCTTGATGAATTCTGGGTCTCCTTCACCCCTGAAAATACAAAATAACCCATATTAATTATGATGTCATAAAATAAGTTCGTGTTAATGTTAGAAACCGTTGTTATAACGGTCACAATACATATATAACTTCTGTTACGGTGATTGAGTTTTACGATAACTCGTTAAAGTTAAGTTTTCCGCTGTTACGCTTTATATCGTTGTGTAAGCAGGGACATCAGGTACTGTACATATTGTTAAAGTTTTAGCTTTAATACTTGTGTACTGAACAACTACGTGACACCATTATTTATTTGTTAACATTATTATTGTTATACGATTTATAATCCCCCATTCTCTAAAACCGTATAACATATATTTTTTATTAAATTAATATTGGTTTTATGGTCAAATTATATTCATAGTTGTGTAGTTTTGTATTTGTAAATGATATTATTGTTTTTTGTGGGTTTATGACAACATTTATAATTACCATGACTGTAGTACACGGACAGATACACATATTACAACAATATTTTAATCTTATGAATTACAAGGTAGTCATGCTTCGATGTCGTGTTATTACTTTCATGCAATAAATCAAAAATAAGTCGGGGCAACTCGTGCAGGCGCCCGTTGACCGACATTTTGTTTCTTTGCAGAATGGCGCGGGCGCAGCACAGTACGGTTTTCTAAAATAGAACGCCTGCCAACCGATATAAAAATAGCGACTAACGTTGGCCAGCGGTTGTTCATTCGCTGAACAATCATCTGGTTGGATACGATAAATTTTGGAAACGATCGTAAAAAACATGCGCCCGCGCCTTGTCCAGTTAATGATAGGATTATAGTTAGTGACACCACAGAGAGCGGTGCAACTTACGCGATCGATGGTCTACTCCTAGAAACAGAAAACAACAATCAGCCTTCTACTTATCTTTTACAATATTCTACTTCTTTATTGCAAAATTCATTGTTCGTAACCAAAGAAGCGGTGACAATTAGTGTATTTTGCGCATACACGATACAAACACTACATCACAAGCCATTAGCCGTTGTAATCAACATTTTAGAATTTTGCCATAAGGCCCGTACTTCGTTTTGCTTAAGCAAAATCTCTAGTTGGTATAAGAATCGTTAATTTTGTGCCAATCAATCATAGTGCCATAACAGTTTCAGTGGCTAGAAGCGAAGCGGTAGGGCAGTTCGTAACTAGAGTTTACTTACTCTGCTTTAGGAGCGGGTCTTCAGTTTGCAACGACGAGAGGAGCAGCGACGGGAAAAGAAAAACAAAACACGATTAAAAACTGTGCAGCCGCGAAGAGGTATATATTCCATTTGATTTACAGAACCAGAAGCTTAGGGGTTAAAGCCAAATTGATGTTCACTCACAACTTCGACAACACTCTGGTAGGTACAGTTCCATTCTGTACATGTCATGGAAAGATCAGGCACTTACTCGTCCTCGTTACACTGATCTTTCCGATAGCATCAAACTCACGGTCTGGTTTGTTAAATGAAAGATTTCAATGTTAGAAAGCACGGTTGGTAGCGCTGCAGCACCTAGCGTAAGTTGTATATCTGGAAGCAACGAAAGCGATAAGATAAGCGCTACAAGCGTTAGGGTCGCCATCTAAACTTAGCCTAAAACGAGCGAAGCATTTGTGAGTGCCGGATCAACCAAAATGGCACGCCACTTACTTCCTGCAACAAAAGAGAGAACAGGGTTTGGTGAGGGCGTGCAACAAGCCCGAGACTGGGGGGTTCCAAGAAACTGGGGATCAAACCTTGCGATCATGCTCAAATAGTTCACGCTTATGTCCAAAAAAGTAAGACTGTCGTCGTACATCCACGTGTACTTCATCTTTCTAATAGTTTTGGTAAATGATATAATCGCCAAGGAAAAGTAAAAAATCAGGCCGAGAGAAGCTAAAGTGTTCAAAACCAAACACAGTTTCTAAATGAACTAATTCCGGGAATCGGGAGAGACTGTCTGCCGAGATGTCATACTTACGTCTCTTGGACCTCTTCTTCTACTTCCTCCTCTTCGGAGCCACTGTGGAATAGATAGGATTGGAGTTACATACATTCGAGGACTATCAGGCACACATAGTTGGTGTTGTTAGAACAATAAATCTAAGTATATGGTTATACTACAGACAGGGGGGACAGTTTGCATGTAGTGTGGAATAGTGTACAATAAGTATCGTGTGTTTGTGTTGTGTTGTGTAAGCAAGAAACATCTTACGTCCTGAGATCCTGACAGTGGGTGTGTTATTGTGTTAAATACTTACGAGTATTCTTCTTCGTCAGACATGGTGGTAGTTTATTTAATCTGAAAAACAAAGAAAAATATGTTTGAATGAAATGTTCTGAGCTCCTTTCCAATCGGTGCTATGTTTGAAACGAAATGTTCCACAGGATTGCTAACTTGATGTTATTTCTTTCCGGGTGATCAATACGCCAAGTGTTGTCAATGGTTCGTTGAACGATTGATAGTTTGTTGGCACCACTCGGAGTTGAATTCAGTAGTAACGTGCTGAGTGCATATCACAGTAATATCAGATTGCCAACTCATCCCATCCAATTATTAAAATAACCAATAGGTACATAGTTCGATCTAATGTTGATAAATCACTATCGGTTCTGTTTACACTTTACATGACGCATGGCGTCATAGCATAACGCAGCAGATATTGGCAACGCGTCAATAGATGCATCTATTAACATTTATCGACGGACAGATTTATCTCTCATCAGTGCATACACATGTGTTTACATTTGGCACCCAAAATAGACTATTGACGTTTCACGCATAACCGTTTAATGTTTAAACCCTACACGTTTATTTTCAATTTTATGTGCAAATTGCTATAACTTCCTTCTCTAGTTTCTGGTAGTGTTACTGATACAGCTAATCCCATTTTTGAATGTTAGGTACTTGTCCGATAAGATTTAAAAAAATTTTGATTCTGTCCGAGATTTGATAAGATTTTGAAAAATAGTAAATTTTCATCATCGTTTATTTTTCTTGTGAAAATGTATATATTTTTTCTATTTATTAAATTGCAACTTTACCTTTTGCACCCGAATTACAAAATTTTATGTGGGTAGTACTCCATTTGTAGTAACAATTTTCATTTGTAAGTACCTAACAATATTAAGTAAACCCCTGCTCCCTTTTAGTTACTTGCAGTCAGCCAACACGTAACTCATACATAAACTCGAAATAGACAATAGCAATATCAATAACGTCGAACATTTTCTTTTGTGCCAACATTAAAAAAATGGCGTGGGCGCGAAACGTGAACGCGGGAAGCGTGCGTTTTGTTTATGAAGTCGATTTTATTTTTAGCGGTTTTATCTTTCCTGCCTTCTAGCACACCTACGTGCTGGCAACTGTTCAAAGAAAGTGTAAAATTGGATTTCGCGTTCAACTCAATGTTGCCTAGGATTCGGATTTCGATGAGCCTTGAATTTTTACAGATTTTTCCGCGTAAGCTTTAACCTTTCTTGGTTGCTTTTGTGTTCAATTGTTTCCTGTCTTCGTTTCGTCAACGACACTTGCATTTGAAGTGTTTGCTTTTCAAATTGTATTGTTATCTGCGTTTATATAATTAAAGTAAATGAAAAAGCAGCATCAACGTAGTCCATTGAAACGACTATATTTCCTTCAATACGTAAGTTTTGATTGAGGTCAAGAAAGCTTTCGGTCATGAAGTGCTCTAATAGTTTCGAGTATCGAGGGAAAACATAACAATAAATTAAGATATTTGATGATGAAAGAGAAACCTGCGCGGATATTCATTATCTATACTAATATTATAAAGCTGAAGAGTTTATTTGTTTGTTTGGTTGAACGCGCTAATCTCTGGAACTACCTGTCGGATTTGAAAAATTCTTTTTGCATTTAATAGCCCAATTCTTGAAGGAAGGCTGGAAGGCTATAGGCTATTTAACATCACGCTATGACCTTTAGGAGCCGAGCAAAAAGAAAAATAGTCAGAAAGAACGCTAAGCAAAAACGAAGTAATAGCGCGGGCAGGCGATGCGATGCGACGGGGTGGGTTGGAGTAACAAGAAATTTCACGCGGACGAAGTCGCGGGCAGAAGCTAGTTTAATTATGTAGGTATTAAATCGATTTGGTCAAAAAACAAAACTTTCCAATTAAAGTCACAGTTGTTGATTTGATAAGCCTTCTTGCAAACTTTAAACTTAGAGTCAAAAGTATGTTAAGGTAAAAAAACTTGATGGTACAGACGCCAGCATATCAAGCTACCCGAAACTGTCAAATTTTCCCAATCAACTTTGAACCTTATTCTTTGGCGATAAAGTTGAAAATCTATTAAAGAAATTTGACAGATTGTAGTAACTTGATGTGCTGGCGTCTGTACGTAAATCTTATAAAAGCTTAAAAATGTGTCGGTTGAGTTTAGAAAAAAGTAGATAAGTAACCAAATCTGCTACATCAAATAATTTCGTGACCTCTTAGCTAAGTTCCAATAAAAATATTCAAGTTTTAAAGTACCTAGGTACCGTATCTAAAAATATCTACTTAGTTACAGCAAAATTTTGTGTACCTAAATAATTTTTCTATCTATCAATACCTATGTGAAAGTCGTGTAATAATGTAACATCTGTCATCTGATTATTTTTTTTTAAGTTCTGTTTTCGTAAATCTTGAAATTCTTTCGATGTGCGACTGTCTTTAGAATCAGTAGGCACTTTCAATGCTTCGGTTAATCTAATTATTTAAACTATTAAGTAAGTATGTAACCAAATTATCCTCAAAGATGGAACTTTTGCCAGTGAAGTCAAATAAACTATCGCGTAAAAAATGAATCAAACCTACACATGACAAATAAAAATATCCAACCGTTTTTTTTTCAACTTAGAAGTTACTTTTTGCCCCTGAAGTTTGTTATGATTTTCTTTGGAGTTAATTATTTATTTTATTAATGTTTTTGGCATTAATCGATTTATGATGCTGGTATATCAACCTCCAGAAACTGTTCAAACTTTGTAATTTTGAGGCCTTGTAAGATAATGTGACATTGGAGTTTAATCAATAGTTAGTTATGTTTTTTTCGGGTATAGTGTGTAGTGTAAATGTGTGTATGATTAAAAATGCGTTTTTTTTCACTCAAAAATTGAAATCATGTGTTCAGTGCGATTCTCATACGTCCACGTAGAGATTTTCGCTGAAACTTTACGCGTTCGCTGCGCGCGATTCTCGGTAACGTAATCCGGCGCACTATACAAGGCGGTTGCTTCTATTTCAGCGTGGCGACGCCCGCGCCCGTCCGCATTTGGCACATACCGCGCGCGTATTTTTAGACCAGCCTCCTTACGAGTCGTCTTTTATCTTCGACGTTTCCGAACTCAACATCCACAAGGACTCCCGAAACACCATTATCCTACACACTATATGCCCGCTGGGCCCGTCACTGGCACTCTCACGGCACGGCACTTACGTCGCACGGGTGGAAGACGGTCACTCAGTCACAGCACTGGTTCTTGAACCGGCAGCACAGCGACGTTGGAATGTGGAGTCCGCGGCGACCGGGGCGGCTCTGGCCAGCGGCGGGCGGCGCAGAGGCCGCGCGCACTCGCCCCCCCTGCGCCCGCCGCTATATTTAGCGCCGGTCATTTTTGAGCCGACGATTGCGAGCCAGCTCCGGTTTCTAAAGGGAAACTGACTGGCCAGGCCGGCCCGCGTACACGTCTGCAGGTGCAACGACCACAGGAGGAGGAAGTCAACCTGCCTCAGTTGCTGGGCTGCTACTACCGCACTCCTACGGCCAGGTGCTAACGGCGACCGTTGTCATGCTCAACCAAGGCTCGTTTAAGGTCAATGTTCAGAACTCCTATCAGCGCATACAAAACTTGTAAAATGGGGCATCCGAGTGATCGAGTGATATGCAAACATTCAAATCATATTTAGATTCCAACATGGGAAATATAACGCTTTCGCCGTAAGGATAAAAAAGACAGCTGTAATCAGTGCACTTCCCTGACTTTCCGATAGATCGTCTGTATAAATATATTAAGTCATACTGATTGAATTGTATGATTTCTTAGTTTTAACTGTAAACTTCACTTACGGATGTGTGAGTATGAGCCGACGCCGGTCTGTCCGTCCAGCAAAGACGGCGGAGAGGAGCAGGCCTGACTAAAAGCTTACCGAGAGAATCGTTACATTTTTATATTTTAGCATAGCTTTGGTAGATTGGCATTTGGTGGGGAGTCATTTTGTTCCTATGCATTTATTATGAGCGCTGCTATTCGACCGAGTAACTAGACGTTTAGGCGAGGCGGGGGTGTGGCCCACGTGAACAGAACGAGACGCAGTGGTGACGTAGGGAATACGACCAACTGTTAATGTATTGACTTCCCTTGACGGGGTAGCTCTGTCATGCTTCGGAACTTAAAATTAATACAATGTTTTTTTTTTACTGAAAGTGGTCGATACTATCGCTACTGCCTAAGTGTCATTTTAATAACAGGTGGTGTGTGGCCGATCTGACCAGCAGTCGACCGGGTTAGATACAAAAGAAAGAAGAAAAAAGAAAATACATTTAATTTTATACCAGCTCTAATAACAGAGGTAACAGCTTCACCAGCATCCGGACAAGAAGTTGTAAAGTTTAATGAAATGAAATGGAATGTTTTATTCTGTAAATTTCATCGTACTCACTTTTACACGTCGTAATAAGAAAAAAAAGCTATATGGAATCAACATTTCTTATCTGACTTCTTCTGACCAGAGAAGAAACGGCGAAACAAACTCAGGGGTATCTTTTAAAGTCAAGACATAATCTTGGTCAGATCATGTGAGGACATAGATTAGCGTCTGTAATGGTTGAGGAAAGAACCACATTATAGATTTTAGTGGACCTGTTCATTCGGTGCAAGCATTTGTCAGTAGGTAGTGAAGCTCAATTCAGAACTTAATGATGATAATTGAATTATGATGATAAAGAAGGGGGCCGAACCAAGCTCCCTGTGGTACTCCATCAGAAACAAAACTAAACAATAAGCAATTTATGTTGTTGCTTAACAGTGAACTTTTTAACTAAGTGATCCCAATGTAACATTCTTACTGCTAGTAGTTACACTTCCACCGTGAGAGGAAGTGGGAGTGGGTGGATGTTGTGGATATCTAATGTCTTCAAATGTTTCGGTTCTAGGACATGCAACACATGGATCTGACAAAAATAGTTATCATTTTCTTACAATCAGTAGGTAGGTAGGTAAATAATGAATGAAATTAGCACTTACAACTGTGTAAACGGTTCGACCTGTTGTATTAATGACGAGGCTTCGTTGATCTTACAGATAGTGAAATTCATATTTATTTATTGCACAATGTACGTAAGGTTACAGACCAAGACTAGGCTCAACTAAATATAGTCGTCCATAACGACGGCGACGGGTCTATCGCATTGTAAATGAAAGGGTTACTTATCCGATGTTCTGAAAAAGTTGTCTACTGCAGTAGGTACCTACAGAAAATACTGGGTACTAGTGCGGTATAGTAAATATCTATACAAACTTTGTCCTCCACTGCAGTGGGTCTACTATACGGCGAATACTGCCAACTTGTGCTTCTAAGGGAGATCTGAATAAGTACCTACGCTTCCTGTTTTTTTTTAATAATCTTATTTTATTCATTTCTGAACGTATCATTTTTATAAGCGTAGTGTTACTAGTGTATTCAATATCCAACAACATACAAGGAGATTTAATACGATCTGGAAACAATGCATCCGAGCCGAGGTGAATAGAGGAGAATACGATGGAATAAGGGCTGATTTTTCAATCATCTGATAACTTTATTCGAGGAAAATTTTTATAATTTTGACTGTTATTTCATACAAAAACTGTCAAACGTCAATTTTATCCCTCGAATAAAAGTAGTCTGGTGATGGAAAAATCAACCCTAAGGAGGAAAGATTTATAGGATGATTGTTGAGATTGATGGATGGTTAGGATTGTGACTATAGCGCAGAAAACTAGAAAAGATATACCTATCATGAATAGGTGCCTCAACGCTGCCGCTGGTTGTTACTTTCTAACACTCCTAGATAGTTAATAAATGATCAACTACTGTGATAACTTCACAATAATTACAAACTTCGTTTAAAAATAACATTGGAACTCATTGTGAATCACAATTTTATTTCTTCTGTTTATCTACCTTCGGGAGGGTAAGTAGAGTGCTGGGACTGGCAGCTCCACCAACAAATAAAAAAAAAAACAAAACGACAAACTGACTGTCATGAGTATGAGTGTCAGTGTCATGTTATGTCAATAAAATGTCAATCTCGATAGGTTATTTACGTTTGGGTTGTTTTTTTTTTCTACAAAAATAACATGTAAATCAAAACTAAAATCTAATCAACGATCAATTTCGTCGTAAATTAAATAGAAAATCTGAAACAATGCACTCTATAAGGAAAATAAAGGATACTTCGACACCGAAACGCCGACGACTAGGTACTGGAAGAATATTCCGATCAAGCTTAAGTTTATGTAAAGCTGCACAGAATAGTGATTTAGTTTCAAATTGTAGTCCAATTACTTCGACCTTTATCAGTAATGGGTCCAACGATATAGATAGGTGTGATTCTCCGCTTCTGCCATGCAATCAAGTAGAATTTCGAAGCATTTGCGATTCTGACAACAATTCAAATTCATCTTGCGATATACCATGCTCCCCTGATATATTACAGAGTTCAGTTAGAAACAGAACAGAAACAGAAGAATGGGAGTCCTTAAACGTATGTACCAGTAAGATAAACGAAATCTGTGAAATGAATAATGAAACCACAAAGAATCAAGTTGAACCAGAAGTGATGGAAGACATCTCTGAAGATATGTTTCATTCGAAATTAGAACAATCTGACTTCAATCATGTAGATAAAAAATTTAAAGACAAAATAGAAAAGAGCTTTGATTTTATAAATCAGTCAATTAGCAACCTTGATGATGTTATGAAGAATAAGAGTTCTTTGTTAGAGACTAGAGATTCTTTTCTACTTGATATTAAAGAAGGTGCTATAGAAAAATGTGTCCATCCCAACCAAATTGTAAATGAATCCAAAGAGAAAACGACACCAGTAGTAAATCCCATCAATACTTTTTATGGTCTGCCAATGATTGCTAAGGGTTTGTTCAAAACTTATCGGAACATTGAAAAGTTTTATGGTGAGTATGACACTTCACTCATTTATGATTTGTCTATGACTATTGTTATACTTGCCATAGCGGGGAAAACCTGGATGGGGCTGGCACAGGAGCGTGACGATTTGCACAAGAAAAGAGAGGCCTATGCCTAGCAGTGGGTGCAGTCGGGCTGTGGGTGCAGTCGGGCTGTGGGTGCAGTCGGGCTGTGGGTGCAGTCAGGCTGTGGGTGATGATGGTGATGTTATATATGTATAGTAACAGGGTTCAGTGTTGCACACCCCCACATAATTCAAGTTAAACAAACATCAACTTTATTTCAATGACATTTAAGTTCATTTCAGAGTGACTAGCACTATTGAAAAAGTTATAAAAATGTTTGAAGTTGTAGCGTAAACTGAACTTTATTGTCTACACAATAAAGTTCAGTTGAATGGGTAAATAACTAATGAATGTAGGAATTAAAGTTACTTATCCATTAATTCATATTTGTTTACATTTTTGGCAAATAAATCGCGAATGCTGATTACTTTTTAAACTATTATTATTTTAGAATGGCAAGAAGAATGCCTAAACCTGGAATCAGTGTGTGAAAGAAGGAACTTAATCTATGCTCTTCCTACGAGTGGAGGCAAGACCCTGGTGGCGGAAGTCCTGATGCTAAGGGAAGTGCTTAACAGGAAGAAGAATGCATTGTTCATATTGCCGTTTGTGGCTATTGTGCAGGAAAAGGTTAGTGCTTGAACTAAGTACCAGAAATACACAAAACCAAAGCACATCAAGCAACCAAAATCTGTCAAATTTCTTTAATAGATTTTCAACTTTAAGTTGATTGGGAAAATTTCACAGTTTCAGGTAGCTTGATGTGCTGGCGTCTGTACATCAATAACAAGGTAATTTAACTAGAGTGGCAAAGCATGAAATTATCAGCTAAAAGTCAGTAGTATGTAATCCAGGGGCGGTACCTTCATAGAAGCCGAAAAGCCCGGCTTGCCCTAATAAAATCATAATTCACAAAAAAAACTTACTTAAACCTATCAATAAATAAATATATTAAAAAAATACCAATCAATGAACTCGAACACAAACATTAATAACTGAAAATCAGCCAATCCCTCAGTTTGGCGTTTTTTTTATACGTTGAAAATCAGTGGGCTTGCCCTGATTTTGACCCCTAGGCACGCCACTGATGTAATCATAGGTTTAAAGAAAGAACAATTTGTTTGCCAAGATTCTATTTTATATTTTACTAGCTTCCGCCCGCGGCTTCGCCCGCGAGGTATGTCGATAAAATCTATCCTATATCCTTCTCCGGGATGCAATCTATCTCTGCCAAATTTTATTGAAATCCGTTCAGTGGTTTAGGAGTGACAAGGTAACATACAGACAGAAAAACAGACGAGAGTTACTTTCGAATTTATAATACTAGTATGGATTTTTGTGTGTATTTTTATTTCTTTTAAAATTAAGTTCATAGTTTTTAATTTGTAGTGGAAGTTTGTAAATGGCAACTGTAAGCACTACTTAATTGTTCATTATTTATCTAGAATCTAGTTATTAGACTGTAAACTTTCTGAAGATTAAATAAATAAACTACATCCTATGTTTATTATGGCTTGGATAAAGTTCCCTAATAAATTAAAACTACATTGCTCTGTTCTGAATGGAAAGATAATTCAACTATGATTTCAAAATTCAAATGTCTTTCAAGGTATCAAACCTAGGTTTTGTGTTCTCCATTTTATTAACACAGTAAATTACAGCATATAAATTATATTATTTATCATTGTTTATTTTTAACCCCAGATCTGGGCTCTATCAACATTTGCAGTACAACTAGAATTTCTAGTTGAAGAGTATGCAGCAGGCAAGGGTCACATACCGCCCAAAAAGCGACGCAGAAAGAACAGTATCTATATAGCCACCATTGAGAAAGGACTGGCTTTAATCAGGAGTCTCATAGAGCTGGACAGACTGCATGAGATTGGATTGATTGTGGTAAGATACTGAGATAGATAAGTATGTGATTATAAAAATGTGTTTTCAAATTTCAAATATATTTATTGACATGTTATGGGAATAATTGGAGGGCCATGTGTAACCACAAAAGGCACTAAAAATGGAGCAGAATTTATAAGAGACTAGCTTGATCTTCGTACCGCCTCAGTTTTTTTTTTGTTATTTTTCACATTTTTAGGGTTCCGTAGTCAACTAGGAACCCTTATAGTTTCGCCATGTCTGTCTGTCCGTCTGTCCGTCCTCGCTTAATCTCTGTGACCGCTAGCACTAGAAAGCTGAAATTTGGTACCAATATGTATATCAATCACGCCGACAAAGTGGTAAAATAAAAATTGGGAAAAAGTGTTTTATTAGGGTAGCCCCCCTATATGTAAAGTGGGAAGTGATTTTTTTTTTTAATTTCAACCCTAACGTGTGATATATTGTTGGAAAGGTATTTAAAAATGAATAGGGGTTTACTAAAATCATTTTTGTTAATGTCAATAATTTCAGAAATAATCGCTCCAAAAGTAAAAAAACAATGTGTCCCCCCCCTCCAACTTTTGAACCATAAGTTTAGAAAATATGAAAAAAATCTGAAAAGTAGAACTTTATAAGGACTTTCTAGGAAAATTATTTTGAACTTGATGGAAAGTTTTTGTACAAAAAAGACAAAAAGTTGTACAAAATAATTTCTGGACTAAGTTTGTAGTATAATCGTATATGCAAGCATTTTTTTTTAACTTCGTTTACATATTTTATTATCCTGAACGTATCTTTTTTCAAACAAAAACAAAAAAAGAATTATTAAAATCGAATCCCAATATTTTAAGATCTATGATCGACTACGATTATTACGCGGACATAATGGATACCCACTTTTAAACTCAAAAGTGGGAACACTTAGGTATTGTGACGGACGGGAAACTACGGAACCCTACACTGAGCGTGGCCCGACACGCTCTTGGCCGGTTTTTTTTAATAATTAGGAACCCTCACGGGCGTACCTAGAACACCCTACCAAAGTTGCATTACAATCTGACCAATAGTTTCGGAATGCATAGAGGTCAAACGTACAAACATTGGGGTTTTATTATATTTTATACTATATAAAACTCGATTACCACTGACTCACTCACTGACATAATTGTTCGCCCAGATGGTGAAGGGGGAGGTGGGTATATTTTTACAGATTCGTATAGAAGTAACTCTCACGAGTATGGGAAAAATCCCAAACCTCCCCTTTTCCACCCCACTCTCCCCCCTCCCTATCGTATCTCGGAAACTAAGAGTCCTGTGTTTTGTTGTTTTACGGATTCGTATAGAGGAGGCTCGGAAAAGTAAAATCCATTTTTCAAAGTTGCCCCCCTTGCCCCCCTTCTCCCCCCCTCTAGGTAGATCTCGGAAGTTAAGAGACTTGGAACATTTTTTTTTTTCAGATTCATATCAAGGGGCCCAGAGTTGGTCAAAAT
The DNA here is from genome assembly GCA_927399505.1 of Luperina testacea. NCBI lineage: Eukaryota > Metazoa > Arthropoda > Insecta > Lepidoptera > Noctuidae > Luperina > Luperina testacea. The sequence goes on along the minus strand of OV656762.1, from coordinate 1,473,280 downwards.
CATTTTTCAAAACTCCCCCTCTCCCCCCCTTCACCCCTCCCCCCATCGTAAGAAATACTCCTCAAAAACACGACCCCGCGAGCTGCTTGCAGCTCGCGCAACGCCCAAATACTTTTTACAAGGGTAAGAAATACTCCTCAAAAACACGACCCCGCGAGCTGCTTGCAGCTCGCGCAACGCCCAAATACTAGTTTATATATATAGATAGATTATCTACACAATACGTTAACAGGAAGTGGTATGTATAACTGATCTCAAGTAGCAAGATTTGTGGTGGGACATTAATTGATATGTTTTATTTACATGCTATAAGTACATATATTGTGGTATAGTTAGGTACATGTTCCTTTTTAAAATTGAGTTTTAATTTAGGTAGATGAATTACATTTAATTGGCGAGAAAGGCCGTGGCGGCACACTTGAAACATTACTATCAACTCTTATATTTACCAATCGTAAGTTTCATTCTCACTTTATATAGTCTGCGATTTTGTTTTCATTTACTCATTTTATAGTCTTGGAAATATTTTTTATCATAAATATAATAATTATATTAAATTTGACCATGAAATAGTCATAATTTTATCTCAATTAATTAAAACTTAGTAAATAAATTCCTTACCAACGTCTTTTTCATCAACCAGAGGACATCCAGATCGTCGGCATGTCAGCCACAATAGGCAACCTGCACGAGGTCGCGCGCTTCCTGAGGGCTGACGTGTTTCAGCGTCAGTTCCGTCCGGTGGAGCTGACAGAGTACGTCAAGTTGGGAGACGTACTGCACCGGATCGTGTGGGGGGAGGGGGTCGAGATCGTGCCGGATAGAGAGCTCAAGTATGATGTAAGTGTGCTACTCTGCCCCCGATAGGAAAAAAGACGCATCTAACAGTTTTTCCAGATTTGAGTTATGTATATTGCCGAAATCAGAAAAAAAACGCGCATCTGCCTGTATTTTTTATATTTCTCTAACTTCCTCCAGTGCGGTTTTAGCACAACAAAATAGGGCGCTTCTGTTCATTTTTACACCCGATTGAAGATGAAAAGACGAATTTATGTGAAACTTAATTAAAAAGTCGCATTTATGTAGATAATGTCATTATACTTTATAGTTTTTTTTTAGTTCAGTAATATAAAAGGCGCATATTTGTCCCTATTTCTAAAAGGAAGTTAATAAGACGCAAATAGGTATTTGCGACTAACGCGCTAAAAAAAAACTGTTTTTACATTAAGAAAAAAAGACCACATCTGACCACTTGCGCCCTATTTACTTCGTAAAATTGTTTTAGCATAGGCGCATTTGTCATAATCGTCTTAATTACTTTACGTTGAATAAAAAATTGTGTTTTATTTACAAATAATAAATTAGGCTATGACTTATATGATAACCACGAACCTACTGTACTATTTCTGATATACTACCTTAGATAAAAGGATTATTAAATATTTTATAAACATTTTACCTAAGCCAAGGGCTATCTACATACTTTCTAATTCTTAAGAAAAAGGCGGAAATACCTATATGCGCCCATTTATGTTAAAATCATTTATTAGATAGATAAACTAAATACTTAGAAAAAAAGTACAGCCAAAAGCGTTTGAAATTTAAAGGACGCATCTAGCCGTTTACGTCTATTCAATTAAGTATGTAATATTTTCCTTAATTTTTTATGCTAAGATGAAACTGTTTTTTCATTATTTTTATTATAATAATATAATAAATTCATATTATTATTAAACCAGGTTAAAGCCTATTATTAGAGGGTATTATTTTCAACTTTAAGTATGTAAAATATTAATTTACTCGAAGACAGCATACGATTTCCCGTTTTATTCATTAAAACATTTATTTCTCCGTTTTTACTTTTTGTTAGATACGTCTTTTTAACTATCGGGGGCAGTACTGTGTTACTAGGTAGATCGCTAGCTTCCTGCGGGCTGACGTGTTGAGCTCAAGTATGATGTAAGTGTGCTACTGTGTTACTAGGTAGATCGCTAGCTTCCTGCGGTCTGACGTGTTGAGCTCAAGTATGATGTAAGTGTGCTACTGTGTTACTAGGTAGATCGCTAGCTTCCTGCGGGCTGACGTGTTGAGCTCAAGTATGATGCAAGTGTGCTACTGTGTTACTAGGTAGATCGCTAGCTTCCTGCGGGCTGACGTGTTGAGCTCAAGTATGATGCAAGTGTGCTACTGTGTTACTAGGTAGATCGCTAACTTCCTGCGGGCTGACGTGTAGACTGTAGAGCTCAAGTACCTATGATGTAAGTGATTATACTTTCGTACAGTTATCCAATTGATCTATCAATTGTTCTGTCTTAAGCTTAGCTTCCGAATCAGCACGCATTGTAACATTTTCATGAAACGTCGCAATAAGCACTTAGATAATCCTACCATTTTTTATTCTGAATCTGCCCATTTAAGTACTCCTTTTATGAAAGAATTTGCTCATCACCGTGGCTAATTCCCCATTATTAAAAAATTGTGTTTTACTTGCAGTACTCAGCAGCCGCAACCACTCTAGACCCTGATCTCCTCGGAGGTCTGGTGTCCGAGGTGGTGCCTAAAGGCAGTTGTCTGGTCTTCTGTTCCACCAAACGCAATTGTGAGAATGTCGCAGCCTTACTGTGCAAGTTGCAAAGACGGTTAGTAAGTAAACAATGTTTATTCAAAGTCAAATTGTTTATTTCATTTACACCATTAAAAGGCATTTTTGAATGTCAACATTTATAAGAAGAACGATAAAATGAATCTAATTCCTTCCAAAAGGTAGTTTTGTATGGAAATGAATGGGAAGAAACTAAAAAATAGTTTTACGATATTTTGTTATTAGAATGACAGTTGTTATGAGGTACTGTTTTTTTCTGAAACACTCCTTATGTCATAGACATACAGTGTAATAATATTCTAAGTTATTTCGATCATTTTGAACAGTCTCATTCTCCCTATATTTTTGGGTATAATTTTTTAATACATCTAGGGAGATGATATCCCACAAGAAGGCTGAGCGTCAAGCACTTGAAGCCGCTTTAAGGGCGGAGGGAGCGAACCCTGATTTGGCTCTGGCGGTGCGCTACGGGATCGCTTTTCATCACGCGGGGCTAGCAAGCGATGAGCGATCTCTGCTGGAACAGGCATATAGGTAAGTCATTTATTAAATACTATGAAAGTCGAGTTTTGAGCTGTGGGGTACCTGTATGCACTGAAAGAAATAAGCAGTAAATAAAAATGAAAAAACATTAATCTGAACTGCTTTAAACAGTTCCATACGAGCCTAACGTTCAAAACACTATTTTTTACTGATCCGAAAACAGTTAAAGCTTGTGGCAAAATGTTACCATCATAACAGTAAACTTTAGGCTAAAAGGTCACAAAATTAACTGTTTCATTCATTTGGTGATATCATTCAAACCATTTAAATTTACTTACATAATTATAGTAATGGTGGTTTTCCTTTTTTTTTGTTGTTTTTATCAGTAAATAGTATGTTCAATCATTAAAAGTTACTGTTTTGTCTTTTACTATTTTACAAACATTTCTTCTTACTGTGTAAAGTCAGTAAGTCTTAATGGCGTAAGAAATTTTTTTTTTCAGTGTGGAATTTTTGTAATCACTTTCAGGACAGCTCTCTGTGCTCTCTCCAGTCGGTGGGTCAATATTGGATAACCGACTGATATTGGGCCAGTAGACCAGTAAAATTTTGAATCCCACAGGGATTTGTGGATCAACCGCCTCATTCTGAAGTTTACAACTTCTATCTGCTTGTTCCATCTTAGTCCACTATCAATGTGCACACCCAGATATTTAACGTATTCCGCACAGTTAAGTTCTTGGCATGTGCACTTGTGCAATTATCCCGAGAACTGCAGATATGAGCTCGAATAAGGAAATTTTTAAATAGGGATTTTTAACATAAGTTCGTTTTAGATAGGTTAAGTTTTAATAGATTTTTTGTGTGCCAGTTCATGATGTTCTGCTCCTTCCTTGTCGGTGTGCCGGTTCGGACCCCAAGACGAAAATAGCAGTGTCATCTGCATTAGTGAATATTTTGGAGCTGAAGTTATTTTATATACCTACAGCAGAATAGGGCCGAGGATGTTCCCTTGTAGAACGCCATAAGAGACTGAATATTCGTCACTGATGTGTTCATTTATTTTAACTCTGTTTTCTGTTATTTAGTTAATCCCTAAAGATATTATGAACGATACCTCGTATTCCGCGCTTTTGTAATTTTACTAGGAGAATGAGGATAGAGATCATGTCAAACGCCTTGGATAGGTCTAGAATTATACATAGACAGCATTTTTTGCATCTAGAGTTGTTACGATTGCTTTTGTTAGGTCCATCACTGTATCATTAGTCAAACTGCCACGTGATCACAAATTACACAGCACATTAATTATTATACTTATTAATGCCGTATGAACGCGGCCTTATGGTCACTTAAGGAATGAATATATGCGTGATGACTCCCGTCCACCGTAGGCGCGGCCCTGCGGACGGAGAGTAATGGGTGGCTCACCGTCCGATCAGGACCAGGCCCGTGCCGGACAAGCGTACGTGTTCCACGCGCGCCTCAAAGAGATGTCAGCATCAAATTGAAGGGTCCCGTTAGGGCCGAAGCTTGCCGGGTCAGCGGGATTGTCCGAAAGGGTTACCGCTGGCCCGGAACAGAAAGGGCTAAGGAAAGTGGGTTTTAGTCAGTAAGAGTCTGATACACACGAGTGGGTTTTAGTCAGTAAGAGTCTGATACTCCCTTCCACTCCACCCAGAGCGAGAAGGGTCATTTAATGATTTCCGATGCTGAAAAAAAAAGTAATGAATATAGCTAGAATTTGTTTCTATATTAGGTCAGGTGCAATATCAGTGCTCTGCTGCACCTCAACGCTAGCGGCCGGCGTCAACTTGCCGGCCGCGCGCGTCATCATCCGCGCGCCGCGCGTGGGCCGCGACTTCCTGTCGCTCGGCGCCTACCGACAGATGGCGGGCCGCGCCGGCCGCGCGGGCGTCTGTGACACCGGTCAGTAATACATGCCTAACTTTGTTATTTTCCCATCTCTATAGGAATGTTCGCTTTTCAACGGGAAACTTTCTTCTTCTTTCATTTAGAACTGCCTACAAATCATTATGAAGCCATTTTCCCTTTTATTATGCCATTTGTTTAGAATATCGAAGACTTACAGCAAATAATTCTGAATAAATAACATTATCAACGGAAAGCCAAGTATTATATCCAGGTTTGCCAACATACCAACATATTTTTTGTATTTTTGTTAAGTCCTAAAACCTTTCTGAACTTGTTTTTTTTACTGCTACCAGGTGAGAGCATAGTAATCTGCGGTTCCCGCGAGTGGCCGCAGTTACAAACGGTTCTCCGCGGCGGCATCGCGCCCGCGCGCAGCTGTCTGCGCGCCTGCGCAGGCGCACTGCTGCTCAGCGCAGTGGCACTCAGGCTAGCCAACACGCGTCCCAAGCTAAGGAGCTTGTTGGACTGCACGCTGCTGGCTGTTACGGGAGATGATACGTGAGTTATTCATTATAATAATCATCTTGATATCATGCGTGTCCAAAAGAAGTAGACAGAAGCGTATAACACATCCACGGTTCGTCGGGTACGTTCTAAGTCCAGTAGGAGAGGAACATTTGACTCTAACTTGGTGCAAATACAGATTTCGGGCTGCTTTTGAATAAGTCCCATACTTTTGTAAAATTTTTCACGAATCGCATATGACTATCATAGAGAAATTTGGAGTGTGGAATCTAAGATTGAAACACGCTTGTACGATACGACTATATACAGAAAACAAAGCTAATAAAAATCTCTATTCCTAGACAGCACATTTCGCCGAAAACTTTGTTGATAGAAAACATTGTTTTTAGATATCTCGGTCCAAAGGAAGCACTGTTGACAGAGATCTCTGTTCATAGATAGCACTTCTTGCCGTAAACTTTGTTCATAGAAACAATTTACGGAAACAAATTAGATAATTGTTTTTAAGGAAATTATATTCCCATTCGCTCGCTCTTACATTCTACGTCGACGGTCAAAACGCGTGTCTAAATCTGATCAATAAAAAATATGTATCGCAAAATATAATATGTATTAATAGTTTCTTCTCCAAAGACGCTTTCTGTGAACCAAGGTATCTGGAAACAGTGGTTTCTATGAACAAAGTTTTTTTATACATGGCAAATTTTACATGGAGCGACTACCTATCTGACCTTCACAACCCAGTTACTGGGTAATACGATACCCCTTGCTAAGACTGATTGTCAGACTTTCCGGCTTCTTAAAGACCCGTAAGGACTGCCTTTATCCACAATTGACAGCCGGAACCAACTTTCCGCTTTGCTGCTTTCCGAGCCACAAGTAGGTCTTGATATGTAAAGATGGTCACCCACCCACGGACCAACCGCGGCAAGCGTAGTTTAACCCGGTCGATCGACCAGCGCGGCTGTTATTACCTAGCCACAAGCCCAACCCATCCAAGCGGGATCCAGGTGCATTATTATTCTTATCTACAAAAAAAAAACAATTCACAGCCCTTCAGACATCAAATCAATCTGCGACGATTCCCTCCGCTCCCTCCTTCAATCCGGCGCATTGGAAGTGGTGAACAAAGTGCAGTCGCACGATGACGAGTCGCATGTCAGTGACACAGACTGCTACGTTTACAACGACAGTGAACTGACTGTCAGCTCGTTGGGAAATGCAGCTATTAAAGGTAGGTGTGTCGTGTGGCTGGGAGGGGGATGGAGAATGAATATTAAGCTTTTTTATTTTAAAAATATACAACGTGTTCAGAATCGCGCTGTTAAGGGTAACAGCCCGAAACTAGGGAGTTTCGGGACGTTTGTTACTTATCTCGGTTATAATATTGACAATTTAAAAGCCCGCAACGCAACCCGCAAGCGATTAAATAACGCTATCACCTTTGGGGCGTATGATACGCCTAGTTTCGATTTTATATGAATTATTATTCATTTTTATAACACAGCGTCTTCAATACAACCTCTTACTCACGGACTATGTCAATAATTTGTTTTATTGTTTAAATTTTAGATTACTAATTTAACTATACGTAACTGCACGTAGAGTCGCGGACACAAGCCCATCTTACTAGTAACTAGCTAACCAAACATCGACAACCAGTTTATTGTAATTTTTTTATTGTGTTTTTTGGGTCATGTGGCCTGCAATAAAGATTTTTTATTATTTTAATACAAACAAACATAAGCCTTATTACTATAGTTATAGAGCTAAGTAACCTTTCATCTGTGAGTCTTATTGCTAATATTCTTCTGTTAGGTTGCATGGACCTGTCAGTGGCTAAACAACTCCTGCTGGACCTGGAGCGTGCGTCCAGGAGTCTGGTGCTCATGGGCAGTCTGCACCTGTTGTACTTAGTCACGCCTCATGATGCAGCGGGTATTAGACCTGACTACGCACATTATTATTCTTTGGTTAGTCTACTTTACCTAATACTATAATTTCTGTTGTGTTGCCAGGAACTGTCAGTACAGGGAATCAATTTTTGAACTGGGTTCGGATTTTGCGCATCAAAACTCAATTTTAGTTTTTTTTATTGTATTTTAAAAACGAAAATTAACAAAACGGCCAAATATTGTTATTAAAGTTTCCCGTTAAGGCGCTACCTCGAAAATAAATCGCATAGCGACTGATCTACTAAGCGAGCGAAAGTGATGCAATTACTTTTGAAACGCAAAAGAAGAGAGATGGCTATAATGTGCGTTCGGAATAAAACGACATATGTTCCAATACGAATTTACTCCTTTTTTAACAAAATAAATGAATTAAATTTAAAACTACTTTGAGTAAACTTTGTTATGATAATTATCTCTATGTTTTAAAGTAAATTCCAATGAATAACTCTTCAGCGTTACGCCGTGATGTCGAAAAAAGTAAAAAAATAGATATAACTTTGCAAATTTTTTGTATCGAAAAAAATTAATTGAATCGTGTATTCCTTTTACATGATACTAGACCAAAGAGTCAAAAAACATATACCAAAATGTTAAATCCCTATTCCACATACTTAACAAGTTACACGAAATAGGAAAGCCACCTTTGGTTTTTAAATATAATATCACCTTAATATGAAACAATGAAACAAATGCTGCCACAAATGAATGAAGTTGGCCTTTTTAACTATCACGCTTATTTCAAACTTACGTAATAAGTACTACCTACATTCTGTAAGGAATTTAAATGGTGTTCATTTTCAGTATGACAGTTTAGACGAAGAAGGTGTTCAAACTGCAAAAATATTAGGAATCACGGAACACAACGCTATAAGGATGATGACTGGGAAACCTATTAAAGTAAGTCTTTACATTCAGGTATTGTAGATATATTTTATATGTGGAGGCTTTTTAATAATGTTGAATAATTTTATCACAGAACGTGCCCGAGATAGTGTTGCGTCGCTTCTACTTGGCTCTGATGCTGCAGGACTTGTGGAACCAAATGCCTTTCCCTGCAGTCGCATACAAGTACGTTTGTGAGCATAGTCTCCTTAAGGCCATGAGTGGGTTTTTTATAGTTTTCAGCTATAATTAGTGTTCGAATTCTGAAATCCAAAAAAAAATGATACTTTTGTTAAAAATTAAATATTTCAATAACCTTGTCTTTGCTGTCGCACAGTCGTGTGAAAACTACGAAAGATTTGAAATTGTTCGCTTCCCACATCCAAAAGTAGTAAAAAAAAAGGAGGAGGTTATCAATTCGGATGTTTCTATTTTTTTATGTATGTTCGGGCATAACTCCATCGTAAATAGACGGATTTGCAAAAATTTTTTTATACTGCCGGTTTAATGGCATTAGAGTCACCCCTATGCATAATAATCAGCTTATACTGTTCCCACTGCTGGGACACAGGCCTCCTCTCTGTGAGAGGGAGTGGGCTGTAATCCACCACGCGGGTCAGTGGATGTCCCCTTATTATTTATCACACTATTAATATTATAAAGGCGAAAGTTTGAGAGAGTGTTTGTATGTTTGTTACTTCTTCACGAACAAGCGGCTGAACGGATTTGGATGAAATTTGGCACACAGATAGTTTATAACCAGGATTAACATATAGGATACGTTTTATCCCGAATTCCTGATATTCCCACGGGATCGACACTTATGCGGGTGAAACCGCGGGGCGCAGCTAGTACTTAAATACTTTACTTCAGGGGGTGACTACCGAGATGACGACTAATAAACAGCAGCGCGATTCTGTAACCATCTCACCGTGAAAACTTAGGTGAAGTGAGCGTAGAGTGAGCAGTCAATAGTGTCAATTCTTAGCAAAAACAAACTCACATCACCTAAGTTTTCACGGTGAGATTTTTACAGAATCGACTGACAGAGAAGTCATCGTCATTCTCCTGCCCTTATCCCAATTTATTTGTGGTCGGTGCAACATGTCTTTTTTTTTTCTTCCATACTTCTCTATTAGTCGTCATCTCGGTATTCATCCCCCTTTTTTAGCCATATCATCATTCACACAGTCCACCCAACGTTTCTTGGAAGTATGGAAGAATCATGATGATGATGACGACTTTACTTTAGGTACAGCCTCGCCCGCGGCACAGTACAGTCAGTGATGTCATCATCAGCGACCCTCGCGTCGTGCGCAGCCCGCTTCTGCGCGGAACTTCCGCGACTGTGGAGCTTTTGCGCGCTGCTGACCGAGTTGTCCGGGAAGCTGCAGCACTGCGCCGCGCCTGAGTTGCAACAGCTGATGGAGTTGCCCAATGTTAAGAAGGTAAAATAGTAATGCGTGGAGACAAAAAGCGTCAGCACATTACACACACACACTTCTGACTTCGCCATTGTCTCAGACGGTACCGAGAGCTCCTGCGCTTATACACACATTGGTAAACACAAGTAAGGCGCGCGTGCCTTCGTGAGATAAAAATACTATAGCTTATTTATACTAATACGGACGAAGGACGAAGATTGTTCAGGTGCACAACTTTATGTAATGTAATTGTTTGTCAAACAGGCGCGTGCAATGCAATTATTACGTGCTGGGTACAAGCGTGTAGAAGACCTCGCCAAGGCGTCCGCAGACGACCTGATGTCGGGCGTGTCACATCTGTCGCGCAACGCCGCCAACCAACTCATCTGTGCTGCCAGGGTAAGATGCGTTTAAAATTATGCCTATTCTTGAAATTCTCCTCTGACCATGTTATGACATCCGAAAAGTGGAGTAGCGTACCAGATAGATTTTTATCCAACTAGACTCATTTTTAAAAGATTGGCCCTTTATTGCATCAGACCGGAAAAAGTGGAAAGAAGGAAGGGAGGCTGATGGCCTGCAGTGGGACAACTTAGACTAATAATAGTCATTTTTATTACTCAGACGCTGTTTCGGACCGATAGCGAAGAGTGACATTTTTTTAAAGTGGATTCTATTCCTTTCGCTTGTTGTTTGTGGTAAATTATAGACACTGATCTTCTCTACTCCAACGCTGTTGTTACCGCCTAGATATCGTTGTGTGTTTACTTACTCTTCAACACTCTGGTAGGTAACAGAATAGTCCTCCAGTATTTGAAACTTTTGACAACGCAAATAGGACTGCGGATGTTAGTATTGCTATAACTATTTATTAATATTATTGTGTACTATTTATAGATGACACTCATTGAAAAAGTGGAGAATCTTCGCGCTGAAGCCGAGGATGTTATGGAAGAACTTAATGTCTAAAGTATACTTCGCAAATATTAACCTTCCAATTCAAAACGTTTGTTTGTGTTGCTGGCAACACTTCATCTAGTATATATGATGTATGCAACATGTTTCCAGCAATATAAAATCATGTTACTGCAACAGTGTTGCACAACTATTTTTGTACCGTGAATATGGGGCTTGCGGTTCTGAATTGGAGGGCAGAGCATAGTAAATTGTATATAAAGAGTAGTGAGTTTAACCTAATGTAAGTTATAATGATAAGAAGCAACAGTTGTGATTTTAATCTTCCAATAATTACCACAGAGAAGCTTCTGCGGCGGCATTGTCCATACAATCAAGCGTATCAACATTTACTCGCGTTGCGACACAAATGCATTGTAGAAACTGACGGCTATGAAGGCAGTCCGTGAAAGAAGTTTTGCGCTCAACGCATTTTCGGCGCCACGAATTTTATTTAGCAGCGCCGTCTCTAGTCTACCTGCTCTGTTTCCTTATAATTAATTAATCTTTTACATCACAAATGAAGCCTAAGTTTTCGTCGACACGCGTCGAAGCAGCCGCCGAGACGTCTACGGCTGCCGTCGACAACGTGCCGCTCCTGTATTTGAGTACGGTGCTCAAATACACGAACGACGCGTGTCGGCGGCTGCAGTTGCTTCTTCCGTCGACGTGTGCTGCTCGTGTGTGAGCACTAAGACCATAATCGATAACTTAGATAATAATCGATGCATTTATCAGTTCCTCTTTTTAGAAGAAAATTATGTAACTTTGAATGTTACTCTGTAAGACCGGAATTAAATTATTCTTGGATTGGATTATTGATGATGTAGTTCGTAACATAAAGTGAATGTTTTAATAAATGATTGTGATAATTTAGTTATAAGCGAATGATACAGAATCTTTATCAGGTGAAAGCTTTAAAGAAACGCTATATGACAATCAATATCATTGATGATTATAAAATAAAGTAGTTAAATTATAATAAATTGTTTTATTTTAAGACGATTTTCCAAATGCAAATCTATCAAAACATTTTACACTGTGTCCACAATTTTGGTTTTTAAGGGGACTACATGACCTAAAGCGCGGTCACTGTCAGACTGCATAGAAAAGAAAGAGAAGCGCGATGACACAACGCTGGTAATTTATTGCAAAATATGAAGGAATTATCTATTTACAAAAAATCGATTGTTTGGACTAAAAAATTAAAACACTAGTGCTTTATTATGTTGCTTTTTTGTAGAATAATCTGACAAGAAATCAGGATGATTGTATGTATAATGGTTTTATTGTAAAAAGAAAGTTTTTAGAGGTATCTTCATGATTTTTTTCTATAGTATCAAATATGTTTTCAACACACTATCTACCTAGCATATTATATCGTCGTTCATATTGCAATTAGTTTTATGTCAAAAATGACAAGTTTACAGGAGAGTAAAAAAACAGCATATTGAAAAAAAATCTTTTATGATACCAAAATGTTTTTTACCTAATGTTTCCTAACTATTGTGTTCTATTAAATGTGCATTTTAAAATTTTCATAAATAAATATATTTTGTTAGAAATTTGACATAGAACCTATTGTAACTACAATTGACGTAAAATTTATGACATGTAACATATTGATAGTTTATTTGTATGAAATAATACACAGATAATTTCATATAACACGTTTAATATTTATTCAAGTTATTTATAATTAAAGTAGGAACAATCAAAAATATACATAAGAAAAATAAACAACAAAATTGACGTAAACTTGACAAACTTAAATGTTGTTACCATAAAACAAAATTAAATTGAACTTATTTTAAAATTCACGAATTATATGTATTTAAATGGCAGGGTAAAATGAATAACGTGATGTAACGAATGTAATAATTAATAATTAGTATACAATTGGACCATCGCATACTAATTATTTCGTTTATGAGGACAGGCATCAGGATCTGAACAATTATGTTCCAAGGAGTCATAAAAAGGGTGATAATCTTTAGGAATCAGTGGTTTTAATTCTTGTAAATGTATAAATTTTGTGGTGTCAATAGGGATAAATGATTGATAAAGGGCAGTATTACCAGTTCGTGTGTAGTTTTTGTTTGAGTGACGCGGTAATTCTTTGAAGTCGTCATTAAAGTCCAACTTATACCGTATGATCCCATCTGGATTATATTGCAGGCTTACAATGTCGACTACAAGTGGATCGCCCTTTTTGTTTCCTGGTCGAATGCTGGAGTATCTACCACCTTCACACCTGCTGAAATCACTGTAGCTTAGACAAACTACTTTATACGATTCAGGCTTGGTTCTTGCGCTCTTTATTATATTGATGTAGTCTCCAGGTATGAAAATATCTCGATGAGGTGGCACCTTTCTTTCGATGCTGCTATGTATCGAGTCGATCTCCATCTGGGTGTGCCCAACTTCGAGGTATTTTTGTTCGATGATTATGTTATTTTCGACTGATAATTCAATTAGAGCATTAGACAAATTCAAGGATCGGTTCGGTTAACATTTCACATTCAAACCTTTGTTTCGGTCCCCCATGTTTCACTTCGGTATGCCCACCACATGTTTCCTATAAGCCTTTAGCTGGTCTCAACAGTGTTTGTTTGTATTTTCCATTCCTATCCTTCTCAAAACCTTCATACTGTTTACCTTGTAACCTAGCCTTAGAGTTTCTTAATCTCTTCCATTTCGTTTGATCTGCTTGACCCTTACGACTGTGTTTCCTTTTGTGAGTATCCTTACGAGTAAGCACTCCTGTTTCCTTATCAAGGACCTCTTCGTTGGAGCTCGTACTTTCTTCTAATGAATTAGAAAGAAAGCCAAAACTACTTTCTTCTGGCTCGTAGTCCGAGTCAGAAGACGACCCTTCTTCGAACAAGACCTCTTCACTAGACGTGTCACACTGCTGCAGAGTTTCATCTTCATACAACTGGCCAGTAGATTCGTTCAGTCGCTGCTGGCGAGGATGTTGAGAGGAACTTGTAGCTAACTGTATTAAACGCCTTCCTCTTGTGTTATTCATCTGCAACATCTGGCCAGTAGCTTCGTTCAGTCACTGCTGGCGAGGGTGTTGAAAGAAACTTGTAGCTAACTGTTTTAACCGCCTTCCTCTTCTGTTATTCATATGCAACAATCAACCGCCAAGCCATGCATACAAAACCAAAGCAAAATTCAAAAGGTTCTATGTCGCGTTTGTAACTACGTATTGCAACATAGGCCTTATTGTTATATTGACATTATTTACAAAAAAGGCCAACATAAACAAATATTTTTTATGTTTATACGTTATCTGTTAATAGATTCGTGACACTAAAGGTCTTAAGCGTTTAACAGCAAAAAGAAGCAGTCAAATGGCGGACTCACGGCGCTTTTTGTTAAAAGTTAGGTAAGATTTCTCATAAGTGTAATTAAAACCAGGATATAAACGAAAACCAACTAAAACTAGCACACAGTGATACGTAATTTATGATAATTATCAGCTTACCTCAGAAACAAAGCACAATTTATAACTTGGTTAATAATTTTCACTTGTTTTTTCTCAGTGCAAAAATCCGTTGCCGCTCAAACTTTGACATAGAACAATTTGGCGTATAAGATTTACTGCCGAGTCGATCACGTGACATATTGCAAGTTTCAAACGCCGCTTTCCTATTGGTAGATGACACTGAACATTTTTTCGGTCGCGTTCATAATTAAAATTAAAGCATAACTGAGAAATAATAAAAAAATTGAAATTTTTGACATTGAACAAATTGCAATATGAACGACGATATCCTGAAGAATATTATATATTTTTCTTATTTTGTTAACTGTAGTCGATCATATACTTTTATTGCTTCTAAAACTTGCCTTTTATTGCGTTTAGGTCCTTAGTAGATTAGTAGGTAAGCAATATTTTATGTAATTTTCAATAGTACTAATTAAACTGAAATCAACCCGATTCTCAACTTCCTAAAGTACATAAATTTGTTTGAGTGGAAATAGCGAAATAAGAATTTTAATAGATTTTTGGCAGCATCAAATATCGCGACATTTTTAACTGATGAAAAAAAAAAGGAGGAGGCTCTCAAGTAGATGCGTTTTTTCGCGCATGTCTTTCATTGTAGTCCGATTCTTTTTTATTGGATTGGGTAATACCACGGTAATACCTACCTTGAAATTTGTCCCATATAAAATTGAAAACTAAAATAGGGTAAGGGTAGAAAAACAGGAATTGATTTATTTTTCACCTACAAAATTTTCACTTGTGAACAGATTCTGTTGGAACTTACACAAAAGTGGTTCTGAAAAAATGAAAACGATAAAAAAAGACACTGAAAAGCGAAAAATAAAATTCTTTAGTGCTAATAAATTAATGTAAGTGAAAGATTAATTATTTTGAGTCTGCGCCAAAAAAACAATCTACGATTATCAATTAAGCTGCCGACTTCAAAAAAAGGAAGAAGTTCTCAGTTCGTCGGAATCTTTTATTTTTTTTATGTATTTTCCCCGATTACTCGAAGACGGCTAGACCGATTTGAAAAATCTTTTTTTGTTTGAAAGGGAATACTTTCGAGGTGGTCCCATTGCAGCATTGTCATCAGGTCAGGATTTGATGATGGGACCCTGGAGAAATCGAAGGAACTCTTCAAATATTATAGGCACACATATAGCGATTTGGGTATTTTTTATAGTAACTCGTGCATTTGCCCTCGGAAAGCACCATTTGGTGAAGTGGAACTGATGATGAATACCCCAGATGGCCACCGGAACTCATTATTAATTTTTTCATTCGATTACTTTAATATTGGTGCTAAGCAATTTATGCTCATCACAATGCGAATGGCGAAATACCAGAACTCCCCAACCATTAATATCCCTTCATCGGGAAAAGCAATATTTTGTAAAAGGCGATGTTCAAGTTTACATTAGGCTATTGTAACTTAGATAAATTATAAACAGACCCACTAAAAAGCTAGAAATAAAAACATTTTAACAAAAAAAATAAAACGACTTCGAAGTCGGTGACAAAACACTAAAATACAGGTACGAGGACAGACTTCTGAAATCAAAATTCATTCTTCTGAAACAAATCAATTTTTTACTTTGTAGTGTTTTTGGGAGGCGGGGTTTTTTTTGTTATAAGTTTTTGCTTGGCGCTGATCCGCTTTTAAGTTTCTTTTTTTGTTCGATTAAGTTTCTTGTTAACCTATTGACTGCTTGATTTTATATTAAAAGCCGCCTGCTCATAAATCGAGAAATAAATATCTATGACAAATACGACCATGCAATGAAAGAAAAAAGTAACATAGGTTCTTTCTTAGACGTATCTACCACGATTGTGGCGGCACAGTCATGAACATTTGTCAATCCGAATGGGGCGGTAAATAGGTTAAAAAGGTTTTAGTTGGGTAGTGATGAGGTTTTTATGAACAAACAACTCAAAGAACGTTCAACAGCTTTATTCATCGTCTCTTATACAAGCAAGGCTTCAGGGTCAACGCGGGTAGTTTGGCCTTCTTCACGGGCGGGTCCCTGATCTTCGTGAACTCCATGAAGAAGAACACGTCGTTGCTCTTGTCCAGCTGTTTCAGTTTGAAGCCAAGTCTCTCGACTTCCTTAGCGAAGTTGTCGACCTTGTCGAATCGACTTTCTACTTCGGCTATTAGGAGATGGCCTCTGTGGACAAATTAAATTTCAAATTAATAATTAAGAAAATCATGTTATTTATCAATAATTTAAGTAATAACCATGATTCTAATAGCGAATATCTCCACATAATCTTGAAGGCTATTTTATGACCATGATACAAAGCAGATTTTTTTTGTCTCATGCTGACTCTGTCACTTCAAGGTTAAATGTAGTGACCGCAAGACTTTATTTGTTAATCTATTGATTGCTTGATTTTATATCAATTGCTGTGTCCCTAGCGCCCAGTTCATAAATCAACAAGTACCTACGACGAATGGGGTCGTGCAATGATATAAAAAATTCGTTTTAATCGTATTAATCTGACTTGGGCGGTCAATAGGTTCATGAGCTTTTTAGTATTTAAGGGGAAATTCACTATATTACACAAAAGAAATAAATTAATAAATATGGAACTCACCCCATCTTCAACACCCTATTAGCTTCAACCAGATACTGCGTGAGATCTGTGCCCATCAGTGCCAGACAGTATACAGTGACGTCCATGGACGCAGTCAACAGCGGTGTCCGGGCCATGTTGCAGGCCTCCACTCCTGGAGCGGTCGCCACCAGGTCGAAGGAGCGGACCTTGTGAGGCACCCGGCGGGATAGGGCTGCTTCACCGCAGCCTAAGTCTGCTATTGTATGGGTTTTGGGCCTGGTGAGGAAGGGAATTGGTTTTAAAAAATGGTTTCTATTGTAAGAAGTATTTGACAACTTTTTGTTTGAAGGTTTACGTCTAGCTCAGCAATGGGTGTCATTTGGCTGAGGTGATAATGCTAGGTACTTAGTGTTTACGTTTAAAAGTGACTTTAGATGTTTTGAATATAAGAAATAGTTGATTAATATGGGTCATAATTTAAATTAGGTTAGTGTTAATTTGCATCAAGATATTGGTACCTGACCATTACAACCTTGCTAGAAAGTAGGTAGATGTTATAAACAAGCTTTAAACAAGTATTTTTTGCTACATTCAATATTGTATGATTATTTTTCTAACAAGCATAGATTATTAACTTGTATTGCAACTTTATTGGAGATTTCAACTTGAACTTGAAAGCTCCATTAACTTTAAGCATATTTAAAACAAACTTACATTTTCATAATCTTCTTAACAATAACATCTAGTGGATTGACAGGCCACTTCTTGACTTGTAGCTGGTACCCCTGGTGGTAAGTCTCAAAGGCATTTGGGTCACTTTGGAACAACTGCTGGGCTTCAGATCCTGATGATGTGTAGAGCTTTTCATTTAGGTACCTGAACTGGGCAGCTGGAAAGAAATGAAATGTTTAGAATATATTGTGGGAATGATTTTCTACTGGTATCACAAGCTAAAATAATAATTATATACTGTATATTGTTTCAATAATATTAATAAACTAAATAATATTAGCAAGCTGAATTGATGGTAACTTTGGTTCAATATACACTATACAGGCAGTGTGGTGTCAAGATCTTGGTCTGATTAAATTCAATATTTTGTACAACATTAGTGTATTATGAGTCATTTTAGATAGCAATGTAACATTACATTATTTTCATAGAATTATGTTCTACGTTATGGGTTTGGTTTCCACACTTAGTCCTTCAAATTGACCATTGTGCATGGGCCATGGTGGACGTCGGTGTTATTCCAACCAGCCAGAAAATTCGTGGAGTTAATAAATAGGCAAGACAAATTAACTACCCTTTGTATGCCGGAACGTGGATCCACATGAGACACAATGGCTTTTTTATTGTTTCTGTAATTACGGCATTCAGCCAGTTAACTTGTGTAATAGCTGTACCATGTAGAAAAAACATACCTTTTAATCTCTCCAACATTCTTTCTCGCAGCTTATTACCAGTTTGATTAACATTGATAGGGCTTCTGTGACTGTTACCCTCTAGTAAAGATCTTAGTCTAGCCTTCTTGTTACTAACATGTGCAATAACTTCATTTACTTCACTATTTTTCTTTTCATTTTCTTCAATAACTTCATTATTTTTCTTATTTTGTTTTGCTTCTCCATTAACTATAGTTTTCTTCTTATTTTGTTTAGTTACATCTTTTGTAGGCTTATTATTTATACTTAAATTATTTGGACTTATTTTAGCTTTATTTTTCTTTCCTTTCTTTTGCTTGTTTTCAGTGAACAACAAGTCTTCCTTATCATCATTTTCAAAGACCTCGTTGAACTTTTTCTTTTTAGCGTTGAGAAGTATTTCATCAAAATTCTGTGTTTCTGGAATGGCTTCAGTATCTTCAAATTTCTTTTTCTTTGTATTAGATATTGTATCTTTTTTACTTTTGAATATATCTTTGTTTTCAATTTTATGTTTCCGTGATACATGGTTGAGATCATTAACAGTGACGTTATTGTTCTTTTCTTTAACATGATTATCTTTTTGTGATTTTGTTTTATTCCCTGGTTTTTCTTTTTTCTGTAATAAAAACGTATTAGAAAGGTTAGAGGATCTGAGGAATATTGTTTATGTTTTTTCAAGTTGTGGGTGATGGTGTTTTTTCATTTGATATTGGAATGGAATGCAAAAAGTTCGATGTTTGATTCCCAATATTTAGAAAATTTGAGAAACATACTTCTAAAAGAATACCTACGCATAATTTTTCAACGATTTCGTTGTTATTGTATATTAATCAATATAAGTAAGTACTTTGAATAACTACTTGGGGTATTATTTCTTTTTAAAATAGCAACATGCGGGGTACAAAGTTAGCAATTTAACAACAATACTTAGAACGCTAGGTGTATCATATCCTCTTCGAACATACCTTTACTTTTTGTATAAATGTTGACTCAGTTTTGGGGCCGTCATCCTCCCAGGCTGGTATTTTAAACATATTGATATAGTGCCGATTAAACACAGTCTATCAAAGCAATTTTCTTCTACTTAAAATAAGGTTATGTTTATAGTGCACACAGTGTTGCCAGTACCCACCTCGACTTTCGGACGATTCACTACCTGAAATGGGACGATTTTTGGACAAAAAGGACGACTGTAGAAATATTAATTTTGAAACCACAAATGAAAGACTAGACCTCACTAAATCATATTTTAATATAGGTACCTAAATTTTGTAATTTTTCTTTAACCTGGCAACTGGATTATTCGTTAACCATCAAAATCTATGGTCTAGCTGTCATTTACGCGTATCATACTCATTTAAACATGCGACTAGTTGGGCTAATTAAGTATTGTTTGAACCTCCCTACCTACAAAATAAAGTAACTATAGCCAAGTTTCTGAGCTACGTTTCAAAAACTTTTCATAAATACACGTACCATAAAATATTCTGTATGGTCACAATTTTTTTTTTTTTTATAAATAGTTTTATGGCCTGGTTTCAGAGACCTTTTAGCCAAGTCTTTATTCGTTTAAAAAACTTTTGTTTATCATTAGAATATGGGTGTACATATTCTAATGTATTAGGAGTATTTGGCAGTAAATGTATCGAATCAACCTTCTCGGTAAACTTCGCCAAAACTACAATAAAATTCTCAGCTCCATTTTACCGGGATCGCGTCTGTTTCAATGATTCCACATATTGTCCAGTTGCGCAGACACTTGAGATACAAAACTACACCAATTTTACATCACAATATCCACTAGGAATCAATTTGCGAATAATTAAAACAGCCATTAATCTTCACTCGAAGAAATCCCGCCAAAAACTCTGTCACTAAGTAAGAACGAGACCCGCGGTAAGTTATGGGATGGTGCTGGTGCTCTTGGCGACTAAGGAACTCACCAGAGAATGGGCAGCAGCATTCTCTGTAGGTAGGTACCTACATTGCAAAAGCTAACTGCGATCGCCAATCCGCCTGCCAAGCATGGCAACCCCCTTTTAGGGGAGGCCTATGTCCAGCAGTGGACGTCTTCCGACTGGTATAATGATACCATTAATTATAATTTGCAAGTGAAATAACTTCAATCCTATTACCCAAAAAATAGAACGATTTTTTAAAATTGCATGATGCATCTCTCAGACCCATCATGATTTTTTTGGAACGTAGCTCTGAAAGTTCTTCTGTTAGGAAGCTAGCAGCCCGCCCCCAATTATTTTTTTTAAATACATGCTCTTTGTCAATGAAGTTGAAGTTATTTTAAGGCTTAGATAGATTAGGGAGATACCCGCGGCGCCATAGAAATAAGTACCTACTGCGGCGCAGTCGCCAAACCACGCCAAACATTAATATTAATCTAGGTACTTATCAATTTTTATAAATAAAAGCTATGAAATCTATGTCAAAGAATTTACAATGTCACACATAATGATACAACATTTAATTTCAAACACAGGTTTGTAGAAAATCTGGTTTCCTCAGCTTGTATCGGTTTCGTTGGTTACTTAATATGTAGATTAAGACTACACTAGGCACTTTTGTTGTAATCTTGTAATGAATACACGCCAAAACTTGACCCACCAACCCATCCATCTGTATTCCTTGCATCCATATGTTTATTTTAATTCAACACAAAGCACACGCACTTCAGTTTTATACATAAATCAAAATAATCAAACATCAAAACAAAAAGTGTAAACAAACTTTTGATCAAGAAGAAAAACGGATCGATAAGTACGTACGTATATGTATAGCAAGCAAGTTAGTCGCTTCGTGTCTTCCTCAGTATCTGTCCACTAAAACCACTGCGTAAATAGTATTATGTTGAAAAGAAACTCGCAAATCGAAAACTCAATTTCAACTGACCAGCAAATTGCAAAAAACCTAAAAAAAATTGAATTTCGCGGGCTACCCTCGAGTATCTGTAATGAATTCAGCTGTTGTGTGCGTGGAACGTACAGGCAGGCAAGCGGTATGGGATCACTGCGCGTGGAAAAAGGATGGCGATATTCGCCAGCAGTGGTCTGAAGTTACATTCACACGCCGCGCGTTTCGTTTTTACTTAAAGTTTTACGCATTTTTGTAATTTTTAAAACTACGTTTTGTTATTTGAACGCATTTATATATTGTAGTTGGCTATTTGAAAAGGGACGGAAATGGGACTGAATGTATGAACGGACATTGAAGGGACGTAAAGATGTCTAAACGGACAAAAATCGTCCCTTTTGGGACGTTCTGGCACCACTGAGTGCACACCATAGTTACTATACTCTTTGGTGCACACGTCCGCGCAAGGTTACATGCTCTATGGTTTGGTTATACTCACTACCAGTTAGTGATGTTCAAATCCGCTATAAACTGTAAACGTGTTATAAACTATAATTAATATATTCATATAGTCTGTTATTTTATACGCTATAATTATAGCGCGCTATTTCAAAACTCGGGCGCAGTCTGAACGCGGAGACGCTATAATTTACCAACACGCTATCACGCTAAACGGACTTGATGAATTGATGATGCGCGGTAGAACGCGCTATACATTATAGTCGCTGACGCTATCTTGCTATCTCGTTCTGGCCCCGCTGTGCGAACGCTATTTTGCTATCTCGTTCTGGCCCCGCTGTGCGCGTTTAAACTTTTATTCGTTGAGTAGGTCGAGGCGCTATAATATAGCGCGAAGTCCGAGGCGCTATAATATAGCGCGAAGTCAGAGCCGCTCATAGCACACGCTATACGCTATGTACGCATAGTTTGTTATATTTTGGCGCTATACGTTTTATTAACCACCACTACTACCAGTACTACCACTGTTGTCAGTTTGACAATTACAATTTTTTTTTTTTTTAAAGCTAAGGTCTGAGACCATGCTGCCTAGTCATCAGTTACTATTTTTTTTTATTGACAATTACAATGTCAAGCGTTTAGTTTTTCGTTTAGGAACAGAAAAAATATAAATCACCAGTCGCACTCACAAAAAAAATCCTCCTTCGGGCTTCGCTGACCCAACGGTAAGAGCGATTCCGCACTACATCCAATCCGAATTAAAGATCAGACTTCAATCCGAATTGGGAATGTTCTAAATTCGGACGGATAGAGTTTGGATCTTTGGAGTTCTTGGCCCACAGAAGCCGCATCTCGGGCTCCAGCAAAAAATAATTCCAAAAAAAAAAAGAATCTACTAGTTGCGTCTGACCTGAGACCAAGGAACTTATATTTGCCTGAGACCTCTCCGGGGAGTCTGAAATAATTATGGTCTTTCCACGTTGTATAAACTCAACACTATCAAAATCGTCATTTGATAGTGTTGAGTTTATACAACACGGAAAGACCATAATTATTGCTAGGTGGTCCGCCAATTTGTAATCTTTTACGTTTCGAAACTCGTATACGCTGGGTTATTATCACCTACCATTTTGTTTCCGTGGCCCGCATATGTAAATAAAGAATTTTAAACTTGGTAGTACAACCCACTGTTTCTCTTAGCTAGGTATGTACTGGGTTGTTATTTTTATGTAGGTACTAATAAACTTATTATTATTCTTATTTTTTTCTCTTTTGACATTTTTCGGGACCCTGGGGTCCCGGACCTTTGGAAGGCGTACGAGGGGCCGAAGCCAACTCGCAGAGGCCCGTTAGAGGTTTTTAATGAAATGAGGCTCCAACCGACGATAATTCCTGTTCGCACTATGCAAGTGCACCCAAGGACAATCCCTGTTGGTGTAGGACTATTGCAAGATATGGAAATAAGATATTGGATTATGGGTTTGGGTGGTTAAAGTGAACTGGTTATTTAGGAATATGGAAAGTCTATAGGCCTGCCTGACCAATGTTTTGTATAAAATACACAGATAAAATGGCAGGGGGTGACTTACACACTCAATAATGGGCCCCCGAAAAGGGCCGCTAGCACATAGTGTCGTAGCGACAAGGGGGAAACATGTCCTGAGGTGCTTATGAGGAGTGAAGAGGTATTCCACGGCTATCAGGACAATCCCGGAAGTACGGTCAAGATCCCTACCAGCATATTACTGGAATACTTCCTTCCTCCGAACACGTTTGCTCTTGCGAATCTCCACTCAAGCCGGCCAACAAAGGCAAGAATGAGGTGGCAGCTCTATTCCTCGTCATTGTTCACTCCAGCCGGCTAATAAAGGCAAGCCAGAGGTGAGGAACAAGACCAAGACTTCTCCCGGGAGATAGGGTCCGTGGGGTCGCTACTGCCCAACAGCTCGCCACATACTGCCCTGCGGGTTTCTGTATCTCGCTTGGTCTGGCTCCTCACTCTAGACCTGTTCCGGCAAAGTAAACTCTTCTGGCACAGGCCTAGAGTTCGGAGCGCGCAAGCCCCACCACGACATCAACGTAGAGATACGGCGGTGGGGTATTTATTATTGGTTATTATTTATTATTATTATATGCAGCTGTACAGGGTATGAAATTGAGAATGGAATATTTTTTAAGAAAAAAATCATACAAAATATACCTACCTAATCTGTGTCCTGTGCTGCTAGGAATAGAATGACGAAAAACTTCAGTAGACTGCCTGCTTACCTGTGTTTACCCACAGAGCGTATGTATACCACTTTATGTTTACCTATATAGGTAGATTTACCTTTAACCAATTATGAAACAAATTAACTTTCCATGTTTCAATAAAGCCGTAGCTCATTACCTACTTACTTTTTAGCACCGATGCGTCAGTTATTTTTAATACCTACTTTTTAGTGAAACGTTATACAGTAAGTAATAATAAGTTAACGGATCGCGATCGGTAAAAACTGTAAGTAATTACCTTAGTCAGAGGCCCAGAAATGACAGTACTTAATAAAATTTGGGATAAGTACCGGTAGGTAGGTACTATCTATTTTTTGTCTAGTAGTTAGTATTAGTAGGTATTAAATATTTGCATGCCATCATTACGTGGCGGAATGTGTCTTCGTCACTGAAATTTTGTGTCATCTTTTTAGGGTTCCGTACCAAAATGGTAAAACGGAACCCTTATGGTGAGATTCAGTCTGTCTGTCTGTCTGTCTGTCACAGCTGGATATCTCAAGAACTACTAATGCTATCAATTTGAAATTTGATATACATATAACGTTTGCCCAACTATTTCATAAATAAGAAAGACATAAAAATATATGTACCTATATTTTTTGCAAAAGGGACTGAAAGGGGGTCTGAAAAACTCGAAGTGGGGCTGCTAAGGCATGTGGGGTATCATATGAAAGAACGCAGTTTGCACATTCTCAAATATTTTTCCTTTTTTTAGGCCGCTTAGTTTTCGACTTTTGATGAAAAATGTAAAAATAAATAGGTACCGTTCCTTATCCTTATCTCCGAAGTTTGCAGAGAGAAAAATCTGAAATTATTCTATGTGATAGAAGTTTATGTACGGACGCCAGCACATCAACCTACCACAATCTGTCAGATTTCTTTAATAGATTTTCAACTTTATCGCTAAAGCATAAAGTTCAAAGTTGATTGGGAAAATTTGACAGTTAGCAGACGCCAGCACATCGTTAGTACAATCTGTCAGATTTCTTTAATAGATTTTCAACTTTATCAAAATATTTACAAGTATCAAAAAGAGTTACAGGGCGTCGAAAAATTCGTCCACATCGCTGTCAACAGGAAAAGTGCCCAGAAGGCTGGCAGCATTGCCACGTTGGATAGCAATGCTGATTCTTTGGCCAAAAAATAGGCCCGCCCTCTGGTCACGTGAAGGGTCGACCAACCGTTTTTATTTTTATTTCTATTATAGAGTTAGTGTGTATCTTTACCTACTTTATCACTAAAGTATAAGGTTCAAAGTTGATTGCGAAAATTTGACAGTTTCGGGTAGGTTGATGTGCTGGCGTCCGTACCTAAAAATTACAGGAAAAATAAAACGAAGTATCTAAATAGACTCACTTTTCAGAAATCATCAACAAAAGTTACATTACTATCATTGCTATCCACTATCGGTCAAGAGATGGCGCTGACATAAAACTGCAATATTCTACATCGTAGCCGAAAGTATGCTGCGACACGCGATCGGCTCCGTTCGCGTGTCGTCGTATCCGATCGAATCCTTTCGGCTGTCGTCCAAATTTTTCTTTTCCTCTTCTGTGTTTTATGATTATTTTCTTCTTCTTCTAACGCAATAGCCAACAATACTACGCCAACTTCAACCATTTTCAAAAATTAGAATACGTCAACACTTTAGGAATGTTACAGCGACGGTACGGAGCCGATCGTATGCGTCGACATGCTGCCGGACGCGATCGGCTGTCGCCGCATCCGTTCGTATCCTTTCCGATCCGATGCGATGCCAACCGTTTGGTGAAATCATCCTTTAGTAATTAAATAGGGTTCTGGTACCTACTCACCCTTTGGGTACGGAAACGATCAAAATCAGATTTACATTATATTTAGTATATTCACGTATCGAAGACGTAGGCAGAGCTGTGAAGAGGTACTCAAATTTCCCATGTAATTGATGAAAAACAAACTGTTTTTTTCATTCTAGCCAGGTTTAGATAGCCGTATTAAGTCTTAGATAGCTGTACTTAATTTTGTTTTATGCAAATAAAAGACCGTTACTTAGTAAACAGATTAGTACTTCAGTCTCAGTTCATAAGGTACCTATGTACATATTAAAATATGTTACCTACTGTTGGCACTTCCAAGTTTTGTGTCTAACTAAAACTGTATGTGATTTTTGTTTGTGTATGTTTCAGTGAGTAAATCGTTGAAGTGCCGTAACAATACATAAATAAGAAGCTGAGTTAAAGAGATAACTAAATGTCTAAATTAAGAGCGAGATTAATTTCAGTTAGTTTTACATTTACTTCGCAATGTTTTCATGAAAAACTAAAACCGCCAGGTGAAAAACGAAACGACTTTTTTGTAAACCATGATCAGTGAGCTACTCAAGAGGTCGATTCTCTCGAGCTACCGAAGAGGCTGAGTTTATTATCGAAACCTCCTGAAGAAGACTTGGTGTGATGTGAGTGATAATAGGTAGGTAGGTAGGTAGTTAGGTACATTAAAAGTTGATTGAAAACTTAAGTAGGTAATAACACTTTGGTAAGTATAGAATAGAGAGCCAAAAAAAGTTAAATAAAAATTATCAAGTTTTGACTATCCATCGTCCTTTTTACCCGACTGTGGCGGTGCCCAAAAGGAGGGTAATGATTTTACCTACTGTTTGACCATGGTCAAATGAGCTTGTTTATTTCCATTTCAGTTTTCAGTGCTAGATTAGATCATATGTCGTTATCATGAGTTAAAACTAAAATAGTCAATAGTTTCCTCATTTTAAAGTTCGATAGCGCAAACAATAACCTAACTTAACCCGGCGTGAATGAGGTGAGAAATTGCTACACCAGCTATGAGGTGGGTAGGAGATACCCAAAATTTTGGTGTTGAATTTTTGATACTATGATTGTGTAATTAGCATTTATGCTTGAGATATATAAATAATAGTATCCATTCAACAAGATTAGTAAATTAAATACCAGCATTAAGTACAAAAAGCGTTATTTTTTATTGGAATAACAAAGTACCTACTTATCTAAATTTTCTTTGAAAAAAAAAAAACAAGTTTAGGTAGTTAACTTCTTTTCCCATAAAATCTAACAATATTCCAACTTATTTGGTAAATTAACATAACAATAGTGTCTTCTAATTATTATTATTATAAAAAAAATATTATAAATAATAAAAACACTGGCACTCCGGTAGTGCCGACAGAAGTGAAAACTTGAACAATTACGAGTGTATTTTGTGAATCGTCTTATAAACAAAACACGCGTGTTAAGGTGTGTTCCTTATTTTATAGGGTTTTTTGCAAATCAGGTATGATGACCAAAGTGACTGGTTTATTCTTCTCGTGAAAGGAATTTATTCAGATTTACAAATAAGCACACAGGATAGACTTCAGTTTGTGGTGTTGGTCGCGGCAGTGCTTCGTTAATCATTTCTAAAGTGGTAACTAGATAAACTAATAAGGAGCCTGTATGAAATTTTACACAATGTTACCTTTGTTCGATTACCATAATGTTTGCAGAGGCGTATTAGAAGAGGACGTAGATGGTACGATTGATATTAGTTACATTTTTACATACTATTGGCCTTGTACATAAAATGTATTTGAGCTCGTCGTCAGTTATATATCCGTGGTTCAGCGCCATCTCGTCGTTGTTGGATGAACTACGTAGTTAGTACGCGAGGCCCTCGTAGTTCTTCCCGATGTGCATAGATGGCGCTGTCTTACGTTTTACGTCTTACGAATTTTCGATCAGGGTCACGTGACCTGACGCGAGTTTAGAAGTTTTTACCCATTCCAAAAAAAGTACACAGCGCCGCTAAAGAAGTTTTCACTTCAAAAACTTTCTTCACTTCTCTGAGAAACGTTAACAATTTCTTCTTCGCTCTCGGAGTCACAGGAGCTAGCAGCACTTGAGCAGTTTTCTAATAATTCTCGTAGCCGACGTTCATTTTCTTCATAAGATATCTTGAAAAATCTAAAAATAAATCATAAAATACTATAAATAACAGTAAATCAAAAACTTACTGTCAACACAAAAATGTAACATCGACTACGAGGTTGGGTGTGAGTGTGACGTACCCCAGCCACATGTACGCACTTGACATGTGCCTACATGTGGCTGGGGTACGTACCGTCGCCGCCGGCGCAACCCTAAACTCGATACTGTAACTCGCCCTTCGCACCCTTACCTCCAGCTACTGAAACGACAGGACTCGCATGGCAACAGTAACATTAAATAATCTGCGTTTAAAAACTTCTCGGGTATGACATACCCGACCTCACTCACGCCGTTGAATCTTTATCTTAGTGCTGATAAGACGAAGGTCAAGGGTGGTAACTAAATAGAACTAATGCCTGCTTTTATTCAAGTTAGTTTATTCAGCGGTCCGTAACGGTTGTTAGCAAGTTAGTATCCCCTTCACAAGTAAATAATTACAAATAATTATTCACCTAACAATTGTGTCATTCTTATAGCTCCTATTAGAATTAATATATATTATATAGGCTTGTTAGGATAGGAATTCATTATGTTTCGGGCCACCCGTTAAATGTATAATATACGTATCTATCTACCTACCCACCTGCATGTCTGTTTTGTAACATAGGTTGCTACAGATAGAGCTGGGGGCCCACTGCGCATGTCCGCAATCCTGTCATGCGCAATCGTGATCATATTTCACCACCCACGGGCTCTGTGTTGTGTTATTTACTAATTAAAACAAAATAATTGCATCACTTTTATTAACGTTATATTTATGGAAAGTATTCCTTTTTCAGTGCGGTTGAGTTCCCGTGATATTTCGTTACATTTACAGTTATTTCAGACAATAACCTCAATGACAATGTTGCAGTTATTATTAGTTATTCCGTGTGTGTATTTTTGCAAGTGTCATTTGTATTTATGAAAATAAGAAGGCTTTTCGGTGTTGTAATGTCTAAGGAAATATAATTGTGCTTAGTTGAAGTACATACCTACCTATGTAAGTATTATGGTGTAAAAGCGTCTTTATCTTCTGGAAACTGCGCGAACATATTTTTAATTAGGGAACCTTCTTATACCTCTACTAGACATATAGAACGGATCAGTTGACCTGCTCAGGTACTCAGTAGGCATGTGAGAAGATTATTATTAATAGAGAAGATTAAAGAAAACTACAGCCATTTAGCGTAGAAGTTATAAGATAAAATGATTTCGTAGGTCCTGGATCTTATAATTACATCCTATTTAGTTAATAAGTGGAAAATAATTAAGTGAAAATCTCACTAGTTTAGAAAATGCGAGACTTATTCGTACTTACTGGTTCCTATTACAATTACTCACATTTAGAGTGCTGCAATCTCTAAAAAAACCGGCCAAGTGCGAGTCGGACTTGCACACCGAGGGTTCCGTACTTTGTAGATATGTAAATAGTTTATCACCGGAATCGTGTCTCGATTTTTTTTAACCGACATCAAAAAATGAGGAGGTTCTCAATTCGGATGTTTATATTTTATTTATGTGTATGTTCGGGCGTAACACCCTCATAATATATAGACGGATTTGCAAAATTCTTTTTTTGTTCGTAAGAGGTTTATTCTGAGATAGTCCCATTTAAATTTCGTAAAAATCTGATGATGAGTTTCGGAGACAGACCACGGAACTCTTCAATAAATGCCAGCAAATCAACAGCGATTGCTGTTATCGCATATGTATGCATTGTTTAAACAATAACACAACATAGCATCACGCCTGTACCCTTTAAAAGGGTAGGCAGATGTATTCAATAGCATCCTGTCACTGACATTCACATAGCAAGTAGTGTTAAATGAATTTGTGTGGAGTAGGTAGGGTACCTACAACTAAAAAGTGAAAAACAAAACTTTTTTACAAAAAAAAACAACCTACTTCCAAAAAGTTTTTTTGGAAGTCGGTTGTCGGTTGAATTACTGACGACACATTATGCCAACATTACGTTGCGTTAAATAGCATTGCAGGCGTAGTCATGCCGAACTTCGGTCGCATACCTTCGGCATAGTGTGTTTAGACACTTAGGGTTCCATTTTTCCTTTTGAGGTACGGAAGAGAAGATTATTTCAATAAGTTTCACCAATTGTGGTCACACGTGACGTCACGATGTGTAAAAAATCGTTATTAAAAATAACGATTTTTTACATATTCGAAACGAGATTCGAATAGAGACTACCCGTGTCTATTCGAATCGCATTTCGAATGTGTCTGTCCCTCGTGTAACCAGCCAGCCTGTACAAAAGTTTTTCGCCACCAACTCTATTTGCGTCGATGCGTCTAGGATAAGATATGGTACATCAAAAAGTTTTTAACGATCGGATAATTCGATCGGTGACATTGAATTGGTGCAGAAGCATCCTGTCTAATTTTTGGGGGTTGGTGAAGATTTTACTTATTCTCCTTTAAATTGGTTGGCATTGCCAACAGGTGTTTGTTTATAGTCTGGATGTGATATACAGATAGACGCCAGCACATCAAGCTACCTGAAACTGTCAAATTTTCCCAATCAACTTTGAGCCTTACGCTTTAGCGATAAAGTTGAAAATCTACTAAAGAAAATTTTTCAGATTGTAGTAGCTTGATGTGCTGGCGTCTGTACCTACAAATGAAGGAAACAATTCAATGGTATCCTACGTTTGACACGGGTTATCGTATTCCCTGTTACGTTCTTTACCTTTACACATACGTTTTGTATAATATTTGTTCGTTTGTCTGGATGTATGTCGCGGATTGGCGCAAAAACGGCTGAACGTATTTGGATGAAATTTTGTACACAAATAGCTTACGACCTGGATAGGCACACAGGGTACCTTTAATACCGGTAGTACGTTCCCGTGGGATATTTTCTGATATCCATGGCGGGCGAATCCGCGGGCAATAGCTAGTACTTATTACCTAACTTTCGTAAGAAGTTAATTAAGTATAATTAACAAGTTGTTTACGAGTATTTTGCGTGTATGCCCAGGCAATACAAAAAAACAGTGGCACTCCGGGAGTGCCGACAGAAGTGAAAACAAAACACAAACAGAATACTTTGCCTTCACTCACTGACATATCGGATATACATTAAAACCGAGTACCTACATCCCGAGGACAGCCGAACACATCCGAAGCGGGTATTTTTTTAATCGTCTTATAAACAAAACACGCGCGGTGTCGTTTACGGTAACAGGTGGCGCGAGTTAAGGCTCCTGCAAACAGGCGCGACGCGCGACGCGAATCGCGCGCGACACAAAGGCACCGCTCGTTGCGCGACTTGCGGTGCCTTTGTGTCGCGCGAGATTTTATCGCGTGTCGCGCCTGTTTGAAGGAGCCTTTAAATGGTTTTTCCCATCTTACAAAAAATGCCCAACGCGCCTAAACAAGTATTCACTTAAAAAAAAAAATGCCTACAAGTTCTATTACACTATTGTTGGCAAGAAGGTGGAAGTGAGGTTGCAGGTTATGACTTACTGCTTATTTCTATAGCCAGGATGACACGCTACCTTAGGATAGGTTAGGTTAGTCAGAATAGTATAAGGTTTCGAAATCTGCGACGAACACAAGGGGTGAACGACTTATTAATTATCTACCTGGTAACAGTCTTGCTTTTAACAGCTGGCTTACGATTCGTCCTTCATCAAGTTAACTGATAATAATCGATTAGCTATAGAACCGCGTATTTAAGTAGGTAGGGTATTACGAAAGATCGATTGATAAGGTTAATAAAAAAGTTATTGTTAGAATATTAAGACACTGGTATACTATAGGTCTATTTACGATACCTATAGAAATGCTTTCAATATTAGACATAAAAGCAAAATCATAGAATAGTATCTAACCAATTATTTGTCGATTTCTTTCGATAACCGATCAGCATGTTTTGTTCACTGTATTGTTAGAAATGTTCGTTGTCTCAATTTACCTTTGGCTTTCTCCCTTTGTGTAACTAGTCTATATAAAATCGTTCTTTTGTATTTATAAACGAATTTAACATTGTAGGGCAACAGACTCAAGCCTCAAGCAGGTCAAGCTTAGACGTCCAATTATTAAGGACTAGCAGTGCTCCGCGATTTCACCTGCATAAGTGTCGATTCCGTGGGAAAATCGGGATAAAAAGTATCCTATGTGTTATTCTGGTGTTTAAGCTATATTATTGTAAAGTTTCATTAAAATCCGTTCTGTAGTTATTGCATGAAAGAGTAACAAACATCCATCCATCCTCACAAACTTTCGCATTTATAATATTATTAATTAATTAATTAATATAATAATATTATTAATATAATATTATTAATATAAATTAATAATGAATACTAATACTACTAGCAGCGCCCCGCGGTTTAACCCGCGTAAGTTTCGATCGCGTGGGAATATCGGGATAAAAAGTATCCTATGTGTTAATCCAAGAAATGGTCTATCTATGTGCCAATTTTCATCCAAATCTGTTCAACGGTTTATGCGTGATTGAGTAACAAACACCCGCACTGGACCCGCGTGGTGGATTACGGCCCACTCCCTCTCACAGAGAGGAGGCTTGTGTCCCAGCAGTGGGAACATTACAGGATGATTATGTTATGTTTGATAATCATTATGATGAATGCTTGTGTTCTCTCACCAGATCGACGAAGATTTAAAGAAAATGAACGAAATGCTGATGTTGTCCAGATGATGTCTGACTAGCGGCCCCGTGCATCCATGAGAACCTGAAACGAAGACAAATGGGCAAAGCAAGAAGAGACAAAGTGGTAATTTTTATATAGGGGAGAGGGGGGCATAATGGGGACGTTAAGGAAAATACACAGTAAAATAATCAACGCAATGTATTTATTAATTAAAACTAATAACAACACTTTCGTTACTTATTCAACTATCATTTGGCATAGAATTTGGTGATGTACATAATCATATGACGTTATAATTTTTATTTTTTGAAACTATAATCAAAACCCCATCGTGCCCCAGGGTAGGGGCAGTATGGGGTACGTATTTATTTTGCGTCACAGTACAAGCAGATGTGGATTTCTTCTGTATTGTCGTCGTCTACACCAGCACAAGCTGTATGAGCCCACCGTCCACATAGTTGGCAAGCCACCCAACCTTCCGAAGACAGTTTTGCTTAAGACTGCATCAATTGCCTGTTTCATGTTTTCCATGGACCAACTAAATCTCGAACATTTCTTCTTATACGTCCGTACCATTTTTATACCTAAAACAAAATATTTTCTATTAAGAAATGAACAAGAACGATCCTTCAGTTAATTTACAAAACAAGGGCATAATGGGGACAACGGTTGCGCGGCATAACGGCGTACCCCATCGTACCCCGTAGCCATGTCCCCGTTATGCCCCAATTCTCACATTATTTAAAATAACAAACCAAATAAAATGAGTGACGGTTAGAGAATTTTCGTTCAAAACATATCAATAAGTAATTTATCTGCAAAAACAAAATAAATACATGATAGTAGTGACATTAACACTTACCTTTTTATATGCGTATTCGTAGTCACTCAAAATTACATAAAACTACATTGAAAATCGTTCTTTGTTTTAAAAATCAAACGCGTATAGTTTAGTCGCCGGTCACTGTCAGACTAAAGAGAGATACAGAATGGCTACCTAATAGCGAAAACAAAACACATCTAGAGCGTATAGTTTTTTGTAAATATGGGTGGCCCCGTTGTGCCTCGCGTCCCCGTCATGCCCCCCTCTCCCCTACCTTTGTACACTTATAGTCTGTTAAAAATGTGTTTGATGGAAATGTAAACAAATGAATCAGCCTACCTGTCGACGCCAATTTGTAGTGCTCTTCCATTGAGTGATTTAATTTGGTTATTTGAATAAGTATTTGACCCTAACTTTAAATTACCTCAAAGACGTTTTTCATTTGTTTAAGACCTGAATGCAAAAAACGCAAGTTTTAGAAGCAATAAAAGTATATGATCGACTACAGTAAACACAATCAGAAAAATATACGATACTAGCAGCGTCCCGCGGTTTCACCCACATAAATGTCGATCCCGTAGGAATATTTAGATAAAAACCATCCTATGTAAGGACGTAGGATGTATCTAAATATAAGGAAAATGAAATGGGATGCAATCTATCTCTCTGCCAAATTTTATCGAAATCCGTTCAGTGGCTTAGTCGTAAAAAGGTAACATACAGACAGACAGAGTTACTTTCGAATTTATAATATTAGTATGGATTCTTCAGAATATATGCTAGGTACTTAGGTAGATAGTGTGTTGAAAAAATAATACAACTAATTTGATACGATAAAAAAATCATGAAGATACCTCTAAAAACTTTCTTTTTACGATAAAAACTAATATACATACAATCATTCTGATTTTTTGTGAGTTATTCTACAATCAACGTAGTGTTTTAATTTTTTAGTCCAAACTATAGATTTTTTGTAAATAGTTAATTACTTCTTATTTTGCAATAAATTACCAGCATTGTGTCTTCTTTTTCTTTTCTATGCAGTCCGACAGTGACCGCGTTTTAGGTCATGTAGTCAGTCCCCTTAATTATAAAATTTAAAACCTTGCAAAACGTATGTGTGCTAATACACCTCTGCCTGACCCTGCGGGGAAAGCCGGCGTGAGGTTATGTTATTCATTTTTTCAATTAACGCTGAATATGTGTTTTTATGTCAAACCTTGCTGTTTAATTCATTACTGTACATATAAAACCTTCGGTTTTCACAAAGAAGTTCCGAAAGATACGAATACCAGGTCAAAAAGTTCAAATTGGATCTATGAAGGACCTGCGGGGTAATTGCGTAACACATTAACAGTAGCTATAACTTTAATTTTGGTAATTCAACAACATTCATTGAGTTTTTTACGTTGTAGAGCAGGCAAATTTTCCGAACATATGTTCGGAAAATTTGCCTGCTCTATTTTATGAAGTGTTTTACGCAATATAATAGGGTAATAGGGTGATGTAGAAGCAACCACGTAGTTCCTTTTTCTGCCATACCTTGCAGCATTGGTATGGAGCACCGATATACAATGTTTACAACTTTACGACTTACTTTTACAACTTCACAATATTTGAAAAACTAGACAAGTTCGGTGTTTCCTGCTGTCCGACTGCTCTGAGAAGAAACACCGAAACAAACTCAGAGGCCACAGTCTCTTTTATAGTCCAGAAATAATCTTGGTCAGATCATGTGACCACTATTTCAGAAAATAATCTTCATAGTAAAATGGTCTGAAATGGTCTTTTGAACACAGATTTGAGTATGTACACTAGGTTACCTTACGGACCGTGCAAGTTTTCTTTGGTCAAGGAGAGTTGAGTGAGTCCCATTATTCACTACGGTGCAATGCAACCCCACATCGCGGGGATTCAAGAAATACTCATGGCCAAAATGGTCGTAATAGTTTCATACGCTCATTAAAATAATAATTTAAAATCATGTCGTGAGACGTTTATAATTCTGTTACTAATAATTAATAGGTGCGATAAAAAAGAAGTAGGTATGTATGTGTTTTAGTATGAATGTTGCTAATCGTAATATCTTAAAGTTTTAATTTATGTTTTCTTAATTGAATCTTTCATGTTCCTGAAAACTGGTGAATTTACAAAAAGTTTAATTTTAAAATCTTTAAAAAGTTGAATTTTCAGATTTTAAGTTCAGGTTGGCTTAACGCTTAACGATCTTTCTTTCTAAAATCTTAAAAAAGTTTAAAATATACGTAATTGATAAACCTCTTTAGATAAAAATTATTTCATGATTACATGTGTCAATATTAATTTGATTAATTCAATTTAATAGCAAATAAATCGAGGGCTAAAAGTAGAATAGATGATATTATGACCTGATTACGAATTTTTTGCCCGGGTCAGGGAATTTATGTACTTATACAAAAGCAAGTATAACTTAAAATTGTGTGAAACTTGAAATGAAAAGACGTAGAGGTACCAGTAGCAAGACCGATAGTCAGTCTTTGATGATTACCGAGCATTCCGCTCCCATTCCGTGGTGTGTAAATATTGTAGGTACACTAGACTACCTATTAGTAATATTATGATTTATTCATGAAAATCAATGCTTGTTTCCTGGCAAAGACGCCATTACCCAACAGTACGTATATGTTTGAAAGCTTTGCATTTTTTTTTATGTTAACATTACTGACTGCTGTTCACTGTTTGTAACAGCGGAGCTGGCGGTTCCAATGGAGCGTGGTGATGTTTGCGGCGGTGGCGCTGGTGGCCTACAACGCCGTCGCCAACCTGTGGCTCCTGCACCCCGCGTCCTGCCCGCTGCATGCCACCGCGCCACCCTCCGACCCGCCCACCTGCGAGCCCTGCATCGGCGGCACAGCGCCCAACTCCGCCTTAGATGACGATCCCATATCCAGAGTTGACTTGCGGCTGGGCAGGTGGGACGGCAGCCGCTCCTACAGACTGTTCGACTACGCGGCGGTCGGAGAGCTGTACGCCGAGGTGTCCAGTAACAGCCGCGTATGCCTCGCCACACAGAGCTCCATAGAGAGACTCCACGAGCTGCTGAGGATAGCACCCCATTGGACGGGCCCCATCTCTGTAGCCGTCTTCGTGGCCGGGGACGAATTGAGACAGTTAAGAGCTTTCACTACTTGGTTGCTTAGATGCCAACCAGAACTATATTCAAGATTAGCTTTACATATAACTATGCCAGCGGAAAGACCAGGGTTACACGGTTCGATGCCGATGTGGGCGAGGGACTGTGATGCCAGCCCCCTGCCGCCCGGGGAGAGACGAGCAGACACCGTCGCGTGGAGAGCGAGGCATCCTTACCCTCAGAATCACATGAGGAACTTGGCACGGAAGAACTGCCATACACCTTTTGTTTTCTTAGTGGATATTGATATAGTACCGTCTAGAGGAATGATGGATGCCTTAGAAAATTTTCTTGCGAGTACGCCCAAGTGTCCGCTATGTGCATACGTGGTGCCTACTTATGAGCTTGACCGAAGAGTGGCCAAGTTCCCAGTGAACAAGTCGGAGCTGGTGCGGCTCTCGAGAAGTAAACTAGCGATACCATTCCATAGGAAAGTGTTCATTTATAATCAGTACGCTTCAAATTTTTCTAGGTAAGTTGACAATACAAATAGTTTCATCAACGATACACAGTATTTCAAGAAAATATGTAGCAGTAGAACTTCTCGCTAAAAGTTATCTTTTTTTGGTCCACACCATTATGTGTTGCCGTGAACATTTTGGTAACAGTTGTAATCAATCCTAGTTTACTTCCCGAACGAATTAAAATGGACGCTGAAGTGACATTTACGTTCCCAATACACTCAGTGAAGCATGCAAGCCGCAGATATAATAATAAATATGAATTGAATTTTATCAGATTGAGGGATTAACCGACCATAACATAGTTGGGAAAAGGCTAGGCAGAATATAATAGAATAGAATACTCTTTATTATGTACACCATATAAATTACAGACAAATATAGAAACTGTACAAAGGGTGAAACAACGGGCGGTCTTATCGTCAAGAGCGATCTTTTAAAGACAAGAGCGATCTTTTTCCTTAGGATGGATGATGATGATGAGGGATTTACTAAACCAAAACCTGTCTTCAGACCTTAAAAATATATTATGTTGGTAGCATATTTCCGGGACTTGCTTGAGGGTTAAGCATCGAGACAGTTACTCCACTAGCATGAATGTTCCAGATGGGAAGCGAGTGGTGGCAATGAGTCGACGCAAACGCACATCAGCCACAACGTGACGAACTTCGAGCTGCTGTACGAGCCTTTTTACGTGGCGGCCGACACCGTGCCCGCTCATGATGAGAGGTTCCTCGGGTACGGGTTCACTAGGAACACGCAGGTGAGACAGAGACTGATAGATCTTGCATCTTGAGGTGGATGAAGCGCAGTGGTTTGATAGGCAAGTTTACAGGTAAATCAGAAAAGATTTGCGCTTCGATAATCTTTGTGTTTCCGAATTAGCTCGAACGTCACGGTACAGTACAGAGTAACCACCCATAGAGGCAATGCTTTTTAAAATTTCTCATTATGGTAATAAGAAATAGACACGTATTTCCATGGTTGTAACAACTCTATTTTAGATCTCATGATCGCGCGTTCGTATTTTCGAAGGTAAACGATGATTTCTGAAGCGCATACTTTTCCTTGGCGATCTGTAAGTATTTTTGTTTAATATTTATTTTGAATTTGGTTGTTTATTTGTACATATCTTGTATTACATCAGTTATCAGTGAGCAACATTGCACATTCTGTATTAAAATCAGTGGTAGGTGAGCAGTGAAGCTGACGTCACTAAATGGTTTTAAATCTTTCCAAAAATTCGCGATGACGTTATTTTTGGATGGCGTGGGGAGTGGCGGGAGAGTGAAATAATACCTATTGAATACAAATAAGTTTGTAAGAAACACAGTTATTTTTAGTCTGTATCACAGTGTAATTTCTAGGTCGCTTCGTGAAAAATTTGCCAAAGATTTAGTACTTACCTAAGACCTTTTTGTTTTTCACTTGTTGGACGTCAATAGGTATAAAACACAGCTAGCTCCTAATACGCCCATACTTTACCACACGAGTGCTTTAATACTGATCGATAACACATTTGGAAATCGATCCATATCGAGTCGTTTAGCCAGTCAGAAAGAGAGTAAAATAATACTTACCTCCCCTTTTACTATTTTTCTAAATTACCTATACCGATATTTAGTTACCAATTAGTAATCTAAATATGTACTTAAATAAATACAAGACGTGTTCTTTTATTAACCTATGAAGGCGGCGCACAGATGTTAATCTATTTTTGTTCTCTGCGCCTACAAAGTTTACAAACTGATGGTGTCGGTCAACCTTGCCCACTTTCTGGGAAAACAAGTGACTGGATTCGTAGAGGACGAGGCCTGCGAAGAATTTGAAGAAACTATTGCCGTCACTTTACCTCAAGTCTGCCCCCGTAGTGTGTGATAGGGACAGCTGCAGCACAGACCAACCGACGCATTATTCAAGAAGAAAAAGAGGAATACATTTGTATGGAGAATCACACGCCCAGGTTCCCTCTTAAGGCGTACTTGCTTATCTATGAATAAACTCGGATGTATGTAAGTAAATATACCTACACGTCCCTTATTAATAAACGCGAAGTAAAGTTATCCCAAAGTTAAATTTTGAAAGTAAATTGTATGGTAGGCAAATCTGAAGCTAATCCTGCACCCTGATTCCGTAACAATCTGAATAATTTTGAAGGATATTGCTACTCCATCACACTAATATTATAAAGGCGAAAGTTTGTGAGTGTGTTTGTATGTTTTTTACTTCTTCACGCACAAACGGCTGGACCAATTTTGATAAAATTTACTATGGATGTACTGACACCCTGGATTAACTACTTTTTTCCCGATATTCCCACGGGATCGACTTATGCGAGGCGCAGCTATTTGCTTCATATGGTCGAAAAAATTGTCTGCTCAAAAACGTAAATAACGCAAAGAATGATGTTGAACTGTGAAAATAAAAGCCATTGCTACTGTTAGTCTGTTACGTAATTACCCCGCTGTTTATTACTTTATTCCGCGTTTTTCAAGAAGGGGGACCGAGTGCTAGAAACATTTTGGCTTCGCAGAGCGTCACCTCTGTCACACCCTGGTGGCAGTCTCTTTCGTGTTTTATGCTGAAAACACTATTATTTTGAACCTTCACCGTGCCAGTGTAGAGTCCTGTTCATATTCCCACTTCGATGCTAAAACACCAACTCAGAACAAACATGCTGAAAAAAACAGAGCTACTTTATTGACCAGTTGTTTCAATATTGATGTTTGTGTGACCAATTGATACAATAATAACTAAATCTAGGTCAAACAAGGTCGGTACCTATTTATAAAGTACTTTACATTTACAAGAATTGCTTGGTATTTAATTCAAAGTCAAAGTATTTATTTCAAATAGGCACATAAAGGCTCAATTCTATTTTGCTGTAATTTTGACGTTCAAAACGTCAAAATTACAGCAAAATAGAATTGATTCTAGTCGCCCATTCCAAAAGGTAATTTTTATTGCATCACGACACCTCGTAGCTATTATGTAATTATTCAGATTTATATGTTACTAGCTGCACTCCATGGTTTCGAGGGTGACGGTAGTTTCGGTTTCATATTTTTTTTTTAAAAACGTTGCCCCACACTAGGAGTTTCTCCTGTATTGTAGGTGCGTTTACAAACATTTAAAACTCACATACACAAACAGCCAGACCCGGAACAACTACTTGTAGGTCATACAAATATTTGTTCCGTGCGGGAATCGAACCCGCGACACGCAGCGCAGCAGTCAATCGCTTAACCACTGCGCCAACCGTGCCGTCATATGTCTCGATCCCGTGGTAATATCGGAGTAAAAATTATCCTATGTCCTAATTCAGGTTACGTGTTAAGGTTATGGGAATTTGGCACATGGGTAACCCATGTGCCAAATTCCATTAAAATCCGTTCAGCCGTTAAAACGGATGAACGAATTTCCACGACGCCGCCACGCTTTGGTACCAAACAAACATACTCGTAGATACAAAAATAAAAATCTCTTTATAATATTAGTTTAGACTAGCTAACCCGACCCGACAGGCTTACCTGTCCTTTCAATAATGAATTTATCCAAAAATCCCATAGGAAAAAGGTCGCTTAGTTTGTCCCGAATTTGAACATTTACCGTGAAACTTTTACAATTTTTTTCCGTAAAAACCTAATTCAGACTAAGAATAACGAATATTTTAAAAACAGAAAATAGCCAAATCGTTCCAGCAGCCGTTCTCCAGGGATGCGCTAAATTACCAACGAACGGCATTTAATTTAATTTATATAGATTGTGACAACTGGCGGCTTATTATGTAAATTTTGTGAATTAAGCAAATCCTACCTATTCAATTCAGAATGAAATATAATTAGGCCAACAAAGAAAAATGTCTGCCGCTGAATAAAGCCTCATCCATGGATCGCTGAAACGAACTAAGTAGGTAAATCAATTACTGACACTTTTATCTAGGGTAATTAAGGTAGACTCAATACCTAATAGCTAAAGTAAGGTTAATAGATAATATCAGTCTATCTATAAAGATAAATCCATACTAATATTAAAAATCCAAAGTAACTTTGTCTGTCTGTCTGGTTTAACAACTGAACGGATTTGAATGAAATGGTACACGGGTAGACCATGATCTAGGTTATAAAATAGGAAAATATACTTTTCATTTTGCTATTACGTTCCGGTGCAGCCGGAACGTCACGTTCGGTTCAAATAATCTCGTTTCTCGTTGACGTCCCGTTGACGGTAGCAGTGTACAAACGGCCTTAGGCTTGCCGCGACGTCCTTAGGCATTATCATTGAAAATTCAACTTTATTGTCATACTATTAAGTTATATTCCTATTCGTCACATAAAAATCCTTTGCCGTGCCGGGCTGCAAGTGTCCGCAGGTCCTGAAACGTCGCTCTCTTTTTTTGTAGAGCAATCAAATACACTAATGTAAATTTAGTTTAATTTTAGGAACATAGAAATATTTATTATTTTCCCCATTCTCACATATGGTACTTAAACCTGGTCTTCGACACTTCAGTAGAGGTCCAACCAAGCTCGAGGTTTGCCAGCGAGCCATGGAGCGCAGTATCCTGGGGGTTCGAATGTCGGACCGTATAAGGAACACAATACTGTGCCAAAACCAAGATCACGAAGCCCACCCACCCAGAAAGCCGCTATGTTTAAGGGTTACTGGGCCGGATATGCCTACCACATGCCAGATGACAAATGGGCTAAGAGAACCAACAATTGGGTCCCATTAAACGCACGACGCCATCGCGGCAAGCTGAGACGAAGATAGCGGGACGAGCTTGACTCCTACTGAAAAGACTGGCACTAGAAAAAGACAGAATTGTGTGGAAAAGGTAGAGGGAGACCTGCAGTACAATACAAGCTAGTTATATTAGTTTAGATTTAGCAACAAAATCAACTCCATTAACTTCTAAATAACACATAACGACACTTTGGCAATATCTTCACAAACATCATACATTACATTATTGGTATTTACATGTGTCTTCAGTCCGCGTAGAATCGTTTGTGTTGATTTACTGAAACCACCTTGGCATTCATTGCTAACCTATGTATATTTTGCGGAACGTTTACTGGCAAACTTATTGGTATGAGGTCTGTTAAATGTTCGTAGATTCTAATTCCTGTTTATAAGTAGCAAACTTCCTTCCGCGTGGAAGTCGGAAAGAACTATAATATTGATTTTCATTAAGTACATATATGTATGTACTATCAGGTCCAGTTGAAAACCAGCGTCAGGCACTAGTTGTCTTCTTGGCATTTTTTTTGAACTGGGCCTTTTTGGCGCAGCCGTGAGGCACACTTTCCTGCTAATTTCTTACATCGGATTTTACACTTTTTTGTTTGATCTTTATTTTTTGTTTTTATCTGATGTATGTGTCTGGTGTATTGTGTGTCCTTTAGTCTGTGCTAATTAAATGTATTTTCTTTCTTAACTCAATGAAAATCTGGAAATCTGAAAACTGGAAGAATTATTATTATTTATTTATAAAAGTCTGTGATGTCACTTGTCATAAACGCCTCCCTGCTCTCTTTCCACTTATCTCTGTTCAAAGCTGCTAAGGACCAGTTCTTGGTGGAGGAGTCCAGCTCATCTCATGATCTCCGTGTGGGCTTGCCGGGATGTCACTTGCCATTAAGAGGGACCCGTTTGGGTCGTCAGTTTGGCCTATTGGTCGTCTGACATGCGGCAGATGTATATTAAGTACATAAAAAAAGACTTTTTCGCTGAAAAACCCGAAGTTGAATCCGAAAAGCTGTGAATCGAGATTCACATTTTTTTTTTCTTTTTACCTTTCGAGAATTTTCTTATTTATTTACCTGCTCAAGTTCAAAGGCTCGGTCTTGTCAATAAGTTTTCATTCTGCTTCATTGGTAGACTGTTTTGTGCCAACCTGCAAAATCCCCAGCGTGGACGTGTATGCAAGTTAATCAGTACGTGGCGACTCCCATAGCGTCGAGCTGCTACTGATAGATTTGTAGCGCCGCCTGCCAAATGGTCCCGTTTGGCACCTCTCCATAATCGACCCTCGGGATATTATGTTGTTCGCTCAAAGAATATGCTGTTCGCTACTCGGATTTTTATACACGCTGGAAAAACATGCGAGCGGCGGAAACTGTTGGCATTCAACGATTTTTTGTAAAATAAACAACAAAAATGTACAATGAAGTTATAGTTTGTAATCTATATAAAATCAAATGTAAATAAAACAAAGTCGGGTTAGTTACACCATTTATAACTCAAGAACGGCCGGACAGATTTTTTCGCCCCGAATAGCAGAATAACTTTCGATCAATAAGTACATATTGATCGAAGAGAATAACTATAAAAACGGGGGAAAATTTTACGATAAAAATAATTATGAAGATAATTCGTTTTCTCATACATTCGTTTTTATTGCTTCTGACGCGGTACGAAGTTCACCGGGTCAGCTAGTCTATCTAAATAAAAATCAATGTTTGTATGTTTGTCCTCTATGCGTTACGAAACCATTGGTCAGATGGTGATGAAACTTTGGTAGGATGTTCTGGGGATGCCCGTGAGGTCGTGAGGGTTCCTAATTATTAAAACATGGGAAAACATAACAAAAAAAATCGGAGGCGGAACGACGTTCCACGGATCAGCTAGTTTAATGGA
Source organism: Luperina testacea (assembly GCA_927399505.1). NCBI lineage: Eukaryota > Metazoa > Arthropoda > Insecta > Lepidoptera > Noctuidae > Luperina > Luperina testacea. The sequence continues at coordinate 1,429,812 of OV656762.1, read as the reverse complement.
CGTGAGTACCGTCCTTTATAATAATAATAATCTCTTTATTTCAGAATACAATTCCATAATTACAATGCAAATTACAATAGGTACCAAGATGATAGTTACATAAAAACTTAAAAACTATGTTAGTAAACATGACATGATTTTATGACATACATTGACTGCACAGCCTAAGCCACTGAAGAAAGGAAGGATCAAGAATTTTACTACTTCTTAACCTAAGGAAAATGGCGTGACGTTATGTTGTGTGTTATTTGTTTTTACTCTACACCTGAGCGGGTTCGAAAGGAAGGTTCAAGTGTTGTATGAGGAGTCACGGGGAATACTCCGTATAGCCCCGTCTGGCTTTCACATGTTCGAAAAATTTGTCTGCTCAACAACGTAAGTAACGCAATGAATGCTGTTGAACTATCAAAATGAAAGCCATTCCTGTTAGTGTGTTATGTCATTACCCCTCTGTTCTTCTTGTGCTGATATACCTATTAGAGAAGAATAATATGATGGGTCAAGCACTTGCTATTTTGGAGCACGTTTATACAATACAATTTTGGCCAACAATTTAGTGTTAATCCCTTGATGTATTGTCGTTGCAATATTGTGCCAACAGCCTTACTCACTAAACATAGGAAATTCTAGACTTTGGGAAATTTGGCGCTTTAGCAAAAATTTCTTTGAAGATCATTTATACTATCTTTACGTTTTGAGCGTTATTTTAAAGCACATATAAGGTACTTAGTTATCAAAGAAAGTCCGACAACTAGTCTTAAGGCTCCTACAAACAGGCGACACAAAGGCACCGCTCGTTGCGCGACTTGCGGTGCCTTTGTGTCGCGTGACGTGTCGCGCCTGTTTGATGTTTGAAGGAGCCTTTACCAAGGGGTATCACGTTACCCAGTAATTTAGTTGTGGAGGTCAGGTAGTCGCTCCATGTAAAATACTGGTATTCAGCTGCATCTGGTTAGACTGGAAGCCGACCCCAACATAGTTGGGAAAAAGCTAGGCAGATGATATAAGGTTATTAAGCGTTGATTTGTGTGAAGAGCATTAAAAACTCTTACTTAACGTTGTGCTTCAAAGAAAAAAAAAGAAAACAATGTTTTCTATGGCTCAGAAAAAAACCCAGTAGTAACTAAGAAAAACCTAAACCTAAGAAAATCCCTGGTCTTTTCGACCCATAGGACCAAAAGACCAGCTTCCCCTCTCCCTCCCGGCATTCCGCACGGTATCACGTATCGCATTACACCGCGGTACAGAAATATTCCGCGTGAGTATTTTCATAACCCGACCGGCTATTTACGTTGCTCCTCGCTCACTATTGTTTTAAGGGATTCGTTATGAGAGGTAAACGGTTATAGCCGCAATGTTGCTATACGTAGGTATGCATCCGTTACTTAAATCATTACTTATTAATAGTAGCAGCGTGTAATTTTTGTAGTCTTTCAATGTTCTATGCGTTGAGAAACATATTTTTCGCTGGCTGTTGCGCGCAACTTCTTCGCGATATTTTGTATATAATAAATTTTTTTACACAAATATCCAGGATGAAAATATAGTCGTAATTGTGGTGAGAAGCCTTTGTGTTTCTCTAGGTAATAATAATAATAATAATAAGTTTATTCATCAAAAAGTAAAAATACAATGTGACGGATTCGGTGAGCCACAAACTAAGCATCGCTTGTATCTTGTGGCTCTGGAGTGCAATTTTACAATGTTAATGATTACATTACAGTTTGAGGATGTTAAATAGTTACAAAAAAAGGTCCTAGTAGCTTAGGCGTGAAATGGTAGTAGACAGACAGTTTCGCATTTAAAATATTTATTTTTCATTCTGGTTAGAATTCGAAATATCTAGGCAGGTTATTGCACTTTCTTGGTTTTTTTTGAGTAATTTATCTCAAAATCTTACTCAAGATTTTATTTAATACCTCGTTGTTTACAGTTTTGTAGTAAAAGCTATAAATTATGTCGCAGAAATCTAGAGAGCATGACATTGATAAGTATCCACCACGTTGGAATACAGATTATTTAATATTTAATGACTATTTACGTCAGGCAGTCTAAAATTAAATGAATTACGTTTTGATATAAGTAGGTACGCAATGGAATTTAATTTTATTGATATTTTGAGTACCTATAAAGAATATTGTCTAGCCAAAATTGCAAAGTGTTTGACATACCTACTTAATATTCATATGAGATTATCAACCGACTTTACTGAAATGTTCCTACCAAATGGTATAATAAATAAGATGATGCTACACGGATTCACTAAAGGCTCCTACAAACAGGCGCGACACGCGATTTTATCGCGTGTCGCGCCTGTTTGAAGGAACCTTAAGTCACTGGATCAATTAATTCAGTCTGCTGTAGTACATAGGTATCTCCTACGATGCATTACTGGCGCCAAACTAATTTAGCCACATTCTAATCACAATTACAAATCCCACAAACATTTCAATTTAAACAAATTGTTCAGTAACACAATCAGTAGAGATTATATTAGTGAATCCATTGTAATACTGAGTGTCATTTGGCATGCACAAACATTTTTATAGGCGCATTCTGAACGACGCAATAACCGTTAGCATTTCAATTAATGCTTCGAAATCTGCACTTGTGTGCAAATCACCGTACTATGAAATTATTCGACACTAACATTTAAATTGTTTGCAATCCAGTGCACCGTGCCTGCAATATTACGACCGAGCACTCTAAGGGAAAAACGCAATGAAACGTAGATTGGATGAATAAATCTTTCCGATCGATCGTTCTGGTCCTAGGTTCCGGATGCACTTAATTCGGTTAATTCAAAGCGTCTGAATGTCTTCTGCTGCTGTTGCGGTGCGAAAGTGTCTATTTTTAAATATATGTTGTAATTTATGTCGCGTAAATATAACGCCGACGCTCTTGGCCCACACCGGATCGTTAGAATACGTAAAACAAGGAATGTTCGGGTAGCTTTATGATCTTCAATATTTCCATGTTACACAAACAGTTTTCCCGTCTCATAAGTTTTTATTTTACTAAACCGTAAAGACCTCTTTGCTTGTTTCTTTGCTCTTACCTATTCAAGTTGGAGATTTTTCATCTACTGTTGCTATGCAATTCTCCTTATCTAGTTTTTTTTTAAATTTATTATAATGATCATAATTTGTACAAAAATAGATTGGACGGTTACCCCCAAATTAGGCATTTGTTGGACCTTGGGGGTCAGAATTGCGACAATTTTAGAGTGACATACATAGTGATTATTGCAAGACAGGAAAACATAAACTAAACTAAAATCAATTGGATATTTTTTAAAGTACCTACTATTCCAAAAGTCTGTCCCACAGTTTATTTAACTTTAACCGACTTAAAAACAAGAGTAGGTTCTATGTTCTTCTGTACGTATTTTTTTTAAATTTTTGTTCATCGATTTTCCATCAATTGTTGACCGATTTTGAAAATTATTTTTTCATTTGTTAGAGGAAGCTCGCGCGGTGGTCTCATATGAATTAAGTTTACTATGGCAGTTTTTGTGTTAGCTTTAATAATACGTATTTAATCCATTTTCTGTACGTTGATGTGCGCTTACTAACGAACATGATTTATTTTTTTGGGTTCTGTCCCTCAAAAGGAAAAACGGAACCCTAAAATAAGATCACTTCGTTGTCCGTCTATCAAGACCTTTTTTCTCAAGAACGCGTGGAGTTATCAAATTGAAAATTAGTATCAAATACTCAGGGCTGCAATCCCTTGAATCAGTGAAAAAATCAAACTTCTAAGTCAACGAATTCAAAAGATACGGGCGTTTATGTTCCGTTTATGCCGCATATTTTGACACTCAAGTCTCAAAGGCATCAAAACCGGGGGTATAATAGGGTACTTCTCGTTGATCTAGAATTATGAAATTTGGCAAGAAGCAATGTCATGTAGCACAAGTAAAGGAAAAAATCCGAAAACCATTTTGTAGTTACACACCTAAAAAGTTGTACGGAACCTTCGGTGTGCGAGTCCAACTCGCACTTGACCGGTTTTTTTTATTTATATTTTTATAGATTTTAAATATTTCGTAATGGAGTTTTCCTAGGGCATTAACGAAATATCATTCATAGTCAACATAGCAACGTGCAAGCATGGAACCTTGTACAGTGTTAAGTGTTGGGTTTAAGGACCGCAATAAAAATAGGGTTTCCAAGAAAAAATAAAAAATAAAATCCTTGAGTAGGCTATAAAACGCCCACTACACTTAGGAAGAAACTTGAGAGATGCTAGTGAGAGTGTATTGAGGTTTGGACTGTAATGCTTCATCGGCACATAGTTACAGTGTAAATGGAAGATTGTATTTATTCCTTTAAGGATTTATCTAACTAGCCCGTATTGCTCCACTGCACCACACGTAGCATGAACACCATAGAAACGGGTTTTGTAAACGGAAGAATAGACAAATTCTTTAACGGAAGAATAGTTAGTCGACAAAACCCGTTTCTATAGTGGTTATGGTACTGGGCAAACGCCTCTCTCTCCCTCTTCCACACAATTCCGGCCAGTCCTTTCGGTGGGAGTCAAGCTTGTCCCACAGCATCAGCATCTTCGTCTCAGACAATAAAGGTTCGTTAGATTAGATAGTTTATAAACACACATATGAACAGACAAGAACAGGAAAGGTATAGAAAAATATGTGCAAGGGTGATGCTTATTTCTAAAGAGATCTCTTTCAGCACATCTGCGTTATATAGGAGTTTGGTCAAAACCATAGACACAACTTGTGGTTGAAAATGCAATTTGGGATCTTCGGTGTTCCTAAAAATGTTGCCATGCATTTATAACCAGAAGGCCAATTCCCTTAATTAAAAACGTTCAAAATCTATAATTATTTAATTTAATTTAATTAATTATAGTCGCAATCTCATCTCAGCGACAATCAATGTCAAAGACTTGTCAAAATGTAGGGATTTTAGAGGTATTTTTGACAGATTGAGACTGAGATTAGACTTTGAACGTTCTTAAAATTACGTGAATTGCCCCTTTGATAATGTGTTATTACGACATTGTCAGATTTAATCACAAATTAATGCAGTAATTTTTGTGCACACTTGTTAAGTGTACTAAATAACCAAAGCCCCCATCACGAGAAGCTATAAATAATGTAAATAAAAAACTTTTACTAAGTTATGTAGCGACAATTCAATCAACAACAAATAATCCCAAATTCAATCAACCCAAAAAACATACGTGTAATACGAAACTAACGAGCAATTTCACTTGGGCCGCCACTTTGAAGTAATTTAAAGCTGACGCTGTCAATGCTGCAGAATGCAGATGCAGAATACTCGGAATCGTCTAACGACAGTAATTAGATGTGTGTGTTAACATAATTATATCCCTATATAAAAATAAAAATAATTAAGTACAAAACTGTTTTTTTATTTGATTCAAATGTTGCGAACCCCTGAATGTGCGTTTACAAAATTTATAGCTTCTCGTGACGAAGACTTTAGCGCAATATTTGCTATAGCATATCCAAAAGCTTGCTTTTACTACATATTACTTAGACTCTTCTCACAGTTGTTGATATTACAGCTACAAAAACAATATTATTATATTTAAACTGTAAACAACTTGGTACTGAAATAAATCTAAAAATATCAGTTGTAAACTTGTGAATGTCATTTATTTTAGAAATAAAATGCATATTCATATTCCGGTAGCGGTCATGTTTGTGAAACGCTTGCAGTTTGTTTGTTTTTGCATCAGGATTCTTTCAGAATTTGTTCCTCTGTTTCACGCTGTTCATTTGGTTACTTTTTTTGGCGCAAAAAAGAATCGATTCATTATCGGCAATCGTCTGTTTGTTAAAAAGAATAACTTTTCCGCGATAAACTTGGTCACGGTATCTTTCCGATTTCACGGCTAATAAAAAGAGAAGATTTATTCACAAAAATAACAACAACCACACGGAATTAAAATCATCTTTACTAGATACAGCGGCGTGCTAAATGAAAGAAATGATGCCTTAGACTAACACGAGTAATAAAGGGTTATTATTGTTTAATTCTAAGACTGATGCAAAGAAAAAACACATTCTTGTTTTCAATAACGAAAAGAAAAACTAGTCAAGTACGTGCTCTTACAGCATTGGAAGTATGTACGTACTCGTAATAAATAGCATCCTACTTTTTATCCATTCGGGACAGAATATTATTGGTCACAGGGGAATTTATAGATGCTAAGGTTCCTGATACAATACTAGATTATGAGTTTAACCCGGCGCATTCAAAATTAGCAGGCGCTGTGGAAAAACATGAAAGAATCCAAAACTTGTTTCAGTAGATTCTCTGAGTGACGCTTTTAGGCAATGGGCAAGTCGGATCTTAGTAGTTAATTGATTAATTTCGGGGACACTGAGGATTTCAGTGATGGTGCATGTGTCAAAAATATTTTTAATCTGAAAAGCTCATGCTTTTTTCGCCCAATCCTTGGTCGACCCGTCGAACCGCACTGCGTGAAGCCGAGGTTCACATGCAAAAATTTTAGGACGCAAACTTAAAGCATTTATTTCATTATAACCATTTACAGGCAGTTTTGAATGATCAAAGAATCGTTCAGTTAGTCAGAAATTTGAAGCTAGTTACCCATTCGAAAACGTAGATCTCTAAGGAGAAGAAGGGGCTAAGAAACTCCAATATTTAAAAGAGTGTCCTTGGAGTTTCTTGGTGTTCTTGGAGATAGCACGTATTCAGCTGTATTCAGCTGCATACGTGCTATATCATACGATCATACCCACCTGATTTTAGTACGTGAAATTCTACTCGCTCCGTAAATTATGTGGACTCCTATTTGTTCCGTAACTCATGAGAAACTAGCAGCCGTATTGTTTCATTATGTGTTTGTCCAAATGGCGAGTTTCCAAAATATCGGTAGTAGAGGATAAACGATCTACGTCACTTTTGGAATCTTGACAATGTCGAACGGGTTGGAATGTTGCTCGCATTCTAGTCGCGCTTTTTAATCAGGTTAGAAATAAATTAGATGCGATTTTAATTAGAGTTTTTGATTTACTTGTTTATACTTATTTCATTCATTGATTATTATTATCATTTGTAGATAGATGATGCCAATTATGAAAGTTATCCTTACCAAAACGAAAACTTTATTGACATGAACATAGAAGACAGTAGAATAATAACTTTTCTTCGAATATAATATCGATACAGTTATAAATAATGATACAATTATAAGTATATATTATTGCCTTAGAAGTAAACATGGAAAACAATCAGAATCATTTATTTGCATTAATAAGGTACAGAAAGTTCTAAAGATAATTACAATCAATTTTCGATCTCTTATTATGTCTTTAATGTCGGCGCGCAAATTTTACATATTTAATTTATTAACTTGAAGAAAAATACATGTTGCGCCAACCCCAAAAAAAATGAACTATTACAGAGAATGATGAAGTGTTATTGACATAACTCAAACATAGAGTATTAAGTTTAAATTAAACCGATTGCAAGTATTTTTGAATTATCAAAGAGTTGGTTACTTGGTCGCAAATCAGCGAATTAATACTGACGAGAATAAGGGGCTGCCTTTCCACCAGAGATGAGCGAGGGATGTGTGCGAAACCAACCAATAACATCGCTTCATTTTTATAGCTTGAACTAAGTTCAGAGTTGGTATTGGTTAGTTTTACACACATTCCTCGCTACGCATCCTCGTTCATCTCTGGTGGGATAGCAGCCTTAATGGTTAGGTTAAAATGGTGGTTGGGGATAGATGGTTGACGTGTACCAGGCATAACAGGGCAACCTTCAAACATTTAGCCTGGTCGTAGTTTATACGCTACCAATCATAAATTGTCCAGTAAACATCTGGGTTTGTCGCGCTCCATCGCCGGTCGAAGGTCACTGAGTCATCGCGTAATCTGCGCGACTATACCTAGATATTGTTCTAATAGCAATCAGCTTGTTAATGAATCGATCGACACTTATTTTAATTGTTTCGATTTTGACATTCATTGTAGGAAATTGGTAGGGATAAAAACAGATGCGTAATTAGGAAACGCGGTCCGTTTACGATTTTTTTTGGTTAGATAATGTTGTCAGGGCCTTGTGTGTACTTAAAACTTGATTATACAAAACAAATGGGAGATAATTTTGCCTTGATAACAATGTGTCGAAATATAATTAAAATAGTTCTATAGTAATTCGTTTCAATGATGGTATCTATGTCACGGGCATTGAAACTATAAGAATTTATCCCACTGGATACAAGTCAGGCTCAGAAAGTGTTCAAACGTTCGCTCACTATGCAATTTATTACAAAACTAGCTTCTTCCCGCGACTTCGCCCGCGTGGATGTCGGAAATTTTATGAGTTTTATTTTTTGCACGGAACGCTAACTTTTTTCTAAAATAAAAGTATGTAGCCTCTGTTCCTCCTTATAACATCAGCTATATGCCAGTGACGGTCCCTGCAAAATCGGTCCAGCCGTTTCGGAGATGATTCATCATTACTTGGTCCACACACACATTCCGAATAGTAACACGATGCGTTTCACGACTTGCTTGCTTTATCCGATTTTCAGAAGCTTTCCATAAAAGCCAATTACGTAAGTAGGTTAACTTCTTCTTCAATAAGAAGTTGCAAGTTGTGGTAATGACACATATTCTCTAGACATCTCTTTGACAAAACATGGAAATATAATTTGAATCCGATAGAAAAAAGTTTTGTGTAATTCTGTAAAAAAGATATCTGTTATTATTTACGCAAAAGTTTCATACTTTTATTGAATAAAACAAACAACAAATAATTCAATAAACAGTTTCAGCACGATCGCTGCAGTGTAGCGCAAGATATTTTAAAATTTCATAAAGCTGGGTGTTGCAAGCGTTAGATTTATAATTATTTTTAGCCGTCGCCGGATGCTGCCGGCTAAAATTAGTGTAAATAGGTATGTGTGTTAGTGAGTCTGTTGGTCTATGTGGAATGTTTTAATCTGGTTGGTTTAAAAACATACATTTATATTGAACGAGTGCTCTGCAGTTAACCTGTGTGGATACTTCGCAAATTAAAATCTGACGTCGATTTTGTGTGGAAAATAATATTAAAGAAATGTTAGTGCTTAATTAATTAAAGATTGACAAATAGATATAATCAGTCTATAATGTTCCCACCGCTGGGACACAGGCCTCCTCTCTGTGAGAGGGAGTGGGTCGTAATACACCACGCGGGCCCAGTGCCGGTTGACAAAAAGATTACATAAATACATTTATGGTCCTTGGAGTCAGAGGGTGCAGTTCTTTTTGTTGTAATGACTCCTACCATGGAATATTTTCATTACAGTCCGCGCGGAACTAGTTGGCCGCGCCTTAGGTATGTGAGCGGGAGAGACGGAGGGGAGGGGCGCTTTGTCATTACTCAGTGCGTTGCGAATACTAGGCAACCCCGCCGCCCTCACCCCCGTCCCGACCTAAGGCGCGGCCAACTACGGCTATAAACATGTTTAGGAATAGGTATGATCATTAATTAATGTTTTGTTATGAAGTTGTCACGTAACTATCGTCCGTAAACCGACTTTACAGACAACCGATTTTTAATTTCTTTCTTATTTGCAAAATAGTTGGGCAAACGTCATCTAAAACTATTCCAAATTTCAAATTGATAGCATAGTAATTCTTGAGATATCCAGCTGTGACAGACAGACTGAATCTCACCATAAGGGTTCCGTTTTACCATTTTGGTACGGAATCCTAATGATCACGATTTCTGTGAATTTACTTTCAAGAGCTGTGAATTCAGTATCCAATGTTTACATTTAAAAAACAGTGGTAGCAAACTCGCTGACAACAAAAACCACAAAACTAAAAAGTGCATAACAGATGTACAAACATTTAACGTCAACAGAAAAATAAAATATTTCCCGCGGAACCATGGACGTAAAGAGATATTGTCAACACACATGTCAATTTTTGTGAACCATTCAAACGAAGTCGTGTGCAAAAGTTAGTGTTTTAAAAATAAACTACTCTTTGGTTGGGAGAGCAGACAGTTGGGAATATTTTAAGGTGTGCCGTAAAACAAGCAACTCGACAACAATATTATATTTATGGCCGTTGCTGATAATTTGCGATTGACGTCGCGTCGCGCGTCGCGTCGGGGCGTATTTTAACGCGTGATCATGTTTTACTATCGAATAAAGGTCTTGTTTGTTCACGCAATGCTTGCTTTCTTGTCCATCATGAGAGAATTGCTGCTTTGCTGACAGCTTGAATGTGGTTAATTTCGGCAAAACATATTAGACACTTTTGGATTTCATTTCATTTGATTTCGTGCTCTGGATGTAGACATTCGATTATTAAATGCACCTATTGTAACAATTGTTATTGTGTAACAAAGTCTTTATAAACTTGGCGGCTTTTTACTGAACTGCTGATAATATTTCATGACTTTTACCGTGCAAAAAACGTCGCCAAATTTTCTTTAACTTTGAAGCAAATTTAAGATGTGGGTGTAATGCCAAAGTTATATCTACTTATTAAAATAAAAATACCAACGAACTACATTTACTAGACAGTATAAAAACGTTTGCGGTATTATGATTTTCATAGAATATAAGTAGGATTTTGTAATGGCTGAAAATCGCATACAACAACCGAAACTACTTGTCTTGCCCTCGTCCGTTATACGTTACGCATATTAAGTCACCTCGTCAATTTATCAGTTTTTCCCTCCAATCTTCACCTTGACTTAACTCGATTAATGGAAGCCGGTGAAAAGGTCGCGACCGTGGACTTACCGTGCGAAATTACCTGCGCCAGACATTTGGCAATAATTTGAATTTGGAACAGTTAGCTGCGCCGGCGCAGGCGGCTAAGTCTGTGCTTGAAGCAAGTGGAGTTTACCAGGCATCATGGTTGCGGTGAGCGCTGGGCTACTGCTGTTGTGTCTTGTCGGGGTTGTGGGTGAGTGATGATCTTGTTACTTGTAATATGTGTTTTGAAGATGACTTTTTCTTTTTTGTGTGGTTCAGTGTCAATGACTTATTCTTTATCATCAAAATTGGCAATTTATTTTGTAAGTTTTGTTACTCTTAGTGAAATGGAAATATTTTTAATTTAAAACAATGTAATTTGGTTTTAGTCAATTAATTTTCGTTTATTATTTTATCAACTTAAGTTTTCTTCCATTTATTTTAATTTTAAATCCATTTGTCAAAAGCTATCAAGTAGCTTCAAAGTGTAAACTATTTGCAGACCTCCAAGAGGCGGTAGACACAGAATGTTGCGCAGACGCAGTAGCAGACGATGCTCAAGATACGCCTGACACTCAACAAGAACTAGATGTAGAACTAGAGGAAGCTTGTCCAGAGCTGAGTGGTCAGATCATAGGAGGTAGACCGACGTCGGTGAACAGGCATCCTTATCAAGTGTCCATGGTGCTGAATGGGAACTCCTTCTGTGGAGGCTTCATCATCAGCAGGGACTATGTGCTGACTGCCGCTCATTGTGTACTGAAGTAAGTTCATAATTTAAATTTTTTTATTTGAATTGTCCGTTGACCGTTTTAACTTCAAAAAGTTACAGTCATATACAGTTACATCAGAATGAAAATAAATGTACCTACTTACTCCAATAATAACAAAAGGTAAATTTGTTGTAGTTTTTCCTCTTTCGTAATTGAATAGCACTATAGATCTACAAACATTGAAACTAAGAGCCCATAAATACGGTGAGCCTCTGAATCCAAATTATTTGGGTAGGAAAAAATCTAAGAGGAATTTAATGCGACCATAAATGGCGGCTTTGTTGACGTTCCATTTTATCAGTAATCATAAAAATAGTTATACTTTTTACTAGGCGTAGTAAAATCGGAGATATTGTTCGTAGACTACACCATTTTGGGCTCTCCGGTGTCAAGGTCATACTCGTAACGTTTCTTAACTTTACGACTTTAGTAATAATAAAACTGTGACCAGAGGAGCGGCCCTTAGGGTTTATGGTCTTCTTTAATATTGTTGCTTATCACTTCGAGGGTTCCGTTAAATTTATTGGCCGAGGAAAATTATTTATGCCCAGAAATATTTTGCTGAAGGAAAGACGTTTCATTTCCATAGTGCGAAGCGCGGTACTAAAATTCTTAATGCTGATTTGCAAGTCTTCCATCATTTTCTCAGTATCTTTGTGTTTCATTATTTCTAATGAGCTAATTTGTCAGTCTTCTTCAGTTATTGTATTCTCTTTGACGATTCTTAGTTTTGCAAATGAAAAGCTCAGCTTTTATTATAAGTAGAATTTGGGCTCATTGTCTGTAAGACAAACTGTATCTTTTAAAAATTTGATATAGTTCTTAACCTTATCTACATACAAGAGCCCTCATAATACCGTCCAAAGCAAATAGTGTCAATATATAATCGTGGTCGTTACAGCCGTGACCCGCTGGTTTTTCTGTGCGTGAATATTTTATGAAGCACAGTGTAACATGGGCTCAAGTGCCCTCCGCTCCCACTGCGAATGTTTCGGTCGAGTGGTTCTTCACGAGTTTACGATGCAATGCTCGTCCCTCGGATATTCATGGAGTTGGAGAGTTCATTTTTGGTTAGATGGAGAGCATGTTTGATTGAGTCTTGTGGAGCAATTAGATCAATATTTAAACTTGAAGTAGTTTGAAAAGCTCTACGATATAGTTCGATTCTGTAACTATTTTGTTTTGAAACTAGGTACATTATTTCTGTAATGCTAAAACTATAGGAATTGGTGAAGTACGGGCGTTTTGAGGGAATGTCTTACGTAATTTTGACTTAAAAAGTGCTGATGCTCAGCTTAATTGAAATAATTGACCTTTGTGTTTTTATTAACTTAGGAATGTACATTTCGAAACGTTTTCCTATTCTAGTTAGTTTAGTTGATCGATCTCTCGCCCTGTTTTTTTGAAAGCTATACAAAAAAGGCATAAAACCTTGCAGTTATTATTTCTAGATTTCCCAGAAATTGTTCGAAAATAGTTATAAGTAAAGCTTTATAAGTAAGATTGCTTGATTTTAATTATGTTTTCGAAATAAATCGATTAGCGTTAATTAAGATTGCTTTAAACCTTTTTTTATTGGGTTTCGGCACCGCAACCTTCATTGCAACTGTTTTAAGTTTATTTATTAAAGTAAACCTTTGGTAGATCTATTGTTAGTTAACTCTTAGGTTCAGATCATGCACTTGACAGCTTGTCAGTAGCAGTACAAGCAGCCAATTCAATGTAACGTGGTATGTTGTAGTCATTGTTGGCATATAGATTTGTGTAGTTGGCACATTGCTTGGCCCGGATGTCCGAATGGTGGACACAGCGGATATAAATAGCAACATAATATAGTAACATATTAATTATTGGTTTCTACCAATAATAAGCATACATGTTTTATAATACTTAGTCTATCTAAGATACGTAGGGGATTTATTATGTAATAGGTATAATATGCTTGGCATACAATGTTTTTTTATGAGTTGGCACCCCCAATCACTCTTGTCTATTTCTAGCATTTAACGCTGTAATAATAGGGTATATAACTAGCAATTACATGTTACTTTACATTTTGAGTGATTATTTATATGCGTTATTTTAGCACCACACCCCGCTCTATCCGACTGCGTGTGGGCAGTACTCGTCGTGACTCCGGCGGCAGGACAGTGAGAGTCTCCAACGTGACGGTACACCCTCAGTACGGACGGCCACAGTTCGACAATGATATAGCCGCGTTGAGGCTGCTCCGGCCACTTAACTTCAATGACAACATACGGTCTATTAGACTGCCGCAACTGGGGCAAGCGGTACCGCTTGTAAGGCTTACTGTGACTGGCTGGGGTCTTACTGCTGTGAGTATGAGAACTGTAAACTTATAATTTGAACGTCATCGTCACATGAATCTATGTAGTGGTTTATGGTGGTGATTGCTCCCAAACGTCTGCGTAAAACAACTCGTGGATCTTAGGACCAGATAGGAACATTTTTGAACTAAGGATAAGAACTATTTTGAAGGGTTAATTCTGGAGCATCTTTGCCAATGTAGTTTACTATTACAGGGCAATGGCTTCATCCTTTTCACCGGTCTCTTTTTTTTAAGTTCCAAGATAGGCCAGTCCTTTCGGTACCCCACCATCTTCGCCTTGAGATAATGTTTTTTTTTATGCTTGTCTGCCCTACAGGTAGGTGGGCGTCGAATCCCGCGCATCATGATGGAGGCAAACGTGCCGGTAGTACCGCACTGGCTCTGTCGCCTGTCGTACGGTGACTCGCTGACCAACCACATGTTCTGTGGAGGTCACTTCCTCATCGGAGGAGTGTCATCTTGTCAGGTGAGTGGAAAAATAGGACCAGAAATGTTAACAAGTGCTAAATCGATTTTAAACAGATTTATAAAATTGACAAGCTTTTTATAGTTTAATAAGAGCCCTTTACAGCAATGTTTTTGTATTGTGATAAAATGTTTCGTTGTTGGTGTTACGAAGGTTTTTCGCACAAGTACGGAAGCAATCAAAGTATATAATATTAAAGAAAATCATCGAACTCATTTATCTATAATCATTTCAGGGCGACTCCGGAGGACCTGCGGTGTTCCGCAACACAGCATTTGGCGTCGTATCGTTCGCCAGAGGATGCGCATTACCGCTATCGCCGACCGTCTTCACGAACATAGCCTCACTCAGAAATTGGATCTCAGACAACACAGGAGTTTAACCCAAATTCAACCCTATCCTGAACCATGTAGATTTAAATTTCAGCGACACTGTGATAGATAAATGTATATAGAATCCAGCAGAGCTTAAGTAATCCTGGTTACTTAGGGCTTGCGTTATCCTGGCGTGGAGCCAGGTTTTCGATTACTAGAAAATATTGTTTTTGTAATTTTGTATCCTCGATTAAGTTAGTGTACTGTAGCATGGAGGCTTTTTGTTCTTGTTCCAACTTTTCATTGCCTTATTTTTTATTATGAGCATAGGTATTGGTATGAGTTCCTCTACGAAATAAATGAATTGTGCGTCTTAGACCGTTTAGATTAAGTGGTCTGAGTTGTGCGTGCTACGATTTTAAGCGATCTTAAGCTCTGCCTAGACTGTATAATAAGTGTTATGTTTTATTTATTTTTGGAAAAGACAGTTTTAAAATAAAGTTTTATAAATAATGTTGTTTTCTTTGTAATTTGTGTTCCGGACGTACTAATTGTTGTTAAATACTTACATCAAGTAATAAATGTACCTACCTAAGTTACAAACACTTTTTTACGAAATCAAAGATTGGTTTTAGAGTTCATGCATGACAATGGTCTATGAGAGCATAGACCTCTAGACGATACTAGCATCTTCGAATAATAAGTATGTTTAAAAAGGTAGCCTCTCAAACGCTACATCCATTGCATTCTCAGAACTTGACAAAGAATTCTAAACCATCAACTTTCGCTTCCAGGTATACGAGATGTTCTTAATTGGGTACCAATTCAAGGTGCTGTCTCCAATCTTCACCATCCATTGGGGGCTGCAAGCCAGAAGAAACCGCCCCCTCTGGCGGGAGAAACAGAACGAAAAGAACAGGAAACATTTCGAAACATTCAAGAGGGAACTTTTCGCGAGGTACAGGAAAGATCCCTTGCATTTGCTTAAAAGACCTCAGCCAGGTAAGAAGACCTAGGCATCGCGAGGCCGTGCCTTCTCCGCCGGCCTCGGAATCTTTACAGTTATAGCGTCTTCTTGGCTCTTCTGACGTAAGAGAAGAAGGGATGAAATTTGACTGTTGTGTAGGCTTGTGTCTGTTTAATGTTGGGATCTTCTGGAAACCAGAAGATGTGAATGTTGAAAGGATGTTCAGTGTTGTAAAGTGTTGTGTGTTTGGAATGAAGTTTTCAAACTTCTGGTACTAAAGTTTGAGTGATTTTGTAAAGTGTCGTGTTTCTACATGATTTTGTAAAATTCGGCCAGTCTGTCTATAGTGTTACACTTATGATGTATGTATACTTATAGTACCTAAGCTTAAACTTTTTAGTTACACGTACCTATAATTATGTAGATACCCACAAGTACGTAAAATCATGATAGTATGAAGATTTTATATTATTAATCTGTATATAATTTACAATATACAAATAATTATAACTATAGTATCTTTGTATATATTTGTATCACAATAGTTATAATATAATAGGTATCTATTACTGTTGTACATTCTGTTGTAATTAATTTATAATTATGTAGATTTATTCCAAAAATTGTGTTCTATTAGCAAAGAAATAACTAATCGAATAAGTTATCCTGGTAAACAAGTCGATCGTTTATTTGAAGAGAAAATCTAAAATAATGCTGTATGAAGTTACTTCGCAATATTTGTTTCCTGGATAAACCACTTATTCTGTCACGATGGTCTTATACAGCGGGAAATTCTCTGTAAATTCATAATCGGAATTTTTACACATTCTGATTTTGTCAGCTTATGATTTACGAAATTATAACGGAATTCAGATGACAAGTTCCGGCTTAGACTCCGGCTGTAAAAAGCCTGATAGTGTCCCGATTAGACGCCTTGACAACTTGACGCCTCTAGTTGAGTAACAAAATGGTTTTTGTGTTCGTTACTGTAATGACGACATGACGCCGGTAATTGCTTCTAAATTTTTGTTGCTGGCACAAAGTGCTGAAAACAAATTAGTATGTTCGAAAGAAAATATAGGTCTATTCCACTTAACGCGACTTGTAGTCCTACATTCCATTAGCATTCCTTTTCCTTTCCTTCTAAACAAGCCACTCCTAACTTTGCGACAGATGCAAATTTTACTTAAAGTAAACTTAAACAGGTAGAATTTAATTTTAATATAGTCTATGATCGACGACGTTGTGACTATTGTGTAGGGAATGAGGCACTACATTGAACAATAAGTCATTTAATTTGTGGGCCTGATAATGATGGTGATGTGTTTTTGTTACTGTTAGAAAAATACCCAATATTTTTTCTTCGCAATAAATAATTAATTTGAAAAATGGTTGCTTGTCTAACTACTCCTAAGAGCCCTGTTTAAGAAAAGGCTTTTGCTCTGTAGTGAGGAAAAGTTTGCTAAGTAGTCAACTACACTCTGTCCACTAGGCTAACCGTTTTTTGACAGCTGCCTTAGAACGTAACTATATTCCAGATTACGTAAAAATTTAATTTAAAATGCGTAATAAAATAAATATATAAACTGCCTTATATTATTGAATTATCTTATTTATGACTTCTTACAATATAATATTATCACACCATACGTGTATGACAAAAAATATATAATTGTTATGCGTATTAAATCACATTCTATCGTATCTACTAAGTGATGGAATCGAATGTACCTATTTGCTTCAAATGAATAAATCGGAAATATAATCATTTTATATTATAGGTAAATCAGTATAGAAAAACCTTGCATCCACTTAAATATCAATAAAATATACAGGGTTATTTGTAAAACACTAACAACCTTGCAGGACTGGATTACTAACAGCATAAACAACAACTTTTGTTCTATGACTTTTTACAAAACATAATACATTTACCAAAACCAAAAGTAAACAAAGCGGCTTATTTATATTGTGTTGTATTTAATAACACAGGCATAGAAACCGCACCATTTTTTATTCGACAGCAAAAATCTATAATTGATACTACGAGTACATACAGATTAAAGTGAAATTATCGAAATGTGTTTGTATATAACGTTGCTGCAATCGCTAGTTTCATCTGTCAAAAAAAGATTAACCTAGTGGACAGAGTGTAACTTATTTATAGGTACATAGTGCTAAATGTCATAGTTGCCTAAGCACGGAGTAATAAAGCACAACTTTTGTATATTGTTATTTAACTAGAATGTAGATTGTTAATAAAACTTTAGCTATACTTTTTGGTGCCTCGAACTGAGAAATTTTATGCTGCCAACTTTTTTATTTGCCTTGTTTTGCGAATAATGTCCTTTTTTAAACGTGGATATTTCCTCAGTCTTTGGGTAACTCAGTCAAGCAAAATATGGTATTCAATTATATTAGTTTTATTTGAACTAATTTTCACAATATTTAATTAACAAACTGACGAGTTAACTGGCAGTTACGGTCGACCTTCTAACAACCCGTTCGTAGACAAATCAGACAGCCGTGTCCGATCTCCTTATTACCAGTGTTGTGACGGAACGGCGCGGGCGGCGCGGGTGTCACGCCGACTCACTGTATGATAAATGCCTCGAAAAACGGACATCGCTTTTTTATTCTTCTAATCTATAATATACACTGTTTTGAATGCTAGAACAGAACTCCCAGAAACCAATTCAGCTTAGAACCAGAGCTATATTTTATTAAATATTTTATTCCGGATAACCATAGAAATCAAAAGAATTGTAATAACTTATTATGTATGCAACGTTTTTATGTTTTAATTATAGTATGTGATAAAGCCAAATATCTGCTATTTTTAGAAATAAAAAAATATATTTTAGATGTTATTTAAAGCAAGCTACGTATTTTTTTCTGTAATTTTGAAATTATTTTTTTGCGCAGTTTCTATAAGGTAGCATTTTATTTTCACACACATTATTGTTTAGTATTACAATAACCTGCCTGTAAATTATCAGATGCTTAACACGAAGGAATTCGGATTTTTTGAGTTTTGATATTTTGTTCTTAGGGTTTTCACAAATCAAAAATCAATAAACAATAGGTACCTACCTAATAAATAATAGATATAGAGGTACCCATAGGAAATAATAATGGTATAAAAAGTTTTCTTGGCATAAAATAATATTGTGAAATTCAAAAATTGCTCTTAGTGGGTGTTTGTAAGTAGGTATACTTTGTAAAGTTTATTTTGTTTCACGTGTATATTTGTTCGCTGTAAAACCGTTGGATATAAAAATATTTTTTATACATTTACATCATTTATATTTTTCTGATTTACCCCTTCTGAATGTGGTATAGGGAAGGGGTCCGCCCTCGTCAGGTTATATATATATAGTTTCAACAGAAATTATTTATTGTATTTTTTGTGTTCTGATAGTGACAACCCTATTATCAGAGAAAAATTTGAAAACCATAGCATCATCATATCTTCGATTTCCTGATAGATTTGCATCAGATTTTTTTTACAGTTGTATAGATCTGAAGAATATTTTAAGGTAAATAATAAGTGCTACTGACAAAAGATGTCCGAGGTGAAAAAATAAAAAGGAATAAAGATAAAGTCAGGCATATTTATTTTTCTATTATGGTAAAATCTTTTCTGTTTCGCTTATAATATTATAACACCTTGCATATAATGTCAACAAACTTCAAAAACAAATGTTCAAATATTTTCATCACATCTTTTATTTTAGCGTTTTTCTGGAACTCTAATAAAAAATATAACTCTGTTTTAAAGTACAGTGTAAACTCTTTATAACGAAACTCAAGGGACTGAGCATTTTTTGTCGTTATAGAGAGTTATCGTTATATGGAGTGAACAAAAAAACAACCAAATTAACAAGTATAACACAAACTTCAACGTTACAGGGAGTTTATTGTTATAAAGGATGACGTTATAAAGAGTTTACACTGTATATTTATTTTAAGATCCGGGAGTTCTACTCTCGCATTCAAAATAATTCAAACTTTCGATTAATAGAATAAAAAAGTGATGTCCGTTTTTTGAGCCATTTATCATACTGTGCGACTCTATCCAAACAGTGACTCTATTATGTATTACTCTTGTTCATACCAGTGGCGTACAATGAAGTGTCTCCACTTATAGTTCATAGATGGCGTGCAACGAAGAAGTTGTTCCACTTTTGGGTCACAGATGGCGTTGTAGCAAAAAGATCTTAATCCTCATCTCTGACGTATAGGAAAAAATAATGTTGTTTTGTTGATATTAGAATCATAGAAAATAGTTAAGAATGGTTTTAATTGGACCAACTGCTTCTCTCTAGGACCATAACGACAGCGCCTGCAAGCACAGAATCTACGGCGGAAGTGAGAACTGTTAGCTTTTTTTTTGTTTAGTTTAGCATCAGCATCATTTTAGCGACCTGTGAATAAGTGATATTGATAGTAAGTCATAAGCCACTGAAATGTAGTTAGTACTTAGTATTATTATTTCGTAGTGCTGTATTAGAATAGATACCATCTTTATACACTTGTTTAGCTCTTGTTGAAACTTTGTAATGTTTATTGTTTTTAATTACCTCAAATTTTTAGATACCAATACTTAATGTCATGACTTTAATTGATTTAAATAATGTTACCTAAAATGATCCTAATTTTAACGAATTTGTTAATTTATTTAAAATGTTAGCTTTAGTTTTGGTAATCAAATAAAATTAATAAAGCTCGAGTGAGAATATAATTATGTGAACGCGGTATATACGAGTATCTTTTGTAAAGCCTTTAATTATTTCAAAACCAGGAAAAATACGTGGAAACGAATTTTCAATAAACAATTCTCGAAATCATTGCATTTTTACTATGGACCTATTATTTTCTACAGTCACCAAATTAGGTAAATAACCAGAGGAATACTGCAAAGTATTATATTAACTCGCAACAAGATGTTATGGCAAATAAGGAAATGGCCCTTGTGATGGTAAGTGGTCACCACTATCATTGGAAATCTCTAGAACCAGAGTCCGCGCTGCCGACGCGGGTGCGTTCCCATCCCAAAGACAAAGCTCTAATGTCACATGAGGCTGTACAGTCCGTTCACAGTTATTTTACCTCTGACAGCAGTAACCTAACAACAACCTTGTTGTAAGAAGAATAAAGATCAAAATGATTTTCACAGACTTGTCAATGGAACCCAACAGCAACCTTGTTAAAATGAGAATAAAGATCACTGTGATTCAGACAGTGATGCAAAATTAGAGGTACAGACGCCAGCATATCAAGCTACTACAATCTGTTAAATTTCTTTAATAGATTTTCGACTTTATCGCTAAAGCGTAATGTTCAATGTTGATCGGGAAAATTTGACAGTTTCGGGTAGCTTGAATAAAGAGTATTCTATTCTATTTTATGTGCTGGTGTCTGTACATTGCACGGCGTTTAGCAGTAGTGAACTCTTTGTGTAGGAGCCACTCCGAAGAAGTACTACCGGACTACCACCGTCCTTATGTAAAGGTAACCTCGAAATAGCGTTCCCGTCATAAAACTTCAAAGTCTCTTTTTGCTTCACGATCAAAGTGAAGTTTCAGTTACAATTACACCAATGAAACTGAACGCAAGCTTGATGTGCTGGCGTCTGTACTATTATTACTATCACCCGTTTGTCTCCCACTGCAAGGCAGAGGCCTCCCTTCCTTCCTTCTACTAAATCCCCATGTTCTGTTGTTTTTGGCTAATCCTTATGACAAAAGTCGAGTTCGTCCCGCCAAAAAAATATTTTTAAATGTATTTATTTTTATTTAATTTATAAAGCAGTGTTGTTATCCGTCTTCTTTGTGATATGATTGTGCACCCAGTCGTAGATGAGTGGATAGGAGAGGCGCGTGTAGACCCCAGGAAAGTTGCCTCGGGCGCAACCCAGGCCCCAGGACACCACGCCGATTAGCACGCCTTCGTACACGATGGGGCCTCCGCTGTCACCCTGAATTTGAGGAGATAGTGTGGTGAGACTGTCTGTAATTACATGTAAACGGGACCATGGCTCAAAAAAAAAACCTAGAAAGCCAATTAGAGGCATAATTAGCCTATAACGTTCCCATTACTGGGGCTCTTCGCTGTGAGAATGAATAGCGATGTATTATTGGATTTGCTTATTTCGCGGGAGACCATAAATATGTACAGACAAATTGAGAACCACTTTCCTTTTGAAGTTGGTTTAAAACAATACGGTTAATCATTGTTTAAGTTGATAAATGTTGAAATTCGTTGGAGTCCATTGTGTTCTGAAATATTCCTGATGCGCCTATGTTTTGTCACTGCAGTGTATGTACTAGCGGTCTCTTGGTTCTTCGAATTGCAACATTCATACTCAAAGCATTTATTTGAAATTAACCAATTACAGGCACATTTGAATTGTCAAGGGATCGGTCAGTCAGAAAGATGAAGCTGTACTGAAAGTCAGAGTAAATTTATTTGGTAATACCACGGTAAACAGATGTTCATACATTTATGAATAGGTCATCAGTAACTTGTATACAAATATTAGTTACCATACACGGTCACCACCAACACACTGCCCTACAAACTACGGACATAGATGTAATAGACCGGGAGATGATGACACATTTTGGTAAGTCATTTCTTACAGTATGGCGCTTTCAGGGGGGTTCATATACGTAATAAGTGAGAGGAAAATGATGTTCTTACCGGTGGTGCGCGGAACGCAATTGCAGAATAATTAATTGAAATTGCTCGAAAATCCGGAGGTGTCAAACAATTTCTTTCACAAAATTTCTTCAATTTATCGGTATTTCAACAAAAAAAACCCGGCGGTCGCTATGTGCCATACTTCTCCGGTGGGTGTTTAGACCCGCCATACTTTTTTGAAAATGTTTTTTTTTTTATTTTTTTTTATTTATTTCTTACAGGCTGATTTTTTTTTTAACAATTGTTTTTTATTAATCTTGTACGAAAATCACCATGCCATACCATTCCGACGGTCCAAAATACCCGCCATACCCCCTCAATCATGTCATTTTTTTAAATTCGAGAAACCATTTCTTTCCGTATGGCACTTAAGTCGTGGTCAGTTTATGGTACAATGAGACAAAATTATATTCGCCATACTTCTAGTGCAGTATGAAAGTGGTGCCATACTTGAAAAATTTTATTTTTTAACCATTTTTAAAACACGCCTATAGAAGCCGTGAAATTATTTTTTACAGTATGGCATAAATGAAATCAGATTGTTCCCATACTATTATGAGTTGAAAAAAAATATGCCATACTGTGACCATGGTACGAAAGACCGTCATACGCAACTTCGGTGTAAAAAAAATTAAAAAAATGAAAGGATTTCTTACAGTATGGCATTTTAATTTTTGGAAAGTTTATAAAAAGTATGATTCAGGAAAATTATCCCATACTCATCATGAAGTCCAAAAGTGATGCCATACCCGGAAAACCGATTTTCAGCGACGTATTTTAGCTACAGTACGTCCAAGTTATATATACCTATATATATTTTGAAAGCCATGCTTTTTTAGTAAATCGCTCATACTGTGGCATCTTGAATTGATTTGTTTAAAAAAATCGTTTAAAAAAAAAAAATAAAACCATTCACCAACCATCATACCATTCGAAAATAAAATGTTTTTATTTTTTTTATATTAAAATATTCACTAAAAATCGTAAATTGATACTCTATTTATTTAATTACAAATTCTAATTTATTTAATTAAATAAATTCCGACATTGCTGTCCTTCAAGTACGCGTGTACAGAGTGTTTCTTTAACGTATCAATTTACGATTTTTAGTGAATATTTTAATATAAAAAAAAATAAAAACATTTTATTTTCGAATGGTAATATTTTTTTTAGCATGTATGGATGCTATACTATTGCGGGTTAACGGGAACGCCCTCTGTTAGTTAACATACTGTATATTCAAATATATATTTAAAAATTTTCACGCAAAATATCAAAAATTTTACTGAGATACACGTAAATGAAGAGCAGGTTGTCACAGTAAGCGAATATGGAATGAAATCTTTAAAAGCTTATTTTGTACAATTCTCAAATAATTATCCCTACTTGAAAAAAATCCCAGAAATCTGTTAATTTTAGCATCGTCACAATGGCATTCTCACTTAAGAGTATGTGTAAAATAAATTGTATACAAAATCCATAGTATTTCTGTTTTTTTTTTTTTTTTTAGTATTTTTGTCCCTACATACAACTTTCAAATTTCGTATTTACGTTCCTCACATAACCAACTTTCAAAAAAAAATGGTGCCATACTGTAAGAAATTGTTCAAATGTTGCATAAATGTTTACAATTATTTAATAACATTATACGTATATCACCCACTCTACAGGTATGGCATTATAACAATTACGTTTCTAATCATAAAAACAACTACTAGACCAAATTTTAAGGTGAAAGAAATGGTTTCTCGAATTTAAAAAAATGACATGTTTGAGGGGGTATGGCGGGTATTTTGGACCGTCGGAATGGTATGGCATGGTGATTTTCGTACAAGATTAATAAAAAACAATTGTTAAAAAAAAATCAGCCTGTAAGAAATAAATAAAAAAAAAAAAAAAAAAATACATTTTCAAAAAAGTATGGCGGGTCTAAACACCCACCGGAGAAGTATGGCACATAGCGACCGCCGGGTTTTTTTTGTTGAAATACCGATAAATTGAAGAAATTTTGTGAAAGAAATTGTTTGACACCTCCGGATTTTCGAGCAATTTCAATTAATTATTCTGCAATTGCGTCCCGCGCACCACCGGTAAGAACATCATTTTCCTCTCACTTATTACGTATATGAACCCCCCTGAAAGCGCCATACTGTAAGAAATGACTTACCAAAATGTGTCATCATCTCCCGGTCTATAATTGGACGGCACGGTTGGCGCTGTGGTTAAGCGATTGACTGCTGCGCTGCGTGTCGCGGGTTCGATTCCCGCATGAAACAAATATTTGTATGACCTACAAGTAGTTGTTCCGGGTCTGGCTGTTTGTGCATGTGAGTTTAAATGTTTGTAAACGCACCCATATTACCTACAGGAGAAATTCCTAGGGTGGAGCAACGTTTTAAAAAAAATATATATATAATAATAAATAATTATCAGGCACATTATATAAATTACTTATTAGCAAATAAGGCTACATTGTAACGTGAATAAAGTATCGCTCACCGTGATAAGGATATAAATAAAAATACCTGGCAAGCATCAGGAGACGCCTGGCTGAAGGAGCCAGCACAGAACATGGAGGCAGGGTCGATGGCCTTCCTGTCCAGCCCAGAGCGACGGCACAGCTTCATGGCAATAGTCTTGATGGTTGAAGACTGCAGATATGTAGCGCTAGGTCCACCTTCCTAGAAGACCAGGGAGGCATGTTAGAAGGCTCAGGGGTACGTATAGGAAATGAGTATTTTGGTGATGGCAATCAAGGTCTCTAATCGGCTAAGTCTATCTACTTTATCTTCTAGGTGAAAGTGCTGGTTTTAATAGTTCAGGTTTTAAACGAACTGGCTTGCATGGAGAAACAAAAGTTGTTACATTTTACGTGTCTGATTGCGGATTCACATTTATCATTTCAGCCGAAAGAAGTCCACTGCTAGACATATGCTTTAAAAAATAAAATAGTTTATTTCTCACCACAATACATTTTACAATTTCTAGGAATATTATTTCGAAATGCCTTTACAAAACCAAACAATATTTGTATATAAGTATACAATAATATAACGTGGTGGCTATGATGGTTGCTATGAAGTTTTGACCCTATCCTGAACTGGGTGGGAACCTGTATCTCAGGGGGTAGTGTTCAGCCTTGGGTTGTGCAAATTTTACCGAGTGCCACTACTATTTAGAGATTCGATATTGAAAGTGTTTGTATATATGAAAGTGGTGTGTGAAAAAGTAGGTATGCAATAGAGGTGTAGGTGTATGCTGAATAGTGTGGCGTGTAAGTGTAGTAAGTATGTGGTGTGAAATGTATTTTTGAAGGGTGTGCTGTATGAGTGTATAGATGTGGGGGAGAAATGTATGTACCTACATGTATGTGTGTGTGTGGACGTATGGAGAGTTTGTAAGTGGATATGATAGTTAGGGTTATGTAATAAAGGTAATGAGATTTTCTGTCTCTAAGTAATCTAATTGCAATAACCACCTCTTAACTTTCCCCAAGCGTCGCTAAATCGACCGGTCCTGTTCGTCTTACATCCAGCGGATTACCGCTACCTTCTACCTCCACCTCGCGTATTGCTTGAAAATATGTGATAGAAACCATTTCGTGGCTGTATCTAAAAATCAGTACCTTTAGCTTGCCCCACCCGCTGACAATAGCGGGCTCATTCGCAGGCAGCCTTGCCTCTCTCGCCACGAGTCTGATGGGTAGCACCCTGGCTGAGAACCGCAGAGGCGAGTACAGTCGCACTAGCCCCACGTCATTGGTCTTCGTCTTGCTGACGTAACGTGGGTGGACGTAGCACTCCTTGACGTCATACATCTCTCCTCCGTGAGTCTTCCATGATGAGCCAAGACGGATGCTCAGTTCGCTCGCTCGAGCTCTGATGATGTAGAAAGTTATCATAGGTTGTAGAATGAAATAGGTAGTTTGTTCGTAATGCTAGGTTTGACTTTATTTTGTTACCGATTTGGAAATGGGTGGTGGTCCTTTGGTGGAAATAATTGGCTGTGACATTGAAGGGTTTTTGATATTATATTGCTTATATACCTTAGTGAAAATGTGAATACTTTCATGAGTCTACGTTTCGTCGCCAGAACAAGCAACCAACAACAAGGACAGAATAACATAATCATCGTGCCTATTTTTCCCAAAGAGTTTTAGAGGTTTGTACTGTACACCCACAATGACCCATATACTCAGGATATTGACTTTGGAGTACTTAGTTTGGAGACTTTGGAGTACTATGAGGGGAGGCATTTCACAAGCAATTCGACTGCATACAAAAAAAAATGTCTTCAAAAGAAGTATTCAGATCAAAAGGGGAATAAAAACACAAGCAAGCTGTCTGCTCAATATTGGGAAAAACGATTACGACTCCATTCCACAAACGAACAATAAATCAGACAAAGGCTCCATTCAGAACGTTACAGGTCTTGAACAAAGCGTGATATAGCTGTGACGTCACCCCCCATAACAATGCAAATATTATAATATTTGTCGCAATAAGCGACACCGATCGAGAACAAAGTGTTGTGAAAACATCTGTTGACGTAAAAAAGGCGACCTTCGATAAAAATGTAATTGAAACCGTTCACGTGCCCGTTTAATTTGTAATTAGGCACGAGTTATTGTGAAAACACAGAAATATTAAACTAAATAGGAATTGGAACCGTTTTGTTTTTTTTTTGTTATCAATGAACGTGAATTTAGATAATTTATAATGTTAGAATGATGAAATTCGATGATGATATTTAATTGAAAGACGCATTTATTGAATTAGCACCGAGTAGGTCATTATGACATCGAAAAAAAGGGCAAAAATAAGAATTGACGAAAATAATTGTAGATCAATTGTTGATTGTTGTTAAGACCATGAAGAACAGACCTAAATATTCTGTTTGGGTTTAAAAGAAAAGATTCAATCACTCAAAGGCAAAATTATAACGACTTATTGCGATAATCTTGACATTTTATCAACAAAACATATTTCTCTATGTAAATTATAGCATCACCAATAAACCCATTACGCAAAAGACATACCAAGAAACAACCATCTCAATCCTAATACGAAGGATATTGAACTGGAACATGTCCCAACATTTTGCCGGCAACGTATCGCTTTCCAAGTGGGTGACAATAAATTTCTCCGGAGCAATCGTAAAGTCTCCGGAGACCTACTACCTCAGTAACAAACTGTGGCTGTTTTGTTCCATGGCCTCTGGCGATTGCTATTTTGCATCGGAAAAAACTCAGCCCCGCAGCCCCGCTAGGGTATAAATTGAAATTGGCGAAAGGAACGCAATTCGCTAGGGGCGGGCCATAAAAACTGCGCGGTACTGTCTGAATTTATTTCGAGTAGTTCGCGGGTCTCTAGTTGGCTGGTTTTTGTTGACTGTTTATTGTTTTTGCTTTTATTCCCTCTTGTGTGTTTAGTTTCGGGTTCGAGGTGTATGCTTGATGGTAGATTAATTCTGCAGTTAACGTGTTTAGTTTTGCAATTTTAATTTGAAAATGTGCGTAACGAAATTGCGGTGTTTTCGTTCACCGTTTGCAACAAGTAAAAAATAAAGTAGGCGTTATCACTTTTCAAAACAATGGCAAATCAATATTTAAAGCACCATTTTGTAAAGGTTTCAGAAAGCACGAAGAACATTATAATCTAGGTTTAATCTCATGGATAATGCATAGTTTACTCGACCCTACAGATAGTGCCACCCACGAAGACACGCCCCACTCTTCTTCCTTCTTTTTGCCAGTGGTCTTTTTAGGCCCCCAGATGTGATCTGGGGGCCTAAAAAGGCCACTGGCAGAATCATAAAAGGATAGCACAGACAAAAGAAAAATCCTTCACCAATGGGAGTTGATACGATTAACTTAACAGTCAACTGTTCATTATCATTCATAATGTTATTCTATTATGATTCTGACATAGTGGCCTTTTTAGGCCCCCCGTACTTACCCAGATAGCAATTTAAACTTGTTTCAGGCTTGCAGTAAGTTTGAAATATCAAATGTGAAAACTTGCATAAAGTTTGACGAGGCAAAGGGCAAACTTGTGGCAAGTTTATATCAAACTTATATCAAATGTCTAGTTTCCGCCCATCAAACTTGTATAATGTGTGCCAATGCTTTGTCATGACAAATTACCTACAATGTTGTCACATACACTACCGCTCAAAAGTATTTGGCCACCTAGTAAAATACATTTTGTAAAAGTCTAATTGAGTGAAACTACTACATAACTATTTTAACATGTTTATTAGCCATTTTTAGACATATGCTCGCTATGGCTAATAAACATGTTAAAATAGTTATGTAGTAGTTTCACTCAATTAGACTTTTACAAAATGTATTTTACTAGGTGGCCAAATACTTTTGAGCGGTAGTGTAAGTACTTGCTTGTTTGTTGCATACATTAATCAATGGTTTATTGCTACGACAGATAATAATATGCCACAAAGCGATAAGTTTTGGTGTTTTTCAGGAGGCTTACTCGCGAACGCGAACCACTACGACAAAAATAAAAAAATTGTGTCGTCGTTTGCGAGTAGGCCTCATAAACAAAAAACTTGACAGCATTTAAAGTATGAAATGAAATCAATTGAAATTAAAATTGAATGGGTTTATTTCACCATTGCACTTAGAGGTATTTATTTATACAGCCTGGATAAACCGTTATAGAAACACAATCATAAATAGAAGTCGAAAAAAAAGTAGTACAGAACGGGACTTTTTTATTGCTGACTGAGCCTGCTCTTGGTCTTGATTGTGTCTTGGTTGTCAGGTGTGCCTGATGGAAAGCGATGGTTATCCATCGCTTTAGACCTTATAGTCTATGATGGAACTAGCGTTCCCAGAAGATGCCTGTTCATTCTAGATTACTCGCTTCATGGTCGATTTTGTTTTGTCTCTCGGCCCTGAAACAACGAAATAAAATGGCTGTTAGTCAATAAACACCTGCAAAACTAACTTTCAAATTAATGGTACCATTGAAATATAATAAATTAGTTACCCCTGAACAAGCCATCTTGTTATGGAATAAATAAATGTATGCTACAACTTTTAAGTCATTGGTATCAGTGCCGGGGTTCGAACCCAGTACCAGTAGGCCCCACTAGACTATAATAATATCTACAACCGCTCTACAGGCTATTATTAAAAGAGAGTAATTTTACCTTCTTGACAATCTTACTTTGGCTTGGTTTAGCCAGTCACTGATTATCTCTTTCAGCTTATCGTCGGTGGCAGTTCCATGCACTTTTTTACACATTTCTGAAAATATAAATAAAACAGCTATAGTAATGTACTATAATTGACCTTAGGCGGCATGTTCCGTAATGTAACTGTTGGTTATGTAGGAATTAAAACAATAATAAAAAAAACCTGAATTACAATAGTAGGTACTTACGAAATATTAATTTGCAAGTTTCTGTGTCAAGAAATGATTTCTTGCTTGAGTTTTTCATTTTTTTCCCTGTCAAAGAATATTGCTCAGCTACTTCATCCAGCAGTATTCTTCTAAGCATGTTTGTGGCGAAACAACGGAGGTTTTTACCGCCAATACCTGCCAAGAATTGTATCTGAAAAAAGAAATACTGTATATGTATAATGTAGGTAATGGCATAATTAATACATAAATACATGTTGGGTGCATCTTAATTTGATTAAATTTTTTCTTAAATAAGTTCAAAGAAAACATAGTCAATTGATAGTTGTGCAACTACTAAGTTAATGTAAGTCTGTGCTTCGTGACTAAAAAGTAGGTACAGACGCCAGCACATCAACCTACTACAATCTGTCAGATTTCCCGAGTACCTGAGGTGTTTATAGAATAGAATATTCTTTATTGTAAAAAAGTCCCAACCTGACCCACCAAACAAAATTATACAATGTATGTCTCAGTGCTTGAAATCTCAAAGCGGTGGCAGTAGGCACACAGTAATTTCCCTCTCTCTTAGAGGCCCGTGCCCTTCATTGGGATGTACATAAATAGGCTGCTATTATAATTAGGGAATCGTACCACATTACGAGATAGTTAGCAACCACTGGTGAAATAATTACATTATGTTAAATTGGGAATGTTTCGAGGTTATGTGACTTTATAGAATGTTATAGGGGATCTGCATTCGCTCTAATTGATTAAAATGATCACCACACTTTAAACCCGGGTCCACTGCGGTATGTTTTCGTGTTTTGCTAACACAGCGTGTTATCCATTCGACTCTGCAAACAAAGCGGCGAACAGAAAAAAAAAACACGAACTTCGATAATAACACGGTGTTCCGTGTTAGCAATATACGAAAACATGCCGCAGGCGCAGCGGACCCGGCTAGAGAATAGAGAACCAAACCAAACTTACCGTCAGTCAGTAGGGATATTTTATCAAGACGATTTAATTAGTCCAACAAGAGTGCAATCCAATCGAGTCCAGTAACACAGCCAAAGTCAAACGTAAGAGAAATCCAAAAACACAGACAGGGTCGTCGATAAATCGCAATCTCACAAACAACACGGAGAAGCACATTCACAAAATCCTAAAATCAAGGAAAGAAACAGAATGAAGTTAAACAAATGGCGCCACTTTTTGACAGCTACGTTTAGTTTCTTCATATTTCATACTTGCTAGCCATGCTAGCCATGGACTTATTGTAACGTCGCTAATCTAAGTGACATTATTTTATTTACAGTAGGTACTGAGTACAGTATTACGACTATTGTTATCTTTGTTAATATTGTTTTAATAATAAATATTTTAACACATACGTCACTTCCGTGAGATCTTTTAGAATGCTTGTTACTGATGATTCGAGATCGTTAACCGTTAACGTGTCAAGTTTACAGTATTATTGGATCAAACTTGACAGATCATGCTTACCTTGTGCTTACCTAACAAGATTGCAACAGTATCGAAACAAACTTGCCATATCATTTTAACATTCACAAGTTTACAGCTAATTTGAAATAAATTTGCCACAACAAGTTTGCCGTAACAACTAAATATCAAATAAAAAACAAACTTGCAGCAAATTTAAATGCTATCTGGGTAGTAGGTAACTATTTCATAGTTGGTAATTGTCATTTATCCTGTCGTATAGTATTATGTTAAATGTACCTTGAGTGTAAACAAAGCTGAAGTAGTGCTTAGTATTGTTAAAATTGCCTGTTGGTGTTTTCATTTCAGTTCATTAAACAACAATAACAGCCATATTTGTAAGCAGATTTACGAATTAGAGACTGGACCAAGCTTCTACAATCTAGGGGTTCCTAACTTTTGCATTCAATCATAAAAGTAAAAGTACCGGACAAGTTCACCGGATATAAAAATACCTCAACAGGCAGTGAGCAGCCGTCAGCAGCCATACATCGGTGACTACTGAACCACCACAGATGGGGTACGTCTTCTCTCTCAGAGAGACTTGCCAGGGCACCGCCGCGATGGAGGTGTTGCGTCCAGACACGATGCGGCGCGTTGAGCTGGGCAGAATCAGTTCTGGTGTTGCAGCTAGAATAGACTTACTCTTTAGTTTCTGTAAAGGCAAACATACATATATAATAGACAGTGTTCGTATAGCCAAGAAGTGGAACTTTTTGCTGGAGGCTCCTCAATTCCTCATTTCTGTCTTCAGATCCATCTGACCGTATTCTGTACTGTGTGTAATTGTTATGGCCTCAAGAGGATTAGGATAGGAGGCAATTACCTAAGTCTTGAAGCGACAAGTAATAAAATCAATAACCAAGAATATAGAATAGATGGTTCTATTAGAAATCTTCACAAATCAAATGCATTCGGACAAACCGATTTGGCGAAGGTTCAAGAAGGAAGGTAGGAAAGGTAGGTTTGGGGTTTGGGCCTATCTTTCAATAGGGCAAGGTCACGGATAAGGTGCAGTTTTTTATAATGTAGGTAGATCTTTTAAGGCATGTTTACAATATTTTAAAAACTAGATGAAGGCTTTCATTTCTGACTGATCCCTGAGAAGAAATGCCGAAACAAACTCCGAGGTCATGTTCTTTTTTAATTTTGAACAACATGAAACACTATGATCATCATGATCATGTGAGGTAAACAGATACCTAGATTATCATGATGGTACATATATATTATACAAACATATGTTACCTCGTCTTTCTGGTTTTGACTGACTGTCATCTGAAACAAAGCAATAATTCATACGTGTGATAGGTGGCATTCATTATAAAAATAAGTCTGCTTCTGTATCTTGAGATAGGTACAGATGCAGATTTATTTATACTCAAATCATTTTTGTCATTGACTCAGCATCAATATAATGATTAATAGGATGAACTAATTAGAGTAATTCAAAAGTGCTTGGCAAGAATGTCCCACTGGGGCCCCGTGTGTCCCGCAGTAAACGAAGTGTGGCTACCATGCATTACAGATAATTATGGACCCTAAGTTTATAAAGATGCCTCACTTTAAACATTCTGTTTTCAATAACGTGTGATAGAGATTTTGTACGTGTATAAGTAGGTTTGTATGAAATGATATGAATAAAAAACATAGTCCTAATATTGTTTTTCTGATGTTACATAAATAAAAGGTTTTCGAAATATCGACCTCGTATAGAATTCGCATATCGCGGCCCACATTAACCAGATTCAAACAAATAAAACAAAAGACATTTCTAAAACCAAGTTATTTTGAAATCCTATATCCCGTATGTTATCTTTAGCAAAGAGATAAGAAAGTCTCAAAAACAAGAAAGGAACTTCTAACAAATACTAAAAGTTAAATTAAACGTTACTGACATCGTGATCGATTCTCAAACGAATGTTCGTAACTTTTAATTTGTTTCTTCGAATCTTTAACTAACCGTGTCGCGTATTGTAGGCACAATCATAATCATTCATATATTCATACGTGCTTGCTTACCTTCTGTTAACTTCGACAACAAGCAGTTATATAATGTTTTATATTGTTCCCTGACATGAGACTGATTCAAAAAGTTCAAGATGTCACTTTTATGCATCTCTGCTTCACTCGCTAACACAGTGTAGTCCATCTCCTTCGTGGCGCCAATAGGCTTCTCATCCTCCTCGCCAATGATATCGCAAATATTCACAATAACCAACAAAACAACTTTAAATAACATTGTACTTTTGTTAAATTTTGATTAAATGATAAACTGTTTGCAATATTAATTTCATTTTCTTTTCTGTGTTAACTTTTTTGACATGTTGGTTACAATGTTTATTGGCGGCGACTAGGCATAATTCTATTCAGGTTTAAAGAAGTCAACATAATTATTGTAAAAGTTATAAAAACAAATGACCGTGAAATCAAAGGACTTTATGGAGTGCATAAAATTATGCAATGGCACGAGACGGACGCCTGCTGACAATGGCTGACAGAGCGCCGGGGTGAAACTTGTTGCTATTGTGTTTGTGCAGGCGTTTAACAACTTTTCCTCTCTGCTTAACATTATTCGGAGTTAATGATTGCGTCCTCTTGTTGCAGAGAGACAGGGCAATTTTTAAAGAAAGTTACGGAAATATAAGGTGCTTCCTTGTGAAGTTTTTGATTCAAAGACAAGCATATGGTTTTTTTTCAGAGACTGACAGTGCTATGTGCTGTTATTTCTCGCCCTAACTAGTAGACGATCATAAGTTATTCTTACTTTTGTGGTAGTTTTTGACAATGCTTATTCGATATTAGAGTTTGAGACTATATTATTAATTAATATTAACTTAACCATTTTTTCTTAAAAAATACGCAGTTCAATTTGCTAATGTTTCACCTTCCAAGGCTCCAGTGTCGTCAGTGCGTGCCGTATCAAGAAGTATCGCTTTCTTCATCAAGTCCTTGATCCGACCACCGATTGAGAGTCTCTTGTTTCTGTTTATTTATTTTATTTTATTGACACTAAGCTGTTGCCCGTGACTTCGTTTGTTAGAAACGTTACCATTTTCCTTATTCAGGGATAAAAGTGGTTCTTATATACAGTTATTGGCAAAACCTTTGTCTCTTAATTGTCTTCCTAATTATGTATCTTCAGCGGATAGGTAGACGAATAGTTGGTAGGAAATAATCCTAAGTTAACAATAAGTAATCGCATTATTAACGTTAGAGATCAAGCTAGATCAAGCTAGATTATCCTATAATCGTGAAACTCAATATCAGGATCGCTTGGTTTACTAGCAGCAGGACGTTAGCACAACTTCAAAGAGGGGGAATTTCTAAGTTTAAAAGCGCTCTAAACACGTCCCGGGGCGGTGTTCTCATCCTGTGAAACACATTTTAAGGGGACCGGGTCCCGGGGTCGAAACTGTCCCGGATAAGTTTCGGAAAAATTTCACAGTACGTACGGAGTTTTATCGCGGACGGGTGCTGATTAAAAGAATTGCGTATTTTTAAAGAAAAAACTCTTTTCCTCAATCTTTTCCTTACACTGGCAGGGACAAGTAAAATTGTGATTTTTTTTCGTTCGCCGTAACGTAAAATGCTAATCAAAGTCTTTTAGATCCTAAAAAAAATCAACATATTTCGCTACGGATAACATATCAAACAGATTATAAGATAGCTTATTTCTTCAACGATTTGTAAATAACCTCTCACCTCCCCATCGATACCTAATCTTCTCCATGTCTGTAAAAACAGAGTCTTCTATCGACCAATGGATTGATATTATCTTTTACAATTTAAACTGATGAGGAAAGTGTACCTACAAATCTTTACATGCATACATATGTGTTATAAATTCAAGAATACTTAAGTACGTAAGTAAGTTAGGTACGGATACTTTTTTAAATCCTTTATTAAAATGAACCAGGTTCTTAATAATTAATTACAATCTAGCATAGAAGACTAACAAGCAATTTTAATCTAGCTTAATTTTTTACGTGATAATTATTTTAAAACTTAAAAGATTGTTGATTGTACTTTACACAAATCCGTTCCACTTTCTTAGAGTCTGATATAATGAGCACGGAGTTATACAGGTACACCTATTCAACCGGGACATCTCGCAGACTTTCCAAACTTCGTTCACAGATAATAACCGAGGCGCGGATTCTTTTACAGGCTGAAAAGGGCACGTTCATTGTGCGCACTTCACCGAGTGTTCGCGAATAAAACGATTACTGTACAAGTTTGAAAGTGGGCCTTTGTGAAGCAGACAATGCACTTCAATTATATGTAATCTGAGAAATAAATAGCTTTAGAATTACTTATAATAGGACTTTTGTGTTCGAAATTTTAATGTTGATTTATCTTTAGTTTGCTAAACTGGATTTGCGATAGCTAGAAGTTTTTTGGTTACACGGTAGTAAAGGAAAAAAAAAGCCACAAAAGCTTGGGGAATTTTAAGACAAAAAAGAGGGTGACTACCGAGATTACGACTAATACAGAACTATGGAAGTAAAAGACATGTTGCGCCGACCACTATTAAATTGGAATAAGTATAACGAGAGTATAATGATGATGGTAAGTAAGGCGAGATATTTATTTTACGTGCTTGAATCTGATTCAGATTCATTTATTTCCAAAGACATGTGTAGATTATATCCCTATGTAAAAATCATTATAAAAATAAATATATAAAGATATAATCTACACATGTCTTTGGAAATAAATGAATCTGAATCAGATTCAGAAATAAAAGAACAGTTTTCTGTTCTTTTATTTGATCCAAATGTTGCGAACCCTTGAATGTATGTTTACAAAATTTATAGCTTCTCGTGACGGGGACTTTAGCGAATTATTATCAATAAGAACAAAAACATCGCACACATTCTTCATGGAAAGGATGCCCTAGCACGAACGTGCGACGTTACCGTAACGTACGAACGATTTTTGAATCGAAAGTACAATTAGTCTAAAATTAATCTAAGCACATTCGTATCACCCATAGATATGAATGAAGTCGTAAGATGCATCCAAACAGAGTGAGCCACGCGCCGCAAATAATATTTTATTAGATGTTTAGTTAGATGCCGCAGCCTGAGGCAGCCGTTATATGCGTGGCTTACCATTCGAAGCACTCGCCTCGTAATGTCTGAACGCACCTAAATATTATGTGCGAAACGAGAATTTTCAATTTTAAAATCGTTCGAATTTAAGTTACGTTTAGGTACTCGCAACGACATATCAAGATGTACATTTCCAGTTTAGGCTGACCTCACATTGTACAGGTTTTTTGTACAATGAGAAGTTCGCATATACTGAAAATGTATAGCTATTGATATGTCGCCGTGTGTACTCCACGTGTTCGTGTTAGGCCTTTTCCCAACACAATCGAAACCGCCTTTCCAAGTTACTTACATTCGGAGTTTGAACACCGAGTTCAAGCAAATGAATCAACAATTCACTTAGAGTGAGCATTCTATTAATTAGATACATAGTTCGTACTTCGGTTACTGTAACTTTGTTACAAGTTTCAAGCTACAGTGACTATGCTTAGCTATTAAGAAAGACATTTTTTTTGTTTTTTTTTTCCGGGCTCAAATCCAGACTACTGGAAAAAACTACTCAAAAAAGGACTCAATCAAAATGCGCGGTTTTACTATAAAAGCAAAATACTTTATTTTAATAACGGCATAATTAATATTTGTTCAACGTTAAAACAATGGCGTTGAACAGACAGTCCGTACAAAAACAAACGGTCATCATTTCACAATGGTCAGATAATTGTTTGATAAAATTGATTGGTTTTAAATAATTGATTTTTTACAATGGAAGTGAATATTGATTTTATTTAGCGTAAACCAGAAGTGGAAAAGTGCCTAATGATGTATTGATAACTTTCATTCGCGGAAACTACGCATTTGTTAATCCTTTTTTTAATCCTACTGGACGACAGTTTCCTATTGTCAGTTTTCCACGAAGCAGTGTAATGACAATGTA
Source organism: Luperina testacea (assembly GCA_927399505.1). Classification (NCBI taxonomy): domain Eukaryota; kingdom Metazoa; phylum Arthropoda; class Insecta; order Lepidoptera; family Noctuidae; genus Luperina; species Luperina testacea. Next base: position 1,392,642 of record OV656762.1, on the reverse strand, counting down.
AAAAAAGGAATGAATAATGTTAATTCTATTTTATTTATAAACTAGCTTCTGCCCGCGACTTCGTCCGGGTGAAATATCGGTCGCCCGCACTATTAATTCGTTTTCGCGTTAGCGTTTCTTTTGCTCGGATCCTAAGGGTTCTAACGTAATGTTAATAGCCTCAAGAATTAAGGCTATCAAATGCAAAAATAATTTGTAATAATAAATATTAGCGCGTTCAAACAAACTCTTCAGATTTAATATTTGGGTTAGCAAATGCAAAGTCGGCTGGTTCTTTGGTTCGTCTGGCAAGTTCTTTTCAAATCCGACTGGTAGTTCCAGAGATTAGCGCGTACAATTAAATAAACACACTCTTCAGCTTTATTACAAGTATAGTATAGAAGATAGCAAATTACTAGATTTTTTTTGCATTGCAAATATCCTCCTGCATCGCTTTAGTACATTTTGTACCTACACTCACCGGCTGAGTCGTATGTTCTATGCCTTAAGCTTTATCCACTCTGCTTTATATTACCTATGCCAAGTTATACAGTGGTCTATGAAAATAGAGTACTTACCACAATCAAAGACGGTTATATTCTCTTTGACCACAATAGAGAGTAAAATGGAGTATTTAAACAGACACACATTTGCACTAGTGCTTTATTTCCAGTAACATACTTAGAATATCAAAACAATAGGGTTCGGGGTGAAGATAAAGTTTCGTAAATTGTATAACAGAGAATCCTTTTCGGTGCGCAACTCAGTTGACGGAGGTCAGACGGCTAATGTCAAAAAGAAGGCGCATTGCGTCGTATATTTGTAAAGGAAGCTTCTAGAATATTCTAGAAGCTTCGACTCGACCTCATTGGCCGAGCGGGAACGAGAGGCCGTTTCTACCAGAAGCGCGCGGATTGTGGCGGGAGTCGTTGGAAATAGTTTCACAGAATCCTTTAAGGTATATCCTGTGTCCCGTCTTTGTCCACGACAGCACGGTCACCCTTTCCACATAGCGGCAAGTTCCCGCCGGGCAAAAGTTGGGATGTTTTAAAAGGCTGCGAGTTAACAATTTAGTTCTTTGCGGCAGATGAGCCTCGCTTCCGGGTCGCACACGGAGCTACCCGGCTATCCGGTGCATCCTGCATCTTACAGAAGGGGATAGGCAGAAGTTGTATGCTTTTGGTTTTACTGTTTCCAGCGTTGTAAGAACTTTCTTTCACCGTTGTGTTGCGTTGTTCTTATGTAAATGTTATGTTATCTGTACCATGACGACATTACAAATAATTTGTGCCGTGCGGGAATCAAACCCAGGCATCAGCTAAGCATTCAACCGCGCGGTACGTCAATTCTATAAGTCAGGGAAGTAAGAATTGAGTGTGGTAAAAAAATTGGAATGCTATGAAAAATGTTAGAGAAAACTAAGTAATTCATAAAAATCAATTATATTTGTTTTTTAAATTAACTATTTCTGGTATATCAATAACAGAAACGTGTGACATACAATTCCCTTTTCCGAAATTCATGCCTACAAAAGTGATTCTTGGAGTGAAGCTTATAACTTACAAAAAAAAAAATACTCCAACTATAAAGCGAGGCAGCCAATGAGACGATCGTGTAATATTTTATACGCTTATTATTAATGTACGTAATATTTAGTAGTCGGAGCCGGAGCCGGCGCCAGATGAGCTCGCGTCCGGCTCGCCTCCGGGACAAATCCCGTGCGACTCGCCGTGCACGGTGCAGCGGTGTAGTTGGACATTTACAGTAGGTCTATGCAGGGAAACTACAGATGGAACAGTGTGGTATCTCTGAAAGGGTTGATGTGACAACTGTACGTGGTATCTCCGTAAGAAAAGGCAAGACCAAAGAAGTAAAAACCATATTATGTTTTTTAGGGTTCCGTACCCAAAGGGTAAAAACAGGACCCTATTACTAAGACTCTACTGTCCGTCTGTCTGTCTGTCTGTCTGACACCAGGCTGTATCTCATGAACCGTGACAGCTAGACAGTTGAAATTTTCACAGATGATTGGGTAGCGTGTAGGCAACTTGCAAAAATTTGTGCGCGTGTGTGCTCTACTTAACGTGCGTTTGTGGACTTTAAAAGAGATTGTGACCTCTGAGTTAGTTTCGGTCTTTGTTCTCAGAGTAGTCAGATAGGAAACGCCAACCGCATCTGGTTTTTAAAATATGATTGACGTGTAAAAGTGTTTTTCCAAACCTACTTACCTACTTCGGTTTAAATATCCTTTTGTTTTGCATTTATTTATATAGTTAGTTAGTCTTTTAATTTAGTACCTAGTGTAAATATGTAGTTATCTACTTAATAAAAATTATATGTCAAAAATATTTAAATCTTACAGAAATAAAATCATTTATCATTTACCTTATGACCTGTTTTAAATTATTGTGCTACTGTAAATGCTGTGCTGTGGCGCTAGAATTGAGCTTTTCCGTGGATTTTTTCCATGGCTTTCACTGATTCGCCGTTGTGGCTATTGTTTTATTTTGCTACATAAGTTTTATATCATAAATGATGCATACTAGTGGAACTTTTTTAATTTTACAGTAGGTAACCTGACCTATTTTGGTATGTAGGTAAGTTTCTTATATAATTATTTGGATTGTATGAAAATCAAGTGAAACTTTTAAAAAACCAATCGTGTAAGATAGCCGGACTATTTTTTTTCCTCAACATAAATCAAATTCTCTTTTCACAAAAATAATTAGCTAAATGTCGTTTCGTTTCTATGGATCTAAATGATTAAAAGACCAGGAAAACCCAATTTTCCTCATCTATTTCAGAACTTTCACGTGTAAAGAACGAACAAGATCGACAAATAGGAAAGTAATGTAATTAAAATAAGATAACCTACGTCTTATCTACGTCGCAGCCTAGGTTTTAATAATAGCCTTTTATGTATTAATTATTATTTTAGCAAAGATGTAAAACATTTTTAAAGACCTCTTTCGCAGAAAAGATTCTGTTAAATTCTGGAAATTATCTCGTAGATTGTCACCAACGAGTTATTTTTCTTAAAAGTCTTTATATTTTTTACAAAAGCTAATCACTTTGATAGTCCGTAGGTATCATAATAACTAAAAACTCTTGAAGCTCAAGACACAGCGTTTACTTACATAACAAGGTTCCCGTACAATATCTTAGTGGCTAACTTGACCTATCTGCGTGACCTCGGCTGTTTGGTGCAGCCGTACTAAGGTGAACGAGTAGTGTGGCTATAATTTTCTTATATGATATCTCTGATTTCTCTATCAACCAATTCTTTGAACTCGGGATTTCATCTTTATTTCTAGAAAGGAATAAAATACGAGAGCTGCGGTGCACAGCAATGTCTCAACACAATACGTAGATACATTCATACACATACATAAACTCACGCCTTTTGCCCGGGGGGGTTAAGCAGAAACTACAGAATGTACTCTATACTACTACATAGCCGATTGCGAGGAGTACCTTGCACCTGACCTTCTAGGGCGTCCCCTCCCGGCATTTCCACTCACATCTGCCTTGTAAATAGCTTTTGTTAGTCGCTTTTCATTCATCCACGTGGCCCACGTGGAAGTCGCTAAGCCGTCTCCACACCCAAGTGGAAAGTCATAACTCCAACGCTATGTAGTAGTATAGAGTACATTCTGTAGTTTCTGCTTAACCCCTCCGGGCAAAAGGCGTGAGTTTATGTATGTGTATGAATGTATCTACGTATTGTGTTGAGACATGGCTGTGCACCGCAGCTCTCGTATTTAATTCCTTTCTAGAAATAAAGATGAAAGGGAGTTCAAAGAATTGGTTGATAGAGAAATCAGAGATATCGTATAAGAAAATAGTAGTTTATATCTACTTTTATGATTTTTATGACGTGGCGTGGTTCAGGGGATCAGAACGAAATAACTCATGTTTTCTAATTTATATTTCGATTTCGAAGCTGTTTTGATGTTTGAAAAAAAATTCTAGCACCTCGAATTTAAATTAAACAAAAAATTACGAGAACGTTTTAAAATAAGTCGTCTCATAGTGTTAATTCGATAAGAAAAACAATAAAGGCTCCTTCAAACAGGCGCGACACGCGATGAAATCGCGCGCGACACAGAGGCACCGCAAGTCGCGCAACGAGCGGTGCTTTTGTGTCGCGCGCGATTATATCGCGTGTCGCGGCTGTTTGTAGGAACCTTAAAATGTTACTCAGAGTATTTTTATATTTGTGGGTTTCGATAACTTATGCGGTTCAACGGAACATTATACGCTGAGTTTGTCCGATTCTGCACACAGGCCTCCTTTCGGTGAGAGGAAGTGGGCCGTAGTCCACCAAGCGGGCCCAGAGCGGGTTGGTAGATGGCATGATGCAGGACTACGCCCTAAATAATTATGTTAAAACTGTATCGGTACCAGATGGAGTTTGTTTCGGCGGAGGCTCTTATCAAGAGATTACAGAGTACAGAAATATTAAATAGTGTATGTGATCGTAAACCAACCAACATAGGAGAGTGGGTAAGTGCAGTGTTCGTATAACATCGTTTACGAGCCCGCATTATAAAACATGACAGTTTATTGCTATTGCTTACACGGCTTCAACTTAGCGTCGCTGGGGAGTTCCTCCTGAAGTTCAGGATACGGATTACGGATAGCAGTAACATGTAGGTAAAAGGAACACGATAATACTGGATTACAAAATATTATGAGACTCCTATTTCGTTTCCAGCTATCCCAATAACAGAGATAAGAAAACTTTTATAAAACGCAAGGCAGGATTCAAGGCAGAATACTTTTTATTAATTTTATCAGCAAAATCTTTGTCAGTGAATCAGATTTTAAATCGTGCGCCTCAAGCATTATGCTGTCCGTTCAGTTTTACTATTATTATTCTAATAGCATCAATTTACATTTAAATACTTTTGCGGTTCTAAACAACAGTTGGCACGAAGAGGTACCCAACTTAAATTAAAATAGAGACGTCCATGTTCATTACGTGTTCCGGTGATATCGGAGGCGTTCGGCGATGGTCAAGAACAGAGCATGCCAACTTTAAAATATAAGGCTCCGTTCATGGCCTCCAGCGACGCGACTTTTCGTGTATCGCTCCGCAAGACATGGCATGCTCTAAACAACTTTTATCATTTTGTTTTCTCCACAGTTGCTGTCACAAGACGCGCATCGCTTGAGCGTGTCGCTCACGAACGAAAAACTCCGTTCAAACTCCGTTCTGCCATTCTTTCTGCCATACCCTCTGGCCACGGCCAGAGGGTAATGGCAGAAAGGAGTTTTCAAGTCCTTCTTGTCACAAAAAAAAACGAAATTTATTTCAGAAATAATCCTAATTTAGACAGGACGTAGAGAATATTGACTCTGAATGAAATACCAAGTTGAATTTCAGTCACATTTTAGTATTAGATAAGCCAACATTATCCTGGGGTAAGAAACGAAAACAACAAATCTATTTATTTGAGCGTTTTCAGAAAGTTGTGAGTGTTTTCTACTTGTACACATTTTTCGAGAGTTACATAACTGAACACTGAAGCCTTAACGTTGACAAAAACCTCACAAAAATCCTTCACAATCTCAGCACTCCGCTGGGACAACGTGATACATACGCACAAAATTAAGGGTGATAGCGAAATCAGTTTTTATTCGTTTCAAACTCCGGCTGGATGATTTGATGAGGGCGCGGACGCCATCTTTATTCAATCTTCGCCACTTTTCAATTCGGGGCGGCGCGTGACTAGAATGTTGGACTGCTGGGCGGTCACCATAAAATTTGTGGGACGCGGGATGTTCTGAGTAAAGAAATGGAGTTACGCGACGCACTCTCACACGCTTCAAGTCGCTCACATATACGCAAGAGAGAACCTCTTTACTGATGCTAACCTCAAATCAAACCAAACAACCTGCTGCACATTGCTGCACAAGCTAACCACACATTTTGTCAAACTAGTCGTTCATAGGTTGTGGCGCGTGGTCAAAATAGGAACTAAAGCCACCATCTTGTTTTGTCAATACAACTTCTGTGACAATTTCACATAATCATGTTTACTAACAGTTCCTCCTGTAACATCATTTAGGCCCCATAAGATCCTTGTAGCACTCTATATGTGTGGGTATCGTAACCCGCACTACGCTAAGCTGTAATTTATGTTGTAACTGTAGTATAATAAGAAGCATAAACAGCCTGTAATGTTCCCACTCCTGGAACACAGGCCTCCTCTCTGTGAGAGGGGGTGGGCCGTAATCCACCACGCGAGCCCACGCGAGGTTTGTAACTGGAGTAAGTGATATATCCATACTAATATTATAAATTCGAAAGTAACTCTGTCTGTCTGTATGTTACATTTTCACGTCTAAGTCATTGAACGGATTTCGATAACATTGGCAGATAGATAGATTCCCGGGGAAGGACATAGGATAGTTTTTATCCCGATATTCCCACAGGATCGACACTTATGCGGGTGAAACCGCGGGGCGCTGCTAGTATATATTTATATATATATAAGTGTAAATGTATAATGTGTAACTTGTTTGTAAAAGTCTTGGGTTGACCTTTATATTCTAAAAATGTTTTGAAATAAATGATTTAGAGTCCGGCCGTCGAGAGAATCCTGACAGGGGTCAGGAACGCATTCTTTCGATTGCCGGACTGAATTCGGCCTCTGGGAATTGTCGCCCTCATAACTAATAAAGATCAAATTCGCAAAACACGTATTCGTTTCTAAGAAACTGACGGGTGTCAAGAACGCATTCTCTCAATGACCGGGCTGTAACGTGGTTGGAAGTTAGTAGGTACTGCATTGATTTTTGCAAAGGGCACTTTGGATAGTTAATAATAATAACTTCACACTGCAGTTTTTTATTAGAAATTATCGGTAAAATCATTGATGCAAGCGCCTGTTTAATTCTCGTTTACTCGGCGCGCGGCGTGATCAAGGTGTCACACTTTTCTAAGTGAAAAGAAGACACTTAGTGTAATTCCGTGTCGCATTTACCAAACTGTTGTTGTTGTTTTATGTTTCCCATTTTTACTTTATTTTGAATAGCGTCATATTAGCCGCTAATAAAGTTCTTTTCTTTGTTTGTTTTTCTGATACCTAGTGGAAAATATGGCTTTTTATTGTAAACATGAAAGCTATGGTCACAGCCGTTCGGACGGGCTCGTTCAAACTTGAGGCGGCCAGCGAAGTATTAGGAAGTCGGCGTGTGGTAGAGATGGACCACTAGATCCAGGCTACGTGCCCAATACTTTACCGTATTTTCCTGGATAAAACTATATGTTTTTGGTAATATCTATCATTCTTGAAAATCACGACGAAAATACTTAACAGTTGCAGAAACTTCACAAGCGTTTTTTTTTTCGTGAAATAACAATTGTAACTTTGAGAAATGACCTAGGTATTTCATAAAAGAAAGGTTTTGGTAATACTATGTTCGTAACACCATAAAATATCTAACTTTAATACTTGGAAAAAATAGCTTTTGCATCTTGCGTCAGAGTAAGGTATATTTTTGCTCGTGACTGTACTCAACAGATTTTTTTTTGTATATTCGTGTTATTGATAAGTTAAACGCCAAATGCGTCTAAAAAGTAAATTTTAAATTCTTAAACCCTTAATCAGATGGAAACATTACACTAATTGCCTTACCCACCTAATTCTCCCTCAATACCTCCTTCCACATGCTATCTTCATTCATAAGTGGTGCTGTGGGGTTTTTAAGGGTTAATACCACCCACCTCCCCCTCCACCCTACTCTCTAATTAATTTACTCGGAAGCATTTATACGCAACCTCTAAGTTAAAAAATAGGCCACTTTTTCTAGAATAATTCTTTTCAACATTTCTTGTCTTTGCTAATTGGGGTTTTATAAAATAAAGTTTAAAAAAAAGTGTGAAGAAAAGGGTCGCCAAAATATTCCTTTTGAATAGATTCTGAATGAGATTTCTGTCTTATTTATTAAATAGAAAGGTTTTTTTTAAAAAAAAAAATAATATTTCCCCACACTAGGAATTTCTTAGGTTAGTTCGTACTTAGGCATATTGTACTATAGTATGAGTATACCTTAGAGCCCTTCACATGTACCACAACCACACCACATCGCAGCGACAAAATGCGGGAAAGCAGTGTGGTCACGTATGAATAGTGTCGCTGCAACTTCTTGCAGTTGCGTTAGTCTTTAGTAGTTACGATGTGGCTACGTTGTGGCTAGTGTTTGCAGACATTCAGAAGCACACGGCTGCGTCAATTACTCTCGTTCATAATTAACCACAGCCTGCAAAGGCAACTCATAAATATTTGCTGATAACATATTCAGTGGCTGTATGATGATTGGCTAGGCCGGATTAGGGAACTGCCTGATTTCGACGGGATTCCTTATGATTAGACTGTTAGATGATCAGTTTAAGGTTGTTTGTGTCGTATACTATGTGGGTAGGACAGTGTCTCGTCATTATAATAATAATTAGGTTGTGGGTACTCAATAAAAATCAGTCTTGGTCAACCCGTCTTTTATTTACAACATGGTGGCAGCGGTGCTGAGTAATTAATTGAAATTAATACCCAAAAATCTCAATATATGTTCAAAAGTGCAGTAAAAGTGACAGTATATATTGTAAACAATTGAAAATAATGGAACACGCACGGCCTCCGGCGGAACTGTGTCTGGAAGGTGGGCCGGCTAGTCGGGCCGAAGCGTGGCAAAAGTGGCTGAAGCAATTCAACGTGTTTCTAAAAGCGTCGGGTGTCCACAAAGAAACCAATGATGTAAAAGCGAGTTTGTTGGTGAATTTGATCGGATCGGAGGGGTACGATGTGTATACAACTTTCAAATTCACCAAAGACGAAAACAAAGAATGCTTCGATACGCTCGTGTTAAAGTACAATGAACATTTTGAAACCAAACAGAACACTACGATGGTTCGATTCAAGTTTTTCACAAGAAACCAGGAAGAAGGCGAATCTATAGACGACTATGTAACGGCACTAAAGCTTCTCACTCAGCGATGCGAGTTCGAGCATTTAGAAGAGGGCCTGGTGCGAGACAGGATCGTGTGCGGGGTCAGAGATGGCAAGCTACGCGATCGACTACTCAGGGCAGACGATCTCACCCTGGCAAAAGCTGTAAAAGTCTGTCAAGCAAACGAGATGTCAATGGAGGAACAGATACAGATAGAGGGCACCAAGACTCAGGCGGTAGCAGTGGACGCGATGTACGCGCGCGGCGTGTACCGCGCGGGCACCAGCGGAGGCGCAGCGCGAGGCGGCGGCGGCGCGGCGTTGTCGGCCGGGCGAGGACGCGGCGGCCGCGGCGGCGGCGGCGGGGCCGGTTCGCGCCAGCTGCAGCGCGGCACGGCGGCCGGAGTGGGTGGCGAGCCCGCCCAGCAGCGCGTGCCTGGAAAAGTGTTGTGTGCTGCGTGCGGTATAGGCAGTTGTTGTGGCAGATATAAATGTGCGGCTAAAAATGCAATGTGCTTCTGGTGTAGTGAAAGAGGGCATTTTAAAAACATGTGTCCGAAATTGCGTAGGCGCGTGTTACAAATCAACGCTGGTGTCGAGCCCGACGCCGACGTGATCGTCGGTGAGGACGACGACGGGTTGTACTATGTTTCTTCGCTATGCGGGAGGATGGATCGTAAGGACTCTAAATGGTATGAAACTTTGATTTTTAAATGTACCGGAGCCAGTGAAAGTTTTAAGTTAGATTCAGGGTCAGATTTAAATGTAATTTCACTAAGTACATTTCAGGGACTAGGGCTGCCAAACGAAATAATAAGTTCAGATAACACAAGGGCGCAATCATTTTGTGGCAATTATATACCGATAGCTGGTAATTGTTATCTGAAATGTACTTATAAAAACGTTGAGTACACATTACGTTTCATAATTGCCGACTTTGATTGCCAAAGTGTGTTAGGTAGATATGCTTGTGAAGAGCTGGGAATGGTGAAGCGTATATTGTCCCTCAACCTAGATGCGTATGCAGATTTGTTTCAAGGTTTAGGTAAATTACCCGGTAAATATACCATTGTAATAGATCAGTGCGCCCAGCCGTCAGTCTGTCCAGTTAGAAAAATACCCATAGGTGTTCGCGACAAGTTATCGCTAGAATTGGTGCGCATGGAGAAAATGGGAGTGATCCGTAAGGTGGCTCACCCGACACAGTGGGTGAACGGTATCGTGGTGGCGGCCAAGAAGGACGGCACCATTCGCGTGTGTCTCGATCCGCGGCCGCTGAACCGCGTAGTGCGGCGCGCGCACTACCCGCTGCCGACGCTCACGGAGATCGCAACCAAGCTCCAAGGTGCGCAATATTTCAGTAAGTTAGATGCTCGTTCTGGGTTCTGGATGGTAGAAATTGACGATGCCAGCGCTGACCTTTGCACCTTCGGGACGCCGTTCGGAAGATACCAATTTTTACGTTTACCGTATGGAATCAACTGTGCTTCAGAGGTTTTCCATCATAAAATCCGTCAGATACTCGAAGACCTGGAGGGAGTCGACTCATTCATCGCTGACGTGATCTGCTGGGGCTCCAGCAAAGCCCAGCACGATGAGCGTCTGAAGAGATTGCTAGATAGGGCGCGAGAAGTAGGTATAAAATTTAACCAAGATAAATGTGAGTTTCAAGTAAGGCAAGTGAGTTACTTAGGCCACATTTTCAGCGAGGAGGGCATGGCAATAGATAGAAATAAAATAAAAGCGATAGAGGAAATGCCAGCTCCGGAAGACAGGCCAGCGCTGGAGAGATTCTTGGGCATGATAAACTACTTATCAAAATTTATCCCCAATTACTCAGAGTTAGCACTTCCGCTCCGCAATCTGTTGAAAAAAGATAGCGAGTGGGTGTGGGACTCAGCGCAGGAATCGGCGGCGGCACAGTTGAAGCGCGCAGTGTGCGCGGCGCCCGTGCTGGCACTGTACTCGGCGCGCGAGCCCGTGCTGCTGTCGGTGGACGCGAGCGCACGGGCACTGGGGGCCGTGCTGCTGCAGGCGGGCCGTCCGGTCGAGTTCGCCTCCGCCACGCTCACCGACACGCAGACCAGGTATGCGCAGATAGAGAAGGAGTTGCTCGCGATTGTCTACGCTCTCGAACGATTCCATCAGTACGTCTATGGACGTCATGATGTCACTGTGGAATCCGATCATAAGCCGTTGGAGGCGTTGTTTAAAAAACCGCTCGATTCGATCCCCGCGCGTCTCCAACGCATGATGCTACGCGTACAAGGCTATGATTTCACCGTCATATATAAACCAGGGAAGTACATGTACGTGGCAGACGCCTTATCGCGAGCGGCATTACCAGTACTTACATCGGAAAAAGTAGGTGAGGAAGTAGAAGAACAATCGTGTTTTCTGATAGAAAACATTCGTTTCAGTGACAGCAAAACAAATCTTATAAAAAACGCCACGAAAAAGGATATAGAATGTCAATTACTTATACAATACATACAGGAAGGGTGGCCGCCGAATAAATATTCAGTCGACGAACGAGTGAGAGGGCAGTGGTCGTATAGAGGTAGCTTTGGTTTTATTGATGGAATCATATTTAGAGATAACCTAGTTTATATACCGAAAAGCGTTAGGTCGGAAATGCTCAGTAGGTTACACGACGGACACATGGGCATAGACAGGTGCAAGCGTCACGCTCGTGAGGTGATGTTCTGGCCGGGTATGTCACGTGACGTGGAGGAGATGGTGCGCCGGTGTCACGCATGCGCTGAGCGCGCGCACCGTCCCGCTCGGGAGCCGCTCAGGCCGCATCACATACCGCCTATGCCGTGGGTCAAACTGGGCACAGACATATTTCAGTATGCAGGAAAGTACTTTTTAATAATTGTTGATTACTTTTCCAATTTCATAGAAGTGAATCCGTTAACAAACATAGGTACGAAGGCGGTAGTGACCGCCATGCGAGATCAGTTCGCGAGACACGGGATCCCGCGGGAGTTAGTGTCTGATAACGGTCCGGCTTATGCATCAAAAGAGTTCGATGAATTTTGTTCTAAGTGGGGCATTGAGCACACTACTAGTTCGCCAAATTATGCTCAATCAAATGGGCAAAGTGAAAGGAGTGTTCAAATAATAAAAAATATTTTGATAAAATCAATAAACTCGGGGACAGACTTCTACTTAGGTCTGTTAAACTATCGAGCTACGCCACGTAATGGAATCAGTTCGCCATCGGAACTGTTAATGGGACGGCGACTGAATACTAGGTTACCATCGCACGCTGAAAAGTTGAAGCCAAGTCGAGATAATGAGAGTGACTATAAGGAGATGTTACGTAAACAGCAGGCCGAGAAGACGTATTATGATAGGCGAACGAAACCGCTACCAATGTTATCGGCCGGTCAACCGGTACTCGTCACTGACGATGGCAAACGCAAATCTGCACGAATCGTAGGTCGCGCGGCTCAGCCTCGCTCTTATTTTGTCGTAGACGATACGGGTAGGCTATTTAGGCGGAACCGGCGGCATCTGGTTAAGCTGCCAACCGATGGCAATGTAACCCCTGGCCCATCTCATGATCAGAAGAGCGATGATGAGACTTGGAGTAGTCCCAAAAGTGGTAGCGATAACAGCCCCGGGACAAGCGATGACGTTACGACTCCCATTCCACGACAAGGCTCACCAATTCAACGTATACGCAGACCGGCGGCTATACTAGCACGACAAAAAATTGAAAACCATTTACAAAAGAAATAATTAATAAACAATCCTACCTACCTACGGAATGAATATAATGTACTTAATAGGTGTAATTTCAAGTTATTACTTACTTAAACTTAACTAATAATCAACTGGATTGAGCATTACTGTGTGTTTAGTAATTTATTAGTGATAAGCACTTTACATTGTAAATTGTACTACACTAGAGTAGAAAGTATAAACACATGGTACAAGCACCAAGGTACAAATTGTTGACAATAGATAATGGAATGTTATGGTAATAAACCAACTCAGAGATAATTGAATAACAAAAATTGTACCTACCTATAGAGGTGTTAATATATATGTAAGGTAAAAAAAAAAAAAAATAATAATAAAAAAAAAAAAAAACAATGGACATGTCGTATACTATGTGGGTAGGACAGTGTCTCGTCATTATAATAATAATTAGGTTGTGGGTACTCAATAAAAATCAGTCTTGGTCAACCCGTCTTTTATTTACAACAGTTTGGTGATTGCATTTCTGGTTGGTTAATGGAGTGAATGTTATAGGAGGCGACGTTGGAAGCTAGGTGGGGATCTATGTAGATACTAGAAAAAAATCTCTTAATGACAAAGTATTGTGTATTTCAAAATAAAATCCATAATTTGAATTTTAAAAGAGGTTACTCTTTGATATTACTGTGGAAACTGGAAAAAGCAAAATACAGTCTAAGAATAGTTCCTACTTTAGTAAATATTCCTTATTGTTCAAGCAGAAATTATCACGACAACTCGTCGCCTAGGGAAAGCCGACTTCGGTTCTTGGATCCCCAGAGTGGAACACAACACATTGGTGGTTACATTTCACACTTCACGTGAACATAAAGTCGCTTTTACTCTAAAACCGTCGTGGTGAATTTGCCATTTCTTTGAATTTTGCAAGAAGTTTTAGTATAATTTTCAAAGATAATTTTCCTACATTACAGTTAGTAGTAAGTACCTGCACTACAGTAGCACTGAATACGCCTCCATGTAATATAGAATATTCTAGTAGATGTCACCGCCTTGCCACCGACACCGAATGTTACTTACTACGAGTAGGTATAACATTATGTTTGTTTGTGTTAGTACAAAATTTAACACTAATATCTACTCTATGGCATTGTAGAATGTAGGTTTTCAACTGACTGCTACCTTGAATGACTGACTGCTACTGACTGGTCAAAGAGAAATTTGTCATAAGTAGCATGCTTTGCAGATTTATTTTCGATCGCTGTTTGTTTTCAGTCTCTCCATAGATGGATGCTGTTTCTAGTACTAATAATGTTCCCACTGCTGGGACACAGGCCTCCTCTCTATGAGAGGGAGTGGGCTGTAATCACACGAGAGGATGATGGAGGGTGTATCACGCGAGCCCAGTCCGGGTTGGTAGACGTCACATCATCACATCTTCGAATTTTTGTTTCTACGATGTGTCGGTTTCCTCACGATGTTTTCCTTCACCGCTTTGCGAGTGGTGATGAAATAATTTACGCAAAGTAAAGCGCCAACAAACTTAATAATAAATTAATCAATTAACTTTCACTGATCAGCATAATGTAGAGACTGCACTTCCGCGATTAATTTATAAGTTGATGGCTTAATATTATGAGACAAACACTATTTCGTATTTTGTAGATTAAAAAAATATAGAAATTCAGCCTGAAGAGCTGACAGTGCGCGTCATCATGTAAAATGATATAGATTAACTTAATTTCATTTAAATAATTACGCGTTGAATACTAAATAAGCCTTTTATTGACCCCGTTACAATACCTACGTCAGCAATGTTGATGTCAACAAAATTGTGCTTGAGCTGTCATATTTTTGACTGACAGCGTCATAGAGTACTCAGCGTTCCAATATGCTGTGTGATGCTGTTCTATTAAAGTTAACGGTTAATTATTATTAATTGGCAACCGACCAAGGCAGTTAGTTGCTGGCAGGACGGATCTATCTAAAAAAAAATACATTCGAATTTATTTTTAAATATTTCACACGGCTGTGTTCAACTAAAAGCAAATAAAAAATAGACTGCTCCAGAAATAGCAGCTCGGTTCAACTAGACGATCGAGAGAGCTCGTCTGTTGCAGTTGTAAGTGTTATAACATCATTTATGTATGAGAATTCGACGCGTATGCAAATGTTCTCAAACTATGTTCAAATTTTGATTTTCATTGACAGCGAATGTTTGTAAAATTTTTTTTTGTGAAAAATTGATATTTTACGATTGAAAAAATTTTTTTTAGTCATAACGGTCCCGAAATATCTTTTGCTGAATTTCAGCGTTCATGCCTATGTTTCTGTGAATATTTAAATGTAAGTATTACATTTTTCATGTGGACAACTATTATCCCACGTAGAGTGACGGGGATCCAGCAAGGTTTTACTTTGATAGGGCATTTGTAGGTAGGTATTCTTGTTATGGAATTACCAACTCATGAATTTAATTTCATTTTGTAGCAGCTTTAATCATCACATCCATATTCAATCATAGAATATTGATTTTGATTTGATTATAAAAGTCATTAATACATTAATATTAACATAATATTACGAAGTGCATGCAATAAGATGTTATTCTAATTGTGTACAACCATTTACATAACATGTGGGAACCTCCCATGTAAGATTTTATTTTATTTTGTTATTTTGTTTTTTTTTTTAATATTAGACATTGTAACTTATAACATCGCCTTGGATAAGTCTGTAAAGGTGTTATAATTGTGGTTTAAATAAATAAATAAATAACAAGTTCTTAGGGTAACTTAACATTAAAATCATTTTACACTGAGTTTACTATTCATATTCTATAAACATTCTAATTAATAATATGTACAAGTATATAAAAAGGAGGGGAAATAATCAAAGGAAACCATCAAAAAATTCATTCGCATCGCTGTCAACAGGAAACGTGCCCAAAAGACTGGCAGCATTGCCACGTTGTATGGCAATGCTTATTCTTTAGCCAAAAATAGGCCAGCCCTCTGGTCACGTGAAGAGTCGACCAACCGCTTGGCGATGTCTCGAAATGAAAAAAAAAATTAAATAAATAAACATTCTTAAATAACACACTACTACTCGAAAGCACAAAAGTCTTATAGTATAGCACTTTAAACGCATATTACTACTAATCAAAAAATATTAGCGGGAGTTTAAAAAAAAATAGTGTTTTTACGTAAAAGTTACTAATAAAGTACAAATCCAAATAATTTAAATTGCCTTATGTAAATCGAATTTAATATATGAGTTTCAAAGCCAATCAACATCAAATAACGAAAAACCCGTTTCTACCTGCATCGATCCATGTTCAAACATATCGAGGCGAAAAAAAGTTTCTTTGAAAGTCGATTTACACCTATTAAGCTACAGTCTAAAAAACTTCCCCACTTTCGGTAACAAGACGGAAAACGATTTCCCAAAGTCGTTCTGTATAAATTCAGTTGGTGGATATACTGTGGGATCAATTTATTTATGGTTGGAATACGATGCGCGCATTTTTGTACGGAGAGTTCTGAACTCCGAGTAGTGAGGCAGGTCAGGATTTGTAGTGTAGTCTATCCGAGACTCCTTAGAGCTTTAGTGATGGGATTGAACATTCTGAGATGTTGCTGCTACCTTCCTATGTAGTATAGAATCTTGTCTGACAGTCAGGCGTTTGAGAGACGACTTGACTAACTATAAATAACGGTAGCCGTAGACATTTAACAGACTAGTTTTGCCCGCGGATTCGCCCGCGTGTAGTTCGGAAATTACACGGAAACGTACTTTCTGGATAAAAAGTATCCTATGTCCATATGCAGGTTACAAACTACTTGTGTGCCAAACATCCAAATCCGTTCAGCCGTATTTGCATGATTGAGTAACAAACATACAAACATCTTAATATCCATACATACAAACTTTCATATTTATAATATTAGTAGGATTACCTAAATTAAAAAAACGACAAACTCGAAATTGTGCAGAAATTAAAGAATATTAGAATCAGTTATAATATTGTTTATTTATTTAATACTTCAAGCACATAAATGTACAGAGGCGGACTTAATGCCATAGGCATTTTCTACCAGTCAACCTTTGGGTGATGCAGAGACAAACAGTGGTAGGTGCCATCATGAACATTGAGGAATAAATATTTTAAATATACGGATAAACCTATTAAAACTGAATATAATATATACCTAATTACATACAAATATAAGCACAAATAAATATATTAACGACTCAACACTACACAAAAATACAGTTTTAGGAATAAAAGATGCGGGGCGAGATATGCTTACAATTTTAACGTTAGATGTTTTGGTCCGATTACCTAAAACACCATTTACAATCAATACCAAACCCCTATCTCAAACGACCATTTTATTAAATACGAATCCGCAACCAGCTCATCCCATCTCTATAATATTATTATTCGCGTCGGGTCCAACGGGTTGATATTATAACTTCAGCGATATATTCCGCGGAATTCATGGCCGTACATTCTAGAGTCGGCGAGTTTGTGAAACAAATATTATTCTTCAAGTTAAGTCTTGCCAAACTATGGGACAAGTCGGGATGACAAAGTTCCGGGCTTAGACTTTATATGGTTTGCTGCTTTTTGTTGTTAAATTAGGTAAGTATATACTTACTTACTGGAAATTGTGAATGGATTTGATCGTTCATGATCTCGGAGTTCTGTGTTACCGTACTTACAACAATTCAAGTTCTTAAATAACGGTCTTTAACTCTTCTCTCTTCTTGGTCGCGTACTTCATTACTGAAGGTCGTGTCCTTGAAATACCTTTATGGTTTTATGCACGATGTTCTTGCACTTCGTTCGGTTCTCAGCTACTCTCAGGGCAGTCACAACAGAGAGTCCTGTGAGGGTGGTTACTTGGTCTGACCAGCGGTTAGGTGACCGGCTGCGAGGTCTTTTCCCAAATACCTTGCCCATCACCAGCAATTTTGCACGATTATCTGGTTCCCGACGGGCAATGTAACCAAAGAAACCGAGAATCTTTTGGTAACAGAACTTGAATGGTCTTTCTTTTATGCGTAATTAGGTCGAGGATAGATTTGTTCGTCAGTCAGTCTTTGTTATTAAGGATAGTAATAGCTGTATCTACGACATAGAATACACTTGTTCTGTCTTAAACAAAACACCGTACAGTCTATTGTGGCTTATTACGATAAACGATAATGGGTTTCACTTTCTCACCAACCTATACCTATACCTTCGCTATAAAAATAAAAAGAGTCCTACCATCTAAAACCACGCCGTTACTTTAACAAAAGCCTCTTCCACCTCAGCTAACCCACAAAAAATACACGTGCATACCGCCATATTTTTATATCCTATCATATTTCTAAAGTAAACAACGTTACGCAAGACCCAGATTTTTGCACACACGACAAAATAACGCACGAAAAGGTAGGCCGGGGCCTCCACAATGCGAAGCATGCAAATATTTTACACCAATAAGGGAAACATTCGTGGCAAGGTAAAAACAATAAGCTTTAAAAGGAGCAGGCTCGCTTACGAACAATTTATGCCCGGGCCCCGAGCTATGGGGCCACTGTATAATTTTTGCATGAACTTGGCCCCGCACTTCCGTGCGCGCTCCTGCAATCTTTATAAACGGAAGCAGCGGTTATTTTTTTAGGGTAATATGCGTGGCATTAAATACGAGCCCTTTGAGTCTGTCTTGTTTGTTCTGCTATTTTTTTGCGTTGGTTTCACTGAGCGTCTAATGTTTTTGAGTACCTAACCTTGAGTGGGATGCGTTTATTTTTGGTGGTAACTAAATTATGACAAGGTTTTTCAATTTAGGGATTCAAAGTACGTCTCTCGAGATTAAAATAGTGTTGCTCCCGAGGTGGACACTCTACTTTTTATCACCATCTATGAAAAAATAAGTAAGTGCAACTTATGAATAAGAATAGTAGGTACCTTGAGGAAGACATACTTGTTTTTTGTAAAACTAAGTAAAATCCTAATTTGAGTAAACAATTACAAACGAAGGCAGAATGCTTTTCGGGCGTTTTTTATTTCAAACTTTTTTTTAAAATTCGCTCGTGGGTTTTACTTTATCATACAGCCTGTTTTTTGTTCATGCAATGTTCGTGATTGATCTCTTTGATGATTGGAATTTTTGAGGGGCCCGTGGCTAAATGATAACAGCCGCACAGGTCGATCGATAAAGTTAAGCTACGCTTGCCGCGGTTGGATGTGGATGGGTGACCATTTTTACATACTGTTACCCCTCCGTGCCTAGGAAAGCACGTTAAGCCGTTGGTCCCGGCTGTCAGTCATCTTTGACAGTCGTTACGGGTAGTCAGAAGCCCGAAAGTCTGACAACCAGTCCAAATACCATAAATAATAGAACCAAGGGGTATCGTATTACCCAGTAACTGGGTTGTGGTCAGATAGGCAGTCGCTCCATGTAAAATACTGGTATTCAGCTGCATTCGGTTAGACTGGAAGTCGACCCCAACATAGTTGAGAAAAGGCTAGGCAGACGATGGTGATAGGAACTTTTACTAACAATATCCACATTCCAAACTCAAATCACTTTTAGTGCCTAGGGATTAAAGAGCTATTTTAGTCCCTGTTTACGAAGAATACATTTGCTTGCATTTTTTTGCTTTGCATTTGCTTTTTGAATAGATGTGATAAAAACATATTTAACTTATTTAGATAGATAGATAGATATATTAAAGTCTTTATTCACCAATCTCATACCGTAATTCACATGTCTTACATTGCCTCGAATCGATACGAGCTACAATCGGTTTCAATCGGCGATGCGATACAAGATGCAAGGCGAGGTGAACGCAATATATTGCTCCGGCGTGATTTAGCTAAAATATAATTCGATTTGTGCGAGCAATAGGTTCCGGATACGGAGTGACTTTTCAAAACGTTGAATGGATTAGGAATCGTGGATGAACTGGCATGTTTTTGTTGCTTCGTTTGCTTTTGTAATTTTTATGTATACGATAAGAATACCTATAGATATCTTCATTGCATATTCACCTCACACTTTTGTTTATTTACTTGCTTCTATTTCGTTTACTCCTCTTTTTGCAGGAATGCATTTTGTCGGTAGGCTTAGCACGGAGGCGCGGAGTAAGGGTTTTGAGTAAGCATAATATGCAGGGCAAACAGTTCATAGCTGAGTAGGTGCGGCATGATGACAGAACACACAGACACTTCAGTCGGACAGAAGTCAGGAGTTCACTTTCAGATTTGGAAAATGGATCAAAAATAAAGTTATCTACAGTGCCGTTGGTTTTGGTATGATCGTTTGCGGCCTAACCCATAATGACTTAAATACAATTGTGGGCTTCCCTAAATCTGAGTGACGTTGAAAATTCATATTTGGACAAACTCAGCTATCAACTTTTCGTTCTGAATGTTCTTGCTCGAAAACCCTCTGGGCTCCCCTACCAGAACCTAAACGTAGGTAATGTAAATTCTAACGATTTTAAAATTGAGAATACTCGTTTCACACATAATATTTACTCAGTATTAAGACTTTATTCATATATATGTATGGGTGATATTAATCGTGCTTGTCGCAAAATGCTGTAGAATAGTTGTGCTTTCGGCTAAAAATCGTTTGAATTTACGTTACGTTTATTTCCCGCGTTCGTGCTAGGTAGGTGTGCTGTCACAATAGGTGAATGGTTAATTCCTTAGGAATCTTGACAACCACAGCAGGTCTGTTCTATGTGAAAAACATCTGCGTGATTTAATTCGTCACTTCGACTGCCAGACAACAGACACAATAGAAAATCTATTGTTCGTAGGTAGACAGACACCTACCTTTCCCAAAAACTCCAAGTACCCAGAATCCATTGGAATAGTTTAGTTTGAGTATAATCTGGAGTATTTTAATTAAACGGTGCGAGTTCCCAATCTGATGGTTAACTTTATTCATTAGGGTTGTCGCTGACAATTTGGAGCGCCGCGAAACTTTCTGCGTCACACATACTTGCGATCAGTTTTCGTACCTTTTATTAAAGGTTTAAAGGGTTTTTGCGTTTAATGTTTAATGAGTTTTACCTTTATGGCTAGTTCAGGTACTAGTTGTACAGGTCCAAATATTAGGTCTGAAAAACGACAGAAATCTCCATAAACATTATAGTAAAACTATTTAATAAATTTTTATTTTATAATTGTTACTGTAACTGCAATAAAACAAGTTTTTATTTTTTCACCATTATTTATTTAAATTACTCCAAGAATAAAATAAAGCACGAGTAATTTTTTATAACGCAGCAGCAGTTTGTGAAACAATATATACCTAGGTATTAAGAAGGCTTATGAAAATCTACCGAAGATCGGGGATCTCTTTATAAACCTGACCGATTGTGTCCTGTTTGATTATCAGGAAAAAGCCTACTAATTAGAGTTGTGATAAAAAAGGCCTATCAAAAGATTTTGAACTTCAATTATGAGCAAGATAAGCAATGATAAGCATCACCTTTGTACCTATTTTTCTGTTCTGTTTTTTTGTCTTGTCTTTTTATACATATATGCAAAATAAATGAATATGAAAACATTTATCTAAATGCCCTTCAAAATGTATGTAATACAGTATAATATATGAGACAATAATACGAAACAGCGAATAATATATAAGTTTATAATAACGGAAGATTAATGTTGTGGTGAACACATGAAGTTCTGTGAACACTCCGTAAACTACAGCCCGTTTATTTCTGAAACAAATTTATTTCTTGTCTGACACGACCGCGAGGGGCGTTAGCTTTATTTACAAAGGAAGATTAGCTAAATATTTAAATTATAGAGAGCTTTACGCTTGCTTGTTTTGCGCTTTTAACGTTTCGCTTTTTTGTCCGTATGGCACTCGTGGGCTACAGTTGACAACGGCAGGTTGTATAACTAGTCATCATCTGCCTAGACTTTTCCCAACTACATTTATGTTGGGGTCGGCTTCCAGTCTAACCGGCTGCAGCTGAATACCAGTATTTTACATGGAGCGACTGCCTATCTGACCTCCATAACTCAGTTACTGGGTAATACGATACCCCTTGGTAAGACTGCCATGGTTGTCAGAATTTCGGGGTTCTGACTATCCGTAACGACTGTCAAAGATCCACGAATGACAGCCGAAACCAACCGCTTAATGTGTTTTCCGAGGCACGGAGGGGTGACAGTATGTAAAGATGGTCACCCATCCACAGACCAACCGCGGCAAGCGTAGCTTAACCTGATTGATCGACCTGTGAGGCTGTTATTATTTAGCCACGGGCCCCTCCTCGTGGTATATTGTCATCTAAACTATCATGTCTACCTGTGGACAGCGTTGTTCGTTAAGGCTTCTTCAAACAGGCGCGACACGACACGCGACACAAAGGCACCGCAAGTCACGCAACGAGCGGTGCCTTTGTGTCGCGCGCGATTATATCGCGTGTCGCGCCTGTTTGTAGGAGCTTTTATATTATTACTAAAATGGTTTTTTTAAATTTGTTGTAAGTTCTTATAATATCTGTTTGCTGTTCCTTTGAATGATAAAATAATTCTGAGCCGCAGCTCAGAATTATTTTATTTTATTCTTTTTGGCATTATAAGCATGGTTTTCTTTTTCTTTTCATAGTTATAAGGTGTTTTTGTTCTAATGCAATTAAACGCATTTTTCTTTTTTTTTGTGTTTTTATTAATGAAGTAAACAATTAATTAATTATTATTATATTAATTAGTAAACGATCACACGGTTCTAGATTAGGTGCGCTACTGTTTTCAAAACGGTGCTTAGTAAAACGTGCTAAAAATTATTTCAATGACGTCACGTGGTCAATAGATGTAGTAGGTATTATGTCCCATAGTTAAACATTATAATTAGGCTTATTCAATTAATCTGTGCTGGTCTCAGTATAAAGTTTAGCGTGATTTTACTAAATACGCGAAAGATTGTTTATTTTTGTTCCTGCCACTGCTTCGCTATAACGTGCCAGGCGAGTTGCAGCAACCCCAACAACGTGAGGATACTGCAACCGAAGAACACGCCGAAGATTCCACCTAATTGAGCTGCAACAAAAAAACAATACTATCTCCATCATCATCATTTGTTAGCCTTTTCCTAACTATGTTGGGGTCGGCTTCCAGTCTATCGGAATACAGATGAATACCAGCTTTTTAGATGGAGCGACTGCTTATCTGACCTTAAAACCCAATTACCCGGGAATACGATGCCCCTTGGCAAGACTGGTTGTCAGACCGGCCACAGTGGTATTTTAATTGCCATGTGCACTGGACCGTTGATCTACTAACAGTTTTTATGCAAGAGGACAGGCAGCATTAATGTCAGCTATTAACAAAATATTATGAAGATATAAATTAAAACTTACAGAACAAATCTAAATAGGAGAAGTAAGACCAGCGCTCGAAGGTCGGCCGCTTGCGTCTCTGAATGAAGATTCTTACCACGCTCACTTTCTTAAAATCCAAATCCCTGCTGTCGTAACCAAAAATATTATTACAACAATTTTGGTATTAAAAAAAATATCAATAAGGGAAAAAGAGTGTTCAATAAGGGAAAAAAGAGTGTTTAATATAAGTATCTCAAATAATTTCTGAACGCAACACGTTAGAGGGGTTAGGGGGGCGGGGGCATCGATTTCTCGTCGGATTTTTTTGCAGCTATGGACCAGTGGTGTGGAGTGCACCGCGCTTTTGCCATTGAGACGTACATTTTAAGTAGATTTTCGCTTACTGAAATACGTCCTTGTTTTAGTAATCGTTACGATATTCTTCGATTGCGTGATGGACCATCGATCAACCTTATTCAGTCTTGGATACCAAAGTTCAGAGCTACAGGATCAACATTAAACAGCTCCAGACAAGGACTTATACCAGCGGTAGCCACGGACGAAAATGTTGAACGTGTTATGGTTACTGTGACTGAAAATCCCTGTTAATCACTTCGTGCACGTTCATCGATATTGGGAATTACGGAATCAACTATACAGGTTATAATGCAAAAAAAAAAAACTCAAGTTCCATCCGTATAAAATTCAAATCTTTCATTCAAGATTAACACGATTCAGTCGCTCTGTAAACATGTTTTTGAAAACATGCCTGCTAGACTTAAAGACTGTGTGCTAGGCTCGATGGTCACCATTTAGAAAACGTGGTTTTCAAAAAATAAAATCCGCATTTATTGTTTTAAATACCTAACAAGAAACATTATTTGTATTACAGGTGTACTTTTTTCTTCCACTGGACACCCTGTTTCTGCACAAGATGCGGAACAACTGTAGCCGAATCAACAGCCACAGTCAGAGAATCAGATCGATTGGAACGTATGAAAATACTTACTAAAACGGTTCCACAGTCTTCACGGAATCATCGAGCTGAAAACTGGATGCTACAACCGAGGTCTTCTCCGCGTCACACGTCATAAAACAGGAGTCGCTCGTGCTACCATACCCGACTGGAAATACAAATAGAAATAACTGATACCTAGGTAACTATTAGGAATATACAAAAAATAATAAGATCAAATCCGGGACGAAATGCGCGAATAGTTGCGTCACTTCCTATGGCCTTCACACGTACCACAACCACTTCCTATGGCCTGTTCACACGTACTACAACCACTTCCTATGGCCTGTTCACACGTACTACAACCACTTCCTATGGCCTGTTCACACGTACTACAACCACTTCCTATGGCCTGTTCACACGTACTACAACCACTTCCTATGGCCTGTTCACACGTACCACAACCACTTCCTATGTCCTGTTCACACGTACCACAACCACTTCCTATGCCCTGTTCACACGTACCACAACCACTTCCTATGCCCTGTTCACACGTACCACAACCACTTCCTATGCCCTGTTCACCGGTACTACAACCACTTCCCATGGCCTGTTCACACGTACTACAACCACTTCCTATGGCCTGTTCACACGTACTACAACCACTTCCTATGGCCTGTTCACACGTACTACAACCACTTCCTATGCCCTGTTCACACGTACTACAACCACTTCCTATGGCCTGTTCACACGTACTACAACCACTTCCTATGGCCTGTCCACACGTACTACAACCACTTCCTATGGCCTGTTCACACGTACTACAACCATTTCCTATGGCCTGTTCACACGTACTACAACCACACCATAATAACAACATTTGGACGGGCGCTAATTTGTATGAAAATGAATAGTTTATTCACACAGACCACATTTGGCAGTCAAATCAATCGTGTGGGCGATACCGACCACATCAAGGGCACGTCGCAGCCACAGCGCAACTACCAGCGCGAGCGCGCATTAGTGGCCGGCCAGAACGCAAACACAGAAAGGAAAGCCGGAGTAAGCAAATACTAGCCACAATGTAGCCACATCGCAACTGCTAGCAAGAACGCTACCACATGCATGCACCATGCTATAGTTACCACAACGCAACTGCAAGAAGCTGCAGCGACACTATCCACACGTAACAGAACCACTGGTTGCCCACATTTTGTCGCTGCGATGTGGTGTGGTCGTAGTACGTGTGATCGGGCCCTAAATCATTAAAAAATAAACCATTAAAACCATCGACGCAGGCAGTCGTGTCTGAGTCAACGCGGGATTCGCCTCAATTTGGCCAGAGCTTCAAGCCTGTAATAATAGATTTGAGTAAGTAGTTACGCAAGGACTGGACGGAACACTGCAGCATGGCTGCTCGACATCGACAGGCACCAGGTGGTTTCGGATGATTCGCTCGGACACACTTACATTTCTCCAAAGTTTGTGCCATCTCTTGTTCTAATGTACAGTATGATCTGAAAGCATAAAATAATTTTCCAGTTGTAATGT
This sequence comes from Luperina testacea, assembly GCA_927399505.1. NCBI lineage: Eukaryota > Metazoa > Arthropoda > Insecta > Lepidoptera > Noctuidae > Luperina > Luperina testacea. The sequence continues at coordinate 1,367,142 of OV656762.1, read as the reverse complement.
CGCACGTTACATTTTGCACAAATACACAAATAATAACTAAATTAACAACAAAAACACAGCAACATACCAATGTTTACATCATTCAACTGTCCAATAAACGCAGACGTCAAAATATGACAACCACAGAATATTACAAGTAGTGCGGTAGTAAATAGTAATGACTAAAAGCACAAGATGTTCAGCTATCGGTGCGCGAGTGAGAATTTATCTATGGGCTCGCGCATGTCCCATCTCTATCCAACGCGTCTTTCGTTTGACATTAGGAATTTTGGTTTTCAAAATTAAACGAAGAGAAGAAGAAGAGCAATAATAGGCCTCTTTGTAGTAATATATCTTCTGACGTGACGCTGGCAAAAATGTTCTTATAACGTATGCCATAAAAAAAAAAAAAAAAAGAAGAAGAGTATAATAATAATGCGGGAGTTGGTTTTTCCCGAAGCGGTCACACGTCTCACCAGATAAGTTTATATCAGTGATTTCACACGTGTCTTAACTCGCCATCATCCGGGCCTAAAAAAACAATTACCTAATCTACGAAATTCTCCGCCATCGAGCAATTAAATTCGGTGTCTTTGAAACCCCCATACTGGGTAAGTGTTGGATAGCATTTTCATGAGTATATTTTGTGTTCTTTTTCTTACAGGTTAACTTGGCATGTATATTTATTTTATCTGAATTTATTATACGCTAATTCATGTATTTCATTTTAATTTTTTGTGTTCAGTTGAATGCATTTTGACTTTTCGTGCTTCACACTCAAAATGTGCTATCATGCCTTTTTTCACTCTTTCCATTTTGTAAACTTCGTCTGATTGTGACAATTGCTTAGCTTGGTGTTGCAATCAGCGTAGTTGACCTTTTGTCATTTTGTGACACGCTGGACGTCATGTTCTAGGGTCCAAAGTTCCGACTAGAGGAACACCTCAAGCTCACGGCAGCACATCAATAACTACGCGGCAGATTCCGTCGTGCGTGCCTGTAACTACCAGCATCGGACTTCCCATACGTTGGCCATTCTTGCTACGAGGGCCGAGCCGAGTAACGACGGTCGGCGCGAACACCTGTCGACCGGCACCCCTACTCATCCAGCGTGGCACCTCGCTGCGGTCATCGCCACGCCGGCTATCAGGGCAGTACAGCGCTACCAACGGGATGGACTCTGGAAATTGTGAACCGTAGACCTACCCACACCTTTTATTTAAATATATATTTTTTTTATGTTGACAAGGTTGCGTGGTCTTATTTTATAACCTGCGCCACGCCCCATTATCGTCACACAGTATAACACTATAAACTTTTATCTACAGTGTACATTCATCATCTGCCTGCCCTTGCCCTATTTTCTTTTTAGTTTGGTGCAGCAAGCCTACTTCTTCCATACAAATCTTTATCAGCCGTCATCTCAGTGTCTACCACCTTCTTGGCTTATCATCTATTACAATTCAACTATACTTTTTTTTTACCTCTACTATTATGTATGACAAGAACAATGATAATTATAATCATTTTAGTAACAGGCAACTAAGGTCCATAGATAAAATACACAAAATAATCTTATACAATAATAAACTACTAAAGCAACATCTTAACACAATTCTGGTAAGAACCAACACTTACTTGCTATAAACCGGGAAGTACCGTAGCTTGTCGGTGGACATGTTACACTTCCTCAGTGCTCGTCTGAGTGACCTCGCTCCGACCGCTATTTGGTAGCCAATGCTGTGGAAAGCAAGCCACTGCTCGGAACCAGGGTTGAGGGCTGTACCATTCATTGACATGTCTACAAAGTGCTGGCTCCTCAGTGTCGCCACCTGTGAGAGTCATGAAAATATTTCTTCTAGTGTGGTTCTCCTTTACTGTTACTGTTTGATGAACATTAAGGAGGTCCTTGCTGTTTTTAGTCATATTTACTATTATCATACACACATACACACACACTCTCACCCCCCCCACACACACACACATACACTCAAACACAGACGCACACAGAACAGCAGCACAAACGGAAATTAAACCAAGTTTTACTTTTATTTTTAAATTTCATGTCTCTTTCCAAAGGTCGGCGTCTTACCCGGCGATAAATATTGCACATAATATTTATCGCCGGGTACTGTACATCATACTCACCCACTTATAGGAAAGGTCAACGACGGTGGGTGTCTGGCTCTGATTGACAGCTATCATCAGACCACTGCTGTAGCCGAACCAGCTCGTGTACTTGTGTTGGTTCGGTTGGGTTACCTTTATGTTTGTTCCATGTTTTTCCATTTCTCTGGGCAGCATACAATCACGCAAGAAGATTTGATGGTAATTTGTACAAACCGACAAAAAAAAAATATTATAAAAGTGGAGTTATTAAATTACATATTAGACATTTTATGAATATAAATATTAAAAAAAAATTAAATGCTCTAATCTAACCTAAATATTTACATTTATATGCGTCTAAAATTATGCAGTGTTTGAAAACTCGTCTTAGTAAGTACTATTTGCTTGAACCCCGTATCTGCACAATTAGTAGGAATGTTTAACTATCTGTACATGTGCGTTCCTGTAACTCACTTTGCGAAGTTACCGAGTTGTTACACGTAACTTCTGGGAAATTAATATTTAAGCAAGAGGAAACTTAATTGAAGATATTAATGTAATATTCGTAAGTTTAAATCGTGAAGATAGTCTTCCTGTATGGTAGGTACGGGAACTTTGAAGATTATAAAAGGTATAATAGCATCTTTGTATTTGCTTTTTATTAGTTGCGGCTGCGCAATAAATGTTTTCGAGCAGTGGTGGCCCAGTGGTAACAGCCCCGATTTACGAGTCGTAGGTCGTGGTTTCGAATCCAGAGAGGCGCTTTACTTTGTGTAAATAATTGCGTCACCACTGCTCGTACAACGGTGAAGGAAAACATCGTAGGAAATCGGCATGTCCTAGAACCGAAAATTCGAAGACATGTGACGTCTACCAACCGGCACTGGCCCGCGTGGTGGATTACAGCCCACTCCCTCTCGAAGAGAGGAGGCCTGTGTCCCAGCAGTGGGAACGTCATAGGCTGATTATGTAATAAATGTTACAATAGCAATTGCCCAGTAAAATAAATACATGAAATTTCAAATATTACTAATGCTTTAAGCAGGAGTGGGCTCCCGATAATAATTGAAAAGGCTTTTCTGGGAAAACCTGTGACCACCTTACCGTTTCAAGGATCTTCCGTTGAAAACGCAGCAGAACCCGTCCCCGGTAAATTCCATTCGGAATAAATCTGAACAGTTTACAATAACGCCGCTCCAACGGCACCTGTGGTTTAATATCGATAAATTATTATCGTGCGCTGAAAGACGTCACTGTCACTGGACTGGACGACATAGGCCTTGCCGAAACATCGCTAGTTCGCCAAAACAACAGGGTCCTGTGTTGGAAGTTGCAGAGAAATAGTTCATAGCACGCTCGTTATTTTGAATAGTAGGAGAGTCAAGGGACCCCGGGTGACTCTGCTCAGCAGTGGGATGATCCAAGTTGATAGTGACCAGGACCAGACCAGACCCTGATCTAGATTCTCTCATGACAGAAAAGTGTTTCATACTGTAGTAAACACAAGCAGATCAAATAGAAATTAATTCTTACCTGATTGCAGTCTCTTCACACGGAGCTGTGAGGAGCTCCCCAGCGGTCTCCACGTCTATACCATTGTAGTCCAGGAGCTGTTCGATGCGCAGCAGGTCTTGCAGATTGTAAAACACGTCGAGGGAATAGAACGCGGCTAGCTGTGGCAGGATTTTTCGCATTCTGGTCGAGTTCATGCCCGCAGGGTATTGGCTAAAAATATTTCATTTATACTCGTATATATAAATATTCAATTTTTTTTCAAAAGTTATGGAATTGTGAACACATTGCTTTGTGATGCAAACGGTAGACAATATTATTGCCTTTCGAATAAGCCTATTTTTATCTAAGTATGACTAAACCTTTGAGATATATGATTTTTTTTTGTACTCGCATAGAGCATATTTCAACAAAAAAAACAAAATGGCTGCCACATAGCGGGAAAGTGTATTGGACCCAAGCCTTGAGTGTAATTGTACTTTAAAATAGTTTATATTTAAGTTTTATATCACTAGTCCATGTCCGGACACACTGTATAATGTATAATGGATATGCCGGTTTCCTCACTATGCTTTCCTTCACCGTTTTTAAGAGCAGTGGTGATGAAATAATTTACACAAAGTAAAGCCGGTAAATCACGGCCGTGAAAACTGAGCAACCACTGCTCAGATTGTGACGTTTCGTACTCTTGAGTTCGATGCTAGCGCCAAATGATTTTTAGATTGAGTGTCCATTTTGGAGAACTAAGTGGAATTGGGTTCGGGCTTGGCGTGGGGTAATTGTTGACAATATTGTTTTCAAGAGTACCGAATCACGTGACTGTAAAATTAACATTGGAATCATATTGGCATCTCATTGGAATTAAAATTAGTTTGGGGAGTAAGCCCCAAGTGGTCGATGTAATTTGTACGTACTGTACACTCATGTTTTTGTAGTTACTGGGTTCTGGAGGTCAGATAGAGATCCGAGATCCATCCATTTAGACTAGAAGCTGACCCCAACATAGTTGAGAAAAGGCTAGACAGAAGATGATGACTCATTCATACTATATCATCATCTGCCTAGCCTTTCCTCAACTATGTTGGGGTTGGCTCCCAGTCTATCCAGATGCAGCTGAATACCATAACTCATACTATATATTATTATAAATTCGAAAGTAACTCTGTCTGTATAATACGCCCGTCCTTTTCACGCCTAAACAACCGAACGGATTTAGATATAATTTGGCGAGGAGATAGATGGCATCCTGGGGAAGGATATAGGCTACTTTTTGTCCCGTTAGCACTTTCCCGTGAAATAATTTCCAATATCCTCGCGGGCGAAGCCGTGGGCAGAAGCTAGTGTTTTTATAAATAATCTTTTTTATTTTATCTCTATCTTTTATGTAATAAGGTACCGTAATGGCTATAGACACTTCACGACAAGCAAATAAAAAAATAGAAATAAGAAATTATACTCAAACACTTTGGCCAAAAACTCATCCATTTTCTCCTCGACGAAGTTGACCTCAGGACACAGCACCACAGCAGGGAACTTCCTGTTTCTGAAGACCCTGTCGATTTTCACCATGTACGTGGGGTTCTCCTGGTAACGCTTCACAGTCATCAGCACCAGTGTGATGGCCAGGCCTAAGAGGATTAGCAGGGATGGGACCCAGAACGATCTGGGAAAATGAAGGCAAGTCAAAAATTGTGCATTGGCAGGAACTTTTTGACGTGATTGTTCATAACTTTGTCAGTTACTTCTAAGCTTGTTAAAAAATTGATCTTTAATACGTGAACTAAAGTGGACATCAGACGGTTCATTTTTGTTTAATTACTATTCATTAGGCATTGACGCGCAACCTGTTAAGCATGGATTCAGTACATACTTGAATCTGAACCGTTGATCGTTTTCGTTGGTTATAAATCTGAATCGTTGAGAGTTTTCATTGGTTATAAAAAAAAAATCTGTAGGTACATTTGTAATTTTGACCGCGTAAATATTGCACTTTTGTATGAAACAGCGGATTTTTTTGATAATCGACTAATACTTTCTATGCTATGTGAATCATGTGCTGAATTGTAGTGCCACCCTGAACTGGAATGAACGTTCATCCGCTACTTTAATTTAATTTTTTTTCGATTATTCGATGCGTGAAACATGCTGAGCGCGGAAATCGTATAGACGCCAGGACATCAAGCAACCCGAAGCTGTCAAATTTTCCCAATCAACTTTGAACCTTATGCTGTAACGATAAAGTTGAAAATCTATTAAAGAAATTTGACAAATTGTAGTATCTTGATGTGCTGGCGTCTGTACATCGTTGGATCGGTTCACTTATGAATTCATTCTTAGAGTTCCGTGCCCAAAGGTTGTCATAGGACCATATTTCTAAGGCTACGATGTCCGTCCTGTCACAGGACCGTATATTTTGAACTGTTATAGGTATGCACTTGAAATTTCACAGAGTGTGTACTACTATATTTTTGACGTTTAAAAAGTGCTGATTCTCCCTCTAGTTTAAACACACAACACAACAACAATAAAATAAAGTTAATAATTAAAGGCATGCATGAAACGTGTTTTATCATTCTCTCTTGTTTTTTACTAAAGTAATTAAAAAAATATGTAGAGTTAAATACTGTACGCTGGTACGAAACCCTTCGTGTGCGAGTCAGACTCGCACTTGGCCGCTTTTTACTTTTGATTCATTTAGTGTTTAGACGTTTTACTTCGTGTGAAGATGCCAAATGAAAGGCAAAAACTTCCATTGTCAAGTTATATCTTTTCATTTCATCTTAACACGGCTAAATTTAAAGCGTTCTGCTTCTAATTGATTTAGTCATTGATAAGTAGCTCCAAGAAAATGTAATTTATGTACCATACCTAATTTGATTCCCTTTTTTAAAACTCTCTGTTCAAAAAAAAAACAAGAGCGTTAAAATAACAGAGAATTTCACTTTCACTTTTGTTACAAAAGAATTCTAGAAAAGGCAATCATAATCTATAATAGACTAGACCCATTAAAATCTAGATAGAATAAATCTCGGAGCTTTTGAGAACATCTGTGGAGCTAACTATCTAGACACAATTGATTATATTTTAAGTCTGAATACGACGCAATTTTTCAATAACAATAATAAAAGAAAAGGTACTTTACTGTGATTATACAAAGATAAAATTTATTTGAGTTGAGACTGCTATTTGAGTAAGGATAATCTTCAATTACTTTTAAAGTCTTCTTTAAAGCTCTAATTTCATATTTAAATTTTTTGAATCGCTATGGTTTCCGTCAGCTGCCCATTTGGACACTTTTCCCACTGCCAGCGATGCGGAAGAATTTTTTGATGCTCAATGAGTTCTTCCCTTTTTTTCCCTTTATATAATTGTACATAATATATACACTTTAGTGTTAGATTGTATATTGTATTTAAGATCAATAAGCATCTAAATAATAAATTAAAGAAATATTTTGTGAGCTCTTTCCTGTTAACTTTGAAGCAAAGCTTTTACGTAAGGTCCTTGTAATGTTTCTACTACTGGCCATTTATCTATTCACTTTTCATGATCTTCAGTCTGTATTGGCCTACTATTAGAACTTAGACTCAAACTCAAAGCATTTATATCAATTAAACCATTTACAGGCACTTTTGAATTTCAAAGAGTCGGTCAGTTCGTCAGAAACTTGAAGCTAGTTGCCCATTTCAAAGCGTAGACCTATTGGAAAAGAACGGACAAGAAACTCCATGGACACTCTTTTAAATCTCGCTTTTTCAAAATCCTGAATACATTATTATGTTTGTTTCTACATGTGAGAACAACGTAAAAAAATAAAATAAAAAAAACAATTCAAAATGAGATGACCAGTCTCAATCAACGGGACCCGTTCACGAACACGGTGCTTGGATTAGCACCTGTTTAGATTTAGCAATTTGTGCAAAACAACTTCATGTCACTTACTGCAATGAACATTTTATCAGGCGTTTTTTTGTGACGGTGAATTAGTTTTAAGTCTACCTGCATTTTTTTATGTGTCTTTTCTTGTTCTTCGGAATACATACATATTTTACAGCTCCAGTTTATAATTTCTATATTTCCTGCCTAATTACACATCTCAACATAATTTGGTCCATATCGAGCCGGATAAATGATCCAGGAATAAGGATAAATCCAGGAAATATAATATTTATCGAAAAATACAGCCATTTGGAGTTTTGTGAGTAGCTGGCTAAGGGTCAAAGGGTCACAGCGCAGCATAGTACAGTACTTACAGTGCAGTGTTCCTATTTATGTTTATTTCAGACCCCATTACTCATATTCAGGTAGTATTAAACATTTTTTATGGAATTGTAAAGGTTAGTACAACATTGTTAACTAACTTCTTTGTTCATTTGCACATTTGTGATATCTTTTCAAGTTACCAAATTATCGTTATAATTTGCAGTAAATCTATTGTTAAAGGTAATTAAGCAGCAAACTAGGTTTCAACTATTTGTTAACCATTAATCTAAGCAGTTTCCTTTGTTATCTTGCAATAGATATCATAAGAAATGTTCTTTGTCAAATAATAGCTAGGTACAACCTACATTATATTGTATTCCGTTACATTTTAACTTATTGTTAGTAAAGTTTATAATTTATTAGGTGAATAGTAAAAGCGACATTTACATTAATGTTATTGTCCATGATCTAGCAAGCAGATTAGTACTTTATTGAATGGTATTATGATGTTATGTTTGTATAATCACCAATAGATTTATCTTTTATATTTTCACATTCGTACAAATATCAAGATAAAAGCAGCAATTGTATTGTTTAGTGTTTGCTCTAGCGATTTAGTAAGCCTTCTAAATATTTGTTCATAGTAGGTAATAGATAATTTACCAATATTATATTTATTACAATTTAAACTTGTAACATTCCAGATTGTTTACCTGCTTCCCAAAGAATGACTGATAAGGAAGAAAAGGAGCTCATTAAAAAACGAGCAAGTTACAAAGGACGATTAACGATATTTTCTAATTATTTAGAGGATTTTAAGAAGGATTCTTTAACGCAAACCCAGATGAACGAACTGCAGTTACGCCTCGGTAAGATTGAACTTGTTTATTCGCAATATGACGACGTTCAGTCAAGGTTGGAATGTATGGCTGAGGACATGAATACACAGTTATCAGAACGTAATGAATTTGAAGCCTCATATTTCAGAGTTGTTGCGAGGGCACAGGAATTACTAGCCAGACACAATGACGTTGAAGATAAGTGTTCTCGCGTTAGTAATAATAGGCTGGTTAGGCTACCCACCATTCAATTACCTAAGTTTGACGGAACGTACGACAAGTGGTTAGAGTTCCATGACACGTTTTCAAGCTTAATACATTTGGATGACCAAATTGATGAAATAAATAAGTTTCATTACCTCCGAGCTTCCTTGGAAGGGACAGCCGCCTTAGTCATACGGGCTATTGAATTCTCGGCTAATAATTATTCCATTGCGTGGAATTTATTACGTGAAAGGTTTGATAACAAGCGGCTTCTCATTCAAAATCATGTAGCAGCCTTATTTAACATTGAAGTGGTTCATAAAGAATCCTCAGATAATATAAAAAACATAATTGATTCTTTAAACAAAAACCTACGTGCGTTAGAATCTTTAGGTGAGCCAGTTAAGTTTTGGGATACGTTGTTAATTTACATAGTTACCTACAAATTGGATTCAAGGACTTATCGACAGTGGGAGGAAGAAAAAGGTCATTTAGACAAAGATAAAACAATCACATTAGAAATCTTCCTGGAATTCTTAAGAAATCGTGCAGTTTTGCTTGAAACACTAGATTTGTCTCGCAATCAGGCTAATAATAATAGTACTTCTAAATCTAACAAGCATAAAACAATGATATCGGTGAGTAGTGAAACATCACCACAGAAAAATAAAAATAATACCAGTTCCTCACCGGTGTCATGCCCGCATTGTAGTGATAAACATAATTTACTCAACTGTCCACAGTTTCTTAGTCTCAGCAACGAAAAACGGCTTGAGCTTCTTCCTAAATATAAGGTATGTTTTAACTGTTTTCGGTCTGGTCATTACGCAAATCATTGCAAATCTTTTGGTTGCAAAATATGTAAGCGTAAGCACAATACACTGGTCCATGTAGCAGGTGCGTCACAGAGATCAATGTCTAATGCCTCTACTTCACAAACTGATGGCACTGTTAATGTAGATGTTAAGTCAGCTGAAAATAAACCCAGTACAAATGTGACACTATCTGCACGTGCTACAACCTATGTTAACAATAAAAGTAAAAGTCAAGTTCTATTGGCTACTGCATTAATAAAGGTTTATGATAAGAATAACCGCGAACATATCGCTCGGGCTATACTGGACACTGGCAGTACTTCTTGTATAATGACAGATAAGTTATGTAGTTTATTGAATTTACCTACCGTACAGGTTAATGAATCTGTACAAGGTATTAACAATTCTAAAACAAAGATTAGTAAAATGTGCAGTGTTTTTGTGAAATCTTTAAGTGAAAACTTCACTTCTAATCTTTATTGTTTTATTTTACCAAACATAACGGATGAAGTACCATCTCATAAATTATCCATTAATAATTTAAATATACCAAGTGATATTTGTTTAGCTGATCCTCATTTCCACATGCCATCTGCAGTGGATCTAATAATAGGGGCAGATGTTTTCTGGGACCTACTGGGGCGGCAAAAAATCAACTTGGGTGAAGGCAAACCAATATTATTTGAATCTAGACTAGGTTGGCTAGTTTCAGGTCCGTTATTTAATAGTGGCCACGTATCACGGTCACCATCAGTTCTTAAAGTTAACATTGCAAAGCTCAATGTAAGTTCTTCTCACAACTCCACATCAGAAGATGACGTTCAAAACCTTTTATCGCGTTTCTGGGAACTGGAAGAAGTCCCCAATCAGTCATCTTCATATTCTGATGAAGAAGCTAAGTGTGAAGAACATTTTGTAAAAACCACCACTCGAATGCCAGATGGTCGGTTTTGTGTTAGGATACCACTCAAACAATCACACCATATTCTAGGTGACTCACTGGCTAGAGCAAAACATTGTCTCTTTTCGATTGAACGTAGATTTAAAAGTCAGCCAGCTTTAAAAACCCTTTATTGCGATTTCATGAAAGAGTACATTTCGTTAGGACACATGTCTGAGTGTTCCGTTGATTCAAAAAAACTGGCATATTTTATTCCACACCATGGTGTGCTACGCGAGCATAGCATAACCACAAAATTAAGAGTAGTGTTTAATGCCAGCAGTCTTACCACTTCAGGTGTTTCATCTAACAACTTACAAATGGTAGGTCCAGTTGTTCAAGACGATCTAATGTCTTTACTTCTAAGATTCAGAAAACATAAATACATTATTTCTGCTGATGTAGAAAAAATGTATCGGCAAGTGATCGTACACCCTGATGACAGACACTTACAAAGAATAGTGTGGCGTGAGAACCCTTTAGAGTCTATTAAATCCTATGAATTAAACACTGTGACTTATGGAACAGCAAGTGCACCTTTTTTAGCCACTCGGTGTTTAAAACAAGTTGGATTAGATTGTAAGGATGAAAAGATTGGTAGTATCATAATCCATGATTTTTATGTAGATGACTTGCTCACAGGTGGGGATACAATATCTGACGTCACAGATATTCGCCAGAAAGTCACTGCCGAGTTAGCTGCCGCTGGTATGCCACTTAGGAAGTGGAAGTCCAACAATATCCTGGTTATATCAGATCAAGTCACAAGTTCATCATTAAATTTAAACATTGGTTCAAATGAGCCAAGTAAAACTTTGGGTCTTAATTGGCTAACAGACTCCGATGAGCTCTGTTTTTCAATCAGTAATACATCAATATCGAATGATGTAACAAAGCGTGAAGTTCTGTCAGTTACGTCGCAAGTATTCGACCCTCTAGGTCTATTAGCTCCATGTATTATTTCAATGAAAGTAATTATGCAAAAACTTTGGTTACACAAATTATCATGGGATGATTGTTTACCACCAGATGTCGCTAAAACATGGAAAGATATTGTTGATAGGTTATTTATTTTAAATAGTTTACGTATCCCACGTTTAGTTTTTTGTGATTCTTGGAAGGTGATAGAATTACACATATTTTGTGATGCATCACAAACCGCTTATGGTGCATGTATCTATGTACGGAGTATTAATAACAATAATGAAGTTATGGTGCGTTTGCTTACAGCAAAGAGTAGAGTGGCTCCTATCAAGCCAACCACAATTCCTCGGCTCGAGCTCTGCGCCGCCTTGGTTGGAGTGAGGTTATATGAAAAGGTGATTGAGTCACTTGGCGCGCCAATTCAAAGTAGTACATTTTGGAGTGATTCTACAATAGTGCTAGGGTGGTTGAAAATGTTACCAAGTAAGCTGCAACCATTCGTGCGCAATCGTGTAGCAGAAATAGTCGGTAAAACTAATACTAATAATTGTACGTGGAGACATGTTCCTACACAACTTAACCCTGCTGATCTTGTATCTCGAGGAATTGATGTAAGTCAAATTCAGGGTCATAATTTATGGTGGTCGGGTCCTAATTTTTTAAGCCAGGATACAAGCGAATGGCCTTCTTTTCCAACCACAGCAGTAGAATCGCTACCTGAAACTAAAACTGAGGTTTCTTTATTAACTACTTCTAAAACTCCGATACTTTTAATTGATTTTAATCGGTTTTCAAACCTTTCTCGGCTTAAACGCACAGTAGCATATATGTTACGATTTATTAATATTTGTAAAAAACAACCACCCACCACTTCACATCTTAGTGAAGATGAAATACAAAATGCATTAAACTTAATTGTGAAACTCGCTCAAATAGAATCATTTCCCGAATATGAACTATTAATAAAAAACCAGTGCTTACCAAAAGGAAGTCCACTGAATAAACTTAACGTATTTTTAGATGATAATAAATTAATTCGTGTAGGTGGCCGCTTACACAATTCTTCATTTTCATATGAGAAAAAACACCCGTTAGTAATACAGTCCACTCATCGATTTTCTAAACTATTATTTGAATTTAAACATAAAACTCTAATGCATGCAGGACCACAACTGCTATTGGCATGTATAAGAGATACTTACTGGCCAATAGGTGGTCGCAACCTGGCTAAATTATGTTATCATCGTTGTGTCATTTGCAGTCGCATTACAGCTAAACCAATTAATCCCATTATGGGAAACTTACCTGAACGACGGGTGGCATCCGGTGGTCATCCATTCGAATGTGTTGGGGTTGATTACGCTGGACCTATTCTGTCAGCGTCTCGACAAGGTCGTGGTTGTAGACTTGTAAAAGTTTACATTGTACTCTTTGTTTGTTTTACAACAAAGGCAGTTCACATTGAGTTGGTGGGTGACTTAACCAGCCAAAATTATTTGTCAGCACTTCGTCGTTTTATGTCTCGCAGAGGTAAACCAACGCATATATATTCCGACAACGGAACTTCGTTTGTAGGCGCTTATAATGAAATCGGTAAATTTTTGAAGGCCAACAGCAGTTCGTTATCTGGTGACATGGCCAATGAAGGGATTAACTTCATTTTTATTCCTCCCTACGCTCCACATTTCGGTGGTCTTTGGGAGGCAGGTATAAAATCAGTAAAGTTTCATTTAAAAAGAGTAATGGGAAATTGTCATTTAACTTATGAGGAACTATATACAGCACTGGTTCAAATTGAAGCACTCTTGAACTCGCGCCCGCTTACGCCGTTGTCATCGGACCCTAATGACCTTCTGCCGCTGACACCTGGACACTTCTTGATAGGACGCACACTCACATCCTTGCCCGTGCCATCGTATGAAACCGTTTCCGTTACTCATTTGAAGCGTTATGAGAGAATAGAGGCATTACGTCAACACTTCTGGTCGAGGTGGAATAAAGAATATATCTCTGAACTACAGCAGCGGACAAAATGGAGGTCTTCAAAGGCGGTCTTAGAGACTGATCGCCTTGTCATAGTAAAGGAAGACAATCTACCACCATTGAAATGGCGATTAGGCCGGATATCAGCAGTCTACCCAGGACGTGACGGAATTAGTCGTGTGGCCGAAATTAGAACTGCGAGTGGAACCATCCGGCGTGCATGCAGCAAGATATGCCCACTGCCATTAAATGAAGATGCTGGTTGAAAGATTGCCTTTCAACGCCCGGGGGCATGTTTAGATTTAGCAATTTGTGCAAAACAACTTCATGTCACTTACTGCAATGAACATTTTATCAGGCGTTTTTTTGTGACGGTGAATTAGTTTTAAGTCTACCTGCATTTTTTTATGTGTCTTTTCTTGTTCTTCGGAATACATACATATTTTACAGCTCCAGTTTATAATTTCTATATTTCCTGCCTAATTACACATCTCAACAGCACCATCCAGCTCAATCATTTTGTAGGGAACCGAATTATCGAACACACGCGCCACCATCACTGAGACATTTAAGTGAATATGTCAGAAATGAACAGCTTCCTCTCCAAATGTAGTCGAAGCTTTATCAAACAATTGATCTTACCTTAGCAATAAGGTATAGGTACCTGGATGTTTTATCAGCGAGCCTGTTCGCTCCATGGAATTCAGCGTGTCCCAGAAGTTTCATTGGAGTCATTTTCCTTACTTGAAAAGGTCTATTTTCGTAAAGATGTCCTCATTTTTGTCCAAAGGAATTTTGAAGCAAGTGCCGAAACCATAAACTTGTACTTCTCTCAAAAAAGTAATACTGTAAAACAATGCCTGTAGAATATGAGCCAAAACTTTATTATTGCGCTACATAAGGCAGTACATAAATTAGTACGTATGTCAGTAGTAATAATGATTAACGTGTAGCGTCCACGGCATTGCGTTAATCCGGAGCCCACTCGACAACTGCGTTCCGAATCAAAAAGGGTTAAATTAATTTTATTACTCCCCCAGCGAATCAATCATTTTGACAATAAACTGCGATACTATCGGCCGCCTGCTCCATTTTATTGTTAATCAGTTTTTTTATTACTTTGTGTGATTTATGGATAGTGTACGATGTTGGTGATGGAATAAATAAAACATGGACGATCTATTAAAAATTCCAGAATTTTCTTTAATATTTTCCGACTGACACTGGTTTTTTTTTTTACTTTTTCAGCTACGTGGAATTCAAAGAGCCTTCCAAAAATTACGTCTCTACCTAGTCAGCAAGGTATTGGGACTGCTTATCATGGAATTAAATAGTCTTGTGAAACACGTACCTGAAATTAATAGGTACATATTTTGTACCTAGTCTATTGTTAGATATAATATATGTCTTTCAGTTGCGTGACCACACTCGATTAGGATTTTTAGATCGTGAATATTTTAACCAGAAGGGAGCTGTTCTCTATTGCCTGTGCTAAAGAAAAAACCGGTCAATAGCGAGTCGGATTCGCGCACCGAGGGTTCCGTACCATCATGTTTTTAATTTTTCGTCGGCGAGGCCTATATGCGTCAGAGAATTTTAACACTGTGCACTGCGGTGTAGAATATTGCAGTTTTATGTCAGCGCCATCTCTTAACCGATAGTGGAACTAATGTAACTTTTGTTGATGATTTCTGAAAAAGTGTCGTATTTAGAGACTTCGTTTTATTTTTTGTTGTAAAATCTATTTGGAAGATACTTTTTTGTTAGGTTTTATGTCATTTGTAATGTCGATAAAAAGATATTCGAAATTTAATATGCTTGTAACTTGACGTTTGAATAGCAACCATCGTACAATGTTTTCTGAGTTTTTCTTTTCCTTTCTTATTTCCCTATTTCCACGAACGTGATTCTTCATATCTATTATCATACCTATTACAATCACAACACGTTATCAGCACGAGGCTCTGTATATTTTATCTACGATCGAATTTAAAAGGAGATTGGTGGTGAAAATATGTCGTCTGCAGTTTCTGGTATGTCACTAAATGGTATTCCGATACTTTGTAATAGAGAAGGATACACTGTGTGGAAATTTAAAATGAGAATGCTATTAATCCATGAAGGATTGTGGGAAACCATAAGCGGAGTAGTTGTCGAAGGCAATAAGACGGCCGACGATGTACGGAAGGATGAAAAGGCTCTTTCTAAAATATGCCTTACTGTGGATGGCGCTGCTATTTCGGTTGTTCGACCAGCTAAGACCGCAAAGCAAGCGTGGGATGCTCTTATGAAATCCTACGAGGATCGAAGTTTGGGTCGTAAACTGTCGTTGGAACGTAAGTTGTACAGGTACACCTTATCTGACTTTTCTAATTTAGAAGCTTACATAAATGCAATAACTACAACAGCACTAGACCTGGCCGATATTGGCAAAACTATAGAAGATAGTTCTTTAGCAGCTATTATATTGGGAGGTCTAACGTCTCGCTACGAGCCTATGATAATGGCGCTTGAGAATGGGAGCGTTGAAGTCACAACAGATTTGGTAAGGATATTCACCAAGAGATGATGGATTACCTTTCTCCAACTTGTTATTCTCCAAAGGTGTAGACATCTCCTTACAATCTCTCATATTAAACCGCTCCAACACTGCCTGAATAAAGGTCTTCTGACTGACCATGATTTTATCGTCAACACGGTTAATATTTATGCCTAAACAATATGATAATGCACCTAAATCTTTTAGCGAGAAAAATTTTTCTAAGTCATTTTTGACAGCGTCAAACAAACATTTTTCTTTGTAAAAGACAATGTTTTTGATACGAATGGCTGTAATTTTTATTATTCTAATGATGTTTCTTTTATAAATGATCCTGTTTTACATGGTTCTATTTGTGGTGGATTGTACACTTTAGATTGTACAGTAAAACCGCAAGGTGTTTCAGCTTATAATGTTCACACTAATTTGTCCCAGTTTCAGCTTTGGCATAAGCGTCTAGGACATCTCTGCCGTATTGGTATGGATCTACTCAAAAAAGGTCTAGCTGTTGGTGTTGAGTATACTGAGGTTGACAAAGAACCATGCGTACCTTGTGTAGAAGGTAAGCAGGCCCGGAAGCCTTTCAAAGGGATAAAGTATAAGAAGGCTTCGTCACCATTAGAATTGGTCCATACGGACGTTTGTGGTCCCCTGACCACTGAATCTTTTAAAGGTAATAAATACTTTATTATTTTTGTAGATGATTATACACGTTTTATATCCCTTTATTGTATGTCATCTAAGACAGAAGTTCAGAAGTATTTTTGTGCTTTCCAAGCACTTGTTGAGAGACAGACTGGCAGTAAGATTCAAACCCTTCGGTCAGACAATGGTACTGAGTATGTCAACAAGGAGCTGACAGATTATTTGCAGGCTCAAGGGATTCGACATGAAACCTCTGTACCATACAGCCCTCAACAAAATGGGGTAAGTGAACGTTGCAATCGTAGTATTGTGGAGAAGGCCCGTTCCTTGCTAGCACATAGCTCTCTGTCGAAAGCTTTTTGGCAGGATGCTGTTGAGACTAGTGTTTATTTAAAGAATAGGTCACCTCATCGTGCACTTGATGGTAAGACGCCATATGAAATGTGGTGTGGTAGTAAACCCGACCTGTCTCATTTAAAGGTGTTTGGTTGCCGAGCTTTAGTTCACGTGCCTTCATGTCAGAGAACTAAGCTTGACATGAAAACTTCTGAACATATCTTTGTTGGATATTCAGACGATCCAAGGAGTTATTATTTCCGTAGCGCGGAAAACCCTCGGAGGTTGATTAAGTCACGGGATATTACGTTCTTTGAAAATAATTTTTCAGGATTGAAGGATAAATCTGTTCAGCCTGAAGTTGTTGTGAGCCCTAATGTCATTAATCTTTTTTCACAAACTTCTTCAGATACCACATCGCCACAGGAGATTTCTATCTCATCTGCTTCTATTTCTTCACCTACTTCAGAAAGTGTGGACATGGAGGTAGAGCAAATTGACGATTTTGTGGACGCGACTGATGAAGCTGGTGGGGTTGGCGACACAGAGTCTCTACATTCAGGTGAACAACGTGATCTGTCCTTGGTTCCTTCAGATGAACCCAACGATGTATGTCCTGAGAGAAGATATCCTAATAGAGTACGTAAACCTCCAGATTATTATTCATATGGCACTCACGGTGTTGATTTGTTGTGTGATGATCCGAAAAGTTATCGTGAAGCTATTAATAGCGATGATAAAGATAACTGGATTTCCGCAATGAAGGATGAGTACAATGCCTTATTGAAAAAGCAGACTTGGACATTAGTGGATAAACCAAATAAAAAGGTTATACCATGTAAATGGGTATTCAAGGTAAAGAGGGACGCGAACGGTGCCATAGTTAAGCATAAGGCGCGACTAGTTGCGAAAGGTTTTAGTCAAGTTTGGGGGACTGACTATAACGAGACTTTTGCCCCTGTAGTTCGAAATTCATCTCTACGTACGCTTATAGCGTTGGCGGCAGAAATGGATTTAAAGATCCAACACATGGATGTGGATACCGCATTGCTCAATGGGGACTTAGAGGAGGAGGTGTACATGCAACAGCCTGAGGGATTTGCTGAGCGCGGGGCAGAAGGTAAAGTCTGTTTGCTCAGAAAATCAATTTATGGTTTGAAGCAGGCAGCTCGAGCCTGGAATATCAAATTGCATCAAGTTCTATCGAAAATTGGCTTTGCACGAACATCTGCGGAATCATGTGTTTACTTGAAAAAGTTTGGTAATGAAATCATAATACTTGCAGTCTATGTTGACGATCTAATTGTCTTTTACAAAGAAAAATGTTTGTTTGACGCTGTCAAAAATGACTTAGAAAAATTTTTCTCGCTAAAAGATTTAGGTGCATTATCATATTGTTTAGGCATAAATATTAACCGTGTTGACGATAAAATCATGGTCAGTCAGAAGACCTTTATTCAGGCAGTGTTGGAGCGGTTTAATATGAGAGATTGTAAGGAGATGTCTACACCTTTGGAGAATAACAAGTTGGAGAAAGGTAATCCATCATCTCTTGGTGAATATCCTTACCAAAACTTGATAGGATGTCTCATGTACCTAGCTGTGAATACGAGACCCGATATAGCTTATGCCACAAGCTATTTAAGTCAGTTTAATAACTGTTACGATAAGAGGCATTGGTTGGCCGCTAAAAGAGTGTTACAGTATTTGAAGGGTACTATGGATTACTGTATTACTTACAGGAAAGTCGGTAGACGTTTGTGTGGATTCACGGATGCTGACTGGGCGAACTGTGTACATGACCGTCGGTCGTACACTGGTTTCTACTTCACGCTAGCGGGCGGACCTATTAGCTGGGAGTGTAAGAAGCAGCCGACGGTAGCCTTATCGTCTACAGAAGCTGAGTATATGTCCTTAACCAGTTCTGCAAAGGAGGCTATTTTTCTCAGACGGTTAGTGTGTGACATTACTGGTTTTTCTGATAGGGTGTTGCTATACAACGACAGTCAAAGTGCACAGAAACTTGTGCTAAATCCAATCCACCACAATAAAACCAAACACATTGATACGAGATATCATTTTATTCATGAAAAGGTTACTGAGGGTGTTATAAATATAAAGTTTGTACCTACGGATAAAATGACAGCCGATGTTTTAACCAAGCCCTTAAGGCGCATAGCTCATCTTAGGTGCGTTGTTAATATGGGTTTAGTGATAAACAAGTAGAATAATCTTCTATTTATTTATTTTTCGTCGGTTTATATTTTGTATTTGTGTTTAGTCTGGTAGTAATGTTTTATTATTTTCTATTGTGTTTAGCATTACTACTTTATCTTTTTATTTCCATTAAGGGCGGATGTTGTAAAATCTATTTGGAAGATACTTTTTTGTTAGGTTTTATGTCATTTGTAATGTCGATAAAAAGATATTCGAAATTTAATATGCTTGTAACTTGACGTTTGAATAGCAACCATCGTACAATGTTTTCTGAGTTTTTCTTTTCCTTTCTTATTTCCCTATTTCCACGAACGTGATTCTTCATATCTATTATCATACCTATTACAATCACAACATTTTTCCTGTAATCTTTATATTAACTTCTATCACACAGAATAATTTCAGTTTTTTTTCTTTGCAAACTTCGGAGATAAGGAAACGGTATTTTTTTTATCATTTTTTATCAAAAGTCGAAAACTATGCGGCCTAAAAAAATAAAAAATGTTTGAGAATGTGCAAACTGCGTTCTTTCATATGATACCCTACATGCCCTAGTAGCCCCACTTCGAATTTTTCAGACCCCCTTTCACTTCCTGTTGCAAAACATATACCTAGGTACATATATTTTTATTTCCTTCTTATTTGCAAAATAGTTAGGCAAATGTCAGACAAAACTTTTCCAACTTGGTTTTTTATTTTTTTTTGCTGTATTTAGTTTAGTTTGTGATCTTCCTGTACGAGTCGCAATAAATACTTTTTCTTTCTTTCAAATTTCAAGCTGATAGCATTAGTAGTTCTTGAGATATCCAGCTGTGACAGACAGACTGAGTCTCACCATAAGGGTTTTACCATTTTTGTAAGGAACCCTAAAAACTGAAAACCAAAGTAAACATTTTACTTTTTGTATGGGGCGTGGGGTGTTTGAGTCTTGTTAAATGTACATGTAAGATTATGGCTTCATAAGTACCTAAATACAGGGTATAGGAACAGTAACTGTGACTATTTTTTCCTAGTTTTAAGTTATGAAAAGTTTACAATTCGCCGCTCTATAATGAACAATGGTTTTAGCGCTTCGTTGACATTTACGAGTGGTTCGTGAAAAACTACCGGTTGTAATGTTTTATGGTTTCACCCAGTTCTACCCCATACGGGTTGTTAATAGCCTATTTTGTTTTATGTTATACGGTCGTTAACGGTTCCCCTTTATTTGCATACAAATGTAAAAGTAAATTACATAGTGTCATTGTGCCTTCCGGTGTGCGGGCTTAAAACCTGGCGAGTGTACGTCATTTCACAATGTCCTTACTCTGTTAGTTAGGGGTGCTACAGTCATGTTCAGCTCGGCATGATTCGGCACAGCCGGGCGGCGAAATCGAATCAACATCATTCTCCAATCCATCCATCCACCATTATTTGGGGTCAGCGCAGCATATCATTTTTTCAAAATAAAAATAAATAAATAAATAATACTTGCGGTCGAATATATTATGTAGATTTATGTTCACGATAAAGTCGCTCGACCTTGAATAGTGCCAAACCGACCCGAGCATGATTGAATGAGGGTAGATGACGAACGAAGATTATTGCTCGTTACGAGTCGAATTAAAGCAGAATATGTATAGTAATTGCTTCGGGTCGGCTTTCTTATTCAACTAATACTGCCGAATCGAATGTGCCGACCCGAACATGTTAGTCACCTCTAGTCTAAGTTATAATAATTTGATATTCTATCGCCAAAACAAATTAGTAGTGCAAGCATAGTGGGGTTCTAATTTGCTTTCTATAGGGGTTTACATGACGAGTAAAAAATAAGGTTGCTCGTACATTAATGCGATATTCTTTTCCTACACACATATTTTAGTATTGTAACATTAACTACAGTAGAACCTCTTCATCCTTACATTCGCTCTGAATTAATAGTCAGATAGTTTTAACTTTAGGTATGCCTACGTTATTTGCTCCCGGCATAACTGTCGACAGAAAACAAAAATAAAACATCAACGACAGAATTTTTAATCTGAATTGCAAATCATTAATTTAAATATTTATAACTATCGTTTGACAGCCCAACTCGACTGGACACGCGATAATGGAGTGCATCGAGAAATTATTGCATTTGACCATCAATGGGTATTGAGTACAAAAATACCGTCC
This sequence comes from Luperina testacea, assembly GCA_927399505.1. Classification (NCBI taxonomy): domain Eukaryota; kingdom Metazoa; phylum Arthropoda; class Insecta; order Lepidoptera; family Noctuidae; genus Luperina; species Luperina testacea. The sequence goes on along the minus strand of OV656762.1, from coordinate 1,345,743 downwards.
CAATGTCAGAGCCTTACGTTTAAACTGTCAAACCGGGAGGCGTTGTAAACATTTTAATTCAGTCGGTAGGACTTTTTAAGGAGAAAAGGGACAAATTTTGTATTTATTGGTTATTGCGGCATTATTGTTGACCTTTTAAAATATTTACATAATCTAAAATTAACCTTTTTAAGTTACGTAATTATATACGACAATCCTTACATTATTTAAAAAATGCCTTGCAAACTTACTTTAATCAGAAAACTCACTTGATTAAGAATTCAAAACTAGTCTAGAAAACTAATTAGAAAAAGGTGAACATTATAATATAAAAAATCTCTGTAAATTCTAATTAGTGACTCTCTTGTAATACATTATACTATTAGGTAGATATATAAAAAAAAAGTTGCACATCTCTGTCATGATACAGTATGTTTGCATCCGAGCAAGATTACCAACATCAATAACTATTTTTATTTTAATAATAATAGGTATATTTTACTATTATGTATATCAAAAAATGTTGCACATCCATGTGTGCATGATACAGTAGTTTGCATCCGAGCAAGTTAAGTTGAATAGAATATTCTATTACTACTCAGTTCCAGCGCATTCAGTGGACTCAATAGTTTCACTATTTTAACTATTGACGGCCGGAAATACCGAATGGAATATGGATTCAGTAAAACATGAATATGTTATGTAATGCGGGTCGACGTTTCTCCATAGAAACGCTCTAGCCTGTTTTCTTTCTGGTTAATGACCATAAAGCAATGGTTTTTTTTACAGAATAATAAATATTAACTACTTATATGTCCATATGTTTTCCTATTTGATGATAAATTGTTTTTATATACAATAGAACCATCGAAAAATAGGGTTTTTGCTCAAAATTGCCGCTGTCAACAGAGGCCTAGTGTACAAATTTGACAACTATTAATGAAAAAAGAAAAACAGAGACACAGTATATATCCTTTTTATTCAGTTTATGAAATATCTTTTATTGGTACAATAGTAGAGGAGGAAATAGGCAAGAGCCAAACCTCGAATTATGACTTTTTACGTACGTCTGTACATACTCATACGGTATAGAGCTATGCTGTAAAAATCTCACCATGAAAACTTAGGTGAGGTGAGTTTGAAATGAGCTGTCAATAGTGTCAATCCCTAGCGTCAGGTGGGAACTTCAGGCTCACTTCACCTATATTTTCACGGTGAGATTATTACAGAATAGACACATTTGGCTATCAAATCAACCGTGTGGACGATACCGACCACATCTAGGCCACGTCGCAACCACAACGATGTCTACAAACATTAGCCACAACGCAACCATATCGCAACTACTAACGAGAACGGAGAACCTAACCACAACGCAACTGCAAGAAGTTACAGCGACGCTATTCGCACGTAACCACACTGCTGGACCACATTTTGTCGCTGCGATGTGGCGTGGTTGTGGTATGTGTGATCGGGCCCTTAAAGTCCATCAATGAGAAAAAAAAGTTGGTATATTGCAAGTACACACTTTCAGACCATTATAAAACCAGCACAATATAATAAACGTATGAACAAGAATAAAAGATTACAAGGTAACTTCGAAGCGCCTGTTCGTTCCAAAAGAATCGCTCCATACATTATTTAACACAGTGCTACGTTTCCTTTCCTTATGCGTGAACTAAGTAAGCAAATTGCTCGCCCTCGGGACACTCTTCACTTTTTAGGGTTCAGTAGCCAAATGGCAAAAACGAAATATTTGTAATTTCGTTATGTCCTTCTGTCTGTCCGGATGTACACAACCATTTTACTCGGAGACTATTTACGCTATATCGATGAAAATTGGAAGAAAGTGCATCGCTATACAATAGTGTGTAGTGAACTTACAAAAAAAGAATTAGGTGTGGCATTCCACATTACCTACATGAACGCACCAAAAAAAAATTAATGCACCTAAAAATGTATGCTATCGTTGGATCCTATAATTAAAAAAATTTGACTTTTTCATTTTAATCAATAGTTTGTGAGATATGGGATGTTTTCGGTTACAACTGCAGTAAGAGCTTTGTTTTTTTGCGGACGATAAAATAATACTGTGCAATCAATCTGCCTAACCATTTCCCAAAAATGTTGGGGTCGGCATCCAGTCTAACCGGATGCGAATATTAATATTTTTATCAGTAAAATCGATACTTTGCATTCATCCTAACTACGGAACCCTTCTCTGTCAAGTTTTTTTATTGTGATAGCTCCGCGCCCTGCGGTGAAATATTCAATAGATGCCGTAACAAAGACTTTTAATACGGAGATTCGTGAGAAGCTCCCCTGGTTTATTATTTGCTTTTAGTGTGTTTTTGGAGTTTTAAGCTCCATTTTCACGAAGCAAATTTCTTGCCTGTGGCATACAATAAAATTGAAGTAACAAATTACTTAGATCGTCTAAGCACTGTTTAATGGGTGCAACTTTTACTGTTGTTTTAACTTAAATAGCATCGTGTATATCAGGCTTTATTGTTTTCACCATTGCTATCATTATCAGTCCGGAGAGCACTGATAAAGATAGGCAGCAGTAATCGCATGCCTCCGAGTTACATCTTCAGCCACCTTCAATGATCTATTAGCTCAGGAGTATAAAAAAAAAATGGTTTTTAACCCCTGACCGGTTGGCTCTGTTAACTTGCTTAAGCTTGAAATCTAGACATTGTATTGTTTCATGGTAGATCTTCAGGCCAATCTAAATAAAAAAAAAAGTGAGCCGTCACGGGACGCCTGGCAGATGTGAAACATTGCGCATGGCGACGAGTCGCCACACAGTACACAAGACTGTGACTGTATATACATATACACCATCATATAGCGTGGCGACGCGTCGCCACGGCATGCGTCGCCACGCCAGAAATTTGTTTTACGTGCGGCTATAGATGTTTCACATCAAAAACAAAAACGTGTGGGGGTCGGGGGACCCCCGGCAGGAACGAAGTTCAAAATGAAAATCCAAGATGGCGGATGTGAAAATTTGAAAATATTCGAGCTTTTGGGTTTTCATTTTGACCTCATTGTCGGATTCAGCACCTTCAAAAGCCATGGAGTTTGAAGAAAAACTTGAAAATTTTTGTAGCCGCCATCTTGGATTTTCATTTTGAGCTCACTATCGGCTTCAGCACCCTCGACAACCATGAAAACGATACCCATGACGAAAAAAAAAAAATCCTGCCGCCATCTTGAATTTTCATTTTGATCTCACTATCGGCTTCAGCGTCCTCGATTACCATGAAAACTACGTCTCTCTCTGAGTCTCAAGAAAAAAATCGCATGGAAGGTGTGATGTACTGTCAAATGATTAAATAAATCTGTGCTCCAGCGACCCGTCCTCTTGACATAACTTTGACAGCAGTCGAGGCGAGCGGACGTGTCGCAAGCACTCGGATAGAAATATATCTGTGTTTCATTAAACCACCCAGGAGAAGCGAGACATAACATTGGCGACGAAGATAAAGAACGTGAGTAAAATAAACAGAATAATATGAAAACAAAACAGCCTAAAAATCAGTGCCTGCTAATACTTACCAATAAAATATTGTTGTGTAGCTGGTGTGCAAATTCCATTATAATCATATACCCACATTATATTTAATTAAAACTATTTATTATCTTATAAATACCGTCCGCCATTAAAACGCCAAGGGGAAGTTATCTTCCCAAACTATCATTAGTGTCCACAGGTGGCTGTCAGTTTCTATAATCGTGTCATAGAGACGAATGACGAAAACTACAGTGGAGTCATTTTAATAGGTAACATTTGACGTCTGTCAGTTTTATCCTCATAGTGAGGTGACCTGCTTATAAAAATCGATTAAAGTGAATGAATCGATACGGACTTGAAACATATGCGAATTTTAAAAATCATTAGGCGAATCCCTGTCCCATTATTATTATTTTTTTCGTAAATTTAAGGAGCAAAATAAGACAAGTACACAATTTAACAAAAAAATTGCATTTATTCAGTTGAACTATCAGAACTGTTAAAAGTATTGTCATCTTCATCACTGCTGTCAGCACTCAGAGATATTATTAATTCATTTTCAATAATATTGTCTATTCTCACATCTCGTTCAAAATCTTGTAAAATTATTTTCTTTGTTTTCTCTACGACTTTTTTCCAGTCTTCTGTAGTGACTTCTGCACACGCAGTTTTTAGCAGAGACATCATTTTAGCAGTACTGAAGGGTGGTTCAGTATTGTTCCGCGCTGCATAACCCTTTATTTGTGCCCAAATAAGCTCGATGGCGTTATACTGGCAATGGTAGGGAGGCAATCGAATAACTTCGTGTCCATGCTCTAGGGCTAGTTCATCGATTACATAGCGGAGCTTGGACGGCTTAGTTGCTTTTACTAGATTTAACAACTCAACTTTTAATAAAGTTGGACTTGCATCCACACCATTTCTTACCAGCCACGAGACAATTTCTTGCTTTTTATTTGCTTGAGTTGGTGGTTTATCAACTTGTACAGAATGATACGGTGCATTGTCCATTATAATTTTCGATGGGTTTTCTAAGCTGACTAGCAGCTTCTCAAACCACTCTTTAAAAACCTCAAAGTTCATTTCCTCATGGTAATCACTTGTAGTTTTAGAGGCGAATGCGAGGAGGCAGTCTGGAATAAAACCTTGAGAAGCTGATCCCGCGTGACATATAATAAGTCGGGCTCCTTTTCCCGGTGGAACTTTTGAGGTGGACGCCGCTGTATCATCGGTCCATGTCCGCGAAACCGTATGGTTCACATTCAACCATGTTTCGTCAATAAACACGACATTGTCCCAATCTGTAATTTTATTTACTTGACGTAAGAATGTTACTCTCTTCAAAATAATATCGTAGCGTTCTAGCAGGATTTTCCGCTTGTCAGATTTTTTAAAACTAAAGCCAATCGATTTCAAAACCTTTGATAGAGACGATTTACCGCCAAAAAATAAGCCTGCGTCTTTTAACGAACTTATTAGCTTTTCCCGTGTAGGATATTCTTTTCTCGAGTAATATCCATAAATGTGGTTGCGAATTGCAGCAGCATCAAAATTATCAATGCCAACAATTTTCTTGTCCCTCTTTCTTTTTTTCGGTGTACGTAAAGTATTATCTTCTGAGCCTGATGGTCCGTATTTCTCTTTCAGAATTTGAGTTACTGTCCTCTTCCCTATTCCCAATGCTTCGGCAACGCGTTCTCTCGGTTGTGTCAATGGTAAAAGAGGCCCATCGTTAATTGATTCCCGTTCAAAATAATTGTACAATTTCACCACTAGTTCGCGAGATTGACTGTTTAGCGTTTTCCCCCGTTTCGACATGGTAAGACTGTAATGTTGTTCTTGTTTACTAATCGTTAAGCAATCGGAGTCCAATTTATAGCCAGGTAAACGTAGTCAGTAAGATCAGTCCAATAAAAAAGCCGGGTCAGAACAAAATAACAGAGAGCACACCAAAAACGCACAGTCACTTCGCACAACGACAAAAGACTGCGTCATGTAATGGCGACATGACATGGCGTCATCGACAGGCACTGGTGTTGCCAGCAACATACCACCTAAATTGTACCTAACATCAATGATTTTTCTATTTCATTATTTTTTGTATTTTTATACCTAGTTAGTTAAAAGAATAATAAATAAATGTTTTATTATAATCACAACGTGGTTATTAATTTATGGTGATATTTCTTCACAAGTCGTCATTGCATTCGATTCTACTTATCAGCTTTCGATTTTTAGAGTAACATCCCTAGTGTTTAAAAAGAAAAATGGTTAACTGACGTAACCTTGTAACGACGTTCAGTTCTTTAGATCAGAAATTGTTTATTATGTTTAGAATGGTTTATTAATGAAAGCAAATCGTAAAATTACTCGTATCGGTCATTATTACAATAAATATGTAATCGTAATTGAAAAAAGGTAAGCAATTGTGCAGTTCTAACAAAACGAAAAAATATGTTATTTTATGCCCGCCGTTACAAGGTTACGTTGTTGAATATTTGATGAATTGTCAAATGTTACCTATTAAAATGACTCCACTTTAATGTTCGAAGATAACCCCCTGTGTTAGTGTCAAACTTTCGTAAATGCCACTGGGAAGTTTTCGTCCAAAAAAAAAAAAAAACACAAAAATAGATAAGTATAAAGAATAAATAAATATCACCCATCGTTGCTCTATGGGAAGTATAGTACTCTACTAATTACTCTTTACTAATTAGGCTATGGTCAGCCACTGAAATCAAGTGAAACGTCAGGAAAAATCATTCATTCAAATTTCATTCATTCACGGTGACAAGACAGATACTAAAACGTCAATTGATTTGATTTGGATAGAATCTTAATTATAAGCAAGTAATAAACGAATATAGTTAAGAAAACTATTTTATAATTATTAGTGGACGGATCACTTTAAAACAATCTATTGCGTTTAGTCTCGACTTTGATATTTTCAATAAGCTACTGACTACACAACAACAACAACCAATCGTTCCTGTAAGTATTAGCCAAGTCAAAAGAAAATGACAAATCACATACTGACGACACGGTTGGCGCAGTGGCTGAGCGATCGACTGCTGCGCTGCGTGTCGCGGGTTCGATTCCCGCACGGAACAAATATTTGTATTGCCTACAGGTAGTTGTTCCGGGTCTGGCTGTTTGTGTATGTGAAATTAAATGTTTGTAAACGCACCCACGATACAGGAGTAATTCCTAGTGTGGGGCAACGTTTATACAAAAAGAAAGAAAAAAGAAAAAATACTGTACACTATTCCAATGGGTAAATACCCATCTAGTTCCACATATTACTGGTATAAAATTATATTAGTATATGCAATTCCACGAAATGATTCATGTTCCAATCCAAAAGTTCAGTCAAAAAAAAATATATAATAAATAACTATATATATATGTATAATAAATCGCTCACTCCATCGTAGACTTTGTCTCTGTCATCTCTGACCTAGACTAGAGTCAAGAGCAAACCAATAAAAAAAAAAAAAAAACCGTAATACTACATAAGCATTATATTAAGCTAGATACATATGTATTATATCGTGCTTATCATATCACTAGCCAGGTTATTTTAGAAGCCAATTCAATCGAAACCGTGGATAGACAATTAAAGGAATTCCAAATAATAAAAACTGAACAGGTCAATAGGATTGGAACAAGAACAAACAAAACCCGATCTCAGGGTATTCACACGGTCATACGGTGTACGTGAAAGTGGAAGTGAAAATCACAAGTGTGATGATATACGTTGTCCCGCGAGAGACAAAGTATGTGACAAATGTGGCTATAAAGGTCACTTCATGAGTCAATGTCGAACAAGGAAACTAAAGCGTAAAACGCCTATTACTTGGGACAAACAAAAAAATGACAGTAAAAAATCAAATGAACCACAGACCAAGCCACCAGTCAGTAATGTAAACTATATATTTCATATTGATGATGACGCTGAAATAACTTGCCAAGTCGGAGGTGTCAATGTATATTTAAATTTTCGATGACTGCCAAAATGGATTTCGCAAAAACAGATCTACAACGCTACCTGTTTATAAATACATCCAAGAAACATTAATTATAAATAGTAAACAATATGCAATAGGGATTTTACTTGATATGACTAAGGCCTACGACAAAGTGCAATTTAAAATACTATTGAATAAGCTATACGAAATAGGAATACGTGGAAAAGCTCATGACTGGTTCGCATCATATTTAAAGGATAGAGAGCAATTAGTTGAGATTGAATACTACAATCAAAAAACAAAACAAGCACAGCTCATTAGATCTGATGTTAAATCAATACATGCTTCAATTCGCCAGGGAAGTGTAATAGTTTGCCTGCTTTTCCTCATATACATAAATGACCTTCCCAAAACCATAGACGGGTCATGTGTACTTTTTGCGGACGATATCTCGATCCTGACTTCATGCCAAACAAATGCTAAATTAAATAAAAAACTTACAACCATTCTTGAAAAAACTGTAAACTGGATGAGCGACCATAATCTCGAAATAAATTTTACCAAAACCAAATTAATAGCTTTTCACCCTTGGCAGAAAAAGCAAATAAATATAGATTTTACTTTTAACCAACATAAATTAGAAACAGTTAACAATTTCACACTCCTAGGTTTAACAATAGACACTCATATAAACTGGAAAACACATATACAGACAGTAAAAGCAAAAAATTTCAAAGTTTTCACATGCTCTCCGCGAAATAAAAAAGACTACAAACCTACCAACCGCACTAGTCACATACTACGCGTATGCCCACGCTTGGTTTAACTATGGCATCATCTTATGGGGAAATAGCACATACGCTCCCTCCCTATTTACCCTCCAAAAAAAAAAAAAGCTTATACGAATAATAACAAATATAGAACCAACAGATAGTTGCAAGCCTTACTTTCAGAAACACAAGATTCTCACCTTAGGTGGTAATTATATCTTAGAATTATGTAAACTAGTCCGTAAATATCCAGATTCTTACAGCACACGGGGAGACTTACAAACAAATTATTCGTTGCGACAACAAAATAGACTAAATTTGCCCCCTCCCGCCTTAAGCTACATTCATCTAGTCCATATTCAATGTCAATAAAAATATATAATAAATTACCAGAAGACATAAAACAACAAAATAAAGCCAGTTTATTTTTAAATAAACTAAAGCAATTCTTAATTAAAAAAAGTTATTACACAGTACAAGAATACCTAACGGATAAATTCAATAACAATAATACATAAAAGGAAAAAAATACATATATACTATAATACTTAATACTTATACATATTACAATAATAATAATGAACAATTTTTAAGCAAGTAAAGAAATAAGCAATATTAAATATAATTAAATAAATAATAAATGAATAGATAGACCTGCATATAATATATTAAAAATAAGTAAATGAATGGAAATATAAATACATAGATAGTAGGATATAAAATAATTCTAATGGATAAATTCAATACTTAATAATAATACATAATTATGAATAACAGATATATTTTATTAATAAGTAAAACAACAAAAATCAATTATAGCATAATACTTAATAACTATAGGTATTACATTAATAAAAATGAACAAGTTAAATAAATAACAAATTAATAGATAGACCTGCATATAAAATCTAATAGAAAAGTGAATGAATGGAAATATAAAAACATAGGTAATAATAAGATATAAAATAATTCTAACTAATTAGCAAGGAAAATTAATAAAGCGCTCTTCCTCTCTCTACTTCCTTAAAAAATTTGCTGTGCCCGACAGGGTCCGTAATTCATTCTAGATTTTTTATTTACCACCTGTAATTACATTATCGATTGCAATAAACGATTTGAGATTTAAATATGCTCATCGACTCTGGGAGTAAAAACAATATAATAAATGATAAAACCTGGGAATATTTAAAATCAAAAGCTGTTGTTGCGTCTAACAAGCAACCAGGTTCTGATCAAGTGTTTATGGCTTACGGTTCAAAAAATCCTCTGAATGTGCTCGGCACATTCGAAGCATCAATCGTAGTTGGACCATAAACAAAAACTGCAAAATTTTATGTGATTAAAAATGGTACCCGTAATTTGTTGGGCAAGCATACAGCTACATGTCTCAATGTGCTTAAATTAGGGATGTCGAAAGCCGACGTATGGACCTACAAATTTACGATAGAGATAAAATCATGAAAGAAAAGGGAAAGTTGATTGAAATCAGGAAAAGGAAAGCAGTAGACAATGAAGTTAATATAGGAGAAAAGGTTTATGTTAAAAATATGATAAAAGAAAATAAATTGACACCTGATTTCAACCCTACTCCACACACAATAATGTGTGCTAAAGGAGGTGATTTAAATATAAAAAATGATGAAACAGGTCAAAACATAAGAAGAAACATAGTTCACCTCAAGAAAATAGAAGGACAATCGAGAATTCACAATGAAAACGGAAAGGAAGACAATGGTGACGTAGAAATAGACACGGATGATTAAATTTGGGGTTGTAATGGTAATTTTATATAAATCATTGATAGTATTAAGATTATTACTAAAACCAGGATGTCAAATTTAAATTATATAAAACTAGATTTATATAAAATTACGTGTAGCTTAAAAAGTGATTGTTATCCAGGGTCAAATTCCGAATGGGTAATAAATGTGATTAGTTTAAAAAATTATTGAAAGGGAGAGATGTGATGTACTGTCAAATGATTAAATAAATCTGTGCTCCAGCGACCCGTCCTCTTGACATAACTTTGACAGCAGTCGAGGCGAGCGGACGTGTCGCAAGCACTCGGATAGAAATATATCTGTGTTTCATTAAACCACCCAGGAGAAGCGAGACATAACAGAAGGCATATCGCTATTTCGTCAAGTGTACTCCACCGCGTGCTCCTTTAAAAAACTAACCTTTTTTTTTACCTAACCTGAACCAACCCCATAACCTTAAATGACCTTTATACTTCAATCAGAATTGTAAAATCATGAATGTGTACCTACTGGAATCTAGTAAAGGAATTAAACATAACATCACCCAGGTAACCCCTGAAGGGTTAGGAACACCCACATTGTGCCAGATTGTAGTAGCTTGATGTGCTGGCATCTGTACCTAAATCATGAATGTGTTATTTTTTGTACATACTAGCTAACAGGAAATGAAACACATTGCAGTATCATGGATGTAATATTTTATGCAGCAGGTAACAGTATATTAATTTGAGCGGAATATTTGACACTAATACCAATATTTACTTGTTTGTTATGTACCGCTGGTATTTGGATATTCAGTTACTCGGAGCAGTTGAGAGAATAATAAGTAACAACAACATATTTACATAATTTAAGCTAACAGTCCTAAAATACTAATTATAATATGTACAAGTATATAAACATCCATCCATATAATATTACGAGTATTATCTTGGAAATTGAAGTACATAGTAATACCCACGAAAAAATAAATGTCACTGTAGTTTACACATTTTTATGTCACGACGAAGTTGATTTTGGGATGCATGAAGAAACCACCACGTGTAGCGCAGTTTGTTCCGCCAGTTACTCAACTGAACAGAGCGCTCGGCGCATCCTGGACAGTCATACCTGACACCTTATTTGACTGGCCAATTCTTCCCTTGCAGTGGTAGGACTAACGCCCCCCTAGTTTGCGACCATCCTCCCACCGGAGACCGGCGTCAAGCAGCCTGGTGTTTCGTCGATGCGTGGGAATTCCAGTGTCTTAGGCATCTTCTGGGCACGCTCGTTCCATCATAGACCTCATCCATCGCTTTCCATCAGACGTGATCGAGGTCAAGAGCATACCATTCACCAACCAACCACCACCATTCAGCAAAAAAAAAAAGCTGAAATCAGGAAGCAAAAATACCAATTACCTTTTATGAGTATTGCCAATGATCGGACATTATACGACTATTGTCAACGTAAATAGACACACATACAGGCACTAAACATTTATGTGTGCACTCAAACCGAATCCTGATTAAACGATAAACTGGCGAAAAAGGGATGGGGAATCATTCCGTCTCTATCACGCACACTAAAGCTCATGTTTCATTGTTTTCGGTTATTTGGATAATGGCGCGCAAACGCGACGGTCGTCGGTATTAAATTCAATTTTAGACTTTTATTGATTGTTTCACTTTTATAACGCTGATTTCATCGTTTTATGGATTTGGGTCCTCTTTGATGGGAAAATATTTATTTTATATGGGGTGATAAAATATGCAAAGTTGTTTTCTTTAGCAGTATTTAACTGTGTATTTTATGAAGCTTTACTTAGCTTCGAAAGAGGTCAATCGTCGAATCCGACTCGGCTGGGCAGTGTGCGGGAAGCTACGCAATATCTTCTCGTCCCACATACCGCAGTGTCTCAAGACGAAAGTCTTTTACCAGTGCGTGTTGCCAGACCTTTGGCACTGAACGTGGCCGCACACAATGGGCCTTATTAGAAGGCTGAAAGCCAACCAAAGGGCAATGGAGAGGGCTATGCTTGGAGTTTCCCTGCGTGATCGAATCAGAAATGAAGAGATCCGCAGGAGAACCAAGGTAACTAACATAGCCCGAAAAATTGCCAAACTTAAGTGGCAGTGGGCAGGGCACATTGCTCACAGAACAGATGGCCGATGGAGCTAAAAGGTTCTGGAGTGGGGACCACGTACCGGAAGATGTAGCCTTGGAAGACCTTCCACAAGGTGGATCGACGATCTTGTTAAGGCCGCAGGAAACCGTTGGATGCGAGAAGCACAGAACGGGCCGAAGTGGAGGTGCTTGGGGGAGATCTATGTCCAGCAGTGGACGTCTTTCGACTGAAATGATGGTGATGAAGCTTTTTAATATTCTTTGAAATATGTTGAAAAATATTTAACATTATGAAACGCTAATAAAGTTATGAATACAAATATCTAATTTAATTATTTAAAACAGGATTATTTTCTCAATGAGTAACGCAATGCAAAAGATCAGAGATCAACGTGTAACAAGTAAATAACTCCAACACCCTCACCACCAATACCGAGAAAAACCTAACAAAAAACCTGCAAATGAATACCAAGAACTCAAAAACAGAATCACAATACATCTCAGGACATATATTTTCATAAGCTTAAGTCTCATAAAAGTCCGTATCGACTCTAATATTTATGTCGGGGCCCGTACTGTCGCGTGCACGCGTATTTCTTTATTTTATTTCCCAAGCGAGCTTCGTACACGGCCGTATCTCTTGATAAAAGGCAGCACAATAACTGGGAATACTCTGGAATGGTCTGTTTATTGAAGCACTTCGTAAACGCCGATGGTATTCTCATTCTTCGAGTTGGAGGAATGTAACTGGGATGTAGGTGTGTTGTGAGAGACGCGTGAATGAGTGATAGGTATTATGTGTCGGTCTTTGTTGTCAGACAGGGTCGTAGGGGGCTTGTAAGCAGATTGTTGTATTTGTTACATTTATTTCATGTACTCTGTTGTGATCGGAATAATAGCGATCAGTCATTCAAGCAGGCATGGTTGTCAATGCTAATTCCATCTGTTATGTGAGGAGAAGCCCCTATCCTTGACTATTGAAAAATCAGCCCTAAGTCGATAATATATTGCATAAATAAAACTTAAAATATAATCCGTAGATTGAAACATCAATATTAAAAAAAAAAAAACTCCGTACGTCAACGCCCATCCCCAATTTACATGAAAGCGTGAAATAGCAAGTTATTCGACACCCGCGCACAAGGGATTGTTCACGCGATCGTCATCAATAGTTTTCACGACGGCGTCTATTGTTCGCGTAATTAATTGTATCCGCTCCGAACGTATCGGACCGACGATTTGTACGTAGTTAGGGGCGCCACCACTGTTCATATTTGTAGTTTGATTCTTTACCTGGGAGTTGTAGCCAGGGTTTTCTTTTTCAGGAAACTGTTTGTAAGGTTTTGTTAAGAAAGTTGGATTACCACTAATGAGTTCTTGAAGAATGCCGGTTTCGAAGAATGTTAATAATCGCGTCAGAGATTTAGGGTACACTATTATTTTTATTACTTAAAATTACTCTAGTACTGAACGACATAATGTGAATGTTCAATAGAATACCTACCACAAAAACCACACTAACGTGTGGGATTGTTTTGGGGTATTCCCTCATCTGATTATGGCTAGAAAGCCGATCGCAGATAATAGGAGATCACAAAAAACTTTAAACGAGAACGAATGTCATGAACAAATGGTTTTTCATACGTAAAGTTTAAGCGTGTATCTGAAGATGAATCATTCTCAAAACTTTGTTCTCAATAAGTTTAAATTTTTCTCAAAAATATCAAATCGAAGCAATACTTATAAGTATTGCTTCATCGTGCAAAATTTTCGGATTTCTCGGTAATCTTCAATATGTTTGTTAGATGATATAAATGATAAAGGAGAAATAGTTGGATTTGTTTGCTTACGTATTTTTCTATACGTTTGCCAACCCTAGGTGAGGTGCAGAGCGCATTAGGCGTGACAAATGTATGGATCGCGTGACCGCAGCGTGACACAGTCAGCCCTGGCTCAAAGTTTCCATATAATTTGTGTTGTCACTGACCTTAACACGGGGACCGAATCTTAGAGTAAATCTCTGATTTGAACGTGATTACATATACATACAGTACTAACAGAAACAATGGCATATACATAACAACATAAACTTTAGGATTCTGATGAAACTGTAATGAATATAAAATGATTAGTTAACTCAGTATAAAGCATCCTATAAAGAGACATCTGAAACACTGTTCATGTATTTTGAAAATAGTTTACTTGATCAAACATATTTTTTTAGCTATCGAATTTTATACTCAGACTAATGAATAACAAAGTTTGTCAAGAAATTACTAAACTATAAATGCATTTAATACTTAAATCTTCGAGTCCTTGTAACAATCTGAGACTCGCTAAGCTCTTGAGACCGTAACTTGTCAATATTAGTGAGTGTCAATACAAATCTCAGGCAGCACACAATATATTAACAATCTCGTATTAATCCAATAAATAACATCGCCTTAGGAACTTGTATTAAGGTTGCCTGTTCATTGAAGCTCACTTAACCTGAATTTTCACAGTGAGATTTTTCCAGGACAGGTCGACAGGTCAACAGGTGTCAAATTTACCGAGTTCGAAGATTAATGCAACTAATCATTCCCGCTAGAGTTATAACTGCTAAAACGAAGCGGATATTTGAATGTTGTGGTATCGCTCTCCGCTCCAATGGAGCGGCAGCCTTAACTGGTCGTAATCTTTAGCGAGTAGAAGTCAAGTGGGGGTGAAAGCGAGTATTGACTTCTAGTACAGCTGGGATGATTTTATAGTAGGTAGATTGTTGCATCGAGCGCAAAGTGGAGTTATGTTGTTGCCCGAGCGCGTGCGAGGGCACTATATTAACAAGAGTGCATTAATTACTCACTTTAGCAAGGTGCATAATCTACTTTTCTAACAACTACCAATCTACCTACCGTGATAAAATATACATACCTACTCAAAATAAAAAACTCAAGTTAATGAAAACATAGTTTTCCTAAGCTTTTAAATATTTATCCCGCGACTTTTGCGGCAAAAGGTTATTGACGATTTAATTTGCAGCTGTTTTATACTTTCTGGAGTTGCATTCATATCGCTATTTCCATTTTTTAAATCTTTCCTTGCTAAATATGAATATCAAAGTTTTACAATGGTACAAAATGCGCGCCATTTGTTTTTTTTTTTACCGAATCGGTTTTATTCAGCCGATTTTTATTTTCAGCCAGTATCTTTTTGATCTAATGCATACATTTTATATTTTTAATGGGAGACTTAAACCTCTGTGAAAAATGTATATCCAAATAAAAAACAGTGCATTAATGAAAAACTGTGCAACCATGAGATTTCATACAACATTTCTGCACTGTTTTGGCTCTAAGCAAAAAATACGTCCTTTGTGATCGGTTTTTGTAGTGATTAATGATAACATTACTACGTAGTTGAAAAAAAATAGTATTTGTGTACTTTACAACCACAGTCCAATAGCATTAGCTGTTTACTCCACTTGTACAGACAACGATAAATTTTGAACAACGTAGTACTATGCCGTTACTTGAATAATATTGGGCTATTTGAAATTCTGGTACAGACAACTTTAATTTAGGAGAGCGATGCAAATGAATCACTGTGTCATTGTGATAAGGGTGTTTAATATTGCACAGTTTGTCTTACTCACTTGTTTTTTCTAAAGTTCTCTCTTTCGATATTTTGTTGAAAAAGTCCTCCTGTGTCGTGGCGTACCTACTTAGTGAACAGCTCATTTTTATTTTATGATGATCACAAATTCTACAAATATATTAATTTTCATTTCACTCACTGGCTTAACTATTAAAAATGTCTTTTTAAATCAAAATCAAAAGTCATTTAGTGAAATTAGGCTGAGAATCAGCATTTCCAGACAGTCCCCCGAAACGCCCGTCCTTCACCACTTCCTAGTGCTTTCATTAGGAAGAACAAGTGGGGCAATAAACTCCCCAGCAGCACATTAAAATCATCATACTGGAACTTTTCCTCAAACAATAAACATTACCAAAGCAAATAGGTACTTTTACGAAAATAAAAATTGTTGCAATTAACGCGCTCCGCAAACCTATTGATGAGACGACAGCTGAGGAAATAGAAATACGTCAAAATAAAGAAAACATACACAACAATACTCTGGAGACTTTTACTCAAGGAAAATAAGATATACTTTCCATTCTTCGTTGTTACGTCACTATAGACACTAAGGACGACGCAGGAACAATGTCAGGTAGTAGTAATCTAATCAATAATATTGTTATGACTATAGATTTGGTGGAGATACGTGACCTAGTAGCTATTAGTGTATATTCTGGAGCAGACTGGAGAGATACCTGGGGAAATAACTAACAAGAGGATCTTGCAAACTATTGTCGATGTTCTGAAGCATCAGCATGGCAGTGCCTTGACGCTGTTTTAGCAAGAGTTGTTTGATGCTTCTGGTGATGTTTCATATACATTACGAAACATGAAAATATACAATACAATACCTTTTTTTTTAATAAAGGGTATTCTGTTCTATCTAAAAAAATGCTGAACTAGTGCTATTTCAGGTGCTAAGATAATATTTTGTGTGGTTATGCATAATAATAACAAACACATTTCAGCCCAATTATAATTCTATTATCATTCCATCCAGCTATGATCACTGCAGCGTTTCGCTTCACTGAGCACACGACAAACATTCACTTCGAAGACGGTCCCGTCATCCCGCATTAACATCCAATAACACAGTCGAACAACATAGTAAAATATTGGACAGTAATCCAATAAAGTTATTATGTTTCATTCAACACGTCCGAGTCCCTTTCAACACCCTGTAGTCATCATTTATGTCCGATGGCCACAGAGTAGGAACATGGAAACAATATTGGGCAGTAATCCAATAAACAGTAGTTATTATGGCGCACTCAATATGTCCGCGTCGCTCCTAACAATTAGTGGAAGATCCACTAAGTCTTCGATGATTTAGTGTTGCTTGTGTGTGTGGGGGACAAGGCATGAGATGTTGCGACGACGATATTTATTTTATATACTTTTTTATTCAGAAAACTACCACGAAGGTTCACAATGTCCTTGTGGACCTTCGTACTAGTTTCTTTGAGGGAGATACACAATTTCCACTGATAAACACTAAAATAAAATCGAAAACGGTCTGACATTTGAGTGGTAATTTTTACAGATATGAAATTTGTTACGGTCAATACTGTACCAATCGATTACTGTTCAAAGTTCAAACTAACATGATCTTAGCTTATAATTCCCTGTGATGAAACATGAATATTTTCGAACAGCGGCTTAAGCAATAGGTACTCCCCAGTTTTATTAAGAATAGAATATAATGTAATTTTTCTTTATTAAAGTGACCACGACTCAATCAAGATTGTTAGTAAAACTTACGACTATGTTAGGAAATACAGACACTAAACAAAAACAAGAAATAACGGTTGGTCACCGTTGCGACATCTCATGAGAGACGGCACAACAGTGACCCACGTAAACACAGTCAAGGCGACTCGCTACCATGCTTAAGACACTGTTGGAGCCGCCCCATACCCTGAGCACCAGAGAAGCGCACCTTGTAGCGTAAAAGCAATCTACATGCGCATCTGCGAACATCTCTGACGCACTACAGAAACGGGGCAGCCCCACCAGTATCCTAAACGCATTGTTATATTGAACGCGGAGAGCGCTGTATGATCTAAATTTCTATCTATCTATCTATCTAGATTAAACCCCAGTTGTAATCAAACTGGGATCAAGTAATAGTGTTTTAAATAATTATTTCAGCTAGTATCTGTTCAAATGCATACTTGGCGTAGGGGAGCGCTAGAAGTAAATAGCAATGTATAAGTGCTATTGCCTTGCTATCAAGAAACGATAATTATGTAATGGTACACAAATTTTGTCTTGTTACCCCCAGCATTGTAAGAAAAGTATTTGCGCATCTACTACTTACTAGTTTGTTACCTACCGTTCTTCATAAGTTCGTGTATCAAGTTTAATGATTAACTTGTATTTCTTATGATATGTGAATTGTATTCGTTTTGAGAAATAAATGTCTAAAACCGTAAAAAGGAACGATGAAACTATACGCATTGGCTTTTAGTCGAGATTTCTCATGTACCGGATACACGTTATGGACTAACTATAACTAATTAAAAAGGCCTTGTTTCCCTATTCAATCGCTTCCGCTTATAACTAGTACCGCACACTATTGGACCCGACGTTCGGTCGACACTTATTGGATACGCGCAGTTATTACTGCCGTTAGTGGTTGTTTGGGCGAATTACGCGCGTAATAACATTGTCGAACAGCAGTAGACGCGGACGACACCGCGACGAGGGCAGGTGGCCCTTCATTGATTTGGTACGAGTAGATTTTCATGTAGGGGTCTGTAAAATTGCTAGAAGTACCTAATGCAATTATTATGCATGTATCAATGCTAGCACTATGTTCAGTAACATAATAGTCCACTAAAGCACTCAGCGTTGTTAAGTGATGGCCTGAAACACAGGTTTCAAGACACAAGCCACATTAGGCAGGTCGCTATTGAATTCAGTAGGCTTTTAACCAATATACATGACGGAGAAGGTAGGTTTGTCTCGTTATTGTCAGGCATATTTTTAACTACCGTGGGCGTACTGTGGGTAGTGTTGTTTATATAGAAAAACGGTTTGCAGTTCAAATCCGATTATAATTTCACGAACAATTTAATCATAGTAGCAAATCACACACTGTAGGTACATGACACAACTAGATACACAGTAAAATAAAGTAATAGCAAAAGTATTTGCGAATAAAGGCTCGTACACACAGGCGCAACGCGACACGCGACACAAAGGCACCGCAAGTCGCGCGACGAGCGGTGTCTAATTGTGTCGCGCGCAATTCGCGTCGCGCGTCGCGCCTGTTTGCAGGAGCCGTAAAGCGTAGGATCGATTACTGTTCGTATAGTGACAGAGCCACCCAAATATAGCGTATTTTGAATACAGGTATGTAATTCCACCAGCGAGGCTGAAATTTAGTAAACCCAGGTTTGTCGTGACTAGTGCTCTGTATGGAGTCAAAACGAATGCGCTCAGTTATAAAGGGTTTGTCCCACCACGCATTCGCCCCACGACAACTCTGTCCGATGACGCATGGAAGTACGTCGACGTGTTTACTTGAGTTGATACAAAACACTAAAATGTGATAAATCTAAAGACTAACATTATCTATAAGTAATCAAACAATACAAGAATAATTTTCGTGAATAAACAATGGTGATTTTACAAAGTGATTTCACATTTTAAAATCAATGTAACATGTCATCAATTGTTTTGAACAAAACCATCGGTAACAATAATCAAGATAAGTTGCCAAAATCAATTAGTGCGTACATCGAGTACTCAATCAATTATGTTCCAAGTTATTAGACAAATTGATAGTAAAGCACTTTTATTACTAATAAGAAAAACAAATCATAATTGAGAACCAACTCCGACATAATTATACAAGTTACACACTAGATTTCTTTTAGGCAAAGTTTTTTTCTTCATAATATTAATATGTAACTTTGTAATAATGTAACTTCTGTGTAATTTATATGTGAACTTATGAATAAAAAATATTCTTATTCTTATTATTCATTTATGGGAGTGGAGTGGGAGTGGGACAGAAACTGCAGAATGCCTCGTGCTTATGATTCTTACATACCTACTCTTGTTGTTTTCTGTTCACATTCATACATCTGAGGGCAAAGACAAAGTGGCTATTAGTGATAACGATGATGGAAAAGTCAAAAATGTATTGGATTGACACAAGCTACCGAAACGGTTATGTCACATAACATAACATCACGCCAGTTATAAAAAAAAAACTTGACTTCAGGCTGTTACTGAGAAATTCCAGATGGAAAAACCAAATAACATTTACTAAGAAATATGAAATTCTTTAAAAGCGATGTCCACTTGCCTAGACCCTCTGGTCTTACACGAATTCTAAAAAAGTAGGTAGTAACCGCAGAGGTCACGATGCACTATGTGTTACTCACCAACAGGTACACGAAGCCTTAAAATATTAGTTACATTACTTGCGAATTGACGGAAAACCAGTTCTTTTCTATTGCCCCGAGCTATCGTGAACTATTTAGGTGAAGATTACATTCTACTTCTTTCGTGTAGGCACGAGCTCAAACCATGGTGAAGAGATGAGCCAGTCAGTAATTAAATTGCGGGGCTGACTACTCAGATTGTTCGGGACATGCTTTACTATCCTCACTCAAGGAGACTTTCCTTAAAGATCGTTTTTATAACTACCACGTGTGTGCTGTGTTGGATTTTGGCGCAACATTTGCGATAGATACCTAAATTAGGATACGAAACTGTACAAAACTAGATATTAAATAACCGAGCCACAATAATCCCTGCTGTATAACAGTTTCATAAACTACTATTCCAGCATTTATGTAAACACATGCATTGGGTCACTGCAAATTGCTGTCCTACACAAACAAAGAATTTTTGAAGTGAAAACTTTTTTGGAATGGGTAAAAACTTCTAAACTCGCGTCAGGTCACGTGACCCTGATCGAAAATTCGTAAGACGTAAGACGTAAAACGTAAGACGCGCGTTGTTGAGGACAGCGCCATCTATGCACATCGGGAAGAACTACGAGGGCCTCGCGTACTAACTACGTAGTTCATCCAACAACGACGAGATGGCGCTGAACCACGGATATATAACTGACGACGAGCTCCATGCGAGCGGTCATCATACCTGATTTGCAAAAAACCCTATAAAATAAGGAACACACCTTAACACGCGTGTTTTGTTTATAAGACGATTCACAAAATACACTCGTAATTGTTTTTATTTGGAAATTCAATTCTTTGACTTTAAAAGGCAATTGTGTTTGAGACAGTCCAATTCCACTAGATTAATGACTTCGCCGGGTTCAGTTAGGCATATTGTTTAAAAGTGGTAGACTTCAGCTATCTGTGAGTTCAGCCGGTCTACTTAATATGTACCTATAAATCTCTTGAAAACTTAGGTGAAGCGAGCTTGAAGTGGGTTGTCAATAGCGTCAGTCATTAGTATCAGCCGCGGGGTAATTGCGTAACATTCTGTCAGTAGCAATGGCTTTCATTTTGACAGTTCAACAACATTACACACATTTACACATTACACATCACACACACACACACACACACACACCCCCCCCCCACACACACACACACACATTCACATTCACATTTTTTGACATTAATTTATGTCTGTAATTTATTTGGTGTACAAGTACATAATAAAGAGTATTCTATTCTATTCTATTCATTGCGTTATTTACGGTGTTGAGCAGACACATTTTTCGAACATATGAAGCAATGAATTAGCATAATTCATTGCATCATAATTATTTGTACCTTCAAGATGATTCAGATTAAGATTGATAGTGACATATGTTATAACACTCTCACCGTGAGGACTTAGGTGAAGAGGTTAAGGTGTGAAATCAATATAGTTATAAGCTACAAATGTAGGATTTTATGATCATCCAAGTTCTTCTAAGCGAGTGACATGGTGTGGTACTACATTCGAAAATAAACTTAAAAAAAAACTTAAATTAACCTAACTTTAACAAAGTAAGTAAAAAAAACTTAAATTAACCTAACTTTAACAAAGTAAGTAAAAAAAAAACTTAAATTAACCTAACTTAATAAAGCAAGTAAGTAAAACTATGTTGCCGTAGCTTAATCAATATTTTTATTTTATTACTAAAAAAATTCTCAACGTTGCTATGTCAGTTAGGTAAATGTGGGTAAAGTTCTATGTTCCTAGGAGATTGAGCATTATTAATATGGCCAGCTCGTAGTCGTTTTAGTGATTTAAATCGAAATCAGCATAGCTATTCACAATTACTAGACACGCTGCCGTACCGTATCTAACTGTTCACAAGTCCAAAACCCGAAAATTGGGTTAGTTTAAATCTAATAGAAGACCCCTAATCCGAAAGGAAAAACAGGTTATCGAAATGTGTCACTTTCGATACGATAGTTTGTCGTATGGTTGTGAATAGCTGACTTCCTTCTGACCGACCATCCGACGTTCATCCGAACATAGCAAGGGTAGTCATAATTGACAAATCATACCATAATATAAACTGACAGACTACGCATACAATTACCTTTCCAAAATACTCAAAATATCTAGCGTAGTTCTAAAAGGGCTGTAATGAAGGACGAATCACAGAGCGGAGGCGTAACCGCAACCTAATTCCAAAGTCCGTGTGTCGCGGATATGTCCGAATATTTGCGGATATGAACGTGCGTGCGGATATTTAAGGGCTGAGTCGGGTCGACGTGTGACTGATGTTGCGGTGCCTCTAGTGTACGTGCATAATTTATACGCGAGTGTGCTTGTGTGTGCGTATGTTATGGTGGATGTGTGTGTCTGTTTGCTTTAAGAATTAGGTTATAGAGCTTAGATGTCGCGTGTCTCCGAGATTATTGGATGTTAGACATGGGTGTGTTATATTAGGAAGATTTTTTAATATGTAAGATATTTTTCGGAGGCGTACACATGGGGCAGTCCTGTACGGTAAATGTTGTTACAATGCGTGCCACGAAAGATGAGACTTGACCCCGCCTCCCCCGCTCTTTCCACCGCCCCTATGACGTCCGGTCCCGTCCCGCATTCAGACCTCATACCGCTAAAGATATCTAAAATCGTGTACTGCGCATGTCAAAACACGTGGTGTGTCAAGTCTCATCTTTCGTGGCACGCATTGTACTTGTACATTAATTAGGGGGTAACGTAATGACTATCAAGCTGGTTTACTGAATCGGGAATATCTGTAACATTTTGATTAACCGACTTACTAATTACCCTTTATGAACCAGAGGTTCCAGAGGTTTCCAGAAGTTTGTTAAGTCCGCCTCTGTACATTTTTATAAATATAGCCCACATAGCTTTCTGTACTATTATGTGTTCTGTGGTATGGTGTACATAATATTATGTAAAGAGTATTAGAAGATTCTAAAGTCTTTTTAGAGTCTAGTGTTGGATATTGAGATACGCACTTAACTTGCGGTTTTTTCAAAGGACAAAAGATATTTTTATATAATTTTTTCAAACCCACCCACGGGTCCTGCCTATACTCCAGTTGGAAGGTAATTTACAAGTGAACAGTCGCTCTACATTCTTGACACGTACACCGTTACACCGATACACTTCGCGAGCCTCAAAGACCTGTCGATTTATTTTTATAAGCGCACTGACTTTACGCAGGAGATGAGGGTAGAATCGTAAAAGAACGCTTTAAAATGGCGGCACTTTTATTACTTTTTTAGTTAATCATTACGCAGTATTTTAGGAGTTACGTGTTTCATTCGTGTTTTGGAAGTGTAAAACTGTGAAGGTATTTTCAAAATGTTTTAAAAGCGAAAAGGCGGGTGGTCTGAATCGGGGGCCCTAGCATGAAAGTGATGTGAACATAAAGTAAATTCGCACTATTTTTAAATCGATGATACAATTAGGTATACTATAGCAGTTTGGATTTAGTTTTTGCAACAAATATTTGCAGCCTATTATCGTCGCACTGCAGGACAAAGACCTCGTCTCATACAGTGAAGGCAAAAAATATGATTGTTTAATTTGCATTGATCAATCACCACTTCCTGCAGACGGGTTGGCGATTTAAAACTTATCTTCTTTACATAGTATAAAACAACTTCGCTTCCGGTGTCTGTAAGCTTAGATCTTTTAAACTACGCAACGGATTATAGATAGAGTGATATCAGATAGAGTGATTCAAGAAGAAGGTTTATATATATAATACATGCATATTTTAGTAGCGAAAAGCCGAGAAATTCAAAGATTTGTAATGTGATATCGTAACAAACGTATTTTTGTGCGATTACATTGCAAACGCTGGCTAAACCTTACGAGATAGATCAAATTGATGTATGTACTATGTATATCTTAAAAAGATCAATAAAAAAAACCGCGATGATGTTTATCTCCTAACGGTAACCATTTTTATCAAATTTACAAACTATAAAAAAAATATGGGTTATTTACCAAACTATTTAAAAAATACAGTATTGTTTCTTATCCAAATATATTGGATACGTTGCGCATTTCATGTAGATCTAAATTGCTCTTTACAGCATATCATTAAAATGAATATCTTAGAAGAATCACAAATTTAAAAAGCGGGGGCAGAGCGGCAGGCGAGGCGGTACGAAGTTCGCCGGGTCAGGTAGCGCGCGATGTTTTCCTTCATCGATGTCGGTAATGTCCAAGATAGACTCAGAAAGTAAATATAAGTAGAAAAAGTCACACTGTTACTTGCTCGGATTTGAACCCATAAACTCGTGCATTCGAGCCGAGGCTTTAAATATTGCATCACGGCGGCGGCGGCGGCGGGCCATCACGGTGTTGCGTTTGCGACCAACCGAAACAAGTATGTTCAATTTTAAAATCGATCGCATTTACGCTACGTTTACTCCGCATGTTCGTGCTAGGCCTAATAGATGAAACGCAGCTTTTACGCGTTGTGTAATATCAGTTGCTGAAAGGAAATGCAAAAAAAAATACCGTGAAAAGTTTTTAAGCGATGTTATTTTTTTTTGGAAAACCTAATTTCTGCTACAATTTTTCCATAAAAATGACTGCAACACCACCCCTCATTTATTTAACCCCGTCAATTCGATATTGTATTCCTAAAAAACTGACCAAGTGCGAGTAGGAGTCGCACACGAAGGGTTCCGTACCACAAGGCATAAAACGCCGAAAAAACCTTTCTTTTATAACCCTTTAAATTTTCACTTTATTTTATTTTTATTATTATTGTTATAGCGGCAACAGAAATACATCATTTGTGAAAATTTCAACTGTCTAGCTATCACGGTTCATGAGATACAGCCTGGTGACAGACAGACAGACAGATGGACAGTGGAGTCTCGTTAAGGTCCCGGTTTCACCTTTTGGATACGGAACCCTAAAAAAACAACCTCTAAACGGCTCAGCTAAAGACTCTCCTCGCATCCCCCTTCTGATAAAGAGATTAGTGGGAGAGGCTCTTTATTCAGACAATACTTAGGGTTTATCTGGTAAACGGTGGATCGGGATGTAAGAGATAGCGCGGAAAGTTTTCCTTGATATTTTTCTTTCGTTTTGTTGGTAGGTACACCTGTTTTTTGCGATGGGAGGAGATACCAACAGATTATTGTTTTTGATAATAACATACTTATTAAGTTCAGTTAAGTTAGTTGAGGGTTCCTAAAGATAACCATTTTTGAAACGAAATCGTTTTAATGTAATTTGAACAATTTATACACAACTGCAACGATGAAGTCTTAGCTGGGGCCCAATAGAAAAAGATACAGAGTCTAACCGGATGCAGCTGAATACTAGTATTTTACATGGGGCGACTGCCTATCTGACTTCCACAACCCAGTTACTGGGTAATAATATAACCCTTGGTAAGACTGGTTCAATTCAATGTTTATTGCCTCCTTAACGTACAGACACAGGTTGTCAGATTTTCGGGCTTCTGACGACCCATAATGACTGTCAAAGATCCAGTCTGACAGAATGAAAACCGGGACCAACGGCTTAACTTGCTTTCCTGGGCACGGATGGGTCTTGGTGTGTAAAGATGGTCACCCATCCACGTACCAACCGCGGCAAGCCTAACTTAATCTGATCGATCGACCCGTTCCACAGTTATTACTTAGCCACAAGCCCCTTACAAAGTATGACAGCATTTATTAATATTTACTGAAATCAATATCAGAAAAACAAAAAATTGGTTTGTTTGTAAGTTAAGGCTTCTTCAAACAGGCGCGACACGACACGCGTCACAAAGGCACCGCAAGTCGCGCAACGAGCAGTGCCTTTGTGTCGCGTGCGATTCGCGTCCGCGTCGTGCCTGTTTGCAGGAGCCTTTAAACATAAGCAAAATAAACTTTGCCTTTAAAACATGAAATACATCTTAAATAAAAACAAACGACAAACCTACAATCTTATCATAACATTATCCGCCCAATACCTACCAATTAGTATCGAGCGATGATTCATTAAGCGCTTTCAAAGCTTTATATTCTTTTAAAAGCAATCCTTTATGAATACCAAATGGACGCATTAATTGCTAAATCAATGGACGGGAATATTACGTGAATAGGGCATTAAACTTATTATGGAAATATAGGATTTTTGAAGGAAACGGATTTGTTTACTAAGTGCTGAAACGGAGGCTCTGGTTTTGTGTTGCTTGAGTAGTGACAGGAAGGATGAAAATAGGTTTTTTTTTGTGGTGTCATGTTTCCGGTCTGGTTATTCGCTTTCGTCACTGAGTTATTGTAAAGACTGCTGTTGATATTATATTGTTGATATTATATTATAAGAATGTTACCTAATCCATACTAATATTATAAATTCGAAAGTAACTCTGTCTAACGCCTAAACCACTGAACGGATTTTGATAAAATTTGGCAGAGAGATAGATTGCGTCCCGGGGAAGGACATAGGATAGTTTTTATCAACATACCTCGCGGATGAAGCCGTGGGCGGAAGCTAGTAACTTATAATCTAAACTCTGGATAGATGATACTATTACATTATTTTAAATACTACGTAAAAATTATAAAAAAGAGCGGTTGGAACAAAGTTCCTTTCGCATTGGCACACTTTTGTTACCTAACAAAAGTGCCGGTCAAAATGTTACACTTCTGTCGGTCTAGCCCTCGCTAGCTCGCCAAGTGTGCAGCATGCGTTAAGGAACTTTGTTCCGAAATGAAACCGCCTGGCCTTATTTAAAAAGTATTACGTCACTGACTTTGACTTATCTCATAGCATATCATCATTTTGAACAAATAATGAAAATGGAGGAAAGGAAACATACCTACAGCTAGGTAGGTAAGGTCCGAAATCATCATCATCTGCCAGTTTTTTCCCAACTATGTTGGGGTCGGCTTTCAGTCTAACCGGATGCAGCTGAATACCTTTATTTTACATGGAGCGATTGCCTATCTAACCTCCACAACCCTGTTACTGGGTAATACGATACCCTTTGGTAAGACTGGTTGTCAGATTTTCGGGCTTCTGACTACCCGTAACGACTGTCAAAGAACCACGAATGACAGCCGGGATCAACGGCTTAACGTGCTTTCCGAGGCACGGAGGGGTCTTGGTATGTAAAGACAGTCACCCATCCACAGATCAACCGCGGCAAGCGTAACTTAACTTGATCGATTGACCTGTGTCGCTGTTATTTTATAGCCACGGGCCCCTCAGGTAAGGTCTGGAAAAACAATCAAAGAAATTCACTCCTCAATTGCTTATCATAGCAATAGCAATAAAAAGAGGTCTCGCAATAGTTAATGGAATTAGGACAGTGATATCCAATGGCTGTAGTAAACATTGTGGAATTGGCGCTATAGTCGTAAAGACGGTGTTGATGCCGAATTAGAGAATGCCTTTTGTAATGGCCGGAGTTAAGGACCAGGCTATAAAGTCAAAGATCAGTTTAATTTTCACGGTGGACTGGGAAACTGAAATTTGAAACTGAGTTATGCTAAAGTGTTGATTAAATATATAATAATTGGATTTATAATCATTCCTTTACTTCTCTCGTATCGGCACGAACTAACAGCTCATGCTGTAGTAAAAAAGTGTGCGGTCGGGGGACTCCACGCACGCGCACGCGATACTCACACGCACATACACTTGTATATAATAGAAAGAGGGAGAGAGAGAAATTAGTGTAAACTTAATACGCGTTCTTAATTCAGCGCCATCTTGTATAAGTTTTTAGATGCTCTAATAAAATTGTCGCTATCTTGGAATTTCATTTTGACCTCGCTATCGGCTAGAGCACACGTACACGCACACGAGGGAGCATAACGATTTCTACCAGTTTACTCCTACCGCAAGCTGCAAAAAGGCAAGTCCCGTCAGTAATTTGCGTTACGATACGAAGATACTAATTAAGAAACAGACGGTTTAATAGTAATAGAGAGTGAAATCCCCAGCTAGCTTCTAGTTATCTGTGATAATACCTACAATAGTAAACCACCTACTAACCCCTTTGGGAAATTAAACCATATTGCATTGTTTATCAACAACTCCTGATTTATTGGACCATCTTTAACAATTTCCAGCTACACAAAATAATTATCTACCTAATACCATGATCCCTAAGCCAGCTAGTTTGCGTATAACTGATTTATAAACCGACCTCGGTGCACCGCAGCAGCTAATGAAACAATGTCATCAAATATTTCAGCTTTATATTAGGCGGTGCTTATATTCGGTAGCGGCTGAAAATTTGCTGCGTATCAATTATCATCATAGCACGTATACATTAGCGGCGCGGTTATATTTAAATATAGTGTGATTGAGAGGTCTTGATACTTGATATTATGATTTATGAATGTCCTTGCATTACAGTTTTTAAACACTTTTTTATTTTTTTTGTACCCTATTTTTGGCCTAGAGTTCGGAGCGCGCAAGCCCCACCACGACGTCAACGTAGAGGTACGGCGACGGATATATTATTATTATTAAAGTACAATTGTCTGTATTTTTGGGAAATAAAAATATTTATTTATATAAAAAAATATAGAAAGAAAGAAAGAAAAAGAAAATACGTTTTATGTAGTGTAGGCTCATAATTATAACTAACTTAAAACGTATCTCACAAAACATTAAAATTCAACTAAAATTCCTTAACTCAGCTTTTGTTTCTCCATATCATTAGCAGCCCTTAATTGCCTATTAAAACCTTACATACCTATTTTTGTTCCTAAGCACAAACCACACGCCAAATAAATTCTCCTTCAACTCAAGTATCAAGTACCCTCGGTCGCAGCATTTAAGGTCTATTATACATGATCCGGGCGCGCGGTCCGGTTTACCGGGATCAGCGGTGAGGTGAATATTCATGAGATTAACCGCGCCTCGACCGGACGACAGACGGCGAACGGACGTCAACCGGATGGCACCTGAAATAATATTGTCATTTTTACTTTACATTATATTGATTGTTATTCTAGGTTTTGTACTGAGGTGGTTAGAATTTGTTATGAGGAAAAAGTTATAAAATCGACTTTTCAAATGAAAAGTAAAAAGTAAGTTTCCTATAAAATGAAAGTATCGGAATCGCAAAATCCGAAACTATAAGGAATAGCGAAAAGTACACAAAAGAAGTCGCGATGAAACCTAAAACTGCATCATTGGATTTTTCAAAAATCAATATTTCTAGCCAGGAATCGAACCCGTTGATTTTGAAAAGAAAAAACACTGTATTATTACACCATTCGATAGTGTTGCTGTTATGGATTGAATTCTGGAAAGTAATAACATACGGGAAACTAAAGAAAAGAGCTCATTTTTAACAAAATACTTTTTTATTTTTCTTATGTTACCTACCTATTAAACCTTAAATGATTAATTGTTCAAAATGACGCCCATTGTTTTCAATACATGGCTGGATTCGACTTCTCAAGGATTGTGCTGCATTCAAAGTTTGAATTTAGAACATAATGTTGTGAAGGTGACTGCACTGCATGTTTATTGAGCATCATTTGGAACAAGGTACAGGTAATGTCGGTATGAATACTTTAAAATAAGAAGCAGTTTATCTAACATTTTCCTTAAGTTTGCCGTATATCATTACTTCCCAGAATTTGATCCTTATTAGGGACACTATAGAGTGGTGTAATAATACAGTGTGTGTGTTTTTTTTTAATCAAAATCAACGGGTTCGATTCCTGGCTAGAAATATTAATTTTTCAAAAATCCAATGATGCAGTTTTAGTTTTCATCAAAATCGAGCCTGCGACTCCTTTGAGTACTTTCGCTATTCCTCATAGTTTTAAATTTGGCCATCCACGCCCTCTTGAAAAATTCACCCTGTAGGTATAAAAAACGTTTTTATAAAAATAAAACAACCGACTTCCAATTAAGACACTACAAAGTGAAAAATAACTTTAATTTCGGAAGTGGGTGTCGTTGGGTTCGCATTTTCGTTGTTTGCCATTTATTTGGTAGTGAGTTGTTTTATTTTGTAAGAAAATTTTTAATTTTCACTTTTTAGTTGTACTTACCTCACACAAATTCGTATAACACTAGGTACTTGCTACGTAAATATCAGCGACAGGAAGTTATTATAACATCATCAGTATAAACTCTAACTCAAAAACTACCCAAGCAAAGATAGTAAAATTTATATATGGGATCACCCCTGAGGAAAACCCTATACATTAAAAAATAATTTATGAAATCGATTCACAATTGCCGGAGATATTGCGTAATAAACATACAAAAAAAAACAGTCGAATCGAAAACCTCCTCCTTTTTTAAATCGATTAAAAATACTAGCTTGTGCCTGCGACTTCGACCGCATGAAATGTCTTGTTCCCCCAACCAACCCACCCGCGCTATTACTTCGTTTTCGCATAGCGTTCTTTCTGATTTTTTTCGTTTTGGTTGGCCCCTTAGGAGCCCTTAGGAGCCCCTTAGGAGCCCTTAGGAGCCCCTTAGGAGCCAACCAAAATCGTAATAGCGTTATGGTAAATAGCCTGTAACCTTCCTCTAAGAATAATTTTTCAAATCCGACGGATAGTTCCAGAGATTAGTACGTTCAAATAAACAAACTGTTCAGCTTTATTATTATAATTATAGATTAGGAATAAATAAACGGTTCCCAACATGCGATTGGCTGAAGTTAATTTGATGAAAATTAATTAATCGTTTATATAAAAAATATCTATTCCTTAATCGCATGTGACAAAAAGCGAAAAAGTACCTAATCACAAATCTATTTACTTGTCTTAGAACAATTTCTATAATTTTCGTCCTAAGTCCACTTTAAGTTCATAAGTCCGACCCGACGTAAACTTCAAAACAGTTTAGCCGCCCGGCGCCGGCGCGCGGCGGCCGTCTGCGCCAATACGGCTGGGCATAAATACCTACTGCATGCATGATATACGACGCGTTACCAACTAACTAGTTCGAGACAAACCGTTTACCAATCTACATGCACTATTCAATTATTGGAATATCTTATACTGAAGGTTACACTACATAGCATCATGCTTGTATCCTCAGAAAGGGTAGGCAATGGTATACCGTGTGGTGATTAGGTTATCACATTAAACAGCACAGCGGTTATTGCAAGTTGTTATCAGTCTGTTACAATAATAAAACAATCAATTTAACTAAAAATTGAAATCTGAATTAAAAAAAAAATAAATAAAAGAAAAGCTTGAAAATTGGCACGACATAAACCACCCTTGCAGGATACACGCGCGGGGCAATGGTATTAACAATTCAACACACACTTTGTGGTACCTATTGTTACCAAATTATCATAAATTGAGTTTAATGTTGTTAGGTATATCTCAAACAAATAAAAAGCTCTCACGTCTAGAATGTTAATTGTTATTAATTATTTTATTTGGGTATGTTTGTAGAATACGTGGTTTCAATTAATGTGACAACCTAATCGCTACACTGTATACATATACGAGTAGAGCACTCTCCTTTGGGTAAGTCCCACGTTATAATAGAAGCGAGTTCTATGTCATTACAGGCACAAGTGTCACGGGTTTCAATAGACAAAACAGGTTTAAGTAGTAGTTATCAGAGTAGTAATCATTGTATAAAAAAAAATTACTAATTACTTGCTGAGGCCGGCCCAGAAAGAGATGGCGAGATGACCTGGACGCGTACCGCGAGGGCTGGTTCGAGTTCCTGGAAGGATTTGGGGGAGGCCTGGAAAAAAATTACTTGCTAAGTTTGAAACTGAAAAATTATTCACGAGCATAACATAACACGTTACCTTCGATTACAGCTCCACATAACACCTCCACATACACTTACACGAATATATACCCCACACAAACGCAGAAACATGCAAACACACACATACACGAACACTCACGCACATTTATATCAACACTTGGTTTCGTAGACTTCTCAATATAAATACGTTTCGGTACCTAGTAGATAACCCTTTTACATTTAATAATATTACATCTTTGCTGCATGTTCTTGTTTTCCAACTGCTTAACATTGTACCGGCTGACAAGACCCCAAGAAGGAATCCCTGACTGAATATACTGGCTATGCCTAATTTCGGAGTCAGGTACACTTATACTTTATTCGCCAAAGATAAGCCCTGGCTAAAGTACCCAATGAAATTGTAATCCAATGTCCAATCTCCTATTTTATGTGACTACGATGTACACCTTAGAATAAGACCAATTGTAATAAGGGTTGTGAATAAAACATTTTATTATTTATTATTATAGTATACTTTTCAGAAACTCCCTGGTATCACTGTTTATCGGACACAGAATAGGTACTTACCTGAAGTTAGTGTCACCGGACATGCATGCTGCAACCGATAATATTTGTTGCAGGTACAGGTTCCTCACACTGATATACAGTTTGAAGCAGAAGTTGCTTTTAAAAAGAACATTTTGCATTTGAAGGCATATTTACTCAATTTAATTATTCAAGGAATATTAAGCAAATGGTTTGTTATGATACATAATTTTTAAGTAGCTTGAACTTTTCTTAGAATCCATAATAGAAAGAGTTTATTAGTAAAGTAAAGTGGAGCACGTGCTTGCTACGACGTAGCTGGCTACGACAGGACGCTACGCCATGCAATCAGCCACGCTGTCGTAGCATAATCCGCTACGAATCGATTCATTAGTTTTATTTTTGTTCGGAATAGCTATTATTGTTTTAATTATTTAATGAAGTTATTTTTATTAATGTATAATATGTTAATTTAAAAGCCGTTTTTCAATTATCAAACTTTGTATTACCTTCGAATTTCAACCAACTTCGTTCATCTTCCGAAAAAATCTATAAAAATAGACTAACAAAAATAACCGAAAAACATAGTCTATACCAATCGAGTTTGACAAGGCTGTAACAGCTCTATTCATGCTTGTACCCACAGAACATGGTGGCAGAAAAAATCCCAATGTATGGCAATAAAATGCGATAGGTTCGGACAATAAACGTCGGCCGAACAAAGGGTCTAATGGAAACGTCCGTCACCGCGCCGTGACCGGCCTTCACCGCACGCAGTCGCTTTCACAGCGAGGGTGGGCAGCATTCTAACAATATATTCATGAAGTTTGTTGAAGTGTTGTGTTAGGAATATGGATAAGTTGGTCTGGGTTTTTGCCTGAGAAATAAGAATAAGATCCTAAATCAGGGCAGTGAATTAAAAGTAGTATTCAAGATCGTTATGATTAATCGAGCTTAGGAAAGTGGTATTTAAAAGTTAGACGGCTAAAGAAAATGTTCAGTATATTTATGCCAACTAATTTATTCTGAAGTCGGTTCAGTTTTCATTCTTTTGTAAAGTTTCTGATAGGCTTTCAGTTTTTTCAAAGGACCAGTTACGCGTTCCCAAAACTCCGCAATTTGTGAAATAACCAATTTGAGCCAAAGAAAATGTAATATTTCGTGTTTTGGGTTTTTAGACTTTCAAAGTAATTTCCTTTACCAACAAGAGTTTACGTAATATTTTCAACTTCACCTTTATATTGCAGGAAACGCAATCAATTCCTTAAAAGTTAATCAACTCCTACCTCCTTCTTTATTAAGTGATATTGCTGTTGCACACCTAATATAAAATGCACTCCCACATACACATCGGAACAAAACTCCGCAGTACTTCATTAGAAATTTGTCCGAAGTCAACTTTAAAATTACTTTAGGGAGCAAGTTTTTCTTTGAGTCGTGTGCAAGTTGGCAACTAATCTGCATGGGTAATGCATGTAAATAAGATTGGACCTAGTGTACATCGTACAAGGAGTTTAAGCGAAAAGTTTCGTTTGCAGCGATTCGATTTGCGTCAGTAACGAGAATATGATTAGTGTTGCCAGCAAGGACACAAGTTGCTAGCGTGGAGTTTTTGATAGAATTCTTAAGTGAATGTCGGCTTCTATTGAGATCTTGGAAACGGTAATCTTCAGCTATTTCTATCATCTTAAACTTGTACCTACATTGATGGCAAATAAATAAATCTGAATCTGAATTATTTTCTTACGTTTAATATTAAATGGGTCGGTTCTAGGTCGATGTAGTTATAAGAAAAACGTTAATCTATTTCGGTTGTGTCTCGGGAAGGAAAAAAAATCTTTCCATCATACATTTATTCAAATAAAAAGCTATCCTTAGAGTTTATCTCTGTACCTATATATATTTAGAATTTTGTGACACAAATCTTGTCAACCGGTTGAGTTACGGTGAAGAGACACTAAAACCGGCCAAGTGTGATTTGGACACAAAGGGTTCTGTACCACAAGGCAAAAAACGCCGAAATCATGTTATATATGTTAAAATCACTTACTTAACTTTATGTTATTTTCATTAGTTGTTGTTATAGCGGCAATAGAAATACACACTCTGTGAAAATTTTGACTGTCTATCTATTACGGTTCATGAGATACAGTCCGCTGAAAGCCAGACGGACGGACGGGCATTCAACACAGGCTTAGTATCTAATAGGGTTCCATGGCACCCTTTGGGTACGGAACTCTTAAAAATTTATTATAAACTAAGTTCAATGCTAGAATCACTTTTCACAGTAGACAAAACTATAGTTCGCCAAGAAATAAATCGTTTCAAAAAACCTCATCCGTCTTATTACAAAACGAATTCTAACTTTAGTCCAAGCTTAAACCATCGAGCCTGTTATTGTATTTTGAACTTTGTTCCGAGCAATGTAAAGTTCTTAACACTAAACTGACAACTTAGACTCAGTTTAAACGCCAATTTTTGTAATTCGAAGTTTAGCTTTGTCGGAATGATATCCAAATTAAAAAATGGCTCAGTGGTTTATTCCTGTGTCTAAACATAAACCTTCCGCATAAGTTTTGTTGTAATTAGTCTCATGTTTATCCAATCAGGCAAAAACAACCTCCGATATAATGAACATGATTTCAATGCAATCCGTATCAGAAGCTATTAGTTAGCGATAATATTCGATAGCTGTCGGTCGCTGGCGTCTAATCAAGCAGGCTTGTTTTATTCTGCGACTGTATAATTCTGCTGAATGCCTGGATTTGTGCCCGGATGGCAAAAGGTTCGCCCCTATTACATGTGATAAACAGATTCAGATTCAGATAACATAACTGACGATGTTTGTGTGTACTATAGGCACAGTATTTTCTCTCACAAAGCGGCGCGCGCTTTACTTAATGTAACTAAGTATACAAACACGCTATGAATGTGTGTGTGAAGACGAGTAGCATCAGCACATAACCCATACACACACACACCCAACTTCGCCATTGTCTCGGATGGTACCGAGAGCTCGGGAGCGCGGGCGCTTACACACACATACACAGCGTGTTTGTACGCTTGGTAACCACAAGTAAAGCAGGCGTCGCTTCGTGAGACAAAAATGCTATAGGCCTTTGCCTAAAAATTATTGGAATACATGAGTGATGTTATGTGTGTGCAGGATTCTGCGACGGCGATGCGACGGCGATAGGGTGATGTAAATGCGGATCGGTACGATAAGATATGAAAGATAGTCTTGTCCTAGTTTTTTTGGTATTGCCCAGCGACTGGGTTGTCGAGGCCAGCAGAGCTAAGGGGTGCTACAATAATTACAGCACATATTCGCGTTTTATTCAGCTCGTGCCGATCTTCCAAACTTCGTTCGGATCAGCACAATTCTAGTTAAGCCGAGCAGCGATTTCCTGAACATATAATATCTACATATTATATCCGATTTCGCCGCTCGGCTGTGCTGGATCATTCCGAGTCGAACATGTATGTAGCACCCCTATGATACGCAGCGCGACACAATATTGTCGTCGTATCGGTCGTATCAAACGACGAAATGGTGCATGGTGCCCCCTTGTCGCTACATCACTATGTGCTAGCGATCGTTTCCGGGGGCCCATTATTGAGTGTGCAAGTCACCCGCTGCCATTTTATCCGTATATATATAAAACATTGATCAGGCAGGGGTCATAGTTCTTCCATAGTTGTTGGTAATCAGTCCACTTTAGCTACCCAAACCCATAGTCAAACTTTTTAGTTTTTCATATCCTGCAATAGTCCGACACCAACCGGGGGTTATCCTTCAGTGCAGTTGTGCATACAGGGATAATCGTCGGTTGGTGCCGCATTTCATTAAAATTTCCTAAGGGGCCTTTGCGAGTTGGCTTCGGCCCCTCGTTCGCCTTCCAAAGGACCGGGACCCCATGGTCCCGAGAATTGTGTAAAATAAAAAAAATATTTATTATCTATAACTTGGTGACAAAATCAATTGTACAATAATTTGGTACAGAGATGTAAGAATAATTTATTATTATTATTTTTTTAATTTATTTACTATTCAAATTTAATTACATTTGTTTCAGCAGAATAGTATTTTTAAACCACTAAGGTTTGTACTTAATGCTACGTGTAATGCTACATTAAAATTTGAAATTGAAATATATACAAAAAAAAATACAGCCGAATTGACAACCTCTTCACCCTTTTGAAATCGGTTAAAAAAAAAATGAAAACTAGATATGCAGACGACTGCTGTTGATGGCTGCCTCGTTGGTCTGGTGGTGGGTTCCTTTTTCCATCAGACCAGTGGTATTTGGTTTTTCTATCAGGAGTTTCTCAGCGGCAGTCCAGAGTCTGGATATTGGCCGGTTAATGGCAATAGGCTCGCCACGCATTACATGAGACTTAAAGATAGCCGGTAAAATGTGAGTATACTACAGGTACACCTTTGAATAATCCTTCGGCGTGATGTTATGTTATATATGAATTTATCCGCCCGGAGTCAGATCAGCCGGTCGATTCTGTAAAAATCTCACCGTGAAAACTTAAGTGAAGTGAGTTTGTTTTGCTAGGAATTTGACACTATTGACAGCTCACTCTACGCTCACTTCACCTAAGTTTTACGGTGAGATGGTTACAGAATCGCACTGCTGCCTGTCGATTCTGTTACAATCTCAGCGTGAAAACTTATGTGAAGTGAGTTTGTTTTGCTAGGAATTTGACACTATTGACAGCTCACTTCACCTAAGTTTTCACGGTGAGATGGTTACAGAATCGCACTGCTGTGCCCAGTTGACGTCAATAAGCTCGCCAACCTATCTGAAATCGTTATAATAAAGTATATTTTTATGCTTGTATGTCAACTGGCTGTAATCCGCTGTAAACTGTCGCATCACAACACGGGCGACGGTGACGTCACTAATCTCCAATATACTTGAGATTATACGCGTAATTAATTGCTGAGGTACTTTAATCACTGCCATTTTTGGTTGAATTTAGTTATATTGTGGGAGCAGACCACCTCACCGGTGGTCCTAGATTACATTCACTAAAAATGGTTGCCGGGAGATTTTATTAAAAAATATTGATTATAAAGCCGAATGCCTGTTGAAGATTTGTTTGATATGCGCCTATAAATTGTAGCCATCCAACAAATCAATGCCGACATACAGTGGTTATCACATTAATAATTGAAACCACGTATTCTACCTTACGTGTTTTAAATATACACAATAAAATAATTAATAACAATTATATAAAATTCTAGCCATGGTACCTTTTTTATTTGAGTATTTAACAACATTAAACTTGATTCGTGATTATTTGGTAACAAGAGCATAATATTTGTTGTGTTGAATATTGTTGATTCCATCGCCCCGCGCGTGTCTCGTTCCATAATATCTAGGGTGGTTATGTCATGCCAATTTTTAAGCTATTTATTTTGTTTGAAAAATTTAGTTTTCTATTTTTAGTATTTTAAATTGATTATTTCGATTTTATGAACAAATAACCGCTATACTGTTTAATGTGATAGCGTAATCACCACTTTGTATTCACAGACATAAATAAAACACTTCGTGTACCCAGACGTATAAGTTGTAAAAAACAAAATACTTAAGCACAGTAAGAAGTTGACACAACATTAGTAAGTTTGTGGGTCTTGACTATCACCTTCTTATTTCCATGACATAAAGTAACCAATATCTTTGAAAGTGCTCTCAATTGTCAACTTTGGTAAAACATTTTTTCCAACCATATTGGATATCAATCTAACCTCAGTCTTGAATATCAGTTACACTTCGATACCGCTGGAAATTTTATTAATTCCGAATTGTACATTTCATTTAACGGGATAGGTCATATACATAGATCTGGTTCACGTAAGCGTACAATCAGCCTATATATTAAAATTGTTTGAACAATCACAAAGCTTGTTTGAACATTCTACCTATTTTGAAAAAAGCAATTTTCTCCTAATATTTATGTAGGTACTGTTTACTTCGACACAGCAATTTTAAAGGTTTTATTTGTTGGTCTGTACAGTCAGCTTCAAGGACATGTATATATCGACGAAAAAACATTTAATAATCTACAACCTTTGTTCCACAATATTGTATCAATGTGTATCTTTTACACATTGCTTGTAGTTGAAAAAAATAAACGTTTCCTTAGGAAAGTTGTTTGTCATTATGAGTACAATCATGTGTGTAAGTAGGTACCTATCAGTCGTTAATTACTAGTCACCCTATGTCTATTTTATTTTATGTCTTTTTTTTTAATTATTCGAATTAACTTATCTTTTTGTATGCGCGTGTTTATGTACCAAATAAACCTATTATTATTTTCTTTCTTTAATATGAAACAGTATTATTGAACACAAATTGCAGGCAATCTCATGTATTCTTGTCGACAAAATCGTGTATCAGTTGTATAGTAGTATTATAGTACATACATATTTTTGAGGCTGACTGTACAATCAAAATACTGTATTGGAGTGTCGTGTTTACGTAATCTGATGAAGATTTATTGGTTTAAGGGAAGTTTTCAAGATTTTGTTTGTTTGCCTTGAGTTCTCTCCAGCACGCAGTGAGCAAGTGTCATTTCTCATTTCTTCTTTGTATGTTAAGAGGCCATTCTCAGTGCAAGGCTTCTTCTCATACAGGAGACTTCCACAGTTGGGAATAGGAACATTTTAGGCTAGTACTACACACGTTCCGAAATTCAAAGCAAACGTCTATTTGTTCGTTACTGCGTTTATAACTCGAGAACCACAATAGGTACCAAATTAATTACATGTAGGTATGTACTAGCGACTCGCCCCCGCTTCGCATAGATTTAACGACATGAAAAAAAATCGAGATTATTTTATTTTAAGTAAGGTTGTATTATAATTAAAAACCTTCCGGAATAAAAGACATGGACAAAAAAGTAAATTCCATATAGGTACCTACACATACATAGTAATATATTGTATGATAAAAATAGAAAAAATAATTAATACGTAGCTTTCATCCAACTTCATAAAATAAGGTTTTGTATTCCACCCGTATTGTATGTTTATATGTCCGCAATTTTCTCAAATTAATTAATTTATTCAAGTTCCAGCAGGACTTTTAGATAACATATTATGAACAATTCAAACATATTAAAATAGTATAATAAAAAGCTAATCTTTGTTGAGAACCGCGCTTAAAAGGGCACTCAAGGCTT
Organism: Luperina testacea; assembly: GCA_927399505.1. Taxonomy (NCBI): domain Eukaryota; kingdom Metazoa; phylum Arthropoda; class Insecta; order Lepidoptera; family Noctuidae; genus Luperina; species Luperina testacea. Next base: position 1,306,142 of record OV656762.1, on the reverse strand, counting down.
CCTCTACATGACGCCGGAGCCTCACCGGGCGGCGCCGCGCCGGGTCCGCGTATGAACCGCATAGAGGCGATATTCATTCGTATTACAAACTTGCCGTCATGTACAGGAAGCCTACCTCTAATTAATTCAACATAAACCGACTCACAATTATTGTAAAATAACATTACATCTATGCTTAATTTTTTTTAAATGTCTGGTTATGTTTAAAGCACTTACCTATTTATGTAATTAATGAAGCACTACAATACTTTAGTGTATTATGTGAACAAAATAATATTCTGTTTTATCCAAGCTAGTTTGTTGACCTTGGTCTCTTTAACACTAGCGCTGCATCGCTGTAATATACATAGTTATCTAGGTAGGCATTTAAGAATATCTGATTATATTTAAAGCAATTATTTAATTAATGAAGTGCTACAATACATTAGTGTATTATGTGAACAAAAAAATATTCTGTTTTGTCCAAGCTGATTTGTTGACCTCGTTCTCTTTAACACTAGCGCTGCGGCTCTGTAATATACATAATTATCTAGGTAGGCATTTAAGATATACATATATTACAATCTAACAAAATATTTTAATGTTTTTTCTTTTATATATAAATGATTATTTTTACTCGGTTGTTTTATTTTGTATTTCCCTTGTTAATTGGTAATCAAACTATAAACAAAATTTATAAGGGTCACCTGTAAAGGTGCCACTAGTCGATATATTTTCCGTACAAATTTCGGGAGAATATTACTCCACTGACATTGTGCATCCAAAATTAAACATGATATCGTGTTGCCTTATTAGTTTCGAATATACTTTGTTATTATTGTCACATTTTTTTAAACTATTACCCATTATCATGAATGTTAATCAATATACAGTTAAAATTCTTAATTTATGTGGCCATTACGTTGATGAATTCACAATTACTGTTCGGTGTTCGCTATTTTAAAGCGCCTTAAGTTTTTTTAATAGCAAACTCATAATCTATACGCTTATTGCCAGCGATTGATTAAACGGTTTATTAAAATTGTTTACGTTTAATCTGTTGTAATGACAAGTTCTTTGAGTTTTTTATTTAGAGCAAGTAAATGTGCTAATTCACGAATACGAATATTCAATTCACGAATATAAAACACAAGAAATCATTGGTATAGGTACCTACATTAAATTCGATAATTATCTTCGACGTCCATACCATAAATTGGCCATGTTCTTTCTAAATGATGGTGAAAACAACATAAAAATCCGTAGCGTAATTTATAAGAACAACGCGATCATACAGACCGGCAGGAAAAGTGACTTTAATCCATACTAATATTATAAATGCGAAAGTGTATCTGTCTGTCTGTTACCTCTTCACATTTAAACCGCTAAACCGATTTAGATAAAATTTGGTATAGAGATAGTTTGAGTCCCGGGAAAGGACATAGGATAGTTTTTATCCCGATATGCCCACGGGATCGACACTTATGCGGGTGAAACCGCGGGGCGCTGCTAGTTCATAATATTATGTACTTTTTATTTGTACAACTTCTCTTTATAGGTATAACGTTGTCTAAATTTATTCATTTATTTTTATAAGCCATTAGTTTACTTTTTGCAAGCGGAACCGAATATAAAGTGTAGTTCATAAAAAAGAATAATGAAAAATGTAATCCCTATCAGACGGCGTCCGCCAGGGGCACTGTGTCACGTGTAACAAACAAGGTAATCCAGCCGACCAATGGGAAGGCTTTACCTGTATTTGTGCTGACATCTGTCACTGAAGCTTAATTGATACTATAAACCATGATGTGTCAAATAAATCAGTTTTCAATAAAATCCGGTTTCATTTTATGGTGTCGAATCACTTCATAAAAATGCAACCGGATTTGTTTTTTCTGTTCGAGGTGGCGATGGCGCGGGAAAGGAGTTCCTGGAGGGACTTGGGGGGCCTTTGCCCACAGTGGAACAGAATAGGCCAAAAAAAGCGCCTGTCCGGGTTCGAACCTAGGATTTCGAAGCTATCTAGGAAATCTTTTCACAGCGGCACCCAACCATTCTATTTTATAATTCAAGAAGTAGTATACCTTCATCATCTTGATACTTTTCCAGCTCATTGTATTCAATTTAGATAATTCTTCCCTTTAACAATACAGTGTGAACCTCGAACTTCCCCGTAGGTATGGATTTTAAATATTCTCATTGTTATAAACTCCGAGTGGTTTCTTTTGTTCGGGGGAAATACAATTACATTCGTGCGTACATAAGCTTTTATAATAACAAAGATATCTTGAAACTCGATTCTTTTGGCTTCGCAAGCAGTTTTTGTATTCAGGTTATTTGAATAATTAATTCAATTTTTAAAGGTCTTTAGAAGCCTTCAGTTTACAAGGTAATGTATCTTTCTAAAGATACCCTGTATCATGTTACGCAGTAACCACCAGCCAGCGATCAGTAACGTCTGTTGTGGAGGTCCGACACGCAGTCGCTCCATTAAAATACTGTATTAGTATTCAGCTGCATCCGGTTATATTGAAAGCTGACCCCAATATACCTAGTTAGGAAAAGACAGATGATGATGATGCAAGCACAAGTCTCAATTTGGAAACTTGGATTCAAAACGAAGCCTGTTGTACAGTTTCGTCAAAGAAAAAAACCTATTATTTACTAGCTTCTGCCCGCGACTTCGTCCGCGTGAAATTTCTTGTTACTCCGACCCACCCCGTCGCATCGCATCGCCTGCCCGCGCTATTACTTCGTTTTTGCTTAGCGTTCTTTCTGACTTTTTTTCTTTTTGCTCGGCTCCTAAAGGTCATAGCGTGATGTTAAATAGCCTATAGCCTTCCTCAAGAATTGGGCTATCAAATGCAAAAAGAATTTATCAAATCAGACTGGTAGTTCCAGAGATTAGCGCGTTCAACCAAACAAACTCTTCAGCTTTATAATATTAGTATAGATATTACAGGTGACTTCTAATTGACATTTTCACCCGTCAAACTTCCTTTTATTCTCGTCCATCATGAATACTGAATGTGTCCATATACTATAGGTACATACGGCCATAGCTTTTACCCAGTGCTAGCGCGTTAACCCACGTGACGGACAGGGGATTAAGTAGGGGCATGACGTCTGTCACCCCTTGACATCCTCGCGCCGCGCTAAATTGCGCGAGAGTGTTTTATTTTTGGTGTCTACAAAGTGGTTTGTATTTAGTAATTGTCCTGCCTAGTTTTTAAAAGTAAATTCTAAAAATTATTTAGAACGAAACTGGTATTTGAATGGAATGAATTTTGCCTGGAAGGATTTGGGGGAGGGCTTTCTTCAGCAGAGGGACAGAATAGGCTAAGTAAAAAAATTAATATCGATCAATTCTTTGTATGTACCTACAGACAAGAGATGCCATCTTTCGTTTAGACATAAGATTTTGAGAGTAATTATTTTAGTAGTGAAACAATTGCTACTGCACACCTTTATGACATTCTTCTGTAAAAGAAAATAAAAAAGCCTTTTTTAAAAGGACACGGTAGGTTTTTCGTTATAATTTATTAAATGTCAGAAGCCCAACCTGTCCTACCTAGCTTCCTTGAAATAAGAATGAATGAAAAAAACTTATATTATATGAGATATTATGCTTTAAACCTGTTATACCTACATCAGTAATTGACCTTTCCATTTCACCCTGTTTTACGTAAATTCAATACAAACAAATCAGGCACAATTCAAGTGTTCCTAATATAAGAAGGCAACGCAAACGTCGGACAGGCGGTGTGTCCGGATAGTCCGGCCGTGTCCGGAGCTACAGCTAGAGGGTGAAATTAAAAATTCCTCGGATCCATACATTTTAGCCTCGGGTTTGAAAACAACTGGGCGTCATGTGTTGGACGTTTTTTTTTAAGCTGATTTTATTCTGTTCCTCAGGACGAGAAAAAACATATCGGGTTCCTAAAGATGTCGTCACACTGGATCAATGTCTATGGCATTACATGGGTAATGCCATAGACCTAATCTAACCTGTGGAGGTTAGATTAGGTTTCTGTAGTTGACGAAAATAAACTAGGACTAACACTTGTTCAGGGAAGATCCTCTTCGGTCTTTGCAAGAAAAAAAAAAAATGTTGTTGCATCCTAGCTCTACAGTGAAGTAGTAACATGCTGGTATTATTAGAATGAAGTTCTTTAATGCGGCTAGCGGTAGGAGTAAACTAGTAGAAATCTTCACGCAACGAAAAACCTCTATGCACCCTCCATGAGACTTTTTATAATAGAAAGAAGCCAGAGCGAAAAATCAGCAGTGAGGTGAAAATAAAAATCCAAGATGGCCTTGGATTTTTATTTTCACCGCTGGCTTCAGCACCCTCGAAAACCATGAAAATTATCGCTCTCTCTCTGTCTCTTTCTATTATATACGAGTGCGTGTGCGTGCGAGTATCGCGTAAAGGACTTCGTTCTTGACGTATGTCCCTGACCGCAGACGTTTTTATTATTATTGTATGAATCAAGCTTGAAATCCATAGCGCTGAAAACCATTGTCTCAGTTGGCACACTTTATGCTAATCGTTGTTACCAAGGGTATAAGTTAATTATACCCTTGCCAACGTTATAAATAACAGAAATTTAGAGATTTTTATTTATTACTACAGAGTATTTATTCATAAAGACACAACAATTACAATTTAGAAGCTAACACTAAAATATATATAGGTAATATATTATGTACAAGTATATAATAAAAAAATAAAGAAAAAGGCAGGAACTCATTGGACATCAAAACAATCGTCCGCATCGATGTCAATGGGATAGGGTAAAACCGGGATAGATGCCGCAGTGGGATAGATGCCTCATTCTTAAAAAATCTAACTTCCCAAACTCGCAACTAAGAATTAATAGTACAAGTAGGAGCCGCAATCACCCTGCACCTCAATTGTCCCCGGACTGTCGTATGGTGAAGATGCGTTTCGCTCGTATATCTAATCATCTCCGCGGCGAACTTCACAAACACGTCAAAGATTTAAAAGTTAGTATTTGCTGTTGTATAACTTTATAAGTAGTTATAAATTTCATTAAATTTTTTATTCCATCAATGTACTGGTTCATCAAGTGTTCATCTGGGTGTTAATAGTAGCTCTTTTGTTTTTAATTTATTTAAAAAATATTTGGGCATCTATCCCTATCGTAAAGGATAGTTGCCCTGATTTTTCGAGGTATAGGTGCCCCAAGGGGCACCTATCCGATTGGATTCAGTGTGTCAAAACTGGCTACATGAAACCTGTACACTTTTCAGAAATCATTGCTCAAGATGTGGAAAACTGAACGCATTGTCCGGATCAACCTCATTTGAGTAGTATTAAGAGATGATATCTATATTACGTTGTTTTAATTTTTTTTTAAAGTTCGATTATGCATGTTAACACTTAATAATTATATTTTATAATAACAATTAAGAATTAATACTTTTGTTGAACAAAGACTTTTAAAATTTTATTATGTTTTTTGTGTCATATTACAATTACCTTATAACGATAACAAATAAAAGATTTAAAAAAATAAAAAACGTTTTTCATAATACGACCCATGTCTTTTGGAGACGATTGCTGTTTCAAGAGTAGAACGACCTCATATTTGGTGGGATTTTTCGTTTACACATTATAAAAGGCATCTATTCTGCACTGCAGGCATCTATCCTTCTTAGTATTTTCATGGTGGGGCAACTATCCATACAGGTAGGCAACTATCCTCAAAAAAAGGGTTCCACAAAAAGCTAAATTCTGCAAAATTTGTAATTGATAGGTAAATAAAAAATAACTGTGATTCAACATAAATGATTAAGCTAACTACATTCATAGAAATTATTCATATAAAATTAATATTTTTTAAATAAGGAGGCTATTTCAAAAAGTGGTGCATCTATCCCGGTTTTACCCTAAGTGCCCAAAAGGCTGGCAGCATTAGAGATTAATTTATAAAAATGTCTGAGAAGTGTAGGCATATATAGGTTTCCCAAGAATACCACTGTTTGAACCTTCATCGAAATTAAATTAAAAGGCCTAAAATTTTTATAAAATCGTTATATACATAGGCCTCATCAAACGTGAAATACATAGGCCTCATCTTTATTTTAATAGTAAAGTGTAATTAAAGAGGACTTGAGGTAATAAATGAAGGTACGGTATACGGTAGTTAATTAAGGTAATTAAGTTTAGTAGAACAATAGACAGTCCTGTAAGAATTATTTGCGCTTTTAAAATAAGGGCGTATTCCTTGAAACGCATCAACTTTGAAACGCACCAAATGAAACGTCTATCGATGTCATTTATTACGAATCCTTAATGCTCTTCTCTATGTTTCATCGTTGGTTTCATTTCGAGGATTAAAATTATAATATTTTTATTTTCATGAATTATTTTTTTCGAGGAGTACGTTTGCTCCTCCCTTTGTTTTTTCGTCTCCTTTTGCTCAGCAGTGGGATCACATCTATCGACATCAACTAGCTTCAAGTTTTACAACTCTCAAAGTTGAATTTCTTTCGAGTTGTGCCTCTACGTAATTGTTTAATTTGAAATAAATGTATAGAGGTGTGAGGAACAGGGTGTAAAGTTCACTCAACCTCCATAGAAAAGGGAGGAACCTCCGACCAGACGGGTGTTGTGTCTGGCGGGCAACTGCCCGTTGATTCAGGTCGGGCCGTTGTATCTATGCTAGTTGCGCGGTAAACTCTGCTTGCGCGATGCAGGATTTTGCGTGACGTCAGTATGACGCGTTGTTTGCATGTGGCGTTGTAGATACCGCTACATCACTCCCCCCCGGAGACCGGAGGTCGATAGTGGGCTGAGTCTTGTATCTTGCGATGCTTGCCAGGCCAACTGAGGTTCCAGTGAGTCGGAACCGGTTGCCGCATAGTTCACGGTGAGTCGGAACTGTCTGCGAAGATGTCCCCAGTGAGTCGTGGTGGCGCTGCGTTATGCTCCAGTGCGTCGGATGTAGTACAGCGCCGAGTTGAGGCTGGCTGCTGCGTCGACCAGGAGAGGAATTGAGCTCTTCTTGTTGACCGGCCGAAAGTGCAGTGTGCTGTGCCGAGGTTGCTGATGAGGCTGAGGGTGATGACCAGGTATGCGCGGTCGCTGCATGCTGGTGGTCAGGATACCCGTTGAAGCCGTGGGAGCTGGCTGGCTGAGTGACTCGCCGCTAACGTTTGCGGGAGTGATAATGATGACGTCACGCTGAAGTATTTGCACGAAGGCTGCGCTGACGTTCATGTTCGGGGTCACCAGTATAGAGGTATGAGGAACAGGGAGTAAAGTTCACTCATACTCTATAGAAAAGGGAGGATCCTCCGACCAGACGGGTGTTGTGTCTGGCGGGCAACTGCCCGTTGATTCAGGTCGGGCCGTTGTATTGTATCTATGCTAGTTGCGCGGTAAACTCTGCTTGCGCGATGCAGGATTTTGCGTGACGTCAGTATGACGCGTTGTTTGCATGTGGCGTTGTAGATACCGCTACAAATGCTTTAAGTTCGAGTTTGAATACAAATAAAATTGATGTATCTGTTTGTATTGTCAGCCTAACAGCATTATATAATAATAAATGCATAATATATTTTTTTTATCTGTCCTTTTGTTCCGGCTAATCTCCGAAACGACTAGACCGATTGGATTGATGGAAGTTTCACTCGCAGATAACTGATGTTTTAAGGAATAACTGAGGACATGTTCGATAAAGAATATTTAACTATAAAGGAAAACGACGGAAAAGGATTCCGCGCAAAAAATTAAACACAATATGAAATCCAATTTGTTTCCTTTCATGAACGCGAACGAAATCGCGGGCAGCTAGTTGGCTAATAAAAAAAAAGGTTTTGCCGAAACAAAACGGTCCATGACAACATTGTAGGTACCATTTTTAAGATCCACATATTTTCAGCAATCAAAAGAACCGCCATTTAACCCTACCCTTGAAAACAAAGAAACATCGTGGTTACAAAAAAATTACATTAGCCCAACCAAAGTTAGCAAAAAATTCGTTTTTAAAAACCTGTGTAACCTACGACTGCGAGGAGCGGCCTGTGTGTCTGTGTGGTTGCGTCGCCTAAATCGCACGCATTTATGACGCGGGGGCACTACAAAATGGATTCTTTCATTAAAACCCGGCAAAGGGTTGCGTTTGGCTTCCCTGGAATAAGTAGGTCTGCTAGAAATACGGGATCTAGATGGTATGAACCCTGGTTATCTTGTAGAATCTTGATAAGCAACGAGTTTCATAAGCATAGTGCGTAGGTAAGTTATATACGTGCTTTCCTAGCAAATGATTTTATTTTTAACCGACTTCAAAAAATTGTATGCCTCAGGGGTGGTCCCATATAAATTATAACTTTGCTTGGGTAGTTTTTGAGTTAGCTTTAATAATACGTATTTTTGCCACTTAGTTTATATTGACTGTGTTATAATAACTTCCTGTCACTGATATTTACATAGCAAGTAGTGTTATACGAGTTTATGTGGGGTAAGTACAACTTAAAAGTGAAATATCACTACTTAAAAAAAACCGACTTCCATATAAGACATTACAAAGTGAAAAATAACTTTAATTTCGGAAGTCGGTGGCAAACAACGAAAATGCGAACACAACGACACCGACTTCCGAAATTAAAACCGACAACGATCGTATGACGCCCGAGGCGAGCCGAGGTTGCACGAAGCGAACCGACGAAGTGCCCTTCTACGCTCTTGTCTTTGATCAACTTCTCGAGTAGTGTAGTGCAGGTTTAAGGATTATCTCTCATGAAATTAGCCAGCCAATCCAATTTCACACTGCCCGGTCTTGTACATTGATCTAACTGTGTCCGGCGTGCATTAACAGGCTCCATGGAATGGAGAATCGAATCAAATGGAGTGTCTCGAGGCAAATGTGTTAGACATGCAGACTGCTGACTAATCCTTCTGATAGAATTTTGGAGTGAGTGAATTAAATACGACTAACGTGAAATGTCTGGCTAGTAATGTGCAAAAAGAATGCAAGTAGTTTCCATGCCATTGCGACTAAATTTTCACGGTATGTTTTCACGAATCAGAAGTGGTTGTATGACAATGTTGCATGCCATTGCAAACTTTCGTGCAAATTTATTGACATGTTTATATTTCTCTGCCTTTATAATATTAATGGTAAAATGTATAAACAACAAAAATTTCTGACTTCATAACATGTTTTCAACTAAAGACGTACCTACCTAATTATTTTTAGGCCCCAAAACTCACGTTTCTCAACCGATTGAGACACTGCCAAAAAAGGTTTCGTTAAAACTCGCCGTCTTCCTGGTAACCATTTTTTAAAGTGTGTAAAAAAAACAGTGATTAATTTCAACGGTCCTTGGATCCGTGTAACAGTTTTTATACTCCACACGAGTTCCCTTGTTTGTAACAGGTGCTACCAGGAAAAGGTGTTATAATCCTAATGTTGGGAAAACCTCGCATACTTTTCCGCATGTTATATGGAGATAAGTTGGGTAAGACCTTCATATTTCTCCCTTATTTTTTGGGTAATAGGACTGCTACTTAAACGTACATTCATTATAAAGTTTATTAGATATTTAGGGCAGCAAGCAAATATATTGAGAATAGGATTGGTCTTTCTAAAAATAAACATAAGCATTTTGCTTTAACCATAACATTACTAGATATTTTCATTCACGAATCGAAAACTAAAATAATGTATATGTATACACTTAGTTACGAATGTTTAAGAAAATATTCCGCGGCCTCTGACTTTTCTTTTTCAAGTCTTGAATATTTTGTTAAACATCCGTAATTCGTTTTTCACTTCTCTCCAAGCGTAGCAACTCATTCGGCCTGTATTTGTTCAGCCCCTCATCAAAATATGCAAATCTCGCTCCATACCGGACATCCCCTTTAAGTAAACAAAAATATACTCAGACTGGCGTGAAAAAGATATTTAATTGAGTTCCTGATTAATAAAGGTGGGGTTCTGAAGGTTAGATGTTGGGGATTTGAAAAGTTTCAGCCCGATCGAGTGAGCAGGCGCCTTCATTGTGTTTATCACTCTCACCCCCCGCACAACTTTTTCTATCTAAAGTTGAGTCGGTCGGCCGAAAGTATTTAATTTCCCGCTAAATGTGACAATGCGGACTATTTTGAATTAATTTTTAATTCACTCGTGTATACGGTGAATTTTTCGCATAGATCTTTTGTGAAATGGGGTGTTTGAGTTGTTAAGGGCCCGTCATAATTTATGTTGTTTTACGAGCAGTGCCGCAATTTTTTGGAGAAAAGTTGATGCTTAATTGACACTAAAGAAACTAAGTAAATATCTACATACAATATAGTTATTACCGTAGTATCTTCAATTACAATGACAATCATCAAAACTGAGGGCCTAAAAAGGTCACTTTGGCAGAATCGTAAAAGGATAACGTTATGAATCAAAATATGGCGAAGATAGTCCGTGTTTTTATTTTTTTCGCTGCACTATGTAGGTATAATCAAAGAGATAGGGATTGGATTTGGATTGGACTGATTAGTATTTTAGCACAGACAAAAAAAAATAACTGAAAAATCCTTCATCAATGGGATTTGATTCGATTAACTTAACAGTTAACTGTCCATTACGATTCATAATGTTATCCTTTTATGATTCGCCAAAGTGGCCTTTTTAGGCCCCCTGACCAGCAAACCAATAGTGATTTAATCTTTTTTCAGTTTTGGTGCGAGAAAAGAGTTCCTGGAAGGACTTGGGGGAGGCTTTTGTACAGCTGTAGGAAAGTATAGTCTAACAAATAAAAAATAAGCCACAATGGTATGACCATTGGGGCAATTGTATATTGTGGTAATTGTTAGCGAACATTGAAATTATAACAGGCTTGTCCAACAGGAATAGTCACTTATCATACTATCTCACCTTTGATTGGCCCTGCCAAAGTTATAAAAACTTCAATTCTATCGCATATACAGTATGGAAAGCCGTTGATCCCGGCTGTCATTCATGGATCTTTGACAGTCGTTACGGGTAGTCAGAAGCCCGAAAGTCTGACAACCAGTCTTACTTACTAAGTGGTATCGTATTACCCAGTAACTGGGTTGTGGAGGTCAGATAGGCAGTCGCTCCATGTAACATACTGGTATTCAGTTGCATCCGGTTAGACTGGATGCCGACCCCAACATAGTTGGGAAAAGGCAGGCAGATGATGATGATGATACAGTATGGAAACCAGATAATAATTATGCAATAAATTATACCACATACTTGTTATCGCCTTATCTGTACATACTGTATAAAAAGAGTATGGAAATACTCTTTCCATTTAGTCTCAGTTATTTCCAACAAAATTCCGCCATGTTGGTGCAGCGAACGCAACGCAACAGTTTGCAAACTAAGTAAGAACAAAAGTCGGGCGTGCGTTAAACGTTAATAAAAGTTCGTTTCATATTTTTAGCTATATTTCCAGTTTGATTGTAATGTATTGAATTGTTAAGTTGGCTCGGTGGTTAAAGTTATTTGGGTGAATTCACTCACAAACAGAATTGGACCCAACATTCATACCAAAGAATCGTATCGGTTATTATATATTATTTTTTGAGATTCTAGAATTCGTTTTAATTAATGAAATTAATTAAATTACTAGTACTGTAATAGAATCACTGCATTGTTTTGTGGATCGGAACTCTTCGATACAACTGAGTACAAAAAAAATATTAAAATAAAACGGCTCCTAACAATTGGAACAAAAGCTAATAATTAACGAGTATAATTAGTTTCATCAGGCGATGTCGTTAAGGGCCTTAGACGGAGCTTTTTCGGGTTTTGTGTTTCTGCTTACATTGCAAAGGGCTCAGGGATAAAACTGTCATCGCGCTTTTCATTAATTTTGTAATTTTAACGACTATAATTCTTTGCAACATTGCATTGGGGTAAAACTTTCGAAGTGCGGATCGGTCTCTCATGGCTCAAGGTATGTAATTAACAAAATTGCTTCAATAATTACTCATGACAGTAGTCATAAATTGGCGTCGTAAAACCACAGAAAATAATATTTTGTACAATTAACAGTTTCTTGAACAAACATCAAACATGGTTCAACACAAATATACATTTTTAGTCCACATTCTTATTTGACTATTCACATTCTCAAATACCAATAGTCTCGGCCACTCGTATGTTCTCGACAAAAACTTAGGTATCGAGTAGTTTGGAACAATTTGCAGCAGCAGGAATATCGAACAAACTCGAGCGGTCGGCGATCACTCGATGCCGAACCTCTCGATATCTCGTCACGAGTGCTGCGGAATTGTGATGCGCGCAGGGCTACCATGGACTGGAATATTTCTTGATTATGACAAGGCTTTAGTAGTGGCAAAAACAATGAACTTTGAACTGACGTTAAGATAAATAAGTTTCAGAAAGGAGTTTGCAAAAGACAAAATCTTGCAAGTGTTCGAAGGTACCTACGGAACGCGTCTTTGTCACCATCTGCCTAGCCTTAGCCCAGTAGCTGACTACCAGAATTTTAAACGGAGCTGCTTCCTATCTCACCTACTTTTGAAATTTCACAAAATCATACATTGTACCAAAAGTTTCTTTCCAAAAAACATAGCCACAGTTTCTGCCAACACTGAAACCAAACAGTAATAAAGGCCACAATTGCACAATTACGTCGCTTACGCAAATGGCGCATACAACGACACTTAAAAAATATTTTCGACAAAACGTTGGTAGCTAATTAAAGTGCGCTTAACCTGAGTTAAATGTAATGCAGTGCATGACAGCCCTGCCGCTAACTGGGTCAATAGCTACATTTTGTATGTACATTGTAATGGAGGTAGGTATACATCAGTGGAGCTGTACTTAGGACGGTTTCTTCAAGAATTCACTTTGGTGAACGGCTGTTTTCAGGTTAAGATATTTTTGAGTGTCATAATAAAAATAAATGATAAATCCTATACAACGAACTGAATTGATGCACATTATGAAAGTAGTTTGTGCAGAATCGCTTACTGAATCGAGTCCCGTAATTTATAGTGTAGGTAATATTTTATCCCAAAAATATTAAAACTACGTACATTACTGTCTCCACCGCACTTCCGCTGTACAGTCAAAACAAACAGAAATGGATGAAGTGCCTTTTTTTTTTTTCAGGATGGGAAATCGTCAAATGACTCCTCCCGCTCTGGGTGGAGCGGAAGGGAGTGTCGGACTCTTACTGACTAAAACCCACCCGTGTTCCTTCCTTCGCCCTTTATGTTCCGGGGCAGCGGTAACCCTTTCGGACAATCCCGCTGAACGGACAATCCCGCAGATGGATGAAGTGCCTACTACGCTAGACGCTTATATGAGTGCGACTGTGAGCATGCGTAGATTTGTAATGTGCCTATAGAGGTATGAGGAACAGAGTGTAAAGTTCACTCATCCTCCATAGAAAAGGGATGATACCCCGAAGCCGTTGTAACTATGCCAGTTGTGCGATAACTCTGCTTGCGAGATGCAGGATTTGGCGTGACGTCAGTATGACACGTTGTCCGCATGTGGCGTTGCATTAGGTTGTATCCTGTAATGGTTTATGTAAGTAGATAAATAAATTTTCTCCCACAATCAGTATAATTAATTTATTAAAAAAACAATGTTTTTTACATGATAATAGAAATTTAGTGTTTTTTTTTAATGATTAAGTATAACATAATATTCTAACTGGGGTGTTTGGTGGTGTGCGTTAATTCCAGGACTTGTTGTATACGAGTATTTATATCCATGGACGTATTTAGCTGCCATCACCTGTTGTGGGTGGAGGAAAAGTAAAGAGCAAAATTTACTACATTCAAATTGTCCTCATCGCTTTTCTTCACCGCTCCATTGATAATAATATATATATATATATATATATATATATATATACATAATACTCATATATATTGATATAAGCTAATTATATATTGATTTATTTGTTTTCGCTTTATTCTGGCTGGTAGTTGCCTGGTTAATAGCGGACCCTCTACCAACTGTAACAAGTCAGAACCATTACAATCGATTTTTAAAACTTTCTTTTTGCCACTAACGAAATCTAATTCTCCGCCAGGAACTTATAATAATATTCACGGGTACTACACACATCTATGACCTAGTTGGATCTGGCGAATGCGTTTCACCAGTTTGCGAAGACGTTAGCTGGCGCTGGCTGCAACCCCGGCATGGCGTTGTTGGAGAGCACTTCACTAACTCCATTGGACTCGCATCTGCTACCTATTTCTATGTAAATTACGACACTCTACACCAGATTGATCACGATGTATGTTTGGCTTGTATAATACATTTTCGGGGTATACTTCGATGATTCTGTTATTCAGGCCAAGAATATTATATAAACAACCTAGTACTTTGAAGGAATAAAGTGTTTTTTAGCAAATACACATATGTTGTAAAAACTTTTACCGAGTACCAGGTTAGATATATATATGTATGTATATATCTAACCTGGTACTTCGAAAGCATTCTTGCTAATACAACTAACTATGTTAGGTAAACTCCGTACGCAAAATACTCGTCTGGACTATATTATCCGTTAAACTACAATTTAAAAAAAATCGGCCAACTGCGGGTTGGACTACGTAGTTGGGATGAATTTATCCCAAAAACAAACATAACATTGTAGCTGAAAAAATCGATATACCTACGTCATGGCCAATTCTCCAACTGTAAATGTAAGTTTGTAATCGCAAGTACAAATAACGCGAGTGCTCCAAGTATGAAGTCTATGCCAGAAAAGGCACCGAATAGGGCTGATGATGAGGGCTTCGTGACTAAAACTTGCGTTTTTTGCGTTTAGCTTCTGTAATCCTCCTAAGTTATTTATCTATGGGCCTGCGTCGCCTGAAATAAATGAATTAATAAAAAACTGATTAACAATTTTTTCCTTTAGTTGTGCTATGAGACCCTTGTTCCTTGCCAAATTTCATTATTCTAGGTCAACAGGAAGTACCCTATAAGTTTTAATCTATATTTATACGTGAGTATCAAAGTATGTCACATAAATGGGCGTGTTTTTTACTCCGTTGACTTAGAAGCTTGATTTTATTAGAGTTCCAAGAGACCTAGTATTTAATTTCAACTTAATACCTCCCCGTGTTCCTAAATACGGTTTTGACAGACTGACAGACAGACAGACGTCCGTCTGTCTAACGAAGTAATCCTATAAGGGTTCCGTTTTTCATTTTGATATAAAAAAAAAAGTAAAAGTAGTTTGATAGAAAAAAAAGTAAAAGACGTTTTAAAATTACTAGGTAGAAGAAATCACAAAAGAACTGTCTTAATATACTCAGTTCAAAAGCCGTAAACAAAACTAAACAGAATCAAAAAACAAAGATGTCGGCCGCAGGAGCCACTCACTTTCAGAGCCCATGCCCCATTTACAATAGACGACGTTCGTGGCCACTGACAAAGGCGTTTTACTCACAAAGGTGCGCTGAAACTAGTACCATCCATCGAGCTTATCAAAGCCAAAATATAATATAAGGTGTGGCAATACCAAATTAAATTATTAGTTAGATGCACTAGGCCCTGCACCCCAATTGTGTAACACACAATAATAAATTTTAAAGGATATCTATTGCTTCATAATTATGTTCGAAAAATTTGTCTGCTCATCAACGAAAATAACGCAATAAATGTTGTTATACTGTCAACACGAAAACCATTAATACTGTTAGTGTGTTACGCAATCACCCTGCTAGTACATTATGCTATCCACAAACCCATAATGGCTCCGCGTGATGGACTTTGACCAGCTTCTTTTCACAGAGAAGACGCCCGAGTCCCAGCAGTGGGCAATATGTGAGGTTGTTTGCAAAGAAGTTGCATAAAGCACCGATCATAACAATGTTGGGTGCCCTAAGCAATTTTTTTGTCGCATTTTTGTTCTATTTTACCTAAGCTTACACAAGCAAAGGATGCCATGGCATATTGACCTAAATTACCCAAAGACACGATCACGTTTCCACATATAGTGAACGCCGTGTCAGTGACAAAGGCGTTTTGTTCTGCACAGGTTGGGCCACGAGTGCCATCGATAGACCAGCCTGGCCGTGAATGGCGCCTAGTGGCTCCCTCTGCCGGGTTAATGAATTACTATTGTTGATTTATACGGAGAAATGGGGATGGGAAAGGGAGGCTCCCTCGCTAAGTAGGCAAGGTTCTAAGGGTGAAGCTCTATAAAATGAATATCGAAGCTCAGATTTCATAATTAGACATGTTTGAAACTTTGAAGAACATTGTTGACAAGGATTTCAACAATATTGTTAGAGTAGTAACAATGTTGTTCGATGAACCACAGACAGTGTTATAGTCTGTCTGATACTAGTAAGTGCTTTAACTATAGGCAAGGTATTTTTAGGTAGTTGTGAAGTTAAAGGTGAACTGTTGATTACCGTAAAACGGAAGTGGTCTTCTAATTTAATAAATCCATCCAAAATTGCACAAAACTAATTTGTCGAAATTTACCGAAAAATCTGCAGCGTGCCACTTTAACGGCGACATTAATTTTACACATGTAGTAGGTATACGGTTTCGCGTTTTCGTTTAATTTTAATTTATTATCAATTTAGTAAAATAGTACCTATCTTGGAGCAATTAGTACATAATAGAACTGTAAAATGTGAAATTAAAACGAATAGCGTGCAAAAAGTAGATAGGCTAATTGAAGGAAAGAGGGAGAGCTCTATGTCGGTAAGCGACGCAGGCGGTAATGTTCAAATTACGAATTATTTTATGTTCTTATTTTTTATGATTACTTTTTACCTACTAGCCATACCCGTACCCGTGTGTTAAATTAATGGCGCCATTGTAATGACACTTTGTATAGTGTGTAATATAATATCTTCATCAGCATTAGGACCTTTACGTCTAAGAAGAAAATAGCCCCAAATTAAAATAATAAGCAGACGAGCATGTGTGGGAGCTCAAGACGGTGGAATAGAGCTGAGAATTACAGGTGACTGTAAAACTGTACATGTTTGTGCGCTCTTCATGCTGACACTTAAGCCATTAACTGTTCTGAACACGGCTCATTATTTCCAACCGCGAATATTGCATAAAAGCTTTAGAAAAGGTTCAGTCCGTACAAAAAAATGTTTTTCACATTCTTCATCTTCCTTATGTTCAGGCAAAAGACAGTATATTTACCCTCATCATTTGATTAGACTTCTTCGGAATTTTTCAGAATGTTTGCTATCACCGAAGTTCGTAAGGATGTGTGTGGAAATCGCTGTGTGCCAAAGAGCTGTAACTGTATGTATTCTTCTGTAACTGATGCTGCCGATATCTTTCTTTTTTTTTTGTTTTCTGTCTAGTCTGCGCTGTCCTAGTCTTGGGCTAAGGCCTCTCTCCACTCCTTCAATCTTGCGCGAGCCCGCGCGTCGTGCTTCATCTTGCATTACTGAAAATACGAAGGCGATATTTGTGTTTCTACAGCATCTTGGGGTAAGTAAACTTGATGACTGTAATGTAGATCTTCTGTACATACCTCTTTTGTGACCCTAACAGTAAGGCGACGATTTGCCACATAAGGGCCTCTTCTCACTGCGCTGTAACATAAGGGCGGCTTGTTAGAGTTGCAGCCTGGACGTGTGATTTGTGTGCGGCGAGTGGAACGCTTTGACTTGTATAGTGTGAACGTGTGCACAAGTATTTTTCTTAAGATCTTTGCAAGTGAGGGACAAGATAAGGGGCTTATTATTTTTTTGTTTGTTTTCAATTTTGTGATTGAAATACACTATTTAACTCTGGAAGATTACACCGAGAGGGAATTTGACCAAACTTTTATTACTAGTATAAGTCTAATCCTGCTAATTGAATGCCATTTTTAAAATTTTTCCTTTCTAAAACTTTCAGACGTTAATTTTATTTCACGGTTAAAATATACAGGGTCCCATTAAAATAGATGGACAATTTTGAACACAGCGCTCAGTTCGTCTAACTAAAGATATCCAAGCAAAAAAAAAAAAACACTGATTAAAGCAATTTTATTTTGACGTAAAATAATAAACAGCCGGCACATTAGTCTATTTTCGTTAGCTGATTAATTATTTTTCTTGTAAGTATCTATGCGTTTTTCTTATATATTTTTTACCATCGTCCTTATTTTGGTGGTCTGAATGATTTCTAAAAGTTTTTCCATCTATTTTAATGGGACCTTATATATCTGACTGCCAAAATCAACCCTTTGAACGAAATAGATTAAGCCACACCAAAATAAATAATAAATATTATTTGTACTATAGTATATAGTTTCTGTACAGATAATTGTTACTTCATGTTGTTTATTTACTATAGGTACGTTTTATAACATTGTTATAAGTCTGTACTTACTTACTTACTTGTGTTGTGTGTGGTGATAGTCTGTACTTTCACCGAATATTAACAAAGATAATCTTTCCAATAATATAGAAAACAATTTGACTATAAACTGTTATAGACTTAATACATTTTACAGTATTGCTTTTAAACAATGTACCTACCGTTGCCTACTAAGATGTCTGTGTGCCTATTAGAAAACGTATTCTTGTTCGTAGACAATAAAATTATGTAGGACGATCTTATAGCCCATTTCATGAAATGGACAATAAAATAAACATAAATACATAAAATTACGCTCATGATCTCCTAAGGATTAAATAAAATTGCAATTTCAGTCGAACTACTAGAAAAAGTAAAAGTAAAACTATGACACTAACTCTTATCGTTAATCGTAATGGCCCATTACGTGTCTCCAAGTACAATTTTGTACACTTTTACAGAAGCTAGAATTTAATCATGGCAAACATACACTTTTTAGGGTTCCGTAGTCAACTAGGAACCCTTATAGTTTCGCCATGTCTGTCTGTCCGTCCTCGCTTAATCTCTGTGACCGTTAGCACTAGAAAGCTGAAATTTGGTACCAATATGTATCAGTGGCGTGCCTAGGGGTCAAAATTAGGGAAAGCCCACAGATTTTCAACGTAAAAAAAACGGCCAACTGAGGGATTGGCTGATTTTCTTATTGTGTACGTGTGTGTTGCGAATGTTTGACTGGTATTTTTTAAAATATTTTTTTTATTGATAGGTTTAAGTACGTTTGTTGTTGTGAATTATGATTTTATTAGGGCAAGCCGGGCTTTTCGGCTTCTATGAAGGTACCGCCACTGATATGTACGTATATATCAATCACGCCGACAAAGTGGGAAAATAAAAATTGGAAAAAAATGTTTTATTAGGGTAGCCCCCCTATATGTAAAGTGGGAGGTGATTTTTTTTAAATTTCAACCCTAACGTGTGATATATTGTTGGAAAGGTATTTAAAAATGAATAGGGGTTTATTAAAATAATTTTTTGATAATGTCAATAATTTCGGAAATAATCGCTCCAAAAGTAAAAAACAATGTGTCCCCCCCTCTAACTTTTGAACCATAAGTTTAGAAAATATGAAAAAAATCTGAAAAGTAGAACTTTATAAGTACTTTCTAGGAAAATCATTTTGAACTTGATGGAAACAACAGTTTTTGAACAAAAAAGACAAAAAGTTGTACAAAATAATTTCTGGACTAAGTTTGTAGTATAATCGTATATGCAAGCATTTTTTTAACTTCGTTTACATATTTTATTATCCTGAACGTATCTTTTTTCAAACAAAAACAAAAAAAGAATTATTAAAATCGGTTCTCGTTTAAGTTGGGTTACCACAATGTTCGCGCTCCAGCAGCGCTCCGCGCTCCTGCAACTGCTCCAATGGATACGTCGTCGCGCGCACTTCTACATGCGCTCCCCTTTGACACACTGCGCTCCCCTTTGTGTTCGCGCTAAAAACCGTCACGAGTCGGAGCGCCTGCCGCGGAGCGTGAAATGTTGCACGCTTCGTGTTCGCGCACGTACCCACTACCGGGAGCAGTTACAGGAGCGCGGAGCGCTGCTGGAGCGCGAACATAATGGATACCCACTTTTAAACTCATTAGTGGGAACACTTATTGCGACGGACGGGAAACTACGGAACCCTACACTGAGCGTGGCCCGACACGCTCTTGGCCGGTTTTTTACTTTTATTCCCAAATCAATTTGAAACAAAATTGCTCTAAAACAAATCGCGAGTAACACAATAGATCTGAAAAACCGACACAGCAATACGAGAGCGGAAACACAAAAAATGTATAAAAGAGAGAACTCTGCAAAAGACTATCCTTAATAAATTCAGCAGTTTTTTTCGTTTTTCCCAATAGATCGCCCAAATACACTAACAGCGTTGGATGCGCTGAAAGAAAACGAGTTCCACCGAGCAAGGGAAGAACAACAAAGGCATGCAGAAATTTTCCATTCCATTCGTGTTCGATTAGCCTCGCCTGGCGCCTTTGTCCGGTATCAACCAGTTCCGACCGGTTCTTTTTCCAATTCGTATAATTTGTGCTCAACTGTGATGCTGCTTTAGTGGTGCAGTGGGGAAGCACCCTTTTATTTTTTTGGCGACAGTTCTTTGTGTTCTGTGTAGCTGGAGTAGTGTTTGGAATAAGTAATTAGGATTGTCTGGTTTTGTGTTTTTGAGAGTGTTACTGGATTTGAATTTTGTTTCAGTGCGGTTAGTGGAAGTGCTCAGGTGCGGTTAGTCCAAGTGCGTTTCAAATCAGTGCTCTAAGTGGAATACCTGAATTTTTTTGTATTCCCTGAAATCATTTGTTTTAATTTGCAAAGTATAAAAAAATGTATATTTTTATTTATTTTTAGCCCATATAGTCCCACAGCAGGACAAAGGCCTCCGTTTCTCCTTTCCGCGCCTCTCTGTCTTGAGCTAGTGTGGACCAATCCTGTCTGTAGGCAACTAGCTCGTTCTGCCATCTTCTAAAATAATATAGAATAAATGGAATGCTCCTATATTCTCCACTCGTCTGAATCATTAAACATCTGAATAAAAATTTGACGAAATCAGTTCTGTTGGTACTTTTTCTTCGATTTAAGTTCCAATAATAATACAAAATCAATACCTGCTTTGTTTGCTCAACCTTTGGAAACCATTTCAAAGTTAGCTGTAAGTTTGTAAGCGACAACAAAGGTTAGCGGCTCAACTTATGTAATTGTAAGGGAGTAGTAACTTGTCACTCAGCCGGTCGAAATGAAGCAAGTTTTATGAGCCGCTAAGTGATTGCCTGCCTTTAGCTTACGCACCTCGGTCTAGTTGGTAAGGGCCCGAATTTGTCACGAGAAAGGTGTCGGCGTCGGTGGGACAAACTTTTTGGTAATTGCGCTAACAATTATTAATGTAGGCAGCGATACCATTTCTCATATTGTCGGCAGCGATAAAATTTTGTTTGTTTGTCAAGTAAGGAAATGCAGTGTAAATCTTTCAAATTATTATATTTAACAGTTAACTTAACGCGGACACGGACAGTTTGCACTTGTCTCAAAGAAATAATTATTACAATCAAACCATCTGTTATTAATTGCGAGAAAAAGTGATTTCTCAGTTATTGTGCTTTTAGATGATATGACCATGGATATTCTATGAATAAATGAATTAAAAAAAATTGATTTGCCGGTCCATTATTTTATTTTTTTCAGACGAAAACGAAAATTGCCGAAAACCGTCAATGAAAACCAAAATTGGGTCAGGCTCTAGTAAT
The DNA here is from genome assembly GCA_927399505.1 of Luperina testacea. NCBI lineage: Eukaryota > Metazoa > Arthropoda > Insecta > Lepidoptera > Noctuidae > Luperina > Luperina testacea. The sequence continues at coordinate 1,284,538 of OV656762.1, read as the reverse complement.
TTATTGTGTCTAGATTGCTAGACATACCTAAGTCGTGACCTATGTCTAGCAGTCTAGACACAATAAATTCATCAATAGTCATTATTGTCATCAATATTTTTGTAACATCAAATAAATTAGTTATTGTTCATGATTTGTTTAAAGGATCTTTAATAAAGCAATTGTAATTTCAGGTTAAACACAATTCACAAAAAAAAAACACTAATTTAAAAAATGTTACCAAAAAATATCATAGCAATGAAAATTACGAAGCCAAACAATGTAAGCCCAAATATCACAGATACCATCCAATCTCGTTTGACGTTAAAAATAATAACAATAAAGTGCGTTGTCCACTATGACGCGTAACGAGCACTAAACGCTGCGCCAACGGCGTGCTAATGAAAACTCGCGCTAACGATATTAGAGGTCGCACCCCACTGCACGCGCAGGGCCCAAGGATGGAGGACAGGGGAACAAGATCAAAGGAAACACCCCTTATATAGTGATGTTGAAAGTCATCAAACATGGCTGTTAACTTGAGGTCTATATAACTCGTATATCAATCAAAATGGGTTGTCTGTTGGTCCATGATTTGAGTCCAAAAAATAGAAAAAAGCGTTTTATTTCTCATTGTTTCTCATGTGTCATTTTATTACATCGTGAACGTAACGCTCGGGGCTCATCAATGTTACACTCTCTGCCCCTGTTTCTCAGAAACCTTCGTACAATTAACTTCATTTTCCTCAATATATAACAATGTCCCTGAGCTTTCAACAATATTCATTGTAACAAAAACAACACGACTATTTAATCCAATAAACATTTCCTAGAAACCTTCCGGTGTCAGAATTTTCCGTTAAGCTTATTTCTACACCGAGTTCAGAGAATTCTTTTACATTATGAGGGATGGAGGAATCCTCCCCTCGATCAATGGTGCCCCACCCGACGGCAGGAGAAACAGTAAAGGCGGCACTAGTTGACACTGGGCTTAATGAAAAATTTCATAACGGCTACCGCTGGACAGAGATTGTGCACAAACAAAACAAAGATGGCTGCCGAATATTCGAAATTCAATTCGCGCCGCTTGTGTTTCGGCTCCGTACCTTTTTTTGTTCGCTTATTTAGCGCGGATAAACTCATGACTAAATGATAACAGCCGACAGGGTCGATCGAAGGTTAAGCTACTCTGGCCGCGGTCGGCTTGTGGATGGGTGACTATCCAATACATACCCTTTCGTGTCTCGGAAACTACGTTAAGCGTTGGTCCCGGCTGACATTCGTAAATCTTTGACAGTTGTTACGGGTCATAAGCCCAAAAGTCTGACAACCAGTCTTATCAAGGGGTATCGTGCTACGCAGTTACTGGGTTGTGGAGGTCAGATAGGCAGGCAGTATTCAGCTACGTCCTGTTAGTTATTTATAAATATTGGCTTGTATTCAAATGTCAGTGTTAATATGTGTGGGAGAACGATGTAGGTCTGTCAATAAGTGCCAGGTAGGTATATAACAAGGTATGATACGATTGGAGACCGCAACATTATGCCAGTAACACAATTCTTGTAATTTTTTCCTCCCAGGTTGTGTAATAGCCTAACTTTCGGGGAAAACAAAGGTAGGTAACGCCATGCGACTTCGAAAAAAATATCTGAATATTTTGGTCCTTTCGTCCGGGAGCATCCAATTTAGTTCCTTCCGTAGTGTTTTAGATTATTTTTGCTCATATTGCTCGGTATATAAAATTCTTTACTCTGCATACGTGACTTTCGTGTTAGCACAGGTAATTTCAGGAGATGATATTAGGTTTTGTAGGAACGCCGTACTGGTGTGACAAAACTGATAAAAATTGAATTATCTTAAATCATTTTAGCAAAAATAATCAAATTTCTTTATCACTGTTACACTAAGCTGAGCTACATTAATAAGAATAGGACAGAATATTGTTAACTAGTTAGAAGACGTCTCAGTATCGTTACGGCCACAGAACATGTATACCCTAAAGGGGTTACGGCTAACAAACTGCACAAGCAGCTTAGTGACGTCAAGCTAGTCCTGGTTAGAATTGATGGAAGATTCGTATCTTCCATCTATCTAGCAGCAGACGGGCAATTCTCGTAATTTTAAGAACGTTCAAAGTCTTAAATCTCAATCTCACTCTGTCAAAAATAACTCCAATTTCCCTAAATTTTTGACAAGTTTTTGGTATTGATTATCGCTGAGATGAGATTACGATTAGATTTTGAACGTATTTAGTTAAGGGACTTGGCCTTCTGGTGTCATCCAACATTCGGTATGATATAGTAGTTTCCAAAACCGACCACAGTTAAGCATGCTTCTAATCGCAAGTCTAACGCTCAATGATATGACTTGAAGAACTTTGCCATTATTTACAATCGGAAGAGAAATTATATTGTAAGAAAGAATAAAGAAAGAAAAGTTGTTTATTCTGCACAAACTAAACGCACATTACAAATTTAAAAAAAAGACATAAAATATACACATACACGTTGTATGTGTATATTTTAAGTCTTTTTTTTCAGTCAAAAACTAAACTTAACTTTTTGTAACTACAAAACATGATATTTCATTATGATGGTTCCACATTTTTCGAAGACCAAATTACTTCTTCCTCTCTCAAAGCACGTCCCTAACCCCTTAAAGACTAAGCCAGAAGTCCCACATCGGTATCCCGGACTCAGGTCCCGGTACTAAATCCCGTGATTGAATACATAGTGGGACAGCGGCCCAACTCTAATTATAGCTAAGCACGGCGAGACGATCGTAAACCGGGCTGAGTTTATAGTACCATCGGGACTTCTTACCCCGTGTGTTTGCACATTCGCACAGTTACAATGTGCACCTCTTGTTTAAGATAATTAGAAACTATGTTATTTGCGTACCAACATACTTTTGTACTTAGTAGCCCTTAGGTGTTTAGTGGTGATAATTTGTGTTGTCGCTTCAAAGTTTTGTATAGCTGTTGCTTTGTGTGGGCCGTAACAGCTGTTTAAGCCGGTGTAGGCAACATCACTTTGAATTTTTTGAAATAATATTTACCTACATCAAATATAGCTTTTCTACGTTTACGGAATACTAAAAGCATTTTTTTAGACCAGATATAGATATATGAAAACACGCTTGTGAAATAACACGCACCCATGCGAGCTTTTGGTTTTGGTATTTTACAGATAGTTATCAAGTTGATCTATAATATTATTCCACGAACATTGATGAACTGTTAAAATTATAACTAAATATATAATGTATGTATGTGCGTTGCCCGATTAGAATTTTGGGAACTATCGCTGGTGGTATTGTTAGTGGATGATTTTGATTATGAATATTCAACTCGATGCGCATTTGATTTGTTTGATTGTAATTATAAATGCTTCTCCTAAATAACACGTGTATTACAGAATAAATAGTTTAAATTTCTTTTCATAAAAACAAACCCAAATAAAAATTTATTAGAATTTGAAAAATCTTTACGAAAATATTACAATACCATCCATGTAATTAACAATGCATATTTTCTAGGTCCCTCATGTACTACAAAACCTTTATGTACCTTAATTAATTTAATATTAACTGCTTTATTTAATTAAATAACACATATAAATTATAATTTTAAATATTAGGATATAAAAAATATAAAAACATTTAAAAATATAAAAAATAGTAGCCCACCGGTATCGGGAACAGGGTCAAAGCTACCTACAGCAAAGGTGGTCAGGGCTCCAGAGAGAGGAACCTCCTAACAAAGCGGGCCGTGTCTAAAAGTACCGCTTTCTGAATCAAGCCCTTGATCCAGTTGCCTAACGAGAGCCTCCTTAGGTGTTGGTCGAAGCTCTTGGCTATTAAACCATTAGCTGTCATGACTATCGACTGTCACGGCACAATGATCGCTGAGTCCACATCCCACATGTCGATAACCTCGCGAGCCAAGTCAAGAAACTTGATCTGTTTATCTTTCTCGGCTTTCACGAGGTTCCCATCATGCGGGACGGTTATGTCAACAATCATTGCGCGCCGCTCTGATCGATCCACCACCACTATATCACTTTATAATATTTTTTTAGAGTGTTTTCTCTTCTCAGTTCTTTGGCTGGTTTTTGCAACATTTACGGACCGAAGCCAAGTAAATGCAGCTTGTGGTGTGTTATGTTAAAGATGTGTTGTGATGAGGACCTATTTCCTTTTCATCTATTTGCATGAACTTTCTGACATTGCGACATGTATTTAGAATTGCAGCTTTTTGTAGGGTGATATACAGGGTTTCTTTGAGGTTTAGTAATTTAAGGCTATGGAGAAGGTAAATTGGGATGACGCCTGTTGTGGAGAGGACTATAGGGACTACATAAACTTTTTGTTGGCGCTATATTCTAGTTACTTCATCTTTGAGTTCTGCGTATTTACTATTTTTTTCAGTTATTGTCTTCTGAACCGTTGGGAACGCCAATATCTATTTTAGGTAAGTTACTTTATTTATTTTATCCTGTAGGGTTATAATTATAAGGTCTATTGTAGTGAATTGTCCTGTCGGTAAGAATGGCGCGGTCGTAGTAAAGTTTATGTGTGTCGTTTTCTAAGATTGTTTGTGGTGTGTAATTGGAGTAAAGGAGTGTTTGTGTTTTGTATGAGTGTGTATTTGAGTGCTAGTTTTTGGTGAATTACATTCGCCACCTGATTGTGCCTGTGTGTGTAGTCTGTCTGCGTGAGAGTTGTGCAATGTGCATGCTACTGTTATGTGCTGAATTGTTTCTGGTTGGCTGTGACACTTGCGACATTTATCATTTGTTACTGAAGGATCATTGATGATAAATTTTCTATAGTATTTAGTGTTAATAATCTGGTCCTGTATCGCAATCATAAGTCCTTCAGTTTCTGGGAAAAAATTACCTATTTTAAGAAATTTATTTGAGGCTACTTTGTTTACATGGGATTGTTCTAGATCATGAGGATGTCGGCCATGCAATACCTTTTTCTTCCAGTCCTCAATTTTTTGTATCTGCGGGTCATTGCTAGTAATTTGTGGAATATCCGGCTGTTCAGTTAAGTTAAGTGGGGTGCAGTTGAAATCATTTTGGACTAGGTATAGCTTTATGAATGTTACTAGTGCGAGATTTTGAGTGAAAGAATGTTTTAAGTCGACAGGCTTGTTTCCGTCAAAGGTGCTGGATGTCTAATAGGCCTCTCCCTCCGTGTTGTCTTTTGATAGTAAATCTTTCTGTTGCTGATTTACGGCTCCTGCAAACAGGCGCGACGCGCGACGCGAATCGCGCGCGACACAAAGGCACCGCTCGTCGCGCGACTTGCGGTGCCTTTGTGTCGCGTGTCGCGTCGCGCCTGTGTGTACGAGCCTTTAGGGTGCAAGTTGTTATGTTTTGTAAGAGTGGTGCGTGTGGTTCGTTCTAACTGTTCTGTGTCTGTTTTTGTCAATTTAATAACTCCACATGAGTATGTTAATATGGGGATGGCAAATGTATTTAAAGCTTTGATGAGATTTTTACTAGAAAGTTGTGTTTTACGTATGGTGTTAAGTCTCCTTTTGTACTCTGTAGTAAGTGTATGTTTAATCCTAACATGATCTAGTCCCTTTAGGTGCGTGTACCCTGAATATTTATACAAATCGGTCGATTCCATTGCTGTTATGGTGACTGTGTTATTTACAACATAGTCACCGGGTCGTATCCTACCACGTATGATATGAAGTTTCTTACATTTATGCAGACCAAATTGCATGTTTATATCTAGGCTAAACTCTAATGTAGCTTCTACTAGTTTCTTCATATCTTTTTCGGTTTGGGCATATAGTTTAATATCATCCATGTAAATGAGATGTGTCTGTTGTTTGTTCTGCAGTGTGTTTGAGACAATATCCGGCCTGACAGCGCTGCAGCAGATGAGACAGAGGATTTACTGCGAGAGAGAACCACAGGGGACTTAGTGAATCACCTTGATATCTTTTTGATAGATATTTGTTGCGTTGTAACATTATTGTGATTGGCATTTATTTGAAGCGTGGTGGTGGTCAGTGGCATTATATTTCGTAGGAAATCTATTATTTTTGAGTTTATCATATAAATTTATTATTATTATTATTACCTAGATGTTCAAAATTGTGAATTATTTGATCTCGAACGAGATGTAGTTTGTAGTGCACTTCTCCATTGTACCATAAGCTTTTAGTATCATTTATCTCTCCAACATTTTGTTCTCTTAGAATAACTAGGCGTTGTAACAAGAAAGGATACGCCCATCCACACTGTGTATAGTTATTTACCGTAATGAGATCTAAACCTACTCTCTCAATCCTAAATCATTGCCTCAGGGCTGTCGGTAATTTGATAACGCTTCCACCGTCCATCACACCAACTAATAAAATAGACACATCCACTCTATCTCCGAAGATCGAATATCAGGTAGCTCTGACGTTGGTTAACTGATATTTGGAATGGACTGAAGTATCTGTTACATTGCAAATAACCGTTATTAGAAGTACAGCTCTTTCTTTCAGGAAATAATGCAATCGTCGAATTAAGCATGGTTGCGTGGGCTAGACTACGACTTTCAGGAAGGTGAAGATAATATTTTAGTTACTTGAGAATTCTTTTAAATTGTCACCTTATATATCGGTCATATTTCAAACATGAAGCATTTATTTCAATTAAACCATTTACAGGTACTTTTGAATTGTTAAGGATGGATGGATGGACTATTGCCTAACGTATAAAAATATAAAAACCTTTCAAAAAATGTTATCAAACTTCCTGTACGTCACTCGTGTCCCTATCAACAAGGACTCAATACAAACCCATCAAACCCGTCACTTTATCTGGCTATAAGTCTATTTTATCTTCACGGTCAGTAAGTTTCCACTCACCTCCACGGCTAGGGTTCTTTATATCCTGAAGTGCTATTTCAAAAAAGAATCCATCCCACAGTGACACAGTGACCTTAGTTACCGCCCGTCAGCTGACATCCCGTTTCGGAGTCCGTCCCGCGCATGCGCGGTATCTCTGATGCGGGACGTTACATACGTTCCCAACCCTATTTATTCTGCAGTACGCCGCTGGATGTCACCAGGGGTGGGCGTGTTGCGTCCCTTCGTCGCGCCGGTTTTCGTATTTTGAATGCGGTTGTGCGGATACTTTCTGACTTGATCCCATGTGTTGTGTATGGTAATGTCACTTTAGAACAAAAAGTGGACTTGGTTATTTAGTTTTTTTTCAGAATATTTTATTATAAGGTGAGTTTGTTAACACGTTTTAAATCATTATTTTTATAGCGTTCTACGGTTCCTACGGCTTTTATTGGTACTTAATTATATGTAATGATTTCTAAATTTATATTCATGATCGTCATTATATTCTCCTTTTTACAATATTTTATTACGCTAGTAGATTCTTTAGTAACCGTTACGAAATTTTCATTAAGTTTTTGGCTTTTATCCTCAATTAATAATAGAAATAGGAGGAGACTTACATCAAATATTTCTTGAACAATTTCTTCTTACATTTTAGCTAACACGTTAAATGTGTTTGAATAAACACGTTCGGACATATCAGGCCTGGCACGTCTAAGGTTGACAGACAAACGCGTGTTAACTGATACGATCTCAAACCCTTTGCCTTTTCCAACGTCGACTTGTTATACGTAAACATCCATGACAGGGAAACACTCTATAGGTTTATATATAAAATCAGGTACATACAGACTTACTGTATGTTATTCTTGAGGATTCACTTTTAATTAGTAATGTTACATTTCTTTGAATGACGGTATTCGTAAACGTAAAAGGTGTGTATTAATTACATCTAGTGAAATGGGTGAAGAGAAAATCGTTGCTTAGAATTCAACTACTTTTCCTTATCTATTTATCTGTTATATTGATTACATTGATGATACATTTATTTGTGTTATTTTAGGTCTTGTTGGTAACTTTATTCGATAACCACACTATCTTCTAATATACATATATGTGTATTTTAGACAGTGTGGTTATTTTTTACGCACTTGGTTTGTGACTAAGTTTGGTGATTCGTGGTCAAATCTTCTCGCTACGACCCTATACCCGATTCTATTAGGAATGACAGAAGCAGCTATTTTGTTATTATCGCCTTTATCGATGAACATTATTATTAATTTATTAAGATTTTATTCTTGAAGAAGGAGGACATTACGCAGATAACATAACTTCTTTAATTCTAACTAGTTCTCGTCATGAGTTTGGTTTCGAATTTATGTGTCGGTTAGGCCCTCAGCTAAAATAGGCAAACCCTTTCGTTCCCATAGGTATCGTTAACGGCAACTAAGGGTATATACTATATAGTGAATGGATAGCGGTCTCCACGTGAGAATTATTTTTAGGATAACAGAGAAAATACAAAGAAAAAGTACAAAACCACCTAATCATGAAAGGAAAAATTTAATAAACTTTTCTTATCGCCATAATAAAATTGACCTTAGTTATCCTCTTACAAAAGACGAGAATGGTGGGAAACGTTTTAAAATAGCCATTTATGAATGCTCGTTAGCTTTTATTCAGTACCAATGGTAAGTAAATTAATAAACTGTCAATTAATACACCAATATTTTATCAATAGTGACAGTCTGAATTAATATGCTTTGATCATCCGTGCATAGATATAGCTACTGAATAAATATTCTGTTTTATGTCTGCTTTCATCCAACTAAACCGTATCCATGAAATATGAGCATCCATAATATTTCTATGTATATTAGTTATATAAATAAATTATATAAAAAAAGTGTTTGTTTATACAGCGATTTTTCAAAAGCTTTCAAATAAAGTTATTAGTTATATTTATTACATTAAACTGAATATTTTTCGCTGGTTTTGATATTTTCTATTGTGAACTACTCTATCGCGATACAATATAGTAACTTTAAATGTTTTAATTTTAGATTAGTTTCTACTTCGCCATTGTATTGCTAATTTACATGGTGTTCCCGAAGGATCATAATTAGGTCCTTTGTTACATACGTTTTAATAATCACATTATTTATGTATTACCGATAGTTGTGTGATATTTACATAATGATTTATAAATGGTAGGTAGTTATGACATTAAAATACAAAACAATATAGTAGTATGTACCATGTATGTAATTGCAGAACCCAGCTATGTTAACGAAAATGAAGTGACATATAATTTTTATTATTCCATTATTATAATAAGAACAATTAAATAAACGAGATACAAATATTTTCATTACTGAAAATTTTATAAATAATTAATTCGAGTCATTTTCCCAAATAGAATTAATAATAATCAGCCTATAATGTTTCCACTGCTGGGCCTCGGCCTCTTCTCGATGAAAGAGAGTGGGTCGTAATACACCATGCGGACCCAGTGCGGGTTGTTAGATGGCACGTGTCTTCAAATTTTTGATTCTAGGACATGCTGGTTTCCTCGCGATGTATTCCTTCACCGTTTTGAGAGCAGTGGTGATGAAATAATTTATACAAAGTAAAGCGCCTGTCAGGGTCTAAACCTACAACTCGTAAGTCGCAGCCGTTACCAATGGGCTACCAATGCTCTCAAATAGAATAATTAATACTATTCTCAACCTTATCTGAGTTTAGAACGAAATCGGCGGCTAATATCACAATAAAACCTTGAAAGTTGAGTAGTTGTGGCTTTGTACAGCAAAACTTTTAAATATCACTTGAAAGGTTGAAGGTCTATTGTAATAGCAACAAATACTTATGTTACCAGTATCAAAAGTAATGAGGTCTCACTTGTTTCATCGAAAAGAAATTGCCAAATTATCACTTCCCAAACAATTTTCCGCATAATTTCATTTGTCAAATCATTACTTAGCTCAAACTCGCTCTTGCATCCTACGTTGCTTATCGGTCGACCGCAACCATGCAATGTAATTAAAAAGTAATTATGTAAGTAAAACCATGTAATTCCCAAAAAAAAAAAATATTTTAGTCTATATATTTTTTTCATAACAAATCATTTATCTATATGGTTATTGTCTAAAGATTGTTTGCTGTAATAAATCATTTGATTATGTTTGACCAAATGCCTAAATGACAAATTATCCTTGGTAATATTCTGCCAAGTAAAAAATTGACCAAATGAAAATGTGCGTACTAAAATCATTCCAAAAATTGCATTGGTATAACAAAAGGTTGCCAAAATTTGTTTGGGTAGTGAAATTTTGGCAAAATCTTTTCGGCAAAACGGTAGTATCCCAATGTAATGTTCTATCACATAATTATGTTGCAGTATGTAGGTACTTATTCAATTATAAGTCCCATGGAAAGGGTTGCTAGGGCTGAATAGCGATTCATAATATATATTGATTGCATTGACAATTCAAAAATGCCTGTAATTGGTTTATTTGAAATAAATGCTTTGAGTTTGATTGAAATATTTTAAGAATTCTAAATAAGGATCCAAATTTATTATTTTTTATTTTCAAGCTAAGACTTTTGTCAAAGTTCTTCATTTTCAGTCCTCTGTAAACCTGCTGTTTTGTTTATTGACCTCTTCAAATTCAAGAATGGATTCGAACCATTTTGTCCAGCAATTTTTGGATTTCTTTTAAAAAGCATATTGATTATTGTCATCCTGTCATCTTATTTCAAATTTAATAATACTCGTATATACAGTTTCTAAGAAACATGAAAGTCACTTAAACAAATTCGATTAAATCAAGCTTTTGTGGAATTATCAAGTAACTGTAATTATCCTAAAACGAGTTCATTATGTAACGCAGGCTATTCTCAATGTAGATGAGACGAGAATCATTTCTTACAAAACTCCGTTACAGACTTCGAGATTCATCAGAGACCTATACTTACATCTTTAGGTACAGCTATAGCACATCCTAATGAACCCACTGTCACACACTTATCAGGGCAAAACTCACTCGGGTTCCCAAATTAACACGCCATTAAACGCTCACCCTTTTTCCTAAAAGCCTATTTGGGGTCTTCCGAGACACGGCAGGACCTTGTGAATTACTCAATTTTTGCCGACCGCCTCCTTCACGGGTTGGTGACGCCGAGATACGGTTGCGGTTCGCTGATAACGGCTTGGCAAATGACAGGGGAGATAAATGACAGGAGAGCAAATGGCAGGAAAGGCAATGGTAGGGGATATGACATCATCGTAGGGGATGTCACATGACAGACAGGATAGTTATGTGTGTCATGTAGATGTGGATGGAAGGTGATGACACTTGAGCGTTGGATGTTTATCATGGAAGTCTATGTAAAGGAGGATTTTTCCTTTAAGCTGATTTCAGTACTTTCATTATGTTAGTATTTGGAAATGCTTTCACAACTCATAGTAATATTGATTCAAAGAAATAGATAGAGGTAGGATTGAAATACAAAATACATAACACTCACAACATACAATGCATTGAATCCCAAAGTTCCGACGTCCGTTCTTTAGAAATCGTAAGAGTAAAATATAATATACTACTTAAACTTTAAAATCAGCAAAAGAAAATGAGAAGAAACCAGTTCTAAATCAGAATATTCTTTAAAAAAATGTTGTTACACCACATGCTTTTCTTTTTGCTCAAAATAATAACCATGAAAGTCCATTAAATTAAAATATCCAACATCTTACTCGCCATATTGCGATAATAAAGTCCACCGGAAGAAAATTAAAATTCCTTTTCCGTTCTCAACTAAATAAAAGTTACCTTAAAATTATCATAAGCATGTCCGTTTCTTGTTCCTATAGCTTATTATGTATGGTGATCCTATTCATTAATACGAAAACAGACTTCTGAGTGGTTAGTACTTGCAGTTTTTGCTTTCATAGTTTAGAGATAGGTAGTGTCTTTCTGTGTCATCTTCAACTTTTTTTGGTTAGTGTCTGGGTTTTCTTCTTTAAGTGGGACTACATATACTTTGTGGTCTTTAGCAAATGTTTGATCTGGCTTTATACCTAGATACTTATAGTTTCTGGTTTTAATTAATTAAAGTCTATTGAACAGATTCTTATTTCATGGTAGCATGAGCGTAACCATAAAGCGGTGCTGACTGCCCAGGGTAACCTGGATGGTCATTCATATATCGTCGCTCATGGTCGCCCATGTGGGTGGTATTACTAGGAAATAAATTACTTTGACTTTGAAGAGTTACTATTTTTCTTGTTGAAACTCTTTTGAATACATACAAAACATATCCAGCATGACAATAACGTGGCACATACAAGCACTACTTACATAACATAAATGTTACCCGTTGCTAAAGCAAATAACTTGGCAACTCCAGAAGTATAGAGGTAAACAATATGTTTGCTATTCTGTTTCTATTCTACTTTATCGTCACATTGTTTGCTCGCATGACTAGCTTCAGTTTTATTTGATAGGCGATATTTATCTTGAGCTTCTACAAAATTTAGGTTATGTGATCCTTCACAGTATTGAGTAGTTTCTTATAGATCTTTATCAAGGGAAAATATAGCTACATAATTATAATCCATGCTGTTATGGTTAGAAGTATGCTTGTCTGCGTGCCAATTCTATATAATCATTGCATGATACATGGTTTCTTCGATTTTACATTTATTCCCAACTAGCTTCTGCCTGCGACTTTGTTCGCTTGGAAGGCGTAAGACACAACAATTTACTAAAATAACAGCCACATGTTAATAAAACTTTCCTGAATACCACGTTTGTAGTTTATTGGACTCAGCAGCCAAAATATGAAGAGAGTGTTTTCTTTTTAACCGACTTCATAAAAGGAGGGTTTGTATTCGACCCGCATGTATGTACATGTATGTCCGCGATTTTCTCAAAAACTAATGAACCAATTTTGATGTTTCTTTCACTAACGTGATCTACATACTTTCAGGAAGGTTTTAATATATTATAATACATTAGGTAAGTATCCTTATTATGTACGAAGTTATATGCATAAAATTTACTGCATCTCCGGCATTTCTATGCGAATTTTGATGATTCTTCTAGTCGGTGTCTTCAATTCTTCAATGCACCTTAGCTTGGCACTACTTGGCTGCAATTGTATGTATTATTTATAATGGACAAGATATGCCTCAGGGGTGGTCCCATATAAATTTGATTAACTTTGCTTGGGTATTTTTTGAGTTAGATTCAATAATACGATTTTTTCCACTTAGTTTATATTTATGATGTTTTAACTGATAGGTATTTACATAGCAAGTAGTGTTAATTGAATTTGTGTGGGATAGGTACAACTAAAAAGTGAACAATAAAAACTTTTACAAAAAAAAACAATTGACTTCAAATAAAAACACTACAAAGTGAAAATGCGGAACCAACGACAGCGACTTCCGGAATTAAAGTTATTTTTCACTTTGTACCTAGTGTTTTTTTTGAAGTCAGTTGTTTTTTTTTTTTCAAACTGGTGATGTTCATCGGCCGTTTTTATACTGTCCACACAGGTACTACTCATACCATAATGCTGGACTAGTAACAGCTAGTTCTAGTCCTAGTTTTTATTCATTTAGTGCAACCGTAACTCGTCTTCGAGCAACGATACATAGTCATTTAGCCAGCCGGATGCGGGCAAACCGTCACCATTCTCACCAGAGGAGGGGCCTATACCCACCAATTAATACTGAATCAGCCTTCCTGGCGACAGTTACCAAAAATACGGCTATCTCTTATACTTTTATAGAAATAATTCGTCTTGTATTGTCAATTTTGGTTGCACTGCATAGTAATGGCATTAGTTTTATCTTTCTTGCTAATATCTCTTGTCTACTTAGACAAAGGGATATTTTACCCATTTTACGAATAAAATAAATGAACAAAATGTGTGTGAATTTCACGAGTCGACTGGGGGAGAATTGTGGTTTGCGATAGGCTCACCATCTGTCACCAGACTAGCTGTTGTTTGTTAAAGCTTATAAGTTACTGCATATTGCTTCTGTTTCGAAGCTGCAACATCTGAATTTCGATTTTATAGCCTCTTAAAGAGTACATAGGTAATCTAAATTGTAGCTTTTTTATAGGCAAAACTTTTGAGGTCTGCTGTGCCAATGACAAATATAGTTCGCTGTCTAAATAGTTTATTTGTTAAATTGTACTATAATATAGTCATGTTATGAATACCATCCGCATCTGTAGTTAATTTCGGTAAGTGAAAAACTATTGCATAACTTTCATATCAAATACTTTATAGATACTCAATACTTTAATTGCATTCCACATGTTTCTTAGGTGGTAAACTTATAATCTATTTGATTATATGCTGTCGGGCACAGCAAATAAGGAGAGAGGAAGCATTTCTTAGTTATATAACATTACTTAGCAAACTGCTTTATTATAATAATGAAGTAGGTATTTTCCGAGATAAACTAATAGCTTTAAACAAATAAACAGGTGACAACAGAGAGATTGAGAGATGTAATAATAATAATAAATCAAATAAAATTTAAAGTCTCGAGTAGGTACTTACTTAGTTATTACTTTAAAAGTCTATCGCTTACATAGATATTCGTTTACCAAGTAGTAGCTTTCATTTAGCAAAAATTGTCTAAGTTTTTAAAAAAATATGATAATTTTCTTTTTTTTTATTGGTGCAGGTAGTTTATTGTTTAATTTAACGGGCATTACATAGGGACTGCAGAGTGCATTTTTAGTCGAGAACTTAATAAGTTTAGCCTAGATCGGTGTCTGAGTAGATAGCGTGTCTGAATGTCTTCACGTTTTTAGTAAAATTCTTTATATTTCTGGACAAATTTGCATATTTCTAAAATGTATATACATGGAAGGGTTAAAATATTATGTTAATGAAAGAAAGGTGTATATCTGTTTGCTCAATGTTTAGTAGGATTCTAACGAATTTCATTTGCAGGGTAAAAAGTGTTTGTGCATCTGTGCTGTTTCCCCAAAGGGTGACACCATAGCTATGTGAGCCATGCATAGGCAAAATACATGTAGGTGGTGGGAGCTGTTTGTAAATTGGTGATATTTTTTATTTCACGAAGGGCATAAGAGAATTTAGAAATTTTGGAGTGAGTTTTCTGTATGTGTGATTTCCAGTTTATATGTGTGTCTATAACTAGTCCGAGTAAGGTGAATACGTTAACGGTTTCTAATATTCAGTCGTTGAAAGTAAAACCTAAAGTTAAAAGTGTTTTTGGTAAGGGTGGAATGTTATTAATTTGGTTTTGGAGTAGTATAAATCTCGAGGTTATGTTCGTTTATCGAGTTGCATGTTTTAGTAAATACGGAATTGAGAGTTTCTCCTATATTTTTATTGTTTTGGCATGAGAGTAATATGAATATATCGTCCGCGAATAAGACACATAGCCCTTCTATGGTCTTAGGTAGGTCAATAATATAAAGTAAAAAATAAGAAGCATTCTATGACGCTTCCTTGAGGAATTGAGACGTTAATTGCTTTACTAATATGATCGGATTTTTTCGATTTCATTATTTTTATGGTTAAAATATTCTATTTGATATAATTGCTCCCTGTTCTATAGATAAGATGTTAGCCATTCGTGTGCCTTTCCGCGTATACCTATTCCGCAGTGGCGTGCCTAGGGGTCAAAATTAGGGCAAGCCCACAGATTTTCAACGTATAAAAAAAACGCCCAACTGAGGGATTGGCTGATTTTCAGTTATTAATGTTTGTGTTCGAGTTCATTGATTGGTATTTTTTTAATATATTTATTTATTGATAGGTTTAAGTAAGTTTGTTGTTGTGAATTATGATTTTATTAGGGCAAGCCGGGCTTTTCGGCTTCTATGAAGGTACCGCCCCTGCTATTCCGTATAAGTAATTTGTTTAGCAACATCCCAAATTGTAGTTTGTCGTAGGCTTTAGTCGTCTCTTATAATATTTCTATTGGGTATTCTTTGTTATTAAAAATATTAAGGGCTTCTTGGATATACTTACAGATTGTTAAGGTGGTGGAACGGTTTTTTCGAAAGCCGTTCTGGCAGTCATCAAGTTTTCAAGTCATCTTTCCTTTCCACTAACTTAATTTAACATAGAGACTATCTTTAGAAATAAAATAATAATAAATTCAGTTTTGCCATAAATTCATAAGTATTAATAATACTCATTTCTCAAGTGGACCAGTGACCGAGGCTACGCCGGGGCTAGCATCATTATACGTAATTACTGCAACCCTTAACCAAGACTTGGACTTACAAAGGCTACTTTAATTCAGACCTAAATAATTTCATCCAACAACGGTGCCCTATTCAAAGTCTAGACCCAAGGGATCCAAGACGAGTGAGACGAGGCCCTTAGTCAAGTAAGTCCCTGTGGATTTATTTTAAGATATTTTGGTGTTTAGGGAAAGTGCTGAAGTAAGTTTACTATTATCACAATAGTCATTAATAGGTAGAAAATGCTGGCATTAAGTCCGCCTTTGTACAATATTGTTTTACTTGCGTATAAAGTTTTAATCCTCCTAATATTATAAATGTGAAAGTTTGTGAAGATGTTTGAAAGAAAGAAAGAAAAAGTATTTAAGCTATATAGGTTGATACTCAATCACGCGTAAACCGTTGAACAGATTTGGATGAAAATTGGCACATAGATAGACCATTTCCTGGATTAACACATAGGACCATACTTTTTATCCCGATATTTTAACGGGATCAAAACTTACGCGGGTGAAACCGCGGAGCGCTCGCGCTGCAAGTAAATAAATAATAAAAAAAAATAACTGCAGGGTTGGACCGAGGTGGCGTTTGAAAACGTTGCCTGGAAGGATTTGGGGGAGCAGTGGGACAGTGTGGACTAAATAAAAAAAAAACTATTAATAGTAGGCTAGTAAAATTTTATGTGTACAGTCCATGGATCAATTCTGTTTATGATATCTGACCCAAATTAATCAGAGATAAATGACTTCAAATTCTTATCTCAATATTTTACGTATGTATATAAAAGGTAGGTGTACTAAATTGACATGAGTATGAACACACAATATTAATATTGCTGTAAGAATTTCATCCAAAAACTCTTTACATTATGTTATGCTCGCGCGCGATCATTATTTAAAGCCTCTTTACGGGATATTCTCCCCATTACAGGCAGAAACACCGCGTCCTAAACTTACTACCCCAACAAGCATTAAACGAAATTTACAATTTGCAAGCCCAACAGATCGGCGAAAAGAAAATAGGATCACGGGAGAAAAAAACAATCATAATTATTCCGTATCCCTTTATAAACTCGTCCCAAGTTTGTGAAGATTCATTTACGAAATGGTCGTGAATTACGTCCCTGCCCCTCTCCCTCTGGGCTTTTTGAATTATTTCTCTCAAGAATACAAGCCCTATACAATTTTGTACAATCTCAAAGGCACACTTGAAGCGGCATTGCGAACAACGAAAGTAGCCGTCAAACAATAACAACCGGACATTATTCTGAACGACTGGTCCCGTTAAATAATTTACGAATTGCTTAACATTTAATTTGTACGTGAGGGGCGGTGCTGAGTGACAAGTTACATGGGTTTGAAATTGGAGGGTAAACTGACTTTCAAGCTGCTTTGGGTTCCTAATTTACGCAACAACCGTTACAATAATGACAGTCAGTTGTTATTGTTAATAAAAACTAGTAGAAACAAATATGGTTGATAAAAACAGCATCCTTTATGCCCAAAATATACCCATTACAAAGATATCATCGATATCGAATCTACCTTCAACCAAAAAGTTCTAAAACGTCCTTACAAGTTTCCCATCGTTTACGAGCATCAATCTCAAGTGACTCCCCCAAGCCCCCAACATGTTCAGATGACATGCACAATCCGATTACAATATTTGCGTATCTATCGTCGGGGACTTAGAGACCCCACTTTATTCGGAAACTTTGCCGTGTGTACATTTGCATCGAATCTTTTCGAACCAATAAACAGGTGATTTGTACGTAATGCTTTTAGTTCTGAGTTTTGTTTTCGATGTAGTGCTTGTTGTTAGACTGTGGCTATTTCGGGAATTAGTTTTGGTTTTGCTTTTTACAGTTTTTTGTTGAAATTCTATGTGTTAAGTCTATGTAATTTTATTAGTCTAGTATACTTAAGCTTTAAAAACAAGGGTTAGTCACACGACTCTCCTAATGTCCAGAAGGACAATTTCCGTTTTTTGTATGAATGCATTCAAATCTCAGTCACAATCTGTCAAAAATGCCTTTAATTTACCTACATTTTTGACAAGTTTTTGACATTGATACCCGTATAACATTAATATGAGGGATTCCAAAAACCTATTCATAGACAATACTTGAGTGGCGATCGCCACGATGCGTCCCTTAATGTTTATGAATTTAACGGCTTGACATATGGAACGCATTGCGAAAATGCCTTGCTCCGCATAGTATTACTACTATACTCAGACAAGTATTGTTTGTGAATACATGGTGTGATTGTCGTAAGTACGAGAATTGGCCTACAGAACTTCATAAGAAATCTTCTGGTCCATCTTTACGTGACCATTTTTACATTTCTGTTTTCTAGGAAAATATAGGCATTAATGTCTAGGTGTATAATGAAAACTACGTGTCTTAAATTATTGAATTTATAATAATAACAAAATAAACTAACTAACTAACCAAACTTATAAAAAATATATTACGCAATTTAAAAAATTGATGTGAATTTTGTCCTAAATACAAATCCTCAACATTCCAACACGTTAATTTAATAAATATTAATCTGAATGCTCTTCTATTAGAAAATCTCAATAATTCTTATTATTTCAATGAGACTGGCTTTGCTACATAATGTTAACGATTTTATCGTACATAAGAAAAACAAATGAAAACATTGACGTTAATTCCTATATTGTATTTCTCGAGATTTGTGAGTAAAATGAGGATGTAGGTTTTTCGCCTTTTCATATTTATAACATAGTTGTGCCATCGTATGGTTTTAGAACTACGCCTAGAAATATGTTCTACAAGATTAATCATTGATGTTATCGAAAAAATAATACCTGGTAGCGGAAATCTCATCTTATTACTTACTCCAAACCCCTAGGGAAATAGTCTATCAAACAAAAATCTAACCCAAAAAAATATTTTAATATCAACAGAAACATAATGTTTTGCTAGCAAAATGTCAAACAAAAAGTCTTGGCCTTTCCGTGGGTCAGGGCGGCGGCGCACTATGGGACCAAACAGTATTTTCCGTCTCAAAAATGGTTGAGACAAAAGTCGTGTTACTGAAACCGTTTTGATTGTTTTACATTCATAGATAATAGAAGTATCCGAAACCAAAGTAAAAAAAAATAATAAAAATGTTTTACTTGCATAAAATTACATTCAAACTTTATACTTTAAAAATTTCATATTAACTAGAGTACTCGTTATAGAAGTTCAACTTAAGATATTTTCTATGTCTTTCAAGGGAATATATTAGTATTATACATTTTTTAATTGTTCAAGATCTCTAGTTTACGACTATGTTATTTTTTAATGACACATATTTTTTTCTGTTTTTTTATTTAATTTTTAAACGTCATAAGGAAATTTTACGTCTTTCTAATTTTCAAGTGGAGGTTTTGTTGTTATCGATGGCTCCCGGTGTCGAGTTAATGACATTTTAAGATACCTTACTTAATCAGTGTTACAGGGAAATAAAAAAAACCTGCGTCATTACTGCGCCATTTCGAGCTAGAAGCCGAAATGTCGACCGAAAAATATTTTCTCATGATATTTTTTTTGCGGTGAACTTTTTAATCACACGTATGATAAAAATCTTGTTGCATAGTTTTTATCTATTGTGGTAATTATAATCAGTATTAAAGTGAGAACTAGGACTGCTATCCTCTTGCGTCAAGCATATCTGTTACGAATATCAGTGTCACAGTGAACCTTCAAGATCTCTTAGATCACACTGCCCGTCGTATTTTAAAGATAAACCCGGTTTCTAAAAATTTCACCCATCTTAAACTGTAGAGCAAATGGGGTTGTGATGGATCTTCAGGACAAAGTGAATATAAACAAGTTTTATCTGAAGAGAATTTACAAATATCGGATGCTAACATGTTTATAGTTTCACTTTTACCATTGCGACTAGTGGATGAAGAAAGTAAAGAAGTTATATGGCAAAATCCAACACGTTCTTCAGTAAGATATTGCAGACCCATTTCTTTGGAATTAGCAAAAGAGACTCCTGAAAAAACTATCACGGTTGTAAGTGATCTTGAAGCAAAAATTAATGAATTAACTCCAACGCGAACGCCTGCAGCAATAGAAGGTAATATTATAGAAGTAAGACATGAGCTGTTTATGACTATGATCGACGGGAAAGTTTCTCAAGTGTTAACGCAGATTCCATCGAGTGCTTCATGTACTGTTTGTGGAGCAACTCCTAGACAGATGAACGATCTAACAAAAGTAACTGCGAGAATTGAGAATGAAGATGCGTTTAAATACGGACTGTCTACCTTACATGTGGAGATAAGATGTATGGAAATGATTCTGTATATTTCTTATAATCTAGGATTTCAAAAGTGGTCTGCATCGTCTCCAGAGAACAAGAAGAAAAAAAAAAGAAGTACGTTCAAACTCGTTTCTGGGAATTGCTTGGTTTACACATTGATAAACCTCGTCAAGGTTCTGGAAATAGTAGTGACGGAAATACGGCAAGGAGATTTTTCCAAAACTATCAATGTTCTGCAGAAATTACAGGTATCGATGAAGAGTTGATCAAGAGATTATATATCATTCTGCAAACCATGTCATCGGGTTTTTCTGTAAACGCAGTTAAGTTTGGTGACTATGCGCTGGGTACTGCACACGCACAGTTATACGTGAGTAAATATAACTGGTACTATATGCCATCTTCAGTCCACAAAATTCTTATACATGGTGCCAAAATACTAGAGCATTTTGCAGTTTTGCCAATAGGCCAATTATCGGAAGATGCTCAAGAAGCTCGTAATAAAGACTATAAGAAATATCGGTTAAATCACGCTAGAAAGTGTTCCAGATCAGCCACAATGGAAGACGTTCTGCACATACTGTTGTGTACTTCTGATCCCTATATATCTAGGTTAAATAGAACCAGTACTATGATACAAAAAGAACTACTTAACGAAGCTAAGGAGCTTTTAATATTGACAAGTGATGAGTAGATTAATGTTTTTTTTTGTCACGGATAGGATTTCTTTTTTGGTTTAAAATTATGTCATAATCTTTTTATTAACTTCTTAATCATTTTATTTTAATGTAACGTAAGCAAATAATTCATAAAAGGATTTAATTTAATTATTGTATGAAAAATTTCAAAAGTTTATATTAGATTTTTTTTTCCTTAATAAATCTACTTTTTAAAGTAGCAGTGTTTTATTTATCTAATAGCATAACTATTCAGGCATACGTATACAAAATTTCAATACAAAATGTCAAGAAACTAAAAAGTTACAGATTTTTGAGATGAAACGCACAGGTTCGTCCCATAGTGCGGCGCTCGGTCAACGATACGCGCGTTACCTCTGGGAGTCGGGACGGGAACGTCGACGTTTCAGTTACGGGTGAATCGAATCGCGTAATTCTGTGGTTGTCGGTAGATGGAAGATAGGATTGTTCTATTGGGTCCCGTAGGTACCTATCGTTGGTTTATGGGATTGGTTTTAAAAGATAGATTGTTTGGTATCTAATAGTGGCTTTAGCAAAAGTATGGGATCTCTCCTTACCTATTCTATTTTCAGTACGTTCAATGTATACCTAAAATAGTCCTTCTACCTATAAAAAGTATGATTTAAATAATACCTCGAGACATGCCATGGATGTCTGTGAAGTGGCTTACAAAGAAATGTGAAGCATACTTTAAGAATAAGAAGATTGTAGTATAGAGGTATGAGGAACAGGGTGTAAAGTTCACTCATACTCTATAGAAAAGGGAGGATCCTTCGACCAGACGGGTGTTGTGTCTGGCGGGCAACTGCCCGATGATTCATATTGGTCCCGGCTGTCAATCGTGGATCTTTGACAGTCGTTACGGGTCGTCAGAAGCCCGGAAGCCTGACAACAAGTTTTACCAAGAGTGTCGTATTACCCAGTAACTGGGTTGTGGAGGTCAGACAGGCAGTCGCTCCATATAAAATACTGGTATTCAGCTGCATCTGGTTATACTGGAAGCTGACGCCAACACACAGTTGAGAAAAGGAAATAATCATAATCAGATGATTTCAAATTTATTTATTAATCACAGTTTTGTTCAAGAATATAATAGACGGTGTCCCCAAACTAGGCATTTGTCTGTACTTTGGGAGTCAGAAATTATCAAATTACATACATAAACTTCTTTTATCTCTTCCTCTATCTTCAAATAAATACTATGTAGTAACTAAATAAATTCATAATTACGACTTGTTTGCGAAAACAGTTCACCAATTACGTCAAGTTTTCGGTCGCAATAATGCGCCAAATGAATCGACACAAACAGTTAAACATCATAAAGAGGAAATACGGCGCGTTATTGGTGAAATACAGCCACATTTATGCGAAAACGTTATTCAAAATTTCAACAAAAGAATAACCTTGTGCCAGAGTTTTCGTGGTGGCCATTTGCCTGATGTTGTATTTCACGTTTATCCGGAACAATTTTTCTTTATATTGAAATAAAAATGTTTGCTTAATTCTAAAGTAAATGTGTTTTTCTTTAAAATTAAATTCGGCGCTCTTGTTAGGATACCCTTTAAAATAAACATGAAATTAATTACATATTCCCGGGGAAATTCCAAGAATTATCCTAATTACCGTTAGAGGCGTACATACCCGAAAATATTCACTGATAACAAGCCAAGTAAT
Source organism: Luperina testacea (assembly GCA_927399505.1). NCBI lineage: Eukaryota > Metazoa > Arthropoda > Insecta > Lepidoptera > Noctuidae > Luperina > Luperina testacea. The sequence goes on along the minus strand of OV656762.1, from coordinate 1,261,788 downwards.
TTTCCACTACACTTCATTATTATACTACATCGTAAATAAGAGACGTTTACGCTAATTAGGCTTAACATTGAATTATTTAAAGATATTTTAGTTATGTACTCTTCTTTGAAAAATACCTACTTTTCCTATGACCATACGTCAGGGTAGGTATTCTTGTTTCTGTTATGAAACACCATTGTTTTTCTACGGTTTTTAGGGCAACGATGCTAATATTATTACGATCATACAGAATCGGTAACGCTTTGCAACTCCCATAGTCTTGCAATTATCCTAAAGTGGCAGCAACCTTCACACAATATGTACCACAAGCTACAGCCCGCGACTTCGTCCTCATGCAATTTCTTGTTCCCCCGACCCACCCCGCATCGCATCGCATCGCCTGCCCGCGCTATTACTTCGTTTTCACTTAGCGTTCTTTCTAACTCTTATTTTTTTGCTCGGCTCCTAAGGGTCATAGCGTGATGTTAAATATAGCCTTCCTCAAGAATTGGGCTATCAAATACAACATTTTTTTTTTTAAATATGATAAATCTCATTAGGTTTTAGAGATTAGCGCGTTCAAACAAACAAACTCTTCAGTCTTCGGCTTTATTATTATTTATTTTGATAGATAGATAGATAAACCATTTATTTGGTGCACACAAGAAGACAGCACAACACACAAAAGTACAATATTAGATGATAACCAAATTACCCACATGATTATAAAACAAGGTGCCGATAAAAAAAACAAAATCTAAACACACACATTTCATACTTTTAGCACACAAATGTACAGAGGCGGACCTAATGTCATTATCGGCATTAATATAAAGATAATTAAGACCTGAATTAGTGTCTTAACGCTTATTGTAATAACTATTCAAGAGGTAGGTGGGTACCAAGTTAGAGTTTTATTCGAACCAAACTAACAAAGAACTTTAAAATTTGAGTTGTGAACTGCCCTGACTAATAATGAAACACAATCTTTACAGTTCATCGGGCGTTTGACAAAGGAGTCAGCCCTAACTCGGCTACTGAAACAAAACTTTACAGCCCTATTATTTGCACAGCATAAATAATTACAGAGTACCCATAAAGCCTTTACTTTGCTTGTTTAATTACACCTTCGATGCATAAATATTATAACTAAGTGTCTCTCAGGGTCTGCGTTGAAATATTGCGTAGGCTAGCTGTACAGCGGCGATTTAGTCGCAAATAAAAAAACCTGGGTGACTTTGTTAGAAAGTTATCAACTTGGGTGTTGTAGAACTGCCCCGTGTTGGTCTTGTGGTCGCAGGCGCGTCTGCTTAGTGTGGGGTCCTGGGTTTGAATCCCAGGTCGGGAAAAGTTTTATTGGATTTTTCCATTAGAAATTTCTTAGTAACAGCGCGGAGTTTGGAAGTTGGCGGTGTAATACCCCCGTGCCTCGGAAATCACGTTAAGACGTTGTTCCTGCGCCTGACCTCTCTCCAGTCGTGTCAGATTACGTGCCGTCCCATCGGACTATGAGAGTAAGGGAAGAGAGAGTGCAACCGTCTCTGCGCATACACTTGTGCACTGTAATACCTCCCGCGCCAAAGGCTAGTCTCCGTTGGGATTGGTCACCATGGCCGAAATGCGGTCTGGAGAACTAATATTAGAAGTCTTAGAAATGTGTGATTACTTGCTCGAAGTTAGTTAACTATCCTAAAAGTTGGAGATATCATTGTTTTGTTTAGATTCTCATTCATGATTAGGTTTTGTGCACATTCACAAATCCTATACTCAAAACAAATATGTTTTTGTATGATACATTAAGGCTTCCGCAGACAGACACGAGACGCGACTGTAAGCCTCTTATTAGAATCATTTCTAATAAGAGGCTTACATGACGTAAAGCGCGGTCATTCTCGGAGTGCATAGAAAAGAAAGAGAAGCGCGATGATACAACGCTGGCAAAATATAGAGCAATTATCTATTTATAAAAAATGTTTGTTTGGACTAAAAAATTAAAATAAGTGCTTTAGTATGTTGCTTGTAGAATAAATCTGACGAAAAATCAGAATGGTTGTATACAGTACCTATATTAGTACAGTTTTTAATGGAAAAAGAAATTTTTAGAGGTATCTCCATGATTTTTTTTCTATCGTATCAAATTAGTGTTTTCAACACACTATATATTATTATATCCTGAAGAATATCATATATTTTTCTGATTTTTTTTTACTGTAGTCGATCATATACTTTTATTGCTTCTAAAACTTGCGTTTTTTGCGTTTAGGTCCTGTAATCCCCTTAATGATTATGATTTTCATTAAATTTAATTTAATTTTCGTTTAGTTTTTTAAGGCGCGACCCGATTCTAAAATAGCGTCGCGCCTGTCTGCCTTTATTCCGTCTATAACTCAATTCCAAGCGTAAAAACCCAAATCCCACATTATGGTCGCATAATCACAAGTATACAACCAGCCTTACATCTTCATTACGGCGGTTCTAATTTGCAGGGGTGACGCCGTTGTAAAAAAACATTGTGGTTGAGAGTAATGAAAATAATTCTTTTATTTATTCGAGATAATTATATTTCCCTTTATTCTTGCTCCACAAAAAGGTCTAATGAAATATGTATGAAGTTAGTGATGTTTAAAAGAGTACCGCTGGGCTTCCTTGCCCATTCATCTCCATACGAACACTACCTTTTGGAAGGGGCGACTAGAATCAATTCAATGCAAAGTGCCTTTAATGTGCGTATTTGAAATAAATGATTTGACTTTGACTTGAATTTCAATGAAATTTTATTGTTAAATTAATTTAAATACCATTTTTTTATATTAGTGATAGTTTTAATTTTGTTTTATGTAAACTTAATTTTATATGTTTGCTATTTTTTTACGGGCTTACTTTTTGTATAACATCTTTTTTACAATATGGCGTACATAAATGAACATGAATTAGATTATAGCAAATCTTGTAAAGATCTGTCTTCAATCCGATCGGCAGTAGTGTCGTGGTTATAAATTTTAATGTCTATGTGTGTGTTTGTTTTGTATGTTTTAGTATCTACGTTCACAATTTTTTTATCTCCCCTAGAAGATTAAACCTTCTGCTCCTCTCAATTTCATAGTGAGACATAAAGACTGCAATGGTGCATAAAATAGGGATGAGCAGCTATCCAGCCTATCCACTATTCTGTGACACTTTACGAGTTGCGCAGTAAAACGAGCTATATTTTTTTGCCCCAAGTATTAGGGACCCTAATAATTTCGTCATATCCTTCCACATGTATTTTGGTTTGTTTCAATTTATTGCTAGATTACTTTTGTAACATGAGAATTACTGGTTAATAATAGACGAAAGAAATAAAACAAGGAATGAAACAAGGACTCAGAGATTTTGAGGCGATCGTAATAATTATTTTCTTAGAAATGGGTTATGTCTAAACTTAAATTAACCACGAATCACTAAATGCGTGTAACGCTAAATATATTTAAAACATAATTCTGTGTCTGCCATCTTTAAACGGCTGACGGGAAAAAAATACTTGATTTAAGACCGTGAAATAAAAAATTTCTTACGTTTATCAATATCAGTGTCATATCATTGATATTTCATGAAATAGTTATTCAGTAGGATTATATAACTTAGAGCGTTGTGTTGATGATTTTAATTATAATAATTCTGTAAAGTCATAGGTATTTGTTACACATACAACATACAACCTGACACCGACCTGCAAATTGCAAAAAATGTAAAATTATTTGAATTTCGCGAGCTATCTAGCGCATCCCCTTTTAATTAATCGGCAGAAGGATACTGAACACACAATAGTAGTTTTATTGTCAATACGTCTGGAGGCGTTTAGTGCCCCACAACGTACCTATTAATTTAAGAAATGTATCAGAGAAAAAAATGTTCACACTTCCTCATAATGTCAACATCTCACAGATTTGCCTTTTATATTTTAACCTACTTCATAAAGAGGAGGTTCTCAATATGGATGTTTATGTTTCTTTTATGTGTTTTGTTATTTATGTTCGGACACAATGCAAATTTATTTCTGCCCACTCGCATTTTAATTTTATTCAGATCTAACGGTGAGTTTCGTTTGTAAAAAAGTTTGTCTCACCTTTACTAAGTATTGTGTAAACCACATTATAATAGTTAAATCTTTTTTTTTGTTAAAGTTTGCTTGTACGTAATAATAAGTTTTTATTGTATTATTATGTGGATAACGGTGCTGGTTGCGTTATTACCTAAATGTTCATTAAATATCTGTTGTAGTATTAAGCATTATTACGCAATTGTTTGTTGTCCTAAAGAAATAAAAATAAAATAAAAATAAAAATTTAGTGATTTGTGGTGCCTTATATTGACACACTTGAATGATTTTATTAAACTTTATCAAATAAAACTAATTTCGAGGGAAGGAATGTTTAACAGCAATACACTACATGTACATAGGTACATGTAGCTTGTTGTTAGGTAAAGTATAGACCTTACCTATTTGCTGAATATGGGAAGTATTATTAATAGACCCCGAATCTATCAATGCAATTGATAGATCGTCAATATGTACGTGATTGATTCACATTGATGCGGAAATTGATCGTCTACCAAATGCAATTGAAGCGATTGATAATCAATTGCAATTGATCGTTTCGGGGACTCTTTACCTTCACATTTGCGACTGCATTTACCATTTACCACTGTTACTTGTTCAATGTTAAATAATAAATCCCTCTTATTGCAATATCCCACCCAATGCGTATAAAAAAACAATGACACACATAGCATACGATGCGCGGTAGACTGACGTCAGATAAAGGGAGGGCATTTCAAAGGCGCTGAATTCGCTAGCCGCTTTGCATACTCAATTAAATGGACTCGGGAGTTTTTACAGCTGACCACTTCTTCTTATTGTGTTGGTGCACTGTGGTTTGGTTTAGAGACGGGGATTTTGGTGGCGTATGCACGTATGTATATGGATGTTGATTGAGAGTAGGATCTTCTTTTGTTTTTCTGGTTTGAGTGATGAGAGTATGCTTTGGGTGTTGCGTTTTATATCGAGGTCGGGTCCGGTTTTTACGGATTTCAGTTGTGGTTTATCCTTAAGTAATTGGTAATTAGAGCAGTTATGGCCTAGTGGTAGAGGCCGCGGCTTACGTGTTGTAGGTCGTGGGTTCGAACCCGAGCAGGCACTTTACTTTGGATAAATTATTTCACCACCACTGCTCTCAAAACGGTGAAGGAAAACATCGTGAGGAAACCGGCATGGCCTAGAACAAAAAATTCGAAGGCGTGTGACACTCGCCAACCCGCGCTGGGCCCGCGATACGAAAAAAATTTATGAAGATACCTCTAAAAACAATCTTTTTACAATAAAAACCATACTGATATACACACAATCATTCTGATTTTTAGTCAGATTATTCTACAAGCAACACACTAAAGCACTAGTGTTTTAATTTTATAGTCCAAACAATAGATTTTTTGTAAATAGATAATTGCTTCATATTTTGCAATAAATTACCGGCGTTGTGTCATCGCGTTTCTCTTTCTTTTCTATGCAGTCCGACAGTGATCGCGTTTTAGGTCATGTAGTCCCCTTAAAAAGCCTCCACTTTTTAAAGCGTCTTCAAGGTTACTTTAACTGAAATGCCAATTAACTTTCAACTTACGATTCACTCAAAGAGTAGTAAAGAGCCCTTATTTTGTATGCTCAGTAAATAAGGTACTGAGACGCTGAGCATTTTATGAAACGTCCGTATTTCTACTTAATGTCAAAGAGGAAGTTTTAATTTAGTTACCTGCTTCGGTGAAAAGTTCCGCCCATGCTTTTCGCTTATATCGGCTTTGACGAGGCGAACTTTTGATTTATTTTTAGAATATTGACACTGGCTTTATTTCTTCTGAATCAGGGGAATGGCCTCATCTTATGTAACAGGGATGGAATGAGTTTTGATCGCTACGATGAAAGAAAACATGGCGAGGAAACCGGCATGTTCTAGAATACAAAAAAATCAAAGACATGTGATTTCTACCAACACGCACTCTGCCCGCGTGGTGGAATATGGCCCATTCTCTTTCACAGAGAGGAGGCCTGTGGCCCAGCAGTGGGAACATTATAGGCTGATTATGCTTATTATCTTTATAAATATAATTCTTCTGTACGTGTGTGTCACTGAACTCCTAAACGGCTGGACCGACTTTGATGATTTTTTTTGTGTGCGTTTATGTGGGTCCTGATGCACAAGTAAAAAAAAATACCGTACAAAGGTGGACTTAACGCCCGAGGCATTGATTTTGTTTATACACTACGCTTTCTTGAAAATCATTAATTCTCTAGCGATACCGCAATTATTAAAAATCATTGAAAGTATTCTACACTACTTAAAAGTTGGGATCACAATTAACCAAAACTCAGACTGTTCCAAGTTTCTGACAGGCTGAAAGTTGAGAAACCATGTTATGTAAAATATTCCAACCTAGATGTTCTACGAGTATCAAAGAAGATTGTAAAGGTTTTTAAATCCTGCTCTTGAGTGCTACACACCAGTAAACATCATAAGACCTTGCAAACTAGATAAAACTTACTGAGAAAAGTTCCGTCACTAGGACGGAATATTAGAAAGAAAATTTTATGAAATATGCTGATATAATTAGAAACTGCGAAGATACGAATAACTTCTTCAAAGTTTTTATCATTGCAATGTAGGTTCTAGAGTACCTATCTCAAGGCTTGGAGATATTTTAATTTTTTGCCTTTTTCACTGATTTGGTATCTAAATCATCTTCTCTGCTGGTCTACAAAACATAAATTTAAAATGACATTGCCTAAATGGGCACTTATAAAACGTTAGAAGCGAAGTGCACGGTTCCAATTGGTCGTTTCCTATGGAGAAGAGCCGGCAAGAAACTCCACGATCACTCTTTAAAATGATTGGCTTTTACAACTTTTTTATATTACAGTGTCAATAGGTATGATAGGACAGTGTAGGCCTGTCAACAAGTACTTAACAAACGTTCTGATAGTACACATGAAATTTTATTGCAATAGTAACAACAAATTAAATACGAAAAAGAAAGATTTCTAGGATATTTTTCTATATATGCGTCACGTTTAGTGCAAATAAATGTTTTTTTCTTTCAATGCAGTATTCAACATTAACCCTACAACAAACGAGACGCGTGACAATACTGTTTCATACAAGACAAACGATTAATCAGAGCAGTAACTCGAGCTTGTCACCGCGGCGGTTATTACTTGTAGTTGTGATTACATTCGTGTCACACAACCGCGTAGTTGAGTGACTCGCTGTTGATCTCGAAGAGACTCATTAATCAAAGTAACTCACATGTCACTTGATTTTCCTAGATTTTTCCAGGTGATCGATGAAGATACAAATACTTTTCACAATAACACTTCATTATTCCGAACCAAACTACACTGAGCAGTCTATAGAACGGTCGCGTGTGATCCCGCAACCGTGCTCCTAAGATCGATTCGCCATTGGACTATTCGTCAAAAGGATCATTCATTTATAGTACACAGTCATTATACACGGTAATTGCTCTGTCAATCTGGCTAGCTTTTTCCCAACTATTTTGGGGTCGGCTTCCAGTCTAGCCGGATGCAGCTGTATACCAGTATTTTACATGGAGCTCGAGCATACTGCCTATCTGACCTCCATAACCCAGTTACTCAGTTACCAGTAGAATTTCGCATTTCTGACGCCTCGTAACGACTGTCAAAGATTCACGAATGCCAGCCGCCAGCCGGCCGCCGGCCAACCGGGACCAACTATTTAACGTCCTGTCCGAGGCACGGAGGGGCTTAGTATGTAAAGATGACCCATCCACGGACAAACCGCGGCAAGATCAACCCGTGCGGCTGTTATTACTTAGCCATAAGGCTGCCGTAATTACTGTATTGAGCGTAATTCTAAAAAGTGCGCTAGCTTCTACACTATCGTCTAAATAACATAGTGTCTAAACCTATTAAAAACAAATTACACACGATACATTTATAAAAACTTATTTCTTCTTAGTCTTAGTGAACAGACCGCAAAAACAAACAAAATTAACCGTGTGCTTCCACCATTTAAGTAACATCTTCGTACTCCATATGCTGTCACATTCAGCTGCCATATATCACCGTGACAGTTATTGCTTGTAGTTCTGATTAAATTCCTGTAACACGACCCAAATGGTGGCGTTCATTACTGGCTCACCGTTGATCTTGATTTGCTGGGGTAAGTGTCACATTCTAGTGCAGCTGTTGAAATTATTATGAGCTGAATTTTGGATTGCTGATAATAAAGCCACATAGTGACTTTTGAATATTATTAGTAAGTGGAGAGTAACGATTTCGGATCTGCTGTTGAATTATTGCAATTATTATACAGGGTCCCATTAAAATAGATGGACAAATTTTAACACAGCGCTCAGTTCGTCTAACTAAAGATAACCCAAGCAAAAATAAAACACCGATTAAAGTAATTATAGTTTGACCTAAAATAATAAATTCCCGGCACATTAGAGTATTTTCGTCAGCTAATTAATTTTCTTGTAAGTATCTATTATATATTTTTTTACCATCGTCCTTATTTTGGTGGTCTGAATGATTTCTAAAAGTTTGTCCAGTTTGTAAAGAGATCATTAACTTCATTCCATTTTAATTCCATCCTCCTCATCATATTCCTCACTATCTCACTATCTCCGTCCTCATACACATCAGATTGACAGTTATCGGCCGTATTGTGATTACATTCTGTCCGCGACCACACACTGGTCTGCGTTAATTACTGCCCCAGTCGGTATCGGTATCGATTCGGACACTGATACCGAGCAAACTGTTTGGGGCATCGTTTAGTTTAAGTGTATATTGGGTTTGGAAGTCAATTGGAATGTCTTAATGGAGTGTAGTGTGGTGCCCAGTTACAGGGTGAATGTATAAACCAATGGGTGACGTAACAGTGATTATTCTGTGTAGCATATAATTTTTCTTTATGATCTCATTAGTGGTAATATTATGGGAAGCTTTAGATAGTTATGCGTGTTTAGTTTAAGGGTGAACGTAATGATGATGAATTAAGTGTGGCAGATAATCACTTGACATTTGAGTATGGCTAGCGTAACGAAAGAATACCTTAACCCTGTTTACACAAAAGTAATTTGGTACAGGGGAATACAATGTGCATTCGCTTGTTTGGTCTTAACCTTAATAAGAAGTATGGTCAGACAGGTTCAAACTAAAAATAAAGGTATTGCAACATCTTCTTCTTCTTATATTGATTTGATTGAATGTAATAATACATAATATATATTAATGGGTCTTTATAAGTAGCTAAAACTGTTTGCATGACTTAGTTAAGGTAGTTAGTATAGGACCATTTTAAACTTAACATCTGTAACTTGTACCTACTTTCTGTGCAAATAAAGAACTGTTCTAATCAATTCTAATTATATTATTACACTGGCAGGCAGGCGCGAAGCGACTCTAGTAGAACAATTTCTATGAATACATCAGGGAAAATTGTTCTACTAGACTCGCGTCGCGCCTACCTGCGGGAGCCTTAACGAAACAAAGTTCTTGTTTTACTGGTGGTATAAAATAAACAAAGAAAAAATAATTATTTGAGACACGTACAGGAGATAATCAAAGATCATACCAATTTGTAATCACTATTAGAAACGTCATATTCCCAAGTGCCTATAAATCCAAAAGCTACCTACGTAAAGTGTCAAAATCATCATTAGCGTGATCATTCCGTTAGTTAATTACTAAGCGTTTTAATCAGCATCTGTCAGTGATAATGGAAGTCGTTTGCGACGACAGCTGAGCAAGCCAATGCGAGCATAATCGTCGACAATTTATACTGATGTAATTGACATCTAATCTCCGTTGAGCATTTTGTTTTTACGAAGATAGGTTGGATCGGTGATGGAAGGACGTAAAACGATTGGGAGAAAATCAATCGAGGAATGGTATGGACCCCACAGGCCTTGGTGTGTAAGTGGCCAGGAACCAACGGACGCGTTTCAAAAGCACTAAGTAAACGACACCTGAGCATTGCACATACCACGCTTGCTTTTCGTAGAACAAACTACTACTTTTACGTACTTGCACCTTAAGCAGCGCAAGTAGTAAACAGGTTATTGGTAAAACATTAAAAAACTCTTAAGAGGTCATTGTACTAATCATTATGAACAACTTTTACTATGGGACCAAACCTGTAATCGCGGAAAAAAATCAGTTGTTCCCTACATTTATGTTCGTATAACTCGTCAAGTGTAGGGAACAGCTGACTTTTTTTAACCCTGTATCCCTCATACAGGGTTAAAAAAAATCAGCTGTTCTTCGTGCTGTGTCTCGTCGCCGATAATAATATTAATCTTGTGGACTGTCTAGTATTATCATTGTGACATAATCACTCGTACCTGCTACCAATTCACCAGGATAAGAGTTTCCCAGACAATTCAAAGTCTTCAATATACCATATTCTATATAGTCTCTAACGAATCACCAGCTTACCGTATTAATCCCAATTTTACCCTGTATTTAATAACAATAGAAATCGTTATAAATCATAGGAGATCTGGCAGTTAGTTCTTGGGACGTGACGTAATGAAATTCCGAAGTGACACGGTGACGCTGTGCGTTTCGTCTCGCGTCAGTTGAGCTTATTAATTTTGTTTTAATTACCTATTGTCTGCTGTGAGGCGGTTTATAATTAGGTTAAGTGTGAGTTGGAGGTAGACTAAGGCCCACTTATACCATCAAATAATAAACACGTTTAACTTGAAACCAATTTAAAACATCATTCTATTTCGGTCAATTGACTGAAGATGACAGAGACAGAATTATGTTTTAGGTCCATACCTCTCACGCCTTCTTTCTATGGGGGTAGGCAGAAACTACAGATCGCCACCTGCTACGAACCTTAAATAATCTTTTTCTTTTTGCTTCCATTACGTTCAATATCTGGACCTTTCTGAAGAACATCACCAATAACATCACTATTAGTTCTCCTAGATGGACGTCCTAGGAGGACTATTGTGGCCCCGGCGTTTCCACTCACATCTGCCTTGTAAATTACCTTTTGTTAGTCGCCTTTCATTCGTCCTAGATTTAGATACGTTTAGCGTTAAATGCGTTTAGTGATTTGTGGTAATGGGATCTGTTTTTTTTGCTGTTGCTCTTTTTTGCAGGTCGATTGGGGATTGGGTTGCCTGGTAACGAATGTTAACCGACCATACAAATTGATCAAGTACCTGAAGCTCTGAACTAACCTAACCAGGCCCAAACTGTTTGAAGGTATAAGTTGGGATATGCTGGTATTTCTTCGGCGCAGTTTTTAAAAAGAATTCCTGGAGGAGGAATAAACAAGAAGCCCGGGAGTAGTATAATTTCGCCCATAAAAAATAATTATGAATAAAGATTATAAAGGGTGCGTATTTTCCACAGCACACGTTAAGGAAAAAATCATTTTTACACGACCAGCAAGGGATCGAGGAGGTGGGGGGGGGGTGGAGGGGGTTCAGGGGATCGGACCGGAATAAATCGTGAAACCATATTATAAGATATGAAATTGCTTCCTGAAAATCACCAAAAATGTAATAGCACACCGTGATATTCGATACCATGACAACAGAACAATTTACAGAATTTGGCTACTTAAATTCGCTTTTCCGCCTCCATTTCCTCAGTCATTTCCCTTAAATAAAATATCAGATTTCCGCTTCCGGAATACATCCGTTGGAAACGAATATAAAGAAAAACACATTTAACGTGTATTTACAAGTTACACAAGTGCCTGAAAGTATTCTTGATTACTCTCTGTCTGCAATGTTATGTAGATTTTGCGAACTAAGTTTATAAGAGGTATGCGGGCCGGCTAGCACAAGTAAAGTGTCGGGTTTATTGTTGCTACGAGTATGTAGAGCGTTTGGATGGGCTATTTCACTTGCTTATGGCACTGGAGTAAAATTCTTTTGTGATATTTTTATAGGCGCGCGTTTTTGTTGATGTGGTTTATGACGTTTTTGAGATATAACTTGTATATGGCATTCAATTCAATGGATATACAAAGAAGAAAGCAAGATTTACAAAGAAGAAAAAATGCCACTACTTTTGCTGTTTAATAAATACGTTTAGCTGCACCTCAAATGATGTATAAAATTAAAATAAAGTACACAAAGAAAAACAGGGAAGTTGTAATAAAAATGCATGTGCAGATGACAAACTCGGAGGTGTGTAGATCTTACTCAATACTCAATACTTTATTGCATTCCATAATGTGTACATAATAAATGATAGTTGGTATTTTAAAACATCTAATCAATTATGGACCCTGTCGGGCACAGCAAAGTTAATTTTTAATAGGAGAGAGGTCTTCAACTGGTCAAGATATAAATACTCTGTATGTTCAAATACCAGAGCGGTAAGGGTTGCCTTTATTATAATGTTTTAAAACACAAACAATTTGTCTACACTAAAATGTGTCACGATTTAATGTAGATTACAAACTTTCTATTTAGATATCTACCTACTTAGTGGCTTTGTAAATATACTAAAAATCATTAAAATCATTATAATCGTTCTCTAAATAAATTCATGATGAAATAAGAGAAACCAAATTCAATTCACTTGTCTTATTTTACCAGAAAACTAAACGAGGCACCACCCGCATCCAGTATGTAGGTAACAGAGAGACGCTTAGCGGTTTGAAAGCTCTTCAAAGATTTCTTCGTTTACGGAATAAATACCTATAGTTATTTTCAACACATGCTAGTTTTCAAGAGATGCGACTAGAATTCTTAAGACACTTCTTTGTAAGTGTCTTTCAAGCGCCTAAGGAGGTCTTAGTTCAAAGGATAGTATAATTTATTTTGCCTAGTTCTCTAAAAGTTAAGAGGGCTATCACAATTTTTTCTTGTTTAGAGCGTTTGACTCGAGTTTTACCCCTAGAGATATAACTATATCGCGGCTTTAACCATCTTACTGCGACGTATACTTTGTTAAGGTATAAATCTTTTAAATGAATCCGAATGCAAACTTACTTCAACGCCTCTTCAAACCACAAAACTATTCACTTCGCACAAAGACCATTTAAACTCGCACTTTGCAAAATAACTTATACTTAAATTGAATCTACCCACACTATGGCGCACTAACCATTGCCCCGGCCACTGAGATACGTTAAAATGTAGTAAAACCTGCAACTTTGTCACTGCCACTAAAACTCTGAGTTCTTTTCAACTAGGGACGTAACGGAGATAATCTTAGCGGAGGCCAAAGTGGAAAAAATAGATTATATAAACATTTTTTTGAAGAAATAATCGACCTATTGGTAATAAAAATTTAATAGGGGCAACCTATATTTCACTAAATAAAACAGTTTGGCGGCTTTGTCAACTTTTAAGCAATGTCTTAGTCGTTCATAAATTAAACCGTCTCCATTAAGCAGTTACTCCCTTGGTACTGAATCTGGCGGCGGCGATGACAGGGGAGTAAAAACTTAATAGGTAGGTACTTCAAGTTATATCTCAACCACATTATTTAGGGGGTCTATAAACTATAAACTGATCCGCTAAAAACTTTTTGCCCTTCTAATAATGTACACTTTTTTGAATAATTGAGCCTCTTTTTTACTTTCTGGCCTTTTATCACAGTTTGTTTCAGAGCTGAATTGGTTGCAGTAACTAAGCTAGTGCACATCGACCAAATGGGTTAGGTTAGAACTGTAACCAACCGCGCGCGAATCAAGCTAGCGAAGCGAGCGGTACCGCGGCAGTGGTCGGCGAGCGCTACATACAAGTTGTAGTTATTTGGCTATTTACTATTTCTAGGACCCCAAAATAGGAATTAATTGAGGTTTACGAAAAAAAGCGTGATCATTATTATTTTCTTGTTCAATAATATTTTTAGGAGCGCAAAATGGAAACTATTGGAGGTTTGATTAGAGCCCTGATACAAGCCTTTAAGAACTTGCGGAGGCGGAGTTACGAGTTCTCGCGGAAGTTTCGCATTTGTGGAGGCGGAGGTACGAGTTTTTGCAGAAGTTTCGCATTTGCGGAGGTGGAGGTACGAGTTCTCACGGAAGTTTCGCATTTGTGGAGGCGGAGGTACGAGTTCTTGCGGAAGTTTCGCATTTGCGGAGGCGGAGGTACGAGTTCTCACGGAAGTTTCCCATTTGCAGAGGCGGAGGTACGAGTTCTCGCGGAAGTTTCCCATTTGCGGAGGCGGAGGCGAGGTACCCGTACAACCCTATTTTCAACGTGTTGCTTCAGCTTAATCTGACCCAGTGGCTTAAATTCAGGGTATTTGAGGGTAGTTTTAAATGTTTTGACGTTACAACTACTCACTGGCTAGTGTTTTGGTTTGGCTCCAAAGTAAAGTTGAGTAATTCAAAAGTGTTTGCAGTTTCGGAGCAACATTTACAGCTTTGTTGAATTAATGGGTGTGTGTGCAATTGCAGTTTGTTACAGTTTGCAAATCCTGGTAATTATGTCTGTAACTACACATAGGAGAAGCTGGTTTTAATATTTCTCCCGCATGTTTTCACTTAAGGAAATATTTAACGTCTAAAATGAGTGTGATTATTCTTATGCAAGAACCACAAGACGTTTCATCCATTGGCGGATGAATATGTTAGCTACAATCAATCTAAGCCACAAAAACCCGACATCTACACTGGATGAATCGTCTGTTTTGTAACAGAGCGGTTTATAGGTTCTTTATGGAGGTAGTATCTAGCCAAATGGATTGATTCTCTCTCGCATTGATTCTATGAGCCGTGTCCAGTGTCTTGTGTGAGTACACGTTATGTAATGGTCGATCGGTGATCGGTAGTTTTTTAATAATAACAATAAGTTTAATAAAGCAGGGGCCCGTGGGTTAATAATAACAGCCGCACAGGACGATCGATTAGGTTAAGCTACGCTTGCCGCGGTTGGTCTGTGGATGGGTGACTATCTTTACATACCGAGACCCCTCCGTGCCTCGGAAAGCACGTTAAGCCGTCGCGTTGGTCCCAGCTGTCATTCGTGGATCTTTGACAGTCGTTACGGGTCGTCAGAAGCCCGAAAATCTGACAACCAGTCTTACCAAGGGGTGTCGTATTACCCAGTTACTGGTTTGTGGAGGTCAGATAGGCAGTCGCTCTATGTAAAACACTGGTGTTCAGCTGCATCCGGTTAGACTGGAAGCCGACCCCAACATATATACAGGGTTATAGGTAAAACATTAACAACCTCTTAAGAGGTCATTGTATTCATCATTAGAACAACATTTAATATGGAACCAAACCTGAAATCGCGGAAAAAAATTCAGCTGTTCCCTACATTTTGACGAATTATACGAACATATTTTTTTTGTGTTTGTCCTCTATGCGTGCCGTGAAACCTTTGGTCAGATTCCAATGAAACTTTGGGGGTATTCTGGGAACGCCCGTGAGGGTTCCTAATTATTAAAACATGGGAAAAATAAAAACAAAAATCTTAGGTCAGCTAGTTGTATATAAATCTATAATCTGGATCCTGTAAAATGGTTCCAGTTATTGTAAAGTATTTAATCCGATAATACGATACCCCTAGGTAAGACTGGTTGTCAGACTGTCGGGCTTCTGACTACCTGTAACGACTGTTAAAGATCCGCGAATAACAGGCGGGACCAATGGCTTAACGAGTTTTCCGAAGCACGGAGGGGTCACGGTATGTAAAGATGGTCACCCATCCACAGACCAACCGCGGCAAACGTAGCTTAACCTGATCGATCGACCTGTGCGGCTGTTATTATTACACACAGATAGTTTATAACCAGGATTAACACATAGGATAGATTTTATCCCGATATTCACACGGGATTGAAACTTATGCGGGTAAAACCGCGGGGCGCATATTAACAAACCACCATAACTCACTCACTCAAACATCACGCCTATAATCCCCGCAGGGTTAGGCAGAGGTGTACCACCTATAGTAGTACTAGTACACCCACATTCCGCCAGTGTTTATGTTTAATTTTTTTACGGTCGATTCTGTAAAAATCTCACCGTGTAAGCTTAGGTGAAGTGAGTTTGCTTTTTCTAGGAATTGACACTATTGACAGCTCACTCCACGCTCACTTCACCTAAGTTTTCACGGTGAGATGGTTACAGAATCGCACTGCTGCATAGAAAAGAAAAAGAAGCGCGATGACACGACCCTGGTAATTTATTGCAAAAAATGAAGCAATTATCTATTTCCAAAAAATCTATTGTTTGGACTAAAAAGTTAAAATACTTTAGTATGTTGCTTGAAGAACAATTTGACAAAAATCAGAATGATTGTATGTATATTAGTATAGTTTTTATTGTAAAAAAAAAGTTTTTAGAGGTATCTTCATGTTTTTTTTACTATTGTATCAAATTAGTTGTATTATTTGTATATTTCAAATTAGTTGTATATTGTTTTCAATTGTGTTGATGATATTTTTCTATCACATATTTTTCTGATTTTGTTTACTGTAGTAGATCATATACTTTTATTGCTTCAAGAACTTGCGTTTAGGTCCTGTAATTCCCTTGAAAAAGATATTTTCAAGAAGTGTAAGTGAGTTATGAAAGCACGTATTATTTATGTCTAGTAGAAATAGGGGCTGAATAAATGATGGTCTGTTTGGTAGCTTGCGGCCCCCCGGGACAACAAACGGTTTATCTGTAAATTAGATTTTGTTTGCCTAGCCCTAGGTGCTGGGTGCCAACCTCGGGAACGAGAAGATTCGTGATATTGTTCTTCATTTTTGGGCGTGCCGTCAAAGTTGTCTTTGACTCAATTTTGGGGATTAGGTATTTTAGTGGTTCCGAAAATAGTTTTTATATAAAATCTATACAAAGGTTTATTACTATTGTTATTGTATACTATTGTTTGTTGCGCGTTAAAATACGAAATGTAATGGTCAATTCCTTTCATAAATCCATACTAATATTATAAATTCGAAAGTAACTATGTCTGTCTGTATGCTACTTTTTCACGCCTAAACCACTGAACGGATTTCAATAAAATTTAGCAAAGAGATAGACTGCATCCCGGGGAAGGACATAGGATAGTTTTTATCCCGATATTCTCATGGGATCGACACGTATGCTGGTGAATCCGCGGGGCGCTGCTTGTCGTTAATATATTAAAAAAACTGCCTGTAATGTTCCGATTGTTGGGACACAAGCCTCCTCTCTTCGAGCGGGATTGGGCTGTAATCTACCACGTGGGCCCAGTGCGGGTTGGTAGATGTCACGTCTTCAAATGTTTGGTCCTAGGACATGCCGGTTTCCTCACGACGTTTACCTTAACCGTTTTGAGAGCAGTGGTGATGAAATTATATTTACACAAGGTAAAGCGTCTGCCTGGGTAAAGTCAAGTCAAAGCCAAACCGTTTATTTCAAATAGGCACATTAAAGGCACTTTTGAACGTCAAAGCCACGAAGTACGAAGCCACGATTACAAGTCGTAGGTCGGGGCCGTCACCACTGGGCCACCAGTGTTCAATCACACTAATATTGTAAAGGCGAAAGTTTGTGAGTGTGTGTGTGTATGTGTGTTTATATGTTTGTTCCATCTTCACGCTCAAACGGCTGGACCAATTTTGATAAAATTTTGATGGAGGTAGCTGACACCCTGGATTAACATATAGACATTTTATCCTAATGTTCCCACGGGATCGACATTTACGCGGGTGACACCGCGGGGCGCAGCTGGTCGTTTATGTGTTAGATATTAAAAGAGTAAAAAGTAAGGCATAAGGTTTTAGTGAGTTTTTATTAAAAAAGTAAAAACTAAGGCATAAGGTTTTAGTGAGTCATTTAATAGAAAAGAGCTGAAAAATAACAATGATAAACGGCTAGTTTACCCACTAACGTCTCGTCTTCACAACCGCAGCCACTGACACAGAAGTTAACACAACTTTAAAGTTTGAAGCCAAAAGAAAAGCACCATGTTTTTACCAAAGTCACCGCAGAATATAAAGGGATCGCAGTTAACCAACTTAAATACATGAAAAGTTCCCATCAATAGCAGACCAGAGGGAAGGAGGGAATTCACTTCGTTTCGTTAGTTCGTTGTTTTTATCGCAAAGTGAATTATCAGAGGAACTCTAAGTAAGTGATCTTCGAGTTTAGCAGAATCAGATTTCAGTAAAAATTTTTGCTTTTGATTTTACGCTTGATTTCACTTTAATAGAAGAATACTCAAAGTAAATAAATTTGTAGTCGTCATGTTTATTCTTGACTTATAATTTTATTTAATTTTCCTTGTAAAACTTTTGTTCTTGAGGCAGTTCTATTTTTATTTTGATTCAAGCTGTTTTTTTATAATAAAATTAGGAGAATTTGAAATGTAAAAGGAACTATGTATATTTTCTTTTTAAAGAATATAGTATAGTATATTTAGTGTAGTTACTAAAACCAAGCTATACAACAAAAGCCACATAAGAACCAGAAGCCAGTAACAAAAGCACAGATAAGAAAATAGAAACGTACTTATCCGAACAAGAACGTATCCTATTTATTAAGCCTCATCATACAATATTTTTCCCGATAGCCGACCCTCAGATACCATTGTTTGAGATCCTAACGCTAATGGGACACTCGATACGTTTGCCCAATGCGTTACTATTGATCTGATACGATTCATAATAAATAAGGAAGAAGGTGACTCTATTGGAGGAGATAATCCCCGTGTTAATTATGTTAGAGGTTTGTTTGGGAAGGTTGATCAAGGATAGTCCGTCATTCGTTTTAGTAGTGTCTATTGATGTGATGTTTTGAGTTTGAATGGAAAGAGTGAGGGTGTGTGTATGTATATGTTATTATCATTTAATTGTGATTTTGTGTGTCTTTTGGGTGCATTTATTAAATGATTTATTTATCTGTCAATGTTTGAAATAATGAATCCAGAGCAGTGTAAAGGTTCTCCTTTTTATCTCTTAAATTAAACGATGATTATATTTATTTTACCATTTATGTACACACATATAGGTATGTATAAACAGACACGAAATAAAACAGAACAGAAAAATAGGCACAAAGGTGATGCATATTTTATAAGAAATCTCTTCCAGCATACCTGTGATAGTGTGTGTGTAGTGTAGTGGGTAGTGATTATAGTGATATAAACGGATTTTATTCTCACAATTGTTCAGTTCAACTGTCGTACTAAGAATGCCTTCATTTCAGTTCGTTTTTTAAACGTCAAAAAAATGTCATACTTACAAAGTGTTGTCATAGTTAACTCTGATTCTATACAATTAAATAATCGATTTAATATTTAATTAGAGTAATAAAAATAAATACTATTTTAATATTTACTAAATTTAATACTAATACAAATGTACTCACTACTACTAATATATCATACTAGATGGAATTTTATAAAAATACCCACATGTTGGCTAATTACCCTTACAAGTGGTAGCCTAGTGGTAACGGATCCGACTTACGGAGTCGTCGTAGGTTCGAAACCAGGCAGGCGCTTTCTGTAAATAATTCCATCACCACTGTTCTCAAAGCAGTGAAGGAAAACATCGTGAGGAAACTCCGTGGTTAGATTACAGTGCACTCCCGAAAAGAGGAGGCCTGTGTCCCGGCAGTGGGAACATTATAGGCTGATTATGAAGAATAATTTCGTTTAGTGAGCTATTGGGAAAGAAGAAACTGAAGGAAGGGCTTAAATATGACAACAGTTTTTATATAAATTTCAGTGCGAACCTTAACTCGACTTTCCAAAATATCGTATCTTTGTACAGACGCCAGCACATCAAGCTACTACAATCTGTCTAATTTCTTTAATAGATTTGCAACTTTATCGCTACAGCATAAGGTTCAAAGTTGATTGGGAAAATATGACAGTTTCGGGTAGCTTGATATGCTGGCGTCTGTACATTATACATATTTTCCTTCACAAACTTCAATCCGTTGGGCATGGTATTGGATAAGCTACTCATAGGATAAAACCATTCAAGTTTTTGCCATGGCTCTAACAATAACGACCTATGCATCCCTCCCAGAAAAGGGGCTTTCAAGAATACCATTCAATCCATCTCCAAATCAAATCGTTCCAGGGTGATCCTCAGAAATTTAGCCAAGCGTTCGTAAAACACAATATTGAGCCGCAAAAACGATGAAAAGCAAAAGTTTCCCCCGAAAGTACGGGGGAGCGAGCCAAATGACGCGTGAACCGCGCTTCCTGATCGCCCACTAAACGATGACGTATGAAGTTTTTTGGCTCTCACTATTCCAACAAGGTGACTCAAATTGGAAATAGTTTGCCGAATTTTTTGAACGATCCTCAGTTTACACTGTGCGTGGCTTTGTTTTGTTTCAACAGTTGATAGGTGTTTGTTTTATTTTGGATAACATTTCTACCCTTGTTTTAGTTTACATTGTTTAAGTTTCAAAATCTCCGGTAAAAGTAAGTTTTGATTCGGTTTTGTAAGCAAGTCTGAGAGCCACTATTAAACATGAACTCTGAATATTATATCATGATAAATGATTTTATTTTTTGTAAGTAGGTTTGCACAAACACTTTTACACGTCAATCATATATTTTTTTAAACTAGATGAGGTGGGCGTTTCCTATCTGACTACTCTGAGAAGAAAGGCCGAAACAAACTCAGAGGTCATAGTCTCTTTTAAAGTCCAGACATAATCTTGGTCAGGTTATATGAAGACCATGTAGGTCGATGTCTGAGATGGTCTTTTGAGGAAAGAACCACACAGATTGAGAGGACCTGTCCAGTCAGTGCACGCATTTGTCAGAAATCGTGCAGCTCAACTCAAGACTTAAGGAGCTCAACGATTCGACGAACAATACCAAAGAAAGGACATTTGGGTAGGCCACATAAATTACTCAAACTGCCAGACCATGGAGAGAATAATAAAAAATATAAAATTAATAAAATAAATGACCCACATCGTCTTCACATTCACAATAATTAAAATACAATTAATACTTTACAAAGTAAGCAAATATCATTGTTTAAAAAAAACATTAATGTCAATATGTGTATTATTAAAAATAAAAAAAAAAAACAAAACAAAAACACTAAAAATGCAGAAATTGGAAGCAGCTCAATCCCAAGCCTTTTAGAGCCAGTATAGAATATCAACTTAATTGAAATACCGTTTTACTATGTATATCGTTTACAGCGAAACAGACGCCCGGTCCAATATGAAGTTTAGTTTGAGAACTTGCGTAGGATAACAAACAGTTTATGATTTGTAATTATCATTTGGATGACTATTTTTTAAAATACGCGATTAAGTTATACGAATATTCACCTGATCCGCTAGATGAAGTGACGTCAGCAAATTCGTCGGGAGGTGAATGCGATTTCAAAACGAGTCGTCAATCGATTTGACTTGTGACGTGGCACTTTAAAAAATCGATGGTAGAAAAAAAGGACGCAAACAGACTACCGTCATATTTATCTTCAGGTTGTTAGAGGTTGGCCTAAAACATAAGTTGATGAACATATTTTTTTATGCCTTGTTGTTTTTACGAGCTTTGTTTCACTAAAATTAAAATTGTATTTAGCAAATTTTGTATACATAAAGAAACTTTGATATTCGTAAACAAGGTCATAATAAAATTCGGGTCAACGAATATTTTATTCAGTGTCCGTACCTTACCTTATTTTATTTTTAGTCCAGAACAAAATGCACATTTCCAGTCTTTGTCATACGTTATTAGGATTTTAATTCTTTTTCGTTTAATGCAAGTAGGCCATCAATTATTTTTTGCTCTCAAAATCAGCATATAAATTAAATAGCTACCTGGTTTCCATGCAAAAATTGTGCTATAAAAAGTCGCCTCTATCGATAAAAAGAATAATCTATGCATGAGTCCTTTGATATTTTTATAGCGGTTGTCCTCCCTTTATACGAGTATTTCAGGTTTGGTTTTTGAAGCTCACCAGCCTTTCCATATTTATAGGTTTCATAGTCAGTATGAAAGTTATATTTCCATGAATATATTTTTATAGGTCACTATACTAGAGCTCTGTTTTTTAAATTTAAACATTACCTACTTGTAAAAAATTAAAATATACATTCTAATAAAATATGGATTTATAAAGAAGTAATATTTTATACTCTGATTTTTGATTTGCTAGACCAACATGTTTATTAATCAATTCGCACGATCCTCACTTTTAAATAATATTATTTTGTTTCTAGGCAACTCGCACGAAGTTAATTTATTTGTAGGCGTGTCGACAACTTCAGAATTATTTATTAGGCAATTGGAGTAAATTAGTGCGAATTGACTTATAAGCCCCAAAATAACAGCTGCGATTGACGTTCAATTCAATTCAATTCTCAATTCTTTATTGCGTACCATAATGTACGTAGTTGGTAGGGTTGGTTGGTGGGTTGGTGTTTTTGGAACAGACAAAAAAACGGCCGATCGTAGCTGTCATTTTGGTCTAGAAAATAAAAAATCAGAGTTTTATAGTTAATTATATTAGAACAGAAACTTAATTAAACACTCACTTAATTATGCTGCACACGCATCCAATATTCCCAGTTGTCTTCATTTGCAGCTACCGAAGCGGACCAGTTAGTTGCAATACGGATAGAATTGATTCCCGCCCAATGAAACGTTATATTCGCTGAATCAAGACCATGGTTGGTTCCTTCCAATACTAGCATTGAATACTCTGTGATAAATGGAAAATGTACTGAGATCTGTAATTAGTGAGTTGTGTTGCTCGCGATGTATTGCTGTTTTATTTTTTGAATTAGTTTTTTTAAGTATTGGTTTTTTAGGTTCTACTATGTAACAGTTACCTGCTACTCGCTTGTTAGGTCCTGCTGGTGGGCCTCATTGTGGTTTCCGAACATGGTTATAAAGTTGTAGCACCAGATTATAATAGTGAGGGAAGAGAGAGTGTACTGTGTCTATGCACACACTTTTGCACTATAATATCTTCCGTGAATTCGTTGAGATAGTCGCCACTGTCGAAATACTGCCTGGAGCACTATATATTTTGTAAAAATCAAACTGTTTCATTTTTCCACCATCTTCTTCCTAGTCATCGTTCATATTCTTCTCCTGAGTTGAGTTTTTTTGTATTAGTCGCATTAGCAGCTTAGATTCTGGATTTGTGCCCTAGTAATGGCAATACAGGCTTACCCTGTTTCACATGGGATTTTAATACCTATTACATTGCAGAATGTGGGCTTACTTTCACTTCTGCCTTCCTCTTCGAGGTATGAGGCGTCTGGCTGTGTCAGGCCTCCACTTAGCGAAAATTTTGGCTCACAGTTCATAGCAAACATGGCTACTTCACCTCTGCAGCTTTTTGATCCACGCCAGTGATTTGTGTTTGTTTTGGAGCGCAATGTGGTGTTTCGAATGCAGTTTTACTACGTCATGCGTTTTTTACTGTTCTTTTATACATTGGTCCAAAGTTCATGTGAATGAAATTTGTTTCCAACGAAGCACTTATGTACGTACAGCGATCCGTGAAGTTGTTCGCGTTTATTTTTTTCATTTAAACCATATTCAGTTGGAAGTAGGTAGGTGGTTTATCTATACTAATATTATAAAGCTGAAGAGTTTGTTTGTTTGTTTGTTTGGTTGAACGCGCTAATCTCTGGAACTACCAGTCGGATTTGAAAAATTCTTTTTGCATTTGATAGCCCAATTCTTGAGGAAGGCTATAGGCTATTTAACATCACGCTATGACCTTTAGGAGCCGAGCAAAAAGAAAAATAGTCAGAAAGAACGCTAAGCAAAAACGAAGTAAAAGCGCGGGCAGGCGATGCGATGCGATGGGGTGGGTCGGAGTAACAAGAAATTTCACGCGGACGAAGTCGCGGGCAGAAGCTAGTATTTAATAAGGTTTTGTGTATATATTATATTTTTCTTAGCCTGCTTTGTTTTACAACTGAGTAAAGGCTTCCCTCGATTCTTTCCATCTTTCGCGACTCCGCGCGTCCTCCTTCTAGCTTTGACGGTACCTATCCAGTTCGACCCTCCTATTACGTATTCATTCGCATATTTTTATTAGCCGTTAATATCCCACTGCTGGGCAAAGGTCTCCCTACTCTCTTTCCAACTCTCTCTGTCCAGAGCTGCCAACGACCAATCTTTATGAAAGGAGTCCGGGTCGTCCCGCCATCTCCGTCTGGGCCTGCCGTGAAGTGCGGGACCCACTGGGTCGTAAGTTTCGCCCATTGATCGTCTGACATGCGGCAGATGTGTCAAGCCCAATTCCATTTAAGCGTGACAGTTTTCCGAGTAACATCAGTTATTTTATTTTTTTTTTATTTATTAAAACTTTATGCACATAATGTACAAAGGCAGACTTAATGCCTTGGGCATTTTCTACCAGTCTACCTTAGGGTGATGCCGAGACAAAACAGTAGGTGCAACAGAACAGAAAATTTTGAAGAATAAAATATAATAATAAATACTTATATACAACATACAACAAATTACACAAAGTGAGGAAAGATAAAAAAAAAAACATAGATGGAGAAAACCAACAAATTAATTATGGGACAAGTCTGCCACCTTCTTATGGATGTGTTCCCGAGCTTTTATTTTAAATGTGTGCCGACTGGTTGCCATCCTGATATTCAGAGGGAGCGCATTCCAAAGGAAAACCGCCTGGACAGGAAAAGAAGATTTAAGAAAGCCAGAGCGGTGAGTAGGACATCGTAGAAGACGATTATTGGAAGAACGAAGATTCTTGATGTGCGCAGAGCATAAATATTGGAAGTGAGAAGTAAGATAAGAAGGAGAAGTGGGTTTGTCTAGAAGAGAAAACAAAGTTGTCAAAGCTCTTAACGCTCTGCGCTGTCTGATGGGTAACCATTTTAAGCGTAACCGATGCGCGGACACATGATCATACTTACGGAGATTAAATACGAATCGAATGCAGTTATTTAGAAGTCGGTCAAGTTTATTGAGGAGATCTGCATTCAGGTCGTAGTAACACACATCACCATAGTCAAGAATAGGAAAGATAAGGGACTGAACTAACATTACCTTTATATGGGATGGGAGAATGTTTTTCATACGATAGAGCGACCGCAACGTACCGGTGACTCTCTTTCTCACAATCGCGACCTGCTTACGCCAGTTAAGGCAAGTGTCAACATACAAACCCAGATCCATTTTAGTGATGGAACGGATTGTTGTTCTTATATTACGATATATTTTTGTTCCAACGATATAGTCATGTATTGTTCACTGATCTTTTGAAATACCTACATTGTATAATTCCCTAGACCCAAAATACCTAGTAAATCTTCTATCTCTACAGACTTCAAATTCCGCAAATAATTTTAATCTAAGCGGATCTCGTTTGACCTGCCCCTATGCTTCTATAACCCATAACGTTGCCTAAAGCTATTACGTACCTGCCCTTTTCAATAGGTTTCTTTATCTCCGGCCTTGTTCGGGCCTGTTATACCCGGTTACCCGGTTTAGGGAGCAGCCATTACTCAGTTAATAACTCATTGATCCTCCTTGAGTTATGGGCAAAGGAGACGCTTTGGGGAATATATCCTATTGTGTTAGGAGTTAGGACGGTGGGTATTAATTGCTACAATTGTGTTTATTTAATTGATTGTATTAAGTTTCTTGTTTTCTTTGATTTATTTGATACTAGCTGCGCCCCGCGGTTTCATCCGCATAAGTGTCGATTCCGTGGGAATATCGGGATAAAAAGTATTCTATGTGTTAATTCTAGTTATAGACTATTTGTGTGCCAAATTGCATCCAAATCCGTTCAGCCTTTTGAGCGTGAAGAAGTAACAAACATGTAAACACACACACACACTCACAAACTTTCGCCTTTATACTATTAGTGTGATGTGTGTGTGTATTAGTGTAATCGAAATATGACATCATTTTGTGTTTTTGTGTGAAGAAAAAGCGTATAAGGTCAAAGTCAAAGTCAAAGTTAAATAATTTCTTTCAAATAGGCATTGTTTAACCTCAAAAATTAAAATAAAATAGAATTGATTCTAGTTGCTCCTTCCAAAAGGTATTGTTCGTATAGAGAAGAATGGGCAAGAAACTCCATCGTTACTCCTTTTGTATACTTGTACATTCATTATTGTATAATTATATGTAAAGACGATGCACCTAGAATAAAATTTGTCTAATACAAAAGGTAAAAGAATTTAAAATAAAGCAATGACAGATAAATCAAATATGTGATACATACATGATGCTCATATATTTACAAACATTGTAAAAGTAAATGGAATGGATACTGAATTCATTTTAGTTCGAAGTCATATGGTCCAGGCAATTTAGAAGAGATGCAAAGAGTAACTTGATCCAGATATTGTTTCAAAAGATAAATGAGTTGACATATTCATAGTTTTGCCTTCAATAAAAAAATTGTCTGTTCCGCAAAAAAAGAGCATGCTAAATACGTAAGCATCCAACTAAATCATTGTAAAATAAGGAAACAACCCGAACTGACACGCAAATTTCTTTTTATTCGGGAATCGAGTCTGTCTCCCAAGGGACACCTATTCTCAATTTAACACGAATGGAGACTGCGGAAATTGTTGGTATCAGAGTTACACGGAAAATAACATCTCGCTTGTATTCCCCAAACAGGTCGGCAGAAATGTATAATAGTATACTCTCATTTCGCCTGTGTCTCATATATATGTAATAGAGGCAAGCCATTAACTAGGCTCGAAGTCAGACTCCAAACTGCTACTGAAAGTTTTGTGATGGATTTTGCCCTGCCCGGGAATGAAACCCAGGGCCTCACGCTCACCAGTCACGCTTGTGACTAACGAGGTAGTTGATCCTTTCGGAAAATACTATTACCTATTAAGAATTCCCCGTAAACATTGTGAAAGCGGAATAGTTATACGTAATTAAATTGAAACAGGAAACTGGGAAAGTAAATTGCTTCGAAATAATTTCCAAATCAGTTTGATTGTATTACGTTTATTTATATAACAACTAGAAACAGCATTAGTGTCGAAACTAAGTTGTAATAATGCGTGATTGGGGATACGAACAATTATGAATTCGTGTTACTTACGTTTGATTTAACTCTCACGACCGTTTTAACTTCAGTCAATGGAACTGAACCATATCGAAGTTTTCCTAAAAACGTTAAGTTCTTTGATGCTTTATCAGAAACTGCTTCCTTTCATCCACCTTCTTAAAAAAATCTTTAATTCACTCACAGATAAGGCACTGCCTAAACCGCTGAGTATAGAAGCTTTAAATTTGCACAAGAGTTCCTTTTATAACGAAGGTGAGCGGTAAGAAAAATTCGCCCCCAAAGTTAAAATAATGAAAGATTGAATGAACGTTCATCATTTTTGCCGATGGTAAATCCCATCGGACGTACGGCTTGACACACTCATCAACATTTAAAAGCATGCGTACCTACGTCTAACATCCCTATATGAATAAACCCCATATGTTTATTCCTTCCCATGGCACGGGGCTTGTAAATAAACAGTTAATCCCCGGCAGCTCGGCGAGGCGTGCGAGTCGTTTGCGTGCGTCTGAACACGCCATTACGCCGGGTACGTCGGCTACCGGGTTACTACTGTTTATATATTAAAGTCTTATTTCAACTGGTATGTCTGTGTTTTCTGGAAACGTCTAAACATGCTGCAGCGTTACGAATTATTCAGATTACTGAAGGTTATGGGTGTGTCGGGAAATTGTACAGTCTTGTCTTGTTTGGATGAATGGCGTTGTGAAAAGAATTGTGAAGTGGTTGGACTGCAATGCATTTATACTGTCTGAAATTCCGATTATAATGGAAAAGCAAATAGCATATTTTATTTGAGAAAGAAGTCGATAGAAGGATGCGGTAGGGTTGGTTAGCGTTTGGAAAACTTCCTCAAGTCTTTACGTCACCCATTCCGCAATGTTTGAAGACTAAGGTCTTGAACCAGTGCGTCTTGCCCTTTATGATATACGGTGCCGAAACGTGGACACTGACAGTCGGGCTGGTCCGCAAAATCAAGGTCGCTCAGCGCGTTTTGGAGCGGGCTGTGCTCGAAGGCTTTGTAGGATAAAATCAGAAATGTAGTTATCCGGAGAAATGGAGTTACCGACATAGCTTGCAGAGCAAGCGAGCTGAAGTGGCAGGGGGCGGGCCCCCTGGGGCCCCGCTTCGGGTGTTTATCTAAGAACTGATGGCCGGTGGAGTAGACGGGTCCTGGAGTGGAGACCGCGTATCAGCAAGCGTTGTATGGGACGCTCCCCAGCTAGAAGGACCGACGACCTTAAAAAGGCGGCTGGGACAGACTGGATGCGGAAGGCGGAGGACAGGGCGTTGTGACGCAGCCTGGGAGAGGCCTGTGTCCAGCAGTGGACTGCGATAGGCTGAGTTGGTTGATTGATTGATATTTTGTTTAAGAAGTTATTGCACGTTTTCTGTGAGTAAGAACAAGATAAATGAAAATCAAAAGTCATTTATCCAAAATTAGGCTGAGAATGAGCCCACTTTTTGAAACGCCCGTCCTTCACAGTTGCCGTTCATTCTTCAGATGAAGGGATGCACCAAAAATTCAATCGTAGCACGTTTACTATTGGAGCAGTGGTGGCCCAATGGTAACGGCCGTGGCTTACGAATCGGTCGGTCGGTCGTTACGGTCATAGGTTCGAACCAGGCGCTTTACTTTGTCTGCTCTCAAAACGGTGAAGGAAAACATTGTAAGCTAACAGGCATGTCATAAAACCAAAAATTCGAAGACATGTGACATCTCCAACTCGCCACTGGGCCCGCGTGGTGGATTACGGCCCACACCCTCTCACACAGAGGAGGCCTGTGTCCCAGCAGTGGGAACATTATAAGCTGACTATGCTATGCTATACGTTTACTATTCAACTACATGTTTGTGTTGGTCAATAAACATCGTCTTTTTGAGGTACAAGGAGGTTGGAAATGCTTTGCATAGATTCAAACATTACACAGAGCATAGCACAGTAAAATTAAATGCTCATAAAATATTTTTTGAAGTGAAAACTTCTTTATGCGCATTGGGCATTTTTTGAGATGGGAAAAAACCATTGAACTCCCGCCACTGTTACCGTAAGCGACACCGCGCGTGTTTTGTTTATAAGACGATTCAAAAAATATCCGCTGCGGATGTGTTCGACTGTCCTCGGGATGTAATCGGTTTTAATGTATATCCGATATGTCAGTGAGTGATGGCAAAGTATCCTGTTTGTGTCTTGTTTTCACTTATGTCGGCACTCCCGGAGTGCCACTGTTTTTATTTTTTTTTATTGCTCAATGGGCTCGCTCTTGACTTCGATTGCGCCTGATGGAAAGCTATGGATGAGGTCTATGATAGAACGCGCGTGCCCAGAAGATGCCTAAGGCACTGGAGTTCCCACGCATCGACGAAACAGCAGGGTGCCTGACGCCGGACTCCGGTGGGACCGGTCGCAAATCAGGCGGGCGTTAGCCCTACCACCGCAAGGGAAGAATTGGCCAGTCAAATAAAGTGTTGGGTGTGACTCTCCAGGATGCGCCGAGCGCTCGGTTCAGTTAAGTAACTGGCGGAACAAACTGCGCTACACGAGGAGGCTTCTTCATGCATCCCATCATATTTCTCCTAAGCGAGGGTTCAGTAACACACAGTCATTTAATGTATAGTTTTCTTGGAAACTGAATGGGACTGTGTGTTTAGCTACAGTTCGTGTATTTTGGACTTTACCCGGTTTATTTACTGAGAGGTATTACATTTGAGATAACACATCGTCTCATTAAATTATTCTCAGAAACTGACTGCTCACAATTGTAACAGTTTGTCTTTTACCACTTGCCTTCCAGGGCTTTGGGTTAGGTTCGGGTTTTTGAACATAAAATGGCCAACTTTCTTTGACGAAAATTTCTGATTTTGGCAATTCGTAATTTCTTACAAAGTAGTATTTTTAGCCGGTATTTATTTCGGTGTTGTGTTAATTTTGTACAAAAAGTACAAAAGGTACCCTTTACTTTTTCTTTCTTTTGCACAGGACTGACAGATACTTCAAAAGTACCTGTGGCAGGTTTAATTAAAATATCATAGTAGGTATCATAAACCAACCGCTTTTTGTAAATAATGTTAGCAATAAAGAAGAGTGTTTTAAAATTTCTAACAGACTATACAATTGACGTGTTTAGTTAAACAATATTTAATTAAATTTTTTAACCTTCACACAACCTTTTCACATCTCTCACACATTCCAGGAATAGTTTAAAACTAAAAATGTTTAATTTCTAAAAATGTTTAATTTAAGAAAAAATCAACATACATATTTTTAATAAAGTAAGTGATAGACATAATTTTAATACTAGAAATAAAGATAAATTAGATCAACCTTTTTTCAGATTATCTAAAGTACATACATCTTTTATGGGGTACTGTGTTAAATGCTGCAACAAAATACCTTGTGACATATTGCAATTAAATGAAAGAAAATTTAAAACTCATATTAAAAGTACACTATGTATACAGGGATATTACAAATTAGAGGATTATATCCAAGATAAGAATGCTTGGAAACATGCTGGTCCTGCTCCATAGGACAATCTAGTGTCTAGACAAAATAAAACTGGTTCCTAATTTAATTTATATTTTTAACATTTTTATGACATTGATTTTTACAATCTGTGACTATAGTAACTCACACACTTGTCAAAATTCTAGAAAAATCATCTACTTTTCCAAAATTTGTAAATAATTTGTAAATAGGTATGTGAGCACCATGTATCTATCACATAATTGATTTACCTGTAATTGCTTCATTTTTAATTCTTTTTATTTTTTTTGGGGTAGACTTCTTTTATTCTAGGTGCATCGTCTTCACATATAATTATATTATGTAGGTAGGTATACAAAACCTTGTAAAACATTTTAAAAGAGTAACGGTGTAGTTTCTTGCCCATTTTTCTCCATAAGAAAACTGCCTTTTGGAAGGGGCGACTAGAATCAATTCAATTTTACTGTAAGTTTTGACGTTCAAAAGTGCCTTTAATGTGCCTATTTGAAATAAATGATTTGACTTTGACTTTCAAGCCTTTTTTGAAAATTCAACGTTATTGTTTTGTTTTTCTAAATGCCTACAAAATGTACAGTACCCGTGGGGTAATTGTGTAACACACAATGGAAATGCAATTTTGACAGTTCAATAACATCCATTGCGTTATTTACGTTGTAGAGCTGACGAATTTTTCACACTATTATGAAGCAATGGATTAGCCACACGGTTCGATTGAAAGCTAAAGCTACGCTTGCCGCGGTTGGTCCGTGGATGGGTGACCAGTTTAATATACCAAGACACCTCCGTGCCTCGGATAGCACGTTAAGCCGTTGGTCCAGGCTCTCATTCGTGGATCATAGACAGACGTTACGGGTCGTCAGAAGCCCGAAAGTCTGACAACCAGTCTTACCAAGGTGTATCGTGTTACCCAATAACTGGGTTGTGGAGGTCAGATAAGCAGCCGCTCTATGTAAAATACTGGTATTCAGCTGGTGGCATCTGGTGAGATTGATGAAGCACATTAAGAATTACCTTGAAAAGCCTTCGAATTTCCATAGTTGGGGTGCCGGTTGTTACTATGGTAAATCAAGTTTTAGAAAGAAACTGCCACACAGGTGCGATTGGCATAGACTTCCAAACGTGCCATAAGTATAAAAGGTCGCATATCTGTAAATGTGTAAATAATTTACTTGCAGAATTGTAAGAAAGTCATCAATATGGATATTGCCCGCTATTATTTTGTAAAAAAAAAGCAATATCCTAACTTCCTAACTAATATTATAGATGCGAACGCGAGTGTGTTTGTTACGCTTTCACACTAAAACGGCTGAACAGATTTGGATGAAATTTGGCACATAGTTGGACCAAGATCTGGGTAAGGGCATAAGCTACTTTTTATATTGAATCGTAGACGAAATCACGGGCAACAGCTAGTCTTTCTAGATTTCAAAAAGGCGAGGCCAAAATAGCCCGGTCCAGCTAGGCTATTTCGATAGACTCATGACCGAATTCGCACAGAATTTTAACAATTTTTTGAATAGGTATAAAAACCTGTATGCTACAAAATAATAACCAGTAATAATATGTTCCTCGTAGGGATATGTTTTTCAGAATTCAATATTATTTTAATCGATATTTTTCTTTTAAAGCAATCATAAATACCTAGGTAAAGGTTCGATAATAACCTTTATATTTATTTCTTTTTAATATTGAATAGTTCAGTCACGTTTCTTTTTACAACATTTTATTGTTTATGTCTGTAACGTTCAACAGTAAAAGCAATAACCCTAAATATTTTATAGATGTATCGAAAATGTATGTTTTCGTTCATGATGCAAAATTAATTTCTAAACACTGTCAAGGGACAAAAACAAAGTATGGCAGAAATATTCAGAAGAACAACTCTAACGACATCTTTCTTTGAAGTAATGTAGTAACCACACTCTGAGGTAGTAAGGGACAATTGATTTATTGTTTCATAAACAAATAATCACTTCAATACCTAACTAACTACCGATAACTAGCGATTAATGTAAAAGTACTATAAGTACAGTCAGCAACAAAGGTCGATTAACACTTCTGTTTTCTAAATCTTAATTATTGCGCAAGACATTTAATTAAAATCGGAACAGAAGTAAAGTTTAAACAATTTTAACACTTAGGTATTATAAGAAATGCTAAAAAGGAGATTATCAAAACACTTTGTATCAATTTACATGATGTGTAAAAGAAGCTGTGTTAGTCAACCTTTATTGCTGACCGTACACCTCTGCGCGACCCTTTACGAAATATGAGAGTACTATTGTAACACCTCTCTGGGCAACCATATACGAAATGTGAGAGTACATAGGTTCACCTCTGTGCGACCCTGGAGGGAAAACAGGCGTGATGTTATGTATTTTTATGTAGTAAACTAAAGAAAAATCTTTAAAAAATCTAAGACTGATGGGAGCCAGTATAAATTATAACTGCCAGTCTATACTAATATTATAAAGAGGTAATATTTATTTGTTTGTAAGTTTGTATTTAGGGGGTAATCTCTGGAACTACCAGTCGGATTTGAAAATTTTGTATTCGATAGTCCAATTCTTGAGAAAGGCTATAGGCAATAGGCAAATTAACATCACACTATGATCCTTAGGAGTCGAGCAAAAACGCTACGCGAAAACGGAGTGATAGGGCAGGAGACGCGGCAGGTGATGCAATCGACGGGATGGGTTGGGGGAACAAGAAAATTTAAGCGAACGAAGTCGCGGGAAGAAGCTAGTATAATATAATCATACAGATCGCTACTGATATAGATTATTGGGAAGTCAAAACCAGAGATACTCGTAGATAGGTTTCCTAACTCCAGTATGCTAGAACTGGTGATAGATTTGTAATTGGGTTCGGCCGTGAGGCACCTATCTTATGAGATAAGTGCCTCACCCTCACGGCCGAAACCAATTACCAAATTAACAATTCTCAAAACAAGCAATAGATCAAAGGAAGTAAGATCATAATCTTACTTCCTTTGATCTGTTTCTTGTTTTGAGAGCTTTAATTATCTTGAAAGTATTAAATTCAAAGCTACTGAGAAACAAAATAAACTGAATAATCAAATAGATAGATAATAAGATCTTAAGAAAACATGAAAGAATAAAGTCCTGGAGTGAATGACCGAGAGGTAATTAAAGTAGACTGCTAAGAAGTTTTATAAGAGAAAGAACATGAATTAAACTTCACGGCTTTCATTCCTCCAGGAGTAAATAAACAAGTAAGTACGAAATTGCCTAGGCTACTTGTGGACACGATTTAAATTTTGTGCAGATACACCCGACGACAGATCACGCTATACATTTCCAGTTTTAACTCACCTCGCATCGTAAAGACTTTTCGTACAATAAGAAGTCTACATAATATACTGGATATATGTCATCGTGTGTAAAAAAAATAAACTAGTAACATCTACATATTTTTCATACATTAGAAGAATTTTACCAGTTTAATGTGATGTATTGGGAATGTATTAGAGAGCAGTGGTGGCCCAGTGGTAACGGCCGCGACTTACCAGCTGTAGGTCGTAGGTTCGAACCTAGACCGGCGCTTTACTTTGTGTTAAGACATTATGATGATTGAGAATGTATAAGTATTTCGAAAAAACTTCAAAAACACGTCTGAATTGATCTGTTAGTATATTTATTATATTTATAATTCTTCTGCACGAGTGTATGTCACTGAACTTCTCTTAAACGGCTGGACCTGGTTTGTTTGAGTTGGTCCCAGGATGATTTAGATTGGACTTACACAATTGCACCCTGTCGGGTCCGCTAGTATCCAAATCAAATACTCAGCATTGTGCTATGGTAAAAGCAAAATCGGTCACAGAATGTCTAAGTTCAAAGTCAAAGTCCAAGTTTTATTTTATCTAACATTTGTTTGTACCCGCAATTTTCTCGTGACAGGACGTCAAGAAAACAAAGCCATCAAATATTTCTAAACACAAAACAAACTAATATTACTGCTATATTTTTACTACACCAGACATCACTCATACTTCCCCGGGGAACCAAAGTTATTAAGCCCAAGAAAAGGCGTCCGTAAATACAGCCTACAAAATTAAGCCTGTCAAGCCATTGTGTGCGATGGTAATATGACCATAGTAATAAGGACACCATTATTGTACCGCGGTTATTTAGCTAGGCTATGGCTTTAAATAATGATCGTGTAACGCAGATTATGGTGAGAATTAGGATAAAAGGGGTCAGAGGTCAGAGGATAGGGTGGGACTTGAATTTGAACTAATATTATATTTTTATGATGTCGATGAGACATGACAGAAACAGTATCTAATCCATTGATATTCCAATCATAATTTTTAAAAGAAGAATATTGTTACCTAGTAATAAAAAAAAGGTTTTTAAAAACAATATTTTAATTAAAATAAAAGCATAACCTAATCGAGTTAGCCAGACAGTCCTAAGTAATTTCAAGATACATTCAAAACTATCGACGCATACCTACGCGCGCTCTATATTGGGTTAGGTAAAATGGCAATACTGCAAAAACCGTGCCTGCACTGTTAACGAGCACTGCAGTAACCTATTTCTCCGAGTTTGTCTATCAAATAAGAAGTTCCAGAAGTTTAACTTTTTGCAAATGTAAGATTCTAGGACTCACACACGAAAAGTCGAAATTATAAGCACCGCGTACAGTCAACGAATAAATAGGTATTTTACGACAACACAGTATAAAAACATATTCAGAGTACACACACACACACACAGTACACAGTATGTACAGTATTTTCAGTTCATGTGTCTTCCTTTTCTTTATTCTTTTGAGGTCTAACAGTTATAATTTATGTGATACTTCTGGATATATTTACTCCTTGATTCATTTTATAACGTTCTGTGCAAGTTTGAAACGCCCTGAGTATTTCTACGTTTAATTCGTTTTCTGAAAACATTTAAGCCCTGTTTTTATTTCATTTGTGTCACGGCTTAAAAATGATATTTATAAACTAATAACAGCTTAGGTCTGATTTCAAAAGCTCGCAAAAAACAGATAATCCATGCAATTACAGTCAGTAGAGGGACACGACTACATTAAATAATTTATCTGCCTGCCTTTTACCAACTATGTTGGGGTCGGCTTCCAGTCTAACCGAGTGCAGCTGAATACCAGTATTTTACATCTGACCTCCACAGTTACTGGGTAACACGATACCCCTTGGTAAGATTGGTTGTCAAACTTTTGGGCTTCTGACTACCCGTAACGACTGTCAAAGATCTACGAACGACAGTCGGGGACCAATCGGATTGATTTCATTTCATTTCATTGATGACTAGATAAATTAGTATTTTCACTAAAATTGATATATCTAGTAGCATTTCATAACTTGAAATTCGTGATAAGCTTTAATCATTTTTAGCGAATCAGCAACAAGCAATTAATCTAGCAATTAGGGGTGCACACAAATCAAAATTTCGCCATCATTACAATTGTTTCGCTATTGCTGGGAGCTAGTTTGTCTAATTGCGAAATGTAATCAATTGTAAATTTATCTGATTCGTCCCGTATCCATTTCGTGGAGCATGAATTCTTTTTGTTTGGACATTAGTAACGAGAAACGGACACTGGACAGCGAGGGTTGGCAAAATAGAAAAGGTTTTGTTTTGAAACGTAATAATGTTTCCGAGTGGCGCGTTTCTTTATTCTGATATTTGTCTAAGGGCTGATTTTTCCAACGCCAGATAATTTTATCCGAGGAATAATTTTGAATTTTGTCACTTCTTCTATACAAAAGCCGCCGACAAACGACGTCAAATTTATTCCATGAATAAAAGTTATCTGTAGATTGAAAAATTAGCCCTAAGTGATTGATTTTATTTATCTATTTCTGTTTATTACCCACGAATAATTTTTACAAGGACATCTTTTACAAATACTTTTTTCACCAATCAATTCCGTCATTTATAACGTCTTCATTCTGTTTGATCTGGTAAGAGAAATAGTTCCAAAATTGTCTTTTCAATGTTTTTGACATGTTTAAGATGTGTTTTACATTGTGCATAACCGGAAACAAAAAAATTGCTATATGAAGTTTTCTGACAGGATAAGTCCAAAAAGGCTCAGAATCCACTGATTACGGACATTACATTCCAAGACATAAAGTATCTCAAGATTACGACAAAACACGGTGATCATATCACCTCACTGTCTTTCAAGTCTCCATATAAAACCTGCTCCAATAAATCACACTCAAAATTAGTCCTTCCTCTTCCACAAATTAAGTATCAAATCCCTTGGCGTACATTTCGCATAAATTTCGTCTTAGCAACCCTGCAAAAACAGTGGTGTAGGTAAACGGGAACGTATGCCCGCATCATTTGTCAATCTCTGGTAACGGGCCGGATACGGCCTCCCTTTCAGATTAATTCACCTCACTCTAGTTCTGCTGTTCATTTCGGGAATAGAGGGGAGTGTGGGGGACGGGGGGGGGGGAGGAAAAATTGTGTTGACTTAAGTGTTTGTTCGGTGATTGGGTGAAGTGGAGTGTGTGAAATTGATTTGTGCATGTGTTAAGTGGAAAGCGTTAAGATTATCGCTGTAGTCTTTAAGTTAGAAGATTAGTACTCGCATCTTTCCGAATAGACAATTGTTCATTTTCCAAATAAAAGTAGTAAGTTTAAGTAATTTTGTCATAAGTAAGTATCGTTGGTCTAGAGCTAGTTGGTCCGTTTCCCGGGGGGGTTGATGCATTTCGAGGAATAAAATTATAATGAAAATATTATAATTTTATTCCTCGAAATGCATCAACGATAAAACAGAGAAGAGCATAGAGCATGAAGGATTCGTAATAAATGATATCGATAGACGTACCATTTGGTGCGATTCAAAGTTGGTGCGTTTCGAGGAATACCCCGTTTCTCGGACCGGACAAAGTTTTATTGGGTTTTTCCGTCAGGTATTTCTCAGTAGCAGCCTGGAGTCTGAATTTGTGCCCGACTAATAGGCTTATATATTCCAGTTTTAGCTGACCTCGCATTTTGTAGGCTTTCCGTGTAATGAGAAGTCAGTTTATACTGGTAATGGATCGCTTAGTATGTCGTCGTGCTGACGCCTAACCCGAAGGGTGTAATACAAGCGTGGTGTTATATAATTATGTATGTGTTGTTTTTGTTTTGTATGTCTTTTGTATGTTAAGTATTTTACTGATAGATGAGCTGGACTCCTTCAACATGAGCTGGTCCTTAGCAGCTTTGAACAGAGATAAGTGGAAAGAGAGTAGGGAGGCCATATTTACCCTGCAGTGGGAGATCACAGGCTAATAATAATAATAAGTATTTTACTACGATGAATTTATTTTAGAATACACAATTTTGTCTGTAAGGGTGCAATATCCGCGTGATGACTCCCGGCCACCGTAGACGCTGGCCTGCGGAAGTATTGGGTAGCTCACCGATCAGGACCAGGCCCGTGCCAGACGGCGCGTACGTGTACCACGCGCGCCTCAAAGAGATGTCAGCATCATTTAATGGAGCCCGGCAGGGCCGAAGCCTGCCGGGTCAGCGGGATTGTCCGAAAGGGTTACCGCTGGCCCGAAACATAAAGGGCTAAGGAAGGAACACGGGTGGGTTTTAGTCAGTAAGAGTCTGACACTCCTTTCCGCTCCACCCAGAACGGGAGGAGTCATTTGATGATTTCCCATCCGCAAAAAAAAGGTGCAATATCAACTTCGATCAATAATAGTACTCGAAGAATATCAATCAATCATCAGTAGCAATTATTCTTAAATTCACGTTCTAAGCAAGATCCGTCTTACGCTAGAATGAACTAAACACTTCTAGTTCACTACCTATGTGGTCACTTTGTAGTTGCTACGTAGATACCTACAGTAATTTAGTTTGTAATGTTCTCAGCGTCTAAGCTGCAGTTAGTGTAATAACGTTGAGAGCTTTTTCGCCTCAATGAGTGAAATACTTATATCAGTCGAGTAACTGTCTTCTTCTGAAATTTTTAAAACAAAGAATCATCATTTAATTGAATTGTGATATAATTTTCCTCTGTCAAGCAATTTAAAACATCTTTCTTGTGGGAAACTGTCCCCAGCATCAGTGTATAATGCCTAAGGGTAATTACATGCCAAAGATGCCTGACTGCGATACCTCGTGATCGCGGTTTGGCTCGCTACCTCGATGTCACCTCCATGTAAAACAAATGTATGCTAATAGAAACGCAAGGATACCTCACTGCGATACATCGCGGGCTGCTTGGGGGTTTACCTCGATGCCTACGTGAAAACAAAATATTTTGTTTTTACATCGCGGTCGACGGCAAGCATCGATGTGATCTGGCTAGTGATTGGTCAAATCGGTTCAACTTGTTCTTCTGGAGTAGGTACAGTACAGGGAAAACATAGGATTGAGAAAATAAGCTGTCTGGTGTGACTAAACAGACGTGTTCGCACCTCCATTCATGTAGAAATAGCGAGTATCGACATCGAGATATCGAGATAGCGACCGTGATCGCGAGCATCTTGGGACCCTTTGTCTGTAGGATTTCCCGAACCCACCTACGCTTTTAGAAACCGGTATGATGAGAACATAGACGGATCATGTAAATTGACACCATGTTTATTATATCAAAAACATAACCATAAATGATATTGACTCTCTATAGAGTCAATATCATTTAGTAATAATCATAATCATGAATCTCTATAGATTCATGATTATTATCATGGTAATAATAATCATGAATCTCTATAGATTCATGATTATTATTACCTACTAGCTTCCGCACACGCACCCGCAAGTGCGTGGAAGTCGTAAGACATTACACTAAAATAAAATAACAGTCTCATTTTTATAATACTTCCCTGTATGTAGTTTTGGTCTGAGCAGCCAAAATATACAGAGAATCAAGCAAGCCACGTACAGTTGTCCGCGTGGGAAGCAGCTATTCTTGCGATTGTCACCTGCACCTTTCTGTAATATGTCATATAATAGTAGTATAACAGTCATATAATATCAGTCAGTGTATCAGTGTTGTCCCTTTAAGCAGTAAAGGCACAACACTGATACACTGACTGATTCTTTCTTACAGATTATTTCTGAAGAACAGCTATCACTAAAATAATATAACAGTCGAAATGCGCAAGCAATCTAGCACCCGGCTAAAAGTAGCAGCAGGACACCGTGTGGTTTTAGTCAGTGTCTGACAGACCCCTCCACCCACCCCAGGGTTGTGGACATCCATGAAGATTTCCACTAGAAAAAAAAAGGCTGTAAACACACTGCAGGGTCTCGCATTAACTGTCATCTAACCATATATATTTATTTTTATTACAACAAAAGATGACAGAATAGGCCTAAAGGACAATGCCGTGTGACCGTACCAACTTGCGAGGGAGCGTGTCACAACCAAATGTAGTTCATAAAATTACTCCTATTTTTTAAATTAGATTTACGTTTTTGTTATGAAAGAGATTTCCGGATGTCGGACAAAAATAAAAGTGTTTTTATTTACTTTTGTACGTATTTTCTCTTATGTCACTGCTATTGCATTTCATTTCTGAATGTTGCTACTACGTAAAACATATAGGTACCTGCCAACAAACATTTAAATGAAGAAGATAATTTGTAAGTACCTACCAACACCGATTTACTATTTACTTAAAATATTAGGTATATTTTTATGTGTGTCAAAAAATCTTTACGACACGCGTTGCGTCGTATTAATTTAAATTATTATTTGGAATACATTTGCATTTAAAAAAAGGACCGATTAAAAAAAAATCGTTTTTATTGTGACGTAGGTATTGCATTTTTGTTCTGTTGTGCCGTAACGTTCGACGTTACTTTCAATGTTGGTTTCATCTGAACTATTGAAGTATAATTCAAATCCATATTAACGAAAACGTTCAGGTGCATTCCCATAACGTAATCTTTGTGTGATAATCCTTAGCGATGCCTCCATCATTCATTGTCATCGTTTATTCGTCATTTTCTCGAACGGAACCTCAAAATATTAAGTAGGTAAATGGCAAATAAATACGAATTGCGGGAATCCATATAAAAAATAGTTAGCAATATAGGAAGGGCATTAAATTCTCCTCAAAATACACTAGGTTTGGTTGTGACAACGGACTTTTTTTGTTTGTTATATTGCGCCTTATATTTGACGGCATTATCCTTTATGTTTTTCCGTGTACGTGTTACGAACTATCGTAATATACAATAGTATAACAAAATGTAAAAAATACCTGTAACAGTACGTCCTTTGTATTAACCAGAGACCCAACGACTCCCTGGATGCAAATAATTTAGGTGTAATGTTCTAAACATCAGCGTGATTTAAGGAGTCAATCCGTCTCTGACTCCGCTTGAAGTTACAACCTTTGCTGCGTACTGTAGATACAGTGCAAGGTACTTTGTAACGCTAACTTTGTATTATAGTTTGGGTAAAGAAAAGCTTATAAAAAAGAAAAATATGGATGTAGTGAAACTCAAATTTTTAGACTAATTAACGTATTAATTTTAAACCTTAACGTGTTCACGTTAAGTCTGAAAATTTGAATTTCACTAATGTTAGTCTGACATAAAACTTCATCCATAAATGTCGTGTTTAACAGTTTTAACGTAGACAACAGATAAACACGGTTTTGTAATAGTAAGGTACATAGGTACAAGGTACATCTGACAGCAGCAACCCAACACCAACCTTATTGTAACTGGAATAAAGTTCACTGTGAAATTGACAGTAATTCGAAATCAGAGGTAAAATACCTGAGAACGGACTATATACGGCGTACCTATTCAAACTGATTGACTTTCAGGAATGACACATATGACAGACCACATCGGTCATGCAAGGACCGTTAACATTTTGTACTTTCATCCTTCAAGTTAGGGAACGAATTTATTGAACACAGAAATTAGTATTTATGAATATACACATGTATTAACAATATAAATAAATGCAGACCGTCATCATCATCTGCTTAGCCTATTCCCAACTATGTTGGGGTCAGCTTCCAATCTATCCGGATGCAGCTGAATACCAGTATTTTATATGGAGCGACTGCCACAACCGTGTTACTGGGTAATACGATACCCCTTGGTAAGACTGGTTGTCAGATTTTTGGGTTTCTGACTACCCGTAACGACGACGATATTTGAAATAAATGCTTTGACTTTGACTTTGACTGTCAAAGATCCACGAATGACAGCCGGGACCAAAGGCTTAACGTGTTTTCCGAGGCACGGAGGGGTCACGGTATGTAAAGATAGTCACCCATCCACAGACCAACCGTGGCAAGCGTAGCTTAACCTGATCGATCGACCTGTGCGGCTGTTATTATTATAATTAGCTACGGGCCACGGGTCATAAATAAATGCAGACCGTATAATAACTAAATAATAAGTACGAGTAATAATGTAGGTAAACTTAAAAAAAATAATTGCACGATTGCTTGCAGGCAGAAATAGTAACACTCAGGTTAGAAGATCTCACGTTTAGAAAAACAATATACCTATTTCTAGCAAATAAACGTTTGATTTGATTTTGAATCAGGCGTTACTTTGCAGAAATCCATGACAGTAACATGTCCGGTTTTGAATCCACAGCAACTAGATCCAGGCTTGAATACAAAATACAGCACTGCTCTCCCGCTCGCAAAAATATTCACAAGCACATGCAAAAGATATGGGTAGGTATTAAGATGCAAAATGCAACCTAAACCTACAGTCCAATGCAATCATCACTCGCACTGTGCAAGTCATATAGTTATTGCGAAATTTAAACTAAATATGTTTAAAATAATATTTTTCTCTCATTCTCTGTAAATTCAAAACTCCATCCCCAACATCCTAAAATGAAGTGATCCCAGGCCACCGAACAACAACAATTGACAACAACCGCTTAACACTATTAGTGCTACATTTCAGAGGATGTCGTTATGCGCGGTAATACCCGCATTTCAATGGTCAGCGAACGGGTTAAATTGCGTGCCAGGGTTACCGGTGGGATGCCTAGCGTTTTTGATATGCTCGGCATATTTTGTATTGTTCTAGTGCATTTTATCAACTTGCAAATATTTTCGGAATGAATATGGAAGGCTCAAACTGATGTGCAAGCGGTTTTTCGGTATTGCAAAGCAGTTTATAGGGCTTGCAAACAATCTCTGTGACATGCGCGTAGTGCCGAAATTACAATCAAAACGTGGAAAGCTTTATTACTGATAAAGTTAATACTTTATGGATAATAATTTATCGGTAATAATATTCGAGTATTTAGAAAGAAAGAAAGAAAATACATTTATTTAGCATTTGATAGTTTAGATTAAGGTTAAGATAGTTTTCTATTTTCTACTCTACTTCTGTCTACTCCTATGGAGTATACAGGCGTTATGTTATGACTTATGACCCGTAGGTACAATTAGGGAAATAAATTGTTTTGATACACAATGGGCGAATTTTACCAAACTTTTATATTTAGAATAAGTCTTAACCTAAAAATAAATTATGAATTTTTGACAGTTTTTCCATACTAGAACTGGCAATTTTATTCCACGTATAAAAGTTTTCTGACTTTGGAAAAAGCAGCCCTGCGTCAATTTAATATACAATTAAAAACTTTACCCAGTTTGTAATTCATACTTACAAGTTAGAATTATTATGGACGTGTCATTAGTGCTCACATTACTTACCTGAAGCTCTTGTACCGCCGGCTAATGAGAAAATTAGTAACGCAGCCCACGTACTGCTAGTAAAAATAGAAAACATTTTTAGTACTCGCATTAGGGTCGGTTTTATGCTAATTTTGTAAGAATAAAAGTCGGTTGATATGTTAGAGAAATAATAATGAATACCTAACTATGTTTGTATTGAAATTAAATGTGGTAGGTAATCTACTTGATATTTTTAATCATCTCTAGTGAAGGCAAATTGATTAAATACTCTTTATTTGCGTTACATAAACACAATAATTATTTAAACAGAATAAAAGATTCAAGAGTCTAATATTAAAAAATATAAGTAATTGCTTTGCAAAAAGTGCGTGGGATACAATATATTCCAACCCTATTGATATTTGACGTGTGTGACGCCATGCTACACTAAATCTAATGTTAGAAAAAAATACACAGCATCCCTAACTATTGAACTCACGAAACTCACTTGACCAACCACCAACGCGAAAGAAACAATACAAACATCTAATTAGTAAGATCACAATCCTTAGTCTCTTTTCTTTCCCAAAATGGTCGAAATAAGTCAAATACCAACCGCAACAGCCCTAGCGGACGGTATTTTGTACCGGGTTATTTTAGCGGAATTTGCGACCGGTAAATGTGACAGGATTTTAGTGCAGGCATTTTCGGGTTAAACTTTCGACCAAAATGCTGTAATACCTCTTGATGTGGACTGTTCGGGTTTTAGAAAGCGTTTCAAAAGGAATTTTTCTTTGAGGATCTAGGATACTCGTAATGTATGGGTTTTTCAAAACAAAATGCGGTAGAATAAATCTTTGTAATCATGATTTTTCCTATTTTGACGGACATTTTAAGTGTAGTATAAAATTCTGGTATAGATAACAAGGCAATGCGGTTAATAACTCTACCTGCATTATAGTGATTGACATTGTTAACAGTCAGCTCCATTGTTTATTGCATTCACAAAATGTACTGTAATAACTGTTATTCTACTAGTGATTTATTATAATAATACTAATGTTGCAACAGTGTCATATATTCCATGAGGCTCTCAGTTAGGATCTCGACATAATAGCGTAGTGTGGTTAGGGCTGCGTTTCCACTGCTTCACATTTTGATTCACAATACATATACAACTGTAAGTATGCGTAGCGTGAATTTCTATAATCTTACGGGCATTAATTGGACATAACCATAATAATGGTTTCTGAGATGCTATATTTGTACCCGGGAATGATGTTTTTTTCTAACGAATTACTGCACCAACTTAAATGTCAACCAAAACTTGATTGCTAGTACACGCTTACATCACGGCCACGAGCTGCGCACTCAAGCGACGCGCGTCTTGCAACA
The DNA here is from genome assembly GCA_927399505.1 of Luperina testacea. Lineage (NCBI taxonomy): Eukaryota > Metazoa > Arthropoda > Insecta > Lepidoptera > Noctuidae > Luperina > Luperina testacea. The sequence continues at coordinate 1,217,264 of OV656762.1, read as the reverse complement.
ACAACTCCGGCGAAAACAAACGAAAGAAGTTGTTTTGAGTATTCCACGAGTACCCGCGACAAAACTTGCTGAGCGACGGACGGAATCATGTGACGCTCACGCGTGTCGCTTGACGCAAGTCGGTCGTAAGTCGCCACTTTCGAGGCCGTGAACGGTCCCTGAACCTCACAGAAATAAACAGGCACTCTATAAAAATGTAAAGTAGCTCCACACTTCTAACAGGCAGACACTTGCTATACGATTACACGTCATAAAGCCGGTCTGACACCGTCATATGTGGAGCCTCCTAAGCTGGTACTACAATTTTATTGTCAGCACTCTCGGAGCGGTATACTGAGCTACGCACACTGCTTTTTGACGACCTTATAAAATTTCATACACAAAAATGTATTGAAATGTGGCTAGCGTTTCTCTTTTACGATGTAGTGGATTGGGGTGAAATCTGATGGTGCTCGATTTTGTTGTAGAAAAACTTTTTGAAAAAATACGATTTAAATTCAGTACGTTTGTTGATGGTTTGAATGAGAGGCAACTTCTTTAAATTGAATTCATTAGGCCGTCTGTCTCCGTTAGAAAAAACTCAATCTTATTAAGTAGTTATGTTTTACAAAAATAAGTCATCTCCTTTTTACATTTTGATAAAATGCAAAAATAATATTGAAAAAGCAACGTAAGTAAACTTGAGTATCTTTGTGGTCGATAAGAAAATCCACTTTATATTCTATTGTAATGAATCCATTCCAATTTCAGGTATGTAACTAAATTTACTTATTTTATTTACAAAAGAGTGTCTGCTTACAAATCTCAAACATCATTTCAAGTCCAAAATTATAACAAGTTTTAAACCAATATTTCTTTTAGCTGGAACTTTGTTATTATTACAGTTGTAATAATAACAAAGTTCCATTATCTCGCATTAGTTTTCTATATGTATCTATAAAATGAAAGATAATAATCACTGTGAATATAAAACTTTGGTTTTCAAAATCTGCGTTAGTATTTTGTTCATTTTAGCGTAACTATGTAGTTATATTATTACCATTATCAGTAGTTGAAAAACTTCAATACTTACAAAAGTGTTGTATGTCTCATTCCCTTCTCAGACTTAACCAAAGATACAAAAGCAGCTGTAAACATTGTAGAAACGGAAACGGAGTACCGGAGCGGACATCAAAACTTTGTGAAGACTCTTCATACAACAGATTTTCATACGACCCCACAATATGTCGAGTGCGCTCGAGAATGTTCTACAATAGGGTCAAGTGTCAATAATACTAATTTTTGCGGAACAGTCGAGAGGGTCCTCGGGAGGACAACGCTGCAGGCTACTTCATTATGATCTGCTCCTTCTTAACTTGATGATATGTTTGATACTGCTTCAGCCTTCTTGTGTGTGTTGTTACTATGTTGTTTTTAGTCCTTGTTTTATATTTTATTTTCAATAATGTTCTTTGCGAATGATATAAGTTTCGTTCAATTGCAGAATCCGTCGCATGTTTTTTTTTCGTACCAAAGTCGCACGTAAGGGAATCAAAGTCCCACAATTTCTAATACACTCAGGGTTTAATGTTTAGCAGGTGGTCACACTACACTTCGCCGTGTTAAAGCGATTTCATACGATTGATTAAGAAAGCCAGTAGTGGTTTGAATAAACGGACAGTTTAAATTGATAGTCATCAACATCACCCCCCTCTTGACATTGTTATTTCGTTTGACAGGGAAGCAAGGCTCCCCTACAATCTAGCAAAGGCGACTCCTGACTTCCATAGGGCGGATTATCATCCTATTCGTAACTTCTTAAAAGAATTAGACTGGAATTCATTATTCGGTGAACAAAGTGATGTTAATGGGATGAGTCTTCTACGATGTTCTTGGTACCGCGATACAACAATTTTTGCCATTGCGTGAACCTAAAAACCGAAAATTCCCGACATGGTTTAGTCGTACATTGATAAAAATGCTTAACGAAAAGAATAAGATTAGGAAGCGCTTCAAGAAATATAAGAACCCATTAGATGCAATAGAGTTAAAATTAATTAGTAAACGTTGTGAAAATCTCGCTTCTACTTGTTATAAGGATTACACGAAACATCTAGAAGACGAATTAGCTTCTAACCCCAAGTTACTTTGGACTTATCTAAAGGCAAAGCGAGGAGGTTCAAGTGCTTACCCCTTGACCATGACCGACGGAACTACCACTACGTCTGACGGAACAAAAGTGTGCGACCTATTTGCAGACTATTTTTCGTCCGTTTATAGCCCTGATAATGGGGGTGTTGAATACAAGTGTGAATTCTTACAATTTCTGGAAAGTAATAGTTTGTGTCTAACTACCCCAGTTATTTCTTGCGAATCCCTCCACCAGAAATTAAAGAGCCTTGATCCAAAAAAAGGGGCTGGGCCGGATGGAATACCTCCAGTATTTATTGTGGCATGTTTGTCTGAGCTGGTTTACCCACTTATGTTGATTTATAACAAATCATTGACGACCGGTATATTTCCTTCAAGGTGGAAAATCGCAAAAGTTGTTCCGGTTCACAAATCAGATGACAATGACGTTGTAACCAATTATAGGCCTATTTCAATTTTATCTTCGTTCGCCAAAATTTTTGAGTCTCTGATATGCCCATATATTCAGGATCATTTAAAGATGTATTTAAGCGAACATCAACACGGATTTGTTAGGACCCGTTCTACTGGTACAAATTTGGTACCTTTTACAGAGCTTCTTGCAAAGGCTATCGATGCAGGCTATCAAGCTGACGTTATTTATACGGACTTCAGCAAAGCGTTTGACAAGGTATCCCACAAAATCTTAATTACTAAGTTGCGCGCCTATGGCATCTCTGGGTCTTTGTTGCAGTGGTTAAGTTCGTATTTAACGGATAGATTGTTCTTTGTTGTCGTTAATGGTTATCAATCAACCCTACAATGCATTTCTTCCGGTGTTCCCCAGGGTTCACACTTGGGACCTGTTTTGTTTGTTTATTTTATAAATGATATTCCAGGGTGCTTTCTACACTCCGACGTTTTTATGTATGCTGACGATTTAAAGTTTTTGCGAATTATTAAGGCTGAGGAAGACTCATTACTGCTGCAAAGTGACCTCAATCGTCTTGTTCTATGGTGTATCAGTAACGGAATGGAACTGAATCCCAAAAAATGTTACCATGTTAAATTTACAAGAAGGAACATCCCAATTGGCAGTAATTATCATATATCCAGTGAAAAAATTAAGGAAGTGGAAACAATAAGGGATCTTGGCGTATTGTTTGACAAGAAATTAACTTTCACGCCACATCTCGATAATATTATAAAAAGAGCATCGAAAATGTTAGGGTTCGTCCTAAGAAATTGCAAGACCTTTCGTCACAATAGAACAAAAATACTACTTTATAACAGTCTCATTCGTAGCATCCTGGAATATAATAGTGTAGTTTGGCGCCCTCACTACGCAACGCATTCATTGCGACTTGAGCGTGTCCAGAAACGGTTCGCTTGGCACCTCGCATTTTCCAATGGTGTCGCCAAAAAAATACGTTCTTATAATAAAAGACTTAAGCATTTTAACATGATTTCTTTGGAGAGACGTAGACACTTAAGTGATGTAATTTTTGCCTATAAAATCATTAAACATAAAATAGACAGCCCCAGCCTGCTTGCTCTTTTCAGTTTTCGTGCACCCTCTAGAATTCCGCGTAGTGCCATCACGCCCCTTTGTCCACCTTTTAGAAGAACAGTTTTGGGCGCCAATTCGCCCTTTGCAAGAATGTGTAAGGCAGTGAATGGCTACAGTGATGTTATTGATCTCCACTTTGACTCTCTTGCTAAACAGAAAGCCATCCTGTATCGTCTACCGAGCAACCCTTAATCCTAGTCAATTATTATGAATGTGTAAATTTTACCACTGTTAAAAATTTATCAATTTTATATTTTATTTTTACCAATGTTATCAATTTCTATCAATCAATTTTAATTTTTTGTCGTTAATTTTAATCCTAGTTTCATTTATGTTTATTACATACATATCTATGCATGGCCGATGTTAATTCATTTTTAATTTATGAATGTTTTTATATTTTTTATTTTTACTTAATTTCTTATCAATTTTTATTCATGATACAATGTCAACCTCTACCAATTTTAAAATTTTTAATCAGAATTTCCAATTTGAATTTTTAAATGTAAATTTTTACCGAAGTTGCCAATTTATAAATGTTAGCGCTTATTACTAAGTAAGTTAGCTTATTTCTATGATTCATTGTTTTAAGCATGTTGTGTTTACCTATAAGTAATTGATGCACTGTTATTTTTACTTTTAAAAATGTATTATGTGGTTGTATTAGTGTAATTAATTGTTGGTGAACCTAATAAAATAAATAAATAAAATAAAAAAAAATAAATAAAATAAATAGTCAGTTTGCTAAACAATACTTTTCCCTTACCGTACAATTATGTATATGTACACTTTTAATCTTACCAACCCGCACTGAGCCCGCGTGGTGGATTACAGCCCACTCCCTCTCACCGAGAGAAAGCCTGTGTCCCGGCAATCGGAACATTATAGGCCGATTATGCTACACATTTACTACATACTGTTGTTATGAGTTGACATTATTGTAGAGTAATTTAGTAACCGTAAAGTAAAATATGCAACTCCGGCTTTAACCGATAATAAAGTATACTTAAGTCAATAATAGCATCAATTACACAGCGTGGCTTAACAGCAATATCGACCCTGTCTATCGGAGGGCCCGATCTGATCCCATAATTGTACGAGTGGAGAACACGAGTGAATCAATTTGTCAAATTGCGACCAAATGTGGCCAATAAAGGGCGCCTGTAACGAGGTTTTGGACATGAAGGGGTATTCTGGGCTTCATGTAGGGATGTTATGATATTGTAAGGCGGTTTACTGAATTATAAGGATCAGGGGTGAGGTTTACTAAAATAATATAGATTGAAAAAATAATATAGCACAGTTTTGGGTCTAGATAGAATGTTTATTTTGTTATTCATAGAATATATTATGAAGTGGAAATCCTGTCAATAATTAGATCGGATGGATACACTTATCAAAACAAAACCAAAAGAATTAATAAAAAAATAGTTTAGACTATTTTTTTTGTCTTATTCCCATTTCACGACGACGAAAAACCACAGAAAATCTCCACCGCTACACGGAATAAGACCGCCAAGTATACGTAACACGCGGTGCTCCAATAAAGTGACCAAAATTGGACAAGTTGTAACTTCCACGATGGTTAAATGTCCCTTTATTGATAATCCCGGCAAAGGTTCTCTGGGGCATGTCGATTATAAATAGATGGATTTAATTGTCCAAGTTTCTGGATCCTTCGGTCGGTGGAACAGGGTCTTGGTGCTGTAATCTAGTTAAATGGGCCACAGTTTCATAAATGATGGTCCTGCCTGCTTGATCGCTTGCGTTTGTAGTTTTAGTTCTATTCATAACTTGATGGATTTGTTCTTTTCTAAACTATCTATAAAAATGGGAATTTGACAATTAATTTGGGTATGTTTATCATTTAGTGAACGTTTTTCATTCTGATACGGCTTCAATTATGCGTCTGCGTTTAGAGATTTTGTGGTTGTTTCGTGAAATATATGATTCTATTCATTGAAATTGAACGCTAACAAAAATATTACTCGCTAACAAAAGCTAACAAAAAACGGCTACTATTTCTACACCATTGGCGTTTTAAGGCAAGAATAAAGCTGCAAGTAACATAAAACTCATCGCGTCTTCGCTCGAAGCGCTATTTACATCGTTAGGTAGAATCGTAAGCGATACCATCACAATATATTCCAAATCGCCATCGTTGTTCTGGAGCTAAGATGTTCAAATTCACAGATTGGCGAAGAGTTAAATTTTATTACAGTCTACTAACGACCGCCCACCGCTGAGTATTAGCCGATACTTCCCGTCTCAAACGGGGTGTGAATCCCGCGAGAGTGATTCCCGAATCCCCCCAATCCCGATGTCCGGGACTGAAGCTCGGGGTTGGGTTTGGCGGAAAATCAGCGATAACGCCAGTTCACGGGGCAAGAAATTAAGTGATTCTTTGTGCTTATGATGTGGATGATGTAGTCGCGAAGTTAAATGAAGACGACGAATTGTTCTTTTGTGGGTTGCTTTGTCGCTGTCACGTGCGTGTGACGGGTTGTTGTTTCAGGTTTATTCGTGTTTTATCGGTTCTTCAAACGTTTCTACTGTAGTTAATCGCAAATGACGTATTTTTGTTATGTTAATTTCATTTACATTAAATTACTATCTCACAAAACAATTGAGAAATATTCTTAGTGTGCCGCACCATTTCTTGTGTCTTTCACAAAATGTTAAGTACTAAACACGAGGTAACCTAAATACTCTGTAAGCTGTGCTTATATTATGAGAGCTTATTTTTAAACAAGCTAGCTACTTAGATTATTTTATTCAGTTTCTTTTCCCCAATACTTTCCTAAATCGTCGCCGAGTTCATTTAATCAAATTCATTTGATAATATTTTATGCGAATTCCCACATAAAAGACATGAATACAGATTTATATTCCGAGTGTCGTTCGTCTTTCAATAATATTAATTTTAACAGTCAGCTTCGGTCGGATATTCTTCTAATAATGAGAATTATAAAGGCAGATTTCCTGCCATGGCGACCAGAGACTGAGTAAAGGGAGATTTACTCTGATCTGCTTTCCATTTCGTTGATTAAACTTGAAAGCGAATTGTTATTAGAGTCATGAACAAAAGAAGAATGAGAGAAAGGTACCTATTTAAATCTCTAGGAATTTTGTGCCCTGTTGCTCATTTTGGAAAGTATTGCCAGTTTCACCAACCATTAGCTAAGTAAAAGTGGTCACTAAGGAGGCCATGTTCATCCAGTAGCGGATTTTTTTTTCTAGGCCACTTTTTGTCTCTCCCGGGGTAAGGCATCCCGGCTCTACTTCCATCTTTCCCGAGCCCGCGCGAGCCTCCTTTCAGTTTTGGCGGAATCTAGCTCGTCCTAGTATACTGCGCTCCATTGCTCGTTGGCGGACCTGGAGTTTGGACTTCTGGATGATAGTCAAACACCTGAAGGCCAATTCTCGTAATTTAAAATGTTCAAAATCTAGTCGCAGTCTCATCTCGGCGACAACAAATGTCAAAAACTTGTCAAAATGTAGGGAAATTAGAGGTGTTTTTGACAGATTGAGACCGAGATCAGACTGTTCACAGTCTAAAAACAGACCTGAGGAGCAATTCCCGTAGTTTTAAAAACGTTCACGTTTTTAAAACTACGAGAATTGCTCCTCAGGTCTGCGGACTTTTTAAAACAAATATGAGTTATGGTATTAAAACAGAATGGTGTTGAAATAAGCTACAGAATTAGTTTAGACCTTTAGATAATCTTGTTGATCGTCTACAAAGTGTCACACTCTCAGTATTCGCTCCATTAGCTCTACATATATGTAGAAATCGATAGAGCTGTAGAGTCGCAGAGAGCTCGATCAATTAGCATCAGAGCAACGGCTCTTATTGCGTTATCCCACAGGACGGCGCCACCGCGATCCGTCTCTACAAAACTAATTTGTCTTATTACAGACTCAATGATAATAGAATCTGTTGGTTGTCTTTGCGTGTTTAGTAGGAGTGGTTTCAGTTTCCTTTTACTGGAGACATGGATTTTGTTTCTTATACCTAGTAGCGACCCGCCTCTGCTTCGCACGGTTTTTACGACTTACAAAACATCGAGTTTTCGTGATCAGTCGCAAGCGCTACTGCTGAACATGAGGTTCTGGGTTCAATTCCCGGCAATTCCCTGGCAATAGGCTCGCTCCCTATTACATGGGAGTTAAACATAACTGGCGAAATGTGTGTGTACTATTATAGGTAGGTAGACCTCTGCCTGACCCAGCGGCGAATATGGGCGAGATGTTATGTCTAATTTACACATTAACATCGTATTATACATTAACAACGTACTATACATTAATAATGTATTATACATGTCCCTTCCATTATATTCTCTAAGTGATGGTGAAGACCGCATCAAAATCCGTTGTGTAGTATAGAGGAACAACGCGACAGACACGAAAATCGATTATTATTTATATTATGTACGTATAGGTAGATACATTTAGATTTAAAATATCGTGGTTTTTCGATCCGCGTTCCTTGAGTGGTTCTGTCAATTTCTTCACCAGCTTAAATCAATATTCAATAATGACGTTGTTTAGCGATATATTAATGGTTAAAATAATTAAGTCTAGAAAGTTTGCCCTAAAACGTATTCAGACTCTCATAAAATGGCGAGTAAGGTAGAAGAATGAAGCCGGTTGTTTACGAAACAAATAAAACATTTATCGTTCAAAAGGTTAGCCGGGTTTTGTGCCACAAACCAGGGACTGGGTCAAACATGAATAGAGGCGCCCAAGTTAATAAAATCGTAAAAATAATATCGTGTATTTATAAAAAGGGGGCAACTATACAATTAATACCTTAACAATTAAAATAGCGCACAGTTGCTAATTTGCCTGAACTAGGTTGAACCTGTGCTTCAGGCTAGAAAGTGCATAAATACTTCATGTAATAAATTAACAATGAGTATAACGTAAAAACTAAATTAAAACTTAGGTAAATAAAAGTAAAATAGCATGTTAGCAGTTCTATTTGCAGACTATAAGTAGGTCTTCTGTCTGTGCAAACAATAAAATACTTAAATAAGTATTTGATGAACATTTTTTAAGGTCAACGACCGCATGTAGTGAAGTTACTTATAGTATGAGTTTACAAAATCAGTAAATCCCAAAAAAAATAAAGTTTTTGTTGTATGTATAAATTATAAAAAAATAACAAAAAAAAAACATTCATTTTTTTTGTTATTTTTTTATAATTTATTAGTGTTAAAGATTTTCTAGAAATTACTGTTGACATTGCATTATGCCACTTAAATTCAAGAATTAGTCTGAAGCTAAACATTTCATACGAGCTCGTCGCTTGCACGAACAACAGATTAATTCTGTGTAAGTACTCGCAGATTTGAGTGGCAACGCAATTATGTGCTGAGCATGAGTTGTACTTGAAAACTAGAAAATTAGGTTCTAATGCTACGTAGTTCTATTTTTGGGGCGTCATATCATAATTATGACATGAACTTTATTCACTCGTTACCACACATGCTAGGTCTATTGCGTTTTTTTTTATTTCAATCATAATGTTTTTGTTTGAAAATGAGATTGAATGAATTTGAAGTTTCAGTATTTTTTTTTGTTGATGTTAAAGTTTTATTTTAATGCCTTCAGATTCCTTCCCCTCCCCCTGTATACTAGTATATCCATATTGTTATTATTGTCAGACTATTATAGCTATGCTAAGCTATGTATATATATTTTGAAGTACATACATGTTTTTTGTTTTCCTAAAACTAAATTAAGTCATAATGTTTCCATCTATCTTCAACCGGATCATAAAAATATGACAGCGGTATACCTACCTATAATATAATAATTGTGCTCAAAAAAGACGACTGCCGATCACCACCATCTGCAATAAGTTATTCTTTTTCCAGTTCCAACAAAACACGTACGTTACACGTCTACGTAGTATGTCTGTATGTATATCACAATCACGCTGGTCCCCAGACGCCAATGCTCCGTTCTGTCGGTAACGAAGTAACGTCACGTAGAAAATTAGGTCAGCCGCGGGCGCCGCTTTGACGAATATGTAGTGTTTACTTTAGCCTCGTCTTTTTGCAAGTAAGTTCGCTTTTAGACTTCAGTTTGAGAAAGATCAGGAGTTTCTTCTTGCAATCACTAAAGATTTGTATCTTTTCTTGATTTTCTGGCAGTTGTGTAAGGCCCGGTTCTTGTTCTCTATGTTCTTTGGCATTACCTAAGGGTGACTCCCGCGGAATTCATAATATCGTTATAAAAAACGTAAGGAGTTTTGAGTTTCGTCAACTAAAGTAGATTTTGACAAGTTCTCGACTTCAAATTCTCGAAACCGGGTGTTAGTATAGAAGTAGTAGTTAGTAGTGCTAGTTCCTAATTATCATCTATCGTACCTAAGCAAAAATCTTGTAAAAGTCCATATAATAGTATGTACCTACTTGTTAGAAAACATAAATATTATATGGTTAATTGATCAGAATTGAAGCCAAACAATGGACGGATAATGTTAAATATTATGTGCACAAATGTGTGCACAGACACCGGTGGTCTGACTAGGTAGGTACTCTGAGAAGAAATGCCGAAACAAACTCAAAAGTCGCAGTCTCTTTTAAAGTCCAGACATATTCGTGTCTATCAGGTCATATCAGGACGGAGATGGTCTTTTGTGGAAATAACCAAACAGATTGAGTGGACCTGTCCAGTAGTGCAAGCGTTCGTCAGTAATCGTGTCGCTCAACTCAGAATTTTTTGATGCATACGCACATAATACATAGAAAAATGTTTGAAAGCCATTGTTTATAGTAACCCATCCAACATTTTCAAGCTAACTTGTCCCAAAAAACAATAAATTGATGTTCGCTTTGAAAGCGATTCCAACGTGTATTATCTACCACAGTCGGGTGAGCTGGTTGAGCTATGAAAAATAACTCAAACAACAGTAGTCGGTCAGCGGTCATGTTTTACACCGCGGTTACACAAATATTCACGTTCCGTGCCCACTGTATCAGAAAGTCATACGTTAGGTAGTGCCGTGTATGAGCGGAAGCGGTTTTGATTTTGTTTTTTTTTGCGTGGTGTGGTTTACAAAAGTGCATACAAAGGTTTTCATAAATAATAATCTTTTTATGTATATGATTTTTTTTCTATCAATAGCTATTCATCATGAATAAAATATACAAGCTAACACTGAACTATCCTACTTATTTTGATTTTTTTTAATTTATGTTGGTTTATTTGTATGTTTGTTACTCAATCACGCAAAAACGGCAAAATAATTCCTTCTCAATACAATTTATGATTTTTTTTTATTAAATTTAAATAAATAAATGGATAAATTATGAAAAATATTGTTTTATAATGACTTTTCCCATATATATTTACTTTAATTTAACAACAAGCAAATCTATTATGCAAATATATTGAGCAAAGAACTGAGTTAATTTCTCAAAAAAAAAATCTTAAAATTATTGTAGTTTTAACAACTAATTCCTCCTGTAAAACAACACAAACCGCTGCCTGCTCCGCTTACATACCCCTCACAGCCCAGTAGCCAAACCATTCGTCCGTAAACCGATATGAGACGAAGTTTGAATTGCAAAACTAAGCGAGCCACGAACGCTGCATTTTATGCGGCCACCGAACGTCAATACACCGGGTACCCGGATAGCGACTCCTATTGTTTTGTTTGTAAGTTCGGCTATCGCGATCACAGATCAAGAGAATAGCTTGCCTTCAAATGTGATGTTTATTTATGATTTGTGCAGTCAACGGGAAAAGATAGGCTGCTTCTATTTTCCGGATGATATGTATGCTAGTTTCGTAAGTTTAGATGATAGACGATATTCAAGACAATGTACCTACCTACTTGATAAAAATTTGAGTATGCTAGGGAGCTAACATTGTCTCATTAGACGTATAAATTGATTGCGTTTAAAAACATAATGGAATACCGAATTTATCGGACGTGACATTTTGAAAAAAAACGCATGTATTGTTTTATGATGCAATCTCATGATCATTCTTCTACCCTTATCCCAATTTATCTATGGTCGGTGAAATATATCTCCATCTTTCTTCATGTCTTCCATACTTCTCTATTAGTCGTCATCTCGGTAGTCATTCACTTTCCATATTATCATCTTTCACACAGTCTATCCATTGATTTTTTTGCCTTCCTCCCTACTCGTGTAGATCTAAGCTCTAAACAAAATATTGTTTCTTCAATTTATTTATTTTTTTTTTTCAGATTCTACTCATCCAAAATGAGATACTTTTTTTAAATATACAATTAACTTATTTTATTACAAACTAAATAGTTTGTTATAAAATAAGTTAATAACAATAATAATTATTTAGTATCTAGTGTAAATACACTAGATACTAAATAATTATTATTGTTGAAATAATATTTAAAATATTAACAACTAAATGCCACTACCTTAATTTACATCTAAAGCTTTTGATCTAACGCCACAGTTAAAGAAAAATAACATCCGAAATAACAGCTAAATCGCATTGTTTATCCAAACAAAAGCTGCTAAAAAGCTCATTTACAATTTTAATCGGTTCAGTCGGATTAAAGAAGACTATTGAATTGTTAACGTTAATTTTCAACATTATCAAAGTAATCTACAGGGGTAGGAAATATATTATTTTTTTAATTTAATTTAATTTAATTGTATACAAGGTGTATTATAGAAGTAATGAAAACCTGAAAGTACCGTGTTGGTATTGTCAGTCCTACTCATCGTTATCAAAAACTCTCTGGGGTCCCTCAAGGTTTCAAACTGAGCCCTAAGATCATTTCTGTTTAAACAATGTTATAGTTTTTGCATACAACGTAAAAATAAATCGTTATTTAAAAAGTTACAACAAAAGGTTGCTTGTAGAAGTTTCAGTCGCAATATTGATCAAATAAACACGATTTCTTTTGACCTCCTTTAAGTATGTAGAATGTATCAAAGCCTTCGAATAATAACGGCACATTTATTTGGACGGCAACATTTAAAGAACGAGGAAAATCCTTTATGATTTATGTCTTGCTGACTTCCTCTGCAACTATTGTTTTTGTTCCCAAGATTATCATTAGTTGATATTTTTTATTGATATATTACTGTAGTAATTTATATTTGTGCCAGTCTATACTGTAAAAAAACTCATCATGAAGACTTAGGTGAAGTGAGCACGAATTGAGCTGTCAATACTGTCTATCCTTAGCGGACCGGCGGTGAAATGACAGCTCATTTTAAGTTCACTTCTTCTAAGTCGTGAAAAGTTAGTTGAAGTGAGCTTTTGAGGTGAGATTTTACAGAATAGATCGACTGTAGTTCTAAAATATTGTGTAAATTGACTAACCAATGATATAAAATATGAAACAGCTTAAGTTTATTTAGCATAAATCCAGTAAGTATTAGGAATTACATCATTACTCTCCACCATTAGAAACTTTACATTATTAAACCCGACTCCTTCCAAGCAATCAAATCCTTGTCCTCAAACCACATTACCCTTCCATTATGCGAACAAAACTATGACCACATTACTAATGCTGACAAAACTAACAAACACAATAATGCCACATATAATAGTTCGGAAAATACAAGTGTTAAAGCAATTTGGCCCATAATCAATCACGCTTGCTGAGATGTTTGCTCACACCCTTCGATACCCACTCATCGACAAAGGAAATAGAACTCTATAAACCAAGTGATATGATTGCTTTCAAAGTGACGATGATGCTAAAAGAGCATGTCTAAGATTTTGAACTTTATAACTTGGAATATTGTTATTGTGTTGTTGACAGCCAGTTACTGAACGTTGGTGGAACGTGAGAATATGATTTTGGGAAGAATTATAATTATGTTTATAATCTTAGATATTTTTCAGTAATATTTTATGATATAATGATAATGTAACATTAAGTGATCATGTTTTTAAGAAAAAACTTATTATTCGTATTACATTTTTCCTGAAAAAGACTTAAATCTAGCCCTATTTACATAGGAATTCAAGTATCTTGTTGAATATACAAGTAATATGATTATTTCGAATCAACTGTAAGAATATACAGAGTGGTTTTGGCGTTACACAAATAACCTGTCCTGTATCTCTCTGTCAGGAAATTTTGACGTTGACACCGCTTTCTGATTATACTTGTCTCTCTAAGAACAAAGTATACGAATAACTGTCCATCCTTTCGCAGACAGGCTGGAACATCAATTTGAATCGGTCTGACATATTTATGTCACTATGTGAGAGCCAGCGATACACACGAGAGCCAGCGATACACTATGTGAGAGCCAGCGATTAATTGGGGCAATTTTCACGAAATTATTTATTAAGAACACAATACGAACATACTCGAACATAACAAACAACCGTAAAATTTTATCAAAAATCTATAAATAGTATTCCATCTACAGGCTTACTCACATTTTTCACTTAAAACAAATTAATCTGATATTAAATATAACGAAGAGAATCCCGTCCAAATTGTCGTCGTTAATAAACTTATTAAGTTGAACACTTGATTGATCAGCGTTCCAGATACCGTTATAGGGGGCAAGAGAAGGGGGTTCAAACAAATTCTTGTAACAAGTAATTTATTCGCATTAAGATCAGGATCTTTGCCGTAAACAACGATCAATGTCGTCAGTCTTTGTTTTAAATTATTTATATCGCGAGAGAGCAGAGTGATGAATAGGAGCTGGATTTGAAAGGATCCCGTGTTATCAGAGCCATTTATAGCTGACGACAGATCGTTCGGATTGAAGGCAGATAAGCCGGTAGAGTAATGAAGACATGAGGTAATTAGATGGCGTCCATTTACCCTTTGCTCTTTACGTAGGTCGGTGTAGCTCCTCCTTTTGTTTCCATGATAACAAGAACCTCATAATGCTTTTCATAGTTATGTCATGTCTAAGTAAAGTCAAATTATGTTATTATATTTTACTTTCATAAGAAAATAACTTGCGAGAAAAGAGATTAGAAACGCCTGAAACAATGTTTTTACAATTTTCGCCTTCGGAACAAGTGCTCTCGAGGAGATTTCTAATCATTGGACCGTTGAGGCTTTGGAATAATCTTGAGAGATACTCTTTATCCTCAGTTGGTATTGCTCTAAAGACTTTTAGGTAATACTGGCGAGAGATATTTTTATCCTACAATACTTTAAAGTCTCTCAATTCTTAAACACGATTAGGTAAACAGACACTAAGTATGCGGAATTTAGCAACCTCTAGACGCTTCATTAACTTTTATAATCCACATTCTAAAAAGCGTACACGAACTGCCTCTTAGCTGGCTAGCTTCGAGGAATACACAAGTTGGATAGTTAAGTAAATTCTGCAGTAACACAATCCGTAAGGTTGAAAAGATAGGCTCCTGAAAGACGGCGAGAGGTTGATTTGAAATGCTAATGTAGTCTCGCAAATTCCATTCGAGATTACGAAGCTAAGACTCCTTTAGTTAATAGTAACAGTGGCTGTAACAGGCTCGCCGTCGACAATGGCCTGCATTGTGAATAAATAAAGGGATAAGGTTTTCTGAGTTTCGGGATTTTCGGTGAAGACCTTGGAGTTCATGAATGGGCTCATTATAAGTTTGTGCATAGGGATACTCGCTCTCTGTGGTTTTTTATTTTAGTTTATTTTCAAAAACCTATTTTTCACGCACTACTGTGGCAGAATGTAAAGCGTTTCCCTTCTTGCTATTAGCAATGGCAATTAAAAAAAAAAAGATGTTACCGCTATTAATGAATAGCGGTAACATCTTTTTTTTTAAACATACTATTTACTTTTTCAAACTGAACTTTTCATGAAGCAGTAAAATACAAAAGAAAACTATCAACATCCCCAAACATTACATGATCTGTTTTTTCCAAGGAAATCTTCACGAGGAGTAAATGTATATTACTGTAAATATTATACTTACATCGAAAGAAAATCTCCTGAATTCAACCGCAAAAACGTGGATCAAACATCTTAAAACCTTAAAACAAAATAAACAGCGTCCTGCTTGAACAAATATATTAAGGCGAGCGACAATACTCAAACAAATTCGATAGGCAACAAAGGTTCGCGTGACGTAGCCCCGCGAGAGAATACACCGAAAACATAATTAAGAGTCGGCCAAGAGTTGGCAACTTTAATCGAATTACGAACCACCCGCCGGAAGATTAACTCGCCTCTTGCGGTTTTGGGCTACAGTACTACAGCCAGTAACGCTCGAACAACTCGATAGAAATGAAGTGATTTTGGTATGAGTTTAGTTTAAATTCTTGAATGGAAGTTGAGCATGATTATTGGGCTGATATTTAAAACACAAATAAGACAGTAGTAACATTTCTATACTTTATTCTTACGTAAGAATTAATGTGAATTATATGTTGGTATACCTACTTGTATTTTCTAGTTCAACCATTACGTTCAAGAGGTCCAAAACTTGTTGCAGCTGGGTACAGGTTTGTCTCTATGACTGTGAAAGTTATTACATCAAGAGTAAATCTCTCATTACTGCCATATTTTGATATATAAAAGTATAAGAAGGGAGCATTAACAGATAAATGAACAACGACGTGTCTATGGTAAGAGGATAAACACTAAATCATTGTAACCGTTGAAGGTCACATGAAGGGTATTAGTTTGTACACTTAGTTCATTTGGAGTGACATCCTACAAGTGTTTCAGTTACACTGCTGAGTGGTATCCATCAGATGGGGCATTAAATATGTATGATGATGAGTATAATTTAGTAGGTACAGGAGGCCTACCACGAGCTCTTAACGCGATCCATTTTAGGACCTAAACAGTATGTCGATTCTGTAAAAATCTCACCGTGAAATCTTGCGTGGAGTGAGCTGTCAGTGTCATCCCACTGATGCTAGGTGATTGACCAAGCAAACATTTACAATGATAATCGAGATTTTAATACTATTTTAAATGCTAATTCTATTGATCGTTTTATATAACGTCAAAGCTAGTATTTTAATTGTCAAAACGTTGTGGGGCTTTAAAATAAAATAGCAAAACAGAAACTCAGTCAGAATCCCAATGTTGCTTTTTTTTATTTTTTTCCCTAGACTGGTAAGTCCTTATATAGCCTGAGGCGCGAGCGCGTCACGCACGAACAGTAAATAAAATAAAACATTCACGTTTAAGACAGCTAGACTGATGAAGATACGCATCGAAAAGTCATAAAATCATAAAGTCTAAATCGAAAAGTCATAAAGTCATAAAATAACAAAACAGAAACTCATCAGTTTTGAAATTATATAAAAATTTCAATAGGATTAGCATAAAATAATATTATTAAAATCTCGATTATGATTGTAAATATATGCTTGGTCAATCCCTAGTATCTGGTGGGATGACACTGACAGCACACTCCACGCTTACTTCACCTAAGTTTTCACGGTGAGATGGTAACAGAATCGCACTGCTGAACTGTTCTTCTAATTCGTACCAAGACGTCAGTTTAACGATTCAATTTAGGCCATGCCATCTGACAGCGATTGTTCCAAACTGAGTCGCAAGTTTTGGTTTCATTAATTTAATTTTGTATTTGTTTGATACCATGACGTTCATAGAGCAGCTCAACTGAAACGGTCAACTGTCAATATAAGCGATTCAATAAAAGTTACTATTTCTCTAACATAAATTGAAACGTTTGGGGAATTATTGACGAAAATAAAGTGTTTTAGTGCTATTTTAGTGGAATTTTACAAAAACCTATTGAAGTGTACTGTAATCTTTCTTTTAAAGTCTAAAATATCTATTTTACATGCCTTTTTTAACCGGATTTGTTTTCTTGGTACGTTCAAAACAGAAATATAATTTGTTTTATTACGTCTAAATAAAAATATTTTTTTGTATTTAATAAATAGCAAAAGTTATCTAAATAAATATCTACTTTGACAATTTTTTTAACAATAGTTAGGTACCGTATTAACGTGAAATCTTAAAAGCAATTGTTGAGTGCCTTTTTACTTTAAGGTAATGATATTGAGTTAAGAACAAATAAAATGTACTTTCTTCTACGTCTGTCACTAAAATGTGCGCAAAACAAACTTATTTGATAATAATAACGTTGTCTCTTTTTCACCAAAAACGTTTCAAACGCGGTTCAGCCACAAATTGCGATCTTTCATTCACTTTTAACGATCCAAATGCCACTGAGCGTACTGGACGTCATGGTACGACTTTGATGCGATGCAGTTTAGGAACCTACACTGAAATGTCTTGCTTTTGAATCGTTTTTAATTAGATCATGGTAGGCCACCAGGTATTAAATGTTTCTAGGTATGCTTTAAGTGGGTCAAGGTTAGAACAGAATTGACGGTACAATCAGGTGTGTTTGAGACTTCTTTTATTCTATTATTAATTTTTAAGCAGTATCATCTTGTTTAGCGGTACCTTTTTAGCCAGTAACTGGCTCGTGGAGGTTAGATAAGCAGCCCATGTAAAATACTTGTAGGTATTCAGTTGCATCCGGGTAGACTAGAAGCCAACTCCAACATAGTTCGAAAAAGGGTAGGCAGATGCTGAAGCAGTAGCATCTTGCTTAGTTTTTCTTTCATTTTTGAACAATTCGTTTTCTTCAAATATTCATATCGGGTTATAACAACGGTACTTTACTTTACTGGCGTATATTTATTGGCGAATTCTCATTGGATCTTAATTCTATATTGTGTCGTGGTTTAATTTACTTCCATCAAATGAATGGTACAAACAATTTTACAATTCATTGTTTACGCAATGGGATCGCTTACGGAATAAATTGTTTGCGTAAGATGTAAAAGAATCTTTTCTAATGCTTTGTTACTGATTTCAATAGGCTAACAATCTCCACTCATTTGGAAAAATTATCATACTTAAGATCGATTAGCTCCACAATTTTCTATGGGGTACAGAGGGTTATTTGAGAGTCAATCAATCAATCAATCATGTTTATTGTGGATCATAGGTACAGAAATAGATACAGGTGTTAAGAATTATAGTGATGTTGATCAGCTATACAATACAAATTGTGCATTGTGTCCTATTATTATGTAAGAAATTAACATTACTATTTTAATTTAACAAACAAAGAAAACAAAAATAACATTACTATTTAAGGAAAAATTAAATTAACTAGTTAGGTAGGTAGTTACAATCTAATATTACAACAAAAAATAAACACAAAATAGAGATCAGTTAAATATCTTTAAAATTAATAGTAAGCAGCACTGACTGCAGCTGCACCATAGTCTTGTATATTTTTATATTAGTTGTCAAAGGTGGTAAAGCAATTATGAGTGTGTTACGAAGTTACCCCGCTGATGAACATCTGTTACGTCGTCGGTATGTTTCAACCCAAAATCTTTGGGGACAAAACTTTTTTCCGCAAAAGAAAATACCAAAACTTGAACGTTATCTTGATATGCGATACTTTAAAAACAATTTGCGAGTGTAATACTGAACAGATACAAGGCAAACTTTCCCGGAATAATAAATTAACTAACTTTTTGAGCGAAATATGTGCGAGGGTTTTTGTTGGCTTGGACGGGGTAAAAATTTCGCTATCAGCTATTAATATTCTTTAAGTTTTTTGGTTCAGTAAGTCGAGGTTTTGCGCACATGAAATATGGGACGAGGCTATTTAGTGCCTGATGTTCAACATAATGTGAAGTTAAAAGTATTTTGGTTCTTAGATAATTTACGATGGGCTACATTTTGATAAATGTATTTTTCAGCTTTCTTTTCAAAATGTTTGTACTTTTTTGTTACGTTCAAATGATTATACTGTAAGGGAAATCGATAGATTATTATTATTATATTTTCCAGATTCTACCAAACAAAGTCAACAGCAATAGGTACAGACGCCAGCAAATCAAGCTACTACAATGTGTCAAATTTCTTTGATAGATTTTCAACTTTATCGCCAAGTCGTAAAGTTCAAAGTTGATTGGGATAATTTGATAGTTTCGGGTAGCTTGATGTGTTGGCGTCTGTACTTGTGCCCAATCCCCCACGACCCACATGTCACGTCATTAATCTATGACAATCCGCCCAAACTCCAATTCCTATCGATTGGTTCTTCTATTAGTTGGGTGGCCACAAAACTTGGGGCCAATCAATCATACATAATCCAATATTTGTCCAACGTGTTCGACGGGGTAAGCCCCTAATTGTGCCGTGATTAATGACCCATGACCGCCGTTTGTCGACACTTGTTTGTGCAAATGTTTGGCATATTTGTGCTTAGTTGTTGTTAGTAAGAGTGGACGGAACTGTTGATGGTGTTTAATTATTTCGTATTGGTTTAGTTAACAGTGCTTACTCGGATGGGTTGTGGGTTGAACTTTTAAACTTGTGCTTTATTATATGTATAGAGGATATTGAAATGGCAAAATTGTAATTTCATTTCCTAATATTGATCCATGCTCTTGTACCTAATTTACCTAGTAGCATATAATTAAGGGGAATTATTAACCGGGCGACTAAATATTAGATGACTGATAATGAGATATTTTAATACTAAACCGAGCGGCGTTAAATTATGTTAGCGAAAAATTAACTTAACTGGCGATAATTATGAATGATTAAAATTCGTAAAATGAGCTACTAGCAGGGGGAAACAGTTAATCTAAGCTAGCAACTAAAAAAGCCAAGTGTCCGTATTAAATACTAAATTGGGCGAAAAAATACTGAGTGGGCGGGCGCTTAGTGCGTACTTCGGCTGACATCGGTTGCTTGGTTGCGATCGGTCGATAGGCGACGTAGGATGCAAGAGCGAGCGAAGGGCACCCCGAGGTTGGGTTTGGTTAGGTTACTTTCCGAGGAGGCCCGCAGCGGAGGGCTGGCACCAGTCGAGGGTTGCGGAAGGATCGTACGTTCCCGCCAGCCCGGGCGTAGGTGTGAGATGGAACAACGGGGTGGTTTTTAGTCAGTAACAGACCCCGCCGCCCGCAGTAGGGCGGAGGACGTCCATGAGGATTTACCACACCGGAAACAAAAAAAAAATGGTTAGATTACTTTAAGCCCTTTACATAGAAATAGGAGCACCGCGAACATAATTTAACAAGCGCCACAGTTTATAAAATGTGTAAGGTTAATTCCAAATTTATATTATCGGAGTTACTATTAAAATTACTTACTGTAGTTTGTAGTGTTTTAAATTTGTTCGCTTACGAATTATTATACTGATCGTTCTGAATAACTCCTACTTAAAATTCGTATTTTTAAGTTGCCGTTTTCAATATTTGTGTTCGCCCTCAGTCTTTTGCCCACTTGGTAGGTATTTCAGTACGCCATAATCAGTATTTTTGACACCCTTAGTTTGAATTATATTCGATCATTTAAATACTAGCCTATTAGGTATACGCCCTGTTTGAGCCATATTATTTAATTTAAGAAAGAATCTTTGTCGTATATTCGGATTAACACTGACAACAATAGCACAAGTCCGTGATAAGGAAACAGACTTCTTACAAAAACTTATCCAAAATAATCACCGACCAGATAAAGAGGAAACACAAACAGACAGATAATGTGATTAACTCATAGAGCTTTTAATTCGCCCCACAACTGAATTAAGGAAAACATTAGCAATTCAGATTAGAGACGGTACATGCGCGAACATTCTTAGCCAAGTTATGACGCGATAGTTCCGTTTGTTTTCTTAAACTAAGTCGTTGTAAGTTTGGATGAATATTCGGGCCCATACGGATTTTGGGGTTGTTAATAGAATTTTGAGCGATGTGGACCCAGCTTAGGCGTGTCGGACTTGAGGTTATGGGGTGATGTGTACGGAAGGGGAAGTCTTTTTCTTCACGTTGAGTTTGTTAAGGGGTCGTTAAATCAAAAGTAATTCAGTTGTACCTACGTATATTTTTGTTAACAATTTTCTTTCGTTCTTTTGAATAAAGGCTCCTTCAAACAGGCGCGAAACGACACGCAACACAAAGGCACCGCAAGTCGCGCAGCGAACGGTGCCTTTGTGTCGCGCGCGATTATATCGCGTGTCGCGCCTGTTTGTAGGAGCCTTAATGAAACAATACTGAACGAATGTCTCATCATTAATAAATAATAATGTTACCTGAACATTTCACTAATACAATAAGAATAGCGTTCAACAACAATGTTATGAAACTATTCCCAGGAGCTCCATGAAATAACACATTCCCTTTATTATACTCATTACTCCTAAGAGCAATCTCAGCAATAAAAATAACATCCATCCATTGTTCCAGGTTACACTGCAGCCGCTGCCACATAAATCACGAGCATTTAAAATAAAAAACGAACGAATTCATCCCAAAGTGAGCCAAGAATTAAAAAACGAAATAGGAAAAAGGACGGTCGCTCATCCTTCTTGCGCGGACTATCGTTTACCCAGCTATCCGGAGCACTCATGAATATGACATCAGCGGTCGTAGCTGACCCACGATGTTGATTTATGCGGCGTCGGTGATCCATCACACGGGCTACGGATAACTGAACCTACAAACAGACAGGGCACACTTTTGCTCGAAACGACAACGGCCCGTAACAACCTTTTGTGCATCGAACTGAGATTGTTTGCCAATTGAGTATGCATGAAGTTTTCAGCAATATATTGAATCGATGAGGTTTTCTGTCAGTTGAGACTTTGTTTGTTTGAGTTTTATTACGGTTTTGTTAGTAAAGTGGGTTATTGTATTCCAAAGAGTTTTTAAGTGTTACGTACATATCTGTTTGCAATTCAGATTGATACGAAGCTACATTGTTAGAACTATATATCCAACTCAAATAAAAAATCAACCAGAATTTTGTTTCAAATATAACCAATATTCAACTCGACAGCTTTCGAAAAAATGTTTGACATCAAACATTCAAATATAAAAGGGCTCTCGGAATGTAAACTAAAAGTAAAAAAATAAAGCGAACAAAATAGTGAAAAACAGTGTGTGAAAATGCGTCGTCGCCCGTTACCGCCGGTTCGCGAAGAAGTGTCAAACTCGAAGTCATGGCGGACATTATGCGAGAGTGAGTGGGCGGTGTACACGCTCGTCGCGTCAGTGGGTGCTCTGACGTATGGGAATAGCTTGAATGGCGAGTTCGTGCATGACGACATCCCTGCGATCGTGTCCAATAGTGACGTGAATGGTGGTAGCTATGTGCTACAAGTTTTCAGGAACGATTTCTGGGGCACGCCGATGTCGGACCATAATAGTCACAAGTCGTATCGGCCGCTGACGACGCTGTCCTTTCGGTGAGTTTTAGCTTTTATTTTTTTCTTTCTAGAGTTACACGATGTATACCTACATTTGATTTGTTTTTTGATGAATATTTTGACATTAACGATTTATTGTGCCCGATCGCCACCAGTGTTTCCTTTTTTCTTCACGTTTGTTATTGAAATACGAAATACTGTGTCGAAATTTTTTATTCAGTGACTTTAAATATCCGGTACGAAATTATTTGTTAAGCTTGAAATTCCAGTTCAACTCATTGATTGTAAATTAATTGAAATCAAAGATTTTTATTGACAGTTATTACTTTCAACAAAAGGCTCACAATGACTGAGAATCATCCGTCAAAAATGGAAAGTCAAAGCGTCATTAAACTCAAGCCTCTTTCGACTGAAATTCAATCCCCATTTAAGTTTTTCCTCCTACAAGAGTTATTCGGCAATTTATTCCTTTATTTGTGCGAACAAAATCGTTGCGGCGTCATCAAGGCTCGCGTCGGTAACTTGCGCGAATTATAGTCAGTTAACCCGCCGGTTACCCGGCCGTGACAACCGCTGCGGTTAGTCGGTTGCATGCTAGGCTACGGTTTCTTGTACGCTAGTGATTTTGGAACTTCGTTTTTATGTCTCACTCATCATAATGCAAATTAATTATATGAATACTACCCAATAGAACGGTTAAAGCTACCTATAAATATAGTAGCACCACTACAGCTATCTTAGTTTATTTTTTAATTTTCTTAGATAATTACGTCGTTGACATTGTTGTAAATACTGCGTATACCTTTAATAGCCTCTTTATATATACTAAATATATACCAGCAATTTTATTTAATTATTGTTTTCTATTAATTCCTTGTATGTGATGCTTTTGGTTTACCAAATAAATAGACTACCACTGAAAGACCAACCTATAGTCACTGCTCTAAAGACATCTTCCAAAAAAAAAAAAAACATTAAAAAAATTAAAAAACCCGACTGCGGTAAAAACTTTTTTTTTAGTCTGCGCTGTCCCACTCCTGGGCAAAGGCCTCTCTCCAATTTTTCCCTCAAATTTTAAATTAAATAAAAGTTGGAAACAGGCGGGACCCTTTTGAGTATGGAATGGGTCCCGCCTGTTTCCAACTTTAATTTAATTTAAAATGGGCTTGTTTTAGCTTTCAGTTTTTTTTTTAACTTTAGTTTTTTACCGCGGTCGGGTTTATTAGTTTTTTATTTATTTTTGTAATTTACAGATTTTTGGTTTACAAATATGAAAGATTTCGCAGAGGATTTAGTTCTTGTAAGGAGGATTGTGAGGGTTATTTAAAAGCTTTTGGATCAAGTGCACAAATTTTATTGTACGTGTTTTTTTACGATTTTTCACTTCGAATTACTTTTAACCATATAAGTTGTATATATTTTTATAAACACCTTTCAAAACCCTTAATTTTGATATTCCACTCGATGGTATTAGAAGAAAATTTAATTTCGAACTCCACTGTCGGTATTATGAGATTAATAATTGTAAATGCAACTGAGGGTAGAGAGCATGCAGAGAGGTATAAAGGTGAAGGAAGAGAATAAATAAAGCAGTCATTAACCTGAGCTGGTGTTTTATTGACATACAAGTTTTACATGGCGCAGCCGGTAGGATACTTCACTAATACCATTGAAGTAGATTAAAATCGTCGCTCCGAAAATAAAGTTTTAAAGTAGTGATAAACCAACGGACATAAGCTGTTGTTTGTTAATTTACAATGGAAACAGTACTGCCGCCACCGCCTCCATTTTGTTTCAACAATAATGTCGAAAACGCAACGTCAGGAAACATCTCGAAGGAATGGGAGAAGTGGAAGACGGCGTTTCTCATATATTTTGAAGCATGTGAGCTCAACAAGAAGACTCACAAGGTGCAAATCAATATATTTTTACATGTTGTGGGAGAACAGTGTCGAGAAGTTTATGAACAGTTCGCGGAGCAATTTGTTGACTTGAAGAGTTTATTAGAAAGGTTTGATGGAGTATTGGTATTGTATTGGTATATGGCATCCCACATTCGCCATTTTACTTTGTTTTTATTTCAATGTAGCCAGTGACACTTGCGCCACCAAGACAAATCTAAAGACGTATACTTTATTCAAATCCGTTCATTCGTTTAGGAGTTACGAGGGAACAAAAAAAAACGGACATAGATACATACATTATAGCCTACAGGTCAAACACATAACCCTCCTTTTGGGCTTTGCCGCAGTCCGGTAAAAAGATCACCTAAGTTGTCTAGGAGCACCGTTTTTTGAGATCGAGTGCTTGACGCAACTACATAACGCGAGCCTCTTCCAGTAATAGTCTAGACAAATTATCGCTTTCTTTTTGCGCAAGTTGTTTTTATTGCGTGAACAATGACCTTGCACTAATAAATGTTATCTATCTATTATTTAGGCCTTGTAGACTTTAGATCTGTAAACCATTTTTTATTTTATCAAGTACCTGGTACTTGTTTACAGGCCTACGCTGTCCTCCCATACCTACTGTAATAAAATTTCAAAACATTGTAAAAGCCAATTATTTTTAAAAAGAGTAACCATGGAGTTTCTTGCCGGCTCTTCTCCATAGGAAACTACCAATTAGAACCGTGCACCTAGCTTCTGATGTATGTTTCATAAGTGCCCATGTAGGTTTATGTGAAATAAATAATTTTAATTTTGAGTAGATTTTCTAAAATATCCACCATGAGTTGCGATACATAAATGTACTGTGGAACAAGCTATTTGGTAAACAGGCAAAAATATTAATCCTTCTATTACACTACCAATATTCATATTTATCATGTGCATGATAAGTTTTTAAGCTAATGACATACTTGAGAGAATGATGTAAAAGAATTGACGTCTCAGCATACTCACAAAATGGTGTCAAAAGTAGTTAGTAGTAGCAAATAAGCTGCTAAATGGCTTGTTCGGCTGTACCTACGTCCAACGCACTCTGGGTAGCCATACCGCTACCACTTTACCGATTGTCTAATATGTTGCTACGATATTGAACCCATTCTCATGGCGACAAGCAAGAAGAACACCTACGTTACATCATGTTTTATGACTGAAGTACTTAGTGGACTGGTAAATGAGTAGTCATTTACCATTTCACTAACTAAACCTACATGATAGTTAGGTAGCTCACTCTATTTAGCCATTTCACGTCTAATTTGTCACCAACCGATACTCGAAATTCAATATTGATTGCAGGATTGCACCGCTTTAGTGCCTAATAAAGGATCGGACGGCTGACTTTGTGAAATATCTGGCTTTAAATGTCTCGTATATTGCGATACATTTTAAATAAAGTGATTTTAGGTAGTCTGGGTGTGCTTGGATAATGAAAAATTACGTTTGTCCAAACAAACAACGTAATTTTTCGTTATTCAACGACTTTGGTTAAAAATGAGAACCCAGAGCAATCTGGGTTCTCATTCAAGTCGTTGAAATTAGATTCTTAAGCGAGTGGAGTAGTGTTAGATGCCTAAGTGCAAATTCGAATCCCGGCCACCGTAGGCGCGGGCCTGCGGACCCAGAGTAATGGGTAGCTCACCGTCCGATCAGGACCAGGCCCGTGCCGGACAGCGCGTACGTGTTCCACGCGCGTCTCAAAGAGATGTCAGCAGCAATTGAAGGGTTAAGGTTAGGGCTGAAGCCTGCCGGGTCAGCGGGATTGTCCGAAAGGGTTACCGCTGGTCCGGAACATAAAGGGTTAAGGAAGGAACACGGGTGGGTTTTAGTCAGTAAGAGTCTGACATTCCCTTCCGCTCCACCCAGAGCGGGAGGGGTCATTTGATGATTTCCCATCCTAAAATAAAAAGTGTAAACTCGACTTATAGGTATGTAACTTGTGAATAAATGGCATCCGAAAATTTCCGTATGGAAAAACTGACACAGAATTCATAATTAGTTTACAGGATCATATTTATGCTAGGTACTATGACTAGGTATAAAAGTTTAATAGAATTGATCCTAAGTTAGATAAAGTTTACTTGGGTTTAATAGTCTTTTGAATTTTGTGGCTTTTAATAGATGGTTTAACGAAACAACTCTTTGAGGCATAAAACCGAGATGGCACTACAAGAAAAAAAGGAAGAAATTGAAATTGTCTCTAGAAAGGCATACAAAATATGGTCAATGGTAATGTGCTCAAAAAAGGTCAGGTGCGGCGTATACGTAAGTAAGGAAAGATTTACGAGCGTAGAGGCGAAAGGGTTGGTTACTCTCGTATCACGTAGCCGCTTACATACTGTCGTAGCACTCGTAGACACGTGGCATTTCGTAGCAGCCGTTTCGTAGCGTTAGGATAATTATGTTCTTGCTTCTTGATATTATTTGGTGGTATTCGTGATTTGTTTCGTACAGGTAGGTTTTTTTTTTCAAAATGGGTTTGGTATATTTAGAAGAAAATAAGTTATATACTTTTTTTATTGTGGGCATATTTAATCAGATAATAAGTTGTATTTTTAGTTTCGTAGCCTTCTGTAAAAAATGCCATTAATTTACATCAAATCAGCCTCAACAAAAATGGCGTTTCGTTCCCAGTCCCCACTGTTATGACGCGTCGGTCATCTATCATGGCATCATTTGGCGAATGCTCGTGAAGCCCCAGTTTTTGCCTTCGGATATTAATTATTGTTTCTAGTTAGTCACTGTTTACTGTTGGAGAAATTATAATAAAATATGTTTAATTAAAATTAATTGTCGTGATATTTTGGTAAAAGAGGAAAACCATGTTGACTCTTACAGAAACATTTGTTATTACCTCTAGTTTTTCTTATTTTGATTATTTTGTTGTCATAAGTCATCTCGACGTATTTATCCTGGCCAAAAAATAAAAATCACTTTATCTAAAAACTATTTTATGATGAAGAATGCCTATTGAAAACGCAAAATCCGAACGGTATAGTGGCTGAGACCAAAATATCTATATCAGAAGAATTTCCATGCTACCCACATTTTTCCACAGACTGAACGATCGCTGTGTATACAAAGGCAAAGCGACCCTCATGATAAGGACGGCATTTTGTTGTCATATATTCTACTAAAAAGATGTGTTTGGGTCAAATTATTATTTTTTCTTTGATATCTTTCTATGGGGTGGCCATAGGGACTTTAGTTCAAAGATCGTCTTAACTATTAAGTGTGCTTCTTTATTCCAATTCAGTTTTATTCTGTCTCCGTTTAATCTAATGTGGAATTGGAGTATTAGTCTATTGCTCTTGTGTCTCGTGGTTGATTTGTAGTGATTTTAAACCCGACCTGTCACAATTTAGACGAGTGCCCGACATGTGAAACAAATTTAATTTACGTTATTCTCTATGGTTTAAAGAAAGTGAGCATAATATTATGTACCTAATAAAATAAGTGATTATACATAATTTTAATACTAGAAATAAAGATAAAATAGATCAACCATTTTCAGATTAGCAGAGCTAGACAGGGCAATCTAGTGTCTAGACAAAATCAAACTGGTTGCTAATTTAATTCTGTAATTTTTTTTATGACGTAGATTTACATTCTGTGATTACCAGTGATCGGACTAGGTAGATTGATTTTTGGTACTTGTATCACAAATGCACACAGAAAGAATAACATGGATAAGCCATTTTTCCGGAAAGTAATTCCGGTATTTCCGGATTCAATTAAATATTGTTGGGTTGTTGTACATTCGTCACAAAGTAAATTCGCCACGAAAAAAAGTATGTGTAAACTCGTCACATTTCTATGTTTATGAAAAAAAATCCGCCATATTGTTTATTTCCGTACAGACAGCAGAAAAATCAAACAATAAAGAATAAAACGTTATTTCTTTATTTTTCATAATCATAGAAATTCACATAAAAATCACAGTTCTACTTACAGCTAAAATATACGGTAATATTGTCTGGTTTTGTGCGTTTTTAAGCCCGCGTTGTCAAAGACAGCGTGACATCATCATGATCATCTTTTTTTTAGTAATCTGCATCTAAATAAAAAGGCGCACTTTTACTTACAATATATTTATTGCAATAGGCTGATTTTCCTGATATTTTTGTGGAATAATAACATCTTCCGGTATAACATGACCGGTACGGCTAGAAAGAGATAGATACAGCGAGCGAGCGAGTGCGTGATAGCATGTGCAGGAGCGCAGGAGAAAACAAAAATTTGGAAATCATTTTCATTTTGAGCACTAAAAATCAATAACTTTGTTTTCTACCAGTACTTTATGCAAAAAATATGTACCTATGCAGACTTGTGACGAGTTTACACATATTTTTTATGCATGTGACGAATACACTTTCAATGTATGGAGTTTAAAAAATGTGACGAATTTACTTTGTGACGAATGTACAATAACCCATATTGTTAATGTTGGTAGTGATATTATTACTACTCAATTCAAAATTTAAAGGAAGGTATCAAAACTAAATTAATTAATTATTTATCTGTTGAATAATAAAAACAATCGAATTCCGATCGAAGCTTTAATATTTATTTTTTATTTTTAGCGTTTTATGGCTAGAGTTTTTATAGATAGATATACATTTCGGCTAACTAATGAAATTCTGACTACCACCAATTCCGGAGGAATGTCCATAGTAATATATACGTTTCGGATCAATGACCCCAGTTCAATCTACCTACTCCGATCACTGGTGATTACTTTAAGTCAAACACATTACACACATTACACTTATTACTAGTTAAAATTTGTGGAAAATCGCCCACTTTTACAATGTTTGTAAATATATGAGCACCATATTTCTATCACATAATTAATTTCTTGTCATTACTTCGTTTTTAATTCTCTATACCTATTGTCGTCATTTATTAAAACCTATAAAATACAAACATACTTAAAAATAATCACTATAAGCATTACTAGATGTCCAAAGCCGAGAGCTAAACTAGAAAATAAGATCCGTAAATAACTAGATAACAAAGTAATTTATCTTATTGAGTCGGCACCCAATGTATCTACGTTTCGCCTATGTGCTTACTTCTTTTCTCTTAGATGGGAAACGGTTCGAATGCTCGCTAAATAATGGTATTGGGAACGGCTCTTTTATGTAACTGTACATAAGGGTCGGAGATAGTTTGGGTGTAGACAATCTTTAGGCGAGTTTTAGGAGAGTACATACATATAGTACGTTCGAAATCATCATGTGGGTGGTGGATTTTAGTAGGCTTCACAGCCTTGCTCATCGGCGTAATGTTGCTTGTCTGGGGTTGCAGGGGTTTGCGATAAAATTAAGGACGCATTATTAGAAAAGATTAATAAATAACCCAAAGTTTTTTTACGATGGATCCTTAGGTGAATATCTGTCAGCCGAGTGTGTTGGTTTGGGTATTTCTGAGTCAGGAATGAAAAACATTTTTGAGAAGAGAAGAAGATAGTACCTATGCTTTAGTACAATCCTTTCCAAAATTTCTAAAAATAAATCAATACAACACAAACTCCCATCAAATTACAGTCAATTCTTCTTACAACTCGAACTGACTACCGTTAAAGACACAAAAGTCCAAATAAAATGTTGTGTAACAGTGGAATCCTGTAAATAAATCACGTCTCGCCTTAAAAGCGCCGTCATACCTCCAACGTTAGGGAGAGACTTGCGATGCGAATACCATTTAGACTGGCAAGGTAATGAAGGATAGACACGCGAATTTGAATCGCTTCAAATACTGTTTTTTGTTTTGGAAACAATTTTGGTTGTAGCAAACATTTATAAAAGTCTAAAGAGAGGTTAAATAGCATCATGATTATGGTGGTTATTTCTAGAACTGTCACTAATATGTTCAGAAGCTCCTATGAAACCTAAATTTTCAAAGAAATCAAACTTATAGAGCAACACAAAAAAAAATGTGATAAAAAGTCAACAAACATCTGCTACAATGTTTACCAAAAAAAACAAACCAGCATAATGATTGATGGTAAATATTACTATATTCCTTGATAAACGTTGGTTTATATAAAATACCGAAGCACCAAAATTAAAAAGTACTTAACAATAATTATACATGGTTATACACGGTTACGAATAAAGCCTTCAGAAACCTAAGCTATGTAACTGAAGGCTTAAATCCCGTCGCAACAGAATATCTAAGTGTCATCGATCTTTGATGAACGTGCCTACTAACCGTCGTAATAAGAGGTATTGATCGTAATGTCTTTGGAGGAATGGGTACACAATATGACAATATTAAAGACGCAATTTACGTTATTGATTAAGAAACACATCCTTTCAAGAAGACGGACCAAAAATCCAAAAAATAGCAAATACGGCTGAATATTATGTTAACAATATTATACAAATCCCCTCTCTTGATATATAAATTTATTTCTATGGGAAACCTTTAACCTTTTTCTTTATTCAAGCCTTTGCTTGACTAGGATTTGCAAACCGGATCAAGTCATGAACTATTGTCTCCTCAAAAGTTGATCTATGACGGACGTAACGTGTGATATGAATAGCGTTTGATACGACCTGGATTTCCACTTATCCCTTAAAGATAGATCAGTCAATACCAAACCCATAAAGTAGAAGAATCACTTGAGCTGTATCGAATACCAATATGAAATGTTTTCCCACAGTGTGTTCATACAGGCCTTTTCGCTATCATACGAAAAAGGCCTAGTGTAACATGAAAACAATTTAACACATCAAAAACTTGGCACATTCAATTTTGAACTTTAATTCTTGGACCTTAGGTTGATTGTTGTACTTAGCGACTTGTTAGATACATGAAAGTTGCTACGGGATGAGAGGGTAATGGAACGTGTGATATGTAGATTTGTTGTGTTACACTTATTATTGTGAAGGTTTCCGCATTGTGCCTTTAATGGAGTAAAATCGATTCGTCTATCTCTCAATTTTCAAGGGTTAGTACCTACTCATCAAGATGAGAGGGTTATAATATTATCCTTTACTCATCTGCGATGGTATTACACAAAAAATATTATCAGCTTATTGAGAGACATTAGTAGGAAGCATCTGTCCGTAATTCCCTGTCGGCCATTGACAACATTAATATAATTTTAAAGTCTATCAGGAAATAAAATAAAACGTAACAGCCTCTTTAGGGTGTTATCTTCTCGCATTAGACCATCTAATGGGCTATTTGCAACGAGCTTAGCAATTACTCCATCAAAACTCAATCAAGCCTTAAGTATACCTACAATTGTCAACAAGGTGTACCCAAGGGAGCATACTTGGTCCTGTACCGCATGATATCCCAGACGCCCCTTGCAGGGATCCGCTTCTAAATTGCGCATTAACGTTATGTATACAAGACGCTCTCACCTTTCCCGCCATTACTGGCTCAAAGAAGTTTTGCGGTGGGCTCACATTAGACACAAAGGAATTTACGACGGTTGTGTTATGTAATGACGAATATAACGACTTTGCTCTTGGATGGGGGGTGCCTGAATTTGGGATGTTTGGTATTCATTATGGTGAAGTAACTGAGGTGTCGGTTTTGTAAGTAGGTAAGCTGGTTGATAATTCATAATTATTGTTTATAAAACGGGCAAGCTTTAAAATAATATATAATTTTACAAATCAGAACAGCCACAAATCAATTAGTTCAGTGAAAATGCTGGCTAAGAAAATCTTCCTAAAACTTGTGGAGATTTGCAGTTGTTTTCTTCAATTATACCTCTTATACAGACAATGCGTGTATGTTTCAATGTTCTTTTGTATTATGGTAACCCTATATACAGATTTGAATATTAAAATTTGCATTTTAATAATTTCAAAACTTAAGCCAATCACAAATCTAAATACACAAAACCCGCAACCATTCGAGCTCCAAGCACCCAATTCAGGCTCAAATCCTCCATAAACCTAAAAACTTGTTCTGTTTCTCGCAAACTTGGGGCACGTACAGAACACGGTACAAAACCAGGTCACAGTGCTGAATCTAAAGACAATAGCTGGCGGAAACAGAGGCCGGCAAATGTGATAAACGACACAGAGATGAGTAGCTGAAAAATGCTTCGGTGTAAATTAAAAGGGGACCGGAATGATTGATGACGACCCCACTCAGGATTTCTGAGAGAAAAATATAATTTCGTGAATTGAATGAGTATTTATTAAGGTTTCTTGTTCAAGGGTATCACTATGGGATTTGGTTGATGTTATTCTTGAGATTAATGATGCTGGTTTGTTTAAGTATGATTTATGCTATGGGTAAGTGACAAATGTGTGAGTATGTGGCCTTTTTGGCGCAGCCGTGAGGCACACTTTCCTGCTAATTTCTTACATCGGAATTTATACTTTTTATTTGTTCTTTATTTTTTGTTTTCATCTGATCTTTGTATCTGGTGTATTGTGAGTCTGTGCTAAATAAATGTATTTATTTCTTTATTTTCTTTAAGCTTTTGACCGCCACACGTCATAAAATCAAAAACGTGCCCTCGGCGTCAAAGGCAGTCATGTAGTCGAACCGTGGCATGCTGGGCACATTTTGGTTTGTCATCTATACATGACTGTGGCGGTCAAATGGTTAAATTAATATGATTGAGTTATGGGTTCGATTATTTTTTTATGTATTTTGTTTGATTATTCTTTTATATATTTCATTTATGTTTCGTTCACAAGTTTATTGTCAAGAATTAATAATTTTACTCAAACCAAAATCCACGTTCTAAAATATCCAGCATTTAAAAATATATTTTCGTCCTTATTCATCATCCCACCACCATTTTGGAGCATTCAAAAAAACTTAATTTCCGCATTTCGTCGTTAAATTGAAACGAGGAAGATAAAAGCCAGTTGATAAATTCTATTTACCTGTCACTTGCAAATCAGTACGAAACTGATGTGACATTCTCGTGTAATTTCATAAAATTGTAGCAGCTGGCATCAACGACCGCGCGCTGTGCGCGCGGGCATTCAACTAACTTCGTGCCGCACGACTCGCGGTATTTATAGTTCGAGCAAATCGACCCGCTCATCTGTGATTGGCCAATATATATTTCTGTAGATCTGCTGTCCTACACCTATGTGTAATACGAAATTGTATATTAAATACCAGCACCTACAATATAAATTATTCAATCCGAATAGTCTTTTCTTTTATCCTGACAACTGGTAAAGTGGTGACCCCGACGAACATTGAAAATGGCAACCAACGACGAAGTAGCGACCATCTCCTTGAAGTCACGCATACCAACGTTTTGGCGTGCGAACCAGAGAAGTCTCTGGTTCGCACAATTTGAAACGGTGGTAAACCCGCAGAAGCCCGGCGACGAAGCTAAGTTCAGCCTCCTAGTAGCTCACCTCGAGAAGACGGATGTCGAACAAATTAGCGACATCATTATGAGCAAGACACACGTTGGCCGCTACGAGGAAGCTAAGAAGAGACTGTTGTCCGTTTATGAAGAGTCGGAGACGAAGCAACTGGAAAAGCTGCTCACCGAGATGGAGTTGGGAGACCAGAAGCCGTCCCAGCTATTGCGCAGCATGAGAGAACCAGCACGTGACAAGATGCCCGACACCACCCTGCAGATACTGTGGATGAGACACCTGCCTGCCTCCACGCGTGCTGTACTATCGGTCAACGATAACGCCACACTCGACGTGCTTGCGGCCATGGCCGACAAGATGCAGGAGCAAACCCGAGAAGTCCATTCGGTCTGTGCATGCAAACAGCCGTCAACATCTACGTCACGACACGGAAGCAATCACTCGCAGCCAGAGCCAGATCTCCGAGAGGCCATTATGCAGCTCACGCGAGAAATTGCGGCAATGAAAATGGACAGATCAAGACAAAGAAGACCATCATTCCGCTCAAGATCACGTTCACAATCTCGAGGCCGAACGAATTCTTACCAGCAGACGTCAGGAGATACTTGTTTTTACCACACCCGTTACGGGAAAGAAGCACGCAACTGCAGATCTCCGTGCAAGTTCAAGCGTCAGGAAAACTAGTCGCGACCTTGGCTACGACGGGACCCGA
Source organism: Luperina testacea (assembly GCA_927399505.1). Taxonomy (NCBI): domain Eukaryota; kingdom Metazoa; phylum Arthropoda; class Insecta; order Lepidoptera; family Noctuidae; genus Luperina; species Luperina testacea. Next base: position 1,182,425 of record OV656762.1, on the reverse strand, counting down.
GGTTAATGAAATATCACCATACCGTCTTCACGTTTGCGATTACCAACATCACTTGAGATTCCTTGTGGACACCGGAGCCAACGTATCGGTCATTCCCAACACGAAGGGAATGAAACGGGTGGAAGAAGTGTTGTATGCAGCGAACGGCACCCCAATACACACATATGGCGAGAAGAAGCTGGAACTCAACCTGGGTCTACGCCGCCCCTTACGATGGCAGTTTATCGTTGCAGCCGTAAAACGACCGATATTGGGCGCCGATTTTTTGCGCCATCACGACCTTCTCGTCGACCTACGAGCCAGGAAACTCGTCGATAAGAAAACAGGTCTGGCTATCGACGGTTGCGTTGCAAACAGTGCCGCTACACCCACCGTGCTTACTATCAATCTCACCGACCCGTACCACAACCTTCTACAACAGTACGCCGAGATAACTTCCTCAAACTTCAACAACATGAAGAACAGCGAAGTCGAACATCATATTATCACTCACGGGCCGCCCGTGTACAATAAGGCACGACCATTGCCGCCACACAAATATCAAGCGGCGAAGAAGGAGTTTCAAGTTATGCTTGAACAAGGAATATGCCGGCCATCAAAGTCACCTTGGGCAAGTCCACTTCACCTCGTAGAGAAGAAGACTGGCGAATACAGACCATGTGGTGATTACCGAAGACTGAATGCCGTCACCAAACCGGATCGGTATCCAATACCACGACTTCGTGACTTCACGTACCATCTCGAAGGGATGAAAATCTTCTCGAAGATCGATTTGAGGAAAGCGTATAATCAATTGAGGATACGCGAAGAAGACATAGAGAAGACGGCAGTCATTACGCCATTTGGGCTTTTTGAATTCCCACGAATGTGTTTCGGTTTATGCAACGCCGGACAAACATTCCAGCGACACATCAACAATGTACTCGGCAACATGAGCCACGTCTTCCCATTCGTCGACGACATTCTCGTCGCCTCACCAGATCAAGAAACCCACAGAAGTCACCTGGAAGAACTTTTCAAAAGACTCAAAGAGCATGGCCTAAGAATAAACGTGTCTAAATGCGTTTTCGGACACAAAAAACTCGAATTCCTTGGGTACATATTAACAGAAGCCGGTATCCAACCAACAGAAGATCGTGTGAAGACAATATCCGATTATCCTGAACCAACCACAATTCAAGAATTACGACGATTCCTGGGTATATTAAACTTTTATAAAGAAAATATACCTCACGCAGCACACGTTCAGGAAAAACTATACAAATATCTACGAACATGCAAGAAAAATGACAAGACCAAGGTGAACTTCAACAGTGAAGATAAAGAAGCATTTCAAGCCTGTAAGAACAGCATCAAAAACGCCGTCACTTTGTCACACCCTTCAGTTCACGCTCCGTTATCACTGATGTGTGACGCCTCAAACACCTGTGTCGGAGCTGCGCTACAGCAACGTGTAGGAAACAGCTGGAGACCACTCGGTTTTTACTCAAAGAAACTGACAGAAGCGCAAAAGAAATACAGCACGTTTGATCGAGAGCTACTGGCGATCTACCTAGCAATAAGGCACTTTAGACGCATGTTTGAGGGCAGAGAAATAACGGTATACACAGACCACAAACCATTAACGCATGCACTACTGCGGCTAAACAGCAAGACTGAAACACCATTACGCACGAGGTATTTACACTATATCAGTCAATTCACAATGAATATATGCCATATTGAAGGAAAGGACAACGTTGTGGCCGATGCATTGTCAAGAATCGAAGCAATAACCATTCCATCACCAATCGACTACGACGAGCTGGCTCGCCTACAACACAGCGACAGGCAACTGACTGACGTCACGAAAAACAAATCGCTCCGATTCGAGCGAATTCGCCCACTAAACGCAAGTAAGCCAATTCTGTGCGAAACGTCAAGTGGTCACGTACGACCTTACCTGCCACCGGAGCTACGAAAAAAAGCCTTCGACGCTTTACACGAGTTAAGCCACCCCGGCACCCGAGGTACTAGGAAGATGATCACGCAACGCTTTTTCTGGCCGAGCATGAACAAAGACGTCAGTATGTGGACCAAATGTTGCATAACCTGCCAACGAACAAAAGTGCAGCGACACACATTATCGCCGCTAGAGCAGTACCCACCGGCAGATCGACTGTCTCACATACACATAGATATCGTCGGACCACTACCCATATCAGATGGAAGACGATATTGCGTTACCATCATCGACCGAGCAACTAGATGGCCAGAAGCATTCCCGGTCAGCAACATTGAAGCCAACACTATCGCCACGGCCATCTACGAAGGGTGGATAGTGCGATTTGGTTGCCCAGAAAGGATCACAAGCGATAAAGGAAGACAGTTCGAATCACATTTATTCAAAACACTAATGAATAGAATGGGCATCGAGAAAACACGAACCACTGCCTACCACCCACAGGCTAACGGAATGGTTGAAAGGTGGCATCGATCATTTAAAACAGCATTGACGGCACGACTACATAACTCAAGCTGGACGCAAGAATTGCCGACTGTTTTGCTGGGACTTCGTGCTGCAATTAAAGAAAACACTGATGTGTCATCAGCAGAAGCGCTATACGGTAAACCACTACGGCTACCCGGGGAAATGTGTGGAGAAAGTTCGATATACGCGAATACAAACACACACTTTAGTGACGTCATAACTAACGCAATGAAAAAGATGCAAGCTGTGCGCCGGAACACAGATCGCCGCGCAATGTTTATACACGACGACCTACATGTATGTACGCATGTATTTATACGTACCGATACCTACCGTCGACCGCTGACGCCGACCTACGAAGGTCCGTATCGTGTCTTGAAGAGACAAAACAAGGTGTATACAGTGATAATCAACGATCGACAAGTAAACATCAGCATAGATCGATTAAAGCCTGCATTCCTGCCAAACACCGAAGAAGCAGTATGTCGTTTAAGTGACCAGACAGCATACGTCACACGATCCGGCCGCACCTCAAGACCCACCGTGCGCTTCGCCCTATAGAACATACGTCCGACCAAGACGGAGCAAGGCCGCGCACTAAGCTAAAAGTGAAAGGCACACAGCGCGAACATTGCGTCTACGCGTCTTAGTGCAAACTGACATCACCGCAGCCCTAGGCGCTCGCTGGCGCCGTGTCGAGACATCACATCGCACTACTTACGCGCTCGATGACGTCGCGTGCGAGACACCACTCTGTACCACTCGTATTAAACGGGCGCTTCGCTGGGGAGGAGCTATGTAGCAGCTGGCATCAACGACCGCGCGCTGTGCGCGCGGGCATTCAACTAACTTCGTGCCGCACGACTCGCGGTATTTATAGTTCGAGCAAATCGACCCGCTCATCTGTGATTGGCCAATATATATTTCTGTAGATCTGCTGTCCTACACCTATGTGTAATACGAAATTGTATATTAAATACCAGCACCTACAATATAAATTATTCAATCCGAATAGTCTTTTCTTTTATCCTGACAACTGGTAAAAAATTTTCCCAAATTAAACGTGAAAGTCATGTCATGTTCGTTTTCATGGATGAAAGAAGGCATAATGGATACTCATTAGCGCCTCGAGTCTTGGCTTAAAGTGACTTAATGGACGCCAATGTTGCTTTCTATTTTAAAATATGATGTATCTTAAGCATAACACAATGAGGGAAATCAAGATTGAGTAGAGCTTTGGTGGTTTGCTTTTAGAAGCACAAAAAAAACGAACATTAAAGCCACAATTATTAGTATCCAAAAAGTTTAAAGTATATATATAAATAACAATCCACATACAGTATTTTTTTAAATTTTATGACAGGGATTATCTCTTGATTTGTTTAGTTTTTTTTGTCAAATCAGTCAAACGTGCTAAGTTTTCATACGTTGTCGAGTGATTGAGTTTACAAGACTAGTCCCGATTAGAATCTCTTGAAGCTCAGGCTTATGTGTTAAAAAAAATTGATATGCTAATTTAGTTGGAACCAAGTACTACTTTTGTTTAAGGTTCAGCATCTAGGACTTCCCAAAAATAACTCCAGGCACCTAATAGTCAAATTCCGCACTGAAACAGATGAAAGTAATTAAGTTATATTGCGCGCGCGACCGCGGGTCCAGATTGATGGCTGCTATCAAACTTGTTAATGATAGAAGAGACGTGCTCAACTATTTGAGAGGGAAGCTCAACTTTGTCATTTTGCCAGCTGTATGGTTAATTGACGTCATTCTTTTGATAGTTGACGGTAATGGGCTGTTTGTGGACAATGGCCCAAGATGGCGTATAAATCGCTTTAGATATTTACTTAAAAGTTATATATACCACGACACACATTTTGATCATCACTTTGCACTATAATATTCTCTCACGGACAGGTAATATTTTACTTTGTAGTAAATCAAAACAGACGAAAGAGATGGAATTCCAAATCGACTCGGTAGCTCACGAGTTTTAAACTTTTAACTCTTTTGTCAATTCATTTCGTGCCGCGATGCAGCCGCGCTTTCGTGAGCGCTGCGCTGCGCTGTATCTCTGGAAAAATTCATCGCGTGTGTGAATGCTGCGATTATGTTGTACATATTGTCAGCTTAGTGCCTGTGAGCACGGAAATGAAAAATATTCTACAAAATTAAACATAACTTGTAGAAGATTACAGAAAATCACTGCATTAGAAGTAAATAAATAAGATATAATGGCATAATTTCGTTAGTATATTTTTGCGTTCCTCGATTTCGCGTTCTGCCTTATAGTTGAACTTTTCAAAGTAAAAGACAAAGAGACCTCTCCGGAGGTTTGCCGACATTATCAGATTATCTGAGTAAAAAAAAAACAACGTTTGCGTTATTTTCATAAAAGTACTGCCTTTGTAGTCAGTAAATTAAATAAAACTCAGATTAGGAGCGCTTCAGTTCTTACATTCTTAATTTGCGTTTCGCTAATTATGTTTAGAGAGGTCCATTTTTCGGGCTTTAAACTGGGATTGAAGGGGTCTAAAGTGTTTGTATTGTGTCTATTGTCATTTTCTTTGAAGCTCTGGTAGTAATTTTCATTATGTTGAATGTTATATGTAAGCCGTCAGCGAATGAATTCAGTGGCTAGTTTAAAATTCATGGAAATTAGAGTCGACGTATGTAAAGCTAAAATCAGTAGTTGCCAAATGCATTCACATTTTGCCTATTCACGAAAATTGCATTATTTACGAAATAAAACAGTTAAAGCTTATACTATTACATTCATCGCTATATCACTTCTCCATTCCAAGTTACATTATGACTTTTATAGAATAGAATTTTCTTTATTAAAGTGACCAAGACTCAAACTCAAATAAGATTGTTAGTAAAACTTACGACTATATTAGTAAGCACAGACACTAAACAAAAACACAAGATTTATGCTGTATTCCAAGAAATGTATAACAAATTCTCAATCCCTATATTTCAGCACGACAAACATCCCCGTTGACAAAACAAAGCATCACAAAGCGAAATCCACATAATTACGATACAAAATGAAGTGTATTGCAGACTATTAGCCGGGAAATGAAATAAGGAAACCGTTTGCGTGATAAGACCTTATTACTGCACTGCAATATCCGCTGGTGAATAATTTAAGTTGGCAGCTCGATCCGAGGTTCGCTGTGCAAATATGGGGGCTGTACGGCGCAACATTTTTAATATTGTAATTTGTTTGGTTATGGGTGAAAGGAGAGATGTATTAGAAGCGCATTATTTAGGTATAAGAGTTGATTGGAGATAGAAAACTGGGGTATAAAACTGACTTTTTGTAACCATATTATTTTGATTTAAGAGAGGGTCCGTACAGTTTCTTGCCCGTTATTCTCCATAGGTACCTACTACACTTTGGAATGGTCAACTAGCGTCATCTTCCTGACTGACCGACCCCTTGACAATTCAAAAGTGCCTGTAATTGGGTTATTTGAAATAAATGCTGTGAGTTTACAGTTTTTTGAGGCCCTAGTAGGAACGCGTGACGTAAAGGTAGCGTAAATACGAACGATTTTCTAATCAAAAATCATTTTAGTTTACATTTTTGCTACAAACACTTTTAGTATGATAATCGGTCGAATTAACGTCGCGTTTACTCCATGCGTTCTGGCTAGGTCTGTAAAGTAACGGTACCTTTATTCGTTTGGTAGGAATAATCCGATCCGGTACTTGTCAGACACTGCAGATAATTTTGGTCATATTTTTGGTTTCCTCTACTATCATTCTTGCAACTAAACAGGCATTGTGGCTATTATATTATTATAAATTTAGGCAATATTAAATCCAATAAATCCGATCACATTTCTTGCTAACATTGGTTGTGTTAGCAAGAACTGTGATTGGATTTATTATGAATGTTCAAGCAAACAGATTCCCAGAAATAAAAATACAAGCGCATGTGCTTCAAAGCTACACACGAGCTTCACACGAGTAGGTATCCAAGCTCTAAAGACATATAATACTTTTCTGAAAACAAATGGCGGCCAAACAAATAAACAAAGTAGAAGAGGAAGGCTTCTCCACAATTATATCGTATAAAATATGATCGGTTGGTATTCCTCACGACGAAACATTTTTCAGCTATTGTTTCCTTGTTTTTTGTTCGTAGATATGCCTTCCGGGGCGAATTGTATCTTGTTATAAAAAATTGTTTAAAAGTGATGTAATTACATATATTAAATTAAAAGGGGAAATATTTAACTGAGCCTCTAAAAACTTGTTGATTTTCCAGTGATGTACACTTTTTTTTAATAATGAAGCTTTTTTTATCTTTGTGGCCTTGTACTATAGTTGGTCGCAGGCACTAAGCTAGGTCACCACGACAGGTTCCGGCTGGGTTCGGTTAGGCGAGAACTGTGACCAACCGCGTTAACTACATACAAGTTGGTCGCAGTTATTTAGCTATTTAGTATTTTTAAGACCCGAAATTAGGAATTATTTGAGGTATACAAAAGGCGCAATCGTTATATTTTACTTTATATTTGTTCAATTTAATACATGCCTTTAAAAATACCCAATTTATTTGAAATTGCTAAGGCTAAGTATTTAAAAAAAAATGGTAGTTTGACCCTCTTTTGTCGAATATCGGATATCGGGTATTTGCTTTCATTTCGGTTCTAAAGTTTTCTAAGAAACAAAAGGTTATTTAATACTGAATTAATTCTTGGAAATCTGAAAACGATATCGTTTATGAAAAACGGTGGTTTATAATTTATGCAATATTTGCAAATATTGTGAGCACCATGTATCAACATAATTAATTTATCTGTCATTGCTTAATTTTTTATATTTTGTACCTATAATAGTACCAAAAGTAATTTTACTCTAGGTAGATTGTCTTCACAAATTAATATAGTTAATGTATTCTAAATATTGCAAAATATTTTAATAGAGTGTCTATGGATGGAGTTTCTCGCCCATTCTTCTCCATACGAAACTACCTTTGGAAGCCATAAGCACCCGCCTACAATCAATTATGTTTGAAGTAAATGATTTGACTCTGTCTTTGACAAAACAATGTGTGATAAGAAATGCTGTAATAATATGTAGTAATAGAATAAAACAGCAGAATACTAAGAAACGAGATGATCATAATGATGCTTAACCCTGTGTTGACCTAAATTCACGTCACACATTAGTTTTCATCGCATTCACAAATGTTCGTTTGCCCATAGAACACCAGCAGCGAGTAATTAACACATACATAACTACGTATAGCTTGACTTTTAGAGAGTCTACTATGTTGTTGATTTTGGTATTTCATCATCTGCCTACCCTTTTTCTAACTATTTTTGGGGTCGGCTTCTAGTCTAACCGGATGCTGCTGAATACCAGTATTTTGTGTAGAGCGACTGCCTATCTGACTTTCGGGCTTCTGACGACCCGTAACGATTGTCAGAGATTCCCGAATGACAGCCAGGACAAACAGCTTAACGTGCTTTCCGAAGTGCGGAGGGGCCTCAGTATGTAAAGATAGTTACCCATCCATGGACCAACCGCGGCAAGCGTAGCTTAGCCTAATCGATCGGTCCGTGCGGTTGTTATTACTACTCTCTTAATACAACACAAAATTGTTTTGACTCCGATGTGCCAACCAATCTATCAGCAGATATTATTTACTTTACCATTTAAATACCTCTTGATAACCATACCGAGCTCCTTATAAAAACTTGAAACTGTTATATCGATAAACACGTTATAATAAATGCCATCACTCACGCAAATAAAGCCATCATCATTTGGAATGCTAATGACGTTGGATGGAACGCTAAAGAAGTCGTAAAAGTAGTTTAATCGGGAAATAAAGTGGAACATAATGCTGACAACGCTCATCTATCACGCGTCCAGCCGAAGACTCGCTCTATTGTACCGCAGCTCACTCAGCTATCAAAGTCATATTGATGGAATCAGAAGGTTTACTTCACATTATGTACAATAATTTAAGAGCAACGTTAATTTGCTCTTAAATGGTATTCAATGTTTGAGTAATTAATGCATAAATATGAATTAAAACTAATTTGAATTTGTTCTATCTAGAGTTATAGTCATAGGCAGTCATAGATCGTTTCTGAAACAAAAACTCATGCTTCTTTTCAGAACTACCAATTTTATGTTTATTCCTGGATCTGCAGTCGTCCTACTGGCGTCTAATTTAAGACGATGTCTACATTATCTGTTGCTTAATGCAAGCTACACAATGACATATTTATATCTCCTCTCTTCTATATCCCAGTGTGTTTCTTTCTTATATTTAGCTTCATCTACTGTATCATTAAGCCTGTCCACTAGATTTTCTGCGTCAGCACCACCATTAATAGTTTGTTTTTATCACTTGTCCTAAGAACTGGCTTTTCTGTATTTCATTTCGTTATTGTTCAGAACTCACTCGCTCAAACCCCGCGCGCCGTCTCTCGAACATGTGACAAATGACAAGTGCTGACACATGTCATTGTACTGACACGTCATTATTAGAATTGTTGGGCGTTGCAGCAAAGATGGGGAATGTTCACGGTAGGAAGAATGTGGGAGATGTGACATATATAAAAGAAGAATTTGTATTAGATTAAAAAAGTATTTCAATAGTTTTGATTAAAGTCTTTTCTGTAGTCATTGAAAAGGGTGATTTAGCTTTAAACGACCCGTTTACGCTTCAACAATAATAAAAACAAATAACTTATAATGAAAGAGATTTGTAGTGATAAATATAGTATGAAATATTGATAAAATTACAAAATACAGTTAAAGCTCAATTGGTTATTAAAACCAAATTACTAAAACCAGTTTTAAAAACCAACAGAAATAACTCATATTTCAAGGCTGTCAATAATAAAAAATTATTCGGAATCGGAAATCACGGAGTATTTGTACAGCCCTTCATACATTATTGAACAACATTCGTTTAAAACAGCTTTTGATTTATGTTACTGGAATATGAACGGTTCATTTCCGAAACAGCTTTTATTGCAAGCTTCAAGAGAAGTTCATGAAGACTTATGTTATTGTAACAAACTGTGTACAATTTTACGTGATGTAGTAATAAATATGACGTTTGATCCAAGCATAGACTACATGTTCACAGGGTCATCGACGCGCAGCTTATTGTCATTGATTCAGTACATGATTCTGAATTCACCTGCGCAAAAACTTTTCGTCAGCTATTAGTAAAATCTAATCATGTGCTGAATTCATGGTTGTAGTTTACGTATCGATATCCCGCCACCCTGTATTTTATCATTAAAGTTAAGAATAAGGGCCGGTTTCTAAATTGAGAATTTGAACTTGAGAACTTGTCAAACTCTCTTGTAACATAATTTAAGGTGATTCCTTCAATGCAGGCCGCGAAATTCAAAATTCCGTTTTATGTTTCCGTTTCAAATTTACGTTTATTGCAAAGAAATTATGAATTTCGCGGGTTACATTGAAGAAACCAGCTCAAGTAAGTTTGATATGTTCCCAACTGCTAATTCCTACCTATAATAAAATCTCCATCTTCCAAAAATACATTCTTAAAATGCAGATGAGAAATGCCACAAAGATGAACATATACGATAATATTATTCCTTATAATTCCATAAATATCCCTTTACAACTGTTCAAGATAGAAGCTTAATTTAGTAGTCCACTAAACCTTACTGATAACGTCCTAAAATATCCCCACATACCCGCACTTGGGCTCCGAGCCTCCAATAAAGCTGTAATCCATTGTGAGTATCCATAACTTGCGCTATTGTGAGCAGCGTTAAACAATAATCTTTATCAGCGATATTACAGTCCGCTTCATCGCCTATCGATTCGTTGTTACGAGATCCTTTCTACCCTGCCTCCCTGTGCGCGGTCGTGATTGTGACAAGGATGATAGTGGCAGATGTACGCCGTACGCGATCGATGGTGGGAGAATCGAGTTCTTATTTGTCTTTATATCGCATTAGGGCAACCCGTATAGAGATTTAAGGAGTTAAAAGATTACTTATTGTTGTTTAAAATCTGACATTTAGATTTTTTAAAACAACGCCTGGCCTTTAACTATTGCACGGCGTAGATTAATCGATGGACACCTCGTCCGATTAAAATCCATCAAGCCATATGCTTATAATTCGTATAAAGAAAAGCACATCCTAAGATATGCAGATAATATGTACACTTGAAAAACATAACCATATCTTTACTGTCGCACACTCGGGTAATATATAAAAGTTTCAAGAAAAACATAGTGTAGCGGTATCTACAACGCCACATGCGAACAACGCGCAAAATCCTGCGTCTCGCAAGCAGAGTTTACCGCGCAACTAGCATGGATACAACGGCCCGATATGAATCATCGGGCAGTTGCCCGCCAGACACGACGCCCGTCTGGCCAGGGGATCCTCCCTTTTCTATGGAGGATGAGTGTACTTTACACCCTGTTCCTCACACCTCTATAATAGAATTTTATTTTATTTTATTATTTTTGGAAAACTTACAGCTAATCTGACACAATAGTTACTAAATTTTTAACATGATGATGGCCAATTACAAGTTTTCACATATAGAATATCAATTAACTATGTAAATACTAGGTAACAGACAGTGTTAATTTAGTATACTGTATATTCGTATATAATGCAAGGGCTATGTTAATTTGTCGAAGAAGTGATTGCAAAGAGCCTTCTTTAATTTAGGCACACTAGTATTAAAAAGATCTATGTCAACTTCCTGGCAGGCTTCATTATACATACGGCTCGCCCTAATCATGTACGAGTTTTGTCTGTAAGTTGTTCTTGTTGTTGGTATGTGCAACAATCGAGGTTTACGCAGAAACGGAGAGCATACGCGCAGCCCAATTTTGCTCAGCAGCTCAGGGGTGTCGTTGGATCCGTTTGCAATTTTGAGTAAAAATGCCTACTACTATCATGTTACCTAATTCCCTGCTGATTGCGGTATAATACAGGTGCATGACTTGGTAGAATAGGTTGGTAGTGCATCAGCTACCCCCTTGGTTTTCCATGAGCCCACTTTCTTCTAAGTAAGCCGTGAAAACTTTTGTGTTATTATGACTTTGGAATGAAACAAAAGTACTTGGGAGTTATTCAAAGTATTCATGTCATCTAATAAAGTGTCATACGCAAAATACGCGCATTGACGTGGAGTTGCGGACACCAGTCCGTTTTACCTATAAAGTGTCATCATTGTACGTGTAATAAACAAATCCTCAGTTTCATCCTAATCTTATTTAATACGTTTTAAGGTTTATTTATTTAATTATTTATGTAATTGTACAAACATATAAACACAAGAAGAATGTAACAGAAGAATACGTAGAAAGTTTAACTCTTTTCTAAAAGTAAGGTTACGGATAGGGTTTGGGAAATCTCGACAGTCTCAATGTCTCGGGACGTCCCGGGACTCGAGACTTCTCAAAAAAAGTTAGAATCGAGTTAATTTTGGACCAGATTTATAAATAAAAAAACAATTTGTTTGTGATTTCTCTCGTAATACCACCGAACAAGGTGAACACTCTCTCGTTTTCACAAGTGTCGGTTCTATTATGTTTGAAGCTTTGTAAAGTAGTTCCAAACTTTCAGTACGTTTTGCGGTTGCTTCAAACAACTGGAACTCTTTTTTTAATATTGCTCTCGATTTTTTTCTAAGAATTTCGGGTACCTACATTTCTTCGATTTTTTGACTGTTTGTTCTATTTTTCTTTGAAACGACTCTTCGGGTTCGTTATGTACTGTAGAGATACTGGTACTAGGTTCAGCGTCCATTATTTCCAAATGCGGCGACTGGATACGAGGGACATTGAATTAGTCTGCAATAGTAACAGTTCTTCCGCAAAAGCAATAAGTTCAGTTTTAGTCAAATTCGAAATAAGAAAATCCGTATTTTGCGACTGTAAGCTGTGGTGACCAGTGACTCGGGCCTCGAATCGAAAGGCTCGGGACCCGAAACAGCCAAATTTACATAAAATCCCGGGATTTCGAGACACGAAACGTTCCGGGACCGAAACCCTAGTTACGGAAGACCTCTAAAGTCATACTTTAAAAAGTTCTTCCTTCTCAAATATTTGTACTAGGTATGTATTTATATTTGTAATATGTTTATTATATACATAGATAGATGGCCTAAAACGGCAGAATTGTCTTACATTGCAGTAAACTTTTCGCAAAATGGATCGGCTTCCCGGAATAAATTCTAAACTCGCAAATTTTCAACCTTGTTGTACTTGTTTATTCTGACCGATGTTCCAAGGTCAACACAAAGTTCTGTTTACTTTATGAATTAAGGTTTGTTCGGTGACCTTTGCTTCCTGCATTTTGAATTATAAGTTGCTATACTCGTGCTGTTTACTGTGTGAGGGTGATAGGCATTGTAGGTTGTGGTAAAAAGAGTCGAGTGAAGTATCTTCTTCACTTTTTTCTTCGGAAAATGACCTGTTCTTTGCCATAGTTATTCTTTAAGTAGCCCAATGTTTCTTCTTTTTGGGAAAAGGCCTGTGTTTGCCAGCGTCAGCACTTCAGCGCTTCATAAAATTGTTGATTTCACAGAACTTAGTGTAATTTACATTCTGCTGCCTACTTGCAAAACCAACCCAAATTTATTATCCTCTAGAGAGTTAAATAGTTACCTAACTAAATTAATTAATCACAAAACATACATATAACATCACTTGCACCTCATTAATTATCGCAAACCACACCAGAACATTGCAGAAGACCATTTTTCTGAATACATCGAACCCCACGTGAAAGTTACCTCGATCCCATAAGGTTTTAATTAAATGAATTAATCAAACCCCTTTGCACGGAGTTTTGCGGCGCGGCCGCGTCAATCATGTGACGTGGCGGTTTGTGAGTGTGTTTTTTAATTAATATGTGCATGTCTATAAGGGTATGGTTTTATTCGGCTCTGTCATTGTTGGGTAGAATATTTGCGGGCAAAGTTGGCGGGTCCATGCTTTAATCATTTTGGCTTTCAAATAACTTTCCACACAATTTGGTAGGAAGGTAGGTACTGGTAGCATGAAGCAATCATAACAGTATAATACACAACAGTAGGTTTACAAAAAAACTAAAAATACAACTGTTACGGACTTAAAATGTTTCCTTTCCATTCCTTATAGGCACACACAACAAATTGTATTCAAATTTAAAATAAACCAGATGTTTGCAATGCCTACAAGGTAACAGGCACTAACCACATACTGCATGCAGTAGCTAACGAATAATTAATCCCTCAAATCACAGCAGTTAAGTCTTCCTGAAGGGCAGCTACCAGCTCTCAGTAGTTAAACGTGAAGTTGACTTTAGGATGTAAATAAATGTCTGAGAAACACACACGGCTGCGAGTCTAAAACTCTGCATAATTTAAGTGGAACAGCGCGCTACGAATAACTAGAACATCCCTTGTTTCTCCACATTTGTCTGGTTTACCTGAATATGTTAGCGAGGTGTGGGTCCGACTGAGAATGAGGACGCTGCCGGCGCGTGCTGAGAAACGTTAGGAATTGTATTTCTGGATGAAAAGGCGGCAGTATTCAGTTATGCGGTAAAGTGTGTCATCGGACTTAGTTTCCTTTAATATTTCGTAGAGCCTAGCTTACCTAATCGTGAATTTTGAAAGATTTAGGTCTGTTTTTAATTCCTTAATCAACGTTTAATTTAACTATTATAATTTGCCTCAGGCATTAAGTCCACCTTTGTACAGTTTTTTTTACTTGGGCATAAAGTTTTAATAAATAAATATTTGCAAAAGTAGACAGCGTCTTATTTATGAAGAATAATATATTTTTCTTTCTTTTCTAGTAACAACAGCTTTATATGCTTTAGTACCAGTCCAGTCTGCAATTGTATCCGGTTGATGTCAATAATACTCTTTTATTTTAATTCTTTGAAATATTTGTACACTGGAAACAGCAGAATATTATGGAGATCATATTACGTGTAACACCTTTGTAACAAAACAACAATATTCTAATAAATAATTAGTATATTATATTAAATTAGGCTTGCTCTCTATTACTTACATGATCCTCAAAATTAACGAAATGAAGGTCTATTAATTATTATTCTGTCTTCCTTCCCATGTCGCGTGGTTACGATTGGTATGTTGTGCTTGTGTTCCACAGTAAAACTAAATCTGTACGCTGACGTCAGCAATAGTCTGCCTAACCGTCTCCAAGTCCAAACTGTTGTATAATGTAGCGAGCGCCGCGAACACTGAACTGATTCCTAGCCTGCTCGTATTATTGTACTTACCTGTGTAGTGTGCAGTCTAGTTTTGTATTCTGTTTTCAGTTTTAACGCTATTGTTTTAGATGAAACAACTGAAAACTGTTTCTGAATTAACGTTAGGTGCATAATGTAACACTCTAGTGACCAGCCCTTGCTTCGCACGGTTACAATCGGAACATCGAGATTCCTGTGCTATGTTAAATAGGAAATTATGATACACATAAACCTTTCGGATGTAATAACCACATCAAAATCTATTGTATAGTTTAAAAGATCTAAGCGGTCACACACGCAAACACGGTAAGCGACTTTGTTTTATAGATACTATGTAGAGATATAGAAGATCGATACCTAAATGGTATTGATTATGGTTATGAATAGAATACCATATAGCCAAGAGTTTCACTATGTATTCATATGTATACTAGCTTCTGCCCGCGACTTCGGCCGCGTGAAATTTCACCCTCCCCGCATTTACCCTCTTAAAGGTAGAATTTCAAAAAACCCTATCTTAGTGGATACCTACTCTTCACAAGGAACACACCGTCTAAATTTCATGTCTCTAGGATCAGCGGTTTAGGCTGTGCGTTGATATATAAGTCAGTCAGGACTTTGAATTTTATATCCATAGGTAGATACTAATAACTATTATAAATTCGAAAGTAACTCTGTCTGTCTGTCTGTCTGTCTGTCTGTATGTTACCTTTTCACGCCTAAACTACTGAACGGATTTCGATAAAATTTGGGCAGACAGATAGATTGCATCCAGGGAAAGGACATAGGATAATTTTTATCGACATACCTCTCGGGCGAAGCCGCAGGCAAAAATTTGGAGTTAGGAACATACAAATTTCCAATCAGCTCACAATAATTGAATTTTTGTTTGTTACAATGCAGTTAAATAGTTTTATATCTGCATGACACTAATAAATAAATAAAAAAGTCCTCCAGACCGTATTTTGGCCACGGCGGCCAATCTCAACGGAGACTATGCTTCGGCGCGGGAGATGTTGTAGTGTATAAGTGTGCGCGCAGACACAGGTGCAATCCCTCTTCCCTCACTCTCATAGTCCGATGGGACGGCAATCCGACACGACCGAAAAGGGATCAGTCGCAGGACCAACGGCTTAACGTGCTTTCCAAGGCACGGGGGTAACATACCGCCAACTTACAAACTCCGGGTTGTTACTAAGAAATTCCTGATGGAAAACCCAATAACACTTTGCCCCGGAAATCGAACCCAGGAGCCCACGCTCACCAAAAGACTAACGGGGCAGCTACAGTAAGGGGCCGCCTCCACGAGCGCGAGAATCGCGGCGATAGTCTCTCCGTGCCATCAAATTTTCGCGACGATGATATCGTCGTGTGGAGACACGTTCGAAGATAGTGTATAGAAATTGACATGACGATAATATCGCCGCGATTATCTCGCTCGTGGAGGCGGCCCCTTATACATTGATGAGGAACCTGCACTCTAGTTCTCTATTACTCGCTGAATTCTCTGAAAATCGGAATATTATGACTATAAGTCGCAAAATATAAGTACTCTTTTACTGCCAAATCTTCTGAAAATCGACATTTACTATAGGTAAAGTTAACACGGCAATGTCGATTCCACTCCAATCAATACCGTGAAGCGTGCTTATTTTGAGCCACTTTAACGGGAACGTGACTTTTGGCGAGTGCCGCGTGATTGACTCCGGATTATACGTTAAAGTATGTGTTTATCGCTCAAGCTGCTCTTGCTTTGAGGACGCAGTGTTAAAAGTAATACCTGAGTTTGCAAAAAATAAAATAAAAGTAAAAAAAAAAAAACATTTTATCTGAATGTCTAATCTGAAAGGGAAAATTACAAGAGTAGGTCCGGTAAGAGTGCGGGATAAAAACATTATGATAGCCAACCTTCTTTGATAAAGAAAAATGACTCCACACAAACAGTATGCCAAAATACCCATACGTAAGAGGTCTTAAAAACCACTTGTTATAATAAAGGGTCCAGACCATTCCAACCCTTCAAATAGAGCATGAAAATTTCAACAGAAAGGATTAATGGCCGACTGGACCGAATCATTATTTAGGAACGGGAACGATGCTCCATCCTGATTATGGAGAGTTAGTTGAAAAATTACTTGAGTTATGTGTTATGTGCCGTATATTATGGCTTTTATCTTGAGTGCTTTATTTTGTCCTCACTTTTCTGTTATTATGATAGCAGAATATTGTATGCCTTCTGCATAGAGGAGATCGCATCGTTCCTTTACGAGGATTTTATTACATCAGAAGGGCAATTCTCGTAATTTTTAGAACGTTATAAGATATCTATGGTTAACAGTCATCTCAGTCTCAATCAAAAAATACCTTTAATATTTTTTGACATTGATTATAATCACTGAGATGAGATTGTGATTAAAAGTTGAACGTTTGAAGTTATGGGAATTGGCCTTCAGGTATGTTACGAGTATTGTGACATTTTTTCATCATTACGTTACCCAATGTAACGTAATGATGAAAAAAAAATGTCACAGTAGTTCTCCTACCATAACATGATATCTTTGGCCTTTTTCGAGTTTTCATTGGAGCAATATCCATTGATTTGGTCGTGATACTAAAAAAACCAAACCAACTTTATTTATACTATGTTTCCTGCTGTTTCTTGCAAAGTTATTTTGAAAAATCATATTCAGCAGAAGCAACGCTATTATAATCTCACTATTTGTGTCTTCTCTGTTTTAATAAAATGAAGTATCTGCACATGAACGTTGAAAGCAGCGTGTCATACCGTGTAATTTGTAAATCCTTGGTTCTAGCTCCCCGACCCATATTCAGTGAAGAATTATTCAGAAATTCGCATTATACGTAGCACATTTTACGTCAAGAAACATTACACCAAAATACTTGGAAAAAGCACGTAGATAGCCCGTTTTTGCATTCATGAAAGCTCTCTCAACACTTTTATTTAGATTTTGGAATTCTCTTTCTGTAAAACTACGTTACTTATTTCAGCTAGATTACGTTTCTACAAATCAATACTTACATAATTATGATCAATAGTGCTGACGTTTGTGGGCTTTCTTAGAAAAAACGTATATGTTACTATAAATGTTATACCTAGATTATATATACTCGTATGTGTTACTGTAAAAGCCCGAACTGCGGTAAATCAAAGATTTACCGGATTTACCGGTAAATCATAATATTTTCCGCAGTTCGGACTACCGAATTGTAAAGAAAACACAAGCTGTCCGCTCAAAAGACCGTGAGCTTGGTAAAGTGGCAGTTACCATTAAAACAGCATTAGAGAAAGAAGTTGTCTTGATGGAACAAATTGTCGAAATAAAATCGAATTGGCTTAGAAACACGTCTTTGTTTTAGATTTTAGAGTCCTAGACCAGAAATCTGGATAGAACTGGAAGATAATGGAGCCATACTAAAACCCTCCACAACCGCGAGATTTCCATTCTCAGGGAATATTATGTAGTTGCAGTGGACAAGGGCCTCACTCTGCTCTCTTTGGCGAAAGAGACCTGGCGCAAACTTAAAGTAGGTATTTGATATTAACATTCATAGGGTAGTATGGCAAGGCAAAGAGCTACACGGACGCTTTTTCCGGGCCGTCCATGGGCCTGTTGTAGATCTTTTGGCGTTCGTATCCCTGGCTGCGTTTCGGCGACCTCTTCGGATAATCGAAGGTTTTGTGCACGTACGTGCGATTATGCATGATATTGTTATCATGACTAATAATTATCGGAAATAAATTGTCAGGGACGGTACGGTTGACATCCGTCGGGCATACCACTGTTCGGTTGTTCAGGTCTTGCTAACGGCGAATACATGCACAGACACAATCTGATAGCTAGGATTATCCACCAGCAACTTACCTTGCAATAGGAACGCCGTTCACGTCAACGCCGGCTGAAAACTAGCGCTGGGGCTCTGTCTCGCATAGGGTCTTAGCATTATACTGAGCGATGGCCGTTTTGCGTGGATGTGACGCATTATTTTCTCCAACTTGTTATTTTTTTTGTGCTTATGTTCTTTTTACGCGTCATGTTTACCGCAAATAATCGTATTTTCTTTCTTTCTTTACAACCTTGTGGATTCCGAAGTACCATACTACAGATATGTGCCCGACCCAGTTCTCGAGAAGCCACATGGCCCTATCGATATAACATCACTGATGGGATTATTGTAACCAACAAGCCTGATACTATGATAGATCGACGAGAGCGCCGTGCAATGATCGTTGATATCGCTTTCCCCTCGTGAAATCTGAGAAAGATAAAAGAAACAAGTATTTTTACTTAACACACAAGATTGTCGAGTGTCGACATGTGATGATTGTTACGGTTAATGGCCTAATATACCGGAGAGCGTCGACCAACACTTCAGGTGGCTCTCATTACGCGGCTGGTTCAAGGGCTGATCCAGAAAGTGGTACTCCTGAACACTACACGCATAGAGAGGAGGTTCTTCTCTCTAGAGTCCTGACCATCGGTAGCTTGGACCCTGTTCCTGATGGGCTACTATTTTTAATTTTTTTTTTAAATAAAATTATTTAAAAATATAACCAATATGTGTAAAAATGAATACTTATCACATATAAGGCTCACATAAATTATACATTGAGGTTTCTTTTGCTAACCAGATCAAATCGGAAAAAAATCAAATAAAGCCCTCAATCGAATTCAAGTTGAAAAAGGTCCCCTTTTACCCGAATCGTTCACAAAAATTGACCCAAGCACTGAGCCGGGGTACCGCTTACCCCGAAGGCTTTCCTCTTCCGTACCTTGAAGTATGATCTCACACAATACATATGTATAATATATATATTATATATATAAATATTCTCTGTGTGTTCGATATACGCAAAAGGCATACAACGCCCTCAGAGTTCAATATAATAATGCCTTCATAATGTTGTTGGGACTTCCACGTTACCGCAGTGCGTTAGGAATGTTTGCCGAAGCACATACTAATGGGTTCAATACCATCCTGCGAAAAAGAATGGCGTCCATGATGCGCAGAGTGCGTGGGAGCGTCAATGGCATTCTGAAGATCATCAATGAGAAGCCATGTTGCGCCATTATGGCGCATTGGGTACATGTACTCAGTGCGTCAGGTGAGTGCAACAGATACATGAATTAAAAAAAAATATTGTATTACCTACATTTGTTACTTACTCACGTAGTTTATAAGTGTGTATTGCTAACATCATAAATGGATCAAGGTCTAAAGTAAAGCATTTTTTTTATTATATTATAAATACGAAAGGAATTCTCTCTATTGTCTGTCTGTTACCTTTTTCGTTTATGCCAATGAACCGATCGTTGTGAAATTTCTCAGACAGATAGCCTGGGAATTGGAGAAGGCTACTTTTAATCCCGGATTTTTGTATAAAAAAAATGATGAAATACAAAATACACGCAGACGCAGACGAACAACTAGTATCTATTCCATACTAACATTATTATTATAAACGCCAAAGTTAAATGTTACCTTTTCACGCCTTAACGGCTAAACGGATTTGGATAAGGGCACACGGATAGAACATGACCTGGGTATGGACATAGAATACATTTTTTATCCCGGTAGTAGGGTTCTCCTGGGATAATTTTCCACGCGAAGCAACGGGCCAAAGCCACCACGGTTCAACAATACTGTCAGAAACTGACGTTCGACTGAATGACATTTGGAATGTAAACATTGCCAATTTAATTACAATATTTGATCATATATATTGTGCAAACCTGTTTAATAGGGTTTAGAAAATTGATTTATTGTGAGAAAGTGTTAACTAAAGAGTCAAGTGACAAAATACAGTTGAAGGAATGAGTCCTTCAATCAAGTGCTGGCCAAAGTCAATTGTACAAACTACAATGAAATATATTACTGGGAAACCTCATAATGTACTACTTATGTTTTCCGGTAAATGCTACTGTACTTATTAGTAACGCACCTGTATACCAACCCGTGGTAGGTACAAAAAAACAACGTAACAGTACCTCCCCAACCTCCAGAGATTTGAGGGCAAATATTACTATTTGTTTGGAAAACAAAACCAGGAAGTGAATAGGTGAATACTGTGGTGGAATACTGTGAGTATGAATAATTTAAAATGTTATTGTTCTCTTAAAGGACTGTAACAGGCGCAATGTGATGCGTAATGATTAAGGTCAGGTTTGTGATGTATGGGGAAATTGTTTTATGTGAGTGGTTTCTTTTTAACCTAACATAATAATATCTCCTGCGTATTGTGTATGAGGATCCTTTGTTATTCGTTTTTGTTTCGAAGTAAATATCAATCTCATTGAGCTATCAAACACAAAGCATTTATTTCTATTAAACCATTTACAGGCACTTTTGAATTGTCAAAGAGTTGGTCAGCTAGTCAAAAAGTTGAAGCAAGTTGCCCATTTCAGAACGTAGATCTTTACGAAGAAGAACGGGCAAGAAACTCCTAGGTATTTGAATAACTAGCTATAGCGCGCTTGTGCGCTTGAGCTTGTAGCATTCTGACACTCACATGACTTATTAAGAATTGTAATATTTTTATTTAAATGAAAATCGTTTATTTTTACCATGTTTGTAAATATGCGAGCACCATGTATCCATCAGATATAATTAATTTATATGTCATGGTTTCATTTTTAATTCTTTTACCTATTGTGGTATAATAATATTATTTTAGGTGCATCGTCTTCACATATTATTATTATATAATTAGTGTATGCAAAATATTGTAAAACATTTTAAAAGAGTAACGGTGGAGTTTCTTGCCCATTCTTCTCCATACGAAAACTACCTTTTGGAATGGGCGACTAGAATCAATTCTACTTTGTTGTAATTTTCGACGTTCAAAGGTGCCTTTTATGTGCCTATTTGAAATAAATGCTTTGACTATGACTTCTTATATTTGCTAGTCTGAAATGTTGAAACCAGTTTTTTCTTTAGTTGTCTCAGCTGTTACTGTTATGGTAATGGCGTGTTTTGAATCTTTTTCTTCATATTTGACACTATTTTATTCTACATCATCAACTATATGAAATACATTTTTACTTTATCGTTTGCCAGTATAAAATCTTTTTGCCCCAATCTGTCGTCGCCACATACAATTAGGTAGCGTAGTGTCAGACCGTCCGAGCCAACGGCGCGCGGCGGTTCGGTCTCGGTTCGTTTACTATTCACTGTAGCCTGCACAGCACAGGTGTCATATACAGGGCACTGGTGGACAGGCGGATATTTTAACAGGATTGTAAGATTTATAGTAAAGGGATAGCATGAGTGGGTGGGCCCAAGATGGTTCCTCATGGCATATTTTCCTACAAAGAAAGATACTGATTTTATGTTTCGTGATTATGGTAGGTAATCCTGTGATGACGTACTTACAATTGCAATGATGCTTCATGATTTTCTTTATAACCATCTCAAGTCTCATAATCTAGTTTTAGAATAGAATTTTATTGAGATAGGCGCAAGATGACACTGATATCGCAACGCAATACAATTCTCGACCTATATAAAATAATAACGATAAAGTAGTTCAACTTCGCAGATAGCTCGTCATTCGTGTTGTGTTCATTTGCGTCCATTTTTACGGACCGGACGGCCGGCGGGTGCCTGGACACGGCTCGTTTGATATTCAACTGGTGCCGGCAGGTGTCGCCTACAGGACAGCAGCTGCCTCTCTTGCTTACTTAGTTTCGCATAAAAATAATGTCCTACAATAAAAACACTTTGAAAGGCCATCTTTATCTATTTCTTGGAGAATTATGTACGGTTAAGTAGATTTACAAAGTTCCTGTTAAGTTTTATTTGCATCACGAATTATATTTTCTTCACCGTAAATTTTATTCGTCCTTGTAGCAAGCATCACTGCAAGCTATGTTTACTAGGTACTATTGAATTAATTGTCATGCAACAACCCATCTTAAAATGTTTCTCTTAAATCTACTGGCAAAAGGTATTTACAAGGTAGATGTGAAGAGAAATACCGGGATGGGACGCCCTCGGAGGACATATATAGTAACCTTATTGGTGATGTTCTTTAGAAAGGTCAGTTACGTAGATAGGATGAACGTAAACGAATCAAAAGGAGTATGTAAGGATCGTAGCAGGTGACGTTCTGTAGTTTCTGCCTACCCCGGTGGGAAGAAGGCGTGTGTTTATGTATGTAAATCCCGATGACGTCAGTGTCTCACAGAGGCCATATTTCTGGGAATTGTGAAAGTACGAAAAGTAGTTTCTGTATTATATTTAGAGTTCTATACACTCTGTAAAGGTTACGTTAAACTAATGCAAAACCTGCCTTTCCAGTTTCTAGGTTCTTTCATCCATAAAAGTTCTTGAAAAGATTTGAAATCCAATTTCACACTTCAGCACCCATACTTATATCAATA
The DNA here is from genome assembly GCA_927399505.1 of Luperina testacea. NCBI lineage: Eukaryota > Metazoa > Arthropoda > Insecta > Lepidoptera > Noctuidae > Luperina > Luperina testacea. The sequence continues at coordinate 1,159,305 of OV656762.1, read as the reverse complement.
TTATTTTCTCTAGCTCTCGAAAACCGGGAAGTTCGCAATCACATTATATGTATAGGGCGAGACACTAATCCGTATTGGCAGTAGAACGCCTTGCCTTTACCTCACCACACATCTATATCTAAGAACAACCTAAAGATTACCAAGATCTTGAAATCCACAATTTGATGGAAAAATTACGATAATGAAGGAAATGTGTAAAGAATTGCGTCTTTTGCAAAATTAATATCTTCTTGTAAATATATTCATAACGTACTATGGTTTAACTACGGGTCTGGTATTATTTGCATCAGCTACACATTTATTCCATGAAAATATAACTTCCCTCTTTTTCTTCTCAAATAAACTCATGTTGTGACACTATAATAACGTCGTTATTCGAAGGTAGTGTGTGGCGATTAGGTTATCACATTAATTGAAACCACATATGTCGAATACGTGGTATTTTAAACATACACAATTAAAATAATTAATAACAATTAACATTCTAGCCGTGGGACCTTTTTTACGTTCATTAACTTAATTAGTGATTATTTGGTAACAATACCATAAAGTTTGTGTTGAATTGTTGATATACCATGGTCCCCGCGCGTATCTAGTGTCTTATCATCAAGGATGGTACATTTCGTGCCAACTTTTACGCTATTTAAATATTTTGTTTGAAAAATTTAGTTTTCTATTTTTAGTAAAATTGATATTTTATCAGACTGATAACAACTTACAATAACCGCTGTTTGTGTTAACCGAATCGCTACTCCGTAAAATAGATAAGGTAGATTGACCGTTAACTACATTCATATTATCCAAATATACAAACGTATTCCAAAAGTTGAGATTACACAAAATGTACTTACTCATACAATTGGAGATAGAACTTAGATAGTTCCATTTAAGTCTTGATTGTCTTTTAAAAGTTTTGCTCGTCGCAGTAGTAAAGTTATTTCACAGTTGAAATTGTACTGTGGCTCCCAAAACAGATATTTGAATTTTTAAACAGGGTTTTAAAACAATTTGATTTAAGAGGCTAGAAAGCCACTAGGTAGTTTAAATGATAAGCTACGGCATTTGCTAACAAAGTTTTGCTATTAAGATAAACAGCTGATGGTTCTCATGATTCGTTTAGGTCTGCATGTTCAAAAGATAATTATGCTTACAGTACAGATTACTTAAATTTTTCTTCTTGCCAAAAATGTTATACAGTGATTTAGTTTTTTTTTTCCGTTTCTTTAGTTCATAGATTGTGTGCCTTAATCTACGTCGAATTTTATTTTATTTTTTTCAATATCAGGCAATAACACTAGAAATTAATAACACTAGAAAGTTTAACGAATGTAATGAGATTATTAGCCAGATTTATCGGATGACTATGCACCCTAATTGCGTAACACTGAATCATTTTGATGGATTTATAGCTATTGCTTCATAAATGTTCGAAAAATGTGTCAACAACGTAACGCAATGAATATTGTTGAACTGTCATAATGAAACCCATTTCTACTGATAGTGTATTACGCAATTTCCTCGCTAATCAACTGGAAAATTTTTCAACTCTCAAAAATCAGAATCCATCCACCAATTTATGAACAGCACTTGAATTGAATATTACCAGAACTATTTTTGTATCTGAGAAATTAATGTAAGTTCTTCAAGAGGATTGATTGTAAGAGCAGTTCAAAGTTAGATGAGTTCGTCGCCGCTTACCTTCCTGCAGACTGGAAGGCGAGGTGGGTAATTGCAGAATGTCCTGATGAACTTTCATAAAGATTCTATCTTTTACTCTATTTGCTTTAGCTGCTCTGCTTCTCAGACACTGTACCTTGGTTTCATTTAATTTAGAGACAGTTTTTTTCCTCTAATGTTATTAATGTTTCAGACTAGTAAAAGGTTTCTTATTTCTTGCTAAAGCAACGTTCTTCCCTGTAGGTGGATTACTTCGAACACTAAAGAAAATATTTAATATCTTTCCATTTCTGTACATTTTTTGTATTCAATAGAGATGTACCCGACAGAGAGCAGGCGTAGGTAAAGCCTTGAGAAAAGGATTAACATTTTCTACTTATAACGGTGTATTTTCTTTTTGAATGTAAGACCAGCCTAATATATGTTATTTGCAAAAAAAAAGCTCGTGTTCAACGACGAAAAATACCTGTTTACTTAGGTACCTGTTACTGGGATTCTTACTCCATAATATTGGCCCGCTTCTCTTATATTTTCCTTTAGCAACAAAATAATATAATAGAGGCTGTTAGAAATTGAACCAAAAGTAAATAAATACAAACACAAATATATTGTTATTCCTTTTAACATAACAATTGGTATCACAATTATTATACTCCAAGTTTTAAATAAACACACACCTTCTCATTACTACCCAACAAACGTCAAAACTTTTAGATTTACAACACAAATTATTATCCAACGAATTTAATTTAGCAACTACAACTAGGTAACAAATAGTGGGGCCATATGCGCGTTAATGTGAGGGTCTAATTTAATCAACAGACATCTTGGTACCGGTGCTCTCATGAAAGTTAATGGCGGTTCCTACGAATGCTCATTTAGCCCAATAACCAGCGGAAAGATTATTTCCCAGCAATTATTCGGACAGGAACCCCCGACACGAGTAAACTTGTTTATTTATTAATTTACGCATTATTTTCTCTAGTTTCGTGGATTTGCGACGGTAATCCTTTAAGTCGGCGGAATGTCGGCTAGTTTGTTTTATGGTAATAATGTACTGCTTCCAGAGTGGTGGTGTAGAGGGTATTATAATTTAAGTGAATACGGATTTTGGATGAAATTAAAGCAAGATGGAGTTTTGTTGTGTATTATGAGGCTGGGTTTCCCAGGATCAAGTAAGTAAGTAGCGATAAATATTTGAGTTTGTTGTTTCGTTTTGTATGTAGAAGTTAGTCATGCTTATCATTATGTAGGTACTGTGAGCTGGGAAGAGTAAATTATACAATCAGTTTGTTAAACATCTTTAACTATTTCTAGAATGGATTTACGTTATTTAATATTTGTTTCGTATTTATTTCTTACTTTTAACGGACTCGCGGAGGTAGCTATTTTTGGCTGTGTATCTGATTGACGGAAAGCGATTTAGGGCTTTATTCACAATTTATCGCTACACAAAAACACAAACAAAAAATACTATATAGACTTATTTCAGACTCGTACACAAGACACAGTACCGATGTATGTAGGTAATCACAGGCATAATATAATATCGTTATGACTAATTACTAAACAGTTTTTACGTAAAAGTAACGCACGAACCCCATCCCTTACTATTGATCCTCCATAACTATGACTATTATTATGATATTCTTTGGGAACAAAAAATAAAGGTTTCTGAAGATATTTTCCTCAATATACCCAGACAATGCCGCTCCGTCCCTACATTAGAAATGTTGATTCGTGAAATTACGAAACACAATATTACTTCCCATTGAGCCTTTTCAACGAACATTTTATTAAGTTGCATTGCTTATCATTATCCTTTTATTTGGAAGACTGCGTGATACAGAGTTAAATAGAGTTGGGAGCAGAGATAATGCAAAGGTATTCAATAAAATTGTGTTCTTTATTGACTATAAAAAAATTATAGTCTAAAGTTCATAGATTTATGTAATTTATTTTACTGGTAAAGAATTTGCATTGCCATTCAACGTGGCAATGCTGTTAGTCTTCTAGGCATGTTTCTGGATGACAGCGATGCAGATGAGTACCTACTTCGATGCTTTAGTGACCAAAAAACAAAAGGATTTTTTGTTGTTATTTGTATATTTAGTATATTCCGCATCGGTGTCACTGCGGTGAAGATGTCGACAGTCTCGGGCACCATCGTAATAATAATGCAATCATTAATTGGTAATTACTTACCACATAAGTCCGCCTTTACACCTATTTTGTTGTATAAAATTTAATAAATTCACTCTTCATTATTTACTTATTTCTCACTAACATTGCTAGTATCGGAAAGTTGTTAGTGTTACTTGCTTAGGTAAACTGTATTTGAATTAGTTTATTAATGTTATTCGACGTGTAACTAAAATCGTACATATTCAGGAAACCGAATTAATGGTTTTCCTTCAAAGGGAAGCTATTATTATTGTAGGGGGTACTAATGACGAAGGAATCTCATATAATAGATAGATGGTATTACACGGAAGCCTTTATGCATAATAATATTGATTTATAGTACATAGTGTGATGTTCATAAGCAAACAGGAAATCTTTGATCTCAATGAATTAATATTTATTTTTAGCAACATAATAGTAGAAGACTGATGTTGTACTTATTTTATGTCAATAATGCGTTTTTAGTAGAAAATATATGTTTTCAAGTAACAACGACGTCAACGTCGTCAACGTCTACTTTCATTAACAACTCCGAAAACATGATCAAAATGTTTATAAATCCACCAAGACTACATAAGTAACTAATACAAGAAGGGACTACAATAACACGCTTGTAACCGCAGGCTGACACAACGCCTACTCGTTCTTATCAAACATACTCTAGAAATACAACACAAATTCAAGCAAGAACTCATCTCTCAAAGTTCCTTAAAGCCCGGACAAGACACACTTGTTATCCCGACCCTCAACAACCTTCAGCAGCCCCAACAGCCCCAACTATTCGAGGGTCCGACGAAAACAATTCCAAACATTGTTTATCCATGCACCGCCATACGGCCTCTTTAATAGTCCCCACGGAATATTATGGGGTTTGTAAAAGATTTCGCCGAAATCCCTTCGGTGGATAGTTTGTGGTCCCGTTGCCGCGTTGCGAAGAGGTTTAACGGTTACCTTATTATGCATATGATGCTATAAAGTTGAGCCGTCATTTGTATGATGTGTGAGGAAATTATGCGGTGTTCAGCTTTATGGGGTGTTTCATTGATACTATGGAGTAGGGAATTGGGAAGGAATTAAATAAGCACTTATTTAGTTCATTTTCTATATGATAAATGAATTTCCTGATGTAGTTGTATGGGAAACGTAGGCATCATTGTGTCCATGGTAACACTTCCAAAAGGGAAATATTACAAAAGAAATTACTAATGAACGAGACATTAACGACGTTATCCTCATAAATAAAATACTCAACTCTATTTTTGTTAGACAATATTTTTAAGGTCTAAACGTGTTCTACTGCTGATCCAAGACATTAAACATACAATAGAATCGTTGTAGGAGGATACAAATATATACACTGGATACACTTTTAATGCTAAAAAAACAATTAACAAACTATTAACAGTTTCCCTGTCCCATGAATCATATATGATTCATGTTGATTGTTTAACTATTGTGTCTACTTTATGGACAGTTAAGTTGTTAAAATAAAAACATAATAATCTAATACCTAACTTAACTAAAACTATTAACTGACAAACTAAAATATGGCGTCGAAAAATTCCTCCGCATCGCTGCCGACTGATGGTAATGTACCCAAGAGACTGGCGGTATTGCCAATTAACAATCATCATCAATCATCTTTTATTTATAAAAAAGAGGATACATTTACAATGAATAGCTTAACAATTAAAATAGCGCACAGTTGCTAATTTGCCTGAACTAGGTTGAACCTGTGCTTCAGGTAAAAAAGTGCATAAATACTTCATGTAATAAATTAACAATGAGTATAACGTAAAAACTAAATTAAAACTTAGGTAAATAATAGTAAAATAGCATGTTAGCAGTTCTATTTGCAGACATTAAGTAGGTCTTCTGTCTGTGCATAGTCGATGGTTAGTAAATATTTAAGTATATTTTTTTTTTTTACAGCTATAGTAGTTTAGTTTATAGATACTTAGTTTTCTATCTAATCTATTGTACAGGAATAGGCCTTAGAATGTCAAAAATTGCAATGGCATTGGCAATACTTAGCCTCTGACCAAGGAAAAAGCTAGAGACCTTGGGTCACAGGATGTGTACATCAGTCATTTTAACAATAATATTCAGGTGGAAGGAGCAGTGGTTGCCCAGTGGCAATGGCCTCGACTTACGAGTTGAAGGTCATGGGTTCGAACCTCGCCAGGCGCTTTATTTTGTGTAAATAACATTATGACCTCTCTTCTCAAAACGGTGAAGGAAAACATCGTAAGGAAACCGGCATGTCCTAGAACCAAAAAATCGAAGATATATGTGTCACCTACCAACCTGCACTGGTCTCGCGTGGTGGATTTTAGCCCACTCCCTCTCGAACAGAGGAAGCCTGTGTCCCAGCAGTGGGAACATTATAGGCTGATTATACTATTCAGGTGGATCAAAGTTCAATCGAGATGTATTCTAAATGTGGCTGAAATACAGCACGTCTAAATTAACTTCAGCCTTTTAGGAAATAACCTCCACTGGCCTAGAAAATGGTTCGACGGAGTTGGAAACTTATTTTCCGTTTTGGGTTTCGGTACTATGCTTAAACCGACTGTATTACCAACGTGAAAATTATACAATCTCCCTTGATGTGTTTAATTAATAAGTTATTGTTATTAGTTAGTAATTGCTCCGTAATAATATTAAGAAGAACATTTTGAGTTTGTGGAGCAAAATATACCTGTGCATATTTTGCTCCACGTATAAATGTTACATGTTACGATAGCGGTTTTTTCAATATTGTTTTCATCATCATTATCACACAATCCCGACATTGCTGTGAAAGGGAAAATAAAAGTAGATTAGGTAACTTTTATAATATGTATATTTAATAAAGGTTTTCATTTTGTTTCACGTTATCCAGTCACCTGCCATTTTTGTACTGCCTTTCCCGGTAAGGTTCCATAAATGTATTTCAAAACAGCGATACCGGGAACAAAATCAGATCGTGTCACGAATATCCAGGCTGCGACACTGTTGTTGTATGTTAATCTCTGGGGACGTATTCCACAACCTGGGTTTGGGGTTGAAAATCTAAATGGTGAGTTATTTGTTGTATATGGTAATATACCGTTATAAGAAACTCATGTAATTGAACGATGTAGTCTAATAAGTCGAGACACCGTTAAGTTCATTTCAGACAGAGGTGAGAGTACCTAGATTATGAGAAGAAATTCCTATAGCCTCCTTTGAAAGAATTGAATTCATAATAAGTAGCTGGAACAGTAAAAGGAAATTCCATGGCCTATTAATTTACAATGAAAACATTTCCTGCAATGAAAACGTTTACTACAAAGAACTTAACTTGTACAATGCTGCCGTTGTCTTTAACAATGAAATACATTTTTGAAACAATAGCTTTTTAAAACAAAACGTTGGCAAGTAAACTGAAACAATGAATTAGCTCAAAACATTCATTTAGAATCCAAACACAATCGTAGATAAGATCAAAATAAACGTTCCAATTCTAGAACAATGTCCATCACATCCTATCTATTCAGACAAAAACGAATCTCTCGTTTTTCTTAACAAAATACGTAAATTCATTTACATTCCAATTTTAGGGCCTACTTTAGATTAATGCCGTCACTCCACGTACAGCGTTCAGAATATGCCTACACCCGGAGCGCTGGCGAATAAAATTTTATTGCCAGAATTCTCGTTCGTGTTTCCACTAAAAATACATTTTACGTCTGAGTTTCCTTTGGTATGAAAATTTGTAAGGTTCGCGCGCCAACTGAGTATACACTGCGTAACGTTCTCGTCTATCTTTGTGCCAATCATGACATGTCGCGAGATCTTGGGAATCAGATTATGGAGGTTCCTCCCTGTTACGTGATACGTATGCATTAATATTGTATACAGGAAAAATATATGTTTGTATTTTTTGAAGGGGAACGGTGTACTTATGTCTTTTATGCTTATTTTTGGGAGAAACTGGCAGTCCGTTTAAAAATATCCAGCATTGTTATGTTAGTTTTGGCAAAGCTTACCCTAAAATTTCAACTTTTGTAATAGAAATGACACTGATAAGCATTTATTTTTATTTCTACCTTCAGAGCTTCAACAGGCCAACCCAGCACCTCCCATCGGAGTAGTCAAGGTGACTAAGGGATTATATCCGGGAGCAGGGCAGAAACGTTCACCTACTTCGAAATTAGATTGCCCTGGTTTCCCACGGGTATGCGCTATGATATAATGAAGAAGTTCTAAAGTAACAACAAAGATTCGTCGTAACTTAGATTCTTGCTCACTCCACCCGCGAGACTAGCCGGTAGATTATATAACTTTCAGATATTCCATTAATTCTGCTTTTAAATTTAAATACATGACAGTATTTAGATTCATACACAAACAACTTTTCTATATTCATTCTTCCTCTTCAAATCAAAGCCCCTGTAATTTCATAGATTAAAAGGGAATGTAAATTGCAGTTTACCTGTAAGTAGTACTAGTAGTCTTTACGTACCATTGTCTACTGCATTATGTAAGCGTTTTGTCCGCCGTCGATTTTTGTTTTGCATAAAGCAACCGATCAATAAGACATCGTCTATGTAAACCATGTATGACTCACTAACAACTGCCGACTTGTTTCCAAATGTTGGAAGACTTCCAGTGCTTAAGTGGTTTTCAAAGTACTTGGGGAATGAATTGGCGAGACTAACTTATTACGCTGATACGCTGAAGTCAGTATTATCAATTGTACAGTAACATGATAGAAAACTCTACTGAAATTTTCATGTTTATTACAGATTGCCTATTGCAGCCTCTTTTTCCGGCCAAACCCATCTCCGCTATTTACATTACATTTGCATTTAAAGACGAAATCCTTTCCTAAATGCAATATCGAGGCAATAAGAGCGTACCTAGTTCATTTGTATGTGCGGAGCGGCAAGATTTGACTGCCAATTTAGACGAAACTCCACATTTAACTGTATTACTCGGCGTATTAAAGTCGTTTAGTAATTTACTTGAAAATTAACCGTGGCCCTTATATCTGGCTTAGGGCGCCTTATTGCCGAGTGCCTACTTATCCAATAACAATGAAGTCAAATGAGTTTCAGTACGTGACTCCGTCCGTAATGTTGCTAAGTTCCGGATTTTTTCAGGTAGTTTTGCGAATGGTTTATGGTCTGGAAAATGTAGTAGTTCTTTTAAATTTTTTATGTTCGGTACGAGGTTGACACGACTGACTGTGGTGCCAGCGGCTTTAGTAAGCTTTGAATTGTTCATCTTAACTTCTTTCTGATGTTCAAGAGCGTTCCGGTATTATTTTAGTGTAGTAGTAGCTGAGATAATTGATTCTACCTTTGTATTATCTGTTTCTTTGTGTTCCACACAATGATTTTCTTATCACTATTGTACGTGACGTATTAATTATAACATTGCAACATTATTTGGCCCTTACTTTTTAATTTCCTAATAAATGCTTAAAAATAACTTACTAGTTAATCAGAATAGAATAGAATAGATTTTATTTTTTTTACCACAAATTGCAGCTTAAAGTTAAGTAGTGTATGAGGTTACGTGCGTTATTTTTGGAACACTAAATTAGGATATGGTAGTGAAAAGATCTTCAGTTTGGGCGAAGTCTAAGGAAAGAAGCCATTCAGTCAAAGTTCTTTTAAACGTTGTTTTGCTTAGTGTTGAAAGCACTAGGTTATTTAGTTTGTTGTATAGAAACGGCCCAAGAAAAAGCAAGAAATTTCGAGCAAATTTTGTTTTAACTGGCCCAGGTTGGCATACGCTCCTTCTTCTTTTGCGCAAATCAATGTTCTTCTGGGAAACAAAAACAGGGATAAGATATCGTTGTTTTAAAGCAACTTGTAGAACGAATCGAGAAGACATTTGATGAGTTAAAAACACCTTTTGTGGAATGACGGAAAGGAAGAGACAGTGCCACCCGTAGAAATGTGCCACCATTAGAACCGCCCTTTTGAGTCCTTTCAAGAGGTAAAAGGATTGTTTTAAATGTATCATCCCAAGAAGTAATGCAACTTGTCACAACACACAATAGACAGACATTAGTTGCTGGAGTTCAGAAATGACCGAAGCCTCCTAAATACAAAGATGAATTTGCGAATTCTACTAGTGAGACAGCTAATATGAGCGGCAAAGGTAAGTCTAGAAACCAAGGTAACACCCAGGCACTTAATGGTGTCGACCTTCTGCAGTTTGGAACAGGAGCAATCACCGTTTAGGAGAAAAGAACAGGTGTGAGCAAATATTGTGAATGATTGGACGGATGGCTGCTGATTATTTTTCGGTGTAAAGGTGATGAATTTCGTTTTTTCGGAATTTATAGTGAGATTATTATTTTTCAGCCAATCATGCACAACACTAAAAACTTGCTTGTTAATCACACACTGATTGTCATCCTGTGTTTTTTCTATGTATGTAGATTGTAGGTATTTGCAGTCTTTCACCTGTTTTAGTTGCTAGCTAGCACCTGTGTTTATTAAATATTTTCGTAGAATTCCGGCTTACGTCACACCGCAAAAGTCAATAACTCGCAGCACACGTAAAACCCAGCCGTTTCTAGTTGGTAATAGTAAAGAATGGTCTCACCGTTCTCCAGATAAATCCTGCTCAGCTTAATGTGGAGATAGTGGGCTGCCGTACCAAGGATTCTAGGAAATTGCATAATGAATGGATGCAAGATTGTCCGTATTAATTGCCCGTAAAGAAAAGTTAGAATATTCTGCGTGGGCGAATAGAAACACGAGATAAACTTTGCAGGAAAGTTTTATGGGAAGATGGAAATGTTGAAACTAGAGAGAATTTTGTGAGAAAGGAGTGTAGTTTGTAGATTTGCATTAGCAGTGTATAGTGTTGTGTTTTGCCTCCAATCTTAATTAAATACATATCAAAAGGAGATTTTGGTAATAATAAAAGTGCAGTAGAGGAAGGCCCAAGACTGGAAAAAATGGCGTGCAATTAATGAGACCCAGAGGAGAGACGCAGCTGAGTACACTCAGCAATGGGCGGATATGGATGGAAGAAAAGATAGAGAGGGCTTGATAGACTCAATTTAGTGATTGATTTTTTCACTAAATTGAGTCTGTCAAGCCCTCTTTATCTAATATTTAATTTCACTTGAATTCACAAAACATTATTGTCAACCTTGTAACAATTATCTACTTCAGAAAGCAACATCCGATGTATTATGTATTTTTGTATGTATTTCGCATACTCAGAATAATTCCATCTGTCATCTCAAAACGAAAAATAACAATTGTATGTAACAAGCCTAAGGTGATGTCGGCTCCAACTTGGCTCCAACCGCATGCCTGTTAGATGTTGACATTTCCGTCTGACATGTGTCGGTTTCCTAAACATGGCGCAGTTTATTAAGCTTGTAATCGCGATCTATATTATATTAAGGTACTCGTATATTACGCCTTTCATCTTAGATGGCGGAAGCTGGTTTATGACCTTATGAGTATGATCATCGTTATTGTTGTCAACCTTCACGTCTTCATGGCTTGTTGTATGTTTTTATTTAACTCACTACGATTTAGGTTCATGAGGAATGTTTTTTTTTTCTTACAGAATTAAACTCGTCTTTGGAATATAAAATTAGCATAGTGACAGACGTAGGCATTATTTTGCTCCAAAAGAGTAAAACAGCTTCCACATAAATTAAAACCGTAATTAGTATCTAGAAATTAATATGTTTTAGTGCCTTTAACAATTTACTCGATATCACTGTTTTATTGAAACAAATTGTTCACAATCATCACTAATTCAATTGAATTTCATTGAATTATGTGTAGCGACCTGAAATTGCTAATTAATGTTTACAATACAACAACACGCTTTAGCTACGAAGAGCAAACAATATCAAATTGGTATTTACCTTAATTTTCTGTAGGTACTGCTGCCAACCGTGTTTGCTATTCAGGGATTTCAGCAGTTATACAAACATGCACAATATTGTTTTACTATGTAGCTAAAACAACAGATATTAGGCTGGCTAATGTGGGTTTTAATAAGTGTGAAAAAATATCTTGTATTTTTGTTACAACGTTATTTCATATCAAATTCAATTCAAACATCTCAATCAAATAACGCCAACCCAAATCTTTATATTTACAGTTCAATACACACGAATGTCAATTCGAATAATTTCCTTAAAAGAATTAGTTTTCACTTGAACAACTTTCTATAGATGTCCAAACAAAGGAACATTTTCTGCAACGTAACATACAGCCACAATTCTAGCAGAATTTATTCCTTTAATATCAAAATGATCACAAGAATTATTTTACTTCACTAGTCGCCAAAACATAGCTTTTTACACCAAACGGTTTCTTCAGACATGTGACGTCAAAGTGCACGAAACGCTGCCGGCGCAGCGGGAAACACAAGTAACAAGGACTTGTACCAACTCGTACATTTATCGAGACATTTTGTCGTAACTAATATATGGAAACTTCCAGAAATCACGATTAATTTGTCTATAGGACGACCGCTTAGTTGAGATGTTGCCTGAGGTAGCAGATAGCAAGCGCTCAGTGATTCGTCTACTTGTGACAACTATCACCCCTCCCGCACCACGCAGCTACCTCAGGCATCGCCTCAGTTAAGCAGTCGGCGTTAGAACTGTTACTATTGATTCTTGTTCATTATAGGTATCACATTATGTAAGATCATCGACCTACATGGTCTTCATAAATAACCTGACCAAGATTATGTCTGGACTTTAAAAGAGACTATGACCTCTGAGTATGTTTGGGCCTTTCTTCTCAGAGTAGTCAGATAGGAAACGCCGACCTCATCTAGTTTAAAAAATATATGATTGACGTGTAAAAGTGTTTGTGCAAACCTACTTACAAAAATAAAATCAACTATCATAAGCCAAAATTTGTCACTGTTATGTAAAACAAAGTATAGGTTTATTCAGGATATCCATTTTAAGATGGGATTATATCCCACTCAATCCAACCGATGCAGACTAAACTAGATTTATCACCCAATAAATAGGTATGCAATTAATATTGAAGCTTCATGCTATGCACGTATTGTTATCATAATGGATGGACTTCTTCTTCAATTTATTGTGCAGTCGTTGAAATAAACACTAAGTGACGTAGCATGAGGAGTAACAGACTTCTGAGAACCATGAAACACTACAAGTGTAGGAACCGCTTACTAAAAAGGATCACAAGAACTCAAAACACTGCTTGAACAAGAACACGCCAAAATATGTGTTTCTTTACATGTTAGAGACAGTGCATGGGAGGCCTCCGGCATTGACTACAAAGCGTTGTCATTCCCGTACGCGTTTGTAGACGGTGTTGGAAGACATGTCGAGTTAAACGCTGAAAATATACACGAAAGATGCTCCCAAGCCGTCATGAAATAATCTTTTGATATCTTACGGAAAAACATCTTTGGAATAATAAGTTTGATAGAATTTTGCGTATAATGTTCTTGGGATAGTTATAAAAGGTGTTTTCGGATTTTGTTTATATCCTCAAGAGATATTGTTCGGGTGCATTTATTATCGGGGCTTTATTCTGAAGGAGCCGTATTATTCCCGATATGGATTTCTTTTGTCTGAAACCTGTAAAAGAGGATATTAATTGTTTTATATGTTCAGAATATTAAGTACATACCGAAAAATCATAATAATAATAATTATTCGTTGCTGAAAACAATTTTGTTTATTGGTTTGATTTCCTATTGTTTTTCGACAATCGGCATAATGACAGCCGAGCTCACATTTCACATGTCAACAACCTCGTGTGCTAAGTCGAGATATTTAATTTGTTTGTCTTTCTCATCTGATCATTATTATTATTATACTTTTACCTATAAACAGTTAACTAAACCTTTCTCGACATCGCATATAACTTACGAATGATGTTCAACTAAGATTAAGCAATATTTTCTTCAGCTCAAAGCATACTGAGCAACACAAAGTCGAATATAGGTATCCAAATAATAGTAAAACTGTCCCCCACGAGCTACAGCGGCATCTTATTACATCGCCTGGCCTGGCTTGCTCGCGCCATATATTACGGTAAGCCGTGATAGCGTGGCGGCCAAACATCGGCATTGGACCTAACGGTGTTATTACCACTGTGAGAATATTTGTGTTTTTGAGAAATGTGAAGGAAAAATCGTGATCATATTGGATATTTATGCCGTAACTTGGTGATGTCGAACTTTGAAGGGAAAACTTTAGGCGCGTTGAAACATTTTTGATAGGGGAAAATCTTAGGGGTTCGCGAACAGTATATCTGTAGCTATAAGATAACGTGTTGCACTTGGCCACCAGTGAAAACATGTTTTAGTTTTAAGGTTTTACTTCTGTGGGCAGTCCCCATGACTGCCTATGTTGTTTTTTTCTAAAACGGTATGTATCAACTATTGCATATTGTGTCCAGTAACACGCTTTAAGTATGCAGGATAAAGTAAGTAATTTTTTTGACAGTTCCAAACAGGCAGCAATTGTGATTGAATTAGATATCTCGAACATACCCGACTCGACTTAGTTTTATTGGCTAGACCTAATCCTGGTTCCAATGGAGAAATCTTTGAAAAGCAATCCGAATTAAACTTTGCGCGATTGGATTGAACTTTCCGCAGCTAGAACGTGGTGGAGAATGTCTTCTTTTTAACTTTTTAAAGAATTTCATATCCATTTAATAAATGTTCCTGACATAGGATAAAATTATGAAGAAATTTGACTTGATCAGATATTAAAACAAGATTTGTCTATAAATAGATTGATAGATATAATTTACTTTATTTTAGGTAGGTACAGTGGGCTGCATCAATTGGGTACCCCAGTTGTATTAAAATTAACTTTGCTACAACTTTGCAATTCAAACGTATATCCTTAAGAATAATACAAAAAGTGTTTATGCCCGGACGAGATTCGAACCATCGAATCATTGGATATCCTTTGATTATCGTGAGCTCTTACCAACTAAGCCAGTTAGGTAGTTAATAACTCGATGAATTATCAATCTACTTGGCGTTATAATTCTGTCTCTGTCTAATCAATATAATAATGAACTCGCAGATAATGCATAGTTGTTAATTGAGGGTAGTTACGCATACATTTTACTAATCTATAATGAAGTTACCGTCTGATGAGTCTAGTTTTGTTTCATCTTTCGCATTATCGCATACTATACGTGTTTGTGTTAAAAACAATAATTTAAAATGATAAATAATTTCTTGAGAACAAAGATTGTGGTTCTTTACGAACAAAATGCAAGCATTAAAGGGATTGCCAGACAGCTGGGCATAGCGGTAAATCGAATATTATCTAATAATAAAATAAATTAAATAGTTCGTTAACTTTGTCACTCGATTGATTAACTCAAAATAATATGTTTTCTACACAGAGAAAAACGGTGCGCTTGTGGGTGCGACGTTATTTGGATACTGGTGATGTGAAGTCAAAACCTTTTGGGCGGAGAAGTTCAGGCGTCTATACAAACAAGTGTGAACGCCACCGTGATATAGTAAATGTTCACTTGAATTCGCCGTTCGCAACCACTCGCTCAAGTGCTCAACGACATGGCATCTCAATCGCCACAGTACGGAGGCACTTGCACGCAGGAGGCATTCACAAATTATCGTCCAGCGAAGAAAATTCAACTATCAGAAGCTCATCGGGCAGCAAGAGTTCGGTTCGCACAGGAGCTTATGGACTTCGACTGGGAAAATAACATAGTTATTTTCACGGACGAAAAAACTTTTAGGTCCGATAATGATGGGAAAAAAATACTATGGCGGAAACCTAACGAACGCTACAATCCACAAAACATATTACCGAACAGGTCCAGTGGTAGAATAACATTAGGTAAATAAACGGCATTACTAAGTAGATAAATAATTGGTTTCCATATTATGACAGTTTCAATTTTAATGACATTATTATGAGAAATTAAGCTATTATTTAGCAATTTTATCACCACAATATCTTAAACATTACACTTATTACCTATTAAACTAATATAATATTGCTAAAAAAAAACTTCTTTTCAGGTTACTGGGGATGGATGTCATCCATGGGCCCGGGCGAATTAACAGAAGTTGGCGGACGCATGAATGGCAAGACATATCTTCAAATATTGCAAGAGTTTATGTTGCCTACAGTGCGTATTGCGTACCCAGAAGGACAAATATACTTCGTCCATGATAACTGTGCTGTGCATCGATCCCTAATTGTGAAGGAGTGGCTAAGTTTACAGGCTGATATAACTGTTATCGCCTGGCCAGCTAAAAGTCCGGATCTTAATCCAATCGAAAATATGTGGGGTCAAATGATTTTAAATTGGGACTCAAGTGAATTGAAGTCCAAGGTTAATCTACAACAAGAAGTCATAAGGACTTGGGAATTGATGCGTGGTAGGAATATAGGCTGGAATATGGTTACTCAAATGAGAAGCCGACTACAGCAAATAATACTCAGCGAGGGTCATCCCCTCCGCTATTAACATTTAAACATAATAATGTTTAAATGTTAATACCTATTTACAATAAGTCATTTTGTTTTTAATAAAAAAACAAAACGACTTATAGTAAAACTATCTTATGTCCTTCCCCGGAATGCAATCTATCTCTCTGCCAAATTTTATCGAAATCCGTTCAGCCGTTTAGGCGTGAAAAGATAACATACAGACAGACCGAGTTACTTTTGAATATATAATATTAGTATGGATTAGTTTGGATAATTTAATAAAATAAAGTGGCGATATTGACACATTGAAATAACTCAAACAATAAATCATTTGACCTCACTATTTCATTTTAGTGATTAATAGAAGGTAGATAATATTTATGATTTACGAGAGATGCAAATTGTTTATTCATTAGAATGTTAACTAATGATAACATGTTTTTTCACTCGTTAATTATGAAAATTGTTCTACTAGTTTGACTTTTTATATTTTACAGTTATCTTATGTTACAAAGTTAAGTTTTTAAATTTGTAATAAATTTTGCTAAATTAAATTATATTATTTCTTTTATTTTAATATAAACCTAATAGTTATAATAAAAAGATATTTATAGATATACTTTTTCTTATAACAATAATAAAAAGAAAAAGTTGCATAAACAGTATAACTTAGAGAAAAATAAAATTTGACGAAAACAGAAACCTAATTATTAGACTGCCAGTATCGAACCTGGGTCAGCGGTTTCACATGTTATATCCTCAACCACTAAGTCAACTAAGCTCTTACTATTAGTTCTAAAATATTCTTGTGCATTGTTGTTTATCTATAAATTGTTTGAAAAAGTATTACAATAAAAAAGTAAGAAAAATATATAAACCTATAAATAAAAATATACAAATATATAAATAAATGTATGAATTGAGAACCTCCTCCTTTTTTGAAGTCGGCTAAAAATACAAACTTGCTATGCGGCCATCGCGGGTTCGAACGTAGATGCTTTCAAGGGGGGTACCCACATAGTGAAGCCGACTGTACATCAAAATTGTAATTCAATTAAATGAAATTTTCTGTAATTTATTTCACGACTAGCTTCTGCCCGTGACTTCGTCCGCGTGAAATTTCTTATTCCCCGACCCCGTCGCATCGCATCGCCTGTCCGCGCTATCACTTCGTTTTCGCTTAGCGATCTTTCTGGCTTTTTGAAGTGAAAACTTCTTTAGACGCGTTGGGCATTTTTTGAGATGGGGAAAAACCATTGCACTCGCGGCACTGTTACCGTAACCGACACCGCACTACATTCGGATGTGTTCGGCTATCCTCGGGATGCACTCGGGATATACTCGGTTTAAATGTTTATCCGATATGTCAGTGAGTGATGGCAAACTATTCTGTTTGTGTTTTGTTTATAAGACGATTAAAAAAATACACACGTAATTGTTCAAGTTTTCATTTCACTCTCTGTCGGCACTCCCGGAGTGCTTTGTTTTTTTTTCTTTTGCTAGTCTTCTAAAGGTCATAGCGTGATGTTAAATAGCCTATCCTCAAGAATTGGGCTCTCAAATACAAAAAATAATTTTACAAATCTGACTTTTAGTTTCAGTGATTACCCCCTACATACAAACTTACAAAGTTACAAATTTTACCTCTTTGTAATATTATAGTATAGATTTCAAAATCATCTCAATCTAAATATTTTAATTGTTAGTGTATTCATTGTAAATTTATCCCCTTTTTTAAATAAACGATTTATTTATTATTATCCAGTTTGTTGTAAACCCAGCTTAGCGGTTTACTGTAGCGCCTGTAGGTAACTAGAGAGAGAACAATAATCCATTAGTGCCACCGCAATAACCAATTGTATGCAGTTACTGACAGGTTGCTAATGCCTCGTCTATTATGTCGCTAAGTATGCAGCTTAGTACAAAAGGCTGGTGATTTTTGTGTGCGGTAATGTTTGTTTTGGGTGGTTTTATAGTAGGAATAGTTTTTTTTTTAGATTAATATACGATTGGCAAATTCCACCTATATTCGTCGTCAAGGCAATTTTGATAAAGTTTTATTTTTTAAGAGTTCCCGAATATTTTTGGTCCTTCGAGCCGGATACAGTAGCTAGCACATGGATATCGGATTAGGTAGTGATTAGTGATAATAACCGCCCAAGTGCCTTTACTGCTACTGCACTGTCACTGTCAAATTGTTACCATTGACATGCTGTTGAATTGTACTTTAAATCTTAACTTATACCGAATTATTAAAATTGAGATAACTCTATAAAAACAAATTACATTAGAACTACAGTTAAATCCCTGTGATCAAGGAAGCGGATAAAGAAAGCAGTTAAAAATGACAATAAACAACAACATAAGTGTTGACCTACATAAAAAAACTCTCGCCAAAATGTTTTTGTTCAAGTACAAAAATCTCATGATCTTCTTTTTCAGTGCGCAAACACGTAAAATCTTTTCAGACCAGTCTCTCACCCAAAAACTCGCACTTACAAAATCCGGCAGTTCCTCAAATTGCTTGTCAAACCATCTCGCTTTACGACACTGTCTCCACATAAGCCCTACATGGCTGTATAAGAGCTGTATATGGGCTATATAGAAGCTTTCTTTAACGTTCTCCGTGTAGCCTCAAATGCTTTCTGAGAATACCTATTCACATGACTAAACGCGTTACGTTTTGTTAGGACGATGAACCGACTGAGTATTTTTTTCGTCTCTAAATATTTATTTTGCTTGACTTTTGTTCTGTTCCAGTCGAAGAATTATCGAACTTTCCAACATCGTTTCCAAACAAAACATTATTAACTGTAACGTGGTTTTAAATCAAACCATCAACCCGGAAATCCTACAGCTAAATACCTTTATTGTTTAGCAAACGAATTAGTTTGTTTGTTAAATTTGTTTTCATGATGGTTTTCTCGATCTTTTTCCGTCACCTCTCGGATTATTTTATTTCAAATAAAATCACCACCTCGTTGATCTATTAGTCTAAAGCGCTACTGAATATTAGGTCCTGAGTTCGATTCCCGGATCTGGCAAAGTGTTACTGGGTTTTTCTATCAAAAATTTCTCAGTAACAGCACGGAGTTAAATTTGTACCCGGTTAATGGCAATAAGCTCGCCTCCTATTACATGGGACTTAAACATAAGTGGCGGGATGTGGGTACTGTAGGTATACATTTGCCCAACCCTTTTTTTTTTTTTTTGAGTATGGGATATCATCAAATGACTCCTCCCGCTCTGGGTGGAGCGGAAGGGAGTGTCGGACTCTTACTGACTGGTGGGTTTTAACCCACCCGTGTTCCTTCCTTAGCCCTTTATGTTCCGGGCCAGCGGTAACCCTTTCGGACAATCCCGCTGGCCCGGCAGGCTTCGGCCCTATCGGGCCCCTTCATTTCATGCTGACATCTCTTTGAGGCGCGCGTGGAACACGTACGCGCCGTCCGCCAACCCTTCGGGGTAATACAAGCGTGATGCTATGTTATTGTAAATCATTATAAAAACAGGTACAGTAAGGGAATCTGGTTCACAGAACGTTCACCTCCTATATTTACTGAAGAGCTACACTTTGTATCAAAACCTGAAATTAATGCGAAAACAGGGATGCTTCGCTTGCAGTTCTAGTTTGGACGCAAAGCGGAAAATCGCTGAAGGGTTCTAGTTAAACAATTATCTAGTCCGTTTAATTATGGTGCCCTTTTTGTTATACATACATGCATAAACTCACGCCTTTTTCACACGGGGGTAGGCAGAATCCACAGAACGCCACTTTTTATTATAGTTCTACGATTATCAATATAAAATTGTTAGAGTTGTGTGTTTTTTTTTTCTTAAAATAATGTTAGTAGTGATTCGCGTGAATAACCACTTATCTATACTCCATTTACAATAAGATTAGACATTTAAACAAAACTTTTTACAGTCCGTTCAACCGATTTTTACTTCTATTCCGTAGGCATAAGGACGGCATTAAAAGCAAAAACGTGATTATAATACCAACTGTTTATTGCAGCTGCCACTTGTCATGCCACCAACGCAATAGAAGTCAAAATCGGTTGAACGGACTGTAAAAAAGATTTATTTCAATGTCTAATCTTATTGCGAATGGGGTATAGGCTTTATTTACAACTAGCAGAGTCCCGCGGTTTCACCCGCATAAGTGTCGATCCTGTCTTAACCTATGTTAGTACTCAACTAATAACACCGACAATGTACAGGTGACAAGTGACCTCACCAACGGGCTGTCGTGTCTCCCGGCTATAGCGCGTAGAATGCGTGAATCTTATGTGTTATTCTGATGTATAAGCTATATTACTATAAAGTTTCACCAAAATTCGTTCAGTTTTTGCATGAAAGAGTAACAAACATCCATCCATCCACACAAACTTTCGCGTCTATAATATTAGTAGGTTATGTAGACAATATTTGAAGTCAAAGTCAAATAATTTATTTCAAACAGGCACATAAAAGGCACTTTTCGGAGGTTGAAACATATATCAATGTTTCAAATGTTGTCTGCTTAGAAACGTTGAATTATTGGTGTTGTGTTTTTGAAAACTATCTGTCTACCTATACATCTCTCCCATTCTTCCTTTTGTCAAATCAAGTAATATAAATTTTAACAAAAAACAAAACAGTTACATAATCTGCATTCGCAATTTATTTGCTAAAAATCTAAACAAATATGAGTTTATGGAAAACTAACTTTAAATCCTACACAATAAATAAAGTTCATTTTTATAACTTTTTCAAAAGTGCTAGACACATTGAAATCAACTTAATTACCATTAAAATAAAGTTGATATTTGTTTAAATTGAAATAACATCAATTTGAAACATTAGTTTGAATAGACTTTAGATACATAAACTCCCGCATTCTTCCCATGTCGGGTAGGCAGAACCTACAGAACGTCACCTGCTACGCTCTTTACATAATCCTTTTGCTTCATTGAACATTCATATAAACAACATTCATTGAACATTCATTGAACATTCAGCTGCGCCCCACGGTTTCACCCGCGTAAATGTCGATCCCGTGGGAATATCGGGATAAAAATTAGCCAATATATTAATCCAGGGTGTCAGCTACCCCCATACAAAATTTTATCAAAATTGGTCCAGCCGTTTGAGCGTGAAGAAGTAACAAACATATAAACACACACACACTCACAAACTTTCGCCTTTATAATACTATTTATTATTATTATCGTCCCAATATTTCATATTTACAGTGTAGTAATAGCCTCAAAGCATGTTCCAGTCTGTGTAATTCAAGCACGGGATAAAACCCAGAATCTGTGAACATGGTCAACTATAGTAAGGACGATACATCGTCGGCGCGCACAACATGAGGAAACAATTAGCTTTTGTGTGCTTGCTTTACTGTCGTGCTTGTGTTGTGTCCATAACTTTACGTATATTGCCTGTTGTGACTTGTGGATATTACATGCCAAGTATCTCACAGCATGTATTTGCCAATTATTCTGTGGTTTGAAACAGCCCATGTCTAAAGCTTACGGAACATGAGACAGCAACGTATTATGTGAACTTTACCCGTGACTTGAAATATTAACGGTTAGTAAAATGCTCCTTTATTTCGCATTTCAAAAAGCAAGCAATAAAATAAAAATGTTTTCTTAACTACTATGTTCAAGTTTTACTATCTTAAACTGTCATTAATGTAAATTAATTACAGAAATAAAATAATGACGCTTTTACTGCGAAAAATATTTAATAGACGGAAAGGACGTGGAAAAACTTTGGAAAAGCAATTATAACTTTAGTTAATAATTTGAACTTAATTCTTTAGCACCTGTAAATTATTAAGGTCATGTAAACAAAACCAACATTCTCATCTAAAGTTTTTGGCCAAACTACTTCGTCTAGTTTCAGTGTAGAGAAGTCTAAGACGACTTAGCCTGAAGGCAGGACACTAGGAAACAATTAGCCCCATTGTGCATGAGCCCTCCGTCATAGTCGTGACATTACTCTGTGCATAGCCAGTGTGCTCCGACTTTATGTGGCTCTGTGCGTATTTGTCTTATAGTAGATTTGAATTTGTTTTAGGTACTTGGCAGTTGGCAGTTTGAAACTGTGTTGAAAGAAGAAGTTTGACGAATTGCCTGACTTACCTACTGAAGTATAATAACTGCCTTGGCTGTAAGGGCGACTGTATTAACACTGTTAATGTTGAAGTTCAAAAGTGCCTTTTATGTGCCAAACTGAAATACTTAAATTATTTGTCTTTGACTTTCACTTTGTTCAACGTTGGATTACCACGACCCCACTTAAAGCCCCACCACTCCCACTTTAAGCAAATTTTTGTATTCGGTATTGACATCATTCAGCAGGTTTATATAGCTCAGTTACCCACTATTGATTTGGTATTATTTTTCCTAACACTCTATATTAAAAAAATCCTTTTTTTGTCGTTTTTATCAAAACAATTTATGAATAGTTCGTTCTATGAAAGTACTAAAATGGGTTATAGTGACATCCATGTCCGCAGTTTGTGTGAGCTTTTAGCAGTTTAATTGGATTTTTCTGAAAGAATGCTTAACGGGTGTCGCAGGTTCGAATCCTAGT
Source organism: Luperina testacea (assembly GCA_927399505.1). Lineage (NCBI taxonomy): Eukaryota > Metazoa > Arthropoda > Insecta > Lepidoptera > Noctuidae > Luperina > Luperina testacea. The sequence continues at coordinate 1,136,408 of OV656762.1, read as the reverse complement.
TCGGGTGTGTGTGTTTTATTCCATCAGGAATTTCTCCAGATCAGAAGCAGCCCAGACTCTGCATAATTGTGCCCAGTTGATGGCAATTGGCGAAATATGGGTATACTGTTCACCTCTGCTGCTTGATGTTATGTTAACTCTGCATTGTAATAACTTTTTATAATTCCTTGTTACAGACTTAACTACAAACTCTGCGGCTTTTCGCCGTGGTGGTGGCACGTCTGCAACGTTGCGTTGCACGCTGCGTGTTGCGCGCTGGTTGCACGAACCGGTGCGGTAGTAGCGCGGTTGCAGCGACCGTTCGCCGCACTTGCAGCGCTGTTGTTCGCTGTGCACCCTGTACATACTGAGGCGGTAAGTTTGATAAACAAGTATAATAGTATACTTAATAATAAAACTCAGTTTGGTATCCAAACGCGTTAACCAAAGGTTACTCAATGAAAAAAAAAACAATTCAAGTAGTTTCTTGTATAAAGTTACAAAGTAAATGAAAACGTACTCAAACGCGAAATACTTTTTTTAAAGGATCAAATATTTACAAAAATAAAATATCGTTTCCGCGGCTACTGTGTATCGTAAAATAAAAAAACAATTCATAAAACACGGGCATCTTAAATATCAACCAATTTTTATTTTAAGACAGTTTACTATTGGTTCTATTTACCATTAAAACTCAGAAAGTAAAACAACAGTGGATGGCTGCGTAAAGTGCAACGGACTCAGCAAGTTAATTAAATTTAGTTTTATACGGCGTGGCGTGAATGCGAGGGTAGTTCGTTAAAAGCTATGAATAAGAATGAGCTACTCTGAAAACACATCAATTTCAGACATTTCCTCTGAACACCGGGACCCGTCAGCACATTCTGCGTAGTACCATATTAGTTACTGAACCATATTTAAGTGAACTTTTCTTGGAAACGTGTTCTTTGAATAAAAGCGTAAAACTCTTTAAGATATTCCGGTGAGCATTTTTTGTGAATATACGTATTTTCCGGAAATGGTTCTGAGTCCGAGGAACAGGGGGCTTACTCTCCAAACTAATTTTAATTCCAATGAGATGCCAATATGATTCCAATGTTAATTTTACAGTCACGTGATTCGGTACTCTTGGAAACAATATTGTCAACAATTACCCCACGCCAAGCCCGAACCCAATTCCACTTAGTTCTCCAAAATGGACACCCAATCTAAAAATCATTTGGCGCTAGCATCGAACTCAAGAGTACGAAACGTCACAATTCCAATGTCGATCTATCGGAATTAAATTGAAGAGTAAGCAGCCAGGTCTTTCGTGCATTACTGTATATACATAGTTGCATACATATTACTGTTTATACATACTTGTTGCACACATTTGTTTTTAAAATGGGTATGCGCGTTTGTGTGTTGACTGACCCTATTCATGGAAAAAACTAAACACTAAAAAGACTAAATCTGCCCCTTCGCGTTGGTTTCGTGGTCGGGACTGCTGAGCGTGGAGTTCTAGGTTCGATTCCCGGGTGCGGCTAAGTGTTTTAGGTTTTCCATTAGGAATGTCTTGGTAACAACGGGGAGTTTGGAAGTTGGCGGAGTGATGAAAGCGGTATACGCTGAGATTGGTCGCCATGCCCGAAATTCGGTCTAGAGGACTTTTACAAGAAATCAGAGGAATCATCCTTCACCAGGATTCACTCGACCCACGGGCACTTAAATCTTCTCGTACCTATTCCTCTTACATAAATGAATTACAAACAAATTAATGTCCACCAAATCCAACCAATCTAAACCACAAAAACCAATAAACCAACCAATCCAATTCTTGTCTCTTGTTGTTATTTGTGTCTTGTTTTTTGTTTCTAATAACCAATCCAATTTTCACTATTAGATAAACTGCCACCAGCCTTTCACATAAGAACAAGTTTGTTCTAATGGAGGTTCCAAAAAACTATTTACGGCCAGTTCCTTCGTCGAATTACCCTTCAAATGTCTAAAAGCACTATCTTGTCTGTTCTCAATTCGATTTGGAGAGACTTGCGCACGCAACGTCGGGCAAAGAAAATAATTCGATGTTTACGAAGAGTTCTAGTTGTCCTTCTAGTTCTTCTGAATATCTTATTACTGTAATCTTTGACATGTATCACAAGAACGTTCTTGTGATACCTGTCTAAGAGTACAGAAAAATAAAGCTCACCTTTATTGTAGCTACGTAGGTACAATAAAGGTGAGTTTTATGTTACTCTATTTTCTCGGATTGATGTAGCTTATCCTTGGCTTACCTCACAACGTTCAAGGGGGCAATTCTCGTAGTTTTAAGAAACGTTCTTCAGTCTGATCTCAGTCTCAATCTGTCAAAAATATCTCTAATTTCCCTACATTTTTGACATGTTTTTGACATTGATTGTCGTTGCGTTGAGATTGCGACTTGATTTTGAATGTTTTTAATTCTGGGAATTGGCCTTCTGAAAAAAAAGAAAGAAAAAAAAAAGGAAAGGAAAGGAAAAAGGAAAAGAAGAAATTGTATTTTTTTGTTATGTATTTTCTGGTGTACAATAAAGTATATATAAATAAATAAAGAAATAAAGAAAGAAAGAAAATACGTAAATAAAAAAAAACGTACATACGTAAATAAGTACCCAATTCCATTTTTGAAATGAAACCGAGTAGATAAGTAAAATCATTGACGTAGAAACTATGTTATCCGTTCTCTCGAGATACCAAAAGCTAAGCCAAACGACATTTAACCCTCTTAAAAATCCAAGGACAAACAAATCAGTTTTGCTGGTAGTCTTATGAATAACTGAATCACGACATAACGTACGATATTTTCACATGTCGGTCTTCCATTACTCTTGAAGCACGAGACGATTCTCGACGGGCCTGCGACAAGCGTATGAATAATTCAATGTATATTATGCGATGCTTCAGTAATAAATACATCGCTTGCTACCAACCATATTTTTCTTTGATTTGACGTTGCTTTACTTACCTGAAAATATAAATATAAACTTGTATTACCTAGAATTACATGGAAAACGTTTGTGAAATAAAAATGACAAGATTTCTTTTATTTTCCTCTTGTACTGAAATATATTAAAATGGAAGAAACGGAATTATTTGCCTTGTGTTCTTTCAAGAAGTAAATCAAGCAATTAGACGTCTCGCGCTTGACGTATATAGGAAATATAGGTACTTATATTAAGAAAAAAAAAAATACATATTTGCCCGCAGAAATTTTTTATCCTTTTACTATATTTTTTTAAGCAGTTTTAAACGATACTAACTCGCATAAAATTACAATATCGCACATAGCTTGAACTCTGCTCATCCATAACATTTATTGAACGTGATACCTTATTTATGAGATGTGCTGTGAATATTCGCAAAGCAAAGTCTTGGCAAACGTGACTATCTGTGTAACTGCAGACCACTCAGGGAATAATTCAGAAAGACCACTCCTTGCGATATCATTCAGATATAACTATATAAATAGAGAATAGCCCAGGGTGTACCGGACGGTTATTAATCGGTTGAATGACGTAATTACAGAAACAGTTAAGAAGTCATTGTGTCTGGCGTGGATCCACGTTCCAGCATAAGAAGGGTTAAATTATCGTCTGCCGTGAAGGCTATTTTAATGCATCCCGTCTGTAATATGATATTGATAAAAGTAGGGGGTCAAAAATAAGGGTAACAGTATTGTCCAGTTTGCTAACATATTGCGATTTATCAATCCGTTCTGAATCCGTTATAGCAGATATATTATTTCTTGTACGTTCATGGGTCTTATGAATGCCGACAGACTAGGTTACACAAAGTATCTTAAGCTTCTGTATTTAACTACTCTGCGCCTCTCGTTCAGTTCGCAAGAACGTTGAACTGTCGCGGCTTTTCGGCTTTTACGAGTGATTCTATGTGCGTGAGGTCTTGTGAGGCGGCACTTTAAGCCAAGGAAGTTATAAAGATGTGGGGAGCATGTTATATTATGGCAGATATTTTCAGTAAATTATACAATTTTGTTGTTTTTCGTACGTGGATGGAAACAGTAATTGGGTGGTACATTGGTCTTTGGTGGTATCAATTTAAACTTTGGTGGTGAGGTGGTGGTAGGTGGCGTAAATTCAAGTAGACATAATAATCTACATTTAACTGCGATGAGTAGGTGCAAGCTCTATTAGGAGATGCTGTTAATAACTAGTACATATTAAATGTTATCCATACATTACATACTCCTCCGTGTCTTGGAAAGCACGTTAAGCCGTTGGTTCTTGTTGTCTGGAGATCTGAATCGTTTCAATCGACTTTCCCTTTAACCTTTGATTTCAGTAGAATATCTTGAAGAGGCTTCAAATCACTGATCCAAACCATCAAAAATTCCCTGCTTGACCGCTTCAAAATTCCTCACATGACATTGCAAATATTTACAACCCCAAGCACTCAATAAATACCTACGTTTACCTCAAAGGAAACAGAAATATTTATTCCAACATTCCTTCCATCTAAAAATAATCCTCTTTTGCCAACAATAGAGGGACGGGTTATAATGACCGGTTGGATGGCAGTCCGCCCAACCTATCGACATGGAATAAATAGTTACAGAAAGTCGACTCAATACAAAAAAATTAAATCTATTTGCTAAAATTTTAGTACTTTACATTACAGATGGATAGTTTTTTTTAGTTCTTAAAACAATAAGCTGAAACTAGCTTGCAAAATTATTAATTACATTATTTAATTAAAAATATAAAGCTAATAAAATTGGTACATAAATCATAGTTAATTAATTTAAAATGTCAACTTTATTTGTTAAATATTAGTAAGACTAGCTTCTGAAATTTCATATTCCCCGATCCACCCCATCGTATCGCATCGCCTAGCTGCGCTATTATTCTTTTTCGCTTAGCCTTCTCTCCGAGTTATTCGAAAGCATCCATCGGTTTCTTATTAAACATCAACATTGTCGAATAATGTTAATTATGACTCTGGTTTCTTATCACTTTAGCTGACCGTACTATGACAAACGATTTTCACACGACTTTTCACTCAGAGCCGTCCTTCTGTAGGTGTCTACCTATTCTGTGTCTCCGCCCTACCTATCGATTGGTTACACCCGTCCTATTGACATAAGTTGACAGTTTGCGGATATATGGACATGAAATTATGGTTGGAAATAAAATATGAATTGAGGTTAGTAAGTTATTATGGTTCTGTTTGTGATCAAGAATGGATTGGAGTAGAATTTCGTTAATACAGAGGATAATGGTTCAACATCGTCAACAGTGCTTTTTTTTAAAGAAAATAAAGAAATATAAAACATTTATTTAGCACATAATAAAAGGCACACAATATAATATGCATCATAAATATAAAACAAACGAAAATCAAATAAAAAAGTGAAAAGTCCGATGTAAGAAATTAGCAGGAAAGAGTGCCTCAGATTCCAGACAACTAGTGCCTGACGCTGGTTTTCAACTGGACCCGTTTTAGCGATAGCCTAAATATTATCTCGTTCATTCTAGTGCTTTCCTGACCTACGGCATTAAAGAGAAGCACTCAATTAGAAACTCATTAAAAATACCATTTACCATTACCATTGTTTAGCTAAGCAATTTATCGTTTACGTTCAACGTGCTTAATCTCAAATCTCAAATCGTTTATTGCAATCCATAATGTAATTACAGGTTGTTTTTTTCTCAAATCGTTTATTGCAATCCATAATGTAATTACAGGTTGTTTTTTTCTCAAATCGTTTATTGCAATCCATAATGTAATTACAGGTTGTTTTTTTCTCAAATCGTTTATTGCAATTCATAATGTAATTACAGGTTGTTTTTTTCTCAAATCGTTTATTGCAATCCATAATGTAATTACAGGTTTTTTCGTATATTGCAATCCATAATGTAATTAAGTTTTACATACATTCAAACTCACGTCATATTCCCATAGCGGTGAGCAGAAACTATAGAACACCATCAGCTACGTTCCTTATATACTGCTTACTCATGCATATTATTATATATTCATCTATTTCTGATTTCCAAATACATCAATTAACTTGTTAGTTAAATTATTACTCATGCTTAGGTATTACGAGTTTTATTATAAATATAATAGCATTAAATAAATAAAAACTTTCTCGTCCAAACAAACAGAAACAATAATCCCTTACCAAAAACATTAAACACGCGTTCAAAGGTGTTTTAAACCAGAATATTACAACGAATACCTGCGCTATACACCGTGTCAGCTCGCAAGACAATAAAACACATTTATAGATTTCTATCGGGACAAAACGACCAATAAAACCGCCATATTGGATCGTACAGAGGTATTTAAGGTATGTTACGTGCAGCTAGAAAGTTATAGGACATTTTAGTTATTGAGTGCCGAGGTAAAAAGGTGGCGTTACATTTTTGTTCGATTCATAAGGTTTAGTTCACTTTTTCTATGTTATTTTAGTACTTTTTAGGGATCCGTACCCTAAGGGTGCCAACGAGCCCCTATTGCTAAGCCTCCGTTTTCCGTCCGTCCATCTGACGGTCAGCGGGCTGTATCTCACAATAGAATTACACACCCTGTGAAAATTTATATAAAGCAACAAATAATAAAAATAATACAAGAAGAATGTGTTTTTTTTTTAGCATTTTATGCCCTTCGTGTGCGAATCCGACTCGCACTTGGCCGCTGTTTTGTAGCTATAAGTATGTTTAGGTAGCAAAGAAGGTGTGAAGAGTGACCCGCGGGTCTAGTGGTCACAAGTGTGACAGACAACTGGGTTCTGGGTTCTATTCCAAGATCGACCAAAAAATTTTTGGGTTTTCCATTAGAAAATGGTCAGTGGCAACCTGGGATCCGGATACGTGCCCAGTTAATGAAATCGCCCTCATGGGATTTATAACAGAACTGGTGTAAGGAGGGTGTGTGTGTTATGTGTGTATGTATTGAAGGTATCGTCTTCATTATAGGTACTCCTATCTGCAAGGTTGGTACTGGGTCTAGGGTGTGCAAGTCGTTAAGTACTCGTTGTTCGCACCTCGTGGAGTCTCGTCTAACCAATCTGCCTAGCCTTTTTTCCAACTATATTGAGGTCGGCTTCCTGTCTAACCGGATGCAGCTGAATACTAACATTTTATATGGAGCGACTGCTTATCTGACTTCCGCAAACCAGTTTCTTAGTAATACGACACTCTTTGGTAAGACTGGTTGTCAGACAACCGGAAAGACTGTCAAAGATCCACGAATAACAGTTGGGATAAAAGGCTACTCTTGAGTCTCGTCTAATATCCCTTCAATAAAAACAAAACACACATGTTGAAACAGTTTGTTTAAACACTAACCCATTCTCTTCTCTATTACTATTTTCTTTACATCAATATCATTCTCCGTGTCTACGATTGGCTCTCCGTAGCCGGGGCTCGTATGAATGACATCGGCTGAACTGAATCGTGAACGATTTGCGTCCGGCTCCGTCCAGCTCAGGCGGCCGGACCATAAGGTAATGTGTAGCTAAGAATATGATATTGTGAACTGAACTTGTTGCCATACGCTGCTGCTATCTAGCATCTGGTACTTATTCCCGGGTCGGGTAGTGTTATTGTGTTTTTAGCAGATTTAGATTTGGGTTTTCTAGATTTGTGCCCGGGTGATGGCTATAGGCTCGCCCTTATTAAGGCTCCTGCAAACAGGCGCGACACGCGATATAATCGCACGCGACACAAAGGCACCGCTCGTTGCGCGACTTGCGGTGCCTTTGTGTCGCGTGTCGTGTCGCGCCTGTTCGAAGGAGCTTTTACGTGGGACTGAAACACAACTGGCGGAACCTTCGAGGAGTACATGCGTGATGGTCAGCACGTTAATGATTAAATTAATAGGTTTTCGTTATTTACTGTATTTGAATGCGTTTTTTATTGATTTATTTAGGTATATAAAATAGTCACACCGAATTGTAAGTGACTGTACTGCAGTCACTTACAATTTAAATAAAAAAACAACTAGAATTCGTAACTAAGTGGAGAACTATGAATTTTTCTCAATAAAATTTTACCATCTGTTGCCTCGTCCGAAGAGATTATGTTTAGAAAATTACATGATACACATTCTGATTCCTTAAAAACCACAAAGAAATAAATGCTACTATCATAAACCAATCATGACAACTGTAACAACAAGATAAACAGCTAACTGTTGCGATTAACTATCCATTTGTACCTCACTAACCCCTCGTTTAACTAGAAAAACATCAAATAATTGAAATGTAAATGCTATTGCAAATTCTCATAAAATTGCTTTTAAAATCGCGACTCTGAACCAATCACTTTAAGGTTCGATTTTGAAGTACGTTGCTAATCTTTTCTGTTAAGGGTTGAACGAAATCCAAGGTAATCTACATTAGGTTTGTTGAAGTGTTTGAAGTCGCGACGCTGAAGGGGTTAAGGATTACGATTGTGCATTAGTAATGACAAACTGTTGGACAAGCGTTTAAGAGAACACGCAGTGTTAACATTATTTTCTGTGGAGCATGCAATAATAAATCCTGCCTTGCTTTATTAAGAAATAGGTAATCATTACTTGTTTCTCAGTATAAATGTAATAAATATATTTAGGTCACCTAGTAATCTAAACTAATATGTGGTACAAAGAGGTAAAATTGTTTGTTTGCTAATAAAAGGTCATCTCTGGAAGATCTCATTCAATTACAAAAATCCTTCCACTAATAGAACACTACATTATTGCCGAGTACTGTAGGATATGTTTTATGGTCTAGTTGCCTTCCATATCGCCGAAATCCCGGGCAGAAGCTAATGACTAATACGATACTTACTTGACAAGATGCTTAATTCATTATAACGAGTTATCATGCCTTGATTCTCCCTTGTTTCTCTTATTTTCAAGAACCTGTAAAACAAAATCGCCTAATAAATAACTTATCCAATGAACTATTTTTTAAAACCACTTACAACAATATCTGAAATTTTGCAGTGCTTCCAAATCCAGATAGGAACTATTGTTATAACAAAAATTAATTGGAATAAAGCCAAGTTTTCAGCTTATTTTGCCTCCGTTGCTTCGTAGCTTCAATATTTCGACCACCAGCACTCTCCAAACTTAGTCTTCGCGAGATTACAACCCAAGTGCCTCCTTCAAACAATGGAAAATATTTTTTAAACATTTAACGTGATTGTTTTGCAATAATAACACTTAGGGAGAAAATGTTGTTATTGAACTTTAATATACAGCCCACTCCCACTCGAAGGCAGGAGTCCTGTGTCCCACCAGTGGGATCATTATAGGCTGATTATGTATACGTATGTTGTTTATGTATAGAGCGTGTATCAGTGGTTATATCGAAGGGTGTGGCACAGACTGTCAAACTGAACAACTTTATACATGGGACCATCGTTGTTGTCGCGACAAAAAAATATCAGCTGCCCCATACATCTGGGTCAATAAGTTTTGTATAAATATGACCACACATTTCTTATAACACTGTAGTACAAGAAATATGTATAATTAAGGTCCTGCGGTACTTATATCTATATGATGGTGGCTGGCAGAAAAATATAGTTTAGGATAGGTTTACGGAATCTAAAACCACCGAAAAATAAAGTAAAAAGGATGCTTCTATGAGGAAGGTATTTCCACTGTGGCACCTCAACATATTTCACGAGTGATATATGAGGAGGCCCCTTTCAGCAGTGAGATTTTACAGCTTGTGGGCTGGGAACACATAAAAATAATGGTTAGATAATATCACCTACTCTCTACATAGCATAAAGTTGGTTATATATACAACTTTTTTATATGCAAAAATACAAAAGGTAAATTAAAATCAAAAGTCATTTATTCAAACTAGGCTGAGAATACGTTGCTAATCTTTTCTGTTAAGGGTTGAACGAAATCCAAGGTATCTACATTAGGTTTGTTGAAGTGTTTGAAGTGTTTGAATCGAACTTTTGGAACGTCAAAATTACAAAAGACATCCCCCAAAACGCCCGCCCTTCACCACTTCCTAGTGCTTTCGCTGGGGAGAAGAAGTGGCGCAACAAACTCCCCAGCAGCACAGCTGTCTGTTCAGTTAGATAATACTTGATTGTATACAATACTAGATATGCAAAGTAATTAACATTACAGGACACAGAACATTAAATTAAAATATTTGCCATATGTTAGCTAGCCACGCCAATATACCCACAAATACAATAAAATCTATACGTAGGTACTCAAGCAAAACAAAAGTCAAAATTAAAAATGTAAACAAATAGACTTACTACCTAAATAAAAGCCTCTAGGTGGTATAAAGGGCGTGACAGCTTACATATTTATGCAATGCTGGGTTCTGTTCACATAGCTGTAACTAGAAGTCACTAATGTTAAACTAGGACCATCGAAGTAAAATAAATACCTAAACAAGTTATTACTAATAACAACAATAAAACCATAGTCAATAAGACGACCAGTCACCACAAGCAGCACCCGTTCACGTGCATAACGCGAAGATCAGTCAGTACCCCCCTCGCCATATGAGGGAAGGAGGCAACCCGACCCCCGACGCTACCGCAAGCAGTGACATCTAAGGGAGCATGACGAACTTGCTGCCGGTTGCTCAGGCAAGAATAATATGATCAATCGTGGAGGTCGCTAGCTAACCACATATTGCAATCAACTCATTAGAAAACATTGAAATGAGTAGATTATGTCAATAATAAATTAAAATAAAATTAAACTGAATTGACCTATACAGTCAACTTAAAAAAAAAACAATTATACGAACTCATACAACCTGTCAGTGAGCTAATTCTGGAGAAAGAACATAAACATTGTCTTGGGTTAATAAACTATTCTTATCGTTTAAGTAATCGTTGATGGAATAGTATGCCTTTGCACAAAGGTTGGATTTTACTTGAGCTTTAAACGTATTAAAAGGCAAATCTAGTAAAGAAGAAGGTAGCTTGTTATAAAAGGTTATACCAAGCCCAATAAATGAGTTATGAACCTTATGAAGCCGGTGAAACGGAGCACGTAGTTTGTCTTTATTTCTAGTTAGTATGAATGTCACTGTTTTTAGTGTACAAGTGTATATTTTGCCTAATATACAAAATGTTGGCAAAGATGAACTGTGATGCAACCGTGAGAATACCAATATCTTTTAGAGAAACTCTGGCACCTAGCTGGTAAATTGCTCGAACAGCTAGTTTTTGCAGAAAAAGGATATCTTGTTTATCAGCGGCTTTGCCCCAAATCAGAATACCGTAGGAAATAACTTAATAACTGTATATAATAATAAGATGGTACCTACATAGTATTTGAAACTATACACAAAGCTCCGCGGCTCAAAGGACCAAATTGGCCCAGAGAGTAGAAGGCCATTTTTTCTGAGTCGTTTAGGTACTACCTTATAATACTGTATAGACATTTTTCTTAAAAAAAACACAAGTACGACCCAGTTCCCACAATTCATATTCCAGGATCATTCGGCGAACTTCCAATAACACAATTACTAAACTGGACGGCTCCGCCAAAATTGTGACAAAAGTGTTCCGTAGTAAGAAAAGTCTCCTTCAGAAATAGAAGGTAATAAATTGGGTTTGTAACAAATAGTTTCTGTATTCTGTGACTTACTGTGGTGTCGTAAAAGGTGAGTTAGGGATTAAGTTAAAGATATGGGAAAATGAAGTTACTGAAAGACTTATCTTACCAGTTTACTTTATGGTACTAATACCACTGTAAAATTTTCTTATTCCCTAGAGCCCAAACTGCTCTGGCAATAGACCGAGAAAGCGATTGAACTCTTAATTCGTATCAATTCATCCTTTAGATCACAAAGTAAGATATAAAATTCCGAGCCAGAAAGAAACCCAATTGATTCAAATGTACCGGATTTCCAACGTCCGCACGGAACACTAGAAAAATGTATGAAAGTTTTTATCGAATAAGAACTGGGAAAATGTCTGATTTATTCCAACCTTGAAGGAATTACAGCGCTCGTAAATAATATCACCATTGAGACTGCTACGACTATTCAGAAAATATTTTGGATGAAGAATATTCCGAATAAGTTTAGTACTTTACTATTCTTAAAGGAAAATTAATTTTGTAAGTCAGAGGCAGAGAACATGGTAAATATTAAATTCTGTGTTATTGCGATGATTGCAAACAGGTTTGGAAGTCATTTGTACGTCACCCTCCCCTCAACTTAATGAAGGAAGTTATATTTATACAGTATATTTAGATATGTGTATAATAATGTCACCGTTAGCGCGTATTCTATGTTTACGGAAAATCGTGAGGGGTTCCGCGAAAACTGGGAATAAAATGCAGATGAGCCTATTACGTGATTTCAATGAACAATTTAGTAATTACGCAAGACTCTGTAGGATATGTCACCATGGCAGCGAAAGCTTACACTATAATCGTTAAGAAGCAGTGAAAATCTGTAGTGTAAAAAGTGACTTTTGCACTAGAGTGGGACGATTTGAGGCAGATATTATTATCTAGTCCTCACTAATAAAGTCTAGAATAAACTGGATAAAGACAGCAGTAAGCGGCGCCGACTTTTCTGACGTAATCAGATATAGTCTGTCTTCAGATTAGATCTTCGAAGATTTATAAGCTCTCGCGGTCGCAATATTGAAGTATTTTATAGTACAAGTTACAACCCATCTGTGCAAAGCGTGCAACCCGATGGTTTTATCTGGGAGTTCAGTTTTTGAATTGAAATCAGATCCTAGAATATTAGTCTCGGTAGATTGAAGGGTCAAATAAGCGTTTGTTAGATAGATTTATGGTCAAAGTATTTTTAATGAAAAAAATGTTTTATTAGAGGTCGCAAGCCAGGTCAGACTAACAAATGTGAGGTCGAGCCGAGATGTCTTAATTAATAGTATAACAACAGGTTTTTGTTTCGGTAAAGTTTCGTAATTGGATTTCTAGTTCCAAATTACTACATTGGCTAGTTCTCTTCTCTCGTCAGATAACTCCATCGGGTTTCTCAAATTGTAATGACGACCTTATTTGGTACCAAACAATTTGTTACAATCCTTCTCAAGGTATGACTACCGATTAACTTCAAAGCGTTTCTAGATTCCATTTTCCAATGATAAGAAGGTATATCACCTTGAGGCTGGTATAACGTGAGACTCTCACAATCCTGGTCGCAATCTACTTACCTACCTAAATCTAATATTAGGTATTATATTATAATGCCTTCGAAGTTGGCGTAACTTTGAAGACTGAATATTAAACTTTTGCCTGCTTGACTTAATATTGTTTTACACTAGGGCTTTGAAAAGGATTTACTTGCGAAAATTAGTTGTTTTAAGTAAAAGCCTGATATTTACTGCTACGGAGTATTAATTTATACCGTCCAGTGATGTCCTAAGAGCACTTTTCTAAACTCTGTGTTATTGTTTTTTAAAAGCATGCTTCATTTGTATTCATTTTTAGTAGGTAATCAATGAATACGATTCATAACTTTTAAGCTTTTTCTTAACATCAACGAGAACTTGTGTTCTAGCCTCAATTTGATAAAAAGTTATTGTACCTTTCCTTAATTTATTCCTATTTCTTCATTATGGTCACGTAATTTCTTTATTATATTGCATTTTCAACAACACAAAAACTGGCTATGAGCCACTTTACAGTGCAAGACGATTATTATTAGAAAATAGGCTCCACATAAAATATTCAACATACAGACCTAGTTCCACTATTTTATATGAACAAATGAAACCTAGCGTTAAAACAATCACTCAAGTACAATGAATAACTTAGTGTTCATATGTCTGTACCTATTAGGCAAAGTTTCACATACATAAGCTATTCTACAGCTTACATAGTATAATCTATAGTACTGGATACCAGGAATTTTATGAAAATATTTAGCAATATGCTGTGCAGTGTACAGAATGTAAGATTCTTTTAGTATTAGTACTTTCGAATTTATAACCCTTCGGGTAGCCATGAACCATAACAATATTACACGCTTCAAAAACTTCATAAATATCCAAGTAGCCTCAGTAAATCCCGACATCGTATCATCAAAATAAACTTTTCATCCGACCAACAAACACCACTTTCGAGCGGCTCAAACAGGAAAAATAAATTATTAACCCCTCTTCAGTAATTAATAACGGAATTAATAATTCAAAACCATTTTCGGCATCCGTCGACACGGTCGCAACCCATCCCATCCGAATATGTCAACCAATTTACATAATTAATCTTCCCCACCAAAGTATACTCATTAATAAAATACCGACCTTGATTAATGCTTGCTTCCGAATTCAAACAAAACATAATTAAAATGGCGGATAACGAACGCTTCCTATTGGATCCCGAATGATGTAATCAACCAATCGCGAGTAGTGATTAAAAATGTAACGGTTTTGCATCGCCGATAGTAATTTTTTCCGATTGATACGTAATTAAAATTGCGTTAAGTTTTCAATTGTAATAAATAATCTTATTTATAGAGTCTGGTAATTGATTAAATCTGTTTATCTCTTTGTTGGTGATTTATTCATTTTCATTATTTATTACTTCCGAAGAGTTGGGAACGAAATTGTAGACCTTTTCAGTAATAAACTATTCTATAAGCCGAAACCGACAGTAATGAAACAGATTATTTATTAAACGTATCAAGGTTGTATTTAAATACCCAACGCTGTATGTTGTATTGTAATAACACCTTATTCTCTTTCATCGTCATCATCATTTCAGTTGAAAGAAGTTTACTGCTTGACATATAGGCCGCCCCCAAGTAGGTACCGCCACTTCGACCGGTTCTGTGCTTCTCGCATCCAGCGGATTCCTGCGACCCTCACCAAGTCATCTGTCCACCTTGTGGGAGACCTTCTAAAGCTACGTCTTCCAGTATGCGGCCTTATTCTCTTTACATTAATACAATTGTACTGCATTGTCATACCGCAGTCTGCACATCTAGAGGTTAAAAAAAAGTAAGTTAAAAACCTGACTCGAAGGATTAAACAGAACACGGACCAAGATTTAAAAAACTGAAATAGACAAAGAGAAGTCAAGTGGGATCCACAGAGCCTCACATTTCTAACTAATACCAACACATGCAGCACATTAAAGAGAGCGGCAGATGCTAAGGCTGTCTTCAAATTAGGCGCACAGAGGCCGCTCGTGGTTGCCTTGCGAAATAATTTCCATTCATACGCCACAAACCGCAGCGCGCTGCATCTTTACGAGCACAGCTGTTGAAATTGTACGAAAATATAGGAAACAATGAGATGCAAACGCTTAATGTGAATGATGCCAGTTTACGTTTGAAATTTTAGGGACTTTTTGTATTATATTTGGCTTTGGTTGGTTATGTATTTCACGTTTTTGCAGAAAAGAGGTTGTATTCGTTTAACTGGTATTTAACATGCGGCAAAACAATGCTAAGTAATAAATTCGTAAACACATTGTTTCTTTAGCTCCCTGTCTTCAATTCCTTATGAATTGAGATTTTCTTTAATTCCGAAATAACTCCAAAGACAAAACCTTAATTACATTTCTAACTCGCTGTTCTACAAAAGACCAAGCTTTGCTATAAGATTCACAACCTATCATTAATGTTCATAAAAATAGAAATGCGAGGATAATTTCCTGGACTATAAAAGATTTTCCTGACTTCATCCTTTTCCTCCAAACTATCTCTGTTAATAAGATATTGGAGCTGGAAATTGGCTCTCTCTTTAATTCGCTCACAAGTTTTACATGATAAAGGGATTACAGGGCTTTGTGAGCTAAGCAGACTGTTGTTTGATACAAAGCGCCATGTTTTTGTACTACTAATTGAGTTTTAATTAGTGTACGTGTGTGTTTTTGATGGTATATTGGATGGGAGGTGTGGGATTAAGTCGAGAGAGAATGAAAGTTTGTATTGTTATGTCACTGGAAATTCGCCTACCATGTGGCCGTTTATTCCTGTTTGATGCATTCGTTTCATGAAGGTTCATGATAGGGCTTTTAAGAATAGTCACCAAAACCTTACTTTTCTAAATCAGTTTGCGTAGCATCACGCTACTACAATTATTGGATACTTAAAGAAAATCTTATTTAGCAGGAGACGTTTCCGAGTAAAGGCTCCTACAAACAAGTGCGACACGCGATAAGGCTCGTACACACAGGCGCGACGCGATACGCGACACAAAGGCACCGCAAGTCGCGCAACGAGCGGTGCCTTTGTGTCGCGTGTCGCGTCGCGCCTGTGTGTACGAGTCTATATAATCGCGCGCGACACAAAGGCACCGCTCGTTGCGTGACTTGCGGTGCCTTTGTGTCGCGCGCGATTTTATCGCATGTCGCGCCTGTTTGAAGGAACCTTAAATATGTAGCGCACTCTAGTCTCTGTTCAGTAGCAAAATAATGAAAAGAGATGATGATGTGTGTTTGTTGTAACGTAGTCAATACACGTAAGCGATTGTTAATTTGGTCTTTAGATACCAGCCATTGTCTCTGGTTGGTCCACATTGAAGTAATATAACTGGCTCGCGTATCACTGCATTTTCACGTTACTCAGAACCGAACCCATTTCCAAGGATAAACTTGCTATGCCTTATGCCAATCCATACTTAGGTATATGCGTAGATAGCATCCAGATGTTTAGTCAGTACTTACACTAAACGTTCTAAATAGAATACGTGACCTCGTAAAATGTACCAGCAGAATGTATTATATGTTACATAAAACATATTGTGCCAAGCTGCTCAGTTCCCACGTACGCTTGGACACGATGCGACGCAATCGCGTGATCACAAATCTATACATCGCTGGAAATGTAGCAACTTTTGCGCCTCCTCAATTCACGCGAAATGTATTCACGCATAAAAATCCCCACTTTACCATATAACCCGAAAAATTGTCGGAGAAAAATTTCACATTACCTGCGGATTATTTTGTAAACGGTATTTCTGGTCGATATTCGATAATTCTGGAAATTATTGTAATTTTTACAATCATGTTATTTTTTCTGAGAATGATTGGGATTTGGGATAACAATGAGAAAGGACCCGATTTCTTTTATATTTATGTGAGTTTCTTCTTTCTAAAAATACATCTTTGGTTAAAGGAAAACACAAAATCTATCCCTACCTATTCATTACAAAACGTATTAATAATATTGATATAATAAAAATAATAATAGTATAAAAACAACCGAAAAGTCTTCTTTACAAAAATAGAGTTATATAATACGTCCCCAAACGAGTTCAATAACTTGAAAAAAAATCTTAAACCCAATCACCATCGTCCTCTAAATAACACAATGCACCAGCAAACTCCATACTGTATCGAAGTAATCTCAAAGAAATTCCTCCGTCGTCGTCGTATATATATGTGATTATTCAGCAAAAGCGCAAAGAGCAGAGCGATCAGTAAATATTTAAAATTCTCCGAGCGAAAGTTCTCGCACGGGAACGGGACGTGAATATTTTAAGGCTTGAACGTTACTTTCATATGTGTTCGTAATTACCTGTAGGAAAGGTGTAGGTACTTTAAGGGGAGACCGGGATGGTTGGTGGCATGGATTTTATGTTTGTGAATCCTAATTTTTACATTTTTAAGAAGGCGTTCTCTAGAATGGCTTCTAAAAAATGTTTATAGGCAATTAGTTTTATTTTATTTTAGTTACAACTACTGTTAAATTCATTCCCTTGTTTAATATGCGTAGAATAGAATAGAATAGAATACTCTTTATTATGTACACCATATAAATTACAGACATAAATAAAGCGTAATCAAATGGAGACAGAACATCTCTCTTAAAACTATAAATACTTGTTACTTGCTTAAAATAACAGTTCATATTAATAATAAGTAAGATCAATTGCAGCCACTGTAATAAATAAGCCAATTGAAAGTTAGGATTGCCCCACATTCTCCTCTAAGACTCCACACGACCGACGGAAATCCACTCACTACACATTCTGTAATTATTGACGGGGGAATGAAGTTATCAAGTTGCAGTCAACTTAAATGTTTAATTGCTTCTATTGTCGACACATTTGGCTGTATTTAATTAAAGCCAGTTTAAATCATCTGACAGTTTAAGACCCGTTTACAAGAAGATTTTCTTTGAAAGAGAGAACATATTCAATTAAATATGCATGCTCCTTTGAGTATATTAATTTGCGATTTGAGATGTTAATCCTTTTCTATGTGTGGATGGGAGCGATTAGAGGATTATAATTATTTAAAGGATTCATAACAGCTTGCGTCGATAGATAACGTAATAAATACGGTTGCCAAGGTAGGTAGGTAATAGCAATTTTATTCGTAGGTGTAACCGTAAGGTTTCAAGATATACGAATTGAAACATTGTAGTATATTAGTCACAGTCGGAGTTTCTTTTAATACTTGTCAAGCAAAGGTTTTTACAAAGTACCTATCACTGCATAGGTTACATTTGCTAAATTCTTTTGCCAAAACTAATAAACAACTAAACAAGTATTGGTCCTTAAATCCAGAGATAAGCCAAAACGTGGTAAATCTTGTTTTTTTTTTTGATATACGAAACTACGACGTCAAAACACAGCAATACTTAAGTACTTTTTGCTTTTATGATAGTCTGACAAACACATGTAAAAGTTTTTCATGTACAATTTAGAATAAAAGGACCATTGCTCATTTTAACTCGTCCATTTTCCACTTGAACAAAGCTTTACACCCATTTAAATTCCCGTCCTCATCTAAACGGTATATTTGTTTATTTTTACATTACAACCGTTTTTAACAGCGGCTCTCAATGTTGGAAACACTCCGCGCATATTTTAAAGTATTTTTACGAATAAAAGGGAGGGATGTTTTACGACAAAAAAAAAATACAAATGAAAAAAGCTAAATACCTAATTAATAAAATCGTTATCTTGCTAGGGTTTGATTCAACAGGTTTTCTTCATCATAGATCCATTATATTAATATACCATATTGCACTGAAATCATCTAGACAAACTTTTTCCAATATAATTTATGGACTTCCAAAGGATTAAAATATTTAAAATTGATTTTAAAAAATTTCAAAAAATAATTAAAATTCAATCACCCAAAACTAACCCTCACATTTTATAACGCGCTAGATAAGAAAGAGGGGATGATTTAAACAAGTTTAAAAGCCACTGAGTTAAAACATTAATTCGCGGCCAACAAACCGCTCGTTAAGTAAAAACGGGTGAATTATAGAGGGACAGGTAAACCGTGTTAACGAGTTTAGCTCGGCCCAGGACCGATAAATAACGACCGATAACGTTCCGTCGCTGGGGGCCGCTTTGTTCTCAAATAAATCGGCGGAAAATTGAAGCCATACCGCGCAGTAACGGTAAATTAACATGGAAATATTTTAGCAGATAAGTGGTAATTATCGTTTGTGTTTTTCTTGAGATAGAGATACACAGCAATGTTTCGGAAATGTTGCCTTTTCGGAAATTAAATGCTGTTTCGTTGTGTTTATTTGTTGTAAAACATTATGCTTACACGAGCTGTGATTGGTCGGATAACAGGTCGGAATTATTATGAGAACATGATTCGGATTAAAGTTTCAAAAGTTCAGGTTACCTATTGTTTAACGAGTTTTTATGAAGCATATATTGCGGTCACATCAAATTATTTTAAAATGTATGTAGATACGTAATAAATTAAGTTGAATGTTTAATTATTTCAGATCAAAAAGTTTCACTACCTATTTCTAGTCTTTTGATCCCGACAATAAAATTTTCTGCATCAACCAATTTAGTCTCAGCGGTTTTTATCAAATTCAAATTATTTTATTGTGTGCATATGTTAGTTACAGGTCTAAAAAATAAATTAAAGTTCCAATATGTCCTATATCATTTGAATTCGTACAAAAATGACCAACGCGAACCTAAGCAAAGCAGAAGTAATTATGGATTAGTCTGCCTACAGCTTTTCACTCTCGAGTCCCATTCTAAATTACGACATGTGTTTCGAGTCTCCGAAACACGAAATGTGTTCATAACGCTTAAAACATAATTGGATGGGCACCTATCTACATACGAGGAAATCGTCGTGTTTCGCTCCTCACTTTTAACACAATAAACACCATGATTTACATAATAATATACTTTGAATAAAGACGTGTTCTCTTTTCACACACACTCACTCATTTTTAAAATCACTCAAATGTTAAAAATCGAATAAGATTGCGTGTAATAGGAGAGGCCTATATCCGGCAGTGGACTGCTGTAAGATGATGAAGATGAAATGTTGCACATTGAAACACAAAACATACCTAAACATGACACAAAACACACAGCCAAGCTTGTCACAATTCTTTCGATATCGGAAAAAAATAAGGCAAATATTTTCCTAGTACCAACAAGTAAATATCGTGCGAACCATCTGTAACATATCTCCAATTTCCGAACACTCCAATCTGATAGAAAAAACGGCGATGTGAAAAAACCACTTGATGTGTAAGGTCGACGTTTCATTTTCGGGAGCATGCGTTACCGAAAATAGCTTGCGTGGCAAATGTGTTCTGTTTATCTGTGATCATCGGAATTGCTCAGTACGTATCGATTTTTGTCAGAGTATTTTGCGGTATTTCGATGTGTTTAGAGCTGAGAGTTTCGTGAATACGTACTTATTTATTAAAATTTTCGTGGATAAATCGTCAAAGAATTAAGAACCAAAAACCTTTGTAATGTTCCATGTTGGTTTACCTACCGCCAGTCTATTCAACTATTTATTAGTCGTTACCATAGAAATGTAAAAAACAGTTCGTTATCGATAGTAATGGCTCTCGTTTTCACAAATTAAAATGTCTTAATTTACCCATTTTGTTATGATAGCAGTCTAGATACTTCCCGCAGTTATGTACGTGGAAATTAGTTTACTTTAGATGGTACCCAGTAGTACATATTGTGAATTCCATTTGTGTAAAAACAAACATTTTATCAAGGCTACCAAATATTACTAAGCCATGTGTAGATCAACAATATTTACAACCCAAATATTCTCTGCATAAAAACGGGCATACACGTACAGAAGCTCTTAATTTCCACAAAATGTACCAAAGGCCTACTCGCAAAACTTTGTAGGCTGAAGCAAACAGTTATTATTTACTACATAAGCGAATATCGTTACGTTATAACTGAATGTGTTTTTACTGCTTATTTTTTCAGAGCTGGCACTTGGGACTTGTTTTATTACGTTATAAACGTGAAGCCTATACGCATACTTGTACATCATATTGGCACTTATTTACTAGTTCATTTAGAAATTCATGGTCATTCGTGGTTTTTTATTTTGTTTATTTTGTGATAGCGTATGCATTTTTGATGTCGTGAGCCTCCTACTTACAAAAGAACATACTGCTAGTGGGCTTAAATGAACTGACAATGGCATTATGAATAATATTTACTTTTGTAATAGCTGTAGCGTTGATGAACAGATAACTTTGCAGGATCGTCGGATATAGTTGAAGTTTAGTAAGAAACCGATGGATGTTCTAGAATAAAATTCAATTTTATTAATAGAAAACAAACAGCTCATTTATCAAATTAAGTTTCTTACTAAACTTCAACTATATCCAACGATCCTGCAAAGTTATCTCTTTTGTTGACTGTACATACCTTTCACAATAATTACATATTTCAATCGAAACACTTCTGCACTCCTCGTTCAACAAAGTAGGAA
Organism: Luperina testacea; assembly: GCA_927399505.1. Lineage (NCBI taxonomy): Eukaryota > Metazoa > Arthropoda > Insecta > Lepidoptera > Noctuidae > Luperina > Luperina testacea. Next base: position 1,114,772 of record OV656762.1, on the reverse strand, counting down.
AGTCGGAAAGTGATAGCAATTTTCTACTGAAATCATGATAAAGAAACTATTCGTTTTTATTCTCATTATTTTAAGTTTGATCTTTCGATCCGCATTTTTTTATTTCTATGATTAAAATATCTAACAATAGCGTAGCTACTCGTCAATCAAGAAAGGCTTTTCGTTATTTAATTAACGGCGTCTCATTTGAGAGGCCGAGAATTTTCTCGGAAAGACTTCACGTTATTCGACATGACTTTGCAATTTTCATTCCATAGTAAAAACTAGACAGAAGTTTAACTTTAAAAGTACGAATCCCACCCCTTAGCACATGTTTTAACATTCCAACTTACAAGTGCTAACAGCACTGAAATCATTTACCGACCGGTTGTTGCGCAAACACAAATATTGTCATTCTTCTGCTACAGCAGATCAAATAGCTCTACATCTCTAAACAGAACGTCGGTAACAAAATGTTAGTGGGAGCAACTGTCGCTTCACATTGTCAGTGATTATAAGGACTCTCTGTTTCAACATTCCCGTTTTCTTTAAGGTAATTCTCGTTCGAATGTGTTACGAGTAGCTCTGTCTGTAAAATGAAAATGATACGGTCTTAAAGACTTGAATGAATGTCGTATAACTTTTGAAAAATATTTTTTGATTTGTTCGTAATGTGTTCTTGTTATTTCGGAACTGTCTCTTGAAAAGATAATAGTCAGGCAGTAATTCCAAAGCATAAATTGGTTACCATACCTTGTGTGTGGCTCATTTTTCAGATCAAGTTAGATTAATTAAATAGCTCTCGTTATTTCAAACTTCTATTTACGGACACCAAAACACAATTAATCAAATCCTGTAAGTATACATTTTTATAACCCTTTTCCAAATACATAACTTTGCAAAAAAAAAAAAACGAAAAAGAAACACGAAAATGAATGTTAGCAGTACCTAAAGTAATTAATAATAATCGCTCTAAATTAAAGCTGATAAAATTAATGGCCACTTCCTCTTAGAAACTCTTTTATAATTTTTTTGCGCTTAATTACTCGGCCAAGGTCAAGGTCATTAGGAAAGTAAGAACGGTTGCGGAACGTCTACGTATTTTCCTGCTCAAGTATCTGTGGGTTTTGCTAGAGGTGTATGCTTTGAGGTATCTCTAATGATTCAGATCATTACACGAATATCTTTCTCATCCTCGTCATACTCAAGGGTATTTTATAGAGAATATTATGTGTGAATTACAATGAATATATTAATTAAGTTTTATGAATAAAGAAAAGAAAAAGAAAGAAAGAAAATGAAAGAAAGAAAATGCGGCAAACATGACGCATAAAAAAAAACACAAACAAAAAAAACAAAACAAAATAACAAACAAAAGCAAGCAAAACACAAGCACAAGGACAAGCATTTTTTTCATTTGACTCAATTTTTTAAGTCCAGTTTGTTATTTCTCAATTAATTTTGGTCCTTTTCGATCACGTTCATATGCATCATTTACATCTAGTATTGAAAAGGTAGCCAGATAAATAGATAGTCAGATAGGAAATGCCGACCTCATCTAGTTTTAAAATATGATTTACGTATGATGAAAATGTTTGTATAAACCTACTTACAGAAATAAAATCATTTATAATTTAGCTTTTTATCTGTGAATATAAAATGCAAAAAGATTTATTTTATTTCTGTAATAGAATGAAACAGGCATAGGAATGAGGAGGCAATTTTCTTAATTTTAAGAACGTTCATCGTATGATCTGTCTGAATCTGTCAATAGTACCTCTAATTTCTCTACATTTTGACAAGTTTTTGACATTTGTTTGTCGCCCAGATGAGCCTGCGACTAGATTTTGAACGTTTTGAATTACGAGAATTGGCCTTTAGGTAATTGCACTAATTACCATGTAGTCTACTAACTTATCCTGCAGTAAAAGTGTAGGCGCAGGCCGGATAGCACGGCATGCCAGCATCAATGACATCATCCGTCGTGATCTTGTCACCCCGGGGTGCCAGCTGTTTTAGAACTCAACGGCCTGGCATGCTACGATGGGAAGAGACCAGACGGAATGACCATAATGCCTTGGAAGGTTGGTAGGCCTTTGATGTGGGATGCATCGTGTGTCGACACCGCGCCATCCCACCTTCCAAGCACGGTGAGTTGTACTGGGGCGGCTGCTGCAGGTGCGGAAAACCTCAAACGGCGTAAATACTCCAATCTCTTTGGAACTTATATGTTTGAGCCGTTTGGGGTTGAAACACTAGGGCCATGGGGCCTGAGTGCCCACTTAGTATTTCGAGCAATCGCCAAGCGGTTAGTCGACTCTTCACGTGACCAGAGGGCTGGCCTATTTTTTGCCCAAAGAATCGGCATTGCCATGCAACGGCAGTGCCAGGTTTTTCTGTTGACAGCGATGCGGACAATATTTTTGATGCCCTTTGATTATATCCCCTCCTTCTTATATACTTGAACATATTATTATCCTATTTTAAGACTGTTAGCTTTTAAAATTATGTAAAAACTTTAAATAAATACTCTGTTATATCGAAAAAAAAACAAAACTATCTTAACTACTTCAGTAACCAGAACATTTGCAAGAAACCAGCCATGAGATAGACTAGGGTCTAACTAGAAGGTTCAAGTTTTAACGATGTTAGCCTCACTGACTCTGTGTTGTCGTAGTTTAATTATTATTATACCAACTTGATAAATATCATGCTTGGATGAATGTGCAATGTTTCAGTAAAGTTTTGTGAGGAGCTATCCTTTGTAGTGGAGCCAAGAAAAGTAGGGTTGCATTAAGAGCCTTGACGATACTTGTACGTCCGGCACACCTAGGCTGTTAGCTCTTTACATTGCTGAATCAACAAGAGAGAAAAAAAAGGAGAAGTTTTATTATTTCAGTTACTAAAAATAATAGTAAAATTAAGAATTTTAAAATCTCCGAAAAATCTATAAAAAGTGTATAAATACTTTATAGACTTTTATATCATAATAATACAGAGTGGCTGACCGAACGTATGGTAACAGACTGGGCGTCGATGTCCCTCATAGACGCCCAACCTGTTATCATACATTTAGTATATGATTCTGAACCCATCTGCGTTACAAATTTTCGCCGGTTATTAAAAAAAAAACCAAGATTTTGAACTACGTACAAAAGTGCAATTTGTACGTACGTAGGTAGGTACATAGTTCTGCTGCGACGACGACCAAGAAACAGTTTCGCGTTTTCACTTCAAATGTATTTCCGGAGCTGAGTGGACGTCGGACGCTAAAAGCGAAATACAAATAAATATTTTAAGGAAGCACTTAGCCGGCCCTGCTGTAAGCCAATTTGTAATGTTTTATTATGGAGCCGCTTTCACTTCGATTCAATAGAAGTTTCTTCGTGTGTCCAGATTTATCAGAGTGGTTTAGAAGTGATTTGATTGTAGTTTTTGTTTGCTTTGAAAGTCTAGTTTTAGAGTTGTTGGCAGACATTTATTGAGTAGATTTTTCTTCTGTGTTGTTATTTTTGTCAACTGAATCTTCTAACCTGCAGTGTACAGTTCTTAGAAGCTATAATTATATATTGAAAAGAAAAATTGCTATAGAGGTCTTTATGACTTGAATTACTTTAAAAGGTGATCGAGTCAGGAATCAGCTGGATTCGGGAAGCACAAAACCGGTTGAAGTGGCGATGCTCGGGAGAAGCCTACATATGTCCAGCAGTGGACGTCTTTCGGCTGAGATGATGATGATGATCGAATCAATAACTTTACTCAATATCCAACATTTATTTTCATTCCACAATGTGATCTTAGATTGTAGATTATACAAAGATAATTGTGATCATAGTGGACCCAGTCGGGCAGAGCAAAGTAGGAAGAGGGCTTTAATTTATTGAATTAGTACACTATACATCCGGTCTATTCTGTAAATTTTCACCGTGAAATTGGGTTGAGTGAGGTTGAAGTGAAATGTCAGTCCCTACCTGACGCTAGTGATTGATACTATTGGCAGCCCACTTCACCTAAGTTATCTCGGTGAGATTTTTACTATAATAGCACTACAAATATTACTTAAGTAGTCCATACTAATTTCGATAATATTTTGTATGGAGGTAGCTGACATCCTGGATTAATATATAGGCTTACTCTTTATCCCGATATTCCCACGGCATCTACATTTACGCGGGTGAAACCGCGTGGCGCAACTAGTCACACTAATAAAATAAAGGCGTAAGTTTGTGAGTGTGTGTGTGTGTGTGTGTTTATATGTTTGTTACTTCTTCACGCTCAAACGGCTGGACCAATTTTGATAAAATTACCTCTTCACGCTTAAATCGCCAAACTGATTTAGATAAAATTTGATATAGAGATAGTTTGAGCCCCGCGAAAGTACATAGGATTGTATTTTACCCGATAATCTCTTCAAATTAAATAAATACAACGAAAATAACCACCGCACATCCGAAAATCCATTTTGTTCGTTCGGGATGTTTGTTTGCGATGGACACTTATGCTGGTGAAACCGCGGGGCGCAGCTAGTTATTTTATAAGACACGTAATCTAATTAAGACAAAGAAATCATTTCGTCCGTCTAGACGAAATTATTTCTTTGCCTTAATTTATCGTCCTTCTTGGGAAAAAATAAATATTTATCTAGGAACAGAATATTATATCATCATATTCTGTCTCTACATAAATATTTCCTTTCTCCCAATAAAATACCTACAAAAATAATGTATCATGCCGCGGCTTCTACTCCGCTCGTTAGGCACACGTCTCCATCGATATCGTAAATCGTAAACGAAACACATCTAGTTAATCTTCGACCTGACGATAAATCAGGGTTGTTGCTCGCAGATTTTATCAGTTAAATTCACTTTGGGGCAATTAACTCGGGACGACCCAGGCGTCAAGTGTTAGGGTCATGGTTTGACGGTCTGTTATAGCGATGTATCATCATATTGTATAATGTAGGGTACTTTGATAAGTTAGGGTTGAATGAGGTCAAGCTTGAATGTCGATCATGAGGAGATACTCAAACTAACTAGATTAGTTACTTTCCTAGAATGTTCAAGCCTGGGTTACCCGGAGTAAACAACTGATATTAGAATGATCTTCATTGCCTACATATGAGTTAATTACAACAAAGCTTGAAAATATAGCTCGCTGTAATGTAACAGTATGCTTCTAAAACTTTACTCTGCTAGAGTAAAGTAACCTTCTGGTCTAACCAATATAGAATTCTCAAAATGCACAAAACTGAGATCAAACGCGAGTTCAGATAACAAATGGTAAGCCACTGCACCGATTGCCTCGTCACCGGCAGCAAAAAACATTTGCTTATTTAATAAATAGTTGCGCACATTAACGATCTGCCAGTATTTATACAAGGCGAGGTAGTCAATCTACTCTCTTATATAACACTCCGGCAAGTTTCGGAACTTAGCAGCGAACAATCTAGGCAAGTGGAGCAAAACTTCACAGTTTTAGCTCTCACATTGGGAAACTGCGAAATTGTAGAATTTCTAACAGGATATTTCGCAGTCTAACGTGCAGACGAAAACTCCGGGATTGTACGGACAAAAGTGTGCTCAATTATTTGGTGTACTTAGTTAGTGCCATTTTGAAGGGAGATACTGCTTCAATTTGAGCCTTGTTAAATATTACGTCTAGATCTTGAAACGTTTTTGTCTTGAAAGTTCTTTTATCAAAGTCAAAGCATCAAATATGCACATGAAAGGTACTTTTGAATGCGAAAATTTTCAGTAAAATACAATCTAGTGGCCTCTTCCAAAAAGTAGTTTCGTAGGGAGAAGAATGGGCGAGAAACTCCAGTTTTTACTCTTTTAAAATGGTTTACAATATTTTGCGTACACTAATAATGAACCGATTCGGGTGTTCAATAAAATATTCGTAAATAATATCGAGTTCAACAGTTGAAAGCTTTCAAATGATCCATTCCGATTTTTAATCAATTTGCTTATAATACTTACCTTTTAATGCAGTTTGTCTATAAATTTGCCTTTGTCATTCAATGTAGGTAAGATGCTGAAAACAGCAAGAAAAATATTGCTTCTCCTACATTAAAATGGTTGGATGATATTTATGATTTATTCAGCACACATAAACTTGTTCATTCTTATTCATTATTGTACACACAATGTCAAACATGAACGTATCAGGGTATTATAACAGAATCAATCCTAACCTTTCCAAACCAAACTTATATCAGCAACACCCACACTTAATAAAAACCAGATAAGGCAGTTGAGTGACACTATAAAGCTAATATAATCTCAACACAGGCGACGTAGGGTATGTCAGTTCTGACAGAGCTTAATTCTGTGGCACTACGTACTGCCTAACAAAAATGCGTCATGAGCGGGAAAGGTCGCTTTGTTATTACGTTAGATGTGGTGATTCGATAGGATAAAGCTTTATTTTTCAACGATTGTTAATAAGGAAATTTTACCTGTTATTTGCTTTCAAATAAAACCTTATATTATGGTTTTTATGGGTAAGACTGGAACAAAATTAAACTTTTTGCATGTAATTTTATATTTTCGTACCTTCATTTGTGGGGCTACGTGAGTACTTCATGTTTGTGAATATGATACTTACCTCAAATTCTGTTAGACTAAACCAAAAATTAATTAAGACCAAGTCGTCAGAAGAAGCCATAATGATCAAAGAGGGATATGAACCTTATTTCATTTAGCAATGGTAATGAAATTCTGAATGTAATACAATACAGAAGAAAACCGTTACTAACTTAAAAGCTTTATGTTTGTGGCTGAACAAGCTGAAAGAGCAAAGGTCTATTGAATCTACAATTTTCAGTTATTTTATTTGGTTCTAGGGCCCCCTTACCTAAACAGAGCCATCTTCTTGAGCAAATCAAATGCTTCATTTTATTTTTTATAATTTTCGTCTTTTTTTTTCTGCTACCCTAATCCTCTATATTAAGACGTGATGTTCTTTGATTCGATAATTTAATATTCAGTAGAAGGTTGTGAAAATTTTACGTCTTTCCTTTCAGCGGTGCCTCTGAATAGGTTTTTGAGCGCGGAATATTTAAGAATGGGGGAAAATAAGGAAGGAGATTGTTTCAAGAGTTTCCAGGAAAATAATATTCATAAAAATGCGATCGTTCGTGACAAGTAATATAATAATCGATTTATTTATTTAGATATTATGTGGCGGTAATGCCCAGAGAACTTTACGTTTAATTTTTTTTTTCTCTTTTTTGCCAGACAACGATGCTGCCTGAATTACAACCATTTTCACAGTGTGATACTGAGAAACGTATTTATGCAAAATATAATGCTCTCGCACCTTGAGAAGAGCAAGCTATGTATCCTACTCACGTTTCTAATTAGCTAGTTACTAATTGGGCTGGGAAGCCTTACAGCCAACACTTGGTATTTTAAGCTGGTTATAAGGAACACTCTAATTATAGGGCGATCCGTAATTAACATACTCGGGAATGCTCAATGCTCTTTTACACAATTACCTACCAAGCAAAATATTTGTTATTTAGTATTTTGATAAACCTTAATCCTGAAGTTACTAATTAATTCCTGAAAATAGAATCAAGTCTATAGCTACAATTTTTATAAAATGTATAGACGCCAGCACATCAAGCTACCCGAAACTGTCAAATTATCCCAAACAACTTTGAATCTTATGCTTTACTGATAAAGTTGAAAATCTTTTAAAGAAATTTGACAGATTGTAGTAGCTTGATGTGCTGGAGTCTGTACATAATCATCAGCCTATAATATTCCCACTGCTGCACTGCTGGGACGCCTCCTCTATGTGAGAGGAAGTGGGCCATAATCCACCACGCGGGTCCAGTGCGGGTTGGCGGATGTCTGTCTGTCTGTGTGTGTCTTCGAATTCTTGATTTTAGGACATGCCAGCTTCCTCACGATGTTCCTTCACCGTTTTGAGAGCAGTGGTGACGAAATACTTTACACAAAGTAAAGTCCCTAGAACTCGTAAGGCGCGGCCACGACGGGGCCACCACTGTTCTAAAATGTAATGTTAAAGAATTGTAACCAAATAAATTACTTAGCAAAAATTGACGATGTCTCTAAAACTTGTGATCCAACAGTTAAGGGGCTTAAACTAAAGCGCGGTCACTGTCGGACTGCGTAGAAAAGAAAGAGAAGGTAATTTATTATAATGTAGGTAATTTATTGCAAAATATGAAGCAATTATCTATTTACAAAAAAAGCTATTGTTTGGACTAAAAAATTAAAACACTAGTGCTTTAGTATGTTGCTTGTTATTCTACAAGCAACGTACTAAAGCACTAGTGTTTTACTGACAAAAAATTAGAATGATTGTATGTATATTAGTATGGTTTTTATTGTAAAAAGAAAGTTTTTAGAGGTATCTTCATGATTTTTTTTTCTATACGATCAAATTAGTTGTATTCTGTTTACAACATACTATCTACCTAGCATATATCCTGAAGAATATCATAATGTCGACCGTAGGTTCAATTGAGGTAAGGGACAAAATATGATTTTTCAGGAGAGGCCGACAAAGTTTTTTTTCGGACTAAATCGCCCATAACTTTTTTAGTTATTAACCTATTTCGGGTCTGATTTCACACATAATCTTGTATTTTAGTGCTCTATCTACATGTGTAACATTTATTTAAATAAATTAGCTATTTAAGAAAATAGATGTCCCTTACAACAACGTATTTTTGTTAGTAATGTCCCTTACTGACCAAGTAACTTGTAGTCCCGTCCCTTACATTAAATTGACCTCTGCGTTGGATCCAATCTATTAATCAAAAATAGTGTAAAGGACTTGTTGAAAAAATTTATGAAAAAAATACAGTGTAAAGAGGTTTTTGACAGCAAATGAAGTACGCACTTTATATTACTGTTTCTTCAAAAATAAACCATGTAACGGTAATTCGTTGATTGGGAAGACCCTTACCTTATTTGAAGTGGATTGGCGGCGATAATTACACCATTTCAAGTTCCTATATTGCGTAGTCTTTCAGATACATTGTTATTATGGGGGTGATTCGAAATTTGGATCCAAAAATCATTAGGGTAAGGGACATTTTTCTTAAGCTAGAATTTTTTCATATACACCATTCGATAGAGCGAAAAATTCTGAACAAAACTGTATACTCAACTCATTTTGGGTATTTTGTCCCTTACCTCAATTGAACCAAACGAAATTAGAAAAATTAATAATTTTTCTAATTTCGTTTGCTGTAGCCGATCATATACTTGTGTTGCTTCTAAAACTTGCGTTTTTTTTGCGTTTAGGTCCTGTAATCGCCCTAATGAAGTATTTCAATAACATGCATAATAATACAGTGACTTCATAGAACTAAAACATACAAGGAATGTAACTTAACAGTTCATTACAAAGTGTTTAGCGTGCATGTATCTTGTTATCGCGCACACCGCGCGCCGGTGGCACACGCTCATAAATCGGGCGAACACCGGACACGGCATAGATACCGGGTATCGGCATGTCCACAAATTTTGGTGGCTGACATCCGTGCTAGTTTGTTTTTAGGAAAGCACAATGGATAGAAAGACCAGAAATCAAGTTGCAAACTAATTTGTGTTACAGTTAACCTCGCATCCATGGCAAAATTTGGTTTCAACAGAGCCTTGATTGCATGTTTTAATATTGTCATGACGGTTTACAATACATTTTATCTTTAAATGATGACCTTATCAGGCAATTTCTGTAAAAAGGAAAGATTTTTTGTAACTCATTATTCTCAAATTCATTACACTGATGCTGTAAGTGCATTGAAAGGTGCAAAAGCCAACATCATCCGAAACAATGCTAATCAATATTCAATTGTTACTCAAGAACTTTCCTTTTTTCTAGAAAACACACGTAATACATTTAAACAAAAGCGTTGCAGTTTGTACGCATTCGTGTTTACTTATTGAAGAACTGTGGCTTAGTGGCGTTGCAGTGTCCCATGTGGTTCTATTGTTAACGCAATTTGTCTGGTCCTATTGGTGCACATCACACAAATCCGCTTTGAACTTTCCTGATTGTCAGATGTCTTTCATACTCCCAGCTTCTCCTATTATAATTGCTTTTCAATGTTCTTGATTGACATGTGACAAGGCATGTCGAATTTCCGTCATTACTTTTCCTGGACGCCCTACTACGGTTTGGACGGACGGTGATGATTGACTAAACTCGTGAGTATTTTTGGAAAGGTTCTCTGACATTGATAGACAAGTGACAGTGTAGTTTAGGAAATACCTCGTATTTTATTAACTTAGTATGTTACCTTATATGAGTCTTATCATTTTGGTGTGTTTAAGATGTTTTTCTTCTGATTTGGTAACGATAAACTTTCAACAGTTTATACATTTATATTAGTATCTAGGTATTGATTCTGAGAACTTAAGATCATGTTGAAACTTGAGGAAATACACAAACTACTTGGAACTGATCTCAGTAACTTTAACTAATAAAACAAACTTCTTATCACGGTTTGAAGGTACAACCCAACAACAAGCTATTAACACATTCATCATCATCAATCATAACACATTCACTAAACAAGAAAACAGAAAAATTCCCAAACTCATCCAACACAGACATCGAATATCCAAAAATCTTGTAGGTACACCGTACACGTCTCGCATAAATATTGGAAAATTAAAGGCAAGCCGTGGATCGAAGTCGTCACGGTTATCAGTCGGGATCGCTGAGCAGGGTGCGACGGCGACGTGGCTCCATGTTCAACAGATATAAGAGATTGTACGACACGTGATTGGGTTGTTACAACTTACACGGATACTGCTTCGACGAAGAGAAGCAATATGAAAAAATGGTCTTTTGGTACGCATGATGTTTTGGTGTTAAGCTTTCTGTGGGAGGAAGTTCCGGTGTATCCATAGCAAAAGGTACGGGATATTTTCTAAAAGAATAAAAAAAAGAATAGAAAAATATTTATTGTAGGCTAGCTGTGCCCCGCGGTTTCACCCGCATAAGTGTTGATTCCGTGGGAACATCTGGATAAAAAGTATTCTATGTCCTTTCCTCAAACTACAAACTCAAACTCAAACTATTTCTGTACCAAATTTCATCTAAGGTTCAGCGGTTTAAGCGTGAAGAGGTAACAGACAGTCACACTTTCGCATTTATAATATTACTAGCTGATCCGACAGACGGTATCCTGTTTATGATTCGAAAAACACTTGGCGCCATCTATTATCATAATAGTTATCGTTGTTTTCCTCGGGAACAGCACTGTTTTTCGGGATAAAAGGTACCCTATGTCCGTTTCTGTACACCTGACAACGTATACCTATGTAACATTTCAGGATGATCGGTTCAGTGGTTTAGGCGTGAAAAGGTAACAAACAAGCAAACAAACTTACTTTCTCATTTATAATATTAGTTAGGATCACAAACTGAACTAAACACAATCATAAAGATATATAAAACAAAATTAACTATTAAAAAAGAAAGTAAAAACAGAAAGTCTTGTATGAGGCCAAAAGGCTCCTATCTCAGCATGAAGCTGCAACATTTTAAGCGCCAGGTTTGACAGGCCTACACTTTCGTCGCATACCTACTAACACTGTTATTTGGAAACATTGTAAAAGCGTATTCATTTTACAAGAGTGGAGTTTATTCCCGACTCTTCTCCACAGGAAACGACCAAATACAATCGTGTACCTAGATTCTAACGTTCCATAAGTGTCCATGTAGGTTCAAGTAAAATAAAATATTTTGAATTAGAATTTAAAAGTTCTTTTAATAATAAAGCTATTGATATCCATCCATACATCAAAAATAAAACATTACCTTAAATAAAAGAAAAATTCAGACTTTGAGCCCAAGTACCTTTTGTGAGATTAATAATTAATAACTTATATTTAGTCGTCAATCAATTCACATGTTTCTGTGCCAAAAAGTATAAAATGGAACAATGTTATACTCCAAAAATAAACAACAGTCAGAAATATTTGGATTTCGTAAGATAATTTATGAAACGAAACAAAGCGTATATAATCAAGAATCATTGCATAATCATAAAACAAATATTATTAATGTCCTAATTTTAGATACAGCGGCATCGGGAGAGGCGCTCAAAACTTACTGCTAATGTTGATTAATATTTAGTGGATCCTTTCGCCTCAGCCTTTGGGAAAAAAGACAGCCATTTTGAATAAAAACGAGTAGGTACCTGAAGTGCTTGTGTTAAAAAGACAAAAAAAAATCGATTCAGACTAATTGGTTTTAGTTTTAAAGCTTATTACTACAGTCGTTTCTGCCGGCGACAGTAGCTTCTGTCCACGTGGAAGCCAAACCGTAAAACATAATTAATTATCCTCTGGCACTCGACAATTCTGTAGCATTTTATCAGTGAAAGTTTTTTAAAAAGGATCCGTAGCTACTTACAGAGATTACTCCTTACAAACAAACAACAACCTCAAATGTTCTGATTCAAACGTTTAATGTAATGTAATGTATTTGCATTAAAATAAACTGAATTATACATTATTACTTCATATCCGCTCGTCTGTTAGGCAAGGTTATTAAAAGTTCGGTAGCAATACAAAAAGTAATAATTGTGTCTCATTAGTGACAGTAAAGTTGATCTCCTTGACATCTATTTGCTGTCATAAAAACATTAGATAGTCAGCAAGATTGTAGCATTTTTAGCGAACTTGACTTTCCAAGGCGGGCGGCGCGGGCGCGGCGTCTAGGTATAGACGCCAGCACATCAAGCTACTCCAATCTGTCAAAGGATGTCACCAAAATCTGCCCAAACGAAGTACCGTGGTACACTTAGTGGCATAAAATAACCTAGATCACACTGAATTTCACACTCACATTAATATTTTTTCTTATACCCGGGGACGAGAATAAAATAACTTTTAACATAACAAAAAGCACGCTATTTTGTCACCCTTTCATCGGCACAACTACCTACCTTACTTATTAAACAAAAAAAAAACTGTCAAGTTGACAGCTGTCTGCTGTTGCCTTCAACCAGTGTTGTTTCACATTTGTTTCGTTTCGAATATTTATAAATAATTCAATCTGAATTCAATAATAACTCGTACCCCGAAACGCAGAAAGGAACGAAATATATTGAATGACATTTACGAAAATGTCAGCTCGAGTGTCAACCATGTAACGCAATTGTACAAGTAAAGTTGACACATGTTTTAATTGTGTTTCAGGTAATTAAAGTAATGAAACATAATTTATTATGTTGTTTTAAATTATGTAAGGATAAAGATAAGAAGATTATATCCAAGATAAGAACGCTTGGAAACATGCTGGCCCTGCTCCATAGGACAATCTAGAGTCTAGACAAAATCAAACGGGTTGCTAATTTAATTGTAAATTTATTCTTTTTGTTATTTAAATTGATTTACATTCTGTAACTACTTAAGTCACACCCTGATTTATTACTTATTACTATGACTTATTACTTGTATTTTTTTTATTTAAATGAAAATCGTTTACTTTTACCATATTTGTAAATATGTGAGCACCATGTATCTATTAGATAATTAATTTATATGTCATGGTTTCATTTTTAATTCTTTTACCTATTGTGGTATAATAATTTTATTTTAGGTGCATCGTCTTTACATATTGTTATGATATAATTAATGTATGCAAAATATTGTAAAACATTTTAAAAGAGTAACGGTGGAGTTTCTTGCCCATTCTTCTCCATAGGAAAACTACCTTTTGGAATGGGCGACTAGAATCAATTCTATTTGTTGTAATTTCTGACGTTCAGGAGTGCCTTTTATGTGCCTATTTGAAATAAATGCTTTGACTTTGACTCTTGACAATTATTTTCGAATTCCTCTATTTTTTCTCTACGATTTGATACACGTTTACCTCGAGGTACATGTTTGAGCAAAGTTGTAAGTATGGGCTTTTGTTGACTTCCATTCTTTAATAGATTTTCAACTTTATCGCTATACTATAAGATTCAAGGTTGATTGGGAAAATTTGACGGTTTCGGGTAGTTTGATGTGCTGGCGTCTGTACATAAAGCTATCGCCTCTCACTCGAGGAGTCTTTTTTTAACCGACTTTAGAAAAAAGGAGGAGGTTCTATGTTCAACGGAATATTTTTTTTAAATGTATGTTCCCCGATTACTCGAAGACAGCTGGACGGATTTGGAAAATTCTATTTTGCTTGAAAGTTTTTTTTTTGCTTCTCTGGTGATCATAATTATTGTCATCAAGTTAGGATCTGATGGTGGGATCCTGGAGAAGCCGAGGGAACTCTTCAGATATTATATTCACCTATAGCAATTTAGGTATTTTTTACTTGTGGTAACAACAAACAAGAGCGTGTCGGGCCACGCTCAGTGTAGGGTTCCGTAGTTTCCCGTCCGTCACAATAAGTGTTCCCACTTATGAGTTTAAAAGTGGGTATCCATTATGTTCGCGTAATAATCGTAGTCGATCATAGATCTTAAAATATTGGGATTCGATTTTAATAATTCTTTTTTGTTTTTGTTTGAAAAAAGATACGTTCAGGATAATAAAATATGTAAACGAAGTTAAAAAAATGCTTGCATATACGATTATACAACAAACTTAGTACAAAAATTATTTTGTACAACTTTTTGTTTTTTTGTAAAAAAACTGTTGTTTCCATCAAGTTCAAAATAATTTTCCTAGAAAGTCCTTATAAAGTTCTACTTTTCAGATTTTTTTCATATTTTCTAAACGTATGGTTCAAAAGTTAGAGGGGGGGGGGGACACATTGTTTTTTACTTTTGGAGCGATTATTTCCGAAATTATTGACATTATCAAAAAATGATTTTAGTAAACCCCTATTCATTTTTAAATACCTTTCCAACAATATATCACACGTCAGGGTTGAAATTAAAAAAAAAATCACTTCCCACTTTATATATAGGGGGGCTACCCTAATAAAACATTTTTTTCCAATTTTTATTTTACCACTTTGTCGGCGTGATTGATATACATATTGGTACCAAATTTCAGCTTTCTAGTGCTAACGGTCACAGAGATTAAGCGAGGACGGACAGACGGACAGACAGACATGGCGAAACTATAAGGGTTCCTAGTTGACTACGGAACCCTAAAAATGAAAAATGATAACTTTTTCACAAAAAAAAAACAACCGACTTCCAAAAAAATACTACAAAGTGAACAATAACTTTAATTTCAGAAGTCGTTGTCTTTGGTTATGTATTTTTGGGTTTTGCTACCGTCTTCCGAAATTAAAGTTATTTTTCACTTTATAGTGTTTTTTGAAGATCGGTTGTTTTTTTTTTGGAAAAACGATTTAATGCACTGCTGAGAGCTAAGTAAACTTTTTGAATACATATACATACTATAGACAATTGATAACGTACATAGTTTATTCAATCAAGTAACCTAAGTACTGAATTCTGGCACAAACTTACTGTGGACCTTATTTTTACACTTGTCGAGGAAGTCGGGCGAATAGGGACAACAAACAACAACAACAACTAATTGTGTGCGCTTCCTAGCAAAAAAAACGTAAAAGAAGATTTTGGACAGTTCGCTTTTTCAATTTCTTGAAACGATTTTGGGAAATCAGGTCCCTTGCAAATTGAATTGGGCCGTGCAATTGCTTGTGATTATGGGAGTTTTTCATTTGAAATTGCGCACAGAAAAATTCCATTTTACGTAATACGAGAGAAGTTTCTTGATCTACGGTTATAATTTGATGTAAATTAAAAATTCCATATAGGTTTTACTTTATCATATACGATAAATAGTTCGTAAGAATTGTAAAGATATGTCCACGTAATAATAATGAAATGATCTATTAATTCCACACACTGTAGAGAACAATAGCTTTATTTTGATGACTTCGGGGATTTAACTTTGACAATCGTGATGATAATAAGACGAACTATGCTGTATCAACGTATAAGTACATAATACTAAAATTAATAATAAACGGAGTATGTCAAACACGCACAGAAATCCTGGATGAACATTATCATATACCGCATCCAATTAATCGTATTAATCTAAAACATATCGATATTGCCGCAGTAGCGACCTCTGCCGGGAGAACTAACACTAATTAGTAAATGTCAGAGATCAAGCGCCTTGTAGTTAGCCAAGTATGAAATTAACTTCATAGCTAGGTACTCTTGGAGTGAATGATTAATTTAGAAAGTAAGCGATAAAATAATATTGTTTTAAATAAGTAGGTAGATATTTTAAATCATATTAATTAATTATGTAATTATACAATTACCTTTGTATTTCGCCTTTATGTTGAGAATTCTATGAAAGGCTATTAAATATAACGCCATTTGTAGGCCGCCATTAAACTCTCATAAAGACTCCACAGAGACCTTAATCTCTGTGGAGTCTTTATGAGAGTTTAATGGCGGCCTAGGCCGCTTTAGCTTATTTAAGCTGACAAAGCAAAACCTCAAATTACCTACTAGGCACGACCCAAAATATAACTTAATCATGAATAAATAAACTAAACAAAATTGTCGAGTTACTAATTAAGCAACCCGAACATAGCTTGCAAACTAAAATTCGGGACAAACATTCTAACACAAGTGAAGAGAGACGGTGATTAGGTGGTTAAAACAATTGTACGGTACCTACGTGTTTGTACGAATGTTAAACAAATTGCGAACGAAACATACGATATTAAAGCAAGTTTCATAATAAAAGCAAACCTCGTTAGGTCCGTCCATAATAACAAGTTCTAAATAATGTGTGTCACACAGAGTATTTATTAAATGAAATTGTGAAAGGAACATAACAAAAGCAGAAGCAAATTAAGTTAACAGCAATTGTGTCTTAATAAAAAGTGCCTGGTGATTATTTTTATTTGCAGCCACTCATTTTTATTGGCAACTCTTGATGAAAAGCTTGATCAAAAAATAATAGCAGCTTGTACTTTTCCCATTAAAGGGCTAAGTGTACATAAAAATAACTTCTGGGAACTCAATTAAAACCATGTAAGTTGAAGAAAACTACATAATATTAATCTATATATTGGAGAACTATAAAACGGTATTTTTTAACAATGGTAATTTTATTCATAGCTATTACAATAACCAACCTAAAAGCATGTAAAAATAAACGAAATAACATAAATCGCAATAGCGTTTTCTAATAAAAGTGGCGGTGGCCAGCGCCCTCTGTACGTTACTTCGCTAATTTCCCAGTTATTGCTACACAACGACCAATTAACTTTTATTGCATTCAAATTTCATTCGTCGGTAAATGAAAATGGTGCACTTAACCCCCATTTACCCTTTGGACGGTGGTTGAATTAACGATGATTTTTATGGCTGCGGAATAAGGTTAAGATACCTTTCTTCTGCGCTAATATTTATCAACGGTTTATAATAATTATAATTGGGTAATTTTCTAGTCCAGTATAATATTATTATTCGTTTATTAGAGCATTGTTTTAATTACCAACCGACTTGTTTTTTATTACCTATACCTACCTATATATTAAATTTAGACGACCAATACATATTCGTTTTACTTTTTGGGGGTTTCAAAATCAAAATCAAACGTTATTTATTCAAATTAGACTGATATAAATAATCAGCACTTTTTGAACGTTAAAATTACATAAGACGAGAGTTTTTGTTTGTGTCAGGGGTTTTTACATTTTTAAATTAAAGTTTTATTTTCTGTTTTTTAACATTAATATATTGCTAGTAGACATGCTACGATCGACTCGTGGCTAGCTGAAATCTACGCAGCAGAAATTTTCCACAGTTAAGCTAGTTAGTAATTGGTCTTCATTTCTCTTTCCTACTCCATTATCAGACCATGTTCAACATCTATCTATAACCTATGGATTTTTCCATTACGATGAGCCCCAAACACGATACCTCTGCTGTAAGTTATTGAGGGAATTGGGTACCCTGCAAATTCCAGGCAGGATGTTCTTCTAATATTATGGAAGTAACTGAATACCCGACTCGATCGGATTTGTGAAAAATGCTCACATCCATTCATCAACTAGAAAAGAGATTTTAAATATTTTAGCTATAAAACTCGAACAAACGACCATCCATGCAGTCTAGATATCCACAACCAACCCGGTTCTTAAACTAGTCGACAGCACTTGCCTGTGAAACTAAATTCCTTCGTCCTTGTCGCCTTATATTCATGCCCTTCTCTTAAATCTTTTCCCTCTTTTACGCCAGAATTTTTAAAAAGTATAGCCTCCTCTCCTCGCGAGAGGCACGATCCTCCCTGATCCAATAATAGGTACCGCATTTTCGTCGCCGTGTTGCCTATGAATATTCATCGGTTGCTTGCTTTTTTTTTCAAGAATCTCAATTTAAGAGTTGAATTTTTCCTACATTTTATAGACGGGCTATGAGCATCCATATTGGCGGCGGCTTATGTTTTCCTGACGCTTAGAGGTAATGGATGAAAAATGAATGTTGAAATTATAATGGCCTGTAAGTTCTGAAGGGTTCCTTAAAAATACAAGAGGTTTTGGTATTAACATAATCATCTCGCTCGTCAAGTTGATTGGTTTTGAAGTTATTATTACTAGCAAAGTGTTTCTTAAGATTTTGTTAAGAAGTTTATTCGTCAAGAATAATAAGAATTCAGAAATTAAAATAAACCGTGAGTTACTTCAGTATCTTTAACATCTGATTAATTTTATTAATCTCAGACTTACTATTTTAGGTACGGTCAATATCGAAATAAGAAGACTGAATATCAAATATCATAAACTATAAATCCTATCGCAGCACCAGAAATATTCCCTGTTACCGATATATACCTTCATATGTGGTTTTATGCAAATATACTCTAGTATATTTGCATAAAACCACATATGAAGGTATAGGTTTCGGCTGTGATCTATCACAGCGGCTATGCATTGGTTTAGGCAAAGTTCGGTTTGTTCGGAAAGCCAGAGGCTTCAGTATATAGCTAGGTCTATATACCATTCTACCTCCATAAATACAGACATGTATATGTGAAGTTTCAATTCCCTTGAAGAGTAAAATCGAACCGACCTTAAAATTTCAAACTAAGCAGACAAATATTATCAATCTGCAGCTGTGTGAACAATGAAATCATAATTCATTCTTGGTAAGAGCTCCTATTTCTGGAGGCATAACCAATATCTATCTCATGACAGTATCGGATAATCGGATCGTCACATAAATGTTCAGAAATTGTACCAAAAGTATGCATTGTATCAGACGCCACGTCACAGTACATTCCCAGCTTCCTTTTACCCCGACATTGATACAAAACCTCAATTTTGCGTGAATTCAAGACGCCTCCTACATCCAACCCTCTAGACTCGCTACATTGAAAACTATTCAGAATTCAAAGGGTTAGATTGAAAACTGGGTGCGATATATTTTTCTTTTTTAGTTACGATTGGAAAACCGTTTCGATGGCTCGAAATTGCTGTCCTTTGTATCGTTGTGAATCGATGGGGATTCATTTAAAACGGAATGCTGGCCATCACACAAAAGGCTTCAATTTAAACTATGCGTTCTGTGATAAGGGGTTATGGTTCCTGGTGTTATTGGCGAAAAGAATTGATTAGCTGGTGAGAGGCAGACGTTGAAATAAAAAAAAAAATCTACATGTTTTTCAAGATATCGGGTAAAACACAATGTGTCAAGTCTCATTATATTAGTCTAAGTCATTTATTATGTTTAACCTTTGGACCGCCACTGTCATGTATAGATGACAAACCAAAATGTGACCATCAGGACGGTTCGACTACATGACAGACTTTGACGCCGAGGGCACGTTTGTGATTTTTTGATGTTAAAGTTGTTAAAGGTTTAAGTTTCTATCATTTTCAAGCCCTTCATGTTTACAGTTTCAATTTAAAATCAATATAATTATTTTATGTCACATAAACCTACATGGGCTATTGGGCACCTTATGAAACGTCAGCGACGAAAACGACCAACCAGAACCATGCACGACGCATGGTTTCAATCGGTCGTTTTCTGATGAGAAGAGCCGGCAAGAAACTCCACGGTGACTCTTTTAAAATTAATTTGGGTTTACAATGTTTTCATATTAGTGTTAATAGGTATTAGAGGATAGTTATGGTAGGTAGTGAGGGGCTTGTGGCTAAGTTATAACAGCCACACGGGTCGATCTATCAGGTTAAGCTACGCTTGCCGCGGTTGGTTCGTGGATGGGTGACCAAATTTACATACCAAGACCCCTCCGTGCCTCGGAGAGCACGTTAAGCCGTCGGTTCCGGCTGTCATTCGTGGATCTTTGACACTCGTTACGGGTCGTCAGAAGCCCGAAAATCTGACAACCAGTCTTACCAAGGCGTATCGTATTACCCAGTAATTGGGTTGTGGAGGTCAGGTAGGCAGTCACTCCATGAAAAATACTGGTATTCAGCTGGCATCCGGTTAGACTGGAAGCCGACCCCAACATTGTTGGGAAAAAGCAGGCAGATGATGAGGTATTAGAGGATAGTTAAGAGATAGGCTCTGAGGCGTAACACACGTTTCTAATGTTCGTATTAAACGCCAGCTTGTTTTTTTATTGTTCATAATGTATAAGTAATCTGTTTTCCTAGCAGATCAACCTTTATTGTTATTAAAACAGTAACGGCTAACATCCATAGCGATCTGAGTCAGCGAATTATTTTATGTTATGACTGCCATTATATCTAATAATGTGTTATTGCTAGTTATTGTCTTCAGTGTTACGAACTCTGTGATATCACTTGTCTTCTGTTTATTTATGAAGATGGCAGTATTTAATCGTTTGCTCGGAAAATTAACTTATTTTCGAGCTATTTATTGAATTTTAAGACCTAAAGTAAATCATTTGAGCCTACATTTCAATAATGCATCTATCTAAAAAGACCAGCCAAGACTGGTGCAGTCATAGAAATATTTATATCTATGGGTGCAGTAAATGCCGAACACAGAATTTGCTAAAAACAATATTGTTATTTGTTGTTGTTTGAAAGACTTTGTATGTTTGAATGTATTTGTGTCATTTACAATGTTTAACGTATATCTTGGGAGATATGTAATTAATAAACTTGTACATCACTCATTTCATTACGTAAGTATATAGGCACATTAGTTACACAAATGCGTTCCAAACTTTTAATTTGGATTAATTAAACTTGCTTGTATTTTACGCTTCATTATGTCGAAAGTAATACCTACGACATTTTCCACGGTAAAAAATACATCATAACCCTTTTGATTTATGTCGGCGTTTTATTTATTAATTGATTCGTGAGCAGCTCGTTGCTTTTTGAATTTGCCGGATAATATCACGCTTAAATTTTAATTGGAACATAAATTTTGTAGTGTCAGTACCGGGATGCGGGATGAACAGCAGCACTATATCACGGGATGCTGCGAGTTATCTTTATTACTGTTTTGTTGAAAGTTTATTGTAAATTGTATTTTGTAATATCTAGGAGGCCTAGGAGGTTAATATTGTAGAATTTTTTTTTCTTATCGGGCAAACCAGATACGTTATCATCCATTTATTACATTTTGGTTATAAGGTATCTCGTTACACCTGATGCCTGGAAAGGCCGTTACTATAGTAGCGAGTACGTATCAAGACCAAAACAATATTGGTGGCAGTAAACCAAATTTTACAAAATCATTGATTTTTCTTTGTAAATTTTGTAAGTACAGTTGTCAGCGATTAATATTACAATTCAGCAATCCTACTTCTTCATTTCGGACAGCCACAGGACATTGTTGAACAAAAAGCCTCGCTCCCAGTTCAAAGTGTTGAAGATTTTCTGACAGTGTCATTATTCACGTTGAGTAGTAATATGAACTTTAAAAACGATGTAACATCTTTGTAACAATATTCTGACAAATAAATGGACTTTACTGTTTGGAGAAACGTCAAACTAAAGAAAAAACGGTGAATTAATAATTAATCAGTTAATAAAATTTACTGTTTTATAAACGACATTTCCTCTTTTATTTCAGAATTAATATATTAATACACTGAATATTAAGTGAGGCTTTTCAGATTACGTGTGAATTTAAAACATTGATTTGCATATTATTGAAAAATATAATTTCAATTTTTATTACTAATAATAGCAGATACTGCCCAGTAAATTGAACCAATCGGTTTAAATTTTAAATTAAAATAAAATACAATACTTCGTTACGGAAAATAATTGATATCGCGATAGCCGACTTGTATATTTTCAAATGCGGATAAATGGACCAATTTTACCCAATTGCGATTTTATTTAAATTTCTACGCAAATGTGAGAAAAGACTAGAAACGTGAGAAAAATGTACAACTAAAGTAGAAAGAGAGCAGAAATCGTTACTCCCCATAGTGTAGTATATAGGTAGGTACACTTTCATTATAGGCTCATACAAAAGGATGGTGGGCCGCTATATCTCGGGCGACTATGACAATATCAGGTCCCACAAAGGCCCTCGATAAAGCCTCGGTGCATTTCAACGCACTAAACAATGGAGGCCTAAAACCCTATTCATGTCATTTAAGCGATTCTATTTTGAAGGATTAATGATGGGATGGTAATTTCCGAAATTGAGCTGGCTTTAATTGGGTTGGCTTTATCCAGGAATAGAATAACAGAGGATTCCATTTTATGCCACGTCACTGATTGGATTCTGGTGTAAACGACAATATTTGTATCATCGTCTTTTACGTCGATCATTGGCCTTTTTAACACCCGCTTCTGAATATAGACTACTTACTGCAATAAAATATTTTTTTAGTTTTCATATATTTTTTATGTAAACACTTAAATCTAAATGAACGTGACAAAAGAAGAACAAACAAAAATCTCTAAAAACTAAAATAATAATATATTTTGGCCCTTTAAGTTTAATATAAGTTGTAGGAAATATTTTGATCCTAGCGTCCTCGCGTCGGCGGACGGCTAATGCACATTGGAAGTTAACAGCAGCTATGTTTTCTATAATACAATAGCATACATTCATTGTTGCTGGAGATAAGCCTCATCTGTTCAGCGTCATTAGCGTTACAAGCCCTAACTTCACAAAATCTACACTTTAGTCAAAATATGTAGCTTGGCCGTTTCGCTACCGTCACATAAGGTGAAAAATTTATTCACTGTTCATTACTTTTCTGTTATATATTGTTATGTTATAACAGTTCTTGTAGTAACGAAACGGCCAAGCCTCATACATATTTTGACTAAAGTGTAGAGTTTGTGAAGTTAGTGCTTGTAGAGTTAGGGCATGTAGAGTTCGGGCGCGGCTCTACATGAGATCTGTTAACTTTTTGACAGTGCGAGCCATATGTGGTCTCGTCTTGGCAACATTTTACATGAAAATGTTTTTGTTGGAATTCTATTTCTAGCCGTACTAGCCTGCCTCTCCCACACGACTTAGCATAATCACCTACATCCCCTCCCACTCGCATTCAACGACAAAACCGCTTCAATTAAACTTACGCAACAGTGTTAAATGCTACAACAAAATACCTTGTGAATATTGCAATTAAATGAAAGCAAATTTAAAACCCATATTAAAAGTACACTGTGTAAACAAGGATATTATAAATTAGAGGATTATATCCAAGAAAAGAATGTTTGGAAACATGCTGGTCCTGCTCCATAGGACAATCTAGAGTCTAGACAAAATCAAACTGGTTCCTAATTTAATTTATATTTTTAAAATTTTTATGACATTGATTTTTACAATCTGTGACTACAGTAACTCACACACTTGTTAAAATTCTAGGAAAATCATCTGCTTTTACAATATTTGTAAATAATCTGTAAATACATCCGTGAGCACCATGTTTCTATCAGATATTGATTTACCGGTCATTGCTTCATTTTTCATTCTTTTTACCTTTTGTGGTAGACTAATTTTATTCTAGGTGCATCGTCTTCACATATAATTATATTATGTATACAAAACCTTGTAAAACATTTTAAAAGAGTAATGGTAGAGTTTCTTGCCCATTCTTCTCCATACGAACACTATCTTTTGGAAGGGGCGACCAGAATAAATTCAATTTTACTGTAATTTTTGACATTCAAAAGTGCCTTTAATGTGCCTATTTGAAATAAATGATTTGACTTTGATCTCAAACATATTATCCATGTTCTATAGACAACTGAAGAACTCACAAACACAAAATAATTGGGTTCAGAAGATCGGCTACATACATACAAGAGCGAATACGCACGTACACATAGACGCGTCTACATACAGAGAATGCAACCGTACTCGCGATTCGCATTTGTTTTAGATTGCCGTACGTACGCGTCTATGTGTGCGTTCTTCTGTTTTCTCTCATTATGTGGAGCTTCTGTAGCTACCTTTCTGTGTCAAAAATTCCAAGGCATTCTTACCTAATTAAAATCTATACACCTTGTTCCGGACGATATAGATAAACTTCGACCAGATGTTCAGACCATGGAAATAAGCATTTTTCATTATGGACACATTAAAACATTCTTATTTTTTGGTCATTCTTTATACAAACTAAATACCTTGACGTAAATCACCCGATATGCATGCCTCTTTATCCGAATTGGCAACGACGTATTTTCATTCATAAGATTTGGCGGGCTGAAACTTGTTAAAAATAAGTTAAGAACTAAAGACCCTTTCACATAGCTCAATTAAATTTCATTAAATGAAATTACAAATTTCTTTGCAACGAAGCCTTTTTAAGTACTACTTCATTTGTTAGATTTAATTTATAAAGCTATAGAAGCGTTTGACAAAGTTTATAGATAAAGTGAAGAACACGGTGTATATGTCGCAGCCAACTGGTTAAATTAGCCGTTTAGTTGTACCGCCTGGCCTTTAGAAGTAGTGCTCGCCTCGCTTCGCTCTCTTGGCTCGCAGGCGGTTGATCACAGTTCTAACCAAACCCATTTGGTCAGGGTGCCCTGACTTAGTTACTGCGACCAATTCGGCTCGCGCGTGATTGGTTACAGTTCCACAACCTAAACTGTAATTGAATATCATTCAGGCCGTTAGTAGAACGGCTGCCGTTTAGTTAAAAGGCTAGGCGGTTAACTAAACGGCTAATTAAACCAGTTGGCTGCGATATATATATATATATATTATATATATGTATAATTCAAAGTCCTGACTAACTGATATACTTATCAATGCACAACCTAAACCGCTGGTCCTAGAGACATGAAATTCGGAGGGTGTGTTCTTTGTGAAAGGTAAGTATCCACTAGGAAAGGGGAAGTCGCGGGCAGAAGCTAGTTATTACATACTTCTGCCGGGCCACTTATCTCTGTTTAAACAAACCTCAACAAGACGAGGGTTCGTCCACATGTCTAGAATAAAAGTCCAGGGATAATTAGCGTGTGAAATTAGCTGTTAATTATGTTGTTCCACTGAAGGGTGACGGACAGTCTCTCCAAAGTGAAGCGGGATTGGGCAAGCAATGGACGCTTAGAGTTTTATTAGGTTGAGTGATGAAGGTGAACCACCCTGTTGAGAGTCCCCATGTTTTGTAATGGATGACAAAATGGACGTGTTTATGTGTTTATCAAATAATAATACTGGTATCGTATGTTCTGTGGTTATGTCTTGTATTATTTCAAAATAATGCTGTTAATATGGAGCAAATGTTTCCCTAATTCATTCGGTGCTAAAGGCGTCCAAATTTATTTTTATTCATTTGAATTGCGTTGCACTAAAAGTATTTTAAAGGATAAAATATAGTACCAAGATTTACCATCATGGCTGCGTTACATACTGGGGGATATTGGGGAGAGGTTTGTGGCTAAGTATTAACAGCCGCACGGTTCAATCGATCAGGTTAAGCTACGCTTGCCGCGGTTGGTCCGTAGATGGGTGCCCATCTTTAGATACCAAGACCTCCGTGCCTCGGAAAGCACGTTAAGCTGTTGGTCCGGGCGGTGTCATTCGCGGGTCTTCGACAATCTTTACGGGTCGTCAGAAGCCCGAAAGTCTGACAACCAGTTTTACCAAGCGGTATCGTATTACCACTGGGTTGTGGAGGTCAGATAGGCAGTAGTTCCATGTAAAATACTTGCTTTCAGCTGCCTCCGGTTAGACTGGAAGCCGACCCCAAAATAGTTGGGAAAAGGCAGGCAGATGATGATGATGGTTGCGTTACATATTACATAGCTACTCGACTCTCTCTCTCGTCTCTCTTAAAGTAAGTGCCGTTTTCAATTTAGCTTTTATTACTTGTAGAAGCACTCTTCACTACGTTTACAAAGTATTTATTTCGCGTACATAAGGCAACTCCAGAGACAAAGCGGAAGCGTCTCCTACCAACAAATTCTCTTAAAACTTTTAAATTGAAACAAGCAGCCGTTACACAATTTCTCTTGAATTACCAGGTCGTAAAAACTCCGGAATATCCCTCTATTAAATATAAAGACTTGTTAATTCCGAGATATTTTTGTGCTAAACTTGGTCCACAGTTTTATAGGTGTTAGGAAGTTCCTCGATGGTATCGCAAAACATAAAGTGTGATTACCTCTCAGTTAGGCGGCCAAGTTGGACTATCAGTGTTATGGGGCTCATTAAGCGTGGGTACCCGCGGGCGTTAATTTAATGAAGTCGCCCCGACTAGTGTGCCGGCTGATGACTGTTGAAAACTGTCGATAGACTGTACTTCGCGCGTTAATTACTTGGATGAAGACGTTCGAGTTGTTGGCGAGTAAACTGGTCAGGAAGTATCTGACAACTGTCTTTCTTAATGAGAAGGTGCTTATTCTTCAAGGATTTTATTATACTGGACCTTATTTGAATCCCGCTGAGCTCACAAAAGAGCCACCTCCTGTCATGGTTTCTGTAAGAAATGAGTAATTATATCGGTTGAATAAGCAGCGTTCATCCGTGCACAGATAATATCGCACTGCGAAGACGTGCTCCTACTGAGATTCGTTGTTCTTTTGTCAGAATTAAAACAAAGAGGCGGCACATTGTCTCAATGTGTGTAGAAGCTGAAAATAAAAGTTTAAGAGTTAGTTTGACAAAAATAGTAGATGATAATGACGATGATGGCTGGTACCAGCTGGATGAGAGTTGCCGAAAACCGAGTTGAATGGCGTGCAATAGGAGAAGCCTATGTCCAGCAGTGGACTGCTAGACGCTGATGATGATGATGAATAATGATGCAGTCATTCTAAGTGGACTATTAATTAAATATAAGTTTTCATGCACAGCATTAAGACTCCTATAAACAGGGGCGACACGCGATATAATCGCGCACGACACAAAGGCACCGCTCGTTGCGCGACTTGCGGTGCCATTTCGTCGCGCGCGATTTTATCGCGTGTCGCGCCTGTTTGAAGGAGCCTTTACAGAAAAGAATCTGAAGGCGTTGTACAGAGCAATTTACAATCTAAAAAGTGACACATGGTGGAATACAAAAAAAACCGGTCAAGTGCGAGTTGAACTCGCGTGGAGTGAGTTCCGTACGATGAATATTTTATCTACCATGTTTTTTTAAATCTGACGCAAAGGAGAATGCCATCAAATATAGGGCGCCCTGTACCAAACGAAAAAAGTCCGTTGACCCGTTGGCCCGTGACGTTTTTGGACGTCGTTTTACGTATCATTTGCGTGACTAAGTCACACACACTAGCACATTTATTCTGTAAAAATATTAAAAAAATGTAAGCACAAAGGCTTACATTTTTTTAATATTTAATATAATTTATAAAAGAGAGCAACTGCCGACAAACTGTTATGCAGTGTGGCAGACTTTGTGTATGTTATAATAAGCCCACATACATAATATTCCCACTCTCTAACACCGCAAATACAACAATTACCCCAATAAAAACTACAAATGATGCATTTAATCAAATTTGACTCACAAGACCTTTCAAACGACCCCAGAATTCCGTTTAAACTACATTTGAACGCCTACATCAGAGCAAGTTCAACACAGCTCTAAAGATTAGACACTCAAAGTGGCAGTGATCGAGAGCCGTGACACAAAATAGATAGTTACAGAATGCCAGTCCCATACAAAGAGCGAAAACAGACGCACGCACACATAGCCGCGTTCGTAAGATGATTTCAAACAAAAATGCCCGTCACGAGCGGGCTCGCTGTACGTACACGCGTGTCTATGTGTGTGTACGTTATCGCTCGTTGTATCAAGCCAGCCTTCTGTATCCGTCTATTCTGTGGCTATGTCGAAGGAGATGCGGTAACGGATGTCTGGCCGTCTGAGCAAACTGTTTGAAAGGCTCTCGGTCACAACAGGGTATTTGTAGAAGTAAATACATTGGCTGGATAGAGGAATGTGTGTGTATCGTATACCCATGTGGTAAAGATCCTGTTCCGAAGGAGTCGTCAATGTACATGCTCACTTGAACTTTTCAAAGACTGAGGGTCTAACGATATTACAAATTAAGAACCTTATGAAGAAAAACTTAAAATGTTAAACCAAGCTATTAAAACATTAGATAATACACCTGTTATCATAAAAGGTTTTCAAAAACTAAGAGTTTTACTTCGTCTTTCCGTATTGAGTAAATCCAAGTTTGTTTCTTAAGTCCACTTTATTCAAGAGGCCAATAAGTAAAGTTTGATTAAACACCACAGTTTCCTTAATTAAAACTAAAACTTAAAAGTAGACATTCATTTGCTTAAAAACCCCTCTTGCATTAAAAACCACCAAGTGAACTGCAGTTCGAACAAAAATTAGCTCAGTTTGCCGGCTATTAAAAACTAAGCTTGAAAGTAGGTACATTCGATTCCTCTCAAACCCACTTTATTTTAGAGCCAATCAGGAAGTTTGATCAAGTGTTAGACCACCTTGGCTGCGAATTGTAACAGGTTGCAATCAATGGCTCGCTCCTTAGACTTTGGGCCCCCGGCAATTTAACTTGGCCTGGTTTTAGCCTTAACGAGCAAACTTGCACTATGGCTCTTTAGTAGTGATGATTGTTGACGGAGCAGATTAGGGCGTTTTGATAGGTGACGATATGAGTGACATTTTGCAACCTTCAGTATTAAGTGGACGTTTGCCGTAATCCCCTGTTCTTATCGTAATTTATTGCTTTGTGACAAAATGTTAGGATATGATGTTATTATATGTTATTATTTATTATGTAGCGGTATCTACAACGCTACAAGCAAACAACGCGTCATACTGACGTCACGCAAAATCCTGCATCGCGCAAGCAGAGTTTACCGCGCAACTAGAATAGATGCAACGGCCCGACTTATTCATCGGGCAGTTGCCCGCCAGACACAACACCCGTCTGGTCGGAGGATCCTCCCTTTTCTATAGAGTATGAGTGAACTTTACACCCTGTTCTCATACCTCTATAATTATGTTATTTATCGGTTAGAATGTTAAGGCTAACAACGACAAGCATAAGCGTGATCAGCGTAGAATGTTCCCACTGCTGGGACACGCGCTTTCTCTCTCCGAGAGGGATTGGACTCTATTGGATCTACCACGCGGGCCTAGTGCGGGTTGGTAAATGATACATGTCTTCGAATTTTGTGTTTTAGGACATGTTTCCTCACGATGTTTTTGTTCATCAGTAATTGTGACATTATTTACACAAAATAAAGCGTCTGCCTGGGTTCGAACCATACATATATGAATACATTTATATGGTTCGTACCAACGACCTACAGCTCGTAAGTGGGAATCTAACAGCAGTAAGACTTTTATTAACTTCCCCAGATAAAGAAAACTTGGAAAAAAATAAGTTTCAACTAGATTTTACAGCTTTAACAACACAAAGTCTAGCACTAATTCGAAATATCAGTTATTCACACGGTTACCAATAGTCTGGTTTCTAACCCACATCCACTAGTCACCACAAACAAAGCCAAAGCTCAAACAATTACAGAACCACAATTACGAACAGCGCAAACATTACAAACGCACACAACAAAACAAAATGAGTAATACCCAGTAGAAAATAGTAGGTAAGGTACTATAGAGAATAGGCCTATGTAGTTCTGACATGCAACCTCGGCGAGTCAGTTGAAAGTTATTGGCATGGAATACGAGACAAACAGGAACATTAATTAGAAGAGATTGGGCGTCAGATTAGGCTGACAAGTAAAAATGTTAAGTTGTAAAATACGTAAGATTTTATAGGAATAATTATTGAAGATACCTACATGATAAACCGTAGTTTGATATTATTCCTCCCGGTATCGGTACCGTGAAGCTTGTGGAGTTTTACAGTACTTATAAATACCTAATCGAACAAAAGCATTGAGAACTCAAGGGACTACTCAGGATGCTTTAAAACAGCTTGAAAGTTATAAACAAGCCAATCTTTATGAAAAACCTAGTAAATAACTGTTGAAGCAGTTGAGCCGGCTAACAAGTGCTGTTGGTAGAGTTTTGTGGAACTTTATAGTGGACAGAGATCGTAGTGTGATTGTGAAGTGAAGTGGTGAGGTTAGTAAGTAAGATGGCGGGACCGCGATAATTCAATTGTTTTTATTTTCTTTGGGCTGTGTAAAATTTTACAGAACCGACATACCTAATATAAAAAAGATGTGTTTTTCAGATATTTTCTACCAAGCCGAAGTTCGCTACGTTAAGACCAGCTTAAAACAACTTTCATCTCTTAAATATTTTGCTCATTCCTTATTAAGCGGGTAATGCATATCAAACTCAATTAATAAAACTGTAAAAACTAATTAAATGTAAATAAATATTTACGTATTAATTATTTTTAACTTAAATTACATTTTATTTTAATTTAAATTACCTGATTAAACAATCATGTAATGTTGTCCTCTTCTTCTACATATATTCGCCTTCATAACCCCTTTTAACTCTGTCATCCATCCTGATTTCAATCTCTAAACTCATCATCCACAGTGACCAACAGCAGGTTCCATGGAAGCTCTCTCACAAATTACTTCTAAACTTGTGTATTTAATCACTAACTTGAGAATAATATTATTATTGTGCGCCATTATCTGGATTGGCAGAGGGAAGGTCATCGGCTATATTTCATAATGGCCTCCTATCAAAACTTTATGACACTGCGGCCTCCGAGAATCGTAAAGGCTTTAGTGTTTTGTTTAGATAGATTATTGGTAACGTAAGCGGAGATGAGATTGTGCTGGGTTCGCTTGTTTTTATTGGTCTGGAGATATTTTTATTGATGAAAGCTCAGTCTTCATTAATGATGGCCCAAATCTAGAACGATACTTGATATTGTATCTCAATTCTAAACTCATAAACGTTATAATGTATTATTGGGTAGTACCTATCAATAAAATCATTATACGCAAGACGAAAAGATCTTTACTCGATGTTCGTTTTGCTAAAAACATACGAGTATATGACGGTTATTATTAGAAACAATGCTGCAATGTTATCTCATAATTGAGTATTCCTTAAATAGTCATAAACAGAGGCATCTTTCATAAATATTGAGCAATTATGTTACAACCCAACGATTTCAAGCAACATATTTACCTCGAGTACCTTTGTGACTCTATTTAACACTTTAAAGCTCATAAATTCTGATTTAACACATGTAGGTACTTAAACACAAAATGACCCGTTAAACCAAAGCTCCGCTTAATGCTAAAAAGCTCGACTTTAAATGCAAAAATACCCCGTTTATCCCTCAAATTATTCAGTGGGGCCGACACTGTCTAATTTCAACTTGGATAAAGTTGTGCCAAACAGATTTTAGTTCAGAAAATAAGCGGTGTTGCCACAGCGTATAAAATAGTTAGAAGGTAGCGGAAAATCGTATTGACACCGCGTGCCAAGCCGCGGTCGGGCGTCAAATGTGAACTGACAGCAAGTGCGCTAATATTTTTGGAGGTAAATTTTCGTTTTATGTCACGTGTAGGTATGTCGAAAAATAACATTGATTTATTTTCAAAAGCATGGATTTATCTTTTTGTGTTCGTATGTGACCGTAACGTAGTGTAATTATAAAGGTTGTTGAGTGACGAGATTGTTAGCTGAGGTTTCTTTATGCACACGCGTTTTTCTTACCATGAACAAGTTCGGGTGTTTCGCCGCGCGTCGGCACGGTCGTCAGTGTTGTATGGGATCACTGTAGAAGCTTGTTCACAAACACGTTATTTCTACGGCGCGGTTTATGTGCCGTACCGTAAAGAAACCGTGCCGCGTAATAAAGGGATAATTATTATGGGTATATTCTTAATGTACCGCTTCTTTGTACAGACGCCAGCACATTAAGCTACCCGAAACTGTCAAATTTTCTAAATCAACTTTGAATCTTATGCTGAAAATAAATAAAAGAAATTTGACAGATTGTAGTAGCTTGATGTGCTGGCGTCTGTACATAACCGTGATTTTTTTGACATTGAGTCTATCAATGAACTAAGTTTACTTTCAGATAACATTTATATTTAGTCTTGGATATTTAGAAGCACATTATGAGCATCCTCCTAAACTATGCATGTGCACTATGCGGCTAGTGGTTGGCAACAAACTCTCCGACATATTTCTATAACGCCAATCAGCCGATACTTGTCTTCGCACATCAATCTCAAAGTTAAACAAGATTGCAAGCTGCTCATAACTCATAGCCACCAGATTTGCATCAGGCAAAGTTGTGCGCTGGTAAAATTCTAGTAAACAAGATTACCCAGTTCATTGTAGCTGGGAACTAGGAACGGCTCGTATAATTAACGAAGAACGAACGGTTATTGTTACTGTCTGAATTATTGAATTTGAAATTCAACCAGCACAAGCGAGTTGTTTCTGTTGGGGATCAGATTTGGTTGTTGAGCTAACTTTTGCTGCTATCAAATCTGGTCTGTTGGTTTTCACCTTTTATGAGGTTATAGTTTTGTGTTGTTTATTTGTATTGTTTGCATAAGCACCGTACCTACTTATAAGGAGATGCCCACATTGGTCACCTGTAGATTAATTACTTAGTATGCTGAGGAACACGCACAAGGAACAATGGAAAGCTATGGGAGAGACCTTTGCCCAGCAGTGGAACAATACAGGTAGAAAAATATACGCCTGGCGGAGTGAAAAAATTGTGTCACTATATTTTTAAATTTTCATGTCAGTCAACAATTACAAAACTTAAGTAAGCGTTTCAATATTTCTAGAAATTACAAAAAAAAATCCGTTGATGCTTTGACAGCTCAAAAATTCAGCTTATTATATTTAATTTTTTAGTGAGCACCTATGTATTTCAATATTGAAATTCTCTTAAAGTAAAAAAGAAACACGTCTGTGTCACATTATGTTCCATTTAACATCACACATCAAATATCAAAATGATTCGAAAAGAGTTAAAACGAGAACTTAACTATTCGGTAATACGTTTAGTAACAGGTTATCCGGTACATGCGAGCTTTCCGAGCGGCTGCTTTAAATATTTACGACTACTGAAACAAGTAAATGAATACCTAAACGTAGGTAACTATCTCGTAGGAATCTATAAATCTAGGAATTCGAGACCGACGTTGAAATAAACATGAATAATTGACGTTAACAGTATATTATGCTGTTGTTTTGCAAAGATATTGTAGTTTATATTTATGAATTATGTTATAGGAATGGGGGGTGGTTTTCTTTCTACCCTCCTACGCTACAATATGGTTTCCGTTTCTTTACTTTTTGTCCTTTTTCGTTAGATATTCGTTGTTTTTTTGCTCAGTATATAACTATTCTTTTTTGTATTTGGCTTCAATTACACCACATAATAACAAACAACCGTATGATTCCAAAACAAAATATTTATCAACAATCAATCTTCCGCAAATAAATCATGGCTACTTCTGGCTATTTTACAAAGACCGCACTACGGCATAGTCTATTAAATTGAACTAAAGCAGAAACTTCGCGAAGACATGAACCAGGACCCCAGAGTCAAACTAATCAAAAGTACATAAACTGTGACAGGCAGATTGACACGCGCTTCCTGAAACTTTCAGCTATTCGCAGGAAAGGTATGTCGGAGGCTTCAGCCAAATAATTGGGTTGACTCATAAAATGTAAAAAATGTAATTACTGGCTTGCCGAAGGCTTCGGCAGTCATTGAAGCGAAATCGAAAAATTCTTTCAATTTTTCTTTACAAATATTTTTTTGTAACGAGTGAAATATTTGTAGGTATATTTTTCTGGGTGGGTAGGTTTTTCCGTTTTGAAGCTTGGTAATGACGTGTTTGTTTTTTTTAATACATGTCCCATGCTTGCGTCAGGTTACTTATGGCAATAAATAATCGTCTATTTCCACCAACATGTACTTGTTTCTGGCAAAGAATAGACCGCCGCTTCTTACCAGACTTGGAAGTTGTTAAATTCGAAATGAACGAGAATGGGCCATAATAGTTTTTAAATTTATGCTTAGATCATCATAAATCTGTTAGATAACCTTAGCTGTAAGGAACTCCTGTGACCACCCAGAAGGGCTGTGTTTATCAAGTTTAAATTGACAACATTGAAATATGAATTCGACTTAGACATCGATTGGAACAGAAAACTCGCCTCAATGAAACGACCAAAAACACGTAAAAAACCGCCAAAATTTCTGTCGAACAATAAACCTGTCTTATCGATCCATGTCTATATAATAAGAACGATGTAAGGAGATAGAAGCCATCAAGTTTTACGATGCCGTGGTACCGGGTAATATAAAAACCAATAAAATGCGAGCACAGAGGTAAATAGTTTATGTGCTGTATGTGAGTACGGCTTTTAATTTTGCTGCCTCATATTTTATTGAAGATTAGGTTGTTGTACTTACATGAAATTGGCAAACTTGGCAAGCGGTCATGAAGACCTTGGCCAAAGTCATTGCGGCTTTCAGTATCAGCAGTATACACACTAACTTTGAAGAGATATTGGTGTCGATTCCCTTGTTCACAACCTAAACTAAATTTAAGTCAGTGCATATTTTTTTATTTCATTAGGAAAAGGACAGAAGATAAATTTTAGTTTAGTCCTGTTAAATTAATCAGCACCTGACGCTACTTCATACACGTTTAGAGGTGATTAAAAACTTGCCTACTAAAATTACGTCAATTTACGTCAGGCGCTGTATCGCACCACTGATAGATATTGGCAGATAACATAACTTAGGCTTACGGTGATTGTTTAGGGAGAGATTTAATCAAAACAATCTGGCAGTTATAAATATAGTAGGTACATCTATTCATTAGTTCATTGATACACAATATTTGGTTTGAATAACCCCTATAAAATGGACTTAAAATGTAGTCAAATACGCTACGTGGTGAATCATATCATGCCTTTAAATCCGCCTAAATACCTATATCTGTACTAACTTTGCAAATTTTAATAAATAAGCTTTCAATGTGAATACTAAAATACTTTCGCAATACAATTCAAAACTTTCCGAGCCGCACGCACGAAAATACATTCTCTAGCTACTTTAAAATGAACTCGCTTAGTAATAAACTCAGAACTATTTAATAAACCTTTCACATTTCTCTCAACACAATAGATTACGTCACAACACGCGTACACGTATAAATAATAATATCTCCTAAATTTACAGTTTCCGTTCCGTGAGTCAAATTCTTGATGAGAACGGGGGGAGGCTCGATAAACTCCACTCCTTTGATTAACGATCTCCCCTCAGATCGGTTATAAATTAATTTATTAGCACAATTTATTGAACAAGAGTTCAAAGTTACTGCTGTGTTTTTCGGTAGAAAATTTATACAGTGTGAAAATTTCTTAGTTATTGTTATATGCGATGGAAACTTAGATTAAATTTATTTTTGGTCCTTCGAGTCTAAAAGTTGTAAGACTGAAGAGAGCTGAAGAGGCTTTCGAATTTGTGGTTGAAAATAATTTCCATTGGAACTTTCTGTTATAGATTTAAAGTAATCTTGCCTCAATTAACATAGTCATAAATTGTCAAGTTTCATATAACTCTCTCTTGTCTATTTTCATAATTTAGGATAAAATACAATAACCTGCGCATATTCGTAGCAACGTTAAAACTATTATAATTTTGATGGCAAATAATTCATAAAATTCAAGTTTATTAAACAAAGCCTCTACCTAATAAACTGATTTCGTAAATCAATAAACTAGAAGCAGATTACTAGGATCCTTCGGTCTGTAATCTCATGTCAGAAATCTATCCGAAATAACGTCCGTATCCGTGTGCGTGCAGGCGATATCGTACGGACATCTGATGTCGTCCGTTTCAATCCCTTGCAATGATAAATTTCCGCGTCAGTGCTTGTCGGTTGATGTGCCGTCCTTACGGCAAACGACAGCCGATGACTTGATCCAAACGCGATACTGCTATTACGACAAGAGATGGGAAGTGACGGGGTTTTGTTTAGAATGAACTGATTTCGTTCCATTATTGGCAGCAGCAGAAAATTGTTTGAGTATGCATTTATTAAACTGCTTAACTTTGGCCAACTGTCACAACAATTAGTGGACACTTGGGTTTTTTTACCACATCACCACGTGATATTAGAATTATTGGTCTCCATAATAAAACAACTGTTTTATCTTCCCGACCTCAAAATCACCCGTGATAATACCGATCATCCTTACATCATCACGTGATCCCGTGGAAAATCCCTACAGCCACTTAAATAGAACACACGACAGGTAACCAGGCCCCCCAATAAATATAAACAAGGCCGCTTCACTTATATAATCCCTAAATTGCTATTTACGATAGCCACTAGCGGATAGAGGAATCTTTTTCCTAGAAACGACACATGAGAAGGTACGTACAGATCTTCTTGTGAGGTACGTCAGGACTTCATCCAACCTGTAGATCCACAAACAAAATTACTAAAGGTACCAACCACGTAACATAAGATATTGGAAGGCAATAATCTTGGCAACTTTTCCTATTAGATCTCTGATTGGCCGCCGAGGAACGAGCCTTTTAATTCGAAAAGTTGCTCTATGCAATTTACTTCAAGCTCTTTTTATTCTTGTTGTTCATTCTGTTTTATGTATGTGGTGGATGTATGGGGTCATGAGATTCCTGTGGGCATACTAAGGAATAAGTACCTACCTATTAGGCAATTTTATCAAGGGGAATGTTAGATACACTCACCTTTTTGTAGATACACTCGAGTGTTCGTAAAAGATCTGCAGGTCATTTGCGTAACACACTAGCCGTAGCAACGACTTTCATTATGACAGTTTAACAAAATTCATTCCGTTATGCAGTATGTACGTAAGACACCTTTTTCGAACATATGAAGCATTCAGATTGTGATTGAAAGTGTGCAATTAGGGCGCCGATTCCTGAAGTATCTGAAGCATAGGGAGCCAATGATATCAAGAACAAAGTCATGTTTTAGTTTAGAATTCGTGGAGCGTAAGCTATTTCTATAATTATAGATGCCTCAAATTCTGAAAACATCATTCATTCATTTTAATCAGAGCTCTGAAAATGAAACAAATACTTGTTGTACCTATTTAATTTAATTTTATTTTATTGTCTACTTGTGTAGACTGAATTTCACATGAACAACTACATTATTATTTTGTGGTGATGCTGCTAGAGGATTATAAATAAAGCATTTATAAACATCATATTTTTCAATCATAAATAATAATGATATTAATTAACTAGGCACTGATGGAAAGTTAAAAGCCGCTTTGAATAGCCGTGTAAATTAATGGATTCATATTTATTATTGAAATGGAAATACTTATTTAGGATATTAATTATTATTTGAATTTCAGGAAATAAATAAGAGAACATTTTTACACAAGTTTGAACATTTTAAATTAGTTCTGCTTCAACATTTTGAATCAGCAAAACATTAATGAGTTGTATTTAGTAGTTGTACCCTTCTATTAACGTGAAATAACATTTTATTTAGAGAAAAGGACAATGGATAATTATGTATGGGCCCTGTAACCAAAAAAAAAAAATTGGATTGTAACAACATGAACTATGTCTATATTTTATGCCCTCGGGAGTAGTTTAATTAATCCTAAGAAAGCATGTCTGAATCCACTTGGAGAAAAATATATTTGAGGATCCTCTAAAACTTATTGACCTCCTGATGATGGACCCATTTAGCAATTAATGAACCTTTAAAAACTTTTGCGCTTCTAATACATAAACAAAGGACACTTAGGCATCGAAGTACTCGTCCGCATCGCTGTCATCCGGAATCGTGGCCGAGACTGGCAGCACTGCCACGTTGAATGGCAATGCTAATTCTTTGGCCAAAGAACGACCCCGCCTTCTGGTCACGTAAAGTGTCGACCAGCCGATGAGAAATTTCCTTAAAAAGGAGACGCGCACTCGGGTCCCATGATCCGAGCGTTTCGACACCAAACTGCTCAAACCTGTAATTAAGTTTGTATTTGCGCCGCTTGAGGGTCTCAGCAGCCGCAGCAGCGGCGCCAGCACAGCCCGCCGTGCTAGGAACATTAGATGGCGCATGGATATCGACACACGTTGCGTCCTACACCAGAGGCCTACCCACCTTCCAAGGCAACAACGACATGCCATCTGGCCTCTTTCCATCGTCACATACCAAGCCGTTTGGTTCTAACACCGCTGGTACACCGGCGGTGACAAGGGCTCGACGAATAATATCGTTGATGCTGGCGCGCCGTGCTATGCGACCTGCGCTACTGCAGCAGGACAGGCCATGGTGTCCGAGACTGTAATTGTGTAACTGTAGTCTATTAACGTTATTTGGTTACATTGTATACATATACACATAAACTCACGCTTTCGCCCCATGGGAGTAAGCAGGCCTCCTGCTACGATCCCTACTTACTCCTTTTACTTAGTTTTTGTTCGTAGAGGTTTAATTTAGAGGGTCATCATATTGCTAAGTTATATCGGTCAGGCGCCTTCTGTTTGGTTAGACCGCAAGCCTTAGTTCTATCATTAACAGTTCTAACCAAGTTGTTAGTTATGAAGTTGAAACTTCAAGTCACCTTTGGCTATAGAGGTACCTAAGCAAAACCGCCTGTTACTTAAGGTGCCCCTTATAGTTAAGTTATTAGCAAAATATTTACTTTTATTAAATACTTGCTCAACTTGCTTACCCGAAGAATGCTCGTAGAACAGATGGCCGATGGGGCCGAAAGGTTCTGGATTAGCGACCGTGTACCGGAAGACGTAGCGTTAGAAGGTCTAGCACAAGGTGGACCGATGACCTGGTAAAGGTCGCAGGAATCTGCTGGATGCGAGAAGCATAGAACCGGTCGAAGTAGCGATGCTTGGGGAGGCATATGTCCAGCAGTGGATGTTATGCGGTTAAAATGATGATGATGAACAACTTGTTTTATACCACTATCTCACCTTATACATATAACACCTTCCGTCTTTGCAGTACAAGAAGTGCTACGATTTACTTGAAAGCCACCCAAAACATTTTAGTCTCTCCCACCTCAAAGGACCAACTATCAAATTGTGTCACCACCTGAACATAACATTCATAGTCGAGGCCACACAGCGCATAATTGTTTCCCCCAAAATATTTTCAATAGGCTATACACTCCACAGCCCTTTTATAGTGAAACAGATAGAATGCCGGACAAAAGGGATGGGTATTAATTAATTATGTACAAATTGCTGTGAGAGTTGTCGGTGCGAAAATAATTGGTGTCGCCTCTGGTACAGTTGGCTGCTGAATTAATTAGTACAGTCGGCTAAATGAATTAATTTGAGCGTCAAGCATTCGGTTTGTTTGTGTGTTTTTTGCAATTTTAATGTTAATGGGTTGTGGGG
The DNA here is from genome assembly GCA_927399505.1 of Luperina testacea. Taxonomy (NCBI): domain Eukaryota; kingdom Metazoa; phylum Arthropoda; class Insecta; order Lepidoptera; family Noctuidae; genus Luperina; species Luperina testacea. The sequence continues at coordinate 1,075,127 of OV656762.1, read as the reverse complement.
AGTTGGTGTGTGACTAATTATTCATCTACATTTGACCTATCCTTTAAAGGTTCTGGAACCAATTGGAAGAACCGGAATCACAATGGTTTTGTTATGTCTTCCATTTTACTGCAAAAAGATGTGAATTCCTGCAATGTCGATCCAAGATGGATGTAACTGCATACATTATGTTCATAATGGGTTGCCCAAGTGTTTCATTCCACGTCACCAACAAATCCTTTCTGGAAATAAAAAGTAATAATTTTTTAAGACACCAGCTTTTTACCTAATATTTAATTGTGCCCAGACGCCCCCTAAATCCGGACAATGGCCTTATTATGGGTACATAACCATTGGACCACAGCAGACTCTTAAGCCGTAACTTTTCCAATAACAATTCTCATTGATAAGGGTCTAATTGTCAATTAATTAAATATTAAAGCGGAGGCCAATCTGGTACGCAATGTCTACTTAAAAAAAATTGCCCTTTTATATTGTTAGTACGTGTGGTGTAAGTGATAAGGTAACCGATGATTTTTCACTTACTAGCAAAAATATACCTTATAAGCAAAGATTTGAATTATTAGATTCGCCCTACCGCGTTGATGGATGCATTTCTGTTTTGTTTTGACACCTCTGGTACACACAATGTCGCAGTCGCTATGGAAACGGTCATACATGGAACGGCCTTATATGGAATGTGTGAACCCACTCTTCTCAGTTAGAGTGAGAAATAAAGGATTTTTTAGTGAGGGCAAATCTACAAAAATTCTTTGACTACAAGCTTTTTGCTGTGGCGGTCAGATATTATAATCCTTTAGGGACGTACTACCTGGAGAAAAGTATCCTATATCCTAATCTAGGTCGTGGTCTATCCGACAGACCGACCCAGTCAGTCGTTAAGGCTAGAAAAGGTAACACTTAATTGCGTAACACACGATCAATTACAATCTGAATAATTTTGAAAGTTATTGGTAATCCATTGCTTCATATTATGTTCGAAAGATTTGTCTGTTCAACAACGTAAATAACGCAATGAATGTTGTTCAACTGTCCACATGAAAGCCATTCCTGTGTGTTACGCAATTACCCCGCTGGTCCGACAGACAGTTACTTTCATATTTATAATATTAGCATGAATTTGTTAGTAATCCAAGGACCTTCCCATCGATCTTACTGTATCTAGATCATTCTTGTGTCTAGAAACAGACTATGAAAATAGATTAAACTTACTGTCTACCTATCTACCCATGTTTCTCGCGAATATTAAGTCACGAAGGTCTTTGGAAAAAAACTAATTAATGCTAATAACAGAACAGCTTCAGCGAATTTCTAATGAAAATAATTTATTTGAATCTTCTTCGACAACCAGTGTAATAATAATAATAATAATTAATTTATTCAGACAACCAATGATCCATTTACATTACATTTATTGTTAGTATGAACTTAAAAATATGTTAGTACCTAATAACTAAGAGAGACTTAGTCCTCTGGGTGAGGCTCCACACCAGTGGGCTGTCTAGCTTATTGCTTATTACCTTCAGGATGCTGTTACTGCTCCCACGCAATCTGCTTAGCAGTGAGGCTGTCTTTTTGCGCCAGGTGGCATCAAAGCCGTCTGTGCGCGATTCGGCGAACATTGTTGACGCACTGCAGAAGCGTGGCAGACGTAACAGCGCCCTGAAGGCGTTGTTAAACTGGATGCGCAGAGACTTGTAACCCCTTTGGGTATATCTGAACCACAGGCTCGCTGAGTACAGAGACGCACAATAATAGAGAATCGTTAAAATCTTAAAAAGTTTGATTTATTTAGTGATTGTAGTTCGCTTTCACATTCATTTACAAAAAGAATCAAATTTCTTTTTGTCTAAACAAATTCAAAGAATCTCGCTTTAAAATAATTGAGGTAATTTGTAGTAAATTATTTTGTAAATGTTTTTAAAGTTGTTTTTATTACTTTTCTTTTATTTTGTGGGTATGTTTACACTACTTCTTAATTGTAGAATTGTAAACCTAGAAAAACATCCACTTTCATCCATCAATCTAGGTACATTAATCTTTACTTCATCGAATACATTAACAGCACATCTACATATATATCTGCAATTTTTATGGTGTACATGTAATAAAGAGTATTCTATCCATACCTACCTACTTTGTTATCACTAACTAATATCACTAACCTACCCATTAATAGCAAGATAGATCAAAATGCTCTTAACTTGCACTAACTGATCAGCCCGCTCCAGTCTCTGCACTTGCACCACGCACTTAAGACGTGCACCATTTCGATTATACGCGTAATGGACACTTAAGGGGAAGCACTCTCGTTTAAAATGAATAAATGGACTCCTAATGAAGTTAGAAGCCCCTTAATTACTCGATACAGACCTAATGTGACAAAGATTAGATCTTCAGATATTTAGAGGGCGAGATTGTTTTTTTTGCAAGGAAGGAAATGAGTATATTCTCACCGTTGCAGTACTTGCTTCTGTACGGTCCAATTAATAATTAAATTGACATAGTAGGTCATTTTGCCGTGTTATAACCATGTCATACAACAGTCAAAGAATGACAGTTGTGATTTGAATACACTGACTATTTAAGTTAGCAGTCAATTTGCTTAAGAGTTTAACTTTCCTGACTTTACATAAATAGAATTCATTTAATTCTACATAAGCATCATCAGCCTATAACGTTCCCACTGCTGGGACATATCCATGGCTGGGACACAGGCCTCCTCTCAGTGAGAGGGTAAAGGGGGATTTAATTTAGGCAAAACCCATATTAGATATTTCACAATACTGCAACAGAATAGAATGAAATGTCAATACAAATTAAAATAAACGAATGCGTAGGTCCAAATTATAAAGGTCTCCGAAATAAATTAAAATAAAATGTTAAATTATAAGAGTCGCAGTACAGCTGACCCATTCTGTAAAAATCTCACCGTGAGAACTTAGATGAAGTGAGTTTGAAGTGAGCTGTCAATAGTGTCAATCCCGTGCATCACCGGGAATGACAGCTCCCTTCACGGCGTGAAAGTGAGCGTGAAGTTCACGCTCACTTCACCTAAGTGTTCACGGTGATATTTTTACTGAATAGACCGGCTGGTCACATAATGTAGTAAAACTACTAGGTACAGTAATGCTATTCTCTAAAAATCTCACCGTGAAAACTTAGGTGAAGTGAGTTTAAAGTGAGCTGCCAATAGTGTCAATCCCTAGCATCAGGTGGAATGACAGCTCACTTCACCTAAATTATCACGGTGATGTTTTTACAGAACCGCACCGCTGTAATTTTAATCTCGTTTTCTTTTATAGTATATCGATTATTTTGACTTAGAGATAATTATTTTAAGGGTGCATTTCCTTTGTTTCAGGTGGCTGGAGTAGTCGGCAGAGCTGATGTACTGGCGTGCCTTTTCTTCCTCTCTTCTGTTCTACTATATCATGGGTAAGTTTGCTACATAGTAGGTATTTCATTCTAATCTTCTTCTGACTTCTTTCAATACACAGTATAATAGGGCTGAATGGCAAACTCTCTATAACTGCTGCTTAACTTATCTCGATTTATCAGTCTATGATATTTTTTTTATCTACTTATTTGGTTCGGTTTCCCGTACAAATCGCAGGTAATTACAAGTGCACGCCAGACTAACTTTCGCCCGGCGAGTTTCATGCCGGCTCTTCTCCATAGAAAACGAACAATTAGAGCTTCTGACGTTTCATAAGCGTCCATGTTGGTTTATGTGAAATAAAATATTTTGAATTTAAATTTCAGCAATATTTTTTGTTAGCCTTCATTGTCTCCCTGCTGAGAAAATCCTTACAAATCAGCAATTTAACAAAGAAATAGTTTTTTTCTATAAACACTTAAAAATGTTTATGTTTCCACCACATAAAGCCACATAACGTTACCGTAAGTTATGACCTCATAACATAACTTAGACCTCAGCAAGTTATTCTAGACGAGTTGTTGATACTTTGGCCGCTTTGCTTCCACTCTCAACTTCTCTAGTTTTGAGGATGTGTTCGCAAGTTTGACATAAATATGAGTCTTCTATCAACTTCAAATTAGTAAGTGTTGGTAATTGGCGCACCTTTATTACTAGATGAAGATGGGTTATTCACAGTTTTGACCACTCAACGGAATGGTTGTTTTAACGCAATTATTTACCGTTTTAAAATTATATCTGTCACGGACATCGACGCGCAAACCGAAACCATTAATTCAGCACATGATTCTAGACCCCCTAGCGTAGAAATTTATCGTCGTCATACTGACGTCACAAAAATCCTGCATCGCGCAAGCAGAGTTTACCGCGCAACTAGCAAATTTACAGCGTTCTGACAACATCCTCTGGCAATTGCCCACCAGACACAAAAATCCATCTGGTCGGAGGATCCTCCCTTGTCTATGGAGAATGAGCGAACTATTACCCTCACCACTCACCTCTCATACCTCATAGCAGGAACTTTAAAAATACAGCTAGGTTAACAACGATACATATGTCAGTAGTCCTATCATTATGTCATATGTTATGTATGTTATGTTGTGTGTGTATGTGTGTGTACGGTCTCATCGCCGTACATTTTTTTTCTACCCTCTGTAACCTACTTTAGACCAACGATGCGCATCATAATTAAGCGTAATAAAATGGCATGACTAACGAATTAAAATATAGTGAACTTACCTATAACTGGGTAGCTATCAACAACTGAGAGAAATAATCGCCTTCCACTCTAGTACTGTTAATTACTTTTAACTTAAATAAACTTAACTACTTAGTGCATCTGAGTAGAACATGTTTCTCTATACTAACTAAACTCACGGAGTTAACTACTACAACCCGTACAGTGTGTTTGTCATTATGTAGATAGGTACCGACATAAAGCATTCACCTTCACCTATGTAGATCTGGTTTTGGGCTTTGACTGCACAGCAAACATCTATTTATATATTTTCCCATTTCAACGCCATGAATATTTAATTACATAGGTCGGAAAAAATTGAAATTCGAGCTACATTCAGTTCCGAAGATACAAAATAAAATTGATATAAATGAGTTTCGTTGAGAATCAGATTTTGAAATATGAAATATCTTCGATGGGGAATCGGATCGCTGTCGATAATGATTAACGGTGAGATTACTAACGAGAGTGGCGCCCTCTGCCGTAAATAAGGAATGTTATCAATAAAGGATGGAGATTACATTGAAGCTGTCATTTTCATGTATCAGATTATGGAAAAGGGTTGGGATTAATTTCAGTTTTGAATCAAATAGGAGGTATACGTACGTCACCTGTGACTCGTGGCTAAGTAATTACAGACGCGCGGGTCGATCGATCAGGTTAAGCTACACTTGCCGCGGTTGGTCCGTGGATGGGTTGGGTCCGTGGTTGGACCATCTCTACATGAGACCCCTACGTTTCTCGGAAAGCACGATAAGCCGTTGGTCTCAGTCATTCGTAGATCTTTTACAGTCGTCAGAAGTCCGAAAATTTGACAACCAAGGGGTAGGTATTTAAGTAGATATGTATTATCCAGTATCTGGGTTGTGGAGGTCAGATGGGCTCGATGTAAAATACTGGTATTCAGCTGCATCTGGTTAGACTATTTTTTCATTGCGAAAGTGTCACGTGACGTCAACTTAACTAATGCAGTCGTAAATCAGCCTATAAAACATAATTACACGAGTAAAGTACCTACTTAACTAACGCCATAGAAAAAATGGCAAAGATGTCAGCTACATAAAAACTTAAAACTAATCCAAATGGACTGAAATAAGAACGTTTTAAAGGACACGTTATAAATAGCAGCTCCACCCCTTAAGCTGACCCAATTTTAACTTGAAATCCTAAGACACAAAGTACCTAAGTTATAGCGAACAATAATCATGTCGGATTCTTTTTACCAGTTACACTTATTAACATTGTTAACAGTTTTATATCGGTTACAGATATTATATTATGTACACTTTAAGTTTTTTGGGTCATCACATTGAAAAACACATTTGTACCTTTAGGCCGCCATCCCACTGGCGTTTTACGAGCGTTTCACGTCGTGGCAGTCCGCTGAACGCGACGTTAACATCGCGCACATTTACCTGTTGCTAACAAACGCGACGTTAACGTTGCGCAGACGCGACGTCGACGTCGCGTTCAGCGGACGTTAATGCTTGTCACGTGACGACGCGACGTCAACGTCGCATCTGCGCAACGTTGACGCTGCGCAGACGTTCGAGAGACGCCGACGCTCGTAAAATGCCAGTGGGATAGCGGCCTAAGGGTTACATATTGGGTCAGCGGGGTTGTCCGAAAGGGTTACCGCTAGCCCGGAACATAAAGGGCTAAGGAAGGAACACGGGTGGGTTTTAGTCAGTAAGAGTCTGACACTCCCTTCCGCTCCACCCAGAGCGGGAGGGGTCATTTGATGATTTCTCATAAAACTCAAGGTCCATCAACTAAAAGCCATCCCCCACATTCCAGGTCATCAGGTCGTCACCGCGTGTGGTCGAGCGTGGCCCTGGCTGGGCTCAGTATGCTCGCCAAGGAGACTGGACTCACCGCGCTACTGTTCAACGTAGCCTTCGACCTCTACAGGTGCTGGACTTCTAACAGGTAATTTATAAATCATCATTTGTGTGTAATACCTATTAGTGTTAGGTACAAGATCTAAGAACTCCAGTTATTCCGTTTATCCACCCTAAGTTGGATACGCGGAAACGCATATCCGAGAATCCACCCTAAGCCTTTAAATTCCGTTTATCCAACTAGTCCTAGGGTGGATTCTCGGACATGAGTTTCCGCGTATCCACCTTAGGGTGGATTTTTTGGGATGGATAAACACAATAACCCAAGAACTCCTGAGAAGTGTGTGGAAGCCAATGATTCCCATACTGAAATTAAACGACCCAAAGCGTTCTTTTTTTGGAAATAACTAGATTTCGACGGAAAATTTCATATTGTTCGGACGGAAAAATACACAAGAAATAATCGTAGGTATTTATCATCTACTGAGTAGGTATGTACCAAGTAATATAAGCAAATCACCAAGTAATGAAAACAAATCTATAAAAAGAAGAATATGAACCTACCGCTACTTGGTGTTGCATCTCTCAAAGTTCAACTTGTAGAAAATGTCTATAGTACCTATGTAGTTCGCCTCAGTACGTTAGGCGCTTGCTTGATTTGCTTGGTCGATGATTTTGACATAAAAGTAATGCGACTTTACCAACTATTACAGATTTTCACCATCAATAAAATGGCGATGGCGAAGTGAAAGCTCCTACGGGCGGGTGCTTCGGGCATTAGCTGCACTGGTGCTGCTAGCTGGAGCCAGGCTGGCGTTACTGCAGGGCTCCCTGCCTGCATTCTCGCCACAGGATAACCCGCCTGCTTTCCATCCATCGTTTAGTGTCCGGTAAGTTTATGCAGATGCAGCTAAAGAGCCATAGGTAGTCTTTTCCGTCATTCAAATTGTTACTAGCACACCATAGCATACTGATCCTAAAAACAGCTACCACGTCAGATTCTTTCAAACGAGTCATGGTCGTAGATCATCATCATTGCGATAGCCAACCGTTAACCAGCAGTTCTGGCACTCGTTAAAGTACCTACTACTATCTTTACATATCGTGACCCCTCCGTGCCTCGGAAAGCACGTTAAGCCGTTGGTCCTGGCTGTCATTCGTGGATCTTTGACAAACGTTACGGGTAGTCAGAAGCCCGAAAGTCTGACAACCAGTCTTACCAAGGGGTATCGTATTACCCAGTAACTGGGTTGTGGAGGTCTGATAGGCAGTCGCTCCATGTAAAATACTGGTATTGAGTTGCATCCGGTTAGACTGGAAGCCGACCCCAACATAGTTAGGAAAAGGCAGGCAGATGATGATTCACTTCCAAATGATAATCTAAATGTCAGTTTTGTACTTTGACAGATTGATGACCTTCTGCTACCTAGCAGCGTTCAACTGGTGGTTACTGCTGTGTCCGTGGACGCTGAGCCACGACTGGCAGATGGGCTCGGTTCCTCTCATCACCAGTGGATGGGATCCGAGGAACCTGCTCACTTGTGCAGCCTTCATAGCACTGCTGGCGCTGTCGTATCGGTGCCTCGTGGATTTAGAGGTACGAAGTGGATTTTATTATTTGTAATGCACTAATACTGATGGTAGAAAAATGTAGAGTACATCTCAACAAAAAAATCAAAATGTCCTCTGATTATCTCGTCAATAACTCGTATAATTACAGTAAGTAGACCAGATACATAAATTACTTGTGTAGAGTTGAATACGAAGGTGTGTTATAATATAACGGTCAAGCTTCATAAATCAAGGGAGGTACAGACGCCAGCACATCAATCTACTACAATCTGTCAAATTTCTTTAATATATTTTCAACTTTATTGCTAAAGCTTGTGGTTCAAAGTTGATTGGGAATATTTGACAGTATCGGGTAGCTTGATGTGCTGGCGTCTGTACCTAATGGATAGTAGTATGACATAAAATAAAACTACGACTCATCAACTGCTTCTGTTTATAATGTTACCGGGGCTGATTAACAACTATGAATCTCAAAGTCAACAGTGTTACCTAAATATTAATTAAGTACCCACTGATTTAATTATTTCCAGCTCCAACGTCACACACCCGCTGTAGTGGGGTTGATGTTGCTGGTGATACCGTACCTCCCAGCTTCCAACCTGCTCGTCACTGTGGGCTTCGTGGTAGCAGAGCGGGTGCTATATATACCCAGGTTTGTACTGCATAAGTTTCTCATAGAAATTGCCAAGCGTTATCCACTTGTTCCTGTAGAACACCATAAAAACAAAATAAAAATATTGCGTCCTAGTTGTGTAACACATTTCAATCACAATCCGAGAGTTTTTAAGGATATTTTTAATCTCCATCCATACTATATATCCATAATAGATGCGAAAGTGTGTCTGTCTGTCTTGTCTGTCCCACGAGGTCGACACTTTTGCGGGTGAAACCGCGGGGCGCTGCTAGTAGGTAGGTTTTATAAAATCGTCTGCTCAACAATTAATTGTCATTGTATATGTGTTACGCAATTACTGGACTTGCTTAATAAAAACAAGTGTGATTTCAGTAGTTATTTTTATTGCCAAAAAGTTTTTAAGTAATATGTATAATTACGTCAATAAGAAGCAGATATCCATAAGCCACAATCCCACTCACGCACACCACACACACATACACACCCTCCCACACAGTCAAACGCACATCGTGTCATCATCACATCATGGATCATTGAGTACATCGTCTACTTTTAAAATCACATCCTGAGCTCCAAGATACAAACTAACTGCTTAGGTAAGTGCTCTTCGCCACTAATATTATAGTGTTACGAGCTTAGGGTTCGTGACAATAAAAACTGCCGATTTAATAACCAAAAATGACACTTTAATCAACAACACTAATAACAACTCAAACACTAATTATAAAACACATGCACTAATGATCGCTCTAAGTCGCACTTAAAGATCGCTTTCGATGTGTTCGCTTGTATCGCTTATCCAACTGTATTCCGGTCGTAGCACATCGCGGCCTTATATAGTGCCGCAGATAATTCTAGAACTTTCTACCGTATAAACACCTAGAATGTTCGAGTACATACCGGCCCCGACTGACCAGATTTCGATAGTTCTTGAAAGTTCTAGCATCGAAATTAATTCTAGAAGGATCTTGACTCTACTAGTTCTGCTATCCGATACTAGATGGCGCTAATGGTAACTAATGTCATCATTTACCAGGCACTAATAATGTGGCGCGCAACAATAGTACCTATAACCTAGGTGTAGGGTAGGTTATATTATTTCTAACTCTAACCACTCACTTGTATATTTGTCTACCTACTAGTATATGTAGTGTGTGTGTAGTGTGTGTGTGAGTAGTGTGTGTGTATGTGTGTGTATAGTGTGTGTGTATGTGTAGTGTGTGTGTATTATCTGAGTAATAAATATATTATTTAATCTATATTTCTATTTCAGTGTGGGCTCAGTAATAATCACCGTGTACGGCGTCCAGATGATGTGGCGTCGCAGCTCTGGTAGCAGACTGTTAGTACTTGGAGTAGCCGTAATGGTGGCTGGTGGAGTCGCCAGGACACACATCAGAAATAGGGATTGGAGGACCAGGGAGACGCTACTAAGGTCAGTACAGACTGCTGGACGCTAGTGATGGCGTCAAACACGTAGCTGAATTCTTAGCCCAATGCGTTTAGATTGTCGTCGACACCATAAGCAGAAGAAGTACACTGTAAAGGAATAAATATCTGGTTGAAGCCAACTGTTATCAATATTGGTTCTAATGATGTACCTACATAGTTTCGACTTGAATAAATAGGGTAATTAAGTATAGTCGCTCCTAAAATACTGACATTCAAACACGTCAGTTTAGTCTAAAAATGAACTAAAATCGAGATGTGTTAACGCTACTCAGTCAGAGGCATAAGTTTGAGTTTTTTCACTTACGTTCGATTGCGAACGCGTTAGAATAATTTTATATGGGAAAAAGTTTTAGCGCCACCTGGTAGTCACTAGGAGAAACCTAATTTCCCATACAAAATTCTAACGAGCTCGCAATCGACCGTGAGTCGAAAAAACTCACACTGAGGCCACTGATGTTGATTTTCAATCAATAAATAAAATAATATTTGCTTACATAGTGTCGTTCACAATCTTCGTATTGTGCCTTGCAATGTAGACTTTTAATTGAAATAGTTATTTGTTTGTTTTTTTCAGAGCGGACCTGTCTGTGTTGCCGCATAACGCTAAATTGCATTACAATTTCGCGAACTTCCTGAAAGACATTGAGCAACAAGAGAACGCCATCAAACACTACAAGGAGGCCTTGAAGTAAGCACTTCGCTCGCAAACATAACATCAGTAAAAATATATCACTAAAATGTTGATTGCATCCTGTGCTTTCACCATCTTCATCCTGGTGTTGTGTTTTCATCCCAATGTATTAGGACAGGATAAAGGAGCAATAATTTTTATACCATCCATTCCGAATCACCTGTCATTACAGTTATTTAATCAATTAATTTAAGTGACAGTCATGTCGAAACCTATAATTCGAACCTAGGGATAACTTACTGTGATTATTGCCTATTGTAGTTGCATTGTGAATAAATAAATCCAGATTTTATGCTAATCAAATATCCACACTTTGTTGTCTCTTGGTATTGCTTGGCATATCTAAGCGATGGAGTACTCATACTGCCATTTGTATCACTATTTAAATATCTACTACCTAAAAAGACTAGCTTTTCGGACTCCAATACATAATATTATCTAATCTACATTTGTATTATGCCAGATTATGGCCAAGCTACGCGAGTGCTCACAACAATCTGGGCACGCTGGTGCTGGCATCAGGACGGGCTGAACACCACTTCTTACAAGCTCTGAAATACAACAGGGATCATGTCAATGCTCATTATAATCTGGCTAAGTTATACAGGTTTGTATATTTTAAAATAATACCTACTTTTCATGCCTAGGAACAGTGAATATTTATTCTTAAACTCACTAGTAGAAGAACAACTGCTGAAGAAGAAAAAAAAGGTGTCATGTCAATATAGAACGATAAACAGTTTATAAAATTATAACCCTTTTAGTTTTACCAAGAAAATTTAATAAAGAAAATCTTAATTTAGTAATATTTTTTTACCAAGCGATGTCCCAAGATGTTAAAATTCTGAACAATCAAATTCAGTACCAATATTCAAATACCCATTTTAAACAATATTCCACTATTTTTCAGAAAGAAAAATCGAATACCAGAATCTCTCAAGATGCTGGAACGCTGCATAGCTTTAGAGCCACGGTTTGTTCAGGCGTATCTTGAGCTTCTGCTGCTAAAACCAGACGACGAAAAGAGAGGAGTTCTAGACAAACTGCTGGAATTGGAGCCGAGAAATTGGGAACATTACTTACTTTACGGCAATTGGTTTAAGGACAGGGGTGAGTCAAATTACGCTACGGTGCGTCCACACAGTGCGAGACACGTGCTTCTAATAGAAAACTAAACTTAATAAAAAGCAATTTTTCACACAAAAAATAAAAGTTGTTTCCCACCAATAACTTTTACTCAATATTACTTAGTTTGATATATACTCGTATATATATCACCGTATGATTGTGAACGCTGTTAGTTTATAATCTATCTCGAGAGATTGTAAACTTTCGATCAATTTATTTAAGATTACATGCACAAGATTACAGAATATAATCCCACGGCGTTGTACAGACCAATTTACATACTACACATATGCACCTAATATGTGTCACTTTTTAGTTTGCACTTAAGGATGTAGGTAGGTGATAGGTTAGCTTAACTACAATTTAAAAAACAAATTTAAACTCGAGAAAATAACAAAATCAACAAACAAAACGCAATACAATAACAAATGAGAAAAAAAGTGAACTGCTTCACAATTTTTCTATAGTTTACAATGTCGCGAGATAGATTAGCTATAAAGAAACGATGTTCATAGTTATACGGTGACTTATACGACACGTAGGTGAGAGTCTTGTTGTACCCTGTAGGTATAGCCTATAGTCCTGCTTTACGTTCCAGGTCTCCTCCCACTAGCCCTAGAGTACTACACGCGCGCGATGCGCTTATCGTTCAGCGCGGCGCACGGCAGCGCGCGCGGCGAGGGCGTGTCGCTGCGCGCCGCCTGCCTGGCGCTGCGCGGCGCCGGCCAGCACTCGCGCCTGCTGCAGCTGCTCGTCAGGTAACGTGTGACGTGCCGCAGATCAGCGAAGATCAATCAACAGATTCATCCTCTTGCCCTTATCCCAATTAAATTGGACCCAGCGCAGCACGTCTTCTTCCATATATTTCTATAGTGTCATCTCAGTAGTCTCCCCTTTCTAACTCATGTCGTTTTTATTCTATCCGTCCATCTTTGTTTTGTCGTCCCCTACTCTTATAGCCAACCCACATTCATACTTAGAATAATCCTTACGACATGTTTCTCATTTCTCCGCATCTCACTTTCAGATTTCCTCTTAGAAGTACACTTTGCTATTTTAATATATCCGCGTAACTCCACACATCGATAATGACATTACGGTGCTCGTTAATTGACATTATCTTGTGCATTGCAGATGGCACGGCGTCCGCGGCGACGGGCAGCCGGCCAGCCGGCGCCGGCTGGCGGCGCGCGCGTGGCGCCTGCGCAGCGAGCTGGCGGAGCGCGCCGCGCTGTACGCGAGGCCGCGGCATCAGCCCACTCCTGTGAGTACCTGCCTTTCCTGTCCTTGTATACCCTTGATGCTAATCTGGCGCTGTTTTAAAAGGGATCACTTTAAAAACATTTTGAGGAAACCGACATATCCTAGAACCGAAAATTGGAAGACGTGATTTCCACCAACCCGCCTGGGCCCGTGTGATAGATAATAGCCCACTCCCTCTCATAGAGGTGAGGGCTGTTTCCCAGCTGTGGGAATTTTATAAGCTGATTATGTTTGTTTATGCTTGCAAAAATCTTACCTAATCTTATCTTATGATTCATAAGTAGATGCCTTCATAGGTAGGCAGCGTTTGTGGTGTTACTTGTGTCGGTAGCAAATTCAAAGGATATCAAATTATCCTTTTTCAGTCCTCGTCCTGTCAGTCAATTATGAACCAACCTCAACACTTAAGGCTCCTTCAAACAGGCGCGACAAGAGACGCGATACAAAGGCATCGCAAGTCGCGCAACGAGCAGTGCCTTTGCGTCGCGCTCGATTATATCGCGTGTCGCGCCTGTTTGTAGGAATCTTTATTCTACCAATGTCTTTGCCACAACTTTACCACTTTTTAAAATGCATAGAAAATAATTTCATCAACATATTTTCAGATCACATCAACATGTTTGCATCACAGCCAGCTGGAAGTGTCAGCAGACTACACGAATAAATTAAAACAAAACCAAGTAGACTCTAGAATATTAGGACAAAACACATTGCATAGTGGTTCAGCCGCGAACGGCGCGGACAAAATTGTAGATAAAAATAATTGCCAAAAAATGGAACATAGGAAAAAAAGCGTTTCGTTATCCGGACATTTTAAATTGACGCATAATAAATCAGAAACAGGACAAAGGCAGAAGAGTTGTCCTTTACACAAGAAGAAGAAAATCAAAGATCCAGAGTTCACGCCATTTGTGTCAGACCATTTGATAAAGACTTATTAATTAGTTTTGTAAGTTAGATTTTTATTGGTGGTAACGATGTTTTTGTGTTACACAAATAGTTATCTCTCGTGCCACTTTCTTTTGTACTTTCTATAACTGTGTAAATTAAGTTTAGCTTGTAAATAAAGATTATTTTTCTGATATTACTTTAGATTTTATGGTTGTTAAGTAATAGGTACCTACCAATCCAGCGGGGTAATTATGTAGCACACTAACGGTAGCAATGGCTTTAATTTTGACAGTTCGACAACAATCATTGCGTTATTTACGTTGTTGAGCAGACAAATTTATCGATCATATATGAAACAATGGATTACCAATATCCCTTAAAATAATTCAGATTGTGATCAATAGTGTGTTACGTAATTGTGGTAAATATAATTATTTATGTAACACAAAAATGTACATCACCGTACACACTATTTTTAAACGAAAAATAAAAGACTTTTGAAAGTTATTAAGTATCTAATAAATTAGTCGATAATGTTTGTGCCATATTTAATAGTGTAAAATATAAAACTAAGTTTTAGTTACAATAACATTTTTATTTAGACTACCTACAGAATTATAGTTTCAAAGGATGATAACATTTTGGAAATTCCAAAAGTGTACGACTCATTATGCTCATTTGATCGTATAGAAAAAACTACTTTGAATAAAAGAGGCATCTTCAATAGGGTTCCTCATATTATGAGGAACCCTATTATTACCCCGAGGAATGGGTGAAACGAATCTATTAAAAAAAAGTTTACTCAATTAATTTATTTTTTCGCAAGCTACAATCTGTTCAGGTTTCACACTTGATTGACGAGAATTTTTTAAGAAATATTTTGATGGTTTTTTCGTATGTACTGTATTAAATAAATTTTTGAAAAGTACTGAATTAATCTCCATTAAATTATCTGTACAATGGTATATAAATTAAGTAGGTTCTGTGTACTAGCAGGAGTATAACAATAGAAAAAGAAGGCAAAAAAAAAATTCGATCGTAAAGCACTCTTTGATGCTTCGCGTTATGAGTCGTGCAAAAATTGAAATTAATTTTTATAATTCTTTTAAGTATGTGGGAAAGAAATATTTTAAAGCGAAAACATGTTTTGCAATTATGATTAGTAAGTTCCTTCAATAAAGGCGAATTGTTAATTTTTTTTTGCTAATTTTTAACTAAATAGTAAGTTTACCTAAGTGTAATATTATTGTAAATAATAATTAAAATAAATAGTCAGTTGGACGGTATTACGATTAACATAAATATCGCACTCAGTTGCTTTAGGTGTATCAATTTGTTTACTAACACGGTGAAATAAAATAATTGACAAATATTTTTGGATTTTTCTTCACTTCTTTACTTAAGCTCAACTGTCACGAGCATGAATGTATTACTATGAACAGCTCGCCAAAAATATCTAATTTCTTGATTCATCCATTAATATCTGTTGTCAAGACGACGGAAAATATAGGTACTTAGTGGTACTTACCTATGTGATCATTTGTACACGACATATACAAGTGCTAACACCAATATATTATGTGACATCCCAGGAACACCAAATTTATCAGTCGAGACAAGCGACCCCAAAATTTAGGATGCTGCATCGGCTGCAAAAAGATGTGTCACATCTTAGAAACGAATTTACAATATTTATTGTAAGTTAGATAAAACAATATTGTCTCAAATCCGGCGATCATTATGCTTAGGTATCTACCTATTTTCAAGTTTCGTAAAAATGTCTAATTTAGCACGGTAGATAATTACGCAAAAAACGCACAGCAAAAACTTATCCATCAAACTTGATGATTTTGTTCCGTCGCCATCGACAAAATAATTGATACTTCCGATCCGATTTCCACACAAACCATGATCAGAGAAACTCAAGATCTACTAAGTATAATTACTAACGGTATACCTACTTCCATTTTTTGCTAACAAGATGTCGATTGAGCAACTTGACAATGAAATATAATAGAAATTGAATTTAAAATTAATTTGGATTTCGGACAAGATCATTTTGCGCAATAATTATTATGACTGCTGTAACACTTGCCTTGTTTTTTATTCTAATCTAAAGAGATCGAAATATATACTTAATAATAGTCGCACAGGCCGATCGATCAGGTTAAGCTACGCTTGCCGCGGTTGGTCTGTGGATGGGTGACCATCTTTACATACCGTGATTCCTCCGTGACTCGGAAAGCACGTTAATCCGTTGGTCCCGGCTGTCATGCGTGGATCTTTGACAGCCGTTACGGGTAGTGAAGAAGCCCGAAAGTCTGACAACAGTCTTACCAAGGGGTATCGTGTTACCCAGTAACTGGGTTGTGGAGGTCACTAGGTCAGATAGGCAGTTGCTCTATGTAAATACTGGTTTTTAGTTGCATCTGGTTAGACTGGAAGCCGACCCCAGCATAGTTGGGAAAAAGCTAGGCAGATGATGATGAGATACGCTGTATTTCTTGTGTTATATTTATTTATTGTAATTGTCTATCAATTTAACAGTAGCAATATCAACCTTCGAGTAGGTAGATAGATAGATAGATAGATAAATCGTTTATTCAGTGCAACAAAAGACACAAATACAGGTATTAAACTACTTGACCGTCACTGGAAGCTTTATTATGAGATGGCATTTCCGTTTCCCGTCGATTTCTTACCAGTTTTCATACTTTTGTCCCCCCTATACTTCCGGCTCAGTGGCGCCACCTGGTGGTTGCGGGTAGTTTTTTAGTTCTTGTAAAAGGTGTCACGCCATTTTGTTCATTGGCTTTTTATTCTCCGTCGAAGCAACTTGTGCGCAGTGACTGCGACTGCGACAGTTGCAGAATACGTAAAAGTGAATAATAAATTAATACAATCATATTTTATTAAATAAGTAAAAAGTAAAAAAAAAAAAAAAAAAAAAAGTGTAAGTGTTCTTCAAAGAGGATAAGTCTTGAACCGTAAGTACCCTCTTTTAGAGGTAACACTTTTTGAATAATTCGTATGTGATCAATGTTTTTAACGGGTTTTCCGTTCTGATCACTGCTGTAATTTTTTACTTTGAATATTTACCAGTAAATTTTCGCAATCAATATTTGAATTGTAACTGTGTAAAGTGGTATAAATCCATTGCATGAGATCTAACGTAATTCGTTTTCAGTGATGGAAAGTAACCACAACTCTGATACCCAGCCACAGGCTGTGGCTGGTCCGAGTGGACTGAATTGCAAGCGAGGCCGAAGTAGCAGCAGCAGCAGTAGTGCTTCAAGTGTTAGTTCTTCGAGTACGTCTACTCCGGGCAGCAAAAAAGCACGGTCTAACCACCACCGCCGCCGCCGCCATAAGAAAAGGAAACGTGCTCGACGTTCCAGCCATATGATAGACAAGCTTTTTAAGGAAATGGGTGAGCTTCGCAAACAAATTAATACTACAAGTAACATTGATACAGCATGTTATGATAACGCTTCTGTTTGTTCCGGAATTAGTGGTCAACTTTATGAACAAATTAGTGACGAGGGTTGTTCAAATCATACAAGTTTAGACTTTACTTTTGACATTGATACTAAGCTTAAGGAACCATTAGTGCCAAAAACCCCCGATAGTTTTTTGAAGAAGTTTGTAGATATCCAGCGTTTTGGTAGTACTTCTTGGTCAGAAGTGAGATACGCCGATACGCAAAAACTGTATAATCATACTCCTGGCTTTATAGACCTGGAAACAAATGAGGAGGTAAAAGCATATGACACCTTACGTCATCTGGCACATGCCGATAAATCCTATGCAGCCTTAACCTACTGCATATTAAAACAAAGACAATCATTGCAGGAAGGTATTTGTAATCTTCTTTCATGGGCAAAAAATACAGAATGCATCAATTTTGATAATTTAAATGGGAAGATTGACGAATTATTTCAGAAGGGCGAATTTCATAAAATATCCTCAGACCTTTTGCAATTAGCCTGCGGCCATAGAGCCGAATGTATTGAAATGCGTAGAGAAACTATAACGAGTCAAGTTAGAGATCCATTAGTGAAAGCATTCCTGAATAAAATACCCCCTTCAAGTACTTACATATTTAACGCCGAGCCCTTTACCTCTACTCTAGAGAAGGCTGGCGGGGTCCGTAAGGCTTTTTGGCCCCCAAAAACTGAAAGGTCTTCACAAAAGCCATACCAACCTAGTAGCCGCCCCTCGCGGGGGCAAGGCGCACGAAAACCAACAGTCCCATCGCGTGGAACTCAATTTAACGAACCAGGATCACACATGCATACCTGTCATAACCCACCCTCGCGGGGTGAATACCATGGTCAGTGCCAACACACACATCACTCTTTCAGAGGTAACTACTCGAGTAATCAAGGTGATCAGTTCAATACTAGAAGTTCATTTCGAAACCGAGGCTCGCGGCCCGAACGTGGATGTACACGAGGACGTGCAAACTCCTCAAAAAGTTCCAGAGGTAAAAGGCATAAACAATGACATGACACCGTTTCGGGCGGGTCGGTTGATACACTACCAAACACAATGGGCGGAAATGGGAGCAACAGAAACAGTTCAAAAACTAATACAAGGGTATCGCATACCTTTCTTTCAAAAGCCCCCACTTGTCTATCCAGATGTAACGAAAGGGCCTTTTCAAACCCCTGTTTCAGAACAAATGTCTTTAATTGTAAACAAGATGAAACAGCAGGGAATTCTAAAGAAAGCGCTACCCTCGCCAAGCTTCATTTCCCCACTATTTCTGGTTCCAAAATCCGACGGATCTGCCCGTCCCATATTCAATCTAA
Organism: Luperina testacea; assembly: GCA_927399505.1. NCBI lineage: Eukaryota > Metazoa > Arthropoda > Insecta > Lepidoptera > Noctuidae > Luperina > Luperina testacea. The sequence continues at coordinate 1,056,165 of OV656762.1, read as the reverse complement.
AATTACTAAACGAATATGTGATGACCGAGCCATTTCATCTGATAAATATGTACCGCATTCCGGACTTTCTACAATCTCAGGATTGGATGTGCAAGATAGATTTGTCCCAAGCATATTTTCATGTAAGCGTAAACAAATCGCACAGACGCTTTCTGCGCCTAATATACAACCAGGAGTTGTTAGAAATGACTTGTCTTCCATTCGGTCTGAGCACTGCTCCAAAAACCTTTTCCATGCTCACGAACTGGGTGGCCCAAACATTGCGGGAAAAATGGAACATGAGGATCCTGGTATACCTGGACGATTATTTGCTAGTACACCAGAATGTTCACACGCTTCGCGAGCATGTCAAAATAACTGTAAAAATATTACAAAAACTGGGGTGGCAAATAAATATCGAAAAATCTGTTCTTTCTCCTCAAAAGAGTATAATTTACTTAGGGATACTATGGAAACCATGGGAAAATCAAAAAATCCTACCAAAGGAAAAGGCTCAGGGCATCATCGCAAAGATAAATCAGGCTCTCGAACAAGAGCAGTTAACTCTGAAGGAGTTGCAGAAAATAGTCGGACTATTAAATTTTGCCAGTTTTGTTGTTCCACGGGGTCGGCTCAATCATCGACAGTTAGTAATTTTCATGAATTCACTGCCAGTCCTGCCACCAAAGACCTACCCACTGCCACAAGGTGTCTTAGAGGAACTAAATTGGTGGACCCAAAATTGTCAAAGGTCAACACCTCTTCAGTACCCTCCTCCAATAAATTTTCTAACTACAGATGCATCGGATCAAGCGTGGGGGGCGCAACTGAACAATTTGGCTTTGTCAGGAACTTGGTCGCAAGAAGAGAAAACGCTGCATTGCAATCAAAAAGAAATGCTAGCAATATTATATGCTCTTCAGAACCAAGTTCATTGGCTTCATCAAAGTTCGCTCCTCATTCAAAGCGACAACAGAACTGCGGTCACATACCTACGAAAGGAAGGAGGTACGAGGACATTATCCCTGTTGGAAATAACATTCCGAATTCTGAATTTGTTAGACCAACACCAGATACACTTCAGCATACACTACATTCCGGGCAAATACAACAATCATGCGGATCACTTATCGCGCCTTCGCCAACCTCCAGAATGGCACTTACTACCGACTTGTGTAGAAATAGTATTTGCAAAATGGGGAACCCCAACAATAGATCTATTTGCCTCTGCGACTGCTCACGTAGTGTACAATTATGTGACTCTAGATCTAAAAGATCCTCAAGCTCTGTTCTACGATGCCTTCAGTGTCCCATGGAATTACCAGCTCGCGTGGATATTTCCACCACCATTCCTAGTCCCCAAAGTCCTGTCTCACTTAAACCAGTCGACAGGAATATTCCTAATAGTAGTGCCTCGATGGGAGAGGGTATTTTGGCGCGCGGATCTCAAAGCCCGAGCGCTCGCGGCTCCATTAACTCTGAGAAATCTACAGAGATACCTAATGGACACGTCGACGGGCCTCCCACCACCGAAGGTCGAGAACATCATCCTCGAAGTTTGGAAATGTGGGGGTGGTCCGACACGATAAAGACATGGAATGCTCAACAACTATCACTGCTTAAAAATTCTTGGCGTAAATCGACTCTAAAAACCTATGAGGTAGCCTGGAAGCGCTGGGCGTCGTGGTGTCGTAATAAAAACCTTGAATTAATGAATCCTCCTGGTTCACAATTAGCGCAGTTTTTATGTGATTTATATTTAATTGATAATTTGTCGTATAATTCAATACTTTTACATAAATCAGTAATATCTACACTAGGTAGCGCTGAAAATTCAAGTCGGTTAAGTTCACACGTTCTAGTAAGACATGTTTTAAAATCAATTGCCCTAAAAAATCCAAAGGTCACTAAGCCTCCAGTTTGGGATGTTGGTAAATTAATTTCATTTTTGACTAATTACACAATTGATTCAAATAACCTATTTCATACGTCACGTCATACTGCAATTTTACTGTTGCTTTGCTCTGGTAGGCGAATACACGATTTAACGCTGCTTGATATTGACCCTAATCATTGCATAAGATCTGATAACAGTATAATATTATGGCCTCGGTTTGGCTCCAAAACTGACAGCAGTAATTATAGGCAATCCGGCTGGAAATTGCTTTTAAATACCGATAGTTCTAATCTAGACCCTATATTCTGGATAGAAAGAACCATAGCATTGTTAAACGACAGACGTAATGTGGCAAAATCAACAAATTTATTTATGACGGTAAGAGGTGTGGCTAAACCTGCTTCACGTACAGTCATTGCAGGGTGGGTAAAGACCCTGTTTGGGGAAGCTGGCATTGCAGCCACTCCAGGCAGCACCCGGTCTGCTGTAGCCTCCAAGAGCTGGTTTCAAAATCATCCCCTCGACGAAATCTTGGCTCGTGGAAATTGGCGATCAGCCAATACATTCCAGAAGTTTTATAGACGAGAAATACTGAGAAGTACTGATTCACAAAACATGACACAATTGTTCAGTCCAATCGATTAACATTGCTGAATAAATATTTTGTTTACCTAGAACGGATACCTATCCTTAAATTGGTTGTTAATGATTTGAATTTACGATTTTGCATATTTACAAAAAAAAAAAAAAAAAATTTACTAATTATACTTGTAAGCTAAAGTACACTTATCTAGGTACTTTAATTGAATTACTTTACTTGTACATTTATTAAAATATATGCATACTTATTATTTACACTTTTGTTTAATTTCATACTTAATCACATTGGCCTATAGTATAAATACTACATACTTCCATCCAAATATATACATCAAAGTGGCGTCACCAGGCGATAACAAACAGATCTCATAATAAAGCTTCCAGTGACGGTCAAGTAGTTTAATACCAGCGTTTTACCTGAAATGAAACGCATATTAAAATACTTACCTCACTGGAAGCTTTCACTTTATTCCTGCCTGGTTATATGAGACAATGAACAAAATGGCGTGACACCTTTTACAAGAACTAAAAAACTACCCGCAACCACCAGGTGGCGCCACTGAGCCGGAAGTATAGGGGGGACAAAAGTATGAAAACTGGTAAGAAATCGACGGGAAACGGAAATGCCATCTCATAATAAAGCTTCCAGTGAGGTAAGTATTTTAATATGCGTTTCATTTCAGGTAAAACGCTGGTATTAAAAACATCCAAAAAGTTAAGAAAAAAAAAATTAAAAATAACAAACATTTAAAAGATAAATTGACCCATAGACACTTAACTCATAAACGTCTATAACGGTCGATCACTACTGGGCGGTGTGTGTCTTATGGTTGCACCAAATGGGAGTCCAGCTCAGCATATGCCAGGTATAATACCTGACGCTGGTATTCTGCTGCATCCCGTTAGTGACACACGGATGTCGAGAAGACACATCTGAGTTTCAACAAAATGATACCTACATAGTGCGTACGTAGGTAGGTACCTAGCCTATATCTTTGTTTTAACCATGACTGTTCAATTCTTGATGCCTCAACCAAAGCATTATCAATGCATCTTCTTAGAGAGCACTGGTGGCTCAGTGGAAACGGCCGCGACATATCTACAGAGTTCTAGGTCGTAGATTTGACCCCAGGCCAAGTGCCCGCACTTTATTTTGTGTAAATTATTTCTGCACCACTGCCCTCAAAACGGTGAAGGAAAACATTATGAGGGTTGACAACCAGTTCAGTTCAGACTTTCGGGCTGGTCCTGACTACCCGTAACGACTGTCAAAGATGTACAAATGACGGCCGCGACCAACGACTTAGCGTGTTTTCCGAGGTACGGAAGAGTCTCGGTAAGTAATGGATGGTCAACCATCCACGGACCGCGGCTGTTATAATTTAGCCACGAGCACCGTCTGAATGGTTATTGTGTCGAATAAAGATTAGGTACCTTAAAATAATCATATATTATTTCATCAGCACCAGTCAGCGCATAGGTACTTACGCTGATGTTGCTGCGGTCCGACATTCCTCTTAACATAAAACCTTTGGTTGTGTTTCAACACCACAGTAGCTGATTGGTTTATGTTATACAAAAAGATAAGTGGTAGACTCATTGTAATATTAAAATCGAAATGTTGCCGAAATAATAATTGGCTGCTCTAATAAATACACTTTCAATTAAATACATCTAGCTTCTTGAGGAAGGTAATTAGTTTTCGAAATATAAAATAAAAAGTGTCCTAAGTTACGCCATCGTTATTCGTGCGTAGTTTAGACGATTGAGCTATACCTAGCTAGAATAGTACCTGATGAAAGTGTAAACAAACCCTGTTTAGGTTGAATTCTTTAAACACAATCGCTCAACTCATCAGCCGCTCTATTCTGTAAAAATCTCACCGTGATAGCTTACGTGAAGTGAGCTGTCAATAGTGTCAATTTCTAGCATCAGGTGGAATGACAGCTCATGTGCTCATTTAATTTGGTCTGTGTGTTATTATTCTAATAACAAGCTCTTCGAGCGTTGAGTGTACTTTTAGGTAGAACGGCTGTAACGCGACTGATCCGAGAAAAAATCATCTTCAAGAATAAAATAGGATCATAAACCGCGTAGCGGACGTAGCGCGACTCCGTCCACTTGTTCCTATCATTTATAATTGAAGAAAGTAAATAGTAATTAAAAAATAACCTCAAAAATTTCAAACGAAAGACGTCTTTAAGGTAAAAAATAATTTATTATAATTATGAAAAAAATATGATTAGAAAGAGGATGACTACCGAGATGACGACCCGACCACTAATAAATTGCAATAAACGCTGGAGAATAATGATGGTGATAAAAATTAGAATTTCGGCTTGCATTCAAATTATAATCAAATTAAAGCACTCAACTTTTAATTAGGACCACAACTTGGCACCCACAGTTACGTGTGTTCTGACCCGTTTGTTTACCTTTTCTACAGATACTTTTGGTTCAGACCATTAGGACCAGACATTTAATAATAATGCCAGCAGACCTAAAAAGACACGAAGACGTCCCAGCCGCGGCGTGAGACGCTCCGGACGTCGGGAGCCGCGCGACGACTCCCGGCTACCGTAGGCGCGGGCCTGCGGACGGAGAGTAATGGGTAGCTCACCGTCCGATTAGGACCAGGCCCGTGACGGACGGCGCGTACGTGTTCCACGCGCGCCTCAAAGAGATGTCAGCATCATCCGAAGGGGCCCGTCAGGGCCGAAGCCTGCCGGGTCAGCGGGATTGTCCGAAAGGGTTACCGCTGGCCCGGAACATAAAGGGCTAAGGAATGAACACGGGTGGGTTTTAGTCAGTAAGAGTCTGACACTCCCTACCGCTCCACCCAGAGCGGGAGGGGTCATTTGATGATTACCCATCAAGAAAAAAAAAACTAAAGACCTAAAAACTGAAATTCTATAAGTAAAATAGATACAAATAGTACCTAGTAACAATCTACGTATGTGAATGTCATCGCAGTAGATTGGTTTAAAGAGGACACAGAGGAAAAGAAACAACGAATCCTTTACTTCCTTCTTGCGGATTCTTCCGTCGCAGTCATCACACTATAAAACACAGACAGCATTTTATAAAGCACCAACTGTAACACTGCGGCACCCAGCCAGCAAACTGATTGTAATTATCATCGTGACCAGCGTTACCGACACTTCCTTAACCACTGCAATCAATGATCACGACTTACATTCACCGACGCGACGAATATTGAATATTTGTCATCTTAAAGATGTCAGTACTCATCCCATTTATTACTTAAGTGTTTCGAGCGATCGTGCGAGACGCCGCCGGCGCCGGCTGCGCAGACCTATTCTGTAAGGTACAGTGCAACCGACGAGAGAATGCCTTCTTGACACCAGTCAGTTTCATGAAAATGTATACGTGTTTTGCGAATTTGATCTTTATTAGCTACTAGAATTGACGCACTGACAGGTGTCAGGAACGCGTTTTCTCGACGGCCGGACTGTAATGGCAGAATCCCTATAATATAAATTCAACAAATACCTATAACGCAGTAATCCACTGAATAAAATAGACCAAATATAACATCAGCAATAATTATTAAATAAGGTGAAGATGACTACAATTAGGTGCCTCAATCAACGACAGATTCTAAGATACAGCAACAACAACAATTCCGCGGCGGCGCGCGGTGGCGGAGTAATTGCGTGACACACTAAAAGTAGCAATGGCTTACATTTTGACAGTTCAACAACATTCATTGCGTTATTCACTTTGTTGAGCAGACAAATTTTTGAACATAAGAAGCAATGAATTAGCAATATCCTTTGAAATCAAACAGATTGTGATTGAAAGTACATTGCACGCAATTAGGACGCTTTTCAATCAAGGAACTATTTTTCACCAATTCAGTTCATGTTCCTTTGCTAAGGAATACGTACCAATCAGAAGTAGTGGTATAATAATCGTTGTTAATAAAAACTTGTTGCAGCAGCCAGCATCTTGGTCAAGGAGAGGCGGAGTTACGGAACCCCTCGCTGAATCAAATCTCAGCTTAGTATGTTGAGGTCATAGTTTATAATACCTACTGCCACTTTTTGTAAATACAGTATCGTAATCGTTCCACCCCTACTGTTACAGTCATTACCTTTACCCAGATTGCCGAGATAAATTAATTGTAAACGAAAAAGTACCTAAGCATTATTTTTTTACATTATTGAAGTATAGACACCAGCACATCAAGCTACCCGAAACTGTTAAATGTTCCCAATCAACTTTGAACCTTATGCTTTAGCGATAAAGTTGAAAATCTATTAAAGAAATTTGACAGATTGTAGTAGCTTGATCTGCTGGCGTCTGTACCTAGGTAACTAAAATCTGTAAGTATTTTTCAAATGTAATTTTTTTTACACCTGTAATGTTACAATGCAAGGAGATATAGGATTAAATAAAGTCATCTTAATTGTTAAGTATTTACTAAACTTGCAACATAATTAAAATAAAGTTCCTTAGCTCGAAGTGAATCCGTATTTACCACCATTGACGTCTTAACGTAGACAATATTTTGATAAGATAACGCTCACTGTTGTTCCGTTAACTGTAATTGTCATACAAACACACGTCTTCGCATCTCTGCTGTTTATTTGTTTGTTGGTATGCAAAATAGGCTTCTCAGCTAATTGATTCAGAATATAATTTAACTGAACTAGATAGTTAAAACGAATTAAGAGTACTTAGGTAGGTAATCAGCAATTCTTATCGAAACGATAACCGATTTTATCAAAATCAAACAATCTCCGGTAGATCGAAAACTTTTTAACAACTACTACCTGCGTAAAATTAGTTACATCTTCCGTCAAAGTTCACGCATACAAACCCAGTTAGTTCCCCTCGTAATTGCTTACGCAACCGGATCTCACGGCCAGTCATTAGAAAAAGTTTAATTCAATTCACGGCCGCTGTTTTCACTGCGGTCGAAAAATCGCGAAAATAATGCACCGGGAAAACTAATTTGCTCCGTGTCGTTATACGCTTTCTAGGTGGTGAGCTACGTCTGCCATCAGTGCTGACCGTACCGCGCGCGCGACCGCCCGGCCGCCACACAACAAACATTTACCCACCGGCTCATATAAAAACGCTGATATCAACGCAACTGCATTTAGCAAGATCCTTTTCTTAGTCAACGGTGAAAGGTTCAGAAGTATAAAACAAAAAAATAGAACAGCTTCAGATCATTTAAAGAACGAAATGCGGCCAGTGGTCATCCTGCTGTTGCTGGCGATCGCGGCAGCTGAAGTGGTGGAGGAGCCGTGGGTGGAGGAGGAAGATGTAGACGACTCATATGATGACTACGAGCAGTCCAGGAGCAGGCGCGATGTACATGATGCAGGACCCTTTGACGAGCATATTCGTGTCAAGCGGTGTTGTGAGCCGAGGGCACGGAGAGCTGCGGAATACGTGCGCGTGCCTCGTCAGCTACACCAGTACGAAGTCCACGAGTTCACTGATGATAGGGAGATGGAATCCCCGCCTTACGAGGAGATGCTTGCAGCGAGCGCGAATCACTACCATAGAGTGTACGCCCCGGCCCCTCGGTACTTGAAAACTGATTTGAACAGTGCTAACATTGCTGAAGCGGCGAAGTTTGCTCCAGTGGATGCTGTTGTGCAACCTGTTCAGTTCATAGCCAGTCCGCCAATAGCTGTTCCTTTGGCTCCAAACCCTATTCCTGTAGAGAGCCCTCTCCCAGTGCCGGTGTCTGCAGAGCCGCTAATCCAGGCTCCTAAGCAGTTGGCTCCAGGAGACTTGTATGGCGCCTCGTCTGGACATCATTCGAAGCATGATCATGGACATTATCAAGGTGGAGGGCATGCGAAACACGGAGGATATAGTGCAGACCATGGTGGGGAGGTAAGGGACTCTTTACAGCTATTTATAATATTTCTGTGCAACGGTTCTACGGCTGAGTATGAATGACCGCTACAAAATCGTCAAGGGCTTATATTCGTTAAGACTCGCAATGTTGATGATAAATGATTTTATTTTTGTAAGTAGGTTTGTACAAACACTTTTAGACTTCAATCATGTTTTTTTAAAACTAGATGAGGTCGGCGTTTCCTATCTGACTACTCTGAGAAGAAAGGCCGAAACAAACTCAGATGTCACAGTCTCTTTTAAAGTCCAGACATAATCTTGATTATGTTTGGAAGACATTTAGGTGCTCATCCTCATTTCATATGGCCTTTAACGACACTTACGGATATAATTAATGGTATACATAATTGATTTATGTTCTGAAGGTCGCAAACATTTAGTTAACAAGTAACAGCCTATCAGTTTATTTTTAGAGTAACACCTTATGTATTTATTGTTGGCACTTCCCTTACATAAAATTAATTGAATTCTCCAGTACCTAAAGTTATGTGACGTTCAAACGTCAAAAATGTGTGGTTAAACAGTCGCTAACCACTACTTAACTTTAAACAACGCTTATGAATAAAAGGGTGAAAGTATGACACTCCAAGTGTGATGTTTAGATGTTGTAAGTGACATCCTCCGTCTACATTTATCAACTAAGTTAATCCAAGGAAATCACGACGCGTGACAATTGAGCAATAACATGGAAGTTTCAACTACAAGATCGGTTATCATGATAATAAATAATAAGATAATGTAATAAAGACCGCTTACAGGAAATCATATATAGGCAATATATGAGCCATTTCTATATACATATTCTTAAAACTCATGAATTTTAAAACTCAAGAACATTCCATAACAACTAACATGATGAAATTGAATTTGTGGTAGCCACACGCATATCACTGGGTATTTATAACTAGCTGTGCCCGCAACTTCGTTCGCGTGCATGTCGGAAAGCAAATTGGAATTCATGGGTTTTAATTTATCTGCGCGGAACCCTAAATAAAAAGTAACCTAAGTTACTTATTATATTATAACATCTGCCAGTGAAAGTCCCGTCAATATTGGTCCAGCCGATTCGGAGATTAGCCGGAACAAACAGACATACAAAATTAAAAAAAAATGTTTGTTGTGTTATACCTAAGCACCGTATATATCATATCATATGCATTTAGTAAAAAGCTGTTATTTTGACAATACAAACAGACCCTTCAACTTTATTTATTTGTATAAATGTATGTGATAGGTATGAATGACTCGCCTATTTACATACAAAGGAATAGCTCACACAAACATAGTGTTGTTGTGTGCTTTTCGGGTTCTAGCAATCACAAATCCAGTTAAGGGTAACAAAGGATGCAATCAAGAAGATAGGGAACAGCTTCATTTTTTACCGTCCTGTTACCATTCAATAGGTACAGTCAGCAACAAAAGTCGATTAACACTTCAGTATTTTAAAACTCAGTTATTGAGCAAAATATTAACACTTCAGTTTTTTTTAATCTCGGTTATTAAGCAAAATATTTGTTCAAAATTGCATTGTACTTCTGCTGCAATTTTGAACAAATATTTTGCTCAATAACTGAGATTAAAAAACTGAAGTGTAAATCGACTTATGTTGCTGACCATACATGGTTCTAACGCTTGCGTTGAAATATTTTGGCGGTTATTTAAAAAAAAATTGCTTTTCCATACATTTGGATGCATATGTTACATACATTTTGCACTTTTTTGCAGGGGCGACTAGAATCAATTCAATTTTACTGTAAGTTTTGACGTTCAAAAGTGCCTTTAATGTGCCTATTTGAAATAAATGATTTGACTTTGACTTTAATAGACATCAAAAAAGGAGGAGGTTCTCAATTCAGATGTTTATATTTTTTTATGAAACGGCTGGATATTTTTGATAATTGACGAAAATTTTCTAATTAGAATCATGTGCAGAATTCATGTTGACAGTTTGCGCGTTGTCCCTCTCGTAGGATGATACTTTGTTAACATCGTTAAGTTATTGCGTTAATTGATCAAATGAAAATGTTTTTATTTTCTGTCCTAGTTTGAGAACTTTCTTTGTCCGAAGGGAAATGCAGACGCCCTTGTAAGAACATCTGGTTTTAGAAAAAAATAGTGAAGAAATTAGCCGTAGCTAAATATGGAAAGATTGGATATTTTGTTTGTTGAGAAATTGGCAATTTAATAAATATAATAAATCGTAAATAGGTTGCTGACCTTTAAATGTTAAGTTGGAGAATTCTAACCACAACAGCATATTGGATACTGTGTGTAACCGATATTGCAACTTTACCTAGTCGTAGAACATTACTTATCGACTATAAAATCAAGCAATCTGCTATAGATACTTAGGTTTGTCCGTTTGTAAACAGGTGTTGTTTGTTTTAAGGGCCTGATCGACGAGCGAGTAAAACCGACGGTTTTATGGCTCGTCGGTAAAGCTCGCCGGTGTATCATGGCAATACCGCGGTTTTGTGAGTTGACGAGCCTGGCTCGCGGCTCGTCATGTTTGCTTCACTTTTTACTCGGCTCGTCGTGTATTAAAGTAGAATACTGCAGACTGGTTTGGGTTTTACCTTCTACCAGGTATCTCATTGTAGCAGTCAAACGTTCATGAGGAGAAAGAGCTTCTCGCATTATAGTGTTTTGCTTCTGTATCAGAGGTGTTACTAAAGACAATAATTCGTCGTACAATTCTTCAGACATTCTCAGATAATTTCTGTAATCGAATGGTTCTGCCGACAACTCTCTAATTAAATGTGTATGTGATAACGCTTGCCTTCTCTGAATCCATCTTTTGACCCAAACCCGCGGGCGTCGCTTTTTTTTTTTTCATGAAATCATGGTATACTATAATACCAAGATAGCACAAAGCTTCTTCGAATTTCGAACAAGACATGTTTACCACACTTGTATTCAGATACAACTGTCTTACTCGCAGGTCGGTCAGCACCGACGAGCGGCGAGTAAAACCTACGTTCTTTAAAACCGCGGTACAGGCTCGTACGTCGATCACCCACTTTAGTCCTCTTAACGTAAGCAGATGTCGTTAAATTTAGAAACCAAGCGATGAGATTATGTCTGGAGAATATAATAAACCTATAGAGGTATGAGGAACAAGGTATAAAGTTCACCCATACTGCATAGAAAAGGGAGGATCCTCCGACCAGACCGGTGTCGTATCTCGGGCGGGCAACTGCCCATCTGGTCGGAAGATCCTCCCTTATAATCTATATCACACTAATAGTACAAAGGCGAAAGTTTGTAAGTGGGTACGTATTGCAATATCTAAAATTAAAAGAACTAACGTAAAATAACCTACGATCAAAATGCCTAAAATCTAAATACCTAATTTTTTTAAATACCTAAGCAACTAACACCTACCTTCGAATTACCTAAGTTTAAAATACTGTCTGTGTGTAAGTTTAAGTTATTACACAAAGTTTGATACACCAACATTTGAAATACCAAATGGTCAAGATAGGTACCTAAAATGATGCATCACTTGCGAGTTATTTATATGAAGTAGTAGATCAGGTTCCGCGTGCGTAAAAGAGGGTAGATTGATAAAAGGGCCACCCCGGGGTTCGGTCTGGTTAGGTTCCTTTAAACCCTGCAGACAGAAATAGGAGCCCGTCGACCTGAAGTCGTTAAAAATAAAACGTAAGCTGTTAGGCGAGGCGTCCATTAGATATTTCATACATAGTTGAAATATCCAATATCTTAAAAAAATATTAGATTAATCGTTCGTTAGTGCAATTAATTTTAGTTTAATCTTAATTAAGTAAGTAAACCAGTAGTTCAGTCGACCAATATGTATTATGAACATATGTGAATCAACCGTAGTTATATCGAAAATAGTTAGAATAACTGTAGTTATTATAATTAAATACGTAACCGTTAGTTATATTATCCTACTAATATTATAAACGCGAAAGTTTGTGAGGATGGATGGATGGATGTTTGTTACTTTTTCACGCAAAAACTACTGAACAGATTTTGATGAAACTTTACAGTAATAATAGTTTATACATCAGAATAACACATAGAATACTTTTTATCCCGATATTCTTACGGGATCGATACTTATGCAGGTGAAACCGCAGGACGCTACTAGTATTATAATAATTGAGTTATTTGGATTTTGAAGTTTACATAGGTACCTACTTAGATCGGTATTTTTCATTTTGGTCAATTAACGGCCTCACCGTTACCGTAAACCAATTTAAGGAACTTTGTACATAGGAATTTCAAGTTTTAGCTTTTTGAACTTCAGTAACATATCCATTTGATAGTTTAAGCTTTCGGTATTTTTTTGATTATAAGTGAAACAAACATTAGGTGTTTAGATTTTAGGGATTTTGAACGTAGATTATTTTACGTTAGTTCTTTTAATTTAGATATTGCAATACGTACCCTTGTGAGTGTGTGTGTGTGTGTGTGTTTATATGTTTGTTACTTCTTCACGCTCAAACGGCTGGACAAATTTTGATAAAATTTTGTACGGAGGTAGCTGACACCCTGGATTAACATATAGGCTACTTTTTATCCCGATATTCCCACGGGATCGACATTTACGCGGGCGAAACCTCAGGGAACAGCTAGTATAAATATAATTCAAAGTCCTGACTGACTAATATATCAACGCACAGCCTAAACCGCTGGTCCTAGAGACAAGAAATTTGGAGGGTGTGTTCTTTGTGAAGAGTAGGTATCCACTAAGAAAGGCTTTTTCAAAATTCCACCCCTGAGAGGGTGAAATTTCACGCGGACGGAGTCGCGGGCAGAAGCTAGTTAAGCATATGACAAGCATAATCTAATTAAGCATTATTAATATAGGAATAGAATAGAATAGAATACTCTTTATTATGTACACCATATAAAGACGAGAAGAAGACGACGTAAGTAATAGACTTTTCTGAAAACAAAATCTATGGCAAAACAAAATCTATAGCAAAACAACTACGCTAAACAATCTCAGAATACCTATATTCTAAAATTTAATTAACATTTTTATTACTTTAGGAAAAATAATAAGTAAGAAATAATAATTCAACCATTCAACTCAACCCTGAATTTTAAAAACATGTAAATCGTCTATATATTACTCTTAGAAACCTAATAACCTAAACCCACGATTTTTGACAAATGCGTGCACTGAATGGACAGGTCCGCTCAATCTGTGTGGTTCTATCCTCAAAAGACCATTTCAGACACCAATCTACATTGTCTTCACATGAACTGACCAAGATTTTGTCTCGAATTTAAAAGAGACTGTGAAACAAACTCAGAGGGAGTTTGTTTCGGCCTTTCTTCTCAGAATAGATATGAAACGCCGACCTCATCTAGTTTGTATGTAGTGTTGTACAAACCTACTTACAGAAAATAAATCATTTATCATTTAGTGATTTCATTGTTTTAGCTACAGTATATTCTATCAATAATAGACCAATTTATTTTTTAGAAACGAAAGTAGTAGTTAAAGTAAATAATCCATAGGGATCTATCCCTAATTATAATTTCGATTCCCAAGTTAAGCCACCACTAATATAATAAAAGCCAATTTGATGCATTACAGACTTCCAAAGGCTACAGCCACGACCACCACTTAGACAAGGGAGGCAAAGGCTACAGGACTGATGAGCATCACAGAAAAGAGTATGAGGAAGCTGCTGGGAAGAAGAAGAAGCACCATGACCATGCTGGACATAAGGGCAGCCATGAAGAAGAGGCCTTTGGGCTCAGAGGAGCTAAGTTCGATGAGAAGAAGGGGCACAAAAAGGGACATAAGACTAAGGGTAAGTTTAACTCGAAAACTTTTCTTATACATAATAATATACCTACACACAAAATCTATGTGTAATGTTCGTATAATACGCAAAATACGCGCATTGACGTGGAGTTGCGGACACCAGTCTGTATTACCTATTACCTAATGTTCGTATAGCTAGGACTCGCGACATATTTCTCTGAGGAGTGGGCCTGTGTGCTGAATTCCGCAATTGAAGGACATGTGTCAGCACATGTCCTTCAATACATATCAATATAAATAATATATTCATTTGCTTTTACATGGTTTCAACCTTCAATCTAAAAGATTCGTCGATGGTGATGAAGATGATTTGGGACGCAATAACCATCAAACCAAACGTAATACCAAACGCAATAAAATATTACGAAGCTTTACTACATTCCGATAATCAATTCTAAACGCTTGTCAGTCACAATAGTATATTTCATACGTTACTTCTCAACAAGCTTGGGGGCAAAAACAAACCAAATAGATTAATAGAATAATCATATTAATCATTGGCATAATCAAAGACACCTTCACCTGCTATAATACAAAGACATCATTTGAATGAGAAAAAATGGCTTAATGACACAATCAAACATGTATTATGTAAAGTTGTATTACTGATTACACAAATTAATTTAGATCAAAACGGTTATTCGGCATAATCAAAGACACCTACACCTGCTATAATAGAAAATGTAACAATTGCAAGTGAAAGCCAAGTTACGTAAAGTTATTTGTTATTCGAATTCAATTTGAATTGACCTCAACCGCAATACTACAATTTTCCATTGATTCGTTCACAAAGAACAACTCGCGAGATTGCACTTCAACATCTTTTTCACTGTCATAATCAAAAAGATTGGGAACAAAGTTTGAAATTCGTTGCAAGTGTACGTGACTAAAATTCTATTTAATTTGTCTTCAAGCTCATTTCAGAAATATTGTATGACAAAAAATGTGTCCAAAATGAGGAGCGTCACGACTTTGGATGTAATCCTTTTATAAAAGCTATTCATTGTTGTAACTTTACTTGTAACAGTTTGTTGTAACCTTACCTGTTGCCCTCAATACGTAAATAATACGTCGTTTGTCGTGTATTACACTAATATCCGAATTAATCTTAGTGACAATCACTGTAGGTAACTAGCATTTTCTAAACAATAGTCTCAAGCAAACCTTCCTAACTAATCAATCAGTATTAACAACAATATAGCAAGGTTTGTAGTTCCTCTCTCTTACGAATAAATTTAGCTGGTATCCTCACAGTACCGTTTGGCTACCTTCTTTTTAACTGCAGTCATCCCAATATTCAACACTAAAGCCACAAAAATACACATAGGGACATGCACAGGGACTCGATACCAAAAAAATCTTCATGTTTCATCTTCATCTTCATGTTTAATTTTTCTTATACTCCAGGTTATCATAACAAGTACCACAAGGACGAATTCCACAAAGAACACAAGTTCTACGATGACGTCCACAAGGGCGGTGAACACCACCGGTACGGCAAGTTCAATGCCAAGCATTCCAGCAACGAGAGCGGGAAGAAGAAGGCACATCACGTCAACGCAGGACACGACTACATTGAGAAAGGAAAGAAGGGATACTCGTAAGTTCACAACCCAAATTCTCCTCTGTTACTAATTTAAAGTGATAATGAGCTAGAGTGGCGAACACGGCATGTATTGTACACAACGGGTTTGATAAGGTCATTTGAAGAAAGCATATAAAAACCATTGGATACGAAAGTCAATAGGGTGTTGCTGTATAGATGCAAATGGATAACGTTCCGCTTTAGAGTTACCATAGCCATAGCGTTTATTTAAAAAAAACTATAGGCACTTTTCAAGATATAGTGAACTTAACTCCCCTTAATGACCGCTGACGAACAAGGTTCATATGTAAATTGAAGGAAGTGCATAGCTGAAAGATATTTTTAGAATCTACTATAGGATGCTGCATCTCATTGTATAGGCGGCTTCCTACTCATTCTATCAACGGAGATTGTTCGCCAACGATAGTTGGATGCGGTTTTAAAATCAGTTGATTTGTTATTCTTACATTTCTAACTCTGTTACTCATGATGACTTTGTCGATTTTTAATTATTATTCTGTATTAACGAAATCGTTTCATTTTCCAGTAACAAGGGCCACGTGGACGCCGATCACAAAGGCTACCATGGGAATCATGGTCACGAACATCACCACGAGAATCACTCAGACCACGGTAAGAAAAGTGGCAAAGAAGGTGCATCCCAGTGGGGCTACAAGAAAAACTAGGTCGTACGTCTTAGGTTTTAAGAGTCAGTCTCCTCTGGGATTCTGTTGCGTTATATGCCATTTAGGGATGTTGTTTTACAGTTTGGTGCAAGGACTAAAAGTTCGACGTCGATGCAATTTGTGGGTTTCGGTTCATCTTTTTTCTGGAGTTATGTCTAGATTTGTGCAGGATGTGAATATGACCGGATTAATTTATCCATACAATAATCTTGTTAGTTACAAATAATAACCCATGAGTGTGGATCATGGGTTATTAGTAACTATTTCCTTCCCATATTACAATCTAATGGTGAAGTTTTCCGGCCCATCTTTCAGTCCAATAAGTAAAATATCACTATCAGAATCAAATCTATCGTAATCATTATTATTCAGTTGCGTATTTGACCTGATGGTGTAATCTTACAGCTAATAATTTTCATGGCTTCTTATCGATCGCATAATAGTCATAATTAAACGGCAATTTGAATTGATCCGAAACAAGTTGCAGTCAATACCTGTTTTCACGATATAGCAATAACTTCTGGAGCATTCCAAACCCAATTTAAATATGGCATTCCACTCTTTAATATAACAGGCTTTACACAACAGTAATAAGAAAGTGCTTTGATGAATTGTGTATACTTTCTTTTATTATATTATCGAAGCATTCAATCTTTAAAATTGATTATTTCCTAATTTCAATAGAGATTTTTGCCATAAAATGTTAAAGACGTAACTTGCGTTAACATGAAATTAAGTGAGTTTTTGCTTTCTGCATTTTTTATTTTGGTTATTTAAGCTCGTAATGAGTCACTATCTTAATTGTTTTCTTCAAAGTATGTGTAATTATTGTTTATTTCCACTTCAGCTTCATTCTTTTATTACTAATGAAAATAATGATAAGTATAATTATCATTATTTTATTTCTCTATTTGATAAAATTTTCATAATTCGAGGAGCAGTGGTGGCCTAGTGGTAATGATCGCGACTTACGAGTTATACCATTTTGAGGAAACCGGCATGTCCTATAATGAAAAATTCGAAGCCATGTGACATCTACCAACCCGCACTGGGACCTCGTGGTGAATTACGGCCCACTCCCTCTCACAGAGAGGAGGCCTCTGTCTCAGCAGTGGGAACATTACCTATAGGCTGATTTAAATTCATCATGCTCATATAAATTCTAATCACCTTTCTAAGTTAGATAACTTCAATATTCACTTGAACCAAAACATTGACCGTAACACAAACATTGATTTGCGTAACTTAGCGTATCCAATCGAACTTGTCCCATGAATAGTGCAAGACTTTTTGTTAGTCTGCATTATTTTTTTGTAAGTTCTTTAATTTGGCAAACTATTTCAGTAGGTTACTTTATCGCTTCGTCATTTGAGAGGTCTTGATTAATTTCTTTTTTATTTAAAACCTTTTTGTTTTACAAGATAAGAAGCGTTTGTAATATGTCATATTATGAATACCTATATCGTCAGGTGATGTTTCAACATTATAATGGTAAACATACATGCTTTTGTTGATTTTATCATATTCAGGTATACTGTATACATATTTCGCTTGTGACTTATACATGGACACTTGGTTACAAAAGTGGTTTCTTTGTCTTGTCTATAGGATTAATTTCATAGAAGTTAGTCTTCTGTTAGCGGTTATAGGTACCTACATTATAATATTGGAGTGTATAGATATAAATTTGCGCACACGACGTTGACGTCTCCCCAAACAAGGTATCTATTATGTGCCGCTTGCTCGGGATTGTCGTGTTCCCGTAACCCTTTGTAGCCAACATTGAGCTCATCTATGAGTGTATTTGTAAAGATTTAAGTTTATTTGTAGGTATTATGTCATCGCATTAAGGCTCCTTCAAACAGACGCGACACAACACGCGACACAAAGGCACCGCAAGTAGCGCAACGAGCGGTACCTTTATGCCGCGCGCGATTATATCGCGTGTCGCGCCTGTTTGTAGGAGCCTTTAGACGTAGAACATAACGATACCAAAATTGAACACAATTGTAGTTGCTATGTTAGTTAAGAGCAGTTATCGTATTATTTATTATTGTTAGTGTTTTTGTAACTTTTATATTATATTTTGTAATGTTTTTATTAAAAGAAACATATATTTTGTAGTTTGTTTTAATTTATGACCATTTTCAATACCTACAACTAGTTTAATTCTGAAACGGAGTTTGTACAAGAAATGAACGGTTCATGTCGTACTGCCAAAGTTTGTGATGCATGGACAGGAAAATTTTAACTATGGTTGCAGTGTTAGAAATTTGGCTTGCATGGGAACTCTCCTCCTTTAATTGGTGGGAAGTATTTGACGTAAATGGCAACTGTGTGGTGAGGACTTCGTGGGAAGAAAACGCTTTGACCACATTTATCAACAAAGTCGCTGTATTGCATTGTCCAAACCTGTTTCATTCCGCATTTTTCACAAATTCTTGCACTGAAAATGGACATAATTTTATATATACTTTGTCAAAATTACCTGTTTTATCATGTAAGAAAAGTAATTAAATGAATTATGAACATATATTATTTGGTTTAGATTTGAATAACTTACGCATATTTACTGACTGCGATAACCTGGACGAGTGGATGTCGCAGTTCGTACGCGCTATCAAGTGCCGTTTTTAGCAAAAGTGTGCCCACACCCTGCCCTGTTACTTCTGACGCAGTACCCAGTACTTCAATCTGTGATCATTTAAAAAAGATAATTAGATAACTTCAATGTCCCAACATTATGATCCGCTTCAGGGCCTTGTCCTCAGTTGAGGTAGGTATGTCTCATAGGTTCAAAACCCTCTCGTTATATTTTCCGGCATTATATACAGTATTATCTACTTGCTTACGATTTACTATCGATTATTGTACCTACTAAAATTATCTTCCATGATTGGCTATACTCAAATGTACGTCCGCTACCTGGACAATGGTATGACGTTGAATTATATATTAAGGCACTACCTATTCTCATATAGTTCGTGCTAATACGAGAGGAGAAAAAAAGATTGAACGCGCAAATACTTACGTCGTGAATATAATCGACATTGTACTTTTTAAACAAATTGGCGCTCTTGAGGCAATGGGCGCAGAAATACATCCGGTGTCGTTCGGCCGCTGTCTCCGTGACATGCCCCCATTGTTCGAGCTCACTGATCATCCACGGATACACCCTGCTCGCTACGGTGAGGCCGATCATCCTGTTCTCGCGTGTGCGGGGCTGGTACTCCATAGCCAGGAGACGCTCCCCTGGATGAAGAGATGAAGATGAAGTATTACGTCATGTAGTCAGAAGGCGACAAATGTTCTGGGACACATGACATCGCAAGATAAATCTGGTAACATCAAAAACTATCAAAAAGTCGTAAGACAAGATGGCTGACGACAGACGACGTCGACGTTGCGTCTCGGCACAATGTCTTGCTATAGATACGTTTCGCAGGACATTTGTTGCCTAGTGAATATATGACTATAATACACTGGGCCGCAAAGAAAGCGGGTCGGTTATAAAAAATGCGATAACTTTTAAAATAGGTACATGAGCTACTTTTTAAAACTAAATTAAAGTTTATTAAATTACAAATGTAGGAAAAAGTAAAACATTTTTATTTGGGACCCTTATTATTTATTATTATGGTAAATAGAATAGATTTATTTTTCTTACCACAAATTACAGTTTAAAGTTAAATTAGTCTACACATACAAATGATTTACCAAAGGTAGTCAGGTCAACATGCATGCTATTTGGTGACGACCTTAAGTTGTCTGCCGTCATAAAAGACACTGCGGATCGTGACATGTTGCATCACGACTTGGAAAGGGTCACTGAATGGAATCACTGCATAAGCTATACTTTAATGTATCAAAGTGCTCGGTGCTTTCATTCACACGCACATGAATCCCACAACACCATTACAGCATGGACGGAGAGCCGCTGCAGCGTGCCATAGAGATTAAGGATTTAGGCATTCATTTCGCCAGGTCCGCCAGTGATCTGCAGTTTCGCTAACACGTGGTATACGTTTGTAAAAAAGCGTACAGAAATCTGCAATTTGTGCTGCGTCAGGCAAATGACTTCACAAACATCAGTGCATTGAGGGCTTTGTATGAGGCTCTTGTGAGGAGTCATCTGGAATATAATGCGACCGTCTATCTGGAGCCCGAGTGAAATAAAATACAAAAATGTGCTCAAACGGATAGAGAATAAATTCGTCAGATTTATTTATTTAAAGCTGTATGGGAGATACCCGGGATACCCGTTACTGTATCCTACCTTATTCTGTCTCGGTATGGTGGGCTACTACAAATTACAAATTAGGCGTCAAGTGGCACTGGAAACGTATATTTTCAAAGTTTTAAGAGGTAGTATACAAACCTCAGGTATACTATCAGAAAAAGGGTTTAATTTACCGGATAGGTACGTGGCGCGGCGGCGCGACTAAGAAGCATTTACCATCCAGACTAGACAAAAATTGTAACATCAAAGCCTCCAAGAAAAATCCATATAGACAGGGGGTGGGCTTTGAGAAAGTCCGTTGTTGGCATTCAAGAAGTAGAAGGTACCGGAAAGGAAAAACAGTAGCACTACTAGAAATTTTTTATGTTTTAAGTAAATAGATTGACTTGGCCATCGCATGAAAACAGAATGTATCTCACAATTAATACATATTATAATATTAAATTAGATGTTTAGTGCGATTGCAAGTCAATCTATTTATTTAAAACATAAAAGATTTTTATTCTTGATATGTTCACTATAAGATATTGTTATGTTAGCTAATTACGTAATAACTTAAGACAGAAGGTCTCTTAAGTAAGGACTGAATAAATTAACTGACTTGGTAGTACACAGATCTCACAACTTTTTACGGTAGAAGAACTGAGTTGCGAGACTTGGATTTTTTACAAGTTATATTTTTGATGGCATTCATTATTCTGATTAAATTTAATTAAAAACATGACACTAACCCCTGAAGAGTGTACCCGTATTCTGACAATGCTTGAAGACGGGCGCAGTCAGCATTATACAGCGAGAACTGTTGGTGTGACGTTATCAACCATTCAAAAAGTGCTCCAGAGATTTGAAGATACTGGGACCACAATGTTGAGAAATCGATTTTAAACGGCTGTTAAAGTCAAAAATCACCTTCTGCAACCTGAAGGGAGCAATCTGAGCACGTGTCCAGTGAGGCAGCTTCTTGCTGAAGTAAACTTAAAGCCATTTAGACTTGCGAATAGTCCAAAACTCGAAAGGCAGCATCGAAATTCAAGGCAGAGTTACGCTAGAGAACACATGAATTGGACTCTGGAAGACTGGTCAAGAGTAATGTTTTCGGACGAGTCGAGGTTCGGGCTACACACGCACGTCAGGCGGCATAGAGTCTAGAGTCTACAGAGTCAATGCAAGCTTGGTTATAGCACTCTCCTGAGTGCTATAACCAAGCTTGCATTGAAGAGAAACTGCCATACAGCGGAGGTTCCATACACGGGCGGGTTAGAATTTCTTCCGAAAGCCGCACCGAGCTAGTGGTAATAGAAAATTGCACTTAAAAATGCAGAAAGATACGTGAATGAAATCTTAAATGAGTATGTTGGCCCATTCTATGTAAATATGGGCGAGAACGCAATCTTTATGCAAGATAACGCTTGTCCCCATACAGCTCGGATAGTGTTTGACTACCTTGAAGACGTCGCCCAGACTTGAACCCGATCGAGCATGCCTAGGATGAACTGGAACGACGTGTACGTCAGCGTAATTCCCCTACAAACACGCTTCGTGAACTGAAAGAAGCACTGTTAGAGGAATAATTGGAGAATTTTCCTCAGGATCGACTCGGAAATCTGGTAGAAAGCATGCCAAACCGTCTAACAGTTGTATCAAAAGTTCGTGGTGGCAATACAAAATACTAAAATGTGTAAACCGTAGGACATTTTTTAAAATCTGTTGAAAATGGTAATTTTTACTTAACTTACTTTTATTCAAAATAAACTTCCTAATCTTGAACTTTTATGACATTGATTTAGGCACCACAAATTTGTCTAGTCTTCATTTAAAAGCTAGCTCCAATATTTTGGAAGGTATTGAGGTTCATGTCCCCGACCCGCTTTCTTTGCGGCCCAGTGTATAATGGTCAAACAATAATAAATTGAATTAAGACTGATGATGCCAGGTCTTGAGTAGGAATTATAAATGTTTATGTATACTTACCAGTATGAGAAAATTTGTCGGTAAGAAACTCCAGATATGGGCTATCGAGGGGCATCCATAACGCTATGACACTGGGTTCGCGCGGCCAGTAGTGGATGTTCATGAACGAAGTAATCAATTGTGCGTGGCTATCATTCCCTCGCACGATGGACACGTTGCGAATGTCGAAACACTAGAAACGTAGGTTTAAAGTAAAAGGGTACCTACAAAATCTGAAGAGGATCTTAGAACATAGGTAAATCAATTTAAAATTCAAGGTAACTTTAATTTCAACTCGGATTTTTTGCTTTTGTGCAAAGGTCACCGCAATATGCCAATTATCACGTTCTAGGACAGAACATCTAGTGATAGGCAGCGAGCACCCGCGATGTTGTCCTGGGCTCTTGGCTGGTAACTTCAGTAGGTACCTAAGCTAGTGATACTTACCGGTTTCTTGTCCTTTGTTATATAACGGTATGTAGACTTTCTATTGAACAGGTTAGCGAAAACATTGATGTGAGGCTGGACGGGACCCGTACCAGACAACTTCAGTGCACTGACCCTAAATGTGTTCAAACACTGCATTTTGACCCTTTCTCTGTATCTATTTCATGATTATCGAATAATTTTGCTTTTGTATTGTATGTTTTGATTTTGGAGAATTATTTTACTACATGGTTTTGGGAGATAAAAAATGAAGTTACTGGATTCCAGAATTATGACAGATGACATATTTCATAACTGTTTCATAAATTGATAAAATGGAAATTGAAGATTCGTTTTTATAGGTTTACAATCTTCCAAGATTTTCACAATACGTACCTACATACCTAATTCAAAATCTATAAGTACTATATTAAAGAATTTGGTTGAACGCGCTAATGTCTGAAATGAAATGAAATTCTTTTTGCATTTGATAGACCAATTCTTGAGGAAGGCTATTTAACATCACGCTAGGACTCTTAGGAGCCGATTAAAAAGAAGAAAAGTCAGAAAGAACGCTCAGCGAAAACGAAGGAATAGCGCGGGCAGGCGATGCGATATGACGGGGTGGGTCAGGAGACTAAGAAATTTCACGCGGACACAAGTTATCTAACATTTTTTAACAAAAAGAAAAAGTGTTTTTTGTTTAGTCGGTGTACCTACCTAAGTAAGATAGAACAAAAAAAAAATAATGAAAATCGTCTGCTTTTACCGTGTTTGTAAATAATTATGTAAGCAGTTAATTATCTGATAGATACATGGGTATCTATCAGATAATTAATTTATATATCATGGTTTTATTTTTAATTCTTTTATCTATTGTGGTAAATAGTAATTTTATTTTAGGTGCATCGTCTACACATATTAATATAATAGTAAATGTATGCAAAATATTGTAAAACATTTAAAAAAAGTAACGGTGGAGTTTCTTGCCCATTCATCTCCATACGAAAACTACCTTATGGAATGTGCGACTAGAATCAATTCTATTTTATTGTAATTTTTGACGTTCAAAAGTGCCTTTTATGCACTGACCTCTATCATACGCGTACTTGTATAATACATAGATATGAAATAAATGCTTTGACTTTAGAGTTATTAAAAAATACAGTCGATCTAGGAGGACATATAGAGATCTTATTGGTGATGTTCTTCAGACAGGTCAGATGCGTAGTACTCGCAACAGGTGTGGTGTATGTCCAGCTGGGTAACACACTGTCAGTAGCAATGGGTTTAATTTTGACAGTTCAACAATATTCATTGCGCCATTTACGTTGTTGAGCAGACATATGAAGCAGTGGATTCGCAATATCCTTCATATTGATTGAGATTGATAGTGTGTTACGCAATTAGGCTGCAGGTGTATGAACGTAGACGAGGCAAAAGGACTACGTAAGGATCGTAGCGAGTGGTGTTCTGAAGTTTCTGCCTACGCCCATGGGAAGAAGGCGTGAGTATGTAAAAACAACGATATAGACAAAGATATTAACACAATAACAACACGTTCCGGGTGTTGATGGGGCTGCCGCGTTTTTGTAGCGCGTACGACATGTTTGCCGACGCGGACATTGCTAGTTTTTCAGCCATCATGCGCATCTCTGCTACGCCGTGTTCGCGCCAGCCCCAACACCATTCTTAGATCGTTGGCTAATAGGTGGGACTCCCCGATCTTGGGACATAGGATAGGTACGACTGCACGCAGTCAAGTAGACACTCCCCAGGATCGGTGTGCCTCACGCAGCTTCTAACCTACGTGACTTGTAAACTAGTGTTAGTAACATTAACATTTATTCTAATGAATGTTACTAACACTAGTTTAAAAGTTTACATTGTTACTAACAAATGTGAAAGTGATTCTGAAATAAATGTTTATTATTATTTATACCTACGTCTTTTGATATTTCTCGGGACATTTTACAATATGCAAGTGCACCCAAGGACAACTCCGGGCCGGACTCCGGGGTGTAGGAATATTGCAGGATATGGAAAACTAAAAAGTTGTACAGACGCCAGCACATCAACCTATCCGAAACTCAAATTTTTCCAATCAACTTTGAACTTAATGCTTTAGTGATAAAGTTGAACCTCTATTAAATTTTGACAGATTGTAGGAGCTTGATGTGCTGGCGTCTGTACTATGGGTTTGGGTGGTTAAAGTGGATTGGTTACCAAGAACTATGGAAGAACTATGACCCCTGCCGGATCAATGTTTTATAACACGGATAAAATGGCAGGGGGTGACATGCACACTCAATAATGGGCCCCCGGAAACTGTCGCTAGCACATAGTGACGTAGCGATAAGGGGGCAACATGTCCTGAGGTGCTTGAGGAGTGGAGAGGTATTCCACGGCTTTCAGAACAATCCTAGAGCCCTGTAGGTGGTCAAGATCCCTACGAGCACTTACTGGAATACTTCCTTCCCCCGAGCCCGTTTGCTCTTGCGAATCTCCACTCAAGCCGGCCAATAAAGGCAAGAAAGAAGTGGGAGCTCTGTTCCTCGTCAGTGTTCACTCCAGCCGGCCAACTAAGGTAAGCCAGCGGTGAGGAACAAGACTATTCCGGGAGATACGGTCGCTACTGCCCAACAGCTCGCCATATGGCGATTTCTGTATCTCTCTTTATTATTAATAAAAACTTCTTCGCCCTAACCAGGCCACTGGAAAAACATTTCAAATTCAGAAACCGTGACGCGAACCAACAAGCCGTCACCTGTCACAGCAGCCGTCACTATGCCACCATATTATATTTTTGGTTATTTTTAAATTATAAAAGTAAAATAAAAAACCCTAAACATGCTAAACAGGCGTAAATAGATTTCAGAAATTACATGAAACTAAAGTGATCATTCTCGGATGCCCCACTATGTCCGCGTTGTCAAGTTTTCTCAAGCTATTTACGGCGATACAGACCGTAAGGAAACCTCAAGTTGGGCTTAGCTGCCTCAGTGGGCATCCCAGGAGTTACTCCGACAAACCAGATATAACGAAGCGCGTCGTGGTTAAATCACAGGTTCTAGCGACACTTACTATTACAATATATTAGTATAGATACTTATTTGGTTAAAAATTGTGAAATTGGTTGGTGTAAATGGCGTAGATATGCCGTTCCTGTAAATATCGTGTGGTGAAGTACCTACAGTACATAGACATACTTTGCTTGTAAATCTAAGGAGAATTTTTAAGTGAATGTCACAAACAATGAGGTTGGCTTGTAGTTTGGTGATCGAAAAGCCTAATTCAGATTATAGAAATACCTACTGTTCCTAATTCCATTTTTAGTACTGCGTTTAGGCAGCTTCCATGTAGGAATAAATACGCAGAGAACGACATCTGTGCAGGGAAGGGGCAGCTTCATTGCTCCGAACGATTTCGCCAAATTTTTCTTTCATTTCATTAAATACATCGACTACCCGCTGGTAGTCTAAATGTATTTTTGCAGGTGGTTAAGACAGTCAATCAATCAGAAATCAGTTATCATGGTATGGGCATGTTCTGGGGAGGAATGAGGAAAATGTCGTGAGGAAAGTTTTGTTTATAAAAATGTGGATGGCTATTAGAGTAGGTAGGGAATGAACAAAGAAACGAGGGATGGACTGTGTGGTAGATGATATGGCTGTAAAGGGGGTGACTACCGAGATGACGACTAAAAGAGAAGTAAGGAAGAAGAAGACATGTTGCGCCGACCACGAATAAATTGGGATAGCGGCAGGAGAATGATGATGGTGATGGTGATGGTGACTGTTCGTTTAAATAGGTGTTTATAGTAGGTTTTATTTGTAGGTACAGGGAACCGAGAATGAGGAGCGCGTGCGCGTGCGACGAGCGCGCCCAGCCGACGTGCCGCGCGTGCTGCGCTTCGTACGCGAGCACGCCAAGTCCGCCTGGCCAGGCATCGTCGCGCCCCCCTCTGCGACGCATTTAGTCCTGTGCGATTATGTCGCTAGGGCATTGGCACAAGGTATGGAAACTTCGCGAAAGCGCCAGGGCAGCCCGCCCATCAGATTTTATTTGCAATTTGTGATGTCATACCATGCAAATACTGGCATCTAGCTGCATCCGGTTAGACTGGAAGCTGACCCCAACATAGTTAGGAAAAGGCTAGGCGATGATGATAATGCAAATACGAAAGTAGCGGAGTCGCAAGAGTGATGCGACAGCAGAAAAAAACGTTGACACCTACATGTGGTTGGATACCTAAGTACAGATTGAGGTTGTCGTACAATGAACACTGATCAGATGTCTTGTTTTCTTACGGTAGAAGGCTCTGGTTTAGTGGCTCCCTCGATATTATTGGTATGGCAAAACATAACTCCAAACACAAAGTACTTAAGTACCTACCTAAAGTAAAGCAACATGGTTGAAAAGATTGACAACATTATTCGTAACTCCTTGTCCAGGTCACTCAATGCTAGCAGAACAACAAGAATCACGACGAGGCTGGCCCCAAATCCGAGGGTTGGCTCTCGGCATGTCAGTGTGTCCGTGGGACGCGACCATGCTTGAGAAGTGGGCCCGTTGCGTGCGGTGCACTCGCTCCCGGAGACTGATGCATTTCACCGCACATTGCCTACGCGCACCAGCCCTCCACGATAAATATCGTGTGCACAACATATTGCAGGTGTTTTGAAACCTTCATTTTTTCCAGCTTTGCCCGCGGCTTCGCCCGCGTGGATTTCAGAAATTATCCCATGGAAAAGTATCCTATGTGTTTATTCAGGTTATAATAAACTATCTGTGTGCCAAATTTCATCCAAAGTTTGTTAGAATACTGCTCAAAAAGTCCAAGCATGATTCGAACGACTCGTAGCGCCATCTAGCGTCCTAAAGCAATTGTGACCGGCGAAAGTTATTGTTCTTTTCCTAGTGAACAGAATTTTTTACGAAATAAAATGTTCCCTATGCTCTTTTGCCCTGACAACGTATATGCAAAATTTCATGATGATCGGTTTAGTGGATTAGGTGTGAATAGGTAACAAACTTACTGTCGCATCCTAACTAATATTATGAATTCGGGGTAAAGAAAAGGACAATGGAAAATTTTTATTCTTCACAACCGATTCCTTTGTGATTTTTGCGTGAAAAGGAAATTAATTTCATTGGTGACCACTAACTGACGACTAGGAAGGACCACTCACTATCTTTTGCTGTTCGACGTTCGGAAAGTTCTAACGTTAGCCTCAATGATGTATAAAACTATAGATACGTTGTCCGCACTCTAAAATGGCAACATGAAATGAAGCCAATTGCCACATTTGCGCTCAGTCACGCACCAACCTGTCGCGCGACGCGACGCGACGTATGTTTGTTTTTAATTTATATCGTATGTGAAAACCTGTGCAAAACATAAAGAAAATATGCCGTCGTGTGTTTTCAGAGGATGTAAAAATTATACCCCAAAAGTTAAAGACAAAAATGTGTCATTTCAGGGTAAGTAATAGATGATATAACAACAAAATCTCTAATATTAACAACATATAACAACGGAACCTATAATTTTATTTAATATAGCGATTAGTTAATATAATGAACGATTGATATAATTTTAAAATAACTAATTTTTATAAGCATAACATACATTAAATATAACATCGTTTGACATAACATACATTAAATATAAAATCGTTTGACATACCACTCAAAAGATATAAAACATATTTGGTCTAATATGATGAAAATTGCATAAACACGGGTTAGTTTATTTAGTATTATTTTTATGTTGTAGCCTGTGGGTAGCTCAACAAAAGTTATTGTTAGTTGTCACTCAGTGTGCTTAATCGTGCTCAGTTTAATAATAATCATTAAAGTATTTCTTTAAACATGAATTCATACAAGTTCATTCATAAAACTATGAGTCTCTAATCAATTAATATATACTTTGGTAAAGGTATTTTTGTATTCTCATACGGTCGCACTTGCATTATATGTCGACGGAGCCCCGCTTCGCGGGGCTCCTATTTCTACGTAAAGGGTTTAAAGTAACCTAACAAAACCGAACCTCGGAGTGCCCTTCGCTCGCTCTTGCATCCTATGTCGCCTTAGCCTTCTAACCTAACCTATCTGAATCGGGGTGTTAACCATAATGATGTTTTTTATATATATTTAACGTTAGACCAAATGATTTTCGATTAAATAAACAATATACATATTAAACGTTAGACCAAATGATTTTCGATTACATAAACGTTATATCAAACAACATTATACTAATTAAGTTTTAGAATAAATAAATGTTATATGTAAAGAAATTATATCAACAGTTGGTATATCTCACGTTGATTATATCTTATGAACGATAATAAAATGAAATTAGACCAATCGAGTTTATACGTTATGAGACGCACCCGTCATTTCACGCGTAAGTTTACAAAACTAGATTATTTTATTTTATTTTGTACGACGCTGCTTCTAATGGCGGCCGGCGCTTGAAGTGACTCTGATAGCTACGTCACTCATGCGCTCGACCAATGAGCATGTAATTTGACTATTACTTATCCTGTGACGTAACTGAAGATGTTTATTTATCTCCCTCTAGCAACAGACATCCCGCCGTACGGTGATATATTTTATTTCCCTTTCTTTACGCGTATAAGTAGTTATCTAGTATTTTCGCCGTTTTTAAGCGCCGAGATGTTGGTTGATAACGTGTCTATATATAATACGTCATTGGTTAGCCTATTTGTAATTACATTTGAACGTGGAATTCAGATTTCCTATCGGCGAAGTTCATAGCTAATGTCTATTCAAACTTATGTTTCAAATTAATATTATTTCAAGTTAAACAAACATCAACTTTATTTTAATGGGAATTAAGTTGTTTTCAGAGTGATTAGCACTATTTTGAAGTTGTAGCGTAAACTGAACTTTATTGTGTAAGATTTAAAGTTATTTTTCCATAAACTCATATTTGTTTACATCTTTGGCAAATAAATTGCGAATGCAAATTAGACAAAAAATGCCTCCGCCTTAACATCACACCTGTATTCCCAAAGGGTTAGTCAGAGATGTATGTAAGTATAGTAGTTACAATTACAAGAGGAAGACAAATACAGTCTCTGGGCCGATACTGGAAAATTCAAGAAAGAAAGCCCAGTCGTAACTTTAACGAAAGTACTTTATAACATTTTTTTCCCCAGATAATTCTGATTGTACCTCAAAACGGTCCCAGAAGCTCTGAGATAGTTCAAGTACTGGTTAAAAATGCGATACAAAGAGGTCGCGACATCGGCTTCCCAGTTCTTCGGTTCGATGTCACTGATGATGCTGTGTAAGTTCATTTTTCTAGTAAACTTTGAAAGTTAATGTTAGAGAAGAAAGGAGATGTAAGAAAAGAATTGAAGGGAAGAGCCGCATCGCCGCCGCGCCGGGACAAAAAGAAAAGGGGGAGGTCTGTAAAACATTTAAAGTGGCAGACATTGGATCTGTTCTTGAACAGTCCAAAAAATAGTTTCTCCCAATGACAATGGAACAAAAAAGGAATAGCGTTTTTATTAAAAATAAAAAAGTTAATGGTGACCGCTAAAATTTGTGGACTTTAATAAGACCCTATTACACATAACATTAAAAAAAACTGTTGTCAGTACCATAAAGGCATATCCAAAGGGATCGTCACCATATCAACTCGAGCCATTCAGTATTCTTTGTATGAAAGTCACGCACACTAATCGGAATCGTAACGTAATCGCCTCGGCCTCGGGACAAGCTCACGATCCACGGCGATACGGGTACGATCCCTTTCCGAGTTGAGAAGATGAGAGAGAGATAAGACGAGTTGATAAGTGTGCTATGACCTTTAGGCGTCAAGTCGTTAACAAGATTGTTAGATAAATATTTTTTTCTTAATATTTAATACTTACGAAATATTAAATATTGTAGATTTATTCTTCGTTCGTCCCGAAGTTTTGTCCCACATTCCAAAAAATTCTTAGTTCGTATAGTAATAGTAAGTATTAAATATTGTTTAATACTTTCCAGTGGAAATGCTTTGGAGCAACTGAAATTGAAAAAAGAATGGCAACTCATGTACGATGTTCTTCCTGAGTCGCTGAAAGAGAAACGCTTAACAGAGGTTTCAACAAGCACAGACGAACCGAATGCTAATACCGAGATGGCGGGTCCCAGCTTCATAGCCGTATACACGTCCGTTGCAGAAAAAGATCCAGATAATAAAAATTGCCAATGAAGAATAATATATGAAATGGCTGGTTGATGACAGTTGTAAAGTAAACAGGTTTATGAATATTGTGTTTTAGTTTCATTACTTTCTAAGTTGTAGATAACCAACCTAACTGTTACGGCGTTTGTCCACCGCAGCCATCACTGGGACGTCAACCATCTCCATCTGGGACCATCTGCGATCGTTCGTCCACCACGACCACCGGGGAATTCGGCGGTTTAGTATGTTATAAATTATAATAGACAAAATAAAAACCGGGCGAGCGGCGCTGGTGCGACAGTAGAGTATGGACGAGATCACACCGGCCAGTCGGTTAAAATTCGGGCCAAGTTCTAGCGGTCACGCCGAACTACTCGAAAATTCGGCCAGAACGGATCCACACAAAACACAGTGACTTTATAATTGTTTCTCTAATATACGGCATTCAACCGGTTAAGCTTAGAAAAACGGTAGCCGCCTAGCCGCACATAACGGCCGTAATGACGACTGTCATGTAAATGATGACAGCGGTAATGATTTAAATCGCAAGATACGTCTTACTGTGTAAAAGATTGTTTTGTTTTGACACCTCTGAGCTCACTAATTCGCTAAGGACATTTTCGCGAGACTCGGTGAGGGCAAATCTAGCGATTTAAAGCGTTGGCAGCAGGGTTTTAGGTAGGTACTCTGCGGTGTCAAAAAAGCTCTCTTGGAAAACAAACAAACTTGCTTTCATAGGTAACGTTTCAGTGGTCATTCACAGCACTGATAAATTGCGGACGCTATGGCGGTCACCGCTCATCTAGAAAACCGCAATTTTAACGACAAGAAAACAATCTGACAAAATGTCCTTACGTTACCTTAGCACTACGGAGCTAGGGATCTGTTTCTATGAGCCCTTCACACAGTTGCAAGTATTATTATACCTAATGAATATGATTATGGTGCCATAAACAAGACTTAGGTAATTAGAGGTAGGTACTTAACGATTTTTAAGCCGCCACCTTAATATCGAAATGAAATCGTGGTCAAGCCCGTTTGATTTGTTATCAAACGGGTGGATATTTTTCGTTAAACTAAGTAGTTTGGAACAGAATTCCTCGTGAAATAAAATCAGTTTGACCACGAGGAAGGAAAGGTTTGTTGCCCGTGGTTACTATCACCACGGTCGTAATATTCTGATGAAATAATTAAGTACAATCATAATTATTGAAAAACAACAAAGGAAAAGTGAAGTCAAGAGTAGGTAAATCCTACTCTGATTTTATTTACCTAAGAACTGCGCATAATTCTTGTCTGACAATATATTTTCGTGTGTTAGCTAAGGCTAAAAACGAATTAAACTACGATATCAGAGTCACAAGGATGAGAACATTGAACAGCACTGCTAGCCAGCTAACAAGAAGAGAATACCTAAAAGCATAGGTAACCGTAGGTCCCAGAAAACGCTTGAATTGGCAAGCGGAGGGTCGAAAGTGTCAACTATTTGATTTTCACTATTGACTTCGCTCACGAGTAATAATTCGTTTACATGTTTTACGAAATGCTTGCCGTCTATCACTATAATTTCAGTCACAAAAGTGATTACCAATCACAAAGGCTGTTAGCTATTATGGCACTTACTCTCAATTCATACAATCAATCGTTTCATAATCGAATCAACTTCAATATACGACATATCGGAATAGTTTCTCAAGTTCATTTCAAGTCTGCGGTATTTGCTCAATTTCATGCTGTGTTGACTTATCATGAACTATTGAAATACTCGTAGCATTTAAAGTAATGAAACATTTAATTTTCTGCCAAGTTACCAACGTTACTAAATCTTTGAAGGTTAAAGAAACTGTAAAATAAATTAATTAAGATGCTGGTAATTACATTGGTAAACTAAACGGTGATAAATATAAGGATTTAGTACTTGAATTTGGACATTTATAGAAAGTCTTCAACGATGAATGAGACGTTTTCTGTGCTGCGGGCTCTTAATAAAGACAGTTATGATTCGCTAGTAGACAACTCTTCAAATGAATGTTTGTAGTCACGGGTCGCCACACACGCCGCCGTCAACCACAAAAGAGAATTTAAAGAAACCTTTGATGAAATAAAAGGCCACAAAAACTGCTAACCTGCTCGAAGGTACTCGAGAAGAACTGAACATAGGTCAGCCAGCCGTTGTGAAAGACCCAGGCGACTGCAATCTCGTGTTATATAAAATAGACAAGATTTGAATTATTGTATTGAGTTGCTATTGAACTGAACGCGTCAAAGCAACTGTACTTTTGTGTAACGTAAGGTAAAAAACATTATTAAGTAACGACACTGTTGCTATTTGTTGCACATGATTGGGTTTTCGTGGTAATTAAAGATGGTGATCTTGTTTAAATTAATTGTTTGAAGATTATGGATGGACTTGTCCTCCTAAAAGTTTTGATCTATCCCGAATTTTGCCCAATATTTCACCTAACAAACCACAACCACTGAATAACCGTGCACTTTGCATAAGTAAAAAATAGAACCAAATCACAAAAATAATTCCAGCTATTTAATTTTGTAAATTATACAGATAGGTACTAACAAGGTAACAAATCAATAACGACAACATTTTCAGAGATTTACAAATGGCGTTAAAATTCGCGACGATTGCTTTGGGCCTGCTCCAGCTGGCCGCGGCTCTGCCGACGAACCCTGCCAACATTCTTGAAGACCTCCTGATGGTCGATGATACCGTATCGGTTGGATCATACGTCAGAGAAACTAGAGCTGCTGCGGTAAGTTGAGACACGATCATTTTTGCATGAGTAGGTAGGTAATCAAAATCTGGAGAAGACACAAACTTTAGAACTAGAGCAATTTTGATTTCCCAGTACGCGCTGTAGTTTTTTTTATTAATTAGGTATTAATAAATTTGATTTTCGATTCATTCACAGCCGGATGACTGGGAAAAAACAGTGCAAAACGAAGGTGACGGCGAGATCGGATACTCTCGTAAGAAGACCGGTGGTGGAAAGAAAGGCTACCAGCACTTTGACTCCTTTCACAAGAAGGCTGGAGACAATTACGAGTTTGAAAAGCAAGACTCCTACGGACAAGAAGAGAAGGGCCAGGACGGAGCCTACAGCAACAATTATGAAAAACTAGGTGAATCTGAAAAGCTTACTAAACCTCGGAAGGTTTTGAGAAGGATTGTCAAATGGCTGCTTTAATTCGAGCTTGTTGAAAGTCAACTTAGACACCGAACAAACATTGAATTACCCCTCCGAATTTATTATAATCCATAATGAACCCCGCCTATAGCTTTAAAAATAATATGAATGAGTAGGTACCTACCAATAAAAGCCTTATATTGGAGAACTTCCCAACTTTTGTTTTTATGTTATCTATAACACATTATATCTTTACAGCCGAAAAGGAACGAGAACCCGAAGAGATTGAAGATGAGGAGGAAGAGCGTCCCAGAAGGAAGCAGAAACAACGCAAAGAGGAACATAAAGAGGAATCTCACTCAGAACTGAGGTAACCGATGACCTATATAATTTTATAATTAAAGATAAGGTACCTACGGTTATGTATGTAAGTACTTCATATAATATATTATAAATATAGGTACCTACCTAGTTGCCGTAGGACCAACAGATTTAAGTACGTGATTTCCGAGACAAGGGGGTGTGAACACTGTGAACCCAGCAGTCGTACTTGAGACCGCTGGACCAACGAAGCAGTCATTATTATTAACGAGTTATTTAATTTTTTCAGAGAGGGTGCTGACGATGGCAATGGTGGTGTCGAAGCCTATGGGCATGATGAAAATGACTATATCCTACCCGAAAAATACACGTGGGGCGAAGCTGATGAGAATGAAGAGAAAGCAGAATAAGAAAACTCACTTCTTGTGATATTTCTAGACTGATAGATTGTAGAAAAAAAAACTCTATTGCGTGCGGCGAACCCTAAAAGAAGGGTTATGTTTTTACTTTTTCAATTCTCAGTATGCTACCTATCTGTTAGCGGGTATTAGCACTTTTAGGGCGTTTGTTAGAGTGCAATCTTTTATTTAGTTAGGTATTCAATGTGATTTACATAATATTTTTTTTTGAATAGAAGTGAATAAAAACATCAAATATAGATCAATGTTTTATTTCTTTACAAAACTTTTATCGTCAGTATCTTTCATACGCATTAAACGGAACGTTACTGTCACGTTTTGTTATTTTATCAAGTCTTCTTAAAATCTTTATTGGAAAAATTATGAAACAGGGTTTGACGTAATTCTTATCTTTAGAAATATCTAATGCATCCTTTTCATCAGTTATTGTCATTTTCAGGACAAAAATCATTAAGATTGTCACGATTACTGGATTGTGTACTTGTTCATAAAACATATGTAGGTACTAAACGTATTTGAAGTATGACAGCACAATATTTTTGACGTTTGTTTTGCTTGCGCTAGTCTCGTAGAAAGATATTGTTCGCTTTTTCAAACAGACGAAAAACTCAAGCATATTTAGCAGTAATTGTGATGTGAATATACCCTGGCGCGGTGTTACATCATGGGGCTGAAAACAATCGACATTTTGGCAACGTTGCTTCTAAATCTGATACAATACGGTTACTCGGGTAAGTTGTAAGTAGCCAACGATTATTTAATTGAATCAATTTATTCTGTGTTACGGAGTTTATTCTTTTTAACAGAGCGCATCCTGTCCTGCAATGAAACGGTTCTGTATCCGTGCCCTGCGCACCAGAAGTGTAATGCGAGTTCGCATGAGTGTGAGTGCCTGGGAGGGTTTGTGCGCGTCGGGGATGATTGCGAGACGCCGGCTGACGCGGCAGGATCACACAATGGCGCGACGGTAGCTATAGTAACAATATTTACGCTTGCTCTGCTCATAACAGGCGCCGTGCTGGTAGTTAGGAAGTACAATTTAGTTGATTACGTCCGGCAGAAGATTGAGGCGAGACGGACACATGATGTCATGTATGAAGACGTTATGATCGGTAATGACGACCCACCACTCAGTCCCTAGTTGCCTTGCTGTTTGTAATTTATTTATGTAGCTTGTAATTGTTATATTTAAGGGAATGGTTATTGGATGTGTTTTGTTATGATACCACTGTTTAACTAAGATATCAGAGTATTTATGATAAAAATCCATAGTCCATATCTTTTATAAGGTTCTCAGTATTCCAAAATGCTTTGAAAGCAATTTCAAAACATATTATTGTTATTTTTTCTGTTTGAAAAAAACATTTCTGTTCTACAGGAAAAAAAATACATTTTTACTGCTAAGTACATGAATCATGTTTTAAGTAGTAAACCCATTAGGTAACCACAGATACAAAAATATTTGTATTGCGGTTAAAACTGAGTGGCATATAAGCAAGTACCACACCTAAACATTATCAACTGCTTTCTTAAGTGCTTACAAAACAAAAAGTACTAGATAAAAATAGAAAGTGTTTTAGAAAGTATTAATTTATGGGAGTTTTTGGCTATCAAGCACTTTTGATCAAATGATTACATCTAAACAAGTTAATTGACAAAATGAATTGGAATTAGTTTTTATTCAGTCGGACTATATTTCTCAATTTACATTTATTTTCTATATTCATTGTATAATGACCAGTGATCGGACTAGGTAGATTGATTTTTGGTACTTGTATCACAAATGCACACAGAAAGAATAACATGGATAAGCCATTTTTCCGGAAAGTAATACCGGTATTTCCGGATTCAATTAAATATTGTTAATGTTGGTAGTGATATTATTACTACTCAATTCAAAATTTAAAGGAAGGTATCAAAACTAAATTAATTCATTATTTATCTGTTGAATAATAAAAACAATCGAATTCCGATCGAAGCTTTAATATTTATTTTTTATTTTTAGCGTTTTATGGCTAGATCTTTTATAGATAGATATACATACATTTCGGCTAACTAATGAAATCCTGACTACCACCAATTCCGGAGGAATGTCCATAGTAATATATACGTTTCGGATCAATGACCCCAGTTCAATCTACCTACTCCGATCACTGATAATGACAATGTTTTTCCAAGGAAAGTGAAATTGGCATCGGATCAAACTATATCTGACATAAGTCCATTTATGAACAAGAAAGATCAAAGAAAACACATCCAAGTACTAAATGTTAAAATGTATTAAAAATAAATATTTTCTATGTTGTCGTTAGCTATGTGTATTGAAGTGTATTTCTCTTTACTTTCTTATTCGGTAAACAAATAGGAACGGACTGAGATTTAGATTTTTAGAATATTTATGCGTTTTTATAGTAAATTAGAAACAGTTTTTGATTTAATGTTTCTTTCAAAGATCAAGAACCAGTTGGGTGCTGTAATTACAGAAACAATTCAGAAGCCATTGCATCTCACGTGGATCTATATTCCGGGATACAAAGGGTTCAAAGTGAAAGAATTTCGTAGATAACGTGTTTGTTTACCCTATGAAAATGTAAGGAAAAATATACTGTCTACGGCGATTTAAGATTCTACTGCACACAGACATGTCATATACGAAATTGTACCTATTACCTATTTGTTTATGTGCCGTTTTTAATTTTTATTGACATATTATAAATTAACTATTGCATGAAATTGTGACTTTATTTTTATTTGATATTTTGTGTGGCGGGACATAGAATGCACCAACATTTTTTTTTTTTTATTTGAAATGGGTTTGCTCTTGACTCTAGTCTAGGTCAGAGGTGACAGAGACGAAGTAGACTTCGTCTCTGTCACCTCTGACCTAGACTGAGCTCACTCTATCGTAGACGATAGAGTGAGCTCACCCAGAAGAAGCCTGTTCACTCTCACTTTGAAGAGATAAAGACCATAGACTTTTTTTTGTATAACATCTGTATAATTGTATCCTATGTTCACAAAATGTAGAAATGAAATGAAATGTCACACAGACTCATAATGTTTTAGTATTATGTACTGTATCATCTATTGTTTTTGTTGTGTATGTGCAAGAAGAAGATGCAAACAAAATACTAAAGATTAAAGTTCATTAACTTACTATCCTATTCAAATAAAACCATTCTTCTTTATATCATATAAAAACAAAAGGATACATTGTTCATAATCATAAGGAATTCACATATATTTGTGACACTGATAATATTTGTGATATCATAATTACAACATGCTGTTCTGTGTATGGCCTTTGTATGTGTGCGTAAGAAAGTGCGATGAATGACCTTGCCTATGTATAGGTGAACAGATGCCTATAAATTATGATAATGCTTAGGATAGTTCTCGATAATCAATACTATGTTATTCCTTGATTCTTTATGTGATAACTTGTTAAAAGTGCGTGTTCAGATGGGAATAAAGTTAGAATTTAGTGGAAAATTAGACCCTATGGACACCACAAAAATGAAAATATGGCATTGTGTTGTATTAAACATTATAACTAACACACTTAAACAATTTGTTCATGCTAGCAAGATTTTTCTTTATCTCCTACAGATTTTATTCTACATTCACATAATTTCTGAAGACTCAGCTTATATCACTATCCTTGTCTGAACATGCCAATATTTATCCTTTTAATGTAAGTAAATGTCTTTGCTTGAAATGTAAGATAATGTTTCAATATCACTGTACATACTTCACAAAGAAAGTTCAGGTCATATTAGATGTCATAGTTGCAACAGAAATTGCACCATAACATTCAAAATGTAAGAATGAATTTTGATACACACAATTTCGGTGATTGGCTAACAATAGACAATAGTAGTGTTTACAAGTTTTTGCCAGTAGTTGCAGACTTGCAGACACATAACAACTTTAAACTTCATAATATGCTAATCAATCATTAATCATGCTAATTACATTACTTGATAAAAAACAAAAATAATCTGTACTAATCTAGGTTTATCCTGTAGCACAAATTTATCTTATTATGATTGTTTTAAAATATAAAATGTTTATTTATAATTATGAATAAGTATATGAATTACATACAATTACAAAGCATGACAAAATTCTCATTATTATTATTATGAAATAATTAACATCCATTTTGTATTTTCTTTTACTTAGCATAAGCATGTCATTAGCCAGTATACATATTATAAGTTGCAATATTTATTATTTACTGAAAATCATTGTATTCTATTATAGTTTAGATCAAGTTTAGATTTTGCTTCTGCTCAATTTAGCCAAAGACTGAATGGTGTTGCCAGTTATAAACGAAATAACATTTCACAATTTATTATTTGTATATTTTGCAGTAGTTTGTTATAAATGTAAAATGATACGGGCTAGTGTTTACTCTATAAATTATATTGGATCAAGATTAAGATAATACAGTAATTGCATGTATTTTTTCAATTTTATATGTCAAAATTTTTTCTAAGCATAACTATGTAATTATCAAAGGGTTAATAATGGGTTTGTTGAAATGAGTTATTTATTTATTGTATCAAACTAACAAATTAATATTGAAATTTAAGTAAAAATTAAACATACATTGGGTGGTCTTACTTTACAGTAATTTCTATCCGTCAGTGAAATATAGTAAAGATATTTAGCATAAATTGAGTCTTTATTAATTAAATAAAAATAATTTTTGTTACAACTTAGATTGAAGAGTCAAAAATATACCATAAGTTATTATTCAGGCATAATATCTAGAACCTTTTCATTTTAGACTCAAAGTACCTAACATAGGTATATTATCACAGTAATATTTTCTCAGTTTACTTTTATTAACCTTTTGACCGCCACACGTCAAAAAATCAAAAACGTGCTCTCGGCGTCGAAGTCTGTCATGTAGAACCGTGGCGTGCTGGGCACATTTTGGTTTGTCATTTATACATGACTGTGGCGGTCAAAAGGCTAAAATATTTTTGTATGATTGTGTGTAAAGCAGCTAATTATCACAGCTTCATCATTTTTAGTGAATACTTTGCGAATTTAGTATTGCCATTAGTTCTTACGAAATGTTTCATAAATATATAAACAAATACAAAATGTAGTTCTGCAAGTATATTAAGGTATATTCTCAGAACTCTTTGAAAGCCCTCACATATATAAATAGTTGTAAAAAAATCAGATAAGTACCCACATGAACATACATTCCTAGATAAATATTTTTCTATAGAAAAATTACATAATTATAGGCATTTTCTTTTGTCCTTTTTAAATCACTTTTATATGATGAGTTTTTTTATATGTACAGTTATCTCGGATTGGCTAACCTAGAGTGCTATGTTACAAATATTAACTGTTTTTGCTGTAACTATTGTTAACTTTTAGATGTTTTAAAATTTTTGGATACAATTGGAATTTTAGCTGATAATTTTACCTTAGAACCCGTTACAACTATGACTATTGTGTGTATTTTAAAATGTTCTTCATAAATACCATACTTACTTATACTTAGTATGTTCTACTCCATGCATTATTATTTTTCCTGTGTATGATTCTGCTAAATAAGTGTAAAATATAATGTAAACTACTCCAATGTATATTATTGTGTATTTAGCTAAGTAAACTCATAAACAGCAAAATATTGAGGTTATATTTTTGAAATAAATACTCTGTGATACTGTGAAAGTGTTTATTATTTTTTGTTACTTAACACATAAATAACTAATAATAAATATTATATTTGCTTACTTAAATATTCCTGTTAACTCCAACAGCTAAATATTTTTGTTCTAAAAGGGTGTTAAGATTTACAGCCTCTCAATTGCTATTTTTGGTTAATCTGCAAGCCTCTTTATGTCTTCAATATCCAAATATTTTTCTAAAGATCGGCGTCGCATGGTAGCACGTGACGTTTTTCGTCACATTACTCAATATTAGAATGAGTGATGTTATTAGAACTGGGCATTCATATATCACTGGAAAGAGACATAAATTGTATGTTTAAAATCACCTTAAGTAGTTATTATGAAATGACGTGTGCATCATATCTAAACATGAAGTCTAGATCCAGGATAAATAATAAGAACACGCTCCTGACAAAAGTCAAGATTGCTCATCCAGATTGCTGTTACTCTTGGGAGGTGATAAAAATAACACCAAGCCTGTATTCTGTCCTGAAAGGGTGAGCAGAATGCACAGTCTACTTACTCAAATTTCGCCAGTTATGTTCAAATGGACGAGGCTATTGAGATCAACCGCGCACAAATCCAGCATCTGGACCCAATACTAATTGTAATTACTTACTATTGTATAAAATCAAGTTCTTCTAACTGTACAGACAGCAGACAGAGTTTGTTTCGCCACTTCTTCCCAGCACTAGGAAGTCGGGAAAGGCGGGTATTTTGAGGGACTGTCTTACGTCATTTTGACGTTCAAAAAGTAGTGATACTCAACCTAGTTTGAATAACTGACTTTTGATTTTGAATAACATAGCCCAACATGGAGATCGGCACACGCACGACCTCACGCTAGACAGTAGCACATATTGTATGACCTGCAGGTGTTGCCGCGACTTTGACTGCGTTTTTTTAAATTTATTTTTTAAAATCAATAACCCAGCATGAAAGTAGCAAATGCCTTTCTTCCATGTCACATATCTGTCAATTTTATAACGATCGCTTCAGTGGTTTAGGCTTGAAAAGGATGGTAACAGACAGACGTAGTTACTTTTCGCATTTATAATGCCTATTAGTATGAATGTACACTCTTTACGACAGAGGCGATGGCCATTTTGTGGCCAAATTCTATTCTAAAAAAAGTAAACTCACCACTAAAAACATTGAGGAACACAACAAAGCTGTACACGTAGACTAGAACGAAGTGAATGGTCCTTGTATCTGCAGACGTGTCGGAGCCCCATACCAACATAGGTAAGGTGAAGAGTATGCTCACGTCAGCCAGTGTGAACGCTTTCAGGACTCTTATTATGTCCACTGGAAATACAGAACATAAAAATGTTTATAGAGTATGTTATATGAACATCTATACATCTCTAAATATTATAAAAGTAAATCGCTTTTTGTATCTGTGTATGACTGTGTTTTTCTTCTAAAATACTCAACGGATTTTGATGCAATTGATTATTAAACTAACATTATAATAATGAAATCTTGATGTTTTGTCACGTTGTAAAAGTCGTGCGAAGCAGGGGCGGCAATGATAAATAGCATGAGTGGATGAGTGCCTTTAACACTATCTTACAGTACTCTTTGCTTTGACATTAAGATCTGGCATGAGGTAAAAATATGACGTTGTTACCTTTATTTCGTGTTGAGAATGGTGTTACCATCGTCATTAAAAGATGTGCTGTAGCTACAAATATTAATATACCTGAAACAAAAAATAACAAAATATTTAAAAATTAGCATACCAAGTAAAAAATATTTGCTCATTAAATATTGTAAATAACAATAATTTTAAGAACTGCAAGCAAATAGTGTAGAACTACAGTAGGGAATGTTGGGATGCAGTTGTTTAAAAGTTTACCAGTAAATTTTGACAGGTTGCTTGTACGTCTTTTACCATTTGGAGGGGTAGATAGCAAAGAAAAAGGAACTCGTAAAGAAGGAAGAGGGATTCGTAAAGAAGCAAAACTGGGCGTATCATACTCCCCGGAACATTAGGACTTGCACAGCTAGAATTCTCCTTTTTTTTTGTAGATAGGTACAGAAAATATTACTAACCACAAGTAATAGACGAGAACTGTACATAGAAGTCCTTCTCCCATATAAACAAATCATTGTCTTCTTCATTCTTCTCCACGTGAGTCCACGCCCAGCAGCTGACTTTCCAGGAATCGGGGACTGACTGGGATATGTTGATTGGTATAGTTCTGGAATTAGAAGTGAATTTGTCTTGATTACTAAAGGGCTTTGCTGAGATCACAG
The DNA here is from genome assembly GCA_927399505.1 of Luperina testacea. Lineage (NCBI taxonomy): Eukaryota > Metazoa > Arthropoda > Insecta > Lepidoptera > Noctuidae > Luperina > Luperina testacea. The sequence continues at coordinate 1,013,030 of OV656762.1, read as the reverse complement.
TTTATTAATTACTATAATTTATGGAAATACCATGAACTGATTAAGTGTGTATTAATGCATGAGCTTGTACATAACTAACATTTACAAAATATTGCAAGCTAAGTTGAGTTTTTACCCATATTAATTACTATGATGCAGTCAATCTGCCTTTTCCCAACTATGTTGGGGTCGGCTTCCAGTTTAAACGGATTAAGCCAGATACCAGTATTTTACATATAGTGACTGCCATGTGATCTCCACAACCCAGTTACTAAGTAACACAATCCCCTGGGCATGACTGGTTGTCAGACTTTCGGACTTCTGACCACCTGTAACGACTGTCAAAGATTTACGAATGACAGCCGAGACCAACTGCTTAACGGACTTTCTGAGGCACACGGAGGTCTCACTATGTTATGGATGATCACCCATCCACGGTCCAACCTTGAAGATCGACTTGTGCATCTGTTATTATTTAGCCACACATCTTCAATCACAATGATGAGTATTGGGCAAAATAGATTCATGCGGTGTAATGCCTCAGCCAGTAACAAACAATGTCAGTCACACACAGTAGGTACCTACTAGATATTACTATTGTCAGTCACACACAGTAGGTACCTACCTACTAGATATTACTATATGCTCTGATGTATTATTATATGCCAGAGCATAATGTTTTGTGCACTAGACGGCCTTAAAACACTAGTACAAAATAATATGAGACAATTTTATTGCATACTTACAGATTTGTAGAATTGTTCGCAAAACCGCAGATGGAATTCACACCTAAACTGAACAAACTATCACTTCGCCACACTCCATATGCTTCAAGCATTATCAGTATTATAGCTAGCTTCCAAAATGACTGAAATAATAAAAAAACCAATATTTAATTAAGAATTGAGATGTTAATTCTCAGTCCACTTCTGATATGGGTTGTTTTAAATTTGAATTGCCTACACATACAGGCTGAGTATTTGTATATATTATGAGATTTGTAAGCAATTTCAATAACAAGTTATTGATCACTATTAAGTTTGTACTTACCTTGAACTCCGTATTGTAAAGGACATGCCTCTGTGCTTCTCTAGACATCAGTACCAGGTCAATCATTACTATGACTGGATCATATTCTATGTATTTATCCACAATCTCTTTACATTTCTCCTAAAATAAAATGTTTAAAAAAATATTCATTATTGAATCTCTTAGGTGGCTTGTGGTATTTTATTTAAATAACAAATCGTTCGCATATTATTAAAAAAAGGAGTACAAAATCGTCAAAACGTATCCTCTTGTCTCTTGTAACGCTTTTTTGAAGCCATTTTTCTCCTCATAACCTTGGTTTTGAACAATGCAAATAAATTAAGCATATTATGGTGTCCGATAGGCTTCCAGCTTCCAGTACCAGTATGGTACAAACTTCTAGGTAGGTACTTAAAGTACTGCTTCAGTACTTTTAAAGCGTTTATCATTAGGTAATATAATTCGATAAAACGAGGAACTTCGGCACTTGAACATATTTAAACTTACACACTTAGTCAGCTTCAATACTGATGGTCCATACGTCCGGTATAGTGCAGCGGCTGCTGTGCCACAGTTCACACATTTATATTCATCGGTTTCACTCATTTTAACTCTGAAATACTAAAAAACACGAAATAAACATCACACTTTACACTAGGAAGTTTACAAGAAGAACGTCAACCTTATGTCAGTCAGTCTTGAGTCAGTCAATGTCAATGTCAGTGTGAAAATGAGAATCCGTTCAAAAACGAACGTCTGGTAACAATTTATGTTGTTAGAATTATCAAATATTATCTTTAATTGCAATTGTTATAAAACTACTATTTTTTTAAATACTTTTATAGTCATTATTTAAACAAATAAAAATATTCAAATATTTTGTAAATCAGCGAAAAAGTGTTCGAAACCCAGTGACACTTGATAGTTCAAATATTATGGTACAGATGACGCTACTAGGCTATTTAAAACTGGTTCCTATAAAGGTTTGTTTTGTTTGTTGTTCTGAGTGATCATGATGAACCTACTTATGATTAGAAAGAACTATTGGCATGGAATAAATCTAACTTAAAAAGATATATTAATGATTCTAATGATTATAATTCTATAAAGACGGTCTACCTGTTATAGTCGCAAATCATCTTTTGATCAAGATACAACCTAACACTGACCTGAAAATTGCAAAAAACCTAAGAAAATTTGAATTTCGCGGTCTACCACTGCGCATTCATCTTAAATTGTCCGAAATATTAGTTCATTTTGGGACCAAGGACAATACAGACTATTAAAAAAAAATTAAATATTGCCCGCGGATTTCTTTTGGCATGAAATCTCTTTGATGAGATTAAAAAAGCGCATCTCAGACTAGTAAATAGTTAACTGTTGCGTTACCGCACTATTGGAATAACATAAAGTAAAGAGTTTTTGGCGGGATTTCTTCGAGTGAAGTCTATTTGGCTGTTTTAATTATTCGCAAATTGATTCCTAGTGGATATTGTGATGTAAAATTGGTGTAGTTTTGTATCTCAAGTGTCTGCGCAACTGGACAATATGTGTAATCATTGAAACAGACGCGATCCCGGTAAAATGGAGCTGAGAATTTTATTGTAGTTTTGGCTACCTCAGCGAAGTTTACCGGGAAACTTGATTCGATACATTTGCTGCCAAATACTCCTAATACATTAGAATGTGTACACCCATATTCTAATGTCATGTTAGACTCAAGAAAAATTAAACAAAGACGTGGCTAAAAGGTCTTAGCAACCAGGCCATAAAACTAATTTATAAAAAAAAAAAATAACGTAAAGTAAAAAGCACTCGTTTTTAATACACTGCATTATGGACCTAAAAGCGGTTCAATAAGAGCCACTTTACGAGCAAGTGTGGTGAAAAAATATTTTAGACCCTCAAAACAAGCCCTTAATAATTAGGTAGGTACCTACTTATGTCACACAGCAGAGGTACCTACAGTTTGCTAAGTGACCTCCATATTCAATATTCATTTTATTTACGTTACAATATGTTCGTGTTTTGGTCACAGATATTTATATGTGTAGGTAACTTCAACTTAATCAATCCAGTAGATTCGGACCATATTGGTCGTCACAGACGGACAGACAGACACGAGTGATCCTTTATGGGTTCCGTTTTTCCTTTTGAAGTACCTACGGAGCCCTAAAAAGAGCCATAAAGTGAGCTGTTAATCCCCAGCATTAGATGGAATGACAGCTTTTCTTTTTTTTATTTTGAAGTTTATTTTACCTAAGTTTTCAGGGTGAGTTTTTTTACTGAATATAGGTAGGTACCTACTGGCAAAAATCTGTAAACAACGCCTGTCAAAATATGTAGACGCCTTTTTTACCTAACCTATTTTGGATATTATATTCATGAGCTTCAGCTGATACCATAGTTTTTACAAAATATGGCATTTGCAGGCCCTCGGGACGTGAAAGTACCCTCAGGGTTCATAATAATTGCAAATCAAATCCATTTCGACAGACGTATCGCCTTCAAAAACAGGCATGCAGAAGATTCGTTATTGTGTTCATTACCTAGAAGGCAGTCAGAACAAAATTGCTTTTCGTCGAAATATTGACCTTTTTTTACCCGTGATAAATAAGTACTTAGGTACATACCTATATTATTTTGAAGTAATAATCTTCCGCCCTCACGTTTTCTTGGACTATTTGCCACTCTCCTTCGCTAAGAGCTGGTCGTGTACAGACTATTGATCGATGAATATTTAAGTAGGTAGGAATTGGTATTCTAAATATCTATCGGCCCCTCCCCAAAAACATTGAATGGCGAATGGCACGTCGTCAATTCAATTTCTTTTATAATGGCGTTATTTACGTTTAGCCATTCGAAATATTTCAATGGTTTTTTTTTTCAATCGGTTTTTTAACTCTTAATAGAACTTCATCATTCAGTCATTGACATAGGCCGGCTCTAAGCATCGCACAGCGACCGGCCCTGTGCTCCTCGTATCGACCTTCACTAACATAAGCATAATCAGTATAATAATGTTCCCAAAGCTGGGACACGGGCCTCAATCTACCTCAGGGACCCATTGCGGGTTGGTAGATGTCACATGTCTTCTAATTTAAGGTTCTAGGACATACCGAGTTTTGAGAGCAGTGGTGATGAAATAATTTACACACACTTAAGCGTCTGTAGCACCACTGCTCACCCACTGAGGCACCACTACTTACCCACTGGGGCACCACAGCTTACCCACTGGGCAATCACTACTCACCCACTGGGGCACCACTGCTCACGAGCCAGATTCTGTATAAATTTCCCTGTTAAATCAAAGGTAAACTGTCTTTCCACCGCCAGTTGAAAAAACAGGTAAGGAGCATCAGCTAGGGATTGACACTAAGTAGGATTGACAGCTCCCTTCAAGTTCACTTCACCTAAGTTTTTACAGAATAGATTGACTGGTTGTGCAGTGCTGACAGTTTACCGGATGGCACAGCGTGGGGGCCTTCCCACGCTGTGCCGTCCGGTAACAGTTTACCGGAAACCGGTGCTGAAAATTTCTGAAGTGCTGACAGTTTAGCGCTTCAGAAATTTTCGGTACAATCGTTCATCAGTTCTGCAAGTAATGCTCGTATACCCCGCCTGCACCGCCAACACGTCTGCCATTTTCTTTCTTGCTAAGTTCTAGTAGTAGGTAACCAGTAAATCATGATACAGTATGGATCACCAATCTCTTCAAGAAAACTCTGAACACACCCTTAAGTTTTAACAAGCTTAAACATAAGATACCTTCGCAATATAAATGTAAATTTTGCCAAAGTACCTCGGTCCGAGAGGCCTACGAAGTGGCACTTTTATGAACCAAGTCTAAGCCGAATTTTAATAAAATAATTCAAGACGGCTCCCATAAAAACGAACTTTGAATATGAAAAACTCTTTGATGGCTTTGGTTCATATTTTATAAAGGTTTATATTAATTAATCGTTTGTACAAACTTTTCATTAACTTCCTTGCTTACTTTTTAAGTTAGGATTGGATGTTGCGCGTTTCCCCTAATTGTTTTGCTTCATTGTAGGTTGGTACCTATCTAAAGATTTCTCGATGCTTAAGGTCTAGTAGTAATATGATATTAAATTATTTTTACTCGTATTATTATGCATGTAAGAAAAAATCTACATCTTTTTAATAAAATAAGCGATAGACATAATTTTAATACTAGAAATAAAGATAAAATACATCAACCATTTTTCAGATTAGCCAAGGTACACACATCTTTTATGGGGTACTGTGTTAAATGTTACAATAAAATACCTTGTGATATATTGCAATTAAATGAAACAAAATTTAAAACTCACATTAAACGTACACTTTGTAAACAAGCATACTATAAATTAGAAGATTATATCCAAGATAAGAACGCTTGGATACATGCTGGTCCTGCTCCATAGGACAATCTAGAGTCTAGACAAAATCAAACGGGTTGCTAATTTAATTGTAAATTTATAATTATTATTTTTTATTTTTTTATTTAAATTGATTTACATTCTGTAACTACTTAACTCACACCCTGACTTATTACTTGTATTTTTTATTTTATTTTATTTAAATGAAAATCGTTTACTTTTACCATGTTTGTAAATATGTGAGCACCATGCATCTATCAGATAATTAATTTATATGTCATGGTTTCATTTTTTAATTCTTTTACCTATTGTGGTATAGTAATTTTATTTTAGGTGCACCGTCTTCACATATTATTATGATATAATTAATGTATACAAAATATTGTAAAACATTTTAAAAGAGTAACGGTGGAGTTTCTTGCCCATTCTTCTCCATACGAAAACTACCTTTTGGAATGGGCGACTAGAATCAGTTCTATTTGTTGTAATTTTTGACGTTCAAAAGTGCCTTTAATGTGCCTATTTGAAATAAATGCTTTGACTTGACTTTGACTTTATTGTATGATTACATAATGGTTCAACGGTTCAAACGTTCGTGCCCATAGATTGCTCTCATGAAATTCATCCCATAAAATATTTCTGTCTAATTTAGTTCACTCTGTCAGCACTTTGTAAGTGTTTAGACAAAATACGACTTGCAGCACAAGAAGATTCATTTTGGGACAGCTTTTGTAAAGGATAAAGGAAGATAAAGGATAAAAGATTCCATTTAACGATAATTTGGATTTGTAGCTCTCCGTAAGCTTTCGTGTGCACCTACTTTCAGTTGAGAGACGAAAGATTTCGTATGTTTTCCTAGTATCGTTAAAACTATCTAGATTATGTACTGTATTCAGTCTTGCATGATTTTCTCTAGAAGTGAAACAGAAACGAAATTGATTCTCATCGGTTCTCCATCCATAAAATCAATTTCGCATTTCATGGAAATCTCACCTTTTCGGTGGTGACCTTACGAAGCATACGTTTACACTACAAAACTTTTCTAGCCTGTCGTGATAGCTAGGTGATGATGATGACGATGATTACAGTTAATTGACGTTCAAACGTCATAAATGTATGGTTAAACAGTCGCTAATCATTACTTAACATTAAAAAATGTTTATGTTATAAACCCCTCCATGGTTTGTTGAACATAGTTTCTTTATTAGCTTTCGTTAGAATGTTTTCAATTGACTATTGCATGCATACCTACTAATCAGATCTGCATAGCTATTCACAAACATCCGACAGGCTATCGTATCAACAATGAGATATTTCGATAACCTGATTTACCTTGCCCCCGACTGCAAGCAGCTGTCGGAAGATTAGCCGTCGTCTATTTGATTTAAACTGACAAAATTTTCGGGTTTTGGAATTTGTGAACAGCGTTTAGAGGACTGCTACGATAACATTGAATGATGTTCGATACAGTATGGAAGCGTATCGAGTGGTTGTGAATAGTTATGCTGGCAAACTTTGAATTCAATGATTTCTTCTAATGATTTTATAAGAAATTAGCTTTCACCAACATTCTTTTTAGAGTAAAGCTTTTTAGGTATTCATAGGAAGATGTGATTTTTTAATAATGCGAGCCACAGTTTCTTTTTTGATCTCTTTCTTAAATTATCTCCCAAACCACCTCTTTTAAAATATTCAGCAGTATCATTCGACCTTCTTACTTAAATCCCAACTGACTAAGCACATCGTGGGCACCAAAGTGGCCTCCGGATGGCCGGTTATTCCATTAGAGGTGGCCGGTGCGGGCCGCGCGCACCGCTTTTGGGCCGATTTTAAAATAATTGGACGGCATAACTGGATCATCCGAGCTAGGTAAACTTTGTAGTGTACTGAGAGATAGAATTTTAAGAACTGTTTTTAGCTGGTGATGTGAAGTTTATCTACTTGTGTGTTTAAATTAACTTCCTGCGTTTAAATCTCTGCTCTCATTTTCCTGTTGGTGTCCTTGGTTTAATTTTTTTCTCGACGCTTTTGATGCTACTAGGGACGTTTTTGATATGGATTTTATGTGAATAAAGTAATAATAAAAAAGTTAAGAAAGCAGAAAGATAAAGGAAGACTTATGGAGAAACATTGAAATCAGTGTAAGAGTTTTGGAGAGTCCCATGTCCTGTTGTTGAGAACTCAAATCCCAAAATAAATTAAGAAAAAAATACAAAAATAAAAGAAAGCCAACAAAATAAATATATGCTAAATAGAAGAGTTAACAGCACCGTCTACTCTACAGCATCCATTATCCTTGAAACAGCGTATTGGAAATACATATTCAATTGAATCTGAACTCGAAGGAGCCGAAGCAGCGAGTCTCAAACGGTTACAAATTGCGCATAATCATTGACAGCTCTACCCCTCTAATAACAATACATAAATTACCCGCAGAATAAGCGTTGTCAATAAGAGGATCGGAATCGGCCATTCCTTCTGCGACAGTAAAAAGGAATGGCGTGATAAAAAGTTTTGGAGAACGTGAAATGGCTCCTGAATTCATTATGAAACTGAGTTGAACGTCTTGACTTCCTTCCTTTAATCGATATCGCTGTCGTTACAATTTTTAGATCAATTTTATCTTTTGGTAGGATTTGTTGATGGCGATTGAAAATAGTGTTCTTAAGATCGGGACTACTCAATTTTGAAGAGCATCTGTTGAATTAACAGCTATAGACAATTTCCAAGAGCATAATAATATTATTGTAGCAAAGAAGTCTTTAGTAAGTTATTCTGGTATTGAGAAAAGTCCGCATGGGTTTAGTCCTACTGATCTAGAAAGAGTTGAGATCAAAAAAGCTGTTATTGTTGAGAAACTACTTCTCAATGTGATAAAGTTCCTGAAGATAACAACTATGTTAAAGTTACACTGTTAGTTGGCTTGTTATAAGTTGTAAGAAGTTTCAATTGATTATCCGGATAGTGTGCTGTTTTACGATCAAGAAGTAGCTCTGAGTAATATCAGTGAGAACTTAGGTGAAGTGAGCTGTTAATAGTGTCAATTCCTTTATCATCCAATACGAGTATAACATCAAGCGGAATGACAGCTCACTTCCCCTACATTTTTACGGTGAGATTTTTACAGAATTGATCGGCAGATGTTTTAAACTGCAACATATTTTGGATAAGTTTCTGGAAAAGAAACCATCTAGTCTAAAATAAAGGAAAAGAGCTATAAAAAAAGAAGCTTAGAATAAGTAACAGGTAGTACATTTTTATATACCTAAACAGTCTGGTTTCTTAAAATAGAAAAGGTCGGACTACAGTTGCTTCAAATAAAATGGGTGAAGGTTACTAAACGTAGCTCGGTTAAACTTCTGAAAGTCTACCATGATGAACACAAACCTTTCTACAATTCTCAAGTATGTATAGAAAGTCCTTAGTCCAATTTCCCAATACGGCTTATAGCATTCAGTGTGCCACAGCGCTGCGCTTCCAACACCGCTATTTCCTTTTACGTATTTCGTCCAATAAAGCCAATTTACTGGCCGAACGCCACTAGACTTTTTCACAGATATACCATTTAATATTTATACTCCATGTTGTGCTTAATATTTAGGTGCACCCTCCGAATTAATGGCTTCCAAGTACTTGGCCTAGTTGCCCAAATAAAATTCTGTTTTTAGGTTTTAGTATGCTGTTAGGGATGGTTCGGTAACGACGTTGGGCCCGAACGAGTATTGAAATTAAATTACTTAAGTATTTGGTATATTAATGCAATGTACGAAAGTGGCTCGGCTGAGCGACTGAGTAGGTATAGCCATGTTAATATTTTAAGGCTTCGTGTTTTATGAAATAAATATCTTATAGCCATAACGGACGAGGTTAAGGTAGTGTGGTGACATGGCAGTTTAAATATTGAAATATATTCATAGTAGTATTGCAATCATAAAGAGATTTGAGCTTTGTCGTTTCAAACTGTTATTAGACTGAAAGTCTAACACGATCTCAGGGATTTAAAATATTTCACCATACTGACAAAAAAAAAACAACTGTTTAAAAATATTCATAGCTTCTAGAATGACTGAAACTCTGCTACTTCATTCTTAATTGGATTTCCTTCAAATTACATCCGAATTTAACTTACAATATTATCATTCCATTTGCCTGCAAGTACTCGTATCACTGTTCATTCCTATTCAGAACACGTAAAAAGGATCCATTCTCGTACCGACAATGTGTTTAAAAAGTGCAAAGCGCAAGTCATTCGACTGAACTGAACGATCTTCACAAAGCTGGGCTCGATACAAATTGAATTCTGTAATGACTTGGGGGCGACTTTGTAAGGACCGACGCGACGTCGACGGTACACGATGTATTTGTATACGAGCTAAAAATAGGCTAGCATGAGTATGAAAAATCATTGAATGATAATGGCGGTCTAAATGAAAACTTTGGTGAAATATAGCTGAGCATCATCATCTACCTAGCCTTTTTCAAACTATGTTGGGGTCGGCTTCTCATCTGCCTAGCCTTTTCCCAACTATGTTGGGGTCGGCTTCTCATCTGCCTAGCCTTTTCCCAACTATGTTGGGGTCGGCTTTCAGTCTAACCGGATGCAGCTGAATAACAGTATTTTACATGGAGCGACTGACTATCTGACCTCCACAACCCAGTTACTGGGTAATACGATACCCCTTGGTAAGACTGGTAGTTAGACTTTCGGGCTTCTGACTACCCGTAACGAATGTCAAAGATCCACGAATGACAGCCGGGACCAACGGCTTAACGTACTTTCCGAGGCACGCAGGGGTCTCGGTATGTAAAGATGGTCACCCATCCACAGACCAACCGCGGCAAGCGTAGTTTAACCTGATCGATCGACCTGTGCGGCTGTTATTATTTAACCACGGGCCCCTTATAGCTACATAGGTTATGAAATATAGAGATAAATAAATTTCACTCATTCTCTATAGAAAAGGGAGGATCCTCCCACGGGCGTCGTATCTGATGGGCAACTGCCTGTTATTATGTCGGGACGTGGTATATAATATGCTAGTTGCGCGGTAAACTTTGCTTGCAGGATGTTGCGCGACGTCAGTGTGATGCGTAGTTTGCATGTTGCTTGTAGATGTCGCCACATCATTCCCTTCCGAAGACCGGAGGTTGATAGTGGGCTCAGTCTTGTATCTTGTGATGCTTGCCAAGGCCAGTTGAGGTTCAAGTAAGTCGGAATCGGGTTCCGAGACATTTATCTGCCAAAAAAGGTGTGAAAATATATGTTTTCAAAGAATATGTTTAGAATAAGGATGGACATTGATAGTTATCTGTTTATTGTTCTGGAAGTATCTACCTACTTATTAATTGTTTAATATATTTAATTAATTGTTTAATATATTTAATTGTTTAATTATATATAGACTTATTGCAATAATGGAATTGAGAACTAATCAGCGGGGTTTTGTTTCTCAATGAAATCTTCGATGATCTTTCTTTTTAACCAAACATTGACTTTGGACCTGCATGTCTTTTTGACAATATTTATAATTCTGCCTTCCACGTTCAGTACCTACCTATGGATGTAAATCGTAAATAATAATCGTACTAGCATCACATCGTTTCTGGAGGCACAGGGCCATTCCATTGCGATAAACATCTGGTTACTCACAGACGAAAACGGCATTACGCTTCTGTAAGATAACAGAAACTGTAAGGTTGAGACTTGGTGACAGCCGAAGCGAAAAGCGGGGTAATCAGTTTGCAGTTTCCATCTTGTATTTCTCTATTCTTCAACGTTATTATCCTAAGCTTGTTGTCTACGCAGGTTCACCACAGATATTCCGCGTTTGCGATTCCTTTTGTCTTTGTCTGACCTTTGATAATTTGGGTGATGGTTGATGCATGTAAAATTACTTGATGATAATTATAGTAGTTTTAATAACGCTGATTGATATCTATATAAAACGATACGATGGTCTTGGCTGTTGCTAGAAGTAAAAAGACTTGATTCGTTTTGCTTAAGGCGTTACTGTCGGTTCCGCTGTTCCAAACTACAACGCACGTCTACCACCACCAAGACAGCATCCCAAACATCAATATTCATTAACAACCGTCGGCAACAACCACTCCCAGCTGACTTACAGCACTAAGTTTTAGTCACAACTGCTTTCAGATCTCTTGTTCTTGCTAATTGAAATCCTAAAGTAGGTGTTTCTAAAGTTAGGTATGTTTACAGCAAAATGTACTGAAAAACACTTTAAGAATTAAGAAGCGTCCATTTGATTTTTGTACAGGATGTGTAGTCCTCACGGCCATTTTATAGCTATGGCGGCTAATCTCAACGGAGACTAACCTTCGGCGCGGAAGATATTATAGTGCACAAGTATGTGAGACATCATAGACAGGTGCACTCTCTCTTTTTTACTCTTTGTAATCATAGTATAGGCCGATGGGACGGCAATCTGACACGACCGAGGAGATATCAGGCGCAGGACCAACGGCTTAACGTTCTTTCCGATGCACGGGGGTATCACACCGCCAACTTCCAAACTCCACGCCTGTACAGAATGTAAATGTGTCATGAAGTAAAACTCAAGGAAAAAAATATGAAATGAAATAATGAATAATGGAAGGATTTATGTCAATATTAGGTACCTATTAAATTTATTATTTTTCATCGTTTAAAAGAGGCACATTTGCACAACAAATCGCCTAGTAACTGACAGAGACAAAACGTTCGAATAACAGAGGCACATTTGCACCACAAATCGCCTAGTAACTGACAGAGACAAAACGTTCGAATAAAATGAAGGTTTTTAGTTATTTGTGGTGTAAACGGGCCATTTAAAGTTAATCCTGAACTCTAAAATCCACAATACAAATAAAAAAAAAAATAATTTACAAAAATAAAAAACCCGACTGCGGTAAAGTACTTTTTTTTTATTTCAAGCTTTTTACTTTACAAATGTGAAATGTTTTTTACGATTTGTCACTTCGAATTACTTTTATCGACATAAGTTGCATAAGTTGTATATATTTTTGTAATCAACTTTTAAAACCCTTTATTTTGATACCCCACTCGATAGGTTTTGAGAAAAAAAAAATTTTATGAAGACATACCTAATAAGGCGCCAGAAATCAGCCATTTTATTTGTTTTTTCAATTTTGATATACCCAGTGTCACTCTCACAATTAAGAGGAATCTAACGGCACCTATTAAGCTGAAATCGATCAAGCCGTTTCGGCTACAGAGCGTGCCAAAGAAATATACATACCACCCGAAAAACATAACCCTCCTTCTGGCGTAGTCGGGTAAAAACATCACAAAAACAAATAAGCCCACTTATAAAAACTCGCCTCCCTTCTTTCCCAGTCGTATTCTTAACAACTTTCTCAGAGCGTCATTTACATAAATTGACTGCAACACGTCGGTCCAGAAGAGAAAAGTAAGTAAGTACGTAAGTAATCATGAAGACTGACGGGTAAACTCACTCTTGCGGTAAACCAGCCTATTGTAATCATGTTGTTCAATTTTGTTTTGAGTAAGTTGGAAATTGATAAAGAAAAAGGTTGGACTGGTATGTAAAAGAAATTATATAAGTCATTTTATTACTGGTTAAACCTGGGGAAGTGGATACGTTAATTATTAGGAAAGAAGAGGTCAAATTGCAATCGGTGTAAAATTAGAACCTCAAGCCTAATAAGTATGAAATACAAAAAAAATAAGAAAAAGCATCTTACAAATTTAATATACAGAGATGTAGAATATTTCATCAAACCTAAGCTCTCTATAGACACTCATCTGAAAAAGATAATAATAAGATTTCTAATAAATCTGTGCTAACAGATGGCCTACATTTCTAGCCTATAGGATCCTTCAAAATAAAATCCCAGAGGTCTTCCATTCATAAAACAAAGTAGGCTGTTCTATTCAGTTCCATTCATAGTATTCAAGATGGCGGACATGTTGTCAGATAAACGGTATTTAATTATAAATAAGGCGCGCAACACACGCTCGTGACTCATTGTAATGTTCGGACAATAGTCTCGGCTGGTAGGGATGGCACGTTTGAAAATTATTGTCGATAAATAACACTAGCATATTGTTGTACAAAAAACGCTTTCTCAAGACGGGTTGGTGATTTTACACTTGCATTAACTACAAGTCCAGCACCCTAATTGCGTGGCACACTTTCATACACAATCTGAATGATTTTCAAGGATATTGCGAATCCATTGCTTCGTGTTTAAAAAAATTGTCTGCTCAACAGCGTAAATAACGCAATAAATTTTGTAGAACTGTCAAAATCACACTAACGTGTGTTACGCAATTACTCCGCTGGTTTCCTCACGATATTTTTTCCATCACCGATGTCACTAATGTCCAAGATAAACTCAGTAAGTCACATTGCACTTGCCAGGCAAGAACCCACAACCTCGAGCATGAGTGGCGAGACGTTTACCACTGGGCGATCACGTTAGTTGATAGACGAAAATGATTTACAAACTACTATTGCTTACTGAAGGTATAACCGATCGATCTTGTCAAAACTTTGACAAACGCTCTACTACTACTACAAAAATGACTACTAAGTACAGACGCCAGCACATCACGCTACTACAATCTGTATTTATTTAATAGATTTTTAAATTTATCGGTAAAGTATAAGGTTCAAAGTTGATTGGGAAAATTTGACAGTTTCGGGTAGCTTGATGTGCTGGCGTCTGTACTACTAAACTTTGACTAATATACACAACAAGTGAGCAAAGTGATATTTGACGAATAAGTTTACTTCTACTAAAATTCCTGTTATTTATTTTATATTCACTTTACTAGCAAAAAAAAAATATGAATGCGAAGACGCGTAACTATTCAGTGAAATTCAGATAAACGATCTAAATATTTTTGCAGAGATAGACTACGGCGTAGCGCGTAGGACGACTTCAGCTACGACGTAGCAGCCTTGTAGCAGTTCCAGCTGGTTCACAGTTCAAAAGTGGGTTCACATTTCACCAGATCGAATCCCCTGGCCGTGACTCGTATATTCATATAATATTGGACCAGTGAAATAGACTTTCTATCGACTGTCGATACGTATTTTCTAACGTTCCTAACGCTCTCAAAAGAGGCTCGCAAGATAGCAGATAGAAAGCGCTTCAATGTCCATTGTGTTGCTATAGAATTCAGCCGTAAGTGTTTCAGCCGATGAACTAGTTTAATGAATGTTTGTAAGTTGCTTCCATTTCAATCTAAAAGTTGTTTGGCTTTCTCTATTCTGCCTTGTTTATTGAATTAGTTATTCTGTTGAGTTAAGTATTGAATCAGAGCTAAAGCAGTGCAGTGGCGTTATCAATAGGCACGATAAGAACCAATAAACTATTTTCCGAGGCCCAAATATAGTGTCAGAAAATAGTTTTTACTAAAACCAAGCACCTATCCCAAAAGCTTATTTCGAAAGGCTCCGGCTGCATCAAACGTGAAATGACAATGACGTTTATTTCAAATAGACCATTCTAAAAGCACTTTGGAATATAATTTACAAGAAAATTGACGAATTGAATCTAGCTGCCCCTTCCTTCAAGAGGAAGTTTCATATGGAGAAGGAAAATTTGACACTGGCCTGCAAATTGCAAAAAACGTAAGTAAGTATGTTTGAATTTCGCGGGCTGCCTTAGCGCATCCCCCTTAAGTACTAATATTTTGTTTACATTCATCAGATTTTAGACATTTATGTGAAGACGATACACCTATCTTACCACGAGTGTGATAAGAATATTTCCTTTACTTTCTTAATCACTCACTAACGATTAAACAACTGGAATAAACGAACCCAATAAAAAAGTTCACGTTTAAAACTCAGTAAGTACAGAACTCAGAGTTTTAACAACTCCACAAAGCATTTGATACCGTCTTCAATTTAATGGAGCGCTCAACCCGCAGCGAAGGTTGTCATTACCTGTAAAATGTTTACAGCCTCGTAACCTCCATGTTTATGCACCAATCGGCAACGAGACTTCTCATTCAATTATTACTTACATTATTTGGAAATGGAAATGAGCGATTGCTGCTAAGGCAATGTAAGGGGACTTTTATTCTTAATAATTTCGTGTTTGATTGTGAAGATGTTTTATAGCCCGGGAAAAGGTTATAGGTACACTTGAATATCATTACGGAGTAAATAATGAACAAAGTTATCCGGAAAAGAAGCAGAGTTACCGTTATAGCTTGCAGAAGTAGCAAGCTGAAGTGGCCGTGGGCTGGCCATGTTTGATGTTTGTCGAAGGACCGATGGCCGTTGGAGCTGGACCGCGTAGTGTGGGACGCCCCCCAGCTAGATGGACGTACGACATCAAAGAGGTGACTGGACAGACTGGATGGATGGCGGAGGACAGAATGTTGTGGCGCAGCATGGAAGAGGCCTATGTCCAGCAGTGGACTGCGATAGGCTGAGTAGATTGATTGAAATAATTAACTGTTTAATAAGTTTTATTGTACCTATTTTTTCAACAAATAAAGCTATGGCTACGGATCACTTTAGCATTCATTGATCACACTCCCATTAATTGTGTTTTAGAATGAACTAAGTTGTGCCTCTCAACAACGCAAACAACGAAACATCGAACTCATCACACAATCGATAAACTTTAAATCGATTAACTTCAACAAAAACGAAGCAGAAACTCGCTACGCTATTCATCTTTCAACCTAAAATTAGTATTAAAACAACTTTTTTGCTCGTACCATCCCGGGCACCGTGATTGGAAAAAAAATGCTTAATATCCCGTCTCTATAGATTTATAACCTATTCTGTTACGGACCTCCTTTGTGTGAAATTCCCATTACTAGCCGTACGCCCGTACAGCTATTTTTTATTGATGTTCGCTCAAAGAGATAAAAATGTAACTTGGTTTAGCTCCTATCCTGACACTGTGATGTATTTTTTAACGCAATATCCTTTGTGTGCATAAAATACCTACGTTGTGGCTCTAGACTATTTTATAGATGTCTATTTGTAGACAACAGAATATACGTTTTGTCACAGTTTATTCTCAACTCTGTAACGGTTGTAAAGCTCTTACATCGATATCTATAAACTTTACTTAGCTTCTGCTTTTAAAGACATTTTCCCGTCTCTATCTTTCACTTGTAGTTTGACAGTGACAGGAATAACGCTTAGCCAAAGTACATGCTAAGTAAAGTTTATTTCATAAAGACATTCGAGGTAAACGTTACGTAAAAGATCGATAAAATCGGTTATTTCCTTTCAAATGGATACATAAAAACAATATATTATGTTTTTAAACCCACGAAGGATGTAAACATTGTAATGGAAAAAAAGATTTAATACAATTTTGGAAAACCTTAATGGAAATAAGTAACGAAAATAAAAAATCCTTTGGGCGCTGCCGCTGCCATCTCTGTTCCCAATTTCAATTAAAATATAATAGCAGTATAGAATTTATTTTTTCAATTTAGATCAATGAGAGACTACATTTATTTACTTACCCAACGCAATTTCAATTAGTCACAAACTCATAAAATTGCAATACTTTAGTTCATTTTGGAGCTGGGTTTGGCAGCCTCTGGCAGATTTTTTTATTTTGAAAACAGAAAACCGTATTTAAATCGGTCAAACCGTTTTGAAGATAAACAGCAAACATTCGTTTTTTGCACAAACAACCTCTCACCCTAAACGCATACATCTTGCCTTTTTGTCGTGGGTAACAAATAGTAACAATTAAGCAAGATATTTTTTTTTTGCACGATGTACACACAGTTACAGTTTAGGCTAAAACTAAAGGAGTACACAACCCCGTTAGGGTGCAGCAAGTAAAGTAAATGTCAGTAGCAGCAGCATCTAACTTATAGCTAGGTACTTGTCTTGCTTATCTACTCGATATTAAATATCACAATAATTCAAGGATTCAACGGTGCCAACTACTTGAAACCTGACACTAGCTATTATTTTCCTCTTGAATAAGTGCTTTGAAGTAAATCTGTGAAATAAAATACAGTGCCAGTATTCGATGGTCGGCTCCGTTACGAGGTGGCGCCAATAAATCGTGCTGTGTCCACCGTCTGTTTATCGAGCACTGAAGTAAAACGATATGTCTCCTGTGCAATATCGCGGGAAGTGTTTTTAAATTGCAAAAGGATTTCAATCGTGTATGCCAGTACTTTTGATTTATTTGGAAGATTTATTTTTGTTTTTTTTTTTCTTTTAAGGGCAGGTACGGTTAAGGTATTTTTTTTATCTGATTCTTTTGATTTTTTATTGATTAATTGATTCTGTTCTTTATTACAGTAGGAAATTGCTTCATAGGTACCTCAATAGGTATCAGAGACAGACTAAGAATTATGATGATGATATTGAAAGAGAAAGAAGGGCGCTGTCGGTGAGAGCTAATGATCGTTCGCAGGTTTGCACGTTGTTCTAGAATAGTAAAAAAAAAACCCTATTTCGTGCATATTTGTACCTTGTTTTACACGTGCAGCCTGTGGGTAGATTAGACTCAAAAATTGTACAGCGCCCTTCGCATTCAATATAATAATGCGTTCCGGGTGTTGATGGGGCTGTAGCAGGGATTGGCATGAACAATATTGCAGTGTTAGTCAAAGTCAAAGTCAAAGTATTTATTTGTATGTTTTTTGGTTATACATGTGTGGTCTTACAGAATTATTACGTTTCTCAAAAAACAACCCATTAGGGCATATACAATTAAAGAAATAAGAAATTTAAAGTCATAAATTAACAGTAGTTTCAATGTTTGGTGTACAGCCAATAACTTAAAAAAAAAAATTTATTAGGATTACAATTAATTAAATACACAAAAAATATAAAAAAATAAAAACAGATTACAATTAGATAGTCAATTTTTGAAATTATTAATGTTGATTGGTGTTGAAATAAAGCGAACTAATATAATTAATTGAGCTTTTAATTAACACTTTAATAGTACAAAGAAACAAGCGTGAACGGAGTGAACGAGAGTGGTGTTGCAAGCACAGAGCTGTAGTAAGAAGGCGGGAAATTTAAATACATTTTACACACTCACCAAATTAAAGCCTTCTCATTACTAACATACAAATGTAGAAATATAGAAATTATGACAAATCATACAGATGTTTAATAATAGTATGCTGATATGTTATCCAATTATATTGATAAAAAGAACTATTTGTTTAAAGTTATACCAATTTTATCTCTGAGATATTGAAATCTCACACGAGCAAGAGCTTTTGTAAACATGTCAGCACACTGTTCAGTAGTACATAGGTACCTTACATATATTTCTTTTTCTTGACACTTTTCTTGAATAAACTTATATTTAACATCAATGTGCTTACATCTTTTATGAAAGTCCATATTTTTAATCACTGATATTGCACTTTGATTGTCCACATTTAAACTGATAGTGTCCTGATTATATGCACCAATATCAAGTAGTAGTCTTTTGATCCACAATGCCTCTTTTGTAGCTGAACATGCAGCCATAAATTCAGCTTCTGTTGTAGACAGGGCTATGCTCTGCTGTCGCTGAGTTGCCCATGTTATAGCTGCAGCGTTCTTAGTAAAAACATACCCAGTTGTAGATCTTCTTGTGTCACTGTCAGCTGCATAATCAGAGTCACTATAGCCCTCTACTATATTGTTCTTCACTTTTGAATATAGTATGCCCATTTCTTTGGTTTCTTTTAAGTACTTTAATATTTTTTTAACAACAGCCCAGTGAGTACCATCATAACAGTCTAGATATCGACTTACTAAACTTACTCCAAACATAATATCTGGTCTACTCACTATAGCAAGATGCATGAGAGAACCTACTGCTTCTCTGTATGGTATCTTTTCTTCAGGTACTATATTTTTCTTCTCCAGTTTAGTGTGGGGATCTATTGGAATATTATTTCCATTTGCATTAAACATATTAAATTTCTGTAGTAATTTTTCAATATATTGTTTCTGATGAATAAATATATTGCCATTGGACCGTTCTATCTGTAATCCCACATAATTTGTAGGCTCCATGGTTTTTATTTCAAAATATTGCTTAAGATCATTTATAACTTTGTTAACAGTATCATCATCTCTAGATATTATCAACCCATCGTCCACATACAATAAGAGATATATTTTTATTTTGTTTATATGACCAGTAAACACACATTGATCAGAGTGACTATTAACAAAACCAAATTTATGTAATACAGATTTGAATTTGTTATTCCAACATCTTGGGGCTTGTTTTAAGCCATATAAAGATCTGTTCAATTTACATACAAAGTTTGGTGGCGATTCTATTCCTTCAGGAGGATTCATATAAATATTTTCTTTAATATCTCCATAGAGAAATGCTGTTTTCACATCAAACTGTATAATTTTTAAATCATATTGACATGCTTCTGAGAGTAATATTCGTACAGAGTCATATCTCACCGTGGGAGAAAATGTTTCAGTATAATCTATTTGATAATGCTGAGAACAACCTTTAGCACAAAGCCTGGATTTGTATATTGTACCAGAAGGATCGTTTTTAATACGGAACACCCACCTGCACCCAATTGTCTTCACTCCAAGAGGCTTTTCCACCAGGGTCCATGTTTCATTGTTCTCATGTGCTTTTAGTTCCTCCTTTATAGATTGTTTCCACATCTCTGCATTTGGTGACGATATGGCTTCACTGTATGTCTGTGGCACATCTCTTTCTGAAATTCCTTTACAGAGATAAGTATTATTATCTTGTTTCCTTGCTTTAGATCTAGTTGTAATATAGCTGTCATGTTCTAAGCTAATTTCAGTTTCAGGAATATACAGAGAGTCATCATTTGAATGAAACGAATTATCATTGCTGGAGCTTACAGAAACATTTGATTCAGAACTGTCATTTAAATTTTCTTGTAACTCTGGACTAAGCATTATCTGTTCATTTTTATTAACCTCATTTTCATCTGTAATTAGGGGCACAATTATATGGTTTTGGGTTAATGAACTTTCCATAAAAACAACATCTCTGCTTATTACTACTTTCTTTGTCTTTGAATCTATGAATTTATAGCCTTTAGTAGTATCACTGTAGCCAATGAAAATCATTTTACTTGCCTTAGGATCCAATTTTTGAAGCTTCTCTTTTGGTATTTTGACCATAGCCTCACAGCCAAAGATTTTTAAATGACTTACATCAGGTTTCTTCCCTGACCACATTTCCTCAGGTGTAGCATATGACAGTGCACGGGTAGGGCAGCGGTTGGTGATGTAAGCTGCTGTGGATACTGCTTCAGCCCAATAACATTTCTGTAAATCAGAGTTAATTAGCATACAGCGTGCCCTTTCCATAAGTGTTCGGTTCATACGCTCTGCTAATCCATTTTGTTGAGGTGTGTATGAATTAGAAGTCTGATGGATTATGCCTGATTTCTTTAAGTAATTGGAGAAATCATTACTTAGATACTCTCTACCATTATCAGAACGTAAACATTTAATTTTGAAATTAAGCTGATTCTCTACTAAGGCTTTGTATTCTTTGAATTTTGAAAATACTTCTGATTTATTATGCAAAAAATATACATATACTTTCCTGGTATAATCATCTATAAATGTGAGAAAATATCTGGCCCCTCCAAGTGATTTCACCTCCATGGGTCCACAGACATCAGAATGTATCAACTCCAGAGGTTTCTGCGCTCTGGAACCTTCAGAAGGAAATGGCAACCTCGATTGTTTTCCTTTTTGACACAGCTCACAAACCATTTCATTTTTATTTTGAATTAATTTCACTCCATCTGTACAGTTACTTAATTTATTTAAATCATGAAAATTTAAATGTGCCATCCTCTTGTGCCACAATAAGAAATCAGTCTCATTCATTTTACAACTGTATGCTGTGATAGTGTCAGTATTCAGCCGGTACATGTTGTTGATGAGATTTGCCGCTGCTATTTCAGTATTCATCTTGTTGAATATTTTACAGCCCTGTTTTGTAAACTGTATGGAGCATCCATTCTTTATAATTTGGCTGACAGACAATAAATTGGTTGTCAATTCAGGTACATACAGAACATTTGTAATTTGGATAGTTTGTTTGATACTATTTGGACCAATTATATTCAAGTCTATCTTGCCACAACTTTTCACCGGAAGCATTTTGCTATTTGCTATTTTTATACTTGTGATCGGAGGGGGTACTTCATCATACAGCCAGTCTTGTCTCATGGTAAGATGCATTGAAGCACCTGAATCTATGTAGAACCCATCATCATACTTAGTTGCAGCAGAGAACACAGCTACATAACCTGAATCTTTATTTTTGTCTTGTTTTGCTTTCTTTGATTTGCAATTTTTGCTTATGTGTCCATATTTATTGCAAATAAAACATCTTGGACCTTTCTTCGGGATGTGCTGGGAATCTTTTGAGTTATTGTGCTTTGTGTAAAGTACTGTAGTATTTGTTGAATCAACTGACTTTACTTCTTGGAGTAATTTTGTCTTGATCAAGTCAGAACTAATTTTTACACCAGAGCTTTCTATTCCCATAATCATCGGCTTGTAGGAATCCGGCAAACCGGCCAACATTAATGTTCCTAGCCACTCATCATCGACATTAAAGTTGATGTTTCTCAACTTGTGAGCGGAAGACATTATTTTATTGACATATGATTCCACACTTTCACTCGTCTCTAATGTTGTGTTAATTAAGTCCTTTAATAAGCCAACTTTTCTAGTTAATCCACTGTCTTCAAATGCTTTTGTGAGGTTATCCCATACTTGTTTGGCATTTTCTGCTTGTTGGATGTGAACATATAAGATTGGATCAACCAATAATATTAATTTAGACTTCGCTTTAACGTCATCCTTCACTGCTTTTAAATCATTGGGATTTGGTTCTGACGATATGCAATTATGCAAGTCTTCGTGCTGTAGGTAAGCTTTTACAGCAAAACTCCACGTAGACCAATTTTCCCGTCCCGTCAGTTTGGGAATTGACATAGTTATGTTATTCATATTGCAATAAATCTGAAGTAGCTGAAATATAGGAAGAACTCGCGAACCGGTAACTTTATTGAGGTTATGAACGCGTGGGCACTTTCCAACTTGGATTTTTACTGTTCGACTTTACTGCACTACTGTTTACTTTTGCAAAATAACACGTTAGAGCTATCTGGGCCCATAACCTGTTGATTGGTGTTGAAATAAAGCGAACTAATATAATTAATTGAGCTTTTAATTAACACTTTAATAGTACAAAGAAACAAGCGTGAACGGAGTGAACGAGAGTGGTGTTGCAAGCACAGAGCTGTAGTAAGAAGGCGGGAAATTTAAATACATTTTACAATTAAGAATAAATACACACATAATTGTCAGTTTAGTTTATTACATTTTGTCAAGAAGGAATTCGTCAATGGTACAGTAGCATTTTTCAATTAAAAAATTATTTAGCTTCCGTTTGAGCTGTGTCAAATTTAAATATTTAATGTCATTTGGAATTTTGTTGAATATTTTCGGAGCCATGCAGAGAATGCTTTTGTGCATAAGGGCGGTCTTTGAGGCTCTTAGACATAATTCGTGTCGATATTCTGGTCTCATCGATTTAAAGCGTTGATCTGAAACTTTTTTAAATAGTTGACTGTTTTTCTTAACGAATAATGCGGTCTCATATATGTACAGACAAGGCAATGTTAATATTTTAAGTGTTTTAAAATGCGGTTTACAGCTTTCCGTTGGTTTAAGGTTGCATATTGACCTAATGCACCTCTTCTGTGCTTTAAAAATGTTATGCTTTTCACAGGAATTTGCCCAAAAAATTACTCCGTAACGTAATATAGAGTCTACGTAACCATAATACGCAGCTACAACAGCTGCCTGATTAACAATTTTGCTTAGTTTATAAAGAGCAAAAGCGAACCTACTTAATTTTGTTATAAGAATTGCTGCATGGTCTTTCCAAGTCAGTTTAGAGTCTATTGTCAAGCCTAGAAATTTTGTATGTCCTACTTCTTCAATTTTATTATCTTCAAAAGTTATATTAATGTCAGGAGCGGTTATTCTTTGTCGAAATTGCATAATTTTAGTTTTATTTAAATTTAATTTTAGATTATTGTGTTCAAGCCAATTAATTGATTGTTGTAATGCGTCTTTGATGTCACATTCATAAGTTCTATTTTTATTACGTCTTACAATGATCGTGCTGTCATCAGCAAAAAGAACCATAGGGAAAGCGACGTGTTTTGGAAGGTCATTTATGTAGGCTAGAAACAACGGCGGGCCCAATACACTGCCCTGTGGTACGCCAAAAGTGACTTTACGTTTTCCTGAGATATATTTGAGTTCCTTTTTATCTCTTTTAGAAATTCGTCTAATTTCTGTACACTGCGTTCTATTGGCTAAGTAAGACTGTATAAGAGAAAGTGCGTTACCTCTTATTCCATACGCATTCAGCTTCTGTAGTAGTATATTATGATCCACTAGATCAAAAGCTTTCGTCATGTCCATAAATATAGCGCTAACGGGAACTCTTTGATCAATGTCTGTTATTATAATGTTAATAAAATCATAGATGGCCATATTTATGGATTTGTCTTTTCTGAAACCCTTCTGTTCACTTACCAAGATGTTATGTTTCGTGAAAAAGGAATTCATACGGCAATAAATAGCCTTCTCAAATATTTTTGATATGACTGGTATCAGGGCAATGGGTCTGTAATTATTAATATCAGTTTTGTCATGTTTTTTAAATAATGGCTTAACTATTGTTGGTTTTAGTTTATTGGGATAAATTCCTGAACAAATACTAACATTAATGATGTGGCAAATTGGGCCACTTATTACATCTGAGACAAATTTTAATACTTTTGTTGATATATCATCATACCCTACGCTGACTTTATTTTTTAAATCCTGTATTATCCGATAGATTTCATTAGGTGTAGTCGGGGCCATGAACATTGATTCGGAACATGTATTCGGGGTTCTATAGCTCGCAGATCTTGTGGCATTCGATAGTAATTCTGCTTGATTCACAAAGTGATCGTTAAATGCGTTTGCTATTTCACTAGGGTTTGTTATTGTAACTCTGTTATTTTTTATTTCTGTTATATTATATTCGTGGGGGGGACAATATTTATTTTCATTTATGATCTTCCAAGTATCTTTTGATTTATTTGTAGATGATATTATCTTATGGTTATTTTTTGCTTTTTGTGTTAGTTTTATTATTTTCTTAAGCCTTTGTGAGTAATTTTTATGTTTAGCTAAGTTAGGGTTAGGTTAAGTGTGTAGGTTAAATTTACTAACGTAATTGTTAAGAAATATTGTTACTAACATATTTGAGTCTTTTGTTACTTGTGATTAAATATAAATAAATAAGAAGTACGGAAGAAAACCGAGTTTTGTGGCGCAGCTTGAGAGAGACCCAGCCCGGGAGTGGACTGCGATAGACTGAGTTTATTGATTAATTGCTTCAAGGACCAGCAAATGAATGCTTCATTCTGACCGCAAATGTTGCTTATGAAAACCAGTGGCGTAGCGTGGGTGTCAGCCGCCCGGGGTGGTGGAAGAAAATTTTGCCGCCCTCTTATTTAGGTATTTCAATTTAAAAGACTATAACATACAATAATTCTAAAGAACTTTTTGGCAAGAACAGGCATCATTATTGTATTATACAGGTTACAAATAAAAAAGTCATATATATATATAGGTATTATATGTTTTACAATATAATAATCACATACTACGCTACGCCACTGCTCAAAACGAGGATTTAATGTCAAGTACCGCACAACTTAACTGTAAACAGTGCCACCACGTCTCACTAAATCTAGGATTTCCACTCAACTCAACTTAAAATGAGTCCCAAGTAACTAATCCACTCCAGTACAGCTCAGTCAAGTAAAGCATCTGATATACTTTTAATTCAAACTAGCAGCCAAGTTTCAATGCTGCAGGACAAGTCGGAAGTGCTTGCGAAGAGTAGGTAAGAAAGTAATTTCACTTACCTTGAAAACTTACTACGAGTTTGTTCTTGGCGTAGACTTAAGAAATAACAGGATATACCAAGAGGGATTTTGCCATTTTTTCTTAATAAAGATATATTTTAAAGATTTTGGCTGAACCCGAAGAAAGTATGCTGCATCCTGATTAATTAACTATTTAGAGTTTTTCTACATTGTATCAAGTTAGTTAGTTTAATATAATCGAAACGCAAATTGAGGATGCAGAATGCAACAAGCAAATAGCAGGTTAATGGAAAAAATGTTTATTAATGTTGTTTACCAATCAATCTAGGTAACCTAACTTTTTCTCAACTATGTTAGGGTCGGCTTTCAGTCTAACCGGATGTAGCTGATTACCAGTATTTTATGTCCAGACCAACCCTCCACAATCCAGTTACTGAGTAACATGATACCCCTTGGTAAAGTCTTATCAAAGGGTCTTCGTGTTACTCAGTAACTACAGGATAACAGGTTGATATCGTTTACCATACTGTATTTTTTTAAATCATGATTATGCAAGTCTTATCCTCCGTATTCCAAGACTTCCACTCGTATTGTTGCAATAACAGAAAGTATAATTCAGTTTACAACTCAAAGAGGTTTTTGTTTTAATTTCAGAATGTTGGTGCGCAGTTTCTGTATCTGAGATGTTTTATTTAACACTAGATATAATAATGAAGATTCGTTTTGTATTTCATTTAGTTGTACCTGCCTAAAATACAGTAATCGCTAGCTTTTGCCTGTGGCTTCGCCCGCGTGGATGTTGAAAAATATCCCAAGGGATGTGTTAATCCAGGTAAACAATGTATTAATTCCGTAATACATTGTTTTCATATAACTCTTTAGTTTACTCGGCGTACGCCAGTAAGTCTCCCTGTTGGCGTGATTTTTTCCTATATTTTCAACAATCATCGTGACATTTCAGCCAATTTACACAAAACGTTAATAAATTGTACACCTAAATCTTCGTCATGAATAAATTAACTTACGAATCTAAAAATATGCCCCAGTTTGGCAATAAAAAAAATACAATTGGTAAGCAAAACGATCCGTTTTTGTTTGTAGGAAACCAGGCATTAATGAACTAAAGTGGTGTGAAAATAAAAAATACAAAAGTGCTTTCGAGTCTTCTAAAAGATTCCAGAGTACTCTACTTCAAAAAGAGTCCTCATCCAAAACGAGAAACAAACTGAACTTAAAAATAAATAAAAGACACCATAAAGAGTCCACAAAACCCTAGTTATTATTATGAGAAAGTTAGAAGGAACACGGAAGGCTCATGATGCAGCAGCTTTTATTTTAACAACCACATAAAAAGGCTTTTCTTAGGAATTTACTATAAACCGAATGTGTTCCTCAACCACCTTACGATATACATAAGGAAATCCTATGCACGCAGCTAGGGATATGTTACACCGTAGTGTAACTACCCAAAAAATATATGTTATAAATGTTCTTATTTTTGTAACTTCGTTTATCTGCAACCACTAGATTATCAAGTTCGCTAATACATATTTATTATGTATAGGCTAATTGCTCTTTTACTAACTTATCAAGAAACTGGAGAACGGTCTCAATCAGGTCCAGGTTCAGGTCCAGTTGAAAACCAGCGTCGGGCATTAGTTGTCTGGCATTTTTGCTGAACTGGGCCTTTTTGACGCAGCGATGAGTCGATATCCGTGGATGAGGCCCACTTTCCTGCTAATTTCTTCATCTTTACACTTTTTATTTGATCTTTTATATGTTTTTATCTGATTGATGTATGTATATCTGGTGTATTGTGTGTCTTTTAGTCTGTGCTAAATAAATGCATTTTCTTTCTTTCTTTCAATCTAGTGGTCGCAAGCGCTACTGCTGAGAATGAGGTCCTGTGTCGGGCAAAGAGTTATTGGGTTTTTCAAACTCAAATAATTTTATTTGTGCAATAAAAAATTAACAAAAAGTACAGATGTTAATATTAATAAAGTGAACGCTATGTCATGATGTTAAAGGCGTACATACATATTCTAATTACAATTTCCTTAAGTTCTGAGTTGAGCTGCACGATTACTGACAAATGCGTGCACATACTGGACAGGTCTACTAAATCTGTGTGGTTGTTTTCTCAAAAGGCCATTTAGATTGCTACATGGTCTTCACATGATCTGACCAAGATTATATCTGGACTTTATAATAGACTGTGACCTCTGAGTTTATTTCGGTATTTCTGCTCAGAGTAGTCAGATAGGAAACGCCAACCTTATCTAGTTTGAAAAAAATATGATTGAGGTGTAAAAGTGTTTGTGCAAACCTACTCACAGAAAATACTGTAACCTTATGGGTAACTACAGCTTTGAGTCGGTTGGGGTCGAAACGCTCGGGTCATGGAGCCCGAGTGCGCGTCTCCTATTTTAGGATATTTCTCGCCGGCTGGTCGTCACTTCACGTGACCACACGTGAACGTGGCTGGGGCGTTCTTTGGCGATAAAATTAGTATTGCCAGTCTTCTGGGCACGTTTTTGGATGTCAGTGATGCGGACGAGTACTTCGACGCCTAAGTGTCCTTTGTTTTTGTATTTATTTTTATAGTAAGTTAGTAAGTCATTTAATTTAGTATCTAGTGTAAATAGTTAGTTATCTATACATACAATAAAGGCACCCTTACAAAAATTAAATCATTTATCATTTAATCCACTGGGATTTTCTGTAGCAGCCCGGAGTCTGGATTTGTGCCGGGTCGATGGCAACAGGCTTGCCCTCTATTCTATGGAACTTAAACGTAACTAGCGAAATATGTGTGTACTATAGGTACACTTCTGCCTCTTCGGGATTACAGCTGTTATGTATGTGTATGAAATTGGAGAATATCTTATGGTAATTCCAGGGAACCAACTTTGCATTAAGAGTCCTTTTTGAAAAGGGTTGACAGGTATACAAGTCATGAGCAGACCAAATTGCTAGTAAATAACCAAAATGACACAATAAAACGCACAGACAGACAAATTTAATAACAAACACATAAACAATATTCCAATGAAAATGTTCCAAACATTTAACAAAATATGGCCTCTCTACTACTATTAGTTTCCAACTAAATGTTATGGATGGTACATGATAAGATCATAATTACATCAATTTATCTTTATTATATGCGACTGCGATATGTTACGATCGTTACATGCCAAATCAAACACGAATTGCAATTAATGAGGCTTGATATGGTTCATGATATTGATTTTGATTGAAACAGTATTCGAATAAGCTAAGATTTGACGATCATTTGTTGAAGTCTACTGTGTTTTTGCAGTAGGATTTTAATACGAAGATTGAAGACGATGTAAGATTTTGATTTTCTCCGAAAAAAAAAACCAACAGCATTTTCGAAATATTTGCGTCGAAAACTATCAACAAAAGATATTTCGTCGTACGTATCTTAGAATTTGAATTGCTTTCGTAACAGGCGGCGTTGTCAATTCAGCTTATTTGTTACACTCCGGTGTGCTCCACGCCCCACATAAGCCACCCCGCCTGGCGTGAGACCTCGATAACGACCGGCTTCCTGCACACCTGCATTTGACTCCTCACTTCGACTCCGTTCCAGTCCACGCCTCTCCAGCAAATATTTGCATGCACTCGAGCGTTGAGCTCAGAAGAATTCCTTTTCGAAGGATTACCGTTTTCGATGTAGGTTACTGTGTTATTCGGACTATTTTCTATTGCAGGATTGCCTGTATCTGGAACTGCAAGCGAGCGATGGCTAAGTGATTGGAGTTATTTATGGATGGAATATTTCGGACTAACCGAAGTCGGAAGCTGTTCTGCGAAATACGTTTGAAATTATTTTGTAACTCGGATAAATGTTATTTTGAGCATTATTAGTATAATATAGATACCTATTACTGTCTGCTGGAAAGATAAAAAGTAATCAATATTCCAATACATCAAATATCTTGAAGCGACCTTAACCTTTGACCGCATCCTCCCACGTTCCACAAACCCAATTTGAAAACGATCACATCAATCCTACTTTATGGCTATAACAACAATCTTTTAGGTCGAGCAATAATCGTGTGGGATCAAGTTGCACTAATGCCGTAATTTCACTGGGCTTAGTTTTAGTGGCACTAAATTTTTAGTGCCATAATATATGTGAAGTGCCAGTGGCCTCTGTTTACCCGGATGGTATTGGATGGGATTTTTATAACCTGTTTGAATACAAGATGCGGAAGTAAGCTTGTAAGGGGTTGTTAGGTTTAGAACGCATTTAGTTTTATCGTGAGATTGTTTAGGCGTTGGGTGGACATAACGAAAATGGAATTTTAACATTTTGTTCTGTTAAAAATTAGCACAAGATACTTGAAATCTAGAAACATTTTGGGTCTCAACCATCACTATAATAATGGAAGCCTTGATTCATAAGGATGCCTTAGTTCACAATTGCACTAACTACAAAATTTTCAATTTTTACTATTTAATGCCAAATGCCAAAACGAAAGAGCATGAAATTTAGTGTAAATACTTACAAATAAACAGAATGGAGGAAATAAAATGTGAAGATATTTATTTGTATATTTAGTTAGTTAGTAATTTTAAGGGAGCAGTGGTGGCATAGTGACAACGGCCGCGACTCACGAGTTGTAGATTTACTTTATGTAAATAAATTATACTTACTTTGAGTAAATTATTTCATCACCGCTTTTAAAACCAGCATGCCCTAAAACCAAAAATTGACCAATAAAAGACACGTGGCATCTACCAATCCGCACTGGGCCCACGTGGGATTACAGCCTACTCCCTCATACCGAGAGGAGGCCTGTGACCCAGCAGTGGCAACATTATATGCCAATTATGAGTCATTTAATTTAAGTTTTGTATATAATCAATTTAATGTTTATTCAATAAAGTTAATTTCAATATTCATTTTATTAAAAAAAAAAACTCTATAGCTACTAACTCTTAAAAGTTATAGAGAAATGAAGAACTGGGTGTAAAGTTCACTAATTTTCCATAAAAAAGGAGGGTCCTGCGACAGACAGGTGTTGTGTGTGGTGGGCTACTGGCCGACTAATGATGTCGGGATGTTGTATATGCTAGTCGCGCAGTAAACTCTGCTTGCGCGATGCAGAATTTTTAGAATGACGTCAGTGTGATATGGAGTTGTAGATGCCGCCACAAAGTTATGCTTAATAAAAACATTATAACTTTGTGGCGGCATCTGATCTACATCACGTTATGCGACTTTCAAAAGTAATGTTATACAACTTTGGTACTTAACATTTGAAATGTTTTAAACTCACTGTTAACAATTGTTTACGAATACGGCATCTGTTGTGTTAGAAAATAATTGTTTTGGAATACTAATGGGAACGCTTTAACATAAGTCACGTAAGGAGAATTCATGTTTGAGTTATATTCGCAAATAATGTGTGCTTGTTTACCGAACACATCTTGAACTTATAATATACCTAATTACTTTTGTATAATAATAATGTTTAAAAGGGGTATCGTATTACCCAGTAACTGGGTTGTGGAGGTCAGATAGGCAGTCGCTCCATGTAAAGTTGCATCCGGTTAGACTGGAAGCCGACCCCATCATAATTGGGAAAAGGCTAGGCTATCTAGCCTAGCTTTTTCCCATTGTTCATCATCTGATGATGATGAATAATGTTTAAAATTTATTTTGCGATAAAATGAGTATGTAGGTCATTAATAAAATTTAAATTAAAAATACCTCTTACTAAAAATACTCTCACCAATTACTCCCAAATTGTTGCTAACTATCTAAACTAATAATAAAGCTGAAGAATTTGTTTGTTTGTTTGATCGCGCTAATCTCTGGAACTCCTAGTCGGACTTGAAAAAAATATTTTTGTATTTGATAGCCCATTTTTTAAACAAGGCTACTTAACGTCACAATAGAACTTTTTGGAGCCAACCAATTAAAAGGAGGAAAGACCGCTAAGCGAAAACGAAGTAATCAAAAAGCAGGCGATGCTTTGCGACGAGGTGAGTCACGAGAACAAACTTCACGAGAACGAAGTCGCTGTCAGAAGCTAGTTTATAAAAAGGAAGAAAAGTATCTCATCAGAATAATATTCGGATATTCGATTTAATTGAGCCTCCGTATCCCTACCTAAAATGCGAGACCAAAATTGAGTGGCGTAAGTTCGTTTCGAAAAACGATTAGTTATAAAATAAATTAGAGATTACTTACCTACTAGTGCAAGTGCTTAGAAAAATCAATAAACTTTAATCTACATAAGAAATAGCAAACGTTTATGCCTGAATGAGTACTGCGACAGTTAATTACAAAGCTATACCTTAGACTGAGGCTCGAGGCGGCACAATTTCCGTGTAATATCCGCCGTATCCGCTGGTATCCGCGCCGTATCCGCAATCCGTACGTTTTCGATCAGCGAGATCATGCCAGCACATACGCATATGTAGGTATGTATCGTATACCTTTTGTTTTTTGTAGTCAATAATTTTTGTTATTGGTAAATTTTATACTATTAAGTGTAGGTAATATTTTGTTTTGTTATCATTTTATTTTGGGTTATTGGAGGACAGTAATATTTACTTTCAGGATTAATGATGACGATGAGCTAAACGTTTTTTCTCTTTCTCATGATTCATTTATTTGATATCTGGTACGAAATAGTACAAAAACTTGGTACTGCTCAAATTTCCAAAATCTCTATTGGTCCAGTCATCCAGGCGCAGACCAATTTACCTATGTAAATGTGTCACTGAGTTATGGTCATTATTAAATAATTTTATCTGGTTCATACCAGTAAACGTGTAAAGCGCAGGCCATACTGGGAATGAAGCCAAGTTCGTTTAGCTTCGCTCAGCTACATGAGCGAACCTAAACGAACTTAGCTTCGTTCGACATTTAATTTTGATATAACTATCATTTCTCAATTTAATTGTAATATTATAAAAGAAAATAGTTAAGTAATAGTAATATTTAATGCATGCTAATTTAGGATAAGGGCCGGCGAATGATAATTGCAATGCTTATAAAAGGCTGCCAAGTACTAACATTAAACATAAAAATTGTACACTTAGTTCGCAATAAACTTTTTGACATTGACTTTGTAAATTATTTTATCACCACTGCTCTCAAAACGGTGAAGGATAACATCGTGAGAAAACCGGCATGTCCTAGAACCAACAATTCGAAGACATATATGTGACATCTACCAACCCGCACTGGACGCGTGGTGGACTACGGCCCACTCATGCCTATACTCACAGAAAGGAGGCGTCCCAGCAGTGGGAACATTAGGTATAGGCTGATTTTGCTATAAGCTTCCACAATGCATTTGAATGTACAGACGCCAGCACATCAACCTACCTGAAACTGTAAAATTTTCCCAATCAACTTTGAACCTTATGCTTTAGAGATAAAGTTGAAAATCTATTAAATAAATTTGACAAATTGTAGTAGCTTGATGTGCTGGCGTCTGTACATATGTGCCCACTCCCTATCACCTAGAGAATTCAAATAAATCTAACACTGGCCGTGTTAGATTTATCTGAATTCTAATGCTTTTAAGCTAAGTTCATAAATAAAAATTGTCGCACTGAATATTGGTGGAACAATGAATCTGGTATTAGCGTATAGCACCCAATATAGAGCAACAGTGTCCGCTCATAAATTCGCTCTCTATAATAATGTCACGCGCGTTATTTATGACACGTTTCTAATGAAAAATATTATTTTGAGCCCATTTTAACGTTTATTACGCTTTGTCCTCTGATGCTATGATAGTTTATGATTTACTGCTTTGATTCTCGTTGGGAAAATGGCTGAATAGGTCTCTTATTTTGTCTTATTTATATCGAACCCTGACAGGCGCTTACGTTGTGTAAATTATTTCATCACCACTGCTCTCGAAACGGTGAAGGAAAACATCGTGAGGAAATTGGCATGTCCTAGAACCAAAAAT
Source organism: Luperina testacea (assembly GCA_927399505.1). Lineage (NCBI taxonomy): Eukaryota > Metazoa > Arthropoda > Insecta > Lepidoptera > Noctuidae > Luperina > Luperina testacea. The sequence goes on along the minus strand of OV656762.1, from coordinate 979,737 downwards.
TCAAAGACATATGACATCTGATCTACCAAACCGCACTGGGCCCGCGTGGTGGATAATGGCCCACTCCCTCTCACTAAGAGGAGGCCTGTGTCACAGCAGTGGAAATATTATAGGCTAATTATATCATCGAATGATCGAAATGGAAAATGTTTCGTAATCTTATATAGGCAGGCAGGAGTCGCGCGCGTGTATCCCTGGGTGACGTGCGTAATTACGATTGCCGCAGTGAGTTTTCTGCAAACAAAGAAAATTACGGATACATTAAAATGTGTCTCTTGTAATATCGTGATTGATTAGTTGTTGGCTTAAATACAAATAAGATCGATGAGGAGAGTTTAGTAAAATATGTGTGTCGACGTTTGACAGTGTATAAATTAAAAAGTCGAAGTCGTTATTATTTGAGTCGATTCCAAGTGATTTAAAACGTAAACCTACACCTAAATGGCAAGGCAAAGAAGATCGTATTATGTACGATATAATTAGCGTGTTTATTAAGGACATGGACAGTGATGTGATGCCGATATTTGTGGCTCGTAATCTGGAGAAACTACCTCCAATAATCTTTGACCATCTGGACGTTTCTGATCTATTGAAAAAGATAGGATAATTCAAGAGAAGGTCTTAAAGAAGAAGAACTTATAGAGTATTTGTGTCACAGTAAGTCAATTAGATAACCTTAAAAGTTTATTGCTGGAGTCAAAATCGGAATCTCCACCCAATCACCATAATTTAAATACAAGAAGTGCATGCACGTTGGATGAAAGTGACTCTAGAACTCAGCGTTGTGAGAACTTGATAGTCTTGGAATCATCAAATGCGAGGTATATATCAAGCATAATTAAGGTTAGTGCTTTGTAGCTGATATGAACAATAGTGGCAACATATTGCACGAAGCGGCAACAGTGAGACATAGCAGTAAGCGTAGTCCGCGCTCGGTGTCGACGTCGTTCGTTCCTCACGAGATAACAAACCGGTTTGCCGGTCAGCTGTTAAGCGAGCAGCGTAAACAAATAGTGGCTGATGTTGTGAAACTGAGTTTCGCAGAAAATCGAGTTTATGATGAAGGACGGACGGAAGTTAAAAAGAAAAAAACGTTACAATTTGAAAAACCGTCTAACGGGAATGATGGGAGTTGCGAATGATTCTGTAGAAAACACTCGAGCTGCGGAAAGGAATGTTCCTATTTCTTTAACGAACGTGCACAAAAGCGCAACAGAGGCTGATACCTAAAGTTAATTATATTATGAGTACAACGCAAGTAGGTATCTGTTAAATTTGCGAAAATAAACGCCAAAAGATAGTCTGAACACTATGCCTACAGATTCTTTGTGGCACAATCGAAATTACAAACATTCTTTGATGATAAGTTGTGGCTTCAGGGCATAATATTTCGAAAATTTGTACACTTTAAACCGGAGTCAGCAGCGCAAGCTAGTTGTACTGGAAACGGCTCAATAGAGGCGGTAGGTAATGGATAGTAAGACATGCAAGTTGGTCACATTTAATTGTAAAAGTGTAAAATGTTTGGCAGATTACATCAGAGACTTGTGCAGCAGCGCGGACATAATTGCACTTCAAGAAACCTGGTTGCTGACTGAGGAGCAGTCGTATTTGGACACTATTAGCTGTGCGTTCAGTTCGACGGGTACGTCAGGCATGGATTCAGCGTCAAGACTAATACGTGGGAGGCCCTATGGTGGTATGGCTATTCTATGACGAAAAGTAATGTTCAGTAATGTGTCGGTTATCGAGTGTCTCTCTCTGTGTTTATGCTGGCTAGATAACGGTAAACCGACATCGGGACGTATTTATGATGAAATTTGTGAAGCTAGAAGGATAATATTTAAGTCTCGGTTGAAGTGGTGTCAAGATCATGAGACTCAAATTAAAACGGATATTCTAGCTTCACGCATTCAAAGAACGATTTTCGATCTTTTGGAAGTATACAAATAGACTAAAGGGCAAGCCTGGCCTCCCTGTTTGCGTCGATGGCGTGAGTGATGCTAGATAAATAGCTTACCTTTTTGTAGACCAGTGTGCAGTCACCATCGCCAACAGCTTCGTGTATATAATGGCAAGCAGGTTGATTGTGCGTTTGTGAACCACTGATGATGAGCAATGATGTCACAATCTGTTTTTTGGTTTTGTTTTTGTCTGTGTAAGTGTATTACTAACATAGTTTGTAAGTACATATAATTATTGTTACTAACACTATGAGTCTTGTTGCTCGAAATAAATGATTATACTAACAACAATATGAATCACTTGTGTTCGATACAAATAAATATTAAAAATAAAAAAAAATAATTATCATAGTCGACCAAAAACATTAAATTACAACCAACCACCAAGCCAAACCACCAACCTACTTAACAAGTCAACCTTGAAATTCTTTATCATCGTAAGGTTGAATGTCAAAACAAATATAGATTATTACATGATATTCATATTGAACATGACTGTTGCAATGCAGTGTCTTTTGTACCTTGCTAAACATCATTCCAATTAAGCTTCAAACCATAATTTCAAACAAGTTTAATTTAATACAGTTGTCATGCGTAGATAACATTTGACTAAACAATGTTCCTAAATAATATACAACATTAGTTGTTAGGTAAGTATTTAAATGATGGTTGGCGTTATTTGCAAATACTAATCGAATGCAAATTGATCTAACCAATAAACACAGTTTGTTACATTTCGTTTTGTTAATCGGTTGAATAACACTGAATGAGACACGATAGAAGTTTTGTTGTTATTATGTCTGGGGGCGTTAAGTGTTAACATTCTGTAGGAGAAAAACCATACAGGCGATGTGGATGCATTGTAGTAGCTACATATGTAATTTTTTTGTTATGCCTAAAAAGTGGGTGAATATTTAGGTGACGGCTGATGGAATACAAGAAAAAAAAGTTATTGGCTGCTGTGAAATAACAAAATTTGTATACAAAATATGTATACAAAATGCGTAGACAATAAGTCTTTTTTTTTTATTCGTATTTTTACACTGTTATCGTATTATAATAATTTCACGCAATAACATTGACGGCCCATAAGCTTTCGGCCATTTTGGAACTCGCTTTGAAGACCATGAGCTCGCTCTTCTTAACATTATATTTAAGGTCATGTGTATGGGCGTACGCTTTACAAATGCTCTCGAACTCTCTGAATCCCCCCATAGACGCGCCCATCAGCACCATGTCGACTGCGTGCTGATATGGTTAACACAAACATCATCAATGTGACATCCAAGGTGGCTACTGAGCTCGACAATTAGCTTTAAATGTCTCACTGATGGTGGCGCGTATGTTGTATCATTCGGTTCCCTACAAAATGGTTGACCTGGAAGGTGCTGCCACGCGTCATGTTCGTAAACGGGCGCCATCGGTTGAGACTGGTCATCTAGATTATTTTTAATCTTATATTTTGAATAGCTTCTACTTTTTTTTTACATTGTTCTCACATAAGTATAGGAGCAACAAGAATAATGTACCCTGGATTTTTTTATATCTTGATTTAAAAGCGTGGACACTCTTTGGAGTTTCTTACCCGTTCTTCTCCATAGAGATATACGTTTTGGAATGGGCAACTAGCTTCAGCTTTCTGACTAGCTGATCGATTCTTTGACAGTTCAAAAGTGCCTGTAAATGGTTTAATTGAAACAAATGCTTTAAGTTTGAGTTTAGATCATTGATGTACAGATTGAAGAGCGCTGGCGAACTCAATCCCCCTGCCTCATGCCACACTCCAACCTGTACGAGTCTGATAGAGCTTTCGACCATTTCACGTTATTGACCTGGTCTCCGTACCTGTGCAGGAAGATCTTGACTTCTTCAGGAGTGACTTTTATATCTATGGGTAGTAGCTTTTTCCACAAGACTTTGTACGAGACCAGGTCTAAAGCTCTGGACAAATGGAGAAGGCAGGCGTACACAGCTGTGTTCCGATCCGTATAATATCTGACAGCATGCTTTAAACTCAATATGGCACCATCTGTGGACAGTTTGGGCCTGAACCCAAACTGGTTATCAGGCAACAGTATAGTCTTATTTATGTGAGAGTTAGCATGCTGTCAAATACCTACAGAATAATATTAAGATTTATTCAAAACTAGCTTCTGCCCGCGACTTCGTCCGCGTAAAATTTCTTGTTCCCCGACCCACCCCATGGCAACGTATCGCCTACCCGCACTATTACCTACCTATTTCGAATTCGCCGAGTTCTTTCTTACTTTTTTTTTTGTTTTTGCTCGACTCCTAACAGTCATAGCGTGATGTTAAATTAAATATAATACGTGAGCCTATAACCTTTCTCAAGGATTGGTCTATCAATTGCATTTTTTTTTTTCAAATCCGTTTGTTAGTTTCAAAAATGACCGCGTTCAAACAAACAAATTCTTCTTCTTTATTATTAGTACCTATAGATCTCTCCTAAAATAGATTTTGATTTCACTTTTCCATCCAATCCATAGTAGTAGTCCGTGGTTACACGAGAATGCATCACATCTCAAATATAAACTTTTGATATCATACAAACGCAACTATTCCAACAAAAAACAATATTCACAATCGAACAATTGAACTCCCAGTGTATTTATGTTGTATGTGTAGATACAATAAATAATATTAAGAAGAACCGTATGACGGCATTCCACTTCTAGTGCAAGTTGTGACGGAAAACAATTTTAATAACGTCTCTCAAAGACATAAGAGCGAGCCACAGTTCGTGTGTTCAACATTTAAATTAAAGTGCTGGTAGAACTCGGCTCACGAGATTTGAAAATGGAAACAATATACTAACTTGGGGACAGCAGCGGGGCAATTGCGTAACATTATCAATCGGAATCGGTTTCATTGTGACAGTTCAACAACATTCATTGCGTTATTTACGTGTTGAGCAGACAAATTTTTCGAAAATTAGCAATTGGCTTCAAATTGATTCAGATTCCGATTGATAGTATGTCACGAAATTAGGGTGTTGTACTGTATTGTATTTTTATAAAAAGTAATTTCAGCCAAATGGAGGGACACTTAACGTGTCATAATCACATTATCGATCAAGTAATACTGGCCCAGTCAATGAGACATTATCTCGACGACTTAATAAATCATAATCACAAATCAAGGTTTTATTTATTTATCTCAACGTCATATTAGAAGCACTGATTAATATAATGCACAATTATAAATAGAGAAACGTGTCTGAGATGGAGAGTCATGAGTTACAGATCACCCGGCTCTCTTTGATAGGACATGTTACTTTACACAACGGTTAGAGTTGAGACATTATGGTACAAATATTATAATTGCAATTAAGTACCTATAAACAAGTACACAATTCAGAACCAAAAAAATCTAAGAAATGTTACCTAAGTGCTGTCGGATCAGCTATCACATCTGGGAGCCCTGAGGAGGTTTGACTGGCAAAGCCAAGAATACGTATGGGATTAGACATCGGTTAAGACTGTTTAGAATGTTTTCAAAGAAGGTGTGTGAATATTGTGATCAAATTCAATTACAATGAAAGAAACACCAAAATCTCATTTCAAAATCTGTTTCGAGCAACCAGAAACCTATAAATCTGCATAGAATAAATATTATCCTAAGTAATAACACTAATAACACACGACTTCCAGGCATGGCATTCGCATGCAATATACTGTTACAATCCTATTTAGTCCCAACATGCCGCTCTCTCGCTTTAATTAGGGCACTCTGAAGAAATTCCAATTTAGGCAGTTTTGCAAGAAGTTCAATTTTAACCATTTACGATTGATTTATTTGGATAATTTGCTGTGTCAAAACGCCTTGCTTACTATAACACGGCATCATTTTTATCATCCATTCCATCAGTCATTTCAGATTTTTGTGCTACGTTGATTTACTTGTAAATATTCCCAAATTATTTCTTGAGGTTATCATCATCATCACCACTTTTAAGTTTGTTTCTGTGTTTCTACGCCTTCTGTAAAGAAGAATCTTAGCGGAACTAATAAAGTCAGTGACCATACTTAATGTCGGTTATATATTAACATACATGGCAGACAGTGGTTTAATCTACCTTATTGTTGAGTCCGATTCCATCCTCGATGTTGGAATACTATCACTAACAAAGCACTAACTTGATTGAAACAATATCTGGCATGAACAAGATGGATCAAATGATTGATTGGGGTATCAAATTAGTGATATATTGGATTGTAGTACGTGGCTGTGGTCGTAATGTTCAGCTATTATAATGATGATAGCTTCAGGAGAGGGGATATATGTCTTACTTGTAATGGACTGTCAAATACTTCTATTTATGCTACAGTTTCCTAGAAGAGCGGTGACCGTCACATAGCGTCCGCAATTTACCGGCGAATGACGTCACTGAAATCTTATTAATTATAGTAAGTTGGTGTTTTTCTAGAGAGCGTTTTTGACACCAAAAAACGTCAAACTCCACTGCCTAAAGATTTAAATCGCTCGATTTGCCCTCACCGTAGGTACTTAGTCACGCGAAAAAATTTCTATACTGAAAACACTCAGCTCACACATTATTAAATAGCGTTTCTATGGCAATGAAGTCAGCACTGTGTTATTGTGTGTCAGAGGAGTCAAAACTGTTTTTTGACGCGGCAGGTCGAATCTAACAATTAAAATTTTTGCTCCTGTCATCATTTTTATGACAGCTGTCACTGCGGCTGTTGGTGCGGTCACCGCTCTTCTAGGAAACTGTTGCTACAATCACCGCATCTTTAGAAACAGAAGTATTTAATAACATCTGCGCAAAAATTGGCTTCCTAAATCACTCATCCAATCAGGTCAGCCTACCGTTTCTATTTAGTTTCCTCATTTATCAATGTTGACGTAATGGAGCTCCAGAAATGCATAAATCACATTGTCCAGTGGATTGACGGCCGCTTGATTACGGATTACCCGAGTAATCCGCTGCGATACCGCTCCAAAACCACAGATTTGTCATACTGCTTTTATTTAGGCGATGGCGTTTATTTGAACTGGGGATTGGACTCATGTGTGTCGAGAATTGTCGGGTTTGAGATTTATGTTTTCTCTTGTATGGGAGTAGGTTTGTCAAAAATATATTATTTTCTGAGTAAATGAAGGAACTGTTAAATGCCAACTTTTAGCATATTCCGGAGCCCGTTGGCAGGGATAGGAAAAGCTATTAAATCAAAGGAATATGCTTAGCTTTTTCCCAGCTACCACTACATGGGACTTAAACAAAACTGGCGAAATGTGTGTGTACTAAGGTGCATCCCTGCCTAACCCTTCGGGACATACAGGTGTGACGTTAGGTTGTATGTGATGTTTGGGTCTGCTTCCATCTCAAGGAAAATCCATCCACTGACTGAAACCCTGAGTTTTACATTCCATCAGCTGAACGCAATATTAGGAGAATAATGAGAATTCATCCCTACACACCGCATGGTGAATTTTCCCAGCATAGTTTAAATTGGAGACTAACACAAATAACAGATATTGCTCAAAGAACAACAAAAACATCCTTGCACTTGATGCCGAATCCAAAATGAGCCAGACTTCCATATTCATGGAACTTCAGAAGCACTCATTTGCCGACCATTAGACGGTGCCATTCAGTGCAATGGTATAACAAAAGGCACGTTCGCATTCAAATCAAACTGAATAACGTTTAATCTTCATAGAATATTCCAATGCTAACGAGATCGCGAGAGATTTCCAATGTCCGCCTTCGTCTCTCACGAGGACTCCAAATGAACTAATTCCATTATGAAAATCTTTTTCTTCGTCAAATTGGAATAATCCTGCTTTTTGTTCGGATTAAAAACGATTTATCAAAAGAATTGTTTGCTGTAAATAAAATAGGATCGGAACGAGATGAGGCTCGGATTGCCTGTGCAGCTGTTACAAGAAAAATTGTCTGTGCTGTAATTTGGAACGCTTCTCTTCCTCGTCAGCCTGTATTGTTTAGAATCGTATTAAATGCAATGAGGCTTGTAAATGTTTGTGTTAATGTTAAGGTCGGAATGAGGAAAACGGTGGATTTATGGTCTTGTTTGAATATAATTTCGAGATGAGAAATTGTTTTGACTACGTCAGATCTTTATTAATACCTTAACGGAATGAAAAAATATTTTTCATACCACTTGCTCAAAAAAGTGACATTCTATGCCACAAAAAGCGAACATAACAATAGTCATTTTTAATCTGTTAAAAACAGGGAAAGAAAATTGTACTGAATTTCATTCATCCTCTAGGGGGAGAATGTGATTTAAATTTGGAATACTTACCGAAATTTATACTGAACTACATCTGTGTTTACATCATTGAGTTTGTATATAAAGCATTATACATCTTTTTGAAAAAGGAATACGCATTTATTATGCAGTTATGATTATTAAATAAAACTACGAAAACCGATGAGGCCGTATGAGCTTGATGCCTTTGCTTTTCCGACAAAAAAATATTAGTCTAGGAATTTGCCGCGTTTTTGTTTTCTTCAAATACATAAACGTTAAGTTTATTTTAATTTATTTTTACTTTTAATTGTCATTATTTTTAATAAATGCTTATCTCATATTATTATTGTGTTAATTTTTTCGCAAATGGTACGAAAAGTAGAGTATTTTCCTCGGTGATAAAGCTGTCTTAGTCTTGGGTGAACTTAAATCCCTCGCTACACTCAGGACTCGTCTTAAATCCCTCGCTTCGCTCGTGATTTAAGTTTTTAACACCCTCGCTGCGCTCGGGAGTAAACCTCGAGTCCTTCGTTACGCTCGCGATTTAAATCATCACCCGCGACAGAAGACACTGCTTTATCCCCTTGGTTAATAATCTACTATTATAGCATTTATAATTTGGTTTGTCATTCAGTAATATTGGGTTGAAAAAATACCTTATTTTGCTCTTAACTAATTCATATTTAGATCCAACGTAGCTGTAGAAGCGCTTTACTTTAGGTAAGCAGTGACTGACAATTTATTTCTTAAAATCATTCCAAGATACTTTCAAATGAAGCCATTAACAATAATAATCATTTATTTATCCAGATCACAGAATCCAATTTGCTAGTAATTACATACACAACACATCTTAAACACTAGTACTAGTACTTTTATTTTGGTAATAATTACTAATAACGTCAAAACAATCAATGATAATGTCAAAATCACTAATAGTAATGTCAAAAACACCATTAATGACGTTAAAATCACCATTAATTATGTCAAAATTATTACTAATACATCAACATCAATAATCATAAGCGTAATAGGTACATGAACAACATTACAATACTATTTCAAGGCACGGTTTGAAGGCAATACTTGTGTCCTGGTACAATGCCTGAGTATTAGTCCTTCCGCCCTATCGGCCACAGTGACCAAGGGGCTGTTGATGCTGCCCCGCACCCGCCGCATCAGAGAGGCTACACGCTTTCGCATGATTGCGTAAAAGTCGACTATATGTGCATCTGCGAACATCCCTGATGCGCTACAGCGTCGTGGCAACCCCAACAGCGCCCTGTATGCGATGTTGTACTGGACACGTAAGTCGCTGTAAACCTTCTGCGTGTAGTCGACCTACAGGCTGTAAAAAGATTGGCTCGAGCACTTTGCACACCTACGGATCAACATATTGCTTCTGACAGCGCTCTACGCTCCCTCTCCATGTCAACATTATCCGTCTGCGTTGCAGTGACCCAATGTCCCAGATATTTAAAAGATTTTACCCATTGTAACGCAGTCCCACCGAGTGTGACAGACGGCACTTCACGATAGTCCCTCTTGCCTGCCTTGAACACCAGACACTCGCTCTTTTTTGCGTTAGGTATATCTGAGACCCTGGGCTTCCGCATAACGCTCACAAACAGATATGAGTTTCCTGAGGACGCTGATCAATGGGGCCAGCAGCACCATGTCATCAGCGTAACTTATGTTATTGATGAGTGTTCCGACAATGGAACAGCCTACCATAGTCCCGCTGAGCTCACAAATCAGCCGATCCACATACAAACAGAAGAGTTTCGGCGAAGTCAGATGATTAATACTTGCCGAGTGAAACATGCAAACACTCATGCAAATAATCTTCATCAAACCCCTCGCAGAAAGACAGGAAAGAATTTGAATAAACTTTACATTACCGTTGTTAATATAAACGCTTATATTAATTATCATTTAAACGGTGACAAAATTTCTAATGTTAAAAGAAAGCTTCAATGCTTTTATGTATCAAGACTACTGTGGGTTTGGATTGAAATATTTTGGGAAATTTTGTCGCAGACCCGCACTTTATTTAAGTATTATACAGTATGTTAACTAACAGAGGACGTTCCCGTTAACCCGCAATAGTATAGCATCCATACATGCTAAAAAAAATATTACCATTCGAAAATAAAATGTTTTTATTTTTTTATATTAAAATATTCACTAAAAATCGTAAATTGATACGTTAAAGAAACACTCTGTACACGCGTACTTGAAGGACAGCAATGTCGGAATTTATTTAATTAAATTAATTAGAATTAATTAAATAAATAGAGTATCATATGACTACTCACAGAGCAGTGGTGGCCCAGTGGTGATGGCCCTGACTTACCGAGTTGGCGATTTACTTTGGTTAAATAACTTCATCACCACTGCTTTCAAAACGGAACCAAAAATTCGAAGACATATGATATCTACCAACCCGCGCTGGGCTTGCGTGGCAGATTACAGCCCACTCCCTCTCGAAGATTGTGCATCGCATCGCCTGCCCGCGCTATTAATTCGTTTTTGCTTAGAGTTCTTTCTGACTTTTTTTCTTTTTACTCGGCTCCTAAAGGTCATAGCGTGATGTTAAATAGCCTAAAGCCTTCCTCAAGAATTGGGCTATCAAATGCAAAAATAATTTTTAAATCCGACTGGTAGTTTCAGAGATTAGCGCGTTCAAACAAACAAACAAACAAACTCTTCAGCTTTATAATATTATATAGTATAGAAGTATAGATTTTATCGGAGGCCTGTGTTCCAGCAGTGGGGACAATATAGGCTAATTGTACTATAAAACAATTATGTTATTGCGGTTTCTTTTTAGAAAAGATCTGTCGAGCCCCAAGGGTCAAATTGTAAAAACATTGAGGGGACAAGTAACATAATGACACACATCAGTACTGGCTATCCAAATAATAAAGTTTGATTCTGTTTAACATTCTAGTACAGTCGCCAAAACGTCCCGACATCGCTTTAGCATTTCAATAGCAGCAAATGGTGAACGATATAAAGTCCAGTTAGGCTAGTTGCAAAGCGGCGATTTTGCGACGAGCACGTTCGGTTAGCACGTTTTCGACGGATGTGGAATTACATGGATACTATCTAATAGATGAGGCGGGAGAGGATCTAGATTACAGGGCTAGAAGGTCTAGGAAAGTCATCATCATCATCTGCCTGCCTTTTCCCAACTATGTTGGGGTCGGCTTCCAGTCTAACCGGATTCAGCTGAATACCAGTATTTTACCTGGAGCGACTGCCTATCTGACCTGTTACTGGGTAATACGATACTCCTTAGTAAGACTGGTTGTCAGATTTTCGGACTTCTGACTACCCGTAACGACTGTCAAAGATCCACGAATGACAGCCGGGACCAACGGCTTAACGTGCTTTCCGAGCCACGGAGGGGATCTAGGAAAGTACTGAACGTATATAGCATAGTCAGACTATATCGTTCCCACAGCTTGGACACAGGCCTCCTCCCGGTGAGAGGGAGTGGGCTGTAATCCATCACACGCGCAAAGTGCGGGTTGGTAGATGTCACATGTCTTCTAATTTTTGGTTCTAGGACAGACTGGTTTCCTCACGATGGTTTCCTTCACTGTAATACTTAAGGGGCTTACAGGACCAAAAAACAAAAAAAAAAAACAACACACATATTTTTCTAACTTTGTTTACTGTAATCGATCATATACTTTTATTTTTTCTAAAGGCTCCTACAAACAGGAGCGACGCGCGACGCGGATCGCGCGCGACACTTAGGCACCGCTCGTTGCGCGACTTGCGGTGCCATTATGTCGCGCGCGATTTTATCGCGTGTCGCGCCTGTTTGAAGGAGCCTTTAGAAAAAATAAAAGTATATGATCGATTACAGTAAACAAAGTTAGAAAAATATATTATATTGTTTAGGATATATGTTAGGTCGATAGTGTGTTGAAAACATAATACAACTAATTTGATAATAAAAAAAAAAACATGAAGCTACCTCTAAAACTTTCTTTTTACAATAAAAACCATACTAATATTATATATATTTTCAGTCAGATTATATCTACAAGCAACATACTAAAACACTAGTGTTTTAATGTTTTAATCCAAACAATTGATTTTTTGTAAATAGATAATTAATTGCTAAAAATTTCGTCTCATCTTGCAGAACGGGTATTATCTTGAGGCCTGACTGATCATAGGAATGCTTTTCTTTTGTCATTACGGTTTCAGCAGTGTGTTGTGCAATCCCAATATCTGCAATGCGAGCATTGAGACCAAATGCGAAACATAGTGTATATTGTATATGTTATGTCGTCACATCCGCTGTAAATGCATTAAAAACTTTTGTCTTGCAAAGTGTTAAATACTAGTAAGTATTTAACACTTTGCAAGACAAAAGTTTTGCTTCTAGAAAGTAACAGACATAATATCTAACATTACGCCAGTATATTCTTCGAAGCGTACAGCATAGATTATTGAATCTGGGATATCAGTCAGTCCTGTTTAGTCCCGTGAGGTGGCGAATTTATTGCCATCAACACGACACAATTCTAGACTTAAGGCTGCCTTTGAAAGAATACTTTATTATTTAATGTAACATCTACAAGCGCATTTTTTTGGAAGAAGCGAGTGTTTTGTCAAAATTCAAAATTCATCAAAACAACAACAAATAAAACAAAACAACAAAAACAATGATGAACAAACAAACAAACAAACAATGTAGGTTATAATAAAATTATAGCAAGCTTTAGCAAAATCATTCTTGTACAATTTAAATGGACGGAATAGACGGTCGGACTAATAACCGTAATGACCCTTTGGTACAAATTTGCTCATAATGTCAGTAAAACAGGTAGCTCAACCATTATCAGCATTAGGTGTCTCAACATAATAACGTCGAAGGATAAATGACGTTTACTATTAGATTTTATAGTCCTCAATTGGGTTGAAGTCTTTGCTTATCATATGGGTCTCGTTGTGCGCCATCTTGTAACCCCATAGATGCATAGCTTCTCTGCACGCTATCTGCAATGTTATGAATAAAAAGATTGGCAAAAAAATATGGCGAAAGAGATTATGGACAAAATTAAAGCAAACTTGTACCTATTTTTTGCTCAAGCATATATGCTGAGCAAAAATCATAAAAAAAATCTATTATAAATCCGTGTTTTCGTCAAGAGACGGAAAACCGTCCAAATTACATTACCTTTGATTTAAGCAATATTAAACATGTAAGGGACATAGATAAAAAGCTTAAGACATCGAAGTTGGTACCTGTAGGTCATTAACGTAATTAAAGTCTAGAGCAGTCTTCCATTTGAAAGGAACATTGCGGCTGACTTTGAAGGTGGAGTGGACACCAGCCACGTCAACTGTAGTGTGCGACTGCAGAAACTCGTCAAACGCCTGCCTGCCATCCAGCTTTAGGAACTTTAGAATTCGGTCTGTAGTAATATTAGGCTTCAGTGCTAAATCTTCAAACCGGATTACCCTGTAATTTAACATTTAACGGCTTAGTCGTTTCAAACAATAATGATGCTATGTCTGTGGAACTCGTTTTCTACAGGCAGGTTCTAATCTCTGTTCGTATCTTATGATCAGCCTATAATGTTCCCACTACTGGGTCACAGGCCTCCTCTCTGAGAGAGCGAGTGGGCCGTAATCCACTACGCGGGCCCAGTGCGGGTTAGTAGATGACACATGTCATCGAATTTTTGGATTCTAGGACATGCCGGTTTCCTCACAATGTTTTCCTTGACCGTTTTGAGAGCAGTGGTGATGAAATAATTTTCACAAAGTACCTGTCAGGGTTGGCTGTTATCACTGCTCTCATAATTGTTTAACTGAAACTGCAACAGCTAATTTAAAAATCTAAAGCAAGTAAACCGTATACCGTAAACCGTACCGTTCCTTGTAGTAAATCCATTTATTCACTCATGTCTAATCCATGGAAATTTAAAACTTACATCAGTCTGTCCGGATACTGCCGCAGTATTTGACCTGCCGCCACATAGTCGCTGACCAAGTCGGCACAGACGAGTGGGGGCTCCCAGCAATCCGGCGAGAGCTCGCAAAAGCGCCGGTGTCGTCTCGACTGCATCAAGCCGCGGGGGTCACGGACCAACAGAATTACCTTCACATTGATCCTGTAAATCATTCAGTTCTTCAAAATGGGAAGATTGAAATACAAGAATAAACAAAAAAACTGATTTTATAATTAGTTTTAGGACAGTTTTAATATTAGGTCCTTACATATGAAATTGGCGTTTTGTCGAACTGGCCACTTTGATTTCAAAGTGTTTGGTTAGAAATTCCAAATTCAAATTTATTCCAAAAGGTACATTATGTATTGTGTTTCAAATTTAGTGTTTCATTTGTTTTCGCGCCATTTTTAGTTTTCCTTTGACATCGTTCTGTTCACAATATGGAAAACTTAAAATATCGCGTTATTTACGAATACGAACACTGCCAGAACAGACGGTCGCTAAATTGGAGATTGGAATGTTTCCAACACCGACCATACTCCCTGGACCTTGCTCCAATAGATTACCACTTTCCTGAATTTAGACAATTTCTTGCAAGGAAAAAAAATCAATTCCTATGAAGCAGTCAAAACAGCCTTCAAAGATTTTATAGATTCTCGCTCCTACAATTTTTTCAGCAAAGGATTCAATGAAATGACCTATAAAATGGCGAAAGTGCGCGGATAACAATGGTACATGATTGATTTATAATTCGTTTTTTTATAATTTTGCTTTTTCCATATAAAACGCCAACTTCCTATATGTAAGGACTGGCGGCAACCCAACAGCAACCATATTGCAACGAAAATATAGTATATTTCATTACAAGTGCGGAAAGGTTGTCATTGCAAAGAGTTCCGACAAATGTCTACCCGAGCCGAGGCGCAGCCGAAGGCGAGGGTTGACAGTCGGAACAAGTTGCAATGACGGTTTCGCACGTGTACTGAACGACTATTTTTAATACAGTTGCGAAAAAATGAAGCAATTTAATAATAGTATATTTCATTACAAGTGCTGAAAGGTTGTCATTGCAAAGAGTTCCGACAAATGTCTACCCGAGCCGAGGCGCAGCCGAAGGCGAGGGTTGACAGTCGGAACAAGTTGCAATGACGGTTTCGCACGTGTACTGAACGACTATTTTTAATACAGTTGCGAAAAAATGAAGCTATTTAATAAAGAAACTTTCTGAAAAATGGCGCCAACCGTAGAAGATAAGCAGCGATTTTTTTTTCTTCACCCATTCTGGTAGGCAAAGGGAACTATGCCCATACAGCCAAGTCTTCAGTAGAATTTTTTTTATTGATATGTAATGAAAATGAAATTTAATGAGATGAAATGAAATAAAACCTAACCTAACTCATTCAATCAAATCATTAAATCTGATATTGAAACAAATTAGTAGCTTCTTTTTAGAAATATACGTATTTGCATGAATCATAAAAACTTCTATGAATTTTTTTTAGTAAAAACTTCATGGTTGGTTTTTCTTTTTAATAGACATTATTTTGACAGTTGGGAAAGAGAACGCACGAGTTCAGGAAAGGTAAAAAAAAGGCACGAGTATGTAATAGCCCACATCCCGAACGCTATACGTCCCTGCAATACGCCACTTTTTGAGCAACTGTATTAAAAAAGTTATATCAACATCGACTGCTATGAAAGCATCAACACCTACAAAAAACAACAAGAATGCATTGTTTGTAATAGGTTATTATAATAATGAGTTAGTAATAAGTTAGGATAAGAGTTTAGAGATGTACACTATCGCAATAGGTTTCTCCTTAATGGTAGATGTAAATTGGAAAAAAAATAACTCACTCGTTATCGTTTAATATTTCCTCAACCAGCCGTAATCTGAGTCGCACAAGTTTCATACTTTGGAACGGGAACAGCTTACATAACCGGGAAATGAACTCTGCATTAAAGCATAGCTCGTTTTTATTTTCATCCTTACAATAGTCAAATAATCTGGTGCTATGGCTGAATAGATTCAAGTCTTTACTTTCAAATTCAAAGTAATCTTCTAAACCGTAAAAATTACATTTAAACATTCGTTTAACAATACTCAGGGCTTCGCTTGCATCTTCTTGTTTCCTGATTTGTTTAATACCATACATGAGAAGGGGTTCATAATGATAGTATGTACTTGGCACTGCATTCACCAGGTCTCCAAGAAATGTAGATCCTGATCTCCATGATGTTATTATTAAGCTTCGCAAGGGCTGCCCCCCGGATTCCATAACTAAATCTTTTAAGCCATTAACATCAGATTGTGAAAAGTTATAGTTAGAGAGTTCATTTTTTATTTTTGTACGTGCCTTTTCTAATATCGTTTTGATTTTTGTGGAACTATGAGTTTCATTTTCCGTATTTGTGAGTTTGTTCATGTTGTCGTGTCGTCCATGGAAATGGTTTTCATTTGAGCTATGGGTACCATCATTCAGTACAATGGGTATCTGTTGCGTGTAGGAATTCTCTTCATCCTCGACTTTTATGATAATCTTGATATTTCTTCGGCCCTTTATATATGTGAGATAAGATGCCGTTTCGGTATACCGAGTCCCAATATTAATAATAAAAAGAATACTGAGACCAAATAATAGACATATTGTGTAAACGTTAAGTCGCCGCATCATCTGTAAGAATAGAAATTTGTAAAACTATGACCTCGAAACATTTTTGTCTTAAAATTTTGAATAACAATGCTTCAAGCAATTTAAGGCCTTTGCAATATTTAGGGCCTGTTTAAGAACTGCTGAAACTGAGGCGATTCCTGAGCGGAAACCGAATCTAAAGTTATGTTCTATTTTTTATTTAGTCGCTTTGTTTTTAAGTTGGATGTTTGTTTGTAAAAAAAATTCTTATATTTTAGAATATGTATCACCTCTTACGTTAAAATAAAATATATTACTTCTATAACAAATTTAAAAAAATATATTACTTCCTACACTTACGGTTCCTGATAGAACTAGAGCCTAACCTATGCGAATAAAGGACGACGTTATTAGAATCCTGGGCAGAAGCCGAATTTTAGGGTTCCATACCTTAAAAGGCAGGAAGGGAACCCTTATAGGAATTTTGTTTTAGTTTAATTTTAATACAAAAAAAATAATCCACACTCACCCAATGTCTATGAGAATTTGCTATCACAGAATTATTTTACAAACTAGGGTTTTTACCTAAAAACTATGTAATGAGAACAATGAAATTAAAAAAGGAATTTAAGACACCGCAATTTCAAATAATAAAAGTAAAGCAAACGTGCGTCTATCGTGATCCCAAAATTATAATACGTCTCTAAGTGTATACTTAATACATTGACACATTTATATTAGTGCAATTTAAATAGATATTGGATCTTATTAAATATACTCAAATACGAGACTAACTTGTTTTACTACTGACGTAAGTGTCTCGAACGCGTGTCCTCTAAGTTAAAGGTTGCTTTTATTAATAGAAAATACTGTGTTATTTTTAACACAATCAAACCAACTCACTTCCTACGTTTTGGTTGGTAACTATGACACACATCTCTGATCATCATGCCGTCGGACTAGCGCTGGCTACGAGTGTAAGCAATAATACGTGTTAAAAGGTGATTAGTGGTAACAAAACGCGAGAAGTTATTAGTGAAAACTTGTAAAATAAAAGCTAGATGCATAATTATGACTGGACGCAATTACTAGTAGTGTCATGCTCATTAATGTTGTTTCAAAAATTGTTTGCAGTATTTTGCCTTTATAAGGAAAGTACGGTTACAATCCCAAATTGTGACAAAAGAATAATACAGTCATGGAGAAATAAATATTTATATAAAATGTTGTGTCGTAGGGACAACTTATTAAGAATATGGAAAGCATCACCAAAAAACATGAATAAGCAATTAGATTATACAAAATTTAGAAATAAGGTAAATAAAATTGTAAATGAAGCAAGAAATGCGATATAAACAAGCAGAAATAAATAAGTAATGGAGATTTTAGAAAAATATGGGTAAACAATAACTCGTGGTTGTGTCGAAACAAAACTAGTCTAGACGATGTGATATTGAGGCATTTAGGAAAAACAGACGGCATTACTGAAATCTGTACAAATTTTGCAAAAACTTTGACTGAGAAAATTCAAGGTATTAAAAACCATCTCTGACGTAACATTTTTTGACAGAAAGAATTATGTAAGGCCAAGTAAGGTGAGTTTTAGGTATATTCCTGTAAGTTCGTCAGACATAGAAAAAGTAATAAATATGTTGTCGTGAGAAAAAGCACCAGGTGATAGTGACCTGGATATAGTGAGGGTAAAAGATATTAAATATTGAAAACTAGTAAGTCCTATTTTAGCAAAATTCATGACCATTGTGCTTGACTAAGAGTTTTTATCCGAATGATTTAAAGAATGCAATTATACGCCCTATATATAAGTCTGGACGTCATGTGGAATTTGTAAATTATAGACAAAAATGAACAAAAATGAAATATGATATCAAAAAAAAATCAAAATCAAAAGTCATTTATTCAAACTAGGCTGAGAATCAGCACTTTTCGAACGTCAAAATTACAAAAGACATCCCCCAAAACGCCCGCCCTTCACCACTTCCTAGTGCTTTCACTGGGGAGAAGAAGTGGCGCAAAAATCAAAATTAAAAATGTGAACAAAAAAAACTTACTACCTAAATAAAAGCCTCCAGGTGGTTTATATCGCAAACAAATTGGATTTTATACAGGGCTGGCAGGGACCCGTACCTGTTTTGCACGGTTTTTATAATTTGACAATAAAAAAGTACGTTTAATTTTAATATGACCGTATTATACACTTACACCATCTGGAATAAAAAAACTTAACTAAACGGTCACACAAACAGAGTCGCAAAGTGACTTTTTTTATACTATTATATAGAAATAGTAAGAAGCAAACGGTAAAACTATATACTAGATAAACCAAGACATAATGAATTAACTGTCATTGCGCGACTCCTGGGGGTCTTGTATCGCTTCGCTTTTACGTTTATGTTCAAAACTTACCCAAAAAGGATTTGTAAACACCCAACTTAATAGATCTATTACTTTGATTTATGAAAAGCGCAGTAAAAAAAAAGTGTGCTTCCCGCGCAGGTCGAATCATTCTAGTGCAAGTTAGTTTTTAACTATTAAATCTTAACCACTCAGCTGTCCCGCTCCCGCGAATTTACACGTCATCTTATCTAATCAATGTTTACACACTTTACCTACGCCAGCTCCCGACAATGGTCGGTTGGAACAGAGCTCAGATGAAATATAAGCAGTAGATACAGTCCCATTAAAAATAATAATTATGTTTATCACATTAAGGGCAATTTTGGTCTGCTCATTGCACGATAGAATCTGCTTTAACGACCCAGCATTATAATGTATATTGGGTCGTATAATGTCAATACCGCAGAATAACAGTCAGCCTTTCCATGTCAGACCGAATTAAAAAGGTCGACTCGATATTGGTATCGAGTTGACCTTTTTAATTCCGTCTGACATGGAAAGGCTGACTGTTATTCTGCGGTATTGACATTATACGACCCAATATACATTCAAAGATCAAAATATGTCACACCTTTACCCAAGTAAAGGTGTGATGTATACTATTTTGATCTTTGTTTTCAAGTAGATGATTAAATAATTATAGTTTTCTATGCGATAGTCTGCTCAGGGTCTGTTCAAGCCTTCAAAGAGTTTTATGTATCCTGCTTTGATTAAAGAAATAATTTAAAAACTGACGAAGATAATTATAAAAGACTTACGTACTTTTGTGCACTTAGCTGGCTAAGCGGAGTTTCAATAGAATCAGAGGCCTGCTTATACTTACTGGTTTTGTTATCACCGACGTGCAGCCTACGATACACAAGAAACATGAAAACTAATAAATAGTTTTCTCGGAGTCAATTTGAAGAAACAATATCCACGAACCAGTTATTTAGCTGAACCAGTTGATAAACAGGTTTTTTTAGATAATTCCATTACGGTTTCATTATAGATATACTTTCAGGCGTTTTGTTGTAATTCACAATGTTTATTTAATGCTTATTTTCGACCACTTAGAACCCTTTTTGTAAAATATTATGGAATATTCTTTTATTAAGGAATATTCTAGCAGTTAACAACGGACAAGATTTACATTAGTGCTACCCAAGAAGAAAAAGTGAAAGCATGGCTTAAAACAAGGAAATTAAACCGACCGAAGAAATACCGAACATGCTCCATAATGTCTAAACGACTATATCAACCCATTCCTCTAACTCCATAAACCAATATTCCCTCACAGAACACTTACTTTTACTACCAACTACACAATACAATAAAGAAAAGAATCCCTATAACGCTTCCAAAATAACCCATAAATAAACACACCATAAAGACTTCCTTTGATCTTTGAATTTTCGATCTCAGATCGCCATAAAATCGAAGGGTAATCTTTGTGAACTTTCATGGATAGTGTTATTAAACTATTAGTCGGGATCGCCGACGTTACATTCCCTCGGGAAACTATATGCCAGCGGAGCCGCCATTAATCGGCCCACACAAGTGAATTTTGGCAATAAAGACTAGATTGATGTTTTTGGATACTCTCCTTTAATCCAGCGTATAGATTTTATCTTAATAGCTAGATGGACCGGCCGAGCTTAAAAGGTGTCTGGCATAGCCTGTATGCGAACGGAGGAGAACCTAGTGTTTTGGCTTGCCTATTGAGCCATATTATACAAGTTACGCGGGGCGCAGCTAGTCGTTTATATAAACAACTAACTGCGTCCCGCGGTTTCACCCGCATAAGTTTCGATCCCGTGGGTATATTGGTATAAAAATGAGACTATATGTTAATCCAGGGTGTCAGCTACCTCCATACCAAATTTTATCAAAATTGGTCCAGCCGTTTGAGCGTGAAAAAATAGCAAACATATAAACACACACACTCACAAACTTTCTCCTTTATAATATTAGTGTGAGAGTAGGTATTTAGAACCTCTTTGCGGGCGTATAATTTATTTTCTTTCTCCGAGTTTAATTCCCTTTTAATTTCTTTCGTTGCGTGTATCACTTTAATTGGTTTCGTTTGTTGTGAAACTTCTTGAGAGTTATTTACGAGTTCAAAGGTGAAGTTTAAATGAAATAAGATTTTAATTAAGTACTCTTTAATTTAATTATGTTAGTGATTGCTTAGGTATATGTTTTTTATAAGAACAAAGGTAATAGTGCGTTTGGTTCATTTGTGGTTTTGCTTATAAAAAATAAAATAATGCTTTCTAATAAGGCTTTCTTGACGTTAAAGGCCCCTATTAACAGGCGCGACACGCGATATAATCGCGCGGGACACAAAGGCATCGCTCGTTGCGCGACTTGCGGTGCCTTTGTGTCGCGTGTCGTGTCGCACCTGTTTGAAGGAGCCTTAATGCGGTTATTGAAATGATAATCCTGAATTAGATCGCAATTTGTTGCACCATTGGAAAAACATTACTTGTTGATAAAAAAATGTGAAATTTCATTTCAAAAGTAGGTAGGTTCGTCTTGACACTATTTATCACTAACCGGGTCCTAAAGCAAATGAGAGACTGAATCAATATGTTATAAGTACGGGCTTTCGTAAGCATTTGTTTACCATATCCGTATAAGCTTTCTATGAAGAGGGTGCTCCATAAAGCCATTGAGTGCCATAACCAGTCATTCTCAATTTCTGAGCATAGAGCTGGATATTAAACAAAGTGTTCCTCAAGGCACCATGTTTGGACCAACTTTATAAACTCAGTGATGGTATAATTGAGCTGGATACAATCTAATTATAAGGGGTGACGAACGCACGGCTAATGGGCTAATGCAATAGTTGGGTGAGTTTGGCCCTCGTGAGTCGATAACGGATGGGAGGGTTTAAGGAGTATTGACCGATTTGGATACAAGTTTGGAGATTTAGGATAAGTGAGTAACTGTGCTAACTTAAGGTGAATGGATAGTGGTAGACCGCGAAATTCAAAGTTTCTTACGTTTTTTGCAATTTGCAGGTCAGTGTCAGATTGTATCTTGATCAAAATATGATTCACGACAATAACAGGTACATATTTAGGGAACTATAATCATTAGAATCATTACTATATCTTTCTAAGTTAGATTTCTACCACCAACCACCAATCTCTTATGGAAAAGTGTTAGTGGTAGAAATCTAACTTAGAAAGATGTATTATTGATTCTAATGATTATACTTCTCTAAATATGTACCTGCTATTGTCGTGAATCATATTTTGATCAAGATACAACCTGACACTGACCTGCAAATTGCAAAAAAGTAAGAAAATTTGAATTTCGCGGTCTCAACTACCCATTCACCTTAAGACGCATAAAGAAAAATAACTTTTATTAATTCCATGCAAGGTGGAATAGGAGTTATAAAATGATGAAATGACCACCGTACCTACCGAAATAATGACTCTCCTGTCTCATCTTAATTAACAAAACGGAAACTTTTCTATTTTTATATAATTTTTCTGCAACCAAAACGTACTAAGAATGTTTGTAAGTGTAACAACTAAAACGTGAAAGTTTTCGGTAGATATATACTATTTTTTGCATGAAAAACCTCCAGGGTTGAGCCGTTCTCACGCCTGTCAAAGTTAATTGCCTATTGGATATTTTGAGGCCAAATATAGACTCTCTATTTTTATTTAAAAAACGTAGGGTAAAGATGTGAAGGGAACTTTGTAGTAGGTACTCAGTTATTTAAAGAGGTAACCGTATAATTTACATCGAAATATTAATTAAGTTAGCTTATAAAGTTACTGAAAAAGCACTCCAAATAAAACTCAACAAGATGTAACAACTTTAATTTTTCACTACAAAATTAAATTAACCATTACACTCTTCAGCATCAAATAATAATTACAATAAAGAAGGCCGAAAAAAGTAATGAATAAATATGACACAAAGTGCCCTCGCGTTCCAAGGTCAAGTACAAGTGACCTTGAACCTTTTACCCCAGTGTGAGACGAGATGCCATGCTTAGCATATTTCATAACACCGTCCGAAGAATTTTGCTGATTTTTTCCGTTTATTGTTGGCAGGTATGATCTTAATAAAAAGCCAGTTTTGTTTCATATTGGTTATTTTTGCCTAATTTCATGCATTTCTATTTCATATTTATGTGAATAATATTATATGTGTTATCTATGATAATAAAAAATAATACGATCTTATACACTGTTACAACTACTATAAAATACCAAAATATACATATATGTATATTTTGTACATATTATGTAGTTTAGTTCTTCAATTAATTAGGTATAGACTAAAAATATCCCAGAATATGCTATGCCGTATTCTTTTAAATTGTTTTACTTACATTATGACTGCGGCGTCCACATTCTACGAGGTGCAGCGGCGCAGCCAAAATCGACATAAAATGAATTCCCGATGGGACAGTTACAACCTACTATAGGAATTGAAGATTGGTAGGCTAGGAGCTAGATTGTTCTCGAACGTTATTGGCAGAAGCCAATAACGTTCTCTTAGAAAAGAGAGAGCTTAGTTCACTGCTCAAATAATTAAAAATTCGTTTTCTGTTTAATTATCAACATAATGAAATGCCGACTATAGACATAAAATGTCAGTTAATATTTACTTGCAATCGACCGATAAATTATCATCTTTATTTATTTCACACTGTATATTTGTTTTTGTCCTGTTCGCTCAAGTAAGGTTGAAATCGGTGCTTTAAATGGAATATTTCTATACTTCACTTCACACTTCAGTTTTTTTTTTATATCTATAGAAAATATTCCGAAAAGGTACTGTCATTTCAAACAAATATACAAAAATATTTATGTGATTTAATAAAAAGAACCTGCTTGTCACTCTCATAACACCGAAAATATAAAACCCAACCGAAGCTCCCAATCCAAACATATTTTTTCCACCGTTCGAATAGTTGTCGAAAGCCGGAACAGCCATCCCTTGGCCCCGGCGACCTCTCGGCCTCGGCCGACCACACTTAGCTCCAGCCGACGCGACGAATAAAAGTAGCATCGTCGCAAATTGTGCGATAGCTCCCACATTTCCACCGCAATTCCCACTTTAAACCTATTATTAAAAGGGAAAATGAGTCTGTAAGTTTCAAGGTGTGTATGTGTGCGGATGTCCGACGATCGTAAAGACGATTTTGGATAATTGCTAGGGATTCTGTTACATAGGCGAGTTAAGAATTATATGTAGGTACTCGTATATAATGAGGTCATTATCAGCAGCTCAGCAGCCACTGGTTTTACTGTCTGAATGTTGAAATACTGATAAATGCAGTATACAGTGTAGCGGCACATCGACGCGCGTCAACTGTGACCATGAATTCAGCGAATTATTCTATACACCCTAGGCACCCTAGCGTTGAAAATATAAAAAAAAAAACAAACTTGTTTCATAGAAAAGTGCGCCTATGCGGTCAAAATATATGAATCAGCAAATTTTTTATTTTGATTAATTTCTACTCAGGGGGGTCTAGGGAACGGCGCGTACGTGTTCTACGCACGCCTCAAAGAGATGTCAGCATCAACGTGGGGTTCCGTAAGTGCCGAAGCCTGCCGGGTCAGCGGGATTATCCGAAAGGATTACCGCTGGCCCGGAACATAAAGGGCTAAGGAAGGAACACGGGTGGGTTTTAGTCAGTAAGAGTCTGACACTCCCTTCCGCTCCACCCAGAACGGGAGGGGTCATTTGATGATTTCCCAACCTCAAAAAAAAACTGTGTAGAATAATTCGCTGAATTCATGGTTACCTACAATTTCTGCGTCGATTTCCCTGCCACGATGTATAGGCTTACCAACTTTAAAAAAATATTATTGCATCAAAATGTTTGCACAGACGCCAGCACATCAAGCTACTACAACCTGTCAAATTTCGTTAATAGATTTTCAACTTAATCGGTAAAGCAAAAGATTTAAGGTTAATTGGGAAAATTTTACAGTTTCGGGTAGCTTGATGTGCTGACGTCTGTACAATAAACTTGCTCATAGAAATAAAATCATTTATCATTATTTTATCATCTAATCAAACTTACAAAACTCGGCTCTTGTAACTATATTATGTGAAAAGCGATGAGCACCGGTCGAAGTGGCGGTGCTTAGGGGAGGCCTATGTCCATCTGTGGAAGTCTTTCGGCTGATATGGATTAATGTGAACAATGAAACGTGTCGGAAATCTCGATCTTGAAACACGGAAATTAAACAAAACTCGACAATCGCTCAATTAATATTTACTTACAATTTTGAAACGTACAAAATTGAATCATTCAAACCTTTACTGGCGTCACATCGGTCGTCGACGTACGATTAAAACTCGGTTAATATCAGCTGAGTTTTAGTGCCGCCATCTTTTACTATCACCGCCGTTATTATGACAAATACAATGTTTTTGTCGTAAAAATTCAATTTTGTTAGTAGTTAAAACGCTTAGATTAACGCTGTCGTAGTCATCATAAAATGCTTTGGTTCTAAAGAATTTATGAGTCTGTACTTAATAATGCGAAGGAACAAAAGAGTATTTAATAGTCTTTTGTTGTGATTTTAATAGTGTTAATAAAGAAACTAAAGAGTAAACGAATGCCCGATTTTTTATGTCTTATCGGTCGTTATTCTGTCGTGCTCCGTTAGCAGTATAAACTTTTGTCTCTTTTTAATGATAAACTTCCCCAAAAATGGTCAAATTAAGCATAGCACCATAACGTTCTCACTGCTGGGACACAGGTCTCCTCTCTGTGAGAAAGAGCGGGTCATAATCCACCATGTGGGCCCAGCGAGAGATTGTGGACGTTACATGTTTTCGAATTTGTGGTTTTAAGACAAGCTGGTTTCCAGACGAGATCAGTGAAGTCAAATTATAACACTTTTATTTCAGGAAAAGACAATTTCAACAGAACACATACTTCATCTCTGTTTATCATAAGTACTGCCTTTACTTCTATTTTACGTAAGATCAGCCAGGCAGTATTCTAAAATAAAGTGTACAACAAAACATTCTAAGCTCTAATTCCGTCGGAGCGGTGACGATTCAACTTAAACTACTGCTCTCGGATACTATTACCACTAAACAAAAACATAAGAAGGCCTACGCACAATGGCCCATTTGAAGGACTAAGTGCGGAAACCAAACCTAGTTGGGCAAAATTTAATTGCAAGAACAATTAAAGATTAACAATTAATTAATTGTAATTGTGAAAAATTACAACTAACAATTAATCAATTGTAATTGTGAAAAATTACAACTAACAATTAATCAATTGTAATTGTGAAAAATTACAACTAACAATTAATTAATTGTTAACTGTATTAGTAACAATTAACAATTAATTAATTTTCAATTGTTTTGTTAATTTTAATTAAAAAAATAACAATTAAAAAATACTGCTGTATAATATAAAGCCGGTATATATAAATATACAATATACCCGTGTGGTTCCGGGTAGTATACCTACGCTGTAGAAATATTTATCAATGCAACATTGTTATACATAAAAATAAACACATTTTTGAAGTGAAAACTTCTTTAGCATCGTTGTGATTTGAAATTTTATGAAACGAAAAAGCAACAGTAAGAGACATATAAGATTTAACGTGGGAGAAAATGAGATAGGAAGCATTATACAGTATTTTTGTTTTTTATTATTATAAATGACATGGATGGATGGATGGAGGGATGAACGGACGGACGGACGGATGGACGGACGGACAGACAGACAGGCAGATAGACGGACGGACGGACAGGCAGACAGACAGACGAACGGACAGACAGACGGACGGACGTACGGACAGACAGACAGGCAGACAGATAGATAGATACACATCTATAACGGTTGATCACTACTGGGCGGTGTGTGTCTCATGGTTGCACCAAATGGGAGTCCAGCTCAGCATATGCCAGGTATAATACCTGACGCTGGTATTCTGCTGCATCGCGTTAGTGACACACGGATGTCGAGAAGACACATCTAAGTTTCAACAAAATGGTACCTACATAGTGCGGCGCGTAATTATAAAGGTGGTAACCCACAGTTGACTGTCATACGCAAGTGTAAAGTTGGTTGGATGGATGGATGGATGGATGTTCTTTAGCATCGTTGTGATTTGAAAGTTTATGAAACGAAAAAGCGACAATAAAAAGTGACATGTAAATTCATAAGATTTAACGTGGGAGAAAATGAGATAGGAAGCATTATACAGTATTTTTGAAGGTTTCACTTCTACCACGTGTGAATTGCACACATGCTGGTTTTTTTCTGTAGAAAGAAAGATTTAGAAAAAATAAGCTATACTTACAGCCTTTGACCACATTTTTATTCGTCTGAAGTCTAATACATATTATAGCTTAATTTTCCTAAATCTTTACTAATTTCATTTTAATACATAAAGTTAATTATTAGTTTTAATTGTTTTATAAAACAACTAAAAAAGTTAATTGCAATTATTTTAATTGTAAGTTGCAATTGACATACGTTAATCAAATTAATTTAATTGCAAGGTGCAATTAAAAGTTCAATTGCGATTAATTTAATTGTAATTAATTTAATTGCAATTACTTTTTTAGTCAATTAACAAGATAATTGACAAATTAATTGATTAATGCCCAACACAACATTGAACATCGATAGGCCTACTTTCTAAAGACTATAAAAATAAAAAAAATACTATAGGTATAATAAATTATAAATGTCAGTAATACGTGGACCATGCAAATTGACAAACATCGATTTAAAGAGTCAGTCATAGCAAGAAAGAAAGAAAGAAATAGTCATAGTCCATTTATTTGTCAGTTATCAGGTTTTAGTTATCAGGCTTCAATTGGATGTATTTACGATTTACTTTGGTTTACTAAAACTGAAAGGCAAAAAAGTTCAGTTTGGCAATAATAATAGATACCTATTACCATAATAGGTATATAGCTAATTAAGTATCCCGAGTATCCAAGACCCGTTCATCAACCAAACGCAACAAGCGGCTATTATTGCCCTCTGACAATAAGCCTTTGCTGATGATGATAAAAGTGGACCTTCTGCTTTTCTTATACGATGCTATTTCTAAAATAACTCATCTCAAACTTATAACTATGTAAGTACATTAAAAGGACAAGGGTCCGCGATACGATCGACATACGTACTTGAGAAATTCCTCGCAGTGGCCACTTGACCACAACTTTGCGTAGTGGACATAGTGGTGATAACTAAGCGATTAGCGTTTTGGCAGAGAAGAATTATTTTTGAACACATTCGAATAGAATATTTATATATACTATTCTACAAGGATCTTTTGAAACTCAAATGACGTAGACAGTGCGGCGATGTTGGTAAATAGTTATGCAATATGGTTTTGTGAAATGTATTGAAAAACGAGTTGGCGACGTTAGTTCCGCTTTTGACCACGCGCCAATAGATCATACAAATTGTACAGTTATACACACCGGTAAATTTTAGGTTTGGTATTTGGTTCAAAAGTTTTGTTATTATCTTAAGAGAAGACAAGGAAAAATAGTTTGTATAACGTAGTTTCCTGGCTATAGTTTGGCTCTTTTAGCCAAGTTTTTTTTTGAAGATTCGTTTTAGAACTCCAACAGAATTTATTTATATAACAATAATTGTTGTCGTAGTTTGAAACTCCGCAAAAAGTTGGATTGAATAAATAATGAGAAATTCGCAAAATTGGACGGAAGGTCAGTCTAAGAAAAGACTAGAAACAAGTTTGGACAGAATAGATTTGAACTAAGTAAAGTTTGGGGTAAAACTAATAGAAGTTTTAGCCACTTATTTATTTGTTTTCCTGTTAAATATGCCTAATATTTTATTGACGATTAGTGCTTTGGTAATATGTTTTCGTTTCGTTAATTTATATCTTTCTTATTCATTTTCACTGGCCGGCATTGCCATGCATTTCTCATACGTCATCATGATTGTGTGCTTTGTACAGAGCTATGACTGGCATTAAAAGATAAAAATGCAAAGCATTATTTTATTTTTCTTTTATCTTTACGAGACATCCCTTGTGTTAGAAAGAGTACGCTTTAGTACTTATTTATAAAGTGCTTATGACTCTGGTGACCCCAGCCCAGCCAGCAGCAGGTGGTGGTCATAAGCCCTTTATTTCGTGATTAGATTTTTACGACTTTACTTACCTATAATGTAGGTATTCTAAAGTCCGCCATTTTGATTTTTGAGAAACGTCATCTTTCCCCTGTTGGATTAGGAATGTGCTTCAAAATCCTTCAGATTGCGAGTGAAAGTGAAGCGTGTTACGCTGGGCGGTCACCACAAAACTAACGACCGACACGTCGCGACACGTCTATCATGAAAATGAATCCAGACGTCTGGATGCTAGAGAGAATAAAGAATCCAGGCGTAACTACCGTACAAAAAGATGCGACAAAAACATAACCTTTCCTGTTAGTCGGGTATTAAGGTATGACGATTTCTATTTATTTGTAACTCTGTAGTGTTATTGTGACAGCATCATGTATGTGCTGTGTTTCTGGTTATCTTTTTTGCATTTCTGAGTGACTTTGCCTTTCTTCGACCTCGTATCTTCGCATTACAGTTTACCTCGGCTACAATGGTAACTCGCATCTTGGACCACTCTCATTTTGCCTGGTTTCCAACAGAGATCCAACGTTCTATAAACTGGGAAATAGCAAATTCATCATTTGGAATATTGTCGATTTGTCGTTAGATTTGAGTGAAATTCAATCTGCTGTAAGACAATGGATTAGGGATGATTCTCATTAGAGCGGGCCGTGCCCGGGGCGGGCCGTGTACGTGGCCCGGACGGGGCACGGATTTGAAACGTTAAATACATTTTGTATGAAGCAATTCCGGCCCGGCCCGGACGGGATACGGAACATGCACTGTGTAATATAAATTGCTTCATATAAAATGTATGTAACGTTTCAAATCCGTGCCCCGTCCGGGCCACGTCCACGGCCCGCCCCGGGCACGGCCCGCTCTAATGAGAATCATCCCTTACTCCGCGATCGAAAGATTTGACTTTATTTTTTGAAGTCATCAGATTTAGGAAGGATATTATAGACTTTCATAAGTTAAGTACCTAAGTCATAACTTATTAATTTCATAACAAAAAACGTTGTGTTGAAAATATTACAGTGATGATAAATAAAATAATAATAACAAACAAAAAAAAATTAAGTACTTACGTTCATATTTAAAATTCATTATGCATTCAAAATGGAATAATATGAATAAAAAAAATCATAAGTCAATAATTTAGTAAAGGAAGAAAAATCATATGAACACAAATAATAATTCACAAATCGTTTATCTGTGGCTGTCGTTTGTCATTTATGAACTCATAGATACTGTAATAGCCCTTTCTCAATAAATATGTCTTCAATTTGTTTTTAAATAAGTTAATGCTGTTTATACTTCTAAATTCTTTTGGCAACTTGTTGTATAAAAAGACAGATTGAACTCTGGGACTGTGAAGAACCACGTTCAATTTTGGTTAGATTGTGGAAGGTATGTCTTTCCTACGAGTACTGTCTCTAGCTTGTCTTTCCTCATTAGTCTCGTGCAAATTCTTAACAATACTAGAATACACAGACATGGCACTGTTAAAATGTTAAGTCTAATGATGATGATGCCCTGTAGTTACTCAGACTGTAGCCTCCTCCGTGTGAGGCAGCTGTTTATTGTTTCGACAGTGTTACGCTTCCATAGGCATGCTAAAGACGCTGAATAATTTCCGACCTCCACGCGGGCGATGCCGCAGACAAAAGGTAATCCTCAATATTTTCCTCTTTCCCCGCTTTTATTCAGTACGGCCACGCTTCGTAACGGACGCCCGACGCCGCGCTCTCTGCACGAAACTGTTTTCAAACTAACTCGCGATGTGGTCAACGACTTTTGTGACGTCACTAGTTTGTACTGCTGTGTTAGTTAGTATTATTAATCAGTTGCACAGTTACTCTGACTGGATTTAGTACTACTGTTTAGTTATGTTTATTTATACAAGTGTAAATAAACATACCTACCCAGTTAATGAGATAAAACTGACGAAGGAAAAGAATATATATGAATTTTCTAATTACCACGATTTGATCCATTCGTGGGTACTTACATTAAGCAATATGGAATATGTATGAGATATGAATACGAGTAATGGAATGACTTACTTATAATGTTATTTATTCATACTACATAGTTTGTTAGGTGGCTAGTGCTATTAATATTTTTAATAACAGTAGTTTCTTCATTATTAATTAACTAGTAAAGCGTACTTGTAAAATTAATAGCACGTTAGTGACCACAATTATCATTTTATTTATTGCAAAAAAAAAAAACAGGTTACATGGTTAAACGACACTTTACAATTTGTAGGTGGAATAAATAGGATTTCGCGAAAATTATGAGTCGAGGATAAGCTGAAAGACTTTTTCAATTGACATGCAATTGAAAAAGTCACATTGGTAGTTTGCCCGGAGTTGAATCTAAAATCTCGTGTATGAGAGGCGAGACCTTTACTACAAGACCATGTCGATAAACTGAGCTATCAAGAAAGAAAATAGATTAATATATATCCAAATATCCATCATCCAACGAATTCAAGTAATATAATTTATTTTATGATTTATTTGACGTAAAGAGTGTTGAAATATGAAAAGAAGTTTCCGACAAGGAAGGCACATCGTGGTGAGTATTAGTGGATGCTTTACGTGGAAACGTTGACGAGAGCTTACCCTGTCCGACCCAGTTCCGCAATCATTAAACAAAAGCATGGTTACTGTACTTAGACCAGGAGCTGGGCTTGTGTTTGTAAACTGTGATCAAGTTTCTAATATATTTTATGTTATTTATTTATTATTATTTTATTTTTAGTCGTCAACGTCCCTCTTTCCACCTCTCTCTGTCTAGAGCTGCCAAGGACAAATATTTATCAAAGAAGTCCAGCTTATCCCGCCATCTCCGTCTGGGCTTGCCGCGATGTCGTTTGCCATTAAGCGGGACCCACTGGGTCGTATGTTTGGCCCATTGATCGTATGACATGCGGCAGATGTGTCCAGCACAAGTTATTTTAGTGATGGAACGGATTGTTTTATTCTTAACCCGGTCCACAAGTTTAATACCCAAAATACTCCGTTCCATTACATAGCTTTCATATTATATGTTATTTCGAAAGAAAAAAAATAATAGACTTTAGTCTAGTAGTTACCAAAATTAAAAAAAAAAACTAATGAAGTTCAGTATAGTAGTTATTAAAATTCGATGCTATAGAAGATTAAACAGGACTGACGAAAATAAACAAAGTTATTTAAATTAATTTCATTCTTAATGCAAAGCCAGATTTACAAGCAAGTTGGGGTTTTTCTACTGAAGAAAATTAGACTTAAATAAATAAGCTAGTAAAAGTTCATGTCTGGCTTTAATAACGCTTTAGGCTGACTTCGACTATATAATTAATTTTTATCTTTTCTTTTAGAACGTTTACCTTAAATTTATTAGGACTTTAATAAAAATAAAAATGAGACTAATACCCCATCATTCATCAACTGTTGTTTAATTTTATTTCAAACTAAGATTAATATTCATATTTCTAATTCTGTTATTATAATAAAGTGAGAGCGGCCATTTAAATCTCCATAACTAACAACGTTTCTGTTTAAATTGTAGATATTAAATTCTTGAAAGGTCGTTTTTAAGAATAATAGGTATTACCGTCGTAGCCTGATTTACATTACAGCAGCGACTTTGAATTTAGCGATTAATTTAAATATTATAAAGTTATTACTTTTATCGTAAGGTATCTTGTAAAATAACTTTTAAATCTTAGTTGAAAACGTGTCTCGTGGCTAAATAATAACAGCCGTACGTGTCGATCTTCAAGGTTAAGCAATGCTTGCCAGTGTCAGTATGTGGATGGGTGGATGGCTGGGACCATCCATTACATACTGAGACCCCTCCATGCCTCGGGAAACACGTTAAACCGTTGGTCCTGGCTATCATTAATTGATCTTTCACAGCCGTCACGGGAAGTCAGAAGCCCGGAAGTCAGAAAAACAGCCAAGGGGTATCGTGTTTCTCAGTAACTGGGTTGTGGAGGTCAGATAGGCAGTCGTTCTATGTTAAATACTGGTGTTGGGGTCGGCGACCAGTCTAACCGAATGCAGCTGCATTCGGTTAGACTGGACGCCGACCCCAACATAGCTGCATCGTTGGGAAAAGGCGGCAGATTCAATATTTTTTCTTTTTTTATAATTTATTTATAAGGCATGATAATGAAAGGTTTGTAAATACGAAATTATAAACATTGATGAAAAACTAAGAAAAAACGATAGCTCTACGATATCATTAAGCTTTCATTACGTATGAGATTAATTTAAAATACTAGAAGTTATAAGTGATTTCAAACTGTTGCAGTTTTGCAAGAAAACACAGGGTGACATCGACGAGCAAATTGTTACCATAAATTCAGTACATTATTCTAGATCACCAGTGTTTTATGGGTTATTAAAAAACATCATATGTATTTTGGCCGTGTAGGTTTTGTATGGAACACCAGTTTATTTTCTAGACTTATATATATTTAGGTATATATAATTCATGAAAACAGTTAGCGAGTCGTTGTCCTTACCAGCACGTAAACAGAATGAAATTGAATAGGTGCGACAAATTTTAATATCTTATTCTATAAAATATTTTAATTTGTCGCACATATATGGTATAAAGTAAACTTAGAGCTTATTATTAAGGAAAGGGACACACATACACATACGTGTAGGCAAGCGATTTGCAACGTTGTCGCGCGTTTTTTTTCTTTGGAACGGTTTAAATTAGGTAAATACTGCTAGTTCAACACGTTGCCAATTTGCTTCATGGTTTGAACTCGGCGATGAACGGAGTGCAAGCGGGCGCGTGCTAAAATTTTAACTTTAATTTTTTTAGTTGTTTGATAATTTTGAAAAAAAAAAACTTAAATGACGATGATTCGTGTACTTGAAGGCGTTGAAGGCAACAACTTAGTTTGCAATATCTAATACGATGAGTACACTTTTTTTTTCAAGAATTTTGATTTTGGCAATGACAATTTAAGACTCGTACACACAGGCGCGACGCGCGACGCGAATCGCGCGCGACACAAAGGCACCGCTCGTTGCGCGACTTGCGGTGCCTTTGTGTCGCGTGTCGCGTCGCGCCTGTGTGTACGAGCCTTTATTATGTTTATACAGTAACAGTTACTGCACCTCCTATTTCGATTTGCCACAAGTTTTCAATTTCATTCTGTATAGTTTTTGAATATGAACTCTCTTGGTGTAGAAAAAAAAAACCTTGCACTGAGACATCAAATTACATAATACATTATGCAAAATAATATTATTTTATGTTTCAACCTTTATGTTTTAACATGCAAGTAGTCTAGCTCCCGGCCTAACCGCAGCCCTGCATAGCAAGGTTGTCGATAATTCAGCGAGCACCTATATTACGCTGCGGAAGTACGCGATTGTTACCGCTACAGTCGGCTGCATAATCGTGTTCCCTTTTTATAACATACCGCCGCGCCGCTGTGCAGTGAAAACCTCGTAAAGGTTTTTTTTAATTTTCTTTTTATTGTCTTGTTTTGTTGAAACCTTCGTACCTAATGCATATTTAGAACATATGAACTCTAAGATAAACTCGGAGAATGTCAATGTCGGCCATTTTTCAGACAGTTTCATCCCCTGTGTAATAACGTTTATCTATTGCAATCATGAGGTTTTCACTGCGCGGCGGCGCTATGGACGTTATGCGCCATATGTTTCTAATATTAAGGGAGATGCGCTAGTAGCCCGCGACATTAAAATTTTCTTACGTTTTTTTTCAATTTGCAGGTCAGTGTCAGGTAGTATGTTGGTTAATATATGATTCGCGATGACTTTGCAAAAATATAATCATTAGACTCAGCAATACAACTCCTTAAGTTAGAATTGGCCTCAAATGTCATGATTTCATGAAATAGAGGGTAATATTGAACTTAGAGAGTTGTATTGATGATTTTATTGTTATAATTCTATTAATAAATATTTGTTACGGACGCAAATCATATTTACATCAACATACATCCTGACACTGACCTGCAAATTGCAAAAAACGTAAGAAAATTTGAATGTTGTGGGCTACCCTGACGCTTACGCCTTAAGGCCTGTATTAATGCCGATAACCTTGAGCATTTGGGCGGAGCTAACGACCCCTTCTCCGCGCCACTCCGCTACCCGCATGCAACAGAAAATGTGCGGTTGTGTGCGCCGCCACCACGGTTTGCCTCGCCTAGTCTCGTCACAGAGTATCGAAATCACAGAAGGTCAAGTCATCGTGAAAGTTAAATAATTATGTGTACCACATATACAGGGTGTCCCAGAACTCAACGTCAAGCCGAAACGGGGTGACAGGATTAATCATAACCATCACGAGAAAAATATTAAAAAAAATCTATCCCATGCAGTTTGAAAATTATGGGCATTTTAAGAAAAACCTAGAAATTTGATCAAACTGTACCATTTTTCGGTTATTGTGGTTATTCTTTTTTATTTTTGTTCAATTAAACTTTGGAAACGTAATCCTAAATAACATTTCTAGAATCCCAATAAAAAATAATGACACGATTGCCTCAAGTTTCCGAGAATTGAGACTATTCGTTAAACTACGAATTTAAAATTTTCAAGATTCGTCGACTTTGATTGGCCCTCCTTTAAAAAAAATGTACTAGAGTGCCTTGGCAAGTGGCATTAAAAGTTGGCGCATTTAATCAGAATTCTAAAATAGTACAATACTTGTTAGTTCCATACAATAAAAAAGAGTAAAAAAATTAAAAAAAAATTGAGGCTGATGGTAAACAATTTGAACATTTATTGTAATAAAAAACGTTATTTCTCTATCTGACTTTTATTCCAACAAACCTAAATTAAACTAGATCATGATTTTTCATTATTTTACTAACTTTTTTCACTTTTTTCACTTTAATAAAAGTGGCGTCACTATCTGTCTCGCTCACTCATGGCAAACATACCCACTATCCATCTCTCTCATCATTTTGCCTTAAAATTAAGAACCTACCTAGAGCTTGTGCGAATCAAAAACATTTTAACTGAGATAGCAAAAATCGGGTTACTTGAGGTTTTAATTTTTTTACTCTTTTTTATTGTATGGAACTTTTTTTCAGATTTTTCTCGTGATGGTTATGATCAATCCTGTCACCCCGTTTCGGCTTGACGTTGAGTTCTGGGACACCCTGTATTTACAATGGTCCAGTTTTGGTTTTATTTAGGTATTATCTATTGATATGGATGTACTTTTCGGGCTAAACCATAGCCCGAAATACGGTTACGAATAAAATTGTTAAAAGCTTTCGAGGCCGTGAGTAGAAGCTATACCCTTAATATAAATCAGTCTGGCTTGCCATGTGGTAAACAACTTAATGTATCTTTTTAACTAAAATTAATGGCTAAATGTGCTGCTAAGCGCAAAACTCAAGAATGGCTGGACCAATTCGGTTTTTTTTTAAATATTCGTTGAAGTCTTAGGAAGGTTTCTATGAAGAGAAGAAGGGTAGGTAGGCATGTACGTAGATAGGTAGGTAGGTATGTAGGGTAGGTAGGTAGGTAGGGTAGGTAGGTAGTTAGGGTAAGGCAGATAGGAAGGTAGGGTAGATAGGTAGGCAGGTAGGGTAGGTAGGTATTGGTAGTATAATTATCACTAGTGTAGGTATGTCATATTATTTGTTATATTTTTTATAAACAAATATATTATAACTAAAATTCAGCTGAATAATCTTCAAGTTCTTCGACAGACCTTACAAGATGCTTGTGAGTCACCATGTCATCCAATAGAGACCGTAGTTTTTGAATGCCCAAATCATCTTGTTCCTAAAATGAATGCAGTTATACATATATTTACAAGTAAAACAAAAATATAGGTTCATAATTTGTAAAAAAAAAATACATTCACATCCAAATCAACAGAATCACCTTCAACTTCTCTGGTAGAACTAATTGATTCACTACGTATAGGTAATGATTTTTTTATTTGATTTAATTAGTTGAATAATATTATTGACCCACTTTAGCCCACATGGATCTAGTAATGATAAGTGATAATTATAATAAAAAACATGACTACCAATTTGTTTTTCTAATTTTATGTAGTCTGTGCCACCCGCGGTCTGCGATAGGCTGATTTAATTGATTGATTGATGTCACCCGCGACGATAGAAGTCGAGTAAAAAGTATTCGACTTTCGATCTGCCATAGAGAGATTTGATCCTTATGATTGACCCTATCGATTGATGCCATAAAAGTACAGGGTATTATTTTTTCGGATTTTAGCCGGTTCGATTCCCGAGAGCGGCAAGCGAATTTTCGAAAATCTTTGAATGCAGATTTGTTTGTTTTTTTAATGAAAGGATTTTCCTTTGAGTGAAATTTGCTATCTCCAGTGTTTAGAGTACTTGCACTCTAGGTGAGGTTAAAAAAATCCAGCCTGTATATACATATATACTATTGAACTACTACTTTTTACTATTGTATGACATTATTATTTTTAATTCCTTATTTTGTTGACTGATCTGTATTTACGATAATTTTATTTTCAATGACATTGTACAGACGCCAGCACATCAAGTTACTACAGTCTGTCAGATTTCTTTAATAGATTTTCAACTTTATCACTAAAGCATAAGGTTCAAAGTTGATTGCGAAAATTTGACAGTTTCGGGTAGGTTGATGTGCTTGGCGTCCGTACTTTATTGAATAGTGAAATTAACAGTTAACATTCTTGTTTTATATTTGCACACCTTATATGGTTATTAACAGTGTACCATTTGACCTTTTTTAACATCCACTGAACCTGTTTTATGCAAATAAATGATTTGATTTGATTTTTTTATTTGAAAATAATTACGCCGGTAATCAATAAATTGACAAATTATTAGCAAGTACGTAACCTATAATCATAATTATTAATACCTACTTTAGGAGCATTTTCAGTTTTGTGTCACAATATGTCACAAATAATCGCAACGCATCAGAATAATAGACTTTACTTAGGCACCGAAAAGTAAAATTTATAATATTGGCTGAATCATTTCGTGGACGTGGACCTTCTGTGATCATTCACTACTAGTACTTACAACTTTCGTTTGAACGAGGTAGGTATTTTATAAACAGTACCTATGTACACAGAGTAATGGACAGCGCATAAGTTTCATAAAACCCCGCTTGGGTAGGTACACTTTTTGTTTTTGCAGTAATATTTTACGATTTTATTTCGTAGTGCGGAGTTCTCGCAACGCGACATACGTCCACCTAGCAACACGATGCGCCCCGCACTAAATTTATGGACGAGTGCGGGGGTGATGTAGACGCAGTCCTTTATCAGAGGCCTTTTTAATTTATTATCATAAAAATAATACATATTTTAAAAAAGTAACAAAACCAAATTATTCTCATTTGTATTGCAAAGATGTAGATATATTTTTTTACACTCTTTTGATAAAAAATGAAGGAGTAAAACGGTTTCATCTCAATGATTTGGAGGTGATTTGGTGATTTTTTTTTAAATTATGTGGTATCGGTAGAAAAATTATGGCTAAACCAAATTACGTATTATATCATGAAGATTACTAAGGATTTTTTTCAGATGTAATTTCTCTGTAAATGCCGACAAAAAATGGCTTCATCTGCATGCTTTTTTCAAGCTTTTTTCGAGAGAGCAGCCTTAATTACTTGCCTACAGATTATTTTTCTGAGTATTTGTCAACGCAGCTA
This sequence comes from Luperina testacea, assembly GCA_927399505.1. Taxonomy (NCBI): domain Eukaryota; kingdom Metazoa; phylum Arthropoda; class Insecta; order Lepidoptera; family Noctuidae; genus Luperina; species Luperina testacea. The sequence continues at coordinate 940,708 of OV656762.1, read as the reverse complement.
CATTATAGAATAGTAAATTACATGTACTGTTCATTCTTCTGTAAACTATCGTAGTGTGTATACATTTTACCTTCTACCTACTAAAAATCAATGCTCGAATGTACGTAATTTAATCAGTATTATACAATCAATAATGTACGTATTGAATAAATAGGTACATCGACGGCAGCCAATTAGGAAACCGTCGGAGCGCTTCAACAAATATCAATATACGACAAATGTACATGAATACATTTATTGGGATATCGTTAATTAGTCAGGATTGTTAATTAAAATATACCTATGCAAATGTTTCAGTTCATCATCGCTTATTATGAGATAGAAGGTAATATACGTGAACGAATAACAAGTAATTTATTGGTTTTCATGCCATTATTAAATTATTTGTTTCTGCAATTCGTGAAATGTCATCACATTGTCATCCTACGATTAAATCTAAATTCCAACTGAACTCGACGTGTTACTTGATTAAATAAATTCCGGAACTGCATGGAATTTGATATTGTTCTCAAATTATTATTGTTTCGAATGGAACTCAATGCACTCACATGGAAGCGGAGTTAATCCAATAATAACAGAATGTGTAGACTTATATTTGCTCATCGGGCTGGAGTATGGGACGAGAAGAAAATAAATACTTGTTTCATAAAGGTATACTGAGAGGTAAGTCGGAACTCAGTGGTTATGCTCAGATACGACCAAAAAATATGTTTCTAGATGATCAGTTAAACTTTGACTTCTATATCTTTTTAACTTGTTACTTTCCTAATTGTCGCTCCTACAGTAAAATAAATAAAAGTCCGCCAGACCGTATTTCGGCCACGGCGTCCAATCTCAACGGAGACTAGCCTTTTTTTTAGGATGGGAAATCATCAAATGACCCCTCCCGGACTAGCCTTCGGCGCGAGAGATATTATAGTGCACAAGTGTGTGCCTAGAGATAGGTGCACTCTCTCTTCCCTCACTCTCATAGTCCGATGGGACGGCAATCCGACACCACCGGAGAGAGATCAGGTGCAGGACCAACGGCTTAACATTCCTACAGTAGATACCTACCTACTAATGTAAAGCACAAACACGGTTAAAAAGTCTTCATGATTTGATTTTCAATTCTTTGGTCAGTGATTTAGCTGACTGTACTTGGCACCTCACGCGATCTCGAGGTCAGTACTCGGAGCATGCCACCGACTACCGACTACTACCTCACACCGACGGCTAACTCGCACCGTCTGAACTGAACATTAACACACCGGCTAATTGCAGACAACGCAGCTATTAAGGAGCTGATTGGACTTAATGGAAGATAGAAAACTGTGGAGTGGAAAGTTGTAAAGAAACAAAGCAGCCTTCTTGGATTTTCATTTTGTTCTCACTATTGGCTTCAGCACCCTCGAATACCATAAAAACTATCTCTCTCTGTCTCTTTTATATATTATAGAAACAGATGGAGAGAGAGAGAGAGAGAAAATCGCATGTAGGGAACGCTTTTTAGTTATGTGAAGTCCTCGGCTTTACTAGATTAAAGGGACTGTGAAGTAATGAAGTTTGATAAAGAAAATCTCAAAGAAAAAAAAATTTTGAAGAATCCCTCTCTGATCCCTGCCAAGATAATGATGTAAGTTAGTAAGTTGTTAACAGGTTCTCGAAATTCTTATATTCTTTTTTACCCATACCTAACAGAAAATGGCATAGCCTTAAGCGTGGCTTAATAATTGTAGATTAAACCATAAACATAAATAGTAATTACAGTCCCGATGAGCAAGTAACAACGTAGAACAACAGTGTTGCCATAGCGCAGTCATCGCGGCATCGTCAGGCAATCGAGTAGACTTCGTGTTAATAATGGTTGCCGGCGCCCTGTAAACTGCGTTATTGCTGGTGTTGCCAGCGTAGATGCAAAATATTCGAGGATGAGAGAAAATAATCTGGAGCACTTGAAGCGAATGTTGTGGTTGAAGCCACATTTACACGTAGCATGTTTCTAGAACGTTCAAGAGCAATAATCGTATGCTATGGCATTGCTCTTCAAGCACGCTCTTAACCTTTAAGTATGGACGTGGAGTCTCACAGGCTACTCGATGTTTTCGTTTTCTTAGTTTCACCTACTTTCCCCCACTCCCCGCGATTGAGCGGCTCAGTAGCTTTTGTTTTAGTTGTAAAATTACCAATGAGGGAGGAGGTTGCGTCTTCCCATGTATATCACGTAAGTAATGACCATCAAAATATTGACCGGAGCCTGTCAGGCTACACGTCCATTGTTGCCCTATGATATATTTTGTATGGGCGATTATGTTTGTTTCAGATTTTGTAGTACAAAATGTCAAAAAACAATAAAGCCGGTAGTTCTAAATCAAAACGACCATCTACAAATTCTGTTCAGGGCCCTGCGTGAAAATTTTTTTTAATACACGGTTGCCAAGAGAGCTGATGTTGACTATTGACTCGAGTTTTAGGTAATGATATGGTTACCGAAGATGTCAAGGATCAAGAAACCAGTCAAGGAACCAGAAGGGCATGTAGAATCTGTCCCGCAAAAAACATAGGATGACTACCTATGTTTGTGTTGGGTGCACCAAACCTGTGTGTCTCCAATGTTCTAGACCTTTGTGCACCGACTGCCAATAAATTTACGTTATTAGACCGTTGTCAAAATCTTTTATATGTGTTATCTGAAGTAATTGTTCTGTGTTTTTGGTTCCTTATATATTATATTTTGAGAAAAAAAGACTCATTTTGTTATAGGAATAAGTTTGACTGTTTTTAATACCTAAAAATGTAACCTAAGTAGATTTGGACTGAAAAGTGCCATAATTTTTTATTTTTATAATTTCTATAATTTTTAAAGGAAAAGTTTATTATATAAGTACGTTATTTTGTTACTAAATCCCATAACTTTAATATTCAATCAGGTTTATAGCGATCTTATATCAAATTCCCCTAAAATAATGTGTGTGCATATAGGAGCCTGTGAGACTCCACGTCCACAGTAGTGTTATGAAAAAATGACGTCCATACTTAAAGGTTAAGCACGTTCAATTATTGCCATTCAAGTTTTGCATGCAAGTGTTTACACGCGTGCTATTTCCATAAAATGGCGTACAATAATTGAATGCAAGTTTTGCCATTTAATTATTGCATGTGCCTTCTGTTTACCCCAAGGCAATTATTGCATGTAAGATTTGCTTCGTCTAAACATAGACCCCTTTTATTTATTTATTTATACAATTATTGTATACCTACACTATTTTAAGCAATTTAAACAAAAGCAACAAATCGGAGTAAAGTGTTACAATCACTTATAGGTAAACTCTGCATGCACACAAATAGTTGTAGTAACTAACAAAAATTTGTAATAAAAGACTATGTGTATGTGTGTGTTGTGTGTTATGTATGTGTGAAGTTGCGCTGATTAGAACTTAATAAATTAGTTAAACTAAATTAAAACAAAGAAAAAAAAAAAAATCAAAACGGACTACACCAGACAAAACTAGGTAGTACAAAAAATAAGTTATACGTAGCCTAAATTCACCCACCCAGTAAGATAATGCAGGGCTGAGAAACTCAATTTTCGGGGAGATACTTTATTCATAAAAACGTTGCTTAAAGTTGCGATTAGCCAGCGCTAACCCAAAAATGAAAACCAAACAAAGAAGGTGAACGCCTGGTCCCAAGGACAATAAAAGTCCGATATTTAGGGTAAAATTTTCACCCCCGCAACCCTATTTAGCAACTATCTTAACATTCACTTTACCTCCCCCCCCTACCGCTCACTCCGTCCTATTTACTGCATACAAAGTAATAACATTGCGCAATCTATTTTTCATCGCGAAATAACCGATTTGCATTTTGTTTTTCTCACATTTTATAGCAAAACGTTTTACACTGGAAAACAAGCTTAATAGGGTTCGTGAAATTGTGAGATGGAGTGGCGTTTATTAGTTTTACTGAAGATTGGACGTCAGTTTATAGGTAAAAAAATAAAACTGTTTTCGTTGAAATAACTTTGAGGTCAAGGGATTTAATTAATTACATGATCAGCCTATTAATTAAGTACCTCGTTCTTTGATCATCAATCATCAATTCTCTACTTACACTGAATGGTAGTGTATATCACGGGTCACTGCGCAAAGGTGTTTGCCAAAACGGACGCAGGAACTGATGCCCTAATGGTGACCGCAGAATCAATCCATCTGCACCAAAGGATTCCCTGACATTCATTTAATCTGGCGTGTATTTTTGAACACCTGTGATCGGGAATACGTCAAAATTGCTCAATTGGGTGAGATTGAAAAGGATTCAATGTTCAGGCTACGCAATGGCTACGAAAGTGCTACGCCATCTACAAAATCGTAGCACACCTGCTACGCGTCGACTTTGTGGGTCGATACATTTTGGTGGCATAAAATTGTGTCTATTATTACTAGACACACAATTTAAACGTGATTTTTTAAAGAACAGCAAACTGCCAATGTCTCTTACAGCTCTATTATAGTCTAAATTGAAAAGTATGTGTGTCACACTGAGATCGGTGGAGCGTACTTAGCGAACTCTCGAACGTCGTCCGACACAAGACGGGGTCCCTCCGAAATAAGGAATTGTTCTTAGTTGTACCGTACTATATTTTATTGGAAAAATATTATCACTTTGTCTTGTTTAAAATAACTTCACTAAGAGGAAGTTTGTTTTTGAACATGGTTCCAATGGTTGGGCTAGTGATGATTTGTGAGAGTACAGCAGTGCCAAAGGTGCTAATAGAAAAAAGCAGAAAACGTTACAAATTAGGTATATCTGCTACGACTTTAAAAAAAATTACGAAAAAAAAACAGATATTTCGAAATACTTAAATAATTTTAGATTTTGTAAGTGTTTACAGTAGAAGACAAATATTTTAAAATGTTTATTTCATTTCGGTAGTTGTTTGATGAACAATAAATCAGATAAAAAAAACAAAGAGTCTGTATAACACGTCTTTATGTCTCCTACAAAAATCCCACCGGAGATGTCTCAGAGTACTCTCATGTCTCCTACCTCCGCCGCTACCTCTAATCTGACACTCTGGGAGTTCGAGTACCCAGCGCCATATCTATCTATCCTGACTATATTCTTAGCTTCACTTTGTTTTATCATTGAATAAACTTACCTATAATGACAATAAATGATTAATAATTTAGTAAACGCAAATCAATATTCGTAAGTATCGTATTTGTCTATAAAATCATCATCTCCTTTACAATTTGACCGTGTAAAATTCCAATTGTATGAAATACAGATCACGGATTTAGAGTATTTTTTCATAATCACAGAAAGCAGAGTAATCCTTCCTCAGTTTTCAGGCTATTCAATGAATTTTGGTGCAAAGTTGATCTGGACTATGCCTGATTCTGTAAATACACCTTGTTGTTTCGGGTAATGTTATGTGTTACTTTATTATTATTTATGTTTCAAGTGTAGGGAGTGCTATTCACCAAGGGAGAACCCGACTCGCGGCCCACACATCATTAGACGAAGGTGAACAGTTTTATCTAACTGTGCATGGGACGCACAACTGTCTTGTCAAAAAGTTTTTGTAACATACACCATCTACTAATGACTGGACTTTTTTCATTTACATAAGTGAGTATGAAGGTATTTTACGCAACGGAGTCAAAAGTTAGTGTATTTTCGGAAACATTTATTTACAGTAAAAAATAATCAGGGACTCCTAAAGGATTACCTACTTGATTATTTTTATGATAAGTCAATAAAAACGTTAAACCAGTTCAAACATCACACGTGTCAGTGGAATAATGTTAACTACGAGTAGCTTTGGAAGCCACTGTACATATTAATATAATCCCGTTTCAAATAGAGTACGAACTCGCGATCAACCTATAGGTTTAAAGACAAAAGATCCTTATTCCTTCTACATATATATGTAGCCGGTAGTGCCCCATTTCACGGATCACTTCTCGCAAAGATTAAGAACTGAGCCTCTACAGATTACAAGCGTTTTGTCGGGAAGCTTTCTGAATTGGTGTCATCATTTTTGTTGCTACTTGGATAAGATTATTTGGGGATATATTTGTATTATTTGCTTCTAGAGATATAGATTAAATGTAGGAAGAATAATAATCAATAGAAGATGCGGAACGACTTTGATAGTTAATTAATAATGCAAAAAGATTAATCACTTTATAAGCGGAAGCGCACAATACTATTTATTTATTAACCCTCTGTAACCAAGGTAAATGTACTTATAGTAAAGCAGATGACGTCAAAAGTGTAACTAATGCGGGCTTTACACAAGTGACTATAGGCGCACGATTTTTGCCGCACGGCGAAAATCTACTTTTCAAAATCGCAAATCGGCTAGGCCGAAGTTGACTAAAATCGCAAGTTCCAAAACATAGTAGGGAAAGCATAGAGAAGGTTTCGACTTTTGTCGTGGGGCGGCAGGTCGCATGCGACGGGTGACTAAAATCGACCGTGAAAATGCTCAGTCGCAGGCGATCGCGCGCCGCATGCAGGTCGATATTTTGATACAAAATGATCTAATTACCTGCAATTTTTATCGAACTGTGTAAATGGGGTGGCGATTCAGCTATTGTGATTTGGTAAGCGACCAATCGCACATAGAAAATCGACCTTGTGTAAATCCCCCATAAAGGGGATCGAAAACACGCCATTCGGCTCTGCACGGTTTGGGTACTGCCACTTGTACAAAGCTTAAGTGAGCAGCAAGGCCATTTAAACAACGTTCATAAACAATAAAAATAATTTTACAGCTAGAAAAGGTTTTAAGGAACAAAGTATAGTTCTTTCCTAAGAAGGCTGTTTACACCGACCCCAATAAAAGACATTCTCATGAGAATTATTTGACAAGCGATACACAATTTCTATTTAATGGCATCACGTTCAGACCTAACCTCCCTATCTCCAACAAACTGTCAACCACAAGGACTTATCAACTAAACAGTGGCCTTTAATTAAAACGGGAGCACAGGCAAACTAGATTCATTTTAATTTAGCGCAGGCATCTAAATCAGGAGGCACCGCAACACACCGCCTGCGGTCTATCGCGTAATTGTATCAGCCGCAGATAGCGCAGTTACCACCAAATTCAATTGGACCGTTCTAGTATAGGGGTTTTTCTTTTTCAGTTGAAAGTCAAAGGTTTTGATGATGTCGAAGATTGTAAGAGGATTTTCTTGCTTGTACATTTTTTATGGGCGTGTAGGTAAAGGAATGAATGTTTCATTTTCTGTTAAGGCGAAAGCGCCAGGATGGCCCGCGAAATTCAATTATTTTTAGGTTTTTTGGAATTTGCTGGTCAGTATTAAATTGTACGTTGATTAATATATGAATCGCGGCCGTAAGAAATATGTGTTTACAGAATTATAATCATTAAAGTCATCAACACAAACTCTCTAAGACCACGTAAGTCCCAAGAATAACTGTTTCATGAAATCATCATTCTTTGGACTTACGTGGTCTTAGAGAGTTGTGTTGATGACTTTAATGATTATAATTCTGTAAACACATATTTCTTACGGCCGCGATTCATATATTAATCAACGTACAACTTAATGCTGACCAGCAAATTGCAAAAAACGTAAGAAAATTTGAATTTCCCGGGCTACCTTAGCGCTTCCCCCTTAAGTTAAAAAGATTTTTAAAGTTGATTAAATCATTGTGAAGTAAACTACACTCAATTCGAGCCGTTTTAAAGAAAGCAAACAAAAACTTTAGTGTTATATAGGATTTAGGCGCATAATGCCCACTTCTCCTATACGTGATTTTTATGAAACAAACATTCATAAAATATCTAATGAAAACACATTTCCGTCGTTCATTCCAATTTCCACGAACGAACACATAAATTAAATGAGTTAACACTGATTTCTGAATAAAACACAGCAAATATAGCAGAGTATTGTAAAACATTAAAAAGATATGAAATATTATTTCTAAAAGAAGATAAAATAGTTGAGAGCTATTTACTTTAGCTGTTCTATGAAAAAGTCAAGAGCGAGCAGCTATCCGGTAATAGTTTATTTTTTATTTCTGTTATTTTCAAACGTTTAACGTTTAGTCCTGCCAGTGTATTTTAAAGCTTCCATGTTATCATTTCAGTCTTCTTTTGTTTTATGGTCTTGAAATTTTTCGTAGAGATTTTTAGATTGAGATTATCGGGCATAACAGGATAATACAGGATAGATGGCATCAAATTTTAGTGTAGTAACTAAATCGACACTACAAATTTTTCTGATGAAGACTAGATATAAGTAGTAATGGGGTAAAATTGTTTTTTTTTTAATAATGGTTAAGCAAGCTAAATGTCCAATAGCATACAAAAAACACCCCCCCCCCCCCTTATCTACTGCTGCAGTCAACGCCAGATCAAGGCTACACACAAAAAAAATCGAGCAAATAAACTAATAACCATCTCTCTCCTACGTTACGCTCCGAAAAGCCTTATATTACGTGAAAGTGGAACAGTTTGGTGCTATCATCCTATTGATTCCCCATAAGTCGGCCGTTTACTGAGGTCTTGGGAACCATCCAGATCGTTTCCTAGATACTCGAGACGGAGCGAAGAATTTATAACCCATCGCCTAGATTATTGAGGGCTAAATATATATCTTTATACTTACGGATTTTGGTGAAATATAGCAACTTCATCTTTTATGCTAAAATTGACATAGTGCTATCAATGCGATAATAATTTTAACTAAAGAATGGTATTTATAGAAAATAATACAATCAGAACTTCTTGATTGACTTAGTAAGAACGGCATCGCAAAACACGGATAAATTACGGATGTATTCGAGCCGATACTAGAGAGGAAAATAGGTACCGTTTCCATTGTGAGAGTGGGTAATGCCGGAATCTAAAACGACTGTGTTGTAGACTTCAACAGTCAATCAAACTAGAACCTCTGAAAATCGTGGGACTGCGGCCAATGTTACTATCCAAGGATAGGCAGCCCTCATGTTGTTACTGGGACTCAGCTGAATGCCGATTAAATATTTATAAAAAAATGAGCCGTTGCGGGACGCCTGGCAGATGTGAATCATTGAAACTATTTTGTATAGAAAATATGCATATAGTTTATTAAAAGAATTAAAATATGACATAATCAGAAACAAAGTAGGTACTTACACAGTTTTTTTATATTAAATAAAGTGGCGACGCTTCGCCACGCTAACAGCCGGTCTGACCCACGCTAACAGCCGGTCTGACCCACGCTGACAGTCGGTCTGACCCGCCGCATTAGATGTTTCACATCAAAAATACAAAATCCAACATTTCAATTATTGCCAAGGCCACCCAAACAAAACAAAAAAGAAACACGTTCCAAGGCCACGAACAAATCGGTACCCTAAACAAGGTTAATATTTAGAATCAATATCATAAATCCACACAGCAAGGGCATAAGTAGAGAATTCGCTCGAAGGAAGAGATCTTATAAAATATTTAAGGACACCCTCCGCTGCCGAGCGCGAGGAGAACTTTATTACGCTTTCTAACCATTTTATGGAATGTATACGTTTTGTTTTTATTGTTCTGCTGTTGTTCATTGAATGTTTATTATGCTCTGTGGTTAGAAAAAATGGGACACTTTTTTAATTTATTGAGGGATAGCCCAAGTAACACAAAATCGATATAATGGAAAAAGTGATGACCAGAAAATTTCTTCTAGCTTCGTTATAGAATTTGAAGGGTATTAGCAATGTCTTGCTTCTGTATAACAGCATTTTATTAACTTTGTAGTTCCTAAAGCTATATAATCCTCTTTTTCAATCTTTTGTGCAGTTAAAGGTTTTATTTTAGACATAATTTATGTCTCTATACAGCTTCTAATACAGCTGTAAGCATTATACAAAAGTGTAGGCCGTATGTAAGCATTAATTACGGCTTAGGCTATTAAAAAGCATTTTAAAATTCTTTAAAACTGCTCTATGTTTTATAACGACCTTTCGCATGGGTCACAACTGTTTAACGGTGTACATTGGTGCTGTTTTAATGCCAGCTTTTTAAAAGCATTTCATCATAATATTATATAGCCTTTATCTATACAAACGTATAATGACAAGAATTTTAACAAGCAATAAGTCGTATGCAGGCATCCGCATGCCTGAAGTATTTAATTATGCTTACGCCATTTTGCTTTTTGTATCGATAATATTTAAAATTTAATTTTATGGTAAATAGTCCTTTAGAAAGGACTTCAACCTATGGTATTGACCGGCCGGTACAATACAGGTATCATAATGACTAAAACTAAAGATTTCTTCGTAAGAGCATATTTTTTTTTACAATTCCACATATTTTTATAATATTTTTGTAATAAATAGCTCTTTAATTTGAAGGCGCATGAAATATTTGATTCAAATATATACATACTTTCACAGTAAACTGATACTCGCAACCTTAATTCACTCATAGAGAACAAAAACAAGAGTTTAATTACTTGCCTTGTAGCACTTATATTTTTTGTTGAAAGTATCCATGTTCTTTTTACACAAGATTTATTAATAATAACAGAAATTAAAAATAATATTTGAAAATGTTTTTATTTTGCCTTTGTAATGGTACAAGCTGTATAAGAGCCGCATTTAACATATGCGCACTGCTTTAACCTGTTTTCACAGCCCATTATAATGCGTTTATCATTCCGGTAGACAACCAATATAATGCTGCTAAAATGCCATTCTTACACTTAAGGCTGTATAATTTGGGGCCCAAATTAGCATTACAAGAGCTGTACAGTGGTTTATAATGCCTATATGTAGACTTCTTATAAAGCTATAATAATATGCTAATTCTGTTATCCATCGATTATAAAGCTATTTTGTGCTACTTGGGAGGCCATGTGGCTGATGGGATGTTCCATCGGCAAAAATTACGAACTTCCATTCAAACTTTCATCCCTTATCCCCTTTAGGGAAGGAATTTTCAAAAGTCCTACCTCAGTGCTAACTTTCGTTGTACAGACGCCAGCACATCAAGCTACTACAATCTGTCAAATTTCTTCAATAGATTTTCAACTTTATTGCTAAAGCATAAGGTTCAAAGTTGATTGGGAAAACTTGACAGTTTTAGGTAGCTTGACGTGCTGGCGTCTACACAAGGAACTCTTGTGCAAGCAAAATTTTAACCTCAAACTCAAAACATTTTCAGCTTCTTCATCAGCTTTTTTCCTTTGTGGGTAGGCATAGGAGTAACATACATTTTTGTGTGCTCTTGATAAATTAAAATTTTAAAATAGTTTATATATTATTATTAATGATATAAATCAGTTCATTTTATATTAGCCCCCCCCACATTCGCTATATATTGTTATCAAGTGTGTAGCACTCCTTCACTGTAACACTTTCACTTTTCTTAATACATTCAACATGGACACTAAACTAGCTGCCAGTTTGGAGGACCTCGAGCAGTTGTTTGGCTCACGAATGCAGGAATATGAAGTTAAATTGCAGCAGGCTACCACTGGTACCACTTCAGCTTCACCAGACCTTATATCAATTGCACGTGAGTTCTCAGAGTTTAAGCTGTTTATCTGTCAAGCCCTTTCCAAGTTAAAAACTCAAATTGAGATGCTAGCTGCTGGGTTTGATAGGCATGAAACCATCATGCGAAGAAAGGTCTTGCTGTTCCATGGTGTTCCGGAGAAGGATAATGAAAAGTTACTTGATGTGGTCCACAACATCATATCCAACCAAATTAAATTGAAGGAGGTATGCAATGACAAGAATATTATTCATGTTTGTCATAGACTTGGATTCTCACAGCAGAAGGCCCGACCCATATTGGTACGATTCTTCAAAATGGAGCACCGACAACTTGTATGGGATAGCAAGAAAGCTCTCAAGGGTACCGGGATCACCATCTCCGAGTTCTTGACACAAGTTCGACATCGTGTGTTTGCAGCTGCTCGTAAGCATTTCGGTATGCCAAATTGCTGGTCTATGGAAGGCAAGATTGTCGTTATTTGCCCAGACAAATCCCGCCGGAAGATCGAAACGGCTGGCGAACTTCACGATCTAATAGCCAAATTCCCGTCTTGCTCAGTCGACACCGAGGATTCTACGCAATCTGAAGATCGTGGATCCCCTAGTGCCGCAACCTCGGCTACTCCTGCTAAGAGATCAAGGAAGACGCGTCTGCGCAAGTAGCATATTCATTGTTATTGTTTTTGTCACTCCATTTTTCTCTATTTAGTTCACTACTTCTCAACTTGGCCGCTTTACGTAGTCACAATCATATTGGGCCGGTAGTTAAATTAGTAATTTTTATTTGTATCACCGCTTATCATTTTACTTTTTATTTTTATTATTGCCGGTATGTACATTAGTTCTAGTTTACGATCTTAGAACTTTGTTTTGACAATGTGACAGAATGTATTGTAGACTGATGACGGACAGATGTCAGTGTCATATCACTGTCATCCAGCTGTCTTTGCGTCGCGTTCCATTCTACGTACAGTTCGATGTTATCGTATGTTTCTTTTTTATATTTTGTTTCTATTTCTACTACTTTATTTAGTTTTTATTTAATATTGTAAAATTCCTGCCAATATACCAGCGAGTGGGGGAGGTTTTTCAGAGGAAGCCATCTCTCCTCTCTACTCAGTACTCACTCCCCGGCTTCGTCTTGATCCGCAACGATAGGACCGGCAAAGGTGGAGGAGGTGTTGCTATTTACCTGCGTGCTGACCTACCCTACAGGGTGGTCAATTCGTCTCCTCCGCGGTATTCTGAATCGGCTGAATACTTGTTTCTTGAAATTACTGTTAATCACACAAAAGTTTTGCTTGCAGTGCTCTACAGTCCTAACCTTCACATAGACTACTTCAATTCTCTCGATTCCACGCTCAGTGATCTTTGCCCCATGTATGAGCACGTTATTTTAATTGGTGATTTTAATACCTGCTTGATTAAAAATGACACTCGCTCCCTTAAACTCCTTTCACTCTTGACTTCTTTCAATCTTCAAGTTTTGCCTCTCTCTGCAACTCACTATTTTCCTAACTGTTCACCCTCGTTTCTAGATCTTATGATTGTCTCCTCTCCTAGTAATGTTTCCTACCATGGTCAACTTACGGCTACTTTTTCTTACCACGATCTCATTTACCTTTCGTATCGTATCCGTGTACCCAAGCGTAAGTCCCAGCTTTTATATCTCCGTAACTACAAGGGCATAGATCTGGAAGCTTTGCGGCTTGATGCTGGCAATCTCGACTGGACCCCTCTGGTTGAGATCGATGACATCGACGATAAGGTGAAATGTTTTAACGCAACCGTCCTCGACTTATATGATCAGCATGCCCCTATCCGACGTGTCAAAGTTAGACATAACCCTGCACCATGGATAACGCTACAAATTAAAGAGCTTATGGCTCGCAGGGATAAGGCTAAGAGCAGATATAAGCGCAGACCTTCAGAGCTGAATCTCTCTTATTACAAATCATTACGTAATCGCTGCAGTCATCTGTGTCGGGATGCTAAAAGACGCTATTTCCACGACCAACTCAATAACCGCAGTTCTTCCGATGTATGGAAATTTCTCAAATCTGTAGGCATAGGCAAGTCACCTGCCAACCAGTGTAAGGATGTGAACCTCAATGATCTCAACAAGCATTTCTCTCTCCTTCCCTTTTCTCTTGATCCGTCTGTCAAGGCTGCGACACTAGAGAGTCTTGCTAGTTTGCCGTTACCACAATATTCTCACTTTGAGCTTAACGATGTTACTGAGGATGACGTTAAGAAGTCTATACTTGCGATTACTTCTTCTGCAGTCGGTAATGATAAGTTGTGTTCAAGAATGATAACTCCTATCCTTTCCTCATTACTTCCTGTTCTCACTCACATCTTCAATTACTCATTTTCCTCTTGCTCCTTTCCGTCAGTTTGGAAACAGGCTCACATAATACCGTTACCAAAAACTAACAATCCTACTTTGTTATCCCACTTTAGACCTATTTCTATTCTCCCGTTTCTCTCTAAAGTTTTTGAACACATAGTCCATAGACAATTGTCATTTTTCTTGGCGTCAAACTCGATAATATCCCCTTTTCAATCCGGTTTTCGCTCGGGTCACAGTACTGTAACCGCACTTTTGAAGGTGACTGACGACATCCGTTGGGCAATGGAGAATAAGTCCCTTACTGTCCTTGTACTGCTTGACTTTAGTAGCGCTTTCAACTCGGTAGATTTCGACATTTTACTAGGTTTCCTCAAATCTATCAATTTCTCTTCTTCCACTTTAGCTTGGTTCAGTTCTTATCTTCGGGGACGCTCTCAGTGTGTTCGCCTGGAGGAGTCGTTCTCTGATTGGTGTAGCCTCACCGAGGGTGTTCCTCAGGGTAGCGTTCTCTCTCCTCTCCTTTTTTCAATTTTCATAAACTTTGTTACCAGAGTAATCTCCTCTAGTTTTCATCTCTACGCAGATGACTTGCAGCTTTATCGACATTTTACTGTAGCTAACGCGAGTTCTGCAATTGCTGCAATGAATCATGACCTGGCTCGCATCAGCGATTGGGCTAAGTCATTTGGTTTGCAAATTAACCCAACTAAATCCCAGGCCATGATCATAGGCAGCAGATTCGTTCGCAATGCGGCTGATGTTACATCTCTGATGCCTTTATATCTCGATAGTGTTCGCATTGACTATATCCTGAAACCGCTAAAAATCTGGGTGTAGTTATTGACTCCAACCTTTCGTGGCGTGCTCAGGTCAATGAGGTCAGCCGAAAGGTACATTTCTCCTTCCATTCGCTAAAATGCCTTCAAAGTCTTCTGCCCTTGAAGATTAAAATTTCATTGGCACAAACACTTATTCAGCCGATTATAGATTATGCCGACGCCTGCTACCTGGATGCTACTGAGGAGCTACTAAACAAGCTTGAGCGTTTGCAAAACCTGTGCATTCGATTTGTTTTCGGTCTTCGTAAGTATGACCATGTCTCTCACCTTCGCAAGGAACTCAAGTGGCTCCCAATCCGTCTTCGCAGGAATACTCGGATTTTATGTCTCCTCTTTAACATCTTACACAACCCGTCTTATCCTTCCTACTTGCGTGAGCGTTTTTCTTACGCACGCCCTAGCGACGCACCATGTAGATCACACCTAAGATCCCTCCTTAAATCTCATCCTCATAAAACAAGCTACTATTCTTATTCCTTCTCTGTCCATGCTGTAAGATTGTGGAACTCTCTTCCGCCTAACATTCGTGATTTAAAAACTATTTCTCTATTCAAATGTAGATTGAAAGAGCATTACCTTTCCTCTATACTGTGAGTATTTATATACATATATGTTTATATATTTTAGCATTATGTATTTATTTAAGTATATTTATGTTTATTATTATTTTATTTTTTGCATTATATGTGTAGGTTTATTTAATATTCTAGTTTTAGACTTCACACATTCATATTTTTCTCTTCTTGTTCTCACACACTATTGTCTACATTTCTTTTTTACTTCTCCTTTCGCAGGTCTGCTGGAAGAAATTTCTTAAGAAATAAGCAGTACCTTTGTACTCAATTTATAATCATGTCATGTCCCAATGTATTTTAGTGTGTGTACATAAATTATAAAATAAATAAATAAATAAATAAATAATTTTTTTTTTTAATTAAACCATTTATTTTACACACAGTTTGGTCATAGGAGTCGCTTGGTTAAAAAGATGAATCCAGTTGCCCATTTTTGTAGACCCATTGTCAGTAAATATTTATAGAATACAAGCATAGCTTGAAGATCAGGTTATCATTAGTGTAGATTATAGGTACATATTTGGCGATGACTCATACTTCTCCTAATTTAATAGTGACCAATTCAGTTTGTTACTGCTAAATACTTCGTGAGCCTGGTAAGCCTAAACAAGTGGGAAAAGCAGAAAGAACCGAATAAAACGTTTTCTACAAGTAGGTTAGCAGTTGCAAAACCAAGACCCAGTATTTCATGTTTATTAAACTCAGAGTTTCAAAAATAACACGAACGCAATGACGCAAAAACATCGCACGACTAAATAAAGCGCGCTCTAAAAAGCAAAAATGTAAAATCTTAAGCATTTTTAAAGTTCACAAAGGAACGGAGGCGGGGGAACGAATAAATCTTCCAGCGCTGTACCGCTAACTTGATTTAGCACTGGATCCTACAAGCGTTATAAGAATTTTCTGCACGCGCTACAGCGAAAGCGATTAACGCTGCAAGCGCTTTCCTGTGAAGAAATTGAATTTTGGTGTGGCGATGTACTTAACTGTGGTTCTTAAGAGGGAACAGGGTATGGGATTCTCCATACAAATGTATTCCCCTTTTTTCATCCTGAATAATGCCTCTAGAGCAATTTTTTTTTTTCATAAAATCAAGGTGTGCTATAAACGTGTTTACAGCATACCTTGATTACAGCATACCCTGTCATTTTCTTTTTTTCAGCAACTAATTAGTAAATAAAATATTATTATGACCCTCTAAAAATTACAAAAAAAACCCTATTTTTACCGCCGTGATAAGACAGAAGACTACCAGACAAATTTGAAAAGTTTTTAACTTTAACCCTTAATTTGATAAAGTCCGGTGTGACGGACGTCAACAAAAATTAAATCCTACTAGTTTTTTATCCGATTCTCATCGATTACAAATCGACTAAATATTTCTTAAATTCATAAACGAATAGTAGAAAATATATTTTTAGTGTGGCAACACTGAATTATGTCATTCGTGACACAAAATGTCAGAGCAAAGACGACCACCTGTTTTGCTCAAGGTATTTATATTCTTTTTTCCTCCTTTTTGCCTATGAATGTCTTGAAATCTCGACTCAATTATTAGAAAAACATTCTATAAATAATTATAACCTACAAATCAATACGTTCTTTTACATTTTCATGCTGTTTTTTGTTGCTAAAGTGCTTTGTCCGTCACAGCGAACATTGCTAATTGCATAGAGATGTAGTACTTTATTACTATGTCCGCTGTGGCGGACAACGCCAAAAAGGTTAATATTTATTTTTTTTTGGTATGGTTCTCAGTTTTGTTTATTTTTCTTTGTCAACAGCCTAACTGTGCTAGTAAAATTATCGCTTTAGTTCCAAATGAGCATGCACCTTCCGATGCTAGTGAGAATTCTGAATCTGAAACAGAAATGCATGATGACCCGTGTGCTTATGCTTCTTCCCCACTTTCTTCTTCTGCACCATCAATTACATCTTCCCTTGCAAACCTAACAATCAGTACATCTGAAGACGAAGAACCGAACATTGATAATAATGATGTTATATCAGATTCTATCGTGCGCGAAATTGGAGAGTCTAATTATGAGAATGTTCCATCCCTATCTGCTGTTCCCTCACTGCCATCAACGCCTATGGCACCTATAGCTTTTTCTTCTCCACTTGCATCACGAAACACAAGGTCCAGGAAACAGCCATCTACAGTACCAGCAAAGAAAGCGAAGAAGGGTAAAAAGTTTCAGCTGTCTTATAAATGGAAAGTAGCACAATTCCGCCACAGAGCGACAGTAGAAGAGGATGAAAATGGAGATTATATTGATTTGCCAGAAGATGTTGACTCACCTTTAATCTTTTTTTTTCTCAAAATGTCATTTGTAATATTGTTGAACAGACAAATTTATACTCTGTTCAACAAACTTGCAAGTCAATTCAGCTGTCAGAAGAAGAATTTAAAGACTTTTTGGCTATTCACATTATCATGGGTATTGTTGTAATGCCTTCATACCTCGATTATTGGTCGGATAAATTTAGGTATGCTAAAGTTGGTGATATAATGTCCTTGAAAAGGTACCAACAAGTGCGACGATATAAATAACATTTTCAGGTCAATTTCTGCGTTTTTTGTTTTGTATTTTCTTATTTTAATAAAATAAATATAATAATATTAACGTTTTTTATTTTTCCATAATTTGGCACTGTCCACCACAGCGGACATGCAAATCTACGCGTTCATCGTTACGTTATTGGTAATGTCCGCTGTGACGGACATGACTTTTCCCAACAGTGGGCAACTCAGGATTTATTTCAACATTTTTTCGGGGCTCTTTAGCACACCCCCAAAGGCCTCCAATAATTAAATTTATGTATTTCTTACTTTTTTTTCGTTGCCAAATTAAGGGTTAAAGAAAATGTTAGGAATCTAAACATACACTTTCTTAAAATGTAATGTAAAAAATAATTGAATTGACTCAGTTTTCGGGGAGAGAAAAGGGAAATTTTTGTGATAATTTCGGTCTGAGCTGCAGCTGTCCCTAGTATAGGTACACTACGAGAGCAGACTTGAGGTAAGGCGACGGAAATAGTTTCTTCAAATACTTATTTTTTTAATTCCTCGCAGGCCCCGTCCCCTCTTAAGAGAGATGTTGCATTGTTTATTAGTGACTTGGTATTATTTTTTTTTTAAAGGAAATGTACCTATTGTTATTGAAACAACAGCCTGATGTTTTCATTACTTTGAACCTGAGTTTATTCAATCCAGCCGCACTATTCTGTAAATATCTTACCGTGAAAACTTAGGTGTACCTACCAAATATGTAACCAGCTCACCATAAAACGTTATTTAATATTCATTCGTTTAGATTTTTAGCAATAAGTTACGTTCTTTTGACGTATTTCGTTTATTTTAAAAATACAATAATAACTTTTTAAATTGCAGTCAGTTGCAGAACTTATTTTTTGCAAAATTGATAGAATAAATCAACAAAGCTATAAACAATATCTTAGCGGGTCACTGTCACTGTGTTCTTAGCCTATTCTATTTGAAGTGTGAAGGACTGGAGCCGTGAAAGTTGGATGTCGCCGAACGAGCAGCGCCGGCTCGAGAGCCGAGCCAACCTTTGATTACGTCACAATGGAGTTACCTGATCACTGGCCTCTTGTGACTATCTGTCGGGAAATGTTGCAAGTAGACACGACAGATAGCCACTGCAGCTTGATAATTATCGAAATACTAGTTGTGCCCGCGATTTCGTCCGCTTGGATGTCAAAAAACAAATTAGATTTCATGGGTTTTAATTTTCTTGCACGAAACCCTAATAATTTTTTTTAAATAAAACTCTTAGTCCTCATAACATCAGAAAACTCATCATCATCTATCTGTCAGTGAAAGAGCTGTCAAACTCGGTCGAGCTGGTTCGAAGATTAGCCGGGACAAACAGACCGACTGACAATAATTTTTAATATAAATTATTTGTTTTAAGAACAGCATTAGCTTTCATTATATATTTAGTAATACATAGTAAAAAGCTGTTAGTTTGTATTTACAAACACACTTAAATTTTTTTTGTATTAATTTCGTTTGGATTTGATAAAAGCAGTAGGATATAGTAAATTGGGATGGCGAGCGAGTGACAGCGAATATGATTCCAACCGTTGAACGATTCATATAGAAAATGGTAAATAACATAGTCGCAAATCCAAAAATAAAATATCACTGCTGAAAAATTATCCGTTGTGTAATTAATCTACTAGGCTTTTAGCTAAACGTAGTCAAGTTTGGCCCAAGTTAAGTCTCCTGTAAACAATTTTCAGGATATTAAACATTGCCCTATTAAAATCTGTAAATCTATTGAGGGTCATAAGCTATTACTTCGCATAAATATTTATTAAATACCCGGAAGTTTGTAACATAAACCGTTGGACTCACTTTATTAATGAATCCATTGTTTTCAAGGAAACGGCTCTAATGACCATAATATTATACCGTTCTTGCGGATACCAGGCCTGTTGGAGCTAGGACCATTCATAAACACGTCAGGCTTGCGGTATGAATGTCCTATAAATACTGCTGAGCTGGTTACGTGTGTTTCGGAATTGTTATGGCCTTGTATGGGCACAGTTAACTTTAGTTTAGCCTAAGCCTCGATGGGGATGAAAGATTGATGTTTATGTGATTTTATTTGCTTGTGAATTGAGTTAATAAATGCCTTTTATAACATATTTGCTCGTAAAGGGTCTCTTATTTCACCAATTTCAATATCGTAATGTATCTCATTACCTACTTGTGCGGTAATGTAATGTAAATCGCACGGTTTATCAAGATGCTCCGTCAAAACGAACGGTACGGTTTTAAATCTTAGCAAAGAGTTTTTATTTCAGAAAAGTAGTCAACATTTTATGAATAAAATTAACTTTGGGAGATAAAATATAATAAATAAACATTTTACTAATTGCTCAAATTTTCATAACTGCTTTAATTAAAGATTTATTCGTTTAAGAAAGTCCGAATTTTATTTATTTCCTCGCAAATATGTTATAAAACGTCGTATGACATACGTGCGCTTTGATAATTACAGCCTCTGCTTTTTTTTAGCCCTCGCTTACGGCTCGCGCAAGCAATATCGCCTCGGCTGTAATTTTCAACTTATCGCACTTATATCATAATGTACTATTTATGAAGTGTTCTTCAAATATCAGTCAAGGCAATACGGGTTTAAGTATTAATTCTAATTTTTCATACATACGTCACCCCTAATAACATAACTTTACTAATAGGTTTTTAAGCTGTAGGTAGTAGTTTTTAAAGTTTGTATTTGTTACTAACGTACTTCAATCAACTCAGCCCATCGCAGTCCACTGCTGGACATAGGCCTCTCCCACGCTGCCCCACAACACCTTGTCCTCCGCCATCCGCGTCCAGGCTGTCCCAGCCACCATTTTGAAGTTTTCTGTCCATCTAGCTAGGGGGCGTCCCACACTACGCTTGCCAATACGCAGTCTCCACTCCAGGACTCATCTGCTTCACCGTCTATCGGTCCTTCGTCAAACATGGCTAGTCCACTGCCACTTCAGCTTGCTTACTTTGCAAGCTATGTCAGTAACTCCGGTTTTTTCCGGATAACTTCATTTCTGATTTTATCCCCGAGCATAACCCGCTCCCGCATAGCGCGCTGAGCGGCCTTAAATTTAACTGACGCAATTAAATAATAATAAATGCATATAAAAATTACTTTATGACACAGTCTACAACGTTTTGTATGATCTGTGGGAGTCATGCATATAGCATCAAGCGCTCGTGACCGGCCGGCCCGCGCCGCGGTCGGGCCGCCACTGAACACCGCTAGCTTTTTTTTTTTTTTTTTTTTAAATGGCATCTCGTAGTTGACCTTGAGAGGTCGTGACTACTTAACCGGACAATCCTGCGGCTGCCTTGAGAGAACTATCCAGATGCGGTCGTATTTATGTACTTGCAGCAGCGGCGCCCTTGGCGGAGCTGGCAGAATTGAACGTGCGCCTGCGCCGAATGTCTGCTATTTACTAAACCTGTTCGCGGACCGCCGGTATTTTATATCAAGCCAAAGCGACTCCCTGATTGGCTCTCTGTAGTTTGTGTTTCTCTCTTGACCAATAGGATTTAAGTATGTTTTAAGATATTATGTATAAATATGGTAGTCTTAATAAACCATGTACCATTCACATAAGCATTGTTTTACTGAGCAGTCCCAACTGGCCCACATTGGTGACCCCGACGTGACTCTTTTCAAGACCCCGCCCACTATCACCAAAAAAATACAAGGCCGCTAAAGCTGAGTTTGAATCAATGATGGCAATGGGAATATGTCGGCCTTCAAAGAGTCCGTGGGCTAGTCCAATGCATGTGGTGACAAAGAAAGACGGAAGCCTTCGCATATGTGGTGACTATCGTCGTCTGAACTCAGTAACACTTCCCGACCGTTACCCAATACCGAGGATTCAAGACTTCACCTACCAATTAGATGGCATGAAAATCTTTTCGAAGATAGACCTGAAGAAAGCATTCTTCTGGATTCCTATTGCTGAAAATGATGTAGAAAAGACAGCGATCACGACACCTTTCGGTCTTTATGAATTTTGTGGCATGCCCTTTGGATTACGCAACGCACCACAAACCTTTCAACGGTTTATGCATGAAGTTCTGAGAAGCCTGGATTATTGTTGCTACTGTTTCATCGATGATCTCCTTATATACTCCGAAACACCAGAGAAACATGAAGAACATCTGCGGCTTGTACTAAAACGACTGTCTGACTACGGCATCGGAATCAATTTAGACAAGTGCGTATTTGGCGAAACGAAACTCATATTTCTCGGTTACGAAGTCACAGAAGCGGGTATTTCGCCAACTGCGGAGCGCATCGAAACAATAATAAACTACCCGAAACCGTCAACTATTCAAGACTTACGACGTTTTCTAGGAATGGTAAACTTTTATCACGATTGTTTACCGAAGCAAGCTGAGATTCAAATCGAACTGAACAAGCTCCTGCATAATAAGAAGAAGAACGACAAAACCCCCATTATCTGGAACTCAGAAGCAGAAGATGCCTTCAATAAATGCCGCCAAAGCATATCGGAAGCTGTCCAGCTAACACATCCAGTTCAAGGTGCCCCATTATGCATCATGACCGACGCTTCTAACTTGAGTGTTGGCGCCGTCCTACAACAGAAAATAAAGCACAAATGGAGACCGCTTTCCTTCTTCTCAAAGAAGCTCAGTGACACACAGTCGAGATACAGCGTATATGATCGCGAATTGCTAGCGATATATATGGCTGTCAAACATTTTAGACGACTCATTAAAGGAGGTGAAGTTGTGGTGTATACAGACCACAAGCCCCTGTCTTACGCCTTAAACAAATCAGGAAGCCCAAGTGACACACCGAAACGTGAAAGACAACTTCATTTCATCAGTCAGTTCTGCAGCAAAATAGAATACATCCACGGAAGGGAAAACATAGTTGCTGATGCATTGTCTCGCATCACTGCCATCGACTGTCCTTCCCTCATCGATTTCAATCAACTGGCTGAAGAACAATCACGTGACGAAGATCTAAATCGCCTGTTGAAGCAAAAAAATCTCCACTTCATTGAGATATTCCCGCCTGGATCGAAGAAACAAGTTTACTGTGAGAACTCAACCAAATCTCCACGTCCGTACCTACCAAAATCATTTCGTGAAAAAGCCTTCAAAGCAATACACGAAATGAGTCATCCCGGTATCCGCAAGACAAGAAAAATGATAACAGAGAAATACTTCTGGGCCGGAATGAACAAAGATATTTCTACCTGGACGCGATGCTGTAGGTACTTCATGTCAACGTGCTAAAATCAATCGACATACAATTACTCCGATGGTACAGTTTCCAGAGTCAAGAAGATTTGAACACATACATGTTGACATTGTTGGACCTCTTACTCCATCAGAAGGATATCGATACTTAGTCACGATGATCGATCGCTGCTCCAGGTGGCCTGAAGCAGTACCAGTCAGCGACATAAGCGCGGAAACCGTCGCTCGAGTGATATACGATACATGGATAACTCGCTTCGGTTGCCCACTACGCATTACTACAGACCAAGGACGGCAGTTTGAGTCAACATTGTTCACCAAACTGATGAACAAACTGGGAATATCAAGAATCCACAGCACTGCCTACCACCCGCAGTCTAATGGGCTCGTAGAAAGATTTCATCGTACTCTCAAGACAGCAATAATCGCAAGAGGAAATAAACAACAATGGGCTCAAGAATTATCAACAGTATTATTTGGATTACGCACATCTATTCATAAAGAAACCAACTACAGTCCGGCTACGATGATTTATGGCAGCTCATTAAGAATACCGGCAGATGCTTTCGCACCTGTGAAGATAAGCGACGAAGACCCGTTATTCTTACGTCATCTAACGGAATCAATGGCATCGCTTAATGAGCACTGCGCACGTGCACCGGTGCGACAACAAAGCAAGTCCTACGTACCGAAACATCTGTTGACATGTACGCATGTATTTATACGTGTAGACTGTGTGAGAAAATCACTCACACCACCGTATGAAGGCCCGTATGAAGTCATTGAGAGACACGACAAACACTTTAAGATTCGATTGCCCAATCGAGAAGCAGTGGTGTCATTAGATCGCCTAAAGCCTGCCTACATACTGCCAGCAGCAACAGAGGAAAAGCATGAAGACAGCCCATACGTCACTAGTTCTGGCAGGATCGTTAAACCTACAGCAAGAGTACGGTTTTCTTGAAGGGGGATACTGTGGGAGTCATGCATATAGCATCAAGCGCTCGTGACCGGCCGGCCCGCGCCGCGGTCGGGCCGCCACAGTTACTCTACTCTTTGGCCGCCACTGAACACCGCTAGCAGATGCGGTCGTATTTATGTACTTGCAGCAGCGGCGCCCTTGGCGTAGGGATGCCCAATACGATGCGATATATCGAAATATCGATACAGCGCTATACGATATATCGATATTTAATACGATATTTTGGCCATACGATGCGCCTCGATATATCGTATTCCAAAAAAAAAATCGCATTAACGTATCGTATCAAACTATGACTGATTAAAATTTATTTCTTTTTGTTTATATTAAACCTACCTACCTTTAGACATAATATTCTTATTCGTAATAAGCAGAGGTCGGGATTATTTAGAGTTATTTATGTACTACACTAACCTTTCATACATACTATAAATACTTTTCTTTTATAACTTACAATATATTGTAAAAATTAAAAAAGGTATGTCTTTCTTTAATGTTTAAGATATATTTAGGTTTATAATAATATTTTACCTACGAAATAACCTACCCAATCGATATACCAAAGCGATACGGATACGATGCGATATATCGATACAAAGGGATACGATAATATCGCGTATCGATACAAGCGCATTCGATACGGTTACGATGCGATATATCGATACAACAGTCTTTTTTGGGCAACCCTACCTTGGCGGAGCTGGCAGAATTGAACGTGCGCCTGCGCCGAATGTCTGCTATTTACTAAACTCCTTAGAGTATATAGTGTTCTGTGTTACTAAACCTGTTCGCGGACCGCCGGTATTTTATATCAAGCCAAAGCGACTCCCTGATTGGCTCTCTGTAGTTTGTGTTTCTCTCTTGACCAATAGGATTTAAGTATGTTTTAAGATATTATGTATAAATATGGTAGTCTTAATAAACCATGTACCATTCACATAAGCATTGTTTTACTGAGCAGTCCCAACTGGCCCACAGATCTATTATTTTGTTGATGCTCTATAAAAACCAATGTAAATCCACCGGGAAAGCCGGGTTGACAAATATGATTGATATCATAACGAGCATCGGAGTGGAATGGATACGATTCGGTTTTATTTTGTCAGTGATTCGAATGTGGCTTACACGACATGGTGAAAAGATTTGAATATTGTTCTAGTGCACACGGAAAAAATATTCTTGAATTCATACTAATAAGTACTAATCCTAACTATGATGTAACGGCTAAAGGGATTTCGATGAAATTTGTCATACGGGTAGACCATGGCCTGGGTTAGGATGTAACATACTTTTTATCCCGGTAGTACGTTCCCGAGAGAAAATTTCCGACATCAACATGGACAAAGCTGTGGGCAAAAGCTTCATGTTATAATTTATCATCTTTTTTATACCAAAAATGCACAATAGAGTCCTTACTCTATTGTGCATTTTTGGTATAAAAAAGAAGTTGTGACACAACACCCGATACAAATAAGAGAAATCAACATAGTTCCTACGATAAAGAAGAAACTTCTTTGTCGTTCAAGATCCGTTCAAAGATTGTCTGAATGCGGACATTGAAAGTCACAGAATGGCAATCTTTTCAAAAGAAAGAAATTCTGCACACGATTTCTTCTGAAAAGATTGAGTGTAGTGAAAGTGGGTTAGTTGTTCTTAGTTTCTAGTTAACCCTAGAGTGAGCACGCTATTCCGTATAAAGTCAGTCGGTGCGTGGGGAACATTTTGCCGCGTACATTCATTGTTAAGAACCCTCTTACATTTCGGTACTGAGCACGCATATTTATTTTTTTATAATTGGGATCTCGTAGTTCAACCAATGAGGTTGAGGATGTCGTCTGCTTAACCAATGAGGTTGTCGTCTGCTTAACCGGGCTTGTCTGTGGATGTTTCAATAAATTAAGGCCTCCAGCTAGAACGAGCGCTCATCGCCGGCGTAGTGAAATATAAAAGTACTTTTATTTTATCTATTCTTATTTTTTTATTTTTTTTTTCTTTACAAAACAGGCATATCACAAAAATGTATTCTATTAATATAAAATTTATTATAAGCCATATAACACTCTTTTAATTATTATAAAAGTATATGATATTTTTGATGAGAGAAATTGTTTTAATGGATTTTATTCAACAGAATCTGCAAATTAGAGCTCTCAAATCAGCTCTCCATGAGTTTTTGCCTAAACATGCATCAAGAGAACGATTAAATTTGCTGAATAAATAGATGAATCATAAAATAATCGCTATTATTATTGTAGAAGAGAAACTATCTTTACCAGTTAATTGTTATATAAACCAACAACGTATTCGATTTCAACGAGGAAACATGCATCACGCGCAGTTTGTAATACTCCTCTTAATAAAATGTTAAGTAGGAATCATCATAATTTCAACCGAAACACGTCCACTGCTGGACATAGGCCTCCCCCAAGCACCTCCACTTCGACCGGTTCTGTGCTTCTCGCATCCAACGGGTTCCTGCGGCCTTTACAAGGTCGTCGGACCACCTAGGAATACTGCGATTAAATTTATTTCTGTTTTCAGGTTTTAACTAAATGGCAAACATTTCATAAGAAAACAATATATCTATTAAAATTTATTAAAGGGTACTGAGGCTTATACAAATTTTTGGAAAAAGTAACTTTTTAATCGACTTTTTTAAATTATCTTACATAATATTTATTTAAAAAATAACCGGTCATGTGCGAGTCGGACTCGCGCACTGAGGGTTCCGTACAAATGTGTAGGTACATATGTACTTAACAATAAATTTATGGTTTTCGGATTTTTCCCTTTACTTGTGCTACATGGAATTGCTTCTTGCCAAATTTCATGGTTCTAGGTCAACGGGAAGTACCCAATAGGTTTTGATTCCCTTGCGAAAATCAAAATATTCGGCATAAACGGAACATAAACGTCCGTATCTTTTGATTGCGTTGACTTAGAAGTAAGATTTTTTCATTGCTTCAGGGGATTGCAGCCCTGATTATTTGATATTAATTTCAACTTGATAACTTCACGCATTCTTGAGAAAAAGGGTCTTCACAGACGGACATTCAGACGAAAAGACAGACGGACATAAGGGTTCCGTTTTTCCTTTTGAGGTACGAAACTCTAAAAATGAATAAATATAAAAAAATTAGAAATTTTCTACATCTACAGAATATGCTTAAGCATAAGTATAGTCTTACACGAAAGTACATGCAGTGCCCATTGCACAGTCATTTTGACCATCTACGACCCCCTTTTTCTTTGTTGGTAGGTATAATATAGAAATACTGCGTTTGCCTTCTTTCACCGAAGGTGGGATTCTACTAAAGACACAAAACCCAAATCCTAATATGAAAAAAAATACATACTTACATAATTTTGAAATTAGATTTTATGATGAAGTCAAAAAAAATATATTCGGAAATAGAGGAGCTTCTTTCTATCAAAATAGCCTCAAAAGAAAAAGGCTAGAGGCCTTTTTCTTTTGAAACTTAAATAAACCTCTTTTTAATAAAAATGCAAACAAAAATACGTGCTTAGGTTGTACTATATCAATTAATTACTCATAGGTATAATTAAAAATCCAATACAAAATACCATATTTCAACTTTGCAAAGCAAACAGATTACAGAATTTGTTCTTATGTACATGACTACTCACGTTTCCTACGCGCGCGGTGAGCAAATTGCCACCATGCGATATCTATTGGTGAAAAATATCCTTTCTCTAAGATCAAAAAAAGGCAGCTACTAAAAACTCTGAGCTCGACGAGCAAATTAAAGTTTTTTTGCCAAGAGCGGCAAAATACGCATAGCGCTTTTACTCGTC
Organism: Luperina testacea; assembly: GCA_927399505.1. Lineage (NCBI taxonomy): Eukaryota > Metazoa > Arthropoda > Insecta > Lepidoptera > Noctuidae > Luperina > Luperina testacea. Next base: position 912,858 of record OV656762.1, on the reverse strand, counting down.
CATCGGATGGTGTAAATGGGCCCAGTTTAAATAGTTACAGCGGACAATAAAAATATCGCTAATTGTCAATATGTTTGTGTAAACTGCACCTAGTTAGATTGATTGGTTTGTTAGTTCATATCGACGGATGTGTCGTTCAAATATGTTTTCATTCAATCAAATATTTCACGTAAAATACAAGGTGTCCAGCCCGGATGTCTACAACTTTGTTTAGCCATTATTCTGATTTGACAACCACAATATTGGGCATATTGCAGTTGTTTAGCCTAATCAGCGTATAATGTTCCCACTGCTGGGACACAGTACTTCAGTCAATTAGTCCTCTCGGTGAGAGGGAGTGATCCGTAATCCACCAAACGGGTCTAATGCGAGTTGGTATATGTCACATGTTTTCGATTTTTTGGTTCTAGAACATGCTGGTTTCCTCACGATGTTACCCGTGACCGTCGTGTCACCGTTTTTGAGAGCAGCAGTAATGAAATAACTAACACAAATTGCCTGCTTGGGTTGCAACCTTCGACCTGCAACTCGTAATGTCACGGCCGTTACCACTCCGCCACCACAGCTCTCGCAGTTGTTTGATTTCTGTTATTTAGTCAAATGTGTCAAATTCGTTATGCACTGATAAGACTACGTCCACCGCAATAAATTTAGTAATTTTTCACTGAACTTCGGATTAAAAACCAACCCAATTTTTATAACAAATAATTTATAATTACGAGTAACCAATAGTATATTGATCACTAAGGATTTCGTGACACGTCCTGCCTTTTTTTCCGTAAGTTATCTAAAGGGAAGTGTTGTGGTCAATCATGAACACGAAAACCTAATAAAGTATGCGAAATATTGATGAAAAACTCTATGAAAAGCGATCGTATCAAAAAGGTAGAGATTTGGCAGATGCAATTACCCATATCAAATCACCAAGCCTGAATAATTTCGTTTGTAATATGCATATTATTCTTAATTTGAAGCTGTGCAATTTCGAGTTGGCCACCCTATACCTTCATTTGTTTACAAACTTCATGGTGTTTTTAACCATTCAATTGTAACGGCAAAAATATTATTTTGGATTCAATAGTTTTATATTAAAGAATCGGACAAGTAGGTACCTACGAATTGAAATCGCGTGGGTTCGTTCAATGAATATTTGTTACTATGTTATTTTAAAACCATAGACTTCTCATAGGTTTTCCTGTAATTTATAAGTATAGAAATTATTTTTTTCAAAATTTTAGGTTTAGTACCTTCGGAGATAAAAGGGAAATGGTCAATTTTCTATTGACCATTTCCCTTTTATCTTATTTTATTCATTTTAAAATTATGAAAATAATGTATTTGAGACCCAAAAACCTAGCCTGTTCATTGGATATGTCACGCGGCACAGTTTGCATAACTTTTTTTTTAATTTGCTCTTTGCCTCCAAAAGTGACTCCCATATTCAAAATCCATTTTACTTTACACGACCGTGTTTGGGTCACAAAAACATATGAATATGTGTACCAAATTTTAACGTAATTGATCCAGTGAATTCAGAGTAAATTGGCTGTGACAGACATAAACACGAGTGGTCTTATAAGGGTTCCGTTTTTTCATTCGGACTTACGGAACCCTAAAAAGGAATGAATACTAATGAATACACAATTCAATTTACGTCGTTCATGAAAACAGCTGAAACAATGGACAGGACAAAAGCTCTTTTTTCCTACTTTTAAAATAACAAACCACTCTCCATACATATTTTATTTTCATAAATTATTAAAGCCGGCGAGGGATCGAATGTGATGACGAATGTTTTCTGATATTCCTGTATTGGATCATCCTATATATAGACATGTGTTTGGAACCCAGGATTTAAAGCTTTATTAATTCGTTTGTTTATTTTTAAAATTGAAGCGCGGTGAAGGTAAAATTGCGTCGTGTTTTGTTTTTAATTTCGGCCAGGATTTACGTTATGCAATCTAGGTTTGCTTGATAAAATATTACGTAGGTAATGCTTGTTTGTGGTTCTTTGGAAACGGAAATTAAAATGCTGGATTTAGAACACGCACAATGAGGACGGTGACACAAAAATAATGCGTATTTATTTGACGCGTTATTTCTGTGATGATGATGATAAAGAGAAGAAGACGCTTTACTTAAATAATAAACAAATTACGAGTATAAATTAAATAATAATGAACTTAATTAAAGAAAGAATTAAATTTAATGTTCATTGGGGCCCGCAGGCTTATTTTGGTCTTAAAATAAGCACTTTGATTGTGACATTGTCATCACTGTCATGCAGTCATTATAGCAGTGAATCTTAGGTACTGTTCTAGCTGTAGTTTTGTTAGTAGCTCATGCTGAGAATAGAACATTAAAGAGCTGGTAGGTAATGACAAGTCAGCCAAAACGTTAAAGCCCCTAAAAATAAAACTGTCCTTCTTTATACCGTAGGTACAATTATTGCAATAAAAACCCACCACTTGATAAGTTCAGCCAAAATTACTTGCTCCCCCAAATGTCTGACTTGCGACGGTAATAAAGAAGCTTGTAAAATAATGTGCTCGTTCCACTGACATACGCTTTACAGCAGCAAGGACGACTGAGATCCTGTGTGATAATATAGCGGTACCAACCATTTGCCCCAAGACGTAATCAAATTACGGAACAGGTTTAAACATAACTGGCGAAATCTCGTGAGGGAATGTCATGTCTTAGATCCAAAAATTCGAATACGAGAGGGGGTCTGTGTCCCAGTATAGAGGTATGAGGAACAGGGTGTAAAGTTCACTCAACCTCCATAGAAAAGGGAGGATCCTCCGACCAGACGGGTGTTGTGTCTGGCGGGCAACTGCCCATTGATTCATGTCGGGCCGTTGTATCTATGCTAGTTGCGCGGTAAACTCTGCTTGCGCGATGCAGGATTTGCGTGACGTCAGTATGACGCGTTGTTTGCATGTGGCGTTGTAGATACCGCTACACCAGCAATGGTAACATTATAGGCTGATTATGATGGTGAAATGTGGGTGTACGATCGGCACAACCCTTCGGGGAACACACGCGTGATGTTATGTGTGGTTTCGTTTTGATTGTGGGTTGAATGTCTATTAAGGAGCCAGTTTGGTCCGTTGAGACAGAAGGACCATTTTGTTCATGCATTCCTAGAAATCCTAGAATAGGTGGGCAGGTAATCTTTACTTAATCTGTATTGCGTGCGTATTTGGTTCTCTGTATAAGTCAGCGAGCCGAATATAGCGGCAGGTTCTGAATGTAGCGGCAATTGGCACTGACACTGCCATTGTTATAGCTTTCATAATTGTATTAGTGTGTAGGCGTAGCAGTCATCTACAGCCACGGTTTTCGTTTATAATTATCTTGCGTTAATTGTAATTATACGGGTATTGTCTATTAACATATTAAATTAAGTAACTAATTATGTCGCTATTCTGTTGTCTTAACAGTAGGTAATTGTAAGAACTCATGGCGCCTGTGATACAGGTTTATCCTAGTACAGGAATCATATTTTGTAATACCTATATTATTTCGAAGATTTATGCTGTATTTTAGCAATTTTTATTTTGAACAAATGTTTTTTTATTATTTCCGATAACCGTACAATAAGTACCTATAACCATTGCAATGCCGTAGTAGATCCTGTCCCTAACCGTTTGAAATTCAATCAAATACCAAAATGAAGCTATGGGTAATCCCGCTCGGTCGAATCCCAAACATAACGACACGCTACATCATAAAGTACAAGCAAATTACTCAATCCCCTCAAAAGGGTGACTTATGAGGGCAGTAAATGTCCTCTGAAGTGCCATACGTTTTACAGCACCGTACGTACTCATGAGGTGTGTGATGTAGCGGTGCAGGTGGCGCGACCTGCACACGTGTAGAATGTATAATGCAGCCGCTGTAGAACAAGGTTAGGTATGAGGTTTTATTAGGTTATGAGTTTTGTCGGAAGTAGCTTTTTATTTATTTCAAATCCTACTAAAATCTACCGGACTATTCTGTAAAAATCTTACCACTCGAGTTTTTGTGAGACTAACAAACGTCAATTCATTTTTATATATATAGATAGATAGATAGATTATGTTAAAATTATTATCATGTTGCCGTGCCCTAACCGGGTTTCATGTTGGAACTTATAAATTATATTGTAATAACGAAATGTACACATGAATGCAATAAAGAGTTTGAGTTTATGTACTAGGGGTTGACAGCTCTCTCAAACTCGCTTCACCTACGTTTTCACGGTGAGATTTTTACAGAATAGACCGGATGTTCTTATTATAAAGCCAAGTGAAAAATTGATGGATTCATATATAATTTAAAAAAAAAACACTGGCACTCCGGTAGTGCCGACAGAAGTGAAAACTTGAACAATTACGAGTGTATTTTGTGAATCGTCTTATAAACAAAACACGCGTGTTAAGGTGTGTTCCTTATTTTATAGGGTTTTTTGCAAATCAGGTATGATGACCAAAGTGACTGGTTTATTCTTCTCGTGAAAGGAATTTATTCAGATTTACAAATAAGCACACAGTTATATATCCGTGGTTCAGCGCCATCTCGTCGTTGTTGGATGAACTACGTAGTTAGTACGCGAGGCCCTTGTAGTTCTTCCCGATGTGCATAGATGGCGCTGTCCTCAACAACGCGCGTCTTAAGTTTTACGTCTGACGTTAGTACGCGAGGCCCTCGTAGTTCTTCCCGATGTGCATAGATGGCGCTGTCCTCAACAACGCGCGTCTTACGTTTTACGTCTGACGTTTTACGTCTGACGTTTTACGTCTTACGAATTTTCGATCAGGGTCACGTGACCTGACGCGAATTTAGAAGTTTTTACCCATTCCAAAAAAGTACACAGCGCCGCTAAAGAAGTTTTCACTTCAAAAGTGATTCAAATTTGTAGTTTTATGATGTTTTAGTCGAAATCATTATTTGGTATTATATTCACTGTCATCCGATTAGGTTATCAAAATTATGTTTTAAATAGAAGATCTTTTAGATTCTGTTTATAATTAGTTTTGTAACTTTCCAAATATTAATGTATACCTAACTAATTTCGCAGTAAAACCGCCAGCAACAGTTAAGATTTCAACTAATTTCGCAGATTTTCACCAGAAAATGTGGCTGTCAAACTTAATAATATCAATTAGATAAACACTTCTTCTGCTTTATTTTACGCTTTTGTGGAAGAGCTACAAAATGTTTACGACCTACCGTTAGCCCAAATCATCATCTGCCTGCCTTTTCCCAACTATGTTGGGGTCGGCTTCCAGTTTAACCATATGCAGCTGAATACCAGTACTGAGCGACTGCCTATCTGATCTCCACAACCCAGTTTCTAGGTAATACGATACCCCTTGGTCGGACTGGTTGACAGACTTTCGGGCTTTTGACTACCCGTAACGACTGTCAAAGATCCACGAATGATAGCCGGGACCAACGCTTTACGTGCTTTCCGAGGCACCGTTAGGCCAAATACTGTTTGTCATTTGCGTTTCAAATTAACATCGTTAGCAAACATGTCGTTCAAAAGAATGAATAAGTAATCTAGTTGGATTTTATGTAAATATTATACCAAATAAGTTCGTAAGTATTAGGTAGTTTGCGGCGACCTCTCGCGTCCGGCCCTGGTTCAAGCCATGGTCCGGGGCGAGAGGGAGTGGGGGGCAGTCATGCTAGCGAAGGAGGCGGTGGGACGGCAGAGGGAAAGAGCCTCCCGTCCCAGCCGCCGCGGGAGACGCTCCGGACGTCGGGAGCCGCGCGACGACTCCCGGCCGCCGCCGTAGGCGCGGGCATGCGGGCGGAGAGTAATGGGTAGCTCACCGTTTGACTAGGACCAGCCCGTGCCGGACGGCGCGTACGTGTTCCACGCGCGCCTCAAAGAGATGTCAGCAGCAATTGAAGGGGCCCGTTAGGGCCGAAGCCCGCCGGGTCAGCGGGATTGTCCGAAAGGGTTACCGCTGGCCCGGAACATAAAGGGCTAAGGAAGGAACCTGTGTGGGTTTTAGTCAGTAATAGTCTGACACTCCCTTCCGCTGCTACCAGAGCGGGAGGGGTCATTTGATGATATGCCATCCTGAAAAAAAAAGTATTAGGTAATTTCACGGAGTTCGTGACGATGTTACGTACACATCTGATATTTTTAAGGCTCCTTCAAACAGGCGCGACAGGACACGCGACACAAAGGCACCGCAAGTCGCGCAACGAGAGCGGTGCCTTTGTGTCGCGCGCGATATTATGTGTTGCGCCTGTTCGTAGGAGCCTTTAAGGCTAAAGCAGGCAAATAGGTATGAGGACTCTCATACGTATTCCTTAGATACGGAAGCTAACTTATCTAACTTTATGTTCAAGGTCTTCATAAAGTTAGAAATGTGACTTACACAATAACAAGCGAAACATGTGTGTTTTAATACTTATCTAAAAAATGTAAACGATATTTCCGTAACATTAAAAACGTAAAAACGTAGTTATTGAGTTTTTCGATCAGTAATTTCTCAAAACAATAGGCCCCTCCCTATTACATGGAACTTAAACAAAACTGGTGAAGTAGAAGTATTTTATAAGTATTTGTTTATTTCTCAGTATATGGTACATTGAGATCTTACATTAAACATTGTTTCACATATACTACCATTGCTGGTGTAGAAATATTAAATAATAAGCTTGGTACAAAATGTTAACCCCTCGAGGAAATCAGGTATGGCAAATGTTAAGTTATTAAACACTTTATGTTACAATCGTAAATATCAGCAACTGTCATATAATAAATCCCATCACGACCGTCGTCGACGTCGACGTCATCGACGATTTTAAAGGATTTAGTTTTATGAAAACTCAAAAAACATAATAATATGGAAATAAAAGTGACTTATACTTTAAATAAAATGTATAAGTTAAGAATTAAAAATGACATAACATAGTTCTTCTTTTGTGCCACATACCACACAACAACGCAATGATCAGTAAAGAATGAAGAAACTCAATCACTTTAGCCCGTCTGTGCGTCTGGGCAGCCAGCTCTCTGAATAAAACATGGCCACTGGAGTACATGAACGTGTCGTAAATCATTGAGGGACACGTCACCGCAATTAAATGATGTGTTGTGTTTCCAAATGACGGGACACAGTGGACATTGAGTGTTGAAACCTGTGTTTGGTTAATACTTTAGCATGTTACATTTTGCAAAATGTGTGAATGAACTTTTAAATAAACGTTTTGATTTTATCTAATATTTTATTATTATTTGCAATTAACTTATTTTATTACAAACTATTTACACTAGATACTAAATTAAATGACTAACTAACTTACTATAAAATAAAATAATTTTATCTTAAATCTATTTATTATTTTCATAACATCACAGATGGCATAGCCTGTAATCCCCGAAAGCTCAGGCAGTGGTGTACCTGTAGTACATCCGTATTTCACCAGCTTTATGTTTAAGTCCCATTCAGTATAGGCCGGGCCTGTTTCCATCAACCGGACTCAAATCCATACTTCGGGCTGCCACTGACAAATCTCTTGAAGGATTACTAAGCCCGACTTGGGAATCACAGCCATGGTCGCAAGCGCTGAGCTTAAGGTGGTACGATGTCCTACGATGTCCTACGATGTTCTACGATGAACAACCTCCGTGGTCTGGTGACCGCAGAGGTACTCGTAGTTTATCAGTTGATTTTCATTTTATTCTCAACTAAGTTAAGAAACGAGTCCTTTGGGAATACCGTATTAAACGGGCACTTGTTTAATACGTCATTCCCAAAGGACCCCTTTAACTTAACTTAATTGTTAACTTGGTAGGTACGTACAAGATGTCTCGTGACTATTTCAAGGCACTTCTGAGTTAAGCTGGGTCGCCAACACGCAGTGAGAAAGGATAGCGCTTAAACCTCATTGCTTTTTCTATATCAGAAGTAACCATTAGCAAGTTGAAAAAAGTACTGTGTTATCCTAAAGAATACAATAAAGATGTCTTCATTATAATGATTTGCATATAAGTAGGTACTATTACTAGGTATCTTTTGAATGAACTTAAGACAAACAATAGCCCTAAAAATGTGTGATAAAAGTTTTCGTAAGACCAAAAAATACGGTTATTTTTATAAGCTTTGAAGACATTTTACAGTCTCCACAGCGTGAGATAAGATATCGGCCCTCAGAGAGTGCGAAAAATATACTAGACCCTCTTCTGAAAATAAAGGCGTTTTACGGTTAAAATAAAAGAACTTGATAACGAAGAATAAAGGAATATTGAACAAAATAGAGCTCTTTCATTTTTGGCATAGGAACATTAAAACTATGAGCGTCTATTAATAATCTGTTTCTATTCTTTATAGTTTACATTTTTGTTTTTTTCGGCAGTAGAGGTTAAAAACTTGTCTTGCCAGTAAAAAAACTCCCATTCTATTTTTAATTATCGTCTAGCTTTAGAGAAGTATTTTTAATACTGGCCACTGCAACTTATTTCGTAACCTTTCGAAAGGTCACAAAAACAACCAGCCCAAAAGTCTAATAAAATAGCCAATCCTTTTAAAAAGGAGTTCATAACGCAAAGTATTCACTCCGAAAATTGCAACTTTTTACTTTCAATACCTTACAACTCTATTGCACAATATTTGCCACAAACTCGTGCCCAGGTGCCGTCTATTTCGTGCTCGTACCAGTACGAGTGCAAACCGACAAGCACGAAAATAGTTCTATTTGTCAGCTATCGAGTTATGGCGCATGCCGCAATCTTCCATCTTGAGGATGCTTTTGATTTTTATGCCGGAAATATTGCAGTTCGGATGTATAGAATGTTTTCGGGATATGTTTTGAGGTTACAATGGATAAAATATATGATGATGAACCCGCACTGAGCCCTAATGGTAGATTACAGCTCACTCCCTCTCACAGAGAGGAGGCCTGTGTCCCAGCAGTGGGGTCATCATAATACGATTTATTTTTATATTTCATTGTCGAGTTCCCATTACCAACCTTCCTAGAATTGATTTCCTCTAGGCATAGCTGAGAGGAAATCAATTCTAGGAGGGCTTTTGCCAAGTTTTTCTCCCAGCTTAACTGGGTATCTTATTGTAAGGAAGCATGCTCCATTGACGGATCTTCTACCATTAGCCGATATTATTCAACCAAGTAAAATTCCATATAAAAATAATACCTGACCGTCAAAACACTATTACAAAAACAGTCTTCAAGCAACTCCAACTTTATAACTAAAACAAATCCAAGACAGTCGTCTGTCCTACCTAATAACATTAATGGAAGAGGATTGTCAACAAGTTGATAGCAGCGCAAATTTGAAGCTGCGGAGCTGCCGAGCTGCAACTCAATTCAAATGAAACTATCACCAAGATGAACCACTTTACGGGATTAAAAGAGAATACTCGGAGACGTGACGCTAGTTTCTTTTTTGTTTCATCACTTGCACAAAAGTGAGGGAATTAAATTCTGGACTTTTATTTGAGTAGGGCTTTAGTTAACTCTGTTGTCTATTATAAAGAGGTATTTATTTGTTTATATGTAGGTATGTAGGGGGTAATATCTGGAGCTATGATCCAATTCAATTTTTTTTCTTAGGTAGCCGAGCTTCTTTATTCCTGAGTGCTCTAAATTATATTTGCATTTTACATTTTAGCTGAGCTATCATAACTTTTGTCTAGCAAGTCGGAAAGAAATACCTCTTAAAACAGAATTATTTGCATGCGCTGCCCAAACTGTTGAATATAGTTTAAAACAATTTATGGCCATCTGGTCCGCCTTAAATAATTCTACAAAAAAGTCCGCGACACCATATTTCTTTATTTTATTTTTTTTTCTTTTAATATCTCTTTATAATAAATAAAATAGTATATTTCGACCAGCACAGGATCATAGGCACAAAAATAACAAAATCATAAAAATAAAATAAAAACACGTACAATATTATAAAGACCATAAACATATTACATACTTCGATTGCCCAGTGTGTGCACCATACAGCAATGTTTCAGGTACTAGCAATCGAGGCGCGAATGCCCTCAGGATGCCGCTGGAGCTAGCCCGAACCCTGCGCACCAGGGATGTGCCTCGTTTTCGCATAAGCGAACGCGAACATACCTAATGCGCTAAATCGGGGCAGCCACATCAGCACCCTGAATGCATTATTATATTGCACACGCAAGGCGTTTACTGTCTGCGCGTGTATGAGACCCACAGGCTGCTCGTGTAGAAAGATGTACAATATGCTCTGAACAATGTTGTTTTCACTTCAGTGGTACGACGAGCAAACCTGCGGGCCATCATATTAAATTTACCCATTACAGACAACGCCCTGCGTTCTCGCTCTATGTCTGCATCATCTTTCAGATCACAGGACATCATAAATGTCCAAGATATTTAAAATGTGCCACCCTGTTCAGTGGTGTTCCACATAATTTTATGGCAGGTATAGTTGTCGGACATTTTCCTCTGGCCTGAAAGACTATGCATTCACTTTGTCTGACAATATAAATCAACCCACGGCTGGTTTTCACCGATGCCCAACAGTTTTGAAAGGCCACATATAGAAGCACTCAGCAGCACCATGTCGTCCGCGTAACTGCTATTATTGAGACATACATCATCAATATGGCAGCCGACACGTGTGCTACTGAACTCATCTATCAGCGCGTTGACGTACAAGTTGAAAAGTTTGGGCGAAGTTAGCCCCCCCCCTGCCTTACCTGGGGGTAAGGCAGGGGGGGGCTAACTTCGCCCATTCTAACCTGTACGGCTCGGATTATGCACTCGACCAACGTAGGACATTGACTTTTGTTTTAAAAAAGTATTTTATCGACATACTTACGTATGGATGAAAATATAATTTTTAAATATTAATCTTTATCAAAAAAAAATATATACCTATATTTCATGATCTTATGAACATCATGGAGATAAGATTTGCCCTTTACAGTATGTCAATTGGTTATATAGTTTCGGAGATAATATAAAATTAAACATTAACGAATATAACTTTAATTCATACCGTTCTATCATATTATAATATCGCCCTTCTGCTTTGTGCAGACATTTTATCCATTTCCCTATAAATGGCGTTGTTCAAATATGTAATTCTTCTGAATCGCGGTGTTTAGATTTTCCGCGAATTAATTAAGCTCTCGCTTCATTATTTCGAAACTGTCGTCGTTGTCGGTAATTGGGTGAAATATTGACAAAGCAGTTGCATGTCTTTCTATTGAATTCTATCGGTTGTTACTTGTTTGGTACTTCGTTCGTTCTCCTCTTCCTAATTCTGTTGTACGATTGTTCCTACACAATCTCAAGTTGAGTAATTGAGATTAGGTAATCTATATTACTAATAATAAAGTTGAAGAGTTTTAAATTTCTTTTTGCATTTGAAAGCCCAATTCTTGAGGAAGGCTATAGTTTATTTTAACATCACGCTACGACTCTTCGGAGCCGAGCAGAAAGAAAAAGAGTCAGAAAGAACGCTAAGCGAAAACTAAGTATTAGCACGGGCAGGCCACGCGATGCGATGGGTCGGGGCAGGGGAACCAAAAATTCCACGCGGACTAACTCACGGGCAGAAGCTAGTTATAAATAAAAATAAAATACTGTTCGTTGGTAAGTGCACAACTTGAGACCACTCTGGACCGATTTGGCTATTTTTTGTTTTAAAATGTTCTTAGTAGTCTGAATCAGGTTTTTATGGAAATAAAAATTGTACAAGTTTCCCGGAAAAAAATCTAATTTGGGAATAACTGAACGTATTTTTTTTCTATGGGATTTATGTATGAACTATTGTTTGGTCAGAACGTCAGCTAGTGTTTTATATGTTTCTAGTTTTACAGGGAAGCGAAGAAAAATACTTCAAGTCAATCAGAGTCTTTTTCTAATCGGAGCCTGTTACCATCTTACAAGATTAGATTTATTGATCGATCGTCTCACAATTAATAACAAATCGAAAGTTAGTTTAGTAATACTTTCTCAAAGGTACTTAGTTTACTCAACTAATCGGTAAATAATAACAAATCTATTATTGCTTATCTTCAAAATGTTACAATAACTCAACGTCGACCCTTATAATTTTAACAAAGGTCAAAGATATTTTCCTTAAAGAAATAATTTAAGATCCAAGTTCAGTCTAAACTGAGCAGTTTCGTCTGAAACTTTGAAGTTTAGCTCTGTTCTTTGCTACAGTAGACTTAGATCTTAATAAAACTTGATTGGGTATAAAAGTTAGAGCATTTGGATCTTATCTTATCTGGATGTTGGGAACAGGATGTAACATAATCCTTAAGAATATTCATTGATGGTATTAAATATTTATCTTTCCGTTTTAAAAAGAATCCACCACTGAGAGACGTTTAAAGTATTGCAAACCGACTTTCTTCTTCTTGTCGCTCGAATTTGCACAGCAAAACAAGGTGAAAACAGCCGGTCGATTCTGTAAAAATCTCACAGTGAAAACTTAGGTGAAGTGAGTTTGTTTTTGCTAGGAATTGACACTATTGACAGCTCACTCCACGCTCACTTCACCTAAATTTTCACGGTGAGATTTTTACAGAATAGCACCGCTGGTCCATGTTCAAGGTGCGACAGACTTAGGGACATACACACTACACACCACCACCATACATTTTTGATCTTAAACTACCAATTCAAAGCAAGCAAGATTAGTGAATTAGTGAGGTACAATGGCCTTAAACAAATTATAAACGAATATCACGTTACAAAAGAGATGATGTAAGTTGCTAAAAAAGGGTTATGAACACTCCATGTTAGAGGCTGTAAAGAATTAGCTCCGAAAATTCAGGCGCATTGCAGTATCATTATTATGCGAACATTAAAATTTATGCATTTCATAAAATTTATGCGAATCCACTCTATTATTGTGCTCATTTTAATGAGACTTTAAGTTGGCTGTATAATTGGTAAATGGACCAAATTAACAACGCTGTTTCTATATTTTACGAAGCTTTTATGAGCCGTTCGATTGTTCTATTTAGATTACGAGATTGTATTGTGCTTATAGTTTTGATTTCAGACATTAGTTACATTGATGCAGCAAGCATACAATCGATTTCAGTGTTTTACCGATTTTAGGAATCTTAGTCAGAGCGCCTGTGTCTGCAAACGTGAACCTATTCAGACTTATCCACGCAATGAAAATGAGAAAATACTGCCTTTATCAACACAGCCTGGCAACTGGAATGGTGCACATAATCTCAAACTCAAAGGATTAATTTCAATTAAACCATTTACAGTCGCTTTTGAATTCTCAAAGAGTCGGTCTGCTAGTCAGAAAGTTGAAGCTATTTGCCCATTCCAAAAAGCAATCTCTGTGGACAAGAAACCCTATAGATGTGGATACTTGATAAAAAGTTCTAATAATGATAACTCATCTTAATCGGTTACGTCGCCCCAATACAATTGCCCCATATGTCGCATCTATTACGAACGTGCTCTAGATATCTGCAATGTGGACACAAAGTTAAAAACTATCATGTGCCTGTAATCCTATCCTATTCGATATCTTACCATTTTATCTAGTAAATACCAGACCCAATACCAGTTCTATTGCAGTCACGTGCGCTACGGAGGTCTTTGCGGGCGTGAGCCGCTCTGTTCACAACGCATTACATCGACCAGGATGTATTAAAGGAGTAAAGTTGTAACGGAATGGTACCCAAAAGATGTCAAAAGGAACAGGGGAAGACAATATAAAAGATTGGAGATGAACGAACTATATTTCACTGCGGGTTTTAATTGGAGAAGAGTTGCGCGAGATAGGATTCAATTGAAGTTATTATTATAGTCACTGTAAGCTACTGACAAAAAAAAACCGCAACGCAAACATGTTCAGAATAAAAAGAGCTAACAATACTGAAGAAATCGTTGTTTGTTTAGGAGTAAGATGATTTTTGTATGCTTTGATTTACTTATTAGATAAGGAAGTTTTTATAGGAGATGATAAAAGTGGCTTCCTACACAGCATCGAGTTCATACGCATCTAAATAATTATATCGACGGGCGCAAAGTAAAAAGAGACATCTACAAAACAGCTACTTTTCAGGAGAGCGCATAATAGGAAAAAATGCTCCCATTTTGTCAATTTTAAACCAAATTTATTGAAATTTTCATCATTGCTTCATTATTTAATAATATATCCACATGTATATTTCATTTCTTCTAATTATGTTTAAATTACGAGATATTGTAGTTGTCTGCATCTACATTGCGCTTAAAAATATGACAACTGTGTTAACTACCACTTGGTCGTTTCTACGTGGGAATTCAATTTGATCTTCTCAGTTCATAATATCGCATTGTCGTCTCGTTTTGCCCAAATTCACCAATAATTTACGTCTTTCCATGTCTATTGTGTTGAACCCAAACTGTTTACTAATATGATAACACTTTTACACACACTTATCACTTAACAAACCAAAAAAAACAAAATTCGTGCCGGCCGACGTAGAACATGTCATCTGACTGATGACACAATATGAGTGACCGCTGGTCCCCCGCGCGTCCCGCGTATAAACGGCCAGGCGGTAGTTATCCGCATCTACATCGGGCAATTTCACAAAACAGGCGTAGTTGTCTTCTTTTACGTGACAAAAGTACCAAAAATAAGGTGATATTTGTATTTTTGTTTTTGCTATGTTGTAGAACATGATATTTTAAGTTAGTTTTTACAAAAAACCAAAAATCTCAAAATTGCAGTTGTCTTTTTTTACTTTGCTCCCGTCGATATATTGGAAACTTAATAAAAGGAATTCAGCTAGTACTGTCGCACTTTTATATCTTTAGTAAGTTCTGACAAAAAATAATATATCATGTCTTTCTTGTTAGTTGTTAGTCTGTAGGTAAAAGAAAGTTTAGAAACACTTTTTAATTAAGTTTAGTCGGTTTACCTACAGAACCGCATTCACTACTACTATTATTTCTCTTTAGAATTCTACTTCGCTGCACTTTTTCAAAACTTCTCAGCAAAAATTCTACAACATCAAGTCTGATGAAACAAACTTCAGCAAACACAAAACTACCTGACTTCGGAGTCCGTCCATAAAGTTAGTATTCTTAATGAAAATCTTAATTTAAAACTAAATAAGACATCGAGGAGTTGCAGTAATGAGAAACAGTAATCAGTTAGAAAGTAATTAAAGTTGAAATCTAGTTTACTGGTTAGTTGAGAGCTCTCTGACTCCGTTGTTACTTTTATGGACTGCCTGACTTGGGTATTTATTAGTTTGTAGTTCCTAAAAAACCATGCTGTCCTGGTAGTTGTGCCTCTAAATTTGGTTATGGAAATGGATAGGAAATAAGGACGTGATGAACAGGCATGTCGTTGTTAAATTTTTTGTCTCAGAAAAGATCTTCTGAACACTTTATAAGTTCTTACATAACAAAAACATTCATAGTCAACTCGTGGCCCTAGAATTACTAGTGCCTTGCAGTCCGAATGCTCATCGAGTATTTCGAGACATCGCTCAGCGGTTGGTTGACTCTTCACGTGATCAGAAGGTTTTATAACACAAAAAATCAGCATCGCTATCCAACGTGGCAATGCTGTCAGCCTTTTGGGCACGTCAATGCGCGTATTTTGCATATTTTTTGGGCACTTATCCCACTGACAGCGATGCGGACGAATTTTTTACAACTCTCGTTTACTACAAACAAATTCACCCATTTTTCAAGTCAGTAAACTTTGCGAATATTTGAAAATAGGTATTAACTGCTTTTTAGGACAACTGAATGTTTGATCAACAACTGTGAATGTTTCAGGGCTCATCATCCTTTTAGAGGCCTATGAAATAGTGCTATATGCTAAAAGATAAGATACTAATAATTTGCACTCTTCCCACAACCAACCTGTTTTTATTTCGACCCTAATAGACAAGTGACTATATATTATCAAGTAAAGCAAGGTTCTTGGAGGTTGGAATGCGAATGAGCAGAAATGCATATTTTGCCGGTTTACAAGGCTAGTTTAGTAAAGTATGTACAGTACCCGGCGATAAATATTGCACATCGACCTTTACCTTTTTTTGTATTTTATACAAAGAAAAAAAATAATTATCAAAAGAAGCAAATCATAATTGTTTTAACAGCTCCTAATAGATACCGGACTGTTTGTATTTCGTGCGACAGAGATAACGCTCTACGAAGTCGAAATTAGCCGATTGTCTCTTTCCAAAGGTCGATGTGCATATTTATCGCCGGGTACTGTATTATGTTGTGAGTGTGTGTACACTTGTACATAATATCAGTGTCAGCTTCCAGTGTGCTTATCTGCCTAGCCTTTTCCCAACTATGTTGAGGTCGCTTTACAGTCTAACTGGACGCAGATGAATACCAATATTTAACATTACATTAGTGTTAGCTTGTATGTTGTATTTAAATAATACACATTAGTCAACTAGTTGTGTAAGGGATGATTTTACCAACACCTGAGCGGCAATTTTCGTAATTTTAAGAACGTTCACAGTCTGATCGCAGTCTCAATCTGTCAAAAATGCCTCTAATTTCCCTTCATTTTTACAAGTTTTTGACATTTGTTTGTCGCCGAGATGAGACTGCGACTAGATTTTTCACATTTTAAATTACGAGAATCGGTCTTCAGACAACTTTATCGGAGGAATTATTTTGAATTTTTGACAGTTTTTCCATTCAAAAACTGTCAGACGTCAATTTTATTCCACGAATAAAACTTATAGGTCGATTGAAAAACAGCCCTTAATAGAACATTATCTATATGTAAATTGAATAATCAGGCATATTATAATGTAGCCTGAATAGAAAATTCAATTTTGTGATTCTACAATACAGCTCTAGGTATAGAAACAACCCGAGCCTCACTAAAATTGAAACATACATATTCATCCTCCACTAACGAATTGATACGAAATGCAGAACGCGAGCGTTTCAAACCAACTATTTATGATTTTGTATAGTCGATCACGTAATTGGTTTATCACTTTTGACAACAACTCCCAGAAATTTCAATCTCTCTGAGGTTTAAATAATCTATCTGTTCCATAGAAAACGTGTTGCACCGACCCCATTTCACATAGAACGTATACACACACACCCACATGAAGGGCAGGAAGATAATGATGATGACATAGACCTTGTCGTATTTAACCGCCTTCACAAAAGAAAGGTTTTTTACTGTAGGTATGTACACTGATTTTTCCGTGATTGTTGGGCCGATTTACTTTATTATCTTCTTTTTCATTTGGAAGCTTGCCATATAAATTATTAACTTTGCTTGGGTAGTTATTAGAGTAAGCTTCAAAATTACGTATTTAATTCACTTTGTGCACTGTGTGTTGATGATGTTATTACAAGTTACTGTCACTATTGGGTACTCACTTATGTGGGGTAAGCACAACTAAAAAAGTTTAAAAAATACCATCTAGAGGTGAAAAATAACCTTAACTTCGGAACAAAAGTTACCGACTTTCGTTTTGTATATTTTATAAATTATTCTTATTTTTCAAGTTGTAGTGTTTTTTTAACCTTGAAGTGATAAATCAATTACGAGGTCGAGTATACCACAGTCTGTGGTTGCATATAATGGATCTGTGCGCACTTGCGTAGGCTGTGGCCACGTGATAGTAACGTATTGGCTTCCAAAGGAAGGATTAGGTCCCTTCCCACATATTGGATATTAGCGATTTGCATATGTTATCTCTCTGAATGGAAAACTTCGGTTATATTAGGCAGAGGGAATTGATGTATAAGTAATTGCGGATAAGGCGAGGTAAGGGTTGAAGGATATTGTGGGGAACATATTAAAAACGATTGATTCGTTTCTATGTACTCGCAGGGATTATAAGGAGGCACGTTGCTATCTTAGTAGGTACCATCTGAATATGGTTTATTTTTTAGGGTTCCGTACCAAAATGGTAAAACGGAACCCTTATGGTGAGACCTCAGTCTTTCTGTCTGTCTGTCATAGCTGGATATCTCAAAAACTACTAATGCTATCAACTTGAAATTTGGAATAGTTTTAGATGACATTTGTTAAACTATTTTGCAAATAATAAAGAAATAAAAATATATTTATTATGTATGTATGTATGTATGTTTTTTGAAACAGGGACTGAAAAGGGGTCTGAAAAATTCGAAGGGCTACTAGGCTTGTGGGGTATTATATGAAAAAGAGCAGTTAGCACATTCTTAAATATTTTTCCTTTTTTTTAGTTCGCATAGTTTCCGACTTTTGATGAAAAATGTAAAAAAAATACCGTTCCCCCTGCTTATCTCCGAAGTTTGCAAAGAGAAAAATCTGAAATTATTCTATGTGATAGAAGTTTATGTAAATATTACAGAAAAAATAAAACGAAGTCTCTAAATAGCACACTTTTTCAGAAGTCATCAACAAAAGTTAAATTAGTTCCACTATTGGTCAAGAAATGGCGCTGACATAAAACTGTAATATTCCACACCGCAGTGCAGTGTTAAAATTCTCTGACAAATATAGGCCTCGTCGATGAAACATTAAAAACATGATGGTACGGAACCCTCGATGCGCGAGCCCGACTCGCTCTTGACCGATTTTTATTTAGTATAGGATGTTATTTCGAAAGAGCTATGCATGTGATTTGCAGGTCTTGCATAAAAAAATAGGCAATGACTACAAGAGATGGCGACAAAGTATATAGGTCTTGTAATATTTGTGTAAACAGTAGACTACATCGAGCCTAACTAAACTAAAGTTGATTAACAGCTTACTTGAAAATTATGCTCAACTTAAAGTCAGATTTACGAAAAGTGCCAATTCACACCAGCCATTTCAAAGCACGCCAATTAACAACTCAACAAACGAATCACATAAACAGTCCGAAGTGCCCCAAACTATTGAGTAGGGGCGGGTTAAATGGTTCCATTGACATCTCTACCACTCGTCCCAAAACGGCAACGGCAACAGGTCTTCACGTTCCGCGTCCCCTCGCTTCGAATACTTTGGCTTAAATACGTCAACTGTACCCCTTCATTTGTGTAAACGGGGAAAATGAATATGTATTATGAATACGGCTGCTTTCAAATGTACGGGAGTATTTGAATGATTAAATAGGAATACAGTCTGTGTAATAACGGATGTCGGATCCGATGAGGTTATTGGTTCTGGTTGGATTCGGTATGTGTTTAGGTTCGTGACTTTGACTTGTTACTATGTACGTCAAATGAATGTAGATTACAACATCATTGCTTTCTATTTAGATGATGATTGTTTTTTTGATGACAAAGTTTTAACTAATAATCCGCTGTCAAATTCGATACTATAGGTAAGCGAGTTGTTGATTGTATGCAATGTTCCCTGGGCCACCTCGTAGATATGACTGTGCTATACTATAAATTAGAGCAACTATGCATTATTATCGTAGTCTTGCTAATGAAGGCTGCAAACTAATTCACTAATCTGCTTTGCCTTAAAACTTGGCTGCCAAATGCATTATCCAAAACTTTCTGAATAACGAAACAACTTTATAACAACCCAACTTGAAGTTTGAAAGTGACTCCAAAATCCTTTTCAAAGCCAAAAACGCATATAACCATGCCAGCCTAGCCGGGTACGCTGAATACGCCGACAATTCGTTTTCAGTTCAGCCAACTCTCTAACTTGCATAACTTTATTCACCTCTAAACTGGCTTAAACAAGCGAAGTTGGTACACAAACAATGCTCCAAGCATTTTGTTCAACACGAGTTTATTGCGGACGCCATTTATCCGCTAAGTTCGGACGTAATTCTTGGCAAAGTGTGTTTCTTTGGTCGTCTGCACTTGGCATGGCGCGGGGTGAGGCGTTGATGGCAAACTTAAGAGTGCTGTTCTATTGTCGTGTTTTTTCGTTCATGGTTCACGAGGTGCTAGTAAGTTCGTTGTGAAAGTGGGTGGAAAGTTTTGAGATTGTTATGTGGAACATGGTGGCTTGGATTTTTTTTAAATTTGTAAAACTTTTTTATGAATGGTGGGCAAATATTTTTGTTATTGTTTTCTACTTTTTCTTCGACGTTTAATATTGTTTTGGTTACAAACTTCTCTTCTTTTGAAAAGATTTTGTATTTGTATAACAATACACAAAAAAGTTAACTCATTTCTTTTGCAAGAATAGCGTCATCAAATTAGTTCCGTACGATTCTTTACTATTAAACTCTGTGAAGGGTATCCTATCCAGTGAATGCGGCCGTATTTACATTGTATTATTCAGCTTAATTGTAATTTTAGTCCTCTCCAACACTGACCACTAAGCCACTTCCGCCTGCTTCCAGGTCCTAAAACAAAACACCAAAATTTAAACATACCTGGGGAGGTCCATAATTTTTGGCATAGCGATTGGAACAGGGCAGTGACTGGTCCAATCTGGGTACTAGCCACCTGCTCCAAAATTTATGGTCAACTTTACAACGAGCTGGCGAGTTGCCACTCCCCTGTTACCTTGCCGTCCAATTGTGTATTCTTGGCTTAAGCAGCGTTGCTAATCTGGCCTATTTGTGTTCCTTAGTTTCTTGTGCTGGAACTATGACTGGAATGCATGACTGCGGTATTGGTATTAGCTGTACTGATGGCAAATGTTGAGTGTACAAGACAAGGCAGTACCTATGAGGTATACGTGTGTTACAGAAATATTGCAAACCTGTGGCATTTAAATATATAATAATATGAGAGGAGGACTGTGTACCAGCTGTGGAAATATTATAAGCTGATTATTTTGCTATTTAAATCCTTACAAAAAATCTAGTAGGTGGGTAAGTCTGACTATATAATATATCCGTTGTTTCTTACCCGTAGGTAGCGTTTCAAATTATTTTAGTTTAATTATAAATTATTAGATTCAGCATTGCCATAGCCTTTTGAGCACTTATCCCATTGACATCGACGCGGTCGAATTTTTAGATGCCCAATGAGGTTGCGCATTTTTCTTTATTTTTTTATTATATACTTTTATATAATATATATTTTTAGTGTTAGCTTGTAAATTGTAATTGTTGTGTCTTTGTGAATAAATAGAACATTATAAATCAACTCCTATAATTGGCCCAAAACATGAAACACTAGCACAAAAGGCATTAACACAATCAACATAGACAACAAATGAGCCACCATTGATGATAATAAAAGGAGTTTGTAACTCAATTTAAATTAAACCCCGGTATTGTTTACAGAAACTCCTGTTATCTTTACGTCTTTACATAATTATATAAACAGAAATACCCTTTGGATTAATATTATAATCGGTGGAACATAAACTGAAACATTTGTTTAGATTCCCACGGAGGTAGGTACCATTGTTTGACATAGTTCGTCGCAGATTTAGGTCTTGATTATTTAGAGTTTGGTATATGTATAGCTAATAATTACTAATTTAAGTTTAGGTTCATATTTTGGGGTGGATTAAGTGAATAACTACTGGATGTCACTTCTGTGATCTGTTACGAGATCCTAACTCATATTATAAATGCGAAAGTGAGTTTGCTTATTTGTTGCTCAATGAAGCAAAAACGGCTATACAGATTGAGATGAAATATGGCACACAGATAGACCATGGCCTGGGTAAGGACATAGACTATTTTTCATCCTGGATCGCAGACGAAGTCGCGGGAAACAACTAGTAGTTATATAATCCATTAAACGCAAAATGCAAGCGCGCATTTTGCGTTTAATGGATTATAGAACTACTAGTTGTTGTGTGAGTGTGCGTGGAGTTGCAGACATCAGCCCGATATACAATAATTTACATAAATTACATATATTTGATAGTTCATTTTGAGACTTGCGTTTTCGTATATGCACTAGGTTTAATTGGTTTACTAATGTTTTAATTGTCTATAAAAATTAAACTGACGATTGCACACTGTCAGTTTTCACTAACACTAGGCAACACCTACATAAATATCTAAAAAAACGCGCTGTTGGATATTCAAAGCTTAGTACCAAAAGTTGATAATCCAATAGAGCGCGCTTCTATTTTGGCATTTATTTAGGCGTTGCCTAATGTTAGTGAAAACAGCAATTCGTAGCATAATCGGCCTATAATGTTCCCACTGCTGGGACACAGGCCTCCTCTCTTCGAGAAGGACTGGGCTGTAATCCACCACGCGGGCCTAGTGCGGGTTAGTAGATGTCACGTCTTCGATGTTTTCCTTCACCGTTTCTAAAGCTGTCGAGTGGTGATGAAATTATTTACACAAAGTGAAGTGCGTGCCTGGGTTCGAACCGACTCGTAAGTCGGGGCTGTGACCACTGGGCCAGCACTGCTCCTCAACTGGGCATACGGACTACTATTTATTATCCTACCTAACCTTCTCTGTTCTTATAAAACACGAAACTTTCTCAGCAACCCATGTCAGAGATGCACGTAAACTAAGCAACGGTATTTCAGGTCGATAGGATCGCGCCGCCTCATCCGTCCTGTGAAGAGTTACGAAGGTTATCACCGAACATATGGCCCATCGGCACCGATTTATGACGGGTCAATACCTGCTAACTTACTTACATAGATTACTCACCTTTACATTGGAAGCAATAAAGGAGATTATTGCGTGGATGGTTCGGCGGGGGTAAAGTGGAAGAAAAATCGTAATTGAAAACTTTGTGCAAGAAACGTTAAATGTTGATGTTTAGTGGATAATATCGATGTAATGACAAGTAGTGTATGATTATGCTGAAAACAATAACCATAATGAACAGAACAAAGTTGAAAACTAGATGGCCGAAAGTCATTCAAGTTTTGAACATCCTAGTGTACCACTCGTCAATAGTTAGTATAGTGCTACAAAGTTCTTTGGCGCGTGGCCAAAATGGGAACTAACGCCGCTATCTTGTTTTTTCAAAACATTTAACAAAATAATTGCACGAATGTTTACCAACAGGGCCTTCTGTCAACGTCATTTAAGCGCCACTAGATCCTTGTATTGTAGCAGTGTAATACTTATTCAACGGAATAAAAACCATATGAATTAAACATCTAACTAGAACGAATTCTATTTTCGTTTTAATTTTGACGTTCAATAGTGCCTTTCATGTGCCTAATTGAATGAAATGAGTTGACTTTGACTTTGAACGAATTTACGTTACGTTTACAGCCTGTTACCATTTAACAACGTGTGGTTAATTTACGTTTCGCAGAACAGGAGTAATCATTTATTTACTTTGAAGATTTTCTTCCTAATTCGTCGTTTGCAGAATAAGATTAATAATATGTAGTAGCTTTAATACGTTCCTAACGTTCTTAGTTGACAAACAACTATGTATACCTATGTTTTGTCCTAAATGATGCTATTTTCATTTTATTACAAAGACAAGCAATAAAAAACTTAATCTAATATGCATAGAGTGCAAATTTGTGTACAAAAAGACGTATTTGAACAAAAAATATCAAAAAAGTTTCAACGGCCCCAGTTTATTGTTAAAATATTCGCAAAAATTCAAAATTAAATTCTAGAGGCACAACTTAGGTAGGTACTTTATTAATGCAAATCAAAGGGAGGAAGATTCAAGAAAAAAATGGAATAAAAAGTTGTCTGTTCACTTTTAGATTCATTACGATAGGATTTCAAAAATGATAACAGATGAATCTGGGGAACTTCCGTAATCATTGTGCAAGGCAAGGTGACCCTTAACGCAGTGCATATAAGGTATACAATCGCATGTCACTTCATTTTCGTGTAACATTGATCTGCTTTATGGTATGGATGGTAGCCCCCTGACATCGCTGCTATCATGTTGAATAATGTTGGCGTGACGTTTCGCGCCTCAGAATCAACCCTTGTCAATTTCTCACGAGAACGATTACCTTTATGATGTAAATATTGGATACGATTCTGATGTTCAGGGGTAAAAAACTGTCAATCAGTTATATGCATGACTTTGGAGCTGGTCCCAACATATTGGAAGCTAAAGTGACGTTGATTACAAATGGTTTTGATTTTTTAGAGTTTCGTACCTGAAAAGGAAAAAAGCGGACCCCTTATAGGATCATTTCGATGTCCGTCCTTTTGTCAGTCTATCAAGACCCTTTTTCTCAGTAACGCGTGGATGTATGAAGTTGAAATGAATAATTATCAATTACGTAAGTCTACGGTCCTTTAGAGCTCTATGAAAAACAAGCTTCTGAATCAACATAATAAAAATATACGGCCATTTATGCGACATATTTTGATACTCACAAATAAATAGGGTACTTCCCGTTCACCTAGAATCATGAAAGGCAAGAAGCAAGGTCTCACAGCACAAGTAAAGGAAAATTGTTAATTTGTAGTTTTATCACATAAAAAATATTGTTTGGCGATTACATACTTACATTTGCAGTTAAAGAATTGACCATGACATATATACCGAAGTATGGAAGAACATGTTTTTCAACTATAAAGCTAAGATTGTTTACGGAACCCTTCATTGTGCGTAGCACGCATTTGGCCGGCTTTTAGTGACTATATGGCACTTAGCGATAGTATACCTTTTTGTAAGTGAAAGAGTTTCCGAAATCGTATCAGTTCTTCTAGAGATTACATCTTACAAACATAATAAACGAACCAAAAAAACAAACAAATAATTTTGCCTCTTTATAATATTCATTTAAATATTTGGGAAATTCTGCAATGTTCTCATAAAAACTAAAGTAAATCAGCCTTTAGTTTCTCTTGAAAGAAGAAAAAAAAACCTGTGCGGTCGGAACGCAGTTCCTTACAAAAATACATCATCTAATAACTCTTGAGTATAATGGGTAGATATTCCAATGATACCAGCTGTTAATGTAACTACTTATAAACTTTGGTAATTTTAAACATCCAGCTCTTTATAGCTCCCTGTGGCTTCAAAATTAGTTTTCTTGGCTTCGTACCCGTGTTAATATAGAAAGAAATACCAAACTAAGTTATATAAAATCTAGCAGATTCATATTTTACTTTGATTTATGTTGGAAATATTTTCACGATGTTCTTGGAGGTAAACATGGTAACTTTATCCTACAATTTAAAGACAGCTTTAAGTTTAATTTTATTACAGTGGATAGGCCGTTGTTTTATAGTCGTCGGTGTCTGATTATTATTTATTTATTTTAAGTAGTTATCAGTGCAAAAAACATGAAATCTTGTTAATTTGGGCATAATCGTATTAATTAATTCTCAAAAGAAATCTGGCTAAGAAATGTTTCAACATTATCACATGTAAAATCAAAAATTCAAAAGAAGTCATTTATCCAAACTAGGCAGCACTTTTTGATCGTCAAAATTACATAAGAAAGTCCCCCAAAACACAAGCCTTTTTACGTTCCTCCGTAAAGGAATGCTTTCATTAATATATTACTTACCTACAGCTACTAGCTGTTGCTCTCTTTCATAACGATTGGTTCAGTGGTTTAGGCGTAAAAAGGTTACACACAAACAGACTGACAGATTTACTTTCGCATTTGTAATATTACTAGCTTTTACCAGCAGCTTCACCCGCTTGGAAGTCGGAAATTATATCACGGAAACATACTAGAAGATAGGATAAAAAGTATACTGTATTAATCTAGGTTATAAATTACTAGCTGCGCCCCGCGGTTTCACCCGCATAAGTTTCGATCCCGTGGAAATATCGAGATAAAAACTGTCCTGCGTCCTTTCCCAGGAACCCAAACTATCTCTATATTAAATTTCAGTTAAATCAGTTCAAGCATAAATAGGTAACAGACAGACAGACGGACACACTTCCGCATTTATAATACCTATTAGTATGGATATGGATGTATCTGTTTGGCCATTCGAATCCATTCAGCCGTTTCCAATCTTTCACATTTATAATATTAGGAGGATTAAATAGTTTAATAATTAACAGAAACATTTTGTCTCAAACACATAAAACAGACTTTAGCTCAATCTGTCTTAGCATTACCTTTACCTTAGAAACACCATTTGATACATTACTCTGGTGATTAATGTCAGTATATTATGCGAGCGCTGAACACAATATCGCGTGCCACACACTAGTTTGTTATGTTTCCTGAACAAAAAGCAAAAAAATACATATTCTGTAGACCGAATGTGGAATGTGTATTAGAGGAATTTATGGCTGAAGGTTTCACGCACGTAGTTTAGTGTTTTGGAGTTCCTAATATATGGTCCGTTTGAAGGTGATAAGTTGGGAGATTTGTTTGTTTTTGGTTTTTATGGTTTGAGAGTAAGGGTCTGTTAAAATGTGCCACAACATCGACCAGCGAGTTAAGACTGGGCATAAAATTGTGTGTAAATGTGGTTACACACGTTTATTTTGACGGCAGTCACGGACTGGTGGTAGTGGTTGCGGTCAATCAATGACGTCTCGGTCATAGACCACACACGTTCCAGGAACATGCAGTCAAAGACGTGACCTCTGTGCCGCCATCACCGATGCGCGACGACGCCGTGGAATTGGCGAAATATTGGGCCATCAAGATCGTACTGATCGATATTGTCGAGCTAGCGACACGAAGAAGAATTATTATTATATAAGTATTTAATGTTCAGAAAAAGTGCGCTTGCGTTTTAACATGCATGTGATTACAGCGCCATCTATCTATTCACATACAAACTACTTAGTACATATATTCAGTCACATTCTACATATTTTAGCACCTGTGTGTTGCGCACTGAAATCCAATGAAACGCGAGCTAATGAACTCGTGATTAGAAATCAAGCGACTAATTGGCTTAGCATTTGTAATGACGTGTGTGCTGGTAATGTCAACGGGTCAGGTACCTACACACAGTAGTTTCCTAAGTTCATTAATACATACCTAATGAATAAAAAAATAATGACTATACTTTTTGTTTTTACCCGACTGTCCCAAAAAGAGAGTAATGTTTTTCAAGATAGATACTGATTCATTAAAAAACCCGACTGCAATTCGAAACAAGCTCACTTTCTAAGCAGTCTGATGCAGTTAGTCTGTTGGTGGCAGTTATTTTAGTTGAATCTCATCCAATTTGAAAAGTATGACGTTACTAACGTAATGACGACTAAAATCCACCATTTTGATTTTATAAAAACAGAACCTATAATGAACCTATAACACCTAATGTACTAAATGCATCCAGCCGCTAGGATGCGGGGGTATAAAGAATCCCACATACAAAGATATATAAAGTACCTACCTAGGTACGCGTAGAAAACATAACCCAATTTTTGCTGCCAAGCAGTTGGGAAACAAGAGTAATAAAGTAAAATATAACTTTTGTTTCCCGACTGCGTGGCCGAATGATGAATATTTGATGAAAGTCAACGTCAGACAATTTTTAGGGTTCCGTACCCAATGGGTGCCAATGGAACCCTATTACTAAGCATCCGCGTCCGTCCGTCCCGAGTGTCAGTTAGCTATATCTCATGAACCGTAATAGGTAGACAGATGTAATTTTCATAGAGTATGTATTTCTATTGCCGCTACAAGGACAAATTAAAATATACAATAAAGATAAAAATGAGGGGGTCTCCATAGAACAAACTTGTTCTATCTGCGTTTTTTGTAGCGGGCTTTATCTCATGAACCGTAATAGGGAGATTCTTTAAATTGTTGCAGGTCCCCATACAAGAAACATGTTTTTTCGGCATTTTTTGCATTGTGGTAGGTACTTGATCGGTTATTTATTTTCAAAATTCTGCGTACAGGCGCCCTGTTGAAACTAAGTTATGAACTAAGCCCATACACACAAGCCACTCAATTCCATAGTCCCTTATAGAAAGCGCCATTGATTATTCAAATTGAGGATGCGGGTTACCCACGGGGACTAAGGGATCACTTATCAAAACTGAAATTGAATTTAGGGATATTTTAGGGCTTTGACGTAAGTATTTGTTTATGTGCCCTTTTTAGGCCCTTCATATACGCAGATACCCTTTCACGTCACCTTGGGATCCAACATCTATACCTATTCTCTTTGTGGAGAATGTTTTTATTTAGACATTTGGTTGGGACCTATGGGTTATTGAATTGTATTAAAAAGGAGATGAGTGGTATCGATGGAGAGTGGGAGACATGTTTCCGGAATGTTTGAGATAAGGAAATATGGGAAGCTTTGAAGATTAACATTCCCAGTGCTGGGACACAGGCCTCCTTCTCTGTGAGAGGGAGCTTAGTGGGTCGTAATCCACCACGCAGGCACAGTGCGGGTTGTTAGATATCACATGTCTTCAAACTTTCTCAAAACTAATCAATTTTGCTAAGTCATTGAAAAACTACATCAAAATAAATTACGAAATCTCTCATTCCAGTTACAAAGTAGAGTAAGTCTTGACACTTATAAACATGCATCAGAGAAGTGTAAAATTATTTTTAAAACGTTTTACGTGCCCGTAAAGGAGGTCACGCGCAGTCGCAAGCCGCGCATCTGAGCTTGTGAGACTGTGATCGTATTACGGCCTAGTGTTGATCAGTAAGATCCTAGGGCTGTCATCTGTTGGAAGAAATATAGGGCAAGATAAAAAAAATAAATAAGCCTTTATTCTCAGAGACTGTTTCACAGATCTTTTGACGTACTACTCAAAAGTTTCGCCAAGCAATAGTTATCTCAACAAAGTCGTTCAAACAACATACCAGAAGGCCAATAAATTCTCGTCATTTAAAACGTTCAAAATCTAGTCGCAATCTCATCTCGGCGACAAACAAATTAATGTCAAAAACTCGTCAAAATGTAGGGAAATTAGAGGTGTTTTTGACAGATTGCGACAGATTATCAACGTTCTTAAAATTACGAGAATTGCCATTTTTTTGCTCAGTTCTTAAGATAAATCTAAAAAAACAGTTTTTCTAAGAAAATTTCAATTCACAAGAACTGTTTGCTTTTTTTTATTAATAACCTAGCAAGAGAATCAAATTCAGCGTGTTTAATTATTCGTAAAGTGTGCCTTAAGCCTTCACACTTGACGTGACAATATTCAGAAGAATGCTGCACCAAATAAAAATAAAAAAAATTCTTGGCAAAGACAGCACAGACTCTAGTGAACACGCGTGACAATCCTGAGCTCACAAGCTGCACTCATTAGCGTCTTAATAGCTGCAGCGGCTTCACTTACCCCTCAGCGACTGTCAAAGTTTTACACACGAGTAGTTTTCTACTTTATCATCTGCTCAGTCTTCTCTCAACTATATTTTGGTGTGCCTCCAGTCCACCGAATGCAGTTGAATAATAGGTACCAGCATTTTACACAATATGACCTCTGCAACAAATGGATTTATACTTGACATTTGGAAATAGTTATGCAAATGCAATTTGTCTTCTTAACTATACCTTAGTCACGGATTTTATTCCTGCACCGTACACACGGCGACACATTAAGCTATACATTTCCAGTTTTAATTGATCTGATATAATTATAGTCGTATAATCAAAAGTCAGCTAATACTGGTTATGTATAGCTTGACGTGGTGCCGTGCGTATAATTATTTTGGTCGAGTAGGTAGTCGGGTGCGTGCTAGAAAGAAATGAACTGAATTTTTGTGACAATATTATAAGCACATTGATTTTTATTGTCAGTTACATACAACATGGACGTGACTCATTTGGTAATACAGCAAAACCAGTTCGGTTGCTTGTTGAGTTAAAAGGTCACAAGTTTGATACCAACTCGGATAAAGTATAGACTTTAGGGGTGTTTGAAAATCCGTAGGTAAGGTAATTTTTTGTGTCCAAGACAAAAACAAAAATAAAAATACTTGTCTAGTAGATATTAGCATTAGTAGTGGAACTTCAAGAGCTGTGAAAAAGAGAAATAAAATAAACGGAGAAATCAATGTCATTCATTCAAGAAATAAATAATTTAACGTTTATAAAATCAAACTCTCAACTTTGAGAACTAGGTACAGTCTGAAGGTGTTCGGAGAGCTTGCCAATTTCCTTACCGGCGCGACGAACTACTAACGGAGTTATGAAGTTAAAATATAGCGCTATTTATTTATTGTCGAAGCTAATGTCACGTCTGTTCAGCAGACACTTTATTTATGTTACTTTAATGACTTTCGCTTTATATATTTCTGTTCAATTTCAAAGGATTGTGTTTCTATCTACTTTTTCTACATTTATTTCGTTCAATACAGATGTAAATCAGTGCGATTCTTGATCATAGTCAATGCGTAGCAAATTGGTTTTCATTTTTGATTTTTTTACTGGCGTAGGCAACGCCCGCTACGCCGTAGCAAACGCGTAGTTAAAACGAGAAATAATTCGTTTGTAAAGTAGGTTGCATAGCTACTTACTTTACAAACGAATTTTACACATATTACGAATTAAAGTAGCCTTTTGTGACTGTCGAAGTGACCGCTTTGTTCTTCTTTCTAAGAGGTTGTCTCCATCATTCGAATCGGAACATTTATTCCGGAAGGTTTATTTGTACGAGTATAATAGATTAATATATTATATCATATTAAAAAGAAATCTCGATATTTCATCGTCTTAAAAAAACATGCGAAACAGGGGCTGATCTATTATAATCTTAGAAACTTCAAGTAGTGAAGATTCTTAAAGATACCCATGAAATTTCCAACAACTTCTAGATTTACATCAGCTACTTTATTCCGATATCCGACCACTACCAAACCAACACACTTTGTAGTTCTACTATAACTAAGTTCTACTTTCATTATCACCCGATCTTCGTGTAGCTGTTCGTGTAGATCGGTATCTGATAACGAATGTGCTCCGTACTTCGTTTAGGGCTATCAGGCTTCATTAGTTAATGTAAGGCATTCTAATCTGCTGCCCGTTCAGGACTTTACGAGACTTTGTCACGCTTTATATTACTAACTATTTTTGGTAACTTTTTTAGAGTCTATGAAGCAAACTGTACTGAAATGGTGCTAATAGGCGCCACATGATTTGACATTTTTTTTTAGGTGAACAAAATGTTAATAAACGCGTTTGAAACAGGCAATTATAAGGGGTTTATTTTGGAGAATGTTTGTTCAGTACCACTCTACACCCTTTCAGGAATATATCTTCCTTTCATGTTTCACTCTGCAGTGCCTGAGGCTGGTTTCTTTCAATCATTCAGACACGAAAAGTCTTCTAAAAATACAGCTAGGATACAATCATTGAAGAGAGTGTAGGCTCTGACATCATCCTAATAAATAAAAGACATATAAACACGAATACAGAGAGTGTTTAGACGTGTCATAACGGGTTATTTTGAATTGGGTAGCTAAACTCCGCAGACGCGATAGGTATCGATATATAAACACGATAATATTAAAAAAAGGAAAAGATTTGATGTTTTTTTGGGAAATCAGCGACCGCTGTTAGTGTAGTTACTTGAAATATGAGTTAAGAAAAACTGTTTCATGTTTTATCGTGCCTAGATTTCAAAACCCATCACGTCTGTGAAGTTTACACAAAAAAAAACAGTGGCACTCCGGGAGTGCCGACAGAAATGAAATAAAACACAAACAAAATATTTTGCCATCACTCACTGACATATCGGATATACATTAAAACCGAGTATATCCCGAGGACAGCCAAACACATCCGAAGCGGGTATTTTTTTAATCGTCTTATATACAAAACACGCTCGGTGTCGCTTACGGTAATAGTAGCGCGAGTTCAATGGTTTTTTTCCATCTTGAAAAATGCCCAACGCGCCTAAAGAAGTTTTCACTTCAAAAACAGTTTTTTAAACTGATATTTCAAGTGACTACAATTATAGCGGTCGATGGCCCCACAAAAAAGTTAATAATTTTCTTGTTTTATCATGCATGTTCAGATTATTATTATATTCAGATTATGTTATGGACCAAGTAATAAATAGGGGCATTTTTCATAATGCCCGCGCATTATGAATAAGCTACTTAGGGCGAAATAAATAATTATAATTTGAGCTTCCTTATTTATCACATTGCCCCGACATTATAAATATTGCCGTGTGGTCTTTGGGCAATCTGATAAGACACAGGTACATTGCATGTAAACGTAACTAAAGGTATTTGTATTCTCATTCGCTCGCTTTTGCATCCTATGTCAACGGAGCCCCGCTTCGCGAGGCTTCTATTTCTGTGTAAAGGGTTTAAAGTAACATAACCAAACCTAACCTCGAGGTGCCCTTCGCTCGCTCTTGCATCCTTCGTCGCCTATCGCCAGCAGAGTGTCTATGAATGGAAATATGTTATTTGATTTTAAATATTGATTCTACGTTTGAAATAAAAATTACAGTAATAAAACCTGGTTTTAATTATTCTGCCCCATAGGTGACTAGCATATACAATGAATACCCATCGCGAGTACAGCTAGTCAATTTAAAATAACCCTGTATTATTAGTAGTAGGTATTCGTTATTTCTAAGGTCCGTGTCATAATAAATACCTCTAAATTTAGCGACTGAAAGCAGAATCTCATGAGAAGCTGTCAAAATGTAAATGTTACATGAATTTCATACATATTTCGGCAACTTAATTAATAGAATCTGCATCTTGATAAGCAGATTTCACGTGGGACTTAACAGTTCTAGAGACTAACAATCATTCACAACATCTCTATAAGAAGGTTTTCTTGTGAAACACGTAGGTAGCTATATCTAGCCAAGCTTAAGACTACAAAATTCACCAGAAATGCCACCAAGCAGATAATAGCCATGCCATAAATATTCAAAGCTCCATTCTAAATCCCCCTTCGATTGTTATGCAAATATTGATGAATAACGACCATCTTATGAAGCATCGACCGAACAACGTCGTCAAAGGGACGTCATCTAGAGCGAACTCCTTTCATTTAATAGGTAATCAAATTACTTAATAGAAACAGCTTGAATGGATGTTTTACTTGGGATTTTGAAATATTAAGATTTGGTACGAAGCTGACAATTACAGATGATACTACTATAGAGAAATTAATACAAAAATGCTAACGATTGAGATTAATGCGTGTCGCTGTTTCAAACGAATGTTTATCAAACTATGTTTCAGTGTAGATGAGGTTTGTATATGTAAGTGTGCCAATCGTTACGACAAAGAAGTCTAAAGAGCAGAAAGTGACATAATATTATAACAGTAACGGTATAAGAGTAACGGTGGAGTTTCTTGCCCGTTCTTCTCCATACGAAAACTACCTTTTGGAATGGGCGACTAGAATCAATTCTATTTGTTGTAATTTCTGACGTACAAAAGTGCCTTTTATGTGCCTATTTGAAATAAATGCTTTGACTTTGTCTTTATATGTCGTGGATGGATGGATGGCACCAGAGTACAGCGGACAGAGTCATCTAACAATTTGATTGGTAAACGAATAAGCATATCATGTGATCGGAAACGCAAGTGAGCCCTACCACTTGGACACGATCGTCTGTAGGAGATGCAGCGATGACTGGTAGAAAGACCGAGTGTTGCGACCACAGGTTGTGACAGTCTACAGTCGACAGTCGAGCTCGGACAGTCTTAGCAAACGCTCAGTACCAACACATGTGTTTATTTCCGACCCACGTGTGTGTTTCAGTTGTTAATCGCCAATTTATAAAAGTTAATTTATTAATTCAAATTATATTTTCATTCGAGTTCTGCTGTGCGTGGGCACTGCAGTACTCGAACGAAAAGATAATTTAATAGGTGTAGACCTATCCAAATTGTCGGATCGCGAAGAAGACCCGATGTTTCGTATCTCGGCCACTCACGATGCGACATATTATATATTATAAAATGTAATGTCAGTTGTTATGTTATATCACTTTTTTATAGAGAATACTGTATTTTCTGCAGGGTTGGACAGAGGTGGCAGGAGGACATAACTGTAATACGGGGGCGAGTCAATTGAAAGAGACTTATTATAGTTTGTTTTGGATTCTTTTATAACAAACGACTCTATTTTTTAACGGATTCACGAAGTCATTCTCCCAATAAGTAACCAAATTGCTGCTCCAAACTGATCAAATTATCAAATAACGTTCCATAAAGGCCTAAAATGACGAGGTATTTTACTTGTGATTTTCCAAAATGAAATAAGCTGGGCTGTTCTCTCTGGGGGCGTTAGCGTCTGTCATTTAATTTTAGCACGTCAGGGGTCCAATCGGCTGTTATTGTTTCTTGTGATAACGTCAAAATAAAATAAATGAGGGACCGTCCCACCGGCGGGTGGCGTAATATTATTGTGAAAATAAAGTGCCCGTAGTTTGGTAAATTGTTATTAGTGATGTGAGGGTAATTGTTGGGTTTGAAAATTGTGTCGCGTAGAATTATTTTGGTGGAGTCGGGGTTAATAACTAGAAAAACTTTAAAAGAATATAGGTTAAGGCGTTTATGACACATTTTTTTTTGTGTTGATTTTCAACATTTATTTTTTCTAAACAAAGATGAAGCTTGTCTTTGATTCTGATTTTTGTAAATTAATGTGTTATTAAATTATTCTAACCAATCTAATAGATTAAAAAACTCTTTACCCCACTAATAAACAACATGATTTACAAGAGTAGCATCCAACATTACTTTCACCACAATGTGTTCAAAAACCCTTACAGAGACGCGTTTTGTTAACAAAACGATTGCTAACCCACATCCTTGTAACTTCCGCACTCTATATCCAGAGCAAACGGGGCCCCATTGTGTGCCAACAAGTCCTATGGTGAAAAACTAACGACATGGAACAAACACGACGATGACATTGCAAACATTTACATCACGCTGTTGTAGGGCGTAGGGAAGTTCAATGGTGAGAACATAAATCTATCAGTTCTGTTTAATGTTTCAGTAGCGGCCGTATACAGCTGTCCCCCAAGATACACGATAAACAAAGAACAATATTTACACTTCTTCAGACTCCTTGGACAGAGATTTATATTAGGCGGTGGCTTTAAAGCCAAGAACACTCATTGGGGATCGAGATTAACTTCAACTAAGGAAAGACGGCTACTAAGTGCAGTGAAAGACATGCGGTGTGATGTCATAAGTACTAGAAAACCTACATACTGGCCGACTGACCCCCAGAAACTACAGACCTTATCGACTTTTTCATTGTCAAAAAAAAAAAACTAATTATCTGAGTGTGACAGAGGGGTACCCACATGAATCCCGATCACTCTCCGATATTATTACCTACAATTAAGCCACAAAAATATTATTAGGAGAAGACCAACTAACATTGCTTAATAAGTTTACTGACTGGAAAAGTTTTAGCTTAGACCTGCAAAATATTATTGACCTAAAAACTTCAATAAAAATCAAAGATCAGCTCGATTCTGAAGTAAACAAGCTTAGCAACAATATCCAACAATGTGCATGGATCAACATACCACAGGTTCTAAAAAAAGTTCAAAGGAAATGCCCACCCAAAGGAAATGATAGACTTATTATATGAAAAAAAGACTCAAAGAAAAAATTGCAGAAAACTAGATTCCCGCAAAATAAAACTCTATTGAATAACCTTGCGAAAAGACTGAAGAAAAAATACAAACCTTTCAAGATGAGGCCTTCAATTCTAACTCACGCCAGTTAAGTAGCGACCATACAACGCAATGCTCTCTTTGGAAAGCGACAAAGTCACTCAAAAGGCCAATTACACCAATTCATCAATTTATCAGAGATGATACCGGAAATTGGGCCATAAATGATGAGCAAAAAGCTCTAAGATTTGCACAAAACTCTAAGTGTTGTGCAAATCTTAGGGCTTTTTAGAAACCTTTCTGCCAAATGACGGATCTGTAGACAACCTACAGTTTGACAATATTCTGCAAGATCAAAGAATTAAGGTTGTGACCCCGAAAGAAGTTGCAAAGGAAATTTAAATCACTAGCCTAAAAAATTCCCCAGGGTATGATCTTATTACGGGAGAAATCCTAAAACATATCCCGCGTAAAGCCATCGTTAAGCTTACTAGATTCATCAATGCTGCATGTTCCTGAGCCATGGAAAATCGCTAAAGTGAATATGATTGCAAAGCTCGGTAAACCATCGCGCAAAGCATCATCATATAGGCCCATTTCCTTGTTGTCTATAATATCAAAGCAGATTGAAAACATGTTTTTTAAACGCCTAGAACCCGTTATAAACGAGAGAAACTTGATCCCTGAGCATCAGTTTGGTTTTAGAGAGAAACACTCAACAATATGCCAAGCATAGAATTACCAACATCACTGAGAGAACGCTTGAAGATAAAAAGTATTTCCTGATTTCTTGCAATCATACATTACAGATAGGATGTTTCGAGTAAGACACGAGGATGCTTTTCTGAGCTAAAAATTATTAAAGCTGTCGTGCTTCAAGGTAGTGTGCTGGGTCCAGTTCTCTACCTGTTGTACAGGTATGATATACCAGAGTTGGAAAACTATTGCAACCTTTGTGGATGAAACTGCAGTTATGGCTATAGGGTCATACAATAAAAAGGTACAAATCGTTGTAAACAAAGTTCATGACTGAGCACTAAAATGGAGAGTTAAATTGAATGAATCCTAGTCACTTCACATTGATTTCACCAACAGGAATATTGTGATTACCATCCAATCTTCTTAAATGGCCAACAAGTGCCATACGCAAATACAACCAAATACCTTGGTTTAACGCTCGACGCGAAACTGCGCTGGAAAGCGCACGTCCAAAAGAAAATACAGGAACTAGACGTTTTAAAACATGTTTTGGTTGACTGGACGGGATTCCTGCCTATCGATACATAAAAAAAAATTTATATAATTGTAAGCATATCCTTATGCCAATATGGGCTTATGACATCCAACTGTGGGGATGTACAGACGCCAGCACATCAAGCTACTAAAATCTGTCAAATTTCTTTAATAGATTTTCAACTTTATCGCTAAAGCATAAGGTTCAAAGTTGATTAGGAATATTTGACAGTTTCGGGTAGCTTGATGTGCTGGTGCCTGTACTAAACCAACTAACGTCAAAATTAAACAAACATTCCAGAATAAGGTACCCAGGAGTATTGTTAATGCGTCCTGGTATATAAGAAATGACGACCTCCACCGACATGTGAACATTGAAGCAATCTAGCTGTTAGACCAAACAAAAGTGCGAAGGCTAAAACGAACAGAACCTTTTGAGTTAGTGTAGAATAAAAAAGTGTAGAAATAATAGTGACAATGGCACACATATAACACATGAACAAGTGCTTATATAACTATATCAGACTCAAAGAAAGTGGAAGGGGCTTGTGCAAAGTGCAATCAAAACTATTCTAAGTTTAAAATAATTGTCACGTAAAAAAATAAGTATGATTAAAATTGCTTATTAGTCTTTTAGGCTAGATTGTAATTAATTAATAAGAACCATAGGTGCTCAAACGGGAATACTCCCCTGGTTCTTTTTAATAAAGGAAATAAAAAAGTTCTTTTTAAAAAAAGTGTTTGTATAATCTTTTTTATTGTGCTTCCATGGAATATGTCTTGTCCTCAAGGCGTTAAAATAAAGGATTAGCGAAGGTGAAGCTATTATTTTTTCTTAGAGATTAAAAAGGAAATGTGTGGAAGTTACTTTTATGCTTTATTTTGGTTGAAACTTTTTAGTTAAGAAAATGCAGGACCTTTTAAAACAAGATGTATTTCTTAGATTATTTTTTAAGGAAACAGCACCCATTACTTTTAAAATGAACATAGCATTAAAGATAATGTTTTAAGGGTTCGTTCTCACTAAGGCCGGTTTTAGTGCTTGACCGACCGTCGGTGCGTACGTCGGTCGCGCTTGTCATTTGTATGAAAATTCACAAGTCGTTACAGTGCTCGACCGACAGTACGCACGCGTATTTTGCTACGCACTGCGTACGAGGACCGTCGGTCGAGCGCGTCCGCATGCGTGCCGTCGGTCGACCGACGCGCTATGGATACATATTAACGCGTTCAGTGCTACACCGATCGGTGGACCGACCGTACGCATGCGCGTATCGTCGAGTTCAAAACTTCAATAGTATTGTTTGATTTTATAGGTACCTAATTTTGATCAAACATGGCATACATTGACACCGAACGCCTAATTACCGAAGTTCGACTTCGTGAACTTCTGTGGGACAAAGGCCACGTGTTATACAAAGCAAGTAAGCAGCAATTAAACAATTTGTAAACGCGTTCATTTCGTTCGTGTACGTGTTTGTGACTGTATCAGTCCGGCCAGTTTGGCTGGTCAGGAGAGCACTGAACGGTAAAAACTGACGATCGGTTACGCGTATCGTCAGGACCGATGGTACGCACCGACGGTCAGTCAAGCACTAAAACC
The DNA here is from genome assembly GCA_927399505.1 of Luperina testacea. Lineage (NCBI taxonomy): Eukaryota > Metazoa > Arthropoda > Insecta > Lepidoptera > Noctuidae > Luperina > Luperina testacea. The sequence continues at coordinate 874,721 of OV656762.1, read as the reverse complement.
GGCCTAAGATTTAAAGGAAAAAATGTGTTTTTTTCTACTTTGCAAAAAATAGGTATCTTATTTAAGATAAAAAAAAACTCACTAATAAAGGGTCGCTTTTTCAATTTAGAATAACGTCGTTAACACGAAGCCTTTAAGGCAATAAACTGATTTGCAAATAAATTCATTATGAAGTTAAAACGGGCTCAAAATAGAACTATAAGCAAACAAATGAGCAATCTATTCATGCAATTATCTAACTTGTTGAAAGAAAGTCTGGATTAATTTTGTAAAATCTAGTTACCTACATATACAATTCTGTCATAAAGATGACAGAATTAATAAGGTTACTAGTTTGTATTTACTGTAATTAAGTGTTATATTGGATTAACTATATACAAATTAAGTGTTAGGTATATTGGATTAGATAAATACATACAAATTATATTTTTAAATATTAGAATATAATAAAAATATATGAAAAAAAAAATAATGATTTATTACTATTACTATGTGGATTACTATCTTTGACTATATTTGTCACATAGTAGGTTCTGACTTTTGAGAAGAGGTTATATTTTCACCCTCACTAGATGCAAAATATAGCTTCTTTTCACACAGCACAGGGATACAGTTTGACTAGAAGATATATGTTTCACATCATCAAAACGCCTGCATTCCCCGAAGGGTCAGGCAGAGTTGTACTACACCCACACTGTGCCAGTTGTGTTTAAGTACCTACATGTAATAGGGCCTCCTATTACATATACTTAAAGCCATCAGCCGGGCACAGTTCCTAATGGAAAAACCCAATATCACTGACGATGTTTTAATTGATTGCAAGTCAGTGACGTTCAAGATAAGCTTGGGAAGTAAGCACATTAATAATGAGATTCAAAGAATCAGAACGGTACTGGTTCAAACCCGCAATCTCGTCCTCGGGAACCGTTTCATCACGGTACTAGGATAACTATAGTCTACCGAAATAGCACAAACAAATCAACCCTTTGTTTGTATTCGCCATGACCCTATGTACAGGGTGGAATAGCCTCTTGGGTCATATTTCGTTGGGTCGGTCTGTCCATCAATTTGTATCTTGACTCGAGAACTGGATCAAAGGCGAGGGTAAAATCATGCAATATTTCCTTATGGTAAATTTTTAAGGCATTATATGAAAGCAATACAAAACTAGAAAAGTAATCTCTTTTTTTTCTTGAATTAACAAAATGTACGAAGTTTATCAATATTTTCCGTCCCAGTGCTGTTTATAAAATGTTTGTGAATACAAAGAATCCGCCATTATTAAGTTATAATAATACCTTAGTCTTTAACCCAAAAAAAAAACCACAGTAACCAACGATCTCATTCAAAAAATCTCAAGCCAAGCTCCTGCGGCCTACCCTCTAATCCAAAATCCCCACATTCTAAACGCACAAACTGCTTCCTACACCCAACACATTTACATTAATATTAATCCCATACAGTACATCACGTGGACGACCTAAAACCTAAAACCTTCCGGACGTAAGCTCGGCCTAAGTCGAGCCTATCATTATTTTTTCAACTCTTAACATTTATCAATGAATTAGGAAAACAGAAGGAAGTTCTGAAGTAGAAAACAGGTTTATTTATTTTTGGTTGAGAATTCTCGAAAGTGGTTTTCCCTTATCTGAAAAGCACTTTTCTGAATGTGAGAGTTTTCTAATAGTTTCCTTCTAGAATCTGGTAATTTTAGGGTTTCAAGTCACGAATTTTTAAAGGTACTTTTTATTACTGTTATCGTTAGACATTCAAAAACCTTATCAGAACACGTATTTATTTTTGTGATTACTGCAATACTTATAGTAAGAACATTTTCGCAAATTACTTACAAATTGGGTTTTAATTCGACGTATTGTTAATTATCTATGTTGTTTAAGTACCATACAAATAGATTGGTATCACTCAGTCCACTTCCCTTAACTAAGGCACTTGTATCAAAGTGCGTCACGAGATCAATCCCTCTAGGTCACGTTCACGCATGCACTTATGTGGGGGTTATAAGTGGAAGGGAGATACGGCTCGGAATATACAGATGTAGCGGTATCTACAACGCCACATGCAAAACAACGCGTCATACTGAGTTACTGACGTCACACAAATCCTGCATCGTGCAAGCAGAGTTTACCGCGCAAATAGCATAGATACAACGGCCCGACACGAATCAATGGGCAGTTGCCCGCCAGACACAGCACCCGTCTGGTCGGAGGATCCTCCCTTTTCTATGGAGGTTGAGTGAACTTTACACCCTGTTCCTCATACCTCTATACTGATGACCCCGAACATGAACGTCAGCGCAGCCTTCGTGCAAATACTTCAGCGTGACGTCATCATCATCACTCCCGCAAGCGTTAGCAGCGAGTCACCCAGCCAGCCAGCTCCCACGGCTTCAACGGGTATCCTGACCACCAGCATGCAGCGACCGCGCATACCTGGTCATCACCCTCAGCCTCATCAGCAACCTTGGCACAGCACACTGCACTTTCGGCCGGTCAACAAGAAGAGCCCAATTCCTCTCCTGGTCGACGCAGCAGTCAGCCTCAACCCGGCGCTGTACCACATCCGACGCACTGGAGCATAACGCAGCGCCACCCCGACTCACTGGGGACATCTTCGCAGACAGTTCCGACTCACCGTGAACTATGCGGCAACCGGTTCCGACTCACTGGAACCTCAGCTGGCCTGGCAAGCATCGCAAGATACAAGACTCAGCCCACTATCGACCTCCGGTCTCCGGGGGGGAGTGATGTAGCGGTATCTACAACGCCACATGCAAAACAACGCGTCATACTGAGTTACTGACGTCACACAAATCCTGCATCGCGCAAGCAGAGTTTACCGCGCAAATAGCATAGATACAACGGCCCGACACGAATCAACGGGCAGTTGCCCGCCAGACACAACACCCGTCTGGTCGGAGGATCCTCCCTTTTCTATGGAGGTTGAGTGAACTTTACACCCTGTTCCTCATACCTCTATACAGAAAATATTCATGATTTTTAAATAATATTCCCAAAACGTAAATAAATGTATTTTTATAAAATCGTCTTGGTAGCTGCTACGGCGTAGCTGTGCTACGCTGGCTACGCGATTTTCGTAGGCAAAAACTTTCTGAAAATATGAGTTCTCAAATAATAACGGCTAATTGGATAGAATGATGATGCATTCTTCAAATAAAGTTGTTGTGAAATGGTATTTGTAATGCAAAATTATTATTATTTTATTATCATATTATTAGTGTGAAATTTTTTGTAATGTTGTCTTCTATGGGCCTAGTTACCCGAAATAAATGAATTATTATAATGGAAGTAGAGTATTCCGAGTATAAATTGCATAGCTATGAAACAAATGACAACAGCATTCAAGGTGGACGCTGAAGCTGGATTTGTTTAGCAATCATCAAGACATAAGATTTAACACAATGCTATTACAGCTTATCTTTCATTGTAGTTCAATCATACCACAATTGTTCCTTCAATCCCCACACAACCTTAAGGCTAATGACACGTCCTGTAGGAAAGTGCACACTTCGTCACGCCGAACGTTTGTTTGTTTCGGTAATGACGGCGATGCGAGCTTGGTTTTACCCGAAGGGTGACAGATTGTCAAATGTAGGGAGTGAAGACGGAATTGTGATTCGTACAAATGAGGAACGCTTCGGACGCATAATTTTTTGGTGCCAATTTTCCGGGTTATTTGTGAGAATATGTCGTAAATTTGTTTGGTGATTTTTTCTTGAGGCACTGCAGTTTTCTTTTGTCTTTGACGACTATGTTGTTTTTTTTGTCGTATCAGCATGAACTTAACACGCACAGTACTCCGTTGATTAATCTATTACGGATCAATATCCGTAATAGATTAATCAACGGAGTACTGAGCGTGTTAAGTTCATGCAAAACTGATACAATTAAAAATAGTTAACTATCAATATAGTTAACTATTTTTAATTGTATCAGTTTTGTAATTACAGTCAGGTAATCAAGTTTATGTTTTTCACGCGTATCTATGTACGGGGGGTTCTCTATTTAACTGATCTTCGTTCAAAACAAGAATAAATATACAGGTTTTTACAAGTATCAAGGGATTAACGAGAAACAAGAAATACTTATCTGGATTTAAATGACATCGAATGCATTTGACCCTCACGTTTTATTCCTTGAGATTCTCTCGAGGAAGTACGATCCAAAGTAGTACTGGTACTCATTTGTCAAGGAAAAAAGAGTTGGGTTACAGATTTATTTCTAGTTACCTAAATATAATTAATAAATAATTGTTTATTGAGGGTGGTTCAGGGGCTGATCCCCTGAACCACCCTCAATAAACAATTATTTTACTTACTGGAACAACTCACTTAAAAAAATTTAGTAACAATATATCTTATAACCTATGTTAGTAGATACTTATATGTATACTCATTTCTTTTAATAAATTGACATCAACAACAAACACCAACTTATGAACTCATAGTGATTCTTATGACAGTAATATTTTCATTATACAATCTAACAAAAATTTTAGCTTGTTTGTAAATCAGACATTTAAAGATGACTAATATTTCCCTAATTCTAAAATATTCCTTGAAGCTGTTCGTAATAAGGCGACGTTTAATAAATTATCAGGAGACTAGATAATTTATTATCGTTCAGCCAGAAATATTAAATTACGAAGCTATTCTAAGAATTCAATTATTATATTATTATTTATCAGAGACGAGATAATGAAAAAACGGGTCTCGGTTTCTCTGTAAAGGGTATAAAATGTTGATAGCTATTGTTTATGAGTCGCAATTACTTAATTGGAACATTTTTGCTTGTTCTTTATCAGATTTTAAAAGACTACTATTGTAGGCTTTAGACTGTAATTAGATAGGTAAGCTTTAAGGTACTAGTTGTAATTCTAGACGATTCTTCTTTCATATCGACAAAATTATAATAGATTTTATCATGTACTTTTTATTGTTGAGTTTTGTGTAGCCATCATACTTGCTTCTTTCTAACGGTGCGTATAAAATTCCTAGCTTTGTATAATATGAATATAGGAAAATTGCAATACTCCAGTTTTATTCATACCTACTTTATACTCGTATTTTACTTTAGTGTAGGTTTCTTTTCGTTAAGGCGGAAACGCCAGGGTAGCCCGCGAAATTTAATTTTTTTTTAAGTTTTTTGCTATTTACTGGTCAGTATTAAGTTGTACGTTGATTAATATATGATTCGCGGCCGTAACAAATATGTATTTACAGAATTATAATCATTAAAGTCATGAACACAACTCTTTAAGACCACGTAACCCCAAAGAATAACTGTGGCATGAAATCGTCATTCTTTGGGGTTACGTGGTCTTAGAGAGTTTTGTTGATGACTTTAATGATTATAATTCTGTAAATACATATTTGTTACGGCCGCGAATCATATTTTGATCAACTTACAACTTAATACTGACCAGCAAATTGCAAAAAACGTAAGAAAATTTGAATTTCGCGGGCTACCTTAGCGCTTCCACCTTAAAGGCTGCCTTTGTAAAATTACTCTAGTTAATTACTTTCTTATCACTTTCTGACCTTTTGTGTAGTCCTTTATCAATTTTGAAAATGGTGACACTTATAAGTAATTAATTCCTTGCGTGTGACCAGTGCCGGATTAAGGCTACTTGCCCTATGCTAAGCCTAAGCAATTGCTTAATTTGGCTAGGGGCTAATCCGGCCGTGAATATGACTCGCCAGACCGAATTGACCTTATACAGGGACAACCAAAGCACTAAAATTAACTAACGAAATCAATATCCAACTATCATGCTTTAAAATAGTAGCAAAAGAAATAATAAAAGATGATGTTGTTATGATGTTCGTCTTGCGTCGATACAAGAATTTCACCTCTAACGTCAAAATACGAATGCCCCCGGTTATCCCTATTACCTCGGATTTCTGAAAACCAACAAAATAGAATCGAGATCATATTCTATTATTCCATGCACGAAATATTCAAGCAGCATTTTGAGCCTGCTTTGAGCACTCTAATTTGTTCAAAGTAAAATTGTCGGCCCACCTCGACACTCATTGAAGAGCACCGCGATAGGATTTTGATATTGAACCGACGTTTGACCGACGGCTCACCGACGATATACTCCGCAGACGTGTCAGTATCACCGCGGATGCGGTGCACCGACAGCGCGGCGCACAAATGCAACTACGAGCTTTTGTACCACACAATACAAACCTTACAAAGACGCGAACAATCACAGCTACAAATGAATCCTTTCTGGATTATAATGGCATCACAAGTGCCGAAAGCGTGGACCAAAGGACGCGTATGAAAGGGATACGATATTAATTAAAACTTGAGCTCCCGCGGGCCGCGCAGTAACAATTAGTGGGATGGAGGATGCCTCGTACGTCCAGCGGTTCATTTTAAAAGCTGGACAGGCTTCTGCGAATAGATTAGTCCCGGGGGTGTCATAAGATCTGAGATGTATAATGTTCTGGATTGGATCAAGGCCGTCTTTGAGAAGCGTAAGCTATGAGACCTATTAATAATTATGAAGCTTAACACATTCCCTGTCCCATGAATCACATAGGATTCATGTTGATTGTTTAACTATTGTGTCTACTTTATGGACAGTGAATCTGTTAGACGTGGTTCGCCATGCATGGCTAATTAAACATTTGTGATACAACTTTGCCGTACAACGTGGCAATGCTGCCAGCCTTATGGACACGTTTCCCGTCGACGACGATGCGGATGAATTTTTTGATGCCCTTTGATTTTTTCCCCTCCTTTTTATATACTTGTACATATTATTATTATTTTAAGACTGTTAGCTTTTTAAATTATGTAAACACTGTAAATTTGTGGTAGTAGATGCTTTGAATATTATAATACTACGTAAGTTCGTGGTAAAATGTGGATTGATCCATTAGGTCTATTGTTTGATTAATTAATTAAGACAAATGCTCATCCATTTCAGTAGGCAATAGTTTTATTAGAAGTGAGGAAGACGGCAGATATATCGTACAATTGCAAAGGTAGAAACCAATCAGTAGAATAACATTGCTGCGAGCGCTATAATGAAATGGACAGCCCATAAGGAAATCTCGAGAGGAAAGACATTTGTATGAATGTCACTCAATCAACAACGTTATTGTTTTTCAGAAAGAAGTAAAAGAATAAACAAACAGGACAGTCCACGGAAGGCAAGATGTTTGTCCACAATACAGAAACCTCAGTTAAAATGTATCCCGGTATTTATTTATCCGGACACAAGAATCCACGTTTTCATTACAACTAAAGTTTAATTTTACTCATTGTATTTGAAACGTGTCTTCAGTGTTTCAAGTTGCAGACTTTATTAGTAATACCTATCTAATTAAACCGATTCCAAATAACCTAATTAGGTGTTAGTACATATACCTTTTGTTTGTTTATATTATTATTTGGCTACGAAGTGGATTCTACCGATCGATATTCACTAAATAGACACTTAGTTGGGTAGCCTAAGACCTAAGAGCTTTTTCAAATGATGGAAATCTTCTTTACAGTCTAGAAGATGATATTACAGAGATAGAGCTCAAAACAGTGCTGCTCCGTAGTCCGTAGGTAGAAGTAATTTATCATCATCATGGTATGCCTAATGTTTCAAAAACTACCAGAACACACGATGATGTAGCTGTTCTTAAAACAGCAATTTACTAGTTTGTGTAAAGACCCGTGCATTCGCGTCTTGATAGGTTAACACTAGTAATGCAAGTGGGTCCCACAGGCCCGCTCAGTCATTATAGAGCAAAGGAGAACCACGGGTATCTTGGCGCAATAAACACAGGGTTAATTATGGGAATAGTGTTGTTTGCGGAACATTTTCTTAGATTTGTAAGACAACGTTCTATCTAAACACAATTGCGTTTTCACATTGTTATTATTTCGCAGAATGCAGTATTTTTCGAACGCTAACATTGCAGGTAGCATTGTTATTATAATGTTTAGTATCGAAATAACAATTCCAGCTACTGTTATTCTCTAGTCTAACGAATACTTGGAAGGGCAATTTCATCAGATCTAGATTGCGTCCCTACCTTTCCGAACCTAGCCATAAAATCCGCAAAAAATATAGGTATTTCGCTTACTTATCAACAAAACACAATCGTAAACAATCTTACGTAAAAAACCAATCGCAATTTCAGCGACGATTTACAGTCCAATATCGGATTTACTAGGATTTTATTTGAAAATGTTGTTACTCAGTCGGCTGGCAACAATTGGCACGGAGGCGTGAAATGGTCAATTGTACCCGCACCGCACGAGGGGGTCCGTGTGCCTTTGATAACGAACGTATTATGTAGGCGTTTAGAACGGGCATGTCTTGCAAATATTTCCAGAAATAGATAGCTTACGATCATTTCACATGACTGCCCAAGAAAGGAGTTCTACGATACTGTAATGGAATTATAATTTGTGGAAAATTCTTCTAGGTGGTTATTATTGTAGATTTGCCAATCATGAGATGAGAATTCCTGAGCCCATAGACGAAAAAATAAGCAGCGTTTCTGTATCTATACCAATCGTAGCAGATGAATTTATACCTAAACCTATGAACACTGCCTATCGACACTGGGAACTGTAAGGATTGCTGATATGTTTATTTGTTCCGCATTTGCTTCACAAAGTTCACTAGTTTGTTTTGTCTCTATGACTGTACAGACAATGAAATCCTAAGTGCCATGACACATTAAACCAGATCAGAGTAATACTGTTCATCGCCAGGAATAAAACTAGTATTGAATGGTTTACAAAGCTTGGTAGTGAGTTTATCTGTGCTCTGTGGGACTATCCTCAGTAAATTCTGTCCTGTATGTGCGAGTTAGCGACAGTCGTCCAATGAGCTAGTGTTTGTTTACACGCAGACGGCTGTGCAAAGCGACGGAAACGCCGCGACAGCCGCGCGACTCGATTCCTATACAGTTTTTGTGTGGTTCAAGATGTGGGACCCAGCGAGTCATTATTAGTAGTGATTTATCAAATAGCATTATCTAGTATCGCAAGTTTTATAAATATCACCCGTATGTGGCGGAGCTCAAAATGAGGGCAATGTTTTTTTAATTACAATTACGAAATCTATTCTTATAAAGAGAAAAGCTTTGACTTTTTGTATGTTTTTTGTTACACTTTCAAGCTAAAATGGCTGAACGGATTTGCGTGAAGTACGAAATGGGTAAACTAGAGCAAAGACATAGGAATACTTTTTGTCCCGATATTCCCTTGGGATTGAGACTTACGCAGGTAAAACAGTGAGGGGCCAATAGTAAGGCATAAAACTGGTGAATCGCTTACAACCTGTTTTTGTAATCGGACACTTTGAGTTGGGGTTAGAAATCGCTCCATGTAAAGCTAGTTTTACCCACAGTAAGGATCACGCTGCTTTTCCGAAATTAATGTATATTGCCCAAAACGACCGCTTTTAATCTGTGAATCCATTGCCGAAATTATTGTTTGAACGCGTTTTTGTAAGACATTTCTTCCTTTCTTTGCAGCTCTATTGTTCAAACCGCTACCACTTCTACCTTGGCCTGTCCCCACAAGGGCTAGTTAAAGGCAGACCAGAGTGTGTCCTGGAGCATAGTAGCAGGCGTTTGTTCTGCACGCATTGTTCAGCGCGCTTTGTTCAGAAACTTGTACCTGCAATGAGAGCAGGCGCCTGGGTGTGGAGCTTATGATTGGCTTCGTTTGTCGCTGATCGAGTTACTGTTGTGTTTACTAAGCAGGTGTATTCTGTGCTGAAACAATAGCGGACTTTCAATGGTTATTTTGCTTGTTTGTAATCGAGTTGGTGGCTTCTGTGAATATGGTTGGAAGATGAAAAGGTTGACTTAAAATCGTGATATCGGGCCGCGTTCAAAAACCTCCAGATATCGAAATGTGAGAAATTAAAGTGTTGATTGTCATTGTAAGTTGTGCTTTGTGCAGTTATGGCTGAATCCACGGAATAGATATTAAGAATCTTAAAATTGACTCGGGCACCCAAAAAAAAAAAAATACAATTACTTTAAATTGATCTTAAATAAACATTAACGGAAGATGAAACTATTAGTAGTAAAATATAAGTAGGTTTTTGTTTCGATGTCGGTACATCATCATTCGGACGTAGCTTTGGAAGGCCTTCCACAAGGTGAACCGATGACCTTGTGAAGGCCGCAGGAATCCGCTGGATGCGGGAAGCATAGAACCGGTGGAAGTAGCAGTGCTAGAGGGAGGCCTATGTCCAGCAGTAGACTTCTTTCGGCTGAAATGATGATGATGATGTACATTATCATTCTCTTGCCATACAATTTATTTATATCGATGTATTACGAGTATGTATTTATTGTAATAAATAATAAATACCTACTACATAAATAATGAAATCCATAAAAAATCTAAACAAAACGGTCACTGAATTAATGTTGATATTAATATTTCAGTGTCTGATAAAGGTTAGACCTTATATTTTCCACTCCATTATTATTCAAATAGCGTTTCGAGCAAAAACTGTTTCATATAATAATATTTATTTGCTTATAAAAATACTTAACTGTTACCAAACAGAAATAAAAATTTGAATTAATATTTCAGTTCATATATTTTTTATTTACCTACTTGTTGGTTAATAAAGTAAAAAGTTGAGTCAATGTTTGAATTGCTAAAAGTTAGAGAATTCAATTAATTTTATTTTTATTTTTTTGTAAATGGTTGTCCGTTTTGCGCCATTCACACTCGCAATTTTAAAACTATTGCAAAAAAAGATGAAAATATTAAAAAGTTATTTTTAGGAACTTAATTCCAATGTTATTTTTAGCAATCAATTCGTTCGAGGAATTCGTATTCCGTCAAAAATTTATGATTGTTGAGTTCTTTTGCTAAAAGAAAATCAAAAAGAGATTACTTACCTATGTAATTTGGCTTTTATAAAAACTGCTTCATCATTTGTGTGGGAAACACGTGATATTTTAATCACATGAAAATGAACCGACGATTACCAAGGTATGCACTATGCACTTGCATAGTGCATACCTTGATAATCGTCGGTTTGTACCCAAGGACAACTTCTCGTTTGTTAGGTAGATAAGAGCTCTTTCATTGTGTTTGTAAGGTAGGGTAGAGCTCTTTCATTGTATTTGTAAGGTAGGTGAGAGCTTTTTCATTGTGTTTGTAAGTTAGGTGAGAGCTCTTTCATTGTGTTTGTAAGTTACGTGAGAGCTCTTTCATTGTATTTTTAAGGTAGGTGAGAGATTTTTCATTGTGTTTTTGTATCTAGACCATTTTTTCGCATACAAATAAATTATTAGATTAGTAGTTAAATTTATTTATTTATTTATATATACTTTATTGTACACCAAAAAATACATAACAAAAAAAATACGATTATTAATACAAAACATACAATGGGCGGCCTATTATTATCAATGTTTTACTTTTACCAACGTGAGCTTGACTAAATTAACGATAATCTAAACGAAATCACCTTTACCTAGTATTTTAAGTGTATTAAAAATTGAATACTTACCTCCAGGAAATAAATCTCTTTGAACAGCAAATATTTTATATAAGCAGCAATGTTTATTTCCCTCCAAATTCAATACAATTTTTGCATTTTGTTGTTCCCTGACTCTGGTACCAGGGGACTTACAGAAGTAGGTCACACCAAACATCAGCCAAAATTGAAAAATAAAGCTAAAACTATGTTTTATTTTTATTCCACTTTTCCTGTTTCGTTGAAAGTAAGTTTGCATACAATATTTCGTTTTTAGCATTATTTTAGAAAACAACAGTTATAAATATACGTACGTTAGTTATAAGATACCAGCAAATTCCACCTTTAAATAGCAGAATTATGAATCAACATGCAATTCAAGGAAAAAATAACATTCAAAAGCGGTGCAAAAAATTATAACAAATAGAGCCGGACGACCAGGGGAAAATCACGAACCAAGGGAAAAGTGTTCCTGAGCACTTGTTTCAATACTACCTTCATTTTGTTACTTTTATTGTTTTATACAGCTCTAAGTTGGATTGTAGAAAGGTAAGGACTGAAGAAGTCTAGTTGAATTTTTATAGCCGCGTTAATGGAAATAGATTTTTCCTAGTTTTTCTTTCTCTCACTGAGACTTACGAGTCAAAGAAAAACGTGGAAATGAGGGTACTTATTATACGGACGATCTGTAAGTCGACTGAGAAAAGGACTTGACTAGACTCAAACGAGATTTTAAAAAGCTATTTAAATATTGCCTTTGGCAGAATTTCTTGTAGACGGAAAAATATACTTTTATTTCGTGTTCCAGCGAGTAAAATTATTACAATAGATGTTTAAAGATAACTCGGTTCACAACAAAATTGGAGAAAAAATTAATCAAACAGCTTTAAAATTATTTAGCTTTATAAACAGTACATCCTCTAAGTTTCCTTATACAAAACTTAAACAAAAATAACTCGCTAAGTAACAAACGAGTATGAAACGACCGGAATATTAAACTACTAATAACAGGGTAATTTTTTTGTTTTTGTTTTATAATCATGATGTTAATTTTGTTGATGATGTTGTGAGTTTGAGAGTTATGTTGTTAATTTTTAAATGTGTTAGGTTCTTGTATTATGGATGTTATTTTTTTATTATTTTTATCCTATAGAACGATTTCAAATACAATGTAAATTGTTTGTGAATAAATTGAATTTTGTTGGTAAATTTTAGCAAAAACTAAGTTTACTTTGTAAGCGTTCATCTTGCACACAAAGGCCAACTAACGCAAGCTTCCCGTTATAACGCGTTGTTATAAATTAAACTAAAACTTTAATAAGAATTGCTTTTCCAGAAACTGTTTCTAAAGGCTGGTAATGTGAAAAATATATAAATCGTGGGAAAGCATGGGCTCTGAAGTATGTGTATGTCTGAAGTATGGTCTTCAGCAGCAGGATAAAGCTTTCATATCTCGAAAAAGACACGTCATAATTCCTTTGTTTACGTTAAAAACATAATAATTGCATAAATTAGAATATGATATGGATAATATATTTCTCGATTTCAATCGAAATTAAAGCCGATTACACGATTGATCGGCAAAGGACCATGTTTACGTCGCTATGTGGCGCAAAATGCATTCACATGCAACGTTGTAAGAAACTGAACGTAATGTTAATCACCATCTCTTTGTGAAGGGCCAGTAATTATTAGTCAAACAGCTATTATTTTGGTGAATAATTTCTGTACTCCGCGGATAGGCAGAGAGACTGCCCGCATTTTGCCAGCTATGTGACAGCTTTAGCATAATATTTTAGTGTTTAATTTCATAATCAATTGGACTGATAACAGTTTGCAAGATTCATGCCGATAACAAGCGTAAATCTTTCTGTTCCTCTTCTTTATAATATTAATTTTTGCCCTTATTATTTATCTATCCGACCCGACAAGGGTATATATCCTCATAATTCCTCCTTCCTTCCCAAAAACCTAATACAAAAAAATATTATGAAAGCACTCGAAATATATCATTTTTGTCCGAGAGTATAACTTTCCTATGTAATAAATCATTTTAGTATAGGAAATCTAAAGGGCTCACCAACTAAAATAGCGAATCGAATTTATTTTCATAATACTTACAATTTTACTTGTCCAGAGCAATATGACAATAAAGTACCATTATACTAAAAAAAAGGTTTCCGCCTCCTGAAATCTGTTGTATGAAGGTGTAGTAATGAAATTTAATTAGAAGAAAGTAAAAAAATTACAATATTATTTATGTACATCTACTTGCAGTTAGCAACAAAGGTAGGTCAAATCCGATCAAAATCCAGCTTTGATCAACAATTTACTGTACAATAGTGGTGGTTATAGCTAAAAATGAACTTAATAGGTGTTCATAGCTCTCAAATTTTCATAAGCACAAGTGATACTAAAATACTGCCAAAAATGTTCAAAATGTTGCAGAATATCGTAACATAATATGCCTAATAAAGTATCGTTATCAAAGTGAGGGTGTTTCGCAAAGTGAACGCTGCATTTTCATAATAGGTGCAATTTGGTGCGGGGCGTTGCGGGTCGGTGCGGAGCGATGCGGGACGGTGCGGAATCGTGCGATATAGCCACTTTATGTTCGTAACGTGTGATTCTTCCGCTCCATAATGTAAAGGAAAATGGTGTGGTGTCTTTGTTCCATATATTTTTTAAGAATTTGTTTTTCTTTTTAAGTTTGCGAGTTTAAACGGTGTCAAAAGCAAATTATGCTTGTATTTTTTTATGTGTATTAAGTCCTTGCAGTTTTAAGTTGGTACAGACATAGGTCTCGCCAGATTACCTATAAGCTTTCTCAAGTTATGAATCTTAGGATTACAGATCGGCGCAATGGTTTCACGAGAAGTTAAATGTGCCTTTCGAAAAGTAGCAAGGTTAATTTACTTTGAGTATCATACAAAATCTGTTGGATTAAAAGTTTTTTAATCTAGTTTTATTTTAGTGCAGACATGCTAATCGTTAACCTCGTTTTAAAAACACATAGGTAATAGTACCAGTTCTCAATTCTACGCGTAATTTTTTTTATTAATTAAGCGAGTATTCTTTATTCCCAGTAATAATTTCCACACAGGGCCTCATAGTTTGAAAAATGTTTTGAAAATCCGAGAGTTATGTAAGTTTTATTTTAATATCATAGTTTAAAAAGTGGCACATCACCCCCACCCACGCCATTATGAAGTCATCACGGGAATCTCTTCAGACTAATATTAAAATCATAAATTCTCTTCATGTCTACAAAAAGTTTAACGAGCGCTTTATATCAGATTAAGGGCTAGCCTTCTTAAAAGGTTTCTGTTAGACCACGTCACAAGTTTTAAGTTAAGAGGAGGCATGGCTTGAACTTTGAATAATAACTAAAAGATTTAGTGGCGAGTTTGAAAAAATTATGCAATGTCTGAGTTGAATAAAGTCCGGTAGTTTCGTAACGTGGGAAATTCTGCCGATCGTTTTTACTCTCAACTGTATCAAAATCTAGTCCTTTTGGACTAGACTTTGGTACAGTTGAGAGTTGAGTAGATCTCAAATCCACTAATAGATTAAAGAGTAAGTTAAGAATAAAAAAGAAATATTTTTATTTGTTAGGTACCATAGAAGACTATTTATAGTAGTGTGTGGGACATAAGACATCTAATGAAAATCTGTTGAATTTCGCCTCCAATTCCTCCAACTTAACATAGGTGCACGCTAGAATTCACCCAATCTTCATCGAATCTTCAATTAAATTAATACGAAACTACCAAACCACTTGTTCAATTTAGAGGAACATAGTCGTAACAGAGACTACAAATTTATGAAGGTGTCCCTATGTTGTGAGAACGGTAGTACCACAATGTAGATGGGTACAGAAGGCCGGGTCCGTACAATGAGTGAAAACAAGGGCACGCACACATAGATGCGTACGCACGGCGATCTCAAACAAACGCCAATCTACTTTCTAATGAATGCGGTTATATACGGTACAATACAGTTAAATGTAGTTCGAATCATTGAAGTGAACTAACCCTATCTTAACTTTTTCAGACGGGCAAAAACACATCGCGAGTAGGGACAACTGTCATTCAATCTTAGGTCGGGCCGAAACTAATCTTATGTCCGTAGGTGATACGGAGTAGGAATTGCTCGTAACTTCGGGTGAAACTAAGGATTTCGTGCTTACGACCTCCAGTTGAGAGGTGTCTATGTGTGCGTGTATTGTCGCTCGTTTTATGGAGCTAGCCTTCTGCACGTATTTTGCGTTGGTGCCACAATGTCCGCCCCGGTTCGTTTGATACCGACCCTTTTTTATTTGTAACTGTATTGTTTTACTTGTTCCTTGTTTGGTGTATCGCCTAACTTTTCCACTTTAACGGTTACGAATAGCTGTAGTTAAACGTGTGTGTTAACGGGAGCTTTGCCGCGTGGGTTTGGAATTTATAAAATAGAATGAATTTATGGTGTTGATGAAAGAAAATATACCAGTAATTTTAAATTGTTCTTTTTTATTTATCCTTTTAGCTAAGGTAAAAAAAAACAAACAACAAAAATTGGTACGAAAAAAGTAGGTTTAAGCATTCAATTCAAAATTGATAATCGTTAGATATAATAGACATCATCATCATTATCATTTGATATGTAGTCTTATGATAAGTTATGTTTCTCTTCGACTACTTTGCTGTGCCCGACAGGGTCCATAATGTTTTAAGTTACCACCTATGTACACATTCGAGAATGCAGTAAATGATTGAGTATTGAGAAAAAGCTACATAATGATATTGCATGTATCACTTATTTATATCCAAGAATATTCGATGATAGATAAGGCAGTTTTCATAACACAAACTTCTTGAAAATACTGGTCGAAGCAATGAAACAGTGTCATATCAAAATAATCCGGGAACCACTACTCCATGACAAGTCCAATTTATAGAAATAGTTATAAACTCAAAACATTTATTTTAATTAAACCAATTATAGGCGCTATTGAATTCTCAAGGATTCAGTCATTTAGAAAAATGAAGTTAGTCGCCCATTCCAAAGCGCAGTAGTTTCCTTTGGAGAAGAACGGACAAGAAACTCCATGGACACGTTTTAAATCAGAATTTTGTTTACTAGAGGGAAATAGAACAGAAGGGTAGTGCGCTCTACGTATCTTATAGTACTCTTTGGCTCTACGTTAAGGGACATCTACGTCGGTCGGAGTGCACTCTGCAACTAATCGACGAAACAACGTCACGCCGTCACGAAGATAGAGAGAACTATTTTATGGCCAGAATACACGAGAACGGGTAATGGGTAGCAGTGACATAGGTGGTTGTGTCCCGGGTCTTATGAAACCAAAGATAGCTGGATATTTTACGAGTATTTCACCAACAACTGTTGTGACATGGTATGGGTACGCTTTTAGGATGAAAGACTTAATAAATCAATTACTAAACTGCGAAGTTTAAACGTAGAAAGGCCGCAGAGGTAGTCCATTACACGCTTGAACCTTGTTGATGATATGTAGTTACAAGTAAAAGAAACTGAATAAGTCCAGGTACCATGTACTGCTTACAAAGAATTTATTTAATTTGTAAATAGTTAACACCTTGGCTGAACTGGAAATCAAACGCTTTTAACCGACTTCAAAAATAGGGGGAGGTTATCCGGGTTACTTTCTAGAATAAATAGCCTATGTAGAATCCCTACTCCAGCATTATACGCCCTTGAAAGTCTTAATGTTAGTAGTTTAATCGTTTTTCCTTCGTCTATTCTCCAAAAGTCATGACTCTAAAATCAATATCACCTCACAAGAAACTTGTCCCGCAATCTTCATAACCACTTACCAAGAAAAACCAAAGTTCGACTTTTAGACAAACGTTCATAAATTGTAAACAAGAGCCATAACTCATTCCACCGAAAGACAATTTATATGTTCTGTGTTGTATCTGTGACGTCATTCATCTTACTTGCTTTTTGTTCGGGCTGAGTTCCGACACGTGTAGGGTTAGAGCTGCTGTGTGCATGAGTGTCGGTATGTCATGGAGTGAGTGTTGTAAATCTTTAAAGATTACTCTGCATAATCAGTCTCTAATGTTCCCACTGCTGGCCTCCGCTCCGCACGGCCATACTTCACCACGCGGGCCCAGTGTGGGTTGGTGGACTTTCTTGGCTTTAGTGATAATAGACAAGACGAATTGTAGATATTTAAAGTGTCAAAGCGATTTTTACCCGACTTCAAAGAAGGATTATGTACTTACCGTTTACCGACAGTAAAATACAGTATCTGACAGCTTAAGTAAGTATAGCTGTTAGACTACACTAAACACCATAATAGTTATGTATTTATTCGTAAGTGAGCTATGAATGTTCTTTTGGATTAAATAAAAAATCTCTGACCACGAATGGATAGAATAAGAAATGAGTATATAAGAGGAAGTCTGAAAGTGGCAACGGTAACTGAAAAATTGAAAGGAAACCGGTTGTCATGGTATGGGCATGTGATACGGAGGAATGAGGAAAATGTCGTGAGGAAAGTTTTCAGTTTGAATATCGATGGCTATAAGAGTAGGCGAAGACCAAAGAAACGATGGATGGAGTGTGTGATTGATGATATGGTTAGAAAGACGACTAATAGAGAAGTATGGAAGAAAAATACATGTTGCACTGACCACAAATATATTGGGAGAGGGCAGGAAAATGATAAAAGAATCTCTGACGTGATGACGGGGAGGTCACGTGGCGCATGTCAGCAACTAGCTTCTTTGATTTGCTTTCATCATTTAAATTCGTACTTTCTAGCATTAATTACCGCACTTACAATGACGATGCCCAAACGAGCACGAAGATAAATTAATCTCACTTAACAATAAGTAAAGGAACTGACGTTTTCTATCAAAACTTTTCGGCTAGTTGATAATAACTCTAACTTGAGCACAAGCTGGAATCTTCTGGGAACACCTGAGGTTACCCGATTTTGATTATAGCTCTAATTATTAAACTTTGCTAATTGAAATATTTGGAATTTTGTTACCTGACGGAATTTTGTCTACATTATATTAAAGTAAATATTTGGGTCGTAAATTCTACGAAATTTCCGACGAAGATATAACATACTTAGCCTTTATTTTTAAATGTCATCGCAATAAAAAGGTTTGTGGTGACTTGTGGCCGATCCGTGATGTCAAATGGCTTTGATTATACTTTTTATTTGATACCCAAAAACGTCTGTAGAACCCTTTTATTAGATTTTCTTTTTTACTTTTGCGAAACATCTTAAGCATGATCAAGTCGTTTACTAAAAAAAAAAATTGTGACTTCTTTATTGGATTTACAATCCAATTTTTACGGACTTCGTTATTGGAGTCAGCTACAAACTGGCCAGTTACCTAATATCAACGTCTACATTTCTCCACCTACCCAACTTGCAACCTTTAAATATTCAAACAAACGAATCCTCCGGATCCTCCACAATTTATGAGGCCTATTACCAGTGCATCCTCAAGTGTTCGGACAGAGGCGGTGCAGGGCCCATAAAGTGATGCAAATGGTACATAAATCTGAGTGAGGTATTAAAGCATAGCAGTAAAACCAAGACCCACTTTCGCTGGTATAAAACTGCCTGTATGATGGGAGGGTTTATTTAAAAAGATTTATGAAGACGTATGTGGAAGTAAATGCTAACAAATGTGAAGGCGGTACCTAAATGAAATTGATGAGACTTTGAGGAGCGCCCATGAATTTGCTTCAGAGCATACGCCTGCCCCAAATTGCACTTTGGTATCTTGTGGCGTCGTCAGTACGTGAACATATGACTGAAAAAACAGACTTTGACTAATGAATTTTCTTCAGAGCTTGCTCTTAAAATGTCAGATGCACTTTTTACTTGGCTAACATTCGTCCACATTTCTCAATCTCGCAAGTACTCCTTTGAAGAACTTGAAAATTTAATCAGAATAAAATCACACAGAATTTGCGAGATATTTTATACCATCTAATCCAACTGCATTTCAGAATGCAAAGCATTCAAATGTTCTGAGAACAAGCAAAGAGTATGCGTTTCGTTTGTAAAAAAACAAGCTTTTCTTTCTCGCTATCCTATCTAAACTTTGAAGTCTGCGGAAACAGAAACATGTCGAGATTCTTAAGTTTAAAGAGATCTCCACAGTCAACAGTGTCGGTACAGTGGTGCACAATGTTAACATTGCTGTACTATTCAAAGAAGCGAACTGTTATTACTTTGATGGTCGGGACACGGATGCTGAATTTTCTCAGAGAGAAAATGAAAGGGGAAGACGAAATGGGGACAAAGTTTTTCTCATACATCGCCTGGGAAAATATAGATACATGTATGAGTATGCACGAACTTAGACAGATCTGTGTGATATTTTTCTTTAAGGACAACAAAGTTAGTTATTTTAAAAACGTTATTTTTTTAGTAAATATTATCTGATGTTGCACAACAGTTTTTTTTTCAAAAATCACGTCTTCATCTCCTGCACTGGTGTTATGTTTTGATACGATTTTCGTGACAAACCAAGTAAATATTTCGTAAACCACGACTAAAATTGGTTGGAATGTACGCCAAGATACCATGAACCTCATGTGGGCCACCCAAAACAAGACGGTTTTCTGGTCTCACAAATGATCCGTGACACATGTATAAATACATACATGTAGGTACATTGTACTACAAGACTCCGGGCTGACTCATATCCGTCGAACAATGGTCAATCAGCGCAATAAAAATGCAGCCGACGTGGTGCGGCACTAATTTGACGGCAGCAGGTGCACCGCGTATCGACAGGTGGTACATATTTTTAGGTTTAAAAAGTTTTTTCCTCGGAGTAGGAAGTCATAAAATGCGTATGGAAACTAGTACATAAGCAATCACGCTTTAAAAAGGTTGGTATGAACTGGGACTTTTGAACAAAACAAAATCTAAATATCGATGAAACATATTATTTGATTTTAATCATTTGAATTTTGACATCTTTCTATTTCGTGGTTGTATTATACCTATGTAAAGTATGGGTGAGACCTTGGCCCAACAATGGGACAAATCATGTTAAAAATAATAACTGTATGTATACCACGTAAGATGTTAAAAGTCCATCAAAATGTTATAAGTCCAGAAATGGTATGGGTATTGTTATTTATTTATTTATTCATATGGACAGACCTCGTCCTGTTTCGAAGAAACTTTTTAATTTACAAGGAATTCTAGACAGGTTTTTTTTTATCACTGTTTAGTATTGCCATACTAATTTATATAATATTTACATCCATCTCTTTCTTACGTGCTCTCCCTCTCTCTCTCTGGTACAGCCACACACGACATGTGCGCTCTGCACAATAATTTCAAGAAAAGTGGAAATAATCAACGTATAACATCTTTGTGAAGTGTCTATAAGTAAACTAATTAAAGAGTGTCTGTGTACTAAAAGTGTTTCAATAAAACAACCCAACACCGTCGGCAATCTCATACATAAATTTGGTCCATCGAGCTACACCGAACGCCATTTTTTTTGGTGGTGTGGGAGGCGTGGCTTGCGAGTTGCATCAAGCCGGCAGGAAGTCATCGACAAGATCGACGAAAGTCGGATAGCTTCGGGTCGCGTCGTGCCACCTCGGGCCTCTTCGGCATACATCGCCAGCGCCGTTTACGAAGACACAAGTGCTGTTTTACCGACAGGGCCGGAGAGAAGCAGCCAATAGGCAATTGACATTTTAAGTCGTCGATAAAGCAGACGGCATACGGCGGATTCAACCAATCCCGCTGCTCTAAAAATCAATTGAGTGAATTTGTGTGTATTTAACTGTATTTCCGGTATCGTCCGACGCCTACTCGACTCGATAACTCGACACACTCGAAAAGAAACCAAAAATCTTTGAGAAAAAAAAACGCGTTGCATTTTTTCTATAGTACAACAGTACAGAAAACGTTTTTTCAGCATCACAGCTCACAAGCATCTTACAATAGTAAATAAAATTCACGTGATTCCATCCAACACAGAAGATGGAAGCAATAGAAAACCTACGCACAGCACGTGCCGCCATTAAAGGTAAATTAACAAGAATATCGAACTACGTGCAGAGCTACGATCCTGCAAAGTCCACTAAAAGCGACCTACAGGTCAGATCAGAAGAATTAACCAAACTGATGGAGCGATACGAGGAAATCCAAATCAATATTGAGATGTTGGACTCGCCCGACCGGCAACAAGCCAACGAACAAGATCGGGAGACAACCGAAACAAAATATTATTCTACTAAAGCACAAATTGCGTCATTAACAGGAGAATCGCAACAAGTAATGGAGCAATCTCGTTTAAATTCTACCTCGTTACATGATTGTACAGCAAGGAAGCCTCGTGTCAAGCTGCCATTACTGGAGCTTCCAAAATTCGATGGTGATATACGTGAGTGGCCAGCATTCAAGAACATATTCTATGCCTGTGTTGACAGTGTAGACATTCCAACAGTGAACAAACTTCAATACCTGAAGTCCGCCCTGTCAGGAGAAGCGGCTGGGCTTATTACCTCACTTCTCATAACGGAGGAAAACTACAGTAAGGCACTAGATATACTAGCAAAAAGGTATGAGAATCAAACTATGATTGTTAATTTTCACTTAAAAGCTATTACTAATTACAATGTTGTTAGCAAACATAACTTAAAAGAATTTCTAGTAACTTTACAACAAAGTCTAGATTCCCTAAAGGCTATTAAGCTGCCTGTAGACAGTTGGGATGTCCTATTAGTATTCCTAATTTCTCATAAACTGGACAACTCGCTGAGAGCAGCGTGGGAATTAAACAAAAAGGAAAGTACTCTGGCTACATTGTCTGAGTTGCTAGATTTCTTAAACATAAGGCGATCAGCATTTGAATTACTCAATGACAAGCCTAGTGATAGGCCTACTGTTAAAACTACACATTTGTCAACTTCAATGAGACGTCAATTAGATTGTTTGTTATGTCAACAAAAGCATGACTTACATAAGTGTCCTAATTATATAGAAATGAGTGTACCTGATCGTATTAACGTTATAAAGTCTAAAACTTTGTGTTTTAACTGTTTACAGCCTTACCATGCAAAACATAAGTGTTCGAAACTGAAGTGTTTGTCATGCCATCGCAAACATCATACAAGTATACATATGGATCATCCTAAACAAGTAAGCCCTGCCACAGCAGAAGTTAAGGTACCTCCTACTATTGCCTCACTGAACTCTTGCGTGCAACAGCACAATACTACTAATCCAAATGTCCAATGTGAAACAAACTCTCAATCGAACTCACCAACAGTTCTTGTCTCTAACGCTAAACATAATACTACCTTGCTATCAACAGCTATCATAAAAATACAAGATGCTATGGGAAACTGGGTAAATGCACGAGCATTATTAGACTCTGGCAGTGAAGTCAGTGTAATAACACAAAGGCTTGCAGGTGTGTTAAAGCTTCCATACAGCTACCATGCATGCACAGTTAAAGGTGTGGGCAACAAAGACAGCCCTGCACAATTAAACATAAAGGCTAATATTTCTTCTCGATACAACGATTGTAACTATAATCTAACATTCATAGTAATGAACAACATTACAGTGCCGTTACCACATACTTACATAGCTACAAGCAACTGGAATATACCTCACACGCTTACACACAAACTAGCAGACCCCACATTCTTTATACCTAGCACTATAGACATACTCATAGGGGCCGAGCTTTTCTATTCGCTTTTACTAACAGACCGCATAAACTTAGGTCACAATTTACCAGTCATGATTGATACAGTATTTGGTTGGATTGTATCAGGCACACTCACAAGTGACACGCCTTTACATGCATGTAGCCCTGACCGTCACGTCAGCATGTATGTATCTTTGTTATCAACAGATCAGCTTCTACAACGCTTCTGGGAACAAGAGGAAATCACACCTCAAAAGCTAATATCTCCACAAGATAAATATTGTGAAACTTTATACGAGTCCACTACAGTACAAGATCACTCGGGTACATACACAGTCAATCTACCCCTACAGACAGACAAACTACAAGATTTAGGTAACTCATTTAATACTGCTTACCGCTGCTTATTACAGTTAGAGTCTAGATTTCAAAAAGATCCTTCATTATTCACTCAATATAAAGAATTCATCGATGAATATATTGAATTGGGTCATGCATATTATGTAAAGGATTTCTCCCCTACACAAGACAATACATACTATTTACCTCACTTACCTATCATAAAATCTGAAAGTAGATCAACAAAGTTAAGAGTTGTTTTTAATGCTAGCTCCAAATCATCAACAGGCACATCCTTGAATGATATTTTACATGAAGGTCCTAACATTTACAATGATCTACTAATAAATATAGTGTTGAAATTCAGACTATTCAAGTATGCCTTTTCTTGTGATATTGTTAAAATGTTCAGAGGTATATTTGTGAATCCAGAGCAAATATCATATCAGAGGATTTTATGGAGAGAATCTAAATGTACTCCACTCAAATGCATAGAATTAGCAACAGTTACATACGGCACTAAGTGTGCGCCTTATCTTGCATGTCGCACAATGCTAGATTTGGCTTACAAAAATAAAGAGACTCATAGTCTAGCTGCAGAATGCATAGAAACTTGCAGTTACATGGATGACTATTTATCTGGGCAACAGTCCCTGGAACAGTGTACTCAACTCTGTTTACAACTAATAGATTTGCTTAATAAAGCTGGGTTCAAGTTACACAAATGGACTTCAAACAACCCTCACATTTTAACACAGATTGCCAGTCCTACTATGGACACATCTAGTGAACATAATTCACAAAATAATTCTAGTTCTCAAAACAATTCATACGATTTTAACAAGCCAGACTCTGTTAAGACTTTAGGTTTAATGTGGCTACCTACACAGGACATACTCCATACGCACATACCTGAAATTACAAGCACTTCCCACACTAAAAGATCTATATTATCACAGATAGCACAAATGTTTGATCCGATAGGTATTCTAGCACCCACAGTAATTATTCCTAAAATTCTAATGCAAGACATCTGGAAAGAAAACATTGACTGGGATAGTCCCATACCTAACAATTTACAAGATCTTTGGCAAAGGTTTATTGTTCAATTAAATTACTTAAAGTCTATTAAGATCCCAAGATGGTATTTTACTGATATACCTACAAGCGTATACTTAATTGGGTTTTGTGACGCATCTAAGAAAGCCTATGGTGCTTGCTTATATTTAAAAGCAAATTATCCAAACAAAAAATCTACTTGCATTTTGGCCATGGCCAAGTCTAGAGTCGCTCCTATTAAAAGGCAACAGTCAATTCCTAGACTTGAGTTATGTGGAACACTATTGTTATCAAAAATATATGATAAGTTTATTAACACTACAAAAAATAATATAGAAATTGATTTTAAATTTCTATTTACAGACTCATCCATTGTTCTTAGCTGGATAAAATCCCCTTACAAACGTATACATGACACATATGTCTCTCATCGTATAATGCAGGTTATGGAATTAACTGCCACGGAAGATTGGTACTATATAAATACCAAACAAAATCCAGCTGATTTAATAACTAGAGGGGTTATGCCCAAACAATTGCCCACTTGTGATTTATGGTGGCAAGGCCCTACCTGGATTAAACAGGATAAATCTACTTGGCCTATAACAGTACCCCAAGTAGTTACCACTCAAGTAATTACTCCTGTCCACAATACATGTCCACAACTATGTCATACATCCACAATGTCAAATAAAATTCCTATTAATTATGAATATTTTTATGATTTGTTTGTAAAAGTATCTAACTTCACAAAGTTAACAAGAATCATTGCATTCATGTTTAGATTTATAAACAAACTCAAAAACAAGGGCTTAAGCTATTCTCCTTACTTAACTGTACAAGAACTCAACAGAGTTACTAATTTCATTTTTCAAATAACACAACTTAAATGTTTATCAAGAGAATATTTAGAACTATCATCACTCAGTCAATCAGATAATACCGACTTACCTAAACAAAAACTATATACATTCCAATCCAGTCCCATAAGGAAACTAAACCCTTTCCTAGACCAAGACAAGCTCATCACAGTTGGAGGTCGCATTCAACAATCAGACATATCCTATAGTCAAGCTCACCCTATTATACTACCCGCTAAAGATTACATAACATCATTAATTGTTAAACATTATCACCAAAAGTTGCTACACTCTGGAATACAAAGCACCTTATATAATATAAGATTAAAATACTGGATTATTCATGGTAGGAATGAAGTCAAAAAGATAATTCATGCTTGTGTTAAATGCATCAGATTTAGAGCACGAACTTGTGGTCAGCAAATGGCTAGTCTCCCTTCACCCCGAGTAACCCTAACAAGAGCGTTCCTTCATGTAGGCATTGATTTCAGTGGAGCAATAGCTGTCAGGACTTCAATGACTCGAAACTCTAAGTACACAAAGGGATACTTATGTCTATTTGTATGTCTGGCGACACGAGCTATACATTTAGAGCTCGTAACTGATTTAAGTTCCCAGGCATTTATTTGTGCTTTGAAAAGGTTTGTATCTCGAAGAGGTACTCCAACATGTTTGTATACTGATAATGCTACCAATTTTAGAGGATCTAAAACTGAATTACATGAGCTTTATAAAATGTTCAAGTCGGATAAGTCTTACAGCCAAATAATTGATTTTTGTGTTTCTAATTCTATTGATTATAAATTTACAATACCACTTGCCAGTCATATGGGTGGTATTTATGAAGCTGGTATAAAATCAGTTAAGTCATTACTTAAAAGACATTTTTGTTTTCTACTAAATTAACTTACGAATTGTTATATACAACTTTAGTCCAAATAGAGGGCATATTAAATTCTAGACCATTATGTACAATTGCTGATGTTCCGGATGATGTTATCTGTTTAACTCCAGCCCATTTTATCATAGGAACTTCTATAACAGACATACCAGAACCTAGTGTGTTAGATTTGAATGAATCTAGATTAAGTGTGTACCAAAAAATAATGTTAATTAAGCAAAGATTTTGGAAGCAATTTTATTTTAATTATATTTCTGAATTACAGAGTAGAAATAAGTGGCTAGATATTAAGAAAAACTTAAAAGTAGGAGACATTGTAATAATCAAAGATGAATGTACACCTCCTACCTTGTGGCCTTTAGGCAAAGTTATATCTACTAATGTAAACAAGAACGACAACTTAATAAGATCTGTAACCATACATACAACCAAGGGTGATTATACTATTGTAGGCCCATACATAAATTGATTTTGTTAGAACAATGTAATAATAATGACTAGCTTACATCATTAAGATTTGTATGTTTAAACTTAAAGTGAAACATAATAGTTAGCTAACATAAATAATTATTATACTACATACCTATATAGGTCTATACACCTACTACATATTTTATACTTATTATAACAATTAACTTAGCCTACCTTAACATACCCAAATAATAACTCACCATTACCTAAATTGTAAATTAATATACCTACTCACTAAATTAACTATAAAACAACTTGCTATGTAAATTTTTAAGTAGTGCAGTTTGTTAAAAGAGGGCGTGAGAATGTTTAGTATTGCCATACTAATTTATATAATATTTACATCCATCTCTTTCTTACGTGCTCTCCCTCTCTCTCTCTGGTACAGCCACACACGACATGTGCGCTCTGCACAATAATTTCAAGAAAAGTGGAAATAATCAACGTATAACATCTTTGTGAAGTGTCTATAAGTAAACTAATTAAAGAGTGTCTGTGTACTAAAAGTGTTTCAATAAAACAACCCAACACCGTCGGCAATCTCATACAATCACGACAGAAATAAAACAGAGCGCTGTTTTTCGGTCTACAGGCAATCTTGCTGAATTCTGATTTATTCACTTTATTAATGAACATTTTTGTATTTTATGGAGGAAAGGTTGTGCTGTGATGTGGATCGATTTCATATTGTAATAAAATTACAACAAAATAATAATAAAAATGTATTCCAATTAAATTTCGTCTGAAAAATTTTATCAGTGGTTTATCTTCAGATATTGATTGTTATATGTACAAGGTGGATACGACAATACAATAATAAATTACACTGCGTATATTTAATAACGTCCCAGTCTGCATACGAAAATTCAATCAAATATATACAATCACTATAATTAATCAAAGATTGGCAAAACCCATAGTCCATCACTACTATTTTAGTTTGTTTGATTTTTTTATTTCGAAGCTAGTAAGTATTTTTTGGTTTTCGTTTATTGTCGTATTACTGTCTCCACATTGTATATATAGCCAATGACAACTATAAATCCAAACATTCTGAAATGTCTCATAATGTCGAGTACGAAGCCTTTGGCTACTTAGATTGTTGGTTTGCGGCTTGTTATTTTTTCCTGTGCGTCTTATTGAGCAGAATAAACAGTTTCTCTTTCAGTTATTTAGTTCTTCAATAAAGAGAACGTTCGCTGATATTGAAGCAAGTTTAAAATAACCTCCTACAGCGTCAATTTGTCTGCAATGAATAAGCTGACGCTAACTAATTGTCTAGCACGACAAGCACCTGTTACTAAATACCTTTTTTTAATTTACGAGTAGGTATAATGTTTACTAGCTGTGCCTAAGGGTGGTGTAGAAAATGTGTACTTAAAGTTTATATGTTTTGTGAAAACGTCTTTTTGCCGTGGATAATAAACATACAAAACTATCTAGAATAATAATATAATATTGTTCGCCTTATTAATAAGCCATTCCCTTTATCCTGATACAAATTGTTGATAGTTTTGTTGTTTAAGACTATCTTCCACTAATGCACACAACAAAAGCCACTACTACCATCGTTTGAATGAGTACTTACATAATACTAAAATATTACTCGCTATAAAACTTAGCAGACTGCGCTATCAACCTTAAGCTGCAAAAGTAAATAATTGACGCTGGTAAAGTAGTTACGAAGAAAACTAATCAACTTTGAATCTTAAATTTTGCAAATTGTACTCTATTTAGTATACGTCCAATTGGCCGAGTTGAGATTCTAAATATACGGGATACAAATAGGTACAGACACGTTATAAATCGTTTTTAAACGAGCACACTCAACATATTTTTCGAGATCAGGAAAAAAGAAGATGGATGATATTTTAAGAATTTTCAACTCATGCTTACATATTATTATGCATAAACTCTTAAGGTAAGTAGTCTTTTATTTATAATCTATCTATAAATGGTTAACTGACTGACTGACTGACTGGGTGATATACCAACACACAGCCCAAACCGCTGGTCCTAGAGACATGAAACTTGGAGGGTGTATTCTTTGTGAAGAGCAAGTGTCCACTAAGAAAGGATTTTTGGCGATTCCACCCCCAAAAGGGTAAAATAGGGGATGGAAGTTTATATGAAAGACCGTCAGTTTTGAAGTTACGTTAGTTAGATTTTCAATCGTTAGCCTAACTAACGATTGAAAATTAATTTACACCGGTCTCACCGTTTTTGATAATTCCCCCCCCCCCCCCCCGAAGGGTTAAAAAGGGGGATGAAGTTGTGTATGGAAAGTCCTTAATTTTCGAAGTAAAAATCACTAAATTTATTATCTAGGCTTATGGTTGGGAGATTTTCAAACCTTAAGGGGGTGAAAATGGGGATGAAATTTTATTTTTAATATACACATATAAAATTCAAAGTCCTGACTGACTGATATATATCAATGCACAGCCCAAACCGCTGGTCCTAGAGTCATGAATTTTGAAGGGTGTGTTCTTTGTGAAGAGTAGGTATCCACTAAGAAGGGGTTTTGGAAATTCAACCTTTAAGAGGGTGAAAAGGGGGGATTTTCTTTGTATGAAAAATCTTATTCCTCGAGTTAATAATTTTGACACTTGGCACAAATACTTATCTAAGTAAATTATGAAGTTTGACATTTTTTGTTTTTCTAAACTACTCCCTGGAATGGAAGAACTTTAACGCGCGGTCCGATTAACTCGAAACTCAGTATTTATACTTAAGACCAAAAATCAAAAATAATATGTATCAGGGTTTTTCGAAATTCTACCCCTAACGGGGTGAAAAGTGTTAGTTAATTTTACAGGGGAGGAATTTACTGCTAGCTTCCATTAACTTCAAAATGGGTATGGGTCTTTGAGTCAAGTTATGAACACATCCCAAATGATTTTTCAAAATTCCACCATTGTGGGAGTAAAAAGCGGGGATACAGTTTATTTGAAAAATCTGATCCCTTTGATCTATAAACTTAAAAATTGGCCCTAATAGTTATTTATATCTAAATAAATGATAAAGATCATAAACATACATTTTCGAGGAAATTTTTAGAGGAAAGTACGAATTTCACGCAGACGAAGTCACGGGCAGAAGCTAGTAATAGTATAAGTACACACTAATAGTCACGTAAAAGTCTAAAAATATCTTTAATATAATACCTAGAACATTACTAAAATGAAAATAATGCCAAAATTAGTTATTTAATACTACTGTTTGAAATAACATGGCGCCTGTCAAATCATATTCTGCAATACCTAGTCAGAGTTTCCTTATAGAATAATTTATTGTTCAAACGTTGACCTCGGAGAGTTTCTGCTACCTTCCGAACGCGATTTGACGCTAATACGCGTCAATCATGGTTTCAATATGCCTAATGGCCTTCTCACATTGATTGCATTGCCATTCATAGACAAATTTGGAATTTATTTTCTGCGAATTGGTACGTCGCATTGGTATCAATCTATTTTTCTGTTAATGCAATGCATCCAATCTCGAGACATTTCAACTACAACTTGAAAGTTGTACTAAGCTAAGTTGGTTAGTACCTACTTAGCTACTGAGGCCCTGCCATCATTTACAGGGCATTCCATGAGCGGGGCAAGTTAAGATTACAGGTACCTAATGGTGCCGATTCTGTTGTTCACAAACTAAACTAAATTTAAGTTCAGTGCATCTTTTTCTTTCTATTTCATTAAGAAAAGGACAGAAGATAAATTTTAGTTAGTCCTATCAAATTAATCAGCGCCTGACACGTCTACTCCATACAAGTTTAGACATGATTAAAAACTTGCCTACTAAAATTACGTCAATTTACGTCAGGCGCTGATTAATTTGACAGGACTAAACTAAAATGTATATTCTGTCCTTTTCTTAATAAAACAGAAAGAAAAAGACGCACCGAACTTAAATTTTGTTTAGTTTGTGAACAACAGAATCGGCACCATCATGTACCTGTACCCCATTTTAGTTTAGTCCTGTCAAATTAATCAGCGCCTGACGTAAATTGACGTAATTTTAGTAGGCAAGTTTTTAATCATGTCTAAACTTGTATGGAGTAGACGTGTCAGGCGCTGATTAATTTGACAGGACTAACTAAAATTTATCTTCTGTCCTTTTCTTAATGAAATAGAAAGAAAAAGATGCACTGAACTTAAATTTAGTTTAGTTGTGAACAAGGGAATCGTCACCACTAACTGCACCGCACATTCGTTTGAATCTTCACTTCTTGTCTAATATGATAGTGTATGCAAATCCCCAGCCTGTATAACTTTTTGGCACCAAAACTAGCCTCCCGTATATTCCACAACCGAGCCGCTCCGCGCCGAAATATCTCACAAAACGTCTGAGAATTTAATTTAGGAACTTGTTTTCTGAAAACCAATTATACTTTCACAATACGATGCGATTAATTTCGTTATCTTAAACTGCTTCACCTCCTAAACGTTTGTTTGCGAAAATTATGCGTCATTTGAGAGTACTTTTAAAATTTGTATTGTTTATCTCGTGGATTAAATTCTGCTCGCTGGATTTAAAATAAATGTATGTAAAAGAGATACAAATCGGTCGGTAATTTGATAATGGAATTGGGTTGCCTATTGTTTTACTTTTTAATTTATTCGGGGCTCATACCTATTCTGGTTGAATTTTCATGACGTACAACCAAACGTAGGTATAGGTAGCGTAATAACGAGTTTACAACATTATACAGTTACACTCTACTAAAACTATAAATACATAATATGTAGATATACATACATATATGTGTAGGACAACCTGTGAAGATAGAAGGAAGGTGAGTAAATAATTAAACTGGAACACAGTAATGATGTTCGAATTTTGACATAGAATAAAAACACAAGATAAATATTGATGCTGGGAACAAGTTTCTTAAAACAAATACTAAAGGCTACACTGCACTATATGATTCGCACGTGCGAAGCTTAAAATTCTAGTGTAAGTATGTAAAGTCTTCATATAGAACGCTTTTGCAAAATGTAACATACAGCAAACACATAATTTCGAGAAAAAAATCAACTTATTTACGTTATCAATAAAATTGTCATTTTAACACAGATAATGATTGATGATTTTGATTGTATATATTCAATTGAATATTGTAAGTTTTTAACTTCATTTTTAAATAGCTGCTACCGCAATTAACTGAATTACAAGTAAATAATATAATTAATCAAATTTAAAGTCAAGTTTTATTACTCTTAAAAGATCGTGGGTAGTAATCGAATGTAAGTGACGCTGACTTTGACAGATGTTTTTTTTTATATTAACCTAACTTAATACGTTGTACACGAAACCAACATAATAGGTATACAAAAACAACACATCTTGACTTAATAAAAAGGAAATTGAGAACTTAGGATGCAAGAGTGATCGAAGCGAGCTCGGACAGGTTAGGTTCGAAAGATGGAGGCTCAAGTTGGGGAGCAAAGCAAGCAGACGAGCCCGCGTCATGCCTTTCTTGTTAGATTCCTTTAAGCCCTGCAGACAGAAATAAGAGCCCCGTTAAGCGGGGCTCCGTCGAATACGCCTTATTTTTGCTTGGAAACACCGCCACGTGATCTTCCCCACCCTTAATAAACCCACTATCCCACCAATTTTTTTTTTGCGCAATTTTTTTCTCAGCATCAGCATGTATGGTTTGCTGGCTTTAAGGTTTTCAAAATTACTCTAAAAACTATGTTACCCAATGATAATGTTACCCAAAACAAATTGCTGCTATAAAAATCGGATCATAAAGTAAAGTACTTCCAAACTAAATTCTAATATTAACCGAAGAGTAGTTACGTACAAGGTCGGCCTCGCAGTCTTTATATAGAAAATCTTCAACACCGACGGTTACAAAAATAGCCTCCCTATGTTTAGAGAGCCTTGCTTGAAATATAAATGTGAGTATATTATGTATTTACTTAAGAAATAATGCCTGTTAGTTTGCTTGCGGCATTATAACAACAAGTGGGCTTACTCATTAACGATAATATCGTTACAGAATAGTTATATATATACTTATAAACTATTTTCTAAGAAGTGTCTAGTCTATTCCTACGCTTTAAGGTAATTAATCTTGTTATGTTTGTAGGTGCTGTCAACTGAATTATTATAAGCCTTAAAGATGGGTTCCGCATGGCTGGCGTGGCTGCTATGATTTCCTGCTAGACTGATATTTTTACTTAACACTTTGCGGGACACTTTACACCTCCAGACGAAATAACAATGAAACTTGTATTGTGTCTCGTTCAGCGTCAAATTTTAACTCTTTGACACTTTAATCACACATTTCCATTATCCGTGAAAATAAAGTCCCAAGTATCAGTATAAATGTTTAGCGATGTTTCGTTTGATAAGGGCCCGGGCCGATGTCAGATCGACCCGACCCGAACTGTCACTTCGAGATTAAAACGTAGCTCAAGTACAACCGTATAAATCTCCGGATAAAAAACGGACCTGAAATTAAAGTATCAAAACACTCCGTGTATATCGAAAGGACTGATTGTATTTCTTTTTTTTGTTGATCTGACAGTGTATTGGTCCTATTGTGCCCTTGTATTTCAAGTTATTGAGGTTCCAATATCTGCAAAGACTTGTTGATTGGATTGACTATGAATACAAGTATATATATCTGTCTATCAACCTTCCAATAATATGACACGGCGATCCTTATCTTTACTTCGTAGAAAATAAAAATGTGCGTCTGCCGGTCTACTTTTTTCCCGTTGTGCCTGTATTTTCTAAATTACCAATACCGATCCTGATGGCTCATTAATTAAGTATAATCCTCCTCACCGCACGCAGGGTAGTGTTCATTCCTTTCGTAAGCTCTCTAATGACTTGCAAAACCAAAATTGGTGTTTCTAACGTGGTCACACAGAGTACAAGAGAACAAACGGTAACAGTTTATGGAAAAAGATACTTAATATATTGGAAACTAGCTTCTGCCCACGACTTCGTTCGCGTGAAATTTCACCCTCTTAGGGGTAGAATTTCAAAAAACCTTTTCTTAGTGGATACTACTCTTCACAAAGAACACACCCTCCAAATTTCATGTCTCTAGGACCAGCGGTTTAGGCTCTGCGTTAATATATTATATCAGTCAGTCAGAACTTTGAATTTAATATTATAAAATATTCATATTATTACAATTAAAACAATGATCCTGACAAATATTGTCCAGCATCCAAGTAACTAGTACTTGTTAGCATGCATCTTTACTAGATGGCATTGCTAGTACCTACAGTCAGCAACGAAAGTCGATTAACACTTATATAAATAGGAAATATAAAATTCAAAATCCTGACTTTGAATTTTATATTTCCTATAGATTAACAAAAGAAAGGTTAATTTAAGCCACATCAACCTGATCTGCTCCTCATTACATGGCACAAAGAGAGAATGAGCACCGAATATTAAACGCTCATACGTGCATTAACGTGAAAATTAATTTTAAATGGAATATTCGGCGTAATGCGTTCGAAATTCACTTTATTAATACAATCGCGGGGATTATTATAGTGAACGTGGGACGTGTTGACGTAGATAGAGGTTGCATGTTCAGAGTTGTGGGGTTTTAGCTTTATAATTCGCTTGTTGTTTTAAGTGTTTTATGTCGAGCGCTTGTCGAAATAAATAATGAAACAAGTATTTCATGTTGATACAGACAGATAAACAGTAGCTTCATCATTAAATGCACTGATGCCATCATATTCTAAAAATTGTTTTTTTTACTGAAAAACAAAATGTCAGTTTAGAGTTTTTTTCAGGAAATCATAACTCAGCATAGAAATTGTTCGTTTGCAATTCACCACTTTCAGTAATTTTTAAGAAAATTTCTGTGTATTCATTTCACAAAATCTTTTGCAGGTTGCTGTATTTAAAGTATGCACATAAAGGTATACCATCTCTCGTAACGTTTGCCTCTCATCCTCGTGACGTCACGTCGTTCCGATGGCAATATCTTAATGCAAATTGTAAGGCATTGGCAAAATGTAGGCAATTCAATTTGCCACCAGCCACCAGCAGACGCATGGGTACTTAAGACTTGGAGAATTTCTACAATTATTTATTTATAGGCGTTTTAAGTTAGACTTTTGGAGATGTTTTATTCAATCAACGTAACTTTATTTGGATGTTCTGAAACATTACTCGTTTTTGTATAACTTTAAAACGTTAAGAAAGCCTTTAACTGGACAGAAAGAAGAGCATAAATTGTTCAAAATGAATTTGTTTTCGAAAAATATTGTGAATCATTACTTGAGTAGAAAACAAAATCCGGAGGAAAATTGGACAAAAACACACGCCTTTGTAAAAAATAACATCATCCCTCGAAAAAATAATAATTTATCACACTTTATCATCGTCGAAAAACTGTAAACAACGATAAAGGGTGTTTCAATGGGAAATCAGAACGCCATACATATTGGTGGAGAGAAATCAATGGCGAATTAATAATAATATCGGCTGGCGATGGCGGAGCTGTATCCAAATATGTGACGTCACAGACCAATATGGTGGCTTGTCGGGACTTTATTTCCATTTTCCATAAATTTTCTTTTAATTTTTCTGAATTAAAATCGCTTGGGTGCAAGGATAGTAAATTGTTTCCATTTACAGACCTAAAACGAGGGTAGACAGCAAATAATTTATTTTGTTATTAACATGTTTATATCAAAAATAAAGAGAAGAAATACATGCCTTTCAAAAACTAATCATTGATCGTGTTTCGTTCACACAATCATGACAAAAACTTATAGCATGAAATTGTTATTCTTCGATCTGAATGAAGAAAAAGCTTTTCCATCGAAAAGAAATGAGAAATCACGCTAATACCAGTAAGTAATAGATTTTATTTAAATAAAAATTTCATCTGAACTAAGAACTCTCATTAAAATCTTTGAAATGAGTCCTTTTCAAAGATGGATGAAGGCGAGTACTATCAATTTCTTTTTACTCTCTCTGGAACGTAATGGGAACTTCTCCTTTAATCCTCTAATTGGTTTATGAAAGCCAGTGTAAGTACCTACCAGCTGCTTCAAAATAAAGATTATTGGTTTAAGAACCCTTTCAGCAGTAGCAGGGTTTACTACTTGATCATAATTACCGGGATTATCAACGAAATGAGAGGCGTATCTTCTATATACTCATAATAAAACTGAACAGCTGTTTGTTTGTTTGTTTAAACGCGCTAATCTCTGGAACTCCCAGTCGGTTTGAAAAATATATTTTTGCATTTGATAGCCCAATTCTTGAGAAAGGCTATAGGCTATCTACATCACGCTATAACCCTTAGGAGCCGAGCAAAAAGAAAAAAAAAGTCAGAATGATTGCTTATTGAAAACGATGTGACAGCGCGGGTAGGTGATGCGATGCGACGGGGTGGGTCGGGGGAAAAAGAAATTTCACGCGGACAAAGTCGCAGGCAGAAGCTAGTTTATAATAAATAGCTCATAATTATTCTTAGTAGTTCAACCTTCACGTTTTGTATCATGAAGCGCACTCTGTATGCTCCCCCAGCTGAGTCTCTAGGTATATTCTTTTTATTATCTATAAAATATGAATGGCGTTTATCTTATCCATCAAACATGCCATCAACTTATATAAAATATTCATAAGGTCGAAGGTGAGGTTTTGTCTGATTGCTTCTGACAACCGGACTCAAACTCTACTAACCTACATTTATATGTTAAAATATTAATAATCTTGTTGTTTTTATTTTAGCAATGTTTCGTATTTTTTCATGTTTTTGGAACGAAGTTCCTTAACGCGGCTTGCGGCAGGAGTTGACTGGTAGAAATCGTCACGTAAAGAAAAACGTTATGCTCCATTTCGTCTTTCTCTGTCTCTTTCTGTTATATACTAGTGTGAGCGTGCGAGTATCGCGGAAGGACCTTCGTTCCTGACGCGTCCCCCGACGGCACACCTTTTTTTTTTTTTTAAATAAAATGGTAGGTAGTGCTGCCCTGTTCTTCGTATTTTATTTTCAAATTGGTGTTAAAGATATAAATGATAAATGCTGTTTATTTCTGTAATTAGTTTAAAAAATACTCTTACACGTCAAAAATATTTAAAAAAAATAGATCATCCTATCAGACTATTAGTAGAAAAAACACCGAAACAAACACCACCACCAGTCAGAAAGTCAGATGTACATATATAATAATTCGTTTGCTCGTCCGTAGTAATTCGTTTGTAGGTATGTAAAAAATTATAATAATAGCATATTTCTCTTTGACTATAATTCTTTGGTGGATAATGTGAGCCCATGTTCACTGGCAGATGAACAATTTTAATTAATAACTTCCAACTCATCCCAACAGACATAAATTCAAAATTTCATACAGTAACACGCTCTAGGCTCGACGCTTTGTTCGTTTTACAACCAGCGTATTGCAAGTGATAAAAATTTACGCGCCACTAAAATATGTTCGTCGAGTGAATCCATACGGAGAGGTTATTACCTGTAAAACGGTTTACGCCAGTGTAAATCTTGAGTTCTACAACTTAAACGGAACGGTTTTATTGAGTGGACTTCACCTGTGTGCTGAGGAAGAAATACAGCTGGCTAGGTAATTGTTTGGTTCTCTCACCCGTCCAACGATGTATTAAATTTTTTGCCACTTATTAGTATTAGTAGTTAACCGATTGTACTTGTTAATTTTTTAAACTTATAATTTACTTCTAGACTGAGTACTTTGAACTTCACTTTCTACACTTAATCAATATAGGTACTGTATGTGAAGTTTCGCCAATCAAATAACAAGTGGAAGCTACTTATTTTACTTAACTAGTGTTGTATCGTTTGTCTTTTTAACAAGTTTCTGGATATCTTATGAACTAAATAAAAAGATCGTTTGAGTAAAGTAAAACTTATCAGAATGGTATTTAAAAAAAAACGATCATTATTTTTAAAAGGACTTACTTATACCTGAAGCGTAATTACGTATTATGAATACAGCCACTTATTTCCAACAGAAAACAAGAATTAACTTAAAAATAAAAATGTGAATGTAGGGTTAAACAATTAAAATAAAATAATGCGGTGCGAATGTGTAATTTATTGCTTATCTATTTGGACGAATAAATAGAGGTAGGTATTTTTAATCACAATAAATTAACGAAGAAAGACAAATTAAAGACTGAATGTAATGAAAAAAAAAAAATAAATAGTTTAGGTACCAAACCGAACACATTTCTTCACGACAATACAATTGGAATTTAAATGCCAACCAAATAATCGCATTCCAGTATCGAGTTTCAAGTATAAGGTCCATCGTCCACAATGCTACTCAAAAGGGTTGAAAGTAATCAGGTTCAAACTCAAATATCCAATGAGTAGCCAGCATGTCACAGGACTAGTATTTCAATGGCGGTCCGGCGTCGGACATTTATTTGTTATATGAGTTTTTAATACGTTACTTTTGACTAGAATCGTAGACGTTGGGCCTAAAGAAATAAAATACCTACCCTAAGAAAGAGAATCATAGACTTTGTGTTACAATATTTATAAAGTAGACATCTTAGTTAGAACACAAGATGGAGACAAACCTCAATACATTAACATGGAGTTAAATATTCATGCTCATTCATTTAGCGTTGAAATACACGTTTCAGAATAAAGATTGTGTTTTGTTTCTTTGGAATTACTTTGTGGTCGTGGTTGGCATTTGTAAATGGAGTGTGTGACGTCCTTAAACGACCTGAGAAGCGGTAAAGGTCTGAGGTCGAGATCTATAAACGTTACTTAGCAGGACTTTTGGATAAGCGTTATTCCACTGACTATCGCACAAGCGTCATATTACAAGTGCAAGACATAGACGAGGGCACGTCCAACTAAGCGAAAGCACGC
Organism: Luperina testacea; assembly: GCA_927399505.1. NCBI lineage: Eukaryota > Metazoa > Arthropoda > Insecta > Lepidoptera > Noctuidae > Luperina > Luperina testacea. Next base: position 836,027 of record OV656762.1, on the reverse strand, counting down.
GCCTAGTAACATTTATAGATCTCGGCCTAAGTTCTGGAGTATTTATAGAGGGTCTAGGCTAAGATAGGGTGAGTCCTGTCCCGAAAATATCTGTCTACATAAAACACGCACACTCACATTGTCCTGGGGGATATGTTAATGAAAAAAGTAAAGTGGTTTCGAACGTAGTCTTTCTTAGCACGTAGGTACCTACTCGGTTTGCAACATTCTGTTAAGCGTTGTATTTTCACTCTTTAGTATTTTATTTAGATAAAATACAAAAACTCTTTTGGTTAGACTCGTAAATTGTTCACAATCTGCAACTGTCTCACAATCTGCTAATGTCAGGAAATTGCAAACGGTTAAGTGAATACTAAGAAAAACAATATTTAACATAGAAACAGGCAATCTAAACCTCAGTACTCTCTAAGTAAGCTTCTCAAAACAATCTCCGACTGCATTTGTTCTGACACATAACATTCTTTCCACCAAGCTTGCAAATTTATACCTGTTGTCACCTGCATCTTTCATCTCTTTCCAGCGCCAACAAAATATCACCCTATCCTTCTCTTAATGTTTCATCCAGACCGCTAGTGTTCTTTTTAAAAGAGTGATGGATCTAATGAGAAAGTTCCTTGGAAAGGTAGGAACAACGAGTAGTAAAGGAAAACCTAAGGTTTTATTTATTTCTTTCTTTCCAGCTCTGTTGTTACTAACAATGGTGGATGCAAAGGTGCGAAAGAATGAAAAGGCTTTATTTTATTATTTCGTAGTGCGTGTGAAATGTGTGCCATGCTTTATTTTCTATGAAAGAGTTCTTTGGGAGCAGTAAATTCTAAGGAGTAGTTACTTATATTGTCGCTTCAAATAAACTTGTTGTTGTCGAGTAACAGCAACACTATTGTGTGGAGGTAGGTTCATTCTTTAGTTGGTTCGCATTTGCGAGCGCAGGACGTATGCTATATCGTATCGTACAAGAAAAGAAAAAATCTACTGCTTTGAAATAGGTATTTTGTCTAAATTAGATTGAGGGATGATTAATTCCATCTACGTTGATTCCCGCTATTTTCATTTTCTAGTAACGCTATCAATATGCCAGCAGTGCTTGCCCTCTAGGACGACTTCTCATTGGTTTCCAATAGGTATTAATTTGGATGTGTGCGGAAAATATAATTAAAGCTACTATTCTCAAAGTCATTATAAAACCGGAGCCTCCTTGAAACTACAAAACATATCGACATTAAATAACTTCCTTTAGTCACAAACTTGGCAATGATACTCCACCTTTACCATTGCAATTTCAACTCAAAACCAATCTTTATAGGGTTGTTTATTGAACAGCTATGGGTGCTTGCTTTCATGCAGTATCGTCCTAATGAGGTGCTTTCGTATAAACTAGGAGTACACTTAGCTTTATATTCTGTAATTCCTTTTTTGTTGGGAACTCCGGATTCAGTTAGAGGAGTTTAATTTAACGCGTAGTTTTATTCTCAAAGTGATTTGGTACATTATTTCTGTGTGGGAAAAGGGTAAAAGAATTGTGTAGTTATTTAGCTTTTAACTTTTGTTACAATTTATTTTCAAAACATGGTAAAAACCCAATGGACTAAGTGAGAAGTGGTGTGTTTGAATCCCTGCCGTTGCAGTTTTACCACGAACTGACTTCTAGCATTAGTACTTATGTTCAGCTATAGCTGATTAGGAGGGTTTAATAGGAAGCGAATTGCACATCCTACATTGCAAATAATCTTGGCAATAGGTAAAATACATAAATTAATCTATATATAAAAATGTATTTGGCATTAAATCCACTTCTGTACATTTATGTGCTTAACTACACTATACATAAAAAAATATTAATTTAAAGTAGCTTTTCGTGGTTGTCTGTGTGACCGCGTTGTTCTTCTAAACTTCATCGAAAGACCGCATCGAAAACGCAAAGAATTTCGATGCGGTTTTCATCATCATTTAGAAAATGTATTCTGGAAGGTTTATGTGTATAATACATTAATATTAAACTTATACTATAATAAAGAAATCTCGATGTTTTGTCAAGACGTAAAAACCGCTCGAAGCAGGGGCGGGTCCTATAATTCATGTATTTAAATTCCACCGGGTGCGATAGTAGCTAAACTTTACAGTATGATAAATATCTATTTACAAAACTATGTATACCGATAACCAATAATTTGATTATCAAACCGCGCTGATAAAATGTTTCCGACCGATTCAATGAAGTGTGTTATTGGGCCCCTGACCACAACTCGAACCGATAATATTATATCAATGATAATATTGTTATCATTAAATATTGTTCCTGCATTCGTTTGCTATTTGTTCATGACACGTTTTTGTAAATTCTACGAAAGAAAAATAAAATGATACATTATTGTGTAATCTCCAAGTAAGTTGTAAATACCCTGGGATTTCTTGTTAATCGTTGCGAATCCTGGCTCCCTGCCAAGGTTAAATTATGAGCTCACTGATTGTGTGCTCATTGGTAAGTGATCATTATATGAAGAATTTGTAGCTTTATTCAGAATGACTGAATAAAAAGATTTTTATAACATAAATACGCGCATTGACCTGGAGTTGCGGACACCAGCCCGTATTACCTATTACCTAACATTCGAGAAGTAATAGTTACTATTTCCTTTTAACCCTTGTCTCTTAAGGCGACTACATGACCTAAAGCGCGGTCTTTGTCGGACTGCATAGAAAAAAAAGAGAAGCGCGATGACACAACGCTGGTAATTTATTGTACAATATGAAGCAATTATCTATTTACAAAAAATCAATTTTTTGGACTACAGAATTAAAACACTAGTGTTTTAGTATGTTGCTTATAGAATAATCTGACAAAAAATCATAATGATTGTATGTATATTAGTATGGTTTTTATTGTAAAAAGAAAGGTTTGAGGATTTTTCATGATTTTTTTCTATCGTATGAAATTAGTTATGTTTTCAACACGCTATCTACCTAGCATATATCCTGAAGAATATCATATATTTTTCTGAATTTGTTTACTGTAGTCAATCATATACTTTTATTGTTTCTAAAAGTTGCGTTTTTCGTGTTTAGGTCCTGTAAGCCCCTTAAATTTCGTTTTATTCATGAATCCAAACAAAACGTTTGTTGACAGGGTAACCATGTTTTTACTAAAATCATTTTCTATCCTCACGTTCTCTCCAATCCCACGCCATTCTTTTAGAGGTTTTAAGGTTGCTTAATCAATATTCAATAACAATGATGACACTCACAGCTCTTGAACGCGGTTGTGATGTGCTGATCGCGCTCAGAACCCTAATTGTCTAACATACTAACATGTGAACCATTTTGAAGGATATTATTACAAATCCATTAAGTACTTGAGATATATGAAAAATGTTTTTGCTCAACAACGTAAATAACGCAATGAATGTCGTTGAACTGTTGCTAGTCTTACGCAATCACCCCGCAGTTTATTGGTGAAATTCACGCTATGTGTGTGTCAATGGCCTATGTTCGTTGCTTTGAAACAATTGTGCGTGAGAAGACTAAGTAATGTTCAAGGTTCCATAATTTATTTATTAGCTTTATTTTATCTCTTAGGTACATGTAGTTTTGTGTTGTGTACTTATTTCATTTGTTAGTAATGTTAGTTTTGTACTTAAATAAGGTTAGTATTGTTAGGTGTAAGGGCCGCCTTTTGCGGTGAAAGCCTCCTTCAAACCGTTCCAGATGGTTCTATCCCTTGCCCGTTTGGTCCATAAGTTTCCGGCTATTTGTACGATGTCGTCATTCCATCTTTTAAAAGGTCTACCCTTCCTTTTTTATATTTTGGATACCAATTTGAAATTATTTGTGACCATCTTTCATCCATAGCTCTCTGAATATTATGACCTGACCATTTCCATTTCCTTGTCAGGACTTGTTTGACCGCATCCTTCGTCTTTGTTTTTTTCTTATCAGTGAACTTTTGACTCTATCTTTCAATTTGATGTTTATGTAACTCCGTTCTATTGCTCTGACAGCTTCTTATTTTATTTAAGAGTGATTTTTCGAGACACTACGTCTGACATGCGAAGGTAAGAACTGCGGCGTCAAGCAGATGTTCATCGCTTTCGTGTTTAGCTTTGTGGGTATGGGGTCTTTGAAAATTTATTTCATATCCCAGTATTTGTTTCACGTATTCTTCAGTCTGCGATAGATTTATTTTTGTGTACAGGATTTTATTGAGATTAGATGTCCAAGGTAAACGTAGTCGTGCGGTTTATACTTATATATGTATTTCTTCTCGATTGGTCATAATTTTCGTTTTTTCCTAGTTGATTTGTAGCTCAACGGTCTCGCTGTGATGACTAAGGGACTCTATCATAATATTATAGAGTCATATTAAGCATTATATGATTCAGTGTATACGGGTTTTCCGACAGCAGTACTATGTCATCCGCAAACCTGAGGTGTAAGAGGTATTACGAGAGGTCTCATAATATTACATTTTAATGCAACTTAACAGCTAAACTAAGCTACAAGATCAAAAGGTTAAAGTTTCCGAGATCTGTAGCTGTGAATGAGATCATGATAATATTGTAAATAAAACTTCTTGGTGGTTCCCTCGCGCGCTACAACTGAACTAGATCCTGCGATGCAATTCATGGCAGGCAGCGGACCAGCAAACAAGCAAAATATTTATATTTCGATCCACTTGCACTACCAATCGATTTAGCGCTAATCGTGTTTAAAACATCATTCTGTCTCTGTTATCTTCAAACGATTGACAGAAACAGAATGATGTTTTAAATTTGTTTAGCGTTAAATGTGTTTAGTGATTTGTGGTGCAAGCGGTTTTTCCCGTTGCAATTTTTTCCCGCGGCGATGTTTACCCCCGGGGCCATTATTTCCGCGGCCATTTTTTTTCCGTGAGTTTAAAACCCAACAGTGTGTTATTTTGCTGCGTTGGGATGCGTTCTGTTGGATTCTCAAAGCTCGGCTCTACACCGAGAATTGAAAGTCCAATGCAAGATAAAATCCCTCCGCAATATTTTAACGTCCGTGCGAACTTGGGCTTAATCTTGGTTTTATTAAAAAAAACTTTTTTAAATTCGCTTTTATTAGCATAGGTACCTTTGTTTGCAAAGTAGTCTAGACAGATTTCACAGAAATACTTAAAATAAATGCTGTTTTGCGTATGACAAGGTCATCATTATGACGTTACTTACGTAATTAATTTGAAGGAATACATTCTACTCCGAACGTTGATAATAATCTTACACGGGTACTCTCATGTCGTAGTGATTTCTAGCATCGTAGCCGCTCTACGAGGTCAATCCGCGTAGCACCTCTACGACAAAAGCTTAGTACTGTATGCTGTTACTCGTAGGTAGCGGCATAAACTGTTAGATAACATAGGTCATAATTATCACTCCTGTATACCCGAAGGGTTCGGCAGAGCTGTACTCATACTGCCCGTAGCACACAGACATTTCGCCAGTTATGTTTAAGTCCGCTTTAATAGGGGGTGAGATTATTGCCATCAATTGGGAATTACTGACAGACTGCCAGGCTCACTAACACTTTGCCTGAGCTGGGAATCGAACCCAAGACCTCATGCTCAGCAGTAGCGCTTGCGATCGTTGGACCAACCGATGAGGCGGTCACCAAACATTATTTTAGGATTAGCTCGCCTTGCTCACACTATTTGACTAATTAATATTACTTAGCTAGTATGCAGCACTCATATTGAAACTGACTCTCGTGAAGGGTATTTTAATACGGGAAATATTTAATTGAATCTCTAAAAACTAATGAATCTTCTAATAACGATCTCTTGTTTTTTGATCCTCTAAAATGTTTTGGTCTTCTATTGATGATTTTTTTTTTTAAACGAGCCTTTTTCTATATTTACGGCCTTTTTTCTAAGTTGGTCGAAGTAGCAACGCTAGGGCACCCCGACCAAATACTAAATTATTAAATACTTTTATCTACACCCATGCTACAAATCCTCTATAAAAGTTTCTGAAACTGTTAGCTTATTGCTAACATTGAAACAACCAGTGTCATAGTAACCATAATATTATCCAAACGAGTGTTATAATGTAATGTAATGTAATTTCACAATGCAACTCCTTTTCAAAAAGAACATTGTCATGCACGCGCGTTTCACTACCGCAGCGCCGTAATTTAAAAAATAACTATTAATACCCAAGTTTGAAATGGAAGTTCAACCTACATCTGTGACTTGGACCGCGCAGTCCATTTGCATAAGACTTTCCGACGATGCTTTTAGTGCGAAACTAACTCGAACTGCGACTGTGTTTGTGCATACGCCTGAAGCCATAATCACATTAAAACATGTACAGATGTACTGCATACATGCACAGTTTTTGTGAACACCGTGCATATTTCATACATTTGGACACAGACATACATAGAGCTGTTAATCGGTGTGTTTGCAGGTTGCAAATTATATTTCAGCGTAGGTGTCTATGAAGTTCACCAGCTTGTATTACGGATGAATTTTACACCGGCTTGTTGTTCTGTAGCTTTTTGTAAACTAAACGGGCTCGTTATTCAGGGTATCATTACGTTTTGAACTTGGATGCTGCAAAATTACTGCGTCATAGTATTATTACTCGTACTAAAAGCGTAAGCATAAAAATATTCTGGTGACCTACAAATTAAAGTTATTATATTCAAATAATTCTTTTGAAAGTCAACCACAATTTTCCTTGTTTAAATTACGTCGAAACACCCCCCATAATAGAATCAGATAAAAAAAACATAAACATTTTAATTTCCCGGTATTAGGCGCGATTTAAGAATGGCGTCTAATCTCGTCACGTCCGCGGCCGCTAACAGCATCATTAGCAGGATTTGTACCAAATGACGGATTTACGGAGTTCCGGAGTTGAGGCGCACGAATTTTTTTTCTCGTCTTTATAGAAAATGTCCATACCTACATAAAATCAGGGATTGTTTCCCCGAAGGGTTGGGCACAGGTGTACACTTAGTATTGATAGTGTAGGATTTCATGGTTGTGTATTATGTGCAAAAAATTACGTAATTTATATGCACTGTTTTTATAGTTCTCGAAATCATTAAATGGAGATTGGCACACTAGAAGCGAAATATGTTATGAAATGCCAGCATTCAAATTCCCCTTTTTCGTTTAAAAATGTTTACTTGAGTAAGGATCGAGTAAACATTTTAAAACTTTTTTTTAAAACATTGTCTTCAAAGGGGGGGTTTAAAAACTCGAAAAATCACAGAAATTACATGAGTTCCACCCAGAAACATGCAGATCCCACTGCTTCAATGCACTCTGATGTTTAGATAAAACCTAGACAGCGATTTTTGAGTGTCACCTACCCACAGGCTGCACGTATAAAACGAGGTACAATATATTCTGAACATTACTGCATTGAAATTTTTGGTCAGTTATTTAATAAAAACATTCTGTTCTATACATTTTGACCGCGAAGCTGTCACATTTTTCTATAAAACAGCTGTTAGGCAGACGCTGATGATGTTCTGAATCCAAAGCCTGTTTGTAATGTTGAAGTTACTGTGCGAACACAGCCAACCTAATAAACAATCTGCCTCAGTAGCTCTGTAGTATGTACCCAAACCCACAATACTAACTAACATCCCACTACAAACCTACCTCAACACGTTAATATTAAACCTCAGAAAATTTAATAACATCCCCCTTATTGATATTAATGGTATTCCAAGATTTACGAACAATCACAGGATATTAAACGTTTATAAACGTTGATAATACACAGCGGGGTTCCGTGGCGCCCATTAAGCCTGATAGCTTTTGTTTTGCGTCAGATTAATAAATCAAGACCCACCCTTGCCATCCGGGCAAAAAATGTAGCAATATACACAGCTTGAATGTTGCTGGATGATAATTAGTTTTCCTGTATAATCCTAACTGATATTATAAATGTGAAAGTAATTTGTTTGTTTGTGTGTTACCTTTTCACGCCTAAACCACTTAACCGATCATCCTGAAATTTTGCACATACGTTGTCAGGTGTACAGAAACGAACATAGGACCCACCTTTCATCCCGTAAAAATTGCTGTTCCCGAGGAAAACAATAATAACGTTATTATGATAATAGATGGTGCCACGTGTCCTTCGAATCAAAAATAGGACAACATATTATGTCGGGTCAGCTAGTATAGAATACATGTGATTTATTAAAGCAGTAAGGCAAGACTGGAACAAGGAATAGTCGAAAGCTAATATAGAGTTGACTTTTGCTTAGCAATGGGACAACACAGGTTGAACTACTTCAACACCATAATAATTATGGTACAATATTTGTCCAACGTCTTTTGCTGAATAGCTATCAATGACCACAACGTAACAGTATCCGGTTAAAAAAATATGTTTCCAAAGTCGCACACACCGTAGTGTTGGTAGACAAATCGGTGACCGCAATAACAATTACGTTTTTATTACTAGAAAACAAGGAAATCTGCCTTGTATTATAGTTTCCTTATTTGTTACAAATAATCCTCTAGATTAACTCGGCTTTGTAGGTAATAGAAAATCACCATTAAAATATTTAAGCTTCATAACACAAAACCCAACACAACTCCACTACCATGCATCATGTTCCCCCACACCTTAGGATCTGTGTTCCGCGGAGTTAAGAACTACAAAATTATGTCTATAATATTTTATTGGCGGAACACGGAAGGAACAGAGATCTTCATAATATGGAACGAAGTAAAGTAACGTCGTAAAGTATATATACATATAACTTGCATGTTTTCATTAGTACCTAGTTCTTTCTGGCTAGTTTCAAGTATTATGAAAATAAATTTTTTTCCATACGGATAAAGGGGGAAGTAAGTAGAGAAGTTTTGAAATACTTAGATGCAAAACAGTACCTGCTTGTTTTTAGGGTTCCGTAGTCAACAAGAAACTCTTATAGTTTCACCATGTCCATCTGTTCGTCCGCAGCTTAACTCAGAGACTCTTAGTAGCTAAGAAAAACTAGGTTAAGCTAGAAAGCCATAATTTGGCATGGATATCACGCCGATAAAGTGGTAAAATAAAATCTTGAAAAACATTTTTTTTTTGGCGTACCTCCTCTACACTTAAAGTGGGAATGTTTTTTTTTCTACCCCATTGTGTGGGGTATTTTTGGATAGGTCTTTCAAAAATATTGCGGGTTTGTGAAAACCATTTTTCGATTCAGGGATTCGTTTGTGAAACATTAAGCTTTAAAATGCAAATTTTTGTTAGAGTCAAGTGTCCCCCCTGCCAGCTATGCTATGTACCGCATAGCGCACTGCAATGCATGTTTTTAGCTATGTTTGCTTTTGGATATGTAAAATAATTAACGGCAGTAGTATATATAACGAAATAAAAAGGAAAACTATCACAGCTAAGTAGGCTAACTTTGCAGTTGCATTGTATGGGAGAACATGGTTTTCAACTACAATTTTAAGTTTATTCTTGGGATACGGAACTACGGAACCCTTTAATGTGGGTGATCCGACAATCACTTGGCCGGTTTTTTCTTTTTGTATTCAGGTTGGCAGGATGAAATTTTTCGTCGGTTACTTAAAAAAAATCATCTGTTTCCTACAAAAGTACCTACGCGGTCAAAACGTATGGAACAGCCAATGATATTATAAGTAAAAACACTTATCATATCATTGGAAACAGCTAATTTATTTAGGTTTTCCAGAAACATGTATTGGATACATTGTAACAGGTCGTGTGTTGATGTCCCCGCCGCCGCCCTGTATTGTTGCTTGTCAGTAAAGAAGTTACTTACCCTCAGAACATCCTTTTGTTTCCTTCCTCTTACACCACTAAAGAAGATAACCTATTTACTTCAGTGATGTAAAAGGAAGGTATCATAATTTTATTCAACATCTCAATTATAATTCCCCATCACATTAACAAATTAGAAACATAATTAAAAGAATTAAAATAAAACCTCCCCCTTATAAGTTCGTCTGGAAGTTAACTCAAACAGCAGTCTCTTGAAGAGCACCTCGTAATTAAGGAGATGTTCTCCGTCCGTCGTGTCGACCACCGCGGCTCAGCGCGCCGCATTCATAACTTTACCTGGAGTTAATTACACTCAGGTACGTGCTTTATAAGTTTTCTTTTATTGGTGTTAAAGTTGGTATAGTCTAAAAGTTGTGTCTTCTCCATTACACGGTTTTTGTAAATCATCTTTTACTAAAATATCCAATATTTTACCTTCATACCAATTCATCTGTTAAGAAAGGTGATTTAGGCATTATTTTCTGAAAATTTCCCTGAAGACAAAAATGGAATGCTTGTATGTAGGTTGGAAATTAAGTTAATTAAAAATATGTAGTGAATTTTGAATTCATTTTATGTTGCTATTTTCCACGAATATTTTACAGCGTTTACCATCAAACATACAGCCAAAATAATAAAACACAAACATATTCCAAAAATGTATTACACTGAAATGCCTATAATTACGGTGGTTGTTTGCCAAAGTATATGCAGAGCTATGCACGGCCACTTGCTACAAAATTACTGGAGCCTCAGTAAAATGTTGGCTTTGCTAAAAATTAGGCTCACTATTTTACAAAATTGCCTGTCGGCTATGCATCACCGGAACTCGCTTGCCTAAACTAGCTATAAAATAAAGGCTGGATACAGTGCAGGCTTATAAGCGACTGCGATTTAGTGGCAGTACATTGGGCACACAAGTATTCTGTGAAAAATTTAATTGGCTAGTTTTTTTAAATTACTTTTTTCCTTTTTGGCAATTGAACCGATGATGACTATTCTGCCAGCGTCAACTGGCGAGTTATCACGGTTTTAGAGACAGGCTTGTGACAGACTTCGTAGTGACAGACGTTTTAGAATCAGTTTCCGTCAGCTCAGTCAGTAGTAGTAATTAGTAACCCTAAAACTAATTGATGCTGTTTTGAATGTTTTCGTATTATCCCTGTTAGAAAAGAAATAAATTATTTGATTTGGTTTTATATTTACTTGCCTGCTTAGGTATTCTAGTCTGGTGTCCTACGAAAGACATTAATAAAAATATAAAAAAGAACCTACCTATCCTATGTGCCTATTAACAAGTCAATGCACCTTCCCGCTTCGGCTTCAGCCACAGGCCGCGTGCGATCGGCCAGTGCGCGTCCAACGATACGTTCTGCCGTCACGCTGCCACCGCGCACACCCGTTACATAACTGCGCTGAAATACAACCGCCGAACGCCTTCGGACACGCAATTATGGCAAATTTCAGACGTTGTAAACTACTAAATTGTGCTCTTTTCGTTGTAGTAAATGCACCGGTAAAAGTTACATAGTAAAAACGCTTGTTATGGAACTTTGGAGCAGCTTTATTTAAAGTGTTTAGGAATTTCATCTTATCGAAAAAAAGTAATGCTTTCAAGATTGAGATAAAAAAAAAACTGAAGTGTTAATCGACTTTTGTTGCTGACCGTAGCTCCTTCGAGTGAAATATTTTTATTGCACCCACATTGTTTTAATTATAACTAATTAAAACTCACGAATACCAAGTTACGGTATATTCAAGACTAACGTCTTGAATATACCGTAACTTGGTATTCGTGAATTTCATTTATCTCTCAGTAGAAAATTAGTATTTCCGTCAAAAACAGGCAAACAGTACCAACTTCTGTTAAGAGATTATAATAAGAGAAGACTAAAAAAGTGGTGCGAGTATACAGTACTAGCAGCGCCCTGCGGTTTCACCCGCATGAGTGTCGATCCTGTGGGAATATCGGCATAAAAATTATCCTATGTACTTCCCCGGGATGCAACTATCTCTCTGCCAAATTTTATCGAAATCCGTTCAGTGGTTAAGGCGTGAAAAGGTAACATACAGACAGACAGACAGAGTTACTTTCGAATTTATAATATTAGTATGTATACAGGGTGGCCGGGTGTCGACGCGCAGACTGCACTGTTACCACGAATCCAGTACACGAAGAATCCCCTGCGTTGAAATTTTTGCTGATTATAAAAACAAAACAGCTTTTTCTATGCGGACAAAATGTATGCAATGGAACAGCTATTTTTATTTTTAATAACCGACGAATAATTAAAAAGCAAGTTAATCTTGTAATTTATTATAACCAAAACATAATATTATCCATACACGCAACATACAAAAGGGCCATTCCCCCGTAAACATCGTTTACTCCACCACTCCAGCGTAGTAAAATTCGTTACTCACGCATATTCTACCCACATAAGCACCGACACTTCTGTCGCAAAACTAACACAACTCCAAAATTTTATTCAAAGAAATCCGTGCCCGAGATATTAACGATCTTCTACCATCGGCATCGGTAATCCTTCCTTTAGCTAACGGGAATAATATTCTTTGGTATACAAACATAGATTTACCTCTCCACTCACATTTATCACAAGGCTGTAAGGCACACTTTTTTGATTTTGGATTGTGAAAGTAAGGTTGCAAAATTTTTACGAGCAGTACCGTTTACATATGTCTTGGCGAATTGGCATCGTAAAAAGCCTACAGTGGGTAGATCACGGATTTATAATAAAACCTTGAATGTACGCAGAATGAGAATGGAGATGGATCCTGTACATTTTATGTCTATCAAAAGACTGAATTTTAACAGCTCCAAAGAGAAAACGTGAAACATGAATGACTTTTCAACGTTTAAACTAAGTAAATACAGGTTTGTTTGGTGGAACAGGGGCTTTCATAAAAGGGCTTGTCTGTAGGGACTTTTATGTTCCGTGAACCGAGATTTATAAGTTTTTTTATGTTCTAATAGTGACGAAATTGTTAGGGTGTCGTCAAATGTCAGTCAAAGTGACGACTTCCTAAAGGAACTTTCATTTCAAATATGTATTCATTAAATGTCTCACCGTATTTTACGTTGCTCCACCTAATGTTGAGCTCAAGGTACATAAAATGTATTTCCAGTTTCTAAACTAAATAAGGGATGTCAAAGAATGGGGTTGTGGAGTTGTTAATGATCGCACTCAAGTTGTAAGAAACACACGGTTCTGTGTTATTTCTCTTTTGTATTTTTGTTTATTTTTAGTACGAAAACGGGTCGTGCAATTAATAGAAAAATTAAGAAAACGGGTCGTGCAATTAATAGAAAAATTAAGAAAAACGTCCAGGGGGCCTAAAAAGGCCACTTTGGCAGAATCATGAAAGGATAACATTATGAATCATAATATTGCGAAGACAGTGGGTGTTTTTCTTTTTTCGCTTCACTACGTAGGTATAATAAAAGAGATTGAGATCGGATTTTGATTGGATTGATTGGTATTTTAGCACAGACAAAAAAAAAATAACAGAAAAATCCTTCACCAATGGGATTTGATACGATTAACTTAAAAGTTAACTATCCATTATGATTCATAATGTTATCCTTTTATGATTCTGCCAAAGTGGCCTTTTTAGGCCATAGGATTCAAAAGAAACTATTGAAACAACTAAAAACTTCAGAAGATCAATATTCTATCGCAATCTACTAACAAGACATCGTAGGTGTTAAAGTAACACCAGCCTTTACTTTTTACTCATGTCATACCAATATTACAAAGTTTTACACTGTTATAAAGTGCTCCTATTTATTTAAAGCCACAAGACAGTCAGGTCCTAATTTATTAGGGTTCCGTACCAAAATGGTAAAACGGAACTCTTATGGTGAGACTCATTCTGTCTGTCTGTCACAGCTGGATACCTCAAGAACTACTAATGCCATCAACTTGAAATTTTAAATAGTTTTAGATGACATTTGCCCAACTATTTTGTAAATAAGAAATAAATATAAATACGTGTATATTTTTTGGAACAGGGACTGAAAGGGTGTTTGAAAAATTCGAAGTAGGGCTACTAGGGCATGTGGGGTACCATATGAAAGAACGCAGTTTGCACATTTTTAAACATTTTTTCTTGTTTTTTAGGCCGCACAGTTTTCGACTTTTGATGAAAAATGTAAAAAAAAATACCGTCCCCCCCTCTTATCTCCGAAGTTTGCAAAGAGAAAAATCTGAAATTATTCTAGGCTATAGAAGTTTATATAAATATTACTAGAAAAATAAAATAAAGTCTCTAAATAGTACACGTTTTCAGAAATCACCAACAAAAGTAACATTAGTTCCACTATCGGTCAAGAGACGGCGCTGTCATAAACAAAATATGGACATCCTAGTCTGAAATAAACAAATTTTAATTTTTTAAATTTTAATAAAACTGCAATTATCTACCGCATTTCACAGTTTTAAAATTTTCTGACGAATATAGGCCTCGCCGATTAAAATTAAAAACATAATGGTACGGAACCCTCGGTGCGCGAGTCTCACTCGCTCTTGACCGGTTTTTTTGACTGACGACGAGGCAGGGCTATTAAAAAAATAACATTTCTCGTCTACCGGACTAGCCAGTATTTTGTCAAAAGCCTAGTATTTACGAAAGAGCTTACAACGAAATTGTTTCAGTTTTTAATTTGCAACAAAAATTACTACATTTTTATTGCGATGTAGGTCGACAGGGTTTTTGTTAGCAGCCTGTTACAACGTATATTTTTATACTCCACGCATACGTCAAGACTCAGGTAGGTTTTGTCCGACTTTGATACATTTTTGGTAATATAGATATCGACGAAAAGGCTGAGTCATTGTCTGTGGTAGAGTTTTATGATAAAAACTGACAAGAAGCGAAATGTGCACTGGGCAGTGCTTTAGATACGTGACGTCACAGTGGTGACGTCACGTACCACTGACGGGTAGACCGGTTTCCCGAATAGTCGAGAACCAGTCGGTACATCTAATCCAAATCTAAAGCCATAGGCGAATAGCTACACATTTCTCATCATTTCCTCTCTACATTGTAAAAAAAAAACAACCAGTCAAGTTGAAATATTGCTCCCCCATAGATTACCATGGGATTAGAGCGAACAAGTGGGGTGAACACAACAATAATCAGCAGTCGTGTCAGACCTGTGCTGCCTTCGACTCCAGCCAACGTCTAATGAATATTAATGATATTATATTTGTAGAGGTCTGACTGTGGTGAGCGAGGAAGCGGGGCTGAAGTTCAGACAATGTAACCTGTTTCTGAAAGAAATGTAATTTAATCTGTTGTTAAAGCTGTTGTCAATATTGAAGATACTTTGGTAGCTGAAACTACCAAAAGGAAAGCTTCAAATTAAATCAAATAATTTATTTGCATAACAAAGGTTCAGAGGATGTTACAAGAGGATCATAAGGTAGGTACACTGTATTATTAGGAGAGAGTGCCGGTATTGTGGTGCGCCGCTCTCCCTATCTTCCGCGGCCTTGAAGGGGTCGCCACCGTCTGATGGCGGATGCGGTGGGGTCGCAGAGGAGGAGGAGTGTTGGTATGACGTTGGCCGCTCTCCCTATCCTCTGCGGCCGAAAATTGGCAGGTGGCGGGGCCAATGGCGTGACCCGTCGCAGGGGGACCAAGGGTGCCCAGACACGGTATCGTCTGGTGCCCATGTGCTGGTCTGATCTCTGGGGTGGTCACGGCATGTTATGTGTTCTGGTGTGCCGGTGATGGGGAGTACTCCCCAGAGGAGGGTCCGATGACGGACAGCCGCGGCAGGTTCACGAATGAGTGCTAACGCGTGCCCGAGATCCCGCCGTAAGCGGCAGAGGAGGACACCGTGGAGTATTAGTGGGTTAGAATCCCATATAACTGCACTATCTCCCCGTGGTAGTGCAGAATGCATGAGCACTACTCCAAGATGAAAAAAAAGGTGAGCAAATATATTATTATTAGGAACATTATGACACAATTATTCTTATTCAGTTTTCCTAAGTCATTAACTGGTTAGTCTTGTAAATATTTTCAAAGCTTTGAAAATAATTTAGCTGTATCTTAAAGATAGCTATAAAAATGTGATCATGAAAGAAGTACACTATCGCCCGTATTACAGAACCTTAGCTTATAAGTTTTAAGTAATGCTTGATTCTTTAGTAAGGTTCTGTAATACGAGCCTAAGTTTCTCTTTGAAGTTACATAGTTTCAAGCAATTTAAAACTAGCCTTTCGTGCATAGAAACAATAAAGTAAAGGCATTTTGATATCGTTGTTTCAAGCTTAAGCAAGTATCAAAATTGTAAAACGATAAAGTCTTGGTTTCCCATAACCAATATGACATGTATGTCTAACAAGATTAATTTGTTTGACGAAAAAAGTAAAATAAGACATGTAAATCTTTTTATCGCTGTAGGCAGTACTAAGGTCTGAACCTTAGATTCAGCGGAACGCCTACGCTGTGCTAAACGTTTTATATTTCTCGTATACTATCCCATAATAATATATATATCTTTGCAAGTGTAACCCTTGACATTTGAGAAATCTTACAACATCACTATGTATGTAAAAATAATCAGGTTTTCGTTTCATGTAGTAGGTGTTCTCATTTTTAGAATATGCGGAAAGAATCTGTTTAGTAGTCTAGTAAGAACCTATATAATTACAGAGAATCAGGACTTCTGATTCTCTCTTGTCTTCGTGAGAAGCATCTCGTCCTGAGGTCGACACCCGCCGCCTTCAGTAGCAATTTTCCATTGCTTGCGAAGTTTTTCGTTTTTAGTGAATTAATGAACGCCTGCGTTTCTGCATCTACTACCTAATGGCACAACACTGATACACTGACTGATGCACTCTGACAAATTATTCATAGCGGACGGTTATCACTAAAATAATACAGGCAACCGTAGATTGTCACCACACGAGATTTCTCATAACCATACTAGAATGGCCTCCAAAACCATAGATGACTGAATGGCCCCCTAAACTTCATGTTATTCTGTATTCATTCTATGAACTATTTAGCATTTCAAATCTAAAAAAAAATAATCTTAAATATCAATAATTGGAAATCTCACTAACAACTCAAATAGATACATTTTTCGAATAACATTAATTATTGAAAACATTTACTAAAACAGCCGTTCTTCTAAATTTCATAATTGATTGCATAGCTCCATAAAGGTTTAGCGTGATGATAATCAGTTAAAAGGTTAAATCCGTAACTTTCTGCAATATTGTAACTTTTGGCTCGCTTTGTTACAATTTATTTGCGGTACAATATAGAAGAATACGTACACAACACAATATTGCTCATCCCCCATAGCAAATAGCGTGATAATTTATAGGCAGACTGACCAGACTTATAATAAGGACTATTTCTTCAAAATTCGAACAGATCGGGTAGTATTTGCATGATGCTGGAACGTACATTCAGACAAAGAGACAAAAATTATAAAAAACTATATTCGGCATAAGAATCGTTCCCTAAGCAATAACTTTTCAAAAAATTAATATTTTACACAATTTATATGATAAAGCTTGTCGCGAGCTTTACTTGTGTAGATGTATTTACCTTACCTACCCTTTGTACTTTACCTTTTTTATAAAATAAATACTTTTTTTCTAAGATTCACTTATGTCAAGATTAAGTTACATAATTATTGTATTCTTGTTTATCTACACAAGTAAATCTCGTGACTAGCTTTTATATCATACTAGCTGTGCCCCGCGGTTTCACCCGCATAAGTGTCGATACCGTGGGACTATTGAGATAAAAAGTATATTGATATACTTTTATTAATTGAATAAGTTTTTTTTCTTGTTTGTTTATATATGTTGTAAATAAATGCTAAAATAAACAACATAAATATAATAAATTGATGGGTTTGATCCAATTTAAAGTTTATTTTCTTCTGTAACAGAGCATTTAAATAAAAGCTTGTATGTATTTAAAAATGTTTTTTTCATTTATATTAATTTACTTTTTAGTTATCGCTATGTTATGTATTCTTGTAGATCTACTCTAGTAAATTCTTGTCATCAAACCCTTTAATTTGATACTGTTAACATGGGAGTGCACAAAAAATAAATGGTCCGCCATCTTGAGCCGTCCGCCATATTAGATTTAGAATGACGTCACTTAGCTAACCATGCATTGTCATCCGAACTAAACGTGTATGCAAGATGTCTCTACAATCGGTATAGAATAACTGCTTTAAAATTAAATTGCAAGATTTGACCCTAACATACATACAAAAATTGCAAGATAAATGAAAAAATCTAGTAATAATCATACATTCTATGAAACTTGACATTAACAACATAAAAACAACATTTCATAGAATTTCATGAATTTATGATCAATATACTTCAAGATTTTCTGTGGAATAGAAAACTTACAGACTGTAACCTGGTATACAGACATTTCCCTATAAATGTTTGTTCTTCAGTTTTCTGCTTACTTCCATCACATTATTATGAAACATAACAAAAATTGCATGTCAAAACAAGAGTCATACCATTTCCGTGATTCTTATTCAACAACGGTACAACAAAAGACTTCCTCTATTTCCATGTCACCTGTGCAAGAAACTCTGAGCCGCTCTTATGTACCACAGTACCACATACTAACGTTTAGAAAGTTCACTTAACACAACACTAACATACCTATTAGAGTAGGACATGTATGTATACAATAGTTAGACTATAGTTTCCTAGCATTCAGTGATAGCGCGTAAACGCGTTTTAAAATAAAAACTCTAATCTCATTGTACACCACATAAAAAACAAACAAATTTAAACTTCATCAAACCACTCCCTCATTTCATCTTATTTAATTTTGTATCGATCGAACCTTCTGCAGTCAGTCTGTTGTGGTGCTGCTGGCCAGTCAGCACGGAAATGAGTAGGTCTCGTCCACCGCGGATATGGACTCGTTTGCTCAGCGCCGGATGAACGGGATCTGATGCTGCAGCTCCACAGCTGTGAAGATGTAGTTTCACGTTATTTGTAATAAAAAAAAATTGAAAATGAAATGGGGGGACGCCTGGCTATTGTTTTATGTAGGAAATGGGTGACCCAACGCTGATTATGAACGCTGCTTGCCTTGTCTATAGAGGATGAAATTGAAAACTTGCAACAAATCGAAATAGGAGGTGCAGTAAAAGCTGTTACATAAGTAATCATAATAAATTGTCATTTCGCAAAGCTAAATTCTTGAAAAAAAAAACGTGTAATTATCGTCTTAGATAGTGCAAACTAAGTCATTGCCTTCAATTAGACACGAATTATCGACGTTTCAGTTTTTAAATTGTCAGAACAAGTAAGAAAATTAAAGTATCAATTTTAGCGCGCCCGATAAGCAATCTATTCGTCGCTGAGTTCAAACCATGCAGCAAGTTGGCAACGTGTTGAACTAGCGGTATTTACCTAATTTTGACCGTTCCTGCGAAAACGTACGTCTGTGCATCTCTTTCCTTAATGACATGCTCTAAATTTACTTGAAAGCACGCTGAATTAGATATGTTAATTAGTGTTTTGGTTTCACCGTCAAAGGTTTGCCTTTAAAGGCTCCTTCAAACAGGCGCGACACGCGATAAAATCGCGAGCGACACAAAGGCACCGCAAGTCGTGCAACGAGCGGTGCCTTTGTGTCGCGCGCGATTCGCGTCGCACGTCGCGCCTTTTTGAACGAACCTTAAACCAAACTTTATTTTCTCGCATTTCAACCTGCAGTTCACTAACGGATTGTCAAGCAAAATATCTTACAAAAACTGGTTAAAGTTTTTCAAACCATATGTACAGACGCCAGCACATCAAGCTACCCGAAACTGTCAAATTTTTGCAATCAACTTTGAACCTTATGTTATGGCGATAAAGTTGAAAATCTATTAAAGAAATTTGACAGATTGTAGTAGCTTGATGTGCTGGCGTCTGTACATTGAATGTTACTAAACCTGTTTGTGACCACAAAATCAACGTTTTTCATCAAACCATTATTTTGATAGTAGGTAATGAAGTAGGTAAGTATTATATTTCAGTTGTATCCAAGTTTCTCTAAATACTCCTGGTAACAAGACTTCATACAGGTATAAAGTAGGTACCAGACGTCAATTTGTAAGAATATCTCTTCAATATAACATCACAGGTTCGTCAAAGAGGACTTATAATGATATAAGAGCGACAGATTTCGTTCAAAAGAATATACTCGTACAGTGCCCTCCAACAGTTAGCTGACATTGTTTGAACTGTAGGTGCACTATAATGTTTTTATTGACTAAAGGCTCCTACAAACAGGCGCGACACGCGATATAATCGCGTGCGACACAAAGGCATCGCTCGTTGCGCGAATTGCGATTTTATCGCGTGTCGCGCCTGTTTGAAGGAGCCTGAATTCAATAAAAAGAGAACTACATAAGATAATGGATTACCTGATCAATAAAATCTGCGTCTTTTACCTCTCCGCTTCTTGTAAGAGTTCTCTAATCTCTCATAAAACGATCTTGGGATTAATTTAGCACTAGCGCATTAATCATCCAAAATCAAGAAAAGTTGTAACTGAGGACGCCCTGGCCAAGGTTTTAATCTGCGTTATTTAAAAAAAAGTGCTAGTGAAAGAGTTATTTTTTTAGTATTAACTATACCCTTCAAAGCTAATTGGAAACATTTTTTTTTACAGAACTATTTTTTTTATGTTTGTATGTCCACACACGTGACCTTTGTTTTTTCTTCTATGGTTCGTTTCCACCTCGAAGCCATTATTTTTTTCTGAATAAAGTCAAAAGCCCTGGCAATGGCTAATTCTAATTGGCAAAAAACTGACACATTACAAAAAAAAAATCAAATTATATTACCTACAACCCCGTAAAAATTTTAATAATTATAAATATCTACTACCTTTTGGTGGCTCTAATTCAAGTATTTAAAAGATAAAATTCAGTTATAAAAAATGTATAAAGCATATTAGGTAATCCCTTATCACAGGTAGGCAGGCATTAGTGAATAAAAACATTACAGGTGTACAGTTCAAACATTTGAAACTAGAATTTTAAATTATAAAAAAAAATTACATTACAGCTGAAGTGGAAAGATGTCGACTAACTTTTGGAGGGCACTGTACCTGCTTATACATAGACTAAGACGTAGGTAATCTTGTTGATGTTATAACAGCTGTTTCTTATACATAAGACGTAAGTATTTAATTTTTCAAAACAGGAAATGGAAAAAAAAAGGATTGCTAGTTTCGAATTGTAAAAAATAATTTAGAGACAACCGTATAATATTAAAGTAAATGTGTCGCAGGCTCTCATAAAATAATTATGATCCAGGTCTTAGGGTCCTATTATTTTTTTTATGTCATTGTCTTTTTTAATAATTGAATCTTAATTAACCGTAGCAATCTACCGCCGCCGCCGCCTTAATTAAAAATGGCGCATTTCAGCAAAATTAAAAAAGAAAAATAAACGTAACTAGATAAAAAAGATGCGTCTTTTTCTTTTCCTCAGACTCACCCTTGTTGCTTATAGCGGCGTCACTGTCATTACAGTGTCAGGTGTAACTTACTTCCAGTCTACTTGTTAAAAAAAAAAAAACAGATAAGTACAGGTAGTTACTGTTGAATACATTGTTAAGGACAGTTATTTTCAGTTCATTAACAAGCACTTTATTTGAGTAGTCTCATTACCTAATCCCACGTGTACAGCCTGAAGCCCTACATTTTCTGCGCAAAATATGTCTTGCCATTTCATATTTAAGTGGATAATGTATGCTATGTTTCAAGAAGGCACAATTTGTCTGAAGGTACCTTGTTCCAAAAGTAGCTGATGAAAATGTAAATAAATGGATCAGAAAACGTACTTGCGCTGCGACTGCCAATTTATACTGCCACTTATAAATTAAGTGCTTGGATTTAGTTATTTGAAAACTTAAACCCGAAATTCTAATTCTAAAACATCATAAACATGTTTTCATTTGACAGTTGAGATTAGTTTTATAACTTCAATGTCCGTCGATGATTTCTTGATGATTTCAATTGAATCATGTTATTAAAAAACTGAAGTAGCAGTGGGCTGGCCATCTTTGTCGAAGGACCAATGGTCGGTGGTGCAGACGAGTCCTTAAAGAGACCACGTATCGGCAAGCGCAGTGTGGCACGCCCCCCAGCTAGATGGACGGACGACGTAAAGAAGGTGGCTGGGACGGACTGAATGCGGAAGTCGGAGGACAGGATGTTGTGGCGCAGCCCGGGACAGGCCTATGTCCAGCAGTGGACTGCGATAGGCTGAATTGATGCATTACAAATGCATTTGTTGCAAAAAGTGGTGAGATATACAGGGTTTGCTTACACTTTCGTCAGATACTTTTAGATCAGACCATAATAGGTACGTATTACCATCTCTAAGATACACTTAGTTACTCATAAGTATAAGGTATAACCTATTCGTATGTCCATGAATTTGTATAATATTCTCAGAAACAACATAAATAGTAATAATAATATTCTACCGATTTACTACTATATTTTGAGGCTATGATAAAGGCTGGTTTGATTAATAAACTGAATTTATAACAATCCAAATGACATTTGAAATATAAGTTCAACCTATAAGTTTTAAAGGGCTGATTTTTCAACCGACAGATAAATTTTATTCGTGGAATAAAATTGACGTCTGACTGACAGATTTTGTATGGAAGAACTGTCAAAAATTAAAAAAAAAGCAAGTGTGCTTATGACCACACGACTGAAGTGAAACTTCTTTAGCTCCATATGTATATATATTTATATATATATAAACTATATAATTATATTTATATATTATATTTACTCCAAAACGCCTCCGCGTTTTGGAGTAAATTTTTTTCAATTATTTGATTTACAAAAAAATATAACCAAAGAATCACCGTTCGCGTAACGCTAGTAAACTCGCAAACGAACTACTGACTGAGATATATACATATTTCATTTACTAGCTATAAGAGAAAGAGAGAAAGAAAATGTGCGCGCGCACTGCTCTCTCTTGCTTCTACACTGTGATACAGACAATAAGCCTGCACTGTGCTTAGATACACGGAACGTATTTGGCTATGAGAGGAAAAGAGAAAGAATATGTGCGCGCGCACTGCTTTTTCTTGCTTATATCCCCCACTCAACTTCCGTTCGCCTCGCCCGATCACACTTTTCGTAACACTTACGTCACGCGTTCGCCAGCTTACTCCCCAAGTCAAGCGTGCGTAAAGAAGTTTCACTTCAATAAAATTATTCCTCCGATAAAATTATCTGGGGTTGGAAAAATCATCCCTAAGTGTTATAACTTATAAGTTTATAACTTAGCTTTAAATACGTAGGTAGTGGAGGTAGCCCCACTACTCCTGTACCGTTACACATGCGCCCATAAGTACAATGATTTGCGTGCGTTGTATTACGCGCTGCCGTTTTTACACGAAATATAAAACTCGTGCCCCAGCAATAATTTTTGCTCAATGCTAGCTTAGTTTGATAAATGAACAGAATACGTAGACAACGGCTATGTGATGGATCTTTTTACACCCTGTACGTGTACTGTATACCCAAAATTTACATAACACTCTATTTAATTCGGTCCTCCTAGAATTCACGCGAATATTCAACATTGTACGCTTTATTTCACAACATTGCATATCCCGGGAAATCATAGCGATATGGTTCACGTGTTTGCTCCCCAGTGGCAGCTGGCTAAGGCTCTGTTTACCGTCCCGAGCGATGCAATGTACGACGCGATGCGATTTCCGTCCGTTGTCGCTCCACAAATCGCGGTGAGTCGTGGCATGCTTTACAACTTCTTTCATTTGGTTTCTCCGCAGTCGCTGTCGCAAGACGCGTGTTGCTTGAGCGTGAAGCTCGTGGCCACCATGGTTCCCGCGTCGGAGCGCTGGCTTAATACAAAGCACGCAATGGAAAGCGATCATTATTACTTATTAATATTTGCAACATTAATGTACTACATAATGCGCCAGTATTTATTTTACGATGTTGATAAACCGCTTCGGGCTGCTCGTCGAGCTCGTTTTTCATTTTGTTAGACTTAATATAACGTCTTAATTTTTGATGTCTAATAAATTATTAATAACTACAATGCCGTCTTTACTTCATAATGATAGCTTAGTATATTAATGATAATGAAATGTGGCCTAGTCTTGAAATGTAGTAGACTGTTCTGCTCATACTTTTTTTGGCAAACTATATCTAGATAAATAACCTTTCATATAATAATATTTATATTGCGGTGAAGAGTTCAACCCAACTCATCTTCAAAGCCTTCAGATAAAAGCATATACATATATATTTTCTATTTTAAAAACAGTTTTTCAAAATCATTTTTGATACTGTAAAGGATTCCGTAGGCTCTTTGTGGGATAGATTATTTAAAAAAATCTGAAAGGTTTTTTTATTACATTATGTAAATCTTCTAATGAAGTGGGAAAATTGAAAAGCCAGCGGTCTGGGTCAGTGTTTATTTGGGTACCATAAAAATTAAGGATTTTATAATACGAGAACAGGTTTATATAGTAGGTACAGTACCTATACATCTAATACAAAAGACAAGAAAAACCAACATTAAGTTACCTACTCGGAGAACGAATAACACTTTTCAACATTCAAGGATACTCGATTCTTCCGTTTTCTTTCACCTTCAAGTCGAGAAACATTACTCACAAAATGTTTAGGGGCTGGTAAATAAAAACAAGTAGTTAACTTAGCAAAGCTGTCGAATTATAAACCATAAAAGAATGACTTTATTATAAACACCAATAAAAAGTCTTCACTTCAAAAACTACCCGTAAATAATGACGTCACATAAAACTTTCGGATCTTATTATTTAAAAAAAGTGTTAAAAGTAACGTCAGTATTTAAGTTTCCAGACTTATCTCGCCAGAAAATAAGACCAAAGATTATGTTAAGCCGACTTTTTCGTCGGGTAATGAGATCTCTATCAGGACGTACTTTTGGCACCGACTTCTCCTTATTGCGCTTTTTTGGCAAATGGCGAGCAAAAGATATCTCCTTCTAATGTGACCTGGCTTACTTTAGCGCAACTTGTGAGAGCCAATTGGGAAATAAATTCGGATCACAATATTATTGAAAGGTATTGTTAACTAGACAACTACGATAAATAAAACTACAATGTGTGATTGACAAAAATGACAGTATCCTTTAAACTAGATTATTGTAATATTTAAATATATATGAACTTAGAATGAAACAACATTTTTATGACTTATTCTTGTCCACCTATAATTATTTATTTTCAAATAATACACACATAATCAGCCTACATGGTTCCACTGCTGGGGCACAGGCCTCCTCTTTCTGAGAGTAGGCGCAGTAGGTCATAATCCACCACGTGGCCGAACCTAGTGCGGGTTCGTGGATTGGTTATCGGTAAATTACCTACATCGGATTGAGTTTGGTCTCTCCCGAAAGGAGAAGTAAGTCTTGCAACGGTTATTCTATTTAGCTAGCTAGGCCTGTGCACTAGCGAACTAAGTGCGAGTCGGGAAACGCACAATGAACACTTCCCTAGTTGGGATGAATTTATCCCAATTAGAAATCTAACATTGTGGTTGAAAAAAATATTCTCCCATACATTCCAACTGCAAATGTAAGTTGGTTGACTATTATTCGTTAACTTGTAAAGCTTACTTTGCTTTGATAGTTTTTCTTTTAACTTCGGTATATTATACTACTGCCGTAATTAATATTTCGCAAACGGATCCATGAAATCGAAAAATGATTTTACAAACCCACAATATTTTTGAACGGCCTATCCAACGATCATTCCCACTACAGGTGTACGGGAGGTTGGTATACCCATGCCAAAGTATAGTCTTCTAATACTAAGAGTCTCTGAGCTAAGCCGTAGACAGACAGACGGACGGATATAGCAAAACTATAAGGGTTTCTTGTTAATCACGGAACCCTAAAAAGACGTAAAGCACTTCATTTTATTAACTAACTGAACTTCTGTGTACTCAAAAATTCTGTTAAAATATTTGTAATAAATTACTCTCACGTATTCTGTGTCGTACAGTATTCTGGCGAGCTCATAGGTAGAACATGTCCAACTATTTGCAAAGCGCACCGGTATGCAAATATGTGAAGCTGTCAACACGTTTTTTAACCTGGTTTGTACTGTTTCAGACAGACTGGAAGCGTTTCTGAAACTTTTTAATTGGCTTTTAGTAAGTCTTCAATCAGTGCGTCCTGCCTGTTATGATTTACGGAGCCAAGACGTGGACACTCAAGGTATGTACATTCAAGGTAGCTCAGCGAGATATGGAACAAGCTATGCTTGGAGTCTCTCTGAGGGACAAAATGCGGAATGAGGTGATTCATTCCGGATTCCGGACTCCAACCACACTCTGGCAGAGAATCAAAGCGGTTGACATAGCTCACAGAATAAGCAAGCTGAAGTGGCAATGGCCCGGCCATATTAGCCGTAGAACCAATGAGCGTTGGGGTAGACGTCTTCTCGAGTGGAAACCGTGAGTCGGCAAACGTAAGGTAGGATGCCCTCAGGCTAGATAGAGGATCTTCGCAGGGTAGCTGGTTGCAGCTGTATGAGAGCTGTCGAGAATCGAGCCAAAGGTCTTGCAATTAGAGAGGCCTATGTCCAACACTGATAAACGATGATGATTATCAAGTTGCAAATTAAATGAATATAAGATAATGATTATAACAGATGTGATGTTTGATGACTTCAATATATCTCATTAATCAATTGGATTCTGGGATTTCCCATCGGCAAAATGTCGAACTTCCATACAAACTTTTATCATCTATTTAGTTAAGGGATGAATTTTCAAAAATCCTTTCTAAGTGCTGACCTTCATTACACTAAAAGGTCGCTGGACGTCCTGCGCGTCCAGTACAATAATGCAGCATGCAGCGCGTCGGAAATGTTTGCGCAAGCTCGTACCGACGGGTTTCACGCGATTATTCGCAAAACAACAGCATTACTAATGAGGAGAGTGAGACACAGTCGCAACAGCATCCTGCGAACTGTAGCGGAGAGTTTCGGCTCTCCAATTGTAAAGCAGTTTGTGTTTGTGATTGTGTACTAACATTAGATAATAAGTTGTTTTAATATCGTGTTACTAACACTCTATGGATTCTTTGGTCCAAAATAAAAATCATTATTATTATTGCAAAAGGAACTACCTATTGTGCAAAATCTCATTATTCTAAGCCCAGCGGTTTAGGCTCTTCTTTGTCTGTCAGTGAATTTTAGTAATTTTAACACATTATTAGTGAGGCCTATGTCCAGCAGTGGATGTCTTTCGGCTGAAATGATGATGATGATTAGTGAGATTTTGCGTCTGACTTTTCGCTATTAATAAGTTGGCAGTTGGCAATCATTGCCGTTCACCTTATAAGCTTACACTTTGCAATCATATGTTTCGCTACAGTATATTTGTCAATAATGAGGAGATTTGACGGCTGTCATGGGATTGTATCGTTATAGTTAGTTGATGCAGCTCATCTTCAATGCCTACTTAAGAAGTTTTTTAAACACCACGATGTGCCGATTTCCGTATTCAAACTGTAGACCATGTCTTTTATCTTAAAACGAGGAAGAGAATGACTGCATGTAAAATTTCGCTCACGTCCTGCCCCTTACATTAGGGCTTAGCAGAGTTCCAGCCATCACGGCATTATGTCTTGGGACTCTGCTGATCTCAGCCCATAATTATAAGGAAACCGTTAAACCTACTTTAAGTGCTGAACAGTTTTGTACGAGAGGTGAATTTTAAATGCTATAATTATTATTATGTCTTGTTTTCTTTGATTTATTGGCGAATTTGTAAAGCTTGTAAAATACGAAACTATTAATTTTTTACCCTGATTTGATCACGAAACCTAATCTGACTGAGTATAAGGGTGACAACATTCCTCAACAGTGACACTGACAGCTCTTGAACGGTTTAGATGTGCTGATCGCGTTAAGTTTCATTGGTGAAATAAATCTTTACAGGGATTTAAGTAAAACTTACACTATGGCTAGCTCTATGGTACAGATATTGGAACAATAATGGCTAATATTAAAATGCACAATATTGAGAACCAGTGACTCATAGATAATATGGCAAGCACTACACGGGTGTTGTACATTTTTATTTCAAAAAATATTATTTTGTTCATTTTAACATAAAAGTTTACCAACGAGGTTTCGAGAATGTTTTTTGTCTTTTTAATGTTTTCATGAAAGGATGTCACATGCAACAACATTCTCTTTTTGTCAAAAGCATCACAGAATACAATACGGTCCTCTTTCGTTAGCGTTGGTTGTTCGTGCTTATTTTTATCTGCTGACGATGTTTGTAGCGAGAAATCTTTTTGGATTTTGTCCTGAGGTCTTTTAAATAGAATTTGGCAAAGAATAGTTGCACTATTTTTACCGACTTCAAAAAAAAGAAGGTTATCATTTTGTGAACTTCCACAGAAATATCAAACGATAAAAGTGAAGCTTCTATGGCTCTTTGAAAACGGAACGTGTGGTTGCGCAACGTTAAAATTCGCTGTCATAATAATTTATACAAAGGTATCACGGGCAACCGCTTCCGCGAACCCCAAAAGTATATCTTTTTCTAAAAATTTGTTAATCATTAAGATTTATTATGCTATTCAATCAAATAGCATTACTCACAACAATACAAATCATTAGTGAAAAAGAAATACCCTTTTCAAAATTCCGAGAAAAACTCTAAATCAGACAAAATAATTTACCCAAACATCATCCTTAATACGGAAAATAATAATTTAATTCAACAACACAAAAGGACAAAAGGGCCAAGGCAAATTAGTCCGCAAATGTCCGGGCAAAAATGGCCACCATAAAAAATGGCGACGGCCGGCGATAAATAATTTCCACGGTAAACGTTTTCATACGGCCTTACGGTTACGGCATTAACATACTACTTGAGTGGTAATAAGTGGTTACTTTTCCTTACACTCATTTTCTCGTGTGGAAAGTGTTATTTATTTCAGTTTGTATGCTAATAATAGCGCGGAGGGAATGTTGCTTATTTATGTTATGTTTTTATTTTATTACGGGTGTTTTGCTTACTGAGGAACCGTATGTTGGAGGCATAATTCCCTGTACGTGTATTAGAAATTTATTTTTTAAATTTGTGCGGCGCTCACTCTACCTTTTATAATAGGTAATAAATAGGTAGCTATCATACAAAATTATTCCATTACCTACCAATAACAGAACAGTAACCAGTTAAAGTAATCATTCTATTCTGCACTCTAATTGTGTAACACACTATGAATCCACTTCCACAATCGAAATCAACCGGTCGATTCTGTAAAAATCTCACTGTGAAAACTTAGGTGAAGTGAGTTTGTTTTTGCTAGGAATTGACACTATTGACAGCTCACTCCACGCTCACTTCACCTAAGTTTTCACGGTGAGATTTTTACTGAATAGCACTGCTGAATCATTTTGAAGTATGTTGCTAAGCTAATCCATTGCTTCATATTTTCAGCAACGTAAATAACGCAATGAATGTGATCGAACTGTCAAAATGAAAGCCTTTTTGACAGTTCGATCCTCCTACTGTTAGTGTATTACGCAATTACCATGGAGCGATAAGAAATAAGCGATAGATTTTTAATAAAATAAGCGATAAACATAATTTTAATACTAGAAATAAAGATACTTTGATGCGCTGCGGTTTAGGAACCTAAACTGAAATGTCTTGCTTTTGAATCGTTTTTAATTAGATCATGGTAGGCCACCAGGTTGCTTTTGGAAATAAAATGCATGTCACTCATGTCAGTATTCAAAAATGGTCGTAACTTGTGATCTTTCTACAACAGTGAAAGGCAAACCAAGACCCAAACCAAAATTGAACGTGGCCATAACACTAATATTATAAAGGCGAAATTTTGTGAGTATGTCAGTGTGTGTGTGTTTATATGTTTGTTACTTCTTGACGCTCAAACGGCTCGAGCAATTTTGATAAAATTTTGTATGGAGGAAGCTGACAGCCTGGATTAGGCTACTTTTTATCCCGATATTCTTACGGGATCGACATTTACACGGATGAAACCGCGGGGCGCAGTTAGTTTTAAATACATTAAGTTCCGTAACATTCATTTCATGCCACATCTATCACCCGTAAAGCGCAAAACCCGACATTTCATTCCAACATAACAATCCACAATAACGTAACTTTAATCCAGTCCATCACAGCGCAATAACTTGTAACTATCAATTGTTTGCATGTGGCACCGACGGACCGACGCACCGTGGAACAGCGCCTTATTAATTTATGGAATAAATTACACAGTGCAGGTGCTGTGATATTACAGGGAACGGAAGGATCGGCACAATTTGTATGTTGACCCTGGTGACAACAGGATTATAGAGTTATTGCCTGCGGTGACGGAGAAACGAGTTATGAGCTTAGGAGAATAGTTATGCAGGAAGGATGGGAGTTAATTATTTTCATTACAGTTATTTGTGATTCTCATAATTTACAATAAGTGGAAGCTGAAATGTTTTACAAAAGGTAAAATAATGAGGAAGGTGATCAATCTGGCATAACATCAATCAGCACTCTAATTTCGTAACACATTTTTAATCACAATCCCGTAGTTTTGCAGGAAATTCATAATCCATTGCTTCACAGGTTTGAAAAATTCGTCTGCTCAACAAGGTACAATAAAATAATAACACAGTGAAATTCATCAACTCGTCCTACATGCCTACGGGCCATTTAGGACGACTTGCAGAAAATCAAAATAAATTATATTTGCATTCTGCAAGTCGTCCCACGTTTTCTTTTTGTATGTAACTTTAAATTTTATCAACGTTTCGTACAGCCAGCAAGACAAGATTTAACAATATTTTTTTAAGAATTTTAATTATTGACTTTTTCGTAATTGTTAATTATTATCTGTATATGTGTTGATTAATATCTTTATGACGATTACTTATTATTTTTTATAATTTTAGGTTTATAATTATTAAACCTACATGTACGAATGTTCATTATTACCTCGTGTGTTAATTGGTGTCACATTTGTGATGATTTAATCTTTTCTGTTTGTGACAATGTTGTGACGATTAAATATTTTGAAACAAATTCTTTTTTCTTATTATTTCCACACTAAAAGTTTTGTAACTGATTGTACCTTTTCTCATTTTGATAGTAACGTTGGACAACTTGCAGAATGAAAATAGAATTAATTTTGATTTCCAGCAAGTCGTCCTAAATGGGCCGTAGGCATGTAGGACGAGTTGATGAATCACTCGGATTAACTGTCAAAATGAAGGCAATCAAATGGCTATTGTTTGTGGGTTACGCAACCTCCCCGTAGGTCAATCAGTTGTCTATCTGATGGAGGTGAATCAAATGTATGGGTATTTTGCGTCTGACACAAATCATTTGTGATAAAAATTTGATCCCATGCTTAAATGAAAAGAGAAAAGTTCAACTTAAAAACCCAATGGTAAACGTAGACGTCATACAAATTAAAATTCTCGCTGATCGAAACTAAAATAACCAGTAAATATTTCACAACAGAACAAAGAGCCAGCTGAACTAGTGTGATAAGACGATCATAAAATTAAGTACCTCAATTACTACCCAGACCTCATAGCAAATTCATTTGTTTAGGTTTCAGATACAACAATTCCCAGTTTTTGCTACCGAATCGTCTATTATAATCCAAAAGGGTGGATTGACTTTGAATAAAATTTACTTGCGGCCCCGATGAATATTTATATGAGAACGATATGAATTAATTTTGCATACAACCACTTATACAAACAATGTGGGTATAGGGTATTAGAATTTGAAGCTTCAGCTGAAAACGGTAGGGATTTTTACTTCGTATGCTAAAAAGGCAATCATTTCTCATCGACAACAGGTACAAAGAGTTAAAA
Source organism: Luperina testacea (assembly GCA_927399505.1). Lineage (NCBI taxonomy): Eukaryota > Metazoa > Arthropoda > Insecta > Lepidoptera > Noctuidae > Luperina > Luperina testacea. Next base: position 804,304 of record OV656762.1, on the reverse strand, counting down.
CAATGAACAAAAAAAAACCAGAAACCAAGATGCTACTTCAATATAATTATGTAATATTGTTTTAAATCCTGTTAGTATCTCCAAACTAATTGTATGATTAGAAAACTTTGTAATAATAACCCATAATTGATCAATAGTTAAAACCAGTCAACAAGTTAAGACAACAGTTGGGGTCACGACTCACGTCTATGTACCTATACTAAGAATTTTGCAACTATAAACTAATAAATTAACAATTTAACCTAAAATAAATTTCACTTTAGACAAATAGGGATTAAAACTTTGGCTGAGAACCGCACGACATGGATAAGCGCACAAGAACATGAGATTACAGGCATGGCAAGGTTGTCGGCTTAGGCTCTGGCGTAAACGTTATGACACATTATAGAACACATACTAGGTGAATGTGACCTACGAGGTATGTTTTAATAGACAGCAATATTGCAGTTCCATGTGCTTATGCAAAACTACCCGGCTCGAAGGACCAAAAATTACATTCGGTGTATATGGTGGCAGGGAGATCGACGCTCGAACTGAAACCATGAATTGAGCACATGATTCTAGACACCCTAGAGTAGAAAATTTTGACAGTTATCAAAAAAACATCATCTGTTTCATAAAAGTGTAATACCTACCTACGCGGCCAAAATGTATGGAACAGTAATTTTTTTTTAAATAACCGACGAAAAATTTCAACGCTTGGGGTTTCAGAATCATTAACAGTTTGTGCGTCAATGTCCCTGCCACCCTGTATTATATTATCTAACAAATGCAAATTAATGAAATTTACTAAAATGCGAGATCTGTCAGAGAATGATCCACGGATAAGGATCAAATTACAAATGCTGGTAGTTTGATTCAAACAATTGTGTCAACACGTTTAAGTACAAACAATCAGATATATTGGTGCAAAAGTAAAACGAAAAAAAAATCCATATTAAAGTAATCTTCTTTCAGCGCATCAACTTTGCTTTCACATTCTAAGCCCAAATCTTAGTCTAAAAATTCCCGGAGCTCCCTATTTTCATGAGTAAAACTTCAAACTGATAGCCAAGGACCTCGTGGCTAATGAGTAACTTTGACAGATTGTACCTGGATACCGACAGCCTTTATTACTCAAAACAAAGTTTTAATTAAACATTTCGCAGGAATCCTTTGGGAAGGAAAATATTTTGGAGCTAATAAAACGCTTGAAGAGGTTACAATTATAACTTTGCACTATGATTCCCCTTGCTACGGTGTAAACGAACTCTTTTGATAAATAAACCATTAGGTTTTAATTGTCGTAGTTGTGGTCCTAATGGTTGTGGTCTAGGTTCTAATGGTTGTGGTCCTTGAGTTATTAGAAGGATTTAAATCGAATGACACACAAAGCGGACGCTTGGTTCTGCTTTGTTTATTGTTTTCGCTTGGATTGCAAATCTAGAGTGCTGTTTTACAATCTAAATCTGTGCTTCGTTAAGGGTGTTTAGCAGACTGTCTACGATGACCTGATTATTTTGTTTTTAATGCATATATAAAACTATTTCACAGAGACGAGACATCACTTTCACATCGATAATAGAGTATTACCGTAAGTATTTTACGAGTTGGCACCTCGTCACGCATCAAATTCAAATAACAGTTTGATTGGCTGAATTTGGATAATCTACTTTAAGCTTTTTCTTTTATCTGTAACGAGACAACAAAACGCCCTAGTTCCATAACATTTCCTCCATTCCTGCAACACTTCATTACTATTCGCAACCTTGTTATATCAGCATTTTAATTAGGCTCGCTACTTAGTTCTTTATCGGTGTTAATCTCTAGTGCTAACCCAACCTTTATTTTACATCCCACATATTATATTCTTCCGCTACGTTTGCCGCCTTTATTAGGCACCTTGGTAGCGATAGAATCTTATCGCACCTAAGTTGTAGTACCTCTGAGTCTATTGTATCTACAGCAGGAACGATTAAGGTTAATTCTTACTATAGATTCACTGGCTATCTACATCTTGATGAATATTTTTTTCCTTGCAAAGTAGGTAAAAATTTGCGTTGTTTTGTTGGAAGTCGGACTGGGTTTAGATATAATTAAATGGATATACATACTGAGGTACCAGCACGAACGCGCGACGTAAGCGTTACGTAAATTCGATCAATTTTTGAATCGAAAAAACAACAATTTTGAATGATACAGGTAAAAAAAAATTGCGACCCAGTCTTAAGGCTTTTCATTCATCACAGATACTATCTGTGATGAATGTAAAGTCTTAAGACTGAGTCAATACTATGTGCGGAACGGTTGTTTTAAATTTTAAAATCATTTGAATTTACGATACATTTATTCCATGCGTTCGTGCTAGACCCACTGACTAAACTTTCACTTGTACCTATTGATATCATACTCATTACATTGTTTTTTTATATAGCTGTTCTAGATTTTATTTCATCTCCAAATGAAAAGCAAGCTATCTATAAACTTTGCCGTCTATTAGATTTTGCAGAGAGAATAAAATTAGACAAGAATATTATAATTAACTTCGTTGTATGGCTCCGACCGCTCCCAATAAAACTTTCGACATCAAAGAATATTTTGCGGCCTCTCGCTGTAAGATTAAAACTGTAATTCAATATTTATTTTACTGGTTTCCAATTTATTGACGATCGTTTGATAAGCCGCCTTATTTATGAAAATACCGAATTATTTCTCACTGGCACAGGTAGGTATTCACGGCACTTAAAGTTATGACTGAATTTTTTTAAATGATAATTTTGTGTTGTATTACGAATAAGGCTATTTTCTCAATTCAAATTATTATTACAGTAGCCTCCCGATCGACTTCGGTTCCGGTGGCCAGTCTCAACGGTGATAAACGCAGAGCGTAAACGTACGTGCACTTTCTGTTCCTTTACTCTCACAGTCTGATGGGAATGGGACGGCAATCCGATACGACCGGAGAGAGATCAAGCGCAGAACCAATGGGTTTACGTGCTTTCCGAGGCACGGGGCGTATTAAACCGCCAACTTCCAAACTTCGGGCTGTTACTAAGAAATTCCTAATGGAAAACCCAATAACACTTAATCCGACCCGGGAATCGAACCAGGACCCCACGCTCAGCAGTTGCGCTTGCAACCACGAGACCAAAGGGGCAGTTATTACAGTATGGTCGGTATGTAATAGTAATAGACGAAATGTAATATACCTGCTAAACAAATAATTATGTTCATTGCGTTATAACAAGCCCAGAAAACCACTTACCAATGCTTACGATTATAACTCCTCATACTATCTTAGGTACACAAGGTTTCACATTCAATTATTCAAAGCTACATTGCGTGTAGCTTTCAATATAGCAAATCTAAATGATGTAGGTAAGCGACATCACTAACACTGTGCCCTAAATATTTTCAGATTGTCTTATTCAAATGAGAACTACAGTATTCCCTTTCGCCAGCTCTCACGAACATCTTTAATGAATAATTTCAACCCGTAGTGTAGCTCGAATAACTATACGTCTAACTATGCCGGAGAATTTTCAAACTTCGACGTTTACAAGCGAAATTCTCCTAGAACAAGTTCGGTCATAATTATGGGTAGCCTACATCGAGCTTCATAATTACATAATTGACTCGCCGACCTCACATTTGCAAAGATAGAAGATAATCTTGGTGAGGCAGTAAGTCACGTAGAGGAACGTGAGACGAAGGAGGTTAGAAGAAATTAGACGAAGATTTTGTTACTGGAGTTATGAATGAGCTTACATTAGCAGGTAATCTTGCAGAGAGTTGTGACATCATTTTCAGAAATATTGGTATAATGGAATTAAATAAATCTTGAGCTATAAGAACAAATACGTGTATCGAAGTTATAAGTAGCTGAAGTGCCGAATCCTTATTCCAAAAACAAACACTAAGACAGCCGACAAAAACAAAATCTTTAGCAAAAGTAATAATTCAGTAATCAAAATGGATGGAGATACAAACAAATCGCTAATTGCTTTAGACTTTAGAGACGGGTATCATCAATTGTATCCACAAATTGTATTAATCAAAACGTTATACGGTCTCTATCTGTGATGGCAGCTGTAAAGTTTATGTGGCTAACTAATCTTGAACCACAAAGGGTTGAGAAATTAGAAGTGTCATTTGGGAGGTTGAACCCTTCGGGAGGGAGTATTAGCATTCTCATCGAAGTGATTATTTTGAACTAGATGGTAGATTAGCAGTGAATGGCTAATGTATGAGTAAATTAGTGCTTTAAATGTGTAAGACTATAAATCTTAGGGCTTAGGTTAGGGATCTTTTGTAGTAAACATAAGTTATGTATAGCCATGATTATGTCGACACAAAATAATCCTAGGTTAGGGTAGGCTAGGTAAAAAACTAGTGCTAGGTAGGGTAACAAAATTGTGTTGCATTTTCTTAGCGTTTATTCCGTAGACTGGCCGATGGCCGGTGGAGCAGACGAGTCCAGGGTCCACAGTCCACAAAACTTTACAAGTCTACAATTCTACAAAATTGTTGAATTGTAGAAAAAATTGCGTAATACAGAAATGAAAAATATGTACGAGTTACAAGCTACAACTCTTTCGCATTTTTTAAAAAGTTACGCAAAGCATCAGGGCTATGTATACATTTTGTAAAATTCACTTTGTTAATTCTAATTTGTAAATTGTAATTGTAAAGTTTGGTGATATAGGGCCCTGGAGTGGAGACCGCGTATCGGCAAGCGTAGTGTGAGACGCCCCCTAGTGACGATGGACCGACGACTTTAAGAAGGTGGCTTGGACAGACTGGATGCGGAAGGTAGAAGACAGGGTGTTGTGGCGCAGCCTGGGAGAGACCTATGTCTAGCAGTGGACTGCGATAGGCGGAGTCGATTTCGTTGATTCCGTAGATGTTTTATGCTTGAAAATCAAGTTTTGGTTACATTATAGTAATACGCAATCAGTTTCAGCCATTGATGTTAACCCATTGATGTAGTCGTAGTCATTCGCAGTATACAGACGTGCTCGTTAGCAATATTTAATAATTACCTACTTTAATAAAATAGTGACCTCCTTTAGTGCATTACCAACGTAATGCAACTGTAATTTTGCTTAGTTTGTAGTTTCAGTGTATAATGAACCCGAATCATTGAACTCGTAAAATACAAAATGGATAACAGCCCCTTTAATCTAAGAGGGCTAGTGCACCCCTCCGCTTCGCCCTCGAAGACGACGACGCAGAACCCAGCGCTTGAGTCGGTCACGACTGACGTTATTTCAACGCCCGAGATTCAAAAATGGATGTCAGCCATCGAACAGCACTTAAATGAAGTTTGCTCTATTGCCGCGGATGGCAAACTCAACTCGGAACAGAAACTGAAAATTTCTACCCTTTGCCGTAAAGTAGGATCTGGAACCTCACAGATGGCAGTTCTATACCAGTCGCTGAAACAGAAAGCCATTCACGCGTATAACGCGGTTAATGCCCTTCAGGAAAAGCGCGACCTGACGGAACATATTTTGGAGCTCAAGCAGACGATTAAGGACTCTGGTTCTGCGGGAAATGTTTCGTTTGCCGATATGGTGAAGAAAGGAGCAAATGATTTCATTCGACCGAAAAATTTAAGCTCTGTAGCTATTTATCCCAACGACACATTAAAGTCAAGTGATGAAACAAAAGTCCTCGTGCAAAAAATCATTCGCCCTGATGAAATGAAGCTGCATGTACGTGGTGTCCGAAAGACCAAAAATGGAGGCGTTATTATTAGTACAGAGACGAAAGATGATGCTGACAAACTCAAGCATGCAGTCGAGCTCTCTACATCCGGACTTACCGCCGATGAACCAAACAAGCGCAAACCTCGGATCGTGGTTGTAGGTGTGCCGACTACTTTGGCTGAAACTGAAGTCTTCAGGTGCATCTATGAACAGAACGTAGCCGATAAGTTTCCAGCAATGCCTATGGAGTCCTTTTTGAGCTTGGTTAAATTAAGCCACAAATCTGGGAAGAAAGATGCGTCGACCTGTAACTACGTCATTGAAGTTACAGCCAATATACGTAAAGCCCTATTATCCCAATCAAGGCTTTTTATAAATTGGACGTCATGCCCTGTCAGGGACTTCACGTTGGTCACCAGGTGCTACAAATGCCAACAATATGGTCATGCAGCAAAAACATGCAGAGAGCTAAAATCTACGTGTGGTCATTGCGGTGAAGAAGGACACTCGATGTCAGAGTGCGCAAAGAAAGCTGACACACCGAAATGTGCAACTTGCTCACGCTTTAAAAAGCCCAATAACCATAAAACGGGAGATGCTGAGTGCCCTGCTAGGAAAATAGCGGAATACAGGTACATCAACTCTATCGACTACGAGTGCGCCTAGAGCGTCATACCTAAGGCCAGACTTCCGGGTTTACTGCCTGCCGCTGACTCAACAACACACTGTACTGGCCTACAAACCATCGATTTTGTTGATGTTCAAGCACATTAGTCTCCCGCTGCAATAATCGAATAAACACATTGCCTCTGACGTGATTTAATTTTGTGCAACATAGACTTTAACCCACTTACCAATTTCTGCTGACGCAAAATCATAATATGTGTTTAGCTAAGTTTTAAAGTGCTAGAAACTATTTTACGCTAACTCAATGATTACGTATACAATAAGACTTTTTGTTATTTTAATCTTTAAGAAAATAGTATTTAAGTAAACTAGGTATAAAATATATAGTATAATTTTTGTCATTAATTCAATACTTCTAATGTTAAATATTGTAAAGAATTTTATAGTCCTACAATTACCATAAAGTATGCTCATGCCGCCTGTGATACAGGTTTATCCTAGTACAGGCATCTAACATTAATACATAATATGTAAATAATTTCTAAGACTCTATGTAATAATTTTACCAATTTTAATACTGAATAAAACATTTATTTATTTTTATTTTTATTTATTTTTATTGAAGGACACTGAACGCCTCTCGACGTAATAACAATAAAACTTCTATTGTGTCTCGTACAGTGTCCTTCAATGTGTTAATCATCTTATAATATTTAGAACAACTTTACCTAAGTCATCACTAAACCTACACCCCCTTATAAAACAAGATTTTTCTTTCAATCAGGTTTAAACCATCGATCCGAAGAGTTGTTATAAAAAATCAGTTCTTTATACAAAAATTAGTTTGGTTCGGTACTAAGTTGTCCTTTTAGTATGGGTGTCAATTAAATGGTTAGCATAGTATTGTTATTTCTGTGAGCAGAAAAATATAATCGGTGAGCAGAAATAGCTAATTGGTCAGCAACTCATGGTCAGCAAACATTTCAAAATCAATCAGCAATTTATGTCATTCTGGATGGCTGTAATTATTTTTGTACAGCATAAGGTGGTCGATAATAATAACGACAAACGCACATATAAACTTTTATTAGTGGAGAACGTGCTGATATTAGAACAAAAATGAGTGACTACGAAAAGAAAGAACTTCACTCGCTCTTGCATCCAATGTCGACGGAGCCCCGCTTCGCGGGGCTCCTATTTCTGTGAAAAGGGTTTAAAGTAACCTAACAAAACCGAACCTCGGGGTGGGAACATCATATGAACATTATACATTTTGATCAACAGCGCAAATGTTGTTATCGCAAATAAATATTCGATGAAATGAAAATTATGTTACCTTTTCACGCCTAATCCACAAAATCTTGCCGCTCAAGTAGTTATTTTGCGGACTGAATGTTTATTATGCAGACTCATGTTATTGTTGGCTGCCTATGTATGATTTAATTTTTGACCATTATCAAAATTAGTTGCGGAACAAGAATTGCTGCCTGATTTTTTTTATTGCAAACAAAATCTTTGTATGCTGACCAAATTATTTAAATGCTGCTTTTGGGTGGCTCGCCAAATTTTATAATTGCTGACCCATTTAATTACATTTCTTTTAGTATTAATAACTTAGCTCTAATCGAAATAAAATTCAAAATACAAATACTTTTGTTTGTTATTTACGACGATAAAAGTCTCTAATAAATACTCGACTCCCTACTACTATGGTCATTCTATTCTCACACACTCACACGAAAAGTATTTCACATACCCTAGTTTCCCGTTGTCATCTAAGTAAATTTGGTGTTTCTTCTATAAACGTTAATTTTTTTGATTTAATAGGAGATAAATCATTCTGATGAAATTGAATAGAAGTTTCGAAAGCACATAGACAGTATAAATTGTAGAGTTAAAAAGTAAGTAATAACTTTTAAGAAATGGCTAGCATTTCTTAAAAGTTATAATTTTAGTGTAGCCCTCTCCAATTAGTTCATCATCATTTCACCCGAAAGACGTCCACTGCTGGACATAGGTCTCCCCCAAGCACCTCCACTTCGACCGGTTTTGCGCTTTTCGCATCCAACAAGTTACTGCGGCCTTCACAAGATCGTCGGTTCACTTTGTGGGAAGTCTTCCAACGCTACGTCTTCCGGTACGCGATCGCCACTCCAGAACCTTTCGGACCCATCGGCCATCTGTTCTGTGAGCAATGTGCCCTGCCTACTGCCACTTAAGTTTGGCAATTCTTCGGGCTATGTCGGTTACCTTGGTTCTTCATTTCTGATTCGATCACGCAGGGAAACTCCAAGAATAGCCCTCTCCTTTGGGTGACTTTCAGCCTTCCAATAAGGCCCATTGTGACCAACCACGTTTCAGTGCCATATGTCATCACTGGCAAGACGCACTGGTCAAACTGGTCGAACTCTGCCCAGCCGAGTCGGATTTAACGATTGACCTTTTTCTCGAAGTTGGACCTACTTACTAGTCAGTTTGTCCTAGGTAAACATACTCGTCCACGACTGCAAGTGTAGCGTCTCCGATCTACATGAGAGTGGGTGTTACATGGGCATTTGGCAGTCTGCATGTCGTTATTTTATCGACAGGTGTTTAATAGTGTCAGGTCAAAAAGGACTGTACAAACTGTCAAAAAGGTCGATGGATGTGCATTTCGACTACCACCGCACCAGATGAAATTTATGATTTTTATGCCGCAGCTAAGTAGTTAATAAAATAATATTCTATCTTTTAATGATCAAAAGAACGAACAAAATGAACAACATCAAAATACTGTTAAGAAGTTTCCGAAGAGAAAGTTAACTTCGTTATCTATTTTCACTTTGAACAGACGAAAAATAAAAGTACAATTATGAACAGATAAAAAAGAATTTATCACCGAAGTTGACACCGAGAAGATCAGTTGTGAAGGTACTTGCGAAGAAATAAAAATACGGAATTTTATAAACAACATTACATAATCATTTGCGCCCACAATCAGTGACCTATTGACCTCACTAATGAAGAATTCTGTGGGTGAATAATATTGTGAGGCAAATAATTATCAGTTGATATATACTTTCATTGTGATGTGACTTTATCATTTTGATCAAAGACGTAGCTGTCAGTTACAGTGAAAATGAATAAATTATGATGAAATAACATCAGTTAGCAGTTTCCATTATTAATTTCACAAAGTAATTCAAGATTATGAGAAGTAAACACTGCTAAAATTAAACATTAGAAAACAAATAACTAACAAGAAAGAATTAACCAAGGTCAATTGCTTTAATGCAATATATTTACGATTGATTGAAACTTTGAAATTCATCTACTCCAATATATTTTTCTACTTGCTTTTCTCTAATAGAACCTATTTTTTAACTTTCATAGCAACTCACCTAAGGTCATCAACATCGCTTACCTTCTAGACAAGCACTTGCGTCACTGCCTGTTTACATCTTCTACGTGCCTTTCCTCTTAATGACGACAGCATCACATTTACGACGCAAAAATGGCCGGCGTCACGTGACAACTCACTTCGTTTTCATTAGCACCGCCATTTTTGTCGGTCCATATATTTGGCGTAAAATGTTTGTTTTAATTACGCTGAAAAACATTATGGTGATTGTGAGTTTTGATTTAACTTGGTTGTTTATTTATCCTGTAAGTGACACTGGTATCTCTAGTAGATGATTGTGTTCAAAACGGTTCAGGTGCTGGCGTACGCTCCCTTGACCTCAATATTAACTTTCACATACCACTAGGCACACACAGTTTGATCTTTCAATGCGAATGTGTAGCCTTAACACAAGTCATAACAGCAGTAAAGCGCTTCAATCAACTCAGCCTATCGCAGTCCACTGCTGGACATAGGCCTCTCCCAGACTGCGCCACAGCACCCTGTCCTCCGCCTTCCGCATCCAGTCTACCCCAGCCACCTTCTTTAGGTCGTCCGTCCATCTAGCTGGGGGGCGTCCCACACTACGGTTGCCGATACACGGTCTCCACTCCAGGATTCGTCTGCTTCACCGGCCATTGGTCCTTCGACAGACATGGCCAGCCCACTGCCACATTAGTTTGCAAGCTATGTCGTAACTCCGGTTCTTTTCCGGTTAATTTCGTTCCTGATTTTATCCTTCAAAGAGACTCCGAGCATAGCTCGCTCCATAGCGCGCCGAGCGACCTTGAATTTGTGGACCAGCCCGACCGTCAGTTCCCACGTAAAACGCTTAATAGGCATCCAGAACTACGGCATTAAATTCCTATCTGACAGCCTATCTGTGCTAAAAGCTTTAGGAAACAAACAAACTAACAACAAAGAAATTTTTGAGTGCCATCTAGCTCTGGAGAGTTTATCGACGTTCAATTCAGTGGGTCAAAGGGCATAGTGGATCCTTGGGCAATGATGCTGCAGATAAACTTGCGAAGAGAGGCTCTGATATGAAGGTGCTAGCCCCGTACCCACTTCTCCCCCTGCCTTTCTCACAATTTCGTGTGTGGATTCGCCAAAGATCGACCGAACTCCATAACAGCAGATGGTCACGGGCAACAGACTGTAGACAGTCAAAACTGGCCCCCCTTTGCAGGGGCTGCCTTGACGCCGAGGAATCAGCCGCCCACGTCATCCTGGAATGCGAGGCCGTGACTTTTCAACGTGCAGAAAGAAGTCCTCGGAACAACGAGGTCGCTCCGCGAAGCCTGTGAAGCTCCCAGGAAGTTTCTGTGTTTTTGGGCAGAGCTAGGCTGGCTCTGTTAGCCAGAATCCCAACGCCCAACGGACCGAATGGGAGTCTAAGTGCGGAAAAGGGAGTCCCATCATCATCATCGCTATATGATTTTGTTGTTTTTAGTTAGTAGAAGACTGGTATAATTTTTTTAATTACAATGACTAATGATTTTATTTCTGTAAGTAGGTTTGTACAAACACTTTTACTGGTCTATGATACTTTAAAATGAGGTTGACATTTTCTATCTAACTACTCTAAAAAGAAAGGCCGAAACAAACTCGGAGCTCACTGTCTCTCTTAAAATCCAGGTATAATTTTTGTCAGATCATGTCAGACAATTTCAGGCAGAAATCTACATGGTAAAGACCATGTAAATTTCTGCTGAATGGACTTTTGAGGAATTGATCACATTGATTGAGTGGACCTGTCCAATCAGTGCAAGCATTTGTCAGTAATCGTGCAGTACAGATTAAAATTTAAGGAGCTCAACGATTCGATGAACAATGCCAAAGAAAGGACATTTGGGTAGGTGGCATAAATTACTCGAACTGCCAGACCATGATTAAAACTAACTGAGAAAAAAAGTCTTATCATAATATTTGCATAGAGAAAATATAATAAGAACTAAATTCCGAACACTCAATTCTATATACCTATAGAGTTGAGTGTTTTGAATTTAGTTCTTATTATATTATATACATCATCATCGTCATCATCGGCAGCCTTGTGCCACCCGCTGTTGATTTAAGCACAGCGCCCTACGAGTCCAATTCAACAATGCCTACAGGATGTTGTTGGGGTTGCCTCGGCACTGCAGTGCGTCGGGGATGTTCGCTGAGTCACGCATCGACTGCTTCTATGCGACGATGCGGAAACGGTGCACATCCTTGGTGCGCAGGGTCCGCGCCAGCTCCAACACCATCTTGAAGATGTTGGCTGAGAGGTTCGACTGTCACTACATTAACCATTGTTGTATGCTTAATGTAGTGACAATAGCAAGAAAATGAAATAATCATAACACATTAAATGTTCATTATCTGTCTATAAGCCTCCTCACTTTCATGCCATGCTTCCCTGGTCTGACGACATAGATTTATTTAAGTGAACTATCTACCAAAGTCAGATATCTATTAATCGTGGAATCGTTTCAAGACCTGGAAACGGAAACTAAATTCCACAAAAAGCCGAAGGAATTTTGTTTACTAGAAAATGCACACTACTCACCAGATTCGTTAAAATCGATGATTTTCAGATAACATGGCGCGAATCGGTTAAATATTTAGGCATAATTATTAGACAAGACCCTTAACTGGAACAAAAACACTGAACTAACTATAAAGAAAGGTGCAAAAGCCCTCAATTTATTAAAACCTATTTTAAATCGTAAATCCATTCTCAGTCCATCAACAAAATTACTTATTTATTCTACTTTAGTAAGACCATGCTTAACTTACGCAGCACCTGTCTGGTCCAGCCTGTCTGAAACCAAATATATTAAACTCTAAACGATCCAGAATAAAGCATTAAAAATATCGTATAACACATGATTTCGCACAAACCTTAAAACATTACACAAGCGTATAAAATATCCATTTATAAAAGATTTAATATTAAAAATTTCGTAAATTTTACTTACCCCTCACACCGTAATACACTAATATCTGCAATTGGTAAAAGTAGACTCAATACTTTGTCTTACGCTCGCACGTATAATCGATATCGACTACTTCACTACTTCCTCCGTGACATATCATGACGATAGCTCGCTTGCTAGCTGACGCCGCTTGATCGGCCGTGTAATACAGATCTTTGCGCGGACTACCCGTTAATTAACTCATTTTATTATAACATTATAATAAACCGAATATTTTGTAACTTAAACATTAAATATTATGTGGGTCCATACTAAGACTTGCACATACCTGGTAGTTAAACGATGTAAATTTTAGGTCAATTCATGTCAACTCAAAATATGTCATTAAAAACATGTTTTAATGTTTGTAAAGGCGAAATATAAGCCTATGTAACAAAAATTTGTCACGATCTGTGTACAAATAGAATAAGATCATTTGTAAACGCTATTGTAACAACCTTTGAAGTAATTAAGACCTTGAAAAATCAATCAATCGTTGAATAAAATTGACGTATGACAGTTCTAGTTAGGAAAATCTGTCTGAAATTCGAAATTTATTCTCAGGATGAGACTTATTCTAGGTATAAAAGTTTGGAGGAATGCGCCCTAAGTTACTTATACATTCATAATAAACCTTTTCGCTGATCGTGGAATTCTGTAAAGAAGACTCAGACTAGGTCAAAGTATTTCCAAAGTTCTATTCTCTGATTCAGCTCAAAGGTAAAGTATTTGCGTTTCCGACATTCTCAAAAACAATACCTTCTTTGTCTCTTACACTAACAAAAGAAAAGATACAAAATTCACTATTAAGTATCCAGTGTTTTGGATTAACGTATGAAAATGGTTGCCAAAACAGATCGTGCCAAAACTCGTGAGCAGTGTAATGCGAAGCTTGGCAGTACACACCAGGTACTAAAACTTGCACACAACGGGGAAAAACTGCTCCTGAAACTACTAGCTACTACTAAACTAGGATTGTAAGTAAGATAGCTCGAGTTCTAAACGTAATTATTAGTCTGCATTAAGTTTCTTGTTGTTTCACGTATACGAAGGATACGAAACTTTTTGTAATATTGCAGAAAATTGTTGCAACATTACTATGGCAAGTACGTGAAAAGTTGCAAAACTATTTGTCTAAATACGAGAAAATCCAGCTGTCTTTGCTTTTAACGAATCCTAACGACCGCGACGACACAAACAAAACCGGCAAATTGCCTCCATCCAGAAGCCAAACAGGAAATTCATGCCATAATCCGGGACAAAGCATGACTATGAATAATTCCAAAGAGGTTTCCAATTACCACCGTTCACTTAATAAAACTCACTACTGCAGAACTCCCAACTTTAGCAATATACCCATTATTAATCTAAATTTCCACAAAAAGCTCTAGGTAGTATTAATTTATTCAATAACCCTTATATCGAACAAAGTGAACCAGTGCTGGCCATTGATGTGCGAAATACTCGATTTTTAAATCGAGTTGTTCAATTTGATTTCGGTACGAACGTTCGTATTTTAAAATCAATCGAAAAACTCGGCCGTGGTTTGCGGTTCCCTGGAAAATATTCAAGTTTTTACATTTGTTTACTTTGTATAGTTTATGCGAAGTTTTAAAGCTTTTTGCTCTTTTCATTATATGGTTGAGCTGGTTTTCTGTTCATTAGGTGTAATGCAGTGGCGGAAGTTGTTATTCAATCTATTAATATTGTTGTGTGTGTTTTAGTTACGGTAAATCGATAGTTGTTTTTAAAAGGAAAAGTTATTGCGACTGACACTACACCACCAACCTTCGAGAAGCCTTCGACCCTCAATTTAGAAAGGCATGTCAGAACTATCAGTTTCATACTTAATCAGATCATGAATACTAAAACGTTTCATATCTTTTACGACTTCAATTTCTCATCCACCACACTAGAAAACAACTAAGTACATATTGTAACAGCCACTTTTATAGTAGTAGTGATAAAAGTACTCCCAACTTTCAACACATTCTGAGTACCCTACCTACCTGCGTCAAGAGTTGGAAAAAACTTTGTAGACTAACCACATTCGTTCGTCTAGAAAGTTCCCCTCCCCGATCATCCCAGATATTTAATATGAATGAAGAAGCATTGGTGATTGCTTCAAAAACAATCGTGCGAATAAAAAATGCTACATGTATAAGTATTAACCACTTGTGTTGTACTTCTACAACGATTTTTGTACTTGCGGTTTTAGAGCTACTTACAACTAAGTAGCCCTTCAACTAAAGGTTCTATGAGTTTCCTACAGTTTCACCGAAATTCTCGTAATAAATTTATCTTTGACCGAAGTGTTTATTTTCATAACTTGTTATAGTTATACAGTTTTTAGTTTTACAAGCTTTTGTCCGCGGCTTCGTCCGCGTGGATGTCGGAAATAATCCCATTTATATATTGTTTTCATAGATTGGTTTACGCGGCGCACGCCAGTTAAGCTCCCAGTAGGCATGATTTTTTCCGACATCTTCAATAATCATCGTGGTATTTCAGCCAATTTACACAAAATACTTTAATAAATTATATACACCTACACTTCCCCCATGAATCACTCCGTCCATTAGTGAAAACTGTATGAAAATCCGTTCCGTAGTTTTTGAGTTTAAGACATCTGTCTTAAACTTAAAAAGTCGCGGGGGGGGGACTTTGTTATATAATAATTATGTAGTGATTAGAAGAACTTTAGAAGTGCTAAATATACAGTTGATACCAACATTTTTCATAGATCGAGTAAAGTATTTTAAAAAGGGTTAATAGGAAATTAAAATAATCGGTTTAATAAACCTCAAAAATATTTTATAGGCTTTTAAGTTGGTACTGCTAAAAACATATTGGAAAAACCGTGCTACAACGAATGTACATGAACTGCTCTGTTATGAGCAGTTCATGTACATTTGCTTGCAGCTTGCTCTAGTCTAAAAAAAAACACAAAGAATGATTCCTTGACAACCATCAACAACAAAACTAGTTGCTCACAACCATCAGTTTTCTTTTTTCAGGATGGAAATTCATCAAATGATCCCTCCCGCTCTGGGTGGAGCGGAAGGGAGTGTCAGACACTTACTGACTAAAACCCACCCGTGTTCCTTCCTTAGCCTTTTATGTTCCGGGCCAGCGGTAACCCTTTCGGACAATCCCGCTGACCCGGCTTCGGCCCTGACGGGCCCCTTCACTTGATCTTTCCCTCAGCCGTCCCGCCACCTCCTTCGCTAGCATGACTAAGAAAGAACAGAAGCAGAAGGAGACGCAGAAGGAGGCGACTGCGCCCCACTCCCTCTAGCCCCGGACCATGGCTTCAACCAGGGCCGGACGCGAGAGGTCGCCGCCGCTGCCGATCGCGTCTATGAGGACATGACGGTGCTCTGCCCAAGCGGGGCAGACCTCCATTGTATGCTCCACCGTGTCCTCTGGGCGATCCTGGCAATGGTGACACCCGGGCGTTTCCTACCGCTACAACGATCAGCTTTGACCCCCATATAATATAATTTATGCTAAATATGACTAGAAGTGTTGCTTGCCCTAATTACTGCTAATCCGCCAAGGATCACCACCTAGTAATTATGTATTTAAATCCCTTACTAGTCACGGATATGGGGAGGCCTTTATTGACGTAAATAACACCCATAAATTGTTCTCACAATACTAGCTATTCTAGTATGCAAATAAACGGCTTAACTAAATATTATTAATTATTTATTGTCCCAATAGGGCACAATAGATGCTTCAGTGTGGAATTATACGCAGTTGCCTACACAACTATTATAATAACAAGTTAATTTATTTGTAATCATATTAATTATGCATTTTCAGAAGAAGAAGCCACGCGTTATGTTGTTCTATTCAGTTTCATGACAAACGTCTATTGACACTTTCCCGACTACTATTTTAATCTTCAGGCTGTTTGTAGCTATAGATTTCCAGACAGAAAACCTATACGCTGCGGAAATCCAAATTAAAGAAGGATGGGACCTTCAGCCCAGCTTAAAAACTAGACCTGTTGACGACCACAGCACCATTACTCACGACAAATGTATGCCGAGTTGGAGCAAGCAAAACGATATCAAAATTTCAACCCATGACGCTGACACGACGACGACCTGACGCAGAAACCAACAAGACCAATGATGAATCCTCCAATGAAATTATATTATTTTTTATCGGAATTGACCCAATAATGTCAAGAAATCGATATAAATAAAATACGAATACTTCATTGAGTGAAGCTGTAAATGAAACATTTTCACATACTTGTATTCATTCCTCTACAGTATATCGATATTAATGTTTTTCTTTCTTAGAAAATACGTTATTGAATGCAGCTCAGTTTGGATGCGATGAAAATTCTTGTCTTCTATTTGTTGGCAAGCTTTTTATTAAAATTTTCATTTCATTAAAGAACGCATTTTGTATTGCTAGTATGTTTAACTACTGCACAAATGTCGGATGGAATTGATGGAATCATTTGCTTGTGCTTGTCTGCAAAATATAAAATACGTTGGCATCTAACCACTCGACCAAAGAACCTGGAACGCAAGTAATACTCCCATAGACAAAATTACTAAAAATAAAACGTCCGAAAAGTCCGCCTGGACAATCTGTGGTTTTCGTTCGATGTCGTTTTTGGGCGGCCGAACAATCTGGGATTTTCGTTCGCTGTCTATTTTCGGCGATGGACTTTTGGGTGGTTATCGTTTATTATTGAGTTTTTGCTGACTCACATTTACCACGCGTTTGAAATGTTTTCTCAACACAACTTTTTACTAAAATCACAACAATTATTTACAAGCTTTTTACTTTTGAGCCTTGATGTGGACTTAGGCTGTCGAGACAACCTATGTCACCTATGTGTGGATTGTCCGGAGGACACGGTGGAGCATACGGTGGAGGTCTGCCCAGCTTGGGCAGAGCACCGCCGCGTCCTCGCGGCGGCGATCGGCGGTGCCATCTCTCGCGTCCCGTCTGAGTCCAGGTCATGGTACAGAGCAAGAGTGCATGAGAAGCCGTCGCCTCCTTCTGCGATGCAGTAATGCTCGCGAAGGAAGAGGCGGAGCGCGTGAGGGAGAGGCAATCTTTGCGCCCTCACGCCCCTAGTCACCACAAGAGACGCAACAAGCGAGCAGCTCGGCGTCCGGTAAGGACCTGGCCCGGGTCGACAGCGCGTTGTGTTCCACGCGCGCCTCAAAAAGATGTCAGAAGTAACTGACGGGGTCCGCTAGGGCCAATGTCGCCGATGCCGTTAGGGTCGCGGGTTGTTCGAAAGCGTGGCCCCTGGCACAGGCAACTGTAGGAATACGGGTGGGTTTTCGTCAGTAAAAGTCTGACACGCCTTCCCGCTCCGCCCAAAGCGGGAGAAGTTATTTAATAATTTCCCACACAAAAAAAACTGGCTGTCGAGAGAATGAGTACCTACCTACTTGACACCTGTCAGTGTCAGACAATTTTAGTAGGTAACAAATATCAAATTCACAAAATACGTATTCATTTGTATGAAACTGACGGGTGTCAAGAACGCATTACCTCGTCGGCCGCACTGCAGTAAGTAGGAATCCTCACGTTGCTGTTTCAGTATGTTATTATGTAAATGATGAAAAACATCATGTAATTAAGCCTGATATTCACGGTCCAACGTCCTTACATCAAAAAGGATTCTTTATAACAACAATTAACGCGATCACCAGTAGTCCAATTAACGAAATAATTGGAGTGCGCCAAAAGTTTCGGATCAATTTTAATTTTAATTCGAATCCCTACGGTCACGGTGTCGGTATAAATGCAATATTAATTGGAACCCGACCCGTATTTATTATAGGATTCCAATGGACCAGATTGCAGATATTGGTTTATTGAAGATAGATTATTATCTTAAGCTATTCAAGTAATAGCTGACCAAATTGCAATTATATAAGCAGCGTGATGGTACATATATGTATTAAACTATTAATTATTTAGTAGGATATGATGTTTGGTCACCTATTTATTTGACAGTTGCACTATTATATTACATTATGATACATGATGTGTGCTATGTTGATCACTGCACCCGAGGCGGTATTATTCACGTAAGGCGTAGGCGAGCGCGATAAGGAAGTCGAGTGTGTCAATGCACACGCGTTTCATACGATGTTTTTCAACACACTTGCGAGGAAAAAAACAGACTTGTATTGTTATTAACGTTTATGGAAAATAGCGCGCTGGTTTTGTTTTTCTGTGCGCGCGCAGACGTGAATAAAGGCACTGGCAAAACCGCTAAACAGCCTAAATAAAAAATAATAAACACAAAATAATGTTACTGATCGAAGTGTTGTCGTATGTCAAATTGCAGTTTAATTAGTATGGAATTAGAAAGTACTATTGGTATAGAGAAATATACATTAGCTCAGTGTGAATCCGCAATAATAGAACGCCAGTAAGTTACAGACGCGTCTGTAACTTCTGGCGTTCTACGCCAGCACATCAAGCTACCCGAAACTGTCAAATTTTCCCAATCAACCTTGAACCTTAGACTGTAGCGATAAAGTTGAAAATCTAATAAAGAAATTTGACAGATTGTAGTAGCTTTATGTGCTGGCATCTGTACTTAAATAAAACATTTAGATCTTGGTTCATTTCGGGACCAAGGACAAAATATCAGACTATTTAAAAAAAAAAGTGAAATATTTCCCGCGGATTCCTTTTGGTATGAAGTCTCTTTGATGAGATTAAAAAAAGCGCACATCTCCGACTAGCAAATAGTTATCTCTGGCGATACCGCACTAGTGCGGTAACATAAAGTAAAAAGCTTAAGATAATATAGGTACCTACCGCGGTAGTTACGGGCATATGAGACATTTCCCGTTTTCCTCTGGGTTGCCAAAGCAACTGCGATGCCTTTGCTATTGACCACTGACCATTGAAGATCATCGCAAAAACGACACCAGGAGGTACACACAAATCTATAAATTATTCATCCATTGGTCTTCGTCCACCAGATTAAAAAGGATAAGTAATACTACTTATCCTAACAACTTGTGACGAAAGGGGTATGCGTGGCGCAGGTTATATAGAAGTAAGACCACGCATCCAAGTCAACATAAAAATATATATTTAGAAAAAAAGGTGTGGGTAGGTCTACGGTTCACAATTCCCAGAGTCCACCCTGTGGGTAGCGCTGTACTGCCCTGTTAGCCGGCGTGGCGATGACCGCAGCGGGGTGCCACGCTGGATGCGTAGGGGTGCCGGTCGTCAGGTGTTCGCGACGACCGCCGTTAAACAGCTCGGCCCACGTGGCAAGATGGCCAACAAATGGGACGTCCGATGCCGGTAGTTGCAGGCACGCACGAGTCACGACGGAATCAGCCGCGTGGCTCCAGATGTGCTGCCGTTATGCTTGTTGATGTTCCCTAACCGGAACTTTGGACCCTGGAACATGACGTCCAGCGTGTCACGAGATGACCATTGGTCAACTCCGCTGATTGCGACACCAAGCCAAGCAGAGCGAGTAGCAATACAGTGCGCTAATGTAGGTGATGGTGGATTGTCACAATCAGACGGAGTTTACAAAATGGAAGAGTGAAAAAAGGCATGATGCAATACATTTTGAGTGTGAAGCACGAAAAGTCAAAATGCATTAAGCTGAAGGCATTAGATTGAATAAATTACATGATTTAGCGTATATTAAAATCAGATAAAATTAAGCATACATGCCAAGTTAATCTGTAAGAAAAAGAACACAAAATATACGCATGAAAATGCTATCCAACACTTACCCAGTATGGGGGTTTCAAAATCACCGAATTTAATTGCTCGATGGCGGAGAATTATTTAGATTAGGAAGTTGTTTTTAGGCCCGGATAATGGCGAGTTAAGACACGTGTGAAATCACTGATAAAAATTAATCTGGTGAGACGTGTGACCGCTTCGGGAAAAACCAAAATTCCGTAATGTCAAACGATAGACGCGTTGGATAGAGATCGGACGTGCGCGAGCCCATAGATAAATTCTCACTCGCGCGCCGATAGCTGAACATTATGTGCCTTTAGTCATTACTATTTACAACCGCTCTATTTGTAATAATCTGTGGTTGTCATATTTTGACGTCTGCGGCTCATTGACAGTTGATGTATGTAAACATTGGAATGTTGCTGTGATTTTGTTGTTAAATTAGTTAAAATGTGTTTAATTATGCAAAATGTAACGTACGACGTTACAGTACCCCGCCGCTTGGTGAGGGTTTTTACCTCAGTAAAAATCCTTTACTCCTGTTATACCTCCATCTGAATTACGACCCCTTGTATTCTTCATCGTTCATCCATCATATCTCATATTCGTAATCTTTGCATACTGGCAGACTACCTTAACAAGAGGTGAGTCCGCGACCTAGCAGCTATGTGAGAGTTACATGTCCATAGTTGACTTGTTACTCGCGCAAAACAGACGTACATTCGGCTTAAAGAAGCAAAGAATTTACTGGGTTTATACTATTGAAAAGGAATTTAGGCTTATTTAAGGAGTATCCACCCGCTCCTGCAAAGGCTTAATTAATGAGTTGCAAACCGCTCAGATAAGTTAAATTATTTGGAAATTAAAAACTGGACGAAGGCTTATTTAAGGAGTATCCACCCGCTCCTGCATAGGCTTATTTAATGAGTTGCAACCGCTCAGAAATATTAACTCCCGGTATGTAAAACGTACCGAGTTTGGCCACAACCAATCCAGAGGTTCCGATAAAATGAGGAGAGACCACGGGTAAGGCACATGATAGAATCAAGTGAGCGTGGTTCTCCATCGGGGCTGAATAAGGAGGCCGAAAAAATTGACGGATTAGGACACGTGTGAAGACACTGATGATGACATCTAGTGAGCGTGTCTCCGTCTGTGGTTGTATTTATGCACTGTGATAAGCAGTGGCTTAAATATAACTAAGTTATTAAAAAAAAATTGATGAGATTATTTATTGACTCCTACTAATTTTAAGTCCTTAATATGCCAGGAACCTAAGTCCTTGCCCTTCATATCCTGAAGAACATAGACCAATGGTGATTTCTTGGCTATGACTTTTGCTTTAATAAACTTGGGAGCTAACTTTTTCGAGAACCTGTTCCCCTTGTCACTCAAGAAATAAGCGCGTTTCATGACCACGTCGCCAACGTTAAACTCGGCAAATTTTCGACGCAAGTTGTAGTGCGAGGAGTTCTTAACATGAGCCTGCCATAGTCTGGATTGCACCGTATCGAAAACGCTAGAAAGCCAACCTAAGTTTTCGGCGTATGCATCACGTGGCAAAAACACTATTTCGTTACCGAGGTCGTTGTCCGTGTAATGAGTACCGCAGGTTACAAGTTCGCGACCGAAGACTAGGAAAGCTGGAGTAAAACCAGTGGCCTCGTTAACGGAGCTATTCATGGCAAATTGTACCTTAGGGATATATAAGTCCCAGGATCTATGATCATCATCCACATAAGTTGAAATACACGTTATTATCGTTCTATTGTATCGTTCCACCAAATTAACCTGAGGGGTATATTTTGGGGTGTAGAATACGTTTGGAATCGCATATTTCTTAAACAAGGCATCTGCGACCTTCCCTGTGAATTGGGTAACATTGTCTATCAATATCGCTTGCGGTATGCCATGAACGAGAAACACGGATTCCTCTTAGATTTTGGTAATGATCTCAGCGGTAGCTCTTTTTATTGGATATATTAAGCAATATTTTGAAAAGCAACATGTAATTACCAATATGTAACTATTTTGCTTTCGCGAGGTTGGAAGTGGACCCATGAGATCCATTGACAACATTTGGAATGGCCGTGAACAATCCTTTGGACGACCCATTTCTCCCAGTGTCTGGTGATTTTGGGACTTGTAGGCTAAACATTTGTCGCAAGTACTTATGAATTTGACTACTGACTGGTACATACCTGGCCAGTAGTAGCATAAAGCAAGAGTACGGTATGTTTTAAATATGCCCATATGACCAGCCGTGGGCACTGAATGGTTTTCATTAATGATTTGCTCACGTAGTTCGGTTGGCACGACCTCCTTCCACGCGAATTCTGAAGTTAAATTATATTTATTCTTCGATAATCTATATAACGCGTTATTTCTAACAATATAGTTTTTAAATTTAGTAGGATCAATTAAGCAACCGTCGTAAATATTCCTATACCAAGAGTCTTTAGTGTCCAAATAAGAGTTGGAAGTACTAATGGCACTAATAGGAACGATCCTAGACAAGGCATCTGGTATGACGTTATCCACGCCACGCCGATGTTTAAGAACAAAATTAAATGCTGATAAGCGAACTCCCCAACGAGCTAACCGACCCGTTGGGTTGCTTATAGAGAGAAACCACTTGAGCGCGCTGTGGTCAGTATAAACAGTGAACTGTTGACCATTTTCGATGTAACAACGCCAATATTCTAGGGCGGTTACGACGGCCAGCGTCTCGCGTTCGGTAATGCTGTAATTTTTCTCAGCCCCGGTCAATGACTTACTCATGTAGGCAATTGGATGTTCCTTTCCATCAATTGTTTGGGTGAGCATTGCGCCGAGGCCGAAATCGCTTGCATCCGTATGCACCTCAAACGGTTTATTATAATCTGGACATGATAAGACTGGGGCTGACACTAGACTTTCCTTCAATTTCTGGAAAGCGGCGTCGGCCTCTTCGGTCCATTTAAATGGCGGGGTACCCTTCTTTGTTGATGTTAATTTGTTGAAGGGAAATAAAATAAACACAATATTCAAAACGTTCCAATTTGAGAGTAAAAGTCTTCATTCTTCGTTAGTCTCGTGTTGCATTTGCATTCAAATTGAAAAACGTCCATTAGCATAATAAACTATTTGTATTTGAGCTCTGACACGCGACGACGTTGTACATAATTGTGTCCGCAACTTTCTGCTGCCTGCTACTGCAATGCGAAACTGTTGAGCTTTTTATTGATGTTGTTGTAGTTGTAATGGTTGTTTTGTCATTGTATAGCTAAATATAACATGTGATTAGCAACATTAAACTAAAGAACTATTTTAATATTCTGAAATCTGAATTCAGCTGATCAGTTCATGATTGACGGAACCAGTTCAGTTCAAAATTTGTTCAACTCTAATAACATTTTAGTGAAAAATAGAGCTTACCATGAACATTACCGTAGGAATTATTCATTTCGGTTATTGTAATCATAAAGTATTCTGGAACACCAAAACGCAATACTTGAATCAGTCTTGGACACCTATCGGCTGATAACCATAGTCATAAGTCGGAACATTCACAGTAGCGCAAGCGTTTCCCAAAAGACAAATCAAATAAAAGAACATTGAATGGAGTTCCATTCACAGAAATATCTTCCCATCAAAATCCCAGTCCCCAATGTATCACCATCCCCAAACGCTGGAAGTTCCAACCATTACCGATACCTGCTAATAACTCTCGGACGAGCAGCGACGATTACAACTTGTGTAAGCCGACTGAGCTCTTAATCCTGTTGCCTAGTTTGTGCGCACGCGTCGTGGATACACAGCGATGAAATTGATGGGGTTTTCTTACTTGATTAGAAGAATCTGGTAAGTTGCGAATCTGGCTATCTGAGAATCTGGTGACTTGCTCATGAGGAGAAAAGTGCGTGTTGTCTGTTTTATTAAATGCTATTATATATACGTCATTCATCCTTTTATGACATAAAACGCAACTTATGTCTGCCACCGCACGCACCGGCTAAGCAATCGACTAAGCGCACGGGCGTATATAGAAGCCCGATGCGCTTAGTCGAGAACCACTTGTTCGTTTTATGAGATCTTTATTTTATTCATAGTGTCTCTTCTCTAATTCAGAGTAGTCATACAGGCAGCAATAATAAACTCCCAGTTCAGTTCTTGCTGGGTTCTTTTGGAAATGTTTGGCACCCACAACTTATACACACTAGCGCCTGTTCCCATGGGGACAAGGAAACACTACAAAACGCCACCTGCTACGATACATATACATACTGCTGTTGCTTCGTACCCAGTACTTCTTGCTCAAAATTCGGATCCTTTAACCCCCGTTTTATCTCGCCAAGTGTATCTTTCAGTACTTTCTACAAAGTGAACAATTACCCCTAGTCTGCTTACTTGCGAACGTACACATTATTTCTCTTTAAGATCCTAATCTCCATCACAAAATTACCTTCTACACGTACAAACAAAATTAAAGAACAACATCTTTACAATTTGCCTAAAATGTTTCGCGGAGTGACGTCACAGGGTGTAGAACGGGTGGCGGGGGTCTCGGGGGGCAAAGGAGCTCATCAAGTCGAGTCATCGCCTTAATGCTGGTAATGAAGACACGCATAGGATTACTGTTCGCCTAACCTTGTTTTTTGCCTGTAAAATTAGAAAATGGTCTGGTTTTGTACAGTTTCTTGTAATGGGATTGGTTGGTGGTTCGTCGTGTGTATTTGTTTCTGTGGAGTTAAAAGCGTTTTGTCGTGCGCGTGTTTAGTCGTGCCTTTAGAGTGTTTTGTAAGTTGAATTTTATGTTTGTTTTGAGTTTCATTATAATATAGCTTCACAAGTACTTTTCTTGGAGTAGATAACACGAAATACCAACTTAAGTATAGTGTTTTTGATGAAGAATAAGTTTATTTGTTTATTTAATACTTGAATCATACAAATATTCAGAAGCGGATTTAATGCTATAGGCATTTACTACAAGTTATATAAAAGTAAGTGTGTTATTAAATCACACATTTTTAGACACGCGTTATATTTCAGGTTAGTAAAAGGCTAACTATGTACCTAGATCTATCACTGTCGTCTTATGGTCTAAACAGATTGGTTTTAAAATAACAAAAACTGAAGAATAACATCAACAAAGAATCCAACCACCAACATAAACCATCTAACCCTTGCAAACCCAATTCTTCTTGAAATCAAATTCGTCAAAATAATTAACTTCATTATAAACAAATTTGACAATCCTTCAACAATAAATTCTGTGAACAAATCACCGGGCGATCCGTTTAAATGCTGCAAAGCGAATCATCTAATCCGAGCGGTTTATTCCGGTGCCGAGATAAAGACAAAAAATGTAAGATGCGTTAAATAAATGTTTTACAATGAAAACTTACGGCGACTAAAGTAAGACGGCCCTGAAAGACTGTGTTTTTTTTATATTTTAGTATTCTGTCGATTCAAAAATTGACAAAGACTAGTGAGAAATATTATTTTTATCTCTGCTCTGCATTGAGTATTCAAGCGCTTCTTTCGTATCTAAATGAAACTATCCTGATACTAGGAATATACCTCTCTTTTTTTCAGGATACAGGTAAATATAATAATATATTGATAGCATATTTGATATCAATGCATACATACATAATCAGCCTATAATGTTCCCACAGCTGGGATACAAGCTTCCTCTCTTCGAGAGGGATTGGGCTGTTATCTACGACGCGGGCCTAATGTGGGTCATGATGTCACATGTCTTCGAATTTTTGGTTCTAGGACATTCCGGTTGCCTTACGATGTTTTCCTTCACCGGTTTGAGAGCAGGGGTAATGAAATGATTTACACAATCTAAAGCGCCTGCCTGGGTTTCAACCCACGACCTACGTACGACTCGTTAGTCGGGGTCGTTGCCACTGGGTCAGCAGTGATGGCCCAATTGCATGCAATTGCAAGGTATTGGATTTAGACGTGCCCGCACCAACTTTAGTCAAGTATATTTCCAAAAGTGTGACTTGATAAAATAACGGTTTAACAGCGGGCCGCGTTAATGGATGCCACAATTTTATATCATTCTGTGCTAACAAGCCACGCCCACTACTTTCACGGATCGACGTGATTTAGTCACAGTAGTAATGAAATAAAATGCCTTAAACACTAACTGCTGTAAATAATAGTGTTTTCGAGTTAAAAGTTTTCGCAGAAAATTATGTTGAAACTATTTTAACTGTAATTGGTGGTTAGCTACGAACCTCTTTGTCCTGGGAATTCCTCAGAAAGCCTTACTGCAACAGACTTCGTCATCAAATCTATGTTGTGCCTATCTCCCGCTGGGAAATTCCAACCAATTGAATTGGAGCCTGATACTGATATCTATGAAATTCCATACGAATTTAATTAAATACTCAAACTGTAACAGTACATAGTTTATGCAATATCTACCAGCGCTAGTCTTGGCTATATCTAGTAACTAGATTAATCGTAACAAGCTGGAAGCTGCTGCTATATATGAACCTCATCTTTAATAGTTTGCATGAAAACAAAAACCTGATGAACCCTGCACAAATAATTAAACCATGTGCTGATAATATAACATTCTGGATAATTAAAAGTGCAGAATCACCCCTTTTAATTATCCATAATGTTATATACTATTCTGATGATTAAAGACCTCATTCACGGTTTTGAATACGTATTCACACTCAAACATATTCATCTGTTGTTACTCCAAAAGCCAAAATTACAGCGCTGTTTTATTTCGATATACGGTAGCTAAAAAACTTTTTCGCTAAATTCCATCATCGATGTTTTCGAAGTCTTGAAGGAAACCTTTGAATGTATTGTTTCAATCCGCCAGCTCTCGTCGGATATTACAAGTTCTTCTCAGTAAATAGCAAAAAGTTAGGAGCAATATACCGCCTCCATCGGTTTCCCGGTAAAAAAATATGCCGAATCATCCTTCAAGAAGTACTTTCCTGTAAGGCTTTTATTACCCTAAGCTTTAGGTTCAGGAGTAACGCTACCTATTGTTATTCTAGTATGTTGTAAAAAGTGGAGCAAGGAAGGCGTGATTTATGATTGTCAGTACAATGACCGCGATAGAAAATGAAACATTATAGGGCTATATTATTATGGAAGACCAGTTTTTCGTAGGTAATCCTAATTTTTCTTAGAATTAGGCTGAAGGAAAGGTTGCCCACCTGATTGAAATCAGAATGGTCTAGGTTCTTCAAAAAAAGTAAAATTAGGTCATGATGTCACTGATTCCTTTTCAAGTCTATTCTTTTCAGGAATTCCTAAATAATATTCGTTAAAAGTTTCGTTCTTGATATGATTTGAAACATAACACATCAATATAGACCCATGAGGTCTATATTGATGTTTCAGTATCAAAATTCGTAACCTCACTTCCACCGGCATACGAAACTCCAAACAATATAAAACACACCTCATGTTGCTCTTGTACCTATCGACACGAGGCATGAGCTCCTGGATTATGATTTATTCCCACATGTAAATGTATTCGGAATGCGGGGATCAATCTTCTGTATGAACCCAGCCGGGAACTTTTGCCATGTAATATTTATTAGTACTCCGCCTTTAGAGAGTACGCGGATTATTTTTTGAAGATTTCTAAGTGGTGTGTTTTGAAGGAATTTAATTTATGAGATTACTTGTTGTTGTGTTTGTTTGGTTATATGATTTCGATGACATTTATGATATCAAAAAACTTACTAACAGTAACAGGGCAGTTTTTTATTGGATCGTTTCCGCTTTTCATCAAATTGTTGTCTGATAACTATAATTGGATTTATCGGGTTACTCCGTTAAATGTTTTTGTAAGAAAAACGAAATCAAATTAATGATCTATTTTATTTTACTTATGAAAGTAATTTTTTACCGCCCTGTATTGAATACACGAAGCCATGTATGGACGATACTCTTACAATAAAAAATAACCGGTCAAGAGCGAGTCGGACTCGCGCTCCGAGGGTTCTCTACCATCATGTTTTTTATTTTTCATCGACGAGGCCTATATTCGTCAGAGAATTTTAACACTGTGCACTGCAGTGTAGAATATTGCAGTTTTATGTCAGCGCCATCTCTTGACCGATAGTGGAACTAATGTAACTTTTGTTGTTGATTTCTGAAAAAGTGTGCTATTTAGAGACTATATTTTATTATTCTTGTAATCTTTACATAAACTTCTATCATATAGAATAATTTAAGATTTTTTTCTTTGCAAACTTCGGAGATAAGAGGGGAGGAAAGGTACCTATTTTTTTTTAATTTTTCATCAAAAGTCGAAAACTATGCGGCCTAAAAAAAATAAAAATGTTTGAGAATGTGCAAACGGCGCTCTTTCAAATGATACCTCACATACCCTAGTAGCCCACTTCGCATTTTTCAGACCACCTTTCAGTCCCTGTTGCAAATAATATACCTACAATTATATTTTAATTTCTTTCATAATTAAAAAATAGTTGGGCAAACATCATCTAAAACTATTCTTAATTTCAAGTTGATAGCATTAGTTGTTCTTGAGATATCCAGCTGTGACAGACAGACAGACAGATTAAGTCTCACCATAAGGGTTCCGTTTTACCATTTTGGTACGGAACCCTAAAGGCTATTATGGACACCTTTTTCTAACACCTCCAATTCTACGTAAGCTAGCACGCACTTATCACCAGCCAGCATATCTCAAGATATAGGAGCACAAGTTGCAAATCAGTCGTAACTCCTGAGTTAACTCCCCGGTGTTAGGGTAATACCGTTAATGGCGTGGCTTTGGACGTAAATCAGAGATGCCTGCGTTTATCACCGACATGCTGGTGATTACGAGAACAATAGACTAGTGTATGGTAAAGAGCTCACTGACGTTGCGAGGATTGGCGGTAATGTACCAGATTAGTTTGATATTTCGTGCTATCAGTGGTTCTCAATTGATGGTTAAAGCTTCGAAGTATGAAATAATTTATTACCAGTTGATAAAATAAACAACCTCTGATAATACGAATATTATGAATAAACTATACATTATAATATTATTGGTATAATTAGTAATGTTAGGTATTTTTGGGTTGCCTTGAGAGTAGTAAGTAAATAGCTCTTAGTTTTGTGTGTCTTTTACACTTTTGTGTATTTTTGATCCTGACCTGACACCAAATCAAACGAAGCACAATGGAACAAACACGCACACTTACATACACACACCAGTCGGACAAACACCACTCATACATACACACCATACAAACATCACACATACACACGTACCATAGCATACCTGAAATCACCTCTCTAGTCTCCACTCTGGAATTCGTATTCCGAACAAGATACAGACTGTCTAGTTTAGGGCTCATTAGCTAATACTATATTGTAACCTAGCTGTAGGTAATATTTTAAGCTACTCATGTCGTCTTGTCTAACATGCTGTTAACCAGTGCACCTGCTTACTGTATTACCTGGACAATAAATATTTTCTATTTTTCTACTTCTATTTTATAATTGAAATCAATTGTAAGTATAACACAGAAGGCAGATTCATCGTAAACAAAACATATACTCGAAATATTGCTCGAGGCTCTGACGCTCCAGTAGTAATACAAGTTATCGCGTGACTTCTGACAATTCAAAATATAGAACACCACACAAACCTACAAACAACGCAGACTATTGACAAATTCACAATAAATAATAAATATAGGACAAAAGAATGTAATAATATTCACATCGCAGCTTGAAGCGACGAGCGAATGCCAGGGAATTCTCACAAAGCGCCGTTTTATATCGAAAGCCGGCGATTATGCGGCGCAATGCCACGTCAATGTTTTATGGCTGCGCCAATATATAAGTTTAATGACTAAACATAGCGTTGCGACTACATACATTTTGTTCCTGTTTGGTGAGGAAAATTTCGAGCAGACTGACATAAATAGGAGTATTTTTAATTAGGAAATGCCAAAATTAAGATGAATTAAAAACAAACTGGATAAATTGAAGACCACAAGAAAACAAGGACGAAGCTTTTTATAGATATAATAACAATGTTCAAGACCATCCAAAATCTCTAAATACACCAGTAAATACTGTAGACCAAATTAAATGCCATAAGAAAAAATATGCTCACTCATTCAAAAAAACTCAAATACCACCATTGTCTCACTACGGGGCAAAGGCGTCTCATACTGAGAAGGCACGAGCACACTTGCTCAAGTCGGGTTGGCGATTTCAACATTATTCAAAGTAAAAAGAAAAGCATTTAATTCTATTACAAGACTTTCAGAAAGCTGTAAGTAATTTCTTATTATGTCAATCATAATAAGTGTTAAGATACTTGAGCGGACATTCTTAGAGAAGTTATGTCAATGTCAATTTCCTTTTTGGTGTTGCTTCACAAGTTTTTCTACATGCTTTGCCGTTTTGCCTAATTGGTGGTAAAAATAATAAATCTGGATAATTGAAATTATTTGGAAAAGGTTAGTAAATAAAGTACTGGTATGTATATAGTTCAAGAAAAATGACGCATGCAGATAAAGTTAATGAATGATATGAGAGTTATTATAAAAACTCATATTTCAATTTTAAAACTTCATCGCTACAGCATCAGACAACCCTGTCCGAACTTAACGAGGTGGAATGAGCGAGCAATAATTTTATTACCTACTTAAATTCTCTTTTGCAAAATTCCAGCAAATTACCTACAAAGCAGGTGTGAGTAAAACTGCATTACAGGATTCATTCAAGTGTATTGCACATGCAAAGTCGGTGGAAGTTCGCGGAACTTGCCACTCGAGTCTCTAGTTGATACATCGAGCATATCGAACTGTATCGAATACATTACCGGCGAGGTTTAACGATCAAAATACGACACTCTACTTTCTTATCTAAAGTTCACTCCTTTTTATATTTGTCGTAAAATCTTTCATTTACTTTTCTTTCGAGTGTATATTGAAATAAAATATGGGAATTGAGTTGTAAAATAAAATTGATTCGATGCTGTTACATATTATCTTGGATGAAAACAATACTATACTGTGTCAGGTGGTCACCGGATGGAATCTACAGATTCCTTAATGCTTTTATGCTTTACCTCTTTTAGTCTCATTTTACATTATGCTCAAGATTTTGTACATATTCACGAAAATCCACCACTAAAGGGCACAGCTACGACTTACCTCTTAGATATTTATAATAATAATAAACATTTATTTCATAAAAATATCCATATTTTAACACACACATTTAACATCAAAATAAAACAAACGAAACAAAAACAACACATGCTATTTACGCCTATGACTTATTTACCTATTACGCGTGAGCGTTCTAAGATTTTATATCGTAAGTAGAGCAGGCTTCGTGTTCCCCATATAGATGCACTTTCTTACCATTTTCCATTCTGCTCACGTCATTTGCGGCTGTAGTTAAGCCAAGCTTAACACAAGAACAAGATGGCGGCATTGAATATTTGAGCAGCACTACGTCGCCGACAAACGGTGTGAATAAGTAACGCCTCACTGAAATGTCCTGTTTTACAATGTTCTTCTTATTCTAAGAGCAGAATCTTGGTTAAGTTTTTAGCTCCTGACTTTGATATTCTACTTTGCAGGTAATTTTGGTTTTGGAACTATCTTATACCAACCAAATATATTCGTGTGGTATTTGTTTGGTATATACATGATATGTAAAAAATTGGAAAATTAAATTTTTTAAAATGGAAAATTAAAAATATTTACATTGAAATTAAATTCATTTTCTATTTTATTACATCACCCATAGCTATTTTTTTTTCATTTCGTCTAGTCTTTGTTCGTCCCCTGCTGCTAAAAGTACATATTATAACAGTTTGATCAAACTGTATTTGAAACTTGAAATAAGGCTACAGCCTTATTTCAAGTTTCAAATGCTCATAGTGTAAAATCAGGTGAAGGCACCACAGATACCCTTTACCCGGTACTCAAATTATTTGATATTTTATCTACTTGACCCAAAAAATGACCATCAAAATTATTTAAAATTATTATTTTATTACTTTTTTATTTCTTACGCCTCCAACAGAAGGTTGGGTTTTCCCTAACTTGGGAATTGGGAGTTCGAACAAGCGATAGCTACATTTCGATTAGCGCAAAAACTTCCAATCTCGGCTCTCCGGGGCAAAAAACCCACCTTCAAAGTTCTACAAGTATTTTCCAGGCCGAGAGTTGTTCGTACTCCAAATATAACAAAGTTGTATGTTTGAAAACTTTGAAATATTGGCAAGTTTCGTTGGTAACTGCCAAAACAGATCTCTGGCTTGGCACGAGGCACGAGGCGCAGGAATTGGCGGTCGCAAATCAAATGAAACTTTATGGAAACTAAAACGCGGACTGTATTGAGATGTTTGGCCGTAGGAAATGTAAATAAAACTGATGAAATATAGCTGTAATATCTGTAAAAGGAATACATTTCATCGAACTGTAACATTTTAAACGAATGTTGGAACCAGACTTAAATGGATTAGTATGAAAATTTATTGTCTGACACTAGGAATTACTGCTGTATTGTGAATGCGTTAAGTTATAAATCTCACAGAACTTCCGGAAAGTACTTATCTGTGTGTCTTCAATAATATTGACAACGAAGCGAACCGGCATTGCAATTCCGTCTGAATATCCAAACATATTTTGTTGTTAGAATGCGTTTCCCTCTGTCAAAATCCACCATGTAATTTTGCTTCCGTAACGTATCTGCAATAAATAGTCATGCTAGCACAGCAGTGGTCGGCAATACAGAGGAATATCCCCGACAGGGAAACAAGGAAGTGGAAGGGATAGCAGCCTTATTGTAATAAGTAAGTATATGAATCTGTTAAGTAAATAAATGCCAATTGTTATCATTGATTTGAGGATAATAATTGGATGAAACCAGATTTCAGGTTTCTCTCAGGCTTGTTGTTTTTAAAACTAAATCATAAATATACATTTTTTTTATAATAGTTTACTAGGTACACCTTGCTGTAATAAGTATTGCGTGTTGATATATGTAAAATGGGTTGGAAAAATATTTGAAAAAATACTAAGAGAATAGACAATTAATTATATAACAAAATGAATCTATCTAGCAAAAACATTCTTACTTCTTGATTATAATTGCAAATTGTAACACCTAAAAATTACAGTGAAACACCTGAATCACTAGTTCCCATGTTCTATTTTAGCGCACTCGTCCATCCTTCACTAACGCAACGGCAAGAGTGTTTCAAGCTCGATTTGTTCCGTAACGCAGTGCATCTTTTTTCGGCCGATGCACGAGTATTTGACGCTCCATTTATTCCCTAAGTGTACAAATCGCGGGTCGAGGAACGTTAACAAAACAGTGAAGATTTCGAAGAGAATATCGCTGACTGGAGCCGGGTACTGAGGCTATTTATTGTGTCCCAGAATAAGGTCACGGCACGGGCAATTGGGCGAAATTTAGAGGAAGTTTTATAAATTCTTCCTTGGTGAACAGGCGTTCTGATAATGGATCTATTGAAGTTTTGTCTACCTTTATGTTCGAGAAATGTCTTGGAAAAAGCGAGGAATTTTCGGACACCGTTTTTTGTGTAAAAGAAAAGTATTCAGAAAATTGCTAGTAATTTTGTCTAGTATTTTTAAAATTTTGTTCGTAACTAAGAACCTACAATACCTCAAAAAAGGTTATTAAAGCTAAATAGTCTATTGTGAACATTGTTCAATGATTGTCTTCCAATATGAAGTAACCTACACTTTCTAAACCAAAAATATCATAAAAAATCATAATAAACACAAATTACCAATACGAATACACCCTGATGATTACGACAATGTCCCCAATTATCGTTGAACGTAGCTCTGCATAGCAACACCCGTCCAGTGGACATTCAACTGATAATAACATGACAAACGGGAACGTTATGCGTCCTTTAAACCGTATTTGGCGTAACATTTGGCGCACCAGTGCCAAATCCCGAGTAATAAGCTATAACAACTCAGTCGTCCAATTTTAGACTATTTCTTTAGGAAAATAAACTTGATGCTGTGGGCAGCAAAAGTCGCTTGAAAATAATACAACTCATCAGGGTCTCTCATTGGTGATCAGATCATAGAAAGTTATAAAATATTATGATACGTACTGGCCACTGGTCTAGCATACATAACATTCACTTTCAACGATTAAATTGAGACAACGAAATATGAGAATCAGTAAGATTCGTTTGGGAATCTTAATCCCTGTGCCTACTACAAACCTTTGAGGTTCGTAGTCAGGTTAATTAATCAGGTTTTGTGACCGACCGTAACATAAGTTTTTCTCATCCCCTAAACCAACGTAGCTAAATGAATTTCCCAGTCCCCTGCCAACAAGCTCAAACTATTCCTTCGCAGGTAATCTACGACCTGATGAGTCCTCCGACGCACGACGTTTGCCTGAATTATTAACAGGCCACTATGACGTCACGTTGTAGCTAGGAAATTTATGTGCCCACTTTGTTTAGTGTCATAGTTACGTAACTGAGATGGATGCTGTAACCTAAAAGTTAAGGTTTATGTTCTCTCGCGAGCTTTTGATGTGTGGTACGTACTAGTATCCCCATCTGTGAGATAAAATCACGATTTTTCTCCGGTAGTGCTACAGATTTCAGGTTCTCATATAACTTAGTTATTCTGTGATTTAACCGAGAAACTTGTTTATAGGCATAACTTTAATAATATGAAGATTACAGGAACATTAGGTTAGAGGAACACTTCATTATTTCATCAAAAAGTTTCCCGGTTCCTTGAGCTCCTTAAGTTCTGAGATGAGCTACACGATAACTGACAAATTCTTGCACTGACTGGACAGATCCGCTCAAATTTGTGTGGTTCTTTCTTCAAAAGATAATTTCAGACACTAATCTACATGATCCTCACATGATCTGGCCAATGACATAATCATTGGCCAAAAGTGCCTAATCCTTACTAATATTATAAATTCGAAAGTAACGCTGTCTGTATGTTACCTTTACACGTCTAAACCACTGAACGGATTTTGATAAAATTTGGCAGAGAGATAGATTGCATCCCGGAGAAGGACATAGGATATTATAAACGCGAAAGTTTGTGAGGGTGGATGGATAGATGGATGTTTGTTACTCTTTCACGCAAAAACTACTGAACAGATTATGATGAAACTTTGCAGTAATATAGGATAAACATCAAAATAACATGTATGATACTTTTTATCCCGATATTCCTACGGGATCGACACTTATGCGGGTGAAACCGCGGGGCGCTTCTAGTGCATTATATAATAGCAAATTTTTTTCTAATGCATTAAAGTTGTGATAAATAACTAATACATAATTATGTGTCTTCTTCTGCTAGTGACGCTCATCTTCCCAGTAAAACGTCGTAAAATATTGTACTTTATATAGGGTTTCTCTAATATGTACTATTTTTCATATTTATTACGTTATAAAAGTACTTAGCTTGCTAGTCATTCAAATAAATGATTTGACCTTTTTGTTTTTCAGATTAAGCAGTGTAGACTATCACGTTCAGCGTGGAAAGGTACGAAAATCAAGTGCAATAAAAAATATTATTCATGATTCGTCACTCCAACGACACTTGAATATCAAACAGCCTCAAAAAGGTATACGAAGCACATTTAATTCCGTCCTGCATCGGCTACAATTTACTGCAGCAATAAAACGCTTCACCTCGTGCTATTTCAATCAGCTTTTACTTTAAACCAACATAATTTCGTATTCGTATCGTAGTAGCCCCGGCCAGAGTCCGTCGAGACACAATTTATATCAATTTATATTACAAGCGCCATTAATTTACGCCGCGACTCCTCTATTATACGGTTATTATACAAATATTTTATTTTCACGTGCGACCCGCAGGGGTTGTCTTTTTTAATAATTTTGAGTAGAAGTAAAAGTTGGAAAGGTTGGGGATCATAAAAATATACCCAACCTCCCCAACTTTAAGCTCTCTGTTATTTTATGATACGTTTATTGTTTGCAGA
This sequence comes from Luperina testacea, assembly GCA_927399505.1. NCBI lineage: Eukaryota > Metazoa > Arthropoda > Insecta > Lepidoptera > Noctuidae > Luperina > Luperina testacea. The sequence goes on along the minus strand of OV656762.1, from coordinate 767,933 downwards.
AATCTGAAATGTATGTTTTAGAATTGATCAACTTGTTTTGTAGGTAGTCAGAAGGAAACCCCCTCTAATCATTGTGTTGCACATTGATTCAAATGTACCTAATTAATTAATTAGTTGTCATTTAATGATCGAGAGCTGAAAGTTTCTGTTAAAATATGGAATGTTTAAATATCTGACCCATTTCCGTGAACGGAAATCAATTGCTTACACACAATTTATCAAGTTTATCTACGATTTCAGTGTTTATAGTAAGTAGATCGGTAAGTTAAACAACTAACCAATTAAAACTATTCGAATTACATCATGAGAAAGAAAGAAAGAAAGAAAGAAAATTGCGTTTATTTGGCAAAACAAAAAACCCTTAAAAATAAACAAAACAAATTCAAAATGATTAAAAATAATAATGCCAAAAGGGCCTCAGCTCAGCATAATGCCAGATGGCAACACAAAGTGCACCACCTGACGCTGATTTTCAGCTGCTGCCCACATCATCATTCTGCTACGAGTTTACGAAGTTTGGAGCTGTGTTGTTCCCGAGGTCAAAGGTGGGCCAGCAACCGACGATAATTTACGTATTTCAAGGAAGGAAAGTATTTAAATTATTCTCGTCTATGGAAAACCTGCAAAACCCAGGGAATTTTAAAATATGTTAATACCTTATTTTTCAGTCCATAACGAGCATCATTCTTATCCGGGTATTCCATGGCATCTTCCCCCAAAGTCATTATTAATATCCCAGGCTTATCTCTTCGAAAACATAACGGCCAAGAGAAAACTTCAAAGGTAAGGATCACACTTTTTACTTTGGCTAAGGGCACTTAGAACCTCAGAAAGGTAGAAAAGGTTTTTTTTCTGTAAAATTTTTCCTGTTTTTGCCGAATGTCTTTAGTAAACATCAATATTTGAAAAAGGCCACCTTACGTAATCTTTAGCATGATGATGCATGATGTTAGCATTTCCTAGAAGGGTCATTGAAAACAACGACCCTTCTAGGAAATGCTAACATCACCCTTTGTAGGTACAGTACTTGGTTGTTTTCCTTTTATGCTTGCATACAGGTGGATGACGGACTAATTCCGTTTTCTATTTAAAGTCAAAGGAAATAGTTTAAGTTAAGCTAATTGACTACCATGTCGAATTATTGTTTGCATCTATATTTAAATCACAACTTTCATAAACGTTTGTTGTATGAAATGGCAAATAATTATGTCAATTTTATTTGCTCAAAAATTATTTTCTCTGATGTTGTACCAACAATGTTGGAACAAAGAACACAGTCTCCTGAATGTCATTACAGGGAAATTTGATTGCCCGCTCGTCCATATTTGTCGAACCTGCATGTGTACTAACAGCGTTTTTTTTAAGTTTTACTAACAAATTATGGATTTATAATTCTGAAATAAAATGATTATTATTTTTTTTTTTTATTTTACATAACTCGGGACTATGCGGTCCTTTGGAAGGCATACGAAAATTACTATATTGATTACGAAAATTTAATGAAATGCGGCACCAACCGAAGATGTGCACCCAAGGATAACCCCTGGTTGGTGTAGGACTATTGCAGGATATGGAAAAATAAAAACTTGGACTATGGGTTTGGGTGGCTAAAGTGGACTGGTTACCGAGCGAGAACTATGGGAGAACTATGACCTGATCAATGTTTTATATATACACGGATAAAATATCAGGGGGTGACTTGCATACTCAATAATGGGCCCCCGAAAACGGTCGCTAGCACATAGTGACGTAGCGACAAGGGGGCAACATATCCTGAAGTGCTTATAGCTTAGTGCTTATAGTGCTATGCTTAGTGCTTAGTGCTTTGTATGCTGTTCCTGGAGAGTTATTCCACGGCTATCCACGGTACGGTTCCACGGTATTCTATTCTATTCTATCCAGACAATCCCGGAACTACGTTCAAGATCCCTACCAGCATCTTACTGGAATACTTCCTGCCTCCGAGCACATTTGCTCTTGCGAATCTCTACTCTAGCCGGCCAATAAAGGCAAGAATGCGGTGGGAGCTCTGTTCCTCGTCATTGCTCACTCCAGCCGGCCAATATAGGCAAGCCAGAGGTGAGGAATAAGACGTCTCCCGGGAGATAGGGTCCGTGGGGTCGCTACTGCCCAACAGCTCGCCACATGCTGCCCTGCGGGTTTCTGTATCCCTCTTGGTCCAGTTCCTCACCTTAGACCTGTTCCAGCAAAGTAAATTCTTCTGGCACAGGCCTAGAGTTCGGAGCGCGCAAGCCCCACCACGATGACAACGTAGAGATACGGTGATGGGGTGATTATTATTATTATTATAAAATCATGCTTAGGATACTTATGGATTAGTACAGGCAGGTAGGTACTTGAAATTGTTCATTTCCGATTGCAACTGTAGGTTACCCGAGGAAAAGAAAAGATGTGGTTTATTTTATCCTGGAAAGCATTCTGTTGTATATAAAGAAAAGACCTTGACCTCTGAAATAAGTTTGAACTGACCTTCATCGAAACAATATTACAGAACAAGTAAAGCAAAAAACATAACAAAGACATGCTAATCTACAAAACCACGCGAAGCAACCAAAGAACATAATCATTCTAGTGAAAATATAGTAGCTTGTGCGTCAACTCAACTATGTACATATATTCGTTTCCGTCGCGAACCTATTGATGAAAAAAGTTCCGTATCGCGAATTGAAGAGAGTAGGTCACCCCACTTGGGGCTGTATGCTGTATGCTTGAAAAACGGAAAACTTTCAAATGAAACAAACTTCGCGCGCTAGTTCCGCGGTTATTGTTTAGATCTGTTCTTTTTGTTGGATTTTACGTTTATTGTGCACGGTCCTAGGTTTCGTGTATGAATGTGGATGGTTGTAAGAGTAAAGAAAGTGCTAGTCCGGTAGTTAAAGGGCGATGGTGGTACTTTCTTAAAAACTACAACTAAAACTTTTTTCTTGAATATCAACCAAGTGTGGATAGTACCCTACAGTACGTCTGTACGCACTGTAGGGTACCATCCACCTCGACTGATATTCCGACCAGTCGTACTCAGCGCTTCTCCTCCTTATAGGTATATCGAAAGTGTGGAACTCTCTGCCAACGTCTGAGTCTCCCATCCACATATAAGCCGTCTGCTTTTAAAGTAAGAGTGAATAGGCATCTTCTATGCACGTTCGTTCCATCATAGACCTCATAACTTGCATTTCATCAGGCGTGATCGAGGTCAAAAGCAGTGTGCAATAAAAAATTAAAATACCAAAGAACAGATGTGGATTGTGTGAAGAATGATATGGCTCCTTCTGATATGATGGATATCAAACCTGTTGAAAGACGAAATACTGCGCGGACCCCTAATAAATTGGAAATAAGTATAGGAGAAAGATAATAGCAGGCATTTAGAATAATGTATGAACAAGAGAAACATAATTATTTAATTAAAATCACTATGAATTCAAAGTGCACAGTATCCAGTGCATACCTTGAAAAATTTCGCTTAGAAAATCTTATACGATTGGGATCTTGGCAATGGATTGCAGCAACTTTTTATCCCAAACAGTTGACTTTTATTTGCGAATTAGCTCGAAAGAAAATACTTGCACAATTCCAACATAACTCCCAGTCGTAGCTCTAAGCAGGTTTCCTTGCAAGGAGATACAAACGCCGTTAAAATCTTGCACGTTTCTAGAATTCCAATGGTCCGGGCTTAAGTGTACGGTATCTAGGGAGTTATTCGAAATGGTGCTCATTCAAAGAATTTGTATGCTTGATTTCCTGTACTTTTGTCCATGTTGTTATAGTAAAGTAAAACACCGATGCATGGTATTTAGTGGCTACTATATGCAATATATTAGGTATGCTAACAGGACCTGGAATCCCCGTACCAAGATTTTTGTTGCTCCTTTCTCAACCATTACCAATGTTTCACACAGCATAAAAAACAACTTGTTTACAAAAATATGAGACGCCAATAGTCTTAATACAAACATCCAACATTTGAGCAAATTGTTGAATATAAATTGGTAAAACCGCGCGTTACAGTCGGTCTGCGTTTGTACAGCAAACATTGGCCCAACGAGACCAGATTCCGGCTCAGATTTGTATAGGCAACTGGCGCAGTTATTTGCTCCGTGTGTTTGATAAAGAATGTGTTCATTTCAAAACGGTATGTGTTAAAGGAAATCGAGTATTCTTGAAGAATATTCATACGTTGCTGTAATGGTCTCGCTCTTGTGTTGAAAGAACCGATTAATTATGGTTTTCTAATGAATTACTTAAAACTTGCATAGTATGACTAGTTTGTTTATCACATAACATTACAAAGTGAAGCCAGATATTTTAAATGTTATTAACTTGACTGACCTAATACAAATTAACTAACATGCTAACAATTTAGCCACGAGACACTATTTGTATTACACCAAACAATAATACTACTCTAGTGTATTGTTATTATTCGAGCTCATAATAATATTTGAATTCACTCAAATGTTTTTATAACAAAATGATAACCTGACACGTGGAACTGCGGTAATTATGTTTATATAATAATGTTATAAAAACTATAACGTGTTGTAGATAAAGGAATTACGTCAATTTATATTAATGACAATGTAACAATATGGAGGTATACTCATGTATGCTGTTATAATTAATATTATATTTAACTCCTCAGTTTAAAATTTGATCTAGAACTAGATGTAAAGTACTAATAATGAAGCTAAGTAGTGGAGATGATAACTTGATTAGCCTATTGGTAACATTTCTAATGCTGTCGGGGACTCAGGCCTCGTCTCTGTGAGGAGTCGATCAGCCACGCGAGCCTAGGAAAGGATAATTTTCATACATATATAAATGCACGATGATATTAAATCTGCTGAAAGTTTACACCCACAGGGCAGCACGAATCCAATCTCTGGGAGAGGTCTTGTTCCGCACCTCTGGCTTGCCTTTATTGGCCGGCTGGAGTGAACAATGACGAGGAATAGAGCTCCTACCTCATTCTTGCCTTTATTGGCCGGCTAGAGTGGAGATTCACAAGAGCGAACGTGCTCGGAGGAAGGAAGTATTCCAGTACTTATCTTGTTTTTTTTTTTCGTGAATGTTTCCCATGTTTTATTAGTTATTCTGCTATTCGGGGCGGATACAAATCCAACATATCAAAGATCATAAAAGTCGGTCCAACCGTTCTTGAGTTATAAATGGTGTAACTAACCCGACTTTGTTTTATTTATATAGGGGATAGATACAAGATGTACAAACTAAAAGGGTAACTATTGAGATTCTTGCTCATTCTTCTCCATACGAAACTATCTTTTGGAAGCGGTGCCTGGAATCAATTCTATTTTCTTGTAAGTGATGTTCAAAAGTGCCTTCTAATGACCTACTTAAAATAAATACTTTGACATAGTTTTTTTTAAATCTGTGGCATATATTTCATGATTGATTATTTAAAGTATCTTCGTTACAAAGTATAAATGAAAACCTAAAAGGTTATATTCTGTAGGTATGTGTGTGAAATCAATTACTAAAATATGTAGACGATTAGTTAGAGTAGAATTATCACTTTAAAAACGTTGAACTAGCTTTGAATAGGAATAAAGGGAATATGTCTATGGCATTAAGTTCACCTCTGTTATGTACATGTATGTGCTTGAAGTATATAATAAATAAAGGGTTTATTGCTAATAGCCTAGGTATAATTATGTAAATTAATTCCTTTAGAATCCTGAATTCAATCAGTATTCAAGTGTTTAACTACCTATCAAATTGTAATATTACTTTTTTAATAAAAAGGTTTTACTGATGTTAAAAAGATTTTTTATTGAAATTTAAATCGTCTTACAATTCTATAGGCTTTTTATGATCACTTTTGAAATCACAATCTAAATTACTCGTAAAATCTATGATTGTCAGGGATAAAATACCTACCTATTGAAAAATAATCTCTATTTTCTTAAAATGTTTATTTTACTTAGAATACCACAAAGAATCGTTTTTGTAAGAACCTCCGTGCTTGGGTTTCTGGAATTGTTTTTAAAACTGGAATTTTCTTCATGCCAAAATTACAGGACATTTTCAAGCATTTTTCCAGTTTTAATGCCCCTAAACAGTATCTAATTAAAAAAGCGACCAAGTGCAATTCGGACCGTACAATATTAATTTACACTTCATAATATATTTCTTAAATACTTTTTGAAAAAAAAAAAAACACGTATCTTGTATTTTTAACTTTATTTTATTTTTGCTTCATGTCGTTTTAACGGTCATAGTAGTACACACTCTGTGGAAATTTCAAGTGTCTATAACTTATTACGGTTCAAAAGATACATCCCTGTAGCAGACGGACGGATGGACATCGGAGCCTTAGTGATTGGATCCCGTTGGCACCCTTTAGGTACGAAACCCTAAAAACGAAAATAACTATTAGAAGTATACAAATAATGTTATAGTTTTTAAAATCTCAACTCAATGACCACCTCTACAGGACTAGCCATGCCAAGTGGAGTACATTACGCGCAATATTATTGATTGTATTAGGGAACAGGCGATTAGCGGACCGCACGGACAATCAACAAGTACATTAGATGGTCATCAATTATGATGGTCTGTCCTTTATAAGTCCGTCAATAGAAGGGTTCAAATCTGATCTGACAAATTGATTTTTGTCAGGATATTCATCTGAAATGGCTGCCTACTCGATAAAAGGACTTATGACATGATTGATTGGATGAAAATGTAATGTAAGTTTTGGGTGAGAAATTAACAGCCCGAAGTTTAGAAGTTGGCGGTGTGATACCCGGTACCCCGTGCCTCGGAAAGCGCGTTAAGTCGTTGGTTCTACGCCTGATCTCCGTCCCGTCAAACTATGAGAGTGAGGAAAAATACATGGCACCTAGTGTCTACGCACACAATTGTATAATATATCCCGCGTCAATCGCCATCGCTCAAATTCGACCTGGAGGTCCTATTTTTGTTGCAATAGACTTTTCCCCTATAACATGGAACTTAATAATTGTTATTTTGTTAAAACAATAAATAAAAAGCCAAGTCCAATAACCTTAGTTAAAGACATGCTTAGCACAACTTCTCTGAGTACTCGTTAGTGGCGTGCATTGGTTTTCAGAATAGGTATAGGCAGGCACTAGGCCGGGTCTAGTCTAGCTAGGTAGACACGGTCACTAATCGGAAACATTTGGTAGCCACCATCTTGGATTTTTATTTTGACTTCATTATTGGGTCCAGCACCCTCGAAAACCATGACTACGAAAAAAAAAAGACAGCCGCCATCTTGGATTTTAATTTTTACCTCACTATCGGCAACCTCATTATCCATCCCTTTTTTTCTTCGCACGGCCAATTACGAACGAATTACAAATTACGATTTTAACATTCATACTCGGTTGGTTAAGAGTAGGTAGGCATGGCCTACTTTAGGGTGATAAATTGCTAAGGTCGAACGTCATGGTATTATTAATCTCGTCTGTATTTTTAATTTCGTCATATTAACTTGAACGAGTAAAGACCAATGACAATGTGCAAATAGTACGGGAGCCGAGCAGGCCGTCTGGCGACTGCCTACTGCCGCGCGTGTTTGTATGAAGGTTTTGTTTTTTGTTAAGTATGATAATTTAGTGAGTTTCTTAACTGTTGAGCACACACTAAAATGTAATTGACAGGCTTATGGTGACTTATCGAAGTAGGCGTTGCCTTTATGCAATGCACGCCACTGGTACTCGTTTAGGGAATACAGACCTGATATTAATATTATGTCAGTATTTTATTGGCAAACACCGCAAGCCTTTATCTGTACTTAAGGGGACAACATGACCTAAAGCGCGGTCACTGCCGGACTGCGTAGAAAAGAAAGAGAAGCGCGATGACACGCTACGCAACGCTGGTAATATTGCAAAATACGAAGCAATTATCTATTTACAAAAAAATCTAATCTTTGGATTATCTGCTGTGGTGGGTCGGGGGAGCGGCAGACATAGGAAAAAGAAGGTTGTGGCAGGCTGGAACAGGCATGTTAGTGATGCATACAGGGAGGCCAGGCTCAAGTTTAGTGTGTGGCAGGATTATGGCAAACCGTCTGCAGGTCCTGTGTTGGCTGACATGTGTGAGGCCAGAAAGAGATTTTAAATCTCGTCTGAAGTGGTGTCAAGCACACCAAGAGCAGATAAAAATGGATATTTTGGCCTCACATCATTCAAACAAAGATTATCGCTCCTTTTGGCGGCATACGAACAGGATGAATAGTAGGCCTGGCCTCCCTGTATCGGTTAATGGTGTGAACGATCCTGTAGACATTGCTAACCTTTTTAAGGAACAGTTTAAAATAAAATCACCACTGGAACCCAGCTTGTCTGTGCTTAATGCTCCGGACCATTATGATCTTCAAACTAGATTTACAGCCAAGGAGATCAAGGGTGTCATCACCACCATGTCTAGAGGAAAGTCTCCAGGTCATGATGGTCTGAGTATCGAGCATCTCAAGTATGCGGGTCCTCATTTACCAAGAGTGTTGGCAATGTTGTTTAATTTTTGTGTGAGTCATGAGTATTTGCCCAGTCAGATGACTAGAACGGTAGTAGTGCCTATAGTTAAAAATAAAACAGGCGATATCGCGGATATACAAAACTATAGGCCTATTTCCCTAGCGACCGTGATAGCGAAAGTGCTTGATAGCCTGCTTAATAGACAACTTAATAACTACATTAAATTGCACGACAACCAGTTCGGATTCCGAGCGGGGCTGTCCACTGAGAGTGCCATTCTATTCTAAAGTGGGCTGTTAAGTACTACACAGACCGGAAAACCCCTGTGTATGCGTGCTTCCTCGATTTATCCAAAGCATTTGATATGGTCTCCTACAGTATTCTTTGGAGTAAGCTTGAGAAAGCTGGAGTTCCATCTGAACTGATAAGCACTTTGAAATGCTGGTATGGAGGCCAGATCAATCAGGTTCGATGGGCTGGGACTTTGTCCGAGCCGTATGGATTGGAGTGCGGTGTGAGGCAGGGGGGGCTGACCTCGCCTACGCTCTTCAATCTATACATCAATGAGCTGATTGAGACGCTCAGCAGAGAGCGAGCCGGCTGTTACATTGATGGGGTGTGTGTAAACAACGTAAGTTACGCCGATGATATGGCTCTGCTGAGCGCCTCGGTTTGTGGACTAAGGAGGTTAGTGGCTATTTGTGAAGACTATGCCAAGCTTCATGGATTGGTCTATAATGTGCGTAAGAGTGAGGTCATGGTCTTTGGTGCCGGCGGTGGACGGGGTCCAGAAACTATACCACCAGTTAATTTGAATGGGACTCCGCTCGCACGGGTATACAACTTCAAATACCTTGGGCATGTCTTGACCGCGGGCATGAAGGACGATGACGATATTGAGCGAGAGCGAAGGGCGCTGTCGGTTAGGGCAAATATGATAGCTCGCAGATTTGCACGTTGCTCACGAGGTGTTAAAATAACCTTGTTTCGTGCTTACTGCTCTTCTTTTTACACGTGCAGTCTGTGGGCCGACTATATGCAGAAATCGTACAGCGTCCTTCGTGTTCAATATAATAATGCGTTCAGGATATTGATGGGATTGCCCCGCTATTGTAGTGCGTCAGGGATGTTTGCGGAAGCTCGAGTCGATTGCTTTTATACAACGATGAGAAAACGATGCGCTTCCCTGGTGCGCCGCGTGCGGGCCAGCCCCAACCTTATCATGCGCTGTGTGGCGAGCAGACTCGATTGTCTGTACGTGAGTCGCTGCTGCAAGCTCTCCACCTCGGCGATAGGCGTGTCGCAGTGATTCACGTATAGTCATGATTTTCTCCATAATTAGAATAGGAATACTAACATAGAGGTAAGGAATATTGTTACTAACACGAATGAGTTGTCATATTACTTGAGGAAATAAATATTATTATTATTATAAAATTAAAACACTAGTTGCTATGTTTCCCACAGAATGATTGTATTTATATTAGCATGGTTTAAAAGAAAGTTTTTAGAGGTATTTTCATGATTTTTTTCTAATGTATTAAATTTGTTGTATTATGTTTTCAGCACAATATTTTACTAGCATATATCCTGAAGAATAGCATATATTTTTTTTATTTTGTTTACTGTAGCCGATCATATTATACTTTTACGCATTCTAAAAATGCGTTTTCTGCGTTTAGGTCCTGTAGTCCCCTTAATAAAAAGGGTCCGGTTTCTAGGAAACTCCTTACACCTTAAGCACCAAGACTACTATAATAATCATGTGTTACCAATATCTTTGAATATCTCTTGTTATTTTAGCTTGTGTTTAGTTAAAAAAAATAGTCGTAGTATTATAATATCTTCAAAACTAAATTCGGTGCTGCGTGACGTATTAAAGAAATCAACGTAGAATCACAAATGAGTTCTAGCAGTTACTATGATAAGCAATAGCGTGCCGACAACCATAGCACTATGATAAATAATATTAAATATTCCTTCTACCAAGGAAATTAAAACAAACGTAATTAATTCAAATTCTCGATAGTAAAGTGGTAATAAATAAACTATACCGGTTCAAGCCTCCACAACTTAGTTATTCAAAGCTCTAAATTTCTTTATCGTTGTATAAATAACTGCATATCCCAGGTATGCTAATTAGCACACATTACTGCTAAGTCCTATTTATTTTCGTTCAAGTAAAATTATGCGGTATACAGAAACTTTATTATTCAGTAAAAACTACTTTTGAAGAAATGGTTTGTATAGTTATTCAGTATTTTAAAAGTGTTTGACTTTGTGTCGTCTAATAGAGTTTTAGATTGAGGTCGTAGTGGCTTTATAAAAATAATTGAGCAATTTTATTTTAGTCTATTAAATTGAATAAAAGGTATTTTCTAAGTTGTAGAAGAAACTTGTTCAAACCTTTATAACTTAACCTCGACATGCTTTACGATAAGCTACTAATTTTTGCAAACGAATTAATTTAAAACTCGATCAAACATTTTTTTATTACTTGCTTTATTGAATTAGAAGCATTTGTAACTCAATAAAATGATTTAAGAAATAATAAATAAACAAAGGCCCACATGTACCATACATTAAATAACACGAATAACGAATTTATAACATCGTTCTGTTTCTGTCAATAGTTTGAAAATGACAGAGAAAGATTTATGTTATAAATACGTTTAGCGCTAAATTTAGTGATTGGTGAAAGCGGGCCAAGTGTTTTTCTTTACTTGTGCTGTGATATCTTGCTTTTTGCCAACTTTCATGATAAGGCCAACGGGCAGAGTACCCTATAGATTTTGATTTATTTGCGAGTATCAAAATATGTCGCAAAAATGGGAGTATTTTTTATTGCGTCGTTTTAGAAGCTTTATATTTTTAAAGCATAAACCTACTTATTTGATATTAATTTCAACTTGATACCTCCACTAGTTCTTAAGAAAAAGGGTCTTGACAGACAGACGGACGTACAACGAAGTAATCCTATAAGGGTTCCGTTTTTTCCTTTTGAGGTACGGAACCCTAAAAACAAAAATAAAACCTAATTGAAGTAAAATATTATCTTCTTCTTAGCGTATCGATGGGAAGAAGTTTAAATAGTAAATATTTATACAATATGAGGATAGTGACAAAAATATTCGTGCCCCAAAATACAACTCCAAAATGTTCTTTTATAGCCAAATTTTCAGTATAAACAGCACAATCTGAAAGTATAAAGTATATATAGCAAATATACAAGTACACAATAAATCCTTTCAAGTTGATCTATCGTCGGCTAAGAGCCGGTTCCGCGGACGATTCATTACTTAAATTTATGCCAACCGGCTCTGATGAAATAAAATATTAACGACTTGGAAAATTCCTAATCTGAACAACGAAGAAAAATTGGGACAAAAAAGTTGATAAATTACAAGGTATATTATCGGCCCGATTTAGGGATAAAAAGGTAAAGAACCGAATACCGGTATCATAAAATGTTTCGTTTGTAGATTAATTTATTTAAGCTTATTATAAATAAAATGGTGAATTAAAGAAGAATATTACTGCTACGTACTACGCTGTAACCGATGACGCAATGATGGTTCTACTACGTTACGCTTGCTACGCCCGTAGCACTGAACCAATCCGCTACGAGGCGATTACTATTTTTGGATCCTTGCTTTGCATTGTCTTAGCGCCTTTGTTTTCCTTAATGGTTTTAATTTTTACAATACAATCTTTTTTAGGTAAGATAATGATTGGAATAAATTCCCTTTGTTTATAAGAGTTAGTAATAATTAATCTACCTTTTCTTTTTTATCCCCTAATGAGCCACAATCTGACTTTTGGCTTCGTGAAACGGACTTTGACAAACTGCTTTAAAAGTCACCTTGAAAACTTTTACTTTCCAGAATATAACACTTTCTAACGAAATAAAATATGAGTGAGTCGGAAATGTTAGGTTTTTTTGTAGTTAAATCTTGTTGAGACGACTTATAATGTGTCCCCGGATATCGTATAACTTATTTCTCCGTCGTGAGGGTTATTCAACACAAGCCGGAATAGTGGACTACGGAGGAAATTATTTTCGGAAATATTATACTTGAATGTTGGAAAGTTGCGCATAATTGTTTGAGGAAGAAAAGGGCTTCTTTTTTGACGTGACAACGTCTAATAAATCGATGAAGCTGGCTGCACTCACGAAAAAACATGACTCATGTAGCGTTACCTCGCGGCCTCGCTCTGTAGCGTTCCATGGCGGCTTGAAGAGCAAGCGAATATTAACAAATGCAATGCAACTATTCCATCAGTATTTTCTTATGACGTTGTCACGTTCAACTATCGTCAGTAAACCGACTTTACAGACAATCGATTTTTTTTTTCAAGATGGGAATTCATCAAATGACCCCTCCCGCTCTGGGTGGAGCGGAGTGTCAGATTCTTAGGGGGAGTGTCAGACTCTTACTGACTAAAACCCACCCATGTTCCTTCCTTAGCCCTGTATGTTCCGGGTCAGCGGTAACCCTTTCGGACAATCTCGCTGACCCGGCAGGCTTCGGCCCTAAGGTGACTTCCTGCCACTCCCTCTCGCTCCGGACCATGGCTTAAACCAGGGCCGGACGCGAGAGGTCGCCGCCGCTGCCGACCGCCTCTACGAGGACACGGCGGTTCTCCGCCCAAGCGGGGCAGTCCTCCATCGTGTGCTTCACAGTGTCCTCTGGGCAATCCTGGCAATGGTTGTCACCCGGGCGTTTCCTCCCGCCTGATGATGTGCAGGAACCTCCCGAAACATCCGTGTCCGGTGAGAACCTGCGTCAGGCGGTAGGCGAGGGCGCCATGACGCCTCTCTAGCTATTCCTCAAAGAGGGGTCTTATCGCCACTATCGTGACGTGCCCTTCGCTGGATTGCGACAGTCGCTCTTTCCATGCTGCCATGAGATCGCGCCGGAGGTCAGTCTAATCTGCCGCGATTTGCCGCGGGAGCGGAGTTTCCCCCCGGCGTAGTGCCTCCGCACGCCACTCATACAGGCGCGCGAGGACTATCGCCTCCAGATCCTATGGCGGCAGTCTGGCAAGGAGGCTTGCCGCCTCACCCGATATCGTGCGGTAACCCCGGATAAGCCTTCTGGGGCGCGTTCAAATAGTGGGCGGCTCGCCGCCGCAATGAACGCACCCACACCGGGGCCCCGTTTAGGACCATGGACCGCACGACCCCCGCTTAATAATGTTTTAATAAGATTTAAAATGGACATCTCTTGTTGTTTATTACTGACTTACGATACCTAAATTGTTTTAAGAGAAACAGACCAAAATGGTTTGATAAATAAATTTTTATGAAAATCAATCGGCTTTCTTTGCCATTTTTGCCACGAATACGACCAAAATAAATTTAAATTTTAAATAGGTACCGCATTGCAACACAAAGTAACTATTTTCAAAGAAGCATGTGACTGCAGTCGACCAATGAAAATACTCTATTATTAGAGCCATAATTGGACCAATTACAATATTGCTAAAGCCAAATTGAGTCGACCAAGGAAATCACACAAAATAAACACGAATTTTATTAGAATTCAAATTGGTTGTAGTAATGAGTTATATTAGCTTGTTGCAGTTCTGGTTATGCACGTAATTATAGTATCGTTGGCATACGAGTACATATTCTGTGATAATCGCAGCTTTGCAATTTACTGACCGAGTTTCTTTAGGTTATGTTGGGTTATTGATAATAATAATAAGCCCCCTAAAATCCTACCTTACATCGAAGTTGAACACCTAGCTACGTGGGGGCGGACACGCGTACTGTACAAAAAACTTACACGGCTAACAAGGAAAGGTTACCCTGTATGGAGATGAGTAATAAATTAAAGAATATATAATTTACGGTCGCTTTCCGGGAGTGCGCCGTGGCGCATCTGGAACCGAAGCTAGATGCCACAGCATGCGCACCATCGGCGGTGAGGAGTTGAGCAAGCGGGCTCCTACCGACAAAATTACTACAGCTGGTCGTAGTGGGCTGAAAATACATTATAAATATTTAACAACCGATACATGTAGAAAATGCAATAGTTCATCAAAGATAATCCAACGTATCACATGCGCCTGCAAATCAAAGACAGACAGTATGTCTGTCTTAGTATTACAAACAACGACATAATCAGGTAGCCAACGTAATACACCAAAAACCCTCCAGGCCATATATTGCTCAGATGGCTCTTTTCTGCAGAATAAAAAAGACACGATATTGGCCCGTCCCCTAAGTAAAATACTGTAAGACAATATGATTATGTGACAGTAACTGTAATAGACTACCCACGCGGTATCTATACTCGTATTAGTAAATTGAACAATTTTTCTCGCAGCATAATTATGCTGCTGAACTTATTATAATCTTACTGAGCATAATCTACGCTGCGTGAAAGTTCTCTATATTTTTATTATATCTTGGTAAAATAATTAGTGAACGGTTAAAACAACTACCCATACTATAGTTCTCATAATTAATCCTTTAAGTACTGTTCAGTAGTGTTCAGTAAATCACAATGTCAAACTTTGTTCTTTCTAAAAACATTTCAGTTTAGTATAATTTGGAAGAAATACGTTGAATATTTAGACGAAATCATTTCATTTATCATTTTATCAAATTCCACAAAATAGGTTTTTCATTTCAAGAATATGAAAATGATATTGATTTTTTTCAAAATAGTAAAATGTTCCCTAAATTCCTTACACAAAACTCGAGTACAAAGAAATATCCCGATCAGAGGAATGAAAAGGAGCTAAAGATTCCGTTGCGAAGAAAGGAATTTGAAGCGAATCGTATAAAATATGACGAGGCTTAAGTATGGAAAGATGGTATTTGTTAGAAGTACGTTAACTCGTCAGTCGTGAGCATTACGGTTGGATACAGCTGACGACGCAATAGTCTCACTGTTAGCTGCGACATATGAATCGCTGTTTTTCGTACTTAGCGATACAACACAACACAAATCAAGCTTTCATAAGCTTTTCAGAGATGAACTTACAGATTGTCATTTATATTTCATGAGACTTTCGTCATACATTTTCATACAAGTATTTCGTGTTTGCTTTGTTTAAGTTATTAAGTTGGTATTTTATTTACTTTCATCAACCAAAAACGATCCAAAAAATGTTATCGACATAATCATCAAATTAACGAGAAATAGTAAAAGAATATATTTGTAGTCGTTAAAGAGCCTAAATCAATATCATACTCGTACATTCAAATCAAAAGTCAACATTACATAAGACAGTCCCCCGGCACGCCCGACCTTCACCACTTCCTAGTACTTTCACTGGGAAGAAGAAGTGCGCAACAAATTCCTCAGCAGCACAACTTTACACCAAGAGTTCGCTTTCCTCGCTCCGCTTGCAATGAGGCGTGTCCTTAAAACGTCAGGAGAATCGCGTTATGTAGATGAGCTTCCAAGCAATAATTTTTTCGGATTGTACAGAAGCATAGATAACGTTTTCAACCCGTGAATTTTTGTAATTATTTAAAATTAAAATAATAGGTACGCCAAAAACAAAACACATCGGACAGTAATTAATAAAATTCAACGGTAAGTTTTTAATGAAAGGCTCAAAAAAAAAGTAAAGTAATGATTTTCCTTAAAATTAAATAAATAAAAATATGAATTATAAACCAGTAAAGTTCTTAATAAAAACAAAAGCAATAATAGAGTTAACAAAAAGATTAGATTAGATTTTTTATCATAATATATAAATAGATAACAAATAGATTAGATTTTTTTTTTTATTATTCTCTCCATGGTCTGGCAGTTTGAGTAATTTATGTGGCCTACCCAAATGTCCTTTCTTTGATATTGTTCGTCGAATCGTTGTGCTCCTTAAGTCTTGAGTTGAGCTGCACGATTTCTGACAAATGCGTGCACTGACTGGACAGGTCCTCTTAAACGCCGACCTCATCTGGTTTAAAAAATATGATTGACGTGTAAAAGTGTTTGTGCAAACCTACTTACAAAAATAAAATCATTTATCATTTATCATTAAATCCTTCCAGTTACATATTTCATAAAAAAGATGTAGGTATAAAAATTCATACAGTTTCCGAAGATAAATCTAATAACTAGTAGTACCTTCGTTTATTTAATTACCAACAATTCTAAATCAAATTACAACATCGCTCAAAGTAATTCGATGAATAATTGAATATTTGTTCTGGAAAGTTTCTTCAATTCAACATTTTAATTAAATTAAAAAAGAAAAGTCATGAAAGACGTCGGCACAAACATTTAGTAATAATTTCTCCTTTCAAGAACAATTCGGCTAACGAGAGAACTTTCCAGAGCAACATTTATTTTTGCCAAAAACTGCGCTTTTTTTTGCGTCAATTGAGTCCTGTCCACGAAAACTTTAATTTTGATGAATAATTGGCTATCTTTTATTTTAATTTTTTTTTAATTAGGCTCGTCTTAATTTTTTTACAGAAACGTTCGCAAAAGCATCCGAATCTAAAGGTGTGTACAAAAGGTACCTACTATAATAAGCATTGTAAGGAAGTTCGTATGTGGGCCTCAGTAAAACGATAGAGATGAACTAATTTACTCGTACCAATAGCAAACTAGACAACGCTCCACTAATTGCTAACGAATATTGATCAAGACGTAGGTATACGCAATGATAACATTTTCATAGTAAAATTTTACGATAGCACATTTATTTCTACCGGTTTTCCTTCTGAGAGAATAACAATAAAATGTCTTCGGCAGGTTCCACAGCTTTCTTCCAAATACAAGGCCTCATGTCTTTTTTAAACCATTTCTTTGCTCAATTTAGCCGAAAAGATTGATGTTATAGTGAAATACAACCCAATCTTTTAAGGTTTCACTGAATTCCATTTCATCTGATAAAATTTTACAGAGTGCAGACATACTTTTTCTGTAACAATGAATGTCGCGATTCTCATTTATGGATAAACTGGTCAAGCGTGAAGTGTTTACTTTTCGGGATTGAGGTTTTAACGAAAGTAGTATCTGTAGTTCGATGTAGTGTCTGTGGCTAAGTAAATGCTTTCGTGTTTTTAGGTATTTGTTAAATCAAACATCAAGTTTTTTTTTAAAGGGGTATTTTAAAAGAATCTTTTTGATCTTCTGGGCACGCTTGTTGCATCATAGACCTCATTCATCGCTTTCCATCAGGCGTGATCGTGGTCAAGAGCGTCCCCATTCGGAAATAAAAAAGGATGTCTTCAGTACCATGATCTTTTTAAAAGAGTATCAGAGAAGTATTTGTAATAGTTGTTTTGTTTGAAGTCTGAAAATAAATATACATTTAAAAACACAAATGTTGCACAAGATAAAGTTAAAGGCTTTTGATGTGTTACTAATAAGATAACTTTTTGCTTGTTTGTGTTTTCCGTTTAAAATAATATACTTGTATACCTACTATTCTTGTCTAATAATAATTGAGAATGCTTATTTTAGTTTGAGTAAAAGAATGTACATACCTACAATATTTCCTTTTACTTAAAGAGTTGCTAGCTTTTGCCCGCAGCTTCGCCCACGTGGCTAACGGAAAATATGGTACTACCAGGATTAAAAGTATCTCATGTGTTAATCCAGGTTATAAACTATCTGTGTGTCAAGTTTCCTCCAAACCCGTTTAGCACTTTTTGCGTGATTAAGTAACTAACATGCAAACATACAAACTTTTACATAATAATTATGTAGTATATGATTAGTAAGTAGGAGGATCATTGTATATAGGAGGATCATTGTACAATATTTTGAGGATAATTTCTGATAATGTAATTGTTATTTATATTTAATTTGTGTACCTACTAACATAGATCTTAAGCTCCTGTTGTACTAACCATTATGGATCATTTGTAATCTGACATAATATATATAAATAAATTGTATTAACATAACTATGAACTTCCCTAATTGGCAACCTCCTTTTTGTTCCTTGATTGTTGATGATCTAATTTCTTTTCCATTATTCTTACTAGGTACCTAGGTCACAAACTGTAAGTATATCAAATCGTGCCAAATATTGCACGATTTCTTAGATAGTAAGTATATATAAATAAGTATGATGGGTAGACAATTATACTTACTTACTTATTGTACTTACTTACTCATTGTATGTTTTCTACACATCTTTAGAATTACACGCAGTCATAGACATCCATCGATAGGTTGCTATCGACATCTTGTTCTATAAAATAACAAGCCGTTTGCCCGATGACATCCATCGGCAAAATAACGAATTTCCACAAAACTTTCATACCCTAGTTAACCTCTTTATTAACTTCCAAGAAATAAACTAAAGAACATCGTATTCTAAATTCAATCACCTCTGCTCCCTCTGCCTTATAAATATCAAATCTCATAATGCCCGTCAAAGGTAACAAGGTCAGTAGATAATTAGGCTCGCATCCAAAACACGAGCTCTTTAGGATTCTCAGCAGAACTTCACTTTTGTTTGAGTCGCCAACGAGTGTCGCATACAAACCAGTGTGGGAATCACTGTTTGAAAATAATGTTTCTTTTTGCGCGGATTTTTTTTTCCTGGAGGAAGTGCGATTATGAATAGCAATATGAAGAATGAAATATTCGTCAGGGTTGAGGAATAAAGTGTGAAAACAGAGGTTTAAATAACAGACAAAAATATACATAATAATCCCTATAAACTCTTTTAAAATGGCTTAGTCATCAATTATTTAGTCCATCTTTTGGCAAAGTTTGGAGAACATCAAGAACGTTTACCATTAAGATCGAATAATATCTTGGGATAAACAGTTTTAGGATAATTCTCATAAATAATACAAAGTAATAGCGTTAATGCCACTGCTATCAAAACGTTGAAGGAAAATATCATTAGGAAATCGGCATGTCCTAGAACCAAAAATTTGAAGACGTATGGCATCTCCTAACCCGCACTGGGCCTGCGTGATGGATTACGGCTCATTCCCTGTCAAAGAGAGGAGGTCTGGATCCCAGTAGTGGGAATATTATAAGCTGATTACAACAGATGCTTGTTTCCTTCTGTCAGTCCAGAAAATCGCTTCATTTTTCTACTTAACTTTTTCGCTCTTGTGTTCTTATGATATGTCATACCCAAAAACAAAAAAAAAAACATGTATTGATTACCTTAGTTTCTGGCAAATTATACCTTCAGAATCCGATACTAATGTAACAAATGGAAAAAGCACATAATATCCCTGCGGGCCGCGGCTCGCGACGTAAGAAAGGCTTTCACCAGACGTAGTTTTGTTAGCCCCTGGGTCTGAGCGGCCTTGTAAGGGTTTACAAGCTTAGTCGCTTATAGCCTCCTAGTATGCTCTCAAAGTATTGTGTTGTTTTAGAAAAGTACAGGTAGGTAGGGAAAGATAATAGTCGGGAAAAGTCGTCGGTTATAGGCACATAGACATTCGCTCTATGTATTTTTTTTCCAATTAATCATGAACTTTATCAGAATTTGTGAGAATTTTCCCTTATTTAAAAATATTTTGTTGGCTTTCATAGTCAGGATTTAGCCGGCTTTGATTTTTGGTCTGTAGAATATTTCGTTACCATCCTGTGTTACTCTTGATAAAATACTCTTATTCAGTTGCATCCGGTAAGACTGGAAGCCGAGCCCAATATGGCTGAGAAAAGGCTATGATGATGATGATATTCTGTGCCTGCATAGATATGGAAATTGCTCCAAATCAGCTCTTAATCAATTACTATGATGGACGGCCCAAGACAGTCAACTAGGTTATTTATTAGCCTTAATAAAACCAAGAGATATAGTGTACTCACAGAATGAAGTCAAAACAATAGTACGCAGTAATTCCCTGAAGTCAACAAGTAGCGGACGACGCTGAGCGGTTTACGAGACAAGCGGCGACAAACTTGTTATGAACGCTAATCTCTAAGTTCTCTAACAATGTGTGGCTTATGGCGAGTCGTTCGTCTGGCTCATCTCAGTTTATAGGGGCATATTTTTAGGAGAAAGTTGAAGTAGATTTGAGATCCCAGCACATTTATCACAAAAAAATATCAAGAAACTATTGCTCTACTTAATAAATTTCTAATAAAATATACACTTGAACTTTACTATTTTCTAACAAACTAAACCTTTTTTACAATTAACACTTAAATATATTACATACAAATATATAATAAAAAAAAGAAAAAGGCAGCAGCTCATTGGGCATCAACAAATTCTTCCGCGTCGCTGTCAATGAGATAAGTGCCCAAAAGGCTGGCAGCATTTTCACGTTGGATGGCGATACTTATTCTTTTGGCTAAAAATAGGCCAGCGCTCTGGTCACGCGTAGAGTCAACCAACCGCTTGGCGATATCCCGAAATGTTTGATGAGCACTCGGACCCCAAGGCCTTAGTGTTTCAACCCCAAACGGCTCAAACATATAGCTCACAATAAGGTTGTTATATTTGCACCGTTTGAGGTTTTCTGCTCCTGCAGCAGCCGCCCTAGCACAGTCCACCGTGGTCGATGGGATGACGCGAGGGTGTCGACACTGGTTGCATCCTACACCAAAGGCCTACCCAACTTCCAAGGCATTGGTCATTCTATCTGGCCTCTTTCCATAGTCACGTGCCAAGCCATTGGGTTCTAATTCCTAATTGGCCATATTTGGCTAGGAAAATTTCAGTTTCTAATATTTCTGAAAATAAGAAATCTCTAGAATGGTGCTTACGGAAAGAGATGATGTAATTACACCTACATTAACATGTGAAGAAACAACAGTCATAAACTTAAGATTTTTCAATTTGTGTAATCCCAGCAAATGACTTACATTTCGTGGGATTGCACAAATCTTACAAGTTAATTCAGGAGAAAATGATCACTCTTAAAATGAGCCAATCCTTGCAAACAGTGCATTTAAGCAAATTCTAAAAGTAGTTCAGTAAATAAATAGTCGAGATCTGTAGAAGTCGGTGGCAGCACGCGTGTCATTATGAAAATGAGAAAACTTCCGAAGTCGTTACCCACGGCTTCGAACTTCCATGTGACGTCATGATTTAGTTAGCTTTCATACGAAAACTGTATCAACTGGTCGCGAGTTTTGATGTCTCTTTGAGAAACTATACCAAGTGGTGAACGTTTGGGCTTTTATTCCGAATAAATACAGAAAAGTTCCTAATTTTATGGTGCTGGCTTTTCGGGACTGATTTAAAAAGACTATAAAATGAAACAAGCTTTATGCTTTTTTAAGAGCCTTTTCGTGTTTCATTTAAAACTCACACACACTATACCTTTTTATGGTGACTGTGAAATAAATGGGGTTCAATCAATCAACTCACTCTATTACAGGTAAGTGCTGAGTGCAGGTCTCTATTATAAGGAAATTTAAATTACTTTCATAAAAAATACCCCAAGTAAGTCTTTGGAAAGTAAGAGAAATTAATCGATAAGCAAATTGATCACCAACTTAAATTTTATTGTATCTTCAAATCACAACTATGTTTTCTATCATTCATTTTAGAAATGGCTATGAGTCAGCAAATAGACGTAAACTGTCAAAAAAAAAATCCATGACTATATAATATAAATCTACGTACGATTTACGAATTTAATGATTGTAATGACAAAACCTTAACCAAGGTTCCAAGACTTTAATAAACTTAAAGAGCTTAGGATTAACTTATTTCCTTTCAAACCTTTCCCATAATAGAATTTTGTGAAACTTAGCCTTCCGCCGGATTTAATCCACGATGAGCAATATTAAAGGCTTCGTCACAGAAACAAATGAATGAATTGCGGATATAACAATTATCATTTGTTTTCATTAATAACAAATCATTCGAGAAAGTCCGTTGCGATGGTTTTACCACTTTATAGACACAATGATATATTATGAAGCTAAAACATGTCAAATAGACATAAAAGAGGAAAGCATATTGACAAAACTAGTGAAGTGGGAAAACAACAGGTTGTTCATTCACACATTTCAAATAAGTACAACCTTGACCCCTAAAACTTGGCAATCAATACTAAAACATTCAAGTTTCTATCTCACGTAGCATCAATCAACTCCCACAAAAGCGTTAGTGAAAGTAACACCGACCATAAAGGGTGATGTGAGGCCCAAATGTTTGTCACAAATACTACAAAGGAAAACAAACAGTTTGTTGGCTACAATGTTTGCAGACTATTGAGAGGAACACCGCTCATTGTCAGTCGATTACTGAAACCTTTTTGTGATTGTTTGCCGTTGAAAGATGTACAAGTACCTCTAAATAGATGCTACAAGCGATAGAGAGAATATGGCGAACGTTAGAGTATAAGATGCTTAGAAGCAGCGTTGCTGTGTTCCGCTTATATTTATTTGCATTCCATAATGTTATAGAGGTGTTACAAGGTTTAAAGCTAAGGTACAATTATGGACCCTGTAAGGCACAGCAAAAAGTATATTAGGGTAGTGGTGTCGATGTAATTATGTATTGGGAAAAAGCTGAATCATTTATATAGAAGTGAACAATTTACTACACATTCTCACCCAATTCGTCTGAAACAAAAGGAGTGACAAATGTCGGGCTTAGGTGGAAAATAGTCCACACATTTTCCAACTGGGTGTCGTAAAATGCTACTAAGAGATTCGGTGAAATTGGGCAACAATGTCGTCGATTGATAACTTACTGCGATGGACAATCTGTCTGTCCGCTCCAAATGGGTGTGATTATGGCGATGACCTCTTTGACCTTTTATTGTGGCGATCACTAAAGGAGAAGATTGATGTTTAACAGATGATGTTTAGGTTCTAGTTCGCATAGTTGAAAGCCAAAGTTTAGATAATTTAGGTAACCTTTACAACTCCCACGATTAAACGTGTTACTGATTAGTATCATTTAGATAACTATGATAATAACACGCCACTCAAGCACGGGTAACTTATTCAACATTTGTGATAATAAGTATATACCTAAGTGTTTTTCTAACGCAACTTGTAACAAAATAAAATTAAATGTCTCCACATCAACAGGGCCTGTAAATAAATGATTAACGAACACAACTCAAACGCGAAGTTAATGATGAAATAATAAAACTTTACGGCGAGTTTCATAACAAAAGAAAAACATCCAATGGAAATTGGGAGTTTATTTTTTGTTTGTTTGAAACAATATTGTTGCATCGCTTGCTGGGACTTGATAAGACTGGGGGAAGCTCGTTAGTGAAATTATACTTAGGTGAGTAGTTTTTGGTTATATTATGAAAACTCATTTTAAGTGCTTTCGATTATGACTTTGTTTAAGTACCTACCACCATTTATGGTTACCGAATATTATTATTTTTTAGGAAACGCTGGCGTGGTGACCTGATGGATACGTTAACGGGAGATGGGTTGGGAAATCCCCGATCCGAATCTCTTCAAAGTAAGAGTGAACAGGCTTCTTCTGGGTAAGCTCACTCCATCGTAGACTTTGTCTGTATCATCTCTGACCTAGATTAGAGTCAAGAGCAAACCCATTTCAAATAAAAAAAAAGGCGGCGCACAGAGAACAATGGGAGACACCTTTGCCCAGCAGTGGGACAATATAGATTGAATAAATAAAATATTTTATTGGCATATTATTTAATTAATACATTCTAAATTGGCATATTACGCAATATTGAATAATAAAAAATAAAATATTTTATTAGCATATTATTCAATTTCTTAAAACATTCTAAATTGGCATATTATATAGGTATGCCGTTAGGAACTGTCCCAAGACTGATCGTCTTGGGACAGTTCCTAAAGGCATACCTACAGATAAATTATCTAGATTAAAATGGAACGATTTTTGCCAAAAAGGTTGGAAAAGGATGCATGAGAATATAATATATAGATTATATTCTCATGCATCCTTTTCCAACCTTTTTGCTGGCATCTGCCAGCGAAATGGTATAACGAAGAACACCATTACAAATAGCCCCGATGAACCACCCGACCACCAAATGCCTCACAAATTCTATTCATCCTTTTAACAAATACAAATAAGTAAACAAACCCAAACAAACCTGCTCATCCTCACCAACACGAATTCAGGAACATCAACAAAACCCACAAAACGTATATGTAATTAACGTTTTATTCTGCTTTTAACGATATCCCAAATTAATATCCGGCTCTTTATTCACGGCGAGATATTTTCGGGAGGGTTTTCGGCAAAGTGCCGTCGTAGATAATTCATTTATATTACGTACCGCCCCTATAAACAAAGCTGAATGGCCGACGGAGTCCCAACTAAATGTACCGACCG
Organism: Luperina testacea; assembly: GCA_927399505.1. Taxonomy (NCBI): domain Eukaryota; kingdom Metazoa; phylum Arthropoda; class Insecta; order Lepidoptera; family Noctuidae; genus Luperina; species Luperina testacea. Next base: position 743,232 of record OV656762.1, on the reverse strand, counting down.
GCCATTGATCCGAGTCCTGCCAGTTCTTCGGCGACTGCTTGATTTTTATATTATTCAGCTTTCAACATCAGGCGGATCACGGCGAAATATACGTGTTGTTTAAGTGCGCTTTTCTACGTTTTCTGATGCTATTGAAAGGCTGTTTCTCAGAAACGTTAATTATGGACAAATATGTGATGTATAACGAAGAGAGTTTCGAAGAATGCAGTTCACTTGTCTTCTTCGTTTTCTTTCTTTGCTTTGCAAAATTATTTTATGCTGAGAATCAGCACTATTCGAATGTCAAAACTAAATAAGACACCCCCTGCACACTTTTTACTTTCTGCTTTAGCTGGGAAGTTCTTCTTCCCAGCTGAAGCAGAAAATAGCAAGTGCGAAAGGCGCAACAAACTCCCCAGCAGCACAGTTGTCTGTTCAGATAAAAAAAAAAACATGAAATAAAGATATAAACAAAAGCCGAGGTAATAATATAAAAATAATAATTAATAATAATTTGGTAATAGTTTTTGCTTATAATCTTAAAAGGAGGATTTTTTAAATTGTGTAAGTAAAACAAGCTAGAGGTATGTCATGGTCAACACTAACCAGATAAACAGCCAAAAGTAAAAACTGTGGGTCGAATAAACACATGCTGCCGGGAAATGACTATCTACCAAAAGCCGAGGCGCAAAAAAAGCAGCACCAAGCTCTTTTCCCTAACAAAGTAAACAAAACTGAAAACGAAGCCGAAGCCACATTAACACAAAAACAAAAACCTGAAAAGTCGCTTCAAAACGGATTAACATTCAGTTCACAAGTGAAACCTCAACCAGCTTTCAAAATATTGACACGGAGTTCGCGGGAAGCGCAGACAAATAAGAATTCTGCAGTATCCACCAAAACTCATCTCGTGAAAAGGGTGGCTTATTTTTCATACAAATTGCTTTAGGGCATCGTGCAATGGAAATGTTTGCAGTAATTAATATTTTGCAGAAAATGCTGCGATATTAAGTACAGTATTGTCCTTTTGCTGACATACTTGTGTACCTAACAAAGTAATACCAAAAGACATATAAATCTACTTCTTAAATCTCTTAGCTAATAACGTGACCTTGTTAACTTATTTGCCACCCTTATTTTTATCAAAAGCGACTTTGATGTTTTTTATATAAAAAAAAACTGTAAGCTTATTTTCCTCTTCTATTGAAGTCAAATGATAGCACTAACATAACATAACATAAAATATTATTAGCTAATTACGATTAAAATCAAATGTCATTTATTTAAACTAAGCTGAGAATCAGCACTTTTCGAACGTCAAAATTATATAAAACAGTCACTTAAAACGCTCGCCCTTCACCACTTCCAAGTGCTTTAGCTGGGACGAAGAAGTTATTTGATACCCTTATTTCGATCAAAAATGACTGAAGTATCGAAAATTAAAATAATTGTTTTAAAGAAAATTGTTAACATTCCCGATGGATACCAAGCGCCTGATATAATAACTATTTAATAGCTAACTTACTGTTGCTCGCAACTTCAATACAAAGTGAACCTTTAGCAACACCAAAGGTACTGCCAATTTATTATCAATTACCCTAATATGCTTGCTCGCCATATTTAATATTATTCAAAAGGAGCTTCTCATTTGTCTTATCTATATTATTAATGAGAGACACCATAATTAGGAGATAACGTCTATCATCTTCCAATTACTGCGAACAGCTGCTAATTGCTACGTACACAACAGGACGTACTTTGTGGCTAGTAATAATACCCTTTGAGCTGAACACGTCTGTAAGCCAGCAATTAATTGAATCAACAGGCAATTATCGGCCAGGAACAGTAGACACGTCCGCCGTGCATGTTCCATGTATAGCGAACAAGACGTGTTAAGATATAGTATACTTTAAACTCAAAGCATTTATTTCAATTAAACCATTTACACTTTTAAATTATCAAAGAGTCGTCGGGACAGCGGTGCTATTCTGTAAAAATCTCACCGTGAAAACTTAGGTGAACGAAGCGTGGAATAGTGTCAATTCCTAGCAAAAACAAACTCACTTCACCTAAGTTTTCACGGTGAGATTTTTACAGAATCGACCGGCAGGTCAACTTAAAGCTGGAAAGGTTCTTTCTTTAAAAGGCCCTTCCTTTTGAGACTCGCATAATATCCTAATATAATTGTAATGTTTGGGCTTTAAAAAGAGACCATGACCGTCGGCGCCATCTTGTTTTAAAATCAAATTACAGAAATAATCATCATTTCGTTTCATTTGAGTATGGTAGAATATATAACTGTATACTGGGTGTAATTTTAATCACCGTTACCCTCTTAAGGGGTCATTGTACTCATCATTATGAACAACTTTTACTATGTCCTTTTACAAAACCTAAAATCGCGAAAAAAAAATCAGCTGTTCCCTACATTTTGACGAGTTATGCGAACATAAATGTAGGGAACAACTGATTTTTTTTTCCGATTTTAGGTTTGGCCCCATAGTAAAAGTTGTTCATAATGATGAGTACAATGACCCCTTAAAAGGATAACGGTGATTAAAATTACATACTGTATAGATTCTATAGGAACTTGTAGGATTCTACTTCCGCATGAACTGGTTACCATCAGCCTGCATCATCCCACTGCTGGGCAAGGGCCTTTCACCGTCACTCACAGCTTTTTCGATCCAGGGCTAATATGGCCCATCGTCTGTTGGCTTGGACCAACTCGTTCCACCATCTTGTACAGAAACACGTTCTGGCTATATTAGGGCAGTACATAATGGTTAAAATAATCTTAATATTATGAATGTGTGTATGCTATTTTCTGTATATTTTGAAAATGAACACAGAGGCATATATAAGATTTTGATAAATTGGAACATGTGCGCACCCCTCCATTTGGCATTGTGTTATTCTAATGGCGTTCACTGACAATATACTCTTCTGATATATATGTTTAAATTGAGTTACTTATTGACGTTGTTTTGCTGCACGCGTCATGTCTCTGTGCTTCAAACGAAGTTGCCGGAAATTTGGCATGATTCTCTTTTTGCGGTCATAAATAGGTTTTGTCTTCCTGTACTACAGAAGTGTGTATGTAAAAAAGACTTTCTTTTTTGTCATATTCAAAGAAAAATATTAATAATGGGGGGTCGGTAACAATTTTATTCAAAAGATCTTGATTTACGCGAACAACAAAAAAAGTAACAATGAAATTTTAACAATATTAATTCTCAAATACACACAAACAAAAATAACATTTACATCAAAACAAAACAACGACGGTTCGTACCGCCAGACATGCGATATTTTTATTTAGAGTCCACGATTTAACGCAATTATTTGCTTAATTTTCTGCAACCCACATCGTGTAACACCATTACTCGGGTAAATCAGGCTACACATTAATTTAGTCTCTAAAGTATAACATATAAGCGCCATAATCGCTGGTATCAAGCTTAAATAATAGCACAAGAAAGATAAATGGAATCATTCAAGCGTCGTTACACGGGTCTACCTTTGCAGAAACCCTCTTTTACGTAAGAGGAAATAAAAATTATACTTTATTGCTATGTAAATAAAGTTATGATTCTAATTTGTGAGTGGTCAGAAGGCCAATTCTCGTAACAAAAAAACGTTCAAATTCAAGTCGCAGTGCCTCAAAAGTTCCAAACTGTCACAAAAGGTATTCTACTAAACCAAAAAAGTAAGTCAAACGCAACTTTTACTGCAATGAGATTGCGACTAGACCGAAACCAAAAAATGTACCAAAACGGTATTCTGCTAAAGTTTCGACATGACAATTCAAAATTAATTGGTATTCCACTAACAATAAAAACGTCAAAACTGACATAAGCATGAGATTATTTGTACACCGGACTGTGACAAATAATTTTAGCTTCTGCATATTTAAAAGCGTATAAAATTTTTATTTCCCGTCTTTTTGTATTGAGTTCAGTAAGATAGATTTTTTGGACAGACGTTTTGTGTATTTTTTTTGTTTGTAAAGTGTTTGGATATTGTGGTGAAGGTGGTTACATACTTAGTTGGATATTCATTTTAAAATGAGTGGTATTGGTTTGCGGTTATTATATTTAACCCAGGCGCAACGTGCAGACGATGCAGCGGCATCAGAAAGACGGAGGGAACGACGCCGCCGCCGTTCTGACCGTCGTCGTCGCCTTGCAACGGATGCATTTTCCATGAGCGACCGTGAGTTTGTGAAGACCTACAGGCTCACTAAGTCCCACGTGGCAAATTTAATAACGGAGCTGACGCCGCACATCACTCGGAAAAGGCGCAGTGATGGACTCGATGCTGCCGCCAAGGTTAGTCTTAGTTACATAAACACTTATTTATTGACAAGCAACAAGGCAGCTAGATTCCAAACATTAAATTATCTACTTTTTCTAGGTACTGATAACCTTGGCGTTTTACGCCAGCGGGTCCTATCAGACCTTGGTAGGGCACCACTGCTCCCATTCAATTTCCCAGCCGAGCGTCTCTAGGGCGGTCAACTGACCCTGAACCACCCACATGTATTTAAGAAACATGTAACTTTCCCTTTGACAAGAGAGGCCCGAGAAAGGGCTAGGAGTGGGTAAGTCTAAAGACTAGCGCATAATATATTATAACCACATCAGCAGGGGCATCTTATTGCATAACTTCTCCAAGACGGGTTACAATGGAATACAATCAAGTTAGTTCTCCGTCGACGTCACTTGCAGCAACTTAACGCAACATCAATATTTCTTTACTATAAGTAGATCTACCTATGTCTCTCTATTAGCTCGTCAATACTAACGAAATATTGTAATTTGTTGGAAGTAGGCATGTGTAAATAGACACACGCGTATCCACGCGCCCGCTTCCCGCGCCCCTCGCTGTCTTGTCGCATGTCGCCCCGTCGTCGTCGGCGTCGCCCGCACCACACTCCGCGCCCGTCAGTCCGGCCTGCATCTCGCACGCAAACTGCACGATTTTTGCACTGTTCCACTCAAATTCCCTTACTATTTTCTGCGTTTTGTATTGTGTGCACGATTATATTGTTTTTTGTTACGCCACAAAACTTTATTTCATTTGATTCACCCTACAATACTAATTTTCAGATATGTGATGCAGAGATGAATATACTCTGCGTCGATCCATCTAGCCTCGGGAGTTCACACGACTCGATCATTTGGAGGGATCACCCACTTAATAATTATATTGAAGGGCTTAATGAGGCTGGGGAAGCAATTTTCCTCTTAGGTATCTAAATAAGTACAATTAACACATTCCCTGTACCATGAATCACATAGGATTCATGTTGATTGTTTAACTATTGTGTCTAAGTAGACACAATACACAGTGGACAGTGAATCTGTTAATATAATTTTCAAGTACTCTCATGAAATTAAAAAGAGTTTTTGTATTATGCATATTTTTTATTACCTAATTAACATAGATGAAAGTAAAAAAAAAATGGCCCGTGGTGAATTGCTTGCGTGGAGCACGCCGCCGCCGCAGTGTCAACAAAGCCCTGAAAGAAAACACAATTTTGTTTTTCATTTTGTACATATTATTCATTAAATAAGACTGTTTTATTTTAAACTCAGCGTTTTATTTACAAAACAACAAATGGAAGGGGAAGCCCAGAGGATTTTTCATCAGAGCATATTCAGAACGAATATGCTTGCTGAAAAATCCTAAAATAGGTAATAGGCTCGATGGTAATAGGTAATACGGGCTGGTGTCCGCAACTCCACGTCAATGCGCGTATTTTTTGTTAATTCTAATAATTAGCAATACGTTCTCTTTGAGGGGAAACAACAAAACTTGAGGTGCTGGCCCACCACCACTCCTTGTTCGGCCCTCTTTTATTTATTTGCCTCAGGTTTGCCTTCGTCCGGCTTTTGTACTGGTTGTAGTACTGCAAACAAAATAAATGATGTACCTATTTGTTGTTTTCTGAATCTCATGCGAGCACAGCTAGTGGATAGGTACAATAAGTTACTTACTTTCTTCCACTCCGGCCCAGATTTGGACAGTCCACCGGCATTGGCATTCAAAATATCGGCGCACTGTCTCCAAAGCCTTTTGGGCAGAGCTTTGCCCTCCCTGCCTCTCACCTTGCCCAACGCCAATGATTGTTGCTCCTCCAGAAAATCTAGAAGGAGCTCCAATTGGCGAGGCGTTATTTGGCGGGTCATAATATTAAAACCAGAAAAACAAAATTATGATGTCGTGTTATTCGATTTTTTTGATTGCGATGGCTAGGTACAATAGACGAGAAAATCAATGCAGTTATAAATAAAATGTAATAAATCTTTATAGAATAATTTCAGACAAAAATAAATTATTTAAAATTTAATTATAATTTGACATATTTAGTAAAAATACGAATGTCATCTCTTTTTGACATCTCGCGCTTGCGCGTGGTGATTACCAATACGTTCCATGTTAGCTTGCTAGCCGATTATTTATTTTAATGATTTTGTATTTTCAAAGATATTTAATAACAAACGGGAAATGAAAATACTATGAGCATACTCTTAATCAAGCAAACTAATAAAGACATTCAAAAAATCAGAAAATTAGGTTGCTACAAATTAAAGTATCACTAAGTATCAGAATATCGTCTGCGTACATTGAACTACTATGAAAATATGTTTAATTTCGTAAACGAGAACACAGTTGACTACTGTGAGACTATACTGCGATGATATTGCGACCGGAATGTGAACAAACCGAATTTTAAGATTAGCAGAATACCATTTTTTGGTCTATTCACAGTGTCATCGCATTCCGGTCTCATGTTTTTCAAACTACACGTTAATTAGTAGAATTGACCTTCAGGTGTGACCGTAGCGTCATAGGTGCGTAGCACCTCCGTAGCGCCGTAGCGGCGTAGCGCCGTAGGCACACAATCATTTGGGTCACAATGGCAGAGCGGTGTTATTCATCTTCCGTCCTCTGTCGCTTTGTGTGACCATCGCAAGACGCGATGAAAATTACAATTATTCATTTCAAACTTAAAGGAACCATATTTTATGTGAAGTTGAATGACGTAAGAATTCTGTGATTTTGAGGATTGTTAGAAACTCAGGTTCCTATCAAAACGTCAAGATATTTCATTGGATAACAATGTAGCTGTATAACCAGCTCCGTAAGTTTCTAACTCAATAGCGTCTGGCTTGACCTAGCAAATCCATACTAATAATATTATAAATTCGAGAGTAACTCTGTCTGTCTTTCTGTATGTTACCTTTTCACGCCTAAACCACTGAACGGATTTCGATAAAATTTGGCAGAGATAGATTGCATCCCGGGAAAGGACATGGGATAATTTTTATCAACATACCTCGCGGGCAAAGCCGCGGGTGAAAGCTAGTATCATAATATATTGTTATAGGCGAGCTTGTATTGCATAAGTATTTCCGTCTGTTTTAATGTTGTGAAGAAATTACAATGCTCAAATTTACTTTTATAATGTAAATTAACATTTTCTGATGATTTTACAGATTCTTTGTAACTTTTAATTTAAGGTTCTAATACATTCTTTGTATTCCTGTGTAAACCTTAAAAGGCGATGGCATGTTTGGAACCTTCAAATATTTGTTTCATGAAGACCCCTTTGCTTACCCGGTCACGTTTTACATCTTATTTAATAACTTTATATCACTGGAAGTTCACGCCAACATGCGCTATGCGTAAAACTTATAGTAAGGTGAATTACATCATAATCCTTTGAAACGTTATGTAAATAAACATCACACGGTATCTGCCTGTGATGTTTATGTACATAATTTTATTTTAAACATTATTTGCCTTCCCTCGTGATAGACCAAGTGTGTGTTATTTATTCAATAAATGTATTATTTGTAGCGTAAACAGCAGCTGAATAAACAACATGTAATGAATACCTGTAGTAAACGTTACTTTGAGTAATTTTTAGGGATCCGTACCCAAAGGGTAAAAACGGGACCCTATTACTAAGACTCCATTGTCCGTCTGTCTGTCTGTCACCACTTCACCGGGCTGTATCTCAAGAACCGTGATAGCTAGACAGTTGAAATTTTCACAGATGATGTAATTCTGTTGCCGCTATACTAACAAATACTAAAAACAGAATAAAATAAATATTTAAGGGAGGGGGCTCATACAACAAACGTGTTTTTTTCGGCGTTTTTGTCTTGTGGTACGGAACCCTTCGTGTGCGAATTCGACTCGCACTTGGCTAGTTTTTTATTATTTTGTACCACTCTGTCATGATAATTTTGACAGGCATTGGCTTAACAACTTTGACAGTTCTATTATCAACATACGTGTTTGTTTTCTTAATATTCGTCTGTGTAAATTTTTTATCTGGAAGAGGTTTTGCTACTGTGATAAGAGAACGTTTTATGCAATATGTTATCAAGTTCCTAAAAATAATTCCAGAATCTAAGAAGAGCTAATATAACATTGTTATCAGTATAATAAATAATGAAGTAGATTTTTCCAGATTTATCTCGTCTAAGCGTTTAATTGATGCGCCAAAATGAGGCTTACGCGGGAGGCTAGCCCGATGGACCAGAGCCACAATAAATCTAGTCGATAAGGACCACAGAAGAGCTAAGATAAAATATAAATCCTACTGCTGATTTATTGTGAAATATATATTTTAAGTGTTTTGTTTTTGAGATTTTGGGATTTTATTGATTAATCGACAGAATTTTTGTTTGCAACTAAATCCTTTTATAAGAAATTATTGAGAAAAATTTTGTTTGTGGTAAAGATTAAAGAAAAATGTTGTATTACTATTTATTTTCAAACAAAAATGTTTATTATACTTTTTAACCGATTTAAAAAAAAGAGGTGGTTATAAATTTGGTTGAATATTTTTTTTATGTTTGTTACCTCTGAAGCCCGTTATTTACAAGTCGATTTGCAAAATTATTTGAAAGGACATACTTTCAGATTGGTCCAATAGAAATTTCATCAAAATCGGTTTAGTAGTTTGGTTTTTAAACCAAAACTGCAGGTAAAAATCAAGTAAACGAAATTATTTTTGTATGTACAGACGCCAGCACATCAAGCTACCCGAAACTGTCAAATTTTTCCAATCAACTTTGAACCTTATGCTATAACGATAAAGTTGAAAATCTATGAAAGAAGTTTGACAGATTGTTGTAGCTTGATGTGCTAGCGTCTATATATAGGTAATATTACGCGATATCTCCGGCAATTGTAAATCGATTTAAAAAAATATGTATTTAAGTAATCGATAGAGTATGCCTCAGGGGTGGTCCCATATAAATTTTTATTAACTTTGCTTGGTTAGTTTTTCAGTTAGCTTCAATAATACGTATTTTTGCCTCTTCGTTTTTACTAGCTGCGCCCCGCGGTTTCACCTGCGTAAATATCGATCCCGTGAGAATATCAGGGTAAAAAGTAGCCTTTATGGTAATCCTGGGTATCAGTTATCTCCGTAAATTTCATCAAAATTGGTCCAGCCGTTTGACCGTGAATAAGTAACCAACATATAAACACACACACACTCACAAATTTTCGGCTTTATAGTGAGATTGATGATGTTGTAATAACTTCCTGTCACTGATATTTACATATCAAGTAGTGTTATACGAATTTATGTGGGGTAAGTACAACTTAAAAACTGGCCAAGTGCGAGTCGGACTTGCACACGAAGGGTTCCGTACCTACCACAAGGCAAATACGCTAATAAAAACACGTTTGTTGTATGGGAGCCCTCGTTAAATATGTGAAAATTTCAACTGTCTAGCTATCACGGTTCATGAGATACAGCCTGGTGACAGACGGACGGACGAACATTGGAGTCTTAGTGATAGGGTCCCGTTTTTACCCTTTGGGTACGGAACCCTAAAAAGGAAAAATAAAAACGTAAAAAAAAACAACCGACTTCCAAAAAAGATACTGCAAAGTGAAAAATGAATGAAAAATGACTGACTGGCAAACAAAGAAAATGTGAACCCAACAACACCGACTTCCGAAATTAAAGTTATTTTTCACTATGCAGTGTCTTTTTTGGAAGTTGGTTGTTTTTTTTTACCTTTTATCTTCATTAGATCTTTTTAAGTAATATGTAAAGATATACTAGATTACTTTACCCATTCTTAATAAAAACGAAGACATTTAGCTACAAGAAACATTTCTACTTCGCTGCAAGTAATAACACAAACACTTGCATACAGGAGTAAATCTTGTGCCACCAGACGCAACACAGTTTGCTTAATTAAACGTCCGCCATTACGATGTCACGCGATATTGATTCATAATCCTCCCACAAGCGGAGCGAACACTCCATTAATACGCAGAATGAAAAGTATACTCATAGGGCATTGAGAACAGGAAAAAAATGAGTAATAATATTATTGATAAACTCAAAACGTCATCATCATCTGCCTAGACTTTTCCCAACTACGAAGTACTTGGGGTCAGCTTCCAGTCTAACCGAATGCAGCTGAATACTAGTATTTTAAATGGAAAGACTGCCTATCTGACCTCCACAACCCAGTGTGCAGTGATTGGGTAATACGATACCCCTTGGTAAGACTCGTTGTTAGTCTTTCGGGCTTCTGACCACCCGTTTCGATTATCAAAGGTCCACGAATAACAGCCAGGAGCAAAGGCTTAACGTGCTTCCCGAGGCACGAAGGGGTCATGGTATGTAAAGATGGTCATCCATCCACGAACCAACCGCCGTAAGAGTAGCTTAACCTGATCGATCGAACCATGCGGCTGTTATTATTTAGCCACAAAACCCTCAAAACTTGAATTTCATAAAAACTTTAAATAGCATTACGTCAGCCATTTTCAATGATTGGTCATTAGGACAAACATATTAAGATAACGCCTTACCATCTCACCCACTTAGTATTCTCCTTCATTCACTAAGGTCACTTGACAGTGTCGTGTTGAAAGTAAGCCATAACTGCACAACGGCGCGCGGCATATTAGTATCTTTATGTACGAGACCACCGCGCAATATTCTCAATGGAGTGTCAGAGCCAAAATTGTCAAATTCAATCATTATGGTGTCGATGATCGGCCATCCTGACACAATTGCGTTAGCAGACTTGGTCCACGGGCAGCTGGTGAAATAATCATGGATTTGGTTACAAAAGTACACAAATAACAAACACTCTTCGTTTAACTAAACATCCGCTATATGTGGCATGCATTATATTCATAAAACTAAGAAGACACAGTAAATGAAGAGACAGAATAAAAGAAAACCATAAAGTGTGTTTATTGTTATGTAATAACTAAAGAAACTAGAACTGGTATGAAGTACCTACTTGTAAATCGTACTTATAAATTAAGGCCGTAACTGTATCTGTTAGAGAACAGCTATTTCGTGTTATACACCAAATAACTGTGTGTGGTCACTTGTAATGTGATATTTTCAATAGACAGTAAGATCTGACAAAATAATACTAAAGATTACCTCTTCTAGCATTGCGGTTTAACCACAACTAAGTTACTTAAGTTATAACAATATTGCGAAGGATTAATTAAAGTCAAGTTTGTTAATCAATTTTCACCCAATACGAATAGGCTTTATATCTTCATCAGGTAATAAAGTAACAATATTGGTTTAACAAAGCTATAACTGTTGCTCGTCCTATTAACTAAGTAATATTCACTAATTAATCTTTTGGTTTGGAACAAAATTTCGAGAGGTCTGAAACCTCTTGGCGTCGTACTCACGAATGTTAAAGTGATATGAAACTGATCTCAATGGTCCTTGCACACAAAGTAAACGAATTACTTTACGTCTTTTTCGAAGTTCGGGAATAATAAAAATTATATTAATTTCTTTCTCGGTGTAGATATACAAATATTCGTTGAGCTGGATATTTTTGCCGCTTTTCATTTGAAAAGATAATATTTACCTTCGTCGTAAGTACCAATTATAACGATGTAGACTCATTATAATTATAATATTAATGATACTGTATTTTAATACGTAATTATGAGAACGGTCTAGTTGTAGTCATCATCATCATCATTTCAGCCGAAAGACGTCCACTGCTGGACATAGGCCTCCTTCAAGCACCTCCACTTCGACTAGTTCTGTGCTTCTCGCAACCAACGGGTTCCTGCGGCCTTCACAAGGTCGTCGGACCACCTTGTGGGAGGCCTTCCAATGCTACGTCTTCCGGTACGCTGTCACCACTCCAGAACCTTTCGGCCCCATCGGCCATCTGTTCTGCGAGCAATGTGCCCTGCCCACTGCCACCTAAGTTTGACAATTCTTCGGGCTATGTCGGTCGCTAGTTATAGTCACAGTAATAATATTATCAGCCTGTAACGGACTGTTACAGGACGAAGGCAAGAGGCCTTCTCGTTCAGAGAAGTAACGAATATTGATCACTACTCGTGCTATCCTCGTGTCTGCAGTATATTATTGTAGACCAAAGTATTGAATTCACGATCTTACGCTTAAAAAATGAGATCACAAAGTTATGTGTAAGTAATCTAACAAAACTAAAAATATTTCTTCGTTTGACCCAAATTTTACACCCAGAGAATAAAGTTTGACTAAGAAACAAACTTGTAAGTACAACATTAGAACAAACCCAAAGTACACAGTGCTAGAGAAAGTTACCACAAGGTTTTATTTTACTTTCCTTTCTGTGTGACTTTTTGAAACAAAAGGTTACAATAGAACTACGATAACAATGGTAGGAGAAGGACGAACAGTACATCTCTATTTACACATACTTATGTAGTAGGGAACGACGTCAAAACTGTACAACGAATATTTTTGAAAAAAGTAATAGCTACGAGGTGTGGAAGCGAGTCTGATGAAAATATAGTTTTTTAGAATTTTTATCCGTTTGTCTGGATGTATGTTCCGGATTGGCGCAAAAACGCCTAAACGAATTTGAATGAAATTCGGGACACTGAGAGATTATAACCTGGATTAACACATAAGGTAGTAGTACGTTGCGTGGGATATTTTCCAACATCGACGAGGGCGAAGCCGAAGGAAAACGCTAGTTCCTAAATAAGCCTATTCTTGGTATAGCAGCCTACTAGAGGAGTGGCATGGAAACCACTTTTAAATTTATTTATTATCATTGCAAAATCGCGGTTACTATCCGCACAAAGCTTGACGTAATCATTGTTGTTTGTCCTATGATTACCATTCTCGATGTAAAACAAATATTAGTTCTCTATTTACATCATCATCTACTAAATTGATCTTAATCATACAATATTCATCGTTCATCGTGCACGCTCGATGTTGAAATATTAGCATCGAATTAAATCATTGATTTCCATAATACGTAGCGGAGCGAGCGTCGATAATGTCCTAATTGCCGCCTCGGACCACAATGGACGTGAATAATACGCGCTCATTAGTTCAGCGATCGGAAAAATGCTATAGAATAGAACACTTGATGAAGGCATTACGTTTTATATTACCAAGGAGTATTTTCAGACTGATGTTTACCAAATTCAACGATTTAATGGGGAAGCGCTAAGGTAGCCCGCGAAACTCAAATTTTCTTAAAATTTTTGCAATTTGCAGCTCAGTGTCTGGGTGTACGTTGATTAAAATATGATTCGCGACTGTAACAAATATGTATTTACAGAATTATAATCATTAGAATCAGTAATACAACTTGTTAAGTTAGTATAGTCTTAGAGAGTTGTGTTGATGACTTTACTGATTATAATTCTGTAAATACATATTTGTTGCGGTCGCGAATCATACTTTAATTAACGTACAACTTAATACTGACCAGCATATTGCAAAAAACGTAAGAAAAATTGAATTTCGCGGGCTACCCTGGCGCTTTCGCCCTAAGTGGATGATAGATGGAAAAATTCTCTATATTTTTTGTAAGAACATGGAGGTTGTTTCTGAAAATTAATAGTTCCTCCTTGAGACTATCTATGGTGATAATTTAATTTTATCAATTAACAAACCTTAAACTAAAATTCAAACGTGGGTGTACTGGTATCTAGATGAATGATCTAAATTCAAATGTTATCTTTTTCAGTATAATTGCAGTCCACTGCCTCTTAAAAATTGTTCCACGTCACGTATTCATTCTACACCTACCGCATCCAGTCTGCCTCTGACAGGGTGCACCAAGGTTTTGCTGGATTTAGCCAAAATTGATCCTTTGAAGATGAGTGAGCCGACTGCCCCGTAACGTTGGTGTCGTGTTGCAAGTGCGACTGCTGAGCGTGCGGGTCCTGGGTTCTATTCCCGCGTCGGACAAAGTGTTATTGGGTTTTCCATTAGGAATGTCTTAGTCACAGTCTGTAGTTTGGAAGTTGGCGGTTTAATACCCCTGTGCCTCGGAAAGCACGTAAAGTCGGTCGTCCTGCGCCTGACCTCTCCCCGGTTGTGTCGGATTGCCGTCCCATCGGACTATGAGAGTAAAGGAACAGAGAGTGCACCTGTGTTCACGCACACATTTATGCACTATAATATTTCCTGTGTACCTTTCTAATCTCCGTTGAGACTGGCCACTGTGACCGAAATCGGTCGGAAGACTATTAGGTTATTATGAGTGAGTCTATACTCATTTGCTGCAAGTGGTAATTGCTTTTTATGCAGACATGCGACAAACATTTCTGTTTGCCGACATTTCAAACCATGCCCAGAGGGCCTTATCAAGTGGCAATCGCTTTCAAAGAGTTTCGTATTTCTACTTTTAACAGGATTGACATAAGCTTTTCAGTAGCTTATGTTGAAACATATTTATTAGTATAATTTTCAGTCCTAATTGTGATTTTAAATCAAGAAAATCTTCCAAAAAAAACATAGGTATACAATACAGAACCCTTCAAAACACAAACTAAAACACCTCTGGCCATGTACATTCCCACCTACATCGAGGTAACTAACTACACACAAACAAAGTAATTTCAATTAGTGGCGAAGTTCGTAACACCGTGAACTCGAACCTTCTTAACGATCGAGTCATAAAATTAAAGTTTTAACTCGAGCTGATTCAGGGGGGCAGTCAACCGAGACAAGATGTAATTGCAACTAGCTGTAAGCGCATACCACAGTCTAGTGCTACATAGTAAGTTTACTGAATGTCGTTTTTGAAATTTTAATAGGTATGGTCCTTATGAATGCAGATTTTATAATATAAGATACCTTTATTATAAGACTGGTTGAGAAATCGCTTAGTGGAGCGTTTGTTCTTTTGTTTTTATTCGATTTTAAAACCCAGTTCGATATGATTTTTTAGCTAGACTAGCTAATGACTAGCTAGCCTAATTCTCTTATTCTGTAGTAACGTTTTTTTTTAATAATCAACGCGACGTTAAAGCTCTTTTACAGCGCTGGAAAAGTACAACCTGCTACTCTAGTTAGTTACATGTAAACCACCCCGCTAAGTTCCTTTTCGCGACACTCAACGTTGTGTTTTAAGATCTCACAATGTTAACCATTGCCATGGTTTCGTAAATAATGTCATCAAAGACATCAGATTGAGTTTGAAGTAACGTTTTTCGTATATATTATTCATCTTGAATGATCTATACAATGCACGTTAGGTAGGTATTCTTGCGGCGATAAGAACCCTCTTTGAAGAGTGGCTAGAGAGGCATCACGGCGCCCTCACCTACCGCCTGACGCAGGTCCTCACCGGACACGGATGTTTTGGGAGGTTCCTGGACATCATCAGGCGGGAGGAAACGCCCGGGTGTCACCATTGCCGCAGATGACACGGTGAGCATACGATGGAGGTCTGCCCCGCTTGGGCGGAGCACCGCCGTGTTCTCGTAGAGGCGATCGGCAGCGGCGGCGACCTCTCGCGTCCGGCCCTGGTTCAAGCCATGGTCCGGGGCAAGAGGGAGTGGGGGGCAGCCGCCTCCTTCTGCGAAGCAGTCATGCTAGCGAAGGAGGCGGCGAGACGGCTGAGGGAGAGAGCCTCCCGTCCCAGCCGCCGCGGGAGACGCTCCGGGCGTCGGTAGCCGCGCGACGACTCCCGGCCACCGTAGGCGAAGGCCTGCGGGCAAAGAGTAAAGGGTAGCTCACCTCCCGATCAGGACCAGGCCATACCGGACGGCGCGTACGTGTTCCAGGCGCGCCTCAAAGTGATGCCAGCATCAAGTGAAGGGGCCCGTCAGGGCCGAAGCCTGCCGGGTCAGCGGGATTGTCCGAAAGGGTTACCGCTGGCCCGGAACATAAAGGGCTAAGGAAGGAACACGGGTGGGTTTTAGTCAGTAAGAGTCTGACATTCCCTTCCGCTCCACCCAGAGCGGGAGGGGTCATCTGATGATTTCCCATCCTGAAAAAAAAAACAAAAATAAAAGGTATTCCTCTTGAATATTTATTGGAAATAATGAACATTTTTCACGTCGTAAAAGCAAATATCCTTCAAACTAGGTGTTTTAGGACTTTAGGAATTTCGCCATGTTTTACCTGTTTATATTGCTAATCTATACAAATAACACTTAACTATGTAGGTACTTACTTCATTACCAAATACTTGGGATTTGTTCGGGATACCCAAACAGGTAGCAAATCCTGGGGTGAAATTCCTGTTGTTAAATTACTCTGAACCCTGGCTTATAAGAGTTACAGGGGCGTGTGTGTACCACACGCCGCTGTAACTCTTAATTGTAACTTATAATGTTGCTTTTATTAATTATAATGTAAAAAAAGATCATATTAAATCTTTACCTGTTGCTGTAATTGTTTTTCTAGAAATATATTGTTTGGTATCTGGTTTTTACGCTTCTAGATATTCCTAAAAAAAGTGGAATAGTTGTAAAAAAAACAATATTTTCCGTAACATTTTGAAATGAGTGCACCTTTAAGTCATTCCTCTGTATCTACTATATTGTAGTAAATTCAAGATCCAAACCTTAGACTATCGGAACTTAGATAATTTAAGTAGTCAAGTTTTGCATGTCAAATGGTAGAATGTACACACAGCAAATTTATTCGGTTTGCATTTCACACACACGGGTTATTGTCACTGTGTGAGTAAATTAATGAGCCGGTCGGTCGGGTACGAATACCAAACGCTAAGCTGACGTAAGTTTAAACCCCGGCAGAGGAATATTGTTTTACAGGTTTTTATTTTTTTGTCTTATAAGACATCAATTTTGTGTCAAATAAAATTACTCAAGCAAAAAAATAAAAAGGTAATTAAATAAAACCAATAAAATAAATTGAAATATTTTATTAAACAAACTAGGCGTTGGAATGCGGGGGTCTATTGTTCCATATCGCTTGGGTCATTATTGAATAAGCCAGCTCGTTTCGACTATTATGTTTCTTACAAAAGTTGGCTTAAGGTTCAATTTGGCATGGGCTATATGTTAATAAATAAAAAATACGTGTGGCCAATACAATGATTTAAGTAATGCAAACTATTTTAAACATATTCCTAAACTTCTGGATGAGTAGAACACTGCTGGTAATTTCTTTACCGGTTTATAAGATAAGGTTTTGTTCAATAACAATGGACGTGAATGTTTTTTCAAAGTATACAAATTTAAACAAAGTTCAATTGGTGGTGAATTGAATCAACATGTTAGATAGTAAGAAATTATGACAACTTCTACATGCATAACAATAACATCATTTACACTTAAAAATTACTTAAAACATTTGTCATCACTAAAAATAACGATGTATTCCCAACCACATTATTCTCCTAATTAAAATTTATATATGACCTAGCAAACAGAAGTCGTTTTTTCGGTGAGCGATGGACTGAAAATCTGGATGAAATCTTCCGTGCTGGCTTACTACAGCGTAAACCAGCTTCATCTTCATGCAGGTGTTTTCGCACTGTTTGTAAGCACACATTATGTGCTGTTGCAATTATGCGAGTAGATAAAAACGGATTAGCCCTGTGTCTTGCCACGATGTCATAGTGAAGAGACGAAAAATTCGCCTTCGATTTTGGCCCACGTCGATGATGGTCTACTTCTCCAGAATTCGCATACCGATGGTCCCATAACTGCACGGTTCTCCTCTATGGATAAAAACAAATTAATATTTAAAATAATGAAGATAAGACCATCTCAGACATCGATCTACATTGTCTTCATATAACCTGACCAAGATTATGTCTGAACTTTAAAAGAGACTGTGGTGACCTCTGAGTTTATTTCGGCGTTTCTTCTCAGAGTATGACTACTCTAAAACTACTTGAAAACTAGATGATTGACGTGTAAAAGTATTTGTACAAACCTAATTACAAAAATAAAATCATGTATCATTTAATAATGGTGGATTGGTGGATAAAGCATAGTAATTAATGAATAACTTATATAAGTATTGCCTCATAATGTAATAAAAGTTAACATCGCTTCACATTGGTGGCATTAGATACTTACCAATAATAAATGTGTATCATAACTATTTTATTTATATAACTTGAATGTTTTTCTTTATTCCGACTAAAAGCCCACGCAGATGCCTGAGGCAAAAATGGGCTGGCCCAAGTAAACAGAATCAAGTTATCAGAATCAAATTATGATAAAAAATAACTTTAATATATTCATATAGGTATTAATATTACCATGTACTGTAATATTTAGGTAAACATAGAAAGGTAAGATGAGTTAAGAATTGCTCTGAAATATTAATAACGTAATGAAAATAATTGTGTCACAAGTAGCTGTTACTCACCGATATTAATAAGCGCCTTGTAATTCCACTAATAGAAACGTTTTGCTTTAAATGCAAAACAATGATTTCCACCTTTTTAAACATTGTTAAATGTTGCATGGTTGGATCAAATTCAAGCACAATTGGGATCAGAAACAGGAATATGAGTAGTCATCAATATAATAGTGCAAATTATACTCGTAGACTGACAACCGACGCTCATTTTTAACAAATTAAGGTGAAAGGTAAAAAAATATATACAAAAATTGTGGGTAGTTATGATAAACGGTCAAACTAAATTGGCTGACAATTCCGTGCTCATGTCTCAAACGTTGTACCTAAATTACTCATCTATGAACGGGATTAAATCGTTAGCAATTCAACTTGGTAGGTAATTAATGTTTTAGGAAAATTATGATTACAAAACGAAAATAATGTTTTTGAATAGATTTGCTGTGTACCTGGAATGAAATATTATTTTGTAACGATTCACCGTTATATGTAAAAATTCCATGCAAAAATGCTATTGAAATAGAAATCATTTACCTATTTGCTTAAAATGTAGGTACAGTGATAAGATGATTTTCTTATAGTTACAGTAGGTACCTACCGATAAATTTCACCTCGATGCACAATTTTCTAATAATAGAATTTATATAACTCATACTATTGAATAAAATTATATTAATTATAACTCTTCTCCATGGTATGTACGGTAGTCTAATGAAATGACTCTTGTTTACCAAAAAATCTCTCCAAACTGACAAACTCAAAAAAACCTGACTTACTGCTTACGCATTCACTGTGTGCCCTCTTGGAGCTGTCTTTGTGCGGCGAACAATGCACTGTTCGGTAATCCTCCGAAAGTCGCGTCCTAATGAAAACGCGCGCCGTGTCCCGTCAGCAGCCGTAATCTGCGTATTATGCGAGTGTCGCAAATGAACCCTAACTTTTACTACTCTTGTGTGTAAAGAATTCCTTGTTGCATTACAGGACTTATTTTGAAGAAATGATTTGTTTCCATGTTGCTTGGCAGTGTTTGTTGAAAATTATAGCGATCTCTTTGGAACTCTATGCCGTTTTGAATATTCTTCGTCTTTTACTTCCACGGTCATGCCCTGATAAGAAAACTATTAAGCAGAGCTTTTAAATGATAAATCATTTAATGAAATTTGTTTCTGTAAATAGCTTTACCTATAGAAACACTTCATCATCTGTCTGCCTTTTCCCAACTATGTTGGTGTCGGCTTCCAGTCTAACCGGATGCAACTGAATACCAGTATTTTATATGGAGCGACTGCGTATCTGACCTCCACAACCCAGTTACTGGGTAATACGATACCCCTTGGTAAGACTGCTTGTCAGACTTTCGGGCTACTGACGACCCGTAACGACTGTAAAAGATTCACGAATGACAGCCAGGACCAACAGCTTAACGTGCTTTCCGAGGCACGGAGGGGTCTTGGTATGTGAAGATGGTCATCCATCCACGGACCAACCGCGGCAAGCGTAGATTAACCTGATCGATCGACTCGTGCGTCTGTCCCTCTCTACAAAAAGATTTATACTGAGTTAATAATATTGTAAAAACTAGAAGAGTTCGATGTTTCCCATCCGACTACTCAAGAATAAACACCAACACAAACTCAGAGATCACAGTCTCTTTTAAAGTCGACGTTATGTATGTTACAGTTTATGACATTTATTTCTCAAAAATCATGAGAAATACAAGTTAATCATACATATTACACGATGCACAAACTTATGAAGAACGGCAGGTAAACTAGTAAGTAGAAGATGCGCAGATATTTTTCTTACAAAGCTGTGGGTAACAAGAAAAAGTTAGGGTACCATTACATATCGTTTCGTGATAGCAAGTCAATAGCAATTACACATTGTTGATAGTAGCAAGCTGATAATATTTTTAATTATTTGTTAATGTTTCAAAATGATAATATAGTAGTTTAGTGCCTAAGAGTTTTTATGTATAAGTAATAATTTAATGTAGTTATGTATCTTGGTTGGATTAAATGAAGACCATGAATATAGTTTCTGAGATTAGATATAGTTTTTTTATGTTGGAAACAGGTGAAATATGGATGTACCTAGGCACACCTCTGCCGAACCCTTCGGGGAATCCAGACGTAAGGTTATGGTATTTATAGAAGAACTCAATACATATGTGAGGTTATGTTATGTATAGAACCACTCAGTACATATTATGTAAGGTTATGTTATGTATAGAACCACTCAGTACATAAGTGAGGTTATGTTATGTATATAACCACTCAGTAGATAAGTAAGGTTATGTTATGTATAGAACCACTTAGTACACATGTACTAAGCAATAAAAGTCCACTCACATATGTGAGTGGACTCTCATTGCTTAAATTAACGCAAAACATGTATTGATTAGGAATTAGGAATTGAGAAAATTATTTACAAAAGTATTTTCCCTTCACAGTCCCTTCGTTAAATAACAAAAACATTCCGCACATAATGAATTTCGAACCCATTCGTTATCGGAGCGGAACTCTTTAAATAATGTTTCTTTATTTATCCTTAGCTTGTCCTCACATCCCTAAAATAATGAGTTAAAAGAGCAACCAGGTAAAAAGGTCAGCTCCTCATTAAGTGGCATTTACCCTCCTCAACCTTCGGTGTGCCACTCTCAACAAAACATTACTTACTGGTTGAGGGAACTTATTAATCTTTTTTCGATCGAGAACTGAAAGAAGGTTAACCGGTTTATGATTAAATTCCAGTTTAAGGCTCCTCAAAACAGTTTTTTGCAGGAGCCTGTAATCATGCCATTGATATTTAATCATGCCAATGGCTTACCGAATAAATAGGCAAGTTAGCAAACTCAATTTACTAGAGCAAAAAGAATAGAATAGAATAGAATAGAAATACTCTTTATTATGTACACCATATAAATTACAAACATAAATATAGAAGCTGTACAAAGGGTGACATAATGGGCGGTCTTATCGCTAAAAGCGATCTTTTAAAGACAACCTTAGGATGGATTTGAAAAGGGGAAGGACAGACAAATACTGTAGGTATTCCGTGGTGTAACATTTACATAATACAATAAATACACACATATAGTATAATATACTAATCTAAATAAATATAAAAAAAAGCAAAAAGCAGCAGCATAAATATAAAAAGCTGAAATTGGCAAGTTTTCCTTCTACATTTGTTTCATTTATAACAAGCCTATCAACATCGTATAAATAATCGCAGTCAACTAATTCACTGTTTCGTGCAAAATCCCCATTTAGTTCATACCTCATTTATATTTCGTGCAATCAAAACTGCAAGGGTAGTCAATAGTGCACGGTGATTCCGGTGCCACTAAAATATGCCGTTCTCCGTCCGGTGTCGGTCGTCCGGTTCCGCGTCTAATCGCCCGGATCTGACGGCAGTCGCATGCTTGCTACTGATTACTTGTTCGTGATTTGAATACGAACATACTCGCAGTAGGTAGAAAATTAAGAATCTACTCGGTAGGTGTCATGTTTATGTTTCATGTGTAACAAAGTAAGTTATTTTTAACATTTGAACCATGAGCTGTCAGAAGTAATTGAATATTATTAAAATACGAAATTAAAATTTTGTCCAAAATGGTAGTTTTATTCAGCAATATTAATATTTTTTCTCGATTATTTATTATAATTTGTTCTTTTTTGGCAGATTGAAAGACAATGCTACTCATGGTACCTACTATTGATATTCTCACATAACAAACTATGAATGGCAAAAGAGTGCCATACTTTGTTTACAAAATAATCCAATAATAGTAGATTATTAACCAAGGGGATAAAGCAGTGTCTTCTGTCGCGGGTGACGATTTAAATCGCGAGCGTAACAAGGACTCGAGGTTTACTCCCGAGCGTAGTGAGGGTGTTAAAAACTTAAATCACGAGCGAAGCGAGGGATTTAAGACGAGTCCTGAATATAGCGAGGGATTTAAGCTCACCCAAGACTAAGACAGCTTTATCACCGAGGAAAATACTCTACTTTTCGTACCATTTGCGAAAAAATTAACACAATAATAATATGAAATAAGCATTTATTAAAAATAATGACAATTAAAAGTAAAAGTTAACATTCGAAACATTGGTCCAATTATTGATAGAGAGAGTTACTTTTTTGTTTGGTACATTTATTGTTGATGAGTTGATATGAGTATTTAATAATCATAACTGCATAATAAAGTTTATTTACGTCACCGTATTTTGAGGCTAAAGGTCAATTATAATTCTGTAAATACATATTTGTTACGGCCGCAAGTCATATATTAATCAACGTACAACTTAATACTGACCAGCAAATTGCAAAAAACGTAAAAAATATTGAATTTCGCGGGCTACCCTGGCGCTTTCGCCTTAAGGCGGAATGCACAACGCACCACGCGACAGGACGCGGAAAAGCGAGTTTTTATTGAGTTTGTATGCAAAAAATCAAGCATTATCTGCGCCCGTCACGTGGCGCGTTTTAGTGTGTGATTCGCCTAAGTGTAACAATAACACATACACTAATGGCAGTAATTAGGCCCTCATACCGACAGGTTGCCATCGTGGACAGATTACGAGCAATTTTCCTCAGTTAATGCCTATTGCTGTAACAACATTACGAGTAGGCTTCGTAAACGGCTTATTACGTTCGATAATAAGCCGGTTACGGTTGATTGGTACGGTGAGGTATAGTGTGTTAAAAAGGACCAATGAAGGTTTAGATGTTTACATTGTTTCCAAGCTCAGTCTATATTTATAATTGGCCTTTTTGCTTTGCCAAACGGGGATCACAACACTTGGTCCTGTGACAATATCTATAACAATGCTTACAGAAAAATACTTTTCCTTCCATTTTATAAAATAAATCGTTCCCTTTTTTGTTCCCTTCTTTGTTGGCTCTATCAATTGGCTTGGTCGGTAGTTTCAATAATTATTAGTTTTGTTTAAGTGTTCTGTTTGGCCGGGATTACCTTCTCCTTCTGTAAAAGACTTAGACAACCATTCAGACAAAACTAGGTCTTCTATCATACCTACTCAAGTACTCATGACCAAGTCTGCTTAATAAAAATATAAGACAATAAGCACTCTCTCACCGCCTCGCACATCTGGTCTGGTCCAGCCAACGCCCCGTCAACATCCCATTCCTTGCGTCAGATTTCAATTAAGATTACGCCATTCCATTACAGATACAATAAAAATGGAATGATAACCCCATTATGAAATTCCCGCCCGCTCCATACATTGGCCTTATTTATTTTTATCAAGAAGGAACGGGGACAAAATTGTAATCCCGATGGTTCGCGTGGATGGGTATTAAGTGCGAGTAGCTTCTACCCAATGTATTTATGTCATAATTTTCTGAAACAAAATGGATTTTCGGATGTGCGGTGGTTATTTTCGTTGTATTTATTTATTTTGATTGGTATTGAAAAAAAGATTAGGTAGGTGTGTCTGTGTTAGGCACATGTGTGTGGGAGATTGGTTGACAAAGTGGGTGACGAATGGGAAAATAACTTTTTTGGGTTTAAGAGGCTACATGTTTCTCGAAGATTCATTAAAATATCTACAGTTCAAATCGGGTGTTGGGTCACAACTGTCACAGAGGTCCTATTTCAAAAAAATGTATAATTAGGTAAGTTCAATGTAGGTAACTGAAACTATGAAAGCTACATCGATGTAGAAGCCCATTGTATTGTTCCGGAAACGAAAAGAGGCATTTCCCATTTCAAACAAGTATTCATTCTGATTAACAATTCCTAACAGAACTCCCATGTCGAGAAGGCTAGAAGTGTTTTATAAATACCCGTTTATGTTCCGAAGCGTAGTCTGAAATATATCTTATTTGTTTTACGACAAACATAAATATGAGTAATAAAAACAACGCTTACGTGAAGAATTGGCGCTCCGCCGGATAAAGTATCTGTACGCCTTTACAGAATACTAATATCCGTATGAGGTAACTGTTTGCAAGAACTGAACGATTCCTTCATAACTATCTGCTCACCCATTCAATAAGAAATTATGTCGAGATTAAAGGTAGCAACTAACCTAACCATACTAACTGCAATCACACTTTATTAGTGATTTAACTGGCAGAAGAGCGGGTGATTATGGGTGTAACAACGCGGCAACGGTACACCTCTGCACAACCCTTCGGGTAAAAAATACGCGATGTTATGTTTTTATTGGTGAAATTCCTTCTCTCTCTACCAAAATACAGGCGGCTTTTCCAAAGGCTGGTCTGATTGATGATTTGTAAAATATTGCCTGAAGGGTTAAATCTTAATCCAAGTACCAGTTTACTCACTAATTTACCCCCAAACTCTGGATGTCGTTACCCCCATTACTCGCAGGTGTCGCCGTGATAATCCGAAGATTTTTAATGGAACCCATTAACAGAGTGACGGCTCCAAGCAATTTGTATGATTGATTATATTTTCTCACAATATTATTAGGCATCAGCTATTTTTGGAAGAGCTCTTTTGTAGGCTAAAATAAAGGAATACTTTGTAAAAGATGTTTTGAACTTTAAGAATAAATGCTTGAGTTGAGTCGTATTATACATATTTCCGTATAAACTTGGACGAAGTGAAGAGTTGAGATGGCACGTGGACTTAAACTTCAGGAGCTCAAGTAGGATAAATATTAAACTAGTTACTAAACGAGGTGCTTAGATGAAATGTCTAAAGTCTAATACACGAGTAATTGTATGAATCAACAGTAGAACTAAATACGAAAAGATGGTAATTCAATCAATTTTGTTCTCTGCTTTGTGGTTACACGTTTATCATCAAACCGGCCTACCACAATCGTCCACTAAGCCTAAAGGATCTGATAGAGACCTGAAACTTTATTTTTATATACATATGTCTACTACATAGGCTCCTAAAAATAAGGAACCTATTAGGACTATACAATCATCCGTCATCATCCTCAGTCCGATCGACCCACTGTTGAGTATAATCCTCCAAAGGATAGGCGTACGACTGCTATATCTTCAACCCAGCTTACCGACTATTATTTCCCGAGAGATTTATCTGATCTTTAATACAAAACTGTATTTTTCTAGAACAATCAAAATGGCTTACTAAGCAGTTCAGTAATAGCTTTAGCTATTTAGCTGAGTAACACTTAGAGGCTTACCTGGAGTAGTACGCGTGTAGTACTTACTATACGTTGAATACGAAGACCTTGGTTTACTTGCTTCAAAGCTTTGGTAACTAATTTTGAGACTAGTCTGTACTGTGTAGACTGGTCGATTCTAGTTGGTTAAGATCACAAATTGATGTACTATGTATTATGTAAGACTAAGACATCTGTACCTAAATGTTCCAAGAAAGTATTCGAATCCAACTTCCGTAAAGATAAATGATTTTATGTCCACAAGTAGGTTTGTGCAAACATTTTTACACGTCAATCATGTTTTAAAAAACTAGATTAGGTCGGCGTTTTCTATCTGACTACTATGAGAACAAGCAAACTCAGAGGCCACAGCCTCTTTTAAAGTCCAGAAAAATAAAAAAACTGGTCAAGAGCGAGTCGGACTCGCGCACCGAGGGTTCCGTACAATCATAAGTTTTTAAATTTTCATCGGCTAGGCATAGGCCTCGCCGATCGCTTGAACTTACGATCGCAGTGCACAGTGTTAAAATTCTCTAACAAACATACGTTTGTTAGAGAATTTTAACACTGTGCACTGCGGTGTAGAATATTGCAGTTTTATGTCAGCGCCATCTTTTGACTGATAGTGGAACTAATGTAACTTTTCTTGATGATTTCTGAAGAGTGTGCTATTTAGAGACTCCGTTTTATTTTTCCTGTAATCTTTACATAAACTTCTATCACATAGAATAATTTCAGATTTTTCTTTTTGCAAACTTCGGAGAAAAGGGGGAGGGGAGGACGGTATATTTTTTACATTTTTCATCAAAAGTCGAAAACAGCGGCCTAAAAAAATGTTTGATAATGTGCAAACTACGCTCTTTCATTCATATGAAAGAGCGTAGTTTGCACAATTATCATAATTTTTTTTAACCCCACATGCCCTAGTAGCTCAACTTGGAATGTTTCAAACCCCCTTTCAGTCCCTGTTGCAAAAAATATACATAGGTATATTTTTATTTCTTTTTTATTTGCAAAATAGTTGGTCAAACGTCATCTAAAACTATTTCAAATTTCAAGTTAGTAGTAATAGCATTAGTAGTTTTTGAGATATCCAGCTGTGACAGACAGACAGACTGAGTCTCACCATAAGGGTTCCGTTTTACCATATTGCTACGGAACCTTAATTTTGAAAGATTAGCTGTTAATAATTTCTAAATCAGCACTTAGTATGCTGAACGTGTAACAACAATTTTTCCGTTGAATGTTCAATGTGGCGGTCTTACTAGAAAGGTTTTATTGTCTTCAGCGTGAATTAAATAAACTACACAAAGTTCAAATACAAACAAATAAATTCCCAGCTTGTTACACCTGCAACACAAATTGAGTTTTTAGTTCCCGAAATCCCGTTTAGCAGCAAGGTTTACTCTCAGCTTCGGCTAACTTCGGCACACATCCCGACCTGTTTGAATTTGGAACTATCCTTATGTGAGCCGTGTTTGGGCAGCCGCTCGTTGCTTTACTTCGGAGCTGGATCCAGAATACCAGGAATTTCGGAGAGATTTGTTTTTCGGAAATTTTAGTGCTAAAGCGTATTTGGATTAGCAAGAGTACTAGGTTCTCGGAAAACAATTCCATTTGTAGTTTTGAATATTAGATACACTGTTGGTACAATCGACGAAAAAAAACTGTCGTAAACTATTTCTTCGGAAGGAAAGGCATCATATTAATGTTCCTACATTTTTTTTTCAAACAAAGTAGTTTTAATTAACCACAATTGTTGTTACAAGCTTTGCTGATATGAGTAGGGACGAAACATTTTTCATTTCATACTTTTGCAACAAAAACTAAATTGGCTCTACTCTACTGGCTATGTTTGATATAAAAACTTAACAAATTCAAAGATGAAAAACCATCCAATCTGAATCAAAAAGCATCCCAAAGAACCGACTCAATATTATGAAAGTTTCGACAAACAAAAGATTTCAAGAATCCAAACCTTTGCCAGACCTGGACCTTTGTTAGACCTCTAAAGGTCCAACTACTCAGCCATCAATAAAAAGTTTTATTATTTGAGTTTCGATTCAATCTCGACATCGAGATAGAGGATCGAGAGTTGTTAAAAAATTTAGGAGTGGATGTTATGGATCACTACCTGCCGGTGAAGTGGACGAGTTCGAACACTGACGTCAATAACGTGATATGAAAAAAAGTAGTGACATGGAAAATAATAAAGAAGTCAATGGCTGGTAAGTTGATATGTAACTATCAAGTATATAATACTAGCGGCGCCCCGCGGTTTCACCCTTTAAAGTCATCTCTACTTGTTAGTGTAAGTTATGATACCGTTTAGCCAGGTTTTATGATATGTACCTACCTACCGTCATTAAAGAAAGTGCTGAACTCTCACATTCTGAGACAAAAAGTTACCTTTTCAGCAAATGTTGTGAATTATGCTAAAATTCAAATGATAACAAAACAAATTCAGGCCGATTGTTCAAAACTTTGTATACGAAACAGATAAAGGATAAAGCAAATATTCTGTGTATATGATATGAGCATCAAATACGTCCTTCCCATTCCTTATCAGTCATCATTTCAAATTCTTGGCCGAGATACGCAAATATCTTTCATGTCACGTCAAATATTTACTACCCATGTTGTTGAATATTACTTAATGTTTGTACAAATACTGACTTGCTTTATCATAAATCTTACCATTTTTTGTTTATTTCACCTCATAAATATTTGCTGTTCTCTGATATCATTAATTATTTATAAAATCAAATGAAGTTGCACTTACCTATGTATGTGACTGTACAAATATTGGGCAATTTGGTGACACGGAGGAAATTTAATGAGTCAGCGAGGTAGTAGTTTATTTGTTGGTTACCAAAATAAATGTGGATGACGCAATAACGTCTTGGATTACTAAATAAATATCTGTAGTGTAATTTGTTTTACTATAAAATAGGAGTACGTATGTAAATATTAACGTGAGAATTTTTATATGTATAACATGCAACGATACGAAAAAGTGGGAGATTATAAGATTTTAAATTTCATAGTAACTTCTTCATACGATGATGTTGCATATTCAAGTTCATACAACAGCTAGATGCACGCAACAGTTCTGATAACTTAACCACATTATAACTCACAAACAGAACTTTGTTCTTTACAAGCTCAGTAACATACCTCAAAAACACTCTCAGCCAACATTTTGCTATAAATTTTCATACGGGGGGAAAATAATTTCCCTTTTGCAGCTCTAGCGAGAAATTAATATCAGGCTCTTGGTAAAGTGAAGAGCCTCGTGAGTCGTCTAGACTGAGGAGACAGTGCAAATATAAGCGGAAAGGCTCTAGGGTCTGTAAGACTTTATGGGGCATTATTCTTGTAGGGCTGCAGTCTGCAAGCCTATCAATAATTATTGCTCTGTAATGGTCGGGAAGTGTGAAAGTAGGCCTTTGTGGTAGAGTGATGGCGTGCAGTGTCAATGTTTGAGGTGTCTGATGGAATGTAGCTTAGGATTATTAGAATTCTTCTTATAATAGAACTAAAAAGTGGTTCTTTAGGTGCGGTTGGGTTGGTTTCTAGTGGTTCTGTTGGTAGGTGTGGTCAGTGCGGGTTATGTTACACCGAACGACAAAAGACTGAATGATGTAAGACCGAACTCATACCTACTAGATGACTACGAGTACCAGATGGTAGTTCATTCTAGGTAAAAATATACAACTTGTATACTGGTACACTTGATAAAAATAGAAATCGTCGGGCTGGCATGGGGCTTGTTATAATAGCATGAATTTTGCGTTTCGGAAATCACACGGAAGCAAATCATTATTTAACTCACTTTTATTTTCCTCTTCCTAAAAGACAAATGATCAAATACCATAGAACACCGATAATCAATTTTGAAAATAATACATTTTGAGAGTAGCCATAGGTCAGCTCCTATGCTATTGATTCCCCGTTGAAATATATGAGTTGCCATCGCTCCTGGCACTTTATTGATGGCTACCTTTCACCGCGCGTGTGACAGAGTCACTCATCCATCGTTGGCTGCATCAACTAGAATCAATTCTATTTTTTGTAAATTCTGACGTTCATAAGTGCCTTTTATGTGCCTATCCGCGAGAAGCACAGAACCGGTCGAAGTGGAGGTGCTTGGGGGAGGCCTATGTCCAGCAGTGGACGTCTTTCGACTGAAATGATGATGATATGCCTGTCCATACTAATATACTAATCCATATCCATACCTACTAATATTATAAATTCGAAAGTAACTCTGTCTGTCTGGATGTATGTTACCTTTTCACGCCTTAACCACTGAACGGATTTTGATAAAATTTGGCAGAGAGATAGACTGTATCCCAAGGAAGGACATAGGATAGTTTTTATCCCGATAATCCCACAGGATCGACACTTATGCGGGTGAAACCGCGGGGCTCTGCTAGTAATATTGTAAATTCGAAAGTAACTCTGTCTGTCTGTATGTTACATTTTCACGACTAAACTACTGAACGGATTTAGTAAAATTTTACAAGGTTATAGATGGCATTCTGTGGAACGACATAGGCTACTTTTTGTCTCGGTAGCACGTTCCCTGGGATGATTTCCGAAGCCGCGGGCAGAAGCTAGTTTGAAATAAATTATTTGACTTCGACTTTTTGACTTTGGTATCAAATATTTTGATTTAGTCTGTTACATATTAAAAATAAATTAATATATTTACAGCGTATTTGTAAAATTAACAACTATTTACTTAGTAACTTAATTAATACATCTATCTACCACTTGCTAAAATTAGATACCGTATTTAAAGTAGTAGAACATTTGAGTATGTTTACTGAAGTAACGGTTACCAATCAAAACTAAGACAGTTCATGTGCACTGTACTAGGGTCACATCCCCTGAGTGACATCAAGCTGCTTATTGAATAACTCCGTCGTGTAGTTCCTACGTAATACACTTGTCGTGGTTAATCATCTCATTATTCACTTAAATGGAAGGGCTCAAAAGTTGCAACTGAGTTGGAGAGGAGTTTGAAAGTGACTTATATTGTTAGTCGTCAGGACCTGGGCTAGATAAGTCAAGTCGGCCGAAGTGTTATTGGGTTTTTCGATCAGGAATTTCGCAGGAACAGCAGCAGGGCGAAGTCTGGCTTTGTGCCCGGTTAATGGCAATAGGCTCGCCCCTTAAATCATGGGATTAAAACATAATTTTAATTGACAAAACGTGGATAGGTCCAGTCAGTCCCAAAAAGATGTATACACAGTCAAAAAAAGCTTTACTCGATTGGATCTCAGGCGTGATGTTGTGTGTGATATTGATAGTTACTGATAACACCATAAAGTCAATCATTTTCGAAAGTAGCAAGTACCTGTGTTATCCGCAAAGAGTAAATAACATTTAATTTTCTCCAACTTTTTGTTAGAAACTGTTATGGGCAAAATTTTCATAAAACACGAAAGCCTATTCAATTAAAGCAATCTTCGAATCAATTCATTAGCTTAATTTTGGTTTCGTGACATTTCGTGCGGTCCCGACTCCCGACGTAATTATGATGAACTATGAACATGGAAAACTTATCGAGGGTCCATTAAATTAGTTTCCTTTGTAACGTTTTACAACAAAACCGAAATGTTTTGTAACGTTTGGCAGGATATTGAATCGATAATAATTCTACTACATAGTGAACATGAAACATAGCTATACTTTTAAACTGAAGAAAATTGAAGCATCGAAGTAACTTCAATTTATGCCATATTATACAACGCGTGGCGTTAGCCAGGCTTAGCATAATGGCAAAACTGTATACAACTTTACAACGTTTATTAAATTATACCTAAAAACGTTATTTCAACCATCAGAACTCTGCCAAAAAGATTTATAGCCGCCATAGTAAGCTGATATCAGCTTTGATGGCGTCAGGTCAACTTTAACAACACCAAAAAGAGACGACCTGACTTGGATAGCCTTCGTCGCTGCCACAATACAATAAACCTCAAAACCTACAATAAAGATAAAAAACAAGGTTTTAGTATCCCCAGTAAAAAGTACATAGGTGTTAATTATCACAATCCACTTCACCGGACCTTTTCCTGGACCTTTCTTCAATTCATTTCATTTCTATCTGGTTCGGGATATCGAGCACTCTTTTGACGGCCATTGTTAGGCCATGTCGTGACGTAATCAGCGGGCACAATCGCCTCTTTGTTGCTCTGACCTTTTGTATGTATATTTGAGGGTCTTTGTGGAGGTACCTGTCTAAATAATTTAATGTCGAGTTGTCTGGTGAGGAGGGTCGCGTTTGAGCGGATGTGAGCGGTGTTCGTATCTGTTTGGTGGAGTTTGATTGTTTGAGTGTTGGGGTTGCCCGGTCTGGTCGTGGCCTTGAGGAATGATGGTAGAGGATGGCAAAAAGTGCTAAGAAAGTATGGTACTTAATGCTGTTGTTGAAAATAAAGTCGGTCAGTAAAACCTTTAGGCTTTAGGCTATATGTTTATATAAAATAAGAGTTGAGTAAGTACTAAAAAATAGAAAAACAAAGCATTAAGGATTCAATAGAGAAAACTCAAAAATATATTACGTAAAGAACAAAAATACAAAAGTCAGACCATAAACACAAACAAACAATAACAACATACTACCCGATGCATCTGTTCCCAATAAACAACCCTTTCACCCAAACAGGAACTCATACAGAAACCGACACTTGCATCAACAGGGTTCCACATCAAACGGTTCTGAACGGAGCCCGGACAAAGGGCCCCACAAATTTTTACGAGCTAACTCCTACAATAGACGCAATTAACGTTTTATCACGTCTGACGGTAAAACCTGTTTTTATATGAGTTCCTGAAGAATCAGGTGGGAGTGATTTAGATTGCTCCTTTTGTGGTGAAAGTGTGGGGTTTCTGGCTTCCGTTACATGTGATGGGAACTACGTGGTGTGCGGTAACATATGTTGTAAGAATTATGTTACAACACTTAAAAATAGACGGAGTATGAATGTGGATGGCTAAAGTAGAGGAAGACGAAAGAAAAGGTGAACAAGTTGTGTGAAAAATTATGATGTTCAGAGAGAAGATGACGGCTAACATGAGACGTATGAAAGACTAAGACATAGCAGGCGAGCCACAAACAAATTGGAACAAAAGGCAAGAGAGTGATGATTTAAAGGTAGGTCTAGTCGCAATGAAATTCCCTGTCAGTGTATCTTAGCTGGTAACATAATAGATTGTCACTATCATTGAAAGAATTACGCAGCAATACTACAACCCTACCATACCTAATCTCTACTTACACAATAAAGAAAATGTGAAAATCATAACAAACATCATAACATTCACAAATCTAATATAGTCTGAGAGTGTCTCCAAAATACAAGATGAGTGACGTCACAAAGACGATCATTTGACGCCGACGAACTGATAAAACTTACTCCCTTAGCTGTTCACAAAGTCGCTCTTAGCCTTGTTTGCCTTGGAGTATTAATACTGATAAGCAAAGTCTAACATAACACTGATTCAGTCATCTTCATCATCCACAGCCCGCCTTATCTCACGGCTGAGCTTAGGCCTCTCTTTTCATGTGCCAATCTCCACGCCTGTGCCCACCTCATCAAAGTTCTACCCGTGATGGCAACAATATTGTCCGCCCATCTCGCCGCCGGACGGCTACCGACACATCGTCTTCCAGTCCTTGGACGCCACTCGGTCACTGCCTTACGTCACCTGCCATCGCTGCACCTTGCCAGCACCGTACGTCAGTGGTGAGCAGAACAAACTGCTTATTGAGGCAGGACTTCAGATATGTGTGTGTCTGATTCAGTAGGTACAGTAAATTTTGCCGATAGTTTACAGCCAACCTGAGGTATTTTGTTAATAATTTACACAATTATTATGCGATACATTTACCATGTGCATGTACTGATACTGAATTTTGAATGTTATCATACTAATTCGTGACAGCTTTACAATTTAATGTGAATACTGAGCTGCTTGAATTTGTTAATTTCAGTTTTGATTTAATCATAGTGCTATGGACCAAGTTTATATAATTCATACTCCAAGATTGATACACTACCTTGAAAACAACTCCTCTAAAATTCAATCAGAAGCAAAGCTGTTTTATTCCCTAAAGACGTTTATAAGAGGAAATCTTATTCTGAAGATGTAAAAGGATTAAGTGTCGCAATTCCTCTTGCCTCCGTTTGTGTTTACTTCAATTATTCCTACTTTTTCCCATTAACCCGATTTCTATGAGAATTCGTTTAATCTCTTTTTGTACGCTGAATTCGGTGGAATAAACACGGAATTAATTCCCTTATGTGTAATGGAATTTGGTAATCCCACACAATTCATTTTGGTATCGCAGCTCGTTCTGTTAGTAGATAATATGTTTAGGAATCAGAAGTCAAAAACAAATAAAAAAAACCGGCCAAGAGCATATCGGGCCACGCTCAGTGTAGGGTTCTGTAGTTTCCCGTTCGTCACAATAAGTGTTCCCACTTATGAGTTTAAAAGTCCATCCAAAAATCCATTATGTTCGCGTAATAATCGTAGTCGATCATAGATCTTAAAATATTGGGATTCGATTTTAATAATTCTTTTTTTGTTTTTGTTTGGAAAAAGATACGTTCAGGATAATAAAATATGTAAACGAAGTTGAAAAAAATGCTTGCATATACGATTATACTACAAACTTAGTCCAGAAATTATTTTGTACAACTTTTTGTCTTTTTTGTACAAAAACTGTTGTTTCCATCAAGTTCAAAATAATTTTCCTAGAAAGTCTTTATAAAGTTCTACTTTTCAGATTTTTTTAATATTTTCTAAACTTATGGTTCAAAAGTTAGAGGGGGGGACACATTATTTTTTTACATTTGGAGCGATTATTTCCGAAATTATTGACATTATCAAAAAATGATTTTAGTAAACCACTATTCATTTTTAAATACCTTTCCAACAATGTACCACACGTTAGGGTTGAAATAAAAAAAAATCACTTCCCACTTTACATATAGGGGAGCTACCTTATAAAACATATAATAAAACATTTTTTTCCAATTTTTATTTTACCACTTTGTCGGCGTGATTGATATACAAATTGGTACCAAATTTCAGCTTTCTAGTGCTAACGGTCACAGAGATTATGTGAGGACGGACAGACAGACATGGCGAAACTATAAGGGTTCCTAGTTGACTACGGAACCCTAAAAACAACCTCAAACAACCCAAACCAGATTTATTTACAAATAGACTTAAATTTAACATTTATACACTAAATCATCAATATTCGAACAATCACAAACAAACAACCGTCAATATTCAAAATAGTAATCACTGTAAAACACAAAATATAACACAAAGTAAAACACAAAATCAAACAACTAGAATGAAAAACCATTGAAGTGCAATTATGGAACGAACTTACTGTTAAGTACCATAGGTACCAACAACCATACCGATCGGCGACTCAGCAACAAAAAGACCTGCACTCTTTTTTTTTGGGGAATGGCATCGCGCAGTTCAACCTGTGAGGTGGTCGTCTGCTTAGCCGGACTTTAGACCTGCACTCTGTCGAGCGCTCGCTTTTATAGTAACCAACAATAAGTTCTGCTTACAATATAATTATAAATAAAATGTACATTCAGTCTCAATAGTACCCGGAAATTCTCATTTCAAAATCCCGTGCTAGAGATATTTAAAAAAATCTTTTAGCGTCAGTTTGGTACAACTGTAATTGATTAGCGGTAAAAAAATAACCTAACCTCTGTCGAGTATTTTGTAATTAATTAAAATTTGTGCCAAACAAATTTTGTGGTCGCGTCGTTTTTTACTATGGCTGATTATGTTGAGCAACGATCTTGTATTAAATTCTGTGTTGCAAATGAAATTTCTTGTGCCGAAACGCTTAAAATGTTACAAAAGGCGTTTGCAAATAATTGTATGTCCAAAACTCAGGCATACGAGTGGTACAAATCATTCAAAGAGGACGTACAGTGGTCAGAGATTTACCACGGGCTGGAAGGTTATCCACTTCAACTGACGACGATCATGTCAATAAAGTGAAGCAAATTGTAATGAAAAATCGTCGTGTGAGTGTGAGAGAGATAGCCAGAGACATCGGCGTACCAAAAACTAGAGTACATCGCATATTGACTGACTTTTTGCAAATGGATCGCGTCTCTGCTCGACTCGTGCCACAAGATCTAAATTTCATGCAAAAAAAGCGCCGAATGGACGTTGCTAATGCTCTCATTAGCAACGTCCATTCGGCGCTTTTTGAAGCTTTCTGAAGCAAGAAACGATTCCACGTTTATGAAACGCATCATAACCGGTGATGAGACATGGGTCTACGAGAACGACATGGAAACAGAGCAACAAGCATCCGTATGGGTCGTTTCGTGACCATAGAGGCGGTGAAAGAAAATACAACGAAGGCGCTGAAAGCCACCCCGATTTCGACGTATGAAAAGTGTTTCGAGGACTGGTTGAAGCGCTGGCGTACGTGTATTGCCTTTAATGGAAGTTACTTTGAAGGGAACAACATAAATTTGGATGACTAAAATTACTCCTTGTGTTTTATTTACAATTTCCGGGTACTTTTGGGACACAGTAGTATCGTCGCTAATACTGTTTAATATTATACTTTCTCTTTACATTCGCACCATTTTTGAGAATTTCCTATCCAATTCATGTCTTGTTCAATTTTCTCAGTTCACAAATCTATAAGCTTCGTCATTTGCATTATGAGACGCAGAATCTTATTAGGATTCCAGGATGAAAATAGGCTTCCCCGTGACTTTCCATTTGCGTTATTTTTATTTAAGTGCATCGGGCTGTCAACGGAGCTTTCCTACCACTATTTTTATTTTACGCCTCCGTCTGGAGCTTTACGGTCTTGTGATCTTTATAGACTTGAATATCATTTTATTTTTATGATGCTTCGCATTCTCTCACTCATTTTGGGGAATATTTTTAAATATTTGCGGACAGAAAACTATGCCATAAGAGTTTGAATACCATGGCTTACGTTTATAGGCCGCTGAAGTATCCGTCCCGGCAGGGGTTGTAACCACGAAGGATTCCAGTCCGGAGTGCCATTACTGAGCTATTGTTTTAATACTGCGTTATTGAGGCCGTGGAGTAGTGGAAGCGAGGGCAGAAATATAGCAGTGAAAGTGATGGAAGAAATAAATCATTTCATGAAATATTAATTTTTTCCATGAGAAAAAGACTAACCATTTTAATGTACCTACGAATGAAAGTGCAACCTTGAAAATCTTCCATGCAATTGGAATATTTTCTAGGTCTTGCACTTTCATTACACATGTATGAACGGAATGTATTTAAACCTTGTGGGTACTAGATGGGCAGCAGAAAGCTTATAATATATATTTATATTTACTAACTACTAGCTTGTGAATAAAGCCAACATCATTTATTTGAACAATGAACAAGACATAAATTGTAAACATGGATTGTTACAATCTCAATTTTTCTCTCCGAAGTTTGCGAGCAGACAGCTATCCCGTCAGATATCTTGCCAGTTACTGCAAAAAGTGTCAATATTCAAGTGAAATAGGATACCTACTGTACCTACTTGAAGTGCAGAACTTGGGGTAACAACTTGTTGCTTAAACTAAAATTGTATTTAGGAGTTCAAGACAGAGTTCTAGTTAATGTTGTTTGTTGTTGGCGGTCGTTTTTGACCTTGCCGGCATTGTCCTGTTTTACCCAATTTCCAAAAACCCGTAGGTATGTATGTTTGTAAGCAATTTTGATGATTATTTCATTAATATGATCTAGATACTTTCAGGAAGGTTTAAGTAATAGTAATTAGTTTATTTTAGTACAGTAGGTAATTATTCTAATTATAATAATAATTACATAAAAATGCTGGAGATGCAGTCATCTCCAGCATTTTTATGCGAATTTTGACGATTCTTCTAGTCGGTGTCTTCAATTCTTCAATGCACTAGTACTAATTTGTGTGGAGTAGTACAAGAAAAGTGAAAAATAAAAACTCAAAAAAAAAAACACTAGATACAATGTGATGAATCACTTTAATTTCGAAAGTCGGTGTCAAAAAACGTAAGTGCGGAACCAACGACACCGACTTCCGAAGTTAAAATTATTTATCACTTTATATTGTTTTTTTTTGAAGTCGGTTGTATTTTTCGTAAATAGTTTTTCAAATTTTACTTCATTATTGTGAAAACCTGAAAACAAAAAATAAACTAAGATTACCAGGATGTAAAGCAGGTTGTTAATAATTTATTGTAGGTACTTGATGTTATTTTCGCATTGATAAACAATTTACTTTAGCAAAACTAAAAATTTGCATTTTCAACTTTCAAAAAATGTCTCTAAGTTTATCTATTTCTAACGTTGATAATAAATGTATAGCTTAAAAAGTTAAGTATAGTTTGTACTGGAATGTGGCCCTTTACAGTGAGGACACACTAACCGAGGGTCCTGCGGCTCCAGCGCGAGTAGCTGAACCTTCCGGCCGTGTTGTTGTAATTATCGACTTTTATACCGCTCGTTACGATTCCGATAAAATTATTGATGAACTGTTTTATTGGGCTTTTGTTTTGAAAGAACTTCTGTAGCAAGTTGTTTTTCACAACAAGGTTATTTTTTATTTTGCTGTAAAGAATTAAAAATATCAAAACGAAATAATAGTAGATTGAACAACTGGTGCATACAAGAAGCCATTTTACCCCGAGAGGTTTATATCCAACCAAGCCACAGGCGAGGGTGGATAGTTAATCGATAGTTAATTTAACACTCTGCTTTACACTTCGATTGCAAGCAAATAAAACAGACCTAAAGTATATAACAATATTTTCACTGTTCAAAAATGTTGCACAATTGAAGAAGAAATAGCCAATTCCCGCCACGGAACTATTTAAGTTTTTTTTTTTTTTAACATGATGACATACGTCTTGGGTACCTACTTCATACTGCCAAGTCATAAAAACGTTTCTTTGCTTAGCTTTGTTTAAATTATAAATGACAACTATTTTATCTGGTTTTATTAAATTAACGATATAAAACACGAAAGTGAAATAAATTAAAGCCAATTAAATAAAATAACGACTTTAATCTCCGACGTTTTCCTTTACATGGTCTTGAATATAAACAACTAGCTGCGCCACGCGGTTTCACCCGCGTAAATGTCGATCCCGTATTGATATCGGGATAAAAAGTAGCCTATATGTTAATCCAGGGTGTCAGCTACCTCCATACAAAATATCAAAATTGGTCCAGCCGTTTGAGCGTGAAGAAGTAAGAAATATATGTATAATCACACACTTTTGCCTTTATAATATTAGTGTGATACAATTTGTCTTGATCACTGAAAGCATAAATACATATATTATGTACTCGTAACTAATAATGTCACTGGTGTATTGACTTAACCGTCTGCAATTGTTTGATTGGTGTTTAATAACTCATGCAGGAGGCACATCATATGCAGGGGATCCGAGTTTTCTAGAAATATTATTGACTAGATAGCTTTTTAAGGGGAATATTTGTTTTATTTTTTGTCGTGCGCAAAATACGCGCATTGACGTGGAGTTGCGGACACCAGCCCGTATTACCTATTAAT
This sequence comes from Luperina testacea, assembly GCA_927399505.1. NCBI lineage: Eukaryota > Metazoa > Arthropoda > Insecta > Lepidoptera > Noctuidae > Luperina > Luperina testacea. The sequence continues at coordinate 703,883 of OV656762.1, read as the reverse complement.
GGAAATATTTTCCTAAGAAAAGAAAGCTTGCTTTTATCTCTTCACAAAGACTTCTGATCGATGTGGCCAATGCCACATCGATGTATTTCTATTTTTTTCGTACGCAAAATACGCGCATTGACGTGGAGTTGCGGACACCAGCCCGTATTACCTATTAATGGAAATATTTTCCTAAGAAAAGAAAGCTTGGTTTTAGTTCTTCACAAAGACTTCTGATCGATGTGGCCAATGCCACATCGATGTATTTCCAGTATTCTATGAGAGCAGGAATGACGATGATGATGGATGGTGGTTTTCATATTCTGGATTCTGAAGTAAATGTCCTCGCTCAAAACAATTCAACTCCTAATTTACAGAAATAATACATATTACAATAAATTCCAAAGCCCACAATTGATCCACACTCAAATATAAATTAATATCGTGTCCAACATTGTTTCAGAATAAAGCACTGATTAGCGCGATATGCGTACAGTTCCGTGCAATGCGTTAATAAAATCAATCAGATTGGTATTTGATAATACGGACTGGCCGCGATTGTACGCACGATACCGGAGTTATGGTATGGTATTGGAAACCTTTGTCACTCTGTGCCTCTATCAATGAATAGGGAAACACACTGCATACAACACTGTGGGGAAACACATAGGAAGATGTTTTGTTTTGTACGTAGTCAAAGTTCAAACAGGATTGTACCTATAGCTGTAGTAAAAGTAACAAAAATAATCACTCGCAGTGTTTCGATTATTTTTGTTACTTTTTTCCTCGAAATTCAACTTCTACCTTGTCCTCGAGATCAATTTTGCATAACTTTTAATAAATAATACCTTACCAATTTAAAGTGAATATTAATTAACTAGCTAAAAGTATAAAGTTTTAATTGATATTTCTTCAGACTCTTAAAACAAACACTTCTAAAGTAGCCAATTTATTCACAAGTGATTACATCACTTGTGAATAAATTGGCTTGCACTTAAAAACTCTTCATTCAAACAATTACATAAAGTGTAATTACGGTGTATAGGAATATACATCTGTATTATACTTAATGAATAGAGAGAATAAATTACAGGTACTAAGAGCTGAGTAAGGAATAGATATTTAGTTAATACTATTAAAAAGCAATTTGGGTGTAATAAACACCTTCGAGGAATTCTATAGGCGTTTCAGTTCTATTTAATGAATCTATGGGGAGTGGGCCAAGTAGCTAGGATTACAAACTTGTCATTTATTTAAAAATAATGTAATTTGTTTTTTATGGAGTTATAGAGTTTAAAGTGATTTAAAAAGCTTCTTGCGTGTAGGTCGTTAAAGGATTTAAAGTTTTTTTTTTTTTTGTATGGTACCAATTTGACAGCGACAGCGGTGGGGGCGCTTTATGCGATACAGTCGATATTTGTTGATTCCAGAAGTGTTATTGGGTTTGAAGTTGATGTGAAAGGAAGGCTTCTAATAGAAGGCTAAACCCGAACTAACTCACATATTCTCACATTAAGACCAACTTACACCACAAATACCTAATTACACAAGTTTAACTTTGACTCTTTAATTTTGAATTTTCTCTCTAATGACAGAAGCAAAACGATGTTTTAAAGTAGTCTTCAAGTGAACCTAAGAGATACAATAACAGATTATAAGAATATAAGATTTACACAAGCTTCTTAAGTTATTAATCCTATTTTTGAATCACGACAATAGATTTGAAAATTCAGCGATAAATTCATTAAAACTTTATAACAAATTGAATAAGTCATTGTCGTTCCGATATCTCGGAATATTGTCGCCATGCAGTTACAGCGGCAGACGCCCGCGCCCAGGGAACTTAATCCGTATTAATTTAGTCAATTTCGAAACTTCCTGGTTCGGGGAACTCGATATTAGATATTATATATTGCAAGAAAAACCCGACAGAATTTTTTTAAATTTATTCCATATATACACGCGTTAGTTGTAATTCGTTTACTGTAATTATTCTATATTGCAATGATGTTAAATGAAAATCACTACGCGAAACCCGATTTTCATAATCTGAAAAATATTTTTTTTTTACTTGTAACTGTTTTACAAACCTTCAACACCGTAAATAAGGCAAAATAAAATTACTTCTTAATTGACGAACCTTTAAATATCCCTTCCTCAACTCTCGAGGTTCACCCTTGACCTATCAAGAGCTACTCCAAACAGTTTAGGTGAAAAGTGGCTCCTGCGGAGGTGACGTGACGTGCTCATGATATCCGGCCCACGTCTGCAATATGCAACTACGGAGCTCCGGAAATTATGAGGGAAATCGGGGAAAGCGGGATATTGGTGGCGGCGCAACGACACATGTGCGCGCAGAGCTTGCGCGGACGGCGATGGATGATGAAGTTATTTGATTAATCTCGAAGACGATTTCTGAATGCATACTTACCTGAGAAAAAATATTGGGAAACTAGTATTTAAACACGAAGTAAAAGCTAGGTATGATGTTAATGGCTACCTAATTAATTATAACTTTACCTTTAACATTTGATAGCGGACTCTGATAGGTAGGTATATCTTTTATTTTCTATTCAGTAGTAATGATTGTATCCTTTTCCGACATTGAATTACTTAGCTTTTAAATAAACAGTAGAATCCTTTTCCATTATCCTCTTGAGAAGTAATTAAAGACTAGTTAAATTCCTTTTTATCTTGGAATTCCAGAGAGTAACTAATTTATTTTCTCCAATCATTGCCTACTTCTACCCTAGCTATATATCAGTTTCCAAAATATTTAGATTCCTATCCTACCATTCCTCTGGCAGTGAGTAAATATTTATTAAGACATTACAATCCCTAGAATATGTAATACAGCAATAATAATAATACAGCAAATAGGTACATTGTGTATCTTTAGAAATAATCAATATCAAGTGTGTTAGATTTATTATCATACCTAATTACGTACAATCAGAGAACAATGCTTCTGTAGTCATTGACAAATGATTAGGACCTGTTGCAATCTCCTAATGCCTTACAGTTGACATACTATGCATGGGTATTCCATGACATTAAAATGAAATGCAATGGATACCTTTGATATTATGTTTGTACTGAGAAGATGCAAGTTACACTAACCCTTCGTATGTATGGCCGGAACATGGATCCACGTGAGATACAATGGCGTTGTAATTACGGAATTCAACCGGTTAAAAGATAATTTCGACATTGATATGAATGAAGTACAGACGCCAGCACATCAAGCTACCCGAAATTGTCAAATTTTGCCGATCAGCTTTGAACCTTATGCGTCAGCGATAAAGTTGAAAATCTATTGAAGATATTTGACCAAACCTACTTACAAAAATAAAATCATTTATCATTTATAAACAAACCTAATAAAAAATATCAAATAGAAAGTAATGTATGGACACTTTTTTTAGATGACAGCGTTGGAAATGTTCCAACTACAAACATGTTCATAAAATAAAGTCTACTTATACAATCTCAGATACCTGAAACTATTAATAAATGTCTACATTACTTGTCTAATACGTATAAACGTAGGGATTACGGTTCTGTGAAAAAGAAAAATAATGGTAAAAGTATTATTATAGGTACTATAAGTAAAAGTGACAATCCCAAAAATACAATCATAACCTATTTCTTAGAATTGTGTGTAACAATAATCTCGTCAATAATGAAACTCATTCAGAAATATGATAACAAATCGAGGAAAACCCATAATGCAAGGATTGTTTACAAATTGATAAAAATGAAAGTATCTATATTATAAACTAAACAAAGAAACTCTTCTTTAAAATATTCTAATTTAAACATTTCTTAAATGACTATTAAAAAACTACCTTAATGTTTTATTTATTAAACATTAACAAGTATGTAGGTTCTCTTAATGAATATTTTAATTAGCTTTCTATTGAATTTATATTCTCATGAATCTTATGAGAATCTTATCACTATTTATTTTAGCTTATTGGATTTAAATACACTCTGTATTAGCTTCATTATTTTGTGCAGCAAAATCAGTCTTAATTATGATAAACTCAATATAAGCTGTTTTTATTGAAAATTATTTTCTATATTCATAACATTTCTTATTTTCTCTTTTTACAACTAAATACCTAACCTTATTAAAAACCATTATTTTGCTGGCATCGTTAAATACTCGTATTGCAAGTAATTGATTGTAAATCCGTCTAGATTCCCGGGAATTAATGAACACTGAACTTGTAGTAGGTAAGTAAAACAGATGTAAAGTGGCAATCAATAGTAATCCACTCTTGTACAAGAAAGCTCTTGGCAGGAGCACTTAGCGAACATTTAATTTCTTGCAGTTGGATCCAATCCTCGCCTGTTCTCCAACTATTTATTATCGAAACTATCTATCGATGGACCACTCATCAATCTACTTTTTTTTTTGCTTTCCGTTTTAATCAAAATAACCATTACTACTTTATTCAGCCGCGATCGATTTTAGTAACTTGTTAGTAATTACGAGTATGTTGATCAATTAAGAGCTTAAACAAAAAGAAACATAATATTCCTAAATATAAGTACTTGATAGATAGATAGATAAAATGTTTATTCAGTGCAACAAAAGAAACAATACAGGTATAAAAAAAAAACAAAAAGATGAAGGAAAAATGTAACAAACATTAAAAAGATAAATTGACTCATAGACACCTAGCTCATTACATCCATAACGGTCGATCACTACTGGGCGGTGTGTTGGTTACTCATGGTTGCACCAAATCCAGCTCAGCAGGTACAATACCTGACGGTGGTATTCTGCTGCATCCCGTTAGTGACACGCGGATGTCGAGAAGACACATCTGAGGTTTAACAAAATGGTACCTACATAGTGCGGTGCCTATATTATAAAGGTGGTAAGTACCCACAATTGACTTGCTTTTAAAACCGACAGAAAGAAAGATTTTGAAATTTTAAACTTATTAAATACTTAAATTGTGTAGTGTCTTTTGGATTACTTGATTAATAGGTAATAACATGTTATGTAAAGTATGACTAGTTTATGTTTTTAAGTGTGTATGTGTACGAGTTTACATGTTGGTGTATAATAATATATGGTTATGTTAAGGTTTTATAATAATCATGTACAGTGAGTATAGCGTCATTTGCTTATATATTTTGTACTGTAATACCTGCGGCACGTCCAGTTGCAAACTCAATTCCACAGATTGCACTGAACTGTGACGATGTTCTGAAGTAGCTTGTTAGCCTTTTTAAAGATGGTGACATTTAAAATGGCATTGTAGGACATAATACGTAGTATCCAAAACTGGAAACAGTTCATTGCGTGATATCCAACAATTATTGCTCAAGCACAAACAAGATAAGGACAAGATAAGGTAATGAAATCATCTATTAAGCAAATGTAAACAACAGCCATTCTGATTTTGTTCAGTTTATTTAAATATTGTGTCAGCTACATTGAATCAATACTTGGTTAAGTTTAGTTTAAAAATTATATTTTGTTGTTATGGTTGGCAATTATAAATAAAATAAATAAATAAAACTTTATTTCAGACTAGGTCCATAATATTGAAAGCTAATCTAAATTTATTTGTGTACGGAAAAATCTTTTTAAACAATAAATCACTACTAGATAAAATTTTGCCGCACACAAATCAATTTGAATAAGCTTTCGATAATTGTCAACCATACAACAAGCTTGGCTTAAGATAGCAAAGGCAAAATTTCTATGCAATCAGGTAGATATAGTAGGTGCATAAAATGTTTAGATTTTTGGAGTAGCTATTGCGATTTTTTTCCAGATTATTCATTTATTACTTTAGTATTTGACACGAAAACTGGGCAATTTAAAATAAAACATCTGCTTGGGGTAATGCATTTCTTAAAACGATGCACGTGCGAGTTCTGTTAATACGCAATTGCTTCCGTGAAGCTGAAACTTTCGACAACCCAGCAGAAAAAACAATGTCAATGTATAATCTAGATTATCAACAAGTGTGACTGCTTTACAAATAAAATCAACAACGTATACCCTATTAAATTACGCAAAATTATCTGTACCATTCTCATGTGAGTTAGTTCCGTGTGAGTCGTACGCGAGTATGTAGCATTTCTGACTTTGCTCATAAATACGCACTTTTCAAATAATTATACTAATACTCCGTAGTTTGTAATTGAAATAGTCATTAAAAATGACTTACAATGGAATCTCAGAGTCTAAAGGACACACAAGAGTGCAATGGGCGGTCACAATTTTATGTAAGTTTGGTGTTCTAAAGTTAAACGAAAAGAAGAATGTGCATTGGCACAATAATGTATACATTTTTAGGCAAAGGGAACATTTCAGGATAATGATAATAGACAATGATGAATCTACTGATTTTGAGTTTAAAACTATTTGGTTCAGTTGTTCGTCAAGATTCGTAAAGGTTTTGATTCTTTGATGTCCACCGTACAGATAACTGTAAAATTAGATTTCAAGATTGTGTTTTTTCTTCAGGCAACTTGTCAATTATCACGTACGGTCTCCAATGCGGCTGGATGTCACCCATGACAAAAGTACTGCAGTCGGAAGAATCTCCCACTGGGAGACCACTGACTGACAGAGAAATATCCTGGATAGCCAGTGCACCATCACTGGCGGGTGTACTTGGGGTCCTCATTTTCCTACAAATCGTAGACAGATATGGAAGGAAAATTAGTATTATGGTGGTGACCATCATCCAAGCGGTAAGTCAGCCCTTGTCTTTTCTTCTGCTTGTCTCTTGTTATTTTGGGTCGGTACAATTAGTTTTTCTCTCCAATTCTGCCTTGTCAGTCCATTTTGCTCTATTTCATTCATATCGTCCCTTTTAATTTAATTCTTCGTTGTAGAATATTACAATAATTCTTGCATCCCAAAACTTCGTTTATTTTTTATTAATAGTGCAATGTTTCAGATGTCTTGGATAGTTACAATGCAACCTGCTAGTACAACAAGCCTCATCATAGCCAGAGTATTCTGTGGCATTGCCGGCGGTGGTTGCTTCCACGTCGTTCCGATGTATGTCAAAGAGATCGCCCACGACAGCATCAGGGGTACTTTATCTACCATTTTTGCGTTGTCTCAAAGTACTGGAATCCTTCTTATGTATACGTTGGGAGGATTCTTGGATTATCACTCGGTGCTATGGGTCGTTGTTGGACTCCCAATCTTGACTTTTGGAATCTTCTTTAAAGCTCCTGAGTCGCCATCTTTTCTAGTAAAAATGGGGAAAACAAATGTAAGTTTATATTCATACTACATCATACTATAGTCAGTACCCACTAAGCATTTTATATTTTATTACATTTAGAAAATTATTGGTAAAAATTGCACATTCTCAAAACTTGTTTTTCCCTATTATTTTTTACAGGTTACATAATGTTGTGCATATTGTAAGTACTCTCTAAATTATAGGAAGCGGCAACAATTCTAGCATTATTGAGAGGATTGGATGTCGATGACAAAGTTATTCAACAAGAAATTGCTGTCATCAAGAAAGATGACGAATATTTTAAATCAATACCCAATATTTCCATCGTAACTGTTTGTGAGTATTAAACCCTTATATTTGTCATAGTTATTGTTGATGTACCTAGATATTATGTAAAGCAGAATTCTTAAAGAAAAACTTAATGAATCTAAACAAAGTTTTTTAACTTCACAGTCAAAACAAAAGCATGGCGGAAGGCATTCCTCATCATGATCCTGGTGATCTTTACCCACGCCACAAACGGAGGCTTCTCTATAATAAATTATGCTACAACACTGCTGTCTGATTCGGGAATACAGATCAGTCCAGATCTGCAGGCCCTCAGCATTCCTATATGCATGACAGTGGGCTCGTTAATCACTATGGCTTGTATAGACAAACTGGGAAGGAAGGTGAGCAAAAGTATTATCAAAGTATACGAAAGAAAATACTTCGGACAGTGAAGTCTTGAAAGATTACATATTTATGCATATTATTCAGTCTCCCCAAAGATCAGTAAATAAAAAAAAAACGGTCAAGAGCGAGTTGGACTCGCGCACCGAGGGTTCCGTATGGTGAAACGTGAAATATTTTTAAATTTTCATCAGCGAGGCCTGTATTCGTCCGAGAATTTTAACACTGCGGTGTAGAATATTGCAGTTTTAGGTCAGTGCCATCTCTTGACCGATAGTAGAACTAATGTAATTTTTGTTGATGATTTCTGAAAAAGTGTGTTATTTAGAGACATCGATTTATTTTTAATATTTACATAAATTTCTATCACATGGAATAATTTCAAATTTTCCTCTATGCAAACTTCGGAGATAAGGGGGAACGGTATGTTTTTTTTACACTTTTCATCAAAATTAGAAAACTATGAGGCCTTAAAAAAGAAAAAATGTTTTAGAATATGCAAACAGCGCTCTTTCATATGATACCCCACATGGCCCTAGTAGCTCCACTTCAAATTTTTAAAGCCCTCTTTCAGTACGTGCCTGTTGCAAAAAAAATGTCTTTCTGATTAGCAAAATAGTTGGGCAAACGTCATTTAAACTATTCCAAATTTCAAGTAGATAGCATTCTTGAGACATCGGACAACAGACTGAGTCGCACCATAAGGGTTCCTTTTACAATTTTGGTACAGAACCCTAAAAATTAAACGGAATTTGTATGAAACAATCATCCAGTTAAATTTTGCCGAATCATTTCCTGAGGTGGCAAAACCAGTCATAAATTGTCTTTTTTTTATTTGAAATGGGTTTGCTCTTGACTCTAGTCTAGGTCAGAGATGACAGTGACAAAGTTCTTTCAGTTTACACGACCCTCAATTTGTAATTTATCGCTCTTCTTCCACCCAACCAGCCTATCTTGGGAACAGCGTTTGCGGCTACAGCTATTGCTTTTACTTGCCTGGCGACCTCAACCCTGCTCAAGCAGTACGGATGGGCCACTGCTGGCTGGATCAACGTGACCATGATGATGGTAACAGTATGCTGCTATGGTGGAGGCATCTCCCCCATACCATTCGTTTTGATGCCTGAAATATTCAATTTCCAGGTAATTCGTTTTATAATGATCCCGCAGTTTTCATATTATAGTCTTGTTATATGTATTCTGTATATAGATGTACATATATAGATTGTGCAAAAAAAATAATATTAATAATTACATATAATGATATTATTTTCTAACTAAACCTCGGGATATATATGATTACTCTTCTTGTCTAGTGATGATATTATCTTATTACTTAAACACTGTAGATGGCCACTCATGTTCATTGCAGTATCAGCTGTGGCATTTATAAGTTCCTCAAATTTGTAGCTTTACAGATATTCAATTATTCAGAGTATCTTCTTCAGCAACTAATCAGATCAGATCAGATCGGTCAGATCTATAATACCCAATGTTGCTTAATTGTTTAATTTATGTTCTTATACCTTAAGTCTTTTTTCTTCCAGATTCGAGCAAAATTGATGGGATGTTTGGTGATGTTGGCTTGGTTCATGTCTTTCATACAACTCATAGCCTTTAGTGCTCTCACCAGCAACTTTGGGGTTCACGTCGGCTTCTTTATGTTTGTCATTATCAACGTATTTGGAGCTGCGGTGACTCTGCTAGTATTACCTGAAACTAAGGGCAAAAGTGTGGAAGAAATAGAGAGGGAACTAACAGGAGACATGGATAAGGACGTAGAAAAATAAGATTTCTAATATCGTGGAAGATGTTTTCCCGTAAAGCATTATTTATGACAATATTTTATTATTTGGTATAAAAGAGAATAGTTTAGAGTGTAGATGGATTTTTGTAATTTAAGTTTTGGAAAACATGGGGATACCTTAGCCCAGCCAGGACAGTATAGGTTTAATAAAAATTAAAGTTTCGGATAAATTATATATTATGTTTGTAAATTTCTGTTGTTTTTTTTTTTAATTTGTTGCTTTGTTTAATTAAATTATATCCATCATCAATAATTCTACCTCATTGAAATTAAGACCAAGTTTTAAAATGTGGCTTTCTAAACTTAGATTGCCATTAAAAATGATTGAATTATTAGATTGTTAATTGGTTGTTAATTTAATTATCCGTTTATGTAAATTTCATAATTTCTTAAGTGCTTTCAAATCAAAGAATTAGATATGTTTATGAATCTTAGATGTCAAAAGACCAGTTGAGAAGGCCTGATTGCCTGCATCATAACGTAATGAAAGTTGCCTATCCATACAACTTATGCCCGTTTTCACTATCACCAGGTAACACCGAAAGTCAATACCGAGATGAAAGCGCGCTGTTGAATTTTCAACGCAAGGCTCAGCGTCAAAAGCTCAAAATTCAACAACGCGGTCTTATTTTGGCAATCATTTTGGTGTCGGTTTAGTGAAAACGGGCATAAGTTTTATGTATTGGCCGCTTTCATAAGTCATTAGTCTCGTCTAACTCACAATTAAGTTGTTTGGTTAACGGCTGTATAACGCGGCTCATCATCTGAGCTCAGCAGTCCAATGTGCTCGTTAAACTGTCCTAACTTGTGAACCCCTTTATCTTCCACTTTGATAGACGAACATTTGACGACAGTTTCTTTATGAAGTTTAGATATGGGATTTGATGGAATGCGAATTAAAAGTCCAGGGATGTGAATGAAAGCTTATTTAGCTGTCCTGAAAATAAAACAAACAACTATGTTAAGGTTAACGTAACGTAATACGTTTGTATTGTATGAAACTATGAAGGCTTACAAAAATGTTAGAATGAGACGACTTAGGTAGTCAGCGTGTGGGATTCTTTAGCCCTTTCGATACTCTATATTATTATCAGTTGAAAGTTTGCATGAACGCTCACCATTTGTGAACGCGAGGTAAAAGTTCACGCTCATGAACATGCCTTCAAGGCGTTACAGTCTGTAACGACCTTAATTTCTCTGCCAAGCAGATAGTGCCTAAAGTGTTTTAGCGCATTAAATACCACCAGAGTTTTCTGCTCATAGCTGTTGTATCTACTTTCGACATCGGTTGTTCTTTGGCTGAAATAACCGACGATTTTTAGCCCTATTGTCGTCTTTTTGAAATAAAATTGCCCCATATCCAATCGAACCCGCATCCGTGTGTAGTTCAATTGGTTTGCTGGGATCGAATATAGTCAATACGGGTGCAGAAGTTAAATATCTTATAACAGTCGGATGAGCTGTTCACGCACACAAGGTGTGAATGTTAGTCTGCGCCAAGGGACGCGCGGAGGGCGCGGCACGGCAAGAGACTACACCGCGACAGATGGAGTGAGGTGCGGGCGGCGGCCAGCCTTAGGCTGGCCGCCGCCCGCACCTCACTCCATTACCGAACACGGTCGAAGACGCGCGCGCATACTTGTAGTCCAAAGTTTAGTCCCAACATTGTATTGTGTTTTAGAACCATATTATAAGTGTTTACAGTCCACTTTACTTTCATTTAACATGAGCCTTTGTATGTTTAGCAGTCCATACCCATTTGGCATCCTTCAAGCTCTTATTTTTCGAAATGAATAAACTGATTTTAATGAAACTTCATACGCATAAGCAGGATACAAAGATCTAAAAAGTTAGTTAAGAACATTTTCGAAATGTCTTATTTAAAAAAAAATAACTGGAAATCTCTGTCTCTATGGAAAATTTAAAATCGGTCTAATTTGGCTGTAACACTATTTTTCGAAAATGTTCATAACTAACTTTTTAGACCTTTGTATCCTGCTTATGCGTGTGAAGTTTCATTAAAATCAGTTTATTCATTTCGAAAAATAAGGCTTTGAAAGTTTGTATGAAATGCCGTACGGCGTAAACGCTCTTAAGTGGTAATTTTCCGAAATGAAAAGCATGTTACTAAGCCATTCCTGTGAGGCGGGTAAACGAGATTTCTTACTTATCAAGTAAACAATCTGCGATTTCCTTTTTATTTAGTGAGCACTCTGAAGCACTGTCGATCAATACTTGTAGATTATAGCCACCTAAACATATATTAGGGTGAAAAAAAAAAACATAAGTGGCCTAAATATAAGTATTTGTTTGCGGCAAACCCAATTGCAAAATCCATTCAACAGATTGCACTAAACTGTGACGTTGTTCTAAAGAAGCTTGCTGGTTTTTAAAGACGACATTTAAAATGGCGTCGTGGGACACATACATAGTTTCGAAAAGGTGAAATGGTAACAGTTCATTGCGTGATATTCTACAATTATTGGCCAAGCACAAACAAGATAAGGTAATAAAATCATCTATTATGCAAATGTAAACAACAGACATTGATTTTGTTTCTTTCATTTTAAGATTGTGGCAGCTACGTTGAATCAATATTTGGTTAATTTTAGTTAACATACTTATGTATTTTGTTTCCATGTTTAGCAATTATCTAAAGCTAATTCAAATTGATTTTTGTAGAGAAAAATCTGAAACATTAATTATTGATCTTTTTTAATTCGGAATATAATATTGACATATTATGTAAGCTAACATAAGTTCATTAGCTTACATAATATGTCAATATGCCCTTTGTATATACATGTATCTATCTATATATCTTTTTATATATATGTAGTGCATCAAAATTCTTCCGCATCGCTATGAACAGGAAAAGTGCCAAAAAGGCTGGCAGCATTTTCACGTTTGGCGATTGGTTATGGCGATGCTGATTTTTTGGCGCTGGCCTATTTTATGGTCACGTGACCCTCTTGTCGAAGAGTCGACTAATCGGTTGGCATGTCTTGAAAAATCAAGTGGGCACTCGGACACCATGGCCCTAGTGTTTCAACCCCAAACGGCTCTAACACAAGATACTAATAAGATTAGAATATGTTTGCAGTTTGAGGTTTTCCGCACCTGCAGCAGCCGCCCCAGGGCAGCTCGCCGTACTAGGAAGATGCGATTTCGCAGGGGTGTCAATACGTGTTGCATCCCACACCAAGGGCCTGCCTAACTTTGAAGGCATTATGGTCATTCCGTCTGGTCTTTTCCTATCGTCGCGTGCCAAGCAGTTGGGTTCTAAAATAGCTGGCAGCCTGGTGATAAGAGCACGACGGATGATGTCATTAATCCTGGCGTGCTGTGCTATCTGGCTTGCGCTCTTACTGCAGGATAGGTCATGGTATCCGTGAACAGCTTAACCGCGCTGGCAGTAATGCGGAGCCGGAGCGGAGTGGTGCCACCTAGTACAGTGCCTTTGTTGGGTGATGGCAGTGCTTGAAGCCAAAGGCCCGACTCCCACTTACCCACAATCAGCAAGCGGGCACGCTCAGCAGTATGGGTGGACGTATTGATGAGATTATTCTGTACCAACCTGCAGAGCGGCTAATGCTACACGTCTTTAGGAAGATGAGTCGAGCCGATTTGTGTTTGGGCAAGCCGCTGTCAAGGCGCTCACCGCATCAGTGAAGCACGGCACTTCAGAGTCAAACAGCGAAAGGGCAAAAAAAAAATCCAGTAAACTTTTCAACGCTGTGGACAGAGGACTAACTAATACTGGAAACTTTGCGGTCGCCTAGGTCACCAAAACGGATGGGTAGAGTGGCTTGAAGCCACGTTCGGACGTCTAAGGCCACATGTTAATGTGTTCGAATATTTTGGTTTATTTTGTCAAACAGATGTGGCTCCTTCTCTGTGAGGGAAGAACGTAGAAAATATATGAAATGTGGGCTAAAACAACTACATCACAGTCCAATCAGGGTGAATGCCGAATGTAAATTCATTTTGGAGAGTCTGTCCGAAATTTCGTTGAAGTTTTTGATTTTTTCATCGATGAAAAGAGAAAAGCTGTCTTCTGAAATTGGGAAACCTAGAATTTGTAGCGAACAATTATTGATACAACAAGCTTGTCTTAATTAGAATCACAAATTGACCTCAAATAACAAAGCCAAATATTGTATGCAATCAGGTACGCGTCTATATTCAGTTATGCTTACATTGCAGTTATTCCCAGCATGATTATCTATTAATTTATCACCTTAGTATTTGACACAAAAATTGCACAATCATCTAGTTGAGGTAATGTATTTCTTAAAACGATACAACTACAACTTTCTATTAATACGCAATTGCAGCTGTGAAACTGAATTTTTCGACAACCCAGCAGAAAACACGATATTTACTTCTTTTTTTGCATAATTTAGATCATCAGCAAGTGTGACAGCTTTTAAAATAAAATCAATGACGTATAACGTGGAAAATTATTTTCCCAAGCAAATTATATATATCACGCAGTCCACGAAACTGTTTGATTTGAAATTTAAAACAAACATAATAATCTAAATACGGGTGATACCCAGCTGCGATAAAGGTAAACTTCTGTTTGTAATAAAAGTATTTTCGCAAAATTATCTGTACCATTCTCATTTAGTTCCGTGCGAGTCGTACTCGAGTATGTAGCATTTCTGATTTTGCCCATAAATACGCACTTTTCAACTACTTGAATAAAAATAACAATTAAAATAGTTAATATGACTTTCAGTGGAATCTCAGAGTCTAAAGGACACACAAAAGTGCAATGGGCTGTCACAATTTTAAGTAAGTTTATTGTTTTTAAGTGAGTACTCACTTAAAAGTAAGGCAATATGGATTTCAAAGTCATTCAACAAAGGCAAAGATTTTTGTGTGAATTTGTGTATTATTGCTAAGTATTTTTTTTCTCCTGCTTTGATGTGTACAGGCTCGTGTAAAATAGAAATTCAAGATTGTATATTTTCTTCAGGCAACATGTCAATTCTCACGTACGGTCTCCAATGCGGCTGGATGTCACCCATGACAAAAGTACTGCAGTCAGAAGAATCTCCCACTGGGAGACCACTGACTGACAGTGAAATATCCTGGATAGCCAGTGCACCATCACTGGCGGGTGTACTTGGAGTTCTCATGTTCCTGCAAATCGTAGATAGATATGGGAGGAAAATTAGTATTATGGTGATGACTATATTCCAAGCGGTAAGTCCTAATCTTCATTTTACTTTGACGTGTCCTTGTTTGTCACTTCACGATCGGGTTGTTGGGTCGGTATTATATAATTTTCTCTCCCATTCTGCCTTGTTAGCTCGTTTACTCAATTTCATCCCTTTTAATGTAATTCCTTGTTACCGAGTATAACAAATAATTAAGCATCCTAAAACTTAATTTACCTAATAAGTGTAAATGTTTCAATCTTTCAGATGTCTTGGATAGTTACAATGCTACCTGCTAGCACAACAAGCCTCATCGTAGCCAGAGTATTCTGTGGCATTGGCGGCGGTGGCTGCTTTCACGTTGTTCCGATGTATGTCAAAGAGATCTCCCAGGACAGCATAAGGGGTACCCTAACATCTATGGGTGCGTTGGCTCAAAGTACTGGAATCCTTCTTATGTATACGTTGGGAGGATTCTTGGATTATCACTCGGTGCTATGGGTCGTTGTTGGACTCCCAGTCGTGACTTTTGGAATCTTCTTTAACGCTCCTGAGTCTCCATCTTTCTTAGTAAAGATGGGAAAGACAAATGTAAGTTTATATTAATTTCATTGCCTATTTAAGAGCCCTCTAACATTTTGGTACTGAGCGCGCATCTTTTTTTTTTGCTTATGTTGCTTATATTTGGCATCTCGCAGTTCAACCTATGAGGTTGTCGCCTGCTTAGCCGGGATTATCTGTGGATGTCTCAATAAATTAAAGCCTCCAGGTAGGGCGAGCGCGCATCGCCGGCGCAGTAAAATATATAGTACTTATATGTTATTTATAAAAAAAAAATCAAAGGATCATATTTTTTTTAAATTGACATTATTCTGGTGTAAATACTACGTGAAAATGATGTAGAAGTTCGGAGATATTCTTGTTTCTAGTACAGAATTGAATTAGATCCAGTCGTTTTTTTCTTTATTTATAAGACATATAACAAAAATGTATTCGATTATTAAAAAAAGTTTATGATATTTATGTTACGAGAAAAACTGTTTTTATGAAAAAGAAATTGTTTTTTAAGTTTGAGTTTGAGTTTATGGATTTTATTCATCAGAATCTAAAAATCAGAGTTCTCAAGTCAGTTCTCCATGAGTTTTTGCCTAAACATGCATCAGGAGAACGATTATTGCTAAATAAATAGATAATTAATAAAAAAATGCTATATTATTATTGTAGAAGAAAAAACGAACTATCTTTGCCATTTAATTGTTATTTATACCAACCAACGAAAATGATTCAATTCAACGAGGAAATCATGCATCTACGCGCATTTTTGTAACAGGCCTCTTAACCAGGAGCATTAAAAATAATGATTTAGTAGTATTGGAAATTGCACATTCTCTATGCTTGTTTTCTCTTTGATTGTTTACAGGTTAATTATGTTGTGCATATTGTGAGTATTCTCTAAATTATAGGAAGCGGCAGCAACTCTAGCGTTATTGAGAGGATTGGATGTCGATGACAAAGAAATTCAACAAGAAGTTGCTGTGATAAAGAGAGATGATGAATATTTTAAATCCATTCCCAATGTTTCCATCGTTACTGTTTGTGAGTATAAAACCCTTGTTTTTTCATAGATATTGTTGATATACATTTTACATATAATTAATACATACATAAATTAATTAATCCACGAATCTAAACAAAGTTTTTGAACTTCACAGTCAAAACAAAAGCATGGCGGAAGGCTTTCCTCATCATGATCTTGGTAGTATTTACCCATGCTACAAACGGAAGCTTCGCTATACTAAATTATGCATCAGCTCTGCTGTCCGACTCGGGAGTCAAGATTAGTCCGGATGTGCAGGCCCTCAGCATTCCTATATGCATGATAGTGGGCTCGTTGATCACTATGGCTAGTATAGACAAGCTGGGAAGGAAGGTAAGCAAAAATTATATCAAAGTATGCGGAAGAAAATACTATAGACATAGTCTTGAGAGAGTGCATCTTTGTGCCTAGTACTCAGTCCAAGAGAAATCAGATAAATAAAATATGGAACAGAACTTGTATGAAATAATCAGTCTGATAAATTGGTACGGATCTTATCCGGAAGTGGTGAAACAAGGCACAAAATGTCTTCTATTCTCTACAGCCTTCAATTTTAAAACTAAACGTTGTTTTGTAATACACAGCCTATTCTGGGAACAGCCTTTGGAGCCACTGCCATCGTTTTTGCTTGCCTAGTGACCTCAACTCTGCTGAAGCAGTACGGGTGGGCCATTTCCGGCTGGATCAACGTAACCATGATGATGTTAGCAATATGCTGCTATGGTGGAGGCGTCTCTCCCATACCATTCGTTTTGATGTCTGAAATATTCAATTTCCAGGTAAGCATTAGTTCTACTATTGATCCTGCAGCTTTCGTAGTATACACGCTGAAATTTTAATGATTTTATTCCCGCAGCTTAATGATTTTATCTTGGTAGAACAATCGATTTATAAAAAACTAAAACAGAATTAAGAAATGGCAGATTTACAATTGTGAAAAACAAAACTCGAAAGCGACCTCAAACCAGTAACACAGCGCAAGCGGCCGACTGCGTGAGGCTGGTGCCAGTAGCGCGCGGTCTTTGACCTTGGTGTTATAGCTGATCCCCAAGAGAGTTTCCCCAATTTTTGAAGAATCTTTTCCAACTTTCATTCAGGAGAAGATACAAAATTATAAATGTTGTCTAGGAAACACTTTTCAAAATTAATATTCATTCGGTCTTCACACTCATTCGGTACTGTTGTTTTGGACCAAAATTTACTTATAGCCTTCGCTCCTCTTATCTATGGAAGCATCCACAACTTTTAGATAAAGTAGACCAAATTATTAGAAACACACTAACTTCCATCCTAAATGTGGCCCTGGACGACCGTGCGTGGCAGCAAGCCATACTACCCATTTGCTTGGGCGGTCTCGGCGTCCGCAAAATTTCAAATATAAGTTTACCGGCCTTCCTCTCCTCGGTCCACAGTACCGATAAATTAACCAGGAACATTTTATCTTCCTCACTGGTCGATTTTGAAGTACCGTGTTGACCGTTGCGTTGAACGCTTGAAAAATAGGTTGTCCCAATATGGTTTTGCCCGATATCCCATCTTCCCAGAGACGGTGCGACGTGCCGCTTTGCAGTATTATACAGAATACCCTTGTAAACACGTCACCTAATACTGTTGAGCATGCCCGTCTGCTGGCTGTGGGAGAATGGGAGTCAGGCTTGTGGCTTCAGGCGCTCCCGTCATCCACAATAGGCACAATGATGGATGACTCATCTTTTCGGCTCGCTACGTGTCTCCGCTTGGGCGCACCTTGTGTTGTTCCGCATCGATGTCACTGCCGTGAAACTGTCGACAGTCTCGGACACCATGGCCTTTCCTGCTGCAGCGCAGGTCGCATAGCACGGCACGCCAGCATCAACGATATTATTCGTCGAGCCCTTGTCACCGCCGGCGTACCAGCGGTGTTAGAACCAAACGGCTTGGTATGTGACGATGGAAAGAGACCAGATGGCATGTCGTTGTTGCCTTGGTGGTAGGTCTCTGGTGTGGGACGCAATGTGTGTCGATATCCATGCGCCATCTAATGTTCCTAGCACGGTGGGCTGTGCTGGCGCTGCGGCTGCGGCTGCTGAGACCCTCAAGAGGCGCAAATACTGTAACCTTATGGGCAACTACAGCTTTGAGCCGTTTGGGGTCGAAACGTTAGGATCATGGGGCACGAGTTCGCGTCTCCCTTTTAAGGAAATTTCACGTGACTAGAGGGTTGGGTCGTTCTTTGACCAAGGAATTAGCATTGCCATTCAACGTGGCAATGCTGCCAGTCTTCTGGGCATGTTTCCGGATGACAGCGATGCGGGCGAGTACTTTGACGCCTAAGTGTCCTTTGTTTTTGTATTCATTTGTATAGTTTGTATAGTTATTTAATTTAGTATCTAATGTAAATAGTTAGTTAAATTTTCTCTAAATAAAAAACAAACTATGTATTACATATCTCAAAAAAAAAAAACGATTGTACTATTGAGGGCAAATTGTTCTGCCGCGGAAAAACAATTATCAAAATTAAAGCAAGTATGTATAAACATGGTGCGGTTTAGCTTCGTGTAACTGGACAATCTTGTTTTCTTCCAGATTCGAGCAAAATTGATGGGATATTTGGTGATGTTGGCGTGGTTCATGACTTTCGTACAACTTATCGCCTTCAGTGCTCTCACCAGCAACTTTGGAGCTTATGTCGGCTTCATCGTTTTTGTCATTATCAACGTGATTGGGGCTGCGGTGACCCTGCTAATACTGCCTGAAACTAAGGGCAAAACTGTAGAAGAAATAGAGAAAGAACTAAGAGGAGTTACAAGTAGGGCGTAAAAAAATAAGATTTCTAGTGTCGTGGAGGATTTTTGGCATTTCGTGGAGCGATCAACCTGCACCCTTTCAGTTTACCGGATGAAAATTATTTTCTATCAAATAATTTTATGTTGAATATGTGGTCGAAGGACCGATGCCCGGAGGAGCAGACGAGTCCTGGAGTAGAGACCGCGTATCGGCAAGCGTAGCGTGAGAGCTACATAGATGGACCAAACCTTAAGAATACGGCTGGGACAGACTGGATGCAGAAGGCGGAGGAGAGGGTGATGTGGCGCAGGCCTATGTCCAGCAGTGGACTGCGTTAGGCTGAGTTGTTTGAATATCTTTACAAATATATTGCAAACTAGCTTCTGCCCGCGACTTCGTCCGCGGAAAATTTCTTGAATTAACATAAGGTTACACTCTACAATACTGCAGCTTCCCATTAGTGAAAGAATTATTGAAATCGGATCAGTAGTTCCGAAGATTACCGAAGTGCTCTTGTCTGCTTAAGGTTAGTCCCTTAATCGCCTTTTACGGCACCCTCGGGTTGAAATGGTGTCATAGTCATAGTCCATTTATTTGTCAGAATATTGTTACATATTTTTAAAAGTTCATAATATTCTGCCGTTTCCGGCGTACAAATACATTTACAGGGTTTTGGTTATTTTATTAGATATAACATTGAATTAAATAAATTAGAATAACATTCAAATTGCCAATTACTCAAATATTAGGAATGGAAATGTCAAAAAGATTAAATTAAGTTAAAGAGATAATAAGAACAGAATATAATTATTCTAATATTTAAGTCAACTTTTCATTTCATTCATAAAATGACATGCGTACGGTGCGATGACATTATGAATTTTTAATCCGTCACAACACAGATACTAATAAAATTATATGTTATACTACATAAAAAATACAAACCATTAATTACTATTATAAAATTTAAGTTAGGTACCTATTTAATTTAAAGCTTCTCTATATACATTGCATGTTTGAGGTTGTTTTTTTTTTTCTGGTAACAATCTGCTTTTCGGATAATCTAACTCGTGATAGACTAACATATAATTGCCCATGGGAAAAATATTCTTTTCGTAGGTCAATGCCAACCAAAGAGAATGTTTGTCCCTAGGACCTGTTAATAGTCAGGGCAAATTATGTTTTTATTTGAAACTGAAGTCGTTAAATGATAGAGGCAGGTCCGTGGGAATCATTGGAATTCTTGGGATGTGCGCCAACTAGCCAGCTCCTGGTCCGATGAGAATGGTCGCTACGTCGGTTAGGTGGGCTTAAATTTCTTAAAAGCATGATAGGCGTTCCGATTTTCAATAGCAGTTGGTGAGGTGGCAGGCCAAATGGTTTAAGGGAATTTAAAAATTCCTGCGGATAGTGGACTGCATCCTCGATATTGCACACTGTATCAATGGACTTGTAGATTTTGACTTGGCCGGGGACTTTTTGTAAAATTTGATATTGATTAAATTGACTGTATCGTTCCTTGGTGAGACAATAGCCTTTCAACAAAGCCAATGAATGTCTCTATTTAGTAAATATTCAAGGTCAGGATATACTGCGTCTATAAGCTGCTACAGACTGTGAACTATACGACGCAGAGTCTCATTTATAACAATTTCCACAGTATTAACACCCAAGGTTCGAGAAGAAAATACCCGTCTTCAACTTTGAGCAGATGTTGTGGAAAATTGTTATCCGTATTTCCAATAAGGTGGGCTCTCATGTTCGTACGTAAATTTAAAGTTTGAATTATACTCCATAGGGGCGATTATTTTAGACATGCCTTAATATGTCCGCACGTGTCCCTTTTGTGTCGACGGGAAGTGTCTGGCGAAAGTTAGTCACCTGCAAACACAAAAGTGACACCACCCATGACAGCGACTGAGTTTCTCAAGTCCTTAAGTGTTCGGTCCACTGCTTCAACATGAGCTCTATGACTCATGGTACATTCTTCCCACATTATCAACGACGTATTTTGTAACAACTGACCAATAGGCCCTTTTTTGCGTATCGAACATACCGACTGTTGCTTAAATGAAACTGTCAATGGGAGTTTGAAGGTACATTTTTACCGTCGCTGAATAAAGCAGTCGCAATCCCAGAAGAAGACACTGCCATAGCTATTTTTTTGGGATTGCCTAACATTTGGTAATATTAAATTAGCGAGGAATGTTTTCCCTGTGCCTCCTGGGGCTTCCAAAAAAAATATTTTTCCTTTATTGTTCGTTACGCTGTCAATAATTGCATCAAAAGCCTGTTTTTGATCTGTGACTAACTTGGGTAAATTTTCATTTACAAAAGTAGACAATTCACTGATGTTGTACGGATGTACCAACATTGTATCTATTACATAATTTACAGGGCGAACTGGAGAGGGTAATCCGAAGTCACTCAATGTTTTGTCATTCAATGCTAAAAGTTTATTTTCAAGTTGTGCTAGCGGCCTTTTAAGTTTTAGTAATTTTATATTATATCCGAAACTATATGACCAATTGACATACTGTAAATGGCATGTAAATGGCAAATATTATCTCTATGATAATTATCCTTGTGATCATGAAATAATTTATTTTGATAAGGATTAATATTTTGTTGTTATAATCATCCAAACGTAAGTATGTCGAAAACATTCTTTTTAAAAACAATAAAAGAAGTTTATAAGATAAAACATAAAAGATAGAAATTGGTGTCGCGGACTCTTTTGTAGAAATAATTAAGACGAATCAGGTTGCCGTGCATTATTTTCAATTTTAAGCAACTGTTTAGGCAGCGCATGCAAATAATTCTGTTTTATGAGGTATTTCTTTCCGACTTGCTAGACAAAAGTTGTGATAGCTCGGTTAATACAGATGTTATAAAAATAATTTATAGCCTATAGCACTTTTACATCGTTCTCACATTATATAATTTTAAAATCAAAAGTAATTATGTAACTAATATTTTGTAAAATATAATTTAAAAAGAATGTCCATTGAGTTTCTTGCCCGTTCTTTTCCATAGGTAACTACGCTTTGGAATGAGCAACTAGCTTCATATTTTCTGATTGACCGACTTCTTGACAATTCAAAAGTGCCTGTAAATGGTTTAATTGAAATAAATGCTTTGAATTTGAGTTTGACTCAGGAATAATGTAAATTTCATAATTTATTTAGTGCTTTCAAATCAAAGAATTAGTTGAACGTTTACAAAATTTAGATATTATAAGACCAGTTGAGGGGACGATTGCCTGAATCATATTATAATAAATGTGCCCTATTGCCATGCGGATGCCAAAGTACTGCTTAGCGCTGAAAGCTAAAAATCTAACTACGCGATTTTATTTAGAGATACCTAAATAAAAGCGCCTAGTTGAATTTCTAGATGTCGCCTAATGTTAGTGAAAACGGGCATTAGTCTCGTCTAACTCACAGTGAAGTTGTTTGTTTGACGGTTGTATAACGCGGCTCATCACCTGAGCTCAGCAGTCCAATGTGCTCGTTAAACTGTCCAAACTTGTGAACCGCTTTATCTTTCACTTTGATAGACGGATATTTTACGGCGGTTTTTTTAGGAAGTTTAAATATGGAATTCGATGGTATGAGAATTAAAAGTACAGATATACGAATAAAAGCGAATTTAGGAATCCTGAAATAAAACAGAGCCCTGAGTTAATGTCACGTAATAGGTTGTGATGTATAATGAAATGACTAACAAAAACGTAAGAGTGAATAACGAATCTCTGAACAAATCGTAAATTAATGTTAGTAATTACCCAATATTCACAGAAAATAATTGTACTATAAAAAGAAGCTTGTAAACAATGTCTAAGAATCAACCTGACTTGACCTGTCTGGAGAAATAGAGACAAGATTGTAAGAAATTTGCTATACGAGTACCCATTCCTCTCAATATAATGTACCTAGTGAACACAAACGCCGTGATTGCTTCCCGCTACGTTGCTACAGAATCTTCGAGGATAAAGATAATCTCCGATGATTAATTGAAAACAATGTAGGTAATTATTATAATACCTTAAAATTGAGGAATGAGAGAGAAATTATGTTAAGATCGAAATCGTAATAATTTAGATGGACTTTTCGTTCTATTTTCATCGCTTACCAGCTAATGCCTTGCAAAGGCTTTTTCTTTTTTTTTTGTTATGAACCTTCTACGTCGCGCACACAACAAGCCATTTTCGAGTTTTTGCGAGACTAATGAACAGCAATTGATTATTATGTATAGTTTTTGTTGGTTTGAGCAATTTACGGACTTATGTTCTGTCTACTTGATTTCGCACTAGATAAAATGTTATTTCCTGGTATAAAACATTTTTTTAAATCGTATTTAAGAGGATTTTTTAAACTTTTTAACACGCTCTGTGTCTAGCAACAGGTAGACTTATGTAAGAATAAATTTATAGTCATGCCAAAAGTCACAAGAAATTGTATGATAATTTGTACAAACAGACTGTTGGTTATAATGCGGAGAAATAAAGTGTTCGTAGAGCGGCGATAAATCTGGACGGGAGGCCGTCCCGGCCTGGACATAAATCACGGCCAAAAATGAGGCCTTAGCAATTTCAGCCTAAGTGTGTATTGTCAAATATGCTATTTATTATTCTCGTTACGGCACAACATGGCCACTTACTTTTTGAGCCCGCTCTGGGTCTTGTAAACTGAGCCTTTTATAACATGTTTATGTCAGGTTTTAAAATAATGAGTCACAGGATAGGGTTAGTTAGTAAGGGAAGCAGACATTATTTTCGTCTCGAGAGGCCTTCCTTTTCGTGAGTTTACAAACTCGAACGATTTATGAGAAATAACTTTTTCCTTTTGTTTATTTATGCTACAGATCAAAAATATACTATTTTTTAATAATTGTAACCGTTTTTTGAAATCCTAATTTACGGGACTCCAAGCGTTCCAGGGTTTTCCTGGTTAATATTTATTTTCCCGCTACTTGGTAATATTTGAAGTCTTTGTTGACAATTTATCCATAATTAGTAATAGTATTGTTTCACAAGAACAATTGTCGGATCTCCCACGTATTAGTGAAATTATTTTCCCATGCTTAGATAATATCGATTTTATCGTTCAAATACTTGGCATTCTTTTGAAGTGAATTCTTTAGCATCTTTGTGATTTGAAATTTTATGAAACGAAAAAGCAACAGTAAAAAGAGACATATAAGATTTAACGTGAGAGAAAATGAGATAGGAAGCATTATACAGTGTTTTTGTTTTTTATTAGTACAAATGACATCACATTTAATGGATGTGTGGATGTGGATGTGGATGGATGGATGGATGGATGGATGGATGTACTCGTATGTATGTTCTTTAGCATCGTTGTGATTTGAAAGTTTATGAAACGATAAGCGACAGTAAAAAGAGACATGTAAATTCATAAGATTTAACGTGGGAGAAAATGAGATTATACAGTGTTTTTGAAGGTTTCACTTCTATTTATTTTTATTTATTTATTAATAACCAACACTATGAGAGTACGGTGGGGTAACGCGCGGATATGGCGGGGTAACATGCGGATACGGTGGGGTAACGACAATGTTTGCCATTTACATCCGCCGGGAGACCCACTTTCCTACTGGTTTGGGAGGAACGGATTTCCTTTTGATTATGGTGATGCAATTTTTTTTGTAGTACCTATATGTACGTACTGTTTGAGAACAATAACGATCATCTGTCGAACATATACATAGATTTAATTTGGGTATATTGTGTAAAGAATTATACCTAATATTGCTTTTCAATTTCAAACGAAAATCAGTGGCTTTGTTCCTCAGTTGTCTTTTAATCAAGTGTGAAATAAGGAATCCTTATTTGCCAATTTCTCGTTTGATATCAATCGAACTCAAATTGATTATAATATATTCATTTTCTTTTACTCCTCAAGTTATACGTTCGGAATGCTGTCGGGACTACCGCTTTATACAATTTCCCCCAAATTCAATCAAATCAAATTGACTAACGAGGTAGATCGCTAAAATTTATTTCATATTCTTACTTAAAAGGACAGTAACATAATTTGGTCATTCGTAAAATTAATAAAGTTTTTTTTTAAATTAACTTTATTTTACCCTCATTTTCAGTCATACTCGCGAAATTAATAAACCAGTCCATTCAAATCTCTTTTAGTCTAACGAAATCAAAGCCAACGTAATTACCATATTGAAACGAAACAAAAACCGAATCAACCTGTTTCACATAAAACAAATGCCTTCCCCGAACCGGCACATTACAGGATCCAACCACATTATTCAGGGGGGATAACAACATTCATTATAAGTGTACCGAAAGACGACAACTTTCCGAACTCGTTCGTTGCACTGTAATTTTCCATATACCTAAAGGTAATTGACGAGCTTCAAAAAGGAGAAAGAATAAAAGTATTCGAAGTATGGCGTTTTCCACATACGTTTGCTTGCCAAAATTTTGTGCTTCAGCGTTTTCCTCGTGTGCTTATCATACATTAAACAATGTTTTATTGCAGAATGAACTGTCTTGAGGGATTTTGGGGAATGCTACTCGTTTGTCGGAAATGTAAGGTGGTTTTGGAATAAAGGTAAAGGCGACTGTTTTGTAGTTCATCTTCGGAGATTGGGAGTGTTGATTAAATATTTAAAAGTAAAGTGTTAGGCGTTCCGGCTTTATTGTAACATCAGCGGATTTAGTAATCCGCTGATGTTACAATAAAGCCAGAACGCCTTTGACGCCTTGGCGATTTTGAAAAGGTCGTATTATATAAAGGACCACTAATGTTACTATTGACTACAATAGTAACATTAGTGGTCCTTTATATAATACGACCTTTTCAAAATCGTAATTCAATTAAAATAAAATGTTAACGAAGTTAAAAGTGTAGCTTACAGCATCAATACATGCTACTATTAAGATATTTTAGGACAAAAGGCCTCTTTAAACCGCCTGCGAGTGCTCGCTTCATTTCATTTCACTTTAATAATTCATATTTCCTCGGAAACCCAAAACTTTCTCCATAATGGCAGATTACTGATGTCACGTACTTCAAATAACCTACGAAAAGCAGACTGCGTAGGAGTTTCAGGAGCAATTTTAGGAGGATCCCGAGTTTTAAGCGATCTTTCATGTAAATGTTCGTAATGTGCATGTATTCGATGTTGAATTAAAAGTTTTAGATACGATTATGTATTTAAAGTGTAAAATTGATGTGAACTGGGTCAATTGAAATTGAGTTTTTTAAGACCAAGTGCTGGAATAAAATGGTTAGTAAAAATTTAAGTGGCCAAAAGTCAGAATTGAATATGAAAATAGTGATCTAAATAATATTAGAGTGGTAAAACGACCCGATCAAAATTATACAACATTAAAATGTCTCCTACGATTAACATTCGTGGTTTCAGTGCTAAGTGTCGGCATTTAACAAAATATATGAATTAATTTGATAAAAGGCTAGAGAGAGCTGTAAATCTCAACTTACTGCTCTGGCTAACACGCAGGATTTTTGCTTCGATTTAACTGCTTTTACTGAAGGCCTGCAGAATTAACTCGAAGCCTCTAAACGATGAGTTAAGAGCCGTATGCACACGAGCAGTGTTAGGTATGAATATTTCATATTTTTATTTGGTCAAAACGCCTATGATTGTTTTGTTATTCTGTACAGAAATTATTTAAGATACAAGAGATAATTTTGAAAAGACTATCGTGTTGATATTATGATTGAACAAACGTACGAATATAACGATAATAATGTCAGATTCTATCGTAAAGACCAGAATCTAGTAACCTTTTCATGAAGTAAAGTTCTCTTTTATACAAAATGAAACAAAAAAAAAATAATATTTAATGAAATTAAATATTTAGTCTTCAATTTTCATGATCGCACCTACTACTTAACTGTTTATCTTTGCATCACCCAAAGGTTGACTGGTAGAAAATACCTATGGCATTAAGTCCGCCTCTGTACATTTATGTGCTGGAAGTGAAAATGATAGTAGACTGTACAACTAGTGCATAAAAAAAGCCATTTTCCCCAGCGGCTCTGGTGGATTTAAACGTCGGGCGAAATGGCTTTTTCATGCACTAGTTAGTTACTATCATTTTTGATTTAAGATTATTAAGCGAACATTACTCACGATGAAATTCAAAACATCCCCGGTCTGTGAGTACGAGGTATTATTTCATTTAATTCAACAACACGAAGATGTAAATGTTTAAAATAATTTTACAAAAGCCTCCGTTAATTCTGAATCGGGAAATATTAATACGTTCCAAGAACGCTGTGTACATTAAATATTAAGCAGAATCCGTTCGATGAAGATCTTTCGGAGTTGCGAAAAAATAAATGATCGGTTCGTCGATTTAATTAAAATTGTATTAATTTAGTCCACTCAATTCTGCAGTGAAATAATTAAAAATAAATAATTAATTAATTTTGGTGTCGCAAGGTTTTTAAATCATCTTGTTAATGAACGTACAGTAACATTTTTGTAGCTGACCCCATTTTCAATGTGTTTATTTGCAGTCAATTACGCTAGCTTTTGCCTGCGGCTTGGCCCGCGTAGAGATTGGAGATTATACCACGGGAACGTACTACCAGTAGTATCCTATGTATTAAACTAACCCCGATCATGGTATCTGCCAGTCGGCCCAACTTCATCTAAATCCTGAAAAGTAATAAACAAAGAGACCGACAGGAAGAGTTACTTTCATGTTTATAATATTATGTTAAAGTAGGGAAGTGTGGATATGGGTTCATGTTGCGTAAAAAAATATTTAAATGCACATGTTTTATACAAACATAAGAATTTTGAACCATCCGTTTCAACTTTTCCTCTCTCAAAGGAATTTATTCAAAATTGGTACTGATATGTAATTGCATTACCATTGATCAATCGTGTGTATTATGTGCCTCATCAGTATTCAGATTGAATGGATGACGAGGGCTTGTGAAGCTCGATCTATCACAGTCAGTGTGATAGCATCAGAAGGGCACGAGCGTGTGTGAAGGTCGACGTGTTACATTCTTGCCTTGAACTCGGTAAGTCCATGACCGAGCATGAAGCTTACGTTTTATTGAATCGGAGACGACAAACGTGGCTATTAATAGTGACGATCCTTGGGGACGGGCTACTGTTAAGTGGGTACAGCAAGGGAGAACGAAATGGTCCTTAGAGTCGCAACAATTAGGATTGCTAGGCAGGGTATAATGACAATAATTGAAACTTAAAAGTAGATATCGCATCTGTGGGTTGGTTTTGTAATGTCGGCGCAGCTTACAAGGTAACTATTTTTCAGCGATTTCTAAAATGGACGAGGTTTTCAATTCGGATTTTTTTTTGTTTTTTTATAAATTTTTTTTCGGGCATAACTCCGTCATATAAATACCGATTTGCAAAATTCCGTTTTTTATACGAAAGTTGTTTATTCCGAAATGGTCCCATTTAAATTTCGTCAAGATATGATGATGAGTGTCGGAGACAGAATAGAATACTCTTTATTATGTAGGTACACCATATAAATTACAGACATAAATATAGAAACTGTACAAAGGGTAACACAATGGGCGGTCTTATCGCTAAGAGCGATGTTTTAAAGACAACCTTTGGATGGATTAAAAAGGGGAAGGAGAGACAAATGCTGTAAGTAGACTGTGGTTTACCATTTACGTAATATAATAAATACATACACAGAACTTTGCACAAAAGTAAAAGTACACAAAGATTTAATATAATTATGGTATGATTTATTTTTTTTATTTTTTACTTTTCATATCTTTTTTATGTACAACTAGGTAATAAAACCTTGTTAAAAAAAAAAAAAACTTCTTTAAAACTAAAAATAAACTGATTATTTTTAGTCACAAGTCACAAACATTCTAAGTCAACCGCTTTACTTCTCATAATTGGAAAGAAAAACACCATTGTTTATGCAAATAAGCCTCTTCAATGTTATAGCAATTTATTCTAGAGAGTCGGAAAGGTCTCGGAGATTTGTGTGACTTTTAATTTATTTTTAATTGTCTCTGAGGCACGCGTCGCTGCCCACCCCTGCACTCCCACAGTTTATCTGCACAATTCCCCAGACATTCTAACATCGTCCTATATTAATAGCTTTTGGCTTTCTTTGCTCTCTTCCCCTTCATTTTCCTTAAATGATTCGGTGCGGTACTTAAACTGTGACGCAATTATTTTTGAAGTTGCACCCACCAACCCTGATATTTCTATTGAGAGAGCTCTTTTAATGGAATTATTCTAAGCTCTTTAATAAAATTTCTACTAGAAACCCCTCTCAACGGTGACTAAGCGGAAAATATTATTTTACTTTTTTTAGGTTGAGTTCCCTTTATTTCTCGCTTGGGGTCCTGACAATGGTTTTGTGTTCGATACCCTAATGTTGCTGCAAAATATTTTTAATTTAAGGGAAGTGGGGTGATTTTACGAGGTTGGCGTCTTTAATATTCCTTAACAACATTTTATTTTTTGAGAAAATAAAAGTTAAGGTAAATTCCCTCAATATTTTCACGTATCGGTTCAAAAAGGACCAGATTTAATACCACCGATAGACTAGACGTTTATAGTTCATTAGTGGTATATAATAGATTTACTTTAGGTAATACAGCAACAAAAAAACATTGTTCGTTCGTTTGTTGGTCTAGTGGTGACTGGCTCGTTGGTCGCTTACGCTACTGCTGAGCATGAGCTCCCGGGTTCGTATCCCTGGTCGGGCAATGGGTTATTGGGTTTTTCTATCTGGAATTTTATGCTCTATTACGTACCTATCACGTAAACATAACTGGCGAAATGTGGGTGTACTATAGGTACACCTCTGCGCAAACTTTGTTATGGTATAAAAAACGTTTTTACAAAAAAAAAACAACCGACTTTCAAAAATAGCACAAAGTGAAAAATTACTTTAATTTCGGAAGTTGGTGTCACAAAACGAAAATGCAGAACCAACGACACCGACTTCCGAAATTAAAGTTATTTTTTTGTAAAAAAGTTTTTATTTTTCACTTTTTGTTGTAACCTAACCTAACTGACCCCACACAAATTCATACATATAACACTACTGGTTATGTGAATATCAGTGACAGGAAGCTATTAAAACGTCATCAATATAAACTAAGTGGAAAAAATTCGTATTATTAAAACTATCCAAGCAAAGTTTATAAAATTTATGTGGGACCACCCCTGAGGCATACCTTATCCATTAAAGAAATTGAGAATTTTGCAAATCCGTTTATAAATGAAGGAGTTATGCCCGAACATACATTTAAAAAAAATATACTTAAACCAAATTGAGAACCTCCTTTTTTGAAGTCGGTTAATTAAATCAATTCATAAACAATTTGCAAATCCAAATCTAAGACGGAGTTATGCCCGAACATATATAATACAAAAAATACGTATTACGAGTATATAAACATCCGAATCGAGAACCTCCTCCTTTTTTGAAGTCGGTTAAACATATAAAGAAAGAAGAACCACATTTAGGTAAAGCAATCTACATAATTTGTTTAGCGTTCACCCAAACAGGGGGAAATAAGAGCAGCCACAGTGTTCACATTCATCTTCCAAACTCGAGATGTCTTATGTCAGGTGTGACGTGTGTGAAGTGACAGAAACTAGCAGGAAAATGTAAATGAGTAATTCTATGATAAAACAAAATGTATTATTGTTACCGAACGATTAGAAAACCTATATCTTCTTTGTTCAGTAAGCTACTATTAACTGCTTGGTACATGCTTGTTGCGTCATGTTCGTGAACGGGCGCCGTCAGTTGGGCCTGGTCATCACTGAGCTGCCTCGGCTTATTTTTAATTGTATTATTTTTTGATTGTTGTTTTCTTACTATTTGCTGTACTCTGGACGCTTTTAACGAGTATGTCTTCTTTAAATCGTTCTAACATATAATTATAAATAAAATTCAACATTAATGATGTAACTAATATTTTTGTAAAAATATAATTTAAAAGAGTGTCCATGGAGTTTCTTGCCCGTTCTTCTCCATAGGTATCTACGCTTTGGAATGGACAACTAGGTTCATATTTTCTGACTGATCGACTTCTTGACAATTCAAAAGTGCCTGTAAATGGTTTAATTGAAATAAATGCTTTGAGTTGAGTTAAGTTGAGTTACACTTCGACTACCACCATGTTTTCGCTCAATAAGATGTGTGTTGTGATGGATGTTGCCTCTGTTACTGTTAAGCATTATATTTGTCACTCCCGTCACTCCGTGTACGACAACATACCCGTAACCGAGTGGCGTACCGTGTGTTTGCGTGTGACGTATCTCTGACGTTGTATTACCTCACTAGTCGTGTGCTCCAGGCAGTTTGACACATCACTACCGTCTAGGTGTATAACTTAAATTGTGGAAGGCATTAATATTTATAGTTTGTAAAAAGTATCTGATAAAAATGTTACTAATTGGATCAGAAAACGTACCTGTGGATGGGAATTTTGTAGCGTTACTTACAAATTGAGTGCTTTGATTTGATCATTTGAGTACCTAATTAAACCCGCAATTCTTATTTTATACCAAATTAAAAATGTTCTTCATTACGATAATACTGGTATTCAGCGGCATCTGGTTAGACTGGAAGCCGACCCCAACATACTTGGGAAAAGGCAGGCAGATGATGGCAGATGATAAGGTTAATTTTGTAACCTCAGTTCTCGTCGATGATTTTTTAATTACAATGTAATAACGTTGTTGAAACAATATTATTCTTGGAAAAACTTGTGAGATACTATTAAAATCTTCTAAATACAGATGCATGTTTTACTAATTCTCTTTAGAGAGCGATTACGTACGAGTTTAAGTTTGTTTACACTTTGATCAGATACTTTGGAACAGACTATAATTCCTTTAACAATTTTACTCCATTCAGTTTTCACCAGTAGATAAAAGTCGGTATTTGGTTTTCTATTTGGTAATTTCTTAGCCCAGAATCCTTATTGGCAATAAGTGCGCCCCCTTTTACGCAGAGCTTAAAAATAATTGGCAAAATGTAGGTGTCTGCCTATTCCTTCTGGGAAAGCAGGATTGATGTTACGTTACAGTGGAGACATTACTATCGTCACGACAATTCCAGTCACTAATCCTGTCCAGATAATGATTCCTTCTTTTACAGCATCCAGGGGAAATGACGTAATGGTCTCACGGTCTGGACCACACAGACACGCATTAAATATAATGTTAGTGGCAGTGAACTGACTTGCAGTTCGTTTTTATAGAAGCAGTAACAGTAACGTACTAGCAACACTGTTGCTTACGGCTCGACGTAAAACTTAACTACTCGTATTTATGAACAGAGTTAGTACCTTATTAAGATATGATACAAGTTATGTCACACTTTAACGAGACGTCACTTCCGTGTTCATGTGTGTGTGAGTTTGTTTACTCATTTCATTCGTTTATTCATAAACAATTTACATTGTGTTGAACATTATCTACATATTAAATAAAATTATCGCATGCAGAAACAATACCAAATAAAATTTTAAATATAATTATCACATGCGGAAAACAATACATATAAAAGCCTTATTTGTATTGTGTACTTTTTGTGAACTGAAGTCAAGTGAATTGAACATGACTATAGCGGCCGTTAATCGATGGAAGCATACACACACATGTCGAATTTTGCTGTCTTCATGTAGCCTATGCACATTCAGGAATATATAATTATTGTTAAGCAGACGTCAATTGCAGTTTTACAGCTATTCCACACGGTATTAGATAAAAATTGCCTGTTGTTTTTTGAATATACGGACTTAATTTAAGCTAGTCAATTTGCTAATCAATAATTTGCTTGTACAAACATTATTATCTAGACATAAATCAATATCAACATTGTAAAATACAAAGTAAACACAATTTATTCCGCACCGCGCCCATCGGTATCACTCCCTAGTTATTTCCGGGACCAACCGCAAGTGACCGCAATCCGATTTCCTGAACTTTTACGTTTTCTGTTCTCTGTTCTAAGGACGAAGCTCTTTATGTTTTGTATTTATATCAAACATTTCAAACAAGATATCAGAACACAGAATCAAATAGCTGGTTGTAAAATGTTTCATCAACTTGAAATGCCAGCGATCAAATGTTCAGATAAAAGTATTGCTTTACATATTGTTTGAACAGAAGTATTTGTCCTGTCAATGTATTTCTAAAGGAATATATGTATATTCGGGAATGAAAGGGTCACCAAATAAAAACCAACCTACGTATGATAAGCTTTGCCTTTATTGTTGTAATCTAACGTTTCTGCCGACTTAAATTGGAGAAATTACAAAACCGAAAGAATAGAATTAGTACTTAATTAGGTAAGTCTATTCCTAACCAAAACCATCATTTGGTTTATCATCTTTAATAATTTAGAAACTACAACAATACAAACGAAACAACTTTAGTAAGCCGGACACGCAACAGTAACTAGACGGGCTTTCTGAAATGGATTGTCCATTTCAGAAAGCCTTTTAGAGCAGAACACAATTTATCAAATAAACCATTTAAATAATCCAGCTCCCAAATAACACAGGTATTGGAAAACCATTTCTTATTCATATTCCTTTCAATACATCTACTCCTAGTTTAGTATTCAACTAGAGGTTGAAAGATTCTGCAAACTCAGATTCAGGTGAACTATGCCAACTGGATGAATAGATATTGCAATATCTTTAATAGCAACTATACATTTTTCAATGATGGAGGTCAGCCATAAAGTAGACTCTTTTTTTAATCAACATTAGGTATATGTGTAGATTCGAATCTTGCCTGTTAAATACAGTATTGTTGCAGTCATATGAACAAAAGGATTAACATAAGACTTAGACTAGAGTTGCATAGGATTATCAGAAACGATCGAACTACCTCTGTTCTACTTTATTTCTGGTAATCCTATGCAAATCCTCTTAGAAGCACTTGGATACAAAATTCTGTACCAATTTTACATATTATAGTGGCAGAGCCAGTAGCTTATTTCGAACAACCATAATCCTCCCCCGTCAACTCACAACTCTCGAACAAGCCAAACATTTAAAGACTTTTCAGCTTATTTAATGAAATTGCAAATTTTCCGTACAATGGCGTCGAAAGCGATTACCCGTCGCTGTAAGCGCGGCTCATCAGATTTGCGGCCGCCATTTGCATAAATGCAGCGTTGTACAACTACTACGGCTTTGAGCGCTGCTCCTGACTTCTACCTACACAAATGTACTGTCGAATTAAACTTGCTTGTCAGTTATTGTAATAATAGAGTGGAAAAGTTTGCGGTGCTGGTAAATAGTTAGAGATTGTACGTTTGTTTTTTTTCTGCAAACAGGCAACAATTAAACAAACGCCTGAAATGATAAGAATTCAAATTTTTGGAGTTTGTAATTTTTTGTATAGTTTTGAAGTCGTAACGAACACAAACAAAGCCTTTGTGTTAAATTATTGTGATCCAATTGTTATGATACTTATACGATCAAATATTGTAATTATAATCCACCAAAAGTTACTTTTTACTTCCACAATTCATGACAATTTGTGAAATTCCTACATACCTCTATGTCCGCATCATACACTTCAATAATAAACAACTGTGACATAAGTTTGGAAGTTGTGATTGTCTGAGTTATTAATTAGCTGGAACTGTTCGCATGAAGCTCGGAACTAGTTTGGATGTTAAGCGATACAGTGCCATTGAATAGATAGGTACAGAAGGCTGGCTCCATAGAACGAGCAAAAGCAGGCGCAGGCACACACAGACGCGTACCGTACGACGTTCTGAGATAAATGCCAGTCGCAAGTGCGCGTGCACTCGCAGTACTTAGACGCGTGTTTATGTGTACGTGCGTTTTCGCTCGTTGTATGGAGCCGGCCTTCTGTACTTAGGTATCTATTTAGAGCAAAGGTTGTTCATATCACAGCGATGACGCAAGTTGGTGATGCCTTTGTTGCAAACTTGTTTGACTAATACTATTGTAGACTTGTTCTAGTGGCGATGTTGATACAGATTTGTGTGTTGTTTTATT
Organism: Luperina testacea; assembly: GCA_927399505.1. Taxonomy (NCBI): domain Eukaryota; kingdom Metazoa; phylum Arthropoda; class Insecta; order Lepidoptera; family Noctuidae; genus Luperina; species Luperina testacea. The sequence continues at coordinate 668,625 of OV656762.1, read as the reverse complement.
CCCAGAAACTAAAAGTTACTATGAAGTCCTTTTAGAAAATGTTCTCTAAGAACAAAGCCGCAATTACAAATAATCTCCAGGGTGTATCTGATAAACTGCGAGTAAATGAGGCAGGTAAGTCGGGGTTAAGGAAAACATATTAGTCGTAGGAACGAACACACATAAAGTTTTTTCTCTTTACGAATTAATCACAGCAACAACTATGAATGAGACGACAAACTTAAGACATCACCTGTGTCCCACGAAGTAAACAAATCAAATATTCTAGAAGAAATTTTGGGTCCGAAAAGTTTGTCTTCAAGTTGTTTATTTGTGAGGATTATTGAAGACGACACTAAACTGGGCTAAGGAGCAACTTCGTTTTATAACTTCCTACGAACTCGACGATAAAGTATCAAGTGCTTGTGACAATAAAGACACTATGGTCTAACATTACACGTATTTGTTTGTATTCTTGTTGATTTTCGGCAGGAAAAAATAGTCTATCAGTTGCTAGTTCTCGCGGAAAAGGAAAGTGGTAAAGTGGGTGCTCGTAAAGTCGGGCGGAAAGCTTTTACTTGTGCACTATTGCAATATTTAAATCATGTTGAGCTAGAAAAGAAGGTTCTATATCGATGTGTATGTATCATACACAACATATACATAGACGTATCTTCACAGGTGTATCCCAAATCTGATAAGGACAATCTTCGATCTTTAATAAAAATTGTTTGAGGAAAAATAAGAAAAGGGAAACGGAAAGCTTCTGCTGCATGAAAGGAATGAAAAGATTAGGAAAACAGACGGAATATAAATGATCACCATAGCGCACACAGGAAATGATACGCACGGAAATATTGAATTTATGTAGGTACTGAATATCATTCGGCTGTCATTATTAGGTACACGTTGTCCAAAGCTGACTTAAAAGGAGTTACTCTGGTTCAGCTTCAAAAGTTTTCCGTACCCTTATCTGTTTTTAATTGAAACTCTTCGAATAAATTCGATTCATCCATTGTACAGTTTCTAACAACTTACAGAACAAATTAAAAGATGATTGCTTTACGGAGATTTATCTGTGAAAAGAAAATGGACCTTCTTAAAATGGATTAAGAGTTATATTTGTTATTGCTCTTCCTGCCTATGTTCTGACCTTAATGGCGAAGTTTTTGCACGGAGGGTCTGAGAACGAATATGATGACCAGTTGCCACCTGACTGGGTGAACACGCCTTCTCCCTGTTAAACTTTTCGAAGTACCTATCTCACAAAAAGGAGGGGATTAAAATAAACTGCAAACGTCCAAAAAAAAGATGTGTTGACTTTCAGAGATATGTTTTAAATGTAAGTCTGAACAAAAGTTACCGTCTGCAATACGTCTTAAATATCTTGAATCATTAATCGAACCGTGTCGTGCTCGTGATCTATGAAAGAAAAAAAAACTATATGCTTATTTGCGCTGGACACGACGCATACAGGTAGGTATTAGGTACATACATTATATAAAATTACAAAACCAAAAAATATACGTCAAATCCGGGCAAACCGGCATCACTCAGCATATGTAGGTAATGCTGCGATGATGACTTGATGACGTCGACCGGTGCAGCATATAAAGTACCTGGAAACACTATACGTTTATCAAAATATTATAAAAGAAAAGTTTTAGTAAAGTAATAGTTGTGAAGTTTTATCTGTAGCACAGAGATTTTTTGACACTTAATAATATTTTGATTTTCTTGCCAGTGTTACGAAATATTACGCGATGGATAATAAGGTAACAATGGATGAACTGTTGTGAACAGTGTTTTTGACTATTGTGATAAGTGTCAAAAGATATCCTGACATCATCAGCATCATCCTATAGCAGTGCACTGCTGGACATAGGCCTCCCAACTGCACGTCATGTAGCTCGATTCTCGACAACTCTAATCCGGCTGCTACCAGCCACCCTGTGAAGGTCGTCGCTCGACCTAGCCTGAAGGCCTTCACCTTATGTTAGCTGATTCGGGTTCTCCACTTAAAAACGCGTCTACCTCAACGGCCTGCGGTTATTATGGCAGCACCATTGTCAATTCTGCGAGCTTATTCTACGAGCTAAGTCAAAAACTATTTCTCTGCCGGATCACCTCGTTCCGGATCCGATCTCTCACAGAGGCTCTGAGTATAACCCGTTCCATAGCTCGCTGAGCGACCTTAAATTGATGAACCAGCCATACCGCGAATGTCTACGTTTGAATTGATGGACCAGCCATACCGCGAGTGTTCACGTATCGGTTCCGTGAGTCATAACAGGCAGGACGCACTGATTGAAGTACTGGCTCTGTGGAATACGAGGCCAAAGACTGAAAACTGAGGTCTGCATGTGCAGATCTGCATCTGGTCAAGAATAGACTCTAACTTAATCCGATAAGTCTGAACACCATTCTTGTCTAATTAATATTGTTCAAACCTGCGTTCCAAAATATCAATTAGCTAAGGGATTTCATAAAACGACCAAAATAAAACATGCTAGTCTATGTGTACCGTTTGAACTCTGAACAGAACCAGCCCCCGAAATACAGCGTTATCCACAGTACAGGGATTGAACATCCGGATTAAGAAAATAATCCACACAACACAAGCAACGCCACAATCTTTTCAGGCATTACCTTTAATAATTCGCAACAACGAGGAATTAAATTATCTGTCTGTGTTAAAGATTCAGAAGTTGAGATGAAGAGAAGCATTAAACTAGCACAGTTAAAAATGTATGAGATATTGCGAGATTTCTGTACATAGCACAAGTTTTCTGGAACGTTTTTCATCACATTTTTCTTGTGAAGTCCGCTATTTAACTTCAGTAGTCTGAATGTTACAGTACCTCAGAGATTGGCTGCTTTTGCTGGATCGATGTGTGTGCTTGCAGAAACTGCTATACACAATTATAGTTGTAATGAGGAGAGCGAAGTCAACAAAAATTTACCATAATTATTATGTAGGTACATAGATACCTACATAATAATTATGGTAAATTTTCGTTTTTAGTTAAATCTTGCAAAAACAAAGTCATAAGGTTTATAGTGTGTTTTTGTTTTTAAACGGGACTATATATGTTTTTTAATTTAAGCTACACACTTTTACTGAAATGGTGTATAACGTTAAAAGCGGCTGTATTTTAGGAAGTTAAAAAGGTTTGTCAGTGCTCAACTCCGGAGAAAATATGACCCATGAAATAAAACCCAAATTAAAGCCGTTTTTAACTTCACATATGTGTATTATATATGTTGAATATTACTGCAAAATAAAATGGAAGTTTAATTACAACGTTGATGATTATATTATGTACTAGCTTCTGCCCGCGACTTCGTCCGCGTGAAATTTCTTGTTTCCGACCCACGCCGTCGCATCGCATCACATCGCCTGCCCGCGCTGTCACTTCGTTTTCGCTTAGCGATCTTTCTGACTTTTATTCTTTTTGCTCGGCTCCTAAGGGTAATAGCGTGATGTTACATAGCCTTCCTCAATAATTAGGCTAGCAAATGTAAAAATATTTTTTTAAATCGACTCCGAGAAAAATCCGACCGATTAGCGCGTTCAGACAAACAAACTCTTCTGCTTTATTATTAGTATTTACAAATTCATCTTAAGATACGAAAATATGAAATATTATTTATTATCTTCGTCGTGTGTGATAGTCCATTGAATTGTATGGCGAGCGATATTGTATCTTAAGATAAAATATTATAGTATCTTAGCCGTGTGCAGCGCCCCTTAGTGAACTCCACTGCGGGTGACGTAACCTACGACAAACTTATTATTTGCGGTTGGTACAGTAATCGGGTCTAGGGATCGAACCGCAAAATTAAGTTTGTTTTTTGTTGTATATACTTTTCTGGGATAAAAAGTACCCAGTGTGGTGCCCAGGATATTAAAGAATAATTATACCAAGTTTCATCGTAATCTAACCGGTAGTTTTTGCGTGATGCCTGAACAAACAGACAGACAGACAGACAGACAAAAATTTTTTTAATCACATTTTTGGGTTCGGTGTCGGTATAGTAACACCCCCTGCCATTTATTTTTTTGATATTTTCAATGTACAGAATTTTCACTTCTACAGATTTACCTATTATAAGTATAGATTAGGTACGTAATTGTAGCTGATATTGATACAGTATTATGAAACACAAACTACAGTTTGAGATGTTTATGCATTTTGGAGGCTGACTGTACCACTTGCATCCTGCAGCATTGTTACGACAAAAGTAATAAAAAAAGAACCACATTTTCCAATATAGTCTATCACGATCTGCATAACCTAGTAAACATACGAATGAAGCAAGCTAATTTATAAAGCTTGTAAAAAGGAATATGAACGTATAAAACTTAACAAAAATGTCAAGCGGAATATTTGGTAATATTTCGTTGAAGTCTTGTTTCGTTGTAGTCTTGGAGTGTAGGTCACAAGTCAAGTTTTAACGAGCGTCGCTCAGCTCCGGTTTAACGACAGGTCAGCAGTTTGGGATCAAATACTTAGTCTTCGTGTAATGATCATGTACCTACCGACTTTTATTGTTTCGACGTATTTTGAGAGCTGAAAATGTTACGAATTTACTTTGTTTTTATCTTGTATTGTTGGAAATTGCAAACGTGGCAAGATAGCCTAGGTTTGGAGTTTTATTATTCTACATTTTTGTTTAGTATTTTGTCTAAATTCCAATTTATAAATATTACCACTAAACCTGCATTTTCACCTTCAGCTAACCATTACAAGTCAAAAACCATAGTACATTCCAAGTTTTTTTTAAATAGATAGGTACGAAAAAGGTTTCTTACGTAACAATTTTAAATGCTTCTCTGTGAAACAGCACACTACCCACTGTGCACTCCCTCCTGCACAGTGCACATCACCTGCGAGGTATGCAGACAATATTCTAATATTCCAGAATAAAAGAAGCTTGTATTAAAATGTTCGGAATATTGAAACGAAATCAAAAGGGCTGCACTTTCAGTTTTCAATGAGGATTTACAAAGGCTTGAAGTTGTATAAAGTTTCTTTGATCGATCAAAGTTAGATCAAAACGATGTGTCCGGTCTTTGGCGCGCAGCCAAGGACCAATTACATATGAGTACGTAGGTATGCTCGTGTTTCTTTCCACAGACCGATATTGTTCCAATATGTTATATAGAACTCTGGTAAACTTTCTAATTGTATACAAGTAACTTGTTGCTCATAATAGTAATAGTGTTTCAACCGCAATGAAACATTCCCCGGACCCAATAGTTTTTATCTCTTTTGGGCACAAACTTCGCGTCGTACGTTCAAACTTCTGAATTCTGATACAGTTAGCTTTCAAAATATACCAAAACTCTAACTCAATTTCAAACTTAAACCTCAAACCAAAGAGTTCAAATTCGAATGGATAGGTTGGCTCAATATTTTGAAGTTTCTATAGGTCATCGATGAAATAAAAGGCAATCCGGGTTCGTGTTAATGCCTTCGTGATTGATCGTCGCCAAACATAAGGCTTAACGAATTTATTGGCGGCACAAAGGACACCCACGAGCCACGAGCCACGGGCCACGTGCCACGACCTTGTTTGGCAGGCTGTGTGCTGTATTAAAGTTTAAAGTGGATCTGAAATTGGCAATTGTGAGTAGGGTGTGGGACTGAAAAAGTCAAAAACTCGTCAAACAGAGGATCCTAATGAGCAAATTATAATCTATGTAGATTACTTTACTATGTATTACAGTTATAAATACAACAGGCACGAATTGTACAGCATTATAAATGGATTAGTCCGATTTAAATTTGAAAAATCTAATTTCCTAACATAATTAACTTTTAAATGAATCGGAATCACATTGCCAAACGTTATTGAATTTGTTCTACATTTCCCCAGGAAGTGAGATCAAAGGGGTGCGAAGACTCAGTCCGAGCGCGTACGGTACGTCAATCGCGCGTCGACATTTGATAGCACGTCGTCAGACGTGACGTTATTTAAAACCACTGACAGACGTGAATTCTTTGACGTTTATCTTTTCCGCTGTTCAGTCTATAACGACGTTGTTTTTAAAATATTTGAATGTTTTTATTCAGATTTATGTGAAAAATCTCGTTACACTTTTCTTTTCAAAAGTTTCATCGTTTAAAATTGATATAGAGCTTTCAAATAAATCAAAATACGTCTTCTTCTTCAGAGTAACCTCTGCTACAAATGTATTAAAGGAGCAAACATACATAAAATATCCAACAGACCATTTAATCCTAACGTTTACCTTTTACCAGAACCTGTATTTTACCAACAATTTCACGCTTCATATGTCACCAGATTTCGTTGGGGACATTGAAAAACGTTGGCTAGTTTGTTTAGCGAGGAAAGTGAACAAACATTGGCTCAAAGAAAGAATAATGTTTGAGCCAAGGGTTCTTGCGCCAATATTTGAGGGACATTATATAGGACAAGACTCCTCACCACAGGTCCGTTGGTCAATATTGTGTTTTTCTAGTGAAGGAAAATATATTTTCCATTGACATGAAAAAACCAACTGACACGACAGATGACCATAGAGCATCATCCATAGAGTAATGGTAACTGAAAAGGTTCTGACGCTATACTAGTGTTATGGCTTTACGTGAGCTTAGATTAGGTAATGTTTTTCATGTTTTGTGGCAAAAAAATCAAAATTAACATTAAAACGACTTCCTATCTCAATAAAGAAAGGCGAATATATAAGCTGGTCTCCTTCGGTTATGTGACTTTATGTCAGCGAATATTAGTAAATTCGTCAGATGCTAGTGGTATTTAGTCACACTATAATGGGAAACCTAAAAAAGGTACCCACCTTTTTTTAGGTTTCCCATTATAGTGGATACAATTAATAAACAGCTAAAAGCTAAGAGAGCACTTATAATGCTACCAAGTTTATACCAGCCTTAACAACAGATGACTACTGTACTATACATATTAACTAATATAGTATGACCTTACACCACCAATAAAATATTAGGGACTCGGAAAACTTGCGCTCAGTTTAGTTAGTTCTTATTTAAATGATAGACCAACAACAAGTTCAAATAAATGGTGTCAATTCAATTGGCTTAATAGTAAAAACTGGTGTGCCACAAGGCTCGATATTGGGTCCTTTCCTCTTTTTAGTGTATATTAATGATCTACTCCATTTATTAAAAAATCAACCACTAATGGTGTTATTTGCTGATGATACTTCCTTAATTTTTAAGGTAAATAGACATGCTACAAATTTTGACGACGTAAATAATGCCCTACTGCAGGTCCAAAATTGGTTCACTGCTAATAATTTCGTATTAAATGGAAATAAAACTAAGTGCATAAGATTTTCATTACCAAATGTCAAGGATAGTGATTGTGAGATAATATTGAATCAAGAGAAACTAGAATTCGTCGATAAAACTGTTTTCCTAGGGATCACGCTAGACCCAAAGCTACAATGGGGTCCTCATTTAACATCTCTTACAGGACGGCTAAGTTCAGCAGCTTATGCTGTCAGAAAAATCGGTCATCATCGGATCGGATCGAATCGGATTCATCTTTTATGAGGTACTGTTTAAAATGTTATAATAAAATACTTCCCCACATTCTTCAAGTGAATGAGTCAAAATTCAAGTCTTGTATAAAACGCACACTGTTGTATGTAAGTGCGTGTTTATTTTTATAAAATCTAAAAATAACAAAATTAAATTCTAAATTAACTAAAACTATACAGAAACTAAAAAATAGCATCAAAAATTCGTCCGCATCGCTGTCAACAGGAAACGTGCCCAAAAGCCACGTTGTATGGCGATGCTTACAAAAAAAGTGCATCAAAGGGCATCAAAAAATTCTTATGCTATTAAATTCATAATTTTAGTTTTGGTAAGATTCATTTTAAGATTATTAGCTTTCAACCAGTCAATAATAGTAACCAGACTAGCTTTAATGTCATTTTCTATTTCTTTATTACTACCACTATTATAAATAAAATGTACTGTCGTCTGCAAGTAAAGACATCTGTACCTAATTGCTTGAGGTAGGTAACCTATCTTTTTCTAATATAAAAACTCAATGGTTGTTTGTTTGTATTTTATGTGCTGCTATACCGGTAATCCGATTGCGATAAAACCTTGTTAACTCATTGCTTGCACTTGCGTAAAGGTTATAAACGTAATTCAATTCTCCTGCGGCACCAACGCGCTGAGAACCAGCTTATAGTTTATGATAAAATCAAACATGAAAAGAACCGAAATATTAATCGATACTTTCCACTTATTGCGAATTTACCGTTTCTACTTACCTTCCCACGTAAAAACCATGCTATTTAAAAGGACATGTAGACGTTATACAAAATTACCCGTAAAAGTGATTTTTGGTTTTAATGATATTTTCACGGAAAAAACCGTTTTGCCTAGTTAAATTGGGATCTTAACAATAACGATGTCGAGTCAAAGAACTTTTGTAGTTCGAATCTTTTCAAAATCTTATAATAATGGGCTTTTTTCCAGACATATTAATTTCTAAGTCAAAGTCAAATCATTTATTTCAAATAGGCACATTAAAGGCACTTTTGAACGTCAAAACTTACAGTAAAATTGAATTGATTCTAGTCGCCCCTTCCAAAAGGTAGTTTTCGTATGGAGAAGAATGAGCAAGAAACTCCACCGTTACTCTTTTAAAATGTTTTACAAGGTTTTGTATACATAATATAATTATATGTGTAGACGATGCACCTAGAATAAAAGTCTATACCAAAAAAAAAAAAAAAAATTAAGCAATTACAGGTAAATCAATTATGTGATAGATACATGGTGCTCACATATTTACAAATTATTTACAAATATTGGAAAAGTAGATGACCTTTCTAGAACCCTAACAAGTGTGTGTTACTGTAGTCACAGATTGTAAAAATCAATGTCATAAAATTTAAAAAAATATAAATTAAATTAGGAACCAGTTTGATTTTGTCTAGACACTAGATTGTCCTATGGAGCAGGACCAGCATGTTTCCAAGCATTCTTATCCTGGATATAATCCTCTAATTTGTAATATCCCTGTTTACATAGTGTCTAGTTTCTTATCCGTATAGATTAACTCATTCCATTTTATTATTTGCACCACCATTTATCTTTATAAATGGCCCGCGTCTACACAAGCTCGCATGGCATGCATATCGTCTGCTAGCTCTTTATTAAAAACTCCTCGCATTCACGACGCGCAGGCGCAAGGCGCCGCGTGAATAGTAATGTTGGCCGGCTTTATGTCACCTCTAATGTGCATGGGATATTCACTATTATGTGCTGAGAAATTGGAGTCTGTGGTTTTTTTCTTGTATTGAGCTTCCCCAGTGTTGCGGTTGTTTCATCGAAAGCATTGATGTGAAACAACAAATTACTGCTCATATAATATTAGTGCTACGAGTTTAATTTGACATCGAACTGAATGCAGCTATTATTAATAGCCATCTTGATAGAATCACATAGGTACTCCTCTTAAGTCACCCGCGGGAACACGGTTGACCCAACATTGCGCGCGGCCGGAACTGCCGGCAATTTAAGATTCTACACGTTTTGCTGACTGTGACATCAGGCGATATTGCAAGTTTAAGAAGTAAGAAAAATTCATGAGTGAGCAAAAGTAAAATTCAGTTTTAAAATTTTTCACACATTTTTTTGAAGTAGCACGAATTTTATGAACAAATTCCAAAAAAAACACATTCATTTTGTACACTCATAAGTTCATAACAGTATGATATAATAACATTAAATAATGAATTTTCATTTCAACAGAAAGAACACGTTTAAAATGCAATGAAATTCTGTAAAACTCCAACATTTTAATTGTTCTTTGTAAGATGTACCTATGAACATTGGTATAATATTATAGCTCGGAACAAAACTCGGGTCGAATTTCTGTGTAATAATGTACAAGTAAGCTCTTTTATGACACTAAATTCCTATCCTCATTATGTCATATATCAGCGTGATGCATGGCCGGCGAAATATGACTATCCTGGAACTAATGACCCGCCAAGTAACGCGTTCAGCCCGCTCCAACTTTATGAATAGAGCCTTAAGGGTTGTTTTGTGTTGACTAGGTGGTAGAATTATGTTGGTTAGCACAAGTCGTGGACGCCTTATTGTCGCTGAATAGTGAAGCTTCCATCTAGTAATTTAGACCAAAATCTGTTATTATGTTCCGGGTCCAGGTCACGTGGGGACTATACTGACCGGTTCTTTTATTTAAATAGACTATGAGACAACTTATTAACGAACTGGGTATTTCTATGTGAATTAACAAGCGGATTCATTAATAGTTTTGGCATGGAATAATTGCTTGTTTCCATATTTCATGAATGTAATTCAGTAGAAAAGCTTTTCTGTAGAATTGTACGGAAAACAATTTTTTCAGTTTTATCATATCTATGTGTCATTATCAGCAACGGATAAGTCCTGAACTACTTTTAATCGATCCACCGGGAACTAAATGATTTGGGAATTACCTAAAACAAAACACTCATTATCCACGATGCGGATTAATTCGTTTGTAATTGGTGGCGTCGTGTACGGGCCGCTATTGAAACACTAGTGCTATGAATTCGGTGTCATCGGTGATTTGAGTTTGTAACTGGTTACAGCTTACAGCCCGATTCAAACTTTATGGCGATTCGGAATATGAGACGAGTCGTGAGTGAGAGTGATAACACAATCACGTGTCAGCGGGAGTGAGGGGTGAGGTGCTGCGTAGCATGTAGCGCACTTAAGGCCGCTCTCTCGAAAAAAGCTTGAAAAAAGCATGCAGATGAAGCCATTTTTTGTCGGCATTTACAGAGAAATTACATCTGAAAAAAATCCTTAGTAATCTTCATGATATAATACGTAATTTGGTTTAGCCATAATTTTTCTACCGGTATCACTTAATTTAAAAAAAAATCACCAAATCACCTCCAAATCATTGAGATGAAACCGTTTTACTCCTTCATTTTTTATCAAAAGAGTGTAAAAAAATATATCTACATCTTCGCAATACAAAGGAGAATAATTTGGTTTTGTTACTTTTTTAAAATATGTATTATTTTTATGATAATAAATTAAAAAGGCCTCTGATAATGGACTGCGTCTACATCACCCCCGCACTCGTCCATAAATTTAGTGCGGGGCGCATCGTGTTGCTAGGTGGACGTATGTCGCGTTGCGAGAACTCCGCACTACGAAATAAAATCGTAAAATATTACTGCAAAAACAAAAAGTGTACCTACCCAAGCGGGGTTTTATGAAACTTATGCGCTGTCCATTACTCTGTGTACATAGGTACTGTTTATAAAATACCTACCTCATTCAAACGAAAGTCGTAAGTACTAGTAGTGAATGATCACAGAAGGTCCACGTCCACGAAATGATTCAGCCAATATTATAAATTTTACTTTTCGGTGCCTAAGTAAAGTCTATTATTCTGATGCGTTGCGATTATTTGTGACATATTGTGACACAAAACTGAAAATGCTCCTAAAGTAGGTATTAATTATGATTATAGGTTACGTACTTGCTAATAATTTGTCAATTTATTGATTACCGGCGTAATTATTTTCAAATAAAAAAATCAAATCAAATCATTTATTTGCATAAAACAGGTTCAGTGGATGTTAAAAAAGGTCAAATGGTACACTGTTAATAACCATATAAGGTGTGCAAATATAAAACAAGAATGTTAACTGTTAATTTCACTATTCAATAAAGTACGGACGCCAAGCACATCAACCTATCCGAAACTGTCAAATTTTCGCAATCAACTTTGAACCTTATGCTTTAGTGATAAAGTTGAAAATCTATTAAAGAAATCTGACAGATTGTAGTAACTTGATGTGCTGGCGTCTGTACAATGTCATTGAAAATAAAATTATCGTAAATACAGATCAGTCAACAAAATAAGGAATTAAAAATAATAATGTCATACAATAGTAAAAAGTAGTAGTTCAATAATATATATGTATATACAGGCTGGATTTTTTTAACCTCACCTAGAGGGCAAGTACTCTAAACACTGGAGATAGCAAATTTTACTCAAAGGAAAATCCCTTCATTAAAAAAAAACAAATCTGCAATCAAAGATGTTCGAAAATTCGCTTGCCGCTCTCGGGAATCGAACCGCCTAAAATCCGAAAAAATAATACCCTGTACTTTTATGGCATCAATCGATAGGGTCAATCATAAGGATCAAATCTCTCTATGGCAGATCGAAAGTCGAATACTTTTTACTCGACTTCTATCGTCGCGGGTGACATCAATCAATCAATTAAATCTGCCTATCGCAGACCGCGGGTGGCACAGACTACATAAAATTAGAAAATCAAATTGGTAGTCATGTTTTTTATTATAATTATCACTTATCATTACTATCCATGTGGGCTAAAGTGGGTCAATAATATTATTCAACTAATTAAATCAAATAAAAAAATCATTACCTATACGTAGTGAATCAATTAGTTCTACCAGAGAAGTTGAAGGTGATTCTGTTGATTTGGATGTGAATGTATTTTTTTTTACAAATTATGAACCTATATTTTTGTTTTACTTGTAAATATATGTATAACTGCATTCATTTTAGGAACAAGATGATTTGGGCATTCAAAAACTACGGTCTCTATTGGATGACATGGTGACTCACAAGCATCTTGTAAGGTCTGTCGAAGAACTTGAAGATTATTCAGCTGAATTTTAGTTATAATATATTTGTTTATAAAAAATATAACAAATAATATGACATACACTAGTGATAATTATACTACCTATACCTACCTACCTACCTACTTTACCTGCCTACCTATCTACCCTACCTTCCTATCTGCCTTACCCTAACTACCTACCTACCCTACCAACCTACCTACCCTACATACCTACCTACCTATCTACGTACATGCCTACCTACCCTTCTTCTCTTCATAGAAACCTTCCTAAGACTTCAACGAATATTTAAAAAAAAACCGAATTGGTCCAGCCATTCTTGAGTTTTGCGCTTAGCAGCACATTTAGCCATTAATTTTAGTTAAAAAGATACATTAAGTTGTTTACCACATGGCAAGCCAGGCTGATTTATATTAAGGGCTTCTACTCACGGCCTCGAAAGCTTTTAACAATTTTATTCGTAACCATAGCCCGAAAAGTACATCCATATCAATAGATAATACCTAAATAAAACCAAAACTGGACCATTGTAAATACAGGGTGTCCCAGAACTCAACGTCAAGCCAAAACGGGGTGACAGGATTGATCATAACCATCACGAGAAAAATCTGAAAAAAAATCTATCCCATGCAGTTTGAAAATTATGGGCATTTTAAGAAAAACCTAGAATTTTGATCAAACTGTAACATTTTTCGGTTATTGTGGTTATTCTTTTTTATTTTTGTTCATTTGAACTTTGGAAACGTAATCCTAAATAACATTTTTAGAATCCCAATAAAAAATAATGACACAATTGCCTCAAGTTTCCGAGAATTGAGACTATTCGTTAAACTACGAATTTAAAATTTTCAAGATTCGTCGACTTTGATAGGCCCTCCTTTAAAAAAAATGTACTAGTGTGCCTTGGCAAGTGGCATTAAAAGTTGGTGCATTTAATCAGAATTCTAAAATGGTACAATACTTGTTAGTTCTATACAATAAAAAAGAGTAAAAAAATTAAAACCTCAAGTAACCCGATTTTTGCTATCTCAGTTAAAATGTTTTTGATTCGCACAAGCTCTAGGTAGGTTCTTAATTTTAAGGCAAAATGATGAGAGAGATGGATAGTGGGTATGTTTGCCATGAGTGAGCGAGACAGATAGTGACGCCACTTTTATTAAAGTGAAAAAAGTGAAAAAAAGTTAGTAAAATAATGAAAAATCTTGATCTAGTTTAATTTAGGTTTGTTGGAATAAAAGTCAGATAGAGAAATAACGTTTTTTATTACAATAAATAAGCCCATTGAGAACGTAGCCGACCTGCGTGAACGCATTTCTCAAGCAGCTGAGGAGATCAACTCTTGAAGATATGCCCGACTAATAAGTAGATCTTTTTTAAGAAGATGTAGGGCTTGTATTGAGGCTGATGGTAAACAATTTGAACATTTATTGTGGTTTTTCTTAAAATGCCCATAATTTTCAAACTGCATGGGATAGATTTTTTTTATATTTTTCTCGTGATGGTTATGATCAATCCTGTCACCCCGTTTCGGCTTGACGTTGAGTTCTGGGACATCCTGTATATGTGGTACACATAATTATTTAACTTTCACGATGACTTGACCTTCTGTGATTTCGATACTCTGTGACGAGACTAGGCGAGGCAAACCGTGGTGGCGGCGCACACAACCGCACATTTTCTGTTACATGCGGGTAGCGGTGTGGCGCGGAGAAGGGGTCGTTAGCTCCGCCCAAATGCTCAAGGTTATCGGCATTAATACAGGCCTTAAGAGCCGCCATAACGTTTGAATCGGGCTGTACTTTTGAGTAGCATCGTAGACGACGGGCCATCCATGAATAGAAAAAGTATGACCCATTATAGATATGTTGTCCGGATCCTAAAACAACTGGTGTCTCTATAATTATAATTATTATAATAAGTCCTCTGCTACACGTGAAGAGCCGCCCATAGAACATCGCCCCATGTCAAATAATATATCATAGCATTTTTGTATTATGAGCGCTTCACGCAGTGACAGTGTTGGTAAAACCAACATCAACATTTTTAATGTAAATTTTGAAGTTTAGGAACAGACAGAGTATGCCAAGTTGCTGCAGTTTATGACTGTGACACTTGATTTAAATTATGCTAGGGACATTTAAAATCAGAAACCTGCAACGGATATAAATAATAGTTAGACGTATATTTACGTTATTTTTGTGTCAACGGTGGAGCTTTCCTCCGGATTAAAATAATGTAATTTTGGTTTTGTGTTCAATTGAAATAACGTGAATAATTAATACGAGATTACCACTGTCAATACATTATAAAGTCATTGTTTTTGTATCGCGTTTCATGGAATATTTTACGAATACTGGCTTAACAGGAAATGTAATAAACGATAGACAATATGGATTGGAATGGATTCTGTGAGCCATCATGCTCAATATTTTTCTCATTCCATCAGCTATTGAGTTTCGATGTTCGGAGTAAAAAAACATGTTCATTTATATGAAGTTGTCAGCAGTTACATGAGTGTGTGTCCATAACACAATTAACTCCACGTTTTTTCACATCAATAATTGACGCTCGCCGGCGACACGGTCCGTCACGAAACGATCCGGTACGGTAACGGATGCGACGGTATACGATTTATTGCGAACGGATGTCATGGACGGACATCCCTCATCCGACGGTTTGAATTTTATAAACACGTATTTTTTGGGTTTTCCGGTTTCTGGCATGATTTGGTACTTGACTTTGTTTTTAATAAAATTAGTTAATTTGAGAAAATTGGAAGTAGTTTGTTGTGATTAGTAGAAATTTCCTTCAGCTTGGCGTTTAATAGTTAATATACGAATCTTTAAAGGGCTTTCCATGAGATATGACCATGCTTAGGCAACAATTCAAAAGACTTCCCTATCTACGTTCAAAATAATAGATATCCTACTGAATTCAAAGATCATAAACAGCCAATCCCTAAATCAATAGAGCACTTTAATAATAAACACAACGTTCAAAGCCTTTTCAATTAAGTAAGGCTCAGAATTTCCCTAAACAATTTAGCAAAATCCTGAAAGCCCTACCCGAAGCAACCCGAATATATCCCCGACCAGACCCGACCTAGTCTTCCAAAACCCTCTCCACATAATGTCATCAATATAATCCATTACTTACTTAGCCTACATTCAGCCTACAATTCCTTATACAACGCACTTTTCAAGGATGTTCTCATCCCTATTAAATGGACTCCATAGATGAGGGTTTTAAAAAATTACCTGAATTTGAATTCGATTCGCTCCGCGGGTACTATTTGGAGTAAAGGCATATTCTGTCGTAAAGGGACCTTTTCGTCATTACTTTAAATGTTATTATAGGTGCCTGAAATGATTAATGGGGTTTGTTTGTTTGGTGGGTATTTTGTCATTTGAGTTCGAATGATAGAAAATTGTATAAAGACCCAATGTAACATAGGTAGGTACATATATGGGACTTCTGAACAGTCAAAAAAGTTTACAACACAATTAAAAATGCAGTCGTTCGCTGTTGATTTATCTGTTATTTTTAAGTTTCTGTGTATCTTTTTCAATGTACGAATAATTCGCTTTTCTTTCTAATGCTCTAAGAACAGCTTTTGTTAAAAAAATCTAATCAAATTTACGTGCATTTGTGCACACAGGTACAGTAAGTGTGTTGAATGTAAGTACAGCCTTCAGTCTTATTCACAAAGTCCACCCTACGTCTATTAGCGGTATTATTGATGGCAAGCTTATGCTTTGATTTCGTCTTATTACAACGGCGTCATGAAAATCTGTCACTTTCACCAGGTGGCGAAAAATGCTCTGTATTTGGATAGCCGTTGTTGTGTGAATGTTCACCGCTTTCTTAGGAAACCAAAGCTTTAGAAATACGTGTGAATAGCATTGTACAACACCCACTGGTAAAGTAACTTATATTATTCTGAGTTCCACGCGGCACTTATAATTACAATACCTATTCATCTCTATTTTTGTATTTCCACAAAATTAGCATAAGGATGATTTTTTTTATATATACATAAACTCTAACATACATAACAGATAACATCTACATAACTTCTATTGTGTCAATTATGAAGAGAGACGAATTGGACTACTTTCATAAAAATGAATGATCACAAATCTGTTATAAAGGCAAACTGGGCTTTGTGTGGACTGCTATCGGACATTTCGTAGTATTTATTTTTCTTTGAGTAAACGAATGTTTTTACCAAAAGTTGAAAATGCGAAATTGATGCAAAACAGAAACTAATGCAGAACAAAATTCCATCACAAAACAACACTTGTACGATATAATACAGCAACAAACAGTAGTTTGAAAAGCGCTATTAGTTCGAACAGCAATCAAAACGATACGATCTCAGATTGATAGGGGTGGCGTGTGTCGACGTTACAACTATGACTGCATAGAATAAAAATAACACTGCAGGAGCGAAACTTATGTAATTTATATTGTAAATAATCAGCTACCACTCCTTATCACGCAGCTATAACCCACGTTGGGTAGTTTTGTCCATTAGAATGTCACAGCTGTGACATTCTAATGGACAAAACTACGGAATTTTGTCCTTTGGAATGTCACCAGCGTGGATCTTTGTACAAGCAAATGTCTGGTACTAGTCATGCTATATGTGGACGCAGGCCCTGAAATAGATCACTGTGTGAAATAAGTGTCACATGTAATTATCGCGGTCACAGTGTCCGTCACAATATGGACAATGACTGACAATTGACAAATCCTGGCTTGGTTGAACGTATCTTTTTCCCGGAACTGTAGATATTTATAATGCATTTGGAGCGTGTGTTTCGCTTCTATAAACCCTTGTTCTATGACAACTGACATAAAATGTACAGTACGTGACTAATTTTGTTAAATTCCTGATCCTATCTCTCATTAGTTGTAATTCCGAAGGTATTACGATTAAGTACGCCTTTATTTTCGGGAATAAACTTAAGTATCCTTAAGTTTACCCGTGTCTAAGAGTTGTGTTTTAATTAATGTTTTAAACTGTTGTTCTTATAGTTATTTTATTAGTAGTTTCTTTCATAAGTTTGAAGTCTAGTCATAAGTTTTAATTTGGAAAAAAAAAGCGAATGTTTCCAAATTAAAACTTATGACTTGAACAACAACCTTTGGGACTTTAAATACTCAAATTGAAGTAGATAGTTTACTGTCCCTATTTTTTTTCTTAAGACAAACATGCGTTTTTATATCGAGTAAGTAAAGGTGCTTTATCAAATCAAAATCAGTCCCTAAAAGTTTCTCTGTCGATTGAAATGACTCTTGTTCACGACCTAATTAGACCGCGTCCACCAGTATATAGGTATATTACATAAATAGCCGTGGAAACATCTCACAAACTGTGAAAACGAACTACGTGAACGGACCCAGTGGGCGCAAGAAATTCAATAACCGAATCATGTCGTCAAGATATATTAAACTCTATGTTGTTGAGTTTAGGTTACACGATAGCTTGGGTCGTTCAAGTTTATAAGGTGTTTTATATGTTCATTAGATCGTGCGTGATAATAGCGACATTAGTAGCAAACATCTCCTCTTCTGTTCTTGCGAAAGTCGCTCGTTCGCTAAATGTTTAACATCTCTTTTTGCTGAAATTACAAGTTTCAGAGACAGACAAGTTTATTGCACATCGTTACGATACACTTTCTTATGTCTACGCTTTTTTATATAAGAAAATTGTCGATCATAAAAATGCGACATAACCCTTAAGAAAGTAATGGGTATAAAAGACACCTCGGCGAATAAACATCACTTTTTCATTTCTAAAATTGTTTCTGTATTCAAAGCAATAAATTCTTGGAAATACATTTGTTTGTATTAAAATAAGCCAGTTTGTTTTATGTACACCAGTTTCGTTTGCCTTTACTAGGCGCCAATATTTATATTGTGTTCGATGTACTTTCAGTGATAAAATCGGTTAAAAAGCATTAACAGAATTGTTTTGAATGTTTTCATTTAGTAATGATAGTCAATCCAATTAGCCACCAACAGCCATATATTTCCACAATGGCCACGCATTACCGAAACGCAAACCTCAATTTGGAGCGATAATATAATTATTCATTTACATTGATTTTTATTGGAATAATTATTCAGAGCTGGGAATAGGGATGCAATAAAGCTGTTTCATTGCATCTCTCACATGACGTGACACGTCGCGCTCGGAATCCGGCCAATAAAACTGGGAAACAGAGGGGTATTTAAAAGGCTAGCAGTTAATCAGATGAAAGGTTGTCGTTAACGAGGCGTGCGGGATCGTGCGGGACGCAGGAGGGGCCTGTCCGACCCATTGAGCATCGCTGGTGTTAATGAACGCTAGTGCCGTATAATGGAATGAATTGAATACCTGTTTTGAGGGGCTTTTATTTCTATGTGGAACTGGGGATGACTTTGAAGTCCAGTATTTAATGGGACGGCGGAAACCTACTGTTCGGTTTTTCATATAATACAACAAGAACGGTATTTGAAGATTTACGATGATTTTAGCTTCGCTGTATTGTGCGGCGAAATCGTTTTACAAAATGTAATCCTTCAATGAAAAGCGAGATACTGCGCGCTCGCTGTTAGAAATTTCAAGCAAGCGATATTACCGTAACAGTTTTCAAACCAAAACATTTTTTTTTACATATACATAATTCACAAGATCCTAATATTTTCCTTCTTATCGCTCCATTGACAATCTTATGGATAGATAGTTAGAGATAGTTTAAGATCGAGCCCATATCCTACTGAAGCAATTACCTACATAACTTCGACCCGATTGCTGAAAACTGGTACAGATCACATTTTCGAATGTCCAACTGCATTGCTATTCGCAAGGGGTCATTTTAATAAAATTTAATATTAACGTATAGGTACAATCATCGGAAGTACATCCGCGTGCAGTGCGGTCCACCACATCGCGATTACTTCATTTCGGTTTATTATTAAGTTATTACGTGGTCGATCGTACCGGCCATAATGTTGCGTCCTTTTGAAAGGATTGTTCGAGTGACCGTGCGTTGTCATTCGTGTAGTGATGATTAGTACACCCTGTAACACTTCAATGGAATTTTATTATTCTAGAAATACAACGATAGCGCGTTATGTTGTGTATGCTTCGTTTTCTTGTGTCAGCATTATTGAGCTGCTGAACGGTGTGTGGTGAAAAAATTGGGTTGTAAGTAAAGTTGGCATACAAAATAAGAAGTTGTTTTAAAGATATTGTTTTATGAATACCATAAAACAAAAAAATTACGCATCATAATTTTGAAAAAAAATAGTAGATTATTAACCAAGGGGATAAAGCAGTGTCTTCTGTCGCGGGTGACGATTTAAATCGCGAGCGTAACGAAGGACTCAAGGTTTACTCCCGAGCGTAGCGAGGGTGTTAAAAACTTAAATCACGAGCGAAGCGAGGGATTCAAGACGAGTCCTGAGTGTAGCGAGGGATTTAAGTTCACCCAAGACTAAGACAGCTTTATCACCGAGGAAAATACTCTACTTTTCGTACCATTTGCGAAAAAATTAACACAATAATAATATGAGATAAGCATTTTAGAACATTAACTTATTTATAAAGATAAATTAAAATAAACTTAACGTTTATGTATTTGAAGAAAACAAAAACGCGGCAAATTCCTAGACTTATATTTTTTTGTCGGAAAAGCAAAGGCATCAAGCTCATACGGCCTCGTCGGTTTTCGTAATTTTATTTAATATCATAACTGCATAATAAATGCGTATTCCTTTTTCAAAAAGATGTATAATGCAAAGATGTATATACAAACTCAATGGTGTAAACACAGATGGAGTTCAGTATAAATTTCGGTAAGTACCTATTCCAAATTTAAATCACATTCTCCCCCTAGAGGATGAATGAAATTCAGTACAATTTTCTTTCCCTGTTTTTAACAGATTAAAAATGACTATTGTTATGTTCGCTTTTTGTGGCATAGAATGTCACTTTTTTGAGCAAGTGGTACGAAAAATAAGTTATGACAAGACGAAAGTCGCCTACGCCGGTTGACCTTTACCGGCTTAGTAACAATTTAACCAGCCTCAAACAAAAACACGTCAATATCCCGTCAGATGTTTGCAAAGCCTAAAGTAATTTATTATTGACATGTTCCTACGTAATTCTTATATCTTTCGTAATACATGAAAGGAACTTGGAAAGAACCTTCGCCTATCATTAGCGTAATGATTGTATTTTCGTACAAACAAGCTTTTATGAGGGTTGAAGAAAGATAACATCTACTAAAAATAAATGTGTCTCGTCTACGAAAGGTATTTTCTTATAAGACTTTAAAAAACAACATAATCACAGTAAAGACAACATATCATCGTTTGAGTATCAAGAGATTATGCCCTAAAATTGAACTTTTTGACAAAGAGCAGATAATATAATAATTACTGTTTTCATAAGAGGCCATAATGTTTCTTGATAGTACTTTAAAACCATGTAGGGGTTCTAAAACTACGCTGATCAATATCAGCATATTTACAAGAATTTTCAAAACACAAATTATAAAATGCGTGTCTTGAAGATGTATGAAAGGGTTTCTTTGGAATGTTCAAGTTGTGTGAATGTTCAACCAAAGCTTTCTAGGATTTACCAATCCAAAAGGTCAAATGTTCCCGAACTCATCATCTACCTAGCCTTTTCTCAACTATGTTAGGGTCGGCTTCCAGTCTAACCGGATGCAGCTGAATACCAAATGTTCCCGAACTATGTAGTAATTATAAAGTTTTTACATTACTTATTAAGTTGGATGCCAATTCGCGCGGATACCCAACAACAACGTGATTGTTAAAGTTGAAGCGCTAATGTGGTAATAAAACACCCCACACGCCCCAATGAACATTATATACTCGTAAATGTCAAAAAGTGAGGGAAGCTAATAGCTACACAATAATTCTCACCAGTAGATACGGGAGGAAAACTTATGAATATTTAAATATTCATAAGTTAAAATTAAAAAAAAACACACACATTATATTTTATTTGAATAAATAAATTAGGTAGGTATCTCAAGAAGATTAAGTTATTCAGGTAGCTGTACGATCACGGAGCGAAAATGTTAAGCAATTTTCAAAAACATTCCCAAGCGGATACATATCACCTTTTCGAACTGTCATTATCATTAAAAATAATGGCGGTACGTGACGGAAGACCAATGGGGTGCAAGTACCTACATTATGAACATCAAGGTGTTTAAGATTTTTATTCCTTAGCTGTACATACTAATAAGATCTTGGAATGTCATTGTCTACAACAATAATATAACATACTTAATGTAGTTGGGAAAATGCTACGCAGATGATGATGACAAATGCAGTTTTTATTAAGTTAGTTTAGAATTAGCATAGTCAAAAACACTCGTCTAGTTTTATCAAAACAATTCACAACATGAATCGTATAAATTATAACACCGTATTTTACTATCTTCCCATTAAAACCTTTTACGATCTATCGAAATTTAATTCAATATCCAAAGTCATAAACCTTATCGTCTTTATATCAAACTGTGTCGTCAACGAGCGGCACCTAATGATGCAGTAAAGGGGCAGTTTTAACAACAGTTATCTACGTTGCTAACCAGATACCAGGATACGGTTAATGTTTAACAGTTATTTGCGTTGCTAACCAGATACCAGGATACGGTTGATGTTTAACAGTTATCTGCGTTGCTAACCAGATACCAGGGTACGGTTGATGTTCAACAGTTAGTTTCGTTGCTAACCAGATACCAGAATACGGTTGATGTTTAACAGTTATTTGCGTTGCTAACCAGATACCAGGATACGGTTGATGTTTAACAGTTATCTGCGTTGCTAACCAGATACCAGGGTACGGTTGATGTTCAACAGTTAGTTTCGTTGCTAACCAGATACCAGAATACGGTTGATGTTTAACAGTTATTTGCGTTGCTAACCAGATACCAGGATATGGTTGATGTTAGTTATCTGCGATGCTTACTAGATTTCAGGATACGGTTAATGTTTAACAGTTATTTGCGTTCATAATCAGATACCAGGATACGGTTAATGTTTAACAGTTATCTGCGTTGCTAACCAGGTACCAGGATACAAGACCATATTTCAAGTTAGGTGAATAGACGAGTGACATTGGTGGCCCAGTGGTAACCGCTGCGACACACGAGTAGGTCGTAGTTTCGAACTCCGACAGGTGCTTTACTTTGTGTAAAGTATTTCATCATCACTGCTCTAAAAACCCTACAACCAAAAACCCGAAGATCTCCATACATCCACCAACCCGCACTGGCAAGGTGGATTATGGCCCACTCCCTCTCACAGAGCGGACTGGAATTTATCAGTTGTAATTATCATATAATTATATCAATATCAGCTAATATGTCAGTCCCATTCTTGTTTTATAAGAAAGAAAAAGATGGAAATGGCCTAAACCTTGGGAACAAGAAAATTTCCACGCATTTATCAAAATTTCAAAAATAACTTCGTTTCTTACTTCAGCTGGTACATTAGACGGGTCTTCGAGCCTCCGTGACGTGTTTATTAGTCTTGAGTAACGCTCAGTGTAGCCAGGTTTATGGTTCCGTTGTGAGCCTCGACATCATGTGTACCAGTGGGGACAACGGCAAGGGCGCTTGTGGAGGGGACTATGGCGGGCCTCTGATCCTCCGTCGATATCTCGGGGCCTCCGGAGAATTTATGCTGGTAGGTGTCCTTACCTTCTTCCTGTCCTTTCCTTGCCTTTTTTTCTTTTGTCATGCCTTCTTTTTGTTTATGTTTATAGTTGTTGGTATGGTTAATAAATAAGAGTGACGTATGAAGCTTGAACGCCTTACATGACATACCTTAAACAACATGTTTGAACAGTATTTAATGTTGCACAGCGCAACCTAATTGTGTAACACACTATCAATCACAATCTGAATAATTTTGAAGGATATTGCTAATCCATTGCTTCGTATCATATGTTCGAAAAATTTGTCTGCTCAACAACGTACAAACGCCAGCCAGTAATGCTTTAGCGATAAAGTTGAAAATCTTTTAGAGGAATTTAACAGATTATAGTAGCTTGATGTGCTGGCGTCTGTACATAACGCAATTAATGATCAATCTCAATTCTTTATTGCGTACCATAATCAGCCTACATTGTTCCCACTGCTGGGACGCAGGCCTTCTCTCTTCGAGAGGAAGTGAGCTATAATCCCCCACGCGGGCCCAGTGCGGGTTGGTAGATGTCACATGTCTTCGAATGTTTGATTCTAGGACATGCTGGTTTCCTCACGCTGTGTTCCTTCACCGTTTTGAGAGCAGTGGATGAATGTTGTTTTGAGAGCAGTGGATGAATGTTGTTTTGAGAGCAGTGGATGAATGTTGTTTTGAGAGCAGTGGATGAATGTTGTTTTGAGAGCAGTGGATGAATGTTGTTTTGAGAGCAGTGGATGAATGTTGTTTTGAGAGCAGTGGATGAATGTTGTTTTGAGAGCAGTGGATGAATGTTGTTTTGAGAGCAGTGGATGAATGTTGTTTTGAGAGCAGTGGATGAATGTTGTTTTGAGAGCAGTGGATGAATGTTGTTGAAATTGTCAAAATAAAAGCCATTCCTACCGTTAGTGTGTCACGCAATTACTCCACTGATCTTACAATGCATGTTGCGGGAAGTTATGCTGTGTATGAATGAAAACAGGATTTCTTTTACACCAACGTTAAGTGGTGTGGTAAAGCGAGCAAGTATGCTAGAATATGGTGAGAAATACGTTAAGCGCACACAAAACTTGCTCGCCTCCTTCGTTTCGGTATCTATAGAACCTGGCTTTATTGTTGAAAAAAAGAAAAGACTAATAAACTTTTTTGTCACAGAAATACGTGCATGTAAAAAGATAAGTTACATCGAATATTAAAAAAAAAACAAAACAAATCTATAATCACGAGCACAGAACAGAAAATATAGTCGCCAGCTGCACGACGTGACTGTGACAAGGATGAGGATGTGATGTGGAGATATTAATACAACTTTTTGACGTAAAACTAGCTAAGAGTTCTATTCTTTCTTAAATTACAGGTGGGTCTAGTGTCGTTCACGGCGGCTGCCGGTTGCAACGCAGGCTACCCTACGGGCTACACCCGCATCACTTCACACCTGCGATGGATCAACCGCTTCTTGTAAAGGCTAAAACAGATTGGGGGCGGGCCGCGCCACAACTCATAGCATTGCATAAACCCTCCTTCATCACTTTCGTAAATTGTCTACGAACCAACGCACACTACAGGTGCAGCGCCCTTTTTGTATGAGAAAAAATTAAGAATTATTTATTTGTATTTAATTGTAAATAAATTAATCATGCATGAGGAATTTTTATTTGACTTGCGTAGTTCTGAGTGATAGGTCTTGTAGGTGTGTGATAGAGAAGTGTTCGACGTTCGTGTTCCGCTACCATGCTGAATGTTTATACCTATCTAATGGGAAAGACCCTCGCAACCACCACGGGTATTGGTAATTGTATCTTAAAAAAATACAAATCAAATCAAATCATTTATTTGCTTAATACAGGTAGGTATAAACAGATGTTACAAATAAATATAAAGTACACTGTATCATTACCTAATGAAGTCTGCAAATATTTATATTGTTATTAATTTTATCAAATAATTATTAAAATGATATTACAGAGTTATTATAATAAAAAAGTTCAGAATACTACAAATGTCGAAGGTTTAAAAATAAAAATTGTCAGATGAATTATATAATATAATACATGTCATAGACTTAACACTCAAATTAATTAAGATATTGGTCCAAATAAAAATAAAAATTATACAGGTGCCGAGTACAATCATAAATTCCGTGTCAACAAGAAAATAATCCCCGTCATGTCCGTAAATATAGTAATTATTGAACATCTTGGAAACCATGAAGAACAGGAACGAAACTACATAATTATGTAAAGAAACGATAGTTGGAACGAAGTAGCATAAATAAGCATGTAAGTAGCTTTTCCATTAAATGCACCTTTCAATTTCGATTCGGGAGTAGGTATATCGAATGGTTGTGAAAACCTGTGCTGATAACAATGGAGAGAAAGTATATAATAGAGTATAGGTAGCAGAACCGTTAGGTAAACTAGCAAGATATAATTTCTATTAGATGATAGATGAAAATTATGCACTTTTTAACCTGTCCGTACCCTATACCCATAATAGTGGTGGATGTAATGTGGTTAACTTTATCTTCTCTTTTTTTTCGGTTTCCTAAGAAAACGAACACTATAACGACTGTCCAAACACAGAGCGTTTTTATCACCTTAATGTTAAATAAATAATTAATTAATTAATTGGTGACAATTACAGATTTTCATGACGGTCGTTATTATTATGACGGAACCGCTTTCTAACCAATGCTTTACGATTTTGTATTCACTGGTAGCTCCACCAGACGTTCGCAACGAAATATTCAGTCGCATTGAGAAGGCAAACAAGAACGAGAAAAACGTCACCCCCTGTATGGGCGTAAACTACTACTTACACGCATAAATAGCTATAAAATCTTCTTGAGATATACGACTTTCTCAGAAGACAGTGCGTCAGACGAGACATGTGAACTGTGGAAGAACAGACATCCCACCCCTTCACATATCATTAGGTACTCCTGTAGAATATCTGCCTTTTGACACGAAAAGCTGTAGCCTATCTGGAACTTCGCCATACTTTGTTAGTACAAAGTATGCCGAAATTAGTTAGTTTCAGTTATTATTAACAGAAGTAAATTATAGTGGATCGGTAGATAACGCTAAGTGGACTAAGTATATAACCCGGTTATGACGTAAGCGCTCGAGTGAATAGATTCCGAGCATTAGCTGAAGTGGAAACACCATCTGAAGAGGTGACATGATTTCTGAAAATTATAATTGTACCTATTAATTTGGAAAATCTTAAGGTTATTTGATTAAAGGTGATGTTTAACTAAAACGGCAGATATATTGTAAAAACGTGATTGAAAAATGACAAGAATCGTGAATTTTTTCCAGTCCCTGTGTTATGAAACTGATCGAATGCCTGTCAATGGTTTAATTGAAGTAAATGCTTTGAGTTTTAATTCTCCATCTACGGTAAGGGTGGTGTAACTGTGAGTGGACTGTATGTTTTAATATTATTTTAATCTATTAAAAGAAAGGCGCTTTTTCAAAAGGTAGGAAATTTTACTATTTTTTACTGACTTTCTTAAGACTAGAACAAAAGCTATTTTTCTTAATACAAAAACATAAACAATCAATAGACAAAAATAAGAAGGTGCGTTATGCACATGCTCCCCTTTCAAAGTAAAGGAACGACCTTCTTAAGTGGCCTACGGAGTATGCCTCCCTTAGTAGCAATATCTACTACCCGTGTGACGCCGTCTTTACCCGGATAGGTAGCGGTAATACGGCCCAAAGGCCAGGATCCTCGTGGTAACGTACCATCAGCTACCACTACCATGTCACCAATAGATATTAATGGGGCTGTTCCAATTGCTCTTCTAGGAGAAAGGGTAGGCAGGTACTCTACGACCCATCTGTTCCAAAAATGGTCGGCCATACGCACTGCTCTTTTCCATCCTGCTCTGCTGCAGACATCACTGTCAGTTAATTTTGCTGGAATAGGGCGTCCTGAAGAGTATCCCAGAAGAAAGTGATTTGGAGTGAGTGCTTCAGGGTGTTGAGGGTCATTCGCAACGTGTGTCAAAGGTCTAGAATTGACTAATGCTTCGGCTTCACATAGAAGGGTAAAAAGTATCTCATCGGTCGGTGTCCTTACATTATTTCCGAGGGTCACTTTTAGAGCTGTCTTGACTGATTTTATGAGTCTTTCCCAGGCTCCTCCCATGAAAGGTGCTGATGGGGGAAAGAATTTCCACTTGATCATTTCACTAGCAGCGAAGTTTGGGACAGCTTCCTCGTATAGGGTTTTGAGTTCTCTATTTGCGCCAACAAAGGATGTGCCGTTGTCAGAGTGGATTTCAGTTGGTGTTCCACGTCGAGCTATAAATCTTCTTAGGGCCATTATTGCAGCGTCTGATGATAATGAGTGGACAACTTCCAGGTGAATAGCTCGAACCGTTAAGCAAGTAAATAAGCCAACCCAGCGCTTTTCCGTTCTTCGCCCAATCTTTACGTTGATGGGGCCGAAATAGTCTAAGCCCACGAAAGAAAATGGTCTACAGTGATGAGAGAGTCTGGCTGCAGGAAGGTCGCCGATGGGTGGTTGAAACGCGATGCTTCGACGGACCTTGCAAAACTGGCAATTGAAGGTTACCGAACGTACAGTACTCCTAAGGCTCAATATCCAATACTTTTGCCGTAGTTCGTTTACGATCATCTCTGTGTATGCATGAGCCGCCTTTCGATGGTAGTCTAGCACGAGAAGTCGGACAGCAGGATGTTTTCCGTCAAGCAGTATAGGAGACGTGACAGCTTCTGGTACCTCTTTGACAGCGGTTATTCTACTAGATAACCGCAAAATATTCTCACTATCAATAGTAGCGGATAATCTAAATAACCTACTACGGCGTGACACGGGTAAATTGTTCCGGATGGATCTGATTTCCTCCGAGAATGAATCTATCTGACTCTTACGAAAAACATGAATCATTGCTAAGTGTAAATCATCAGAAGTCAGCGTACGAGGCAGAAAGCCACGGCCACTGTTAACGTTTGGGGTTGGTGGCAAATTAAAAGTGAGTATGAGGTTTGGAACTTTATGATTGAAATCAACGCAAATATTTTTCTTACGTAATGAATGAAGTCGCAGTAATGATAAGTACCGGTGAGCGTAAGCAGTAGCTCTGATTAGGCGAGACCACGAACTAAAACGTCGTGCGTTCGCAGACAATGAATGATCATCGTTTGATATAATGTTGATGACATGAGCATGAGTTTCATGAGTAGTTCCCATTGTCATAACAGGCTCTTCAGGCCAGTCTGAGGTCAATAAAAAGTCGGGTCCCTTTATCCAACGGGACTCTGGAATAAGAGGACCTCGACCCAAACGGGTTGCGTCGTCAGCGACGTTGAGGCTGGTGGGCACCCAACGCCACTCTCGGACATCAGTGAGTTCTATTATCTCACCCACTCGATGAGCTATGAAAGGTTTGTAGGTGCGTGCATCGTTTCGAAGCCAACCCAAAACGTTCATTGAATCGCACCAAAATATGCGTTTGTGAGGTTTTAATCTAACTGCATCTACGATGGAACTAGCTAGACGAGCAGCTATTAGTGCAGCTTGTAATTCTAATCTAGGAATACTACATGGCTTCAAAGGGGTGACCCGTGATTTGCTAGATATGAGTGCGAGTTGCACATCTCCATTCAAATAAAGAAAACGCCAGTATGCTACAGCAGTATATGCTTGTGCGCTTGCGTCTGCAAAGATGTGCAGTTCAACTTGACTGGGCTCCGTTCCCCGTGGATTGTAACAACGAGGAATTTTGAGCTGTGTAGTTAAAATCAAATCTTGGAACCAATCGTTCCATGTCTTGATTTCAGAACAGGGAAACTGAGTGTCCCAATCCAGATTCATTCG
The DNA here is from genome assembly GCA_927399505.1 of Luperina testacea. NCBI lineage: Eukaryota > Metazoa > Arthropoda > Insecta > Lepidoptera > Noctuidae > Luperina > Luperina testacea. The sequence goes on along the minus strand of OV656762.1, from coordinate 639,406 downwards.
CCAGACATTTTGAAATAAAATTCGACCGCGAATTACAACGGGAGCAAGGATACCCAGTGGGTCAAATACTTTCATAATTAATGAAAGTACTTTGCGTTTTGTAAGTAGGCTAGGTAAAATAGCTTCTTCACCTTTACCTGGAGTATTAAAACTTAAAAGATCAGTAGTTGGATGCCAATATAGTCCTAAAGCTCGTGTACAAGAAGTAGATGAAGGAAGATTAGCAAGACTGACGTTTAATTCACACACTGTCTCAGATATAAGACTTTTAGGTAAAAGTTTAAGTGCGGAGAGGTCATTAGATACCCACCCACGCATTTGAAGTCCAGCACGTGCGTGAACTTTTACTATATCAGCAGCCAAACTAGCTGCTATGTCACTGGAAGACACGGAGCCAATATAGTCGTCCATATACGTATCATGTACAATAGCATGTGCTGCTTGTGGAAACTGATCCTTGACCTCCAGTGCATTTTTATTTTTCATATACAGAGCAGTAAATGGACTAGATACTGCCCCGAAGATCATGGAAGACATCCTATAGGTTTGAATGGGTTCAGCAGGACTGTCTCGCCACAAAAACCTTTGCGCATCCTGGTCCTGTTCAATTATTTTAAACCTAGGAAACATTTCCTTTATATCCGCGGTCAAAGCTACTTTACCCTCCCGATTTCTACATTGGATGATTTATCTGAGTTCGCAAGTTCAGGACAGGAAGGAGAGGCCGAGTCTTCGTGATCGTCCTCGCTTTCTACTACATAAGCAATGTGGTGTAGTAGCTTATGATGTGCGGAGCGGCATTTTTTATCATTACAAACCTCTTTTTTAATATTACAATTTTTATAGTTATGTGAACCTCTTTGCAGACATTTGTGGCATAACTTTTTATCTTTGACAAATTGCCATCTATCAGTGACAGACAATGACTTGAAGGTGCTACATTGACATATGTCATGACTTTCGCTGCAAAAACAACAAGATTTATTATATTTAGAAACGAGCTTGTTATTTAATTTTTCATGAGTTTTAGCAGAAGAAGGGCGCGGATTTGAAGAAGAAGAAGAATCGTCAGCCCGCACCACATGAACTTTATCACGCTCCTTCACACAATTGATTGGCTCGGTGATTAGACCAAACTTGAGCTGCAGGTCCATCTCTCGAATCAGAAACCGGGCCAGGAGCTCCAGCTTGGTATAATCTCCTTGCTGTGAAAAATATTTTGATGCATAGTCTGCCCAGCGTGTCCGCAACAGAGGCGTGAGTTTACTCAAAACAGACTGAAAAATCTCGGGCGACTCCAGATAGGAACTTTGGTTAAGAAGCCTCATCACCTCAGCCGAGTTACGAACGCGACAAGCAAACTTATGTAGATCGCTACCGTCATTATTTATCTTTGGTAACGCACGAAGGGTACTGGCTTCCTGTAAAACAATGTGTTCAGGCCTACCGAACCTAACCGCTAAAGCTTCCATCACCTCAGAAGGATTGCGTGCTGACACTAGCAGCACCGCAACAGCTTCACGAGCTGCTCCTTTAAGCGCATAATTGATGCGCGCTAAATTATCTGAAGTTGAATACTCTACCTTGGTATTTTCGTACGTTTTATTAAAAGTTAACCAGTCCAAAGCTTTACCGTCAAACACAGGTAGGCGACCGTCCCAAAATTTAGGTCTGGATACATTCCTGCTTGACAAAGACGCAATTGCTTGGGCTAGTTGAGCTATATCTGAGGATGGAGTACAATTATTATTGTTAGTAGATAAAATGCCTGGTTTTAGCGCAATAGGTATGGAGCTGTTGTCTGCTAGACAGGAATCATGCTTGTTAGGCACCTGTTGAGGAACCAAGGCAACCCCCGGACGCTGTATAAAATTGACCGTAGGTCTCTTAACAGAAGAATCTGTGATGACAACGTCCTGTGGTTCCTTTGTTACATCAACCTGAATAGAGTCAACACACTTATTTAACCATTTATGTATCTCCCTGTTGGAAATATGGCTTGTACGACTTGATTTACTACGCACGCTACCTCCTTCCATCGCTTCGGCAAGTTCAGCTTGCTTGCGTAGTTCTAAAGCCGTCCGCTCCAATTCTAGCGCAGCGCGCTCCCGCATGTGCTCCCGTTCTACGGCTGCACGTTCCAACTTCGCAATTTTTAGGGCATAGTCTGCCTCGATATTTAAAGTACGGCTCCTTACCGTACTCGAAGAACCTGAAACAGAAGTAGTAGCGCTGGGCAGCCCAGCGGTTTCTACGACCGCAGTCGGTGCGATGACAGGAGGGTCTCCGTCCCCGACGGTCGAAGCACCCGGCACCGCATTGGTATTATCAGTTTTTCTTCCAGATCTTGTTTCTACCATGTTATTTAAGGTAGAAGGACCAATATGTAACTGTGAGTGGACTGTATGTTTTAATATTGTTTTAATCTAATATTAAAAGAAAGGCGCTTTTTCAAAAGGTAGGAAATTTTACTGACTTTCTTAAGACTAGAACAAAAGCTATTTTTCTTAATACAAAAACATAAACAATCAATAGACAAAAATAAGAAGGTGCGTTATGCACAGGTGGGTTAAGTTAAAGATCGCCTATTATCAACATAAACATTATTCAAAGTAAGTAAAATTTTCTTTTAGTTCAGACAGATCCAAATACAAATTAAGGAACAAAATTAACCCAACGGAGTGGAGATTTTCGGTCTTATTTGTCAGCAAAATTAGTTGGATTGTTCGACAACCTAACCGTGCGTCGGGTCAACCCTTTATATAAGATCCTTGAATCAATTCCGGTCCTCCATTGAAAACCGAAAATCAAAGGTACGGTAAATAATAAATGATCTTCCGATTTGTCTTTGACAAATTAAATATATATTGAAGTAGGTTGCTGATATTTTTAGGGACCATTTTCGTGTACTCTCCCCACGGGGACCGGCGGGGACGGCGCTCGATATTGATATGCCAGATGAGGACGTGGGGACTAGCTTTGTTGCCAAAGATGTGGCTCAGGCTATAAAAACTATATCTAAGGGCAAGTCCCCTGCTCACGATGGCCTCAGCATCGAGCACCTAGTTCACGCTGGCCCACATATAAATTGTGTCTTAGCAATGTTTTACACACTATGCGTGAGCCACTTGTACCTACCACCTGATTTCATGAAAACAGTAGTAGTCCCTGTAGTTAAAAATAAAGCGGGAGATGTTGCTGACACAAGTAACTACAGGCCGATTCCTCTTGCAACGATCATTGCAAAAGTTTTTGAAGGTTTGCTTAAAGGCAGGGTTATATTAGAGCCACGCAGCGTGTCGCAACGCGTGGGATTGCAATCGGTTTCATACATTTAGTATGAACGTGATTACATTAACTCGGCGACACGCGGGACTGAGTTAATGTAATCACGTTCATACTAAATGTATGAAACCGATTGCAATCCCACGCGTTGCGACACGCTGCGTGGCTCTAATATAACCCTGCCTTAAGACACACTTAGATAAGTATGTACTTATTTAAGTGTATCGACGTCGAGGTCGAAACTGATCATCGTGCAAATCCAGGTGGATTTGCACAATAATCAGTTTGGGTTTCAACCTCGACTGTCAACTGAGAGTGCAATACTGTGTCTTAAGCATACCGTCAGATATTACACAGATCGAAAGACTCCAGTGCACGCCTGCTTCCTCGACCTGTCCAAGGCTTTGACCTGGCGTCATACGACATCCTGTGGGCTAAACTTGAGGATATAACTTTGAATGGAGCTAAATGATCCAAGCTAAATGCGCATGACATACTATCAGCCACCAGGGCACTTTCAAATCAATGAAAGACATATTACCTGGTACAGTCAGAATCAAAAGTCGATTAACACTTAAGTTTTTTTAATCTCGGTTATTGAGCAAAATATTAACCCTTCAGTTTTTTAAATCTCAGTTATTGAGCAAAATATTTGTTCAAAATCGCATTATACTTCTGCTGCAATTTCGAACAAATATTTTGCTCAATAACTGAGATTAAAAAAACTGAAGTGTTAATCGACTTTTGATGCTGACCGTACCTAAATGGTAGCTCTTATAGTACATAGTACTCACACTTGAGTTTATACAATGTGAAGATAGTCTTATAGTCTTCAGCAGCTCCAACATACAGGTGACAGGGCATGCGGCGCAAGAAGAAAGGTAGGCCACGTTCGGCGGGGAGACGCTGCGGCGTCTCCCCGCGTAAGACCACGTAAGTCCAAAGAATGATAATTTCATGAAACAGTTATTCTTTGGACTTACGTGGTCTTAGAGAGTTGTGTTGATGACTTTAATGATTATAATTCTGTTAATACATGTTTGTTACGGCCGCGATTCATATATTAATCAATGTACAACTTAATACTGACCAGCAAATTGCAAAAAACCAAAAAAAAAAACAAATTTCGCGGGCTACCCTGGCGCTTTCGCCTTAACGTTACACAAACATCATGATCAGATTTTTTTTATTCTTTGACACACACACGCACTTCATTCCTTCCATCAACGATGGAAGTAATTAAACACACTTCTTCAATAGGCGGCCAATTAACTACCGGAGTTCTTGTTATCCAATCAAAGTACCCGTCACTTATCATCTCACGCTAAAATAGGTAAGGGCGCAACCCCACTGCTGCGTAGACAGTGCACGGAGAGTTCATTTGTTTACTAGTCACGCACCCACACATAGCGTGGCGTTGGGTTGCACCGTGTGCCGTGGGGTGACAGAGGATAAGGTGGCCAAAATGGTTATACAATGCGAAACTCTTCTAGCTAAGCGCCGTTGAAGAGGTCGCGGATGATAGATTTAATTCACGACGATACCTACTTGTGAGGAGATAACATTTAGATACAGCTAATTCTCAATAAAATAATTTGGAATAAGTTGATTCTATAGCGGAGCTCTATTTAAGTAATGAACACTGGAATAGGTTCCACCCTGGCAAAACCCTTTTCTTCTCGTTTAAACATTTCAAGAAAGATGTATTGGCACAACAAAACATCGAACAATGAGGACGTTCATTATTAGTTTCCGGAAAATTGACTAGCAAAGCAAACATCCTTTTTGCCTTCATCCCCTTTAACAACTTGTTTTACATGAAATATACTTTGTTTTCTCCTTACTCCTGTATCAGACTCAGTAGTTGAAGTCCTGATTTGTTAAATCTATGCATATAAATTGCATGCTAATCTCGGTTTATCACGTAGTCATGTTCCCGGGGAGACTTAAACCGCGCCATGGGAGATGAGCCAGTGATCTTGCATACTTCACGTAAATCTTTACTGCTATACTTATTACTAGCTGAGCTTGATGTCAAAATACGGTCAATTTCTTTTAGGTTAGTATGAATATAATATTTGTGAAGCTTATTACTATTAGAAGATTTTGTAAACATGATAATATTAAGTTTGATTTCTTAAGACCAGGTGTCTTTTAGCTACAAAATATTATGCTCTTTCCTGTTACGTAAGTTAATGTCTTCAATACGATAAAGTTTACTTTTGAAATATTTAAACAGGGAAGCTGTTTAGAATATTATATTATTTAACCCTAGAGAACTAAACTAGTTTCGTTGTTACATGGTTACTACACATTCGTCGAACCGACTACGCCAAATTAAATGCATTTTTTGGAAAAAGTATTTATTAATCATAGGAACTTCTGACATGGGTATATTCTTTGGATCATATCTAAACAAAAAATAATCAAAACAGTAACATAAAACTATTCCACACAGCCACAGCACATATCGATATTATGAGGTCCACAAATGTATCGCTTGCATTTGATGCAGCGGTGTTTGGTCATTCTGCGGGCCTTAGATGGACATAAGTAGCAAATTTTACGCACATTTGACGCAGAAGGAACTGGAGCATCTACAGGCGGAGTTATACCGAGAATGTCTTGAATCATGACCTTGATGTCCCGCCTCAAAGTAACAGTTTGAAATCTTTGCCTCAACCATGGCTCCATAAGTTGGTCGGCTAACTTCCATTGATGAATCTGCTCCTCAATTCCTCGTAAGTCCATCTTAAAATAAAAATAATAAATTAATAAAATCGTAACTATAAACAATGTATATAATGATACGTTTAGATATCATAAACGTACAAAATTACATTTCTATAAAAAAAGTACCCACATTCGGACTTTTCACTAAAATAAATATTATTCATAATTACTAACTAAATGAAAACAATCCAGAAAAAAATAAACAATAAAATGAACAAATATTTCAGAAAAATAAAATACAAAGATCAACACATACGTACCTCGTTGTTACTAAACTTTCGTCGAGCGGACGACGCTATGGTCACATCTCCTGTTCTAATTATCGTGCAATCACTTCCGCGTCACACGGTGCACTGTTTACGTGTTTTAGGAAGGTAGACAAAGAGGCGCAGGGGGGGGCCACCTAGAACTGCACGAGCACAAGATTCGCGAGTAGGTGGGTCGTCGAACGGACGAATGTTTAGTTATCTAGGGTTAAATAAGTATAAAATATTAAAAAAAAAATAGAATACTCTAATAAGCAAATAAAGAAAATCCCCAAAAAAACATGAAAAATTGAATACTCTACCGTCTACACAAAACACAAAAAAAGGCAGCGCATTTATTGACGTTCGCTAAAACACAATAAATTCCCGTCACCGCCTGTGAGGCACCACTATATTTGTCATAGTATTTGTTTACTGATCAATCAGCGCGCAGATCTGTTTGTTTGTTAATCGGGATGAATCGGGATGAAATATGTTTTAGGCGTAAAATAGCGCATGTACCTACAGGGTCGAACTGTAGCGATTTTTTTTAACTGTGTACTTTAGAGATAATAGCCTATGTGCTGCTTGCATGCAACCTCCGCGAGTTCCTCAAAAAGTTATTGGCAAGAAATACGAGACAAATATTAATTTAAAAAAGTATAGCAGATAAAACAGTATGGAGTGAGATTACAAGTTATTTATATATATATTTTTTTCATCTTTTCTCATATACAGCAATAAACAATATAACGATTAGGTTATCACATTAATTGAAACCACCTACATACATAACGTATTTTAAACATACACAATTAAAATCATCATCATCATCATTTCAGCCGAAAGACGTCCACTGCTGGACATGGCCTCTCCCAAGCACCTCCACTTCTACCGGTTCTGTGTTTCTCGCATCCAACGGATTCCTGCGGCCTTCACAAGGATATCGGTCCACCTTGTGGAAGGCCTTCCAACGCTACGGCTTCCGGTACGCGGTCACCACTCCAGAACCTTTCGGTCCCATCGGCCATCTGTTCTGCGAGCAATGTGCCTCGCCCACTGCCACTTAAGTTTGGCAATTCTTCGGGCTATGTCGGTTACCCTGGTTCTCCTCCAGAGGCTCCAGATCTCCTCATTTCTCCTCATTCGATCACCTAGGGAAACTCCAAGCATAGTCCTTGCATTGCCCTTTGGGTGACTTTTAGCCTTCTAATTAGGCCCATTGTGAGCAACCACTACAATAATTAACAACAATTAAAATAATTAATAACAATTAACATTCTAGCCGTGGGACCATTTTTTTCGTTTTAGTATTTAACAAAATTAAACGTAATTTGTGATTATTTGGTCACAATACCATAAAGTTTGAGTTAAATTGTCGATACCATCGCCCCGCGCGTTGAAAAATGTAGGTACTTTACTTTTTTTGGTAAAATTGTTATTTTATCATTTTAACGCAGCTTGAAAAAACCGCTTTAACCGCTTTACGCTTAAATGTGATAATCGCCACTCTGGATGACAGAAGATGAAAAAATATAAAAATGTATTAAAACGTATAACGGTTTTCTAGGAATAATTATCGAAGTAATATGACAAACAAAACCGTTGTTTTACTTACTCATCCCGGTACCGAAAGCTCGTAAAAAGCTCACAGATGGAGGAGGCGCCGGGTATTTAACGTTTCCATGGTAAAACGTAACGAGCACAAAGTGTTATATTGTATGAAGAAGAAGGGTCGTCGCCATATTATAATGTAATATATTATGTTGAAGCTAAGCCGCCAAGATGAGTAGAAATATAGAGCTATGTGGTTTTATTATTTTGTTGTAAAGACAGTGAGATGGTTCAGCAGCGCAGTTCTTCTGGAGTATGGCTAAAGAATTTTATCGAAGAGAGTTTTTTTGAAGCTGATTGCCGCCTATAATAAGTGGCGAGCGAGTTATTGGGCGCTTAGAAAGGAGGCTTGTGTTCAGCAGTGGGAACATTATAGCCTAAGTATGCTACTGCGCGCATTCCTTCAGGGCGTCGGCCTATATTTTCATAATTATACATACCACGAAGTATGACTTTTTCGTTGATATGTAATGAGCTGAGAGCCGAGTTCCGATGTAAATGTCATGCAATATATAGCAATGTGCAGGAAGAAGCAATAGCACACGATTTGTCTGACTGCGGATGCGGACAGAAAAGTGTTGCGAAGTTGTATGAAAAACCGTTGTTTAATTTACTCTCCCCGGCACCGACAGCCATAGCATAAGTGCTGTGAGCTCTTTACGGGCTTTATAAGGTTTATGTCATTCGGTATGTTTCACGGTTAATAACAAGTATAATTAATTTATCTCAAACCCTAAATTGAGGTAAAGTCGACTTACGTACACTTTTAATTTTTGTAAGTTTTTAGTGAATATAATAATGAAATGTAATTTTTAATTTCTGCAAATGTTGCAATTTGTACCCAAAACTTTTTTTTAGAATGTATCCGATCGAAACCAGACATAATCAACGTAAATACATCGTAAACTTTCTAAACAGCGAAACTCACTAAGGACTAAACAACAAGCCTGAATAATTAAAACTTATCGAAGCAGAACAGCTCGCCAAACGTGAACATAATCATTATGCATCCAAACACTAATGTTTGCAGTTAGTGCACAAATATTTACAGTTATAGTGCACTAAAATTCTCCGCCACCGCGTCCATCATAACATTCATGACACATGCATAGAATAACTAATTAATGTGACGTCATGAATCAGGTGTTAATGCAGTTTAATGCAAAGTGCAGAAGAAGAAGCGAATCCGTTGGCTATTGAGGTCATTCTTACATCCACCGCAGAGAGCCAGAGTAAACACGCCTGCCAGGAGACCGCGCTTTCAAAACCTTTTGGAAACATTCTAGAACATTTCACTTTTAATACCTCGCCAGAGAAATTGCAAACTTGTATAGAACCATCAAGCTTGATTTTCGAATGGGTTATAGTAAAATGTTAAGATGTTATGCACACGCTTGCGGGTAGGTATTGCACCTTTGTGGAGTTCGCCCGAGGCGTTGGTAGTTAGACCAGTGTTGGTGATACTCATTGTTGGGGGGTATGTAGTGGTTGAGATGTGCGAGTTAAGCCGTTTGTCCGTGTTAAATGTATGAGAGATGAGCGTGATTGGGGGCTGTGGGTATTCTATGTGCCAACAAACTTATTTTAAAGCAACACGCTTATTGAATTTCTGGCTGGATTTTTGTGCGAAATGTTATAGTACGTTAAAGTAGTTTATACATGAGTTGTTTTATTTTATTAAACACAGTATGGTTCGCATAACACGTTAAAAGGAAAAAATCATAATCAAAGGAGAAATCATCTGATCCAGAGATCAGATGATTTCTTTTTTCGAGATTTTAGCCTTGATCTTAGTAAAAGTTTGTTCATATTGATGAATGTACAATGACCCAATTGTTTTCAGTCATTTCCATCACACCTTGTATCACAATTATACCTATTAATATACTTACATAGTATTTACATGTATACATTATTATGGTCAGAAATAAAAGTCGAAAACACTGCCACTTTTACACATCATCTAAATTGTTACAAAATGATTAATTATTCTACTTTTCATCATTTCATAAAATAGCTTATATTCTACTTCTGTTCCAAATTTAAATATTTTACTCAATAATTTAGATTTAGGAAACTGAAGTGTTGAACGACTTTTGTTTCTGACTGTACTTTCACTTTCGGCTTCTACGCTTGTGAACTACATTACCGATCTGTGCTTGTCTTCAGTCCTTCTTACTTTCCGGTGCTTATCTCTGTGTTACTGTATTTTGCAACTGGCTGCAATATGAACACTTTCGTATTATAGACATCGCCCCAAATCAAACCTGTATGGAAGTATCCGCAACAAGAAGAAGATTTACCCACATGAGTCTCATATTAGTGACCTGTATAGTAACAGTAGACATTCATAATGTTACGCATGAAAACAAAGGTAAATTCATGGAAATTGTGTTGCAAAATAACTAAGTACCAACTTAAGTTGTCCGTATATTCAAATCGCAAGTGTCATTCTTTGATAGTTTTATGAAATTACTATAACAGCGAATTTTGACGTAGTATGTCAATTTGATCAAAACTTTATTTCCTCAACTGTGCAAGAATTATTGTAGCTGACGTCCTCAAGACAATGTCACAGTGTACAGTAGGCCACGAAGACGTTACTCACAGATTATTCCATCTCGCGGAAATATTAGCCGAGACCCCTGCTGTGACTGTAGGGCTGTCCAAGGAAAAGGTATAAGCGAAAATGCATCAATAAAGCCGTTAGGCGAAAGATGATAGGCAGCTAAGGAAACTGAAAATTATTATTCATAAAAATTGCTAACTCTGGAATGTAAAGCTCACAGGCGTTCATTTATGACCGTTGAATATGAATGTAAAGCTCACAGGCGTTCATTTATGACCGTTGAATATGAATGTAAAGCTCACAGGGGTTCATTTATGAACGTTGAATATGAATGTAAAGCTCACAGGGGTTCATTTATGACCGTTGAATATGAATGTAAAGCTCACAGGCGTTCATTTATGACCGTTGAATATGAATGTAAAGCTCACAGGCGTCCATTTATGACCGTTGAATATGAATGTAAAGCTCACAGAGGCTCATTTATGACCGTTGCATATGAATGTAAAGCTCACATGGGTTCATTTATGAACGTTGCTTACATCCGGTTGCTGAAACGAAAATGATGACGCGTTATAATTAAATTCCAGTTCAGGAAAGATCCGATTGGCTGATGACAATTCCGTCTACCAATATCAACAGTTAACGAGGGCTTTGTTAGCAAATATATTTATTGGTTCTCGTTCCAGAAATCACTCGTTAAGTCATTTTTTCATTTCTGAAAGACCTACAAAATGTGACAACCTCAACAATATTGACTGGAAATGATTACCTAGACATACGCTTTATTAATTCAGCATTATTTAAAACATCTTTCATACATTACTTTGCTTTTATCGGCTGAATAATAAATTAGGTATCAGAAGTTACGTTATGATTTTTTTTGAGAAATCATAACAACAAGACACAAGTAAAAACATATCGCTTTCCGCAGTCCCCTTGGTTTCGGAGTCACTCACACAAACAACTCGTTTGATATCTCTCGCATTCAAAAACGTACACTCTGTATAAACTAAAAAATAAGTCAATCCCAATGGAATAAAAACCTAGCTGCTCCACAAAAAACGTTTGTGAAAAACAAAGTCGTTTGGCATCCCTCGGACAACAGTAACAACCTCGCTGTCTGCTTGTGACAGACCAATGGATGCCAGGCTTTGTTACCAACCCCCACTTTGTTTTGTACACTTTTAGTATCCCAGCCAATAATATTGTTTTATTTATAACAATCGTAGGCTGCAACGTTTCCTTTCTTCGCTTGGTTTATTACTAGTTACGAAATTGGGGTAAGTTATTGTCAACGTTCCAGCTCGACACGACGACATCGTGGTTAGGTTATATATACATAAATATATTCTGATAATGAAGGTATCACAGAAAATTATGCAAATTTTCTTAATGGAGAAGCTTAACATGAGATTTATGCAAAGGTTGACATTCCAGAAATAGATACGCTTTGTAGGATGACACACCAAATATAGAATTATAGGTATATTAAAAGGACTTAAGATCATTGTTTTTAATATTTGTTCGGTGTATATATCTGCTCCATGTTCCACTGACAGTGCAAATAAACATTTACTTTTCTCATCATCATCATCATCTGCCTGCATTTTCCCAAGAATCTTCCAGTCTAACTGAATACCAACATTTTACATGAAGCGACTGCCTATCTGACCTCCACAACCCAGTTATCTACTATATAAAAATAAGTCGGGTTTTCCTTCCTGACGCTATAACTCCAGAACGCACGAACCGATTTCCACGGTTTTGCATTCGTTGGAAAGGTCTCGGGCTCCGTGAGGTTTATAGCAAAGAAAATTCAGGAAAAATTTCAACAGAAAAGCGGGACCACGCGAGCGGAGCCGCGGGCGACCGCTAGTTGGGTTATATGATTCTTCTGACTACCCGTAAATGACTGCCAAATATCCATGAATGACAGCCGGGACCAACGACTTAATGAGCTTTTCGAGGCGCGGACGGGTTTTGATAAGTAAAGATGGACCCATCCACGGACCAACCGCAGCATGATCGATCGACACGTGCGGCTGTTATTACTAAACCACAAGCCATCATTTACTTTTCTCATAACAGTATGAAAAGACTCAATATTTGTTCCAAAAGAGCTAAGACCTAACGTTTCGCACTACTGTTCAAATAGACAGCGTTTCATAACAGGAGGCGTTCTTCCGGCCAAGCGAAACCAATATATTTAATGTTCGAGCCAACTTGACTCGTAAAAAGTTTAATAAGGGGCCTTCTGGCTCTCTAAGTCCCAGTTTCTGGCAAAATTGAGTAATGGCGTGGCATATTTAATTTACGGCAAGGACCAGACCTTGTGAGGTCAAAAAGGTACCTAGGTACTTAGACCTGAGACCTATAAGCCTGAATAATTTATCACTAGGTTTCCGGCGAAGGGTTGAAGGGTTGGGTTCAACACGTGATTGAAATTCCTTGTCAACGCAATGACACGCCCAAGTACTTTATGTGATGTTGGCGCACTCTTTTAGCTTGTGTAGGTACGTACTTGGCAATGGAGATTGTTTATGCGGGTACGGCAGGGCACGGTTCATCGAATCATTTTGGACCCCTAACCTTTCCTTTGAAAATACTCTGCGGGCCTTTTATGCTTTTAATGCCCAACTTATTGAAATTGTTCGTCACTGTGTTTTGGCACCGAGTCACTTCTTATCATGACATAGGAATACTAGTCAGATAATGTACTTGTAGACCATGTTTCTGAATCTGACAAGGGCACTGTGGGTGCAGGTGTAACTTTGGTCATTTTTCGCAGATTGTCTATACGAGCTTATACATCGAGTCGAGTGCCGTGGTCGATATCTTCAGACCAGCGCAGCACAAATCCGAGGTGCTTAGACGATTCGCTTCTAACTATCCGATCATTCCCTCAGGTCCAATCTAGTTTCAATCAAGTTAACAAGGTTTTAGAACTATAAGAAAATCTTTCGTGATAAAAACATTTTAGTATCAACATTTAAAAGTAATATTTTATATAAAGCAGAAAAATTCTCTAAATAATAAAGAAAAACCACATAATAAAGAACATCCTTACAAAATCTGACAAGACGTGTATTTTTTTCATTTCCTATAGCAATTGTTATATCTCGTGAACCTTCAATAACATTGTGAAGAGTATCATCGAACGATACTGGCCTCAATTTATTATCGATTCTATATCAAAAACTAATCCGTGGAGTTTACGTGGATCAGTAATGGATATGTGTGGCTCTGACACATAATTACGTCTATATTACCCGAGACCAACTACATCTGCAGTCCGTCTCACATCTAAGCTGTACAACTTAAGGTTCAAAGCTTCTGGCTGGAGGCACTAGTTGTGTCGCCAAGACGTCGCTGCTGGTCGCAGCGACTGCGGTATCCGACGGATGCAATTCTCGATTGATCTCTGATTGTGCAGCCAAGATAGTTCGCTATGGAGTTTCTGATTGGTGTCGAATTACAAAATTTTTATTCGTGTGCTTTAGTATTTATATTCGTGTGCTTTAGCGTCCCTGTTTTTCAGGCATACCAAGTGAAGTATACATGAATGCCTGTTTCTTATTTGCGTTCCATAATTTTAACAAGGTTTCACAATTACTTAAAGCCAAGACATAATTACGGACCCTATAGGGCACAGCAAAAAGCTTTTAAATTAAGAAACAATTCACAACTTTTAGATATAAATAGTTATTGACATTAATTAGATAATTTATTTAAAAAAAATGCTGAGATCAGATAAAGGAACATAGTCAAAATTTAAAGTAATTTGTTCAAACTAGGCTGACAATAAGCACTAAACTTATTACCTAAGCGTCAAACATTACCTTCGACGGTCCCCCAAAACACCCGCCCGCCACCACTTCCTAGTACTAATAATAATCTAATAAGGTTAATCCACTAGTGACTAACTAGTTCATAGTTATTGTTATTAAGGAATACGGATGGTGTCTCTTATCCTCAGAGAAAATATCGCCTATCAGTGTGCCCATACATTTCACCATAGATCCACTCGACGTCCGCGCTTGGCTTAAGATCTCAATCCCCTTTTTATTTATGTTTACTAGTCCGTATATTGTAGGGGAACCTGTTGAACCTTGGCACTATGTGTACCTAGGCCATTGGGCTCGTTTCAAATATTCGCGCGATATTAAATTCTACTGTTTAAGGTATTCGGTACGTCACTACCGACAAGTCAATGTGAAGTTAGTCGCATACCGCCATTAAGCTGGTGTTTGGTGTTATCGACGGTTAAAACTTTTTTTGGCGAAAAAGTAAGTATTTCGAATATATTTTGAAGTCTGATAGTTTTAAACGTTTTATAATAGTGACTTAACTGTTATATGCTAACGGTTCTTTTATTCAACAAGTGTTAACACAATAAAAAACTTACGAGATACGTGATCTCTAAACTATTTAAAATCCATCGTTTTGTTGTAGCTGGAGTAGTGTTGTACCATGGTCACTGTCAATCAGTTGTTCCTTGGTCAGTGGCCACGGTACAACCAGGATGTTGTACTTTGGCCAGGTGAATATTTTATTAAATTATTTCACACTTACGTAATATATTCCTAATCAAATGAGTTTATTATTTCAGAAATCATGCCGAGAATTAAAGAGAAGAAGAAAAGGACACCTATTCATGTGGATCATCTGGCAAATGCCATTATAATGATTAAGGTGAAAGGGCCAGGGTAGCCCGCGAAATTCAATTTTTTTTAGGATTTTTGCAATTTGCTGGTCAGTATTAAGTTGTACGGTGATTAATATATGATTCGCGGCCGTAACAAATATGTATTTACAGAATTATAATCATTAAAGTCATCAACACAACTCTCTAAGACCACGTAACCCCAAAGAATGACGATTTCATGAAACGGTTATTCTTTGGGGTTACGTGGTCTTAGAGAGTTGTGACAAATTGCAAAATACCTAAATAAAATTGAATTTCGCGGGCTACCCTGGCGCTTTCGCCTTAAGGAGAAAAAGTTCTCCACTTTCGGTGCTTCCAAACATTTTGGAATACATTTAAACAATTAATTTATTATGTTCCAGAGATACAGAAGTGCTTGAATTTCTACTAAATGCTTAAGGCTGAATAATATATCTACATATTGATAGTGTTCTTATAAAAGCTAGATAGTCCTACTTAATGACTGATTAAAAAGTTAAGACAGAAATAATAATTTATAAAGTTAATTATTTAAATATTTTATTTTCTATTTGCTATATTATAGGTATATTTATTTACAATATTATATTATGACATAATATAATATTGTAAATTTGTGATATGTTCAAATGTACCTACCTAGGTCTATGTACCTACTAATTTTAAAGTTTGCGATGTGACAAAACAGTAGTTAAAAGTTAGTTGTTTTTGTTTAAAGATTATGTTTGAAAAGCAAAAAAAAACTGAATATTATTTTAATTTTGTTCAGAATTTCTAAAGTAACTACTTTGTTAAAGATTGTAATAGACCAAATAAAACCATTTTGGTTAAGAAAACCTGATAATTTGCTTAAATTACCCCCAGATTCTCAATGTGTCCTAGGTACAACGTAGTACTGGCCCAGGTACATAGGGTATGTTGTACCTTGGCCTTATTTACCATTTTTTTTTAAACCTTTAAAATATATGTTAATATAAAATATACATTTCTGATATTTTTGTGGTGAGTACCCAAATAATTGACATTTCAAAATATGCAAATATGATTTGTATGCTGTACGTCAAATCACAATAAAAAATATATATCTAAAAAACTGTCCTAGGTACAACAGGTTCCCCTATAGGTAACTATACATAAATCCTCGATATTACTATATATGTGGCATGAAAAGTGATATCAATCACTGATCCGAACTTATTCGTTATTCACTAACGTATTTCTATTACTGCCTCCACTGGATATAGCACTCTATACTTTATGTTTAGGGTATGTTTTTGGTTGGCTATATTTTTTCTGTACAGTATAGGTTTTTCACGCATTTCCTCGTGATTCCTACCGTTTGACGGGCGACAAATATATATTTATCGTGACGTTTATTACGTGACATTGATTTATGAAGTGTGTCTACAGCTTATATTCTTTAGAGAAAGGGGAAATAAGACAGTTTACTTTTATAAATGGGTGAAGTGGCTTCTTGGAATGCTCTATTATATCCGTGATTTAAATGATGGCCACACCTCTGCTTCGTATGTGGTTTATTTTAGTATTGTATTTCGGATCTATTTCGCCCATAGAAATGTAAAAAACAGGAGAAGTGGCAAGGGGGCGCGTCTATGTCCACGCGCCATGAGCAACAGGGGCCTGTCTAAGCAAATGACCGCCTCCGCGAACTAGTGCGTTTTCGACCGTGATCGTGATAAAATATAAAAATGCAAACTTGTTCAATGGTTTCCTGTAAAAACCGAAGTCAAAATAAATACTTCGTATCTCATGGAATCACTTACCATATGTAAGTAAAAGTATTTTACTGTATTTGTCTTTAAAATCATGAAAAACAAATATTGATTGCTTTTACTACGTTATTTTTGTTTTCAAATATCGTAGTGGCTGTACTATTTTGCAGCAAATACATTGCTCCTTAACCGTTACCTATGTATGTCGCTAAGTGACTAGACAAGCAATGTAAAAATTACAAAAGGATACTTTATTTTTACGGAGCGTCGCATAGTACAGCCGCTGTGTCTTGCGGCGAGATAGTGATGTGGTTGTGAAGATCCACTAACTTGGGCTATCGACAACAATGTCGATTGCCCAACGAATATATTATATTGCTATTATAGTTAATTTTTCAATTTGTAAACCGTTTTAACCCGATTTAGACCTGAAAATATGACGTTTAAATCCGGCTGGTAGATCCGTGAGAAAATGTAAAATAATGTTTTTTTTTTATTTGCTTCAATTTTTTTTTAGCTACATTTTATTTATTTATAATATAATTATGTTCTGGACATTTGTTTTGTTATTTATTTTATTTTCATGATCCTACATTTTTTTAATACAATAATGAATGGAAGGATCGATAACTTACCGATTTAGTGAATCACTAGCGTACCTATATGTAAAATAAATGGCTTTTTTTGGCACAACCATAGCGATAGATGTTTTTGTGTGAGTAAGTTGTACGGTGCACGGTAAATGCACGCTGTGTTTGATAAGTTAAGGTTTATAATTGATTGTGTAGTACGTTCTATTTTATGAATTGCAAGTGTGTGCGTGACTTTGTATCTATTGCTTTTACTGAACTACATGTGTAGTAGCGGCGCGGTGGTGGGGTCAACGTGGCGACATCGGGTTCTAATACATTTTCAACTACCGGGCATATCTCCTTATTTCATATATCTATGATTTCGCCCCTCTGTCAGACTACTCCGTAAAATCTGACAATAAAATAAAGATACATTTAGTTTTATCTATTTATTTTAGTCACTCCAATTCAATCACTTTTAATAAACCTACGTACTCACAAGTACCTAAGTACGAGTATAGCTACTTTCATTTCTCATTGGTTTCCCTCCGCCTCTGCCTGGCACATCTCCGGCCATAAACCGGTCTCATCCACTGCCTTCTTAGCATACACGGGATATAGCGACGTATAAAATAACTTCTTCACTTGCTGAAATTAAATTCTAGCTTCCGCAGAAAGCTCATAAAAACATGAGGCTTCACTTAGAGAAATAAGTTAGACACTGCAGATATAAATAAACTTTTAAAGAACCTAAGCTCGATTTTACGATAAAGTTGAAAACAAAATAAACGTAGTTTGTCCTAAATCGAAAGTAACGGTAGACAACTTTCCAGGAATAAAGCTTCGGAATCCTGAAGCGCCATTGAGAAGAGTTTGTCGACTATTGAGGGGCGAGAATGTTATGCGAGACTCGCCAAACGATTATCGCACTAATGCGTTTAGACTCAAGGGCGAGTAACAAAAAATCGAATACGATTACCAGACGCTTACTATACGAGACTCGTCTTGTGATATTCTTGAACTGTGATTTAAATTTTCCAATGACAAATTGTTGTAAGTGTACTTGCGTGCTTTACGATTCGACAATTTCATCTCTGTTCGCTGATGGCCTATTCGAGAAACTAACTACAAGAAAAATAGCGAGTATAAACAAAAAGCGAGCGGCTGACGGTTGTTCACGAGCGCGACATAGGTCCTACCTCAGAGCAGGCCTCGCATTACGTGTACTGTAGTTAAATAAATAGCACGCCTCGTTGGCCGCACATAAACTAAAACTTGCAACACATACTTACAGGTAGGAAAACAAGTTGCGAACTTGGGATTTAAGAGTTTATCCCGCGGTTAGGTGGCAATGTATGTTCGGAATAAAGGTTGTGAATGAAACGGAGAGGTTGCTTCACTTTGTAAGTTTAGGTCTTAAACAAACTTCTGATTATTTCTACTGAGATCTATAGGAAACATATCCTGAAGTTGAATGAAAAAATATATACTATGCTGACTAGTCATATTCTTATTTTCTGCGGAACGCTAGAAAAAGATCTAAAAGAATACAATAAACAAGTAACCAACGCGACGAAACGAAAATATTCACTCCCACATTTTAGGCAGTGTCCATGCGGCCAAGTTTTTATAAATTCCCATGGCAACACAGATACGATCTCTCGTAACTTGGCCGGCATGCGGTAAACTTGACGCGTTTATCTTGCGCGCAAAACACGCGCGAACAAAAACCGTGGGCGCGGAACTTAGCTTTGTTTACCGAAGCCGAGGAGCGACTAAATTACACAAATTAAAATGTCACTTAGTCGAGCCGATAAGCGCGTTCACTAAATTAATCGTTGACGCAGTTGCTCATGGTTTAAGTTTAAATTGAGTTTTGTATGGGGATTTAGTGGTGTTTGTTTGTTAATAATAGACTAGATGTTTTGGAATAGTGAAACTGTGAAACTTCAGGAATTTTGTGCTAGTTCACTTTGACTTTGAGAGATAGTGGGTCTTGGTAAACTCACTAATTAATTGACTTTATTTTACAACACAAAACTAAAAGGACCAACATAATTAAAACATGGATATATAACTACCCTATATTAGCTTACAGACCGTCAGGACCAAATTAGTAAAAGCTAGTAGTAGTAGTATATAGGCTGATTCAAGTATTCAGTCATTTATACTAGTGAGTTCACTAGACTCGAATGATAGAGTGTGTGTTTAGAGTTACACATTAAGTCTAGATGTAAGGTAATATTTGAAGACAACAGATAGAGAACACTATGCAAAATATAACAGAAACATCAATTTAAACATTCGACAACCAAATTTGTCAAACCCAACTTACTCGGGCGTTGAACTCGAATACAATTCCAATCCAAGTACTAGTGCGAACACTAACTCAGTCCAACTCTAGCCTACCGAAGTTAGACGAGTAACGAACTGTCTTTAAGCAGAACGAATAAACTAAGTATTCTTCGAGCATTCACTCGCTCTCGTGGCCACAGTTGTAAAGTCCACATGTGCAACACAAATCAGGCCACAGCCAGCTAAGATATCTCGGAGCACAGTTTACTTAGCAAATAACTCACATTTGAAGACATCTGCAAACTACTGTCACACTTTAACATAATTCCGGGTTGGACGGTGTCAGGCAGCTCCTTTGATTATTATGTAATAGCATGGAGAGATAGAATAGGTTAGTCGTTTTGAAAATTATGCTCCGGTATATTGTAGGATGAGAAATTAGTTTTATCTACACTGTTGTGTTTTTATGATAATTATTACAAGTGCTTAAAATATTTGACGCGTCAGCAATAAATTAGATTGGTACTATAAATTAAAAATTACAAAACTTTTCTTAACTTATTTTGTACAATAATTTCGGTAAGAAAAGTTCAAAACCCGCGTCTAATCTAACAAAACCCTAAGTGTGATTAAATAGTTTAATTAAATGTTTAATATACCAACAAGCTTCGTATCACGATCTCGAAACTTTCTCCCTCAACATACTCGTAACTTTCAGTGTGACGTTGTATTTACCAAATACTCCGTATGAACCGTTTCATTGAGGAGGTCGTGACGTAATACAGACGAAGGACGTTGAACAAAATCGCGCTGTAAATGCTTAAATACTACATAATTGTATGAATAAACCTCAAAATAATTGTTGTTATTGTTGAATTTTAAAACAAAATCATAGCTTATGTAACAATTAAAGCGAATAGAAAGAACCAAATCAGTTAATTATACACAAATGACAGCTCTGTCCAATTGCAAGTTAATGGACCCTTTTCCGGGTAAATTCACAGACATCACACACAGTTCAAACCACTTGCGCACAAGAAACTAATTCGGTTCTAAGTTAAAGAGTTAATTTTCCTTCCCGGCCGCGGTCGGTGGCAATCTTACAACATTTCTCGTCTTCCGCTGCGCGATGGTGGCTGCTCAAATATTTGCGGAGCGCGTCGCACTGCACCACACTGCAGCGCAAAGTGAACCTAGCGCCCGCGCCGGTTAGTTCCTTACACGACGGAGATATAGTCTGTTCACTGAAAATAATTTTGTTTAATAGTACCTAATGGTGTAATAAGTTTTGCTGAAGGATTTTACATTGTAATTAAAACGTTTTGACTGAACATCGATACATATCCGATTACTTGTACAGTCGTGAGAATTATCAGTTTTATACCACTACACCTCGTTTCATAAAAAGATAATGACATCGCCCCAGCATAAACGGTTCAAAAGTTGATATTTTTAATTTTACGAGATTCAGTAAATAAATAATATAATCGTTTTAAACTCGGATCAGGTAATTACTTTAATGGACAAAATCACCATTTTCGCTGCATAACGCTATCAAACTTTAATAAAAAAGGCACTAAAATCAGCACTATTCAGCGATAGTTTCAAGCGCTTTAATTTTAACTGTGATACGAATCGGCCGTTTTAAATGGAATGGTGTGTACTTTTGCAAAAGCTGTTATTTTTATGGTCGCAGAACATACAGAGAGGCGCTTGTATTCCGTTATGACCGCTCGATTAAATATTTCTGTTTGCAGCGCGGTAATAACGATTGTCATCAACTTTTTGTTAAAGGTTTTCATAGGCTTTGTGAATGCGTTTTTCAGAGGATCGCATTAAATCAAAGAGGTGTTATGCATGCGTGTATTGTGTGCTCATTATGTATGCAAGATTAAAACAAAACGACATGGTAATGGCGTGAAACTGAAACTGAACGTGAAAGTATGATAAAAGTCTTCGGCTGTTCATGTAAGTACAGAAATACAGGTTTTTTTTTTTGGGAATACAAAAAAGTATAAGTTAACTTACGTTATGGTTTCGCAAAGGCAAATGACTTACCAATTTTTCAAAGAACTCGTTTATTCTTCGTTATTGTGTAGGCAGCGGCAATCAAACACTATAAGCTTTTTAAAAGTTATAAATCCTCTACCACAAATAACCACTACAAACAATCCTCGAACATCAACACCAATACAATACGACACAGTCCTGCTACAAGATTACCACTCGCTCGCTATCCCCGTGGGAGTAGTAGTGACGACGAAGTCATTACAACAGGCATTGTGCACACACGGCTCGGTAACATCTAGTGATCGCATCTCCATCGCAGACCTCCTGCTGGGCACAGTGGTCATGGCTGCCAACCCCTCAGTATAAGCTAAGTCGACGCATAGAACGTTGGATGAAAATATAACTAAATAAAATAGGACGACCCCGCTGGATGCGAGAAGCACAAAACTGGTCGAAGTGGCGGTGCTTGGTGTTGACCTATGTCCAACAGTGGATGTCTTTCGGTTTACAATGATTATGATTTTTGTTGGGAATACTACCACTAAAAACCTTATTATCTCGTTATGTTATCTAACCAGTGACTTTCATTTGCCGTATTCATCCCGTTATCCGTCTTTCATTTGTTTTTGTACTTTGATATTAAAACTTGTATGTTAGTGGGTTGGGCTCCGCTCGCCCCTTGGATCTTGCCCCTAATTGCCTAAGTGTACCTACTCGCCCCCTTGAATATTAGATACCCCAATGGGAACATTTTGTTAACATTTTAATATGAAAACTTTTAATTTTCAAGGAATAAAACTGCAAGTAATACATGCATGAACAACATTATTTTCTAGCTAACACTAACTTAATACGTCACTAAATTAAAACTGCGGAGACAGGGGCACATAAAAAGTTATATTGTGTTGTCCGTTCTTATGAAATAATGCGAGACAATTCCTTTGTATAACTTCAACCCTTTCACTCTATCGCAAAAATATTTCTATCTCTTTCGCTCGTGTAGACTAAAACCAGTACTACGGTGTATATTAATCTTGCTTTTAAAACAAATGTTGGGGACTGGTCTAGTGATCAACTCACAATCGCCGGCCATTATGCGAATTAAATTTAATGAGTGCGGCTTTTGACTAACAACGGGTGATGCGGACAATAACCAAAACCAACCGCTTTGTTATTAAATCGGGCGAAATTATTAACAATCGGTACTTAACTTTGGAAAATAATTCTTATTTTTATTTAGGTTAGTGTATTTTTTTTTGACACCTATGGAAGGCAAATGAAATGCCATGATTAAATTTACACTTGGTCAACTTTAAATAAATAAAAATGTTGCAAAGATATTCAAATAAATGTGTTATATCATCTTTATGGAATGTCCATTAAACGACTTGATATATTTTTATCACATCATTGTATCAATGTATCATAAAACGGCGCTGGTGTCGCAGTGAAATATGTCCGCCATCTTGAAATATAATCTGTGGCAGCAATAACTGTCGCCGTGCCGATGCATCATGGCGGGTTATCGGGGTGAGCGCACGTTTTTGTGGTCAATACATCAGTAATAAAGCCGTATTTTGAGACCCTGTCTTTTATCTTTGTCGTACGTATCAAGATAAATTTAGGAAGAATATGTTTTTTTTCTGTAACAGAACGGGGATATTATAGCTTGGGCTTGAGATGTATGGAAAATATCAAACTGTCAAATAAACACGTCATAAAATTCCTTCGGATTTACTACCTTTTTGTCTTGTCATCACTTTTACATAGTTATTATCATTATCATCAAAATTGACACTAAATGTCTTAACAAACCGCTTTTTAGCTATTTACATCATAGATAAAAGTACATTTTCTTAAAATTTTACTGTACAGTTTTAATTAAATATTTTGTTCAAAGATTAGGTACATAATTATGATTTAAAATTGAAGTATTGATCGACTTTTGTTGCTAACTCTACAAACATAATCGTTTTATAATAATAATAATACTTACAGATAGGACTATCCACTACAATAGACCAGACATAACCCTGAAGGATAAAATAAGAAAAATCACATACCTCATAGACATTGCAGTTCCCAATACTTATAACCTACAAAAAACCATATCTGAAAAAATAAGTAAATATGCTGAACTTAAAGAAGAAGTCACAAGAATCTGGAGTTAAGAAAAAGTGTACGTTATCCCTATAGTTGTCTCCACAACTGGCGTTATTCCCAACCACCTTCTCCGTAGCCTGAAACTAATAGAGTTAGAAGAATCCGTCTATATCAACATACAGAAAGCTGCCACCTTAAACACCTGCAGAATAGTTAGGAAATTCATGCAGTTAGAGGAAGAAAGCACACCCTAATATACACCACACGCTGCATTTACTTGGCTTTGGCCCGTAAATGAGCCTAAGAGCTGAGAAAAAACAAAACACTCAAAATAATTTAATAATACTAATCAGCGATCATTGTGCCGATAGTCGTTACAGCCGATGGCTTAATTGCCAAGAGCCTCGATCAACACCTGAGGAGGCTCTCGTTAGGCAGCTGGATCAAGGGCTTGATACAGAGAGCGGTACTCCTGGACACGGCTCTTATTGTTAGGAGGTTCTTTTCTCTGGAGCCCTGACCGCCGGCTAGCTTGGACCCTGTTCCCGATACCGGTGGGATACAACGTAATAATAATACTTTATTTTCAGACCATGGCGTCTAGTAGTATTTTCTTTTTTGCCTAGCTAACCATAGTTAAAACTTATAAAAACCACGGTTCATTTAACTGAATACGTTCTGTGTTAAATTCCAATTATATTTTGAACAAAGTCGAAACGAAATAATTTCACAAATAAAGCTCACAGACCATTTGACATTTACAATAAAATGGATTAAGGTCATAGCACATATATCAACTCAGAACGAGACCGTCACCGTATCGCCTTTCGCCTCGCCGTCAAACAAGCGTCAACATAACGTAAGCACGTAACCAAAGCGGATCAGAAGCTCCGTATATGTCGTCGTATACGTCGACTTGGCTATGACTAGGCGACGCCGCGCTTACGGCTCGCCGACAGCTGGTCGATGGTGTTGCAGGCTGGACGCGGGAGGGGTGAGAGGGGCAAGGGTGGACGAAGAGACGTAAGCTCGGGTACGGAGCTCATGAGTAGACAATTTGTCTACTCATGTGTACGGAGAGACGAAAGCGCGGGGACGACGAGTCGTAAGGAACTGCAAGTAGACCACACACCGCACCGCGGTTCGTGAGCTTGTCCCGAGGCGAGGCGATTACGTTACGATTCCGATTAGTGTGCGTTGCAGTAAGGAGTTTCATACAAAGAATACTGAATGGCTCGAGTTGATACGGTGACCATCCCTTTCCGAGTTGATATGTGTGCTATGACCTTTAGGCGGTTCACGTTTATTCGCGTTTAAAATATTTTGTAACCGCCGTTTATTAAAATCTAATAACCCGTGATGGAGACTGCAATCATTCTGACCATTTGATTTGAGTTCTTTATTTTTAGAAAGTTTAGAATAGTTAATTTTCATTGAAAAAATTAACTGCAGTGTAAGGATGTACTCGTAAGTAAGTGATTGTACATATACAATGTCCATCCTCATCATTTCAGCCGAAAGACGTCCACTGCTGGACATAGGCCTCCCCCAAGCACCTCCACTTCGGCCGGTTCTGTGCTTCTCGCATCCAACGGGTTCCTGCAGCTTTCATAATGTTGTCGGTCCACCTTGTGGGAACCCTTCCAACGCTACATCTTCCGGTACGCGGTCGCCACTTCAGATCCTTTCGGCCTCATCGGTCATCTGTTCTGCTAGCAATGTGCCCTGCCCACTGCCACTTAAGTTCGGCAATTCTTCGGGCTATGTCGGTTACCTTGGTTTTCCTGCGGATCTCCTCATTTCTGATTCGATCACGCAGGGAAACTCCAAGCATAGCCCTCTCCATTGCCCTTTGGGTGACGTTTAGCCTCCTTATAAGGCCCATTGTGAGCGACCACGTGTGACTGCCATAAATCATCACTGGCTACACGCACATAACATACAATGTAGTTCAAGCTAATACTCATTTAACCTCAATAATGATTCTGTAGCAGTTTTTGCAAAACTATAATTTTTTGCTACGTAGGGAACGTAGCAAAACCATGCCAGAGAGCTCAATAAATATTCTTCGCGTATAGTTTGCAGGAAGTTTGAACGAAAATATTTATAAAAATAATATTGGACCGCCATCCCGCCATGTTTGATGCGTACGTAGAAAATATTGTTAGGCACACATTTTCTATTCTTGTTCAGAAATGGAAGAAAAACATCGTGTGTGTTTTTTTACATTTTGAGTGGCAAACTCGCATACCGGCTGTTCAACTGGCACTCGCTGTAATTACGTCGACACTCGCTGTTGCAAGGTGAAAACTCTCTGAAAATCTATAATCTATTCTAATATTAAATGTAATTCTGTCGATCTGTCTGTCTGTTACCTTTTAACAGCACAAAGGATTTGGAAATTTGGCACAAGGATAGACCATGATGGAGCAGCGGACACAAAATAGTTGTATATAATTTTCACAATAAAATAATAGATGTACTTAGTTACAAATTGATCTATTACAGACTATCTTAAACTTCTGTCTCTACGATGCTTAAACCCCAATCGGTAACGATAAACAGAGTCTTACTGAAATCGAAACCGTAATACATTCGCTATCAGAAACAATCGCTTTCATTGCAGAACGAATGAAGTAGCATTAGCAATTACAGCCGTCTGCAGACGTTGACAAACGACGGATAAATAAAGAAACGTCCGGAGACGGCAATAAATTCCACTAATTGATGGCTCGCTGTACTTCCTACCAACAAGAATAATTATTGAAGAGATATTGTTACGGACGTTTTTAGCAATGGTTTGTGGGTGTTACTATAATTAGACAGAATTTAGTGTTAATTGAGTGAAAAGCTCTTCCGCACTATGCAGATAATTTTATACACGTGTAGGTAATGGATCGGTTTGGTATGCGGTCATGCTAATGGTTACTGTCAATGGCAAAGTTTACTTTTATTTGCAGCGAAATATCTTTTTCAACACACTTGCTCGTAAAGTGGCTCTTAATGAACCGTTTTGAGGTCCATAATGCAGTGTATTAAACACGTGTGCTTTTTACTTTATATTACCGCATTACTGCGGTAACGCCACAGATAACAATTTTCTAGTCGGAGATGTGCACTCTTTTTAATCTCATCAAAGAGACTTCATGCCATAAGGAATCCGCGGGCCATATTTCATTTTTTTTTAATAGTCTGAATTGTCCTTGGTCCCAAAATGAACTAAAATGTATTTACCTACCTAAAATTATCCGTGGTCTTTCCGGAACCAAACGGAAAAGACCCTGACTGGCATTCTATTATTGCATTTCTCACTGAACCACTGTATATTTCTCTATGCCAAAGTACTTTCTAATTCCATACTAACTAAACTTGACATATGACAACACTACGAAAAGTCTAACCATTATTTTGTGTTTATTATATTTTTACTAGCTGCGCCCCGCGGTTTCACCCGCGTAAATGTCGATTCCGTGAGAATATCGGGATAAAAAAACCTATATGTCAATCCAGGGTGTCAGCTACCTCCATACAAAATTTTATCAAAATCTGTCCAGCCGTTTGAGCGTAAAGAAGTAACAAACATTATTATAAACCCACACACACCCACAAACTTTCGCCTTTATAATATTAGTGTGATACATGCTATTTAGCGGCTTTGCCAGTGCCTTCCTTCATTTACTTTACACCTGCGTCACAGTATAAAGACATACAGTACGAGGTCTTCATACAAACGGACGAAACGCGAGCTATACCTACGCGCCTCGACCACGGCATGAGCTCAGCATGCAGACAGTCGCGACTGTGCTGCAGTGACGAACGGACGGTGTGTTGTTTTTTTTAACAATAACCGCGCGATTTTTGCACTAAAAATAAGTTCAAGTACATATTTAATATGACGAGTAGGCTATATTGTGCTGTTTTTGGTTGCATGAATTCGTCAATAACGCATCCAGAGATAACTTTTTTTAGATTACCTGGAAACTCTGAAAGGTAAGACTATAAAATAATTTTACTTACTTGTAGGTAGGTACATAATGTGTGTATTTTTAATGGATAAGTATTTCATTTTATCTCCCGAAAAAAAGATGTCTGGATTAATAAATGAAGTGAATAGAGTAAAGGAAAGTGATAAACACGAGTGAGGTAGGTAGTTATAGGCGGTTCATGAATCATTAAACGGTAGGTACGCTTGTGTTAAAACCTCGGCGCATGTGTGTTTTGTTAGTTTGTATAATTCAAAGTAAAGACGTGGTTTTTATTATTAATAATAGTTGTTTATTGTACTGTGTGTATGAATAATACTACAAAAAAATTGGTTGTCTGTAAAGTCGATTTACGGACGATAGTTTAACGTGACAACATCATAACAAAACATTAATGAAATGATTGCATACTTTTATGAATAAAATTAATTATTTTTATTGAATAACTGTTACTGTAATAAGAATAACTGTTTCATGAAATCATCATTCTTTGGACTTACATGGTCTTAGAGAGTTGTGTTGATGACTTTAATGATCATAATTCTGTAATAGTACATTACGATATTAGTGCGTTAAGATGTTATAACCAATACGCACGTATATCGTACGACGTTTTTTAACACATTTGCGAGGAAACAGAAAAAAAAAAACATTTCACAATACAAGTACAAAGAAAAGAAAATTTGAGAAAAATGGCGCGAGGATTATTTTCTGCCGTGGCTGCGTGAAAATGTTGGCAAAGACACTAGAGCATGCAGCCAAGTTTTTAAATTACCGAATAAACTGTTTTTTTAATTTTAAATAAAATCAATCTGTGAATGCACACTTGCTTTCCCGCCATTTTAACAGCGCGCTAGCGCTGCCTACTGACTGGCGCCGCGCGGCGATTAGTTCGAAATTTGAATAGCAACAGCGCGCTGCTGCTCACTAGCTGGAGTCGTGCGGCGGCGATCAAAACAACACGCATTTTTATTAAACACTTCCTATTCAATTCACAAAGTATTTTATTTGTTTATATAAAATTATTTATGTACACACAGTAAAATACAATAACAAAACTAAATGGAAACACAAAGTAGGCAAATGTAATTAAAATACTGGAGGCGGGCAGCCCTATCGCATGTTTACGTACCGCGCGGCTGTAGGCATTTACATCAAGGTTACGGCCGAGTACGAGTACTGTATTTCTTTATTCTGTGCCTGCGTGCGCATTGCAAGCGCGGCGCGTGAATAAACAAAAGCAGCGCGCTATTTTCCATAAAAATTAATAACAATACAAGTCTGTTTTTTCCTCACAAATGTGTTGGAAAACGCGTGTGCGATAAGGACAACAACAGGAGGACAATAGGAGGTCTACAAAATAGCACCCATGTATCATAATATACTATTAACGTATACTGCTTTGGTTAATATTAATAAAAATAAACCTACTAGTTTATTTATAAAGGTACTGTAATATTACTAGGCCTTCCAAATTAGACATCTACACTAA
Organism: Luperina testacea; assembly: GCA_927399505.1. NCBI lineage: Eukaryota > Metazoa > Arthropoda > Insecta > Lepidoptera > Noctuidae > Luperina > Luperina testacea. The sequence continues at coordinate 610,088 of OV656762.1, read as the reverse complement.
ATTCCACACTGGCTTGTAGTTTATTATTTCTACTTATTTTTCCTTCATCATACTTTGGTAATCTATGAATTCAGGTAGTTAGTAAAAGTTAGCAATGTGTCGATGACTTGTCAAATTAATGTCGATACATTGGATGTAATATTCACAGATTGACTCTGAGAATAAAATGCGCAAGTTTAAAAAAATACCGGAGTTGCCCCTTAGAAAAATAAACAAACTAAACAAATGACATCGCAACATCTCAGCCACAGAGCACAGCACAGTAATCAGCGGCCATCAGGCGGCGCAATCGTTCGCGCCTGTGTGATCAGACTGATCAGATCATCAATCAGCGAGTGTGCGCGCCCGTATTTGCGGACACGCGCCGCCGCACAGTGTTATTATTGCCCCGAAAAACGGACATCCCCTTTTTATTAACTAATCCGATAGAACAGATTATTTAGAAAGTAAGAGTAAAATACCCGTGTGCCAATTTTACACCAAACACGAGTAAAAAAATTTTGTATTTTTTTTTTACTTTTTCTAAATTAATTAATTACAAAAAAAATACGCATTATTTTACCCCTTTCTTTATTATGTGTAATAATACTATATTAAAGATATGTGAAAAAAAATACAAAAGGGTACTAACTAGTACAGATGTAAAGGAATATGGTTTTTTTATGTTTTTAGATTTTGATTTATCATGGTTGTATCTTTGCTTAGTTGGATTCAATATTTATTGTAAATCATGTTCACACCCCAACCAATCACATAAAAAAAAACCGCATCCAAATCTCGCTGTGTTTAAGAGTTATTCACTTCTAAAGTTTATTCTGATAATTTTGATTTTAGGGTCATCACTTCACAAAAAACATTATTTTTGTTTATAGGTTTTAATTTTACGTTGAATTTTATTTATATCATAGAATAATACACATATACATATTTACGCCCACTTCCACAAAATTTTACAAATAATATTCTTAAATCTTTTTATTATTTTTACATCGGACAAAAATACAATTAATAATAGTACATTTTGATACAAGTGGAGAAAGTTTGTTATTGTATTCGAGGCGAAATTATAATGAATGTTTTTGAGCCGAGAACTGCAATAACAAATGTCCACGTGTATCAAACGACGTTTTTCAATACACTTTTGAAGAAATAAAATAAAATAACGAAAAATATTTTTGTCATGAATTAAGAAACTATGATTTTAATTTTCTTTTTTTTTTCGAGCTTTGCATTCGCCAGGTTGAAGAAGAGGCAAAGGTATGAAGCCGTTAAACAGCCTAATATAAAAAATAGATTAATTTTATGTTTTTGAATTCAGTACCTACACAAATAAATATTAATTTGTTAAACACAACTAAAGTAACTAATAGTTTCTAATAATCATGTTTATCTATGATATTCTATTTATAAACACAATTTGAATTTTCACAAAATATTTATGCCGGAAAGACGCGTAGTGCTTTGCCGAAATTAGAAAAAAAAAACAATCACCTGAGATTAAGCATTGAACCAATTTGAACTAAGTATAGGTATAGTTATCTGTGGCAATTTTCATTCCCGTACACGTGCGGGAAAATGGAAAAAAACGCACACGTGTGAAATACATTGCATGTTATACCTAATCGTAGTGCGTTATGGACCAGTTTTCGAGGAAGTGTATTGAAAAGTTAATTACTTATACTATAATTTGTTCATGCTTTATTGCATGTCAAGCCAAGTTCAGAGATAAACAGGGTGGTACACCTTACACGAACCATTTCGAGCTACTTTAGACCACCTAAAACTATTAAACCTACCTTCGTTAAAGCAAAACTCTCAACAAACAAATACTTTGAATACTTGCCAAATTGCATAATCAGTAGCAAGGAACTTAATAAACTCTCTTTTACCTCCTTAGAACTTGGTACTCATAGTCCAGTCAAATAAGACTTTGAAGGTTACAATAATTCCCATAGAGCTAAAAATTGGTATGAATGTTCAGAATACTATTATAAATGAATTGTGAAAAGTCCCCATCAATCCCCCTTGTGCAAAAATTTTTATTGATGGTGAAAGTTTGCAAAAATAGGTTTTTCGCGTTTTTCAGCTAAACGATGAGTTTTACAGCAAAAATAGTTCAGACAAAAATTGTAGATCATCCGATTCTCTACAAAAAATGTATCCACACTTTTTTTTCATAATTATTGCCATTTCCGTGATATAGCGGTTGAAAGAATTGAAAAAAATATTTTATTCGTAATATGCACGTTAATGTACTTTTATCTACGAAAACATCATGTATGTAAGAAAAAACTTACATCTTTTTAGTAAAAGAGGTTAAAGACATAAGTACCTACTAGAAATAGGGACCTATTAGTTCAACCAGGTTTCAGACTGGCTAAAGTAGACTTATCTTTTATGGGGTACTGTTTAAAATGTTATAATAAAATACCTCCCCACATTCTTGAACTGAATGAGACAAAATTCAAGTCTTGTATAAAACGAACACTATGCAGTCAGGCATATTATAAGTTAGGGGATTACATCGCTGATAAAAATGCCTGGCTCAATGCCGGACCTGCTCCACGACCACAACTAATTGATTAACACTTGAAAATTCTGTTGGAGCTGCTGAAGATTGTAAGACTATCTTTGCATTGTATAAACTCAATTTCCTTTGTATTGTATAATTGCATAGCACAGATGTGAGTTCTATGTAAATACTATACTCTATGTACCATTTAACGGGTAATGTGTCTTTCATTGACTTGAATGTGCCCTGGCGGCTGATAGTATGTCATGCTCACACAAATGTCTCGCTGACGGTGGCGTGTGTGTTGGAACATTTAGCTCCCTTCAAAATGGTTGAGCTGAATGGTGCTGATCTATGCGTCATGTTCGTGAACGGGCGCCGTCAGTTGGCGCTTGTCATCACTTAGCTGCCTCGGCTTACTCGTGCTCTAGTACGAGGAGGACTTATTTTTGATGAACCAGCTTCTTCTTCTTCTTGGCGTCGTCTTTTTACGGTATCAATGCTACTTTTTCGAGTAAGTATAATTTTTTCGATACTGCACATGAATTTTTACTTATGTCTGGTCTTTTAGGTACTCCGAAAACTCATCACCTCTTTAAATACTTGCATCAATTAATGCTTTCATGCCGCGATCAACAGTAACAACTCCACTTTCAGTCAAAGGTTGACCAAAATGAAGCGGAATTGCGACATTTTTTTTAAACAGTAAAATGCACAAACTTTGTTACAAAATATAAGCGATAGCCACGTGTTGTCACTACGAGGAATGCTTAGGACTAACAGTATTTTGTTGAGTATGAGACCTTGGAAACGGAGCAGGCATACGAGCATCGCCACGCTGACAATATTGAATGGAAGACAGATGTTACTCAATGCCATGCGACTAAATGAAAATAGGGGCGGAGTTTTTGACGGTCATTTATATTCTAAGAATTTTATAATTTGTATGTATAAGACAGGGACTCATATGTTTACTCGTATAACGGTTCAAAAATGTATATAAAAGTACATTAACGTGCATATTACGAATAAAATATTTTTTTCAATTCTTTCAACCGCTATATCACGGAAATGCCAATAATTATGAAAAAAAGTGTAGATATATTTTTTGTAGAGAATCGGATGATGTACAATTTTTGTCTGAACTAATTTTGCTGTAAAACTCACCGTTTAGCTGAAAAACGTGAAAAACCTATTTTTGCAAACTTTCACCATCAATAAATTTTTTTGCACAAGGGGGATTGATGGGGACTTTTCACAATTCATTTATAATAGTATTCTGAACATTCATACCAATTTTAAGCTCTATGGGAATTATTGTAACCTTACTTCTATTTTAAGGACTAATTTGACTGGACTATCATTTAGGTTTCTATTTTATTATCGTGTAGGTACTTTGTACCGAACTCGGCCCTTATTTTATATATATGTGTTTGGTGGGACAAAGTTCATTTTTACTTATTATCGCACAGCCTGAAACACTTGGTCGAAAAACTTGAAATTTTTAAAGTAAAATACTAAATATTTACAGAGTTCAGTTGCTTAAGTACCTTCTTTAATTATCATTTTCCGTAGGTAAAACTTCAGTGCTATCGTCATTCCACCCTTCTATAAGATTTTGCATAACGTCTTCTTCGTCACTTAAGCTGTTGCTATCTTGGGCCGAAACATCTTCCTTTGGTATTTCGTACGGTTTTAATAACTGGAGAACGGCAGGTGGTAATGGCATCTTTCTCAATTTTTTTTTTTTTTCAATGATAGTGTAACTTCTTTCAGATAACCTTGGCCACGTTATTATGTCCTTTGTTTATTTTAAACACATTTTACGTTTTTAAATATGTATTACTAAACATAAAAATTCAATAAAAAAAAATATCTTAAAAAATACGACTTCTGCCAACCCTAGCGCCTAAATTTCAAAATCCTGTAAGTTCTAAACACCATAAGATTTGGATATGATATTTTGAATCGGTGCTTCTTAGTGCCAAAGCAACATCTTGTCTCGATGTTGAATCCAAATAACATGAAATAAGCCCATAAAAAAATAAAATCGAAAATATATAAAATTCAATGTTACTCACAACATGTTAACGATAAAATTTGAGCGTTTGCTTAGTAATTTACTTAATATAAAGCATCAATTAATTGCGATCAAAGACATAACAAAAACGCATTGGATCTAAAGTAATTGCGATTTCTATGGTTTTTATGGAAACCATAGAAAAAAGAAAAAAAAAATTATATCTCCATATTGGGACAAAATTGCCACACGGGTATTTTACTCTTACTTTAAAAATAACCTGTTCTATCGAATAAGTTAATAAAAAGGGGATGTCCGTTTTTCGGGGCAATAATAACACTGTGCGCCGTCGTCAACAGTTCGCTGCAATCTACTCGCGGTAATTATTTACTAACTGTGGATTATGAGTGTTTACAGGTAGGATGGGTAGACTGCGTGGGAAGGAAAATAGACGTATGTGTGTGTGTGTGTGTGTCTGTTTGTGATTTTTGGCGTTGATATGGAGGTAATTTTGAAATAAAGGATGCTTTTTAGGCAATATTGTAATACTTTTAATATTTTGTTCTCTTGTCGTTTCTTTTCTTTTGTCGAATACGAGACTTTTAGCTACTTTGTATTAGTATATGTATTTTATAATGTGCAACTTATTTGTGCAGAATGAACATAAAATATTTTTTCTTTGAATTTCATTATTTTCTGTAATTTTAAGTTAGTTGTATGGACACAATAGAAGAACAACAAGCACTACGCCTGTTTTCTTCACTACGCATGTAGTAGGGGGGCGAGTCTATTGCCATCAACCGGGAAAAATCTAGACTCCGGGCTGCTGCTTCCTGACGTTGCAACACTATAAAACTTTGCTCGACCTCGAATTCAACCCAGGACCTCACGCTCAGCAATCGCGACAACTAGACCAATGAGGTAGTGTAAGTCATTAAAGTATCACTAATAATCGCATTTTACTTCAAATTCTAGAACACGCGCGTACCTCCGCCAGATGTCGAGTTCTGTGACTTTTACAAGACAGAATAAATTCGATCGTAAAACCAATCGTGCTGTACAATCCTACCCATGTTTTCATCATTTTTAATGCCTGTTACACAATGTTCGCATAGTATTCACCAGGTTTACCTAAAACTGATACAAACTTAAAAAATGGGACTGAATTTATATAAAACTAGCTTTTCCCAGCGACTTCACTCGCGTGGAGCTCCGGAGATATCCCACGGGAATGTAATATCGGGATAACAAGTATGTTTTGTCCTTATCCAGGTCATGTCTACCTGCGTGCCAAAGGACATTGTTCGGCGTCCATACATCGTTTTTCTAAGAACCAGCAGGGATGTGAATCCCTATGTGTGTGACTTTCTGTGTTCTAAATAATGCATATATTCGATTGAAACTAAATTAAAATCACGGACAGTTCTGAAAATTGTAAAAAATCCAAAACACTTTCAGATTTTGAGGTTATTACAGCTTGTAGACATGGCTCGGAAGTGAGATGGGCCTATAATTCTCAAGAAGGATATTGTCGCCCTTCTTAAAGAAAAGTATCACCACGCCTCTGTTGCATGCCTATGGTGTTTTACCCTCGAGTATGGCGGAACCAAACAGCTTCATAAGGGCCTTAAGAACGGGTTTTCTGCCAGCATTCAGGAGCTTGGCCGTAATTCTGTTATCACCCGTTGTTTTTGAGCTGCTTCAGAGTCATCCTAATCTCATACAGGCTGACGTCCGGAATGTCTTTGGTATAGTTTCGGGTCAATCTAGCTCTGGATTGTTTGCCAGATTCGTAACGGGGCTACTTTTTGACGTGTATAACTGTTCATAGAACATAGAATAAGAGGTTATACTCGTAATTAGACCAATAAAAACATACGGTAATAACTTCGAGTTTATTATTATTTAAAGATGAAATGCAATGTATGAAAATACATTGCATTTCATCTTTAAACGTATCATTACATACTATTAGCATAGTGTAAACACATACTAATTATTTAGGTAGTCAAAAGTATTCTTTCTTTATACTAATTTATTTTTTGATAGGACTAGTTTAGGGCTATGAGCTGGACTGTTTCGTTTTATGTGACTTAGGAGTAAGTAGGTATTGCATTTTACTACGAATGCTACATACATAAAATCTAGCTTATTTGCTTAAAAGGGTAAGGCAGAACAACACAGACTGTAATACACCCAGTTTTCCTGATGTTTATTTTTGATACAATGTAATAGGGTCGGGTCTAATAACCATATTCCGGGTGCAGGGTGCAACTGGGAATTTAGAAAATCCCAATAACACTATTCGACCCACGGATCGAGCCTAGCATGCAGCCGCGCTGACGACTATTAAACGTTAGCATCAGCAGCCCAGAGGAAGTAAACAGCCTTTGCAAGACTTCAGAAACAAAATAATATGGGACCAATCAAGCCCTAAATACATCAGAAAATAAAATAAAAATGTTTTGCTTCAAAACACGTTTATTGAATAATACCCGTATATACTGTAAAGTCCGTTTATTACAATGCCAAGTCGTCGTTCTTAGTAAGTCCGTATCAGCCAATCACAGCCAGAGGTCGATATTTCAAAAAGTAATCACAGTCCTTTGTTTACGCCAAGTTGTTAGATAAAATCGGAACAGAACAACAAGAAAATGCAATAACATAAACGAATACACACAACCAACGCAGACCGAGCATAGCATGCGCCGAGACAAAGTAAAGGGACGAGACTGTCACACAGACTGTCATTACTATCAAATGTCAAAGTGTCATAGCAAATCATCGACTAACAGTGTCGATATTGCTCGTTTTACCTACGCAGCGCTTTTAAGCGCCTTATTCTGTTTGTAACAAAAAACTTATTCATAGATCAAGCGCTGAGGGTGTAGAGTTTTGTAAATACAGTCCGCTGCGCACAAAGACTTGACTGAATGAGCTAAGTACCCTTTGCCTATTCAAAACGTCAAAATGAAACAAAAAATAATAACGCCGGGGAATAACACCGAAATGAATTACTTTTTAAACTGTTTTCGAAATTATGAAGTGTCTGTTCTATTGTAATAATTGTAATGTAAATTATTATAAAAACTAGTAATTGTTTTTAAGGTTTCATACGTGCTGATTCATAGGCCATTTTATATAATGTCCATCTAAATCCGTTCAGCTGTTAAAGCGTGAAAAGGAAGCAGACATAAAGAGTTAAGGTATGATTCCGTTCTTGGCAGCACGCAGCACTGCTGCCGCAGCACTACTGGTCCCCATATATTCTCTATAGGGTTGTCTCGCATTTATAATATTTAGGGCGCATTCCACAAAACTTTTATACATAGTTTAAGTCATAAACTAGGAATAAATTTTGAATTTTAAACAGTTTTTCTATACTAGAACTGTCAGACGTCAAAAAGTCGAACTCAAAGGATTTATTTCAATTAAACCATTTACAGGCACTTTTGAACTGGCAAGAAGTCAGTCAGTCAGAAAATATGAAGCTAGTTGCCCATTCCAAAGGGTAGGTACCTATGGAGAAGAACGGGCAAGAAACTCCATGGACACTCTTTTAAATTATATTTTTACAAAAATGTTAATTACACCATTAATAATTCTATGTCAATAATAAATTTTATTCCACGGATAAAAGATATCTGACTATGGTAAAATTAGCCTTAAGTATGGATTATCTGCGAAGTACTTTAACGGGAAGTTATGTTGCAGGTAGTCAATACAAACAAGCCGTCTCCGTCTCCCTCTCTCTCTCTCTATTATTAAAGATATTTCGTGAAAACAACACAGTTCGTTCGTTGGTTGGTAGATCCACACCCAGCAGCAGCAAATGAACCCTGCCGCAGACAGCGGTCGAGCAGGTGAGTGTAGGTCGAGCAATGAAGCATTTGATTTTATTTATTTATGGTAAAACGCTGTCTCGCTATTTTTTGATAGAAGAGAAAATATTTATTCACACTGCTACTTTTACACATAATCTAAATTAACACATCAATATTTGAATATTAAATTTCTTATGCTAACAATTAATATTTATATAATTTTACTTCTGTTTCCATTTTAATTAAATATTTAGCTCCATAATTAGGATTTAAAAAACTGGAATGTTAATCGATTTTTGTCGCTGACTGTACTATAGAAACTTAACTTGGGATCTGACCGTTTATAGCTGGGAGGACCTCGTCCAGTAGACTTTTAAACACATAAGAAGTGGTTCTATTACCAATGACCATAATGATTCTACCACTCACACGCCAGTAGCATAGTGTACTACCGCGTAGTTTGTGTAGTGCTACGGCGTAGCTCAGACTGTGCTACGGCGTAGTGCAGGCACAGTTATTATATACTATAAAGCTTCATCGTAATCAGCCTATAACGTTCCCACTTCTGGCACACAAGCCTCCTCTCGTTGATAGGGAGTGGACCGTAATCGCGGGGCCAGTGAGGGTTGGTGGATGTCACATTTTGGTAATAGGACATGCCGGTTTTCTCACTGTTTTGAGAGCAGTGGTGATGAAATTATTGTGAAATTGAATGTGTAGAGAAGAAGTACAGGAGCTTACATTTTCCAGCGGTACGTTCATCAGATTGTATTCTGCCAACATACAGGCAGTAAGTAATATAATTCGGCTTACATCTTTTATTACGGTAACTAAATACCTACGTCTGTCGTGCAAGCCGCGAATAAATTACGTTCCCTTGTTCAATCCCCTGGGGTAGGCAGGGCTGTCAGTTAATGTTTTACTCGCCATAATTCGTTCAGATTTTTGTCAAGTTGCTTAGTTAATGCATTATTTTATTTTGGGCAGACGTACCTCCCTACAGTACTTTTAGGTGATTACAGAAAATACACACACACACAGATTCCGACACTCAGTTTTCGTCGATTTGTCAGTTTTGTACACTCAAGGGAAAAGTTTTTACGTGTTGAAAAACACATATTGTGGATAATTTAATTTTATGCTGCTGTAAGGAATATCTAACCTTATTAATATCACTCTTCATTAAAAAAAATGATTACCTTGTAAGAATACTTAACTGAAATTTAAATATGATACCTAACGATAAGTCGTAAATTCAAATAAAATAGAGTAAATTAAAAAGGAAATGAATGCGATCGAAGAACCATTTACTAGTAGTGTGATGTCGTTTTTGGTAATCCATACTAATATTATAAATGCGAAAGTTTTTCTGTCTGTCTGTCTGTTTGTTACCTCTTACGCTTAAACCGCTGAACCGATTTAGATGAAATTTGGTATAGAAATAGTTTAAGTCCCGGGAAAGGACATAGGATAGTCCCGATATTCCCACGGGATCGACAGTTCTGCGGGTGAAACCGCGGGGCGCTGCTAGTGGTGTCATAAAAATTTTAAAAATTGTCATCTGTGCTAAAAGTTATCAAATAGATCTCAATATATTTAAATTAGCAGACTTATGTTCAGTTTTCTGCCGACTGTACTTTGGCTGACGAATTGAATAAAACTGACGAATCGACGAAAATTGGCAAACACTGGAAACTGTCGAGTTAACGCAACTGTCTAATCGGTAAAACTGACGAATCAGAGAAACTAACTAATCAACAAAAGTGGCAAATTGAATAAACTGACGACTAAAGGAAACTGACCAGTGATACGCGGACTCAGTACCTCGTCGCATCGCATCGCCCTCCTGCGCTTGTACTTTGTTTTCGCTACGCGTTCTTTCTGACTTTCGTTCTTTTTGCTCACATCCTAAGAGCCCTGGCGTGATGTTAAATAGCCTATAGCCTTTCTCATGAATTGGGTTATCAAATGCATAAAGATATTTTCTAATCCGAATGGTAGTTCCAGAGATAAGCGCGTTCAAACAAACAAAAACGAACTTTAAAGAAGCTTTACTATTACATAGTGTAGATATAGATGAGAGAAGTAGTTTTTTTTTTACTTTAAAGATGATTTGTGTGTGTTTGGTTGTGCTAACAGTATGGAAAGAAACGTTGATGTAGAAAACATCTTTAGTACTTATATATTTTCTTTTATGTATTATTATTATAAGCATGTGTTGTGTTACTGCAGGGCTGAGGCCTCCCTTCCCTCTTCACACTTGTCCCGGTCTACTGCGACTGTGGGCCAATCCTTTAAGGAGTCCAGCTCATCCCGTCATCTCTTTCTGGCCCTGCCGCGCAGTCGTTTTCTGCCATTGGGGATCCATTGGGGATCCACCGAGTGGATCTGATCCATCGACATGCGACAGATATGGCCAGCCCAGTTCCACTTTAGTCCAGCGGCTGTGCGGCCAGCGTCCGCTATTTATGTTTTGGAACGAAGTATAGAGTTTTTAATGCGGTATATTTTTTTAGCATTTGTTGTACTATGGTGAAAACTACCCTCGGTATGGCTTTCTATTGGTGGGTAAGATGAAATTTTTAATTAATTACAAGTAAACAAAATCATACATGTACGTGGCTTAACAAACCATCCGTTTAACACAATAACAGGTTATCATTCGCAGAACACTGGATTAATAAACTTAATTAACTAACGCACGCGTGGGTTCAGAATCGTTACATCAGCATTAAAACAATAATCGGTACCTACTAGGTAAAATGTCTAGTGCCGAATTTTTAATATGGACATTATTTTTTAAATTGTCGTAATCAAAGATAAAAACATAGCTAGAGATCGCTCAAGACAGGGATGGGAAGGGCTTAGAAGGAAACAGGGGAGGCCTTTACCCAGCAGGAGGACACAATATATAAAGGCTAATGAAAAAAAATCTAAGTAATTTATTTGCCAGAAACAAGGTTTTCTTTCTTTATTTCCTTCTTTTTTTCGCCTTGTGTCTTCTCTCGTATCGACACGGAGAGGAAAGAAAGAAACAAAACACGTTTATTTGTGGTAAACATGACGCAGAAAAGAATAGACCATTATAATAGAATAGACCATTGTCATGGATGATGTAGCCAAGCAGTGGAGCTGCGTGGCTGACTGACGTCTAACGTTCATTTAAGTACCGCCGCCATGAAGACACGTAAAAATTCACATTTTTCGTAATTAATTAGGGAAATAAGTCGTAATATACACTTGGCATCAAAGGTCTTTTATTTGTTGTGACAGGGAACCCGGTATGTGGTTTTAACGTTTTATCTGCTGGGACGCAGCCACTTGTCCGGTTGTCCGGGTGTCCGACTGACCCGGACGGTGGCTGGCCCGGACAGTGGCCGGCGGCGATAAAACACACCGGTCATTGCTAACCGGACATTTCATTTTGGTGAAAAGTTAAATTACTACGTCTACGGATGTAAACAGAATGGGAACAGCTCTATTATGCGAATGTTATGGAACGTTCACTAAAAGGAACCGACACTTTTTCCGTATCTCGTCGTACAAATGTTAGTTTATTTAATGTAAACAAGTTTAATATAATAACGACGTAAGGACGCAAGGTATAATTAATGACGACGACGACGTTGTATGCCGCACGTGAACTTCACATAAAGTTTGTTAGACATCGATAACAGGATAACCGAACGACGTGCTATCCTCTATTCCAACTAATCCTATAGCCGGATTTAATCAACGATGTTACCATTCCGACTGGCTTTACGGACACCAAGTCACTTACCTACGCGCATCAAGCCTGTGGGCTTGCCTGACTTCTAGGAAGAGGTCGTTCAACGACAAATCTCTCTGTACCAATAAATACAAAACGCGATTGATTAAACCGACTATAAAATTGTCTAGCGATTCTATAGGTAGTCCTGATTTCATCACTGCATATTGAACAAGACAATGTTTTATGTGATTGGTCTCTAACACGTAAACCTAATGAATACACGATAGGGGAGTTTATATTATAGGTACTGTGTTCTGGCGCGAGGCAAATGTAAACAAATATTGCTTGGCAACTATATTTGTGTTTGAGTTGCGTACATCAGTCAGTCCGCCTAGCCTTTTCCCAAATATGTTGGGATCGACTTCCAGTCTAACCGGATGCAGCTGAATACCAGTGTTTGACATGGAGCGACTGCCTAACTGACCTCCACAACCCAGTTACCCCCCCCTACTACCCCCAGTTACCCTACTAGGTAACACGATACCCCTTGGTAAGACTAGTTGTCAGACTTTTGGGCTTCTGACGACTCGTGACGACTGTCAAAGATCCAAGAAAGAGCCGGGACCAACAACGGAGCGCTCTCGGTATGTAAAGATGCCCATCCACGGACCGTCTCCAGCAAGCGTAGCTTAACCTGATCGATCGACCCGTGCGGCTGTCATTACATTATCCAAGAGCCGAGCGAGCGAGTAGCGTTCATATTATTTGTGTTTACATAAGTAGAAAATTTACAGACAACCCTAGTTGGGAATCTCGTGTGGAATGGAGAACTGGGACAAGGACAATGTTTTGTGCTATAAATGTTTATTTTAATTAATATTCGAAGGATGATTTGGCACAACTAATGCGATGGCAAAGTGGAAAAGTTTTGTTTCGATCTAGCTATAACTTACTGTATTATACTACGAGGTAATTTGACGACGCGACGTGTCGCGAAGTCGGTTTCCGCACGTAAAAAATATTTGATTTGATTTTATTTTGTAAGGGAAAAAAACAGTAGTATATTAAAAATATATGGAAATAACTTAGTCTTAAATTATTTTCTACAAAAGTAAGCTAGGGTATTTGTTCACATATAGGTGAAATAATAACTTAGTAAACGTCACAAAAAATGACAAATACCTAGTACAGAAAAATATGATTGAGAGTTTTGTACAAACCTTCTTACAGAAAATAAATCATTTATCATAGCAATGTGGCGACGTTAAAGAAAACACTTCAATCTAATTCTTATTTAGGTGGCAATATATCAAGTAAAAGCTTATAGGTAAGTACCACCGAATGACGTCGTTAGAAAATAAATGGATAGTGTGTTAAAGTGACCAATATACACAGTATACGTACAGGACGCGACCTCGGTGGCATCGTCCATCACATAAAGTCTCTTTATGAGCATGTTCTATTAAATTGGATGCGATAGCACTTAATAAAGTGATGCATTGGCTGTTGACTGTCATAAAGCTTGTGTTATAAACATGTCTATTTCATAATGGTCGAAGAGTTCTAAGCAGACTGGATGGTCTGTCAAACAAAGCTTAGTATTATAGACAGACCGGGGCCGGGCTCGGGGGTGCCAAGCAGAAACGGCAGCTAGAGTCAAAATGCATAATGCTAACGATCAGGTATTTTAAACCAATAGATCTTGAGTCTAGCTAGACCTCGGAGTTAATTAATCTACGAGTACCTATTTAGGTAACTCTGTAATGTCGAAGAGTAAACCTTTTAAATCTTCACATCAAAGAATAATAATATTAGGACAGCTCCATTACGTTCGTATCCCACGTTCCACTGAAGCTCAACTAAACGTATCACGCGACATATCTACACACTATCGTGCGTGTGCGCTCACTCCGAGCGCGAATCTTTTTATGGTCAGTTACGCAATGTTCGCGCTCCAATGCGCGCCGTGTGCCGCGTCCATCCGACTCCATTCTACCGTACACTTCATTGTATAATGCGCTGCGGGTACTCTACTGACAGGCAAATTATTTCCCGGCAATTTTTTGTAGATAAGTGACATACAAAGTTTTTTATTGGATAAAATTAGGTTATCGTGTCAGTGGATTCTATTTGAATCTTGGCCTTGAGACTCGTTTTATTTTCTGAAGTTACTTTTTCGGTCTGGATTGCTGTTTAATTAAAGGATTAAAATCACAGATGAAATAATAAATTTGGGGTTGTGTCAGGAACAAATAACCTACATTTGTAAAACAACCACTTCACTACACTACACATTTGATGAAACAACCGCATAAGTGGTAACCTACTCGTAAGACGTACCCTATAAATCCTCCAGTTTGGTTGTCCCATTATGTTTTCATAGCAGCATCTTACTCTAAGCTACTGGCTGCAACAGCTTGTATTTTTAACAAGTTAACTGACTCAGGGAAAAACCTTCCTGCAAGCGACGCTGAAGGAAAAATATGCCCCATCGATGTAACATATTCGTAGAGGACGAGCCATCGATCTCACCCAAAAGGGCTTCTAAATAATATTCAATTTCTTACAAAAACAGCTTCGTCGTCATGACACTTACTCATATCTGTTACAAAAACACTTCGTAGAATATTATTCTTGGTCTCATGAGCTTAGCGTTCCTAAGAACGTTTTGTGAGCGAATTTTCACCAATCATTCCTTTTTTCTCGCAGAATCTCTTTTAGAAAAAACAATCACCTGGTGGTGAATGTAACGTAAACCTTTGAGTCTCATGTTGTTCTTATTATTCACGAAACATTGAAAAACTAATTTTGCTTCAAAGTTAAATAAGCAGCTTGTTATTAGAATTATTTTTTAAAGACATCGGTTTTGGAACATTTCGAATCATTAGAAATTTTATCTTGTAACTCAAAATGTTATTTTCGATATCTATAAAAGGTTTCTAATTGCCCTGTAAGCAAACACTACACATAATTGGTTTTCCACACAGACAGCTATCGTATAAAAGTTATTTTCAGCCGAGAACCTCTATTCATTACACAAATTTGAACAAGTCGTAAAAGGCATACATTAAAAGTCCACATTACCACGGCCACAAAATGAAAGCCAGCCTTCCTCAACATATTTTGTCTAAAACGTCGCTTCGTGTGTCATTCGTAAAACGTGTAATTGTAAGCCTCAAAGCTTGTCCGTCGCTCCGTGCGCTCCGCTCTCTGCGAGGTTTTGTCTCCGCTTTTTTCGCTCGCCTGAATGTCAACAGTGTTTTGCTCGTATTGCGGTGTCGCGAGCGGTCGCCTACGTTTTTTAATAGCCATTAGTGCTGTGAGCCGATGGCCGCTAATCCTTGTGTGGTTCAATGAATGTTCTTTTAAATAAATGTTGGTTTTTACAGGTACCTTTCGGCTCATTTTGGAAAATTGGTAAGTATGTACAACATATGAATTTACGAGTATTTGCATGTAGACTGGTGTGTTGCTTTTTGCACCGAAACTGCTGAATTAGAAAGAACGAAATTATAAACTAGGATGGATAAAAAAGTATCTAGAAGCTAGGTGTCTAAACTGTTTATAATAAGCGCTGTGTTTTAGGCAGGAGTCTTATTCTAAACGCAGAATGTGCCTTCAATGTATTTTTAATAAGATTTTCCATTGGCGTTTAGTGTCATAAAGTTTCTGCAAAAATGCCAATTGATAAATGATTTTATTTTTGTAAGTAGGTTTGCACAAACACTTTTACACGTCAATCATATATTTTTTAAACTAGATGAGGTAGGCGTTTCCTATCTGACTACTCTGAGAAGAAAGGCCGAAAAAAACTCAGAGGTCTCTTTTAAAGTCCAGACATAATCTTGGTCAGGTAAAAATTTAAAAATTCAATGTGATAATATACATTTGTTACTTAGCCGAAAGTTCCAAGTTATGTATAACAAATTCACCTGGGCAGCGACCCTGCCGTGTGAAACACCGGCGCACTTGCACCCTCGTCACGATCGGATCCTTAGTTCAGCTATTTTATTATTTCTATAAGACCACGGGAGCCCACTGCACACTATGAATCATTTATGTGACGTCAGCCAGATAACTTGATATGCAGGTATGCTTAAAATAGGCTTGTGTAGATTTTGTGTAGAATCAGAGAACTTGATTGTTGATGAAACTAAGTCAACGACCTCATAATTATTGACATAGTTTAATCAACCATCAAGTTATCTGATTATACACAAAGTGTTATTAGGCATTTTATCCAAAGCATTCCATTCATCTCTTTGTGCTGAGGCTTTTGCCGGCGATTGCCTCTATCTCATCTTTTGCCAGTGACTGCCTCTATCTCGTCTTTTGCCGGCGACTGCCTTTTTCTCGTATTTTGCCGGCGACTGCCTCTATTTCGTCTTTTGCCGGCGACTGCCTTTTCTCATCTTTTGCCCGCGACTGCCTGTATCTCGTCTTTTGCCGGCGACTGCTTTTTTCTCGTATTTTGCCGGCGACTGCCTCTATTTCGTCTTTTGCTGGCGACTGCCTCTATCTCGTCTTTTGCCGGCGACTACTTCTATCTCGTCTTTTGCCGGCGACTGCCTCTATCTCGTCTTTTGCCAGCGACTGCCTCTATCTCGTCTTTTGCCGTAGACTGCCTCTATCTCGCCTTTCCATCGTGCTTTTGGTCTGCCTTTGCGCCTGTTACTGGTGGACCCAAGGGATCCAAGCTATGACAGCTGTAGTCCATCTATCGTCAGCGTATATGGATACATGTTGAGCCCATTCGCACTTTAAGCTTTGAGCGAAGGAGACAACGTCGATTACCTTAGTCTAATTGGTATAGCAGAGTGTCTGATTTTGTCCAATAGTCTTATTATAAGCGTACTTCTTTCTAGCACTCTTTGACAAGAGACAAGTTTTCTCATGGCTACAGAGTTGAAATTGAATGTTTGGCAACCGTATCTGAGGCAGGGTTGTAGGCAGGAATCCATAATTTTCCTTTTCCATTGCATACGGATGTTTGACTTCATGATTTTTTTATATGACCAGTACTTTTCCACGTTGTCGCGATTCGCCTGTATATTTCATTAATGGTGTGGTTCTTGCTAAATGGTAAAATTTTTTCAGGTTAATATAATCTTGGACGTATTCCACCGGAAAGTCGTTGAATGATAAAGGTATTTTTAGATGGTTGGACATTATTTTTGTTTTAGAGGTTCATTTCTAAGCCAATCTTTTCACTTACTGCGTGAAGCTCAGCCAACATTGCTTGGAGTTCTGCAGCATCCTCAGGGGGAGCCTTTACCCATAGAAAGGTTTATGCGATCTAATTTAAATTGATATATTTTATATTCAGAAATTTTAAATAACATCTTTAAATCATTTATTTTCACGTTTTTTTTTTATGAAATTATGTATTGATTATTAAAAAAAGATTTTTAATGGCTGAAACATAACATACGTACTAGAAGTCAATAATGTATTGGGAATGTATTTATTTACTTGATAACATTGAATTGTACTAAAACGTCAACAGTACTGTATGAAATGTAATCATAAATAGAGAAATTGTATTTGTATAATTGATTGAGTATCGTTTACATGATAATACATTTTTAGTTAACTTGCCTTGTTAGTTCGTTTGTTGGCTTACTTGCATCACTTTTACAATATTTAACACAACTATTTACACTAGGTACTTACCAATTTAAATAATTAACTAACTATCTATACAAATAAAAACAAAAGGACACTCAATCGCAAAAAAAAATCAGCTGTTCCCTACATTTTGAAGAGTTATACGAACATAAATGTAGGGAACAGCTGACTTTTTTTCGCGATTTCAGGTTTAGTCCCATAGTAAAAGTTGTTAATAATGATAAGTACAATAATCTCTTTAGAGGTTGTTAATGTTTTACCAATAACCCTGTATAGTCATATCATACGAATGACAAAGAATGACAGTTGTGATTTTTACAGATAATTTAGGTTGCAAGTTCCTGACTGTACCTACTACTAAAGAAACTACCCACAATCTACTTACTACCACTACCGCTAGCTTAAGGGTGAAAGTAGCGCTACGCTAGCATCGAACAAGTATGGCAATGGTACACTGCGCTTTATGTTTGTAAAGTACCATATACATATTAGAGAAGCTATATATCTTCTCTAATATGTAACACTTATTACCTACTACCAGGAGTGACCAGCGTTGAAGACTGACGTCACTGTAATACTACATAATTATATTTAGCTTACGTGACGTGGAGGCGCAGGTATATAATGTTGGTTGGGCGCTTTGGTTGGCAAGCGAAGATACAATACAATCAGCCCTTATACAATTAGCACAACATATTATCATTAATATTGTAAAACCCTAAAAAGACGATCTACTTAATGAGCATAAACAGAGATTCCTGTTTTATAGCTAAAAAGCAAAATAAATGAAATTAAAATTTAAAGCGTGTCGTAATTACGTTAATAAAATGAAATAAGCGTAAAACACACTTGCGGCTCATAATCTCGATACTCGGTGACGAGTATGTACTTAATTACGACGAGATTCTGCTAATTAATGTACTTATTACAGCATCACAGACTGGAGATGATCATTATGTCGCTACGTCACGGTAACACGACTTTATATAGCTTAGAATAATAAAATGAGTATGTCTTACTTTGTGTATTAATATTTTCTATTTTTGTCATTGTAATTACTTTTTGATAATATGATTAGGTATACTATTACTTAATAGTAACAGGTATTTTGTTTTTAGAATATGTATTGTTTTATAATGGATGAGAAGCCAAGCGTTTGTGTAGAAAACGTTGCTGTTAGTGATACTTAAATGAACCGAAAAACATGTGAGTAAATTAATCACAATGTAATAAGCCATTTATAGTCTAAGTCTGGAGCTCGATCGCCCACAAGCTTGATGGACTAAAATACATCTCAACCTTTCCAGATCATGCACCATTGTAGGGGTATCTACAACGCCACATGGGAACAACGCGTCATACTGACGTTACGCAAAATCCTGCATCTCGCAAGCAGAGTTTACCGCGCAACTAGCATAGATACAACGGCCCGACATGAATCATCGGACAGTTGCTCGCCAGACACAACACCGGTCTGGTCGGAGGATCCTCCCCTTTCTATGGAGAATGGGTGAATTTTACAGCCTGGTACCTGGTACCTCTATATTGGTGACCCCGAGTATGAACTTCTGTGCAGCCTTCGTGCAACTATTTCAGCGTGAAGCCATCATTATCACACCCGCAAGCTTTAGCGGCGAGTCACCCAGCCAGCCAGCACCCTCGGCTTCGATGGGCAACCAGCAAGCAGTGATCGCGCATACCTGGTCATCACCCTCAGCCTCATCAGCAACCTCGGCACAGCACACTGCACTTTCGGCCGGTCCACAAGCAGAGCTCTGAAAAACCCTCTCCTGGTCGACGCTAGCAGTCAGTCTCAACCCGGCGCTGTACCACATCCGACGCGTTGGACATATTCGCAGACAGTTCCAACTCACTAGAATCTCAGCTAGTCTGGCAAGCATCACAAGATACAAGACTGAGCCCACTATCAACCTTCGGTCTCCAGAGGGGAGTGATGTACCGGTATCTACAACGCCACTTGCGAACAACGCGTCATACTGATGTCACGCAAAATCCTGCATCTCGCAAGCAAAGTTTACCGCGCATAGCATAGATACAACGGCCCGACATGAATCATCGGGCAGTTGCCCGCCAGACACAACACCCGGCTGGTCGGAGGATCCTCCCTTTTCTTCACACCCTGTTTCTCATACATATATATAAATACCATATTTATAAAATGTGCGCTATTCATAGTAAACAAGCCTCCTTCATTCACACTATTCATATGAGCTCTCAAGTCACCCGATACGCCCATCGAACGCACTTAGTCTCGGAACACAACCCCGCTGGAAATGGGAGCAAGTTACGTACAAACTGTTCAATATACTCGCACGTAGTGAGGAGGTAAGGTTACATGAACGGTTTGTTGGGTTTATTGTTTGCAGCCTCATCACGTAGGAAGTTATGTCTCTTCTATGGGAACAATGTCTATCAGAACTCTGAATGGATCCGTATCAATGTAAAAATAGTTTGTATCAAAACATTAACACATAAGTCACGCCTGTAATTCTCTAAGGGATTGGTGTATCACCCACGTTATAAATATGACATCAAGGTAAAATAAAATAAACAAAATTAAGGGATTCGTTACATATTGTTATCGTCATATAAATAGTTTAAAGTTTTACAAAGTAAACTTCTTCTCAAATTATATACATTTTTATTTGATATAAATAGTTAACAAAAATTGCTAAAATTCTGCTAGATATTGTAACGAGTCTTTTAAGCCTGTTACATGATAGCGCATTCTTTGCTTTAATTTGTAGGCAACATGGTGGTGTTGCCATGTAAAAATTCATTTTTTGGTTCAATCGGAATCGTGTAGTGGTCACACTGATTTTTTCTTTTGATGCTGTCAGTTGATTTTGACAGGTTACTTTCCGACCCAAGCTTTGCACAGAATGGAGTAATTTCAGGGCTCCGAAATAAATCTTGAAGTTATAACTTCAGATGGACGGCATCTAGTCCCCATTATGTGGTAGCCGATTTGCCCTTGCCGGCCATCCTGATTGGATAGCCCATATTTTTTATAAAGGTGAGAAATTTCTTCGTGGTTTCATGTTCACGTTGTCGCGTGGCTATTTTGATGGCAGATGTTAATAGTTTCCGATATTTAATTGTTTCAGGATCTTTAAACCTTATATTTTTTCTTTGGATTAATTCATCTACTGATGACAGCATTTTTTGGAAAAGAAATTGTGAGTTTAATTGTATTTGGTCATAACCATTTCGATCGCCATTTTTATCGATGCTGGATATCATTAGCTAACGATTAATTCATGTTGTTTTCAGCCGCATGGCGTTTCTTTTAAGACTTAAATCTTGAATGCTAGCCCCTACCAACTTATATCATGGACCGCCTTTGACGTCCCCGCGTAGATCAAAATCACCAAAATGAGCGTGGTTTACTCTTTGGTTTGACAACTTCGAATTTAGTATGGTTTGTGTTGTGATACATAACTTAAATTGACAAAAGTGCAATAATGACAGGACATAAAATAATATCTATTTCATCTTAGTTTTACACCTTAGAACTGTTAATTTTAGAAAGGAATTTTCTTGTGTGCCTTCGGGTAATAAAATCGTTCAATAACTTTTATGTCAATTTTTATTGATACTCCCCGCTTGAAGATTAAAAGTTTCCAGTTCCCGCAGGTTAGTCTATCCTTGGCATCGTTTTGCGTACTCCTGGCGCCCGAATTATCACTTCTATTTATTGTTTATTTATTTGGAGTACCACACACATTTAATAATCCATTTTATAATACCATTTATTCTTATTTTTTTTATTATTATTACAATATTAAGTAACTCTGTCTGAATTGACAAACTCGTTTCTTAGATAATATCAAATGGAAATTCCTGCAAAAAATCTTTACTAAAAATGTGTACAAAGATGATAGAAAGCTTTTCCAGCTGTAGATAGCAAATAAAACGGTAATCGCTTTACTGACTCATGTAATCGTTTCGCAGAAAGCAGTAAACTATCTGTCAACTGCGCTTTTTAATTTTCCTTTGACTCTTTCATAAACATGAAACCTTCCGACGGATTTCTAATCCATCTCTATCAAAATGTCAGCTATTCAGGACAAGTTCCGAGTTGAGCTGAAACTCATATGTTCCGCCACTTTAATATACTTGCTTTCATGTCGGACAAGCTCAACAGATCCGAAGGCGCTGTATGAAAGATGTTCGCCTCTTCAAAGGATTAATTAAGCACACGTTTCTGTGGACCGTCCTTGCCTTGGAATTTGGAATATATCATAAAATCTAATATCTATAAAGCCGTCATCGATCATTGCTATACATAATAAAGTGGAACAAAATTAGGTCTCTATTGAAAATAGAAATTAAATGTCTACTGTTGCCACAGTATTGCATTAGGTGTGCTTTCGTTGAGTGTGGATATATACGAGTAGGTACCTAGTTATAAACATTCCATGATTATTTTGACATTCCTCAGAATACACCCGCACGTTCCTGCGGATACTGGTACTTTTATTATCGCTATTCACTATATTTATTTGCATTTTATTGCAATCACACACAGTCCAATCAAT
Organism: Luperina testacea; assembly: GCA_927399505.1. Classification (NCBI taxonomy): domain Eukaryota; kingdom Metazoa; phylum Arthropoda; class Insecta; order Lepidoptera; family Noctuidae; genus Luperina; species Luperina testacea. The sequence continues at coordinate 587,830 of OV656762.1, read as the reverse complement.
CGTTGAGCTCCTTAAGTTTTGAGTTGAGCTGTACGGTTACTGACAAATGCGTGCACTGACTGGACAGGTCCACTCAATCTGTGTGGTTCTTTGCTCACAAGATTATTTCAGACACCAATCTACATGGTCCTTAAAGATTATGTCCGGATTTTGTATGTACACATTGACGTTGATGAATTTTATTTTACAATGACATGAATATTTACTTTGTAAAGTATTTTTAAATTTTATTATTGTGAATGTGAGGACTATGTGGGTCATTTCTTTTTTCTGTTTTCCTTCTTAGTTAGCTTTAATGCCATCAAAAACAAAACTTGTAAAAAAAGCCAAGTCTCGCAACTCAGTTCTTTTACCGTAAAAAGTTGTGAGATCCATGTAATACCAAGTCGGTTAATTTATTCAGTCCCTACTTAAGCGACTTTCTGTTTAAAATTATTACGTAATTAGCTAACCCAACAACATCTTATAGTGACCACATCAATATTAAAAATGTTTTAAATAAATAGATTGACTTGGCCACCGCATGAAAACTCAATGTATCTCACAAGTAATACATATTATATTAAATTAGATTGTTTAGTGCGATTGTATTTTATATTATTCTCTCTGTTCTGTTAGTTTTTTTTTTATGGTCTGGCAGTTTGAGTAATTTATGCGGCCAACCCAAATGTCCTTTCTTTGGTATTGTTCGTCAAATCGTTGAGCTCCTTAAGTCTTGAGTTGAGCTGCACGATTTCTGACAAATGCGTGCACTGACTGGACAGGTCCTCTTAATCTGTGTAGTTCTTTCCTCCATAGACCATTTCAGACATCGATCTACATTGTCTTCATATATCCTGACCAAGATTATACCTGGACTTTAAAAGAGACTGTGACCGCTGAATTTGTTTGGGCCTTTCTTCTCAGAGTAGTCAGATAGGAAACGTCGACCTCATCTAGTTTAAAAAAACATGATTGACGTGTAAAAGTGTTTGTACAAAGCTACTTACTAAAAATAAATCATTTATCATTTGTCCAATAAGCTGTTTTCTACCGAGAGAAATTGCAATGCTCTGAATCTTAGCAGTAATTCATTCCAGCGTATTGCAGACCATTCCGAGCAAATATTCTCCTTGTGCTTCATAGCTATTATATTTGATGGTCTTCAATAAAACGAACGCGTGCTATTTGACCGGCCATCTTTGTCGATCTAATATAAAATTGATAGCTCATTGGGATCCATCTTTCTCTTTTACTGCTGTTTTACTTCAAGAAATACATTTTTATGTGAATCGTATGGGATATTGGCCACCTGGCAGATGGAATAGTTTTATTGTTTTGTATCGGAAAACTTAATTGGAAAATATATTTTTGGTTCTTTCAAATATTCTTTATTTTTTGTGACAACCCTGCTCCACAGAAAGCTTCTCAAACCGTCGTAGGACCTATATGACGAAACCTATATATCAAAACATTCATAAACTAAAGTCCGATTTATAACCGGTCAAGCTTTAAAATATTCAGTTGGTCAGATTATTGACCCAGTGTTTGAGTAGGAACTGAAAGCTAGGCTACATGAAATGGCATAATACATAAGAGTGAATTTAATTTATTCTTTAATGTAGGTACATTAAGCTTAAGTTTCTCATTAACACGTTCTCATTATTTTATCAAACCCATTTTAAGCACACGTAACCAAAAGATGCAGTTGCCTTAATGAGGAGCGCCCTACGTGTGCTACGGCGTAGCGGCGTAGCAGCGTAGCGCTACAATGTGCAATGCTACGAAACCACAAGCCGGGCCAAAAGGCGAGCGTAGCCAATCTACAGACTGAAGTTAAAAGGTCTCACTTCAAGTTTTAGAATTTTGATAAAGACCAATTTTTTTTATAATAAATTATAATGTATATAAATTAATAATAATTATGTATTATAAATTTGAGTTGCTTTTTGGTGTCCGTCTGATACCGCGTTGTATTTCGGAACTTGGGTCACGTATCAAATAAATTAGTTTTAGGAATAACGTAAAACCATCTAAGGCCAGGTAAAACTTTCTGTATAAAATATGCATGACATAGTTTTATATTATGGCAACCTAAAGCATAAAACTGCGATTTCCTCGTCGCTACATCAAAGTAACATACAGCCTTTTGGCTGAGGACGGCAGCAATTCGCCTTGTATGCCTCTATTATGTAAATGAGCCTGCCCTCCACTATCGTTATATACAATCTGATACATATACGCAACTGTAACGTGTATACCTGTTTATACATGTATATTGTATAATATAAGCGTGTGGTTGTGTGTGTTCTAAGTAGAATTCCGTGAACTATATTTGGAATTCAATTTTATTAGTTATGAATTTGAAGGTGCAAATTAAATGGAAGGAAACCCGAAACTGTCAAATTTTCCCAATCTACTTTGAACCCAATGCCTTAGCGATAAAATTGAAAATATTTTAAAGAAATTTGACAGATTGTAGTAGCTTGATGTGCAGCTGGCGTCTGTACATCATAAATAGGTACTAAAATTAGATTCTAAATTAAAATATTTCGTTATTTACTATAAAAGTTTATGATATAGTTTGATTTTGTAGATAATATTATTTCATTAATGTCACTATTATTTGATTTATTCCAAAACATATAAGATATATTTTGTTCCTACAACTCTCCGCACCCTAGTTACTCACTTCTCTTCCAACACAGTTCCACCGGACAGCTATAATCTGATTACCTCACACGTCTCGCTGACTATCATCGATGACATCATGACGTTGCTGACGTCACTAGAACGACACCTCGTGACGTACGGACACATGTTGTATTAATAATAGCCTCGACACTATTGTTGGCAGGTTATTAACAGCTGTCTGTTCACTCATTTTGCTAAAAGTAGAAACAAACCTTTTGTCGAAAGTCTCAGGCTTTTTTTATTTTATCTTTAGATAGAAGTAAATAGCATTGAGTAATATGTATATTTCTATGATCTTTTTCAATACAATTTATTTAAACTTTATGTGCTATTAGTGATCATACATAGACGGACATAATGCCACGAAGCGATGTAAACCAGAAGTTCACGACTCTGAACTTGAATCCTCATATTCACTAGAAGACAAAAATTCCGCAATGCGTATCGTTAGAGATGTCGGGCTAAGTGGAGCGATGTCGGGCGATGTCTTACGACATATCTAGTGGCACGTGTTGCGTGATATTTTTCTCCTAGTGACTAAGCTTTATATTACAATAATATTTGAATTTTTGGTTAGAAATAAAGAAAGAAAATACGTTTATTTGCGGTAAATATGACGCAGAGAAAGAACAAAAACATAAAATAATAACAAAACAATATGCGTCACATCGACGCAAAACTGCCATCGCTCAGTATAAATGCTTAGACGCTATGCGAGACAGAGCCCCAGGGCTGGTTTACAGCGACAGCCGGCGTTGACGTGATGACGTCAACTGGTGCAGCATACGATAAATAAAAAAACATCAATCAAAATTAAATTAACTAAGTATACAATACCCAGTTCTAAATCTCGGTATAAACATGATAAATGATAACATTCCGGGCAACGCCTCACGCGCCGCCGGTCGTTAATAAATCTGCGCGCGCAGCTGTCACAAAGCTATAGGTTTGACGTTTTGACATACTGACATATTAACATGGTGCATTAGATAATAATGTTATGACGGAATTCAATATATTGGAATTATGTAGGAACCTATGGTTTGGTTCCATTGTTCATCATCTGGTACCTTTAAAACCCAACCTTGTACTAGTAACACAATTCTGAATTTAGACCCAATCCACAACAATTATGTTCCTCCATAGAAACCACAGCAAGTGGTGGCCACGCCTGGCCGCGTCACGCATCCGCAACCCTCCAGCAGATTTTACAACATCCATTAACTATGCATGCGGTTGCACGTGTAAATAAACCTGCATCATGGAGCTCATTTTGTGGCTACATCTCTTGTTTGGATCAGGCACTGTTGGAAACACTTGATTAACATGTTTAAATAATATTCCATTTTTTAGTTTCAATAATATTCAGTAGCATTTTTTTGTATAGTTTTTTTTTACAAAGTACTAAAATTGAACTTTTATGAAAGCTTTTCATAAATTCTATAATAAACAAAGGTAGATAATGATTGGAAACAAAAAAAAAACCCTCGTTTGGTAAAACAAATTTTAAGTTAAGTAACTAACAACGTACTTACCAACGCTGCACATCTCAACGCTAAATTAGAATACGGTAAACCTATACCTAATATTCTAGAATTAAAAATATTGAAAGAGCTAATACTTAGGTATTAGCTTTTTCAATATTGTAGAAATGAAATATACGAATATTTAATTTATAGATGAACAATAAACTGAGTATAGGAAAACCAACTAAGCAGATTACACTTAAACCAAAATCGTGTAGGAGTACGCTGAGTTCAAAAACATTATTATTTGTGAGTATTTCCACGAAAATCCTCTAAACTTTACTAACGAAACACATACTCTTTATTTTTATGTTTACCAGGTACTTTTTTTTGCACAGCAAAAGCGTATGACGTCACTGTTCGGGAGTGTGGAGATAAAAATAAACAGGTCACACTGGAGTCGGCTATTTTTGTGCCTGGCTACAATGACTCGGCCCGATCCAGCTCAAAACAAACACCAAAAGGTCTTTGTACATATTGCACTACCTACACTTCCAAAATATGTAGGTATTATTTGATATCAACATTATCAATTATAGAGCGGTCATTCAACCTGGATCTACCTATGATATGCGAGTCTACCAATAATATAAAAAAAAACTTCACGCCAATCCTTGCAACTGGCAACGTTGACTGCTAAGTAGCTTTTGTTTTTATGTATTTCAACATTCTTGGCATCTCTATAGGATACTAAAAATAATACCTGAATATTGTATTTATAATGATCTCGAAAAAGGAGTATATTATACTAGCAGGTGGCGTTCTGTAGTTTCTGTCATAAACATTACATTTAAAACAATCATAGAAATATTTGTGGCAAAAGTAGATTTATACTTCCGACTGCCTCGCTGGTGTAGTGACGGCAAGCGCTACCGTTGAGTGTGAGGTCCCGGTTGGGATTTCCGGGTCGGGCAGTGTTATTGGGTTTTTCCATCTGGAATTTCTCAGTAGAAGCCCAGAGGCCGGATTTATGCCTGGTTGATGGCAACAGGCCCGCCCCCTGTTATATGGAACATAATAGATATAACTGGCGAATATGGGTCTGCTTTAGATAGGTACACCTCTGCCCAACCCTTCGGTGAAACAAGGCGTGGTGTTATATTATGCAGATTTATATTAAGGTCCATAGTTGAGGGATCACAAGCCCATAAGTTAGATGTATGTGTATCTTTGTGGTAGGAACATTGGCGTTATAGCTGTTAAGGTGTTATTTATGAAATTTTGAATAAATAAATAAAATAAATAATACACATAAACACAACACAAAAATAAACATTTTTCGTTAAATCACTGGGTAAATACGAACCACTTACTTCCCCATATAAAGTGTGTATCTGCAAATGTCATGCCCTTGGGTTGACCTTCCTCGGTTCTTGATCCCCCAGTGTCGTGCAACACATCTGTTACTTTATTATTTGTTCATTTTTCAACGAAATAATGTGTACCACAAATCGTCTGCAACAGGTATTCTTAAGTGAAACCCTTTTCCCTTTGTTAGAGGTGAAACCAAGTAAAACTCGGACAATATCGGTACATTATGTACGGTAACTAAGAAATAACTTAGAAAGGGTTTTCAATTCACTTTGAAAAGCATTTGCCTTGTTATGTTTTCATGTTTTGAATACAAAGCTTATTATTATGAGGGTAAGGTATTATTTTAAGTTGAAGAAGTTCGATGTACATTTTAATATTAACTTTCTTAAAACGCCCAAAATATTATAATTTTCACGAATACTTCTGTACACGAGAATGACGGTCCTAAAATGAGTAATTATGATCCATCGACATTATTGACAAGTTGAAGAGAGCATTTTCAACGCGTGTAAGAAAATAATGTGCATAAAACTCACTTTCCTTTGGTAATATCATTCTCTAGGAGCTCACGTGAACTAAATTGTTAGCATCGTTATAAGCGAGTTAGTGCAGTTTATGTATTGTGTTTGTCTGTGTGTGGGGGGGGGGGGGGGGGTAATTAGTACTTTTGCTGCGGCTCGGCTACTGCGGCCCAAGTTTGCCGGTCTTAAGTCATTCATATGCTAATGCTATTGTATGTGCCAGTTAATTAGCAGTATTAATGTATAATGCAACTGTATATTATTTCATATCATAAAGCTAGTGGTTACGTACACCTACAAATAATTTGACTAATATAAAGCAATCAGTCATGCATGATTTAATCATCTTGCTTGAATGGATTCTAATTCAAAGACCTTAATATATCTGAGGAGGATTTGTCTCCGTAATGAAATTCAGTAACATAATATTTAATAAGAGTCAATAAAATATCAAATTGTAATTATTAATTAAATAATTATAGGTACGGTCTTTAATGACGTTAACATCTTCTATCTAATTATGTTATGATAATTATAACAATTAGAGGATCTCAATACTCGACACTCGACGACCGAATGATAGGTAGGTGAATAGTTAAGGGGCTTACAGGACCTAAACACAAAAAAAAACGCAAGTTTTAGAAACAATAAAAGTATATGATCGACTACAGTAAAAAAAAACAGAAAAATTTGTGATATTCTTCAGGATATATGCTAGGTAGATAGTGTGTTGAAAACATAATACAAGTAATTTGGTACGATAGAAAAAAAATCATGAAGATACCTCTAAAAACATTCTTTTTACAATAAAAACCATAGTAATATACATACAATCATTCTGTTTTTGTGTCAGATTATTCTACAAGCAACATACTAAAATACTAGTGTTTTAGTTTTTTAGTCCAAACAATAGATTTTTTGTAATTAAATAATTGCTTCACATTTTGCAATAAATTACCAGCGTTGTGTCATCGCGCTCCTCTTTCTTTTCTATGCAGTCTGACAGTGACCGCGCCTGTTTGAAGGAGCCTTAACTTAGTAAACGTATGAACCATATATACCTACCCCACTTCTCAACTTACTGAACATTATGGTAGGTAGGTACCTACCTAATTGAATAAAAATCTATTATAGGGTCACAAATCATAATCTTTCACCGCTTCAAATTCTTTTATTTGATAAATTATTATCATTGTTGCTCGAATTATCAGAAGAGGCAAAATCGTGCATAACTATTAACGCACCTAAATAATAATATGTAAAATTCAGCAAAATGGGAACTCTTAACCTATCCAAGAACTTAATAAGAAGGATTCATTTCCATTTCCATGCAGAACCGGTAATAAAACGCGACTGCATCCGGCTTACTGAAAAAGCGCATAAAATGAATCGATTTCACACAAAAAACCTGTAAAAGTATTATAAAAAAAGTGTTGAGGACATTTTAATCAAGTGCTGAAGACGTTGTGGGGGCACTAATGTCATAGAAGAAAATAGTGCAGTAGGCCAACTCAATATGAACCACGATCGAGGAATGATCCGGTTTTTCTTTTTGTTGATGCGTGACAGAAAATATATTGATTGGCCACCACTTTGCATGTCAATTTATGGTTTTAAAAAAATACTGATCAACTAACGAAACCAATCAATTAACAAACTTATGTTTTACAAATTAATATTTTCATTCATTTACTCATTCATTCACACAACAGGTAAATATTCATTTGGTCAACTTTGTAGTGTCTAAAATCATTCAAATCAAAAAGAATAAATATACAGAATAGTCAAAAAAGCCGCATGGTCTTGAGTGGACCTTCTGTGTTCAAACGTTGTGTTAATATCGGTTGGGAGGCGCTGGCCGGAATAAGTCGATTGCTTGCCGATCGCTGCGACTGAGTTTACTTGTGCCGCCAACTCAATGCCTTCGCGACACCGCTCGCGCCTTCACAGAACGGTTGCGGGATAAACACGGGCAATGTCCGGAAAACTGTCATAAGAGATGTAGGTTCTAGTTAACCAATGAAATAAACAATATGAGACTAAATAAACAATATAACACTGAGAGAGGAATTTGCTCACGAATACAGATTTTAGCGGTGATACAATTTAAATTGTATTTTTTAGAGAAATAATAAAATACTGTTCCACTACAGCCACCACTCTATTGAGTAGGTATTTGAAGGTTCGTTTTTGTTCAAAATAATAGTCATTAGCTTTAAGGATACAATAAATTCACAGTGATAACAGCATGAGTTCACTATACGAGTAATAAAACTAACAGGCGTTTGGCATCAGATACTGAGGTCTAAACAAAAACATAAATATAAAAGTAGGTACCCAAAATAAGCATTAATATAAAAAGTTCCCCCCATAATTTATTATTTGCCCATTTAATTTAAAAACGAACTAAACTCTGAATATAAATAGCTTAATTTTTGCTAAAGACCATTTGTGAATGACTAAAACATTCATGTTAATGGTATACACCAAACACATTTAGGCACTTCTGTATAAATTACAAGCACTTTGCTTGTTTTTATGAGCAATTTGGCCACAGTTGAGTAATTAATAATCCATCGCTAATTGGCAAAATTAAACACCATAGGTGAATTTGCCATCATAGGCTTTGTATATGGATAGATGATAAATGGTAGGTAGTAATGCCTAGTGCCTTGTCAATATATCTACGAAAACGAGGAGGAAGTAAGGAAAAATTTACATATTTTTAGTAAAAGAGGTGAAAGACATAATTATAGTAGGTACTAGAAATAGGGAACTAATAAGTTCAACCAGGTTTCAGACTGGCTAAAGTAGATTCATCTTTTATGGGGTACTGTTTAAAATGTTATAATAAAATACCTCACCACATTCTACAACTGAATGAGACAAAATTCAAGTCTTGTATAAAACGCACACTATGCAGTCAGGCATATTATAAGTTAGGGGATTACATCGCAGATACAAATGCCTGGCCCAATGCTGGTCCTGCTCCATAACCACAACTAATTGATTAACACTTGAAAATACTGTTGGAGCTGCTGAAGATTGTAAGACTATCTTTGCATTGTATAAACTCAATTTCCTTTGTATTGTATAATTGCATAGCACAGATGTGAGTTCTATGTACCCTATAGCTACCATTTACCGGGTAATAATATGTCTTTCATTGACTTGAATGTGCCCTGGCGGCTGATAGTATGTATGTCATGCTCACTCAAATGTCTCGCTGACGGTTGCGTGTGCTGGATCATTTAGCTCCCTTCAAAATGGTTGAGCTGAATGGTGCTGATTTATGTGTCATGTTCGTGAAGGGCCGCCATCAGTTTGGGCTGATCATCACTTAGCTGTCTCGGCTTATATTTAATTTTTTTTTTGGATTGTTCGGTTTCGGTTTAATGAAACTTTATTCCCAATAAAGACATAAGCCACTTACTTCAGAAAAATACTAAAAATATATAGATTACAATATGTTCGTCATCAGTATTACAATTGAATAGTTACCCATCCAATGCATTCATTTCTCCAGAAGTGATCGATTCACTTCGATTTTTTTCACATTCACAAACACACACACAAAAACACATTTGGATAGATTCGATTCGATTTTACTATTTGTTGTACTCTAGACGCATTTAACGCGTACGTCGTTTTTATTTTATACATCGTTCTCACATTATATAATTATAAATTGAAAAGTAATGATGTAACCAATATTTTTGTAGAATATAATATAAAAACAGTGTCCATGACGTTTCTTGCCCGTTCGTCTCCATAGATACCTACCCTATCAAATGGACAAATAGCTTCGTATTTTCTGGCTGACCGACTTCTTGACAATTCAAAAGTGCCTGTTAATGGTTTAATTGAAATAAATGCTTTGAGTTTGAGTAGTTTATTGAGATCAGCAACAAACAGTACCTATCTCTATGTTTTTTTCCTAAAAGTATTACCAATTCACTATTAAGGATGTAAGTAGGTACTTATATTCTAGCCATATGTTATTACCCGACTCATACATCTTTCGCAGCGGACGGCAGATAGAAGCCGCTCCTTAATCCCTCATATTAATCATACCCGCAAAAACAAGCGCTAAGAATTTCTGAAGATACGCTCCCAAAAGCGAGAAATATGAAGCAGATATTACGCTAAACTTACAAGCGACGGAAGAGTCTAAAGAAAATTGCTTCAATTTTGCACTCGAAACTTTAGTTACATTTTGCCTTTAAAAATGGAGCGTTTACATACATTCTGAAAATAGTGGTGCCATTAAAAATCACGAGGAAATCCTGCTCGAATTCGTAGGAGGATTGCATCGCACAATAATAGTAAAATATTAGTCGCGCGCACAACGGAGCTGTTCGTTCGACACGCGTGAGTCGCCGCTCTATTAATGGCGTTTTAGAGAATCTTTGCAGCCGCGGAAATAGAGGTCGCTGGGGTCGCAGACTGTGACTGCCAATATACGCGCCATACAAAGTGGCTTAGAAATGTTTAACGCTGAGTTCTGGATCTTTCTGAAGTGCTTCAGAATTGAATGCAGTCAATAGCTGCGGAATAATGTTTAGACTTGCTTTTATATTTTGTTAGCGATTGCTACGATTCTGTTTAGGTTGTTATGAAAGGCAATTTCTGAAGTGCATACAGTTGTGTGCGTCGTAATTCCTTTGGAGCGTTATCAAATAAGATAAGTAAGGACTAAAACATAAAATTGTTACATGATCTGTATGTAATCGTTTGTTTAATTAACAAAAGGCAAAAAACCATTGTCGACCGGAATCTCGAAAAAAGCAGACAAAGGAGCTCTATTTTTAAAAGCGTCATATTTATTTCGGCTTTGTTTATTTTACCAAGATTTTTTATATTTAGTCGTTTTATTAGTCAGGATCATAGCAGTATTATTTAATTTAATTAAAAACATTCGTACAATAAAAACTATTACGGAGCATAATGCCGCTTCCTCAGCGGGGCACAATTCGGTCGCTAACGGTTCACTACAATGGTATAACGGCTGTTGATCCCTCTTTAGTAATAATACTTAAAGTATAGTATTACGCATAGTATTTTTTTATAATAAAACGTTCCAAAACCAAATTAATGTTTAGTTAGTAAGGGCGGGTCTTACTGTAGGATAAAACTTAATTTTTTGAATAAGATCAATTAAAAAGAAATTATAATTCCTACATACCACTCGGCTTTAATGTTTTAAAGTGTCTACTGTGCTTACTAGGTTTAGAAATTTACTATAAATCACCCATCCTCATTTCTTTTTCTTAACTCTTCTGAGGGACTAAAGTATGCATGCCACGCATCTCTACTGCCCATGTATGTACTAGGCTAGGTTATATTATAGCTTTTATCACAAAATTACAAGCAATGTTATGGAGATCCGCAGATTGTTATCACTAACTTCGTAAGACAATTTAGCACTTAATTAATCTGTTCTAAAATATTATTTGTGGATATTTTTTTAAAACGAACATGATTTAGCTAAGATTTGGCTCTTAAAACTAGGTAGTTTTAAGAGCCAAAATCCAAAATTGAAGACAAAAGAAACAGAAACATAGGTATGTTTCTGTTTCTTTTGTCTTCAATTTTCATTGTGATATTATCTGAGTAAAGTATCCATCTTATCTAAAATGTAAAGGTATTTTAATAAAATATTTACTAAAAAAAACACAATATTAATCGAAACAAATATAATTCAATACCGTTTCAACAATTTCGAAGGCTCTGGACGCTACCATACAAATCTCACACATACAATGTACGGGTAACGAAGCGCTTTTGTTTGAACATTGCAATGTTCTTCCCATCCATCTTAAAATAGAATACGCATTACTAAATGAACAATTCTTTAACACTGACATCCAAACTGAAGTATCGCAATGCAAACAAACGCGCTCCGTATCACAAAAAAAACTAGTGACAACTTATGCTAAAAACACTTACGGACAACGAACCACTGCTTATTTAATTCCTCGACTGCTAAATAAAATGAATCCTATGCTTAGAAGCAGTATAACGAAATCCAATATAAAATCAAAATTAAAATCATACTGTATAACGAAGTTAAAGGACGACAACGCCAATATTGTAAATGGTTATTAGCAAACCATAGATGTGTGCCGTAATGTTGCCAGCCTGTGGTGGATGGATGCAACATGCTTACTGGGTAGTAAGCATGTTGTATCTATCTATTGCTGGTTGGTAGCATTGGTTGGTAACATGATGTGCATACCGATTAACCACTCAAATATTGTATTCTATTTTTATGAATCAACGTTCCTAACAAACCTCTGTGGTTTTCTGGAACGTATATTTTGTCAATAATTGTAATGTTAATAAGTTTCTTGATAATATAAATAAAAAAAAAAAAAAAAAAACAAACATACATGACAATAGATAGATCGGTCTATAATAGCCCCGTACATCCACAAGCTCGTCGGTTAGTCAGTAACTGATAACTGAGAGGTATGTAATGTCCCATTTTCCCGGCGCCCCTCGGGGGCTATACTTCAGCGATACAGAGATATCAGCTAACAAGTAACTGCATAGCCCACTCAGGACACTTGCGCTAAACTCATCACGAGCGAAAATGATCCTTGTTGCAATGGAATAAGGTTTGTAGATGTCGCATATGATGGCGATCCTGATGCAACTACCCAGTGGGACCGCAGTCGACACCCGATAAATTGATATAAGAATTGAATTTAAAAATATTGTGAAAGTGTAGTGTCTTATAAGATATTTTATTGGGCTATTTCTTTATGATGAGCTGCAATGAATAATACATTGGCCATACAATCTCAGTTCGTGGGATTTGCTTTATGACGCTTTATTTCATTTTGTTTTATGAGACTTTTGGAAAGAGTGGCTTTTAAGTCGACATTTTGTGTCACATAGCAGGCAGAAGTTTGCATTTTAGATGACTAAAAGGATAAACAAGGTAGTAAACAATTATCTGATCACAATTAGACTGTGACCAGTCCATCCTACTACGCCTCGCTGCTTCCCTGCGACTAGGCACTGCTTGCTGTTCTCCTCGTCGCTGTCGCTGTGGCGAAGATGTTAACAGCCTCAGACACCACGGCCTGAAAAAAATATAAAAAGTGTCAGCTTCTAGGACCAAATTTTAGTTGTTGAACGTTAAATAGAAATCACTTCGAGCAAAAACTAAAAACTCTGGCTGTTATAAGCCCTTACAACACCGCCAGTGAAAAAAACTAGTCTTATGTATTTCTATAATATTCCAAAAGGAAAAAGACCAACAAAAAACTACAAATATGTTATGTTGTTTGTTTCACACACGTGTAACAAGCCAGTGTTTCACACACGTATACGAGTAACAGGCCAGTGTTTCACACACGTTTTTTAAGCCAGTGTTTCACACACGTGTAACAAGTCAGTGTTTAACACACGTGTAGAAAGCCGGTCTTTCACACACGTGTAGCAAGCCAGTGTTTCACACACGTGTAATAAACCAGTGTTTTTTTAGGTTTAACTAAAAGCAGCATTGATTTTATGTGATTTTATGTGTGCCATTAATGGGTGTCATTTACCTGAAATAAATAAATAAATGAAATGATGATTGTAACAACATAATCTTTGACAAATTTTTGTAGAAAAAAATATTTCATTAAAATATCTCTTTCATTTCCAAAGACCCAATAATATTGAAAGTCCGTAACAGACGGATCTTCAGACCTTCGAAATCTAGATATAGCGAATATACCTTTATTTCAATTACGAGGGGACCCTCAGGTCATTTCATCAGCATCACATAATAACGCAATGAGCCAACCTATTTGTAAGAGTATTTCCACTTCAATTTATTCAAAGCCTCGCCGCCGACATTCATCTTATTTTTCTCGGTTCAACAGATCCCTCCTCCCTCCTCCTTGTCATTCAATCACGGAGATAATAATCTGATGTACAGGTTAATGATATTCACTGCTCGTACATATTATAATATGAGCTACTAGCTTCCGCCCGCGGCTTCTCCCGCGAGGTATGTCGATAAAAACTATCCTATGTCCTTCCCCGGGATGCAATCTATCTCTCTGCTAAATTTCATCGAAATCCGTTCAGCGGTTTAGGCGTGAATAGGTAACATACAGACATACAGACTTTTTTCAGACATACAGAGTTTTTTTTTCAGGATGGGAAATCATCAAATATCCCCTCCCACTCTGGGTGGAGCGGAAGGGAGTGTCAGACTCTTACTGACTAAAACCCACCCGTGTTCCTTCCTTAGCCCTTTATGTTCCGGGCCAGGCAGCGGTAACCCTTTCGCACAATCCCGCTGAAGATAGACAGAGTTACTTTCGAATGTATAATATTAGTATGGATTTGTCGGATAAGCTAATTATGTATAAATATGAAATAAGCTATTTATAGTATAATATGAAAGTTAAGTGAATCGTTTTTCATAATTATCACTATCACCCTAATGAATTATCAAAATCACTATCACAATCTGCCTGCGTTTTCCCAACTATGCTGGGGTCGGCTTCCAGTCTAACTAAACGCAGTTGAATACCAGTATTTTACATGGAGCGACTGCCTATCTGACCTCCAGTACCCAGTTACTAGGTGACCTTTGGTAAGACGTACATTCCGAGGCACTGAGGATGTCGATATGTATTGAATGGTTCACGAACCGACCGCGGCCAGCTTAGCTACACCTTCGATCGAGCCGCGCGGCTGTTATTATTTAGGCCCTCAATTATCACTGTCACCCCTTACGTATAAATTAGTGTAATGATAACAACGGCGAAATGTAGGTGTAATATAGGTACCACTTCTGCTTATCCCTACGTGGAATACAGGCATGATGTTAGGTTGTGGTTGATTAAAATGTTAAATAGAATTCTGAAATAAAACCAACGCTTTTCAATAAAACTTTGAATCTTTATTGTATGTTGCTACTACCCTATTTCAACATGCATTTTAGTCATCGTATTGGTAAACGAAATCATTTTCAGCTGAAACACATCGGAGATGAGAGTTGTTTTTGCAAACGATACTCGTAGGTCTATTTGCTAGGCTCGGCGCCGAGGCGGTGGGCTCTGGTTATATACGTAAAAGCAAATGCGTTGAACAAAGTTACGCGCTGTTTCCAATTGTATGTGGCTTGCAGAGGCGAGTGGTCTTGTCGCCACGTTTTCCTGTAGAATTGGTCGTTTCATACGGACGACTTTTTTCGGTAAAAGGGATGCTATTTACCTTTTGGTTTTGGCTATAATAAGTAATTGTAAAAGAGTAAAATTTGATAGATTAAGGGCCTTACTCTCGTTTAGTACCGTAACACGGTCACTTTATGAAGTTTATATCTCATTAACGGTTTGGTTAGAAGATCTGTAAAAAATATATGTTTGTTATAGATTCATGTACAGCATTTCTGAGACAGGATTTTGTCGTATGGCTAATACTTTTGCCTTAAAAAGATATTTACCAAAACGCTATTTTTGGCTAATATTTCCCTACTACTTCTAAAAGGCTTTGATGTTTAGAAATATTTTTACACTGAAAAATTGATGGTTAGGGGTACTACATATATAGGAAATAGCGTATTTAAATCAATCAACAGTTGGAAAGAAAATGTTCCCACTTTGAGGTAGAGATTCAGAGGTGCTCTGGGCGGGCGCGGGCGGCAGTCGTGCGTTAGCATTGAGACGGGATGGTTGTGTCGCTCGCTGCTCCGCCCCGGCTATCGATCGACTACGCGCATTTGGCTGTGTTAATGCAAATATTTATGAACGAATTGTATCAGTATGCGTTTATAGACTAGCTCGCTGCAGAGGGCCCATATTATCTGCGGGCGTGCGGGTTGCCGCTTTATTAGTGATGCCATTTCTAAATATTGTTTTTGTTTATATAAACAAAATTATCTAGTAAATAAACAATATTGTTTATTTTGTAAATATCAGATAATTTGTAAATAAATAAAAATGCCAAGGCAAGGCAAGTCAAGAATAATACTTTTCTCTACGACGACGCACCGTTTTATAGATATTAGCGAAAAACTCAAAAATGGGAACTTTTATCCCCCCCACCCCCACTCCGGCTCACCTCCTAGACGCGGGGACTTTTAGTATGTTTACTCCCTAAGCACCCTGAACAACTTTCTGAAGAAATCGCTCAGGGCCCAGCTCACGCACTCTACACCTCCTTTTGGGTTATTCGTTGAGTGGATGTAATAAGGAGTAACTATAGTCTACTTGTACCTATTTCATAAATAAAAAAATGGGATCCCACGAAAAAAATTAAAACCATTGAAATGAAATATTGAATAATAATATCTGATTCAAATAGGGAAGTTCTATTATACTCCGTTTATTTAAGTACTTAACCAAATGTAAAGAAATTATAATACAGAAACGGAGTATAGTTATTTAAAACAACAACACTATACCTACACCCTTTTTTGTTTTTTTTTTTCAGGATGGGAAATCATCAAATGACCCCCGCTCTGGGTGGAGCGGAAGCGAGTGTCAGACTCTTACTGACTAAAACCCACCCGTGTTCCTTCCTTCGCCCTTTATGTTCCGGGCCAGCGGTAACCCTTTCGGACAATCCCGCTGACCCGGCAGGCTTTGGCCCTAACGGGTCCCTTCGGTTGATGCTGACATCTCTTTGAGGCACGCGTGGAACACGTACGCGCCTGGTCCGGATCGGACGGTGAGCTACCCATTACTCTCCGCCCGCAGGCCCGCGCTTACGGTGGCCGGTAGTCGTCGCGCGGCTCCCGACGCCCGGAGCGTCTCCCGCGGCGGCTGGGACGGGAGGCTCTCTCCCTCAGCCGTCCCGCCGCCTCCTTCGCTAGCATGACTGCTTCGCAGAAGGAGGCGACTGCCCTCCACTCCCTCTCGTCCCGGACCATGGCTCGAACCAGGCCGGGACGCGAGAGGTCGCCGTCGCTGCCGATCGCCTCAACGAGGACACGGCGGTGCTTTGCCCAAGCGGGGTAGACCTCCACCGTATGCTCCACCGTGTCCTCTGGGCGATCCTGGCAATGGTGACACCCGGGCGTTTCCTCCCGCCTGATTATGTGCAGGAACCTCCCGAAACTTCCGTGTCCAGTAAGGACCTGCGCGCGCGATTTCAGTATTGGTCCCATAGTAAAAGCTGTTCATCATTATGATCAACATGTCATCTTGTGACATGATATGTGTGTGTGTTTTTGTGTGTGTTTGTGTAGGCGTGTGTGTGTGTGTGTGTGTGTGGGGGTGTGTTTGTGTGTGTGTGGCATTGTCATTATGAATAATATGACACCTTTTAAGGACTAAAACGATCAAAATGTAAGGGCGTATAGTGTTGTTCTTTTAGCCCGAGAAAATCGTACACCAAATATTGTATACTCATACGAAAAACTAAAAACAAATAATAATTAAACTAAAACTAAAAACTAACTAAATCGAGAAATATATACAAAAACAAAATATCGATTCATAAAATAGAAGAATTTCATTAAAATTAGCATAGGTATTTCTTTACGCGGAATACAGAATTAATAAGTTATCGTAAACTCTGCGAACTGAACAATAACTTTTTGTTAAATTCCCACGCGGACGTCGAAGTCGCGGGTAGTACAAAATATATCAGCCTTGCATCCGCCATTCCCTTCTGGAATCGTAGGCAAAAATGGCGACCTACGTGCGGCATGTCTGCGCCTCTGCATATTCTTTGATCGTCGTTTTAATGTAGCGCGCCACCGCGCGCGTTTTACGTATTCGGGAGTAGGGCGTTTAGCTCCGCCCACATGCACAAGGCCAGTGAGCCCTCTATACACCTTAAGAAGTTCTTAAGATAATAATTCTACATTAGACACAAAACAGTAGTATTTAATTGACGCTCATCCTTTTCCAAGAAGAACAGTCTGCTAGTATTGGACCATGATAGAGGATATTGTATTATGTCCCAGTTCACATCGCTGGCGCGTCACCTCCCGTATTGACAGACACACATCAAACATCACGCGAGCAGCATGTATGTGTATTTGTCGCGAACAGTTTGTTTACATTACTTATTTGCCTCATGTAATTATAGGAGCAAATAAATAATTTATTTGCAGCTGTATCAATTAACGATTCGTTGAACTCACTGAAATGTGAACGTAATTTCATTATTTATTTTGTAATGTATCGTCACTGTTTTTTCTGTTATGTTTGTGCTATAATACATTGGTTTTTTTACCTGACTACGGCAGAGCCAAAGGAGGGTTATGATTTTAAAAGGCTATCCATGTAGATAGTATATTTATATGTTCATTGTTCATATTCCTCAAAACTTCTAAACTACTCGTATTTTGTCAAATGAGATATCGTTGGAAGCGTCATGTCTTTCCGCGGGTTATAGGCTATATGATTTTTTGAAGTGAAAAGTTCTTTAGGCGCGTCGGGCATTTTTTGAGGTGAGAAAAAACCATTGAACTGGCACCACTGTTACCGTAAGCGACACCGCGCGTGTTTTGTTTATGGGTAGTTCTTCAGGGTCAAAATTTTCGATTTCTATGAGTATATTTCTGAAAGTAACTAACAAAACGGCATGTATTTTTTTGTATAGTTTAGCTTTATCCCTTACTGGAAAAATGTTACACACACACAGAATTTTTTTTTTAATAATTGCTGTCTAGGTACGAAATAAAAATATTTGAAGTTAGTTCTTCTGATTCATATAACGCGTCCGTTTGCCATTTTCCGGAACACAATGGTCGATGTCGCATTTTCCCTTTGATACATCAATATGAATTATTATTATATCGAAAGGAAATGAATTTTCCTCTTACAAAACAAATGTGTATTAGTTATAACTACGTTAGTGTGTTTATAAATAAGAAGTGTCCGGTGTATTATAATACTGATTAATGTGGCGTAAGCTGCGCTTGACGGTACCTGGTCGGGTAATAATAATGAGAGTCTGGCTTACCGCGCGGGGGGAAGCCAGTCGTGCAATGGACGAGCTAGAAGGTGGACGCGCGGCTGGTTGGCTTAGATCCCGGTGTTACGAAGGAAAATATCTGATTCATCTGTTTAGTTCAGGTGGCATTCTGATTACAATGCCTACTTTATAAAATTTAAATTATTTATTAGAGCTTCAATCTGTGTTTCGTGTAATGCTTTTGGGTTATAGATTCGTGTAGAAAAATGAAAATAATGAAGTCTGTATTTATGATGAATTATGCATGATTGTAAGCAAAATCCTAATTCATCTATGCCTGATTCAAAACTCCATATGAATCATAAAATAAAATACTTTTTCCCCTCTCCAGCACGAAAGGAGCGCTTTTGTTGCGTAATTCTCCTTCTCCAAGTTTTAACCGTGTACAAGTCAGTAGTTCTAGTCTTATTTATTATTATTTACTTAGCTATAACCTTTTGAACAATAATTAAAAAATTACAGGGGTATAAACTTATTCTAAATATGACACTTTTGATATGTCTTAGTCTTAGTTAAGAATTAATATAATTATTGTTTCTGATTCAACTGTAACTAATTCTGATTCATCTGGACACAAAATATTCGAACGTCGATATCTTGAAAACTACTTTACAAAAACGAGGACCTCGTTCAAGTATATGTTATTTGGTATACCTATGTATTTTCATATATGAATATGTGTTACAGAGCTGAAAGTGAAATTGAATTTTGACCATATGGATTAGTCGAAGAATCAAATTTCGAAGAACTACTTCTTTTTTTTTTGAGGATTGGAAATCATCTAATGACCCCTCCCACTCTGGGTGGGGCGGAAGGGAGTGTCAGACTCTTACTGACTAAAAACCACCAGTGTTTTTCCTTAGCCCTTTATGTTCCAAGCCAGCGGTAACCCTTTCGGACAATCCCGCTGACCCGGCAGGCTTCGACCCTGACGGGCCCCTTCAGTTGCTGCTGACATCTCTTTGAGGCGCGCGTGAAACACGTACGCGCCGTCCGGCACGGGCCTGGTCGGACGGTGACCTACCCATTACTCTCCGCCCGCAGGCTCGCGCCTACGGTGGCCGGGAGTCGTCGCGTGGCTCCCGACGCCCGGAGCGTCTACCGCGGCGGCTGGGACGGGAGGCTGTCTCCCTCAGCCGTCCCGCCGCCTCCTTCGCTAGCATGATTCGCAGAAGGAGGCGACTGCCCCGTGGGGGGCAGTCCCTCTCGCCCTGGACCATGGCTTGAACCAGGGCCAGACGCGAGAGGTCGCAGCCGCTGCCGATCGCCTCTACGACACGAAGGTGCTCCGCCCGAGCGGGGCAGACCTCCACCGTAAGCTCCACCGTGTCCTCTGGGCGATCCTGGCATTGGCGACACCCGGGCGTTTCCTCCCGCCTGATTATGTGCAGGAACCTCCCGAAACATCCGTCTCTGGTGAGGACCTGCGTCAGGCGGTAGGTGAGGGCGCCGTGACGCCTCTCTAGCCACTCCTCAAAGAGGGTTCTTATCGCCACTGTCGTGGCGTGCCCTGCGCTGGATTGCGGCAGTCGCTCTTTCCATGTCGCCATGAGATAGCCCCGGAGGTCCGTCCGCTCCGCCGCGATTTGCCGCGGAAGCGGAGTTTCCCCCCGGCGAAGTGCCTACGCGCGCCACTCATACAGGGGCGCGTGGACTATCGCCTCCAGATCCCATGGCGGCAGTCCGGCAAGGAGCATTGCCGCCTCGCCCGAGATCGTGCGGTAGCCCCGGATCAGCCTTACGGCTACCACCTTCTGGGGAGCGTTCAAATAATGGGCGGCTCGCCGCCGCAGTGAACGCGCCCACACTGGGGCCCTGTATAAGGCCATGGATCGCACGTCTCCCGCGTAAAGACTCCGGCAGGAGGCGTTTGGCCCCCTCAGGTTGGGCAAGAGCCGCTTGAAGACGGCCCCGGCCCGTTCCAGTTTGGGGCAAAACGTCGAAAGTACTTGACGAAGTTCCGCCAGCTGTCAAGGACGAGACCCAGGTATTTCATCGTCGTCTCGACGCCAATGTGAACCCCTCCTACCGTTAGTTTGGATCCCGGTGGTGGCGTATTCCGGGGCCCATGAAATGACATGGCCTCGGACTTGTGCAATGCCACCTCGAGACCCAACTGCCGGATCCTCTCACAATGATTGAATCCTTTAAGATCTAAGAAACTACGGATTGTTGTTCAACAACAATCCGTAGTTTCTTATAAAAGCAGGATTTTGCCCAATGGTAACTTAAATAATTTAGCATAAACCTCGTAAGCCGGCAGTGAACGTGGTAATTATTTAATGAAGGTAAATCGAATTTGTGCCAATCTGATAATATAATTGTCGATGGCCTGTAAGCGGCGTTCATTGCGATTTATAAAATCGTTAATAGAGAAAAACATAAAAACGGATATTAGCCAGTTGTCAGAAAGCACTGACCTATTGAGTTAATATGGCTGTTCTACAATCTGAGTATTTGCCCTTAAGAATTTTAATTTTCTTGCACTCATTCTATTCCTAAAGATATTAATATTAATTTTAGATACACATGCCTAGTTCTACAAAACTGAACATTAATAGAAAAAAAAGTTTGATACAGAAAACAGACAGACAGAAAAGAATTATCAGAGAAAACCAAAGAAATATCCACTAATACAGATAACAAAAGGTATTTCTAAATAATGTAGGCCATTAATAAAATCGATTTCGACTACAAATAACAGAAGACATTCACAGAACCCGGTGATTTATGATGAAACCAATAAAACATCGGTACGTTAAGGAAAATACTTCTGAAGTAAGCTTGGAGTACCACCTTCCTTTTTGAGGCAGCTAAGTTGCCGTGACCAGACTAGGTTTTCTTTTTTCATTGAGCCTATTAGACATTTAAATAGGTCCAAAACATAAAAAAAACGATGCCTACCATAACTTACAGACATTTGCAAGAGGTTTTCGGATGCATCGCCAATCCTTACCCACAGAAAAAAGTCAAAATATCATGTTTGATCCGCCTTCATTTCCTCAGCATGCCGAATGTTATTCTAAGTAGTGAGTAAACACAGAAAAATAAATTGACACAGTCCTGATTGTTATAGCACCACCACAACCGATAGAAGTTACCAACCAAGTTATTTGCGCAATAATAGAGCCATTTACGGTAAGTTCCGTTAACCGTCCGCAATTCGCTCTCAAAGCGACCACGAAACAACCTAATAAGCGTAAAGCATAGCCTCTTTGTACGCACCGGGAGCCATTCATGTCATCAAATCGTCGAAGAGACGGTTATATTTGAGCGCCATTTCACTGTGAAACGCCTTCATCTTGTCGCAGCGACCGGCCTGCAAAACGTCAACCTACAAAGAAATACACGTGATTCTGAAACTTAGGTCTGAAAAGTACGGTTTGTTTTTGCGTAACAGTGAATCCTTTCCGTGTACGTCGGTAGATTTTATGATATTATAGTGACAATCGTTACGTGTATTGGGAAATAAAAGTTGTTGTTCGTTCATAAACGTCTGTTTCGTGTCAAATTTAGTACAATTTATCGGGAAAACAACTAAGTTCGCTCTACTCGTTAGGAGCCGTAACGATCGGTATTGATGTCTACTACAGTTACGTTTGTAGGTTTACTTACATTAATCACGTTAAAGCGTGTTTTATTGCTGTAGAAGGTATTTTTGGCAAGTGTTTAGTGGAGTATCATGTCAACCTAAATATATCATATGCTTGGGTTCTCGATATTTTTTTCCTCTCACTTATTCTATAGAATCGTGGCAAATACGAAAAAAGCAAAAGCACCTACATTAAAACATTTCGTATTTATTACTAAAATGCGTTCTGTAGTTTCTACCTACCCCCATGGGAAGACGGCGTTGCTTCATATTTGTGGAATCGTCCTGACGGTGTTCTTATTACATAACAACGTTAAACTACTAAGCCTATTATTACTATCCATTATTGTCGCACGGCTGTGCAAAGACCTCCCACTCTCTCTGTCTAGAGCTGCTGTGAACCAATCATTATTGAAGGAGTCGCCAGCTCACCCCGCTACCTCCGTCTGCGCCTGCCGCGATGTCGATTAAGTAGGCCTACCCTACACCCCAGTCAATCGTGGTTATCAAATTACGTCATTAACATTGATATACTTTCAAAGCCATGGCCACAATACACCTCTTTAATTTTCCACAAGCCATAAACAAAGGAACAAAACGCGGCGTACTTCAAAGATTTCCCGGATTGTGCCCGCTTGTCCCCCGGTTGTCCCCGCTTGTCCCCGGTTGTCCTACGTTTGTCCCACCGTCGCCGCTCTTTGAGAGTTTCACTTCCTTTATGGTCGGGATTTCGCTTTAATATTTATCTGTAGATACATAACATAATAGTCCAGATTCAGATTCGTAGAAAGTTATGTGGATTTGTGTCAGGGATCATGATAGAATTAAAACTCTTATTCTTACACCAACATTAAAAATATTAAAATCTGACAATATTAGATAGGTACTACTAATGACTCATGTTTATTCTTGTACAAAACTAATGTATGAACAATAATGTTCCCACTGTTGGGACACAGGCCTCCTCTCTGTGAGAGGGAGTGGGCCGTAATCCACCACGCATGCTCAGTCGGGCTGCAGATGTCACATGTCTTCGAAGTTAAGGTTCTAGGACATGCCGGTTGCACAATAACGCAAATTAATGGTTTTCAAAATGACATATTACGTCAATTCGCCGTATTACATATGACTGACGATGAATGTCGTTACTTTAAGTTGATAGTCAATTTGCTAAGCAATACCTCTCCCCGACTGTACCGCAATATTCATAATTATTGTATGAGTGTCTTCCCTCTCCTCAAACACTCGCGAGCAACTTATTGTTATAATGACCAGACAATAACGAAGTATTCGGAACTATGAAACTATGTCGGGGCAGCGTTGTGTTCGAGCTAATTAAATTACTCAGGTAGCACCGCCGTCCGTGTAACGTGGGTCCCAGTTCTTATTAAGGCCAGGATCTTCGAGCGTAGTAGGCATTTAGCGTTACCTCCGTCCTCGCGTGGCAAATGCCGCGAAAGCGCAGTTCGAATGAACTCGCTGACCCCTGTCACGGTTATTTTTATAAGTAATAGTATTGTGAATCGGCCCTATTCTTGAAATATAGGGCTGCTCGTCTACAGTATTTTAATTTCATCATCCTACTTTAGTTTCTTTCTAGTTTTGTGATTGTAAATATTATATTTTTAACCGACTTCAAAAAAGGCGGAGGTTCTCAATTCGGATATTTCTATTTTTTTTTATGTATGTTAGGGGGGGCATAACTCCATCGTAAATAGACAGAACTGCAATTTTTTTTTTGAAGTGAAAACTTCTTTAGCATCGTTGTGATGTGATTTGAAAATTTTATGAAACGAAAAAGCAACAGTAAAAAGAGACATGAGATTTAACGTGGGAGAAAATGAGATAGGAAGCATTATTTATACAGTGTTTTTGTTTTTTATTATTACAAATGACATCACATTTAATCCTATGCTACTAATTTGTGGTGATGATGATGATGAGGATGATGGTGATGGCGATGGTGATGGCGATGGTGATGGCGATGATGATGATGGCGATGATGATGATGGCGATGGTGATGGCGATGGTGGTGGTGATGGTGATGGCGATGGTGATGGCGATGATGATGATGGTGATGCGATGGTGATGGTGATGGCGATGGTGATGGTGATGGTGCTGTTGATGGCAATGGTGGTGGCGATGGTGATGGCGATGATGATGATGGTGATGCGATGTTGATGGCGATGGTGATGGTGATGGCGATGATGATGGCGATGTTGATGATGGTGATGGCGATGGTGATGGCGATGGTGATGGCGATGGCGATGGTGATGGCGATGGTGATGGCGATGGTGATGGTGATGGCGATGGCGATGGTGATGGTGAAGGATGGATGGATGGATGGATGGATGGATAGATGGATGTTCTTTAGCATCGTTGTGATTTGAAAGTTTATGAAACGAAAAAGCGACGGTAAAAAGAGACATGAATTCATAAGATTTAACGTGGGAGAAAATGTGTTAGGAAGCATTATACAGTGTTTTTGAAGGTTTCATTTCTACCACGTGTGAATTGCACACATGCTGTTTTTTTTTTATTTTTGTAAAGATCTGATGATGACTTTCAGAGACAAACAACGGAACTCTTCAATAAATGCCAGCAAATCAACCGCGATTGCTGCTATAGCATATGTAATCGCAATCACACAACATAACATCACGCCTGTACCCTTCAAAGGGTAAAGCAGATGTGTTCAATAGCTTTGTTACTGATACTCACATAGCAAGTAGTGACATATGAATTTGTTTGGGGTAGGTAAGTACAACTAAAAAGTGAAAAATAAAAACTTTTTTACAAAAAAAAAAACCGACTTCCAAATAAAAAAAACACTACAAAGTGAAAAATAACTTTAGTTTCGAAAGTCGGTGTCAAAAAATGAAAATATATTCTTCACGTTGTAGTGTTTTTTTTTTTGAGTCGGTTGTTTTTTTTGTAAAACACTTTTTTTGGTTGCTTGAATTCGTCAATAAGTTTTTTTAATTAAATCTACTAATCAAAAACACCACAATACGTATTTTTATTGAACTCTTCCTATTTCATTCACAACGAATTTCATATTTTTCAATAAAAAAACAGCAAGTGTGCAATTCACACGTGGTAGAAGTGAAACCTTCAAAAACACTGTATAATGCTTCCTATCTCATTTTCTCCCACGTTAAATCTTATGAATTTACATGTCTCTTTTTACTGTCGCTTTTTCGTTTCATAAACTTTCAAATCACAACGATGCTAAAGAACATCCATCCATCCATCCATCCATCCATCACCATCGCCATCGCCATTGCTATCACCATCGCCATCGCCATCACCATCGCCATCACCATCGCCATAACCATCGCCATCGCCATCACCATCGCCATCACCATCATCATCATCGCCATCACCATCGCAATCACCATCGCTATAACCATCGCCATCGCCATCACCATCATCATCATCGCCATCACCATCGCTATCACCATCACCATCGCCACCACCATCGCCATCACCATCACCATCGCCATCACCATCACCATCGCCATCACCATCATCATCGCCATCACCATCACCATCGCCATCACCATCGTCATCGCCATCGCCAACACCATCACCATCATCATCACAAATTAGTAGCATAGGATTAAATGTGATGTCATTTGTAATAATAAAAAACAAAAACACTGTATAATGCTTCCTATCTCATTTTCTCCCACGTTAAATCTTATGTCTCTTTTTACTGTAGCTTTTTCTACTGTAGCTTTTTCGTTTCATAAAATTTTCAAATCACAATAATGCTAAAGAAGTTTTCACTTCGAAAAAATATAATATTTTACCTATACAATCACAAAACTAGAAACACAAACTCAAAAACTCAAATTTTGCAATTGAATATAAACCTTATTCCGTTGTGGTAAAGTTGAAAATCTATTACAGATATTACGATAATTGTAAATTTATGGTACCGACCTGCTACTGCTAGTACTGTGACGAAAGCAAGAGAACCTATACAACTACAATATTATTCTGTCGCGTCGTCTTATAAGTGGGTAGTTATAAATACGTAGAAAAATAATAATCAAAATTACCTTATTTTTTTTAAGCTTTGCAGTTCAATGCTGAACGTTTTTTTTTCTTTCTTCTGTTTTTATTCCCCATAATTTAATCTTAATTATCACTATATTACAACTATATTATAACAAACTAATATTTAGTTTAATTATTAATACTAGAACCTAAACAATATTTACAGACTGAATTTTGAAACTAATACACAAACACGGAAATTAACTAACAATATTATAACGTATATTTCGATCGATTAGCGGGAACGCGGCGAGCCAGCAAAAGCGACACAGGTCCTACCTCGGTAACGCCCGGCGGGCTACTGAAGTGAAGCGCGCAGGCCGCCTTTTTAGATTATATCTTGTTAAGACAATAAAAATCAGTTTTGAGAAAAATTAACCGTAGAATGTTCTACTATACATCATTGCCTATTTTTTCATATATTTTTTGCGAGTAAAAGTTAAGTCTACTTCAAATGCGACTTGAAAAACGATTAAAAACTTCGCTGTTTTCGATTTGTTTGCGATTTTTTATGATCGAGTGAAGTTGTAAATATCGTGTTTTGAACCATAGAATAATCAAGAATGTTAGTTAAACTATGCCATATATTTTTTTCAGATTAAAACAAAGAATATTTGATTGTTTAATGTTGAATCAAAAATAGGTCGATTCCGAGATTTCCGAGAGTCCTGGCCTTAAAATGGAGAAATTAAAATTATCTTTTGGTCAGAACAGATTTTTTGTATTTATTTTTAGTGTATAATTCTTGTTCTTGTTGTTGAATGGATGTTTTTAAGTTAACAAAATATGGCACATTTATAAATTTAGTCCTTTTTTGTAGTTGCTACAAAAAGGACTAAATTTATATTTTATTACGAAACTGCTGCGACCGTGTGCAAATAACACCTAAAAAAGTATGCTAGACAGTAGGCAGACTTTATTATTCCTGAATGATCCATGATTCACCTGAAAGGAAACAGAGTCAATCATTTTAGTATTATTATAAACCTGTATTGTCTCATTGCAGGGTAGAGGCCTCCCTTTGCTCTTTCCATTGTTCCCGGTCTACTGCGACTGTGGGCCAATCCTTTAAGAAGGAGTCCAGCTCATCCCACCATCTCTTTCTGGGCCTGCCGCGTCGTTTCCTACCAATTGGAATCCATTGAGTGGTGGCTTTTGCGTATTGCTGCTCCGACATACGACAGATATGGCCAGCCCAGTTCCACTTCATTCCAGCAGCCTTCGTCCTCTATTTGTCTTTTGGAACGAAGTATAGAGTTCTTAATGCGGTCTGTGAGTTTGACACTTAGTTTACTTCGTTCCATAGCCCGTTGGCAGATCCAAATACCTACGGACGCTTATGACGTTTGGTTAGAGACCATGTTTGTGCTCAGTAAGTGAGGGTGGGAAGAATGCACATGTACATGAGCTTTCGTTTTAGTCAAAGCGGTAAAGGTCGTTTCATGTGATGTTACATCGATCAATAGTTATTCCAGGCGTTTTCTAGAAAATAATTATTAGATGGAAAACTGCGACTGTTCTGTATCTCAATAAACTCCATCAAGTACTCACATAAAATGCATGCCTAACTACTCGTAATATCCCAAAAGATACGCAGCACAAACTAATACATTTTCTAACAAATATGTAGTTAAAAGGTTACTGTAATAATCTAGTTCCATTTGTTGACTTTTACGACTTGCGCAGAATATTAAACGGTTCAAACACAAACATTTTCTGTAACTCCCTCCTCACGTTAAATGTTAATAGTTAACGAAATAAAGTTTACAATTAATTTAAAGTACGGCGCACGGAGCGAAGTACCAAATTTTAATTTTCACGGAACAAACTCTGAGAGCAGGTTGGACAGCAAAAAATTACCTTTACCTGACGCGAGTAAGCAATGGTCGGCATTATTGTACCCCTGCAGCCCTGCCTGCAAATAAAAAACGTATAATTTGATAAACTGCGACGCGTAAAAGGGTAACGCGAAAGTTAGAAGCGGTTTACCTGCCTTCACAAATTGTGCGCTCAACAACAAAGATAAAACCTTTATAAAATGCTCCTTCATTGTGCGAGTCTAAAGTTAAAGTCTAGAATGTTTATTATTCTGCGCACACAAAAGCGGCATCTTTCTGTCACACTAGATTTACGTATGGAAAATTTAATAACTGGTCGTCGAGTCGAACCCGTCCTGGCGTCGTCACGGTCACGTCCCAGTCCCGCGCCGGTCGCGTGCCGTGAACCCGTGTCACCGTAAATAATCACCGTGTCATCATTAACGCACCATTTGTTCAGCAGTTTCTGAGGAAGTGAGTGACTTGTTTGCGATATCTTTATCATTTTAGTGTTAGTCACGTTGTGGCTATAAACGTTAGTATTTTTATTATGACGTTAAATAGATGTTTTATTTTGGGTTCACTCGAAATTACTATAGGTAGCTATTAGTTCTCGCGTCGAAATTAGTTAGGAATGTAACAGAATACTTGTTTGTTTGAATAATGTGAATGATTTTCTGCTAATAGGTATGTTGTAGTAGGAACAGCAAATTTTCCACTGAAATAGTCACATGGTATCTCAGAACAAGGACACAATGACACACTGCACCAAAGAGCGTGTATGGACTAACTAAATGCTAACAGCCGCTGTACTTGCAAACACACAGAAATTAAAGTTGCCGGAATTTTAGGCTACCGTGCTTTCTAGGGAGGTACCTAAAAACACGTCTGCTTTTATGTATACATTGCGTTATGTTAATCTAGAAGCAGTACACAAAACTGAAATTGTTATTGATAGGTTATCATCTAATGAGACAAAACTAATTGAGTAATGCGTTTACTATCACCACTGCGTTTAACCTGATGGAGATTACTAGGGACAGTTTGTAATAATATAATAAGACAACTACTAATTTAGCCACATCTGGTCACACTGGCAACAAAAAAAAAACAGAGAAACAGACGAAAACCTCAACAGAAAACATAAAATTATAAACACGTGCAAGTTGATTGACATTGTGTGAGCTCAGCCCAGATTCCCCATCCCATGCATCATCTATTATGTCTCCAGCGACAGTACGCAGCTATAATAATTTAGATGAAAGCTCAATAACTCAGCTGCGCGGGCGAGGCGTATCGTATCGTACGCCCCGCGTCGTATCGCAATTTTTCATTCGCAAAAATTGCAAACGTGGTTTTTACTTTTTTTGCCTTTTTCCGGTTCACTGAGATTCGGATACAACAGTCAGTCAGTTAAATTTTATTATTCCTGTGTTGTTATCGTGTTTGGAACTGATATGTCTGGCTTATTTTGATACAACTGATATATAATGGTATAAGATGCAACTGGGGGCTAGGTTTAAGTTTTTAGTAGTCCAATAATTAACATAATTAGGACTTCTGTTTAGATTAAGTTACCGACTAGTTAGTCGATAACTCATTGGTTTTAGCTAGTTCTGCGCTGCTTCAGATGAAGCAGCGCAGAAGTAAGCAATAAGTTGGAAAGGTCAAGGCTTTAGATATCGTTCAGGGACACGATACTGCTTATCTTAAGAAATATTCACTAAGTTATTCTTTTATGTAATAAAAAGGTATCCTACGTTACTTTAAAACATAGTAACATTTTGTATCAGGTCTGAAAACTCGTTGTGATTTTTGTAAACCTCCCGCATTGAAATTCGCAGCTGAGAGCACCCGCAACAAAACACAACCTATCATTTCTAATAAAGTGCAATTTACAAACGTGTCACCATTCCACTATCACGGGTAAAAACACGCAGTTGCCGGTAAAAACGCGCACTTTCCGCTAAAAACGACACACAAAACACTACGTTTCGTTTTTGTAGACCACTTGGTTTTATTCGTAACCCCTTTTATTCCCGTTCTATATGCATAGGAATTCAGTATTCCCTCCGGTTTATAATACTGTAACATTAAAGTGTAGAAACTGGATTTAGCTTGTATTTGCAATTCGAAGCCATAATTGTGTAGAAGTAAGTACAAGTCAGTTCTAGTAGCCTACTTTCTGAAGTGAGCTCTTAAAAGAACCTGACACTCTCTGTTTTGTTTAGGCTCCTCGCCTTTTCTGTGAACCTAATACTAAGAATCGTAACTCATAATTACTGCGAAAGTAAAAATGAGTAGTAGTCTTTCTTTTTTATGACCATTGATTGTCTCATGAAACTCACATTGCTAACGTACCTATTTATTTCGTCAGATAAAAGCTACTCTATGACAGGCGCGAGTGGCCTACAAGGCTAGCATGCCTAAGGAGTGGTATCATTAGGCTCCAACGGTATGTAGGTTAACAAAGCGATAAAGCTGCGTAGTAGTTAGCGGGAATCGAACCTATCCTACTCCATTTGAAAATAGCTGATATACAGGCACAGCTTGTGAGAGCACAATGATTACGTTTTATATGTGCTAATGTGGAAGCAAAAACAAAATCAATCTTTTTTTTTTTTAGTAAACCGAGCACCTTCTGTAATCAGCGCCTACGATAAAAGGTAGGAAACCTAGAAAATTCTATTATTAGGGACCCAGATTATTACGCGTCGTGATTTATTATCTAGTTAAAAAATCCAAAAAAGATACCTATTCTCTTGAAGAGTGCGAATGCTCATAAAATATAGATGGTGAGCATCCACCATCGTCCTTGCAAGAGACGCTGCTAGCTCCGGCGCGCGGTGACCGAGTTGTTATAAAACATCGCGCTATCGTTTTTTAACCTACTTATAGGGCTGCTGTTAAAAAAGAACTTATTACACACTACTAGACTAGCCTACATTGTTCTGTTGAATTCAGCGTCTGGGCACAACTTGCAGACACTAGTTCAGAAAATCGGAGATCTTCTTATCAATAATAAGTTTAAGGCTAAGCTTTCTGTTAATGTTTATGCGAACTAATCGTTGGAGTGCCATAATAAATAAACAAATCAATTGATATCTAGTGAATAAAGAAACTTCACTAATATCTCCGTATCAAGAAGAAAGTTATTTCATACATGAGAACTATGAGCGGCCAGTTCAGGGTTCACTTGTTTTTGCGAGAAGAAGGAATCCCTTTACGGGTGGAAACGTATCCCTTTGTAAGAGAACCCTCGCAAACGAACAATTGATGAGTTTGAGAAGTGGCCTGTGGGACCCTAAAGTGACGGTTTCGCTAGCCTATTACTTTCAGTCCCGTAGCCACTATACTTTTCCGTTCACGATTTTTCGTCAAATTCTTTTTCTCTTTTCCTATCACAAACTTGGTTGAAAACAACATTACCTCGTAATAAATAGTTTCGAAATAAGGGTTTTGTGGTATCTCTTACAAATACCGATCTGGTTTGTATCTTTTGGTATCTTGGGAATGTCCAGACGTTGAGGTAGGCACCCTCTCAGCTAATTGTTTCGGACGGTATTATCGGATAACCGAGCTGACGAGTGTGTTCAGTCGTATCCACGGGCAGCAGAAAGCGGGGTTTAATGAATGAGGCAAAGCATTAACTTTGACAAATTATTATTTTCGTTATTATTTATCGACACTTTCATAAAAATTAACGAAACTTTATAAAAATCAAGACAAAGAGGTATGTGAAATTGCGAGCGTACGACCAGCGCCACGGACCGAGTCAAAGTGCCCCCTACAACGCGCGCCGGCTGCTTTATAAAGGCACCGGTCGCCCCACTACCCCCACTTTGCTACAACAAGCGATACCACTACCGGCGCTGACGTCACTCGCAAGCCCACACGGACTAAGTAGTCCCCTCTTCTGTTGAGCGACAATAAAATCTAAATCAGTGTTTACGATACAAATAATTTGATCAACCAAATTCACTACACAAATTAAATAAAAGAACGCAGAATAATAATATTCGCGCGTTCATATTATGACCGCGCCGTCACGGCCATCCTGCGCCTTCACACGACCTCGTGTGTCTCGACATCAGAACTTTCTGCAAAGAATAAAATTGTGGTAAGTAGTATACTCAAGCTCGGCCATTCTGACCCCTTTTATAAAAAATCACACAGAACAGTTGTCACACAGACTGATCGTCACACAGACTGATCGTCACACAGACTGATCGTCACACAGACTGATCGTCACACAGACTGATCGTCACACAGACTGATCGTCACACAGACTATTTGTCACACAGACTATTTGTCACACAGACTATTTGTCACACAGACCATTTGTCACACAGACTATTTGTCACACAGACTATTTGTCACACAGACAAGATCTACTGCGCTCCCCTAAAGTGCTCGATCGAACCAGCACTCCATCCGAAAGGTCGCGTCGAGGGCTATCCCGACACCCATACGAACTATCCCGACGCTTACATGAACTTTGAGAGTACTCCGATCTATCACGACGACGCCTAGGAGATCTACTACGCGATTGACGATAATGGTCACGACGCCTTTTGCAAACATTACGACCGCTATGTGAATCGTTTTCCCGAGAATTACGCCTAGGTATATTCTCACGCGGCGTGCATCCACGACTCGACATGGTTATGACTATAGGCAACATAAATGACCACTACGTGAACAACAAACTAACCGCGAAATAAAGAATTAACACGTGGCGAATCACGTTTAAATGCACAGAAACTAATTACGGACAAAATCAACAACACGTGGTGAAAAATTTTAAACAGTCTCAAAAACACTATTTTGATCACGCCTATTTCTACCTCTATTACGAGTGGTAGGTAGCTCTTTCGGACGTGATTCAAAAGCTTTTCGCACGACACAGAAAAAAGATAGGCAATGGAGCCTATCCCACTTCTGATATCGGATAACCGAGCTGACGAGTGTGTTCAGTCGTATCCACGGGCAGCAGAAAGCGGGGTTTAATGAATGAGGCAAAGCATTAACTTTGACAAATTATTATTTTCGTTATTATTTATCGACACTTTCATAAAAATTAACGAAACTTTATAAAAATCAAGACAAAGAGGTATGTGAAATTGCGAGCGTACGACCAGCGCCACGGACCGAGTCAAAGTGCCCCCTACAACGCGCGCCGGCTGCTTTATAAAGGCACCGGTCGCCCCACTACCCCCACTTTGCTACAACAAGCGATACCACTACCGGCGCTGACGTCACTCGCAAGCCCACACGGACTAAGTAGTCCCCTCTTCTGTTGAGCGACAATAAAATCTAAATCAGTGTTTACGATACAAATAATTTGATCAACCAAATTCACTACACAAATTAAATAAAAGAACGCAGAATAATAATATTCGCGCGTTCATATTATGACCGCGCCGTCATATCGATATTGCTCGCCAATAGCCGGGTTCACCTTCAATTTGAAATAGATGCTACATTTCGGACCGAGGAATTTGCGGTACAACATAATTTGACACGTAAATTGGTGTTGCTATGGTTTTTACTAGTATAATAATATAAACAATATGTTACGGTTACCCATGCACAAAAAAAATAGGGCGCTGGTGTGTGCCTTGGACTCGCAGCTCAAGAATTTTTTCGAGAGCAGCAAGGATCTCGTTGATCTTGTATTGTGCGGCTGTGGCGGCATGTCATTTAGCTAACGTCAAGTTTCCAAGCTGTGACGGAGCTACTCGACCAAAACCAGCCGTGCCAACCTGGCAGCACAGGATCGAGCGTCGTATCGATGGGACCAGGGTACTCTCGGCAAACTATACTGCTTCAGGGAGGGCAATACACGACCACGAGTGATATGCTTTGTAAGACAGGCATTCTCGGGGACTGGAATCAGCCCTCGAGAATACATATCCTGTGTCACAGAGCACATCGACTTCCTGAAGCAAAAAGTTTGTGCATGGGCGAGCTGAATTCGGCGGTATAAGCGGCGGATTGATCAATACACGCAGAATCTCATGTTCCAGAGTGACGAAAGGTGGGTGTATAGAGCTTGGGAGCGACCTGAACAAAATGTGACAGATGTATGCCGCCCGAATGATGCCGCCACAAATGCGTTCTGGTGCAGCATCTGGTCGGTGCCCATCTGTCACACTGAGGCTGGCTGGATGCAGAATGTCGAGCGAGTGTATGAGACTGTACCAGAAATGGAAACAGTCCTAATTACGCCATCAGACGTTGCCAGAGCGGTCCGTCCATTACCGAATTGGAAGTCACCGGGACCGGACGGACTGCACAACTTTTGGCTGAAATGGCTAATTAGTTCACACACTTGCCTGGCATCTCAGTTCCAGTCATCCTTAGAGTCTGGGTCGCTACCGCAGTTTCTAACAACAGGCGTTACCCACCTGCTCCATAAATCAGGTAGTCCCGCGGAACCCAAGAATTATAGACCGATCACGTGTTTGTCGACGGTTTATCAACTTCTTACATCCATTTTAAGAGCGAAAATTAATACGCACATTGAGAGTAATTCGATTAGTCTGCCTCTCAAAATGGATGTAGGAATGGGTCCCGCGGTACTAAGGAGCTACTCCTCATAGACATGGTCATAAGGCAACAGGTTCGTCGATCCCGCAAGGATCTGTCGACATGTTGGATAGATTACAGGAAGGCCTACGACTCGGTGCCACATACATGGCTCATGAGGGTGCTGGAGCTGTACAAGATAGATGCGCACCGCGCGCGCGATGCGCTACGCACCTTCCTTGAGTCGTGTATGAGGCAATGGAAGACGGTCCTTCCCTATTCAGGGTGTCGGCAGATGCAGGGGAATGATGAGCCTGTATGGATTAAACGGGGAATATTTCAGGGTGACAGTTTGAGTCCACTTTGGTTCTGCTTAGCCCTGAATCCTCTAAGCACATTACTAGAGGATTCAGGTCTAGGCTACCGGTTGAGGAGAGGTGGTCAGGTCATATCTCACCTCCTCTACATGGATGATTTGAAACTCTTTTCCCCCAACAAATTGGGTCTGATGGAGCTACTAAAGGTAACTGAAACTTTTAATAGCGCCTTCAGGATGGAATTTGGTGTGGACAAATGTGCAGTCATGCATGTAAAGCGAGGGGAGATTGTGGAATCCGATGGAATTCAACTCTCGGATTCCATAAGCCTCAGATCCCTCTCCTCATCCGAAAGCTATAAGTATTTGGGTATGTCGGAAGTGTTAGGCATCAACGATGCTGACATGAAGCAATCGTTGAAGGAGCGCTTCTTTTGTCGCCTGAAAAAGGTATTAATTAGTCTTCTTTCGGGCGGAAATAAGGTGCGGGCCTTTAACGGTTTTGTCATGCCGGTTTTGATGTACTCTTTCGGCATACTCAAATGGACTCAAACCGAACTCGACGCCCTGGATAGAAGAGTCCGTGCACTACTGACCGCAAACCGGATGCATCACCCACGATCATCGGTGATGAGACTGTATATCCCGCGGAAGTGTGGGGGTCGAGGCTTTTTAAATGCGAAGACCCTCCACAACCGCGAGGTGTGCAGTCTCAGGGAATATTTTTTAAAAGCCGAAGTGGGTATGCACCATGATGTGGTCGCAGTGGACAAGGGGCTCACCCCGCTCTCCATGGCTAAAAAGAACTGGCGCAAACCTGTAGTACTTTCTACTGATGACCGCAAGAAGGTATGGCAAAGCAAGGAGCTTCACGGGCGCTTCTATCGAGCTCTTCATGAGCCTGGTGTAAATTTCTTAGCGTCCGTATCCTGGCTACGTTTTGGTGACCTTTTCGGGGAAACTGAAGGTTTCGTCTGTGCAATTATGGACGAAGTTATCTTAACGAATAACTACCGGAGACATATTATGAAGGACGGGACGGTTGACTTGTGTCGGGCATGCCACCGTCCGGGTGAGTCTATCAGACATATTATCTCTGGTTGTTCTCGTCTGGCTAACAGCGAGTACTTGCACAGGCATAACCAAGTAGCCAGGATTATTCACCAGCAACTTGCTTTGAAATATAAACTTGTGGATTCTGTACCGTATTACAAGTATGAATTCATTTCATCAAAGTTCATTTTCAAGAACTGGGTCGGGCACTTGTCCGACCCAGTTCTTGAAAATGACCATGTTGCGTTGTACTGGGATCGGTCTATCATTACTGACAGGAGTATTGTTGCCAATAAGCCTGATATAGAGGTGATAGATCAATAAGCGCGCCGCACAATGATTGTCGATATTACCATTCCACATGACGGGAACCTTGTGAAAGCTGAGAAAGAGAAACAAATTAAATATCTCGACTTAGCACACGAGGTTGTTAACATGTGGAATGTAAGGTCGGCTATCATTGTGCCGATTGTCGTATCGGCCAATGGACTGATGGCCGAAAGCCTCGATCAACATCTATCGAGGCTCTCGTTAGGCGGTTGCATCAAAGGCCTGATTCAGAAGGCAGTACTCCTCGATACGGCTCGCATTGTGAGGAGGTTCCTGTCTCTGGAGCCCTAACCACCGGTAGCTTGGACCCTGCTCCCGACACCGGCGGATAACTATTTTTTTATATTTTTAAATGTTTTTTATATTTTAAGAAATATTTAAAAATGTAATTAAATAAGTTAAGTAAATAAATAAACAATATTAAAAACATCTTGGTACAATTTACTCAAATATCTGAAATATTTATTGTAAGATCGGAAAGTTTCATAAAATTATTTTAATAAAATATTTTTGTAGCAATTTTCCTAGGTATTTTAGATAATATTATTTATGAAGTGGATTTATACTTCCATTAAAGTTCAAAATTATCATATTTTAAGTGAGTCTGTCAAGTAAACGTTTTATATTTTACTTTTCTTATAAAATAAGCGGATTCTTCAACCCTACGCCCTGCCCTACATTTCCGTGATAAAAAATGTAAAGTTTCCATTCTTAACGATGATTTTTTCACTCGCATCACGTTCTAGAGAGCTGTTGTCTTCAACTATTCAGCACCGGCTGGGGAGTTAGTTCCGTGAGCACTCACGGAATAAGGAAGCTTTGGTTGTTGTTGTTTTGTTAATGAAGGTCATGCGAAACCCCGCAAATGAGTGGTATACGATTGGGTGTGACAGTGGACACGTAGCAAAACTCATTGTAAAGGACGCGAGCGACCGGTGGCAAAAGAAAACGTAACCGTTAGGGGTCTTGGTTTAACATATAGAGAAAAACAACAACAGTTCCTAAGAATGTACAAATATACGTTATGTAAAAATTGTTTAAATATTCACAGACAGACAACAGACGATTACACTATACCAACGTCATTCCCAAGACTAAATAGAAAAGTAAATTACCAACTACAGCACAGCAAACGGTTTAAGTACTTAAGAGCAACACACTACTTTCGGCGTCCCATAACAATAAGCGGTCCCGTACTGACCCAGTTCGTCCCATCCCTAATACAAACAATAAATTGAGGGCTGTTTGTGTAGCACAGCGTGATAATCGCGACTCTAGCGCACGGTTGTTTTCGTCGGGACACGAACGTTTCCGAAAAATAACGAAGGTGTACTGTTATTGTCAAGTTAGGGTTCACGAGCCCACGCACAACGGACCGAATGGGAGTCTAAGTGCGGAAAAGGGAGTCCTATCATCATCATCATAGGGTTCACGAGTGCTACTTTTTGCTATTTTGTCCACCACACGAAATACGCTGCATTGTATAGGGTGGCGAACTCGGGAGTGGGTACACTACTATATTAATATACATTAAGGCAGTTTGAAACGTTAACGCAAAGTCACTGAATGCCCATAATATTATCTTTCAGAAAGGCCTATATTTTTTTATTTAAAGTCAACTATAATGTGACAGATCTAAAAGCCCTACTAGTAATATACCTAAATGAAATATGAACTAGGATTGTTTCCATTCTTCCACAAATTGGCCTGAGCTAGTAGTTCGTGTCTATTATTGCTTCCATTTCTAGATCAGCAGGTAAACAATATACGATAATGTCCGCCACGCCTAGGATGTAAACTCGTCCGGACGATATTGATTATACAATCACCCACTTATTACTTCCATTGTCTGCGCAATTAGTACGTGGAAACAGTTTGGTGGTCACCGACGAGCAATGGACGCGGAACCGTTAGGACCACTGTTGTTTGTAAACAAGCGAGTAGATTGGATTAGTAGTTTATTACGAAACAACATTATTGGGACGTGAAAATACAAATAAGTTTGGTTTATAGTCGTTGTCTGCGCAATCAATATCAGATTGTACAACTAGTGCACAAAAGAAGCCATTTTACCCCGAGACTATATGATGGATAGTTAAGTCGAGGGGTGAAATGGCTCGTATATTATGCCCGAGTTATACACTCTGCTTTTCACTTCGATTGCGAGAAAATGAAACAGGCATGAAGTATATATTACAGTATTTTCACTATTCAAAAATGTTGCAAAATTGAAGAAGAAACATTTTAAAAGTTTTCTTTTTAATCTTTAACATGACGTGTCAGACGACTTGGGTACTTCATACTGCCAAGTCATAAAAACGTTTCTTTGAGTTTTAATAATAAATGACAACAATTTTATCTGGTTTTATTAAATTAATGATAGAAAAACAGAACTGATAAAAATTAAAGCAAATGAAATAAAATAAAGACCTTAATCTGTGACGTTTTATTGTGCATGTGGCTATTGGGCCTGATTATCTTAGTCTTAAAAAAAAAACTTTATACACTAGAGCATAAAAAGCGATTTTATGTCGCCTACGCACTATATAGACGAACTTTTAGAGCATGAGAAGTGAAAAAGTAATAATTTGGTCCTTCGATCCTAATGAGCGCGTACAAAAGGTTTTGTATACAATTCATGAGGTAAACAATGCTCCTAATGTGATCAGGACTGAATCGATTTATTTACTTAATGTTCTGTAATGTGTGTTATTTGGAGCTGATTCGGATTCTGTCGGGATCTGTTTCGCTGAGTATTTCGTGCACTTGGGCTAGTTGTTAGTCAATTTATTTGTTCTCGTTCGATTGTATATTGTTTTGACCAATTTACACAACATCAGGAACAGTATTCCTGATGTTGTGTAAATTTGTGTTGATATCATTTTACTTTGTCTGGGTAAAAACTATCACCCGCTGATTTTCCAAAGTCTTCATCAAAAAGCTTATCGTCAACTGTGTTATATCTAGTGCAGCTTTAATTGAGACGTCGACGTTGTTATTCAATTTAACGACCCTAGCTATCTCATAAAATAACATTCGGACGAAGAAACAAACGGAACACAGGTTTCTCACAGATTAACCACAAACAATAGCCGAAACTCGAAACATTCGAATCTTAGTATCACCATCTAAGCCTGCCCGTCCTCCATCACAAGCAACATTATAGCCCTCACTTAGCGTGGGTAATACCGCCGCACTCGAGTAAATACCCCCGCGACTTCAGATAATCCCTTTATTAGTTCGTGTCGTAATAGGTTTTAGTTGATTATCACCTCCCGGAGGACAGCGCGCCTGTTTACGACCAAACATTACCTGCCTTTGGGTATACGGGATGTTTTAAAAAAAAAATCTAAAGTACATAATTACGATTCGACCCTTTTAGCAATTTATTTAGTAGCGTGTCTGGTCACCGCCAAAAAAGATGACGGCTTACGGCAAAAAATGTGGCCATAACGGGACACAGATGTGAAAATAGCAGGAAGGGATTATGACAGCATAAGAGTGCCATGCCGTTTGCCAACACTCCGTACGAGTCGGTCTGATCCACAAGGCGCGCCATTACATGTTCACATATCACAAAACCCAAGAAGACTATTGTAGATGCCTGAGAAGCTGTGTTGTTGCTTGACTTTCAGGGGCTGTCCAGGAATAGATTAGGTAATCTGTGTTCGCTATTTAATTGCCAAAAATTAAACAAATATGAATTAATGAAAAAGTAACTTTAATTCCTACACTATAAAGTTCAGTTTACGCTACAACTTCAAACATTTTTATAACTTTTTCAATAGTGTTAGTCACTCTGAAATCAACTTAATTACCATTGAAATAAAGTTGATATTTATTTAACTTGAAATAACATCAATTGCCAACATAATTTTGAATAGACCTTAGGTGAATAGTTTGCTGAGAGAAAGTTTAAGGAACTTCCATGATAGACGGTTGCGAGACTGTTCTTGCAACCAGGAGATTATTTATTTATGACCTATGGATTAAGGTACCTACAATTTAATCAAATCGAAATCACTAATGAATAACTGTTATAATTGTAACCTTCGCGAATATCCATTTAAATTAAGTTATTTTGGTGAAAATATCTGAATAAACGTTTCATATAATACACCCTGTATAAAGTCGTAGCGCTCATTAAACTGTCACTTGTGGAAGTTCGAGTAGTTCCGTAGATTGAATTCTATTCCAAACGATGTTGATTAGATGAAGTGTCGAGTTATGACGGCTCGCTAATTAAAAACATGATGCTTTTTGATTTAGAAACGACAAAGATATTATTTTGTTGCCATTTTTTTTCCGGAATAGTGAACGTGACAAGCAATACCAGGAAGTAAATATAAATAAATTATTATTTGGGCCACAGTTTTAATGTTTTTATGACAGGAACAGATAGGTCCGATTTCATTTTCACAACACAACACAGGCCCTGCCAACTCCCCTGTGTATCACAAACAATACTGTCGGTAGAACTTCTAACAAAGCCGACACACCTCTTACGAGCCCCTATCACATACC
Source organism: Luperina testacea (assembly GCA_927399505.1). NCBI lineage: Eukaryota > Metazoa > Arthropoda > Insecta > Lepidoptera > Noctuidae > Luperina > Luperina testacea. The sequence continues at coordinate 546,629 of OV656762.1, read as the reverse complement.
CACTTGGTACATAGGTACGTCCTACCTACAGTCGAACGAGCTATTTGGTATACATGCAAAAATATTCATCTTTCCAGTGCCACTGCCAATTAAAATGTTTGTTGTGTGAGTATTAACTTGTTAATCTTATGTATGACATACTTAAGAGTGGGATGCAAAATAACTAACTCCTCAGTACACGCACAATTCACAGTAGTGTTTGCAAAGAAATAAATAATTTGATTTGGTTGAAAAGTATGCAGATTTGAGCAGTGACTCCGCACTGGAGTGTAAATGTAGTGCTGTTCCACAAATAATGGGGTACTTAACACTTAGGGCATACTGAAAGTTTCTGGATTCTGATAAATAAGACTAGATATAAGACTTACGATACATTTATTGCTTTTCAAAGTATATTCCCTCGCAAACTCGCAACTAATGCATTTTTTGATTTGCTAAAACCACTGTACAAAGCAATTGGACCAGTCTTCCTCAGGGACCTCTCCAGTGGCTTCATGGAACGCATTCACCGCCGATTCAGGGCTCGTAAAACGTGTGACTCTAAGTTTGTCTTTAATTTTTGGAAACAAAAAAAAGTCGCAGGGTGCGAGGTCCGGGTTGTAAAGCGGATGCGTCATCAGTTCCACATTTGAAGCCTTCAAATAGGCTTCTGTTACCTCAGAGGAAGGTGAGGATGCATTATCGTGGTAAAGTAAAACATTGCTTCGACGACGCTTTTCGCGAACTTTTCTAAGACTCTGGGCAAGCAAGTGTTGACGTACCAATCTGCAGTCACTGCCCTTTGATCTTCAAGCGATACTGTAGTGTAATGTCCTGATTTGCCGAAAAAAGAGGCAACCATTTTTTACCAATGCTTCGACTTTTCTTAACTTTTGTCGTCAATGGCACTTGGCTCATTCCAATGCCTAACAAAGCACGAATTTGCTGGCAAGTATTTTTTGTCAGTTTCAATAAGTTGTCGTACGGTGTCAATATTAGAGTCTGTAACCGCAGTCGCCGGCCGACCTTCGCGTACCTCGTCATAGATATGATCACGTCCACGTCTAAATTCTCCAAACTACGAATACACAGAGCTACGACACGGTGCTTTATCACCAAATGGCAATTGAACTCTCTAGCAACTCTCTTGTTGACTTAAGCGACAACGAAAATCATAAAAAATCATTCTCTTAGAAACAAACTTAAAGAAATTGATATACTAACTCTGCCTTCTCTTTATATTTTAAAAAGTATTTCGGATGTTCGCAAAAACTTAGGACTTCCATAATATAAATACATATGGGCGCCAAACCATTATTTAATTTTAATTTTAAGCTTGTTTTGATTATTTTGTACTTGAACTGACGTTCCATGTTATTTATTGAATTAATACTTGTATTTCCGGTCAAATCTATGTTTAGTTTTTATTTTGATGTATTTAAAATATTGTGGTTTCCGGTTGAATTTGTATAAAGTTTCTATTTTGTTACTTCCTTTTTATTTATTTTAAATATTGTAGTTTCCGGTTAACTTTATATTTTTTCTATGTTAGTATTAAGGATGTATCATGACATCCGCTTGAATTATTTAATGGGGAAGCGCTAAGGTAGCCCGCGAAATTCAAATTTTCTTAGGTTTTTTGCAATTTGCTGGTCAGTATTAAGGTGTACGTCGATCAAAATATGATTCGCGGCCGTAACAAATATGTATTTACAGAATCATAATCATTAGAATCAGTAATACAACTTCTTAGGTTAGTATAATCCCAAAATGTCAAGATTTCATGAAATAGTCATTCTGTGGGATTACTTGGTCTTAGAGAGTTGTGTTGATGACTTTAATGATTATAATTCTGTAAATACATATTTATTACAGCCGCGAATCATATATTAATCAACGTAAAACCCAGCAAATTGCAAAAAAAGGAAAAAGAATTGAATTTCGCGGGCAATTTAAACTGATGTCAGATGTATCCATCATGACGTTGGAGCTCATTGCAATTTTACAAGCCTTGTCCTATGTAACACAGGAAAAATTTGATAAGGTTGTTATATTTACGGATAGCAAAAGTGCATTGCACCACGTGGCTCGATGTGCCTCTGGTTTCAGAGGTACATCGATAGCTTAAGACATTTTAAAACATATTTTCATGTTTATTGAAAATAGCACACAGTTAAAGTTGCAATGGGTTCCAGCGCATCTTGGTTTGCAGGGTAATGAGGAAGCTGATTGTTCATCTAAATTAGCAGCAAAAGAAGGAGTCGAACTGGACTTTATACCAGATTATGTAGAATATGTGCCAAAGTTTAAAATAAAAAATTTCAGTAATTGGAAACAACATTTTAATAGTAAATCAATAGACAAGGGAATATGGTACAAAACTATTCAAAATGAGCTTCCTCAAGTGGCCTGGTTTGACAGTAGTAGGTTAAGTAGAAATTATGTGAAGTTATCTGTAAGATTACGGTCTGGACACTTTCCATCGGCAAAGTTTGCATTCCTCATGAAGAAAGTAAGTTCTCCCAACTGCGACACATGCAATGTAATTGAGGATGTATATCATTTGCTGATGGAGTGCGTCAAAAACCAAGATAAACGGAGAATCCTAATCAATGAGTTTAATTTAAATATATCTCAAGTAGGTTTAATTCAGTCAATTTTATCACAACCGAAGTCAGATTTAGCGAAAAGATTTAGTGAGCTGGTGTATTTTGTTAATTAGGATTCTCCTTTTAATATATTTAAGTAAATTTAGATTTAAACCATTGTTATGTAGTAGTAAGTGTACGGCAGGTTCGACGTATCCAATGGGATAAAAACCCCCAAATTAATTTAATAAAAGATTTAAAAAAAAAAGTACCTGCTATTTGTTGATAGGCCTACGCTGTCCTCCCGTACCTACTGTAATTTGAAAACATTGTAAAAGCCAACTAGTTTTAAAAAGAGTAACTGTGGAGTTTCTTCTCGGCACTTCTCCGTAGGAAACGACCAATTGGAACCGTGAACCCAGCTTCTGACGTTTCATAAGTGGCCATGTAGGTTTATGTGAAATAAAATATTTTGCTTTTGATTGAACGAAAATGTCAAAATGAAAAAAAAAACCAGGCAAGAGCGAGTCAGACTTGCGCACCAAGAGGTTCGTACCATAACGTTTTTAAATTTTCATCGGCGAGGCCTATATTCGTCAGAGAATTTTCTCAGCGGTATCTCTTGGCCGATAATGGAACTAATGTAACTTTTGTTCATGATTTCTGAAAAAGTGTGCTATTCGTTTTATTTTTCCTATAATCCTTACATAAACTTCTATCACATAGAATAAATTCAGATTTTTTTCTTTGCAAACTTCGGAGATAAAGGGGGAACGATATTTTTTTTTACATTTTTCATCAAAAGTCGAAAACTGTGCGGCCTAAAAAAAAAAGAAAAGATGTTTGAGAATGTGCAAACTGCGCTCTTTCATATGATACCCCACATACCCTAGTAACCCCACATTGAATTTTTCAGACCCTCTTTCAGTCCCTGTTGCAAAAATATACATATACTTATTAGTATTTATTTCTAATTTGCAAAATAGTTGCGCCAACGTCATTTAAAACTATTCCAGTTGATAGCATTAGTAATTCTTGAGATATCCAGCTGTGACAGACAGACTGAGTCTCACCATAAGGGTTCCGTTTTACCATTTTGGTACGAAACCCTAACAAATGAGTCTCGCAAATTATTCCATTTTCGGATTCAATAATTGCTTTTTCATTCTTTGAAAGTTTTGAAAGTTTCTGGATCTGGCCACATACTCTTGTATGTGGCCAGATCCAGAAACTTTCAGTACCTATGCCCCACGTATCATGTCCAGCATGTCCTGTTCGTTTCAAAAACTAATGGACGCTATTATAGGTGCCAAACTCGTAGCCAAATTCTGCGTTGACTCTATTGAGATTGCCATCGACACGCTTGGAAACAGACTATTGCAAGGTAGCTGCAAGTATACCAAATAACTTGTTCGGTTGTACCTACTCATACAATATCTTCTAAAATACGGGCGATTGGTATCAGCGCACAATATATCAAAAAGGTAGCTCACAGTAACTCATACTCTAAAGATAATTTGAAAACGAACAAAAGGGTTAAATTTATAGAGTGCGTGCTCCACTGAAAAGCTTTATTGACTAAATTCCTTTGAAATAGCGGCACTTGTCGCATGTCGGTAAACACGCTAAGGCCGTATACCGACGGACGGAGAATTTTAATAACTTGATGCAGTCAGGTCGCAATTCTCGAAAAAAATTAGGTGTTGTGAAATGAGAAATGTCTAAATAAACAAAAACCGGCCAAGAGCGTGTCGGGCCACGCTCAGTGTAAGGTTCCGTAGTTTACCGTCCATCACAATAAGTGTTCCCACTTATGAGTTTAAAAGTGGGTATCCATTATGTTCGCGTAATAATCGTAGTCGATCATAGATCTTAAAATATTGGGATTCGATTTTAATAATTCTTTTTTTGTTTTTGTTTGAAAAAAGATACGTTCAGGATAATAAAATATGTAAACGAAGTTAAAAAAATGCTTGCATATACGATTATACTACAAACTTAGTCCAGAAATTATTTTGTACAACTTTTTGTCTTTTTTGTACAAAAACTGTTGTTTCCATCAAGTTCAAAATAATTTTCCCAGAAAGTCCTTATAAAGTTCTACTTTTCAGATTTTTTTCATATTTTCTAAACTTATGGTTCAAAAGTTAGAGGGGGTGGGACACATTGTTTTTTACTTTTGGAGCGATTATTTCCTAAATTATTGACATTATCAAAAAATGATTTTAGTAAACCCCTATTCATTTTTAAATACCTTTCTAACAATATATTACACGTTAGGGTTGAAATTAAAAAAAAAATCACTTCCCACTTTACATATAGGCCACTACCACTACCACTTTGTCGGCGTGATTGATATACATATTGGTACCAAATTTCAGCTTTCTAGTACTAACGGTCACAGAGATTAAGCGAGGACGGACAGACGAACAGACAGACATGGCGAAACTATAAGGGTTCCTAGTTGACTACGGAACCCTAAAAAGGCTAAACTATCAAGCAACTTCTATCCACTAAACGACTGACCATTGAAAAAAAGACAAGAGCAATTTTGCCTCAAATACCATTGAAAAGAATCAAAGGAAAAAATACTGAAGCAAATTCTACATAATTTTTATTTCGGTAGCGATTATGTTCGTTGAAATTAATTAACAATTATATTTGGACAACGCGTTCAAATACCGGGATTAGCTCTCTGAAAATACGTGGTAATCAAATACACATAGGTACGAATTGAAAATAATAATATCCAGTTATGCTATATTTATGCATGTTGCTGTCAAACAGGATATCGATAACAATAAAATCTTCAGCTATTTTTCCATCATCCTGGTGAAATTGAGATAAAGCTCATGCAAATAATATAAATTCCGGTTGTGTTCCTTCCACCCAACTAATTGCTAGTGTCCATGGCTTCAAGCACCGCAATGCATCTTGCATTGGCACCGGCCACAGCTAAGTTCAATTCGTGCAGGAAAACAAATGAACCTCCTCTCACACACATAAACTATGGTTAAAGTGAAATAGAAAGAAATCGAATCACCTTGTTGTGCAATAAAACTTAGAAGCAAGAGTTAACACCTTACCAATGGACATTAAAGTTAAATTAGCAAAATAGGACTTAATTGAAGTTCTGTACTGTGTTGTTGTGCTTTTAAGATTAGTTTTTTAGAACCGTTTAAATATTGGAAACTGAATAATTTCTTTAAAATGGTAGTGTCTTGTGACTGTATAGCATAATCCGTCTCCGTACGTCGCTATGTGTATTCGACCCGAGACTCTGAAACGTTATATTAAAATGGGTAATTAAGTATTAAACCAACTTGAATACTAAAAGACCCATTATATACCTACATAAGTTTACGTCTGAATAAGAACAAAGTCCTCACGTCTTACAACAACTAGTAAGAAACCCGTTTAATTTGCTAACATTACAAGCCGGTGTCGTCATAAATTAGTTAGAGACGCGAGATTTAATACATTGTGACAGTATAATAAAGTGGAGGAGCCGCAGCCGTGCCGCGCCGTCCCGGAGCGGCGCGGCACGTGCCGGACGAGCTGATGAGAAAATGTCGGCTCTATTAGAATGTAAGTATGTTGGCGGAGACCACAATATTATTCATAGTTCCCGGCGTTCCCGCTGACGCAAGAGAACACGGGAGAGTTATGAAGTGCATTGCAGACCAACACTTTTGAAAAGAAAGAATGAAAAATGTTTAATTGGCAGTAAAATTAAAACTAGTGTGAAATGAAATCGGCTCGTCAAATTGATTAATAACAGGAAAATATTGACGGTTGTTACGGGTAGTCAGAAGCCCGAAAGTCTGGTTTGGGTTATGGACATCAGATAGGCAGTGGATCCATGTAAATATAGGCACAGTATAAAGACATACAGTATTGTATCTCAGCCGTAACCTTGAAATAAATGCCTACAGCCGCGCGGTACGTAAACATGCGATAGGGCTGCCCGCCTCCAGCATTTTAATTACATTTGCATACTTTGTGTTTCCATTTAGTTTTGTTATTGTATTTTACTGTGTGTACATAAATAATACAATAAATAAATAAATAAGTATACTTTTTTATATAAACAAATAAAATACTTTGTGAATTGAATAGGAAGTGTTTAATAAAAATGCGTGTTGTTTTTTTATTGGTAGATTTAATTAAAAAACCATGTTTATGTTTGAATAATTAAAATTTAATCTTATAAATTTGCGACCGAAAAATATTTGCGCCTCGACTGAGACGTACGAAATGCTTTATTATTAAATTTTAAAGTATAAAAAATCCGCATCTTAATATAAAGCTTAGGTAATTAAAAATTGTTTTGATTTGATTAAAATGGTCAATTTCGTCATTTCGAATTAACTATTTATTAACATTAATCTGATTACAGTTTATTTCTATGAAAACTTGTTCATAAGTACTTATATTTAAACAAATTATGTTAAATTATTATTATTATTATAGTTAAATCAAACGTTCAAGAACTACAAATAAAATTCAAAATTTGTATATTAATGTTTTTTTAATCTTTCCTATCATCGTCCTATTCTTAACAGAATAACACAGACTGGAAGAAGTTAAATAGCAAACATGTATAAACGTTATAGTTAAAATAATCTGTTCATTGATGTAATAAACATATTTAAATTAATGAGTGCAAATAAAAGTAAATTTATCAATTAAATTGTAGATTTCATTTCACTCCTTCTTTGTATTCCGTGTAATGTATGGATATTATTACCGTGATATAGGTATTCAGGTGCATCTGGTTAAACTGGAAGCCGACCCTAACATAGTTGGGAAAAGGTAGGCAGATGATGAGTTTAATAAGTTATTCTATCGTTTTCAATGGAAACTGTTCAGTTCAGTAGACCAAAATGGAATTTTGACGAGACATTCAGTGTGCTAGTATTTTACTTTAAAAATTAATTAAAGTAGGTACCAATACTACCAATGCTTTCCAACCAACTAAATAAATTTAACTTTCCCTATTAAACACTATTCAGACATAGAAGCTACTCGAAACATTGAGCGTACATGCGAAAGTTGATTAAATACTGAAAAATAATAAAACTTTCCGAACTCAAACTACCTCACTAAAATTAGAAGGAAGCCAATCGACCGCGGGCCCGAATACGCGGCGCTCTAGAAAGGGTAATTACTTCGCAGAAACAGCTAACTACCACACTTCAAATGGAAATGAATCGCTGCCGAATTTAAATCAAAATGCGTTTCTTAGTACTGGCACAGAATAATTTATAAAGCGGATTCATAGAAATAAGGAAATACTTCGTTTTGGAGTTGATCTCATAAAAACATTATTTTACACGTAAAGGCTCCTACAAACAGGCGCAACACGACACGCGACACAAAGGCACCGCCAGTGTGTCGCGCATGATTATATCACGTGTCGCGCCTGTTTGTAGGAGCCTTAACTCAAAGTCAAAGTCAAATAATTTATTTAAAATAGGCACAATAAAGGCACTTTTGAACGTTAATACTTACAGTAAAATTGAATTGATTCTAGTCGCCCCGTCCATAAGGTAGTGTTCGTATGGAGAAGAATGGGCAAGAAACTCCACCGTTACTCTTTTAAAATGTTTTACAAGGTTTTGTATACATAATATAATTATATGTGAAGATGATGCACCTAGAATAAAATTAGTCTACCACAAAAAGTAAAAACAATTAATAATGAAGCAATGACAGGTAAATCAATTATGTGATAGATACATGGTGCTTACATATTTACAAATATTGTAAAAGCAGATGATTTTCCTAGAATTTTAACAAGTAGGTATGTGAGTTAATGTAGTCACAGATTGTAAAGATCAATGTAATAAAAAAAAATATATAAATTAAATTAGGAACCAGTTTGATTTTGTCTAAACTCTAGATTGTCCTATAGAGCAGGACCAGCATATTTCCAAGCATTCTTATCTTGGATATAATCCTCTAATTTGTAATATCCTTCTTTAGATAGTGTACTTTTAATATGAGTTTTAAATTTTCATTCATTTAATTGCAATATGTCACAAGGTATTTTGTTGTAGCATTTAACACAGTACCCCATAAAAGATGTAGGTATGTATGTATTTTAGATAATCTGAAAAAAGGTTGATCTAATTTTATCTTTATTTCTAGTTTAAAATTATGTCTACCACTTATTTTATTAAAAAGATGTTGATTTTTTCTTACATACATAATATTTTCATAAATGAATTGGCAAGGTGTACCGTCATGATATTAACCTTTTTAAATAGTTCCCTAAGAGATTCGCGGCGACGTAGATTATAAATGGCTCTAACAGCTCTCTTTTGTAAAATAAAAATGTATTCAATGTCAGCAGCCCGACCCCATAGTAAAATGCAATATGACATAATACTGTGGAAGTAACTAAAATAGATCAAACGCGCGGTTTCTACATCTGTTAACTGCCTTATCTTTCTAACAGCATAAGCGGACGAGCTTAGCCGCCCCGCAATAGGTGTTATATGAGGTCCCCATTGTAATTTCTCATCTAGCGTGATTCCCAGGAAAACGTGTCTGATTAATAAATTCAAAAATCAAATAGACTTGTAGAGAATTGTATGGCAACAAAAATAAGAAATAAACTAGGTACCTACGGTAAGTAAGCTCAGCAGGCTTCGAGAGAATCTGTCACGAGTTACCTGTACCTATCTTCTGCAACATGCTGAAAATCATGACACACTGAAAAGTTCGGATTTTGAAGTTCACCTACTCAAATAGGAAAGCAAATAAACCTATTTATTTCATACTAGCTGCGCCCGGCGGTTTCACCCGTGTAGTGTAAGTATCGATCCCGTGGGAATGTCGGGATAAAAAGTAGGCTATATGTTAATGCAGGGTGTCAGCTACCTCCATACAAAATTTTATCAAAATTGGTCTAGCCGTTTGAGTGTGAAGAAGTAACAAACATATAAACACACACACATACACACACTCACACTCACAAACTTTCGCCTTTATAATATTAGTGTGATACATTAAAATGCTTATATACAATACATAACACAACTACACTCGGGCCCCGTAAACTAAGTTATTATCGAAGACTATGAAAACTTCTTAAGAGCGTTATTACAAAACCGAAGTGCTCAGTTTTAGGTAAATTCGACGGCGCGCGGCAGCAGATGCGCACGTGTGCGTCTAGGGCAGAACGCTATGCACACATACAAACCGCTATGCGTCGGACGCCAGGATCAAACCAACAAGAGCCTTTGTTTTCGAAATAAATTAAATTACTGTTATTATAGTTCATGAAATATTATTTGTACCCAGTGGCGGACTAACAGGGGGGCGGAAGGGGCGGCCCGCCCAGGGCCTCCGGTCTTGGGGGGCCCCCAAATGCCTCCGCGTTCCTTTAAAAATGTGCTTAGTACCTACAATGAAGAATGTTACCTAATTTTGATTATTAGTACTCCATATTCTCTGTCAAAAATAAAAAATACTAGTGAAAGAATTACTTCGATACGTCAATTAGTTTCCGATTTAGAAATAAAACAAGTTGTAACCGCACGACGCGGGCTGCCGGTGACGGTGTGACGTCATCGCACAACACGCTCAGTCTGGCTCACTCAGTCCGCTCGCGGTCGCGCGCCCGTGCCGTCGAAATTATACCTAAATACTTAAAAAAATGTCCAATCCAAATACTAGGAAATCATGCGTTGTGCCTAAATGTAAAAATACAACTACCAATTCACCGGAAAAGTTGTTTTTTATAGTTCCAAAGGACGTTAAAATGCGAAAAAAATGGATAAAAGCTATGAAGATTGTTCGTTCGATTGAAGCGGTGTTCTGGCGTGCTTCTACATTTAACCGTACATACATCACCTACTCTTTTTACTTGAACATAACCAATAGCATCATCGCCATAGCAGTATCTTGCCGATCTGAAATAAGTTTCAAATAAAAATAAATGGCCTTACGTATTTTGTTAGTAAAAAAAATACAAATAAATAAAAAAGGTTTAGTACATCCGTTCGAACATCTACATTTGCAATAAAAATTTAATTAAATAAAATGGCCTTACGTATTTTGTTAGTAAAAAAATACAAATAAAAAAAGGTTTAGTACATCTGTAACGTTCAACCCACTACATCTACATCCTAAGTACCTATCCTACTTCCTACTAATATTATAAATGCGAAAGTTTGTGAGTGTGTGTGTGTTTGTTATCTTTCACGCAAAAACTACTGGATAACGGATCTAGACGAATTCTGGGATAACACATAGGCTACTTTTAATCCTGGGAAAATGTACAGTTCCCGAGGGAAACGGGGGCGAAGCTGCTGGCGGAAGCTAGTTTGCAATAAATCAATGTATGTATTCATTTAAATTTACTAAGAAGAGCAGTACCTACCTATATATACATACGTACCTACCTATAGCTACAAAACTATAATACATTTTGTTGTCTTTAAGGTAAAAATTTAATGGTAGGTAGGTACTTCTACTATTTGAATTGCATTCTTCCATTACGACATTAGTTGGGTATTTTGTTTTGATAAAACAATTTAGAACAGATAAACTATTAAGCTTACTTTGCATTTTTATTCCTCGCATTTCGGCGGCAACGAAATCACTAAGTATTTGAAGATAAATAATGCGCAACCATTAATCCATCTATTTTAGGCAGATTATCCGATTGCCCTTTTTCGAATCCTTCATCCATTTTATTTATCGAATAATATTTACTATTATTAGACTATTAACGGACGAAAACACAACAAAATACTGCGCAAGCTATTACACCTATTATAACCGCTGGCGACTTGATACTAAGCGGGCCGCGGCCCGCGCGGGGCCGGGCGTTGTGACATGACATCACAAGCGGTCACGTGACTGTTAGCGGGTCTCGATATTTTTCGAAACTTTGAATGCCTATAAAATCAAAACTACTACGTATTTTTGACTACAACAAAAACTAGTGTATTTGTATACATACAGGCTTTACTGTGACAAAATTTCAAGCGATTTGGCATACCTAGTAACATTCTTCATTGTACATAATTTCATCAAGATCAAAACACTACAGCCATCTAGACTTTTTACGTGGTACATACTAATATTCTTTTAACTTTGCTGAACGCGTCCAATATGCTGGGAGAATTCCCGTCTTTGTAGCGGGTACTTCCCCAGAAATCCCTGAATGAATGAAGTGAAAATAATTCACTCTTGTGCGCCTACATTTACATTCACTACGTTCTATTTACGTCGAAAAATAAACATAGGCCTCATTTAACAAATATTGAATTTCATTACATTGATATTTAATACTTACATAGTTTTTTAGTGTGTACCTACTGATATTTTCGCGAACAGATAAGCCTTTTTTCAAATTGTAAATTAATAAACGCGATCTTATCCGTTCAAAGTAATTTCATTAAAAAGTGTAATAATTAATAAAAAAATTAATAAAGAAGAAAAGTGGCGTTGCCGACGAAATTAACGAAATAAACATAAACACTTATTTATACATACAAATGTGAACTGAATAAAAAGCTTGTAAAACTACATTTTTTAAAGCCGGGGGGCCTCATTCAGCTTTGCTACCGCCCCGGGCCTCTGACGGGCTTAGTCCGCCACTGTTTGTACCGATGAGTGTTACCTACAACGGTTTGAGTTACAATAGGGTCACAGAGTACACTATAATAGAATAGGGTCATACAAATTTACTTCACGTTTAATTTTTATTTTATACCACTAAAGTGACAAACTAGCATACGGCCCGCTTGATGGTGTGTAGTTACTGCAGCCTAAAGCAGTGTTGCCAGTGACAGATAGTCAAATATAACATGAGAGAGCTCAAAAAGTAACATTTTCACGAGAAAAGTAACATTACCTTATTTTTTGTGGAAAACGACTAATAATAACATGGCACTTTATTACATAAAAAAAGCTGTCCCCTTAGTAGGCTTCGAAAGAATCGTAATAACAAACTGAACTGAACCAACACGGATGCCACTACTAGGCCGTCGCTCACTCGCCTAAGTAAGCGGGATGGGTCATTTAGAAATTCACGCGAGTGAGTGAATATGCGATACGACAAACGAAGTGAAAGATTTTCGCGCTGTCGTCGCGTCAGAATTTGGTCACAAAATCAAGACAATCAAGTGCGCCAACATGACGAACGAAACCTTTCTTGTATGCGTTCCGTTTCAAATTTATTTTTTGTTTTCTGAGAAATATTTTTTATTAAGTCTTAAGAGTAACATTTTGAGGCGTGTAACATGGAGGTAACATGAGAGGGTCAAAAGTAACGTAAAATGTTACAAAAGTAACATTCTGGTAACGCTGGCCTAAAGACGCTTGCATTGCCAGAAGCTGCATTACTTGCGCGTTGCCAGCCTCTAACATTACTTACAAATACTTTTTTGCTACTTTTATAAAATACTTTTTGTACCTACTTTTTTTACGAAGTTTAATATATTATGTAATTTATTTAGCAGGTAGGAAGACATTTTAGTACTTATTTATAGAAATAAATGCAACGTGATGTTGTTTCTACAGTTTGGATAAAAATCGGTTGTCTGTAAAGTCGGTTTACGGACGATAGTTTAACGTGACAACGTCATAACAAAACATTAATGAAATTGCCGAACGCGGAGGCCGATTTGGCAGCGTTTGACATCATCTGTCTCTCATCGCTCGTTCCGCGCTCTCGCTTGCACTTCAAGCCGCCATGGCGTACAACGCTACAGCAGAGCAAGGCCGCGAGGTAACGCTACATGAGTCATGTTTTTTTCGTGTGTGCAGCCAGCTTCATCGATTTATTAGACGTTGTCACGTCAAAAAAGTCAAAAGAAAATAAAAAAGACAAATCAAAAGTCGTTTTATTAAAATTAAAAATTACAACTGTGAACTTGTAACGGTTCATGAGACACTAGCAGACAGACGGACGGTCGGACATCGGAGCCTTAGTAATAGGGTCCCGTTGGCACCCTTAAGGTACGGAACCATAAAAAACCAGTATAATAATTGTAAAATAATTAAAATAATATTCTCCGAAGCGGCATAGACCGTGCTTTCCTCGAATCTATGATTTCAGGAAGCACGCACTCCTCATAAAATTCTTACCGCTGAGCTTCTCTTGCGCGTTTCAAATTATCGGTCAAAACTTTTTTTTTTATTTTGACAGCACCAAAAGTTCTATTTTTTTCTATTTTGCCCATTATTGTGAACTATTGTCTGAAAATAATTAATTAAATTAAAGTTTGAGATGACAATAAATAAAAAAGTCAGAAAAATTAAAAACAACAACTATATTTACGTATGTTTTTTTTCTGCAATTATATTCGCGTTGGAACATCATAGGAAAATAATTATATTATATACATTATAATCAGAACATAACTAATTAAAAAAAAAAACTCACTTGTATCAAGAAGTGTTGGACGCTTTTTATTCGTGGCGAATTGTCGAACCAGATCACGTGACGGCAGCAGCGAGTGAGCGGCACGTCCTCCCTCTGAAAGCGCTCGGCGCGGACTAAAGCTAAGACCGTGCATCCCGAGATTTATATTGATAAAAAAGCATTGCATAAAACAATTGCTTAAAAATATTATTTTACTTCAAAATAGAGTATTTTTTTTTTCAAGCAAGGTGACAAAGTAACCTTAGTTATTAAACACTTTTTGTTTGAATTTCTATTAAATATTCAGAGATAAAAAATATCATTTCGGCTGAAAAAATATCATTAACTCTCTGTTTTACGGAATTATTTTTGGTGTATTACTGTATTAAACATAATAAATTGATGTATGCATACCAAAGTAGAAGATACAGTTGTACCGTGGACATTTTTATAAATTATTAAACTATTATATCTTCGATGTAACAGAGCATCGCGAGATGCCCGAAAGTAAATTTTTATGAAACAGCCTTTGCAGGAACAAGTTTTTTACTGATTTATGTAAATAAACTGAAATATTTATTGAATGCGCTCCCAAAAGAAGGAATTAAACTTTCTCGGGCATGTATTTTTTTTACTATTGTGACTTTAGTTAAACCATAATCACAAATCAAAACTCGAGTCAAACGCTCTAAACAAGAAAAAATCGTCATAGCGCTCTTAAATAAGTGGCTAACACAGAAGCTAGGCAGAGGTAGATCTCCTTCAGTATTACCTACTGCAATAATCGATTACCGTTTACAGTGTCATTTATTGTCAGGTCCCACGTTCACAAGACCAGAACAAACTGAAATGACACGACGACGTCTGTAAAACGCATCAGTTACAACAAAGGTATAAAACAGGCATGTTGGATAAACGAATATCTGTGCTCGCACACAGACTTGTTGTTTTACGGAATGGCACAGAGCAGCACAATCTAGAACGATGCGGTTTTGTATTATTTGTGAGCCTTTCATTTCCTTTGTAAAAATGTAATTTATTCTCTTTGTTACATGAAAAATATATCTGAATCCGATTTAAAGCAATCATAGGAATTATTCGTTGTGTCGTGATTGTTAGACAGGAAATGCCGAAAACCAAATAAACACTAAAAACTTAAAAATAATATTAAATTGAAACTATAATTAAGAATAATTTAACCTAAATAACCTTACCTAACTTTAATCTACACTATATTTTACAATTTAACAGTTTTTGGAGTCGGTGCCAAGCCAAGTGTATCTATCTAATTGGGCCATAAAATATTCTCCCTTAATTTTTATTACAATAGTTTACGAGAGTAAATTAATATCATATTATTAGGTAAGTACTGATATTTTTACAAAGCTGTTAAAAGTTTTAGTTAGCGCTCGATAGATGGCGTTGTACCGTATTCTGAATCGCGACATGATTTCGTTACCGAGAAACCTATGAAGATCAAATTGTATTACTTACGAGTTTCACATTTCGTCCGCAAGAGCGCGCCACTATCCGAACAAAAACAACTCCGTCTTCTGTTGATATTCTGTCTTGTGTTGTAATTTTTTTTTTCAGTTTGTTTGGTTGATTGTTAATATTTTTTGCTGATATAGTACCTTTTTTTTGGTTAATATTTTGTGAGTGCGGGCTTGGCACCGACTCCAAAAACTATTAAATTGTAAAATATAGTGTAGATTAAAGTTAGGTAAGGTTATTTAGGTTAAATTATTCTTAATTATAGTTTCAATTTAATATTATTTTTAAGTTTTTAGTGTTTATTTGGTTTTTGAAGTCGGTTTTTGTTTTTTTTTTAAAAATAATTTTATTTTCTAGTTTTTAGTTTAAGTTTGTACATAATTCATAGTTTGAAGTTTCTTTTTTCAATTTTTAATAGAAAGAAAATTAATTTTGTATAATATGGGTAGGCCTACTAAACGCGCTGCTCAAATGAGACAGCGCCGTTTGGAAGAAAGTAACGACGAAACTTCGATTTCCCGTTATTTCCTATCCCGTTGGTATTTCGTTAAATCCTGACTTAGTGGGTTCTATGTGGAATGCCCATGCCAAGTCGATTTCACTTTTTTGTTATTATTAATTTTATTTTTCTTAATTTTTAATGTCGTAGATGGACAAGGATTACAATTATACACATACACAACACATATACAACTGTAAAAAAAAATGTAGATTTATCAATGATAAATTACACCTTTACTGTATTATTGTTACAATTTAAAAGCGCCCTTAAAAGCAAACTGGCGTAATGTTATGTTATGGTATGGCTTAAACTATGCATACACAAACAATCGCAGCAATCGCGAGACATGTGCTGTCGATTTTTAAAGATTTCTATCGTCTATGGTTAGTCCATCACCTCCTGACCTGATGTTCACGAGACCAAAATGGCAAACGCCCTTCCAAACATAAAAAAAAAATAATTTACTAAATCAGTCGATGCCTACTCCTTACTGTTAAGGAGTCGTACCTTCCATCATCAGCTCAGCTACATGAGATGATGATCACCATACGCAAGTACTTAAATTAATTCATAAGATTTGCGAAAAATGATGTTTGGGCCCATAAAATTTGAGGGTTGCCCTCGATTTCTACATGATCCAATCATCAGATCCTGACTTGGTGACTATGGGACCACTTCAGAAGTATCTCCTTTCGAACAAAAAAAGAATTTTGAAAATCGGTCCACATTTGGCGGAGTAATCGCGTAACAAACACACAAAAAAAAAAACATACCGTCGAATTGAGAACCTCCTCCTTTTTTGAAGTCGGTTAAAAATAGATTCGTCTAAAATTAATCTTGGTCAACCTTTCACCCTCGTTTATAAAAGATTCCGATTTAATAAAGTACTGCTAATAAATGAAACTGGAAAACTACATTAAGTTGTTGAATTTCAAGACAAACTTAGTTCCTCGATAACTAAAGAAGTGTCACCTACGCCCTGGCTAAATCTATCTGGAATTATGCACGTCTGCAAAGTTTACAGAGTTAGCTGCAGACTTACCCGCTACATATTATGCACGTCTGCAAAGTTTAGAGAGTTAGCTGCAGACTTACCCGCTACATATTATGCACGTCTGCAAAGTTTAGAAAGTTAGCTGCAGACTTACCCGCTACATATTATGCACGTCTGCAAAGTTTACAGAGTTAGCTGCAGACTTACCCGCTACATATTATGCACGTCTGTAAAGTTTACAGAGTTAGCTGCAGACTTACCCGCTACATATTATGCACGTCTGCAAAGTTTAGAGAGTTAGCTGCAGACTTACCCGCTACATATCTATTCACTACATCTAGTCCAAACTCCGGTTCAACGTCGTAGCTTTGACACCGGCTTACACTCGGAATAACAGATTATTTGTATGATATCTGTAGACTGATTGCATCTCAATGCCGTTCACTGAGACGACTGAATTATACTAAGCAGATTCTATTACACATTTAGCGCGAAGTCCCAGAATACCTCATCAATGTTGACAGGATCTATTAATGCCACTGCATACTGACACTCAAAGCAAATTGCGTGAATAATGGATTAGCCTCCAGCCCTCATTGTTACTAAGAAATACGCCAATGTTGTGTGTATACAAGGAGTACTACAAGCTGCTATATAATATACGATAATATTCTGTTTTCGAAACAAGTAATTCTCTCTCTATCATTATTAATTCTCTGTATTGTCCACCAAAATCGAAAAACTGTCTCACATGATATGGTTAGTAGCTTGTATGATTCCATGTATCTCTAACTATTAACAGTGATATATTGTATAGGTGTACCAAATTGTATCTATGTACAATGTAAGGCGTCCCAGAGGACTGGCTGGACAGGTGTGGCGCAGATTACATTACGCCTGGCTTTGTGGATCGGACGCGGGGGATCCTAAATGAAGAACATTGTCATGCATCATAGACACGTAACTACATAGTTACCAACGCTGCCATGGTAACTAGGAACATACACACTACTGAGGTGCCAACCAATCAACTTAACCAAAACTCGGCTTATAAATATTTTCAGGATTTATTTCTATTGTTTTATAAGTTACTAGCAGCGCCCCGCGGTTTCACCCGCATAAGTTTCGATTCCGTGGGATATATGTGCCAAACTTCATCCAAATCCGTTTAGTAGTCTTTGCGTGTAAGAGTAGGTAACAAACATCCACCATCTTGATAAACTTTCGCGTTTATAATCTATAATTCTGTCTGTATGTTACCTTTTCACGTCTAAACCACTGAACGGATTTCGATAAAATTTTGCAGAGAGATAGATTGCATTCCGGGAAAGGATATAGGATAGAGTTTAGCCCGATATTGCCACGGGATCGACACTTATGCGAGTGAAACTGCGGGGCGCTGCTAGTATTATATAGTTTAAAGTAAGAGTAGGATATGATTATTGTTTCCCTAATAAGGGCGGGCGAGCCGGGGGACTGTCTTGTAATTTTAACATTCGAAAAGTGCTGACTCTCAGCCTAATTTAAATAAATGATTTTTGATTTGATTTTAATTAAAGTTTTAAGAAATATAATGACAAACATAATACATATTATATACCAAAACCAACAAGATAACTAAAGGTGTATGAATAAGCAGTAAACGTAAACGCCCATTGAGTTTTATATATTATAAAAATAAGTCATATATAAGATGGTTGATGTTCTATCAGTAGTTATAATATTACAACGTCAAATGAACATAATAAGTACTTTAAAAAAAATCGTACTCGTTTATTACGGGGTAGCCTGCGACTTCGTCTGCGATCCAGGATGAAAAGATATGTATGTGACGGAGAAGGTACGTCGGTCTCTTTATCATCAGCCATATTTTAGTACTATGGGTAGTGTTGGTTATTGCGCAATAGAAAACCGTTTACTGTTCAAATCAAATTATAATTTTACGAACAAGTTAATCACACTAGCGAACGAACGCGAACGAACGCTAGACAGTTTCTGAGCACATGTTGTCCGTACGATGTCCAATGATCAAGTGAGCCGCTCCACCTCGCTTCTCGCTATCCTCGACTCCCACGAACTCTGGCTAGACTTTGTTGAACGTCACTAGATGGCGCTGGCGTCCCAATCTGTCAAACGAATGACACCGACATAATATACATAAATGTATGTAACATGTCAATGTAATGAATGATAGAAAGTACCATTAAAAGCTTAATCTTCTTAATCTAATAAAACTGAAATGCTGTTCCTTGGTAAGCGCATCATTTCAGAACGGCTGGACCAATTTGCAAAATTGTTGTTTCAAATATTCGTAATAGTCCGAATCAGGTTCGCACGGAAAGAAAAATTGCGTACAATACACATGCTTTTTACCCATCCTTATATAAAAGGCGTGAATTACATCTGAACATATTGAACAGATAACTTTTACATGTTTTTCTTTTTTCATTTTCGCCTTATCTCACTGCATTAGCCCACAAAGCGCGCCTTCCCATCCCGTGCAGTGGCGACGCTCGGTCGTCTGGAGTCAGGGCTGCCTCCGACGTGTATTTACTTCACACATTAAGCTGTAATTAGCTCACACGAGCCACATTACGACCACACGCCAGCCACACTCCAGCTTGAGTGGTTAATAGCTTGAAACTAAGGACTTAGGCTGTAGGTACCTATGGTATACTTTATGGAGGTCACATTTCTTGTTCTGGTGATGTTCTTTCTATTGTTCTATGGAAAGCCAGGGTCAGCTGAAGTTTTTTAAAGACTAAATTTACTAATAAAATAATTAACATTTGTCACGTTTGTGTAGTAGCCAAAACGTAACGTAATTTCAGGGTTAGACCCAAAACTTTTCAAATTTAAATGTCACACTTTTGGGTTCAATATGAATAATAAATAGAAACAAATTCCTATTAAAATTACGCACTAGCAGATACACACGTTGAATGACTACGCAATACTTGCTTATCTTTTATAAGCGTTGTTGTGTCAGGTCCAGATCCGAGTGTCTCCAGAAACAAAAGAAGGCGTGTGACACTTGTCCCTTTTGTGCTCCAGACATCTGCGCCATAAAACTGATGTGACAACAAAGCGCTAGTTAATGTCATACTCAATGTACATTGTACAACCAGCCTTATAGCCACGAGGAAGAATGGCACTAAATGATTGGAGTAAACAAAAGATTTGGTTAAATTTTGTGTTCGTCGATATTTAAAAACCAATTATTTCGGCTACATGTATGTATAGAAGATAGAATATGGAGGACAGACAGAGGACAAAATATTTAATACCTGCTGATGGATGAAGAATGAATGAGGGCAAGGCCTCATACAATAAAGGAGCGGAAAACCGAGTAATACGATGGACAATGACGTTTAGAATCATGGAGTAACGATAGTTGATAATGCAATAGTGAATACAACAAAATTAAATAAAAAGTTAGGCTAGCTTAATTTTTCAGATTATGTCTAATCATTATGCTGAGACGGATTTAATTATAACTGGCTCGTTGGTGTAGTGTAGTGTAGTGGTCGCAAGTGCTACTGCTAGGCATGAGCTCCTGGGCTCGATTCCCGAGTCGGGCAAAGTGATATATCTGGAATTTCTCACCCCGAAGTTTGGATTTAGGCCCGACTAATGGTAGTAGGCTCGCCCCTTATTAGATGGGGATTAAACATAACTGGCGAAATGTGGGTGTACCTACTATAGGTATGTGCGTGTACCTACTATATCTGGGTGTACCTACTACAGGTATGTGGGTGTACCTACTATATGTGGGTGTACCTACTATAGGTATGTGCGTGTACCTACTATATGTGGGTGTACCTACTATATGTGCGTGTACCTACTATATGTGGGTGTACCTACTACAGGTATGTGGGTGTACCTACTATATGTGGGTGTACCTACTATATGTGGGTGTACCTACTATATGTGGGTGTACCTACTATAGGTATGTGGGTGTACCTACTATATGTGGGTGTACCTACTATAGGTATGTGGGTGTACCTACTATATGTGGGTGTACCTACTATAGGTATGTGGGTGTACCTACTATATGTAGTTATACCTACTATAGGTACACCTCTGCCTAACCCCGAAGGGTTATGTTATGTTGGATATCATCAACATCAGTCTGGTGAAACAAACGCGCTTGTATTTAAACAAGAACATACCCCCTTAATGACTTTGAAGTTCAAGTAAGTAACGAAACTCGAACTGCTTTGATGAATGAAGGAAGTTTGTAAATAAGCTGCATCGGTGCAACAGCTGGTCTGATCCACGAATATTTAGCGCCGATTAATCAGAGGCTGCTGTGCTGTGGCTGACTGTTTAATTGCCATATCGTAACCTTTGATTAACGAGTTAAACTAAGATTAGAACCGATCTGAACTCCTTGTCAGCAGGAACTTGGTTAATGCGCCTTTGATTTGCGATTCTTTGCTTTGTTTCCAAATCAGTGGATTGCATCGAATGTCCAAGACGCTTTTTGTTTTCATTTTGGGTGGCTCTCTTACAAATGACACAGATTACCAAGTTACCAAATTATTATTTACGTCACATTTAAAGTATTTCGGAATGATTACTATTTTATTTTATTTATTTAGGCAACCAACATCGATACAAATAATACGTAACAGAATATATCTGCATTACAGTATTGTATGGCTAATAATATAATAGGTTTCCCTGTATAACTTGGATATGTATTAAACATGCGAACGGACTACAGACTAAGAAATATTTAATTACATGAAACATACTGCTATTGCTCTAAACTTTTCAACCATTAATTTTGAACGGAAAACTTGTAACAGTTTCCGCACCGCTAATACCATTTCAACGCCGATGTAGGGAACTTCATAGGCAATTATGAAGTCTCAGCGCTGATAAATGAGCCAATGTTTCAGCTTTCAGACCGCAGTGGCATTAATTACTGCAAGATGGGGAGGTGGGATGCGATTCGTCATACCTTTCGAACTCAACTGTTTTAGAGGACAATAAATTGTCTTGGGATAAACCGTAGTTACGCTAGGGTTGTGAGTTTGGATATATTGTATTGTGTCTTTAGTACCAATACTGCGTTTGTAGTTCAAAATAGGGATAAGTAGTTTGTGGGTTCAAAGTCAAGGATGAACTACAAGGCAACATTGAATAGCTTTAATGCAGTAGCACCAATAAACCAAAACAAATGGATGAAACCAGCAGCATTACAGCACAATATATTATTAAACGCTGACGAAATTAATAAGTCAACTTTTGTCTACAGCTAGTGATATCCCTGTCTCAGGTTGGGCCTCTACACTGACAATATAATACTCCTTCATCCGACTTTAAGCCAGTTCGAATTCTGCATATTATTATGGTCCCAAATATAATATAACGTCTTCAAACACAAATAGATTGTTTTCGGATTGAATTTGATATGAAATTCGATGTTTCCTTTTAGTTAAAGACTATACAATTTGGTACGAAACATGTTCCTTCGAAATTAATGTTCAATTAGATTATTTTCCCGAATTATCTAGAAACGATAAAGCATCGCGTGTGGCTTCCTATTATGGCACACTCCGTTGTGAATGAACCCCGAACTGAATGCAATGTATAGACACCTGGGAAATTAAATGACAAGAGAATTACGTTTCATGCAGGTACTATTATAGGCACGTGAGTAATCCTAGGTTGTAGTAAAAGTACTTAATGTTTGTTCCTGACATTTAATTTAAAAATTAATTTGTTTTACTTAACCTCGTTACTCCTATTTATAATTAACTGCTTGCGTCCGTCAAACAATCAATTGCCTGCTTCAAAGAAAACCGCTTCACTTATTCACTTACAAAGAAAAATCCCTCATATCTAATTCAGTCACGCGAACTAGACCATAATGTAGATTGATGAGGGAATATTTCCGAGCTTGTCTCCGAAGATTATTAGCACATTAATTAGTCGCAGGCTACCATTCGTCATGCGCTCGCGGTGCGGCCCAGATTTTAACCGCTGCCTTGACAAATGGACCGGCTACTGTTATAGTCAGGATGAGACGTTATTTTAGATTTATTCCGGTCTGATCCCTTGAAACGTCACCTGACGTCACCATGCGGATATTGTTTTGTGTGATCTATGACGTGTTTCTGACCTTTTTGAGCTGTCCAGGTGTCCAGTGCTAGTAACAGCTTTTATAATTATTATTTCTCAGCAGGTTTATGATAAATGATTTATTTTCTGTAAGTAGGTTTGTACAAACACTTTTACACGTCAGTCATATTTTTTTAAACTAGATGAGGTCGGCGTTTCCTATCTGACTATTCTGAGAAGAAAGGCCGAACAAACTCAGAGGTCACAGTCTCTTTTAAAGTTCAGACAAAATCTTGGTCAAATCATGTGAAGACCATGTATATAGGTGTCTGAAATGGTCTTTTGAGGAAAGAACCACATAGATTGAGCGGACCTGTCCAGTCAGTGCACGCATTTGTCAAAAATCGTGCACCTCAACTCAGAACTTGAGGAGCTCAACAATTCGACGAACAATACCAAAGAAAGGACATTTTGGTAGGCCGCGTAAATTACTCAAACTGCCAGATCATGATTAAAACTAACTAACAAGGAAAACAGAAAAAAGAAATGACCCACATAGTCCTCACATTCACAATAATTAAAAAAAAAAAAAACAATAATACTTTACAAAGTAAATATTCATGTCATTGTTTATATGAAATTCATCAATGCCAATGTGTACCTATATAAAAATCTGAACAATCTTTGAGGACCATGTAGATGGTGTCTGAAATGGTCTTTTACAATCAGCGGTATTAGCAACATCTGTGTGGATGCTTCCTGGTGACATTAAACGCAAACCATACCGTGAAAGATGCTGCTTAAACCGGGAACCGATCACTTTTCCGAATTTTTTTGTTCGAATTTAATTTTACCGAAACCTATTGACCGCCGACGTCTTTTTTGCTATATGCATTATTTGACATATTTTTAGATCATCGAAGTGTCACGTGTCATAGGTATTATTTTACCGAACTAGATTGCGCTGATTTACAAAATATTTTTTTGCTATTGGCCGAAGCCTCTTTTGAACTTTTTTCATTTGCCAAATGATTTATTTGCCATATACACCATACCGAAACAACATTTTACGAAATATTATTTGGTCACATTTTGCCAAAACGGCAGGATCTCAATTCTCAAGTAACCGGCTATAATTATTATAGCCGGTTACTTGAGATCCTGCCGTTTTGGCAAAATCCAAACAAATTTTAGCAACCTTTTTAGGGTTCCGTAGTCAACTAGGAACCCTTATAGTTTCGCCATGTCTGTCTGTCCGTCTGTCCGTCCTCGCTTAATCTCTGTGACCGTTAGCACTAGAAAGCTGAAATTTGGTACCAATATGTATATCAATCACACCGACAAAGTGGTACAATAAAAATTGGAAAAAAATGTTTTATTAGGGTAGCCCCCCTATATTATGTAAAGTGGGAAGTGATTTTTTTTTTAATTTCAACCCTAACGTGTGATATATTGTTGAAAAGGTATTTAAAAATGAATAGGGGTTTACTGAAATCATTTTTTGATAATGTCAATAATTTTGGAAATAATCGCTCCAAAAGTAAAAAACATGTGTCCCCCCCCCCTCTAACTTTTGAACCATAAGTTTAGAAAATATGAAAAAAATCTGAGAAGTAGAACTTTATAAGGATTTTCTACGAAAATCATTTTAAACTTGATGGAAACAACAGTTTTTGTACAAAAAAGACAAAAAGTTGTACAAAATAATTTCGGAGTCGGAGCGCCTGCCGCGGAGCGCTGCTGGAGCGCGAACATAATGGATACCCACTTTTAAACTCATAAGTGGGAACACTTATTGTGACGGACGGGAAACTACGGAACCCTACACTGAGCGTGGCCCGTCACGCTCTTGGCCGGTTTTTTATACCAATGCAATATTTGTAATGATTTTAGTACGCACATTTTCATTTGGTCAAATTTTCACTCGGCAGAATATTACCAAGGATAATTATAATAGGCGTGGCGACAGTATAAAATAATCAAAGATTTAATGATTTTAGGGGAAAGTACACATTAAAAGGATTTAAAACACTGATTTAGTTTTATTTAAAAACTTGAGATTAATCGGATTTTCACTAAAATAAAAGATGAAAATACGGCATTCGGCCATTTTGACTGAAACGCCAATCACAGCGCATGACGTCATGCCTATGTAAACATCACTTGCGTTTTGTTGACTACTACCTATTACGCATTTGGATCGATTTTTTATTAATTTAAGTGTAATTTATCCACTCCACTTGACTCTACAACACGAATCTATAACAACATGGTTTCGCCTTGCGAGCTTTAACCATTGAACTCTTATTATTTGCTTGTTTGGGACATATATAAACACCTTGTTGGGAGTGGTTATTGATGTGTTTTTACACTGAGGCACTGCACACCACTTTGGAATTCATTTTTATCAGATGAAATATGCAATGTTTGTTTTGTCAACACGCGCAGTCAGAGGAAAGGTAAACACTAAACGTAAAATGTGTCAAATGTGTCAGCTTGACACATTTGACGTTTAGTGTTTACCTAGGCGTGACATCAGACCCGACGCCATGACACTGCGAGCTATTTTCGCGCGCTATTGAAAAAAATATTAGAAAAATGTCTTTAAACTTCGTTCAACTTTATTTTATAACCGAAATATAGGTTTTTTCGTAAATAGTAAATGTGTATGTACATTACGGAAGAGGATTTCAAAATCATTCGTCATCCCTATTATGTCATTAAGGCATTTGGTCTTTAATCAAATGATTTATTACAGCAAACAATCTTTAGACATTAAACATTTAGTCAAATGATTTTTTATGAAAATAATATATAGAGAAAAATATATATTTTTGGGGAATTACATGGTTTTACTTACATATTTTTTTTATTACATTGCATGGTTGCGGTCGGTCGATAGGCGACGTAGGATGCAAGAGCGAGCGAAGGGCACCCCGAGGTTCGGTTTTGTTAGGTTACTTGACACCCTTTTCACAGAAATAGGAGTCCTGCGAGACGGAGCTCCGTCGACATTGGATGCAAGAGCGAGCGAATGAGAATACCTCATATCATATTAAACAGGGCCAATTGAAATCATAGGCAGACATAAATAGGGGCCCCGACGGTACTGTGGCGGGTCTAGATGGGAGCTTCACAATATAATTAAAAAGCTTTGAATTGTATGAAATATATTTACGACTTTACATTATGATGTTATTTCTAGCACTCTACTAAAACAAAACTACCTTATTAAAACATTTGACACTTGCTTGAATGTTCGAATGGAACACACTGGCAATTATAACCAGCCTGTACTGCTAAAGGTAGAGCTACACAGATAGCCTCTACATGAGCTACGCCCATCTTTGAATAAAAGTATTGGCATAGCTCCATTACCAAACAAGACTTTTATTCACACCATTCGAACATCCAGGCCCTTCCTGCCTATCCTATAAGAAAAATTACGTAACGCCAGACTTTTAAGTTTACAAGGTGTGGTCCATCTCTTGCAAGAGAAAGCTTAAGTCAGGACGAACGAATCGCGTATCCGACACTTCGTTAAGCGCCAGGTAAGTTAGCCTTTATAAGTGCCCAGCTGCACTAACACAAATTAACGTCGTCGTGCTTAAACCTCGTCGCGCCAAAACTGGCGAAAAAGAAGCGACATGGCCTCTTAATGAGAACAAATGCCGTTATAGTTCACATCAGCCTGAAGGAGGCTTAAATAAATTAAATGATCATAACATCAAACTCTTTTACCCCATCGGACGGTATTGAGCCAGAGGCAGGGAAAGCTTAAGAGGCCAGGGTTCATCGAAGAAGTCTATCATAGGCCCATACTCCAGAAGAAAAATTCAAAAATTTACTCCGTTCTCATTAAATACTAACTCCATGAAATATCAGTCAATACTGATAAAACTGTGGTGCTCAATCATAAGCGGAAGTAATTGTGTCAACTAAACACACTTTGCGAAGGCTATGCCCCGTTAGCAAAGCTGGTTTCAACTTAAGCTGAGTGTTTGTCACCCCCTCTGTAGGAGTGACCACAGTTTACAAAACCAATTTCCTCCCTTAACTCGCATTATTATTTTCTGGAGTACGTTCACGCTATCCCCGCCTATACGAATTAAAAACATTGAAGACGATTTTCACTCCCTCAGGTCCCTTGGAAATGCGGGGCATGGCACCTCACAGGCCCCTGAGAGCTGCGAGACATGGCACCTCATAGGCCCCTGAGAGCTGCGAGGCATGGCACCTCACACGCTCACGGCCGCGCCCGATATTTACTTCCCAGCACAATATGCGAAAATACAAATGAAAACATATTAATGACTTGTATCATATTAATAACTATAATAATGCACTAATAAATTATGATGTTTACATCTAACTGACACATACTTTGACATGACAAGATAAATGTCAATCAAAAGACAATAAAAGTTCACCTATATACTAAAATATAAAGGTTTTAATTTAACCTATTTTAAAATGTTTTTATCTTTGAACTTGCATTTACGAAAGTTATATTTTAAAAATGAAAACTTCCTTATTAAATGTTGATTCTTTATAGAAAATGTTTTTATTTTATAATTAATTGAAAACATTTTGGAATTAAGCTTTTAGTTCTAGCTTTTCTAACAAATGGGATTAAGCGTGCTTTTCTTAGATAGATTGTTGCACATCTATATGAATGTTGAACTATACGATGAATGACAAAATCACTACTATTAAAGACTGCAATCTCATCCGTAGGAAAATAATTAAATGAGTTTATAAATTGCACAGAATTGTTCATCATCTCTATATCTTCATCTCTGACTGCACACAACTTGACACCATCTTCAACTAACCCTATATCACTATTCACCTTACTATTGTCATCTGATACTATAACGAAATGACCATTCTCCTTTATATCCGCAGACAACTCGAAATGTCCATTCTCCTTTATTTTGGAAACATCGATCGAAAAATCATTCTCATTAATTTGATCAACAGCGATGTTATTTTTATTGGTTTCTACATCGTGATCATAATGTTCTTCCTGAGGCTCTGAAACATAGCTAGATATATTAATAAATGGAATGGACTGACCCGATTCGTTATTTTCGTCCTCGTGTTCATTCTTAAACACTTCTATTAGCTCCTTCTCATCCTCTGCAAAATTGTTTGGGAAGTGATAATTTGTCAATATCTTTTTGATGAAACAAGGGAGACTCCGGGGTCTCCCTTGTTTCAAATAGTGTCATAAAAGTCAATAAGTTGTGCTACAAAATTTAGTGACAGAAACGAATCGCTGCAAAACCGACTTCACGCAGTCTGGTCTGCCCTACCCCTAGAGTACAATTTAAGCCCGCGTAAGCGTGGAGGTCTGCCCCGCTTGGGCGGAGCACCGCCGTGTCCTCGTAGAGGTGATCTGCAGCGGCGGCGACCTCTCGCGTCCGGGTCTGGTTCTAGCCATGGCCCGGGGCGAGAGGGAGTGGGGGGCAGTCGCCTCCTTCTGCGAAGCAGTCATGCTAGCGAAGGAGGCGGCGGGACGGCTGAGGGAGAGAGCTTCCCATCCCAGCCGCCGCGGGAGACGCTCCAGGCGTCGGGAGCGGCGCGACGACTCCCGACCACCGTAGGCGCGGGCCTGCGGGCGGAAAATAATGGATAGCTTACCGTCCGAACAGGACCAGGCCCGTGCCGGAGGGCGCGTACATGTTCCACGCGCGCCTCAAAGAGATGTCAGCATCAAGTGAAGGGGCCCGTCAGGGCTGAATCCTGTCGGGTCAGCGGGATTGTCCTAAACGGTTACCGCTGGCCCGGAACATAAAGGGCTAAGGAAGGAACAGGGATTGATTTTAGTCAGTAAGAGTCTGACTCTCCCTATTAGAGAATGGGATCCGGTTGCAGGAAGAAAATACATGTTTGTAGTGCAACAGAAAAATATAATTATCGAATATAAGTTATTACGGTTGCTAGGACACACACAGCAGTAGACAAGATAGTTTATATAGGTTTGCAACCTCTAACACTGCCCCTTAAACTTATCTTGTAAACATACATCAGTAGCTAAACCTAACTCGTTTACAAAATACTTATGTTTCTCTACCGACAAAGGTTTAGTTAAGACATCCGCCGTCATTTTGGACGTTGGCATGTAATTTATTTTTACATCACCATTGCTGACTGCCTCCCGGACGAAATGATGACGTATGTCTATATGTTTTGACCTTCCATGAAACATACTACTTTCAGTCAATTTCAAGGCTGACTGATTATCATTGAAAATAGTTATTTCAATGTTACTACCTATACATTCATGCAAGAAAGTTTTTATAAACAGTGCTTCTTTACAAGCATCGGAGAGCGACATGTACTCCGCCTCAGTACTCGATAACGCAACGGTACGCTGTTTCTTACTTTCCCAACACGTAATAGAGTTCCCAATTTTGAAAACATATCCCGTATAAGAACGTCTATCAATTTCATTAGAAGCCCAGTCTGCATCAGCAAAACCCGTCACAGATAAGCCAGTTTTCTTATAGGTAATGCAGTAATCTACTGTACCTTTAAGATAACGCAACACGCGTTTAGCTGCTTTCCAGTGGACATCGGAAAAACAGTTATTGAATTGACTTAATACGCTTACAGCGTGACATATATCAGGGCGCGAACAGACCGCTACATACATAAGACAACCGATCAATTCTCGATACTCCAAACTGTCATCCTTTTCTTCAGCTTTGTACAATTTTTGGCACTGCATTGGAGTTTCAACAGATTTGCAGTCTTGCATTTTGTATTTCTCTAATATCTTTTTAATATAGGCACTTTGATCTAGAGTGATCTTGCCATTCTCTTTCCTGATTCTTAATCCTAGAACTCTTTCTACAGGACCAAGATCTTTCATCACGAATTCTTTCATCAGCAATGATTTAGTTTTAGTTTTTTCCGCATTACAATTGCTAAATATGACTAAATCATCAACATACAATGCAATAATCACAAACTTGTCGCCATTTCGCTTTATGTATAGTGTATACTATACACATGGTTCAGAAACCAATCTCTTAAACTTGATTTTGTTGACAAGAACATGATTGATCTTTTCATTCCATGATTTAGGCGCTTGTTTTAGACCATACACAGCTTTGCGTAGTCGATACACCTTGTTATTGCCTCTACCTTTTTCAAAACCTTCTGGTATTTCCATGAAAATGGTTTCTTTTAAATCACCGTTTAGAAAGGCTGTTTTTACGTCCATGTGGTCAATCTCCATGTCGTACTCCACAGCCAAAGCTAATAACATTCTTATGGTTTCGTATCTCACTACAGGTGAAAAAGTTTCAAAATAATCCACTCCATACTTTTGTGTAAATCCTTTTGCCACTAGACGTGCTTTGTATTGTAATAGTTCACCGTTAAGCCCTCTTTTCTTCTTAAATATCCATTTGGTCTTTATTGGCTTTGCACCTTTCGGCAAATCGGTTAAGGTAAAGCACTTATTGTCCAAAAAGGATTGATACTCGTCTTTCATAGCAGCTCGCCACTGCCTGGCTTCAGGACTATTCAACGCTTCTTCAACTGTTTTTGGATCATCACTGCCACACGCTTCCCCCGTCAAAAAACTACACAGGAAGGAGTTCTCATCAGCTTCCACGTATTCTGCTCTCGAGTCATCTGTCTCAAATGAAACATCTGGAACATAAGTAGCATCTGAGTGATGATCTGTGCTCAAGTTACTGGTCGAAGCCTCGCTATCATTAGCATCATTACTAGTCACAGAAGGTTGTTCCGACCATGTTCTATTCTCGGATACACAAGGAGTCTTAAGTTCTATAACCATATCTGATTCTACTTTAGTGAAGTTCAGATGCTTGAGGAATTGATTCTCAACGAACTTAACATTTCTCGCTATTGTTAGCTTATAGCTCTCAACATCCAAGAGCCTGTATCCTTTTGTGTTCTCACAATATCCCGCGAATATGTAAGGTTTAGATTTGCGATCCAGTTTATTACGATTATTTTGTACAGCATATGCTAAACAACCAAACACACGTAAGTTATCTAAGTTTACCTTACGTCCAGTGTAAATTTCTTCTGGAGTTGCACCTCTAACTGCCTTTGTAGGTGAGCGATTTTTAATGTACACCGCAGTGTTCGCAGCCTCAGCCCAGAATCGTTGATCCAAACCTGCTTCCAGAAGCATACAGCGCACCGCCTCCATAATCGTGCGGTTCGCGCGTTCGGCAACTGCATTTTGCTGTGGACAGTGAGGAACAGTAGTATGATGCCGGATTCCACACTTACTCAAATACTGCTTAAATCTCGTATTGATGTACTCGCCACCATTGTCGCTTCTTAGGATTTTAATCTTTTTATTAGTCTCGTTCTCTACAAGAGCTTTAAAAATCAAAAAACACTCAAAAACTTTATCTTTCGATTCTATTAGATAACAAAATGTCTTCCTAGAAAAATCGTCAATAAATGTTAGCAAATATCTCGCACCACCTATAGATTTCACTGGCATAGGACCGCACACGTCCGTGTGAACCAGCCCTAACACCTCACTTGCACGTGAAAAGGATTTCTTAGGGAAAGGTAAATTAGTAACCTTACCTTCAATACAAGCGATACATTGTTCGTATGTGGATACATCATAGTCGATACCAGCCGCCATACCACTCTTGAGTAGGTTCATGCTGCGACTATTCAGATGTCCAAGCCGACGATGCCATAAACCCTGAGATTGAACATCTACCTGGGTACTCAAGGAGACGCTTTCTGGCATACTGTGTTTGCGCGAAACGGAACTTATAGACGCATCCCCGGTTTCTAATTTATAAAGACCGCATGCATCCCGTTTTGCTACAGCTACTACCTTTCCGTTTTTGTAAATTTTACAAAAAATCGATATAAATTTTACTTCAAAACATTTTTGTGTCAATATACTGACAGATAACAGATTACATGATAAGTTCGGTATAAAAACTACATTACTGACAGTTACCCATTGGTTTTGTAAAAAAAGTTTCACATTACCATGACCCGATGTAAAAAGCTTTTCACCGTTCGCAACGCTTATTTCTTTTGGCGTATCACACACAAAAACATGCAAAATGTCTCTATTATTAGTCATGTGGCAAGTTGCACCACTGTCGACGTACCACACATCTCGATCCAGCTTTACCGTCAGAGCCGACAATATAGTCGTCCTATTAGGAGTTTTCTGAACCTTCTCCTCCTCTTGACAACTGGAACTAGATGGCTTATCCTTATGCGGAGCTTTCTGTCTGCAATCTCTAGCATAATGACCTATTTTTTTGCATCGAAAGCACTTGGGACGCTTCGAGATCGAAGTCGAAGTCGTTAGGGCATTCTGTTCCGTACCTTCTGCATCAGCTCGTCTCTGTGCCTCCTGGAGTAATTTAGTTTTCACCAGTTCACTTGAGAGAGAAAGGCTACTATGCTCTAACGTCATAATGAGTGGGTCAAACTGCTTGGGGAGCCCACTGAGCATTATTATAGCAACGAACTCATCTTCCAGAGAAGCATTTATGTCTTGCAGTTGTTGGGCTGTATCTAGAATTTTTGTAAGATACGCCTCCATACTCTCAAACTGCTCTAATTTTAAGCTAAAAAGCATTCTGAGGAGACCTAATCTTCTACACAGACCTTTGTCCTCGAACGAATTCTGTAAATTCTTCCAGGCGTCAAACGCAGTATTGCAGTTCCTGACAACGGAGTAAACAGATGGCTGAACACTGAGGCAGATTCGTGCTAGCGCTTTTTCCTGTTTCTTCTTGTCTTCGCATTCTGGTTTATTTTTCTTATCGACCTCGTTGACACATTCAAACAAGTCTTCATGAATAAGCAACATCTTCATTTGAAATTTCCAGGTGGTGTAATTATTTACCCCGGAGAGTTTTTCAATTGCGATGGATTGGTTACTCATTTTCGCGATTTCGTAATGATTACTTGATAATGTAATTAATTATATCATACGCGTTCTGCTTCCTCACGCTCTGCTACCATATTAGAGAATGGGATCCGGTTGCAGGAAGAAAATACATGTTTGTAGTGCAACAGAAAAATATAATTATCGAATATAAGTTATTACGGTTGCTAGGACACACACAGCAGTAGACAAGATAGTTTATATAGGTTTGCAACCTCTAACACTCCCTTCCGCTCCACCCAGAGCGGGAGGGGTCATTTGATAATTTCCCACTCTGAAAAAAAAATGGAGGGGTGGGGCGACCCGCGAGCTGAGGAGCAGGTGGTTTGAAGGCCCGCCGCCGCGGCTGAGGCGAAGCTGAAGAAGCCGAAGCTGCGGTGGTGAGCGTTAAAACTATCTGCGGCAATAAGCTCGCATGGGGCCGCCCAAACCCCGCAGCGCTGGAACCGTTACAGAAACAATGCTTGCTTCATGTTGCATGCCTGCTTGCATGTTAATTGATTGTGTGCCCGCTGCATGTAAGATGCATGCTTGTTTGCATGCTGCCATATGCCTGCTTGCATGCTGCATGCCTGCTTGCACGCTACATACCTTCTTGCATGCTGCATGCCTGCTTGCGTGCTGCATGCCTGAAGCAAGCATCCTTGTTTGCATATTGATAGATGAAATAGTGTGCACAAACTTTCTAGGCGTTTGGTGAAATAAAAATATGGTTTTAAAACAGTAGTATAATGAATGTTCGGAAACATAATACTTCGATCAAATGTTATTTCGGGTAAGTGTAACTTCGGTAAAACGTTTTTCGACCAAATGAAACGGAGTAACGAAAAAAATCGAATTGATAATAGGTCAACTGATACAGTGGCAGACGTGACTTCGATGAAGTAAAAAGAAACGAAACGAAAATAGTTGAAAAGTTTTAGGTGAAATGAAATTCGGTCAAATATTTTTCGAACTTATGATAGGTAACCGCTTAAACCTCTATTTTAATACTACGCACTTTACACTTTCTATTTGTTTCTTTTTTTACGTAATAATGTTGGGTGCCTTTAAAATTGTGCTAAATAAATGTATTTTTTTTCTTTCATTATACTAATGTAATTTCTGCCAGGATTAGTATCAATGAACGAGTCTTCTAATAGATTTGCAGTAGTCAATGTTTGGCATCAAATATCAACCTATCAGGCGCTTCGTCAATTTTCCACGGTAACTATACGTTTGTATGGAGAGGAAACTTTGAACGGGTCATACGAGCTCCGGCCGGTATCGCAAGTTCCGCAACTGCTCGGTTATTACGCGTAACGACCACCGTTCATCGAGTCAACCATATTACAGAGATGACACCGAAGTCAATACAATATTCAATCGCACACAAGAGATCATATCCAACGAACCGCAGACGTCAACTGCTACTGACAGAGAATAACCCTTTATTGTTCGCAGTCTCGAACAGACCAGAATATTATTAGCTGGCAGCTTGTTCTAAATTTTTTTTTACAATATTATCACAGCAAGGCTATTTATTTCATAGCATTGGAATATGTCCGAAGAATACCATATTCTGTTGTCTTCGGCTTGTGTTACTTTACTTCCACTCCGAATAGGAGTGGAAGTAAAGTAACAGAGCAACGTATAAAATGGACCTTCTGAGTTTCCTGTGCGGACGACATCACCGTTTATAGCTCAATTTAGAGAGCAATTACTTGTTCATTATGAGCTCAGTTATTAAATGCGACAGGCTAAGTATCAATATGGGTAATTTCGATACTGGACTTGGTCAAGGATTTTGTTAGCCATGTCGTGCTAATAATATTTCACGCTGTAATGGCGCTTAAATCGAGCGGAGCAAGTATGATCAAACAACTAGTTTCAACTATCCGGCATATCCACAACATACTTTTCAACCCACTTGCTCGTAAAGTGGCTCTTAGGCCGCATTTTGAATTAGCTACAATCGCTAACAGCACTCACATCATTTCACTTGCATTCCGATTTAGATATTACGATTATGACAGCTGAGAGCTGTCAACAATTCGGTACGCTCGTGCACGCGCTCGCAGTGCTTACTCAATGTAAAAACGATATTATTACAGTATTTCTTTGTATAAACACCACATTTCTTCTTCAGTTCTTCTTCTTTGGTTAGGTGGCGACTGTCAGGCAGAAGCACAATTTCGAAAATGCCACGTTAGTTTAATTTTAAGATATGATGCAACTCATAACAAAACACTCACTGACACATCCTCACACACACACTGTCATTTTTGACAGCGCTCACGGTGAATTTATTATAAGGCATGGTCGGCGTTATCGCAAGATGGCGCATGTCATGACGTCATCTGTGACGATTCACGGGACATCGTTATCGCGCTCATGCTAATTCGGTACGGGTTTAAGCACGCTTAAATCGTTTACATCGATTACATTCCAAACTCGGAACGCACCCTTAATGACCCGCTTTTAGGTCCATAATGCAGTGTATTAAAAAGGCGTGCCTAGTGCCAACGCCACAGATATACATATTTGCTAATCGGAGTTTGGTTCAGTCAGCGCGCTATTTTCCATACAAGTTAATATTTAACAATACAAGTCTGTTTTTTACCCCGCAAGTGTGTTGAAAAACGTCGTATGAAACGCGTCTGCATTGATCATTAGGCACACTCGGATTCCTTATCGCGCTCGCCTCGGATATAATGATCAACATAGCACATAATTATGTATCATAATGTACTATTACTGTAGTTGTCATTTCATCAATCTGTAAGCTGACGAAAGAAAAAAAGAAAAATAGTTTATTCTGCACAAACAAAACGCACAGTACAAATAAAAAACCGGACAAGTGCGAGTCGGACTCGCCCACCGAGGGTCCCGTACAAATTTGTAGGTACAGAAGTTCAGGAATGGAGTTTAAATAAAGACTATATTTTTTATGATTAAATTACAAATCTATAGTTTTCAGATTTTCCCTGTACATCACTACATAGTATAAAACAAAGTCGCTTTCTCTGTCCCTATGTCCCTTTGTATGCTTAAATCTTTGAAACTGCGCAACGGATTTTGATGCGGTTTTTTTTAATAGATAGAGTGATTCAAGAGGAAGGTTTATATGTATAATAATAATGTTTCCGTGCGAAGCCGGGGCGGGTCGCTAGTGTAGTATAAGACGATATTTCTTGCCAAATTGTACAGTTCTAGATCAACGGGGCCCTATAAATTTTGATATTTTGATTCCCTTGAGAGTGTCGAAATATACGTTTTTTTTGCATCATAAACGGGCGTATCTTTTTTTACGTTATGTTAGAAGTTTGATGTGTTCACAGTTTGAAGGGACTGTAGGTCTGAGTATAATTATGGTTTTAATTTCAATTCGATACTTTCACGCGTTCCCGAGATAAAGGGTCTTGACAGACAGAAAGACATACGGACAACAAAGTGATCCTATAAGGGTTCCGTTTTTTCCTTTTGAGGTACGGAACCCTATAAAAGACATAAAATATACACATACAACGTAGTCAAAAGTCTCGTTCTCACGGATATAAAACGTTGACAATTTTGTCTATAACAGAAAAACTTTTAACTTGAATTATGTAGGTAGATACTAGTACATTTCTGATTCTACGAGTAAGTTAATCTCTTCATCAGGATCGCATCACCGCTCTCTTTAACAGCATGACACTACATTAGTAGCTGGTGTTCTGACATTAGCGCTATTACCCACCTGTTCGCATTATCCCAGCGTCACTGTCCCCCCGGGCCCCGCCCCCCCGGCCCCCCCTCAGGCCCTCGCCCGGGAGCTGCATATTAACGACGTGTCGCCACTCTAATGCCCCACTTAGACGGTGACGTAACTGCCTTATTGCATCCTTGAGGCTTGCGGTGTTTAGGCGCTAACACACACACACACACACACTGATTAATTTACATTTCGCAGTGGGTGATGAAATGTTAGTTCATGTTAGATACTGAAGTAGGGATTCAATGTGAATACAAAGAGAACGCGACGTTTAATCAATCAGCAATGTGATGACGTGGACGCGCATAGGATGAATGAAAATATTTTTTGTCGGTATTTATGTATACCTACTGATTTAATTTCATAATACTCGTATTTGTGTTCAAAAACTAAATTTGAACTCAGCCACATTCATTCCGGACAGCATGTGTGGCCATAACGATATCGGATTGGTAGTTTGCGGTCATATCGTAAGTTTAAATCAATGACATATTTTCATGTTTTTCCCAAATTGGACTATTAATTTGGGAACCGTAATTCCAGAAATTGTTCAGTTATTTTTATTACACAATTGCCAAACTGGGTTATGTATGATATTATTTTATAGAGGGACAAAAGTTAGATCAACAATAGTTTGATGCCGAATTGCCGAGTTTTCTACATTGCCCCACAATCGTAACTACATTTTATGGTACGGCACCTCTGGGTATTACAATTGCCTTACTTTCGCAATACATCACATTACTCCACGACTGACTGGGTATATAAATTCACCCTTTTAGGGTAATTACTTATTGTAAACCCATTTCTGTTTTATTGGGGTTCAGACAATGAATTCCTCATTTGTTTAATTGTTTTTTAATTGATATCCTTACTTTGTTTCTTTCACGGTTGTAATGTGTGAGTCATTGATAAATTCTTAGGTTGATTAGAGTGGTATTTTATTATGGTGTAATGAAGAAACATGGATCTCCTCAGATAGGTATTTCCATTGCAAAGCAAAAGAAGGTGCAGATCTCTCGATCTGCTCTAAAATTAACTCATCTCCAGCGCCTCTCCGTGCAGAGACATTTTTGCCGTAATCTGTTATCACAAAAGTCAACTCAGTTCACACAATAGCCATTTTAATTCAAAATCAATACAGTGAAGCCGCGCCATTACTGAACGCTAAAGAGAATATAATATATAGTCTTTGCCGAGCGCCATGATGTTCATATTGCGGACAATGTGAAGAATCGCCGGCTAGTACGGCACGTGCCAAATCGCTAGCTAAACGAGTGCGTATAATTTGAGTGGGCAATTTGCGCTCTTTGTGTAGGCACCATTGTCGGGCATAATGGGGAAGCAGCGAGGTACACCTACCTGTCAGTTTCTTGACGTTTTGTGTGTTTTTTGTTATGAAAAATGTTGGAAATAGATAATGTTTTTCTTCGTTCTTTTTTAATTATTTCTGGGGAGACAACGCTGTTCTGAAATAGGCTGTATAATGTGACATTACATTAATAAATTAAAATTGGTGTTTTTATTGGTAAACTGATAAGATTTATTTAAAGAGATCTTCGGATTTTGTTTTCTTTCAACAAACCAATAAAAAATAATTCGAATAATCGGTTTTTTAGAATAACGTTAATCTTATAGCGAATTATATTGAGCTTTCCCGAAATACAATACTACATGTGGCGATTCTAAAAACGCCTTACAAATAGAAAAGTATTTTTAAATACGTAGGTACGTAACGTAAATACTTATAAATGATAATAAATAAACACGGGTTTGCTTACAACTCGGGCTAGAGGGAATAAACTTATAAACAGCGGGATTGCACTCTGTAGACGGACAATCGGACACTGTCGTGCAAACATGATTGATTCGCGCAACCACCGCCCGCCTGCCCGGGACTCCACAACAATACACGACTTGAACATTCACAGGGTTAAAGGTTCCGGGATATGTTTGCAACAACATTTTTTTTGTATTCGGTTCGTTTAACTTTCAGATTTGTAGCATTGTGTTTTCCCTGTTATTAACATGTTTCTCGTGAAATGAACCAAGATATTAATAACACACAAATAAAGGAAGGTTGCCGGGTCAGCGGGATTGTCCGAAAGGATTACCGCTGGCCCGGAACATAAAGGGCTAAGGAAGGAACACAGGTGGGTTTTAGTCAGTAAGAGTCTGACATTCCCTTCCGCTCCACCCAGAGCGGGAGGGGTCATTTGATGAAAAAAAAAGAAAAGGAAGGTACTCCCATCTTTATAATACAATTGAAAAATAAATAAAATACACGAAATTTGTCTTTTCATAATTCACTATCGAACATTATTATGTCCAGACACGCTACAGAACATTATGTATTGTGTTTAACACTCAGGGGTCTGCAACATTATCTGACAAAGTGAATTGTAAACTCAACTCCTGAATTGTCAACTATTACCCTGATTGCGTCCAGTGCACATAAAATGTCGAAACAGGAGTGATACCCCGATGTGCTACGTGCAGCCCGTAAGAGTTACAAACGTGCACATAACACTAACATACGGGGCACGTGTTAAAATGGACTAGATCGGACAATTGGACGTTACGGGCCTAAATCTGCCTCCCTGAAGTATTCAACTACAACTACATGAAATTAGCATGCTGGCCTAATTCTGCGTCGGATCGCGAACGCCTACAGCTCAACATAGTGTTTCCCCATAGAGTTGCACAATAAACGGCTGTATTAAGTCCTAATATATTTTGTACTCAGTTAAATGCAGCTTGTCTATCTATTGATTAAGCATGATTTTTTTCACTGCAGGGAAAAGAGAAGACATCGCTACACACTTTAGTTATGTACTAATGCGGGATAGTCTTTTCGGTATGACTAAGGAGGCAAGTTCATCCCACCATCCTTGGCTCGGTCTAATGTTGCTCCTCGTTTCACTAAAAATCTTCTAAAAGTGAGCTTCCATTTAAGAATCACAAGCAAATGTACAATAAGAATCCGTGGATTCCATTCCTACTTTATTTTAGATGCTGTAATATAAGAATCATTAACTGCAGCATACAAGCTAGGAGAGTAGGTCTTTACCTACTCTTCCTTATTCATAGTATTGAAGTACCCAAACAAGAGCACTTGTGGCCCTACGCCTGTCTCCCTTACATCCGGCATGCTGACGGTAGTGCGACTTGCCAGTTATGGCACGAATTAATATAAATACAATGACATGTTTGAGCGTCAGAACACGCGGCACAGAACAGGCGGCACTGGGTCACGCCGGGTCACTGATTGACCTCTGACAGTAATTCACGGGCTGTTTATGGAGTCAAGAGGAAGTGGCTCATTTAAATTTTTTGGGAGTGAAATTCCTAGTATTTTGTTTTTGATTGATGGCTGGTTGTAATGAGGCGGATGTTATGTTGTATATGAGAGTCAAATGTCTGTCTACGACTCTACGTAAGTCATCATTGAACTATCTTAGGGATGTAACTCAATACTACCTAGCTATATTATCACACTTGACAATAGTTTTTTCATGTCATTGGATAAGATGACATCTGCAATCCCAGAGGCATCAAAGATGCTTTGCCATCACAGAGAAAACGCTAAAATGCTTGCGATAAATACCTGCTTTACCTGTTTTCTATCACACAAAATGCTGCCCATAATGTGAAAATCCTTTGGACATTGTCTTCGATTCTATTCAGAAAACTACGCAGCCTTCACTAATACGGTTTCAACGACTCATTACAGCCCCAAATCTATAAGGAGGACTATTAATCCAATTATAGGAGTTGCGAACTGGACAGAGCAAGTTGAGTCATTCCAACAAGTTGCCAACACTGTTCTAACACTTAGGAACTAGATGCAGACGGTTTATTGTTTTTTACATTTCTATGGTTTATGCAATATACTTCGTAGATGCTTAAAGGAAAGGTCTAAATTAAGATGGGTAAGTAATTTAATATCGTCCCTTTATTGGTAAAACCGATTATCTACCGAAAACTAAACTTGTGGCAATAATGATTTAAAAGTTTGACAAAATAATTATGTAACTAAATTACATATATCTTACCTGCAGTCATGTAATTATAATGAAAAAATTAATAAAGTATGTTTGTAAATCATAAAAATAGAAGTACTTCATTGATAATGCTTGAAAAAATGCCAAACACTATCTTCAGGGAGGTCATTTAGTTGGTTTTTCCTGAATGACGACATAAGCATATATATCATTAATTAAATCACTTGGAGCTTATCTTATAGCTTCACCGTAACCTTTCGAAGAAAGTAATAAGGTACCAAAAACAAGTGTAAAAATAACACTCTTAAACATTCTACAAATTGAAATTAAAAAAATGATAATTGGTTTTGCTTGAGTAAAATTAAGAATTGTGGTAGACTATCTGCAAAATGTTCATACAACGAACTACAGCAAGCCTGGTCTATTTTTATAATTATAAAAATACCAAAAAATCATTACTTAAGTACATGAAAGTAAAAACTGAATAAAGTAGGATAATAATAAGAATTATATATTAGGAAATAATCAACTTTATTAGTAACTTTTTATTTTTATCTAAGTATACAAAACAATTTGTGAAAAAATGAATTAATTTAGATTTTCTAACTACTTAAAGAAAACAATTTGTGAAACCATGAAATTAATTCATGTTTTAGATAGAAAAACTAAAATAATGTATCTTTCCTTCATCAGCTGATGAGAAACTTGTAATCAGGAAAAAGATAAAGATAAAAAGAGAGCTGAAGAAGAAACAAATTTTCTGTCTGCTACTTTCGATTTGCAGGCAATTCTACAATTGCCATGCACTGATGTTGGTCTCCTTTACTATACAAGAAAATTAACTTTATACAATTTAACGCTGTTCGAAAGTGCGCCTCCTAACGAAGCTTATTGTTTTGTATGGTCCGAGACAAATGGTAAAAAGGGAAGTTCAGAAATCGGAACTATTTTGTGTCACTATTTAATGAAATCTGTATCAGAGGAAGTCTCGGAAGTCTGTTTGTTCTCTGACACATGTGGAGGACCAAATAGGAATCAATTCGTGGCTGCTATCCTATTGTGGTTAATTCAAAACAGCAACCATTTACAAATCATAGAACACAAGTTCTTAGAGTCAGGTCACAGTTACATGGAAGCTGACCACAGATGACTCAGATTCTGACTCTTCAGAGGCGGCCACATCAGGGACGCGTTCAATGCGATCCCTATCTACAAGCAAACTTCTGTACCATCCATGGTACTCTTCTGGTATAAACCCCTTCTCACATAGATTAATGAGATCTTTTTCCTTAGCTTCCGTTATTGGAAGAGGTCCATCATACAATTGTTCTAGCGGTGGGAACTGCAGTTCCGAGGTAGTTGGTAGTTCAATTACCTGTTCTGCTGCCAATCGCTTTGCTTTGTTTCTTGTTGCATAGCTGTGGTGTCCACGTGCTGAAGATGTCGATGCTGTATTTATATTAATCTTATTTTGTGTCTGAAACAGTTACATCCATTGCCATAAATGAATTTGACATGACATAGTTATAGTATATTTTTTTGTTTCCTTTTATGTACTTCATCCGTTTTATTTTTAACCATTTCACTTGCTGTCCATATGTTTTTGGTTCTATTCAAAATTTAGCCATTTTTTAGTATTAGCCAATTTTTTCAAGTCTTTAAGCTCGTTGTATTTAAATTGCTTGACTTGATAACAATTTTTTGTTATAGTCTTTGTGTCTTTCCTGTAATTTTTTTTTTGATCTAGCACGTTTGAAAATTTTAATCCAGTCAGTCATCAGAAAAAAGATCAACATTTTTCTTGGCAGACTCAATCGCACTGTGCATTGAGTCTGCTTCCATGTAACTGTGACCTGACTCTAAGAACTTGTGTTCTATGATTTGTAAATGGTTGCTGTTTTGAATTACCCACAATAGGATAGCAGCCACGAATTGATTCTTGTAGTTATTGTTCTGAGATTGATTCCTATTTCGTCCTCCACATGTGTCAGAGAACAAACTGACTTCCTCTGATACAGATTTCATTAAATAGTGACACAAAATAGTTCCGATTTCTGAACTTCCCTTTTTACCATTTGTCTCGGACCATACACAACAATAAGCTTCGTTAGGAGGCGCACTTTCGTACAGCGTTAAATTGTATAAAGTTAATTTTCTTGTATAGTAAAGGAGACCAACATCAGTGCATGGCAATTATAGATTTGCCTGCAAATCGAAAGTAGCAGACAGAAAATTTGTTTCTTCTTCAGCTCTCTTTTTATCTTTATCTTTTTCCTGATTACAAGTTTGCTTCCTATCAATGTGTGTCTGATATTCTCCTTGTATTTTATTTTATTCTTCTGGATTAGCGCGATTGTACCTAGTGCACAAAAGACATTGGTCTTTTTTCGGCATGAAAAATCCCAAATCAAATTCTGTAGAAAAAATTCTAAGATATGTCATCTCCGACACAGGTTCCATATTTTCGTCTTCGCATTTTGTGACGTATGTACAAAGAATACAATTTGCATAATGTAAGGTTTCAAGTTGCTTTTACTTGTATTTAAATCTAGACGATACGATCTCTGATGTTGTGGAAAGACAAATAAAGCTGTTTAATCTCTTTTAATTGAATTAAAATCTGCACAAGTGCGAAGGATTATGTTCTGTTAAAAACAAGTAGAACTATTTACTTTCTTTTTAATGTGTAAGATTCTAAGTACTTTCCAATAATTCAGCAAAACCAGAACCATTTAAAGTATTTTAATTTGTATTACTATAATGCTACAGTATGTTCAGAGTGTAAGCAAATTGCAACTAAAATAAGATATGAAACTGAATGTGGTTTTGATTGCAAGGCTTCAAAAAAATCGTACAGGTATAAGACTTTAGCTGTTATTGAATGCAGATGTTACCTAAAATCTTATATTATAATTGTTTTTTGGCGTATCTATCTCGGAAACTATGCATCGTATCGAAAAATCGGTTTTATCTGTAGATAGAGCTCAAAAAGTTGAGTAGCTTGGTGTAAATAACTCATTTTTGAAAAAAAGTGTAGATAATCGGTTTTACCAATAAAGGGACGATATGGTATACTTACAAAATCTTTAATAGGTATTTACAAGATATAACAACAAAATCTATAAATTTATTAATGATCAGTTAATATAATAAACGGTTGATATAATTTTAAAATAACTTATTTCTATAAGCATAACAAACAATGAATTACAATTGTTTGATATACCACTGAAAAGACATAAAACCTATTTAGTCTAATATGATAAAAACGGGTCTCCGTTCAAGATGGCGGATTACATTTTTTTTTTCAATTCCCTTAATATGGGTATCAAATGAAAGGGCTTGAAGAGTAGAAAACGATAAATTTAGTAACATCACACTAAATTAAATATGGCACCGCTCGAAGTGGTGTAAATAAATAAAATAATGTAATAAATAAAAATGGTTACATAAAAGATGTTAATTAACAAAACGTAACCTAAAAAAAAACAACACGAACTAAAAAGAAAAAAAAATAATTTAAGTGACATTTTAAAATAATAT
This sequence comes from Luperina testacea, assembly GCA_927399505.1. Lineage (NCBI taxonomy): Eukaryota > Metazoa > Arthropoda > Insecta > Lepidoptera > Noctuidae > Luperina > Luperina testacea. The sequence continues at coordinate 502,406 of OV656762.1, read as the reverse complement.
AATATAAATTGTAAAAGCATGAGGCACTGATGTACGGTATCCGTCATATAGGTGTACCTACTGCACTATATCAGCGCCTCAAGCGTTTAGACTGAGAGGTCACAGACTACTCTACAAACCATCAAAGTAAATCTAACCGTATCCATGATCGTTATGAAAAATCTCGTCACCTCTTAGACTAGTTGGACGTCAATCAAGATTGACGTCCTGATTTTGAACAATCGGAAATATTCAATAATTAGAGACATGTGGGGTAATTGATTAATTAATACACATTTAATGGCAATCGATGACAAAGACTTTCATTTTGACATCGTCATAGGTTTGAAAAATTCGTCTGCTTAGCAATTCCAATAACGCAATGAACGTGTTCTTAATGTCAGAAACACAAAAAAAAGAAAAAGGGAAGCACCTCTTCCAATTATTGAAATTTTAACTAGTGAGCTCAAGTGCCTGTGGAGCAGGACCAGCATTACGCCAAGCATTTTTATCAACGATATAATCATCCAACTTATAATATGCTTGTCTACATAGTGTGCGTTTAATGCATGTTTTAAATTTCTTCTCATTTAGTTGAAGAATATCGAGTGGTATTTTATTATAACATTTTATACAGTAACCCATAAAAGAAGTTTTTACTTTAGACAATCTGAAACGCGGTTGATCTAATTTGTCCCTATTTCTAGTGTTAAAATTATGCCTGTCACTTATCTTACTAAAAAGATGTAGATTTTTTCGAACGTACATAATGTTTTCATATATATATTGACAAGGAACCGTCATGATGTTAATTTTTTTAAACAGTTCCCGTAGAGAATCGCGTCTGCTGATGTAGATGGCTTGTAGATGGCTCTGACAGCCCGCTTTTGCAGAATGAAAATAGACTCAATATCTGCAGCCCGTCCCCACAGCAAAATACCGTAAGACATGATGCTATGGAAGTAACTAAAATAGACCAGTCTCGCGGTATCCACGTCTGTTAATTGGCGAATTTTCCAAACAGCGTAAGCGGCTGAACTTAGCCGCCCTGCAAGTGATGTTAAGTGCGGACCCCACTGTAGCTTTGAGTCAAGCGTGATCCCCAGGAAACCGTATTTTCGACGAATTCAAGTATCTCCTTATTGAATACAACATGACATTCACTACCTCTAACATTCGGTAAAGCGAATCTAATGCATTTAGTTTTTTTTCTCATTTAATACCAAATTATTTACAGTAAACCAATTATGGACCACAAGCATAGCGTTATTTACGTCGTCAAGCTCCTGTGCACGTCTGCTTACTTTAAAAATCAATGATGTGTCATCAGCAAATAACACCATTTATTTTATTTATTTATTTATTATTTTATTGTATTTGGGTGGCTTACAGCTATCAAATACAGAAGTATTCAAGTAGTAGTAGTGGTAGTAGTTGTAGTAGTAAGCATTTGTGGTCGGTTTTTCAGTAAATGTGGTAAATCATTAATATATACTAAAAAATAGGAATGGCCCCAATATTGAGCCCAACATATACACTAACCAACCATATCAACAAAGCATCAGCCATCTCTTACAGATCATGCCGTAGGCCCAGTGTCAATAAAGTACGCCCAGTGAGTATTAACTATAACCTATACTGTATAGGTTATAGTTATGTGGTGAATGTATGATGTGTGTGTGTAATGTATAGGCTATACTTACAGACACACATCACACATTCACCACATCACATTAATCACATTTTTTTTTATTTATTGTTTACACAGTTCCTCTTTACCCACACCTGTACATTCTTCTTCCACAGCTACTACCGCGTTTACGCTTTCTGAGCTTACTTACTACATGGTAGTCTGGACTAAGTTGATTGATACCACCTCTCCGGGGTCTGTGACGTTACAGTTGGACGGAAATGCGCAATCACCTGTGATGGACGCCTTTATTAGTTCAGCTGCTGGACGCTGGAGAGCGATGTCTTGTTTAATTGTTGTCTTGTTGTGACTTGAAATTATTTCATGGACATAACGCAGCTTTAAAAAAACTGCATTTGTAATCTGTTAATCTTAGCTGTAAGTCTTCCATAGTTAATAAATAAATAATGACTGGTATTCAATAGTTTCACTATCATAATGACTGGTATTCAATAGTTTCACTATCATAATGACTGGTATTCAATAGTTTCACTATCATGATGACTGGTATTCAATAGTTTCACTATCATAATGACTGGTATTCAATAGTTTCACTATCATAATGACTGGTATTCAATAGTTTCACTATCATAATGACTGGTATTCAATAGTTTCACTATCATAATGACTGGTATTCAATAGTCTCACTATCATAATGACTGGTATTCAATAGTTTCACTATCATGATGACTGGTATTCAATAGTTTCACTATCATAATGACTGGTATTCAATAGTTTCACTATCATAATGACTGGTATTCAATAGTTTCACTATCATAATGACTGGTATTCAATAGTTTCACTATCATAATGACTGGTATTCAATAGTTTCACTATCATAATGACTGGTATTCAATAGTTTCACTATCATAATGACTGGTATTCAATAGTTTCACTATCATAATGACTGGTATTCAATAGTTTCACTATCATAATGACTGGTATTCAATAGTTTCACTATCATAATGACTGGTATTCAATAGCCGACAGCCGCTTATCAAATCATGGATTAATTTATCTAAGAGTCCATTTTTGTGATCTTTGTATATACTTACTATATCGCTACATCGCTCGATATATTAAACCTTAACATCTACGAGTACTTGGTCTTGCTTTCTCAAATATGACTATAAATAATAACCCCTTTCGCTCCTCTCCTTGAATAACTTAACTCTTCCTATAACAGCTTCCCATCTGAATTTATTTATTTTATTAGGTTCACCAAAAATTGATTACACTAATACAACCACATAATACATTTTTTAAAGTATAATAACAGTGCATCAATTACTTAAAGGTAAACACATGGCATGAATCAATGAATCAGAGGAATAAGCTAACTTACTTAATAATAGACACTAATATTGATAAATTGGTAACATCGGTAAAAAGTTACATTTCAATGAAATTCAAATTTATGAAATTCTGCAAAAAAATATAAAATGGATAGGAAATTAAGTAAAAAAAAAACTTTCATAAATTAAGTAATAACATTAGGTAAATTCATATAAATGATTAACATCGGCAATTGATGAAAGAAACACAAATGATACTAGGATTAAAATTGTCGACAAAAAATTAAAATTGATTGATAGAAATTGATAATATTGGTAAAAATAAAATTGGAGATCAATAAAATAACTGTACTAAGTGCTCTTAATGATTGGCTCCGTCTCTTTTGTACGGATTACCGCGACGTTCCAATTCGTCTGATCCTGCAGTTGAGCGGCTGCACAGCGGTACGTTAATTTGAAGCACAGATCTTAAAATGAAATGAGGTCTTCAGTCAGGTAAACCTTCACTATCCATTAAGTCTATTTAAATCTAGTTCAAAGCCATCATTACAAGACGGAACGAAGTTCAATCGTGACTTTTCTATTTCTATCAGTGCACATATATCACAATCATCACTGTCGACTGTAAGTACCTAATACCTACCTGCCTATACTTTTACATGCCTTTAGATATTATTAAAACTAATGAAGTGCTTCATTCTAAAATGCGCACAGAAATACATCAGAATATTCACGTATAAATCCTTCAGTATCACTTAACTAACACAATCTCGCTGTTTGGTAAAAACATATACACATCCAGGAACTCATCCTCACACACACACACACACATCTTCAGTTAGCTCAGTGAAAAATGCAGTGTGAATTTTACAGATCTTATTACGAAGCGTTGCGACGGAAACAAAAAGACGAGCACTGTTTGCCTGAAAAATACTTGCTCTTCTATGTCCCGTGTGTTAGGACATCAAGCGCTAGTTAGGTATTTTGCGCTCATAATGTGGAAAATATGAATCATATTTCTAATGCATATTAAAACACGATGTATTTAAAAGCTTTTTATCTTTTCTTTGAAGTGATTCTCGAGCTTTCAAGTTATGTGTTTGATAATGAAATCATTATTATATTGTATTTTATGCAGATTGGGAAATTCAAAATAATTAAACACATACAAATAAGATCAATCTCTATCTAAGTCATCGTAACGCTATGTTAGTAGTCATTATCTGGGCACATCACCTTACGTTATCATCATCTCCCGCTGCTGTCATGTCATCCTCACAGTTCTGACAAATCCTCGACATTCGCTCCATTACAGTACCAATCCCCTACTAACCTATATCGAGCCCAACCTGCCCCACATTACCTTAACATTCCGCCACGCTACGATCGCTCTCACTCAACCCTTAAACGCGGCTGGCGATCCGCCAGAGCTCGCTCCTGTGAATTATTCATAGCGCGGGCCCGTTACATCTTCAATTAACCCGTCGGCCGCCCGGATCGGCCTCGTTCACCGCGCAGCCATCACGCCACGCTGCCGGTCGCCTGCCGAGCTGCTGATTCTAACGAGAAGCGTGACGGTACTCAACGTAAAGAGGCCCACACACGAGCAATTTTTCAGAAATGAATGCCTACAGTACCCGTTGTAGTGGAGCAATCTACTTCATTAGCATCTTTATTCTTTATGACAAATTCATTGTGCAATTTTTAGTAATACTGGTTATCACTGAATTTTCGACAACAACGAGCTATTTATCACTAACGCAAGATTTTATTTAAAAAAATCAGGTTTTGCGCGATTTTAGTTGCCCGTGTTGATTATAGGCACACTATTACGTTGCTCCATACCGATTAATATGTGGCTATATCTCAATTGCTACAATTATTTCATCGCAGTTAACGATACGACCAATTTATATTGCCTAGAATTGAGAAATATTGTTGCTCGTGTAACCTCACCGTTCCTACAAGCCAGTTTTGCAAATCTAAATTGCATTTTTTGTGCGGCCTCCGGATAAATGGTGTGTTGTGCGTGTAGGTACGTGTCACTCATATTTTACTTGTGTAGGTCACACACGCAGCTAGGGAAGCTAAAACGAAATTGTAGTATCAGTTTCAACTACGCTTTGTGGTGTGTGGGATGTAAAAGTGTTTACAAAAGTTTCGGTTTCAACTGATCTACAGGCTACACCTATGGACAATGTTCATGAAAATCTTTATATGTTTACAGTAGATAACTCCAAACAGGGTGTGGCAGTGGCAGGACATCGACGCGCTAACTGTAACCATGGATTCAGCATAAATTATTCTAGACCCCATAGCCTAGAAATTTTTCATGGATTATCTAAATAAAAATCAGCTGTTTCATAGAAAACTGCAATACATACGCTGTCAAAATGTATTGAACAGCTGATTTTTCAGAACCATGTCATGACTGAATCCATGGTAACACGTTGCGCGTCGATGTCCTGCCACCCTGTGCAGGTACTGTCCGCAGGTGCAAAGTGACATGCATCTACTTGAATTAGACGTACATATATCTTACAAGTCGTAATAGCAGCTACCTATATTGTAAACTAAACGCAGCTTCATTAACTAAGTCTTAAAATATTTGCTCGTTCAAGGAAATTCAAAGATTTTTGAAGGGTGCTAATTAAACAGGCTTCTTTTTAATAGCATTATTCGCCTCTAAAAATTTATGTTGCCTTCTAAATTACTAAGTCAGCCACAATTAACGAGCATCTAAATAATACTATCTTAGCCACTAGTTATCTTCTATGTAAGCCAATCTAAATTCAACTCAGTATGATGGTTATTTTTTAGCTTCTAAATTTGTAACATGCATTCTAACAGTAAACTTCTAAAATAGTAATATATGACATCACAAAATATGTTTATTTAGCTTCTAATTTTTTAACTCGGTACGTTTAAAATGTAACTCATCCCACATTCATTGATCGTCCAAATTTTGCTAAAAATGTCATCAATAATAGTATATTGGCCATTAATATTGGGTAAGTAATAGATGATATAACAATAAAATCTCTAATATTAACAACATATAACAACGGAACCTATAATTTTATTTAATATAGCGATTAGTTAATATGAACGATTGATATAATTTTAAAATAACTAATTTTTACAAGCATAACATACATTACATATAACATCGTTTGACATAACATACATTAAATACAAAATCGTTTGACATACCACTCAAAAGATATAAAACTTATGTAATATATGATGAAAACGCCTACTTTAAAACTTAAAAAAACTTTGTTTTATTCTTTGTAAGTTCTATCATAGTTATAGGTAATAGTAACCTAAGTAGATATTAAACATTACTAGTAACTGATTACCACCTGCGCTAAGATAGGTCGACGGAGCCCCGCTTCGCGGGGCTCCTACTTCTGGGTGGTTTAAAAAAAAATAACCACGAAGGCTAAGGCGGGAGCTCCGCTACGCATCGCTCCCGCCTTAGCCTTCTAACCTAACCTATCCGAGTCGGGGTACTCTGAGTCGGGGTGTTAACCATAATGACGTTTTTTATATATATTAAACGTTAGACCTAATGATTTTCGATACGAACGCACGAACGACAATAACAATTACACGTGATCAACTCAACTCGTCGTTACATGAATCAAATGGCGCTCTCTGATTGGTGCAAATGGCCGGTTGCGTACTCGCGCCAAATCATGCAGTGGCTATTTTCACGATAAAAGAATATGATGTATTATTTTACATGATAAGTTATAATAAATGATGCTGTCTGTAGAAACTTGAATTATATATTTTTGAGGACATTGTGTTGAAGCTGTACAACGTAAAATGGTGACGAGATGTAAAATCCGTGGCCAAATTAGTAAATAAGGTGGCAATGTATAAATAAGAAGGACAAGTCACAATAATTGATGATCGTTACTTGACGCTTTCTATAGAATATTTAGTTGGCCTTGTAAAAAAGACGAATTAGTTTATTAGAAGCCATGTCATTTTCCCGTTGCTTAGTTATAAAATTAGAAGTTTAATCACGTGGCCAATAAATAATGTTGTGGCTTGACTTATAATATCCCATTTTTGAATAGTGAACCTCGGCGTTGTGAGTCGCAAAGACGTTTGGCTGCAGTGTGTAGAAGAAGGCTTTGTGCATTCTCTCACTTTGTAAATTCCCTCACTTTGTGCATTCACTCACTTTGTGCACCTCCTCACCTTGTGCACTCTCACTGCGTAACGAGTGCCAATATTTATGTGATGCAGGACTCACAGGATATTGGAACAACGTAGTGTTTCAGGCAACATGCATAAGCGGAGAAACATTATGTACGCTACGCCGTACAGTGGCGGTTTAAAAATGTTTATCACTCTTCAAATTAGATTCTATATCACACTGTGTGCAGTAAAGTCTAAAATGCTATATCTAGGTACTTATTACCATTTAATAGTTGTGATGCAACAAAATTGTTTTATGAATCTTGACTTTTGGTGATGAAACCCATTTCTTAATTGTTGTAACAAAGTTGACACATTGACATACTTGCATTTGTTACATTTATCAAAAATATTAGTTGTGAAATATAGTAAAAAATGACTGATTGAAATAAAACGGCAAGTTTAACACTACAACAAAGGGCTCAAATATTATTTCTCCATGAAGATTGCCTGAATATTAAAGAGCACGAGTACTCAATACTTATACATAATTATCTCGATTCACCGTGAGATATCGGATTCGCCGTCATGGCGCAGAAGGGCAAATAACTGACCACAGAAGCAATTCAGGACGACGGCCGATACTAACGGCCGCGCAAATAACTGATATGGTTCTACATTACGAAGAGTGCAGCTTCGCACCATCTAGTCATTCTGCTGCTTTGTATGATGTGAGTCCTCAGACGGTTTGACGAGCTTTGCACCGAGCGGGGACATTCTATTAATATTAAAGTGGAACTCAAACCTCACCGCAACACTGCGCGACTTAATTTTGCGCGATAATATCTTGATTTTGATTGGTCGATTGTTATATTTACCGACGAAAAACTTTTAAATCGAGTCGAATCGGAAGATTAATCGAAAGAACTTTATGGTGTTATAATCGCACTCGGTATGCTGAAGTTCATTTATTATCATGCCTTAAAATTAATCTGGTCGCATAAGAGTCTGCTCGCATTGTAGAACTGACGTTGTTAGAAAGTAGAGCTACTACGAATAATTAGTATGCATTTTCAGACCGCGACTGTACGTCCGTAGTAACAAAACCAGTATAACCTAGCCTCTTATATTCGATTGAAATTCCGCACTACATAGGCCAGCTTTTGGTCAAAGTGTTACTACTGACGGGCAGCCTACAACAACTACATGGTCATTTGGTCAAAGTGTTACTACTGAACATATAACACCCGTTCACTCCAGACCGACGTGAAGATCACCGAACTCGAGGAAGAATTGAGCAGGTTACGGTGGAGTATAATGGGGTTATCTGAAGTCCAAAGAGAGGGGGAGGACTCGATAATCCTCAAATCCGGAAACTTGCTCTATTTCCGGGAGGGCAACCAGCAGTCCCAAGGTGGTGTCGGGTTTATCGTCCATAAGTGCCTTGTGAGCAACGTGGTGAAGATCGAGATTGTGTCGACCAGGGTGTGGTACCTTATACTCAGAATATCCGAAAGGTATTCGCTGAAGGTAATACAGGCTTACGCCCCGACCTCGTCACGCCCCGACGATGAGGTAGAGACCATGTATGAGGATATTTCCAGAGCCATGCATGACTCTAAAACTCACTTTACCGCTGTCATGGGGGACTTTAACGCGAAACTCGGTAAACGAAAAGATGATGAGCTGCGATTGGAGCAATTTGGAGTTGGACGCCGGAACCACCGGAGCCACCTCCTGGCCAGTTTTATGGAGAAGGAAGGCCTCTTAATGATGAATTCCTTCTTCAGAAAACGTGAGCACAGAAAGTGGACCTGGCAGAGCCCGGATGATGCAACTAAAATGAGATTGACTTCATTATGTCGACGAAGAAGCAAGTATTCAATGACGTCTCTGTGATTAATGCGGTGAAAACCGGAAGTGATCACCGCACGGTAAGAGGCACATTGACCTTAAGATCTCGACTGATGAAGTCAATGCTCCGCCCAGCGCCGATCCAAGTCCAAAACCCTGAGAGCTTTCAGCTCGAACTTCAAAATCGTTTCGAGTGCCTAGGGAGCTCCGTGGACGAATATAACGATGAGTTCGTGGAAACTGTCCATACGGTCGGGTCTAAGATCTTCAAGACAAGTTGTGCAAATACAAAAAAGAAGCTCTCTGATCCTACTTTGCAGCTCATAAAAGAGAGGCGCGAGATGATCCTGCAGTCTTTAGATGACGCTCGATAGACGGATCTCTAAGTCCTTGAAAAGCGACCTTCGCCACTTCAAATAGAGACCGTATTGAGGGCGCGATAGAGCGAAATAAAGGCTTCAAGGTGTTTGCTAGAGATCTTTCTATTGGGCAGAGCCAGCTTACGAAACTGAAGACCGATGATGGCAGGATCGTATCCGCCAAACCTGAGCTGTTGAGAGAGATCAAGAGGTTATATGGACAGTTATACACGTCAACAAGTAACCTCGTTACGAATCTTGCAAATGACCTAAGAGCTAGATTGATCCGACACTATACCTAAGACATCCCGGACATCAGCCTGTACGAGATAAGGATGGCGCTGAAGCAGCTCAAAAACAACAAGGCGCCGAGTGATGACATAATTACGACCGAGAAAGAAAACCCGTTCATAAGGCCCTTTAGAAGCTGTTTGGTTCCGTCATACTCGACGACCCCCGACGAGCGGAGATGCGTAATGTCATTTCTCAGCGAAAAAAAGTAATTTAAAAAATTAAAAAACCCGACTGCGTAAAAAACTTAAGTTAATAAAAAAACAGAAAAGCTAAAAACAAGCCCATTTTAAATTAAATTAAAGTTGGAAGCAGGCGGGACCCATTTGAATTTGAAAATATAATAAAAATGGTATGGGTCCCGCCTGCTTCCAACTTTAATTTAATTTAAAATGGGCTTGTTTTTAGCTTTTCTGTTTTTTTATTAACTTAAGTTTTTTACGCAGTCGGGTTTTTTAATTTTTTAAATTACTTTTTTTTATTTCCAACTTTTTAGTTTACAAAATAATGTGATTGTAGTAAATATTGTAATATCGCAGACGATTTAGTTCTTGGTACGTGTTTTTTTTATGATTTGTCACTTTGAATTTTATTACTTTTAACCATATAAGTTGTATATATTTTTGTAATCGCTTTTTAAAACCCTTTATTTTGATACCCCAATCTATAGGTTTTGAGAAAAAATAAAAAATTTGAAGACATAATTTGGCGCCAAAAATCGGCCATTTTATATTTTTTCAATTTTGATATACCCAGTGTCACTCTCATAGTAAATACGAATCTAACGACACCTCTCAAGCTAAAATCCATCGAGCCGTTCAGGCTGCAGAGCGTGCCAAACAATTATACATACATACATACATACATACATACATACTCTCGAAAAACATAACCCTCCTTCTGGCGCAGTCGGGTAAAAAAAAACGAAAAAGGCCTTTAGGCACGGGAGGACACGGCGTGGCATACGCTGGCAGAGTGTGCCGCTTGGGAGGAGCCGCGCCGTGCCCTCATCTCAGAAGTAGGCAGTGACCTATCGCTGCCGGCCGTGGTCGAGTCGATGGTCGGCAGTGGGGAGTCCTGGGACGCGGTGGTTTCCTTCTGCGAAACGGTCGTCTCGCAGAAGGAGGCTGCGCAAAGGGAGAGGGAGATCTCGTCCACTCACCCAGCCCGCAGCAGGCGCACCTCACTCCCTCACTCCCCCCCCCCCCTGACCAGACGGGGCCCGCAGCGGCGGGCCGGCACCAGTCGGGGGTTGCGGAAGGATCGTACGTTCCCGCGACACCCGACGTAGGTGCGGGATGGAACACCGGGGTGGTTTTTAGTCAGTAAGAGTCTGACAGACCCCGCCGCCCGCCCCAGGGCGGTGGACATCCATGAGGATTCTCCACCCCGGATCAAAAAAAAGGTGCTTTAGGCAGAGGTGCACATATAGTACACCCACAGTTCACCATTTATGTTAGTGACCATATCAATATTAAAAATCTTTTATGTTTTAAATAAATAGATTGACTTGGCCATCGCGTGAAAACACAATGTATGTCACAAGTAATACATATTATATTAGATTTATTTAAAACATAAAAGATTTTTAATATTGATATGGTCACTATAAGATGTTGTTAGGTTAACTAATTACGTAATAACTTAAGACAGAAGGTCCCTTAACCCTAGACACCTAACCTTCGTCGATTCGACGAGTACGCGACAAAAAATTCTCAGTCTCTTTTCAGCGCGTGGTGCGATCATAGCAACGTTGCTTGTCAACTCAGTGTTTGCCGATCTCTTCCGGGAGGCGTTATAGTCCGGCGGGTAAGTACTTCTTTTTTTGAGATATTACGATAGTGCTCGTCGTTTCGACGAATGGTTAGGGTTTGTGTATTCTTTCGCAACTAATGTTTTTTTGTTTTCTTGCAGTTTTTATCATGATTTCAAGACAATTGCTACCTGATGAACATATAGCGCGTTTGTTATTGGAAGAGGAAGATGTCAGTGCTTCGGAGGAATTATCTGATAGCGAAACTGAAGATAATCTGGAGGTGGATGCTGTTGAAAGTGATACTCAGACAGAAGAATATTCCGGTTCTTCCGACGATGAAGTTATTGAAGAGCGTGTTTCTCCTGCTTTGATGGATGATGTGCTGGAACCACAAACACCCCACCCACCTCCAGAGGCGAGCTCGGGTCATGTCAAGCAGCAGAAAAACCAAGCGATGGCCAATATGCGTCTTCTATGGAATGATGAATATAGCATGTTTCAACTGTTACATAATTTACTGCCTAAATGCCTCTGTACAGGGTCAAAAAAAAAAAAAACTAATGAACCGACGTGATTTTATGAAGAAGATGCATTCGCAACTTGTAGAACCAAGGTTGAAAATCCGACTGGAAATTCGTACCATTCTAACGCACATCAAGAACAAAATCACAGATATATTGGGTTTAGGGCATGATGAAGGTCAAGGTCAGAGTCAGCCACAATCCGGTAGTGACCTTCAACCAACAGAGCCACCAAATAATAGAACAAGAAAAATCTGTGGTCTATGTTCATATACCAAAAGGCGCATGACAAAGTCATCATGCGCTAAATGTAATTCAGCAATATGTGGGGAACATAAAGTTGATTTTTGTTCAAAATGTGCTATGAAAAATTTTTTTTTCTATTTTTCTAAATAGTTTATAGTGTTATAATTTAGTTACGCCAAAGAAGAAAAGGTTGTTTTTTGTTGTTTTTTTTATTTTAATTTTTATAAATATGTTGTCTCTATGATCTCATAAAAGTTAGTGCCTTTCTAAAATTGTGATAAAATAAATATAAATAGTAATAATACAGAAATTCATTGTTTCATTTTGTAGAATAATAGTTAAACCAAGTATAAGTGCAATACATTTAACGAAAAGTTATATTATAACTTGAAATTAAAACACCCTAAAAAGTATTCGTCGAATCGACGAATGGTTAGGGTTTATAGGGGGCAGGCAAACGTTAGGTGTCTAGGGTTAAGTAGGGACTGATTAAATTAACCGGCTTGGTATTAGATGGATCTCACAACTTTCTACGTTAGAAGAACTGAGTTGCGAGACTTGGATTTTTTTTACAAGTTATGTTTTTGATGGATGGAATTCTTTTTGTAGATAGTCCTACTTTTTTTCCTTTCCGGTACCTTTTTACCTTTTTTTTAACATAATCCGTTGACCATTTTACAAGTTACCTTTGAACATGATTTTATCTAGATACCTATGTACACCTATTATTCCATTATAATTATTATACATATCGTCGCCTTACCGTCGTCGTCGAGAAGCTGCTACTTAGAAGGTATTCCTTCAAAGTAGCATTTTATGCATTTCGGACAATCTTATAGTATCGAACAGTTCTGGATATAAAAATGTAAGGTTAAATTTCCACATTAATAAGAATACAGAACCTCCTTTTTTGAAGTCGGTTAAAAAAACATAAAAGACGCTTTACAAATAATTTACAGCACGCAGTTCTTTCTTCCTCCTGAAAAGTTACTTCTTTTACACTTACGAGGTTTTCACTCTAAGGCGTCGATATAACTGATTCATTTACTGCAAATGTAACTTAGTAATCTTATATATTTATATGGGATTACAAAGTTATTTATGCAGTTGGTGTATCTAAAAGTGGACCGAAATTGCAAAATATTTTAGTTTTTCCTTGATTTATACACTAAACACTAATTGTATTCTAAATTTGAAGCTTCTATGTCTGCTAGAAGTGCGTTAGAGTTTTGTGGTTTTGATGATCGGTCAGTCAGTCAGTGAGTGAGTGACAAAATTAAGAAAATTTGACTAGTTATAATTCTTAAACTATTGGTTTAAATTGAATGAAATTTGAAATATACCGTGTTTATACAATGCCTGTTTGGTTACTGAAAATTCAGGCTTCTAGTTTTATCCACAACAAAGTTATAGGGGGTCGTAAATGGCCTCAACTGTTTCGAGAAAAGGATGGTACGGCCGGTTGTGCCGCTTTTTGCTCGACTTGGCGGGGGCACTACCACTACACTAAAATTATGAAAATGGGGGCAACCCAGATCTGTACTGAGTTTTTCATAATTTTATTCAAACGATAATTGTAATAATGTGTTACAAATTCCCTTTGGATAGTGTTTGCATAAGAAAATAATCTGAACAAGGTTTCTTTACACTTTCATCAGGTACGTTTGGAATGGACCATACTCGTAGTACGCCAAAGCGTCAAGGCAGCATTTTATGTACTCATGCTCAACATTACACAAAAAGTGGTAAACCCAGCTAATTTTCCTGAACCCTTCGACACTGGCTTTGATAAATGGAAGAGAATGCAGCCTCTTTAAAAGCAACACTTAGGTTGTAGAAAACAGTGAATGGGGCCGGCATTGAGGGCGTCGTAAATAGCGCTCGGGCGTCGGCGTCGGCCGGCTGTTCATTAGCGCGGACCTTTGTTCGTGGCCGGCCCTGCAAAAACAAATAGTTACACTTACCACTACCAACCATCCAATCACACAAAAATCGACCGTATCTTTCTAAATTCAAGGTTGTTGTAAACTGTATGAGATAAGTTGGTAATTAGTCATAGTTGGGCCGGCATTGAATGTAAAACTGAGGATTGGTAATCGTAATAATTGTCGGCTCAGAATAACGAGTCGCCACAAACGTCACGTTTTGATATCCTGGTAATTGTGAGTACTACCCGTGACAGGTGAGTTAATAACTGAACGTTATTAACTTTGGCTCACCGCTGTAGGTCCCAGTAATATTTTAAATAAACATCGGCAAACGTATTTTACATGAAAACCATGAGAGCTTTTATCAAAACAGAATTGCGAGTGCTGAGTTAGTGACCGGGTCAAGCACCGCGCGTACCCTATGTGTTACAATACAATAAAAAATCAATTGTGTCTCATTAGCGGAGCTTAATGAGTTAATTAAAATTATAGCAGACGTGCAGACGTACAAAATATAAATACAACTAGTAAAATAAATGATAACAAAATAATAACAAAACATGATTTATGTAGGTACTATGAATCTAAAAAAAATCGTAAATTTAGAAAAATGTTTTAAACCTTTTTCGATTCCCAGTTCAATCAAAATCTTAAAGGTATCTAAAATTAAACCCCTTTTATAAATTCTTTCCAATTCGTTAAAATCTAAAGACTATTTTTTGCTTTCATCTTGAAAACGGTGGCGAGTCTTGTAATATCCCCATTAACATTAGGCGCTGTTTTTTTAGTTAAATTTCTTTAGAGTCCCCGTAAAGAAACGGATCCCTTATCATCAACACTATCGGAAAAATGCTTCAAATCTTGCATGTGAGAATTTCAGTAAACTGTTTATAAGTTTTTCAATAAAAAGATAGTGTTGAAATATTGTTAAAAATATAATATATGTAGGTACATATATTGAAATAACACATCCATAAACATATTACGAAACAAACCTTTAAAACAACAACAACCACTCATTTTAAAATCCCGAAAATAACATTTCAAATCCATGTACAGAAACCCCTACAAAATCTCATTTCACATATTTATTTCCTAAAAGACAATATCTTAGCTTCCTGCAGCATCTTATGGAAACAAAATGCATTTAGAAGATAATAACCAAGACGGGCACGATTGGCGGTTCCGTACCGCTCCCGCCTAAACTTCCAATATTTTATTTAAATAAACTTGAAACGACACACTGCCCCGCATTTTTCACGTGTCCTTTGTAAGAGATAAAGACTATACTAACAAGAAAATGTTCTTTTTTCATGAGTTTAATTGGTACTTAAGACTTGAAGCAGTAACATTCCTAAGAATGTATTTTTTATAATAATTATTATTTATTTATTTCAGACATAATTCTAGTCCATAGTTTTACACTCATATACCTACCTACATGACGGAGAAGGTATGTGTTTTTCCTTATTATCAGCCATATTTTAATTACTGTTGACATACTATGGGTAGTGTTGGTTATTGCGCAATAGAAAAACCGTTTGCAGTTCAAATCAGGTTATAATTTCACGAACGTTCCGAATAGTCAGACGAATGACTCCGACAAACATTTAAATTACATATAAACTATATTAGATTCTAAACAGATAAAAACCCAAAATAATACTGTGATTAATTTATAAATATTCAAAAACTCATTTTAAAAAAAATGGGGTTTGGCTGTGTCATGGACACGGCCGTGTGTTGAACGTGAATACGTTTACGTAACGGGATTGATCCGCTCGGCGGCATTCATTCTTTTACGTTCCCGGCACTGCTTGACTCGGTCATAATGATGTTTTATTGGTACCATTCGATTGCTCTTGTAAAGCCCTTTCCAACCTTATACGATCTTTGTATTTTGATTTGACTTTTTGGCGCGTATACGCTGATATTATATATTTTACCGTCCGATCGCCATTACCTCCATTCTATGCAAAGTTATGGAAAGGGTACTGAACAATAAGTTGCTGACCTTGAAGACAATGATCTCCTCAGTGTCCGTCAATATGGCTTTCGCCGGGGACGGTCAACTGGCGATCTTCTTGTGTATGTCACGCACTGTTGGGGTGAAGCCATCGAGAAACACGGCGAAGCACTTGCTGTATCGCTTGATATCTCGAAGGCCTTTGACAGGGTCTGGCACGCGGGTCTACTCAGCAAGCTTCCTGCTTATGGCATCCCAGCTGATTTTTATAGCTGGATATCAGACTTCCTTAATGAGCGGTCGATCAGAGTAGTCGTTGACGGCTGCTCCTCTGACCTTATGGCTATTGATGCTGGAGTTCCTCAGGGGTCTGTTCTCTCTGCAACTCTTTTCCTGCTGCACATCAATGACCTACTTCTGCCTGGTATTGTTGGGTACGCAGATGACAGTACTGTTTCAGAGAGATACTTGTCCAGCGCAAGGGTCAGCCGGGCCGAAGTTCGTTTCTTGAGAGAGGCCATGGTGGAGCGGACAGGTTTGACCTTAAGCCTTGTCTCCCAGTGGGGTGATGACAATTTGGTTTCTTTTAACGCCACCAAAACACAGGCGTGTGTTTTTACCGCCAAAAGGAGTCATTTCGACCAGACTCCTACTTTTCGGGGAACATCAGCTGTTCCTGTAACAGATCGGCTCGAGCTCCTGGGCATGGAGTTGACATCTAGTCTCAACTTCGGCGCCACCATTGAGTACAAAGCCCAAACTGCGGCCAAGAAGCTGGGCATCCTTAATAGGGTGAAGCGATACTTTACGCCCGGACAGCTTTTAACCCTTTACAAAGCACAACTCCGATCCTGCATGGAGTATTGCAGCCACCTTTGGGATGGCTCAGCGAAATACCAACTTGCCGCGCTTGACTCGGTGGAACGCAGAGCTAAGAGGCTCATTGGCGACGTAAAACTGGTGGATGCCAAGCTTCACAGCTTGGCTCATCGCCGCAAGGTTGCCTGCTTGTCGGTCTTCTACAGACTGTACTTCGGTGAGTGTGCCCAAGAACTCCACGACCTCATTCCACCGGCCCCCTTCTACCTTCGGACATCCAGACGCACTGCAAGTTACCATCCCTACCTAGTTGCTATTCCACCAATTCGCACTAAGCGTTTTCAAATGTCCTTTATAATACGCACAGCAAAAGAGTGGAACTCTCTACCTGCGTTTGTATTTCCGAGTGCATACAACCCGAATCTCTTCAAAGTAAGAGTTAACAGGCTTCTTCTGGGTGAGCTCACTCCATCGTAGACTTTGTCTCTGTCATCTCTGACCTAGACTAGAGTCAAGAGCAAACCCATTTCAAATAAAAAAAAATTGATATTATTATTCTTTTTATTTTAACACATTATATTCACTGTCACTATTTTACACTAATATTTTGTATACAATCGATAGATTTTGACGAGAGCTGACTATTGAAACTTAAACGAATGTCGTAGCTTTTCCGAGTCAAAAGTTATACTAAGTGGAAATCTCGATACGCAGCAAAATGACGATGTAATTAATTCTTTGATCCTCCAATGGTGTCATTAAATTTAGGATGGAGATGATAGATCAGATATGAAGCTGCAACATCGAACAATATCCCCTGATTTTGTTATCATTGGTTTTTTTGACTGGCCTCCCACTATGAAAACAATTTTAAAGACGTATTCACGTAAAAAAGAACTGTCAAAAAATTATAAAAATGGCAGAAACGTATAATTATAGAAAAAAAAAAAATAAAGCAGCAGCACCAGCACCAGCTATGGGTCAGACAGATTACATCATTACAGGTTAAATTGTGGTTGTAATCGAACTTTTACCTTAATGTTTATGACGTCGCGAGTGTCTTATGTTTGACCGTAAATTGTCGCAAGTATCCGTCACTTGACGACAAAATGTCGCGAGTGTAAGTCACGTGACGAAAAAATGTCGGTGTAAGTCACTTGACGACAAAATGTCGGTGTAAGTCACTTGACGACAAAATGTCGGTGTAAGTCACTTGAAGACAAAATGTCACGAGCGTAAGCCAAATTGACGACAAAATGTCGGGTGTGTAAGTCACTTGTCGAAAAACCGTCTTCTGTCCCGCTGCAAGACAAGGTCTTATCTTCCGTCTTCACGTTAATTCCATTCTCAAAACCAAATACGTCAAAGACAGTTCAGTTAGTTTAGGGTCTTTAAAAGTATTTTAAAAGGGAAGCCTTTCACGGAACTGAAAGGCATCTCAATAAGTTCTACTTCAGTTTGTTAGCTAATAAATACACTCAGCACAGAAATGTTTCGCCGCCAGATGCCAAGCATTGTCTGTCTGTATGTGTGTAGCAATCTAAGTAATAGCGAGTAACATCTCAATGAACAGCTTAACGCGACACAGCAATGTGTGTCGCGTTAATGACAGAAAACAGAGAGAATCAATATTCTCTCTGTTTTCTGTCTTTATTACTCGTATGTCGTATTTCGTGAATCGCTCGGGATGTAATAAGCACGTACTTATTTGCGATTTTGATTGCTCTCCAAGATTTTTATGGACGAAAATGTTGAAATAAAAATCAGTAAGACCATTCTTAACAAAACGAGACTACGAATTTCATCACTGACCTAAATTCTGATGCTGTGTGATGAGCTTGTGTGCTATACGTATTTAAGTCTTGAAGCCAAATTAAACTTCAATTCTTCTAAAGTTTCAAGTACACGCTGTAATTATAATATTTTCCAGTGAAAAAGGTAGCGCGGATTACCCAAGGGAACACACTAGTATCGCCACTCTTATAGGCTATTTGTCCAAAAGCGTGTCTTTAATGGCACTAATCGTGTCTCTATCTCCCTCATGTTACCGAACGACTATCAATCGTATGATTGTATTGTGATCGGATCAGATCGGGTGTTCTTATTGGTATTGTCGTTGCGACGTCAATTTAACTTTTGTGATTGGAGCACCTCTCCAATTTATAGGAAGCTTCGGATTTTTCGTACATATTCGTATTCGAATACGTCGTTATAGGAGATAATGTGAGTTTGAATTTATTGTATATGGCGAAGAATTTTATGTTCAAGAGTATTTCTTGTAGTTACCTTTTATGTAAGTTAGTAATGTTCATTAATGACTGGTGTGGAAGTGGATGTGGTCTACGCTGGTGGTTATAGCACGGCATTTGACCGTATTAGACCACGGTGTCCTTTTGCGTAAGCTGCTTGCAGTGGGTATCAGAGGCGATTTATTCAGATGGTTTAAATCATATATTGAGAATTGCTGTCAAACAGTTGTACTGAATTGATACAGTTCTGTAACTGATAAAATACCCTCGGGAATACCACAAGGACCCTTTTGGGTCCTTTACTTTTTATTATTTTTATAAATGACATTGATTCGTGCTTTACCAGTTCCAAAATAATTCTTTACGTAGACGATATGAAAATTGTATGCCCTATATCAGAACTTTCCGACTGTTTTAGTTTACAGCGGGACTTGATGGACTTCAAAATTATTTTCTCCTTAATAAACTCGAACTGAATTTCTCTAAATGTTTTGTTAGTACTTACACTCGCAAACAACATGCAATCACGTTTGAGTATATAACTAGGGATGCCTCGATACGCCTTTTTGCCGATACGATACCGATACCGATACTCTTATAAAAATATCGGCGATACCGAAACCGATACCGATACGCTTACTGAATTCAAAAAGGAAGGTAGATTAAATAAAACACTATTAATTAATAGTTTTAGTAATCAAAATTAACATTTATAAGATTTTTATGGAATTATCAATTGTCGAAATTTGAAAGTGATTCCATATAGGTAGCACTTTTGTGTTTTGAAGTTGATATGACTACTATTTATTTTATTTGACTCAAACGACTAGTTATAAATGACATACAATACACAAACAATTACGATATGTAATTCTTAATCTTATTTGCATGGAAAAATACTACGCGCAACAACATTCAACCTAACGAAATGGGATAGATGTGCGAGTGCAAGGCCAAAGCGGGCGGGCGAAACAAAACACTGAATAAAGCGCGGGGTTTCCCCGAGCATAGTTAGTTCGTGGCTCGTTTGCAACGAAATAGACGGGACAACACGCGCGTTTACATTACATTTTTAAAGCGTGAAATTTGAAAAGTATCGTTGAATCGGCCATAAAAATATCGCCGATACAGATATATCGGCAAACCTGAAGTATCGCAGATATATCGGTATCGGTATCGGATGCATCCCTAAATTATAAACAGAATAAGCGTGTTTTGATGCACACATCGAAAACTTCCAAAGCATTTGGATTTATTATACTGAGATTATCAGCTGATTTTAAAAACGTTAAAAGGTATAAAATCCTATATTATGATTTTGTCCGCAGCCATTTGGAGTACGCCTCAAAAGTGTGGAACTTTAGTTATAATACCATTTATATAGACAGAATTGAAGGAATTCAAAAGCGGTTCCTAGGAAATATACCTACTCCCAATTATGTAGCGCGATGCAAGAGGTTTCATATCTTACCACTGCATGAGAGCAGACGCATTGCTGATATGTCATATTTATTTCAAATCGCAAATGGTACTATGTTTTGCCCTGAGTTGTTAGGCAGTATAGGATTAGTTACACACTGCAAAATGTTTTGCAAACCTAGCTTGTTGCATGTCCCTAATTCCAAGTCCGCGTACTGGCAGAATTCGTATCTAATTCGTGTGAGCAGAAGTTTTAATAAAGTAACTATAGTGAACATGATTTGGACATTTTCAATACCATTGTTGGTGAAAAGCTTTTTTACGGAAAAGAAATTATTTGCGTCTCAATGATTTTTACCCGACTGCGCCAGAAGAAGGGTTATGTTTTTCGAGTGTATACCTACAGTATGTGTATTGTAGGTACGTATGAAAATATACGATTCGGATTTATGTGATAATTTAAGACTGAAAATGAATGTACAGTGATCGCGTAATCAAGTGTATCTTTCAGTACCAGTATGAAAGACCTCAAAGTATGGACGCCCGTACTTGCCTACGTCCCGATTATCCTGGTACTGTATGGTTAGGGATCTTACACCTTCTGCACTGATTACTGATTGATTGATATTTATTGATAAAAGTATGATTGCATGATAGATGAGTGCACGCGGTACAAATGCTATTCGTGTACTAAGTTGGCCGGCACGGCGCGGGCGCAGGTAACGTGCTGACATCTTGATATGAAAACTGTGCTGTGCTTGCACTATACAGATACTTTTATGCTGATTAAGTTGTTCACTGTACAGTCAGCTTCACAGAAAAGGTACCCCCCAAGACCAAAAGATTATCGCCCGAGCACGCTCGGGCCCGCGTGTGTCACGTGAGCCTTGAGCAGCGTTCCCCCCGCCGCCGCACCCATCAGCGCATCCACCGATCCGCCTCAAATATTATTTGCAAGTTTTTAATAATTTTATATGGTATTTTATCGGCTTCCTTCTGGCCGAACCGTATACCAAGAATAACTTACAAAAAGATACTTTGCGTGCCATTAAGATACGAACCCGCATCACCAGGCGCCCGCCGGTCATCTAGACCGTGCCTTATACCACTAGGCTATTGGCTCAGTTGTCAACCTCAACGAAAATTGGAATAGCATTACTCCTTTTATTGAACAAGGTTATTAACAGTCTAATCTTATAAATATTAAGGTTTAAATTTCAACTTCCGTGTTATATTTAATACTAGAACCTTACCGTCTTGTTTTACAAAATGCAATACGCAACTCCTCAATTAACTAAACGATAAAGTTAAAATTAGAATAGATTTCTTGTTTGGTTGAATAGAATGTGTTGATTCCGATTGTTGCACTACCGTAATTTTACTTCAGAAACTTAACTGCTGTATGAACTGCGAGTTAAAGTTGAATTTAGAATACTTCTTCGCCTTATTTACGAAACAGTGATTGAGGTTATAATTAATTTTCAAATGGTTTCGTTTTCGTGCCGATCCGCTTGTGTGTGATTATCTTCATCGTAATACTATCCAATTTATTAAGTTTTTGACCAGTTGATTCTATTAACCGATGGTATGGTTCGATTAACAACTTTATTGAAGGCTAAAATTGTTGTTCTGTGGGAAAAGGAACAAAACATAAAGAAAATAGCACGAGATATGGGCATAACGGTAAGATTTACTCATATACCTTTTATTGTTGCAATCATGTTGCATTATTACTTACAAGTTGGATTTTTTTTATGTATTTCTAATATTATTATTTTCATTACAGAGAACAACAGTTCGTACAGAGAACACAGATGGATACAAAGGTATCAAGCGACGGGTGATATGAAATGTGATCGCCAATGCCCTCGCCCAATTGCTTACACTAATGAATCGGAGCGACAACGTAATATTGTGGAAGTTTACTCAGTGGCACCCTTCAAAACTACGCGTTCAAGTGCTGACTTCAAGAAGTGATAGACAGTGACGGCCATCCTATCCGTTATGGATAGGCAACTCGGCAGATTGACTGTGTAACTTATTTGATAAAATTGCATTGGAACATAATATGAGCAAAAATAAAATTATAATAAAACCTAAACAAAAAGAAATACACAAAAAATAATAATAATAATAATTCCCAATATGTGTGGGATCATTATCTCGTAGTTAATCAAAAATAAGCGACCTTTATTATTATCAATCCAGTTACTCTAGTTTACAAGTAGTCTAGTAATGTGTTAACGATGCACCATCTGACCTCACATATTTTTCTAATGTAGTGTTAAATAAGGGTTATCAGAAAATGTGATAAAAGAGAAAGATGTATATTGCTAAACTCTTATAGTTTAGCATGTTGGTTCTTCCTCTGTAATTCACAGGCACAAATGACAACATTTCATTTTTGAAAAAGGCTTTTTTCCGATAAGATCATAAAGAGTAAAAAAAATGTGTTTTCACAACTTTAAATAAATAAATATTATTGTAGTTATGATTCTAGAAAAAACTATAAACGAACCCTTATCTAATCTTAAACGTTCTTAACCAAACTAGGCTATTTATTTTGTGTTTAGTTAATATTCTAAGTAAATAACCCCAATTTAACACAGACAAAAATCTGTATATTCAACCAGGAAGTGGATTCCATGAAGTCCTAGAAATGTAATTAGAAAAATAAATGAATATTGTTTATGCAAAATGCCTAGCTTTTATTACAAACCTCCATTTAATTTCTTAATAATAATTAACGAAAATCACCTACTAAAGAAACTAAAAAATAATAAAGGTAAATAAATAAAATAAAATCTTCTCATCCGCGAATTTGAACTCGAGACCATCGCATTGCTAAGCCGCAGTGTTAACCACTAGACCAACACGCCATTTACATTACATTACAAAAAACTTAATAGGTTCGATGTCATTACTACTTTCTGTGAAGCTGACTATACATAATTATTATAACTGTTGATTTTTGTAATATGTTTTACATTATTGCTGTAAAGATTTTAAAATGATTATTGATACGAACCGTAGATTAATAGACTAGAGTGCACTCTAGTTAAAGGCTCCATTATCCCTGCCTTAGCAGTAACTTGACAAATCCTAATATAGGTATATGAAAAATCTACGGTTCGTATCAATAATCATTTTAAAATCTTTACAGCAATAATGTAAAACATATTACAAAAATCAACAGTTATAATAATTATGTATAGTCAGCTTCACAGAAAGTAGTAATGACATCGAACCCTTGTCTGTGAAAGTCCCATAAAAAAATTTTTACTTTGTCCACTATACATTAGTATTTTAAATTAAACGTGTTATACAAATGGTAATTTTTGAAAAATATTAATTTCAATTTAATAAATAATCAAGTTGGTTTACTTACTGATACTGTGTTTCCATTTTTTTATGTGTACCTAATAATGATTTAGGAGGGGTGCCGAAATCGGAATGTTTTGTAGGCATGATAAATAGATTCATGGGTGCCGAGATGGGACTAAACCATCATTTATGAGTAGTATGAGCAGTATGAGTCTCATAGTTACTCGAAATAAAGAATTTAATAATAATAATAATAATAATTTAAACCCTAGGCTCTAGCCGGGCATTAATATTGTATCGAATTTCATTATGACCCGCTGGTCATTAATTTGGTTTGAATTTGGAACCACAACTGAGAAAATCGTATGGATACATTAACTAAAAAAAACATTTATCACATCTATTCAAAAAAAGCTATTTCTTTAATCCTTAGGTACTAAAAGTGATTTGAATTTGGAATGTGGATATTGTTAGTAAAATTTCCAATCACCAAAAAAATCAATCACGAACATTGAATGAACAAGTTTGTGAAAAAATAAAAACGCACAAATGGCATTCTACGTTCGTTCGTAATTATTGTTTACCCAAAATTGTTTGTAAATAAATAAACGGACTATTCTTATTCATAAGTTGCACTTACTTATTTTTTCATAGAGGGTGATAAAAAGTAGAGTGTCCACCTCGGGAGCAACACTATTTTAAGCTCGAATGACGTACTTTGAAAAACACTCGCCTTCAAAATAGTTGTTTGCTTCCTTGGCAAACCGTCTAAAATTTTTTCTATTCATGTACGGTCGACCAAAGAGTTCTTCACTTCATAGGTTTTAGTCGCCGTCGACGACAAAAAATGATCGGTTGCTGTGACGCGTAAACCCACAACTAGGCGAACATCAACCACTGCGCCTGCGCTCAGGACCTGTTGCTCCAGAGCATGGCGCAGTGGTTGATTAACATCCCCGTGGTCGCTGAGCCGTACTTTGTCCCGCCCAGGGATGACTGGGTGGAGGACCTGAGCGGCTCAGTGGCCATCATTTCGTCGGCCGCCGCCGGCACCCCGTCCCTTGAAAGCGTCACGAAGGGACAGGGGTGCGTAGCAGCACGGTTCGGAGAGACTGTAGTAGTGGGAGTGTACTTCTCTCCGAGCCGAACTCTCGCCGAGTTCCACAACTCTCTAATAGAGTTGAGTGTCGTCGTCGCTGGAAACCATTCCTTCCCAGTGCTAGTGCTCGGAACTTCAACGCCAAGAATTTGACCTGGGGTTCCCGTTACACGGATGTGCGGGGCAGGATGGTGGAAGACTGGGCTCTGGAAACAGGCCTGGTCTTCCTAAATCGGGGTTCTGTTCCCACGTGTGTGCGGATGCGGGGTGAGTCAGTGGTGGACATCTCGTTCGCAAGCCCTGCTCTGGCACAGCGTGTTATTGACTGGCGCGTCATGGAGGAGGTGGAGACCTACTCCGATCATCGGTATATCCGATTCGACGTCTCCACCCAGACCTCCAGCGCGCTGGTCCAACAGGCCCCGAGTGGTCCGCGGTGGGCGCTGAAGCAGCTGGACCGGGAGCTTCTCCTGGAAGCCTCGATCGTGCAGGCCTGGGTGACATCACCGGACAGGCCTGCCGATATTGATGATGAGGCGGAGTGGTTCCGGGAGGCCATGTCCGAGATATGTGACGTGGCAATGCCCAAAGTCCGGCCAGGACGCGCCCGACGTCAGGGGTACTGGTGGTCGCAGGAGGTGGATGCGTTACGCAAGGCGTGCATCGACGCGCGACACCTGTACACCAGGCACCGCAGGCTCCGCATCCGCCCTGCGGATGCGGAAGCCACGGAGGCGGAGCTGTACGAGGGGTACAGAGCGGCGAAGACCGCCCTCCATGAAGCTGTCCAGCTGGCCAAGTATACGGCCCGCGTGGAGATGCTGGAGACTCTGAACAGAGATCCGTGGGGGCGTCCTTACAAAATGGTGCGGAATAAACTCCGCACCTGGGCCCCCCCGCTGACGCAGAGTCTCCGCCCCCAGCTCGTGGAGGAGGTGGTAAGCACTTTGTTCCCTTCACGGGGGGAGCACACTCCCCCGCCTATGGCTCCGCCACTTGCGGTGCCCGAAGCGGACCACATGGACGACGACGACATCCCCGAAGTGACCGGGGTAGATCTGAGAGCGGCGGTAGGAAGGCTGAAGGCCAAAAATACCGCCCCAGGACCCGACGGCTTGCCAGGTAAAGCCTCGAGGGCTCTCGGGCCTCGACTGGAGGCGCTCTTAAGCGCATGTATGGAAAGAGGCCAGTTTCCACTCCGTTGGAAGACGGGGAAGCTGGTCCTCATTCAGAAGCCAGGGCGCCCTGCGGACTCTCCGTCCGCATACCGGCCCATCGTGCTGCTCGACGAGGTGTTCTTGACTCTTCTTTTTTTTTATGATTTTCTTCATAAATTTTACGCTTTTTGGACTAGAACCTACAAACCAAAATAAATGATCCAACATGACTCAGTTTATTCACTAGTTTACGTTTGCTCGCTCTCTATTCAAACAAACCTATCCAGTCGGCTTTGTTCGGCATTCACTATTTATATCCATTTCCATGTAAATTAATATTGTGTTCCAATCCATTTACATGGGAGTATTAATGTGCTAGCCACGGGTGAAAGCACTAACTCAATGGTTTGTAACGTGTTCGAAAAATATTAATTTGTACCAACACGTTGTATTCACACCGATTTAAAGGTGCTCTAGTTATTAGTAGTTATTTAAAATTGGGCTATTATAGTTATTGCTACGATAGTAGTACGTTATTGATATGATAGTGGAAGTCTGTATTTGCTTTAGGTTCTGTGTGAATAGAATCAATGTATTTTTTTTTTTAATCGTTGTCCCACACTAGGAATTTTGCCTGTATTGTGGGTGCGTTTACAAACATTTAAACTCACATACACAAACAGCCAGACCCGGAACAACTACATCATACAAATATTTGTTCCGTGCGGGAATCGAACCCGCGACACGCAGCGCAGCAGTCAATCGCTTAACCACTGCGCCAACCGTGCCGCCAAATATGTTGATAATAATTATATGATAACTACGGCATTCCTATTTTTATTTTCTAGTTACCTCCCATTCCCATTGCAATCAACCACAAATGGTGTTATTTGCTGATGACACTTCCTTAATTTTTAAGGTAAATAGACTTGCTACAAATTTTGACGACGTAAATAACGCCCTACCGCAGCCGGTCGATTCTGTAAAAATCTCACAGTGAAAACTTAGGTGAACTGAGTTTGTTTTTGCTAGGAACTAACACTATTGACAACTCACTCCACGCTCACTTCACCTAAGTTTTCACGGTGAGATTTTAACAGAATATCAGGTCCAAAATTAGTTCACTGCTAATAATTTAGTATTAAATGAAAAAAAAACTAAGTGCATAAGATTTTCTTTACTAAATGTCAAGGGTTGATTGTGAGATAATATTGAATCAAGATAAACTAGAATTCGTCGATAAAACTGTTTTCCCAGGGACCACGCTCGACTCAAACCTACAATGGGGTCCTCATTTAACATCTCTTGCGGGACGGCTGAGTTCGGCAGCTTATGCTGTCAGAAAAATCCGTCAATTTACTGATGTAGATACCGCGAGACTAGTCTATTTTAATTACTTTCATAGTATCATGTCTTGCGGGATTTTACTTCGGGGACGGGCTGCAGACATCGATTCTATTTTTATTCTGCACAAAAGAGCCATCAGAGCCATATATGTAATCTCCGCAGGCGTGATTCTCTAAGGGGACTGTTTAAGGAAATTAACATCATGACGGGGTGCCGTGTCAATATATCTACGAAAACATCTTGTATGTAAGGAAAAAATGACATCTTTTTAGTAAAAGAAAGGTGAAAGACATAATTATAGTAGGTACTTACTAGAAATAGGGACCTATTAGTTCAACCAGGTTTCAGACTGACTAAAGTAGACTCATCTTTTATGGGGTACTGTTTAAAATGTTATAATAAAATACCTCCCCACATTCTTGAAATGAATGAGACAAAATTCAAATCTTGTATAAAACGCACACTATGCAGTCAGGCATATTATAAGTTAGGGGATTACATCGCTGATAAAAATGCCTGGGTCAATGCTGATCCTACTCCACGACCACAACTAATTGATTAACACTTGAAAATTCTGTTGGAGCTGCTGAAGATTGTAAGACTATCTTTGCATTGTATAAACTCGATTTCCTTTGTATTGTATAATTGCATAGCACAGATGTGAGTTCTATGTATATACTATACCCTATGTACCATTTACAGGGTAATGTGTCTTTCATTGTCTTGAATGTGCCCTGGCGGCTGATAGTAACTATGTCACACAAATGTCTCGCTGACGGTGGCGTGTGTGTTGGATCATTTACCTCCCTTCAAAATGGTTGAGCTGAATGGTGCTGATTTATGCGTCATGTTCGTGAACGGGCGCCGTCAGTTGGGGCTGGTCATCACTTAGCTGCCTCAGCTTATTTTTAATTAATTTATGTTTGCATTGTTTTGTTACTATTTGCTGTACTCTGGACGCTTTTAACGCGTACGTCTTTTTACATCGTTTTCACACATAATTAAAAATTCAACATCAATGATGTAACTAATGTGCAGTGGTGGCCAAGTGGTAACGGCCGCGACTTACGAGTTGTAGGTCGTAGGTTCGAACCCAGACAGGCGCTTTACTTTGTGTAAATTTTATTTCATCACCACTGCTCTCAAAACGGTGAAGGAAAACATCGTGAGGAAACCGGCATGTCCTAGAACCAAAAATTCGAAGACATGTGACATCTACCAACCCGCACTGGGCCCGCGTGGTGGATTACGGCCCACTCCCTCTCACAGAGAGGAGGCCTGTGTCCCAGCAGTGGGAACATTATAGGCTGATGATGATGATGTAACTAATATTTTTGTAAAAATATAATTTAGAAGAGTGTCCATGGAGTTTCTGCCCGTTCTTCTCCATAGGTACTACGCTTTGGAATGGGCAACTAGCTTCATATTTTCTGACTGACCGACTTCTTGCCAGTTCAAAAGTGCCTGTAAATGGTTTAATTGAAATAAATGTTTTGAGTTTGAGTTTTTTTTCCCCATTTGGGTTACTTCCCATCTATCGAAAGAAAAGTAGTCTTTTGAAAGTCATAAACCAGACTAAATATGTCACGCATGACGATCGTAAATGAAGTTATTTTTAGTCATGTTCTTGACACTGGTAAATCTAATCTCATTTATATTTCTCGACGGCTTTACCCTGATTCCTGATTTGAGTGACAGGTTTCTTCAACATAATCAGTTCATTGCACACAACACAACACAACAAGTATGTACAACAAAGCACAACTACGCCCTTCACGTTATGACACGATGATTAAAAATAGTTTCCAACATACAGGGGCTTGTACACTTATTATGAAGACTCCTCGTTAGGCATTGTGAGCTGTAGTGCCTCATCATAAAGTTGAATGTCGTTTGGGATGTTTTAGGAAACGATAGCAATTTAACAGTGATATCACGCATGTCGAATAGTGCAGTTTAATGAACAATCTTCTTCGTAAAGGCTCCTTCAAATAGGCGCGACACGCGATAAAATCGCGTGCGACACAAAGGCACCGCAAGTCGCGCAACGAGCGGTGCCTTTGTGTCGCGCGCGATTATATCGCGTTGAATAGGCGTGGAGGTTGTGTAGGTCAGATACGCAGTCGCTCCATGTAAAATACTGGTATTCAGCTGCATCCGGTTAGACTGGAAGCCGACTCCAACACAGTTGGGAAAGGCAGCTAGATGATGATGAAGTGAATATACAGTGCCTACGTACGTACGCAGACGCATACAGTCAATTTAACCATTTAATTTACCTATCGCAGGCAGGATCCCATTCCCATTTCCATGAAATTAAGGTGCAGTGAACTGCAGACAGACAAAAAATTGTAAAAAATGTTAAGATTTTGGTATAGTTATGTACCGTGTAGACAGGGCGCTATGGCGCTCATTAGGGGAGGCCTATGTCCAGCAGTGGACTGCTATAGGCTGATGATGATGATGATGATGATGTACCGTGTACATCATACAATACATCCATATGCATTAATTAGTAAAAAGCGGTTATTTTAATATTACAAACAGACACTCCAATTTTATTTATTTATATAAGATTGTAGACTCATTAAGTACGTCACCAGCACTCGGTCACATGCGGCGCGCAGCGGCGACATCAAAAGCCATCTATTGTTTAAAGTTAATAGAAAAATTACTCTCTGATAGTTTACGTGTTAGAAATTGCGAAGAAGTTGAATCTGTAGGAGCAAGCTTGTTTAGTAGTTATATTTATGGCTGTGACTTAATTTGGTTGAAATTATTCATCAAAGTGAGTAGATAATAATAATAAATGATGTTCGAGCTCCACCTGCCTTCGTAGACGGTCATCCATCATGCACATAGTTAGTCAGACAGAACTGACGCAACTGACTACATCGTGCTTTGTTAACGAAAGTTCCGTTTGTTTACTGTACGATGTACCCTTTGCGTGGCTATGTTTTTATTTTAAGTGATGTCAAAACATTAATGAATTTGTTACCTAAGTACCTAATAATAAATTTATTCAGATTTAAAATGAAATGTGTTGCATTGCCACGTCACTCGTATGGCAGCCTTTTGTTACCTTGATAGATCTTTATGAAATGAACAAAATACGAAAGAAACAAAAAATTCTATTTCATCTTTGTATCACGCCTTTATAAGGCTCCTTACATCCGAATATTAATAACTGTCAAGACTCGCTCCTCGAGTAAAGTGTTCCATATTACAACTCAATCAAGCAAAACCGAAATCCTTCCTCACTTTTGGCCCTCGCCGTGTACGCAACGAGTCTGATTGAATTACGTCATGATTTGCTAATACCGCGCCGTGATTGATCGCCGATAATTAATTGGGCTCCGTCGGGAACCGGCCGGAGTGGGAGCCCTGAGGAGTGTTAGTGCTGCTAATAGGTTCGACCTGGTCATTGTAGCGTCCGTATAGGTTATAGCCTTAGTATTTATCACAGAAGTCGCTTACGATACTCTTAAAAAGGGTAACTTTTAACTCAATCGGAACTTCTATGATTATATAAACGTAAATCGCCTTTGATGTCTAAAAATTCCATTTGATAATGTTGAGACTGAATCTAATAGGCTTTGTCGTTAAAATCTTTAACTCAATTACAATTAAGCTACAAATTGTCCACGTTTGAAATCTAATATGATTCTGAAATACGCCTGGTGGACAATTTGTGTCCGATGACCCGTACCTATACAGTTCAATATGATAATACATGCCATATATTTGGTCATTACATCGTCTGAAAGTCCCAGACTGTCCCGGCGACCGCGACCCTTCTGGTCCGTGTATTATTTTTATATTAAACTTAATGTTTGTTGAACATTGGCACGTAGGTCGCCACAGTTGGCCTATTGTTTCCAACTGCTCCATATCTGCGGGACGTTCTGAAATTCCAACGGATTTAGAAACGAAAGGAAACCTTGTAACAGCTGCTTATCTTGCCGTTCAATTCCGAAGAGAGTCTAAACATAAAGAGAAAAAAAACAGGTCTACATGTGAGCAATTCTGTGAAGTACAATGTTAGTCAACAAACTCTGGAAACCTTTCAAAATCTTTAACCGCAATCAGACAAGCATGTTTACTTTCATCAGTGTCGTGATGACAGTTTACGTGTGAAAACCGTATCCTATACATATGTATAGGATACGGTTTTCACACGTAAACTGTCATCACGACAAGCGGGGATATATATCCCCGCTTATAAGACTGGGTATTCTGCTCATTCATATTTGCTTCTCCTAAATTCGGGTCGGAATGGTTCTCAAAAACTTGGGCACTATCTCAATCTTTAAACCAAAGACGTGTTTAGTTGAAGATCTAGTTATAGTCACTCGGGGCTCTGCTTGTATAGAGTAGGGCGAGTGCTCGCTTGAGCGATAGACACATCGGGAAGAGGATTTTATGTCTCGTCCCAAACGATTTGTTAGTCCAAAATGATCTATAAGATCCTTGAAAGCTCCTTGATGTAAGTATCTCTATGTTGAAATCAAATATCTCGCCCATCTCGCCTAAGGACGATTTTGAAGTTTGTGATAGATTTAAAGAAGATGTAGTTGCTCAATAAAGTTAAACGGCATAACAATGATTGTTAAAACTGCACAGCAGCCTGACGTCACGGACGGTTTCATTCGTCTCTGTTGTATCGGATATATAAATAGAAAGAAATCTGCCTGGAGGTGAACTGGGAATGTCAACACGCCCGAGAACGAGAAAAGGTTTGGATGATTATGACAAATGGACGGAAAATAAACAAGTCGTGTCTTTGTCAAAAATAAACGTCACGCACACGTCTGTACTGCACCAGCTCGGCTGAATACATAGTATAGAGGACAGTATCTACGTTATTAATCATTTGAAACAGCTATTACCACCCTGCAGTGCCTATCTGAACAATACTGGTGACTGCTGACTGGTTAGTATTAGTTGAGGTCGAGTAGCAGCGGTCTGCGCGGGACGGCGGCGGCGGCGGCGGCGGCGGCGCGCGGCTCGGCGTGTGTATCACGGATCCTTGATTAATTGAACGTAATGCTACTAACCGACAGAGGCGCACGTTGCGGCGGCTCACCGAACCTTATTATCGACATTCAATTAACTTTTGCGTGATCCAATCAGCTGATTCAATCACGTGATTTAATTAGGCAGTCGAATCCAAGTAGGAATTCGGGCGAAGATCGAATTGAAAGTACCTGCTAGAACTTAAATTACTTTTGTAGAAGTTTTGAGGTCGACGAAACCATGAACTGGCTTTTAACAGGAATATAGTTAATAAGTATTATGATTAGATTACGAAGGATATTTCTGACAAGTACTGAGTAACAAAGTTGGTCAGGTTTCACAAGAGGGTTGTGTTAGGTAATGTTGCTCTTTCATTCCTGAATGAACATGAGTATTTGAATAACTTGTGTATAGGGAAGGTATTTTTGGATATAGCGCTCCAGTTTCTAATCCACTCAGGAGATTAAAAGCAAATCTATGTATGTCGGTGCTTCCACCCGTGATTTTATTCGTTGCCGAGTTAGGAGAGCTATAAAAATAGTCTAAGTGGCTCAGAGACAGGGGCGGTGCTGCCAGCATTCTGGGACCTTGACCTGAAGAAACGGGGTGTTGCCATCACAAACTATTTTCTAATAATGTTTACTGTATGGCAATTAGTATTTATAATAAATTACCTAATGTTTTAAAACTCTTAACTTCATGACATTTAAAAATAAATTATTTAACTTCCTATTGCATAAGTGTTACTCTCAACAAATGAGTTCTCTAGACGACTCTCCTTTGTGCTAATAATTGAATGAAATTTAATTTCTATATTCACTTTTTAAATATTTTTATACATTGTATTTAATAATTCTGTACATTATAATTAATAACCATTAGCTAAATTTGCAGCTACTGCTGGTAAAAAAATGAATATTGTACCAGATTATTCCGAGTTTTTGCCTAAATATAAACAAATAATATGTTTTGAGAGTTGGAAGGAGTATTTTAATAAGCGCTCATTAGAAAAAGGAATATGGTACAAAACCATCCAGTGCCAGCCCCTTCATATCCCCTGGTGCGCAAACACTAACTTAAATAGAAAACTGATTGTTACAGCTCACAGACTCAGATCTGGACACATACCATGCAATAAATTTAATTTTATGATGAGGAAAATTGACTCACCAAACTGTGAAGATTGTGGCGTCTGTGAGGATCTCTATCATTTATTGCTGGAATGTGTTCGATTTGAGTCTGGGAGAACATGTCTAGCAAATGCCTTTGAACTAAACAGACTGGATGTTGGCACATTCAATGTAATTCTTAGTCAACCCAATTCTAAAGTAGCAAAGTGTCTGTTTGAATTAATGGCATCGAATTAAATTTTAATATTACATTATTTTTTAGTATAAGCTATTGGCAGTCAGATGTGGTTAGGGTATAATGGGACTGGTATACACAATGTGTAAAAGTCCTTATAATAAATAAAAAAAAATAATAACCCTTAGCCCTTAGGTAACATTGTATGGTTTAATTTTGACATTATTTTAACACTCTTTTATTTTAATTCTTTGAAATAAATATTTGTACGCTGGAAACAGCAGAATATTTTGGACATCATATTAAATGTAACACCTTTGTAACAACAATATTCTAACAAATAAATATATAATTATTATTATAAAAATAAGTATGAGGCTTATAATATTCAGCTTCTTCTAATTACCATGTGGAAAATAATAATGACGGTTTAGATAAAATAGCTTACAAAAATAATGTATAAAAAGATAAAGTTTAGTTTTTTTAGTCTCTATGTTTTCCTTGTAAAAAGGAAAACATAGAAACATACAAGCAGTTAATATTTATTATTCTGTAAAAAATCATTTCTTTATGGTCATTAACCAGAAAGAAAACAGGCGAGAGCGTTTCTATGGAGAAACGACCACCCGTATTTCCTCTTAATATCTCGTATAGCAGGCGGTAGGTATAATTTAAGTTTATGTAAAATTAGGCGCTTTGGTGCTGCGCTGCGTATCGTACGGATCCAGCCACGGAACACACTGTGCAGAAGATAACAAACATTTATAGATACATTCAGAGACCGCATTTCGTTTTCACGTTGGTTAGTATTAGGTACTTTACTGTGTCTCATACGAATGTGAACTTTATTAGTTTATGTTCATGAGTGACTTTCTCAAGCATAATTTTTAGGCGGCGCAGCTGAAAATCATATCTTAGACCAAACAATAAAGTTTATTTTTTTTTAAATTAGACGTACATCTTGATCAGGGCAAAAAGATTTTTCTAGGAAACATTTTAGAAGTTAGAAAAAAAAAAGTTATACATATAACATTATTCTAATTTTGGTGGCGCGTTCACAATCTGTTTTTGTGAGAATTATCCCCGCTTAAAAGCATTTACGAAATACCTACGGCATTTCATACAAATTCTCAAGCCCTTGTTTTCCGAAATGAATGAACCGATTTTAATGAATAAAAAGTTAGTAGAGAATATTTTTGAAATGTCTTTTTTAAAAAAAGATAACTGGAAATCTCTGTTTCTATGGAAAATAAAAACGATCTGATTTGGCTGTAACACTATTTTTCGAAATTTTGGTGGTGCAATTTTGGTGGTTTTGGTGGTGTTTTACCAATCACAAAAATGGATTCGTTACATATTTCAAATAAAAACGAAAGAAGAACCGTAATAAGATAACTCGCTCTGGAAGTAGAGTATATTAAACAAATATTAAGTTACTAGCAGCGTTCCGCAGTTTCACCCGAGTCAATGTCGATCCCGTGGGAATATCGGTTTAAAAACTATCGTATGTCTTTTCCCGGGACTTAAACTATGTCTATACCAAATTTCATCTAAATCGATTTAGCGGTTTAAGCGTGAAGAGGTAACAGACAGACACACTTTCGCATTAGTATGTATAAATGATTATGATGATGATGATGTTAGAGGAGGTGAATACTTTTTTATTTTTATTTATAGACTGAATAGTTAACAAGACTTAGAAAAGTAAGAATGTATTATTTGTCGATTGTAATTTTTTTAAATTGATCTCATTAGAAATTTTATTTTTATAAAATATTTATTCACTAAAAAGTTTTTATTTTATTCTATTCGGGATACTTACAGCTAATATAAACAGTATTCTTAAACTATATGCATTTGGAGGCCATTTACAAGTTTCCACTGATAAAACACTTGAAACAAAAGAGACAACAAATAAAAAAGTAAGTAATTAAAAAAAATAAGAAACCCCCGACTACGGTAAAAACTTAAGTTAAGGGGATTACAGGACCTAACTGCAAAAAACGCAAGTTTTAGAAACAATAAAAGTATAAGATCGACTACAGTAAACAAAATCAGAAAAATATATGATATTCTTCAGGACTTATGATAGATAGGTAGGTAGTGTGTTGAAAACATAATTTATAATATATATTAACAAAAAAATCATGAAGATACCTCTAAAAACTCTCTTTTTAACAATAATAACCATATATACAATCATTCTGATTTTTTGTCAGATTACTCTACAAGCAAATTTTTTATTTTAGATTTTTTGTAATTAAATAATTGCTTCTTAATTTGCAATAAATTACCAGCGTTGTGTCATCGCGCTTCTCTTTCTTTTCTATGCAGTCCGACAGCGACCGCGCTTTAGATCATGTAAGCCCCTTAATAAAAAAACTGAAACCCGGGACCCATTTGAATTTGAAAATATAATAAAAAAAATGGTCGCGCCTGCTTCAATCTTTTATTTAATTTAAAATGGGCTTGTATTTAGCTTTTCAGTTTTATTTATAAACAAATTTTTACCGCAGTCAGGTTTTTTATTTTTTTATTACTTTTTTTTATTTCCAGGTTTGTAGTTTACAAATGTGAAAGATTTCGCAGACGATTTAGTTCTTGGTACGTGTTTTTTTTAATTACTTTTAACCATATAAGTTGTATATATTTTTGTAATCACTTTTTAAAATCCTTTATTTTGATACCCCACTCGATAGGTTTTGAGAAAAAACATTTTTTTGAAGACCTAATATGGCGCCAAAAATCGGCTATTTTAATTTTTTTTTCAATTTCAGATATGCTTACCCACTGTCACTATCACAATTAATACGAATCTAACGGCACCTCTCAAGCTGAAATCTATCAAGCCGTTTAGGCCACAGAGCTTGCCAAAGAAATATACATAGGGGAGAGTTGGTTATATCGTACTGCCATTTTAATCGTACCACTTCTTGACTCACCACTTAATGAGTATTTTTTTCTACACTGGCAACACCAAATCGTGGCCCTGCGCAACCCCCCGCCACCCGTTAGTTGCAATTGATGTGAGTTGACAACTGTACGCGTGAGTGAAAAAAGCATTTTTTTGTCAATGTTAATGCAAATATTGTCGCAAATTCGTAAGGGTATAACTCGTAAACAAGGTAAGATATAGATACACAGTTTTCTTTAATCTATTACAATTTTATACTAGATTATTAGTGGTTTTTATTGCGTGGCTAAGGTTTGAGGTTATTTTTTTGTTGTTGTTGACTGTTGTTTTCTTTTTTTAAATGGCCTTGTTCGTTAAATCGTACCACTTGGTAGTTGGGTAAATTGTAGAACTATGCACAATCATAATATAGTCCAATCATTTTATTGTGATAAGAAAGCTTATAGATGTGTTAACAACATTCGTTTATCACCTAAGAGTTAAAAATAATGTTCCTATTACCTAAGAGGTAGTTAATAATGTTTCAATATTACCTAAGAACTAAAAATAAATAATTTGGTTGAAAATTTTACTGTCTTTAATTGAGTGGTACGACTTAAACATCTATGGTACGATTTAAAAACTCGGTGGTACGATTAAAACGACGAGTCGGCTAAATTGTACCGATGGCAGTCCTTTATAAAAATGCATTTTTAAGGATGTTATAGTAAACGTATGGAACTGATTTCTCTGTATTAGCAAGGTAAAATATGAAACTTTATTTTGCATATCCATTAATTATTGTAAGTCTTGTCATAGTCCAAATATTTAAGAGAAAGTAAAAATTGGTACGATACAACCGACTCTCCCTATCACATGAATCAAAATTGTACAGACGCTAGCACATAAAGCTACTACAATCTGTCAAATTTCTTTAATAGATTTTTAACTTTATCGCTAAAGCGTAAGGCTCAATGTTGATTCGGAAAATTTTACAGTTTCGGGTAGCTTGATGTGCTGGCGTCTGTAGATAATTCTCTTACAATAATAGCAATAATTATAGACATTACAAAAAAAAAACACAGTTTGTCGTCGTCCAGGAATATATGGCAAATATTGCAGACATTTTGTTCTATGCAGCTTTTAAAATTTATCGAACCAATTTCATAATTTGCTACAATTTGGTTGATTTTGGCATGGGATTTTACGTATTTCTCTTTTTTCTTGGAAATAGGGATGTTACACTTGAAAAATTTAATTTGGTAATTTTAAATGTAATCACAATATGTATATTATATGTATACAAATATTGCACATTTAATACTAAAGGATTTTCAAAACAATGTTTACTTATTTATTTTACAATAAGACAGTATGTATTTGGAACTAAAAGCATTCATTCTAAAACGCCATGCTAATGCATTGAGATTTACCAAGTTACTGCCGAGATAATGGATCCTCTAATATTAGGGTGATTAAAAGGCCTGTATGTGCAAGTCCCATAAAAATATCTTTTACTTTGTCTACTAAACACTAAATTAAACTTATTTTATAAACAGTAACTTTTAATAAATATTTATTTTGACTTAATCAACTTGATAGTTGATGTACTCACTATACTGGTACTGTGTATCCATTTTATGATGACTGTGTACCTAACAATGATTAATGATAGGGTGCCGAGATGGGAATATTTCGTGGGCATGATAAATAAATTCATGGGTGCCGAGATGGGACTAAACCTAAATGACTTGCTTTAGGTTAGGTTTGCATGACATATAAATTGACGTTGGCTAGTGATGTGAAGATAATCTTAAAACGTTACTGCTCATAGATACAAATCCATATGACGCAATAAAATCCCTGTATTGTAGTAAAGTTACATAAATCACTTTCATTATTTTACCTCAAAGCCGTTCCTTTCGTGATCGAAGTGCCTTAATCCGGTTGTCGCCCCAGCGTTGTTAAGGGATTATTATTAATACAGATTTTACGATTATCCAATAAAACAGTTTATTGGGAGCTGATCCTCTCAGAACTACCAAATTACTTGGATTTGATTACAGTTTGGCAATATGAAATAATCCTTTATTAATATTCAAGAAAATTCTTTACGTTTTTAAGTCTAAGCAGTTAATAAAGTTAATTTAAAACTTACTGATTCCGAGTTAAAATGTGAAACCTCTTTGTATCCGTTTAAAAAGGAAAGTCGCTCTGTTTTCCTAAAACAATTAAAATTATCTTCAAAAACAGTTGACAAATGGCTGGTAGTTCCGTCAAGCCGGTTATCCGGTAATTATCCGTGAGATGGTTGCTATTATGATGTAAATTGCGTGTAGTAACCCGTCGCGACACCGTGCACCGGCTCGGGGCGATGGCAACGCGGAGCGGATCCGGCACCGATGCCACCCACCGAGAGATCCGGGAACCGATATAGCGAGCACGTGGAACGGGGCACATAGACAGAAGTTGATGTACAAATATTGGTTGTCTTTAAAAGATCGCTCTTAGCGATAAGACCGCCCATTGTGTCACCCTTTGTACAGTTTCTATATTTATGTCCGTAATTTATATGGTGTACATAATAAAGAGTATTCTATTCTATTCTATTTTATTGACCTTAGATTAAAAAACTGGAAAAGTGCGTGTTGGACCACACACAATGAAGGGTTCAATAGTTAGGATGAATGTATCGCATTGAAAAACATGTTCTCCATACATAGAATACATCACGGCGGGTAAGTAATAGATGATATGTATAACAACAAAATCTCTAATATTAACAACATATAACAACGGAACCTATAATTTTAATTAATATAGCGATTAGTTAATATAATGAACGATTGATATAATTTTAAAATAACTAATTTTTATAAGCATAACATACATTAAATATAACATCGTTTGACATAACATACATTAAATATAAAATCGTTTGACATACCTCGTTTCGTTTGACCTCATCTAGTTTAAAAAATTTATGATTGACGTGTAAAAGTGTTTGTGCAAACCTACTTACAGAAATAAAATCATTTATCATTTATCATTTATTTATCATACCACTCAAAAGATATAAAACTTATTGGCTCTAATATGATGAAAATTGCATAAACACGGGTTAGTTTATTTAGTATTATTTTTATGTTGTAGCCTGTGGGTAGCTCAACAAAAGTAATGTTAGTTGTCACTCAGTGTGCTTAATCTTGCTCAGTTTAATAATAATCATTAAAATATATTTCTACGTAAAGGGTTTAAAGTAACCTAACAAAACCGAACCTCGGAGTGCCCTTCGCTCGCTCTTGCATCCTATGTCGCCTTAGCCTTCTAACCTAACCTATCTGAATCGGGGTGTTAACCATAATTATGTTTTTTATATATATTTAACGTTAGACCAAATGATTTTCGATTACATAAACGTTATATCAAACAACATTATACTAATTAAGTTTTAGAATAAATAAATGTTATATGTAAAGAAATTATATCAACAGTTGGTATATCTCACGTTGATTATATCTTATGAACGATAATAAAATGAAATTAGACCAAATGAGTTTATACGTTATGAGACGCACCCCATCACGGCACGTCACGGTCAATTCTCTAACTGCAAATGTAGGTAAGTTTATTATAGCAAAAAAAAAAAAATATTATGTGACAAAAGTACAAATTTTATGGACTTATTCCTTTACTTGTGCTGTAAGATATTACTTCTTGGCAAATTTCGTGATTCCAGGTCAACGGGAAGTGCCCTATAAGTTTTAGTTTATTTGCGAGTATCAAAATAATATGTCGCATAAATTGCCGTATTGTTTTATTGCGTTGATTAAGAAGCTTGATTACTTTATAGGTCCAAGGGACAGTAAACTTACGTATTTGATGTGTGTTAATCTGTAAACAAATATACCCCGCAAAGTATCTCATAGCTCGGTCACTCCTGACCAAATATGGTACAGGCAAAACAACACAATGAAAATTCGCACAAACTAAAAAAATTGCAGAGTTCAGAGTATCAATCATTATTTGATTCCCAAATCTCAAGATCACAAACTAAATAATCAAGTAAACATGATAGAGTAGCTAATAAAACATCCTTAGAGCATAACAAAACACAGCAGGAATCTTATTCGTGGCCTCTGGCTTTTCACTAAGCCCCTACAACAAGCCTCATGTTTGTTACTTTGAATTCCTCCTGAATTCCGAGTCCCACGGACTCTATGGTCTCTACAAGACCCCGACCTCCGCCAGAGTTAAACACGCATCGCGCACCCACGGACTACTTGAGTTGCCTCAAGAGACACCGATTTCTACCGGGCTACGACTATGTAATAACTACTGGTACGGTCCCCGACCAGCCGAACTAAGATTCACCACTATCACTCGACTTAATCTCTACTCTGTTTCAACAACAAGACTTTTACTTGGCTTTCCTCAAATTCGTCATTAATACTCTGATCCCTTGGCCTGTGCCATGACATATGCCTTAGCCTCATAAGCGTACTTGATTCAACCAGAGCCATGTAATCAAACTTTAATCAATCATAACAAAAAAAACATCAACCAGAGCCATGTACCATCGTTATCCACATTACAACAATAATCTTTTTCACTAAGAGCCTTAGATACCTGGAAACCCACACACGAGTAAACCACTCTAACACTACGGCACTCCGGCCGACCAGCAATCGCATTGCTCTCACACATCCAGCGCATGGATCCACGTGTATCACCCCTGTGACTACACACTTTTTACTACGGCCGATAGAGAACCCCTACTCGCGTGGTTCCCACTACTTAGGCTTGCTCATAGCTCATCACCACTGTGATTACCATCTATTTCGACTGGTACATGACCTACCGGCATCATTCATTACCTATCGTGAGCGTATTTAAAAATTGCATTGTAAACGACATAGATTGGGCCATACCTAACACCCTTATTGTGTAACCTTATTGCTGTTGTTTACCAGGGAAGCACTCAGTACTCAAGTCAAAACAAAATGAAAACGACTCACCAAATTCGGTAGACAATAGATCTGTAGCTGGCTTAATGGCTGTAGTGGTTGCAATCCACAGTTTCCTTGGCAGAAGTCGTGAAACTCCTTGCTCGAAAAGCACCGTCCTTGATCAGCGATTATTCGTACAGGAGATCCAAAGAGTGCAGCGCTGTCCCCCACTGTCTTCCGGCTTGCACAAGTCCTTGTGTGTTAACCTGTAACCAAAAAAATCAACAGCAGTGCATGTTCCACTCAGCCAATTCTGACCAAAATTATTACAGGTTCTGATGAAAATCACAACAAACTCTTTCTCTCAAAGCCGACATGTCGAACATACCCATAATATATGTTTTTAAAAAATTGCGAACATTAGCAGATTCAAAATTAATCACACAAGTTTATTTGGCCTTATGTCAATCTATAATTCAATACTGTATCACTTCTTGGGGTGGCGCACCAAAAACTAACTTGCTTCCTCTTGAAAGAGCTCAGAGAGCAATTTTAAAGGTAGCAAACTTTCATCCCTTCTTTTTTCCCACTGATTTGCTATATAAATCCTGCAATGTACTAACTGTTCGCCAGCTTTTCATTATGCACTTAGTATTAAAACAGCACACCATGCTTGCCTACAATGCCGACAACACTAACAAGAGACGGAATGATTTAGTATGCATATCTAATGCTACCTCAAAACGTGTCTTTGTAGAAAGATTTTTAACTTTCTTAGGCCCATTCCTGTACAATAGATTAAATAGAAAACTAAGTATCTATAAACTGAATTACTATAGCTGTAAACAAATTATACTTAAATATTTATTAACAATCGACTATGCACAGACAGAAGACCTACTTATTGTCTGCAAATAGAACTGCTAACATGCTATTTTACTCTATTTACCTAAGTTTTAATTTATTTTTTACGTTATATTGATTGTTAATTTATTACATTAAGTACTTATGCACTTTCTGGCCTGAAGCACAGGTTCAACCTAGTTCAGGCAAATTAGCAACTGTGCGCTATTTTATATTAATTGTTAAGGTATTCTTTGTAAATGTATCGCCCTTTTTATAAATAAACGATTATTATTATTATTATTATTATTATTACTCATTAAAATAATAGGAAACTCATTACAATCTTGCAATGCTCATACTCTGACCTCCATCCAGTCTTCATCATCACACTTATAACCTCCATCCGGCCATAAGCATCAAACCAATCGACCTCCATCCGGTCTTCATCATCACACTTATAACCTCCATCCGGCCATAAGCATCAAACCAATCGACCTCCATCCGGTCACAAACAATACCATCAAGATAATCATTTCGAGCCTTTATCAAAATAATTCTTAAAGTAGGTTTGTTCAACATGTTACTTTATTTTTCCTATAACGTTACAGATTATAAGAAAACTCTTACTATGCTAGGTAATCTAAATCTTAAGTCGACTACTTAGTATTCAACTAGTCTTGTCAGCGTTATTATTTTCGTCATGGCTAGTCTCGTCATCGTCACCTACGTGCATGTCAACGTCAGTTATTTTACGCAGTCGGTCGTGTGCGTACTTGTACGTCCGGCGGAAGAAAAGGACTTCAAAACATGACGATCACTTGTCAAAACTTCCACTACCTTAAATGGACCTCTGAACTTCCGATCTAGTTTAGTCTGATAATTCTGATTTCACTCTTCGTTTTCTAATAACACAAAATAGCCTACCCAAAATTTTACTTTGCAAGTAAATGTCGTGTAGAAATGTAATAGAATCTCAAGTTGTGGCTCGCTATTCGCAACGCTTCTTATGATTTGTTCTGTGCTGAATACACGCGTTTAACCAATACCGTTCAACGCAACAACATTATTAACTCCTTTGGCAATTAATTTGGCTGCACAACTCGCTTTTACTAACGAGCATTCAGCACCAGAATCGTAACAAAACAATACAGCTCACCTTTGTTCTAACGTGCCTGCGGGTAGCTGTACGACGCAAACATCCACTCTCCGTTGCTGCTTGCAGCGCGTGCTCCACCTCCACCATCTGCTTGGCTGCCACTTCTCGTGCACCTGGCCGCAACATGTCCTGGATTCCCTCACTTGCAGCACACGAAGGGCTTCACCGACGGCTGCGGGCTGCTTGGCTCGATACTTGAAGTCACCCCACGTCACTGGTAGCTCCACGCTACGTCCTTCGTCCTATTTACGATAGCCACGTTGGTACTGCTTCCTTTGTGCGCCTTAATGACGGCCACAAGTTGACCTCTTTGCAGTGAATTTTCAGCAAAACACAAATCAGCTGTCGTATTGTGTGCTGTTACGTTTGCCACGCGTCCTATCGCGTTTTCTAATTACGGGAACGGGATACGTCGGACTCAAACGCCGGTTTTTAGACACCTTTCTTTTTCTAACATGGCGGTAGGGGGCAACTGGCGCGTCACTGGGTAAAGGTATTCCTGCATACAGCCTATGCCCAAAACAACATGCACGATGATCGCGCATCCGTATCTGGCTTGTCTGGGTTTAACTCGAACAGATCCACACGATTATTTAATAAGCGTTCGCAGTTTGCACTTTGTTTTTAAAATGCCAACGGTCACTTTCACTTTTAGCGTTCTCATTTTGCGCATCAACCAACACGAATCCCACTTCTGATGACGGAGAAGGTATAGTGTGTCTCGTTATTATCAGCCATATTTAACTATTGTGGGCGTACAGTGGGTATGTGTTGGTTATTGCGCAATAGAAAAACCGTTTGCAGTTCAAATAAGATTATAATTTCACGAACAATTTAGTCACACTAGCAAATTACACACTGTAGGTACACGACACAACCAGATACGGAACGCTGGACAGTTTCTAAGAACATGTTGTCCGTACAATGTCCAATGTCCAAGTCCAAAGTCCAAAGTCAGCTACACATCGTTCTGTCGAGCTGTTTTCTAACCCCCACGGACTCAGGCTAGACTCTGTCAAGCGCCGCCGGGTGGCGCTTGCGTTCCGAATTGTCAAATGCATGACCGGATGCGACATACTAATTTTAACATTATCTTTTATTTAATTAAGGAATATCGCATTTTGTAAAATAAGACGGTAAGGTGCTAGCATTAAATATAACACGTGGTGGAAGTTGAAATTAAAACCTTAATATCTAGAAGATTAGACCGTTATTAACCTTGTTCGATAAAAGGAGTGGTAATGCTAATCCAATTTTCGTTGAGATTGATTACTGAGTCAATAGCCTAGGGGTATAAGGCACAGTCTAGATGATCGGCTGGCGCCCGGTGATGCGGGTT
Organism: Luperina testacea; assembly: GCA_927399505.1. Taxonomy (NCBI): domain Eukaryota; kingdom Metazoa; phylum Arthropoda; class Insecta; order Lepidoptera; family Noctuidae; genus Luperina; species Luperina testacea. Next base: position 457,448 of record OV656762.1, on the reverse strand, counting down.
CGTATCCTCAATCGCACGCAAAGTGTCTTTTTGTAAGTTATTCTTGGTATCCGGTTCAACCAGAAGGAAGCCGAAAAAATACCATATCAAATTATCAAAAACTTTCAAATAATATTTGAGGCGGATCGGTGGATGCGCTCGGGTCGGGCAGAGATGGGTGCGGCGGCGGGGGAGGGAACTGCTCAATGCTCACGGGACGCGCCCGCCGCCGCTGGAGCGACGAGTGACGTTCCTTTTCTCTGAGGCTGTCTGTACAGCGATTTTAATAGTGACATCGAATATATTCCGATCGGAACAAAAAATAGTAGGTTATGAACCACTGTATGAGTGTTTAATACCTAGTTAAGTGCAGTTTCATACACTACTTTATCTAAACTCATGCGTGTTGTGGCTGAAAATGTGCATAAAAAAGCTTTAAAAGCGAAGTTTATGCAGAAAATTACCAATTTAAATTGAATAAAGACAATTGTTTATTTCATATTGAAAATAAACGAAAATATGAGAATATGATTTGTAACGTAGAATCTGCCAAAAATATGTTTAACAAAAATATCCAGCACTAAGAACTAGTTTTTTTTAAGTTTTTTTTAATAGCTAAGTGTAACAAACTAATACATTCCTGTACCTAATTTAACTCAGACTGGTCAAGCCCTGATACAAACGTGTTGAGTTTCGGTGCTTAGCTGTCCAAGTTGGTCTCTTCAAAGATTAGTTGGTTTGTACTTCATGTCAGATCTGAGGACTTTAGACTAGCCAAACCGGAGCTTCGATGGTTGACACATATACCGCTGTTTAATGTAGCTAAGATAATAATAATAATTACCTGTCCAAACACAAATGACCTATCCACCATTTGTTAACGGCAACTCATATCATTACTTAGCTGTATAAGCCTACCAGACTGTCACCCGTCATGTACCCATATCACAGAAGCCGATAAAAAAAATTTTGCTCTTTACTAGACTCCATTTTTATAACTTACCCAAGAAATTGTGAGAAAACAAGGCTGCCAATTGATAATAGCCGCGTAGAGAGCTCTCTTAGTAAATTTTGTTTGAATTATAGAAAACCATTAAGGATTTGTTAACTTTTCTACTACTTAAGTACCAACCTACCACAAACAGGAGTGGGGCGTCTTATCCTGAAACTCGATGAGGTTATCAAAACTTTGCTAATTTTAAATAAAGATGGTTTCTCGCGATCTCAGTATTGTGTTACAAGTGATTGTGAAACTGAATTGTATTTGTAAAGCTTTATCTGTTTTGTAAGTATTCGGGGGTTATTGTATCGGATGACCCAACTTTTCAATATGATTTACTTGATGTGTGTCTGGAGGAATGGCATCAACTATCAACTTTTCCTTTGTTTATGTTAATTCACGTACTGCAATTAACAAGTCAAGTGTTCAACATATTATAAGACTTTCTAGTCTGGTGCGCACTAAACACACACATTGCACATTGCGCATTGTTGGACTAATTGCTACTGCGCTTGTAGATGCACATCTACAAACAGTAGTATTTCTACTGGTTCCTACAAAGTAGAGTGCACACGCGCGGCGGCGTGTTCGATACACTCGCTCGTTCTTGTTCGATACCAATCTAACATTTCGTTAACTCCGAGTGGTCCTTTATTACCGAATCGATTTGTTCCTACGATGTACGGAATGTAGGCAAGTATAGGTTATAACTATACGGTTTATTTATTTCTAATTTGGTAAAGGATAAAAGGACGGCTTTAGTTACTGAAGGTTGAAGCCGATTACGTGAGTGTCCTTGATTGCACATTATGTTTCAATTTGATACATAACTATTTGCTCGTGAATACAACCTACACTCGATGAGGAACTGGAACGTCGAAGGAACTGTCGCGTTAACGTCGATTCGTAATGGACTTTTCGAATCGGTTTTGACGAAATACATTTCTGTTTCCTAAAAATTTAGATTATCAATATTATCAAACTTTATGAACTAACTAGCTGACCCGGCGAACTTCGTTCTGCCTCAGAATCAATAAGCCGTTCCATACAAATGTATGAGAAAATGAATTATTATCCACATTATTATTTTTTTCGTGAATTTTTCCCATGATTATTCTGCTATTCGGGGCGGGGAAAAATCCAACAAATCAAAGATGATAAAAATTGGTTCAGCCGTTCTTGAGTTATAAATGGTGTAACTAACCCGACTTTGTTTGATTTATATAATTATAGATATTCTCACTATCACTATCTTATGAGAACCAACTCGCACTCAGTATAAAATATGTCCTTTGGATTCCTTAATCAAATTCCTTAATAAAAAAATAGGTCTGTATTTCATTTTTTTTTTATATACATTGACAATTCGGATATACAACTTGTAACACAATCATTGTTATCTACTTTACAATACAATCACATAGTAGAAATTTTTCCAATTTCCATTGAGTGCGGTCCGCGTCCGTAGTAGGCGCCGGGCGCACGCGAGCCGTCGAGTGGCACCGCAAACTCGCGCTTATGGACTCGCCCTAACAATGTACAACATTGTTCACGAGTACTGGTACTCAACAAAAATAGCTTAGAAGACTCACTTGTTATGGAGCAAATAAAAATATTATTGACTCGAGTTTTCACTTGCGCGTATCATATTTTATATACATATGTACCTTTATCGGAGTTTTAGTTCTCATGAACTGTCACTCGTATTCAAGCTCCTTTGCAAGAAGCAGTTTTGGCTCTTATGAACTGAGGCTCGTATTCAAGCTCCTTTGCAAGAATCAGTTTTAGCTCTTAGGAACTGTCACTTGTATTCAAGCTCCTTTGCAAGAAGCAATTTTGGCTCTTATGAACTGAGGCTCGTTTTCAAGCACCTTTGCAAGAAGCAGTTTTAGTTCTTAGGAACTGTCACTCGTATTCAAGCTCCTTTGCAAGAAGCAGTTTTAGTTCTTAGGAACTATCACTCGTATTCAATCTCCTTTGCAAGAAGCAATTTTGCCTCTTATGAACTGAGACTCGTATTCAAACTCCTTTGCAAGAAGCAGTTTTGGTTCTTATGAACTGAGACTCGTATTCAAGCTCCTTTGCAAGAAGCAGTTTTGGGTCTTATGAACCGAGACTCGTATTCCAGATCCTTTGCAAGAAGCAGTTTTGGCTCTTATGAACTGAGACTCGTATTCAAGCTCCTTTGCAAGAAGCAGTTTTGGCTCTTATGAACTGAGACCCGTATTCAAGCTCCTTTGCAAGAAGCAGTTTTGGTTCTTATGAACTGAGACTCGTATTTAAGCTTCTTTGCAAAAAGCAGTTTTGGCTCTTATGAACTGAGACTCGTATTCCAGCTCCTTTGCAAGAAGCAGTTTTGGCTCTTATGAACTGAGACTCGTATTCAAGCTCCTTTGCAAGAAGCAGTTTTGGTTCTTATGAACTGAGACTCGTATTTAAGCTTCTTTGCAAGAAGCAGTTTTGGCTCTTATGAACCGAGACTCGTATTCCAGCTCCTTTGCAAGAAGCAGTTTTGGCTCTTATGAACTGATACTCGTATTCAAGCTCCTTTGCAAGAAGCAGTTTTTGCTCTTATGAACTGAGACTCGTATTCCAGCTCCTTTGCAAGAAGCAGTTTTGGCTCTTATGAACTGACTCGTATTCAAGCTCCTTTGCAAGAAGCAGTTTTGGCTCTTATGAACCGAGACTCGTATTCCAGCTCCTTTGCAAGAAGCCGTTTTGGCTCTTGTGAACTGAGACTCGTATTCAAGCTCCTTTGCAAGAAGCAATTAGCCATAGTCTACCTTGTAATAATAAAAAATAAAGTATTAATGTGAAGGTATGGATGTTATTAAAAATGTGTATTATGAATGTGTGTGGTGTACTCCAAATAAATAAACAATAAGTAGAAGTGATGATTCGGGCGCCAGGAGCACACAAAACTATGCCAAGGATAGACTAACCTGCGGGAACTGGAAACTTTTAATCTTCAAGCGGGGAGTATCAATAAAAATCGACATAAAAGTTATTGAACGATTTTATTGCCCGTAGGCTGCTGGTTTCAAATATACAAGAAAATTCCTTTCTATAATTAACGGTTCTAAGGTGTAAAACTAAGATTAAATTGATATTATTTTGTGTCCTGTCATTATTGCACTTTTGTCAATATAAGTTATGTATTATAAACCATACCACGTTCCGTCGAATAAACTAACAACCGAAAGAGCAAACCACGCTCATCTTGGTGATTTTGATCTTCGCGGAGACGTCAAAGGCGGTCCATGAAATATGCTGGTAGGGGCTAGCTTTCAAAGTTTAAGTTGTAAAAGAAAAAGAAAGAAGAAACGAAGAGGGAAGAAACGCCTCGCGGCTGAAACCAAACATGAACAATCGTTAGCTGATATCCAGCGTTGATAAAAATGGCGATCTAAATGGTTATGACCAAATACAAATTAACTCACCGTTTCTTTAAAAAAATGATGTCATCAGTAGATGAATTAATCCAAAATATATAAGGTTTAAAAGATCCTGAAACAAATATCGGAAACTATTAACGTCGGCCATCAAAATAGCCACGCGACAACGTGAATATGAAACCACGAAGAATTTTACCTACCTTTATAAAAAATATGGGCTATCCGATCAGGCCGGCAAGGGCAAATCGGCTACCACATAATGGAGATTAGATGCCGTCCATCTGAAGTTAATACTTCAGGATTTAATTCGGAGCCCTGAAATTACTCCATTCTATGCAAAGCTTGAGTCGGAAAGTGACCTGTCAAAATCAACTGACAGCATCAAAAAGAAAAAAATCTGTGTGACCACTACACGATTCCGATTCATCCAAAAATGAATTTTTACATGGCAACACCACAATATTGCCTACAAATTAAAGCAAAAAAATCCGCTATCATGTAACAGGCTTAAAAGACTCGTTACAACCTTTTTGAAAGATTATCCAGAATCTTTTATTTCGATGCACTGTCCAACATTGTGTGCCGTCGTGTACCTATCGCTCTATGCTACTTCTGTAATGGTATTTATTTTGTGGCAAAGTGGTTAGCGTAGCTAGAGCAGTGGTGGCCAAGTGGTAACGGCCGTGACTTACGAGTTGTAGGTCGTAGGTTCGAACCCAGACAGGCGCTTTACTTTGTGTAAATTATTTCATCACCACTGCTCACAAAACGGTGAAGGAAAACATCGTGAGAAAACCGGCATGTCCTAGAACCAAAAATTCGAAGACATGTGACATCTACCAACCCGCACTGGGCCCGCGTGGTGGATTACGGCCCACTCCCTCTCACTGAGAGGAGGCCTGTGTCCCAGCAGTGGGAACATTATAGGCTGATGATGATGATGAAAGTGGTTAGCTTAGCGCAGTCTAGCGTGATAGACTGGGAAATATAATTTAAACAATGAACGAAATTCTTAATTCTAGTTTATTTTACACTCAAACATGACACTAGACAGGTAAATATGAGCTGAACTTACTGGCTCAGGTTTTGACGCAGAGGAGTAGGTATTATCAGAACTTGATAGCAACACAGTAGCAAGGAGTCGAGCAAGAATTGATGCGGTCCACACGGATGAAAATGTTTAATCTATAGATACTATTCACACTAACACACTAATTATATAATAAATCCATACTAATATTATAAATTCGAAAGTAACTATGTCTGTGTGTGTGTTACCTTTTCACGCCTAAACCACTAAATGGATTTCGATAAAATTTGGCAGAGAGATAGATTGTATCCTGGGGAAGGACATAGGATAGTTTTTATCCCGATATTCCCACGGAATCGATACTTATGCTGGTGAAACCGTGGGGTGCTGCTAGTAATGTTATAAATTCGAAACAACTGAACGGATTTCGATAAAATTTGGCGAGGAGATAGATGACATTCTGTCTGAGGAAGGACATAGGCTACTCTTTGTCAAAAGCTAGTAATTTAAAGACTGAAAGACAAAATGATCATTTATATCGGTACGTTTTGGCAAAGCCACATGAGCTAACAATCTAAACGCCTCACAATACTCTGTAGTCGACTATTCACTGCAAGTGTTCCGCGGGACGCAGTTTGTTTGAGTGCTCGGTACCGTCAACACACAGCCGGACGGGGCATTGTAATACATATAACAGACATGTGGTACATTGTTATCACGACGTCGATTATTTTGTTGACGCTCTTCGTTGGATTGCTGTAGCAGCAGTATTTGTTGAACTCGACCAGTCTGTAGTGTGTCGACACAAAGTGAGACAACTACGACAATTACAATGAAGGACTTTCTATCTGCACAATCTTAATGTCACTGCCCCAAATTACTTTCAGTATGTGGTCTAGCAATTGTCCCGCTGCTCACCGTTCACTTTAACTTTATAAGTTGTCAGTGTTTATACCATTTTCTGGCAAAAAGCTTCATCCAACTTTCTTTAAAACGACAAATCAATTTCGTGGTTAAACAACACAAACAGAACAAGAAAAACAGTAAGAGGTTTCCATTAATGAAACAAACAAAAGATTTTTCCACAATAGATGCTCAGCAGCTCTGTGGCGCAACACTCGTCCAGCTCCATTGACAAAAGGTCCGGAGTCCGCACGCACTCGAGCCGGGCTCCGGCAGCTGGGGTAGCGGGGGGGGGGGGGTCTTCACAATGATCGACATTGTTACCGCTCGTTCAATTATTTCGTTGAGAACACATTGTAGATATACCTCGACAAATAAAATTGAACTGTACACACGTGTCTAGAATGTACTTTGGATCATTGTTGTTAATTAACAAAAGCCCTAGTACTGGCATTATTTTTGTAGAAACTGTCTTTGTAGTTGCTGTAGCTACAGTGCAGATTCCTTTTTCTTCTTTTCTCTTATCGGGTTAAATTCTATTGGTACTTCATCCATGTCGCAGTGTGCCAGCTGAATTGTAGGACAATTTTATGATTTTATCTCTTCCTTGCGGCAATTTAGCCAAACACCAAGTAGCGTTTTATCAGTCCATTAAAACCTTCCCTGCGTGCGTCAGGCCACACCTTACTAATGTATTCCATTGCGGAGGTGCGGAAGTGTGCAGGTGCACAGTGACGCGGGCCGCGGGCGCCAGTGATTACATCTCGAGGACTCGCCGCGGCATTAACATTCTATTGGGTATTTTTTGCGCAGGACAAGCAACGACAATATTCCAAGAATTTACTTGTAAACAAAGTTTTCCTGAAAATGCATTTTCTTGGGCTTTCTCCCTAGTGCACTGTAAGTTTTTAGAAATTCTTGATTATCATCAAGACTTTCCGATTATTACCTGTATAGAGAAAAAAACTAAAGTTCCCCTTCGAATATAAAAAAAAATGGTATAATAGAATCTTGATCTTAGTATAATGTCAGAACAAACGATAATTACAAGAGAGATGATAAAAACTAAAACGTAGGTAATATAAAATCCCGACCTTTATTCTAGCAAGCAGCTTATATTTACGTAAATAGCGCAATAGCAAGCGGGCGAGTCGCGGCTCGAGGTTGTGAGCGGAGTCACCCGGTACAGGACCCACCTCCACCACCCACGCCTTGCACCCGCGGGCCGCGACGCTAAGTACGAGGTGCATCTCCGGCGACACAGTGACAGATCACCGGAACACTTGATGGCGATGAGTTAAGTATGTCAGTCATTGATGTACGAGGTTGTTCAAATATTTGTAGTTGAGTAACACGGACATATGTACGTAAGCCATGCGATCAGTTTCATATAAACATTTTTGTAGTCCTTGGGAGGAAAACGGTGGAAATCTATTCCGAGTCCAGAGAAAAATAAAACTGATATATTTACGTCTGTCTAGACCATTTTATTATAAGACAAAAAGGATTAACGTTTTACAGCAGGAGCGCAAAAATCAATCAATTTGCCTAGCCTTTACCTACTCAACTATATTGGGGTCGGCTTTCAGTCTAACCGGATGCAGATTAATACCAGTATTTTACATGGAGCGAAGGCCTATTACTGCATAATTGGTAAGACTGGTTGTCAAACTTTTGATTTTCTGACTACCCGTAACGACCATCCAAAGATCTACGAATGACAGCCGGGACCAACGGCTTAACACTTTCACTGTCCACAAACTAGACAAAATAATTAAACAATCAACCTGAACCTGAACCATATGTGGTTCATGGGACAGAGAATGGGTTAACGTGCTTTCCGTAGCACAGGGAGGATTCGACTCTCGATATGTAACAGACGGTCACCCATCAACGTACCGATCCCTTTAATCGATCCGTGTGGCTGTAATCTTTTAGCCACGAGGGCCTTATCAAGACTAATAAAATCAAAGTTATTTTAATCAACTTTTTTGCTGCTGGAATGCGGAATTATAAAATAATGAGTATTTTATCTCCAAATCCATTTTAAGAAACAAACCAGACACGTTTAAACAAACCGTTCATAAATCAAAACTCATACAGTGTACAGAGCAGATCAAAGAGTTCCGACGTAGCTACGACCGATTCTAAATGAAACAATAAACACTCTCTGATCGGTACACGGTACACTTCCATGAACATGTTATTTAAAGATGGAAATTATTCCACGAAGGTCACTGAATATAATTAAGTATCTGAGAAAAAGACTGACAAACTGACTGTTTTAAGTTCACGTACGCAACACTTACCTATTGACATTCCTTCATTCTTCACTAGGGCTTTCAAATACCGGATTTTTTCAATACCGGTATCAATACCGGTATTGGAAAAGTCAATACCGTGATCCCGGTATCAATACCGGTTGTCCGGTATTGAACGCAAGTTCAATTAGGATATTAATAAAACCAATAAAATACGCCTTTTTGTATTTTCAAATCAGTATTGTTCTTATTATTTTATTGAAAATACTAAAATAAATACGTTATACATAGCTTTCTTAATTCTTTTATAATAATTTGGTTTTGGTTGATTATTTAGGTAGGACTAGGAATTAGGAACATAATGAAAACTTAAACTGAATCTACTCTTTTTGCAGGAAGGCATTTCACATAGACTTTGTTTGCACAATATAAAAAAAAATCTTATTATTACCTAAATGTCATCATGTCTCATGTAAAAATCAATATAGGTATCATTATTTGTAGAAATGTAAGTAAGTAAAGTATACCTTAACTAGCTAGTAGCAATCATTTGGTAATCATTTTAGTAACATTCTTAATAATTAAGTTATAAAAAAACAATCAAAAAATCTAAAACTAAACAAGTAAGAAAATAAATCAAGAATCAACATAGGTATCATTATTTGTAGAAATGCAAGTAAGTTAAGTATAGCTTAACTAGCTAAGTAGCTAGCAATCATTTTAGTAACATTATTAATAATTATGCAATAAAAAAAAATCAAAATCTAAAACTAAACAAGTACCTAACAAAATAAATCAAGCGTTAACAACAATTTCTGAAAAACAGTAAAAAATTGTAAAAGTAATTATAGACGCGTTATCCCGTCGCCTTTGCGAAACTGACTTACAATAGTGACAATAAAAAAACAACACAAAAATACAGCTCGATTTCGGGCATTGTCTCAGGCGGGGTGCGGAAGGGTGAGCTTAAGATAACAGCGGGACGCTTGCGCTGAAGAAAACAAGTGTGAGAATAAAATCACATAATTTTCAGATCTAATGTTTGTAATACCGTAATCACGGTATTGGGGTGTCAATACCGGTATTGTAAAAGGCCAAAATAAAATCCGTGATCACGGTATTACGGGATCCCGGAATACCGGTATTGAAAGCCCTATTCTTCACAGAAACCGGGAAGAGCCCTTAAATTCAGGCTAAATCCCGTGCAGTATACGTTTGCGTGTGTGTGCGTTTCGCGACAAAATGCATGAAGTAAGGCATGGATTAGTTTACAATCTATCGTCAGTTGTCGATCAGGTACAGGCGTGATATCGTTACAACAAATGCGAGTGACACGTTAGGCGCGCCTCCCCCGGAGCTCGAGCCACTGAACTGCTATTATGTCATATATCACCCGCGTTAACCATCGGGACGAACGAATGTTACTTATGGGGTTACAGATTCTGATAGAGTTATATATAAATAGGGAGTGAGCGGTTTACTATCCACATAACATTTTTTGGTAGGTATTGTAGCGAAAAAAAAGAAAGGAAACATTTCTTTGCCACATAAATACGTATAATTTTGATTGTTAATAGCATAAGTGTAAAAACCATAAAAAAAACTGAACACATTACACATACAACAAAACTTGATAAAAAAGAAAGACAGGCTATTTTAAAAAACACAGCAATAACTTAATTTACTAACTCTACACTCCTTAATTCTACAAGCCCTAACTTAACAATCTCTACACCTTAGTCAAAATTGAGGCTTGGCCGTTTCGTTTCTACAAGAATTATTGTACAGAAAAGTAATGAACAGTGAATAAATTTTTCACCTTACGCCCATGTGACGGTAGCGAAACGGCCAAGCCACATATTTTGACTAAGGTGTAGAGTTTGTGAAGTTAGGGCTTGTCGAATTAAGGCTTGTAGAATTAGAAGCGTGGCTCTATAATCGCACACTATGCAGTCAGGCATGTTATAAGTTAGGGGATTACATCGCTGATAAAAATGCCTGGCTCAATGCTGGTCCTGCTCCACAACCACAACTAATTGATTAACACATGAAAATACTGTTGGAGTTGCTGAAGATTGTAAGAATATCTTTGCATTGTATAAAATCAATTTCCTTTGTATTGCATAATTGCATAGCACAGATGTGAGTTCTATGTACCCTATAGCTACCATTTACCGGGTAATAATATGTCTTTCATTGACTTGAATGTGCCCTGGCAGCTGATAGTATGTCATGCTCACTCAAATGTCTCGCTGACGGTGGCGTGTGTGTTGGATCATTTAGCTCCCTTCAAAATGGTTGAGCTAAATGGTGCTAATTTATGCGCCACGTAAGTCCAAAGAATGATGATTTCATGAAATAGTTATTCTTGAGACTTACGTGGTCTTAGAGAGTTGTGTTGATGACTTTAATGATTATAATTCTGTAAACACATATTTCTTACGGCCGCGATTCATATATTAATCAACGTACAACTTAATACTGACGAGCAAATTGCAAAAAACCTAAAAAAAATTGAATTTCGCGGGCTACCCTGGCGCTTTCGCCTTAATATTAGTACCTACTACTATTACACCGACCGCGCATCTGAGCCGCGCGGCATAGTACAGTCAGTTTCAGAGAAATAGTACCCCTCCAAGACTTAAAGATTATCGCCCGAGCACGCTCGGGCCCGCGTGTCACGTGAGCCTTGAGCAGCTCCCTCCCCCGCGCCCCGCCGCCGCACCCATCTCGTGCACCCACCGATCCGTCTCAAATATCATTTGCAATGTTTTTAATAATTTATATGGTATTTTATCGGCTTCCTTCTGGCCGAACCGTATAGATACCAAGAATAACTTACAAAAAGACACTGCGTGCGACTAAGATACGAACTCACATCGCGAGATCATCTAGACCGCGCCTTATACCACTAGGCTATTGGCTCAGTTAGCAATCTTAACGAAAATTCGAATAGCATTACTCCTTTTATCGAACAAGGTTATTAACGGTCTAATCTTCTAGATATTAAGGTTTAAATTTCAACTTCCGTCTTATATTTAATACTAGCACCTTACCGACTTGTTTTACAAAATGCAATACGCAACTCCTCTATTAACTAAAACATAAGGTTGAAATTAGCATAGATGTCTTGTTTGGTTGAATAGAATGTGTTGATTCCGATTGTTGCACTACCCTCATTTTACTTCAGAAACTTAACTGCTGTATGAACTGCGAGTTAAGGTTGAATTTAGTATACTATTCTTCGCCTTATTTACTAAACTGTGATTGAGGGTATTTTTACTTTTCAAATGGTTTCATTTTCGTGCCGATTCGCTTGTGTGTAATTATCTTCATCGTAATATTATCCAATTTATTAAGTTTTTGACCAGTTGATTCTATTAATCGATGGTATGGTTCGATTAACAACTTTATTAAAGGCTAAAATTGTAGTTCTGTGGGAAAAGGAACAAAACATAAAGAAAATAGCACGAGATATAAGCATAACGGTAAGATTTAAGTTATTCTTACAGATACCTATTTATTGTTGCAATCATGTTGCATTATTACTTACAAGTTGGATTTTTTTTATGTATTTCTAATATTATTATTTTCATTACAGAGAAAAACAGTTCGTAGATGGATACAAAGGTATCAAGCGACGGGTGATATGAAATGTGATCACCAAGGCCCTCGCCCGATTGCTTACACTAATGAATCGAAGCGACAACGTAATATGTATTGTGAAAGTTCACTCAGTGGCACCCTTCAAAACTACGCGTTCAAATGCTGACTTCAAGAAGTGTTAGACAGTGACGGCCATCCTATCCGTTATGAATAGGCAACTCAGCAGATTAACTGTGTAACTTATTTGATAAAAATGCATTGGAACATTTATATGAGCAAGTGTCAAGTGTTAATCATTCCCAATATCATTCCATTATCAGTGGGATCATTATCTCGTAGTCAATCAAAAATAAACAACCTTTATTATTATCAATCCAGTTCTTGTTTACAAGTAGTCTTGTAATGTGTTAACGATGCACCATCTGACCTCACATATTTTTCTAATGTTGTGTTAAATAAGGGTTATCAGAAAATGTGATAAAAGAGAAAGATGTATATTGCTATACTGTTATAGTTTAGCATGTTGGTTCTTCCTCTGTAATTCACAGTTTCTAGAAATATCTATAAACGAACCGTTATCTAAACCAAACTAGGGTATCTATTTTGTGTTTAGTTAATATTCTAAGTATAATAACCCCAATTTAACACAGATAGAAATCTGTATATTCAACCAGGAAGTGGATTCCATGAAGTCCTAGAAATGTAATTAAAGAAATAAATGAATATTGTTTATGCAAAATGCTAAGCTTTTATTACAAACCTCCATTTGATTTTTTAATAATAATTAACGAAAAAAACAAAACTAACTACTAAAGAAACTAAAAAATAATAATAAAGGTAAATATAAAATAAAAAAAATCTTCTCGACCGCGGATTGAACTCGAGACCGTCGTATTGTTAAGCCGCAATGTTAACCACTAGACCAACATGCCACTTACGATACATTTCAAAAAACTTAAATAGGTTCGATGTCATTACCAAGGTGTAACGGTTTCTATGAAGCGTGCTGTACCTCGCAGAGCTACCGGCGAAAGGCGCGGCGCGGCGGTCGGCCAGCCAGCGCCCCTCCCCCGTCATGTCCGGGTACCTTGCGAAGTTATTTTAAAACTATGATATCTCATAAGATAATCATTGAAATCAAATGATGTCAAGGGCAATTTAGTTTTTTTTTTTTTAAATATTGCCCCATACTAGGAATTTCTCCTGTATTGTGGGTGCGTTTACAAACTTTTAAACTCACATAATTACAAACAGCCAGACCCGGAACAACTTCTTGTAGGTCATACAAATATTTGGTCGTAGCGTGGTGCTATATGTACAGCCTTTATTAGCCTTCCTCGATAAGTGGACTCTGTGCACCTACTTGTATAATTTTCAGATCTCTAGCATGAAATTAAGTTTGTATGGGAAAACCCATACGAACTTCCATCCCCTAATTTAAAGGGGTGATTTACTAAAAATCCTGAAAAATGTAATTTATTATTTATAACAATCTTTATATCAATTTTCAGACCTCTAGCATCAAAATTTGCGGAAGTCTCATACAAACTTCCATCCCCTAGTTTAAAGGGTTGGGGGTAAAAGTTCCAAGCTTTAGTTTTTTTTTGTTGTTTGTGTACTAATACTAGCTTAAATACCAAATTTCAGCTTTCTAGGACTTCAGGAAGTACCCTAAGAGTTTTGATGATCATCAGTCAGTGACGAAATCGGGGTTTTTTAGATGTCAATAAAATCTAAAGTATATAGCTACTTATAATAAATCTGTAGAAGTGAAAATTCTGTACATTGAAAATATCAAAAAAATAAATGGCAGGGGGTGTTACTATACCGACACCGAACCCAAAAATGTGATTAAAAAAATTTTTGTCTGTCTGTCTGTCTGTTTGTTCAGGCATCACGCAAAAACTACCGGTTAGATTACGATGAAACTTGGTATAATTATTCTTTAATATCCTGGGCACCACACTGGGTACTTTTTATCCCGGAAAAGTATATACAACAAAAAACAAAATTAATTTTGCGGTTCGATCCCTAGACCCGATTACTGTACCAACCGCAAATAATAAGTTTGTCGTAGGTTACGTCAGCCGCAGTGGAGTTCACTAAGGGGCCCAAACAATTCAATGGACTATCACACACGACGAAGATAATAAATAATATTTCATATTTTCGTATCTTAAGATGAATTTGTAAATACTAATAATAAAGCAGAAGAGTTTGTTTGTCTGAACGCGTTAATCGGTCGGATTTTTCTCGGAGTCGATTTAAAAAAATATTTTTACATTTGCTAGCCTAATTCTTGAGGAAGGCTATGTAACATCACGCTATAACCCTTAGGAGCCGAGCAAAAAGAATAAAAGTCTGAAAGATCGCTAAGCGAAAACGAAGTGACAGCGCGGGCAGGCGATGCGATGCGATGCGATGGCGTGGGTCGGAAACAAGAAATTTCACGCGGACGAAGTCGCGGGCAGAAGCTAGTATTTAATAAGTCTAATATTGACATCATATCGAGAATTTTGTTTATCTAGTATAATCCAAACCCAAGTTATGAGGGTTCAAAAAAACGAGGAAGCGCTTCGAGAAAAGGTAGGTAGTGCCCTTGCGCTTCGCTTGGCTCGTCTTGGCGGAGACACTCCCGTGGCCCCAGATAGGAGGAATACAAAGGTAGGTAGTGCCCTTGCGCTTCGCTTGGCTCGTCTTGGCGGAGACACTCCCGTGGCCCCGGATAGGAGGAATACAAAGGTAGGTAGTGCCCTTGCGCTTCGCTTGGCTCGTCTTGGCGGAGACACTCCCGTGGCCCCAGATAGGAGGAATACAAAGGTAGGTAGTGCCCTTGCGCTTCGCTTGGCTCGTCTTGGCGGAGACACTCCCGTGGCCCCAGATAGGAGGAATACAAAGGTAGGTAGTGCCCTTGCGCTTCGCTTGGCTCGTCTTGGCGGAGACACTCCCGTGGCCCCAGATAGGAGGAATACAAAGGTAGGTAGTGCCCTTGCGCTTCGCTTGGCTCGTCTTGGCGGAGACACTCCCGTGGCCCCGGATAGGAGGAATACGTAGGTACCCCGATTCTGGGATAAATAATTCTCCACATTTCACAATATAAGTATAATAATGGTAGTAGGTACCTGCTTACAATTTCGGTATAAGGTCCTAGAATAACTTCATGACCCGTTGTGTCTCATAAATTTTCTTCATGTGACATGGCTTTACAGAAAAAAATTCTATGACACGAGAAAATTCCAAATTACAAAAATTTGATCATTTAATTTCTGGACAAGCAAAGTTCCAAAAATGAGGTTGATATTATATATTTTTAAAGAAGGATGGGACTCCCTTTTCCGCACTTAGACTCCCATTCGGTCCGTTGTGCGTTTTTAAAGAAGGATATTGTCATCAAATTTCAATGCAGCATTTATTAATGCTACAGTATTTGAATGTTTTCAGATTGTGTCACAAAACGAAGCAAGGTTACTGAGAGTCTCTCAACAATGGCTAACGAACTCTATTAATCGACACTGAGTCAAATCGAAACAATAGGTAATTATAATTTTGTACTCTAATGTTTTTATTAATAAGCTTTACATCCTTCTAATCCGTGTGTCGCTACACCTGACCTAGGTAGCTAATATAATGATTGCAGCATAGGTTAGACAATGCGTCTCGCGAGCACAGCGGTGCAGCGTTACTTACAACGTCGCCAGAGCTTAGGACGCTTCGTGCAGGTGCTGCAGAGTTATTTGTAGCAAAATTTACATGTCGCGGTTAAAAAGCCAACTAAGGTTTAAGTTAGGTTAGGTAAATCAGGATTTACCTACTAAATGTCAGATTAGTTTACTTTGCAGCTTTATTCCGCTAGCGGAACACCAGACACTTTAATTTAATACAAGCTACAAAAATATAAAGTAAAATTAATTCTTACCTTGTTTTCAAACTAAAATCAATTAATAAATATTGACATTGCACGATACGATACTTTTTTCCCAAGCTGATAAGTAGCAAAGACTCACTAGAATAGAAAAATATAGTGCCAAAAGTACTTAAGTATTGTGTTTCGCTTTCAAAAGTATGTATTTAAGTATTGTCATTAAGTCTAGCTGTAGGTCGTAGGTTCGAACCCAGACAGGCGCTTTATTTTGTGTAAATTATATTATCACCACTGCTCTCAAAACAATGAAGGAAAACACCGTGAGCATGTCCTAGAACCAAAAAATCAAAGACATGTATTGTGACATCTATCAACCCGCACTGGGCCCGCGTGGTGGATTACGGCCCACTCCCTCTCACAGAGAGGAGGCCTGTTTCCCAGCAGTGGAAACATTATAGGCTGATTAATATGTGTTTCGCTTTGTGGAAGAGTTAACTAAGTACCTAACAATCGCACAACACTGGTTCCAGATATTAACCTTCGGGTTAGAGGCACTTCAGAACTGGAGCAGAACTATAAAAGTTTCGGTTGAGCCGGACATTCACTGGCTTGTAAGTAGCTCGGCTCCTCCTTGTGCTGAGAGTCATTAGCAGCTACCTACTGTGCTGTTCCTTCCTTAGCCCTTTACGTTTCGGGCCAGCGGTAACCCATTCGAACAATCCCGCTGATACCTACCTACCTTCAAAACAAAAGAAATTTTCACAATATCTATGTAGTTCTCACAGTACTATGAAATCACTGTTTTGTTGAAAAAAGGGATGGTGCCATTTGTCCTGTATTTCTCATTTATTTTGTTTACCTACTAAATGTACTCATCATCTGCCTAGCCTTTTCCCAATTATGTTGGGGTCGGCTTCCAGTCTAACCAGATGCAGCTGAATACCAGTATTTTACATGGAGCGACTGCCTATCTGACCTCCATAAGCCAGTTGCTGGGTAATACGATACCCCTTGGTAAGACTGGTTGTCAGGCTTTCGGGCTTCTGACTACCCGTAACAACTGTCAAAGATCCACGAATGACAGCCAGGACCAATGGCTTAATGTGGTTTCCGATGCACGGAGGGGTCACGGTATGTAAAGATGCAGGTCACCCATCTACAGACCAACCGCAGCAAGCGTAGCTTAACCTGAGCGATCGACCTGTGCGGCTGGTATTATTTAGGCATGGGCCCCGATGACTTGCAAGTTGTACGAAATAGCTATAACACGACAGAATTTGTCCATAGTACCGAGCAAGCATATCATTTAGATCTTCTAGAATTTTTTAAAATGCAAGTTCGTTGTAAGTAATAATATTGTAATTTAAAAAGTTTTTATTGCCAATACTGAAATTTCATCTGCGGAAAATTAAGAAAATGTGAAATGTTCAGCCGCGAGCACTCGATAACTACGATCAAACTTTTACAAATTATTTCCAACTTAGTACCAAAAAATAAAAGCGGAATTTCAAATACGTAAGTGCGCTAGGTTTTGAGCAGAAATAAATCAGGCTCCTCGTAACGATGACTAAGTATTCCGTGGCAGCAGGCAGTGTATACCCCACGCGCCGGCGCTTGCCAACAAACTCCGCAAACTTCATGAAACTATACACATTCCATATGACAGTGGTACTCTCGACATTCATCAATAACAAAGACACAGAAGGCTCACTAAGTATAACTTGTATTAGTCTGGTCATCATCGTCATTTACATCATCATCATCCTGCCTTGTCTAGATTCTTTTGAGGTCGTTCAGCAAGTCTTTTTCTTCCATACAATATCTCTATTAGCCGTGATCTCAGTACGCACCGCTGTTGCAGCAAGAATAGAGTACGTAATTGCAGTCATTGTCGTCTAAGTGGTCAGCGGACACTCTGGCACCTGAGTATCCATTGCGTGTCGTTCTTTGTTAAGCAAATTGGCATCATGTCATAACATCAGGAAACAAGTGAATGTCCGAACTCGTTAGTTAACAGAACGTTGCGCCACTTTTCAGAAACACTACAATTACGACACATTGGTACCATTGCGCTAATTGCCTACGTCACTTTCTAGGCAAACAGCCTACCTATGTCCCTAAAAGGGTGTTTAAAATCCTTCGTTACCTTGCCAACAAACAATTTTGTTTCAAAGGATTATTAAATTATCGTAATACGTGTGCTAGGAATGACATCAAGCGAAGAGTATTTAGCTAAAAAAAGATGATGTTTAAGAAAGAGAGTCTTGTACGAGTAGAAGTCATAGTATGAACATTTCAGCCTTTCGCATCCAGTCTGTCTCAGCCGCCTTTTTAAGGCATAGTTTTAAGGATTCATTGCACATCCTAAGCTAAGCTTACCTATATGCAATTTCAACTCGAGTACTATTTATATCATGATTATTATGATAAACCATTTCTACAAGAATAACTGTACCATCCAGTGTCCCTTTGATCTTTTGTTTCGTGTATCTACACTATGTTCCTCCATTGTTATCTGGTGTCACATCGCATCGGATTCTCTTACATAGGACAGTATCTGAGGCACAGATCACAGAAGGGCGCAGTGACTGCGATAAGTGTCTGAGGCACAGAGCACAGAAGGACGCAGTGACTGCGATAAGTGTCTGAGGCACAGAGCACAGAAGGACGCAGTGACTGCGATAAGTGTCTGACGCACAGAGCACAGAAGGACGCAGTGACTGCGATAAGTGTCTGAGGCACAGAGCACAGAAGGACGCAGTGATTGCGATAAGTGTCTGAGGCACAGAGCACAGAAGGACGCAGTTTCTGCAATAAGTATCTGAGGCACAGAGCACAGAAGGACGCAGTGACTGCGATAAGTGTCTGAGGCACAGAGCACAGAAGGGCGCAGTGACTGCGATAAGTGTCTGAGGTACAGGGCACAGAAGGACGCAGTGACTGCGATAAGTGTCTGAGGCACAGAGCACAGAAGGGCGCAGTGACTGCGATAAGTGTCTGAGGTACAGAGCACAGAAGGACGCAGTGACTGCGATAAGTGTCTGAGGCACAGAGCACAGAAGGACGCAGTGAGTGCGATATGTGTCTGAGGCATGGAGCACAGAAAGACGCAGTGACTGCGATAAGCTACTTTGCCACCAAATTGCGGCTTCAAGTAATTAGCCAACATTTATTTTTAAACAAGTTAATGCTGTTTATACTTTTAAATCTGCAGAAACTATTGCATTACTGTGTCATCAGCAAAAATAATTAGTGTCATGTCCGCTATTCGTTTCCTAATATACTCAACCAAGTCATTCGGGAATAGGATGAAAAAAAATTGCCCAGAACGAAGCCCTGAGGGACACCTCGAGATACAGTTACTGTCAGTAGGTTAGATTTATATTTTTTTTTTCTTCTCCATCCACAACCGTCTTTTTTTTCTATAGGTAGGTATATAGAAAAAAAACGGTTGTGGATGGAGAAGCTATTCAGCTCCTATTTGCATAATAGACAGTAGTCTATTATGCGAATAGGAGCTGAATAGCTTCAATACATCTTCCCGTATACCATAACGTTCCAACTTAGCCAGAAGAATTTCATGGTCTACTGTATCGAAGGTAGAACTTCGTTAATTAATGCCCCAATAGCGTCAGTGGTTCCTAGTGATTTTTGGTATCCGAATTGGTTTCAATTCTCGAGTTATACCTACATTATAGAATGGTCATTAAATATAAAAGTCGGTAAGCATATTATTACATTAGTATGTTGTACTGTCAATAGTGTCTCCCTAATATAAATAATCAAGTCAAAGTAATTGTTCGTTCTTCAATAATCTTCTTCATCAATGAAAATTATGCAATAGTCACTCATTGATTCAAAACGAACCAACTATGGTTAGTTTTGTATTTATGTTGCTTAAAAGATTTTTGAATCCACTGTTTGGCAAGAGAAGGAACATATTTGTTTCTGGAAATTTGTTTTCAGCCCTTGATAAAATATTGTTCGTGGTGTTACTAATTATAAATATAATAAAAATAAGATGATTATATCAATCATATTTATCTCGCTGGTGATGAGCTAGTCTTTGTGGTGGAAGATCTCCAGTGGTTGGATTTAGCGGCTGTGATTTACGAATTCTGCAGAAAAGGCATTGGTTTGCTACAGCTCTGACCGTGTCGCGAAGTCTCAACAACCAGAATCTTTGCCTTATCTCATTTATCACGGACTCATGATTTGCGTGACCTGCTTGGCGATGGTAATATTCTACCAATAACCGTGCGACTGGGTGGCGACCGTCAAGTAGGATCGGGGAACGGGAGTCGGGATCGATGCCTTCTACAGCCTTTATGCTTCCAGCCAAACGCAAAAGATTATCTTCTCCCAGAGAGGGCGATAGTTTGATGAGGCGGCTGCTTGGAGGAATTGTTACGTACTCTTTGGTTTTTTATACTTTTTCTTTATTATTTCAAATTTAAATTGTTTTTTTTTTCTACATTCTGTTTATTTTGCGGTTCTGTGTTGCTGTCAAAAGGTGTGATTTTCTTTATATTCATTAAAATAATAAAATATATTCATTTATATTTATTCCACTTTCGGATAACAGCCCACATCCTCATCTTTTTCAATATTGTCTTATCATGATCATCACTCAAGTTGAAACAAATAAGAGGTACATAATTTGTTGAGTTACCTCTGACTACTTATTCAAAAACGCCACAAGCTCTCATAAAATGTATTTCGCTTCCTTGTTTCGAAACATTATATTGCTCTAACAATAAGTAACATAACTCCGCACCGCATCGTAACAAAATTATTAATAATAATAACATAATTAAAGTTCAACAGATACGTGGTAACCATGTGGTAACCCTGCACCCCACAGTTAAGAGAGCGGTATGTGTGTATGCCTATGTAGGTTGTAAAAATACTCCAACACACCCCATGCACTACCGCGGTTTCCTGACAGTATATTGTTTTTCCTTTTAATATTTGACTTATTTAAATTCACGGAGAACACTTTTTAACTATTTTCGGATTGCTGTCGACAATGTTTTTCTAGAGAACACGGTCAGTTGTTGTTTGCGATAAGTTCATGACCAAGAAACTGGATACAGGGTGTTACAAACGGGACGGAATATCGTGGGCATCATTTTAGCGAATAAATTCATGGCACAGTATTAGAAGACGCAGCTAAACCTCCTCTAGATTTGTGTTTTTTTATCCCGTTTGAAGACATCTACTGATAGGATGTATTTGACGATGAAAAGGTATTTGACATTATAACCACCTGAATTACTGCCGCCTGCCGGGTGTGAGAGTCCTCACTGTGACCATATTATTATCGTACATTGGGACCAACTCCAAAATAGCGGTAGAAAGGCATACGTTTCAGCAGGTTTTTTACATGATGGCAGGGACGCAAACTGTAACAATGAATTCAGTACATCGTTCTAAACCCCCTAGCGTTGACATTTTTCGTTGGTTATCAAGAAAAACAATTTAACGAAGGAGGGTACCGAATCATGGACTTACTGAATCCATGGAAGCAGGTTGCGCGTCGACCATAGATATTGCTTCTTTATATATTTGTACTCATTCAGAGTTGGTCGATTCTCTTAATAGAAGTAAATTCATGAATGTTTCTACCCTCTGAAAGTTGCCCATAAATTCAAAGTCAGCCTGTATATTTTGTAGCTAGTGCAACATGAAATTTTGTAAGATTAAAGGGAGTTGGATGGCACCGCAGAGAGCAGTGGTGGCCAAGTGGTAACGGCCGCGACTTACGAGTTGTAGGTCGTAGGTTCGAACCCAGACAGGCGCTTTACTTTGTGTAAATTATTTCATCACCACTGCTCTCAAATCGGTGAAGGAAAAACATCGTGAGGAAACCGGCATGTCCTAGAACCAAAAATTCGAAGACATGTGACATCTGCCAACCCGCACCGGGCCCGCGTGGTGGATTACGGCCCACTTCCTCTCACCGAGAGGAGGCCTGTGTCCCAGCAGTGGGAACATTATAGGCTGATTATGGATGGCACCGCTACTATTCTAGCCTGGCTATTGTTCCATCTTACACCTGACTCCTGAGCAAATATATTTAAAGCGGAAGAAATTACGGCTCTTGTTGCAAACTGTTATTACGCGCTTTCTTTGGCACATAAGAGCTTACCGCAGGGCTACAGAAACCTGCATTACTTTACCTGGTAATCCAGAAAAAAATAGTAAAAAGAAATGTGGTTCTTGTACGGAATATATTAGAGGGTGCTGACCGCTTTAGTAAACATTATGGAACGCAGAGCTAAGAGGCTCATTGGCGACGTAAAACTGGTGGATGCCAAGCTTCACAGCTTGGCTCATCGCCGCAAGGTTGCATGCTTGTTGCTATTCTACCAATACGCACTAAGCGTTTTCAAATGTCCTTTATAATGCGCACAGCAAAAGAGTGGAACTCTCTACCTGTGTTTGTGTTTCCGAGTGCATACAACCCGAATCTCTTCAAAGTAAGAGTGAACAGGCTTCTTCTGGGTAAGCTCACTCCATCGTAGACTTTGTCTGTGTTATCTCTGACCTAGGTTAGAGTCAAAAGCAAACCCATTTCAAATAAATAAAAAAAACATTATAAGTAGTCATGTTTAGTTAGAGAGGACGACCTTAGGGTAGGTGAAGTGAAGACGGGGGGTAGCACGTAGATGAGAGAACCCAAGGATATACTAACGACAGCCAGCAAGATAGTTTCTGTGATTATTGATTTCTAAAGTATGTTTAAGTGCTTTAAGACCATAGTATATACAAATTCGTAATATCTCCGTACATGAAGTTATTGTTAAATGTTCGTTGAAACGTTCACTAATAATAATAACAGAACGCTTAGTCAGTTGCTCACCGCCGCGCGCCGCAGGACTTGGTATTAACTTAGTCAGTTGCTCACCGCCCGCGCCGCAGGACTTGGTATTAACTTAGTCAGTTGCTCACCGCCCGCGCCGCAGGACTTGGTATTAACTTAGTCAGTTGCTCACCGCCGCGCGCCGCAGGACTTGGTATTAACTTAGTCAGTTGCTCACCGCCCGCGCCGCAGGACTTGGTATTAACTTAGTCAGTTGCTCACCGCCCGCGCCGCAGGACTTGGTATTAACTTAGTCAGTTGCTCACCGCCCGCGCCGCAGGACTTGGTATTAACTTAGTCAGTTGCTCACCGCCCGCGCCGCAGGACTTGGTATTAACTTAGTCAGTTGCTCACCGCCCGCGCCGCAGGACTTGGTATTAACTTAGTCAGTTGCTCACCGCCCGCGCCGCAGGACTTGGTATTAACTTAGTCAGTTGCTCACCGCCCGCGCCGCAGGACTTGGTATTAACTTAGTCAGTTGCTCACCGCCCGCGCCGCAGGACTTGGTATTAACTTAGTCAGTTGCTCACCGCCCGCGCCGCAGGACTTGGTATTAACTTAGTCAGTTGCTCACCGCCGCGCTCCGCAGGACTTGGTATTAACTTAGTAACTAGTACTACCCGCTTAACAAACCACACGCTAATTTTTATAAGTAGGTACATGTTGATTGTTTAGTGTAGCAGGTAAACCATCTTCAATGTAAACACTTGAGCAGCGTAGGTGTTTTGTTACTATACTAAAAACTTGGAATCATGATTATGATTTCAGCCAATTGACGTTCACCAGGTACCAGACATAATCTTCCCTCAACCGGGTCTGTGCTTCTTGCATCAAGCGGATTTTCGCAAAACCTGGAATCACTACTTCGTAGTGTCTACTCATGTAGATACTACGAAGTATGTTCAACTCGTGGATGTAGAACGGCCCTTGCTCAGCGTCATTATGATGTTTTGTCTAACCATTTACCTATATAATAAAATAAATAAACTTTGCACCATTGCTCCCATGTGCCTAAATGAATGTAAGACCAAGGTGTCAAAGTGGCTATTGTCACTGAGTTGCGATGGGACTGAAGATTTACTACATGTATACTACTACACGCTTAACCTAGTTTAGTTAATAAAGTCATATATCTATAATAATTTATTATTTACTAGGATTATTCATAGAACTATGTATCTACGTAAGCTACAACATACGAGTATGTCGTGCTACACTCACGTTTAAAACGCTACAATTCATATTACTATCCGATTCCGTGTAGGCACTTTAAAAATAAATCGAAGCTAACAGTCTATTTCCAGGTGAATTGGCGAGTGAATACCTGGAAGAATAATGGGGAGGTCTCAATCCGCAGCGGCACAGCATCGGCAATATTGCGTGCACGCAGAAAAATATAAAACGGAAAGATGAGCTGAACTCGCATCTGAAGAACTAACCTCATAGCTAAGTGACAAATAGAATGAGAGATGCAAGGACTCAAGTTTGGTAGCTTTTAGAGCTAGCATTTGCAACACCGATGTTGTGTTGTGTGCTAAGTTTTGCCACAATCAGCATTACGAATTATCCTCATATTACCTACAAACATTCATTTTTTGCTAAGCCATCCCATGTATTTAACTTTTAGTCTTTTTTGCGCTCTGTCCCTGGTTTTTATCCGGAATAACAAGGCCCCAAATAATCGTCCCTGTGGCGGCACTCCATACTTACAACAAAGTAATTCTATGTTCCTTCGTTATCTGGATGTAGAGAAACAAAAGGAGGTTTTTAAGAAAAAAAACTTTAGGTTTTTAAAAATTTTCCTTATACCTACTCACAAGAACTGGTACATCTGCGTAATTACTGATACAATCGAGTTTTGGAAAGAGATTGGACCACGAGTATGAGTGACGGAGACGAGCGTCGCTCTACTAAGCCGAATAGTATCTAAAACTCACTGTACCAATTAACGCCGGTTACCTACTGTACTAGCGCACAATCGTGCATAATGTAGGTCATGCACACCGTCTAAGGTAGCCCAGATGTCAGCTACACTGGTCATGTCGTTAGTGAAGTCAGCTGCGAATCTGCGATATATTCACGTACCGAGTGAGCACACAAGCATTCAATTATAGTTTACACGGTACTGTGCGCCCACCGCCCAGGCACACGGCACGGGCTCCATTAGTTGCAATAATACATGAACATGGCGGCGCTGACTTTTAATACAATAGCTATTGAAAATCAAGGTACCTATACCTGTGTATTGATATATCTTAAGTAGCAGCAACTAGGTAACAATGAAATCTAATAATGTAATTTGAAACCATCACTGTCACTATTGCTCACCAAACGTAAAACAGTTCACTCCCAGTACCTTCGCACGTATATTTTAAAAAGGAAAGAAGAAAATATGTGCATTAATTATTTGCACTAAACGTGACGCATAAAGAAAAAGATATAGCGCACAAACATAACAAGTTGGGGGAAAATATACGTCACATCCACGCAAAACGGCTGCCTTCACGAATAGCCTACCTAGTTTATGAATTAGGTACAGCACATCAAGCTACCTACCTAAGTATAAGGTTCAAAGTTGATTGGAAAAATTTGACAGTTTCGTCAAATTTTTCCAATCAACTTTGAACCTTATACTTTAGCGATAAAGATAAAAATCTAATGAAGAAATTTGACAGATTGTAGTAGCTTGATGTGCTGGCGTCTGTACCTTAATATACCGCACCGACAGTATCTTCTTTCAAGCAGGTAGTCCTGTAAGTACTGTATTTCTTTGATCTGTATTAATTGTACTTATCTGTCGTCTCCTTTTAAATCATGGTATTTCGAACGTTATCTGCTGAGAAGTACATAGCACCATTGTTAAAACCCCGGTATTCGTTACACGGTCATCAATTACTCATAAGTTGTTGGCGATATCGGGTCGCTAATTTAGCTCATTTGTCTGAGCAGCGAGCCCCGCACTCCGCACCCCGCACCCCCAGCTGACAAATGATTGCAGAGCGTTTACGAGCACCACACGGCATCCCACGCGGTCATCAGCAACATTCATTAATTGTAATGGAATACACCTTGATAATTGTTGAAGACTTATTTTTTGTTAAATAAGGTGGTTTGGATATACTGTAGCAAAATAAAGAAAAACTGTGGATAATGTGCAAGTTATAAATAATTTTTCACACCACCTGCTCGAAAATGTCAAATTATATGTCAAGCAACCTTAACCTAAAGTGAGTCAGTAGTGGTCGGGGGCACAGCCGGTCAATAATGTTGTACTGGATTTCATTATGACCCGCTGGTCAATAATGTGATTTGAATTTGGAATCTCACATGCTCAGCTAAATTGGCAGTATTAGTACATACTAACAAACACCCTTTGGTGCCAGAAAGAGGAAAGCTATTCTCGATACCCTTACTACGCGTGGATGATATTCTCGATTTCCTACAAAATCATAACGACTGCTTCTTCATATCGTTGCCATGTTTTCTAAGACATAATATTGTAAGAATAATTAGATAACTACGAACCATTTTTTAAAAGGAATGGAAGTGCATATAACTAAGTAGTTCTAAATATGTTATTTTTACTGTTTGTTTATTTAATAAATACTTTGTTTTTCGTACTATGGCTATTATTTTCTCACAGTAGGTGTAAAAAGTAGAGTATCCTCCTCTGGGCTAAAAGGTGTCTTTGCCTTGAGCTAGCTTGAATCCCTCGCTGCATTCAGGATTCTTGTATTAACTCCCTCGCTTCGCTCGTGAGTTAAACTCTTAATTCCCTCGCGGCGCTCGGGAATTAAATCCCGAATCCTTCATTGCGCTCGAGATTCAATATAACGCCATGACATAAGACACCACTTTAGCCCCTCGGTGCATAATCTACTATTTATTTTTGTAAGTAGGTGTCAATAATAGCATAAAAACAAGAGGTCGATGTACCATGTAGATTAGCGTCTGAGATGGTCTTTTGGAGAAAGAACCACACATCAGTGCAAGCATTTTTCAGTAATAGAAGAAGATTGATTTATGAGTAAGATATTTGAATTCAAAATCCCGTAGTAAAATCCTAAAATGTTCACCAACTAATTCTTACCAACGACAAACATAAAATTATTGTTCGTAAAGATCAGCATCGTACTCTTGTCAACATCAGCGCACTTTCAAATGTGGTGCCCCTATAGTAGCTGTCGCAAAAACAGCAATTACATTACAGGTCTCACCTGTGGCTCTAATTGTCAAGCGCTGAGCGCTCTGCAGCGCTGCAGCGGCGGTGGGCGCTGGTAAAATGTAAGCTCTTCTCACTAACGAGGGTTTGTTGTAGAAAATATTTATACGTGGACTGCGAAACATGTTTATTTATTTACTTATTTATCTACTTACATAAACCATTACAGGATATAACCCAATGCGGTAAATGCGCTTATCCTAACGTTATTTTATTTATTTTTATTTTTTTTATTTTACTTTATTGGGACATAAAACAGTTACACATTACAATTTTAGTGTGACAAAATAAATTAAAAACTATGTAAACGTGTAACCCACACCAATGTCCGCGAAATAATAGATTATTGACACATAGTATACTGCGTGCGTTAATTATACAGAAGTTGAAGACTTGTTCATATTTTTGGAATAATAGGTATAAGAATGCTATTTTAAGGATTCAATAGCCATCTTTTTGAACTTGAATTGTGTAAGCGCAAATATATCCAAATCGATAAAGTGGGTGTTATACGTATCTACAATGCGTCTGAGAGGCGCCCGTGCCCCAGCATGAGTACTGCACCTTGCGGTGTGGAACAGCCGGGGCACACGCGCCCCCCGACGCATCACAGTTCTTGGTACAATGTAACATAGATTATTAGTAATGTCTGGACAATCGAACCTGTTATTACACAGACCATGAAGCATCATGGTCATTAGTAGGCTGCGTCTTGACTCCAAGCTTAGAAGTTTATAACGCATTAATAGTTGGGTGTATGGTAATTTAGATTTAGTGCATCTATAGTGCATAGCACGTAAAAATTTTTTTTGAACCATTTCTATTCTTTTTATATAAACATCAAAAATGGGACTCCAAACCGGTACTGCAAATTCCAATTGAGAACGGACCAAAGCTTTGTATAGAAGTAAAAAAGTAGATGGTCTTTTAAAGTCGTTTGAAGAACGCATGACGAAACCAAACATACGATACGCCTTATTGATGATGTTGTCAATATGAAGATTGAAATGCAATTTCGAGTCCATCGCAACACCGAGATCTCAAATATGGTCAACTCTTTGCAGAAAGCTACCATGTAGACTATAATCAAATTTTATAATGTTTTTGTTTTTTGTGAAAGTGATTACCTACGTTACATTTTGGCAAACTAAGCTGAAGTTTGTTATGTGAACAATATCGAGAAAGTCTATCAAGGTCCTCCTGCAAGAGTAGGCAATCTTGTGTGTTTTTGCAGGACTTGTAAATTTTGATGTCATCGGCATACATTAGAAAACGGGAATGAATGAAGCATTTCTTAATGTCATTGATAAACAAAATAAAGAGTAGGGGCCCCATAATTGAGCCCTGGGGCACACCAGAGGTAACAATGATTGAACTTGATTGGAAACCATTAATAACTATCTTTTGCGATCTATTATTTATATACGCCATGAACCATCGTAACAAATTGCCACGGATTCCGTTGTAAGCAATTTTATCTAAGAGTAGTTTGTGGTCCACCCTGTCAAAAGCCTTCCGAAAATCTGTGTACACAGCATCAACCTGAACACGTTCATCCATGCTATTGAATAAAAAATCTGCAAATAACATGAGATTGGTATTCGTCGAGCGTCTTTTAACAAACCCATGCTGCTCACCAATAATGAGGTTATGAATGTGAGAATAAACTTTACTATGTACAAGACTCTCGAAAAGCTTCGACAAGGTGGACAGTATAGAGATAGGGCGATAATTTTGTATATTGTTTTTATTACCACTTTTGAACACCGGTGTAATATTTGCTCGTTTCCAAATATCCGGAAAGGTGCCTTCTCGTAAACATTTGTTAAATATAACATAAAGTGGAAGTACAATAGTTTCTGCAGTCTTCCTTATGAAGATTGGTGGCAAGTTATCGGGACCAGGACCTTTATTCAAGTCTAATTGCAATATCGCTTTGTGTACAACATCTACTGGCAAATAGATATCACAGATGCAGGCCGAATTATCAGCATATGTATTAGGTGGCTGCCACATCGCGGGGTTAAAATTCGTGGGTTCATAAACAGAGGTGAAAAAAGTTGAGAACATGTTACATATATCAGTTGGATTATTTGAGTTTAGATTTTCAAAAAACATATTTGCTGGAATCTCCGCCCTGCCCTTCCTGCTGGAAACGTAAGTCCAGAAATGTTTAATGCTAAGTGGAATACTGTCTTCAACCGATTTCATGTATCTTTCAAAACATTTGTCACATTCTGATTTAAAACGTTTACGATGAGTAGAAAAACTTTCATAGTCCGATGCATTGCCGTATGTTTTCCATTTTAAGGGCCTTACTCTCGTTTAGTACCGTAACACGGTCACTTTATGAAGCTTATAACTTATTAACGGTTTGGTTAGAAGGTCTGTAAAAAATATATGTTTGCTATAGATTCATGTACAACATTTTTGAAACAGGGTTTTTTCATAAGGCTAATACTTTTGCCTTAAAAAAATATTTACCAAAACGCTATTTTCGCTAACATTTGCTTATAACTTCTAAACGGCTTTGATGTTTGGAAATATTTTTACACTGAAAAATTGATGGTTAGAGGTACTACATATTTGAAATAGCGTTTTTAAATCAATCAACAGTTGCAAAGACAATGCCCCATTTTGAGATATAGGTTCAGAGGTGCTCTGCGCGGGCGCGGGCGGCAGTCGTGCGTTAGCACTGAGACGGGGTGGCTGTGTCGCTCGCTGCTCCGCCCGGCTATCGATCGACTACGCGCGTTTGGCTGTGTTAGTGCAAATATTTATGAACGAATTGTATCAGTATGCGTTTATAGATTAGCTCGCTGCAGAGGGCCCATTTCTATTGTCCGCGTGGACGCTTTATTAGTGGTGCCATTTCTAAATACTGTTTTTTTTTTATATTGTTTATTTTGTAAATATAAGATAATTTGTAAATAAATAAAAATGCCAAAGCAAAGCAAGTCAAGAAAAATACGTTTTCTCTACGACGACGCACCGTTTTATAGATATTAGCGAAAAACTCAAAAGTGGGAATTTTTATACCCCCCACTCCGGCTCACCTCCTAGACGCGGGGACTTTTAGTATGTTTACTCCCTAAGCACTCTGAGCAACTTTCTGAAGAAATCGCTCAGGACCCAGCTCATGCACTCTACACCTCTTTTTGGTTATTCGTTGAGTGGACTAATAAGTATCTAGATATCTATCTATAGAAATAAATAAAATTGGAGTGTCTGTTTGTAATATTAAAACAACCATTTCAGGCCATTTTATTTTGACTATTTAGAAAATAACTACTTACCCACAATTAAAAAAAAAATGTTTTCAAACACCTTAATTTATAAAAAATGAGCGTTCTTAGTGTTGTCAATCTACGAGTATTTGCATTACTGAGTTTATGATTACTACCTTCTCATATTCTTGTGCGGATTTATTTCTGTGACTGGGACTTTCACTAGCAGATAGGTGACTAAGGAGTAACTTAGGCTACTTTTATTTAAAAAGAAAATAGGTTCCCACGAAAAAAAATTAAAACCTATGAAATGAAATATTGAATAATATCCGATTCAAATAGGGAGGTAGTATACTGCGTTTATTTAGGTACTTAACCAAATGTAAATAAATCATAATAAAGAAACGGAGTACCGTTTTTTTTTTTTTATAAGTGGATCCGTGAAGATTCCTTAATCTCCAATGAAATTGATTGAAAAAATAATATACCTAGTGTTTTTGTTTTAGCCCAAGGAAATCGTTCACCAAATATTGTATATAAAAAGGCTAATACGAAAAACTAAAAATAAATAATAATTAAACTAAAAATGCAAAAACGATCAAAAAGAACTAAATGAAGTACTAAATGAAATATATGAGGGGGTGAAGCAGATGAAGTGGGATACGAATAGTCCTCGCCTACGGCGGGGTGCACCACGCGAATTCCGTCGAAGAGCGACTTCCATTATAGATATATTTAGAAGCGTAGTTTCGCGACTCGAATAAGATGCACGATTGGCTCCGCACTCTACTGTCCGGATTCTCACTGCGTAATCACCAGGTTCGAATCTCAGTGGACGGCATATCTTTTGTTTTGTTATTTTTTAATTATAATGTGCTTATCTTTTGTTTTGTTATTTTTTAATTATAATGTGCATATTTTTATTTTCTTATTTTTAAAATAATTCAATAAGTAATTGTTATTTTAATAAAAACAATCATTTTTATTCCTATAGTTATTTTTCTTCAGAATCTAGAGTAATATAATAAAAATAAAATAAAAACGACAACCATTTCTTTTTACTATAAAGAAAAAACAATAAAATTGCATTATAATTGTTACAAAAATAAGAAAATCAACAAAAGTAATAATTACTGAAAATTTTCAAACAAGAAAATCGGAAAAAGTATAATAATAATTAAAAAAACATTTATATCAAATAAGAAAATCAACAAAAAGAATTATGGAAAAGTTTGAATTTGAAGTCGGGCGTTGGTGATTGATGCAAAGAACTTTAGTGATGCACGAGACCACTAGACCAATCGAGCTGTTATAATGTATGTCGAAATTACGCGTCTATAGATAATCTATACAAACAAAATATGGTGTGTACAAAAAAGTAGGTACCTACTAACTTTACAATTTGTTTCGTCGAATAAGATCTCTTTATTGCCTTCCGTTTATTTATACACTGATTGTTTATTTATACAACTTATGAGTAGAACCGAAACAGTACAAACATTTACACCAACAACATAACTTAGAAAAAACTAATCATAAAATAAAATATAATAAACAGCTTTCATCAACAAACAGATACCAAAGTACGTACACTAGGTACCGACCCGAAATAATTGCAAGACTTCAAAGTATTTTATACGGCTACTCGCTCAACTATATAGGTACGGACGGGACGCCAGCACATCAACCTACCACAATCTGTCAGATTTCTTTAATAGATTTTCAACTTTATTGCTAAAGCATAAGGTTCAAAGTTGATTGGGAAAATCTGACAGATTGTGATCGGTTGATGAGCTGGCGTCTGTACTGTACCCAACCGCGTCATTTTTCGCAAATGCGATCAGGCTCCTTATCAATTAGAGTCTACGGAACAATTTCGTCTGACAGTATTTTTACTTTAATGGTTTGTGAAAATATTAATTGTAAACGCGATTATGCTCCTTATTCATAGAAGGTAACGGGTCAATTTCCTATGCAAGTATTTTTACTTAACAGGGCTTTTGAATACGCGATTGTATTTCTTATTTGTATGAAGTCATGGATCAATTTTCGATGCAGATAGAAAATACTTGAAAGTATCTCGAGCTATGTTTTTTTAAGGTGGACGTACTTTGTAGCTCTGGTACTCAATTTTGCAAGTACGACCCATGCCTAAACGCGATTGTGCTCCATAAGTAAGAATTCAGAGTTCAATTTCCTATGCAAGTTTTTTTTTCTTCCAACAGGGCTCTTGGTTGGAATAGTAGTAGAAACTTTAATCGTCTATACTCTATAAGTACGTATTTATTTGTAAAAGCGATTTTGGTCCTTATTTGTATACAGTTAAGGTTCAATTTCCTATGCAGATAGAAAATACTTGAAAGTATCCCGAGATCTAGTTTTAGGACGTGGTTTCTTAAAGAAGTCGTACTTGTAAGCCCTGGTACGCGATTTTGCAAGTACGACCCATGTCTAGTCACTGCATTTTTTAGTTACTTATACTCTATGTATGGGTCACTGACTCACTGTCGCTCCGCGTAGAAATGAAGAAAAGCTAAAAAGACGCCGCGATGGCGCAACGTTTCGTTCGACTCGTTCGAGTTATTTATCAAATCCTAACAAATATCTTATTTCAATCGATAAATAAAAACAACAGTTCCCTTTATAGGTACATTACATCACTGTTATTAATTTTATCAAGATTTGTTTATAAATAACACAGTTACAATTGCAACGATTTCAATTTTAATGGTTATTTTATGATTTTTTTCTATCGAGAAAATTTACCGAAAACGTGTTTTGAACACAATGGTCCACTCATAAATATGATCAAGATTAACATTATTTTTTTTGCTGTTCTAAAATGTATACATTTGGCTAAAATATTGTTTTGCGAAGCCTATTTTGACTAAGTACAGCGCCTTATAAAGTTATCGTAAACTCTGCGAACTCAACAATAACTTTTTTGTTAAATTCCACACGGACGATTAACAGCTAGTACAAAATAATATCAGCCTTGCATCCGCCATTCCCTTCTGGAATCGTAGGCAAAAATGGCGACCTACGTGCGGCATGTCTGCGCCTCTTCATATTCTTTGATTGTAGTTTTAGTGTCGCGCGCCACCGCACACATTTTTACGTATTCGGGAGTAGGGCGTTTAGCTCCGCCCACATGCACAAGGTCAGTGAGCCATCTATACACCTTAACCAAGCTTTTTCTTTATTTCTGAAAATACGTATGAGCGAAGGAGAAAACCACAGAGGAAAACGTGAATTTTTGAAACGAGATAACGGAATATGAGTTTTAATTATACTATAGATTTGATCATAGAATGTATTAACAGATTGTTCAGCAGAAAGGTCATAAAACAATTGATTCCAGTCCAATGCTCTCAATTCTATATTAATAAGTTCATAGTTAGCTTTAAAAAAATTGTGTCTATTTGATAAGTGACGTTTCATTGGCACACATTTCATAATAAGTGATGTTAATATTGAGAAAGGTGGATGGTGAATATCAAGCGGTAGCAATGGTGTACATGTTTTAGTCTCACAGTCAACGTTAGACAAAAACAAATCCAGTATACGCCCTAAATTATTCCTAATAGTGTTGTATTGAAAAATATTAGTTAGGGAAATAAAGTTGCATAAATGACAGCTCAGATTATCAGTCGGTTGTAGAACAACATAGTTACATCCATTACGATCCAACCAGTTAATACCTGGTAAATTGTAATCGCCTGATATAAAGAAAGTGTCAGTACTAGTGTCATTAATTACGTCTAGCAGTTTATCGAAGTGTGATGTGTACAAGTCGTCCGGAGATCGCGGCGGTATATAGGCTGCACTAATGATATGGCGCTTAGTAGGGCGCGACCCCGGCAGCTGCACCAAGACGTGTTCGATATCAGTGTGAGAGGAGCGCATCAGAATGCTAGTAGGTCGTAATGTACGTAGAACGGCTATCAGCACCCCGCCACCGTCACGTTTCCCCGTGGTGCAGCGGTCACGGTCGCATCTGAACACTAAATATCGGTCATCAATAAATTCACCGTCGGATATGTTCGGTATAAGCCAAGTCTCTGTAAGAATGATTATGTCATAGGAAAAAGACAATATGTTCATAAATAATGTATGTAGCTTGGTACGCAGTCCTCGACAGTTTTGGTAATAAACTGTTAGATTGTATTTATCCATTGGAATTAGGAAAAATGTAAAAAACGCTGCAAAAACAAAGCTTGGAGTCAAGTTCAGTCACAATTACAGACATAAACAATGTAAAATAAACACGGAAATGGTAAGCACAGAAAATAACAAAATATGTAATCAACAATTGCAACCACAATAATAGTTGGTTATAATGTGGGTAAAATGATAATATTAAGGTTCTATCTATTTTATAGTAAAATGTTAAATCAACAAAAACTGCAAGAATTAAGCCGTGTTTACAGGTAAACAACACAAAACAACTCAAATATATATTAAATTCTAAGTTAATGGCATAATTATGTAGATACGCGGGAGTAATTGTAAAATAATTCGCGCGCGCTTTATTAGCACAAACTACGTAAACAACTAGAAGTACTCGCAATATATGAGTCAGAGAACACAGACTGTATGGTAAACAAAATAACAAGTTACAAGTTAAGGAATAAGACTGCACTATTACGCTAATATTATTGCACTTATTTAAAACTTTATCCAGATGCTTTAATATAGGGTTTGATTTTAGACAAATCCTCTTCAGTACGAATTGTAAAAGCCGCTTCGGGGACGTCAGCGCGAACGAGTATAACACCGTGTTTAATCCAAACAAATCGATGTCCGTTTTGTTTTGCAATCTCCTTAGTTTGGCGAAACAATTTCTTATTCAGTAGCGTAAGATGCTCGTTTATGTATATTTTTTGTGGATTGCCACTCAATTGCAGATCTTCAGATGTGATTCCCTTTTTGAGGCGAGCTGAAGCAATAAAGTTATCACGTAGTATTTGGCTGGAAAGTTTAACCACTATGTTTCTTGGCCGTGCAGACTTAGGGTTCATTAGAGGAACACGGTGAATGGCAATGACGTCACGAGGCGATAACGGTTGTGTGATTAAAATCGATATATTTTCAAGGATCGACATTAGATTTTCGCCACGCTTCTCAGGTAGATTACTTATCTCAATATTGCAGTTACGGGATTTTTGTTCTGCGGTTTCTAACTTTGCTTCTAGAGTAGCAATTCTTTGTTGAACTGCAAGGGGAGAAGAAGCTTTTTCCTCGAGATTCGAAACACGTGAGGCCAGTTCCTTCGACTTCACTTCTAGACAATCATATTTATCGCTAATAAATTGTATGGATGACTTCACGCCCTCAAATTCGGATAAAAGCAATGAAAATTTTGCATCCTGCTTTGTTAAATAAGTCTCGAGCATAGATTTTATATTTGTTTGAAAATCTTTAAGTTCCCCGCGCCAGTCTGGGTCCTTACTGCACGACATCCCTTTGCGAAATGTGACGTAGGGAGGAGGGGACTCCTTATCTATCAAGGAACCATCCACACTCATATCACCAGATGGATCGTCGACTTCAGTGATATGTTCGTAGGTGCTGTTAATTGTATTCATGTCTCAGACCGCAACAATACACTGTGTCAGCAGACACAGGTAAATAGGTTCGCACACGAGCACAAAAGTTAACGATAACAGTATAACACCGATGGGTAATTAGTCACAAACACACTGTTACGCGCACTAAACTCATTAATATTTTTGAGTAGCAACGAGACGACCGGTTTACTCCGGGGCGCACGACGGAATGAAAAAACTTATACATACTAAAACCTATAACTTATTATAAATATTGCATTCCTTGTGATTCACTCAGAGAGCAACAGAATAAGTCAGTCCCTCTCGCTATGAGGTTGAGCGTGCGGAGTGCACGCGTCAGGGGCGCCTGCCTTAAAAGGTTGGTCCGAGCACGCGGTTCCACTAGCTAGCAGTGCAGTGGCGGCTGCCGTCGTCACCACACGTACCTGTCCGGAACGCACAGATTCACCAGCCCTAAAATAACTGCATTATGCACCTTCGCTCTCAGTAACTTAAAAATATATGAAGTGAGAGCAAAATCCCTCCTAACCGTTAGCTCATTGTATCCTACCATACCTAAAATAAATAAGGTTGGATACATTAACGGGTAAAAGGGATAGACTCCATAATAACGCTTATATAAATATCTTATAAACTTATTTTGTACCCTCTCCAGCATGAGACTATATTTAGCTTCATGCGGAGCCCAGATGACAGCATTACATTCTAACTGGCTCCTCATCAATGCATTATATAACGCTATAATAGCTTTCACATTCGTGAACCCTCTGACCGTACGAAGCATGAAACCTAAATTTCTATACGCTTTTTTACAGCTACGCATGATGTGATCACGAAAAGTCAAACCTGTGTTGAAGCCTACTCCCAAGTCTTTGACTTCTGTGACCCGTGCCATAGGCAACCCGTCAATATGATAGGTATGTGATATGGGACTGTGTGCGCGAGAAAAAGTGATGACCACACACTTCGAGCTATTAAACTGCAAGAGATTTTCTTTTCTCCAGCTCACTACCCTATCAATGTCCCTTTGTAGCCATCACCGCCTTTTACCGCGAGAACAATTTTATTTGAGGTCGTCTGCAAACAACAAACAATAATAGCGTCTTGGACTACTTCTGGTAGGTCGTTTACCATCAGAAGGAAACCCAAAGGGCCAAGGTTACTACCTTGGCTTACCCCGGACCTCGTGAAATATGGATCTGACACGTGTCCCTCATATTCCACATATTGTTGCCTATCCCTCAAATAACTGGCAAAAATCTGGAGTGAGTGTGTATGTTAATATTTGTACAATGTGTGCCACGAAAGATGAGACTTGACACACCACGTGGTTTGACATACGCAGTACACGATTTTAGGTATCTTTAGCGGTATGAGGTCTGAGTGCGGGACGGAACCGGACGTCATAGGGGCGGCGGAAAGAGCGGGGGAAGCGAGGTCAAGTCTACTCTTTCGTGGCACGCATCCCAAGTAACATCTTAGGTTCTAGAAAGGTTTTGAAAAGGTTTTGAAAGGTTCTAGAACCTTTTCAAAACCTTTCTAAAACCTAAAATGACCTAAAATGTTACTTGGGATTGTACGTGTGCTGCGAAACATGTTAATATTTTTGTACGTATGCTGCGAAACATGTTAATATTTGTACTTGTGCTGCGAAACATGTTAATATTTGTACGTGTGCTGAGGAACATGTTAAGCATACGGGAATTACTGTCTCTCCCTATTTTGCTTTCAGTATGTTTCAATCAATAAAAAATCAATAAATAAAAAATATTTAGTTTTAACCAATTGGAAGTCAGAAGGCCAATTCTCGTAAAATCTCGCAATCTAATTTCAGCGACAATCAATGTCAAAAGCCGGTCAAGTGTGAGTCGGACTCGCGCACCGAAGGTTCCGTACAAAGTAGGTACCTATGTGGATAGTTTATCACGGGTTTTTTTTAATGTAGTTACACGATTTTCGGATCTTTTCCTTTACTTGTGCTACATGACCTTGCTTCTTGCCAAATTTCATGATTCTAGATCAACGGGAAGTACCCTATTAATATTAATGACCTTGAGAGTGTCGAAATATACCGCGGCATAAACGGGCGTTTTTTTTTACGTTAACTTAGAAATTTTATTTTTTCGCAGCTTCAAGGGACTGGTAGACCTGAGTACATGGTTTTAATTTCAACTCGATACCTCCACGCGTTCCCGAGTGACAACAAAGTGATTCTATAAGGGTTCCGTTTTTTCCTTTTGAGGTACGGAACCTAAAAATGTAGGAGAATTAGAGGTATTTTTGATAGATTCAGACTGAGATCAGACTGTGAACGTTCATCAAATTACGAGAATTGCCGCTCTGGACACACACGCTCTGGTCCACACAATCTAAAAATAATAATTTTACACCATAAATGAAATGAATCAAGTCATGAAAATCACATCTCATACATCTGTCCGCAAAATTACCGACGTATCTGTATCATTTGGTAAATCGCTGCTTAAGCATACATCTAATAATTGTGTAATGTCTCGCGGAGTATTCGGATCACGAAAACAATCTCTCACATTACTCGCTAGACGAACAAATACGAAACGTTGTAGACCTGCACCTGCGCGACATGCTACACGAATATACATATTTGACGACACGCGGTCTAGGAAAAGACTTACGTGAATGTTAACGGTGGATTCAATATTTCAATCTTTGAACTGATTGTTTAGCATACTGTATCCAGAATAGTCTAAATTCTGGAAAGGTTGCATTTGTTGTGGAGTGCCCTGCCTAAAATAATTTACCACAAGGTGTGACTTAAACATTCTTTGTCTACTATTTGCACTGTTACACAAAACACTTGAAAGCCTTAAAGTGTTTAAAATGAGTGCCTTTGTTTGTCCACTGCGCTATAAGATATTTCTTTTATTCTGTGATTCAGACGACACAGTCAATCGAACACAACTGAGTTTCTCTGTAAGAAAAGATTTATTTTGTTTATTTTACATTATGTACTATTATGATTCACATGAAATGAGTGTTTATGTTTAGTAATAAAACCTTACATACCTGTAAGAAAAGAAACGACATTTAATGTTATCAATCACAATGTCAGTTTCTAAATCACTACTAAAATATCCTACGTAATTAATTAACAAAGGTATGCATAAATTGTTTTCACGCAACGATGGCGAGATGCTTTTTAGGTTATCTTTTTCATAGATAACTTATATTATTATGAAAATAAACATCAACTTACGCACTCTGCCCGTCAATACATCCACATGGGGCTTAAAGTTTAGGGTATTATCCAAAATTACGCCCAGGTATCTAATATTATTTACAGACTCTATTTGAGCGCAGTTACAATTTAGTGTAGTTTGTGTGAGACATGAGTGAGCTGTGAGAGTTAGACTATTTTTTGGCTGGGATTTTGAACTAATAGAAAAAGTGATATATTTATTTTTGCTTGTGTTGAGTGTTAGGGTGTGAGCCAAAAGCCAGTCAAGGGTGGAGTCGAGACCCCTTTGAGCTTTAATTTGAAGTTCTGACCAGGAGTCTGCGGAGAAAGTTATTGCGGTATCATCTGCGTAAGTTACAATACTAGAATTTGGAATACTTAGATTACAGAGGTCATTGATAAAAACCAGAAAGAATGTAGGACCAAGAATACTCCCCTGTGGCACCCCGTACTCAATAGGAAGCTCGTTACTAACGGTGTTTCCTATTTTAACCACCTGCGTTCGACCTGTGAGGTAACTTTGGAAGAATTGGAGTTGTGGACCTCTGACACCTATGTTTTCGAGCTTTTGTAGAAGGGTTTTAATGGGAACGGTATCAAACGCTTTCGCGAGGTCTAAAAATACTGTAAGTACTTTTTTATTATTATTAAGGTTTGAAACAATAAAAGTTGTCAGTTCGTGTACAGCGTCAGAGGTGGACTTTTTTACGCGAAAACCGAATTGTTGTGGTGAAATAAGATTAAAGTGCTCTAAATAACCTCTCAACCTCTTATTAATGAGGCGTTCCATTACTTTGGACAGAGCACTTAGCACTGCAATTGGTCGATAGTTGTTAACCAGGTTCCCATCGCCACCCTTGAGGATGGGGTGAATAACTGCCCTTTTTAATGATGTGGGAAAGACGGAGGTCTGAAAAGAGAGATTAAAAATATGGCTTATAATAGGTGCCAGAGTACCAGAGTACCTTTTCAAAATGGTAGGTGAGATCCCGTCCCAGCCAGTTGCTGCACTAGATCTTAAGGAATTGATAGTTTTCAGGATCTCATCATTTAAAGGGACGGGTCTCGGAACAATAAAATACAGAACATTTGCCATCGGAGGTCGTTTGTATAATATATAGTAGATTTTACTAAGTTCCAAACCTCTATAATATAAGTATACTTTTCACAAAACGCCCAAATATCAGATAGAAGTTTTTAAGACACTTAAAAACATAAATAAAAAACAATAGAGTATACAATACTGTATGTAAGTGCATTCTAGTCGCTTTCTCAGCGCTCTACTTCAAAAACGGTTAATTTTACAGAAAATTGCACGAGGCATTTTTTGTAGATAATTTCACGACAAACAATCTATATAATGACTGTATTGACCTCCGATCAATAGGTCGCGAGATATTTGCAAAAAACTGATTTTCGTGACCTTTTGACCTTTATAACTCTTTTAGCCGGCACGATATTAATGTCGATTTTTCACATCTTCATTACAACGTCGTAATAAAGGTGTGTACAAAAATTCAGCTCACTAGGAATTTTTCCGCAGATTGGGGTTTAAAATGCCTAAAATGACTGGACTATATTTCTTTTATTCTGTGATTCAGACGACACAGTCAATCAAACACAACTGAGTTTCTCTGTAAGAAAAGATTTATTTTGTTTATTTTACATTATGTACTATTATGATTCACATGAAATGAGTGTTTATGTTTAGTAATAAAACCTTACATACCTGTAAGAAAAGAAACGACATTTAATGTTATCAATCACAATGTCAGTTTCTAAATCACTACTAAAATATCCTACGTAATTAATTAACAATGGTATGCATAAATTGTTTTCACGCAACGATGGCGAGATGCTTTTTAGGTTATCTTTTTCATAGATAACTTATGTATATTATTTTGTCATGTTACGGTCCGACGTTATGACGTTTGATTACGCGGGAAAATTTAAATTAAAGAAAATTATATTTTTCTTTACATCTCCCCTACCGGAGAAGATAACAATGTATCTGCTCATGCATACTCTTCAAGTGCAGGCAGGAACTGGTGTCAGTTTCGAGATGTGGAAAAAGTTTGACTCTGATTTCTTATGGTCAGTGTTTATCTTGTAAATTGAGTTTGATATTTTCTCTATAATTTTGTAGGGTCCGAGTTTCAATTCATCGAGCTTTTTCCTATTCAGTTTATTTCCATGCTCCACAAAAACGGAATCACCCACTTTAAAGTCTATATGTCTTCGTTTTTTATCGTAAATTGTCTTGTTGTAATTATGTGATCTGATTGTATTTTCCAGAGCTGTCTTCCTAGCCTGAATTAAATCATATTCGGTTTTCTTCTGTTTCAGCTCATTTGGCAAGATTGTAACATCTGTGCCATAAAGTAGGTACTTTGGAGCATATCCAGTAACAGTGTGTTCCGTTTCATTGTATTTTTTTACACAGTTGTGTGCTATAGTTGTCCATGCTACATTTGTGTCGTGTTCATTTATCTTGCACCTGATTTTATTGACCAATGTTTGATTCAGTCTCTCGTTTAAGCCATTTGAGAAAGGAGAGTTTACTGCTGTAAAAATTATTGGAATATTCTTTTCATCCAAAAATCTCTTGAATTCCTTAGAATTGATACCTGGGTATTGGTCTGAGAGTATCAAGTCAATGTCATCAGTTTCTGCACAGTTTTTTATCAGTTTGATGAAATCATTTGCATTTTGAGTACTTGACGTCAAAATATATGCGTACCTAGTGAAATGATCTGATAGCAGGTGTAAATATCTCTTCGTTGATCTGGAACCTCCGAAGCCTCCAATGG
Organism: Luperina testacea; assembly: GCA_927399505.1. Classification (NCBI taxonomy): domain Eukaryota; kingdom Metazoa; phylum Arthropoda; class Insecta; order Lepidoptera; family Noctuidae; genus Luperina; species Luperina testacea. Next base: position 415,501 of record OV656762.1, on the reverse strand, counting down.
TATCAATAGAGCATATCTGAAAAGGTTTTGTGGCGGGACCCAAGTGGGACATCAATCCATATTTATTTTGTCCTCTTGATTTATTCTTTAAACATACTATGCAGCTCTCGCAGATTCTTTTTATGTTCTTCGTCATGTTTTCTGCTGTATACACTGAGCTAATCATTCTTTGCATCTGTTTAATTCCTATGTGACTTAGATCTGTATGTACCCTTTTTATGAATTCTATGGAGAATTTCTCTGATATAATTACTTTTTCTTTTTTCTTAACTTTCTTGTAGTAAACATTGTTTTTTCTTAGTAGCTTGTCTTTTCTGCACTGTATATATTCATTACTAACTTGATCGCTTAAGATATCTTCCAGTGTTATTGTGTTAACCACTTTCAATTGTTCCTCTAGGTTTTCATTTGGTTCAAGGACTGGGTTCCTGCTTAGGCAATCAGCTTCCATGTTGTATCTTCCTGGAGAATATTTAATTTGGAAATCATATTGGGATAAGTAGTATGTTAGATCGCCTAATTCTTCATCTGTTCTAGACCTTATGTTCATATTCTCCAATGGCTTGTGATCTGAATAGACAATAAATTTCCTACCTATTAACAGATGCTGCCAATACTTTACACATTCTTTAATTGCCAGGCATTCCAAATATATGGCTTTCTTCCTTTTTTGCACTTCATTCAATTTTTTTGAAAAGTATGCCACTGGTTTTTCTTCGTTGTCTTCTTGTGGCTGTTTTAGGACTGCTCCTACTCCTAGTATACTAGCATATGTGTATATGTGAATAGGTAGGTTTGGATCAAATATTGTTAATATCGGTTGAGAACATAATATTTGTTTCATTTTATCAAATGACTCTTGGCATGCTTCAGTCCAGTTAAAGGTTTGTCCTTTTCTCAAAAGGTTATGTAATGGTTCCAATGTTATTGCTATATTTGGCACATACTTATGATAAAAGTTTATTTTTCCCAAAAATTGTCTCGCATTTTTTTGAGTTTTTGGAGTCGGGAAATTTTTTATTGATATTAAGTTGTCTTTCAGCGGTCTGACAGAATTATTCTGTATTACATGACCCAAGTATTTAACTGTGTCTGCTGCAAACGTGCATTTAGAGAATTTCAGTTTAAGGCCTTCGCTTTTAATTGCTTGAAATAGTTGTTTCAGATGTCTGACATGATCCGAGAAAGATGTTGAAAATAACAAAATGTCATCGATGAAACATACTGTGAACTGTCCGAGCTTGTGCTTCCTTATTATATTACACATTATTCTCTGAAATATAGCCGGGGAGGTTTTTAAGCCAAATGGTAAAGTGGTCCATTGATAATGTCCCTCTTGTGTCACAAATGCAGTTTTGGGTCTATCTGTGATACGCAAAGGTATAGACCAAAACGCAGAATTTAGGTCCAATGTTGAGAAAAACTTGCAATCTCTTGTTTTTACTATTAGGTCCTCAATAAGAGGGAATGGCTGTGATTGAGGTACAACTATTTTATTTAGGTCTCGAAAGTCTATGCATAATCTTGATTTTTTATTTTCATCTCTTTTATATGCTAATGTGACTGGTGCTGCAAATGGGCTATATGATTCTTCTATTATATTTTTTTCCAATAATTTTGCAATCTGGTTTTCAATCTCTTTTTTGTCTTCCATTGTGCAACGATATGGTCTTTTACTACAATATTTTTCTATTAGTAGATCTATGTGTGCTTCATAATCTGTTACTTTTCCAATATCATATTTGTCCTTTGCAAACACAAATTTATTTTTCGATATTAATTCATCAATCACTGCCTGTTTTTGATAGTCTAGATGATTTATACAAATTTTGAAGTTTTCTCCATTTAAGTCTTCATTGAAGTTTACTAAATTGTCAGATTTTATTTCCTTAGAATGTATATCTGTTTTATTTTTCTCCTTAGAAACTATTTCACTTCTTTGTATAGGTATTTTCTGATTAATTTCTAGCTTTTCGTTTTGAACTAGATAAAACTCTTTTATAAAATCTAGTCCCACTAAGAAATCGTAATCGAAATTTTCTTTGTCTATTACAAAAACATTCATTTTTTTATCCATATCAAAAATGGCTACATCAAGTGTGATTATTCCATTTGCCTTTTTAACGCCATTAATCGTTTTTAAATTAGTATTGTTGGAAAGACCGGCTTCCTTATTTTTTATCTTTAACAACTTTGAATTTATCAATGAGACATTAGACCCCGAGTCGTAGATCCCAAATACTTCAACATTTTTGTTGAGTACTAATTTCACTTTGATCAATGGCGGCACTATTAGTTTTTTTGATCTTCACACTGCAATTCACATTCCAATTCTGAATTGTTGATGAGTTTTATTTGTTTTTTATCCTTTTCAGTATTTATTTTTGTTTTAAACCAACAGGAATCTTCGGAATGATAGCGTACACCTTTTTTTAATTTTTCACAAATACTACACTTTTCTTTAATCGGCTTAGTATCTTCTTTTTTTTTTATATATTTTTTTCTTGTGACCAAATGTTCTAATCTGCCTAGTTCATTAAATAAGTCCTTTGTGTGTAATATTTCTTCTTTGTTAATTCTATCTGTTATAAAGTCTGGTAAGCCGGCAGCAATTATATCGATGAGGGTCCCTTCATCGATTGTTTTTCTGACTTCTAGTAAAAGTTTTTCTTTTTTTACTGCATATTCCAATAAAGATCCTGATTGATACTTGAAAGATAAAGCATAGTTGCTAGTAGTCCAACCTTTATTGGCATAGGTTTGCAAAAAACTTGATTTCCATTCTGACCACTCGGAATGTAAACTCAACTTGATCATCATAGAAGAATACCAATCAGTGCATGATTTCTCCAGAAATAATCTAAAGATTTCAATTTTTTCTTCCTCTTTTACTATATCGAACCTTGCACATTCTTTTTCAAATACTTCCATCCACTGATATGCATTAGAATTTTTTCCATCAAATTTTTCAATTACAAACCTGTCGGCTAACTTTTTTAAACTTTGTTTTTCTTTGTTTTGTTGACCTTCAACTAATTTTTCCAATATTTTCACAATAGGATCTTCTAAATACTTTTGATTAGCAATAGGCAATTGTTCTTGGGTAGTTTCCTCTAGAAATTGGTCCTGAAAAATCATGTTTCCATCCTCATCAACATAATGTTTGTAATATATCCTCTGTAGTTTTTATCCAAACATTTCTAGTTTGGTATCTTTTTTTTAATGTGTTTTTCATTGTAACGAAAGTTTTCGAGGTTTGGATATGTTTATGAAGCGGTACTGCTTGATGCTCTTCAGGAAAAAGGAAAACTTTGTCATCTTCTGTGGCAATTGAGGTTATGGCGATAAAGTTTGACTTTCCGTCTATTGTTGGTTTTACTTGAAAAGTAAATTTTAACTTTTCCATTTTCTGACAATAAATGTCGTTTTATAAGATATTAGCCCAGTCATTTTAGATTTTATCTGCGGAAAAATTCCTAGTGAGCTGAATTTTTGTATACACCTTTATTACGGCGTTGTAATGAAGATGTGAAAAATCGACATTAATATCGTGCCGGCTAAAAGAGTTATAAAGGTCAAAAGGTCACGAAAATCAGTTTTTTGCAAATATCTCGCGACCTATTGGTCGGAGGTCAATACAGTCGTTATAAAAATTGTTTGTCGTGAAATTATCTACAAAAAATGCCTCTTGCAATTTTCTGTAAAATAAACCGTTTTTGGAGTAGAGCGCTGAGAAAGCGACTAGAATGCACTTACATACAGTATTGCATACCGTATAACAAGGCGTAAACTCTATTGTTTTTTATTTATGTTTTTAAGTGTCCTAAAAACTTCTATCAGATATTTGGGCGTTTTGTGAAAAGTATACTTATATTAAAGTATACTTATATTATATATATTATAGAGGTTTGGAACTTAGTAAAATCTACTATATATTATACAAACGACCTCCGATGGTAGATGTTCTGTATTTTATTGTTCCGAGACCCGTCCCTTTATACCTGCTACTGTCTGTCGGACTGTGTTTAGCTCAGTTGAAAAATATTTCTTGAGTATTAAAGACGTTATTACAGACAAAAGACGTAGAAAAAAAATGTGTTATGTGTTCAGTATGTCATCGGGTGCTGGTGGTAATAATGTTGTTATTGGCTGTAATACGCAAAATACGCGCATTGACGTGGACTTGCGGACACCAGCCCGTATTACCTATTATTACCTACCTATTGGCTGTAATATATTATTTTGTAACTCCCAACCCCACTGTTCTGGATCAATTTCTCTTCCTAACCAGGTTTGTATTTGATAATACACTCGATAAATATGCTGTTGAGCTGCTGAAGAAGTAGGTGGTAATAATGGAAATTTCACAGCTGTGCTTAGTCTTGTTACTCGTAGTTTAGCAAAGCTAAAGTATCTGTAATTATCTATCGAATGTTCTGATTTTGGAGCACCATACATTGCTAGTAGAAAATGTATTCCAGCATTAACAATGTCATCTCGAGAGCAATTTTCTTGTTGGAATATTTCTGCAGAATTGTTTAGACCACGCCTAACTTCTACTACATCACCATCCGATAATAAATTCATTGCAAATAATACATGTATCACTCATTATGAAAACTGTTCAAGAGCATGGAAATACTAAAATAACGTCTTTAATACTCAAGAAATATTTTTCAACTCAGCTAAACACAGTCCGACAGACAGTAAGCAGATATAATAATAAAATAATAATAATAATAAAAAATAAAAAACTTTATTGCGTAAAAGGTGTTGCAGTAAATACATTAAAAACAGTTGCACTACAATTGAACACTGGTATACAACAAAAATGGTTGGGGTACTGTCCTCTTAGATAGGCTACATAATAGCCTGTAGTAAAGAGAAACAGTGCCGTAGCCCTCTAGAATGGAGATATCAATTGCTTAGTGTTAAAAATTAAACAATAATGATATTAGTTTTAATAACATAAAACAAACAAATATGGAATATGCCTGAATGTATAGTGTAGTATGTGTAGTGTGTGCGGTGTGGGTGTATGTGTGTGTGTGTGTGTGTGTGTGTGTGTGTGTGTGTGTGTGTGTGTGTGTGTGTGTGTGTGCGTGTGGGGGTGTGTGTGTGGGTATGTGGGTGTGTGTGTAAGTGGGTGTGGGTGTATGTGTGTGCGTTTGTGTTTTGAGAGTATGAGTGAATCGTGTATACTTATGATAGTGTAAAAGAAAAAAAGATTCAGTGTGGAAGAAAAGATTCGGTTTCGTCATACGTTTTGTCTAGTAGGAAGGAGCGGACTGCTGATTTACATTCCTGAACGGATAAACAGTATACTGAAATATTTGCATTAATTTTGTTGTACAAGAAAGGGCCAAGATAATAGAAAAATTTTTTTGTAAAGGAGTAGCGGGGCTGTGGAAGGGAACAAATTAAATCTTTACGTCGTTTTTTAAGTTTAACAAAGGGAGTAAGTTGATGTTGTAATAAGATTGCATGAAAAATAAACAACTGTCGTACATTAAGAACATTGCATTCTTTATATAACAGAGTGGTGGAAAATAAAATAGGACGAAAAGTTGCAATTTTTAATATCGCTCGATGCGCAATTTCCAATGGAAGTAATGTGGTTTTAGAAGCACCACCCCAGCAAGAAATGCAGTAAGATAATATTGACTGACAGAGCGCATAGTAGACATTGCGGATAATAAATTGGTTAGCTACAATTCTAAGTGTTTTGAAAATAAACATCAACTTACGCACTCTGCCCGTCAATACATCCACATGGGGCTTAAAGTTTAGGGTATTATCCAAAATTACGCCCAGGTATCTAATATTATTTACAGACTCTATTTGAGCGCAGTTACAATTTAGTGTAGTTTGTGTGAGACATGAGTGAGCTGTGAGAGTTAGACTATTTTTTGGCTGGGATTTTGAACTAATAGAAAAAGTGATATATTTATTTTTGCTTGTGTTGAGTGTTAGGGTGTGAGCCAAAAGCCAGTCAAGGGTGGAGTCGAGACCCCTTTGAGCTTTAATTTGAAGTTCTGACCAGGAGTCTGCGGAGAAAGTTATTGCGGTATCATCTGCGTAAGTTACAATACTAGAATTTGGAATACTTAGATTACAGAGGTCATTGATAAAAACCAGAAAGAATGTAGGACCAAGAATACTCCCCTGTGGCACCCCGTACTCAATAGGAAGCTCGTTACTAACGGTGTTTCCTATTTTAACCACCTGCGTTCGACCTGTGAGGTAACTTTGGAAGAATTGGAGTTGTGGACCTCTGACACCTATGTTTTCGAGCTTTTGTAGAAGGGTTTTAATGGGAACGGTATCAAACGCTTTCGCGAGGTCTAAAAATACTGTAAGTACTTTTTTATTATTATTAAGGTTTGAAACAATAAAAGTTGTCAGTTCGTGTACAGCGTCAGAGGTGGACTTTTTTACGCGAAAACCGAATTGTTGTGGTGAAATAAGATTAAAGTGCTCTAAATAACCTCTCAACCTCTTATTAATGAGGCGTTCCATTACTTTGGACAGAGCACTTAGCACTGCAATTGGTCGATAGTTGTTAACCAGGTTCCCATCGCCACCCTTGAGGATGGGGTGAATAACTGCCCTTTTTAATGATGTGGGAAAGACGGAGGTCTGAAAAGAGAGATTAAAAATATGGCTTATAATAGGTGCCAGAGTACCAGAGTACCTTTTCAAAATGGTAGGTGAGATCCCGTCCCAGCCAGTTGCTGCACTAGATCTTAAGGAATTGATAGTTTTCAGGATCTCATCATTTAAAGGGACGGGTCTCGGAACAATAAAATACAGAACATTTGCCATCGGAGGTCGTTTGTATAATATATAGTAGATTTTACTAAGTTCCAAACCTCTATAATATAAGTATACTTTTCACAAAACGCCCAAATATCAGATAGAAGTTTTTAAGACACTTAAAAACATAAATAAAAAACAATAGAGTATACAATACTGTATGTAAGTGCATTCTAGTCGCTTTCTCAGCGCTCTACTTCAAAAACGGTTAATTTTACAGAAAATTGCACGAGGCATTTTTTGTAGATAATTTCACGACAAACAATCTATATAATGACTGTATTGACCTCCGATCAATAGGTCGCGAGATATTTGCAAAAAACTGATTTTCGTGACCTTTTGACCTTTATAACTCTTTTAGCCGGCACGATATTAATGTCGATTTTTCACATCTTCATTACAACGTCGTAATAAAGGTGTGTACAAAAATTCAGCTCACTAGGAATTTTTCCGCAGATTGGGGTTTAAAATGCCTAAAATGACTGGACTATATTTCTTTTATTCTGTGATTCAGACGACACAGTCAATCAAACACAACTGAGTTTCTCTGTAAGAAAAGATTTATTTTGTTTATTTTACATTATGTACTATTATGATTCACATGAAATGAGTGTTTATGTTTAGTAATAAAACCTTACATACCTGTAAGAAAAGAAACGACATTTAATGTTATCAATCACAATGTCAGTTTCTAAATCACTACTAAAATATCCTACGTAATTAATTAACAAAGGTATGCATAAATTGTTTTCACGCAACGATGGCGAGATGCTTTTTAGGTTATCTTTTTCATAGATAACTTATATTATTTTGTCATGTTACGGTCCGACGTTATGACGTTTGATTACGCGGGAAAATTTAAATTAAAGAAAATTATATTTTTCTTTACAAATTGTTACTCAAATGTACTCGTAGTACACGCTACTGTTCCCAATAACAGGAATAATAATGTTTTGGTTGTAGTTGACACGAGGTAATTGATTTCAAGCGTACACTAGAAACCGATTAAGATTTAGAACAAGATATTCCTCCGGCTCGTACTAAATCTTAATCTGGTCCCACAACTGAGCCTGTCATACATTTCAGAGCTAAGCCCGCTGTTCGCAACAAATCAATGGATCATGTCATTGTCTCTTAGCTATGAAGTTTGCGAACAATATGGCCTGTCCTAGCGGCCCGCGTCTATACACAACACTATTGTGTTAAACTTACAGATCCATTACTAGATCACACTCGTACACTTGACAGAAGGTCTGCTCTTTACAAGGCCACACAATTACTTACAGAGAGCAAACAAAATTATAGACAGCAGTTGTTTCAGAGTATAATAGGTGTGCTGCAAATCACTCCTTATCACTGATACTAGTGAAACTCTAAGAAGTCATTTTAGAAGCATTGCTACTGAGCTGAGCAATGCTTCTATTAGAGTTTTTCGTGACAACCAGAGTAACAAAGACTTGCCAAGTGCGTGTCGGGCCACGCACACTGTAGGGTTCCGTAGTAGCCCGTTATCACAATATAGTACGATTCTGTTGTTCTTTATCTATCTATACTTATAATAAATCTGTAGAAGTGAAAATTCTGTACATTGAAAATATAAAAAAAAAATAAATGGCAGGGGGTGTGACTATACCGACACCGAACCCAAAAATGTGATTAAAAAAATTTTTGTCTGTCTGTCTGTTTGTTCAGGCATCACGCAAAAACTCCCGGTTAGATTACGATGAAACTTGGTATAATTATTCTTTAATATCCTGGGCACCACACTGGGTACTTTTTATCCCGGAAAAAGTATACAACAAAAAAACAAACTTAATTTTGCGGTTCGATCCCTAGACCCGATTACTGTACCAACCGCAAATAATAAGTTTGTCGTAGGTACGTCACCCGCAGTGGAGTTCATGCACACGGCTAAGATACTATAATATTTTATCTTAAGATACAATATCGCTCGCCATACAATTCAATGGACTATCACACACGACGAAGATAATAAATAATATTTCATATTTTATGTAAATAAATAATATTTCATATTTTCATACCTATTTTAATTTGTATGGCGAGCGATATTGTATCTTAAGATAAAATATTATAGTATCTTAGCCGTGTGCAGCGCCCCTAAGTTATGCTGTAAATGTAGTGCTGAAGGTTGAATTTAGCTTGCACCGTTCGCAGCACACGCGTGGCACGCGGCCGCCACGGATCGCTACCGTATATAAGGACGGAGTCTGAGCGCGCGCATCAGCCAGCCCGCGCCGCAGCTGAGCCTGTAGATTTAAATTCCCGACTCTGACCTCTGAGTTTGTTTCGGCATTTCTTCTCAGAGTAGTCAATTACGAAATGCCGACCCCATCGTTCGTTAAACAATCAAAGTTCGATCCAGCCTGTCCCAACTTGCTGCCCTCTCCCCAGCGACGCCCTAAGCCGAGGCTCGTACCCCACAGGGGGTGCCCTTAGCGTGTAGTAGCTTAGTTTACTTAGTTAGTTTTAAGCCCCTGGCTGGAGGCTTTGAGTTCTCTCAAGGCAGCCGCAGGATTGTCCGGATAAGTAGTCACGACCTCTCAAGGTCAACTACAAGATGCCATATTCAAAAAAAAAAAAAAGAACGCGCGCATTATTCATTTTTTGTTGAACTTTGATTTGAACGGACGTGTCGAGTGGCGAGCGTTCGTTCTTATTATCATTCTATAAATTGTATGTTTTAACTGCTACCCGTGCCTTTTTATTCCTTTTAGTTTAGTTATTTAGGTTTATTTTTATAAGTCGTAGGTATAGATTTTAATTTTAAAGTATAGGTAGTATATTTGTTAGTGTACGTAGTGACCGTAGGTTATTTTATAATACTGTTAGGTAGGATTAGAACTTCATATATATTAGTTTTTAGGGATTTTGCTTAGTTATTAGGCTTAGATTAGTTAGGTATCATTGGAAATAGGTAAATAGGTTTATTTAGGTAGGTAGGTAGTTTATTTTCTGTTATTGGGTTTTTTTTTTTTAATTAGGTGATTACTTAGGTTTACTTTTATAAGGCGTAGACCGTATAGATTTTAATTTCAAGTATAGGTAGTATATTTTATAGTGTGTAACGTAGGTTATTTTAGTACTCTTAGGTAGGATTAGTCATTCGTAGAGATATTAGTTTTTAGGGATATTGCTTATTTATTGGTATATACATATAAGTGTAGGTAGGCGCTAGGTGTTAGGGGTCTTCTATAAAGATAGTCTTAAAGATTTCATTATCTTTGTGAGCATTCGTTGCAATGAACGTCAGCTTCGCTATCGGTTATCCTGCTAAACAGGTATCAAAGTAGAAATCTACTACAAAAAACTTACAGAACGCGAGCGATGCCGCGGGCAAAGATATCATATACTACCGGTATGCTCGGTAGATAACGTTCTACACAAATAGCACTTTACACAAAAAACTTATTAATAAGTTTCGTCATCCACGCGAACGAAGTCGCGGGCACAGCTAGTTCTGAATATAAGTAATGGTAAAGATATTAGGAGTTAATGGTTATACAGTATGTTAACTAACAGAGGGCGTTCCCGTTAACCCGCAATAGTATAGCATCCATACATGCTAAAAAAAATATTACCATTCGAAAATAAAATGTTTTTATTTTTTTTTTTAATATTCACTAAAAATGATAAATTGATACGTTAAAGAAACACTCTGTACACGCGTACTTGAAGGACAGCAATGTCGGAATTCATTTATTAATGACGGGCCGTGTGTGCGGTAATCTAATTGATTGGTACCTATAGGTACTATTGCGGGTTAACGGGAACGCCCTCTGTTAGTTAACATACTGTATATACTTTCTTCCTGCTAAAGCTAAAAAATAAGAGTACGACTGCTGCCAAGTTATTATTTCAATTCATAAAATTGTAATTCGAGAATTAAACAAAGTTCGTTTGTGACTTCTATAGGTACTCGAATGGGGTGCGCCAAAGTTCACCTAAATTTTCAAATCCGATAATTGGAAATCCGAAAATGTTCTTCCTAACATTTTTCATCCTAACAATCACAATTCCTAACTACTCTGTCTCTAATGTTCATAATTCCGAAGCATTCAACTTCATAATGTCAGTAGCAATAAACATCTATTATACTTTTATTTGTTTTCCTATATTTTCTCAACATAACCATCTTTTAAACTATTATTCAAAGTCATATCTTTTTTGTTTAGATTTCTTTTTATTCATAATAATCAGTATTATATGTGAGGCTAAAAGTGTCTTGGTGTTTTTTGTCTCCGACTAACCGTTTGTCGTAAAAACGATGTGGAAGGGATCCATAGGTTAGGTTAGGTTAGAACTGTGACCCCCCCCCCCCCCCCGGTGGGTTCCCACATTGTCGAGGCGGGGGGGCTCAGTAGCCGTGGCTTGGACACCCACGGTGAAGCGAAGAGGAACCCGAGGAGGGGCCGCTCGTCAGGGCTTTTGCCGACAAGCCAACGACGTAGCGGCCAAAAGTAGGTTGCGGTGTCGCATGGGCGACATCGCAACTGAGGCGGGCCGCGATGTCGTACCTGAGGCATCGCGGCTGAGGGTTGGAGGCCGTGGCGGGAGAGGAGTGCCGGTATTACGGTGCGCCACTCTCCCTACCTTCCGCGGCCTTGACGGGGTCGCCACCGTACGATGGCGGACGCGGTGGGGCTGCAGGGGAAGAGGAGTGTCGGTATTACGTTGGCCGCTCTCCCTATCCTCTGCAGCCGAAAATTGGCAGGCGGCGGGGCCAATGTCCTGACCCGTCGCAGGGGGGACCAAGGGTGCCCAGACACGGGGTCGTCTGGCGCCCATGTGCTGGTTTGGTCCCTGGGGTGGTCACGGCGTGCTATGTGTTCTAGTGCGCCGGTGATGGGGAGTACTCCCCAGAGGAGGGTCCGGCAACGGACAGCCGCGGCGGGTTCGCGGATGAGTGCTAACGCGTGCCCGTGTTCCCACCGTAAGCGGCAGAGGAGGACACCGTGGAGTTTTAGTGGGTTAGAGTCCCACATAACTGCACTATCTCCCCGTGGTAGTGCAGTATGCATGAGCATTTCTCCACGATAAAAAGAAAAAAAAAAAAAAGTTAGAACTGTGACCAACTACGCGCGAGCCGAGCGAGCGTAGCGAGCGGTGCCGCGGCAGCGGCCGGCGAGCGCTACCTCGAAATTGGTCGCGAAATTTTTCTAAGTATTTTTTTCATAGTGCCCCCAAGACGACACTCTGACCTGAATTTCATTCATTTAAGACAAACATCACTTGGTAAATGTTTCTTTCTGAGTATGAGTGAAAATATTATGGTAATTATGTTTAGGGATAAAAAGCGTTATGATAAAAAACAGTAGGAGTTTAAATATATTTAGAGTAACGATATTATTAATTACAATTTTCGGAAACATGAGTGTTATGAACATCGCCGGTAGCACTACAAATAGTATGAATGAAAACTTTAGGATGAAAAATTTTAGGAAGAGTGATCATTCGGATTACAAATCATTAGGGAGAACAATTTCGGGTAAAGAACTTTAGGCGAGCCAATATGGACCCGTTCACTTAGTACATAACCACGTTATTTCCCGGCGGTGCTCTGCCCAAGGAACTAAGTTTCGTCGTCCAGAAGTCTGAAATTTCTGAATTGTCTCCGAATTTTCAGACACTGACCACTAACAGAGATGTTTCAAGAATTCTCGAGTTTATACACTCTGAGCGTGTAGTTGTGTACCGCCTTCACATTCGTCAGTTAATTCGGCGTATGTGAGATAGCGAGTGTTTTTTTTTCCTGATTATTTCCTTGTTTGTAACGCAATGTTCTCGTATGTGACTGTCGTATTGACCGAGTTTCGCGGTCTCTAGTACAATGTCCTTATTATTTTTATCAGACGGTCAAATTAGGAGTTACCGCTACGTGATCCCTATGCGACGTCTTCGGAGAACATTATTGTAACATATGGATACGCTATGTAAGTTATGTTCGGAATTTTCCGTGAAAGTTGCATGCGCACTTTATTAGCTTATTCATGTAACTTTACTAGAAGCCTTCGAGGAAGTTGGAACTTCTGCTGGTCAGTCTAGCTCTATACCATACATAACCCAAACCGAATCTATATTGCAAAATGAAGTTTCTTTCAATATTACCGAACATAATTTGGAAGCAGATAAGTAGCGACAGCAGAACTTCGGTTCATTATTTGCATCGTCAGCACTGAAGGAAAAAAGGATACAATCCATTAAAAAGTTCGCAAGTTTCTGCAGTGTATATCGGAACCGATCGGCTCATGCCGCGGTATTGCCACAACGCAGATAACTTCAGAAAATCAACTTTAAACAATGTGCCCAAAAATCTAACAACTGGAAGCCAGACCTTTGATCAACGTAGACTTGCTGGTCATTTTTCTGTAGAGATCCATGCAGGCGAAGAATCATTCCTCATTTGTCTATTTTGCTATTATTAAATAACAAGTCACTGTTATTTTCAATTCCTTTGTCAAAACGAGTAAAGCATGATTCTGAATTTGCTGCGACGGTTTTTCGAGAGTGTTCTTTTCAATCTCTGCCAGCTACGTTGCTAACTGTTCCAAATGTTTCTTCTGAATGTTCGTATGTGGTGGCATCACGTGGACTAACTTTGCTTTTAGCGCATTCCCTCGGGTGGTGAGACAAGCCCAGATATTATACCCGGCATTATCTGGTCTACGCTGACATTGTTATGGAGTATCGATTATACTTTACGGATAGCTTTTGTTCATTAGCGAACGGTTATTGGGAATCGGCGAAGTTAGCTGCATTCACTGTATGCTAACATTCACAAGCTTAGCAGTGTAAACTTTTTAGCTAAGAAGTAGAAATACTGACGTGGGTTTGAGTAAGATATTAAGTCTATGTGAAGAAAGAAATCTTCACTGACTTCTTTTCTTTTTATTTTATAGCACCTAAAGACCGTTTGTTACCTACTTCATAACTAAAACAACCACACCACAACCACAGAATACAGTTCTATAACAACAAAGTTATAAATACAAAAGCTTTAGTCAAATTATTGGCTCAATTTCTCATAACTTAGATGGGGTACAACATAATAATCTTCTATTGTTTATTTTTATTCCATGAATATAAATTTGTCCGTTCAGTCGCGTGGCTCGGGGCTCGGGGCTCGGGGCTCGTGGCTCGGAGGGGTGCATCCCCGTTCGTGTACAAAAACAAACCTCAACATTTATGAGCCGTTAGTTATATCCAACCTACTTTTTGCCAACTGGGTGAAACACGAAAAAACCCGTATGGCAATACCATAGCTTTCAATTGTAACTTTTTACATTTTGGCGTTACACCGGCGCGCGGCGCGGTGTCCGGTCGGCGAACAGTTTATAATGAACAAACACTCGATTCGCGCCTGTTTGTGTACCGGTAACGTTGCGGCTACGTTGTCGAAATGAAAAACTCGATCATTGTTTACAAAATAAATATTTTCATGTTGAAAAAACATGTACCTAAGTAAAAACATTCAAATTGACTTTGGATTGTGTTTTCATACTATTGTGAAGTTTTCAAACAAACCCAACAATACATAATTTTGTGTAGACGGTTATTGTATGCTTCGCTTGTAACAAATGAGGTTCATGACACTCGTTCTCCGCGGCATGAAGCATGTCACAACACAATATTTTTAAATTTCAGAGACCGTCTAAGACCACAAACATTAACAAAAGCATCTCGCAAGTCGCAGCGCGTCCTCAGCGTGACGCAGCCTAATTGCCGCCGCAACGTAACCTACTGCTCATAAATTATAATAAGCATTAAGCATTGTGTAATAAAAGTTCGCGCATACGGATACTTGCGGCAAAAATACGCGCGCATTTATACAATGCTTAGGTACGACAAAGGACCTGTGAACTGAACTGTTTACATATTACTAATGACCTGCGGGAGAATGTTAAGCTATATTCAGCTCTGCTCAATGCTCTGCTCAACAATAACTGTTTTGGGATGCCACAGGGACACGTGCCGGGACCCTTATTTTTGAAGATGGATATTATTTTTACTTTTACGGATTATCCATAAAGCTTCATTATGATGTTGTTTGTTTACGATAATTGTTAATTAAAAAGGTTTCACCAATATGCAATGTTATTGATGTTTCAGCCGTACTTGATTACAATAGTATTAGTACAGTGCGTGCCACGTAAGAAGAGACTTGACCCCGCCACCCCCGCCTCTTTCCGCCGCCCCGATGACGCCCGGTGCGGGACGGGGACCGGGCGTCATCGGGGCGGCGGAAAGAGGCGGGAAGGCGGGGTCAAGTCTCTTCTTACGTGGCACGCACTGTACTCTAGTGATTATTAGATTATCTGTATTTATCTATGACTGCATAGTGCACAGACACACCTATGCGACCCACATTTAAGCAAGCAACGAAGCAGGCTACAAAGCTTGCTTACTATCTATTAAACGTAGGTTGCATATCCCTAATTTCAACGCAGCCTGCAATCATCTCAGTGTATTACAATATTCACGTGTAGCCACGCATTACGTTTTTAGCTGCGAATACGAGTCGACTCTATCAGACGAGTCGTATAACACTGACGCACACTCGCCAAGCTCTTTCAGTTCGTAACGTTACAATTTCCTGGGTAGAGCCAGAAATTGTAAGGTCACACTGAGCACTCACCTACCTAACTTTCAGTCTGGAGGGGAGCACTGTTAAAAGAAATAAGAGGACGAGTTATAAGAGTTTATTATTAACTAGCCTAGGGCCTGTCTACTTGGAGCTAGTGGATACCTAAATTAAACCAGAGAAGCTGGTGAATGAAAATGAGAACGAAATAGAACTGGAGAAAGGCGGGCCCCTGATCTGTTAGTGGCCGAGGGACGTCAGCTTCAGGCCATAGAAGAGGGCCGAAGGAGGACCTCAGTCTTCAAGCCGTAGAGTAGGGCCGAAAGACCTCAGTCTTCAGGCCGTAGAGGGCCGAAGGACCTCAGTCTTCAGGCCGTAGAGGAGGGCCGAAGGAGAACCTCAGTCTTCAGGCCGTAGAGGAGGGCCGAAGGAGGACCTCAGTCTACAGGCCGTAGAGGAGGGCCGAAGGAGGACATCAGTCTTCGCCTCAGGCTCGTGCAGCCCAAAGAGCCCGGTGCGGAGTCGCCTTGCTACGGCGTCTTCATAGTCGCCTCGGCCGTAGAGGAGGGAAACTTCACTCCAAGATCACTCTTAATTTTCCCGAACTTGTGGCCGAGCTCAGCTCCCAACGTAGACTGACCAAATCCACCACCAGGCTCCTGTCATCGATTTTTTATCATTTGAAAAGAATTTCTAGAACATAATAAAAAGAAAACATAATGAGATCGATGTGATTTACCTTATGACCTACAACTAGCTCCAGCAATAAATTAAAAATAAAACTAGGCCTGTCACTAACTGACATTACAAAGGTAAACAAAGATTTTAAGAGATAAAAATCTACAGAAAAACTTAAATAACATGAATTACAGGTAAAAGATATGATAAGCCTCCAGGAAATGAGCATGAAGCTACCTAGGGAGGACGAATGCTTAAAATTTCCAGGTTAATAATGACCAAAAATGTAAGTAAAAAAACGTAAAAACATACACATTACAAGTTCACACAATCGGGAAAACTCCGTTGAACAATCAAAAAGTTTATAGGTGTTCAATAAACAATTTATCCATTTCGTGATTAAAAGATTTGTAGCAAAAGAAAACTTCAGAACCGCGGCAGCAATGAATGGAATCCATATACTACTATAATTTTGTAAATATATATGTCGGAGTTGGTTGTCATTACAATTGTGGGTAATCAGTAACTTGTTATTTTCTTTGTGATTTTAGTATCAATTCTTGTCTATTAAATCGGAACATAGTTTATTGAGTACTCGGTGTACGCACTAATTGATTTTGGCAACTTATTTCGATAATTGTGGCTAATGGTTTTGTTCAAAACGATTGATGACATGTTACTTTGATTTAGAATGATTTTACTTTGTAAGATTGCCATTGTTTATTTACGTCAATTATTCTTGTCTTATTTGATTGCTTTATAAAGTAAGTCTTATTAGATTTAGCACATTTTTAGTGTTTTGTATCTTGTAAACACGATGACGTACTTCCGTGCGTCATCGGACAGAGTTGTCGTGGAGGGATTGCAAGGTAGGGGCATCGTCCTATAAAAGAGCGTGCAATCGGTTTTAGAGTCAGTCGATCTTCGGATTCGACTCAATAAAGAGCCCTGCTCCCGACAAAACTGTCGGTTTACTTGGTACAGCGCTGCTGTATATTTACATAGCTGTATAGGCTTGCTTATAGCGAGCGATACACTTTGTATTTGGGTGGCTTAGGCTGCTGTACGAACTGTAACCATAAAGGTTTGTTCGTTTATCTATATCGTTACTTATTACTATTTCTATTGTGTTTTTTTAAAGTGTAATTGTCTTGTTTATCCCAATAAAATGGGGACTCCAAACCCTGACGATATACCTCTCGGCACTCCTGATCCTACATCAGAAGTGGGATTAGGTTTAGCCCAGGAATCGCAAGGTGTTGGTGATCCATGGCGAGCAATGTTGGAGCTTCAGAACCATAATATAGCTCAGTTAATTGTAGCGGTTAAGACGAACTCCAATCCGTCTATTGTAATTCGCTTGCCCGATTTTGACCCATACCTACCCGATTCCAATGCTCAATCTTGGAGTACAACCGTTGATATTTGCCTATCCGAAAAGCCTCTTCAAGGTAGCACTCTTATTATTGCCCTTACTAAAGCCTTAAAGGGCAGTGCTAACGCATGGCTTTCCCAAGTATCGTATGCCGGCATGACCTGGACAGACTTTATGAGTCTCTTCCTCTCTCGTTATGACGTCTCGGAAACTGTTGCCTTTACCCTCATTAACCTTCATAATAATCAACAAAGCAGAACAAAAACGTGTTGATATTACAACTCTGTCTAATAGTTGGCTTTTAGCTGAACAACAGCTTGATTCTGAGATTTTAGCAATTGTTTCTTTCAGGACTAAAGCTATTTTAAAAAAAAGTTTCAAATTGGAGATTTTGTACTTATTGCTAATGAGGAACGAATCCAAACTAAATTAGATCCTAAAATTAAAGGTCCTTATAGAATTTTAGAACTATTAGATGGTGATAGATATTTGTTAAAATCTTTAAGTACCAATAGAATTTACAAGTATGCCCATGATCGTGTACGAAAGATGCCTGAATGTCCATTCCCTGTTAATGATGATGTCAATGATGACACTGATGATGATTCACCTGCTGCTGACATACTGTAGTCTTGACGCTTAATCGGATGTCTATGTTGACTCCTGGATTTGGACGAACTTGACGCTTATGCGGGTTGTCTATGTTGACGCCTATGCGGGTTGTCTATTCGTTTCGGATGTCTATGTTGACTCCTGGATTTGGACGAACTTGACGCTTATGCGGGTTGTCTATGTTGACGCCTATGCGGGTTGTCTATTCGTTTCCAAATTACTTGTCGAATCCCATGGTGTGATTTCGGCTGGGAGACTATGTCTCTACTTTAGTTGAGCTACGAGTATGTATTGTCAGTAACAGTATGGTCATTTTGTATGGTGTCAATGCAACTGCTATTGTCAACTTTATTGGACTAATTAAGGATTTTTCTTTTACACATACGTTTTGTTAAAGTTTTTGTCAGAAAGGCCGATCGATATTAACTGTGATTTCTTTCCCAGGATCACACGAGGTCGTGTAGAACGTCAGTTCTGGCCGTGTCGGAGTTGGTTGTCATTACAATTGTGGGTAATCAGTAACTTGTTATTTTCTTTGTGATTTTAGTATCAATTCTTGTCTATTAAATCGGAACATAGTTTATTGAGTACTCGGTGTACGCACTAATTGATTTTGGCAACTTATTTCGATAATTGTGGCTAATGGTTTTGTTCAAAACGATTGATGACATGTTACTTTGATTTAGAATGATTTTACTTTGTAAGATTGCCATTGTTTATTTACGTCAATTATTCTTGTCTTATTTGATTGCTTTATAAAGTAAGTCTTATTAGATTTAGCACATTTTTAGTGTTTTGTATCTTGTAAACACGATGACGTACTTCCGTGCGTCATCGGACAGAGTTGCCGTGGAGGGATTGCAAGGTAGGGGCATCGTCCTATAAAAGAGCGTGCAATCGGTTTTAGAGTCAGTCGATCTTCGGATTCGACTCAATAAAGAGCCCTGCTCCCGACAAAACTGTCGGTTTACTTGGTACAGCGCTGCTGTATATTTACATAGCTGTATAGGCTTGCTTATAGCGAGCGATACACTTTGTATTTGGGTGGCTTAGGCTGCTGTACGAACTGTAACCATAAAGGTTTGTTCGTTTATCTATATCGTTACTTATTACTATTTCTATTGTGTTTTTTTAAAGTGTAATTGTCTTGTTTATCCCAATAAAATGGGGACTCCAAACCCTGACGATATACCTCTCGGCACTCCTGATCCTACATATATAATATTATAAATGCGAAAGTGTCTGTCTGATGCCTCTACACGCTTAAACCGCTGAACCGATTTTGGTATAGAGATAGTTTGAGTCTCGGGAAAGGACATAGGATAGTTTTTATCCCGATATTCCCACGGGATCGACACTTATGCGGGTGAAACCGCGGGGCGCTGCTAGTTTCAAAATATTTCCCTTTCTCTTTTTGAGATACGTTGGCGGAAAAATACTCGTATTTCAAAAAAAGAGTTTTTATGAAGAAATTAATAAAAACAGCGTAAGTATGAATTTTATTGTGGGCGATAAACGTGAGCAGGTAGCAACAGGCTTCTCTTCGACTGTTTCAAATTATAGAACAATATAATTAGTCGATCGTTCACGAGTCACGTTACGACGATGATTGAATCACACTTTCGATCATAAAAAGCGATGTGTCGATATCAGATGCTTTCGTATCTAGATAATATAACATTACTGATATAAATTCCATTTAAAAATGTACTGGAACATAAAAA
The DNA here is from genome assembly GCA_927399505.1 of Luperina testacea. Classification (NCBI taxonomy): domain Eukaryota; kingdom Metazoa; phylum Arthropoda; class Insecta; order Lepidoptera; family Noctuidae; genus Luperina; species Luperina testacea. Next base: position 395,694 of record OV656762.1, on the reverse strand, counting down.
GTGCCATCATGATTATAAATCAGTTCCTAACTGCCCACTGCTGAATATTGACCTCTCCCATAGACGGTTATAACGAACTATCTTTAGAGGATATTGCCATAATAACACCTTGCTTGAAAGGCGTGGTGATCCCAATATATTTTGCCTTAGTAGCCTCTTACGAAGTTACGACACCCGTGGGAAGTAAATGGGACGTCCAATCGTAAGTCTAGCAAAGTGGTGAACTTGCCACACAGAACGAGAAAGATAATGTAGACTTAAATGTTTTGTGCAGATTGTTACTACAGTAAACCTTTAACATCAGATCAAATACAGCCACAAAACATTGTTCGGCGACTTTGCACAGTAACTCAACTATAAAACAACCAAAAGGGCCCTTAACATTTTATATTTACTCTGAAAGTGATAGCACTTGGCGCTGAAGACATTTGGACGTGTCGCTTCAACGTCCGCCACTTCACAACACTCGCGCTAAGCACTTCAACTCTGCATAAAACTGAAATTTTTAACTGGTAAAAAGTCTACGGATATATTTTTATGTGGATGAAGCGTAAAGTACCAACCAACTCTGCAATTATTTTGAGCTAAGATATTATGATTAAAAATTCTTTCACGTTGAAACTGTCAAATGTCTCTATGAACCGTCGCAAATTCGCAATGTGCTCAACTTGAATGTTAAGCACTTCTGTTATTAATTAGTCGCTGAACACTTTGGCTGTTCGTGTCTATGGATATTATCACGATCGTTTTCTTAACCACAGTGAACTGGATTACTAACATTCATATTATTATGTAAGTGTTTAGGCTACACGAAACTCACGAATACAGACATTTTTAAGCGTACATAGGTACAAGTTTATAGTTTATAGTGCGCTGTGTTCAGCCAATTAAAGGCATACAAAATGATGCATTACATATTATTCAATCTATTCTAAATAGTTATCTACGTTCTAATCAACCCAGTTCGCTTTTCAACTATATTGAAAAATGCGGCGGCGACCTCTCGCGTCCGGGCCTGGTTCAAGCCATGGTCCGGGGCGAGAGGGAGTGGGGGGCAGTCGCTTCCTTCTGCGAAGCAGTCATGCTAGCGAAGAAGGCGGCGGGACGGCTGAGGGAGAGAGCCTCCCGTCCCAGCCGCCGCGGGAGACGCTCCGGGGGTCGGGAGCCGCGTAAAGACTCCCGGCCACCGTAGGCGCGGGCCTACGGACCCAGAGTAATGGGTAGCTCACCGTCCGATCAGGACCAGGTCCGTGCCGGACGGCGCGTTCAGAGTAAAGAGATATCAGCATCAGAGAAGGGGCCCAATAGGGCTTAAGCCTGCCGGGTCAGCGGGATAAAAATTGTATTTTTCTATTTTTCGACTTTTAACGTTTTGACATGATCTGCTGGCACTCCAACGTGAGTTCTGGACTCATATCGAGTTGTAGATTGCAGTTCTGATATTAACCTGTGAAAAACGAAAGAGTTCTAAATTTCATGAATTGTTTGAAACGATGAAAATTGTATTTTTCGACTTTTTAACGTTTTGTCATGATCTGCTGGCACTCGAACATGAGTTCTGGACTCGGATCGAGTTCTTGATTGCAGTTCTGATATTAATCTGTAAAAAACAAAAGAGTTCTAGCTTTTAAGAATTCTTTGAAACGATACAAATATTATTTATCAACTTCTTAAACGTTCTGACTTGATTTGCTGGCACGTGAACGTGAGTTCAGAACTATTCCTGAAAAGTACCAGGAACTGTAGAACTCAGCCGCATGCGACAAGAACCCAATTTCTTTTTGATCTGCTGTAAAATGATCTGCTACGGGAAGTTGGCAGATCATTTTGTCAATTGACTTTTTTAATGTAAAAACACCAGAACTATTTCTAAAAAGTATCAGGAACTGTAGAACTCAGCTGCATGCGAGTAGAACTCGCATTTGTTTTTGATCTGTTGCAAAATGATCTGCTACGGGAAGTTGGCAGATCATTATGCCAATTGACTTTTTTCAGGTAAAAACGCCAGAACTATTTCTAAAAAGTATCAGGAACTGTAGAACTCAGCTGCATGCGAAAAGAATTCATTTTTATTTTTGATCTGCTGGACAATGATCTGCTAAGTTCACTCACATCTCCGGGCGTCGGGAGACGCGCGACGACTCCCGGCCACCGTAGGCGCGGGCCTGCGGGCGGAGAGTAATGGGTAGCTCACCGTCCGATCAGGACCAGGCCCGTGCCGGACGGCGCGTACGTGTTCCACGCGCGCCTCAAAGAGATATCAGCATCAAGAGAAGGGGCCCGTGAGGGCCGAAGCCTGCCGGGTCAGCGGGATTGTCCGAAAGGGTTACCGCTGGCCCGAAACATAAAGGGCTAAGGAAGGAACACGGGTGGGTTTTAGTCAGTAAGAGTCTGACACTCCCTTCCGCTCCACCCAGAGCGGGAGGGGTCATTTGATGATTTCCCATCCGGAAAAAAATAAAAATAATAATATATTGAAAATTATAAAGTATGATACAAATCAATTCATGTTTGCACTATGATAGCATTATGTTAGATAATAATAATTATGGCATTATGCACGTACTCGTATATCTTCTAAGTGAACTTGTAATCCTTAAGCAGTAAGTTCATCTCTAAGACAACAGCACTTCGTATCATAGGACTACTAAAACTTATCTAATCTGTTAGATAAGTTGCAAAGTTCATAATATAACTACTTATCTAACAGAAGTTGCAAAGTTCATAATATAACTACTTATGTAACAGAAGTTGCGAAGTTCATAATATAACTACTTATGTAACAGAAGTTGCAAAGTTCATAATATAACTATTTATGTAACAGAAGTTGCAAAGTTCATAATATAACTACGTATCTAACAGAATTTGCAAAGTGTATAATATAACTACTTATCCCATAGTCCAGCCGCAATTACGCGCGTTATTTCCCAAAATAAGTATCTTTTAATAAATACACTACTAAACAATAACAAAATTGCAAAATTTCGGGAATGCAATATCTCTCTCATCAGTGTAAAGTTTCTCTCGACGCGCGACGCCAGCAGCTGACACCATCTGTTTTTCTTCAAGCCGCAGCTTTGCAAGCTCGGCATACAAACACTGTTCTCCAAAATATAATAACTAAGTTTATCATCATTTTCACCAAAATAATTGTTCGTTTCTAACTTGGACGGGAATACGGGATCGTCTTACGGTGGGTCCACATTGAATTCATAATTCCGTTCCGTATTCAACTACTGAATAATAATAATTTGAAGGAAAATTGAATCTGCAAGCGAAATCTGTTAAATTAAAAGTGACAAAATGTTACTTTTCTTATTGCATCAGCTGTGGTTGCAATTTGGAATAACTCTTATCTTGGCCAAACTGTTCACAGACATACAGTATACTGTACTGTACTGTGAGAATATTGAGTAGTTTATTTATATATTTTCAACTTAAATATTATATCTGATTAGCCTTTTCCCAACTATGTTGGGGTCGGCTTCCAGTCTAACCGGATGCAGCTGAATACCAGTATTTTACACGGAGCGACTACCTATCTGACCTCCACAACCCAGTTACTGGGTAATACGATACCCCTTGGTAAGTTAAAGTCAAAGCATTTATTTCAAATAGGCACATAAAAGACACTATTGAACGTCAAAAATTACAAGAAAATAGAATTGATTCTAGTCGCCCATTCCAAAAGGTAGTTTTCGTATGGAGATATTCTTTTGTATCACCTCTCGAGAAATTGCCTTAGCTACTTTTACCGTAACTATTGAACCACTGTTCTTTTGTCACCCGTGTTATAACATTCAATATGTGCCGCCCTATTGTGGCAAAAAGCTTTTAAACTTGAACCTTTCACCATTCTCTATTGCAGGCTACTCGGTGCTAACGTGATTCTGGTTTGATATCAGTAACAGCTACGATGCCATTAACACCATTCATCGTGCCACTCACCCAACTCACTCGAAATGTGTAAACATAACAATATATTATGAATATCAGCAAACATAGATATGATCAGTGTAGTACGTACAAGTGGTAATAGTGGCATAAACCCAAATTGTATCAAATTTTCATTGTATCCCCCGAAGTGCGACGTGTCAAAATCCCGACAAGCTATGACCCTGAACTGAACTAAATTCGATAATATGATATAGCACAAACTTGAACATGAGCATAACAATAAAATATTGCGCTCGCACTGCTCGCTGTATCGCCAAATATTGAAATGGTACGTAATAGGAATATGTGGCAGTCGGAAACAGTTTTATTCCGATGAGAGATCTGTAACTTTTATATTTAAACTTTTGTTGGAACTGGTAAGATCGCTTGTCCAGAGAATGCGCACACTCCATTTACGATACGGTACGAGAAACACACAGGCTCATAACACGCAGCTTTTTGGTGACATGAAATACACAAGCACGTATTTGTCTAGTTCGGATTTTATTTTATTTCTCCTGAAGCTAATACGTGTTTTGGTATGGATTTAATTAAAATATTTTCTCAAAAAAAGCCAGTCTTTATTCCAAGAGAGGAGACATGAGGTCTCCAGCGTCCTTTCGATGCCGCTATAAGCCCGTGGACAAACACACGCTCCCGAGGGAGGGGGCCTGCCCCCGCGCGTTGCCTCACCCCCGCGAGCTCCCGTTTATTGGCAAAGTTTGGAAATATTACCATGCTTGCCACGACATTGACACACATGCCAGTGATATTGAGCGCCGCTAAAAACTGTATTAACTGAACGCACCGAGCGGGAAAATCTTCAAGCAATATTGACGAGATTGATGAACAAACTTTGCTTTATGTTTCAGTTTGAAACTTATCTATTTATCGTTAGACATCCTCGTATGAAGAGTCAATGTTTGGGGACACTGGCATTCTATAGAAGGTCGATTAATGGAGGAAAAGGTTTTTGACGTGAATATGTCTTAAAAATTGCTTCCATATTGTGAGGCAAGTCAAAAAAAACCAATGATAACAAAATCGGGGGATACAGTTTGGTTTTGCAGCTTCATATCTATCATCTTCATCCTAAATTCAATTACACCATTAGGTAGCTAAAGGATTAAAGAATTCATTACGCCAAGTGAGGACTGTGACGCATCGCGCGCAGTGGAGGTGTAGGCTCCGCCATTTTGAGTTCATTTTACTGCGTATCGAGATTTCCACTTAGTATAATTTGACTCTGAAAAGCTACGACGTTCGTTTAAGTTTCAATCCTTAGCTCTCGTCAAAATCTATCGATTGTATGCAAAACATTAGGTAAAATAGTGACAGTGATTATACTGTGTTAAAATTAAAATAATATCAAAAATTTATAATGTCGGCCTATACGCTTCTAAAAGCCAAATCCAAATACAGAAATTGGATACTTACGGTTGGAAAGGGCGTCTCAAGAGCAATCGAATGGTACCAATAAAACACCATATGACCGAGTCAAGCAGTGCCGGGAACGTAAAAGAATGAATGCCGCCGAGCGGATCAACCCCGTTACGTAAACGTATTCACGTACAACACACAGCCGTGTCCATGATACAGCCACACCCCATTTTTTTGTTTATGATGTTACGTTGAACGAATAGCTCACCCGGGATGTGTAATAAATACTCACTAGGTATACACCTACAACTTCCGGGTAAAAAAAAAACACGTGTATCAGTCCACTGTGGCTAGAAGAACGTAAACAACAGACTAACATACAGATTAGCTACAATTCATACAGCTAATATTCGTCTAGTCGTAATATTACTTAATTATGTATACTTATGAGACAGTGGAGGGGCTCGTGGCTAAGTAATAACAGCCCCACGGGTTGATTGATCAGGGTAAGCTACGCTTGCCGCGGTTGGTCCGCGGATGGGTGACCATCTTTACATACCAAAACCCCTCCGTGCCTCGGAAAGCACGTTAAGCTGTTGGTCCCGGTAGTCATTCGAGGATCTTTTACAGTCGTTAAGGCGAAAGCGCCAGGGTAGCCCGCAAAATTCAATTTGTTTTAGGTTTTTTGGAATTTGCTGGTCAGTATTAAGTTGTACGTTGATTAATATATAAATCGCGGCCGTAAGAAATATGTATTTACAGAATTATAATCATTAAAGTCATCAACACAACTCTCTAAGACCACGTAACTCCAAAGAATAACTGTTTCATGAAATCATCATTCTTTGGAGTTACGTGATCTTAGAGAGTTGTGTTGATGAAACCATTTAACATTAACATCGCCGTGGTCACTGAGCCGTACTTTGTCCCGTCCAGGGATGACTGGGTGGAGGACCTGAGCGGCTCAGTGACCATAATTTCGTCGGCCGCCGCCGGTACCCCGTCCCTCGAAAGCGTCAAGAAGGGACAGGGGTGCGTAGCAGCACGGTTCGGAGAGATCGTAGTAGTGGGAGAGTACTTCTTTCCGAGCCGAACTCACGCCGAGTTTCACAACTCTTTAACAGAGTTGAGTGTCGTCGTCGCTGGAAACCATTCCTTCCCCGTGCTAGTGCTCAGGGACTTCAACGCTAAGAATTTGGCCTGGGGGGACACGGATGTGCGAGGCAAGTTTTGTGGAAGACTGGGCTCTGAAGACAGGCCTGGTCGTCCTAAATCGGGGTTCTGTTCCCACGTGTGTGCGAATGCGGGATGAGTCCGTGGTGGACATCTCGTTCGCCAGCCCCGCTCTGTCACAGCGTATTATTAACTGGCGCGTCATAGAGAAGGTGGAGACCTACTCCGATCATCGGTATATCCGGTTCGACGTCTCCGCCCAGACCTCTAGCGCGCTGGTCTAACAGTGTTGCGGACGACCGTTGTCACGTCCAGTATCTAACGGCCGTACCTGGGACAGTCTCCCACGTTTTTGACGTATGTTCCCTACTACTCTGCTGGTGACACACGTCACCATGCACCCCTGAATACGTAAGTAGTGGTGGGTGCAACCCACTAGGAGGACCTCGGAGAGATGGGCAGCCAAGAGGCGGTGAAATAAAAATGCAGGATTTTTTTTAATTCTTGCTTGCAGATTTCGGCTTGTTGTAGTTGTTGTTGCCTCTTCGACGGCTGAGCTGCGTCTGATTTATGCTGTTTTTTTTTTTTTTGAAAATGGCATCTCGTAGTTGACCTTGAGGGGTCTTGACTACTTAACCGGACAATCCTGCGGCTGCCTTGAGAGAACTCAAAGCCTCCAGCCAGGGGCTTAAAACTAACTAAGTAAACTAAGCGACTACACACTAAGGGCACCCCCTGTGGGGTACGAGCCTCGGCTTAGGGCGTCGCTGGGGAGAGGGCAGCAAGTTGGGACAGGCTGGATCGAACTTTGATTATTTAACGAACGATGGAGTCGGCATTTCCTAATTGACTACTCTGAGAAGAAATGCCGAAACAAACTCAGAGGTCAGAGTCGGGAATTTAAATCTACAGGCTCAACTGCGGCGCGGGCTGGCACTACATCGAGCAAGGGTCGGTGGGGGGGCATTCACATGAGGACGTCGCGAGGGACCTCGTCGGCGAGGCCGGTATTTCTTGTATTTGTTTTTCCTAAGTGTACTAGTTGCCCTACTGCTCTCTTGGAGGAGGGTTATGGGGTCATCTGGGTCGGTGAGAACGTGCCTTGGACGGCGGAATTTACTTATTTGGGAGGGAGTGTACCTGGCGGCCTCGACAACCAGCGGGTTTCGATGGTTGGGGGCGGTATCGAAGAAGTGCTTGGAAAGGCGCTTCATGAATTGGTGGATAGTGGGGATTTTGAGATCGACATGGAGGATCTCATTTCGGACGGACCACGGGGCTCCCGTAGCCTTTCGGAGGACACGGTTCTGGAGGGTCTGCATCCTATGGATGTGGTGGGGTTTTGCGTGAGCAAAGACTACGCAGACATAGGTCATGATTGGGCGAATGCACGCTGTGTAGATGCGCAATTTGCACTTAAGTGACAATTCGCTGCGTGCATTGAGCATCGAATGGAGGCTACCGAGAGCGAAGGTGGCGCGCGAGCGAACCGCCTTTATGTGCTCTGCGAAGGAGAGATGCCTGTCGAGGATAACACCGAGATATTTGGCTTGCGTCTCCCAAGGGATCGGCTTGCCGAACATGGTGATAGGTCAGGGGGGGATGGGTTTGTGTCGCGGTTTCGAATAGAGAACTGCTTGACTTTTGTCGGGGTTTACTTCTATTCTCCACTTCCTAAACCAGTCAGCGAGTTTGTTGACTGTAGTTTGGAGGATGCGAGAGATCTGGACTAGGCTGCGGCCAGTGTACAGAATGGCAGTGTCGTCTGCGAAGAGAGCCAACTGGGTCTTTCTATTTGTTGGGATGTTGCTGGTGTACAGCGTGAACATGAGCGGGGCGAGCACAGAGCCCTGGGGGACTCCTGCTCGGATGGGGTGTGGAGAGGATATAGCTCCTTCTACTTTGTAGCGGAAGGTGCGGTTCGACAAATAGTCTCGAAGGATGATTTTTGCTGCCAAATGGCGCTTAATTTATACCCGGTGAGGCCGGCCTACGTTACCTTGTTGAGAACCGCGTATTTTGGGTCTCTTTTGATGGTTAATTTTCTCTAAGTCGAAATTTTTAAGCCTTTATTTTATAAACATTCCATGATATTTCTTTATAGTTTGTTGCTGTTTATCCTTTCTTACGTAATCCATACGCTAATTATTAAACATTAATTTACAACTTAACTATTAACAATTCAAAACAGTATTATTGGTTTAAAATATAAAAACTAATAACAAATCTAAATTAGATAACTAACTGGACTACATAAACAATACAAAATAAATCACTTTTAAAGGTCTGAACTAATAACACAATATTTTCATATTACATTTTGCGTAGCCGTCCCTCCACTACTTGTGCCCTGGTGCTCAGATAGGGTCTTGTCGCCGAAAAACAGGCCCCGAGTGGTCCGCGGTAGGCGCTGAAGCAGCTGGACCGGAAGCTCCTCGAAGCCTTGATCGTGCAGGCCTGGGTGACATCACCCGATAGGCCTGCCGATATTGTTGATGAGGCGGAGTGGTTCCGGGAGGCTATGTCCGAGATATGTGACGTGGCAATGCCCCGAGTCCGGCCAGGACGCGCCCGACGTCAGGTGTACTCGTGGTCGCAGGAGGTGGAGACTACGCAATGCGTCCGTCGATGCGCGGCACCTATACACCAGGCACCACAGGCTCCGCATCCGTCCTCCGGATGCGGAAGCCATGGAGGCGGAGCTGTACGAAGGGTACAGAGCGGCGAAGACCGCCCTCCAAGAGGCTGTCCAGCGGGCCAAGGATATGGTCCGCGAGGAGATGGTGGAGACTCTGAACAGAGATCCGTGGGTGCTCCCTTACAAAATGGTGCGGAATAAACTCCGCACCTGGGCTCCCCCGTTGACGCAGAGTTTCCGCCCCCAGCTTATGGAGGAGATGGCTCCGCTCTCGGCTCTTCACGGGCGGAGCACACTCCCCTGCCTATGGCTCCGCCACTTGCGGTGCCCAAAGCGGACCATGTGGACGACGTCGACATCCCCGAAGTGACCGGGGTAGATCTGAGAGCGGCGCGGCGGCGGTAGGAAGGCTGAAGGCCAAAAATACCGCCCCAGGACCCGACGGTTTGCCAGGTAAAGCCTGGGTCCTGGCCTCGAGGGCTCTCGGACCTCGACTTTTTTAATACATAACTGCACTACCACGAGGAGATAGAGCAGTTATGTGTGACTCTAACCCATTAAAACTCCACGGTGTCCTCCTCTGCCGCTTACGGCCCCCCCGCCTCGACCATGCGTGAACCCACCGGGAGGAGGGGGGACACGTACGATCCTACCGCTACCCCCAACTGGTGCCCACCGCGGGCCTCGTCGGGTCAGGGGGGAGTGAGGTGTTAGACTCCCCCCGCGACGTCTAAAAGGAGCGCGCGTGGATTACAATTTTTTTTTAAAAAGATTGAAGAAATAACCAAATCAATTAACAATGCAACGTGAAATCTCCAGCGATAAACAGTAACATTGCAAAAAATGCGCTCTCCGCACGACCACTCGCAAGGACGTGTGCCCTCATTTGTTATACTCTGGACGCTTTTAACGCGTACGTTTTTCTTAATTTTTACATCGTTCTCACATTATACGTATAATAAAATCAAAAGTAATGATGTAACTAATATTGTTGTAAAATATAATTTAAAAAGAGTGTCCATGGAGTTTCTTGCCCGTTCTTCTCCATAGGTACCTACGCTTTGGAATGGGCAACTAGCTTCATATTTTCTGACTGACCGATTTCTTGACAATTCAAAAGTGCCTATAAATGGTTTAAATGAAATAAATGCTTTGAGTTTGATAATGAGATACAATATTGCTGTCAAGAACAAGGTGAGACAAATAAAAGTACACCCATATTATTACCTAATGAACATGTTGTGTACTAAATAAGCCTAAGTACGCCAAGACCTTTCTACGAGTTATTATAATCAACATTAGGTATTAACCAGATATTACAATTACCTGAAAAATGAGCTTTAGTATACTTTCACACTGTGAAGTGTGCAGATTATCTTTACCATACTTTCACACTGTGAAGTGTGCAGAATATCTTTTAGATTACTATACAATTAGAAAAACTTGAATTCTTTAACACGTAACATCAGCCACTATTTATATTACTTATTATTTTCGGAAACCTACCGAGGGATTGTGTTTTCTGTTTTGATGATTTTCGTGTTTCATAACCTAATAAAAATCGTTCATATACCTATTATGTTTGGACGAAAAACACAGAAAAAGCAAATTTTATCCGCACAAAACATAAGCTTGATTGGGTCGCCCAAAACGTAATACGCCCAATGTTTGATGGAGTATGTTCAATATTTGAAGTTTTATCATCAAGTCAGATTACGATCACTTATGACCTCTGTCAGTCCCCGAGCGTGTTTAGTCGTGAAGGACGTGTGCCAAGCCTTGCAACCACCGACGTTACTTATCGACGTTACGACAGTTTCATGAAGTAGCAACACAAGCGTGCGTGTAATCGGTCATCGACCCACAGCGAGGTCAACACGGTTTCAGAAATGGAGCCCATTTGTAACATCGTACCTTTGATGAGAACAAGTTAAATTACGTTTAGGGAATTATTTTTGTTTTTTAGTTTTATTTGGCCAAATAACCTTAATATCGATCAAGGTATTTTTGTAGTAGTTCCACGGTTATCGCCGATGTGCAGCGCCCCTAACTATCTGCAAGTACGTGCACGTGGCCACAAATAGGCGCAGTCGACATCGCCGGCCGCCGCGCGCCGCCCGGACGCCGCACCACACGCGCTTTGTAAATTTACACACTAAATCAACCGCTATTTATTTTAAATTATACATACTGAATTTAGCTTAGATTGTTATTGTAAAGGCTTACGCACACTAATAGCATGTGCGGCGAACAGAGCGAGCGGAAAAAACATAGCGCGAACACAAATGGCATGAAATTACTTCTGTAACAAATAATGAATGCCAATATCTGGAATTCTATATCAATACAGATTTGTATTGCTCTTAATTTTGTTCTAGATAAGAAACATCTTCAAAGAAAAGAATTACTTCAGTGATTGAAATTCCAAAAGAAAAATCCTATGACACTTAAGAGCACGAGGTACGCAAATAAAGAACACATAATGAATGCTAAAATATTCTCTCTGCACAAGGTTTCAGTACCTCCACATTGTCGAGAATTCTTTCTAATTTATTCCTTGACTTCACACACATACTTTGAGATTTTTCTCCTTTGTACTTATATATGTTGCAGTCAAAACTCTTAACCAATCAAAAGTACTATTGACTAGCAAAATCAGTCAAAAGTACTTTTGACCGTATGCTTTAGTCAATAATACTTTTGACTAAAATAACAGTTAAAAGTACTTTTGCCCAATGGAGCTGGTTAAAAGTACTTTTGACTAAGTGATTCCGTCAAAAGTGGTGTTGACTGGTTGTATCAGTCAAAACTCTTAAAAAGTTAAGGTGGTCGATAATAATAACGACAAACGCACATATAAACTTTTATTAGTGGAGAACGTGCTGATATTAGAACAAAAATGAGTGATTACGAAAAGATAGAACGCTTTTTGCAAAGAATTTTAGCGAAAGAATTTTCAAATGCACTAATTTGCCTGTTTAATATGATATGAGAAACCTAAAGGTATTTGTATTCTCATTCACTCGCTCTTGCATCCAATGTCGACGGAGCCCCGCTTCGCGGGGCTCCTATTTCTGTGAAAAGGGTTTAAAGTAACCTAACAAAACCGAACCTCGGGGTGGGAACATTACATCAAATGAACATTATACCTTTTGATCAACAGCGCAAATGTTGTTATCGCAAATAAATATTCGATGAAATGAAAATTATGTTAATCAATATTATGGGTGAATTGCCCAAGCATAAAAATACACGGCAAACCTGAGAACGGTAGTGCAATTGTTAGTTATTTAATAAATTCTGTAATTTTGGTTCCATTTTCATCAAATAAGAAAAAAAAAATGTATAATGTCTATGGGTGTCTGTCAAAAAAAGCGCGGGCCTGGGGCGTCTGTGGTCGACTAGCTGTCAGATGGATGTGAGGCAGTTTGTATTTTTAATAATTTTTAATGTAACGTATCTATGAATAAACTTTGTATCTACTGGTCTTCGTGAGTCTAATTTACAACGGGAACCCTGAAAATACATAAAGGTAATACTTCAGAAGTGGTAAAACCGTTGGAGAAAATCTGCTGGTATGTAACCTTTTTATTATACTCGTAATGTAAATCACTACATAATCGGTTCGTATACTTACCTACAAAGATGTTATTTACATTATTTTTACAATATTAGTTTTTCGGGTAATTCCCGTCACTTGCCAGGGCGACGAGCAATGGTGATACTCACATTACAGCAAGTAGGTATCTGCCTTGCTATAAACAAACGTAATCACCTCTAGAAATAAACATAATAGGTGTCTGATTTAGTTGGTGTCAGGCCGTTTCATCGCACTGGAATAATAAGCCCACTTATTATTTTACAAACATATTTACAGTGGATGTGGTAATTAAGTAGTTTTATAGTGCATCTGAGGGTGTACTACACATGCAAACTATATTGGGTAGGTTATCTATCTTCGAATAAAAGTTGCAAGTAGGTAAATTATGGTCGTCGCAGAGCAAACCACCTACCCACACCCACAGCCGTTGGAAGTAGGGTACCGGTCTCGTATCGGTTTCTTTTGCTTCCTATGGTTATGATAACAAAGACTACACACATGATAGCACGTCTGGTGGCGTGCGTGTGTAAGAGAGCCTGGGTTTGATCCCTGGCCGAGAGCACTAGAAGAATTATTAACTATTGAATACATGACTGAGTTCTGGGCTTTATTTGTATACATTATTGCATATGTCTATAACCGCAGCTGACGTTGCTTAAATTCCATTACTTACAATAATCATGTTCTACGCATCTTAAAAAAAAAAAAAAAAAAAAAATTGTACAGTACAGATACAACTTAATAGACTAATTTAAAATTAATAATTTAAGAATAATAGGGTGTTAACGTTCAGTTACACGTACCTACCTATTCATAATAATAATTGTTATTGTTTTCTTCTCTTCCTCTCTCCTTCACTTACCCCTTTACTTTCTTCCTTTTCCTTCACACACACACACACATTCACTCACTCATTTATTTTATTTATACAGCGTGGCGGTACAATGGTGACATTAATTGAACACACATATACGTTTTCACATTTTCGTTTCATGAAGAAATTATGTTTCCATTAAACGTTATTATTTGCGGATTTATTTAAAGTTTTCTAAAATAGCATTTTGGAGCAACCTGTACTTAAAGAACTGTCGCGCAGCGGTCATTTGCCGGGTCACGGATCATAACATCGCATCAATGAAATTAAAATAAATAAACAATACTTTAAAGTAACGTGATATCCCTTTGTCGGCGAGCGGGCGGCGCAGGCGACGCGTGCCCCCCCCCCCCCGCCCCGTCGCGTCGCAGCGAAATCCAATTCTTTTTTTTGCATTTCTAGTGCTAGCCTAACTCGTGCCCTTGACACACTTCTTCACAGTAGTGCACATAATTACGTCGACTAATTTTGTGAATGTTTCCGCGAAAAAGACGCTTACCTATGGTTTTATTTATTTATTTTTGTGTAATGAACTAATGAGTAATTAGATTATGGTACTGCGATAAAGACGCTTTGTTTTGTTTTCGTTTTCTAATTTAGTAGGTACGTTGACATCTCTTGCGATACGGGCGCTTTTATTTGTGTTATTAGTGCTTGTGTAAACTTGTGATCGTGATGGCAAATACACATCCGAACTACACAGCAGTTGAATATGCGGACATGATCCTAATTTACGAAGAATGTCGTCAAAATGCCGCTCTTGCCATAAGGACATATCGCGAGAGATATGGCGGTTCAAGACAATGCCCTACTAATCCTCGCACTATTGTAGGAGCTCTTCAGCGCATCCGCGAAAACCGGCCAGTGGATCCTAGGTCTCAACGCCCTGATCGACCACCTACACGACAAAACCCAAACCTTAACTGAAAATGTGCTACAATATTTCCAAAACCAACCCAAAACTAGCCTCCGCCAGAGCGCTAGGCATTTTCAAGTTCATCACAGTACCGTCCATACGATATTAAAGCGCGAAAAGTGGCAGCGCGTGAAGCGACGCGTTGCCGCTCCGAGTTAACGTAAGCCAGCGTAACGTAGGTAAGTAATTTCATGAATGATTTTTTGCAAGGATGATCCCAATTTTAGTTACATTTTTATCATTTAGTTTGTTTGAAAATTTTTTTTTTTCAATTTACGAGTTATTTTAACCTACTAAAATTAATATGATTAAAGGGCACTAGCCCTACACGTGTGTTAAATTAATGTCACCATTGTAACGCCACGCTGTATACACCTGTTATCTTGTTTTGCTACTTTGTGGACGTATACATAGTCTCCACCCATACTAGATTTCCGAGGTATATCTTGAACATGTCTTCCACGGAAACGTCAGGCTATACGCCACCACCCCGGCGTCTCTCACTCAATCGTGAGCGAACTAGAGAGTGTCGTAGCAAAACTCGGGACGACCAGCCCATTCGGAGACGTCGGTCCGTGACAAGCTCGCGTGATAAACGCCGTCATAAATGACAAACTGACCGTGGCAGATCTCGAAGGCGATGCTCGTCCAGTAGCACGAATAGTGGCAGACATGCACGTAGACCACGTTCCTCTTACCAACGCCCTCGCCGCTCTGCTACCAGTACGTCTGAAAGCTCTGATGATTTATACTATATTAAAAATCGACACGCAAAGAGTAGGAAACGACGGCGTCGTTCCCAATCTAACACATCATCATCTGATAATTCGCTTTCATCGACTACATCCGAAAGATCATCGCGCCCAAAACAACGGTTAAGCAGATCCTACAGAAAAACGAAAATGACATAAAGGACATATTTCAAAATTATGCAATCCGAGATGACAAGATTTATAGAAAGGTGGGCAACAAAATGAGATGGGTAGTGCCTAATACAGCACGTTGGAAAATATGCCAAACCCAACTAGCATTTTGGTAATAAGAATTGGTGATAAAAGTGAATTTGGCAAGCAAGAGTTATACAATGGTTTTAGCAATTGGTGTTAGAGCACGCTCTAACCCCTTACAAACTCTCGATTGGGCCCACGTCTTATAGCGCTATAAGTAATATAATAATTTTAACGCTCACTCTTTTAACGTTTAACGCATTACTAAATGAACAATTCTTTAACACTGACATCCAAACTGAAGTATCGCACTGCAAACAAACGCGCTCCGTATCACAAAAAAAAACTAGTGACAACTTATGCTAACACGTACGGACAACGAACCACTACTTATTTAATTCCTCGACTGCTAAATAAAATGAATCCTATGCTTAGAAACAGTATAACGAAATCCAATATAAAATCAAAATTAAAATCATACTGTATAACGAAGTTAAAGGACGACAACGACGCCAATATTGTAACTGGTTATTAGCAAACCATAGATGTGTGCCGTACCCAGTTAAGCATGTTGTATCTATCTATTACTGTTTGTAGTACTAGTGCGACCAACATATCTATGCAGACAGATAAATTCGAAACCAACTCTAATGAACATTATGCTTACTTACTGACGACAGAGCCGCGCCGATATGAACTGCATGGATTGGTTGGTAACACGATGTGCATACCGATTAATCGCTTAAAAATATTGTACCTATTCTATTTTTATGACCTACTAGTTGAATCAACGTTCCTAAACCTCTGTGGTTTTCTGGAACGTATATTTTATCAATTGTAATGTAAATAAGTTTCTTGATAATACCAATAAAAAAAATAAAAAAAAAACACTGAGAGTTACATAATAGTTATAGGGTGGCGTTAGTGGCAAACAATTTCTTGTATCTATAATGGTGGTATAATATAAATCTAGGCAATCTAGCCACCTCAAGCCTAAGCCTCTTGTTATACCAGAATAGGGTTTTAAAGATAATAAGAGTACAAGTTTAAGAGGTTTGATTCTATAATGGTTCGACTTAGATGCAAAAGTAGTGGTATTTTAGGGTTACGTTTTTCAATCGATAAAACCACCCTTCCATCAAAAAAAAGGGAATAATGATGTAAAATTGAGATTAAATGCTAGATAGTTTTTAATTAAAAAAAAAAAAAAACCAATAATCAATATTTATGTCATTTTCTGTTTTAATAACTTTTTTTTTTGATTAATTGATGTATTTTCATAATTATTAATATTGTGATACATTATTACATTGCAAATCAAATTGCTGAAATAAAATTATTCAGCTTTAAAATAACATGGTACAATATGAATGTTTTTAACTGTTATAGATTTCAAGAAGAGAATTATAATGAAAAGATAAATTGTCCAAATTCAACTATAAAAGAAAATTATTTTTTTAAGATTTCGAGTGAAAATAATGAGTTACAATGTTTAAATTCCGTGTTATTATGGCTTAGAATAACATAAAAGTAAATTTGAACCCCACTGTAACGATTAGGGCTCTAAAAATAACTCCATAATACCAATTGCTATCATAAATAGGGGTTTCTGATTACTGAATTAAGTAGCTGTAAATAAGTTGCAATTAATACTCTTATAGCAACGTAGGTGGTAAAAATATTTTGCTAACTATTTTCAAGAGCTCTTGTCGGTAGAAAGAGTTATAAGAAACTATAATATTACTTTTAGTCATTTCTGTTACTTGAATTTATAAAAGCAGGTGCTATGATAGTTGCGATTGTACCGTTTATACCTCCTTAAGTAATAATACGTTTCCTAGGCAAGATAGGTGGCATAAAACATTTACTTAGCACTCTTTAAGAACACTTGAAAATAGTGAGACTTATTAGAAATCCAACTATTACCTTAGGTACTTATTGTTACTTGAAGTTACTATACCAAGTGTTACTGTGGTTCAGCTTTTATCTTTTGTACCTACCTTAGTCATATTATGTCTTCTTGTTACTGTTACTCATCTTGATGAGTTATTTAGTTATAGTCATGACCATTGAATAAATAAAAGTTTTATTGGGCGCTTTTATACACCCGTTAAACCAATACAAACGATAACGGAGGTGGAAATTAGCGTCAAAATGTTGGTTGGGAATGAATCATGATGAAGCGGGTCACTTAGAAAATCGCATCTGATTACTGGTTCCCAAAAATGAACCGCTTCGTCAAGAAATATGTGAAAGCATGCATTAATTGCGCCTATAATAAGGAAATTTCGGGCAAGAAAAGTGGTGAATTACATCCCATTCCAAAGATTAGCGCTATTTTCCACACCATCCACATGGACCATCTTGGCCCATTTGTCAAAAGCAAAAGAGGGAACTGTTACATTCTTGGAATGGGCATTGTTCATATTTTTTAAATGTTGTAATTGAAAAACCATTTCGAGGAATAGCGTTATTGATCATTGTTTAAACGGACTAATTCATTATGAAAAATAGTCATGTTTTATTGATATTTTTGATAAAATACGATTGACCTTCTTTGCCCTTCAAATTACATCGGCTTTGGCTGTACAGTTTTGTATCGTTACCTCAAAAAAAAAAAAAAAAAAGTAAGATTGTCTACAATCTGTCAAATGTCAAATTATTATAAATATGTCAAAAATAAAAACAATGTTGTTTATATTACATTACATACATTATTTCAACACTCGACAATATTTAATATACTGGAAGAGTTATGGAATACAGGAAGTGCTTTGTTCCAACTTGCAGCGATAATAGTAATAATGTCGCCGCGTGCGCTTATTCTATTTCTAAGTCACCGCGTCGATTGTTCTAGTGACGATAGAGAGTAGTATATTCCTTGGAGGACACTTACACATAAAAAAAAACCATTTGTAAATAAATACGCTAACATAGGATTCGATTATTTAAGACGTCTATTCGGCCTATTGACACTTTGACAGATGTGACAGTACTCTTTGGATTGATGACGTTGTGTTGACAGATTAAAATTTTTAATTTTGTACTAGTCGGGCAACGGCACTTAATCTTTATGCCACTGATGACATCACCTACCTTAAAAACTCAAAATAATTCAATATTTTTTTTATAAAATAACTATTGAGCCAATCATCAAAATATTCAAATTAGTTTCTCAAAATACTCTAAATTTTCAAAAAATAAAATAAAATCTAATGGTTAGAAATTTTGGACAATCCCCATTATAGATGCCTTCAGCAAGTTTATCTTTATTAAAGGCGTACGAAATACTAAAACTAAAACAACTATTAAGGTTTTAGAAGAAATCTCGGTATTTGGTCACCCTAAAGTGATTATATCTGATCAAGGTTCCTCCTTCACTTCCAGTGAATTCAAGGCTTTTACTGGCTCGATTGGTACCAAACATGTGTATAACGCAGTGGCGACACCGCGCGCTAATGGGCAGATCGAGCGGTATAATAGGACCATCTTGAATTCACTGGCAGCAATGAATCATGGCCTTGATGAAAAAGATTGGGACCTTAATTTAGGAAGGCCACAATGGAGCTTAAATAACACTGTTAATAAAGGCACAGGAAAGTGTCCTGCTGAGATAGTTTTCGGACAAAGAACGATAGGCCGTTCAGAAGGAATTATTAAAGGCGCTTTGCAAGATACAGAGCAAATGACAAGTATAGAAAGAGAAGAACTAAGACTGACTGTTCAAGAGAATATAGAAGATAATCAACTAAAAATGAAAAATAATTATGACAAAAACAAAGCACCCACTAAAGTATTTCAGCAAGGTGATCTTATTATGATTCCCAATCATAAAACAGAAAAAGGCAAAAGTAAGAAGTTAGTCCCAAAGTTTCGGGGACCCTTTAAGATAACACGCATCCTAGATAATGACAGGTATGAAGTATCTAGCATTCGCGGACACGCTGGTCGTGCATACCGCAATATTTTCCCCGCAGACCATTTAAAACCGTGGATAACGATGGGGGCACCTTCTGTTACTGACGAAATAAGCCCCACAACTGACGATTCTATTTCAGAGTAATTTAAAGCATCTATTATCTGAGTAAATATCTTTACTAATTAACCGACTTACATCTTATACACTTACCACTATTTTCCCTATTATGACCCTTACAGAATAGCTAACGAAGGACCCCAAGTGTGGTACTAAAGTTCCCAAGTGTGAACACTATGATGATTACCCAAGATCAATGAAAATCCCCAAGTGTGGTTGATAGCCCCTAGTGTGGCCAATACAAATAGATAACAATGGACCCCAAGTGTGGTACCTAATGAAGTTCCCAAGTGTGAACACTAATGATGATTACCCAAGATCAATGAAAATCCCCAAGTGTGGTTGATAGCCCCTAGTGTGGCCAATACAAATAGATAACAATGGACCCCAAGTGTGGTACCTAATGAAGTTCCCAAGTGTGAACACTAATGATGATTGTCCACTGAAGTGAACGAGAATCCCCAAGTGTGGTTGCAGTTAATCAAATCTACCCCCAGTGTGGTACTTAGGTTATAATTTGTGTGCCCCTAGTGTGGCTCTAGTGTTTGAACTAATTTATTTGCATTTCATAATTATAAGCTATGAATGATAATAATTATAAGTTTTATTAAGTTTATGAATAAGTTATTGGAGTTATTACTAGCAGTTCTCTTGAAGTCGGAAAAATATAAATCATTATTTGTTCTTAGATTTGTGTTATACTAGAATGAGATAAATAAGTAAAGTTAAAAATGGAATTTCAAATAAGTAGAAATTATTTATATATTTAAATATCAGATTTATTTGTTGTCCGATCCATTTAATAAAAAAAAAAAAAAAAAATATGATAACTAATTATTTTCAACATATTTCAATTTATTGTTTATAACAAATCAAGGTATGTCAAGGTATGAGGTCATACCTAACAGTGAATGGCCGAGCTCAGTTGGGGATGAGGTCATCCCCACGGCAGAATGGCCGTCTGTTAGTTATTTAATAAATTCTGTAATTTTGGTTCCATTTTCATCAAATAAGAAAAAAAAAATGTATAATGTCTATGGGTGTCTGTCAAAAAAAGCGCGGGCCTGGGGCGTCTGTGGTCGACTAGCTGTCAGATGGATGTGAGGCAGTTTGTATTTTTAATAATTTTTAATGTAACGTATCTATGAATAAACTTTGTATCTACTGGTCTTCGTGAGTCTAATTTACAACGGGAACCCTGAAAATACATAAAGGTAATACAATGTGGTGATTTTTAATTTTATATATTTTTTCTCAACAAAGTAAGTACTTCTCTGCCTTGGCAAAAAAAATCATTGATTTCTACCCTCTAATATACCAAAAAAAAAATTACAAAGTGTCATTTTATCATCACGGTGGCCTGTCCTGAACCCACTTCCGCTCATAAAATACCTTCCCCTGCAAATACATTCGTAATATGGTTTTAAATCGATTTTGTTATCATCACTATCACTACAACAAACTACAACAAAGTCGCTTTCTCTGTCCCTATGTCCTTTTGTATGCTTAAATCTTTGAAACTACGCAACGGATTTTGATGCGGTTTTTTTTAATAGATAGAGTGATTCAAGAGGAAGGTTTATATGTATAATAATAATAATGTTTCCGTGCGAAGCCGGGGCGGGTCGCTAGTTAAATTATAATATATTCGATCAAATAAAACTATTTTTGTTTGTGTAATGTTCTAGCGCGGGAAGGGGGTGCACAACGAAACAACTGATTCTTTACACGGTTTATTCTCGACTAATGATGCTTACAAATCGTCCCGCTTATATACATAAACTTATCTCTAAGTACCTACACTACATCCCTCCCACTTAATTTACATTACTTTTTTTTAAACCCCTTTTCGTGACTTATAGATAACTTATATTCTAATTATTATCCTATTTATACGTAACATTTTTGCCCAATCGACAACTCCGGACTGGCCGC
This sequence comes from Luperina testacea, assembly GCA_927399505.1. Classification (NCBI taxonomy): domain Eukaryota; kingdom Metazoa; phylum Arthropoda; class Insecta; order Lepidoptera; family Noctuidae; genus Luperina; species Luperina testacea. The sequence continues at coordinate 374,258 of OV656762.1, read as the reverse complement.
GCCCGGGTCGGTACAGGGGTGGTAGGAGGCGTGCCAAACTGTTCTACGACCGGCTCGGTCGCCCCAGCTGGCGGTGTATTGTTCCCCGACCCAGTCCTCTCGCGTGAGCTCCCCGCCTCAGACTGCTCCGACCGGCCCCCCACTGGCTCCGGGGGTGATACTATCGGGGGTTCCACCACTGGTGGTGCTGAATTCGTGGGGATTACCAGTGAACTTCTAGATCTACGTTGTACCTGGTCGAGATGTCTATGAATGACGTTACCACTAGCGTCTAGGATTTTAAAATCATTGGCTCCTGTGGATTTTATCACAGAGCCTGGTTGCCATTTTTCCGCCTTTAAATATTGACGGTACCAAACGTCGTCCCCCACTCCCACTTCTCTACTCACTCCGCCCTTAGCTTCAACTTGTCGCATTTGTACACCACGAATCTTAGCTTCCCTATCTGGTTTTAATGCGTCTAACCGTGTCCGTAAATGTCTACCCATCAATAACATGGAGGGGCTTTCCCCTGTAGAACAATGTTCCGTATTTCGATAATGTAGTAGAAACGTATGTATAGATAATTCAATATTTTTGTTCTCTGCTAAGGCTTTTTTAATTACTTTTTTAATGGTTTTTACCGCATTCTCGGCCGCTCCGTTAGACGCCGGGTGATAAGGAGCCGTAAAAATGTGTTCCACACCGTCATTGTTTAGGAAAGATGCCAATTCACTACTCGTGAACGGTGGCCCGTTATCCGTAACTATCTGTCTCGGAACACCAAACCTACTCCATAGCTCGCTTAGTCTAGGGATCGTATGTCGCGCTGCCGTACTTGGTACCGGAAAGATTTCTAGCCATTTAGACATCGAGTCTACCACAACCAAGTACAACTTCCCCTCGATTGGACCTAGGAAGTCTAAATGAAGTCTAACCCACGGCTTTAAGGGCCAGGCCCATGGCCGCGGAGGAGCGCTGGGGGGTGCGTCCGCGTGCTTGGCGCAAGTGGAGCACGCGCGGCACTCACGCTCCACTGCCTCGTCGATGCCAGCCCACCATACGTAACTGCGAGCTATCGCCTTTGATTTTACTACGCCCATGTGCGGCTCGTGAATCAACTGTAAAACCCGTTCGCGGCAACTTTGAGGGATAACTACCCTATGACCCCACATAATACACCCTAATTCCTCATACAAACCTGATTTCCTATTGAAATATGGTTGCATCCCTACTATGTCACATTTTTCAGGCCAACCATCCCTTATGTAAGCTAACACCCTGCTTAGAATGGGGTCTTTACTTGTGAATTTTTTTATTTGTTTGTAATCTAACAATAGTGCCTCTTGTGCAAAATGAAGATACGTCTGTTCCGGTATTACGTCGCGTACCTTCCCCGCACTAATAATCGGCAACCGCGATAGGCCGTCTGCACAGTTCTCGTTAGTTTTAATGTATTCTATCTCGTACTCATACGCTGATAAAATCACTGCCCACCGTTGCATTCTACTTGCTGTCATAGTTGGTATCCCAGCATTAGGTCCTAATATAGATACCAAAGGCTTGTGATCGGTGCGCAATGTAAACCTCCGCCCGTACAAGTACTGGTGGAATTTTTTTACACAAAAAATTATAGCTAAAGCTTCACGGTGAATCTGCGAATAATTTTTCTCCGCAATAGTGAGTGAACGTGACACATATGCGACCGGGCGCTCGCCTTGCGACCCGCGCTGCGCCAGCACCCCGCCGATGCCTCGTGCGCTCGCGTCACACGTCACGATTAACGGTTTCCTGGGATCATAGTGCGCCAGTACTTCACTACTAACTAACGCACGTTTTACTTCCTCGAAGCAATGCTCACAGTCCTTGTCCCAATTCCACGGAACCCGTTTCCGTAATAAGTTATGTAAAGGTGTTAACAAAAAACTAAGATTTTTAATAAATCTCGCAAAAAAATTTATCATACCTAGGAACGACCGTAACTCCGATACATTGGAAGGTGGTTGCATCTTTAAAATGGCATCAATTTTTGTCGTATCAGCTCTAATACCCTCCTTCGATACCTCGTACCCTAAATATTTTACTCTGTCAACTAGGAAAACACATTTATCCTTTCTTAGTTTCAACCCGTTGTCTGCTAATCGCTTTAAAACAGCCTCAAGAGCTCCTAAATGTTCCGATCTAGTCTTACCCCCTATTATGACATCGTCAAGGAACCCTTGTACATGAGGGATGCCCTGCAATAGATTTGTCATAATTCGTTGGAAAATACCTACGCTGGATGACAAGCCGTATACTAACCTATTATAACGGAATAACCCCTTATGTGTGTTTATGACAGTAAACTGTTTAGAATCGTCCAATTCAATTTGGTTGTAAGCATTAGACAAATCAATTTTGCTTAAGAATTGGGCTCCGTTGAGACCTACCAAAACATCATCAATCCTAGGAAGTGGGTAACGATCGACCAGTAATACGGGATTCAAAGTTGACTTGTAATCCGCACAAATCCGTAACGTACCATCCGCCTTGTTAACCGGAACCAATGGTGAAGCCCAGTCCGAGCAGTCCACGGGTTCAACGATGCCGGCACGCAGCATGGCGTCGAGCTCGGAGTCGACGCGCTCGCGCAGCGCGTAGGGCAGCGGCCGCGCTCGATGGAACACGGGCGGGGCCCCCTCGCGAACCCGCAATGTTGCCTTGCCTCCCGTGTACCGTCCCAGGCCGCCGCTGAATACTACTTTATACCTGTCGATCAATTTACAAACCTCGTTATCGATATGTATGTCGCCTTTGTTTATAAAATTACAGTTAAATTTCGGTATATCAATTTGTAATTCGGCTAACCACTGCCTTCCTAATAAACATGTAGTACCACCCTCAATAACAAATAATTCTAATTGTTTCTGTACGTTACCATATCGTACTACAGGTTTGATTATCCCTAATGGCTTAATCTTTGATCCATCATAAAATTTTAAAATGGTGTTATCACTTTCAATTGGCAAATGTTTAAAATTATTGTCATAAACAATTCTGCTTATACATGTGATTGCGGTTCCTGTATCGATTTCCATTTTAATTATAACGTTATCTACCCAGATGGGTAAACTTACCGCCTTATAATTATTTAACGACAAAAGGTTTAATTCCTCAATGTCCTCATCCTCCCCACTGGTCCCGAGGTCGAAATCACCGAAATGAACTTCCCGCTTCGACCCTTTCTTTTGCCGGCCACTGTCTGCCTGCGACCTTTGCTCCTCCCGCTCTGGGCATACTCGCCGTAAGTGACCCACACGCTGGCAACTGCTGCACACAAAGTTTCGATAACGACACCGGCCGTACTCGTGGTTTGTAGCCCCACACGCCGCACAGCCGCTCGATTTTGGCGACGCCATCTGAGCTGTCGTCGCAACTTTGGCCGGCCGAGCACGCCAACTTGCGGGCGGCGCTGCCGGTCCCGCTCCGCCACTCCTGCGCCCGCGACCTTGTCCGCCGCGCGCCGCGCTCGGCGTTAGTGCATGAACCGAGCTAACACTGCTCGGGCCCGGTTCTTTCGTAGACCCCTCAACCTCCGCTGCGTCTCTCTCCGCTGCCTCTAGGGATCCTGCCAATTTTACTGCCTCCGTAAAAGTTATCGCCTCATTCTCCGCGAACAGCCGCTGCCGGATAACGTCACTCCTAAGGCCGCAGATGAATTGATCGCGTAAATTCTCGTTCAAGCTTGTGTTGAACTTGCAATTACGTGATAATTTCTTCAACTCTGCCACATACGCGGCGACGTCTTCCGTTGCGCCTTGCCTTTTTTGTCGGAACCGGTACCTTTCTGCCAACGATGATGGTGCTGGTTGTAAATGTTGACTCAGCACTCCGCTGGCTTGTGCATATGTTAACTCCGAAGGCTTCTTTGGGCTAGCTAGATTTACTAGTAATTCGTATGCTTCATCGCCCATGCTAGCAATTAATGTGGGTAATTTCAATTCTTCCGCGATTTTGTTAGCCACGAAATACATCTCTAGCCTATCCGTGTATGAAGACCACAATCCCGACCGCACATCGAACTCTTTTATCTTCCCTATTGACATTTTGTTTTATTGATTTGGCCACTAGTCACTGTACTTTTAACCACACGCGACACGTTTTATTATCCTCGTCGCCAATGTAATGTTCTAGCGCGGGAAGGGGGTGCACAACGAAACAACTGATTCTTTACACGGTTTATTCTCGACTAATGATGCTTACAAATCGTCCCGCTTATATACATAAACTTATCTCTAAGTACCTACACTACAGTTTGTTTATCTTCTTTCTGGTGGATTTGACAGGCAGTCAACTTTTGTCCGGAAAAAAGTTATCATTTCAGAGGACAGTAAGTTTTAGTAGAATAGCCATGTCAACATTGCGTTGTTACGCCCCTCTCACCTTTCCTCACTTCGGATCAGTCCGGCTCAAGCTCTCGGCGCGAATGCACCGGTCCTAACGTCTTGCGGTTTCCCGCCAAAAAAGTAAGTTTATCATTTCAGTAATATGGGGACAAAAATAGTTTCATTTCGGTGGCTGTTATAACTCGTGCTACATTCGTTTAATTTGTTTCAAAAATGTGTATTCAATTCGCCGTAAGTACTGTTTTGTTTGAGTAGTGTTCATATTTTTTGAATAATTTTATTTCAGTGTTAAATGTAGAACTAACCTCTATTTTATCATCTCAGTGTTATCATTTCAGTGGATTCGGTGGACTGTTATACCAATTACAGTCCACCGGAATGAAATTTATCTCTGAAATGATAAAACCATAAAGTTTTAGAGATCCTTGTGTCAAATACAAAATCATAGTTTTGTAATGTACTTTTACCTAGAGTGTAGATTAAATTATTCGGGTGCATTTGTTGTGTAATATTTGCGTTTAAGATATATAATACATAAATAAACCTTTCATTAATATCATTCTTTGAGGTTATTGTAACTTCAAAGGATGATATATGTAATACTAACTGTAATATCTGTATATTAATGATGATATTAAAATAACTGTGCACTTTCCTGTCTCAGTGTTTATCTAAAATTTGTGGAAATCAAACCTAACAAAGTACGATACCCTGGCTGCCCGGCACGGTTGTTCTTAGCTGTATCATTTCGGTGGATTTATTTCATTCCGGTGCACAGTTTATCATTTCGGTGGTGTTTTTTATCATTTCGGTAGACACTTTTCATTTCAGTGGACTCTTAAAAATTCATCCTTAAATACACACATCAAAAGTGTCTAGGGATCAAGCATTTTTATGCGGATTTCTTGAGATTGAGATGTGGCTTTGTAATAAATTTATGATTTTATAAATTTATATGGATCCTTTTTGGTGCATTTCATAATTTGAAACAGGAACTGTTAATCAAATTCGAGTAAAAGATGAAAATCAGCTGTCAATATTTTCCCTATAAAAACATACAACGCATTGAAGACATTATTAGTGCTACTGTTTCCCTACTACTGATTAAAACCAACGTTATTATGGAGCGGCGACGTCATTTAAGCAGGGAAGAAATGCTCAGAGCCGTGGGAATGATAGAAGCTGGTTCCCGGCAACGTACTGTGGCTTTAGCTCTGAATACAAGTCAGAGTGTTATCAGTCGACTTTGGACACGTTACCGAAGCACTGGTACCGTGGCTGAGCGCCATGGAGGACGGTATCGCTGCACCACACGGAGACAAGACCTATACATTCAAATCTTAACTCGAAGAGCTCCAACAATAACCGCCATGATGTTAGCCGTGAGGCTTCATCACTCTTCAGGGAACTTAATTAGCGACCAAACAGTCAGAAACCGCTTGCATGAAGTGAACCTTCATTCCCGAAGACCGCTACGGGTACCACCTATAGCAATGCACAATCGTAGGATTTGATATCAATGGGCTCTTGAACACGGAAATTGGGCAGAAGAACAATGGCGTTTCGTGTGCTTTTCTGATGAGTCTCGTTTTGGTATGAGACCGGATACAAGACGTATACGACACTGGAGAACCCCTGGACGCCAACAGCGATTAAAATCCTGCCAGGAAGTCCATCCTTATAGTGGTGGAACCATCATGGTATGGGCGGGTATTTGGATCGGCGGAAGAACTGAGTTGATTTGGATCAGAGGCAACCTCAACGCTCAAATTTATGCTGAGACGTTTGTATCTGACGTCATCGTTCCTCTACAAGTGCAAATCGGTCCCTTATCCCTTCAGTTAATGCATGATAATGCACGACCGCACACCGCAAGAGTTGTAAGACAGACTCTCGCCGCAGCTAACATCAATGTCCTGCTCTGGCCTGCTCAGTCGCCAGACTTGAACCCGATTGATCATGCATGGGATATGCTACAGAGAAGAGCTCTGCCGAATATGGAGGGTATCCAGTCGCAAGAAGATCTTTTTTTGTTGTTGCAACGAACATGGGCGGCCATTCCACAGCGTGATTTGGATGAACTCATTTTGAGTATGCCAAACCGATGTTCAATTGTGTTGTTAGTGTTCGCGGTAGAAACACGGATTATTAATTGTTTAAGTCATCCAATAAAATTTTAAAGAAAACTGTTATTTCAGTCTTTTTTTCGAACTTTAATGTTAGTGGTTCAAATGTCAAAAATCCCTTTATTAGGAAAATGGCAAATTTCTTTATTAATGCAAAGGTGACTTGGTTTATCGTTACTGTGACAAACGAAAACACTTTATTTGATGAATCCTTTAATAAAATTTTAATTAATATCAATCAGGAGAAAAGTTATTGCAAAAATATATGTTGATCCCTAGACACTTTTGATGTGTGTATTTATGTCAGTTTTGATGAAATTTGATGTCCACCCACGCACAATGTTATAAAATAGGCTAAAGTTTTATTTGTCACTAAAAATATGTACTATAGTATTGAAATAAAAAAATCCACCGAAATGACAAATAAAAATCTCTTGTTGAAATTCACCCTTATACAAATTGATTATTTTCCTAAACGTTGTTCGAATTAGTAACATTACATCAAAAGTTTTTATACCAAACAAGGGTGAACCTCTTTTTTATTTACATCTAACGAGTTAATAGTACTTTTGACTGATGCTTTATTGCAGTTAAAACTACTTTTGACGAAGACCGTCAGTCAAAAGTACTTTTAACCGCAAATTTGCAGTCAAAAGTACTAATAACCAATAATTTTCAGTCAAAACCACTTTTGACCAACCTATTCAGTCAAAAGTACTTTTGACTGATTTTGCTAGTCAATAGTACTTTTGACTGGTTAAGAGTTTTGACTGCAACATATATAACCTGTATAACGTTACCGAGAACTTTCAGCTATGAATAGACTCGCACATAAGATTTTGAGTTTTTCACAATTGTTTCTTAAATATTTGATACTGGACAGAAATTAACACCACAGTAATGTTTTGTGAACTTAGCATGTATATAACCTCCGGGTGATCGATGAAGAAGCTCGATGTGCAGCTATCAAACGCCAACCACAATAATCTCCGTCTCCTTGTTACACCGCAGTGCGTAGCTGTCCTAACGTCAAAAGTCCTACATGAAAACGATCCGCGTCAAAAGCTTACATGTTGTGTGCGTGCTTGTATGTATGCCTGTGTGTTTGCATGAGTCTAACGCGCCGGGTACACTGTTTTTATGCTCAATAGTTTTGTCAAACAAACAAGGGCTTGTTTGCACAATATAACGCGATCACATTCGACAACCGCAAACATTGCCACTTGCTGGTTTTTAAACATTACTTATAATTTATATATTTTAATATTACTTATTAGTGTGTTTATACTTATTCGCTGATCTGGCAACAGAATAAAAACATAACTTTTGCTAAAAGTCAATTAAACAAAGATAAAACTGGAGTTGTGTGATGTTCTTTGCAAGACGTCGTCGAGTTACTACAAGTTCAAACTATTTGCAGAGCTAACATGTTCTTCATATAATCGATGATGCTGACTCTAGGACTCGTACCTATGTCTTCCGATTCAAATTCAAAATATTTTATTTCACATAAACCGTACTATGTATGGTACAGTTTTACCTATAAGACAGCTGGCAATTGATCGAGCTACGAATATCACCGGATAGTATGTCTACAACTTGAAGTATTTGTGCGTCAGGATGTGACGGGTAGTTTACTTAGTAAACTTTACTACTCAAGTTATGATTCGTAAAGGTATGCTTTTGCTTCTAACATTCCTACTGTGGAATAAAGCCGTACCTTTTTTTAATTGTAGGTAAGTCATAATGCTAAAGGACTAACAATTTATTATTAACTGACTAATTCTAAAATTTCCCAGTATACTATTTATTTTCAAAACTGTTGTCAGTATTTCGCAATGATTATCAGTTAAGTATTAAAATAAACGTTACCTTCTTTTGGCAAAATACTTCGAAAACAAAGTGAACAAAATAATACTTACTTACCTTTTATTTCGAGCAATTATACTTGTTGTATCATTATTCGTGACCGCCCGCTGGGCTGGCGGGCGCTCCATGCGTGCGGCCGAACCAAGTTACATTTGAGCGAACATTACTGTTCTCGGACGCGACGTGTCTTCGAAACGTGACAGTGGGTAAGCATGCTTATTGTGCCCGGTCCTTTCACTTGCTCAACTTATAATGAGACCAGACTTGCGCAGTTTCGGGGAATATCGGAGAACAACTGTGAAGATTTTATTATTAAGTCTGAATAAGAACTACTTTTTGTGCAAAACACTTCAGACTATTATTAAAATGGAAAACTTTTTTACAGAGGATTTAGTTAGTCAAACTATCTAGTAATACAGTGTGAGTCTTCACAAAGTGCACATAATAAAGAGGGAAACTGTGCTGAGTTTTGTAGATGGTTTTTTTAATAATAAAGTATTTTAACCCCGTGCAAACAAAACGATATAACTTTTATACTAAAAGATCTATCTCGATGAAACAAACTCAGTAATGATACGAAATAATACTTAGGGGTCCTCAAAAACAAAATAATAGGGCGACCTCATAAACAAAATAAGAAAAACCGCCCTCAATTGAGCATTAAGGTGTTTCGATAACAAAAATCTTGTATTCATCATCAGCCTATAGCAGTCCACTGCTGGACATGGCAATACAGCAAAACCGAGGTTCCAAAGTATTCACTCAGCAGCTTGGCAAGAGCCACCTGACGAAGCTCAAAACGCACGACGGGAGGACCGTTTTGTCGAAACTGGAGATCTTCACCGAGATAGAGGATTTCTATGGCCGATTATATATGGACGATTATAAATTAAATTATAAGGGCATGTGCAGCGTATAATTATACGCTGCACATGCCCTTCGTCCCCAACGAGACGGCCAAGAATCCAGAGCCACCCTGACACGCCACTATACCGACGAACTGCCTGACATCAGTCAAGACGAGATCGTGCTAGCTCTGAGGCAGCTTAAAAATGGAAAAGCCCCCGGTGAGGATGGAATAACATCAGAGCTTTTGAAAGCCGGAGGAGCCCCTGTTATACAGGAACTACAGAATCTCTTCAACACCGTCCTTCACAGTGGGAGAACTCCAAAGGCGTGGAGCGGGATTTTGGTGGTGCTCTTTTTTAAGAAGGGAGATAAAACCCTCCTTAAAAATTACAGACCCATCTCGCTTCTGAGCCACGTCTATAAGCTGTTCTCACGAGTGGTCACGAACCGTCTCGCCAGGAGACTCGACGAGTTCCAGCCACCGGAACAGGCCGGGTTTCGCGGAGGATACGGGACCATAGACCACATACACACAGTGCGGCAGATTATACAGAAGTCCGAAGAGTATAATCAGCCTCTGTGTCTGGCCTTTGTGGACTATGAGAAGGCCTTTGACTCTGTCGAAACCTGGGCTGTTCTGGAATCTTTACAGCGATGCCAAGTAGACTGTCGTTATATCGAGGTGCTGAGATGTCTCTACGACGCCGCCACCATGTGTGTCCAAGTACAGGACCAGCAGTCCAAACCCATCCAACTGCGCAGAGGAGTGAGACAGGGGGATGTCATATCCCCGAAACTGTTCACGAGCGCATTGGAAGATATGTTTAAGACGCTGGACTGGAAAGGTAAGGGCATTAACATAAACGGCGATTACATCTCACACCTGCGATTCGCTGATGACATAGTCTTGATGGCGGAGTCGCTGGAGGAGCTAACCCAGATGCTGGACGGCCTAGCTTCAGCCTCGCGACACATCGGTCTCGGCATGAATTTGGATAAAACCAAAGTCATGATCAATGGGCTCATTGACCCGGGACCGGTCGTCGTGCACGGCCACCCTCTCGAAATTGTTTCCGAATACACTTACCTCGGGCAAATTCTGCAGTTAGGTAAAAACAATTTTGAGAGGGAGGCCAAGAGAAGGATCCAGCTAGGCTGGGCAGCGTTTGGAAAACTACGTCGAGTCTTCTCGTCATCTATATCGCAGTGCTTGAAAACGAAAGTTTTCAATCAGTGCGACCTACCCGTCATGACCTACGGGGCTGAAACGTGGACACTCACGATAGGGCTGGTCCACCAGTTCAAAGTCTCTCAGCGAGCTATAAGAGCTATGCTCGGAGTCTCTCTGAAGGATAGGATCCGTTACGAATGCATCCGACAGAGAACGAAAGTTATCGACATAGCTAAAATAAAGTTATTTGTTTAACATTTAGATGTATTTTTAATGCAAAACTATATATGACAGAAGTCAGGTGAAAATCAAAAACATATTTTGTTTTAAGACAACAACTGGAAAATCAATGATAATAAAGGAGTTTGTAACATTCCTCCCGGCCTTAGTCCATTTGCTCTATGAGGCGATATGGTGGGCGTACTGTTCTCTTACTACGCCTCAACACCGGCGTCTATTCTAGTGTTCGCGGTGAGTGGGAAACGGTTTCAATTGGAGGTTGACTGAATGGAGTTGAACTGGTATGGGGTAGTACTTCATGTGGTGTGAAATTCCATGATTCACCCGATGACGATGGTTCCAACGAAATGTCTGGCTCGTTGGTTGGTGACTGAGCTACACTCGCATTGGGGCGTATGTGGTCAGCATGTCTGCGCTTCAAGACTCCTTCTGGTGTTCTAACCACATAAGAATACCTGTGTTTTCTTTCCTCAATGATAGCCGGTTTCCACTTATCTTCCAGTTTGGTACGGATGTACACTGCTTCCCCATTCTGGAAATTCGGCGTCTTTTGTTCTGATTGAATATTCGCTTGTATGTTTTTATAGCGCAATGTCCTTCTAATGTTTGGCTTCGCATTATCCAGTAAGCAGTTTAGCTGTCTGCCGAACATCATTTGGGCTGGGGACTTTCCTGTGGTAGTATGCGGTGTGTTGCGATAAGAAAACAGAAAGTTTTGTAGCCTCTGTTTTAGGTTGACTCTGTCTGCTTCACTTGACGCCATTCTGGATTTAAAAGTACGCACAAGTCGTTCGGCCAATCCATTGGTTCTTGGATGGTAGGGTGAAGATGTCATGTGCACTATACCCTTTGACTTGTAATACTCTCGAAAGTCTTTGGAAGTAAATTGAGGTCCATTGTCGGAGACAATAATTTGAGGCAATCCAAATGTAGTAAAAATGCCATCTAGTTTCTCGCATAACGTTCTGGTGGTTATCTTTGCCATAAATGATAAATGATTTTATTTCTGTAAGTAGGTTTGCACAAACACTTTTACACGTCAATCATAAATTTTTTAAACTAGATGAGGTCGGCGTTTCCTATCTGACTACTCTGAGAAGAAAGGCCGAAACAAACTCAGAGGTCATAGTCTCTTTTAAAGTCCAGACATAATCTTGGTCAAGTTATATGAAGACCATGTAGGTCGATGTCTGAGATGGTCTTTTGAGGAAAGAACCACACAGATTGAGAGGACCTGTCCAGTCAGTGCACGCATTTGTCAGAAATCATGCAGCTCAACTCAAGACTTAAGGAGCTCAACGATTCGACGAACAATACCAAAGAAAGGACATTTGGGTAGGCCACATAAATTACTCAAACTGCCAGACCATAGAGAGAATAATAATAAATATAAAATGCCTAAATTAAATGACCCACATCGTCTTCACATTCACAATAATTAAAATAATATAATACTTTAAAAAGTAAGCAAATGTCGGTAAAAAAAATCATTAATGTCAATGTGTATATAAAAAAAAAACATCAAAAACACTCAAAATGCAGAAATTGGAAGCAACTCAATCCCAAGCCTTTGTATCCTCAATATAATCTTTAACGGTATAAAAGGCTTTCTGGCACAACTTACGTTTAATGAACGATTTAAATTTATTAAGGCTTAGATCTTGAACGTGGCTTGGTAGTTTATTATAAAAGTGTATACATTGGCATCTGAACGAGCCACCTATTTTCTTGAGCCTTGTTGTAGGTACAACATATTTGTGTTTGTTTCTAGTATTTATATTATGAATATCACTGTATTTTTTGAACAATTTTATGTTTTTATGGGATATATAAAAGATTTTCATAAATATACTGAGAAGGCACAGTCATTACATTAATCTCTTTAAATTTGTCTCTGAGAGAGTGTCTCGGACTTAATTTATAAATTGATCGAACAGCACGCTTCTTGCAAAACAAAGATAGTCTGAATATCGGCGGCATTTCCCCACAATAGAATACCGTACGACATTACACTATGAAAATAACTAAAGTACACTAAACGGGCAGTCTCTATATCAGTTAAATTACGAATTTCTAACGGCGTATGCTGCGGAACTTAGCTTTTTTGACAGTTTATCTATATGCGGACCCCACTGAAGCTTAGCATCCAAAGTTATGCCCAAGAATACCGTGCTGTCTTCAGGATTCAATTCCTCGCCCTTTATCAACACATTAGTTTTCACCTGCCTAACGTGGGGTAGCGTAAACTTAATACATTCGGTTTTTTTCTCGTTTAGAAGCAAATTATTAACATTGAACCAGTGGACTACTTTCGAAATCGCGCTATTTACATCGTCAGTAACCAACTGCTGACGTTTAAGTTTAAACAAAAGTGAAGTGTCATCTGCAAACAACACTATATCATGATTATCCTTTATGAGGTACGGCAAGTCATTGATATAAATAAGAAACAAGAAATGACCAAGAATTGAGCCCTGTGGGACTCCCATCGTTACTAAAGATCCGGGTGATCTTTCTCCATTAACGTCAACGCTCTGAATCCTTTTACTCAAGTATGAAGTAAGAAGATCCAGAGCAGTATTCCGGATCCCGTAGTGGTGGAGTTTCCTGATTAACGTTTCGTGAAGAACGCAATCGAATGCCTTGGACAAATCACAAAAGATGCCCAAGGCATCGCATTTATCTTCCCATGCATTATAAATATGTCCTAAAAGTTCAACACCGGCATCAGTAGTTGAACGACCCCTTGTAAAACCGAACTGTTTGCTGTGTAATAATTTTTATTTATTAAAAAATCTTTGCATTTGGTCTAACATTAATTTCTCAAAAATTTTACTAAAGGTAGGTAGTACAGAAATAGGTCTATAATTTGTGGGGTCTGATGTACTACCTGATTTAAACAAAGGTATTATTTTACTATTTTTCATAAGATCAGGAAACTCCCCATTGTCAATACAACTATTAAAGATAAGAGCAAGAGTAGGTGCTACAATGTCAATAATAGACTTAGCAACTTCCACAGAATTACCCCACAGATCTGTAGTCTTTTTTACATTTAAAGTGTGAAAGGTTTTAATTATATCTCTACATGTAATATATTCAAAATTAAAATCCGAATCGCAACCATTAACATTTTCCTTAAGCAAAGACTCAGCAATAGAAGGTGATGAGTTTAGGGATTTAGTAGTTGAAACGGGAATATCTGAAAAGAAATTTTCAAATGCCTCGGCGACTTGTGAGTCAGATTTTATTATGTTGTCATTAATAGACAGGCTGTAATCAGTATTTCGGTTACTAGACCTTCCCGCTTCACTATTAATAATGTTCCAAGTCGTTTTAATTACATTACTGCTGTTTTTAATTTTTGAACCCAAATAACGTGACTTGGCCATATAACAAACTTTTTTAAATAATTTTGAATAATTTCTAACATACAAATTAAATTCATCAGTGTTAACATAAGTCCTTTCATTGTACAGTTCATAAAGCCGTGTTCTACTTTTATGAATACCAATGGTAGCCCAATCACTGAACGATACATTACTATTTAATTAACCGAGATAGTCTTGTAAATAAAGGTGGAATCAAATTGTTTACAGTATATATTAAAAAAATTATCATAAAGATGATTAGGATCAGCATGAATAGACAAAACTGGTAATTTATTAATGAGTTTAACTTTAAAAGCCTCCAAGCGACTTGCAGTTTTGGGGTTAACAGTGATATCCTTTTTAGCCGCTTTTTTGTTTTGGTTTTGAATAGTAATCCTTTGCCCGCAATGATCAGAATCTAGTAAATTTATAATTTCTTTGTGGCTTGGTATAATATCTGTATAAATATTATCTAGGCATGTGGCACTAGTAGGGGTTATTCTTGTGGGCTCCAAAAATAGGTTTACAAGATTGTAGGACTGAAACAGACTTAAAATTTTACTACAAGAACCTGAGTTTTCTAATAAATTTACATTAAAATCACCACAAATGATAACGGACTTGTTTGAGTTACAAATCCTGTGTAACACTTCATCCATTACCTTTTCAAAGCAGTCATACAATCCTGACGGGGGTCTATACACACTTAATACAATAGAGTGCTCCAATTCTATACAGGCAATTTCAACCGTACGCTCAACAGATAGGCTCACAATATCTTTACGATCTTTAAATGTGAGCTGGTTACTTACTAAAATTAATGAGCCACCATGTATAGCATTTATTCTGCTGAACGAACTACCAACCTGGTGATTATTAAAATTGAACAGAAACTGGTGGCTTTTCAGCCAATGTTCTGTTATACAAAGAATGTCAATACTATTAAAATTCATGAATAATTCTACTTCTAAATCTTTGTTCATAAATCCTTGAATATTTTGATGCACCAGGTTGATACTATTTAGTGATTTCAAACTTTTTTTTGAGTTATTTTTGCAATTCTGTATGTAGATGCTAGAGGTTGCCTCTATTGTCTTAATTTCTAATTTAAATTATTATCAATGTCATTAAAAGTGACCAAATTATTGGCAGAATTGTTTAAAATGTCATTGCATTGCTCAAAAGAAGCAAGTTGTTTAGCCAAATTTTTGGCTGTAATAGAAAAAAAATAAGATAGCGACACAGCTATCTGTCTTTTATAGTAGTTAGAAAGATAGTACATAACAATGTTATATCTATCTTTTGTCAAATACAAATTATTATTAACATAATTGTTAATATCAACTAAATGAAACATGTTATTATTAAATGTCAAGTTATGCATTGTCATATTCAATTCAAATCTTAACCTATTTTCTTCCTGTGGCAAACTGTTACTGTAAGGGAATGTAAACAACACAACAGTGTCTTAAACTAAGGTTGCATAAAGTTCTATGATACTGGAGTAGTTCTCCTTTGTTAACGTTTCCCCTATTACCCATAAAAATTATTAAAGTTGTATCCGGGGTAAAGTTACATTTAATAATTGCTTTCATAATATGAAACAAAGAGCAACCCGGCTAGGCATAGGTTTAACTTCTATTCATTTTGATAAGGCGTCTGCCAGTACTAGCCAATACTTGCCCTCAAAAGGTCCGGCAAAGTCGACGTGAACTCTTTGGATGCGTCAAGCTGAAGACAGGGCGCTATGGCGCTCATTAGGGGAGGCCTATGTCCAGCAAAATCTAGTATTGTTTTCATCAATTTATAAAGGGTGTCCAGCGGGAATTTTTCTATTTAAAAGTTAAAAAACAAATAAACGAATAACTATAGAATTTTTATTTTATTTTTAAAACGTAACTAGGGTCTGCGGATTTCAATTCGTAAAAATAATGTCCTCCAAATGACGTCCATTCCTCGTTATACACTCTTGTAAGCGAACCCTAACATTGGCAAGTACGCGGGAACAAAGCTCTGGGAGGATAGTAGCGATTTCATGCCGGATATTTTCTTGTAGGGCAGTTATGGTACGAGGATTATTGCAGTATACTTTCGACATAAGGTAACCCTACAAGAAAAATCACACGCCGTCAAATCCGGCGATCGAGGTGGCCCAGGGTATGTCTCCATACTTGCTTATTAATTTTCCAGGGAAAATTTCCTTTAGCCTCGACATTGTGATCCTGGCAGTGTGTGGAGTTGCCCCATCTTGTTGAAAGTGTGTCCTATTGTTGCGTCCGTAAAACACTTGCAATTGCGGTACCAAAAACTCATCAATCATACGGCAGTAAACCGAAGAAGTGACAGTTTCACTTTCATTAAAAAAATATGGACCGATTATTCCATGAGCAGAAATCGCGCACCATACTGTCGCTTTAGGGCAGTGCAAATTCTTTTAATGCCGTTCCCTTAGGTTGCTGGGGTTCCAGTAACGCATATTTTGTTTATTCACATAGCCCCCGATGTGAAAATGAGCTTTGTCGCTAAACAATATGTTCACAAGTGTTCTAGGGGTCCGAAAACGTTCCAACATCGTTCGGGCGTACGTTTTTCTTAAAACATAATCGCTGTCATTTAGTTTTTGAACGATTTGCATTTTATAAGGATGAAGCTTTAATTTCTTTTTCAAAATCGCATGCAAAGTTGACTTCTTGATGCCTGTAGAGCCCGCAATCTTTCTCGCGGATTTTCTAGGGTTTCTGATAATTTCTTGTCGCACCTGTGCCACACGCTCTGGCGTTGCTGCTGACGTAGACGGTCCTATTGGCGGCCTATTTACCACTGTCCCTTCTTGTCGGAATATTTTTACCCACGACCGTATAAGCTGCGTGCTCAGACTGTCGTTTAATCGCCGAATATCGAAGAGAGAACAGAAAGCACGACGCGCTCGAACCAACGATTCACCACACTTTAAATATTGCTCAACCGCAAATGCACGGTGCGCTCCCGACCAATGACTCATGGTTGCAAAAAAATCCGCAAAAATGACAAAACCAACGCTACCCCTCCCGCGCCTCTAGCCCCGTTAATAAATAAATAACGATAATTTAAATTTGAAAAATTTCCACTGGACACCCTTTACAATGTAAAATGTCTCAATAAAACGCCCCTTTACCTATTTTACATCATATTAACTTTCTAAAAAGTAAAAATACCACATTTATAACTCAATCATATTACCTATCAAATCAAATGTTTAAAAGACAAACCTTGCACATGGCATGCAGCCACGTGCAAGGCGAGGTGTGTGTGTGTGTGTGTGTGTGCATTTATCCAGTTATGTCCTACTTTCCGAGGTGCATCTGTACCATTTACCGACCGCCTACAGCTTTTGGGCATGGAGTTGACATCTGATCTCAATTTCGGCTCAACCATCGAATCAAAAGCTCAGACTGCAGCCAAGAAGCTGGGCGTCCTCAATAAGGTGAGGCGATACTTCACATCAGGACAGCTTTTAAGTCTGTACAAAGCACAGGTCCGATCTTGTATGGAGTATTGCAGCCACTTGTGGGATGGCTCAGCAAAATACCAGCTTGGTGGGCTTGACTCGGTGGAACGCAGAGCTAAAAGGCTTATAGGCGACGAGACGTTGATAGCTACGCTTCACAGCCTGGCTCATCGGCGTAATGTTGATGGCCCGTCGGTCTTCTACAGACTGTACTTCGGAGAGTGTGCGCAGGAGCTCCACGACTATGATCCCACCATCGACCTTTTACTACCGGACAACCAGACGTACTGTAGCGTAACATCACCGCACCGGGTTGATATACCCACGAGTCGTATTTAGCGCTTCTCCTCCACTTTTATTATGCGCATAGCCAAAGTGTGAAGCTTGCCGGGGGAAATTCCGCTTCCGCGGCAAATCGCGGCGGAGCAGACGGACCTCCGGTGCGATCTCATGGCGGCATGGAAAGAGCGACTGTCGCAACACAGCGCAGGGCACGCCATAATAGTGACGATAAGAGAAGGAGGAGTGGCTAGAGAGGCGTCACGGCGCCATCACCTACCGTCTGACGCAGATCCTCGCCGGACACGGATGTTTCGGGAGGTTCCTGCACATCATCAAGCGGGAGGAAACGCCCGGGTGTCACCATTGCCAGGATCGCCCAGAAGACACGGTGGAGCATACGGTGGAGGTATGCCCCGCTTGAGCGGAGCACCGCCGTTCTTCGTAGAGGCGATCGGCAGCGGCAGCGACCTCTCGCGTCCGGCCCTGGTTCAAGACATGGTCCGGAGCGAGAAGGAGTAGGAGGCAATCGCCTCCTTCTGCGAAGCAGTCATGCTAGCGAAGGAGGTGGCGGGATGGCTCAGGGAGAGAGCCTCCCGTCCCAGCCGCCGCGGGAGACGCTCCGGGGGTCGGGAGCCGCGTAAAGACTCCCGGCCACCGTAGGCGCGGGCCTACGGACCCAGAGTAATGGGTAGCTCACCGTCCGATCAGGACCAGGTCCGTGCCGGACGGCGCGTTCAGAGTAAAGAGATATCAGCATCAGAGAAGGGGCCCAATAGGGCTTAAGCCTGCCGGGTCAGCGGGATTGTCCGAAAGGGTTACCGCTGGCCCGGAACATAAATGGCCAAAGAAGGAACACGGTTAGGTTTTAGTCAGTAAGAGTCTGACACTCCCTTCTGCTCCACCCAGAGCGGGAGGGGCATTAGATGATTTCCGAATCTCAAAAAAAAAATTGTTTGGAGCTCTTTGCTGGCATCTGTGTTCCCTCCCACATTTAACCCGTCTGCCTTCAAAACAAGAGTGAACAGGCATCTTCTGGGCACACTCGTTCCATCATAGACTTCATCTATCGCTTTCAATCAGGCGTGATCGGGGTCAAGAGCGGGCCCAATTAGTAATAAAAAAATTAAAAAAATTGTACTCCAGAAAATACATAACAAAAAGTACAGTCCGCTTCACAGAAAATGTACCCCCTTGGTAATGACATCAAACCTATTTAAGTTTTTTGTAATGTAACGTGAATAACACGCCATTCACGTTACATTACAAAAAACTTAAATAGGTTTGATGTCTGTTTGATGTGATGTTTGGTCTAGTGGTTAACACTCGGCTCCCTGTCGTTTCGGGTGACGCAGGTGCTCTCGGGGCATGGTTGCTTCGGGAAGTACCTGTGTCGCATTAACAGGGAGCCGGACGCCCGGTGTCACCACTGCGTCGACTGCCGGGAGGACACGGCGTGGCATACGCTGGCAGAGTGTGCCGCTTGGGAGGAGCCGCGCCGTGCCCTCATCTCAGAAGTAGGCAGTGACCTCTCGCTGCCGGCCGTGGTAGAGTCGATGGTCGACAGCGAGGAGTCCTGGGACGCGGTGGTTTCCTTCTGCGAAACGGTCGTATCGCAGACGGAGGCTGCGGAAAGGGAGAGGGAGATCTCGTCCACTCACCCTGCCCGCAGCAGGCGCACCGGGCGTCGGCGGAGGGCGGACAACGCCCTCTTCCGGCCCCCCTAAACGGGTCCAGGGGCGACGGACTCGGGGACTTCCGTCGCCCCCCACACATCAGGACCCGAGGTGGCGGCGTGATGTGTTCCACGCGCGCCGAGACGTCGCCGAGAAGTCAAACACTTCACTCCCCCCCCTGACCAGACGGGGCCCGCAGAGGCGGGCCGGCACCAGCCGGGGGTTGCGGAAGGATCGTACGTTCCCGCGACCACCGGCGTAGGTGTGGAGATGGAACACCGGGGTGGTTTTTAGTCAGTAAGAGTCTGACAGACCCCGCCGCCCGCCCCAGGGCGGCGGACATCCATGAGGATTTACCAACCCGGATCAAAAAAAAAAAAAAGTGGTTAACACTGCGGCTTAGCAATGCGATGGTCACGACGTTTAAATCCGTGAATGAGAAGAGTTTTTTCTTTATTATTTCTTTATTTTAATTATTTACCATTATCAATTTTTTTTTAGTTTCTTTAATAGGTGATTTTCGTTAATTATTATTAATAAATCAAATGGAGGTTTGTAATAAAAGCTAGGCATTTTGCATAAACAATATTCATTTGTTTTTCTAATTACATTTCTAGGACTTCATGGAATCCACTTCCTGGTTGAACATGCAGTTTTCTATGTGTGTTAAATTGGGGTTATTTACTTAGAATATTAACTAAACACAAAACAGATACGTTAGATGAGGTTTAGAACGTTTAACATTAGATAGCGGTTGTACGGGCAGCAGCTCCGCACACTGAGATGTAGTAGATGGACGAATCACACGGGATGTGTACAGGGAATAAAATCACTGTTTTGTGTCCGTGAATGATTGACCGTTTATTATGTAAAACATTAAAATATATAATACGTAAAGTAGGTGACTTGTGGCGGGCGTAATCGCCTAGTCAGCGAATGTACATAAATCGCCAATTTTAGCAACTGCTAGTTCAGGTAAAAACTAAAACAATAAATATTATGTGGCGATGCTCGTATAGCGGTTCATTATATAGATATAGGAAAAGGTAAAGTGTGTGTCATTACTATCAGGCATATCTTAATTACTGTGGGCGTACTAAGTGGGTAGTGTTGGTTAATGCGCAATAGAAACACGGTTTGCACTTCACATCAGATTATAATTTCATGAACAATTTAATCACATTAGCAAATCAAGCACTATAGGTACACGATACAACCAGATACGAACGTGATATAGTTTCTGAGCACATGATGTCCGTACGATGTCCAATGGTCAAGTCCCCTGCCGCTTCGTTGCTCGCTGTTTTATACTGGTGTCAAAACAAGTCGAGCAGTGGGGCGGTGGGAGAAGTCGAGTGACGTACTTGTCGGTGGCGTGATCGTCGGTGCATGTGTTGTTTTCGACAACGCCGCCGACACGGCCATACTGACGTGCGGACGTCCTCGTGCGCTTACAATTCATACATCTGTAATAAGCATAAATCGTTCGATTATCCTGACCAAAAATCGTACTTTACAATCTGGACCGGTTTATCTAAACCCTACAGACAGGCTGGTAAGAATTAGTTCTGGACCGGTCTTCAATGACCCTTCAGATTAAAACTTCTGGACCGGTCTTCATTGACCCTTCAGATTAACAAGTTCTGGACCGGTCTTCAATGACCCTTCAGATTAACAAGTTCTGGACCGGTCTTTTTTTTTTTTTTTTATTGACCCTTCAGATTAACAAGCTCTGGTCCGGCTACAAGCCCTACAGATTAACAAGTTCTGGTCCGGCTACAAGCCCTTCAGAATTTATTTTATCTTATTTTGGCTAGTCCGGAATATTATTATTCCCTATAGCCGATTTATCATTGGACCGGTTTAACCCTACAATGATTATTGCAATTTAACTGTCATCATTAGTTTTATGGACATCAGCTCGCGTTACTATTGATCGGTTCCGAATAAACGGACATAAAGTGCAACTTGTGCCCCGTCATACACTTTCCGGGGTGGAAAATCCTCATGGATGTCCTCCGCCACGGGGCGGGCGGAGGGGTCTGTCAGACTCTTACTGACTAAAAACCACCCCGGTGTTCCATCTCACACCTACGCCAGGGGTCGCGGGAACGTACGATGCTTCCGTAACGTACGTTCACCGTGACACGCCAGAGCCAAGACTGTCTCGTTACACCACTGCGCGCTCTCTTCCACTCCACACGAACTCAGGCTAGACTCTGTCGAGCGCCGCCGGGTGACACTGGCGTTCAGAATAGTCCATGAATGACGCCGACACGACCATCTTGCTCGCACACATTCTCGTGTGTTAATCTGCAAAGAAACATACCCCGCAAAGTATCACATAGTTCGGTCACTTCTGACCGAATTTGGTACAGACTAAAACACATTGAAAATTCGCACAAACTAAAAAAAATTGAGTTCAGAGCATTAATCATTATTTGGTTACTAATTAGGATTATTATAATGTTACATCTAAAGCATGAAAAACTGATTAACTAAAAGAAAAGAAAGAAAGAAGAAAGAAAATTAGTTTATTCTGCACAAACAAAAACGCACATTACTAATAAAAATTAAAAAAATATTAAAAAAAAGAACATAAAATACACACACATAACGTAGTCAAAAGCCTCGTACTCAATCTTAGAAAATATTGACAATTTTGTCCATTGTTTGATGTCAGGGCTAGGCACCAAAGACAACACACATTATCATTTGACAACTGACATTGACAATGACAATACATATCACAACAAAACGTGAAAACAATCAAACAAAAATGCCAATTTCAGAGTGGAATAATAACTACTTTCGTAACAAACAACATTAATAAGAACAATAATTAAGCTGTGCGTCGCATCTGTGCAAGAATAGGTCGTTGCTCAGCATAATGCTGTGACTTCGGACGAACCTATCGTAAACAGCGCTGATTTTCAGCAACTACCTCTCAAATGACGCAATGACGTCCCACCGTAAATCGGGAAGTCTAGTTTTCCGAAATAAGTGTGTTTATAGAGGGATTCTAGCATTTCTAGCTGAACATAGTGTGTACTTATAACTAAAATAAAGAAAAATATACAAGTAAGTATCTGTTTATAATCTTATAATTAATAAAATACATAAACTAAAGATATATAACCATATTACAATTTTGTTACAACAAAAATGCTGAAGTAATAACTCTGTACAGTGTGGTGTGTTTTCCTATTTATATATATATTTATACTATTTTTTTTTTATGCTATTTGAGTAATCATAACTTCGATACAAGAAAAAAAAAAAAATTATATCTGGTTTGAATCTATTGTTTGAATGCACCATGGATGGAAAATTGGAATCGCGATGGCGGCCATTTGCATAGATAAGTATAAGTATGTACAATCATGTGGATTGCTGCATCTGCAAGAAATTTTTTCTTAATACACTCAAAAAGTGCTTTTTTGTTCTCAGGACTCTTACTGGTGGAGGAAGATTATTCCAACAGTGTGTTGCAGCATACCTGAACTACCGTTTGGTCATTCTGCTATTGTTTCTGGTCCGGTCAAGTTAGACCCTTCAGATATTTAACCACTTGGTCCAGTCAGCCATGACTCTACAAGACTTGTTTCTTGGTCCGGTCAATTTCTGACCCTACAGGATTAGCTTCCTGGTCCGGTCAATTTCTGACCCTACAAGATTAGCTTCCTGATCCGATCAGTTTTTGAACCTACAAGATTAGCTTCCTGGTCCGGTAATTGTTTTGCCTTTCAGGTGTGTCCCTACAGTTAAACTGGACCGGACGTAGCTAGGCCGAACAAGTATCGTTCCTTTAGCTTAATTAACAAATAGCTCAATATTTTGGTTGATGTACAAGTGCTTCTGTTATAATGGTAATAGGCGTGGCGACAGTATCAAATAATCAAAGATTTAATGATTTTAGGGGAAAGTACACATTAAAAGGATTTAAAACACTGATTTAGTTTTATTTAAAAACTTGAGATTAATCGGATTTTCACTAAAATAAAAGATGAAAATACGGCATTCGGCCATTTTGACCGAAACGCCAATCACAGCGCATGACGTCACGCCTATGTAAACATCACTTGCGTTTTGTTGACTACTACCGATTACGTATTTGGATTGATTTTTTATTAATTTAAGTGTAATTTATCCACTCCACTTGACTCTACAACACGAATCTATAACAACATGGTTTCGCCTTGCGAGCTTTAACCATTGAACTCTTATTATTTGCTTGTTTGGGACATATATAAACACCTTGTTGGGAGTTGTTATTGATGTGTTTTTACACTGAGGCACTGCACACCACTTATACACTTTGGAATTCCTTTTTATCAGATGAAATATGCAATGTTTGTTTTGTCAACACGCGCAGTCTGAGGAAAGGTAAACACTAAACGTAAAATGTGTCAAATGTGTCAGCTTGACACATTTGACGTTTAGTTTTTACCTAGGCGTGACATCAGACACGACGCCATGACACTGCGAGCTGTTTTCGCGCGCTATTGAAAAAATATTAGAAAAATGTCTTTAAACTTCGTTCAACTTTAGTTTATAACCGAAATATAGGTTTTTTCGTAAATAGTAAATGTGTATGTACATTACGGAAGAGGATTTCAAAATCATTCGTCATCCCTATTGACTCAGGACTAATTGATTCTACTGAAGTAGCACGTAAACCAGGGTTTCTACAATTTGCATTATTATGAGAACTGGTAGATATAGTGGGACTTTTAGCAGACATGGTATCACTATTGGCAGACATAGTATCACTATTGGCAGAGATAGTATCACTATTGGCAGAGATAGTATCACTACTGGCAGAGATAGTATCACTATTGGATTCCCAAATCTCAAGATCACAAACTAAATAATCAACTAAACATGATGGAGCAGCCAATAAAACATCCTTAGAGCATCACAAAACACAGCAGGAATCTTATTCATGAACTGTGGCTTTTCATTAAGCCCCTACAACAAACTTCATCTTTGTTTCTTTGAATTCATCCTGAATTCCGAGTCCTACGGGCTCTATGGTCTCTACAAGACCCTGACCTCCGCCAGAGTTAAACACGCATCGCGCACCCACGGACTACTTGAGTTGCCTTAAGAGACACCGATTTCTACAGGGCTACGACTATGTAATAACTACTGGTATGGTCCCCGACCAGCCGAACTAAGATTCACCACTATCACTAGACTTAATTTCTACTCTGTTTCATCAACAAGACTTTTACTTAGCTTTCCTCAAATTCGTCATTAATACTCTGATCCCTTGGCCTGTGCCATGGCATATGCCTTAGCCTCATTAGCGTACTTGATTCAACCAGAGCCATGTAATCAAACTTTAATTAATCATAGCAAAAACAATATCAACCAGAGCCATGTACCATCGTTATCCACATTACAACAATCTTTTTCACTAAGAGCCTTAGACACCTGGAAACCCACAGACGAGTAAACCACTCTAACGCCACGGCGCTCCGGCCGACCAGCAATCGCATTGCTCTCACCCATCCAGCGCATGGATCCATGTGCATCACCCTGTGACTACACACTTTTTACTACGGCCGATAAAGAACCCCTACTCGCGTGGTTCCCACTACTTAGGCTTGCTCATAGCTCATCACCACTGTGATTACCATCTATTTCGACTGGTACATGACCTACTGGCATCATTCATAACCTATCGTGAGCGTATTAAAAAATTGCATCGTTAACTAGATTGGGCTATACCTAACAATGTAACCGTTCTTTGCTGTTGTTTACCAGGGAAGCACTCGATACCAGAGTCAAAACAAAATGAAAACGACTCACCAAATTCAGTAGACAATAGATCTGTAGCTGGCTTAATGGCTGTAGTGGTTGCAATCCACCGTCTCCCCGGCAGAAGTCGCGCAACTCCTCGCTCGAAAAGCACCGTCCTTGATCAGCGATTATTCGTACAGGAGATCCAAAGAGTGCAGCGCTGTCCACCACTGTCATTCTGCTTGCACGTGTCCTTGTGTGTTAACCAGTAACCAAAAAAATCAACAGCAGTGCATGTTCCACTCGGCCAATTCTGACCACATTTAATAATAACAATCATTGATAACAAAAGATTCCTCCAAGCCTTGGTAATAATTGTTCAGGAACTGCATCAACTTACGAGTATATCACATACAACGCTCATGGCCTGCCTGAACTCATACTAAATGTTTATCTATCTCACTATATGAACTTGCATCAAAAGGAATACTACAGGTTTTATTAATGTCAAATTAAGGAAACTAAACCACAATATTAATGCACCAAGTATTACAATAGTTAAACTCATTCCCAGTACTCCACGCTGGTAATCAATTGTGAAACAAGTGGGTCAGTAATAGCCCTTTTCGTTACTATGCCCTACATACATGGGACAGTATCACAGTACTAGACCTTCTCTCTGCTAAGCCCAGTATCAAAAAGCAAGTATCAGTCCTTCACGCTGATAAGCCCAAAACAGTATGCACATTACCGGACCTTCTCTCCAGTAAATCGTAGGCATTTCAATCACATACATTATGCATTAACATTAATCGGAACGAGCTGATGGGCCTTCACCAGCATCTTCTAACATCTAACTCTTCACTAATCACATCTAATTCGCTAGGGACCTTGTGGTATCCTTCTTATGCGATCATGAGCATACTTGTAAGTATGGTTAGAATCTAAAGCTTATGACGTATAGCGATCACTTGTCAAAACTTCCACAACCTTAAATGGACCTCTGAACTTCCGATCTAGATTAGTCTGATAATCTGATTTCACTCTTCGTTTTATAATAACACAAAATAGCCTACCCAAAATAATACTTTGCAAGTAATTCGTGTAGTAATGAAATAAAATCTCAAGTTGTGGCTCGCTATTCGCAACGCTTCTTATGATTTGTTTTGTACTGAAAACACGCGTTTAACCAATACCAGTCAATGCAATAACATTATTAACTCGTTTGGCACTTAATTTGGCCCCAGAATCTTAAAAAACAATACAGCTGACCTTTATGTTCTAACGTGCCTGCGGGTAGTTGTACGACGCAAACATCCACTCGCCGTTGCTGCTTGCAGCGCGTGCTCCACCTCCACCATCTGCTTGGCTGCCACTTCTCGTGCACCGGGCCGCGACATGTCATGGATTCCCTCACTTGCAGCACACGAAGGGCCTCACCGACGGCTGCGGGCTGCTTGGCTCGATTCTTGAAGTCACCCCACGTCACTGGTAGCTCCACATTACGTCCTTCGTATTATTTACGATAGCCACGTTGATACTGTTTCGTTTGTGCGCCTTAATGACGGCCACAACACGACCTCCTTGCAGAGAATTTTCAGCAAAACACAAATCAGCTGTCGTATTGTGTGCTGTTACGTTTGCACACGCGTCCTATCGCGTTTTTTAATTACGGGAACGGGATACATCGAATAGACACTTTTTTTTTTTCTAACATGGCGGTAGGGCGCAACTGGCGCGTCACTGGGCAAAGGTATTTTTGCATACAGCCTATGCCCAAAACTATATTCACTATGATCGCGCATCCGTTGTCTGGGTTCAACTCTAACAGGTCCACACGATTATTTAATAAGCGTTCGCAGTTTGCACTTTGTTTTTTAAAATGTCAACGGTCACTTTCACTTTTAGCGTTTTTCATTTTGCGCCTGAACCAACACGAATCCCACTTCTGATATAGGAAAAGGTAAAGTGTGTGTCATTACTATCAGGCATATCTTAATTACTGTGGGCGTACTAAGTGGGTAGTGTTGGTTAATGCGCAATAGAAACACGGTTTGCACTTCACATCAGATTATAATTTCATGAACAATTTAATCACATTAGCAAATCAAGCACTATAGGTACACGATACAACCAGATACGAACGTGATATAGTTTCTGAGCACATGATGTCCGTACGATGTCCAATGGTCAAGTCCCCTGCCGCTTCGTTGCTCGCTGTTTTATACTGGTGTCAAAACAAGTCGAGCAGTGGGGCGGTGGGAGAAGTCGAGTGACGTACTTGTCGGTGGCGTGATCGTCGGTGCATGTGTTGTTTTCGACAACGCCGCCGACATAGATATTTGTAGAAACATAACTACAATAATATTTATTTATTTAAAGTTGTGAAAACATAATTTTTTTATACTCTGCATGATCTTATCGGAAAAAAGCCTGGTTAAAAAATGAAATTTTGTCATTTGTGCCTGTGAATGACAGAGGAAGAACCAACATGCTAAACTAACAGTATAGCAATATACATCTTTCTCTTTTATCACATTTTCTGATAACCCTTATTTAACACAACATTAGAAAAATATGTGAGGTCAGATGGTGCATCGTTAACACATTACAAGACTACTTACTTGTAAACAAGAGTAACTGGATTGATAATAATAAAGGTTGTTTATTTTTGATTAACTACGTGATAATGATCCCACAAATATTGGGAATTATTAGCACTTGCTCATATATGTTCAATGCAATTTTATCATGAAGTTACACAATCAATCTGCCGAGTAAATTGCCTATTAATAATGGAGAGGATGGCCGACACTGTCTATCACTTCTTGAAGTCTGCACTTGAACGCGTAGTTTTGAAGGGTGCCACTGAGTGAACTTTCACAATATTACGTTGTCGCTCCGATTAATTAGTGTAAGCAATAGGGCGAGGGTCTTGGCGTGATCACATTTCACATCACCCTTCGCTTGATACCTTTGTATCCATCTACGAACTGTTTTTCTCTGTAATGAAAATAATAATATACTATATTATATAGAAATACATTAAAAAATCCAACTTGTAAGTAGTAATGCAACATGATTGCAACAATAAACATAATGTATATGTGTAAGTATAACGTAAATCTTACCGTTATTTTCTTTATGTTTTGTTCCTTTTCCCACAGAACAACAATTTTAGCCTTCAATAAAGTTGTTTATCGAACCATACCATCGGTTAATAGAATCAACTGCTCAAAAACTTAATAAATTGCATAATATTACGATACACAAGCGGATCGGCACGAAAACGAAACCATTTGAAAAGTAATTATACCCTCAATCACAGTTTAGTAAATAAGGCGAAGAAGTATTCTAAATTCAAACTTTACTCGCAGTTCGTACAGCAGTTAAGTTTCTGAAGTAAAATTACGGTAGTGCAACAATCGGAATCGATACATTCTATTCAACCAAACAAGAAATCTATGCTAATTTCTATCTTATCTTTTAGTTAATTGAGGAGTTGCGTATTGCATTTTGTAAAATAAGACGGTAAGGTGCTAGTATTAAATATAACACGGAAGTTGAAATTTAAACCTTAATATCTAGAAGATTAGAACCGTTAATAACCTTGTTCGAAAAAGGAGTAATTGCTATTCCAATTTTCGTTGAGGTTGATAACTGAGCCAATAGCCTAGTAGTATAAGGCACGGTCTTGATGATCGGCTGGCGCCTGGTGATACGGGTTGGTATCTTAATCGCAAGCAAAGTGTCTTTTTGTAAGTTATTCTTGGTATACGGTTCGGCCAGAAGGAAGCCGATAAAATACCATATAAAATTATTAAAAACTTGCAAATAATATTTGAGGCCGATCAGTGGATGTGCTCGGGCAGAGATGGGTGCGGCGGCGGGGAGGGAGCTGCTCAAGGCTCACGTGACACGCGGGCCCGAGCGTGCTTGGGCAATAATCTTTAAGTCTTAGGGAGGTACCTTTTCTGTGACGCTGTCTGTACAATCACCATAATAAAACACTATTTCTTCCGTCTGTCAACTTAAGCATAGTTTCTCTCATTTCAATACGTGCACACGACGAAGCCTCACGCTGTATTATATATTTGTCGCATCCGGTCATGCATTTGATTATTCGGAACGCTAGCGCCACCCGGCGGCGCTTGACAGAGTCTAGCCTGAGTCCGTGGGGGTTAGAAAACAGCTCGACAGAACGATGTGGAGCTGACTTTGGACTTTGGACTTGGACATTGGACGTCGTACGGACAACATGTGCTTAGAAACTGTCCAGCGTTCCGTATCTGGTTGTGTCGTGTACCTACAGTGTGTAATTTGCTAGTGTGACTAAATTGTTCGTGAAATTATAATCTTATTTGAACTGCAAACGGTTTTTCTATTGCGCAATAACCAACACATACCCACTGTACGCCCACAATAGTTAAATATGGCTGATAATAACGAGACACACTATACCTTCTCTGTCATCAGAAGTGGGATTCGTGTTGGTTGATGCGCAAAATCAGAACGCTAAAAGTGAAAGTGACCGTTGACATTTTAAAAACAAAGTGCAAACTGCGAACGCTTATTAGATAAATCGTGTGGATCTGTTCGAGTTAAACCCAGACAAGCCAGATACGGATGCGCGATCATCGTGCATGTTGTTTTGAGCATAGGCTGTATGCAGAAATACCTTTGCCCAGTGACGCGCCAGTTGCGCCCTACCGCCATGTTAGAAAATAAAAGTGTCTGTAACCGGCGTTTGGGTTCGACGTATCCCGTTCCCGTAATTAGAAAAAACGCGATAGGACGCGTGTGCGTGTGCACACAATACGACACTGATTTGTGTTTTGCTGGAAATTCACTGCAAGGAGGTCAACTTGTGGCCGTCATTAAGGCGCACAAAGGAAGCAGTATCAACGTGGCTATCGTAAATAGTACGAAGGACGTAACGTGGAGCTACCAGTGACGTGGGGTGACTTCAAGAATCGAGCCAAGCAGCCCGCGCCTTCGGTGAAGCCCTTCGTGTGCTGCAAGTGAGGGAATCCTGGACATGTCGCGACCCGGTGCACGAGAAGTGGCAGCCAAACAGATGATGGAGGTGGAGCACGCGCTGCAAGCAGCAACGGCGACTGGATGTTTGCGTCGTACAACTACGCTCAGGCACGTTAGAACAAAGGTGAGCTGTGTTGTTTTAATACGATTCTGGTGCTGAATGCTCGTTAGTAAAAGCGAGTTGTGCAGCCAAATTAAGTGGCAAACGAGTTAATATTGTTGTTGCGTTAACTGGTATTGGTTAAACGCGTGTATTCAGCACAAAACAAATCATAAGAAGTGTTGCGAATAGCGAGCCACAACTTGAGATTCTATTACATTTCTACACGACATTTACTTGCAAAGTATTATTTTGGGTAGGCTATTTTGTGTTATTAGAAAACGAAGAGTGAAATCAGAATTATCAGACTAAACTAGATCGGAAGTTCATAGGTCCATTTAAGGTGGTGGAAGTTTTGACAAGTGATCGTTATGTTTTGAAGTCCCTTTCTTCCGCCGGACGTACAAGTACGCACACGACCGACTGCGTAAAATAACTGACGTTGACATGCACGTAGGTGACGATGACGAGACTAGCCATGACGAAATTTGATAACGCTGACAAGACTAGTTGAATACTAAGTAGTCAACTTAAGATTTAGATTACCTAGCATAGTAAGAGTTTTCTTATAATCTGTAACGTTATAGGAAAAATAAAGTAACATGTTGAACAAACCTACTTTAAGAATTATTTTGATAAAGGCTCGAAATGATTATCTTGATGGTGTTGTTTGTGACCGGATGGAGGTCGATTGGTTTGGTGCTTATGACCGGATGGAGGTTATAAGTGTGATGATGAAGACCGGATAGAGGTCAGAGTATGAGCATTGCAATATTTTAATGAGTTTCCTATTATTTTTATGAGTATGGGTGTTGTTCGACATGTCGACTTTGAGAGAAAGAGTTTGTTGTGATTTTCATCAGAACCTGTAATAATTTTGGTCAGAATCGGCCGAGTGGAACATGCACTGCTGTTGATTTTTTGGTTACAGGTTAACACACAAGGACGTTTGCAAGCAGGATGACAGTGGGGGACAGCGCTGCACTCTTTGGATCTCCTGTACGAATAATCGCTGATCAAGGACGGTGCTTTTCGAGCAAGGAGTTTCACGACTTCTGCCAAGGAAACTGTGGATTGCAACCACTACAGCCAAATTAAGCCAGCTACAGATCTATTGTCTACTGAATTTGGTGAGTCGTTTTCATTTTGTTTTGACTCTGGTATCGAGTGCTTCCCTGGTAAACAACAGCAAAATACTGTTACATTGTTAGGTATAGCCCAATCTAGTTTACAATGCAATTTTTAAATACGCTCACGATAGGTTATGAATGATGCCAGTAGGTCATGTAAAAGTCGAAATAGATGGTAATCACAGTGGTGATGAGCTATGAGCAAGCCTAAGTGGTGGGAACCACGCGAGTAGGGGTTCTCTATCGGCCGTAGTAAAAAGTGTGTCACACGGGTGATACACATGGATCCATGCGCTGGATGTGTGAGAGCAATGCGATTGCTGGTCGGCCGGAGTGTCGTGGCGTTAGAGTGGTTTACTCGTGTGTGGGTTTCCAGGTATCTAAGGCTCTTAGTGAAAAAGATTATTGTTGTAATGTGGATAACGATGGTACATGGCTCTGGTTGATGTTTTTTTTGTTATGATTGATTAAATTACATGGCTCTGGTTGAATCAAGTACGCTCATGAGGCTAAGGCATATGTCATGGCACAGGCCAAGGGATCAGAGTATTAATGACGAATTTGAGGAAAGCCAAGTAAAAGTTTTGTTGATGAAAACGAGTAGAGATTAAGTCTAGTGATATTGGTGAATCTTAGTTCGGCTGGTCGGGGACCGTACCAGTAGTTATTACATAGTCGTAGCCCGGTAGAAATCGGTGTCTCTTGAGGCAACTCAAGTAGTCCGTGGGTGCGCGATGCGTGTTTAACTCTGGCGGAGGTCGGGGTCTTGTAGAGACCATAGAGTCCGTGGGACTTGGAATTCAGGAGGAATTCAAGGTAACAAACATGAGGTTTGTTGTAGGGGCTTAGTGAAAAGCCACAGGCCACGAATAAGATTCCTGCTGTGTTTTGTTATGCTCTAAGGATGTTTTATTAGCTGCTCTATCATGTTTACTTGATTATTTAGTTTGTGATCTTGAGATTTGGGAATCAAATAATGATTAATACTCTGAACTCTGAAATTTTTTAGTTTGTGCGAATTTTCATTGTGTTGTTTTGCCTGTACCATATTTGGTCAGGAATGACCGAGCTATGAGATACTTTGCGGGGTATGTTTGTTTACAGATTAACACACGAGGACGTGTGCATCGCAGGATGACCGTGTCGCATCCGGTCATGCATTTGACTATTCGGAACGCTAGCGCCACCCGGCGGCGCTTGACAGAGTCTAGTCTGAGTCCGTGGGGGTTAGAAAACAGCTCGACAGAACGATGTGGAGCTCACTTTGGACTTTGGATTTGGACTTGGACATTGGACGTCGTACGGACAACATATATGTGCTTAGAAACTGTCCAGCGTTCCGTATCTGGTTGTGTCGTGTACCTACAGTGTGTAATTTGCTAGTGTGACTAAATTGTTCGTGAAGTTATAATCTTATTTGAACTGCAAACGGTTTTTCTATTGCGCAATAACCAACACATACCCACTGTACGCCCACAATAGTTAAATATGGCTGATAATAACGAGACACACTATACCTTCTCCGTCATATTCTTTCCTCTTACTTTTAGTTAGTCTCCTGGATATTTCAGGCCAACAAAGCTCTACACGCGGAAAGTAGTAGGCAGATGGAAAAGCGACTTGCACTTGCGTCTTGTCCTTTCTTCAGGTTTCGTGCCAGATTGCGTTTAGCATAAAGATACGTGAAATCTCCGCGGCTGCGTCCCGTCCGCGTCTTACGTCTCTTCTGTGTAGCTCGCGCCGAACATCGCCAGCACAACTGCGCCGGGTCAAACACTCTCCTCATATGTAATCACATGTCTTGTGATGCAAGAGCACAAGTACCTCATCAATCAGTCCTCGCCTTCATAAGCTGAGCTTTTTTTTTTGAGGATGGGAAATCATCAAATGACCCCTCCCACTCTGGGTGGAGCGGAAGGGAGTGTCAGACACTTACTGACTAAAACCCACCCGTGTTCCTTCCTTAGCCCTTTATGTTTCGAGCCAGCGGTAACCCTTTCGGTCAATCCCGCTGCAGGCTTCGGCCCTGACGGGCCCCTTCCATTGATGCTGACATCTCTTTGAGGCGCGCGTGCAACACGTACGCACCGTCCGGCATGGGCCTGGTCCTGATCGGACGGTGAGCTACCCATTACTCACCGCCCGCGCCTACGGTGGCCGGGAGTCGTCGCACGGCTCCCGACGCCCGGAGAGTCTCCCGCAGCGGGTGGGACGGGAGGCTCTCTCCCTCAGCCGTCCCGCCGCCTCCTTCGCTAGCATGACTGCTTCGCAGAAGGAGGCGACTGCCCCCCACTCCCCCTGGACCATGGCTTGAATCAGGCCCGGACGCGAGAGGTCGTGGCCGCTGCCGATCGCCTCTACGAGGACACGGCGGTGCTCCGCCCAAGCGGGGCAGACCTCCACCGTGTGCTCCACCGTGTCCTCTGGGTCATAAGCTGAGCTTTAGCCGTAAGTAGTTTTAGAAGATGCTATCATAAAGCAATGTTCACGCAGACAAAAATCTGGAGCGCGTAACTAGATCACCGTCCACCGGAGACGCGTGTGATGCGGTGCGGTGCGGTGTAGTGCGATGTGGTGCGGTGTGGCAGAGGCAGCGCTCAGACAATCGGGACATGCCCTCTTAAGCCGTTACCGCTCCGTGTCCCAAATAACACACAACCGTCCGGATTACCAACACAAAACTTTTAAGCGTCCAACAAAATAGATTAAAAGTTGTATTCTGTTGTTATAAAATTTAAATAAGGTTTGCTTTTACCAAGCTTGGAATTAGTCTAGAAACTTAGCCCGTTTATCGCCATAAATTGTACGCACAGTACGTTAACACCGCGCTTCATATTTAGCTAATATTAAGAGCCTTTACGCCTTACGGCATTTCATACAAACTTTCAAGCCCTTGTTTTTCGAAATGAATGAACCGATTCTAATGAAACTTCATACTTATAAGCAGGATACAAAGGTCTAAAAAGTTACTTTTAGTTACGAAAAAAAGTGTTACAGCCAAATAAGACCGATTTGAAATTTTCCATGGAAACAGATTTCCAGTTATCTTTTTTTAAGTAAGACATTTCGAAAATGTTCTTATGTTCTTATATTCTATGCGTATGAAGTTTCATTAAAATCGGTTCATTCATTTCAAAAAACAAGGGCTTGAAAATTTGTATAATGCCGTATGGCGTAAACGCTCGCTCTTATTAAAGTTTCGCGAACCCTCGATCTAACAGCACGGCAACGGGACGTTTTTAAGTCTTCCATGCGATTCGTTAATATGTTACGTAATATGCGTGTCTGTAATGCTTTATTTATAAGTTGTCTTTGTTACAGATACGGAATGTGTCGATTTGCGGTCGGAAAGTAAATTACAGCTGCAACGAGAACAGATTGCATGCGGCGCACGATCTGGCAGGTGAGTGTCGCACGCGAACCGCTCCTTAAAACTAATATTCTTTTAATTTCCTTTAAGTTTCGAGTTGTTCTGCAGTTTTGATGTATCGCTTGCTTAGGTTTACTGATGTTATCAGTGCGACGCCACCGAAGGAATCTGCCGTCACGGTACCCACGAGAAGTTTCACTAGATTCATTGAAACGTACCTAAGCGTACAAAACCTGCATGGGTTCAAAACTTTACCGTGTGATAACTTCGCACAATTATTTATGTATATGTACTTCCTATGCACATGCGCTATAAATCCTTAATGTGACAACGCTCATCGGCTAGTTGCCTCCGTGATTGCCCGACGTTACTCGTGACTGTCATGCAGCCTTGTCCCGTCGAGTCATAACTCTACACGACCACTTAGTTATTGAACACGTTACACAATAAACACATTTCTTTCTTGTTTGTTTGGGCTTCCTGTGGACAGGGACACCCTGATTTTTTATGTGCGTGTGGTGTGAGGGCCACTTTGTTAAAACTCCTTAAAAATGTGCTTGGAATTCAGTGAACATTCCCAAAGAATTGTGAAAGTTAGAATCAGATTTTGTGAAAATCAAATAACCGAGTTATGGACTGTAAAGTTGCGCCCTCAGTTCTCACATAGAGGATTGAGGGCCCTTCTGAAACTGATTAACTATGGACACTACAGAAAAAGTCTTTATGCCAAAATCTAAGCTAATGCCAAACAAAATTTGTGAAAACAAGATATTAATCGCAAAACAATGTCCTACTTTGTATATCTTCGTACAAAATGGGCCCTCAATTCTCATATACGTAAAAGTTTATTACGCAAATAAAATTAAATCATTAACTTACAGCTACTGTTTCAAATCCTATATGCTACTAAATAAATTGTGAAAAATTGTGAAAGCAAGAACAGGTCCCCCCTTTTTGTCATTTGAAAGTTTATGACCTTGATAAAATTCGGGCCCTCAGTCCACCATTTCTTTTGCTTTTGTTTTATTACGCTTATCGTATGAATAATAAGACTAATACAAAATTGTCTCTTTTTGTGAATAAAATTGTGCAACAAATTCAATACCAGAAGGAACTTGTAGGTGGTAAAGCCACCTACAACTTCCGATGCACTATGATAAACTATTGTTTAGTAACTACAATAAATATTAAAACTATTGTGCATATATGTAAACAATAAAATAGTTTCTGAGGTATGATTACTTTGCAACAGCAAAAGGAACTGAAACAACACTCAGAATCGCCACTAACAAAGTATATAAAATGAGGGTAAAAATATTGTCACCCTACTCACATACACAATAAAAAAATAGTTGATTTCGGTATCTATTAAGATTTGTAGTTTTATCATAATTCTTATTTGTAACAAATGACACCAATTTGTTGCACAATTTTATTCACAAAAAGAGACGATTTTGTATTTGTCTTATCATTCATACGATAAGCGTAATAAAACGAAAGCAAAAGAAATGGAGGACTGAGGGCCCGAATTTTATCAAGGTCATAAACTTTCAATTAACAAAAAAATGTTACCTGTTCTTGCTTTCACAATTTTTCACAATTTATTTAGTAGCATATAGGATTTGAAACAGTAGCTGTAAGTTAATGATTTAATTTTATTTGCGTAATAAACTTTTACGTGTATGAGAATTGAGGGCCCATTTTGTACGAAGATATACAAAGTAGGACAGTGTTTTGCGATAATAACTTGTTTTCACAAATTTTGTTTGGCATTAGCTTAGATTTTGGCATACAGACTTTTTCTGTAGTGTCCATAGTTAATCAGGTTCAGGTGGGCCCTCAATCCTCTATGTGAGAACTGAGGGCCCAACATTACAGTCCATAACTCGGTTATTTGACTTTCACAAAATCCGATTCCAACTTTCACAATTCTTTGGGAATGTTCACTAAATCCCAAGCACATTTTTAAGGAGTTTTATCAAAGTGGCCCTCACACCACACGCACATGATTTT
This sequence comes from Luperina testacea, assembly GCA_927399505.1. Classification (NCBI taxonomy): domain Eukaryota; kingdom Metazoa; phylum Arthropoda; class Insecta; order Lepidoptera; family Noctuidae; genus Luperina; species Luperina testacea. The sequence continues at coordinate 337,425 of OV656762.1, read as the reverse complement.
TTGACAGTTCAGTCTGACTTGTGCACAAAACTAAACAGAAGTGTACATATATGTGTATAATTCCCGCTGCTTTGGTTCCGTTGACGTTTGTGGCTAATTCTCAAGTCAAACAGTATGGATATGGACGAGGTGGCGCATGGCGCTCGCTCGGTTGGCACGCAATATTTATTGTTTCCTATAATTATCGTGACCGTAGTTCGTTCGAGGAAGGCGGAGCTAGGAGCCAAGTCACAGGAAATAAGTCAAATTCAGTTAGCATTAGGGACCGCGGCTATTTTATGTGTTGACAATTTATGACCCACTTGACTGTGTGGTTTCCAGCGAAGAATAGCGTGTAAAAGAACAAGCTACAGTATGTTTACAGGACCCGGTAAGTAGGATAGGAAAAGTTTTTCTTACAGAACTCCCCGTACCTACATTATAGTCAGTAAGATCTTTCTTAAGAGATTAAGAGACGCCGGTTCTTCTCCACAATTTTGATGGGGTGTTTTGCAGAGGTTAATTGCGTAACAGTGCTTCCAGTAACAGCTACTATAACTAATGCTGTTGCTGAAGATAATGATGCTTTTGCAGCGGTAAAATGTTTGTAATCCATGTTAACAGTTTGTCAACATTATAATTTGTACGGTTTTTTTTTGTAGAATCGCCAGCGGCTCCGTTATACTCGCCTTTAACCCCATTGGTAAAAATATTCATCATGCTGGAATTATTTCTGAAAGTTATTCTCTTCTTTTTATTACCATTTTAAGGCTCCTTCAAACAGACGCGATTATATAGTGTGTCGCGTCTGTTTGTAGGAGCCTTTAGTGTTAAATAGTTAATCGTGTCAGATATTAATGTTTGATGTATTTTATCTTAGTAGGTAAAAGAAACATCGTCTCCTCTTCGACATAATGTATGCAGACACTCTAGATCTATTGTAAACGTTCAGTTATGACATAATTTCATCGCCAAAAATGGATTATTCAAAAGACGTAGAAAAAGAAACAGAGAAGTATTTAGTTGAAAATTTAATAGATAATGAACAGGAAACTGATTTCAGTGCAGATACTGATTCAGATTACGTGCCAGATAGCGAAGAAAATTATAGTGATAGCGAAACATTAACACATAAATGGAAAAAGTTAAAGTTGTAGCTGTGGTGCATAATATGTGGTGATCTGTATTGTGATGACCCAACTCACAGCTCAGTTATTGACAGAATGTACTCCGACATCGTGCTTGCGTTATCACAGGCTGCGGTGGGGGAGCGGGGGGGCAAGCGAAAGCAGAGTAAACGTCCACCTAGAACCATTGTTGGATGGAGTAAAATTGTGGGCGACAGTCACGGGGCGGCCAGGGCGAGTTTTCGGGAATGGTTATTGTGTGGTAGTCCTGCTTCTGGTGTTATGTTCACTAAAATGTGTGAAACTAGAAAAATATTTAAGTCGCGTTTAAAATGGTGTCAGAATCATCAAAACCAGTTACAAATGGATGTTCTGGCAGATAAACATAGCACGAAAGATTTCAAGGGGGTTTTGGAAAAGTACCAACCGTTTGAGGACACGCCCTGGTCTTCCCGTGAGTGTTGATGGGACGAGTGATTTGAAAGGTATAGCTGATAAATTTAAAAACAACTTTATTGTAAGATCACCATTGGGAGCATCCTCGTCACTGGGGCGGGAAAGGGTGAGTGGGGAATATGTTAATACCAGAATCTCAGCCAGGGATGTATTAATGGCAGTAAAATTGATTTCCCATGGGAAATCGCCTGGTCATGACGGATTGGGTGTGGAACTTATACAGCATGCTGGGCCTCATGTACAGGGTGTTGGCTATGTTCTACAACTTTTGTATTTCACACTCATACCTGCCGGCTGACATGTTGAGGACTATCGTAGTGCCTGTAGTAAAAAACAAAGCAGGGGATTTGTCGGATATATCTAATTATAGACCTATTTCTCTAGCTACAATAGTTGCAAAAGTGTTTGACAGCATTCTTAATACACAATTAAACAAATACTTACATTAAGTTGCACGATAAAATCAGTTCGGGTTTCGGCCGGGACTGTCTACAGAAGCTGCAATATTGTGTCTTAAGAGTGCTGTTAAATACTACACTGACAGAAAAACATCTGTGTACGCTTGCTTCCTCAATCTTTCCAAAGCCTTTGACCTGGTCTCATATGATATCTTGTGGAATAAGATGAGATCATCCCAGATACCGTATGAACTTATTAACATCTTTAAGTATTGGTACGGGAACCAGGTGAACACCGTGAAGTGGGCGGGCACGTTGTCGGACCCATATAGGTTGGAATGTGGGGTGAGGCAGGGGGGGTTGAGCTCTCCCTCCATTTTTAACTTGTATGTGAACGGACTGATCGAGGCGCTCAGCGAGCAACACATCGGTTGTCACATAGATGGCGTCTGTTTTAATAACATCAGCTACGTGGACGATATGGTGCTGCTGAGTGCCTCGGTCTGTGGACTCAGGAAGCTGATGACCATATGTGAGGATTATGCAGCTGATCACGGGCTGCGTTATAATGTTAAGAAGAGTCCGTGCATAGTTTTTCAGGGTGGGTCTAGGAAAGTGCGAGATATGCCACCCATAAAGCTGAATGGCTCACCCTTGGAAAGGGTGGACATTTTTAAGTACTTAGGACATTTCGTGACTCCTACCTTGAAAGATGATGCGGACATTGAGCGGGAGCGGAGGGCGCTGTCGGTCAGAGCGAACATGGTTATCCGCAGGTTTGCACGTTGTTCCAAAGATGTTAAAATAACTCTTTTCAGAGCCAACTGCACTACACTGTACACGTGCAGCTTGTGGACTGACTATACGGAAAAGTCATACAGCGCCCTTCGTATGCAGTTCAATAACGCGTTCAGGATGATGTTGGCGCTCCCCCGCTACAGCAGTGCATCAACTATGTTTGCAGAAGCGCGCATGGATTGCTTCCACGCCACTATGCGCAAGAGAGGCCCGTCGCTGGTGCGGCGAGTGCGGGGGAGCGCTAAACAGTATGCTGGCCACGCTCGCGGGAAGGCTTGATTGCTCCATCATCTCCCACTGTTGTATGCCACATGTGGCAGGTTGATGCAACTAACAGACCCGATTAAAGGGGAATGCCCAATTTTGGCCATGAAACGCCCAACAATTTGCTTTTGTCAAATAAAAAACATCTCGTTTTATGTTAATTAATCGCAGTATTCATTTATCGAAACAAGATTGCAACATTTTTAAACGGTTTTATTTAGCTCACCCCGTTTGTTTTATTTATTTTTATTTATTTATTCTTGGGTCATATTTAGTAATTCCAATTTCACCCTCTTCCTGTCAACCGATTAATCTGAAATTTTGTATACACTTTGGATTTTGGTGACAATACAATTATGTTTATTCATTATCATTATAAATTCAAGATGGCCGCCGCTACAAAATGGCGGATAATTTATGTTTTATTAATCCCATCAATATGGGTATCAAATGAAAGGGCTCAACAAGCAGAATACAATATACTATAAAAAATGGAAATCCAAGATGGCAGCCGCTACAAAATGGCGGATAACGTAGGTTTTATCAATCCCATCAATATGGGTATCAAATGAAAGGGCTCAACAAGCAGAATACAATATACTATAAAAAATTGAAATACAAGATGGCGGCCACTACAAAATAGCGGATAACGTAGGTTTTATCGATCCCATCAATATGGGTATCAAATGAAAGTGCTCAACCAGTATAATACAATGTATTATATAAAATTAAAATCCAAGATGGCGGCCTCTACAAAATGGCGGATAACTTAGGTTTTATCAATCCCATCAACATGGGTATCAAATGAAAGGTCTCAACAAGTAGAATACAATTTACTATGCAAAATTGAAATCTAAGATGGCCGCCGCTACCAAATGGCTGATAACAATTTTTTTTCAAGCACTAAATGAATTAAACAGAATGCGAAATAAAAACTAAAAACTAGAAAATAAAAAAATAGGTAAAAAAACTTTTTCAGTTAAACGGTTTTATGTTAAACATACATTGCAATGTTTAAGATAAATGTACTAAAAACCAAAAAATAATAAAATAGATACAGTCGTGGGAATTATAAACATATGCATAGACTAGACTAAAATAAAACCGTGGGGCACGTCAATTGTCTACAAATTATCGACTTAATGTGACGTGCCCCACGGTTTTATTTTTGTCTAGTCTATGCATATGTTTATAATTCCCACGACTGTATCTATTTTATTATTTTTTGGTTTTTAGTACATTTATCTTAAACATTGCAATGTATGTTTAACATAAAACCGTTTAACTGAAAAAGTTTTTTTACCTAGGTATTTTTGTTAAAAAAAAAGTAACGAAAAGACAAAAATGAAATTACGTAAATCCGTATTTCATTCGTTTGTGGATAAATTAAAAAGCGTTGCCATTTATTAATTTAGTTAAAATATAATCGATTCTTTTTTATCAATTTTTATTGATATGCTTATATTGTTCGGTTTTTTTTTATCATTATGTATTAAAAGAGAACTGATTTACTACTAATTCTGTAGATCATAACAAAACGCTACTGTATAAGCGCCACAAACATGAATATTTAAAAAAATGTATTTAAATTGAACAAAAATTGATATCGATTTTATGTCTATTAAGTGGCAACATCGAATCTATTATGACAGCTAGGCCCCTGTCTGTCATGCATGTGACAACTAAATAATATCAAGTCGACGTCGTTTGCATTTGTATTATTTTGTTTGTTTTCTTGCGGATTTTTTATCTAAGCAACGAATAAGTTTGTGTATGATACAAATGATGTATAAGATCATAAAATATCTTACATATGTAACCAATGCTTGATAATGAATATATGTATTACAGTAAAATTATTGTTAAAATACTGTATTTGTGAAAATAGAAAACAAGTTATATCTTAAAAATCCGGACTTTTTTTAAACCAATTCTTTGAACATTTTATTCTTTAATTTGCATATTATCATTTCAGTATGCTTTTATATGTGTGCACCTAGAGCCGAAGTGTGTATGGTCAGTGGGCATTCCCCTTTGTTATGTGAACTGTTAATGTTAATTGATTGATTTATTTATTTTTATGGTTTTTGACTTATTATAATGGAATGTAATTGAATTAAGTAAATGAAATTGTTATTAATTGGATCGAATTCAATGTTGTGTATGTAATGTGACTGTGTGAATGTATTACGTATTTATAATATAAATACGTAATACATAATATTATTATATATACTCATAATATTATTATGAGTCAGTGATACTTGAATTAAATTGATTTTATTTATTTATTATTTATAATAACAAAGACAATTAGGTTTGTGAAATAAATCGAAACACTGTTTTTGACATTACATCCTACAATAATTCATCCCAGAACTCGATCACCGACAGCGGACAGTAATATTATAGAAGAGATAGAAATGTATTCTGTGAGTTGAGCTCGCGACTAGTGTATTCTTAAGAGGCTCAGTTATTATATAAAGTGAATTGCGTTTCTGAAAGACCAAAAAATAGATCATACTACAGCAATGTTAAGAGAACTGACAAACATAAGTCGAATTTACACAGTAGGAGGCACTCACTCAAGTATGCCGTGAATAGTTCGTAAACCATTTTCAAATTACTCCAAAAAAGTAGACGAACGCCTTAAATAAATTTCGGAAGTGTTTAATAAAAGATGGAAGAGGACGGACTGGTAGCTAGAACAAAACTGGCGAAGAAGACATTTTATCAAACAAAATTATTCGCTTCCGAAATATGAATCTCATTATAGACGAGAAGGAAATAATGGGTGTCAGTATTTAAAATTGGGGATGACTGTGCAAAAATCTATGAAATGTAGAACAGAATAAAATGCATATTATGGGGAAGTAAAAAACCAGCAAGTATTGGTACACTACAAAGCATATGTTATAATGTTTTTAACTTGCATTGTAAAACCTTAAAAAAGGACACTTTCAATAATTCCAACACGCTGCACATAAAATTAGCCAAAGCCACGGAAACTGAAGTTGCCAAGATTCAAAGGGAAAGGCAGGAGCATCTCCAACGAGCTGAAAACTTAACAACATGAATGATGATCTGAAAAAAGCGACCACAGACGAGAAGTTTGAATGTCTAACTTATGACATGGAAAAGACTGTTCACTCCTCCGGATTTCCACTAGATGAGTTTTTATAAGCGCCAGTTATGGCTGTATCTGCGGAATACATGCAGGATCTAGCGACAATGGCTACTGCTATGTGTGACTCGAAGGTGAAGCTGGCCGCGGGGCACAAGAAGTTGGGTCTTGCCTCATAAATTTATCATCATCTGCCTAGCCTTTTCCCAACTATGTTGGGGTCGGCTTCCAGTTTAACCAGATACAGCTGAGTACCAGTATTTTACATGGAGCGACTGCCTATCTGACCACTACAGCTCAGTTACTGGGTTATACTAAAACCCTTGCTAAGACTGGTTGTCAGACTTTCGGGCTTCTGACGACTCGTGACGACTGTCAAAGATCCACGAATGACAGCCGGGACCAACGAATTAACGTGTTTTTCAAGGCACTGAGGTTCGTGGTATATAAAGATGGTCACCCATCCATAGACCAACCGCAGCAAGCGTAGCTTAACCTGATCGATCGACCCGTGCGGCTGTTATTACTCAGCCACAAACCCTTCCCCAAAAACAAAGCCTCATAAATTATATAAAACACAAAATGGGTCACAGAGAACGGAGCGATTGCTGTGGGGGACAAAACCGAAATATAAAATAGTTTTAATGGTGAAATCCGTGATAAGCTCCCACGACACTCTCAAAACTACCTACTTATATAAAACTAAAGTATCTGGAATCAGGTCATACGTTTCTTCCAAACGATACTGATTTTTCCAAAATCAACTCAAATATCATGAGAGAATTTACTTATTTTTTTTATTACTGAATGGGCTCGCTCTTGTCCTCAATCACGCCAGATGGAAAGCGATAGATCAGGTCTGTGATGGAACGAGCGTGCCCAGAAGATGCCTAAGGCACTGAAACTCCTACGCATCGACAAAACACAGCAGGCTGCTTGGTGGTCGCAACCAGGCGGGCGTTAGCCCTACAAACGCAAGGTAAGAATTTACCAGTCAAATAAGCTGTGGGTGTGACTGTCAAGGATGCGCAGAGCGCTCGGTTCAGTTGATTAACTGGCGGAACGGCGGAACAAACTGCGCTACACGAGGAGGCTTCTTCATGCATCCCAAAATATATTATACTGCTGAAGAGTATTTAAATGTTATGAAAAGTTGCAAGAAAAAGAAACCATTACAAGCTTATAAAATGAAGACCAACGATTTTCTAAGCACCAACAAAATCTAAAATAGACAGATACCTAACAGATTTTTTTTTGTAACAAAAGATAAAGTTAACTGCCTAAAAACTAAAGAAATACTGATCGAAAAAGAAAAACTTTCTTCTAACTAAGAAAATAACAGAAAGAGAAGAGTTTCAGGAGCAAAATTTAGAAATAAGAATTAAAGGAAAATTTTTAGAAAGAAAGAAGATTTAACTTTGCAAAGGCCAAGAAAAGAGATTCCGCAGGCTAATTAGATGACCTTAAATCATTGTTTGATTGAATACCAAAAGATTGCTTATCTTTTTATAAATCTCTCAAAGGAAATGCAAATATTATGGATGATGTTGATGGTTATGGGGATGCGGTTGCATTTTCGATTGAAGATGAGAATGATGATTAAGTTTAAGTAAAAAATATAGTCTCTACTTAATTTTGAAGACGGATTATTTGATATTTTCTCATGTTTTTTTAAGTGTATTTTAAGTCTTTTAATAAAAATGTTCATTTCAGTTTTTGATCTAAGATCTATACTCGTACTAACTGAGCTAGTAATTATGACAGTAGTGGTTGAAGATTAAAGATGAATATTACAGTATATGAAGTTTTTTTTTTTCTAAGACATACATATCTGTCACAATTCTTTATTTTATTAAGTGCTTTTTAAATAGTATTTTTACGAAAAGGATCCAATGTCATATTTTTGCTAATATTTCGAAAAACATGTCATGATGTCGGACTAGAGATTAATAAAATTAAAATATTATAATAGATATGTGTTTAACCTTTAATTAGAACCAACCCCAAAAAGTTAAAGCGGAGGATCAAAGACGAAATACAATATCTCATAAGTAACTGCGTGTGGATTGAATCCTTTTCATTTACCTTCTAATTTACAACTGTCGTAAAAACAATAAGAGTACACTTTATACAAAACACGTGACATTGTCACCGATTGATTTAGGGCCATACAACGTCAGCGTCGTGCCGCGCCGCGCCGCTTGCGCAGTGATCCGTCAAGATCAAAGCATGTGTGACGTCATAAAGCTCGTTGTTTACGAGCGGTGTCATTCATAACTGTTGCAGTTCAAAGCGCCGTCGAATTAGACCAACACGGACGTCGTCGGGTCGACGCCCCACATGCTCCCGGCGTACCGGGCACGATACACCTGCGTTTTGGAACGATGTAATTCCAACTGACTCTCAGTGCTCGACTTGTACCCACTAGCGCTCGGTGTTGCGTCAGAGTGCCCGGAATAGGCACTCTAAGCTAGTAACGCCATCTATGCCATCTAAGTAAAACTAACTTAAACGGAAGCGCCGTCACGGCCAGACTGACATGCGCACGTCCTCGTGCGCTCCTTTCTTATTAAATCGCTGCTCTCTGTTTAATCTGTAAAGAGAAAACTGGTAGTTACATTACTCTTTCATATACGCTCGTCCATCACTGACCCCTTAACAACATTTTATATCTCATAAACTCAACTCCTATGATCTGACCCGGGTAACGGAAATAGGCGTCTCTACAACCAGATATCTCTACACTCAGATAACATGGACCGTACAACTTTTTAGAGTCTTATCTTTTTAGCCACATCCCAATTTCAAACTATTAAGAGCTGACCCGGACAACTGAAAAAGGCGTCCCTACGACCAGTTATCTCTCCAGAAAACTTGGACCGGACAACCCTACAGCGTCCCTTCGATCACTCTTAAGTCTCACCCCGATCTCATAGCCTCTCAGACTAAGGATCGGTTTAATAATACGATCCGGAACATCGGCCTGTGTGAGCCAGTTCCTCAGATCACCCAACAGCTCATTACTGTATCACTACGCACACTCTAGGACATTGACCCGCATGAGTCAGTCTCTGATATAACCCCCTTATAGTTAAGTGAAATTAATAGCCATATTACCTTAGGACTACAATTCTTCAGTTTCAGAGGCAGAGAGGGTTTCAGAGCTGGCGGTTAAGGTGCGTGAACTACAAATTGAAAAGGTATCACTGTCATCACCAGATGACACGCACTCCACTCTCTGATCGCGTTCCACCGTCTCGGCCTCCTCTAAGTTATTAGTGAAGGTGGTAGCTATATCTAATAAGTCTTCATAGCCCACTAGGTACTGCACGCAGATTTTCGTGGCTATATTTGTACAAGAACATCGTTATCTAATAAGTCCCTACCTATAATTACCGCTTCTGGAATCAAGTTATCAGGTACTACATGGAACAAAAGGGACACCGTAATGTTTTGAATTTTAATATGACTAAGTACCTGCGATTCACATTTAACATTTTCTTTGCCTATGCCTGTAAGAAAAACTAGATCATGGCGCATAGTATCCGGGAACGTATTAACAAAGCTAAAAGTTACAAGCGAACAAGCGGATCCACTATCAAAGAGAAAAGAAACGAGCTCACCAGATGATGTGGTCAGGTTACTCCTCACTGCTCCTCCACCTCCTTTTCGGTCTGGACACGAAGATGCAACGTGTCCCGGCTGTCCACACACGTAGCAGGTGATACGGCTTCTATCTTGACTCTTCGATGCTGATACTTGGCTCGAAGTCTTCACTCGAGTCGAAGGATCATCTTGTCGTTTGCGACAATCCATTGATTTGTGGCCTGGCACACCACAACGATGGCATGTGCCGCTGAAGTATTGAAGCTCGATGTCTGCGGTTGAGTAGTGGCCAGTAATCGAGAAAGCAAATTCTCCATATTTTGCAACAGATTTGAATTTCGTGGGTACTCGTCATGGTTCTAGCTATTTTCTTCTTATCCCACTTCTGATAAAGGCTCTAGGGCCTCATCAGCGATATTAATTGGCGCCATAGTTTTAAGCTTTGATTCGCAAGTAGGCGTGGATCATCGGGCGAAGAAATTAGACACTCGTTACAAATCAAACCACTTTATTTCGACACTTCACTTTAATCTAAGTAATAATCACCACTTGAACATTAATTCGAACTATAACAATTTACACAATTATTCAGACACTCCACCGAACGCGTAGCACGCACTTGTGATGTCGAGCGAAGCTTAATTTCAACTGACTGTCTCAGTGCTCGACTTGTACCCACTAGCGCTCGGTGTTGCGTCAGAGTGCCCGGAATAGGCACTCTAAGCTAGTAACGCCATCTATGCCATCTAACTAAAACTAACTTAAACAGAAGCGCCGTCATATCGACGGGTGCAAAGTAAAAAGAGTCATCTACAAAACAGCTACTTTTCAAGAGAGCGCATAATAGGAAAAAATGCTCCCATTTTGTCAATTTTAAACCAAATTTATTGAAATTTTCATCATTGCTTCATTATTTAATAATATATCCACATATATATTTCATTTCTTCTAATTATGTTTAATTTACGAGATATTGTAGTTGTCTGCATCTACATTGCGCTTAAAAATATGACAACTGTGTTAACTACCACTTGGTCGTTTCTACGTGGGAATTCAAATAGATCTTCTCTGTTCATAATATCGCATTGTCGTCTCGTTTTGCCCAAATTCACCAATAATTTACGTCTTTCCATGTCTATTGTGTTGAACCCAAACTGTTTACTAATATGATAACACTTTTACACACACTTATCACTTAACAAACCAAAACAAACTAATATTCGTGTCGGCCGGCGAAGAACATGTCATCTGACTGATGACGAAATATGACTGACCGCTGGTCCCCCGCGCGTCCCGCGTATAAACGGCCAGTTATCCGCATCTACATCGTGCAATTTCACAAAACAGGCGTAGTTGTCTTCTTTTACGTGACAAAAGTACCAAAAATAAGGTGATATTTGTATTTTTGTTTTTGCTATGTTGTAGAACATGATATTTTAAGTTAGTTTTTACAAAAAACCAAAAATCTCAAAATTGCAGTTGTCTTTTTTTACTTTGCACCCGTCGATATACGTAACTCAATATTATACTAATTGAATCAGAATCCTAATTTTAGCAGTTTCTTGGAAATATTGAAAATCGGAATGTCGATTTTCGGACCGCGAGAACCCATCGAGCATTTGATTCTTCGAACGTATGGTTTATTTACGACTTTCGGTAAAATAAATTTCGTGATTTTTATTATTAGATATTATAATTCTTTATTATTAGATATTATAATTTTATTATTAGATATTATATGAAATTCGGACTTTTGAAAATCGGAACATCGAAATTCGGAATAAAATATTTCGGAGTATTTGGGTGTGCCCAATAAAAATCTGTAGTCGTATTACAGCAGTATTGCCTGACAACGTATAGATAGCTTAATAATGTTGTGAGCACAATCATGCCCCGCTAAACTTTATGTTATAGCGTTGTTCAAGTGCCCGTTTGCTTCCTATAGCGTGGGAAGTGTAAGGGCTGTGAGTGTGTAGTGTATGGTGTGTATATTCTTTGCATGTTTTGCTACTCCATAGACTAATGTGGGATTATTGAGTTATGTCCTACACCTATGTTACTACTATGTAACGTGGGTGTGTTGTAGGCACATAACGTGCAGTAACGCCTTTGCGGTATTCTTCGCAGCTATGTACTGCACACTTGGCTCGTACTAGACACTATTCGATGATACACATTATTGGTTCAAGTTGTAGACGGAAGCCGATCATTCATAAGCGCAAGAAAAGGTGAACCACAGCCTTATAATTAAAGTCACTTCATGCTCTTGCGTCTCACTAGAGCAGGGGTTCCCAATCTTTTAACATACGCGCCTTCCCTAATTTTCTTTTGAAATAACTGCCCGCGAGCTCGAATAATTTTGCACAATATCGGATACGTTACATTGTTCTTTTGACTATTCATACAGAAAAAAAAAGGAGCTACTTTGTAAACTTATGCAGAATAGTAGAAGACTATTAAGAGAATGTAGAATGCAAGAGCGAGCGAATCGAACTGTCAAACAATTTTTGCTTAATTTTTGCGATGTATTTTATACTCAACAAATTTAATTTCTAGTAGTTTTTTTTTTAACAATAATTGTCAATAAAGTGAGGGTCAGTCGCGTGATGGGCTCGTGGCCCTTTCGCTGGTATGAGCTGTACGGATCTGTCGAAATTAGCGACGACTGTCAAGTTCTGTGTAACTGTGCAACAGCATCACGGCTGGGTGAGCATTACTTATCGAGACCCCGCCGTGTCTCGGCTGACATTCGTAGATTTTTGACAGTCTTTACGGGTATTTAGAAGATTTTTTTTTGTAAACATAATAATTATTGCGTAGATGGATTTAAAAAAGTAGCGTCCTTCTCCAAAAAAATTGTCAGCTGCATAGAAGTGTTGCAATGGCACATGAGGGCTTAATGTAAATGGAGATTTTTGCTCACTGGCGTCGGAAGTGTTTCGTTTGTGAAGAGGATCGTCACTGTGAAGGCTCTTTAAATATACGCTACCATCAACCGGATGCTAATATTTTTTCAGCTCTTCAATATTATTTTTGTAGATTTTAGTCCACGGTTGACACGAGGTGAAACCCATGTTTTTTCGGCAATCTTGTTGATCGATAACTGCCTATATTGACACGAAAGGAACTCCTTATCCAATATCAACAATTTTATTATGTCGTCCTAACGAAATTCAAACAGCGAGCGTCCGATAAGACGCCATGTTTGCACAAGCGTTAATCTATCGGTAGAACTTACCAGCGAATGGCGTATCAATACCTGGACTACTCCTTAATTCTGTTTAATTTGAACGCACTTGTGTAATGTCAACAGACAGTGTTTGTTGAGTGATAAACAACTAGTTGGTTTGTGTGCCGTAAAGTGGTACAAACTTGGGCTGATCTAAAAGCGACTTTATACCAAGGTAGAAACAGATAATGTATTCATAGGCGCCATATTTCTACAGCCAATAAAATTGTGACAGCGTGTTTACCTGCATCCTACATCTGCAGTTTTTACAAAAAAAATCCGTAGTTCTAGAATATCGATTGTGAGTAATCCTTATGAGTCATAAGCTTGCCGAGCCTTTGTTCTAATTGCTCGAACCATTTCTCTTGCTTCTCTGAGTAACTCACACTTTGGTGTTCCTTCCTTAGCCCTTTATGTTCCGGGCCAGCGGTAACCCTTTCGGACAATCCCGCTGACCCGGCAGGCTTCGGCCCTTGCGGGCCCCTTCGTTTGATGCTGACATCTCTTTGAGGCGCGAGTGGAACACGTACGCGCCGTCCGGCACGGGCCTGGTCCTGATCGGACGGTGAGCTACCCATTACTCTCCGCCCGCAGGCCCGCGCCTACGGTGGCCGGGAGTCGTCGCGCGGCTCCCGACGCCCGGAGCGTCTCCTGCGGCGGCTGGGACGGGAGGCTCTCTCCCTCAGCCGTCCCGCCGCCTCCTTCGCTAGCATGACTGCTTCGCAGAAGGAGGCGACTGCCCCCCACTCCCTCTCGCCCCGGACCATGGCTTGAACCAGGCCCGGACACGAGAGGTCGCCGCCGCTGCCGATCGCCTCTACGAGGGCACGGCGGTGCTCCGCCCAAGCGGAGCAGACCTCCACCGTGTCCTCTGGACGATTCTTGCGCGCTCGTGAAATGTGCAGGGTTGCCAAACGGCGCGATTTGCTTATGTTTCGCATACATTTACTGCTTATTACGGCAACCTCGTTGCCAGCTCGTCAGCTCTCCACCAAGTTTATGCACTAACACCGCCGAGCAGGTTGAGGCTGAGGAAACAAAAACAGAGTATCAGAGATTTTGGAACAATGCAGTTTTATTGCTTCAACATAATATTGATTTCTACAAAGAACATCTTTAGATACCGACGTCATTCTAGTTCTGCGAGACTGCTTTCTTCAACTTGTTCGTAGTTCGTACCATATTCCATAATGCAAAAACAAAGCTACCGGTACATAAGGCTAAAGGAACACTTAACATATATTTATCTCTCTAGGTTTCTTTCAAATAGGTCGAGGTCGACTTCCAGTCTATGTTGATTCGGATTTACGTAATCTAAAACTGTTCTCATTTTTACACTTTGTGGCAAACAAAGTTGACCTCTGCATGGTTTTCCCACCTACAGCGATCGTTCATAGTTCGATCGAGGGAGCCAACATCCACGGTTATTATACTTCGTATTGTATAATATTATCTGTTCACTCCAGTGAACTATAGCTGTTGATATATACACATCACTCTACATATACTAGCTTTCCAGAGCTACACTGTGACGTGAATCTAAATAGTCTAGTTTTGGATCTAACTTATTCGTCTGTAACCGACGTAATTAACTGACTATGAAACAGGTTCTTGCCACGTCTGAAAAGTAACACACGGGCTTATAACATTGACATCACTGTATCTATAGACATCTATTATTAGGTAATAATACTCTATCTAATGTCGTCATAGTTCACCAATCATAATTTTCAAACCAAAATAAATGTAGATAAATGATGTCTGTAACTAACCACGGCTCACGTTCACCCCGAAGCTATCTCAAACCAAACTAAATTCTTACTTGAAGTAATTAAGCGGCCGCCAAGCTTCCATCTGCACCGAAGAGTCTGTCTTGTTTCAACCTTGTATCAATATTAATAAAGTAGGTACATTGTACTGACGTCGCGCGTCGTGCCGCTCTTCATACTTCACGGCACCCACTGCTATCGGATCTCGTGAATCATTCAATACTCTCACTACAGTACTTTAAATTCATCGCCACATCACAATTTACAGTTCGTATGAACTGAAAATAGTATAAATAGTAGAGCGTTCGTGATTCATTCATATAATGTTGGTATGCAATAAATGAAATTCTTAGTAAGTGCGTCGACTGCTTTATCTTGTGTGTGTGTGTCATTGGAGTGTGAACAAGCTACCTATCGAAAGCTCCTTTGAATCATTGATTACATAATCAGCTTTCACTATAATTTTATCTAGTTAAGAAAAACTATTAGAGGCCTCGAATGGAAATGTTCTAATGTAATGTCTACGGGTTTCGTTATCGTACCTAACATCTGTACTTACATCCAAGCGTGACGTTTATCGTTATAAAATATAGCTTGGCAGATATGGTCCCTCCCCGGAATTCCCTCGCACCGTCATACATATGGTAAAGGTGAACGTCTCCTAATCGCCGATATCGCGGTTTATATACACATACGTAACATAAATACAGTGAAGGTGAACGTCTCCTAATCGCCGATATCGCTGTTTCAATACACATACATTACTTAAATATCGTGAAAGTGAACGTCTCCTAATCGCCGATATCGTTGTTTCCATACACATTCATAACATTAATATCGTGAAGGTGAACGTCTCCTAATCGCCGATATCGCTGTTTCTATACACATAAGTAACAATATAATAAGTACTACTTTTCCTATATTTTTCCCGAAACCTAAGAAACTCAAAAATTCTGCTAGAACATTGTATTTAAAGTTGTCAACAATTTAGTTTTTTATGTCGCTAAAAATAGCAGGAGAAAGTGAAAAGTGAGGTGGCCCTGCTCGAGCCGCTTGGTGTAGTACTGAGCCAATGTAGTGATAATACATAAGGATTTTACGCCTCTCCTTCTTTTTAATAGACTTCAAGAGGAGGAGGTTCTCAATTCGTCTGTGAATATAATTATGTCGCAGCTTAATAAGCCTTTCAGTTAACAGCCTAATGGTCTATTTACTAAACGGCGCCGTTCAACTAGTGGCCTGAATGATTCAATCATACAGTTAGGCAAATCACTTGAATCGATAACGTTTAACTACTTGCCTAGCCCAGACATTTATTCAGCATATATATTTGGGCAGTCATTTTATCTGGAAACAAACCACTCTTAAGGCACTAGCTAGTTACTGTAGACCCGCGGGGCGATGATATCAATAACACTTCAACTCTAACTTTATGCTATCATTACCAAAATAATCACAAATTAAATTTAATGTTGTTAAATACTCAAACGAAAAACAAGGACGGAATGTTAATTGTTATTCATTATTTTAATAGTGTTATTGTAAATGCATCAAAACACGTGATGGTAGAATACATGGTTTCAATTAACGTGATAACATAATCACCACACCGTATTTCTCGATATTTGTATCAATATTGTGAACCGATTGTCATTTGGTAGAGGAAGCTTGCGCGGGAAAAAAAAAACACCGACTTCCGAAATTAAAGTTATTTTTCTCTTTGTAGTATTTTTTTGGAAGTCGGTTGTTTTATTTTTGTTTGTTTTAGGGTTCCGTACCTAAAAAGGAAAAAACAGACATACGGACAACAATCGTCTAAGGGTTCCGCCCTTAGACGATTGTTGTCCGTATGTCTGTATGTCAAGACCCTTTATCTCGGGAACGCGTGGTCAAAGTCAAAGTCAAAGCATTTATTTCAAATAGGCACATAAAAGGCACTTTTGAACGTCAAAAATTACAACAAATAGAATTGATTCTAGTCGCCCATTCCAAAAGGTAGTTTTCGTATGGAGAAGAACGGGTAAGAAACTCCACCGTTACTCTTTTAAAATTCTTTCAATATTTTGCATATATTTTATATAATTACTAGCTTCTGCCCGCGACTTCGTCCGCGTGAAATTTCTTGTTTCCGACCCACGCCGTCGCATTGCATCGCATCGCCTGCCCGCGCTGTCACTTCGTTTTCGCTTAGCGATCTTTCTGACTTTTATTCTTTTTGCTCGGCTCCTAAGGGTTATAGCGTGATGTTACATAACCTTCCTCAAGAATTAGGCTAGCAAATGTAAAAATATTTTTTTAAATCGACTCCGAGAAAAATCCGTCCGATTAGCGCATTCAGACAAACAAACTCTTCTGCTTTATTATTAGTACTCGTATTTACAAATTCATCTTATGATACGAAAATATGAAATATTATTTATTATCTTCGTCGTGTGTGATAGTCCATTGAATTGTATGGCGAGCGATTTATAGTATCTTAGCCGTGTGCAGCGCCCCTTAGTGAACTCCACTGCGGGTGACGTAACCTACGACAAACTTATTATTTGCGGTTGGTACAGTAATCGGGTCTAGGGATCGAACCGCAAAATTAAGTTTGTTTTTGTTGTATATACTTTTGCGGGATAAAAAGTACCCAGTGTGGTGCCCAGGATATTAAAGAATAATTATACCAAGTTTCATCGTAATCTAACCGGTAGTTTTTGCGTGATGCCTGAACAAACAGACAGACAGACAGACAAAAATTTTTTTAATCACATTTTTGGGTTCGGTGTCGGTATAGTAACACCCCCTGCCATTTATTTTTTTTATATTTTCAATTTACAGAATTTTCACTTCTACAGATTTATTATAAGTATAGATAATATGTGAAGACGATGCACCTAAAATAAAATTACTATACCACAATAGGTAAAATAATTAAAAATGAAACCATGACATAAATTAATTATCTGATAGATACATAGTGCTCACATATTTACAAACATGGTAAAAGTAAACGATTTTCATTTAAATAAAAATAAAAAATTACAAGTAATACGTCAGGGTGTGAGTTAAGTAGTTACAAGAATGTAAATCAATTTAAATAAAATAATATAAAAAAAAAGAATAAATTTACAATTAAATTAGCAACCCGTTTGATTTTGTCTAGACTCTAGATTGTCCTATGGAGCAGGGCCAGCATGTTTCCAAGCGTTCTTATCCTGGATATAATCTTCTAATTTATAGTATGCTTGTTTACAAAGTGTACGTTTAATGTGAGTTTTAAATTTTCTTTCATTTAATTGCAATATCACAAGGTATTTTATTGTAACATTTAACACAGTACCCCATAAAAGATGTATGTACCTACCTTGGCTAATCTGAAAAATGGTTGATGTATTTTATCTTTATTTCTAGTATTAAAATTATGTCTATCGCTTATTTTATTAAAAAGATGTGGATTTTTTCATACATACATAATATTTTCATAAATGAATTGGCAAGGTACCGTCATAATATTAATCCTTTTAAAAAGTTCCCTGAGAGATTCGCGGAGACGTAGATTATAAATGGCTCTGACAGCTCTTTTTTGCAAAATAAAGATGGATTCAATGTCAGCAGCTCGACCCCATAGTAAAATGCCGTACGACATAATGCTGTGAAAGTAGCTGAAATAGACTAAACGCGCGGTTTCTACATCAGTAATTAACTGTCTTATCTTTCTAACATAAGCGGCCGAGCTAAGCCGCCCCCGCAAGAGATGTTATGTGAGGTCCCCATTGCAATTTGTCGTCTAGTGTGATTCCCAGAAAAACAGTTTGATCAACAAATTCCAGTTTTTCTCCATTCAATATGATGTCACATTCACTACTTCTAACATTAGGTAATTTAAATCTAATGCGGATCTAATGTGGAGGTATAGAGTTGAAATTAAAACCATATACCTACTCAAGTCTGCTGTCTCTTGAAGCTGTGAAAAAATCAAACTTCTAATTTAACGTAAAAAAAATATACGGCCATTTATGCCGCAAAAAAAACGTATATTTCGACACTCTCAAGGGAATCAAAATGTGTAGGGTACTTCCCGTTGACCTAGAATCATGAAATTTGGCAAGAAGTAATGTCATGTAGCAGAATTAAAGGAAAAAATCCGAAAACCGTAACCGTAAAATTCTTCTTCTTCTTAAAAAAAAAAATCCCGTGATAAACTACATACCTACAAATTTGTACGGAACGCTCGGTGCGCGAGACCTACTCGCACTTAACCGGGTTTTTTCTTTTCATTTAACACCAGAATTAGAACATTGACTGTTAAAACAACCTATTTTTTCTCTGTCCTTGTTCAATCAACTTTTGGTGCTATTTTTGTTCGTTTATGATAATAAAGTCTTGATCAATCTTGTAAAATTGAGCTACATACACTCAGCCAAGCTTCTGAAACAAAAGATAAGATAACGACACAGTAAACACAAAGTTATGACTTTATATATCAGATAAAGCTCATCCAAAAGATAAATGATGACACATTATGTTTCGTTGGCGCTTTTTTAGGTCAGACTTTAGATTAGCAGAAGTCAAGATTTATACAGATTTATTATTATTAACACATAGATTTGTGTTAGCAGCTAGCACGATATCAAACTAGAATGTTTTGTTTCTTTCTTAGAAACGCTTTAACTGTAAATTTATAAGATATCCCTGTATTCCACTGAAATGACAATGGTATGTTCTACTGTCTTGAAACCCACTACTAAGCAGTGACTAGATGCAATCAAATAAGTAACAAACATTCAATTTGGTATTTTATTCACTCCTGGAGGACTTGTAGCTCAATGATAAATCAATGGCACGTAGACGACAACCTTTTGATCGTGTCACGTGTGCCTTACCCTCGACGCCGACCGCAAGTAGTGTCGCGGAGTGAATACGGAACGCAATGAGTGAGCCACAACGTTCCTAACCTAACCCACATTCGTCCGACACCCAATAGCACCAGAATAATCCGACGCTGCATAGCACCGTGAGCACCTCGCCGGTAGCCCGGTGCTGATAGATTACCTTTAATTTACCTGCCGTTGAGGCATCATGTTGAAGCATCTTGTTCTAATAGAACATCCTGAAAACGTAGCGCGTACGTTGGGGAGTCTAGTAAGGCAAATGTTCATCACGATCTGGTGTAAATGATTTTGCCTTCCATGGGCACGAATGTAGAGTAATAATGAGCGCTCACTGTGCAGGTATCTACGAGTAACTGTGCTAGTAAAACAGCAAAAACGACGGTATCTATTGGCGAAATAAAGTGTCACAGGGCGGATCCCTATTTACGAAGTCAGTTGGTGATCTTTATTTATTTAAGTGCGGTCATAATGTTCAATCATCCATCTTCATTTTAGCCGCCAGACGTCCACCTGCTTGGTATCGGCCGAAGAGGCCTCAACCGTCGCCACATCAACCGGTCCTGTGCTCCTCACATCCAGCAGATTTCCGTGATATTGTTAACTTCTTTCATTTTACTCATAGATTAAGTTCTATTATTTCGTTGACACTATAAAATTCACAGCTCTATCGATAGCTTTCATACTTTACACCCTTCGAACCATCAACAAAATTAAAGGTTTGTGAACTCCGAGTTTCTCTTAATATCGACGTAATACCACGGCAGGGTGATATACAAAGTAGTGAGTGGGTGTACCGACAGGTGTCGGATCGTCGGTTGATTGATTTGCACGCGAGCCGCCTATTACGGCCGCTGGCAGAGTGTACAGCCGACCAGTCGTGCGTGCGACGAGACGTTGATTGCCGATGAATACTTACACCAACAAAAGGCGTGATTCGTATACCCTTCAGATTGATGCCCTACAGCCTACACCGATACTACCACGCAACGGTTAGGTTAGTTGAATTACTTTGAAAGAATATGTTATGTAAAGTAAACGATGTACTAAGAAAATGTTCGCCACAGTTCTTTACACAATCTCGCTT
Source organism: Luperina testacea (assembly GCA_927399505.1). Lineage (NCBI taxonomy): Eukaryota > Metazoa > Arthropoda > Insecta > Lepidoptera > Noctuidae > Luperina > Luperina testacea. The sequence continues at coordinate 316,714 of OV656762.1, read as the reverse complement.
TAAAGATTTAACAAAAAAAAATATTTCCCAGACATCAGTTATTGTTTTCTTAACCTTGCTTTGATTTTATAAGCTTAAATCAGACTTAGTAAAGGTGCTCCTTTTTACTTATTTCTTTATGTGTATTTATGTAATCACACTTATTTGTTATTTTTGTAAAATATTTTAAAAGAGTAACGGTGGAGTTTCTTGCCCGTTCTTCTCCATACGAAAACTACCTTTTGGAATGGGCGACTAGAATCAATTCTATTTTTTGTAATTTCTGACGTTCAAAAGTGCCTTTTATGTGCCTATTTGAAATAAATGCTTTGACTTTGACTTTGACTTTGACTTTTGACTTTGATCTAGAACATTATGTAGAATCTCTATGTACAGACGCCAGCACATCAAGCTACCCGAAACTGTCAAATTTTCCCAATCAACTTTGAACCTTATTCTTTAGCGATAAAGTTGAAAATCTATTAAAGAAATTTGACAGATTGTAGTAACTTGATGTGCTGGCGTCTGTACCTAGGTACCAGGTTCACTCTCATACATATAAATGGCGGTATTAAATCCCAATATCACGGAGGGTCACTCTATTTTCATTTATTAGTAGGTACTATAACCATTTGAAATAATAACTCTTGGTATTCTTTGAAGAGTAGTGATAGTATTTGTTTTCGCCCGTATTCACTTGGCTACTGATAACAATTAGAATCCTGCTCTAACACTCGAAAACTCTATCTCGGTGACAAAGACCGGAAATTTTTCGATGTCTCAATCAACTATGTATGAAATTCACCAAAACTCAGTGTACTCATCGATCCTACAGCAGCGATAAGGTCAGAAATATGTAGATACCATCGTTACAGAACTAGCGACACAAAGTGGCGTCGTTGTGCCTAACGGGCTCGCTGCCACTTTACGAGCACCCTACTTGAAGGATCACCACCCACTGCCAACAACCACACACAACCTTACAAGGATAGACAGAAGGATCATTATGCCATGGCAGGGTGCCAGTTATGATGTTGTTTGAAAGCTATTTAGCACATTACTGCCTTGTCGGTAATTCTAAATGAGTGAACGTATGGCGTATTATTGCTGTTGCTTTAGCGTTTGATATAGTTCTGATGTCTTCATGCGACGATACGAGGGATAACAGTGCGTAACATTATATGGCGCGCTCCGGTGCAAATATTTAATAGTTAAACTGAGGTTTAATGGCCGAGTGGCAGTCATTTTACTACTTGAGGGAGCAAGTTACAACGTGGAAAGATTATCTTGTTACAAATATGAGGCCTTAACTTAATATTTGTTTGAATTTAACTAACCTATACCAACAGAGTATAAAGGCCTATTCAAACCTGAGCGATATTCGCTGCCACTGTGGATAGAGGTACATACCGCGCGGGTTTCGCTCAGGTATTTAGTATCAAGTACCGCGGCTAGAGCGACCTGAGCGATATTCGCTGCCGCTGTGGGTAGAGGTACATACCGCGCGGGTTTCGCTCAGGTATTTAGTATCAAGTACCGCGGCGAAACTCGACTACCGCGCGTTATTCTACCCACAAGGATAGCGAAATCCGCTTAGGTCTGAACAGTAATATTACCGCATACCCACTGGGTTTTCTCTGCCGCAGACGGTAGCGAATACCGCTTAGGTCTGAATAGGTCTTACGAGTATACTATTTAATGTATATTTTAATTTTATATCTTCTATTATAATATTATTACTATTCTTGATCTCTTTTATTGTAAAGTATAAATGCTTCAATACCAGATGTTAATCTGCCGTTTCTGAAAAGTGATTACACATGAATCATCATCATCATCTGCACTCAACAAAGTAGGGATCAGATAACTAACTTCGCAGATCGATTGATATGACCTAGATTACAATGAATATATACATTTTATATTCACGGGACAATCCATTCTAAGACTTACCCTAGATCTGCGATCATTGTGCTTAAGACTTCGCAGATCGAAGAGAAAGCCGCCATTGTAGCAACATCTTCAACAAAAGCGCTCAAAGACATCTTTGCTTAGAATTAAGACAGCTTTCTTTACACTTCGTCATTTCATTGAGCTTCAATATCTGGGCTTCAAGGCACTCCCGGATCTGATCCGTGATTACGTGGACGAACCTTGCGATCGAATGAGTTCAAAAGACCACTGAATAGATAATATGGGCTGGTGTCTGCAACTCCACGTCAATGCGCGTATTTTGCGTACCACTGAATGGATAGATATAATTATGAGAATTCAATCTTTGCAGTATATCTTTGGTCAATGTGACCTATGATTCGATTGAGGTATAGTTTTCTATCCCTGTATGGGGAACACTATGCGTACGAGAAAAAGAGATAAAACACTGTATGAGTCGATGTTATCGTGTTATTATACAATACGGCGAAACGAATTGGGGTGAATTTAGGAAAACGATAGTGAGCTTGGAAGGGCCCAGAGAGCTGTTATAAATCCTTAGCTATTACTTACTTATTCTCACATAAACTCCAGTGGTACCTAAACAGCAATATACATACATATATCACACAATCACCACTCTGTCGTTAAGATACACGTGCCGCCTCGGTTGAGGTCCGCCGCCGTAAAGTCCAAATGAAGATGGCTAACAGTTACAGAACGACATTACGTTAAGTTAATTATAAGGTAATCATTGCAACGTTGGTTCAATAAAATGTATTATTTCATTGTATTACATATTTGCTACGTAGTATATTCTCATAGTATTCTCATTGCGCACAGCTTAGATTTGTCGCTCGTCATTCAAACTTGTCTGGACCAATTCTCAATTTCGTTTGATGTTTTATTTGTTGTTGAAAGAACGATACTTTAAACCCTGCCTTCTCCACACGCAGTTGAGTCCACTCGTTGTATAGCACCTCTTTCATACCTTTGATAATCACCTAAGCGGTGTATTCAAAGATTCAAACCTCCTTCAAGCACATACATATTATTAAATTAATAAGTTTGATAGTACCTACTTCTGACGAGTCATCGTTTGTTTAAGTAAATGAGAACTTTATAATATTACTATTGTAACGTTTTTGTAAACGAGAGCTGTAAAATGGAGTTTATTCAAGTAGTTAATCGTACGTTGTAGTAAACAAAACAAGTAGCCAATCTTCCTTCTAGTAACTTACCCGGAGTAATAGTTTTCAACACAAAGATAGCTGAATATTCCAAAACAATGAACACAACTAGTGTGTAGGTATGTATATCGGCGTATATTATAGTCAAGTTCCAATTTAATAGCTACCACGTACAACGCGTTGTTTCTTAGCATAATCGCGTTAGCGGTGAGGTGAGGCGAGCTTTGACATGTTAATCGCGCCACACCGCCCGCCCGCATCACATCGCAGCAGCGGTCCGCACGAAGCCGCACGAAGTCGCACGGAACCGCACGAGCGCCGCTAATACTCACATTATTGCATTATGCATTCTCCGCGCGTGACCGGGTGCTCGCCATAGTTCGCTCAATAATACACGTAATAGCCAAGATCGCTTAGGGTGCCAATATGACATAGCACCTCGTTTAGAGCAGATCTGTGCCTATCATACAATAATTGTGATGGGTGAACTCGCTGTCGCCTATTCACTGTTTCATACTTTTTAAATTGTCGCATGCTCTAAATGCAGGGCCAAATTATTTTCAGAGCGTAAAGTTTTTTTCTGGAATCACTTATCTTGATTGTTTGAGTTCGTTATTATTTACTTAGTTGAACTTCTTCAACTTTCATAGCTCTTGAAGATCTCGACGCCACGTTTACCGAATGTCTTATGGAAGCAATTTTCCGGACTTTGCGTGGAGCGAGCAATTTTGAATATTCGCCTAGGTGGAAACTAAAGCGGAAATCGGGATGATATCTAGGAAAGCAGATGGATTCTATGTTTATTTGTACACTTTTGTTTTTTCTTGAAAGTCTTTTGGTGCGTTTCAAGTCTAAGGCAGATCAGGTCAGGTAAGATTTGAAATTACAATTTCATTCATAAAATGATTTGTCTAATATGGAGGTAGACTGATAAAATAAGCCTATATTTATACAAACTTAGTTGACATGACATGCACCACCGCGTACACCACCCTAAGCAGCCTTACGCAGAACACGCATTTAATATCCGTCACAGACATGGCGAAGGTAACCGCACACAGTCCCACATGGATCTGATTCGTTTGTTATTCTCCGCGCTCAGTTCAACAGAGTATTTAATTAAACTTTGACGGAGTTTTAAAGTACTGTCGTGTGGGTAGACCGGAGCTTCCCTATTGTGTGACACTGCTAGTCGACCCTCACGTGAACACGACGCGACTTTGTGATAGGCTTTGTTAGTGCGCAGCAGGCAGCTGTCAAAGAAACAATACTAATTATATCGCTAAACAATATTGTAGTGTTTTGCTTCCGCCCGTGACTTTGCGTGGCGTGTGTTCGCTTATGGCACCCGAGGTTCAGTTGTGTGCATGTGTGACGTCGACTCAGTACCCAGTTAAGCAGCCAAGAGTCACTTCAAAAATGCAATTAAAGAATTTCAGAAAGCCTTAAATAATGAAGTATCTATTTAACAACGTAATAATTAAAGTTTGTCTCAATACATACACCACAGACAGACACCTCGGAGGAGGCTTTGTAATGCAGACTACAAGCGCGACTACACCATGAGCTGATGGCTGCTGTGGAATATATTATGTTATTTGGTATCAGATGAAGATATCGTATGCTGTAAGAGTGTGTGAAGTATCAAAAAGTTGACCAGTCCTGAACTAAATGTTAAAGTAATTTCACGGCGAGTAATTTTTCAAAAGTCTCTCCCTGATGATTCGTGACGATAATGCTAATCTCTCTGGTTGTAAATCACTTTGACAGATTTCGTTATAAATACCACTGAGACGAAATTTAAAGGACTATACTATGAATATTTGTAATCCGCAAAGGTCTCTCGAAATGCATTAATGATGAAACATAGAGAAGAGCATGAAAGATTCGTAATAAATGATATCGATAGACGTTTCATTTGGTACGTTTCGAGGAATAATTAATTATAATTAATAGCATCAGTATGTGACGAATTGACAAATAAATCTAAATTAAACTGAATTGAATAGAAGGTAGGTATACATGGCAGATAATCACCACATACCACTATCACATACTCACACACCCATTTGCAACTCCTCATGCACACTCCTACACACTCACTCACACTGTACACTTAGCAATGCTTATATATGGTGCTAGCAGTTCATTCTGTATTTGTGTTTCTGCTGCATGTATTGTATAGTTATTAAATTGTAAATCCGTAATTGGCTGTAAGACTAGCTTATCTTAAGATAAAATTTCAAAGAGCTGTGGATTTTGTGATTAATAAATAAATAAATAAAATTATAATATTTTTATTTCCTCAATGCACCTGAATGGTGCGTTTCTTGAAATAATTTTGGTGCGTTTCATTTGGTGCGTTTCTAAATTGGTGCGTTTTGAGGAATTCCCCTTAATTTATCTGTCTTGTACTAATGGGATCATGTGGACTTGATCTCTGTGGTTATGGTTGTAACAAACAAGGTGCATGGTTTCCAATGATGGCGAGAACTGGCAAGAAACTCTAAGGATAACGATGATACCTAATACTCATGCATATAATACCTATCTTAATCCTTGCTAAGTCGAAGTTCGAACATATAGCGCCCCCGCGCCGGGCATACGTCAAGCCCAAGTTCGGTCAAACATCAGTTCAATTCACCGGAAATCGACGAGCAGCAGTGTACGTTGCGCACTTTTGAGTTCAATTATACAACGACTTGGCTAACTTGGATCTTCATCGTATTTGAAATGGGGTTTAAATTCCTTGAGCAAACTGATCGAAGGCTTAAGATTTCTTGTGAAGTAATTACAGTTCTAATGACTGATGCCGTGATATGCAGATATACGGCTGTGTCCACTAAACATGCCTATAATAGTCGATCTACTTCTCTGGCGCGTCGGAGGCACTAAATATGAACCTGTTTGCTTTTACTTCCTCCTGTCACATGGCAGCCATTTTGTGTTAATTATGTGCCCCTTCGGAGTGATGGCTTCCGTAGTGCGACACCCGCTTTACATTAGCTTCCTATTATTGAAAGGTACTAAGATGCGAGTGCCTATCTAAGAATAAATTAAAAACGTACATAAATCTTTGCTGGTTTGCTATTTCAAAATCTTATTTATCTACAAGAAACTTATGAAACTGCTGTCTAGTTTGCTCGTTAATACGGTCTGTAAGTCGCAGAAAACTTTCAAATAAACTTAAGCAATAAATTGTTTGCTTCCAATAAACTCAATTTTACAAATTTTAACTTTTTCGTTTCATGAAATTTGGATAATAATTAATCATTCATATTCCTGCTTTATTTATAAATGAATCACAACGAGGTATACTGAAACAGAATATGAGACATTGCCGCCAACAGCAGCGCGGGGCAGCCTACACCTGCTACGTTAACCGACAAAGCACCGCGCGGCTCGTCTCAAACATATGATTGCAGAGCTTTATCTTACATACTTTTTCGAATTCCTACCCATTTTCGAAATACACGTTCCGGAAAAGTGAAAATTATCGAAAAAACGACTTTTATCAAACACTAGTTGTTGCCTGCTACTTCGGCGTTATTTCGGGATAAAAAGTAGCCTATATGTTAATCCAGGTCCTAATCTATTTACCTACCAAATTTCATCCAAATCCGTTCACTAGCCGTTGAGTTATCGAAACTTATCTATGTACTAGCAGCATCCCGCGGTTTCACCTACATAAGTTTCCCGTGGGAATATCGGGATAAAAACTATCCTATGTCCTTTCCTGAGACTCAAACTATCTCTATACCAATTTTCATCTAAATCGGTTCAGCGGTTTAAGCGTGAAGAGGTAACAGACAGACAGACACCAGCGGAGCTTTGCAGTGCGTGATGCTCAAAAACTGATTAGAATTTAGAAGAAGATCTATCCCGAAATAATGCCGAAGTAGCAGGCAGCAGCTAGTGTTTGATAAAAGTCGTTTTTTCGAATATTTTCTGTTTTCCAGAACGTATAGTTCGAAAATGGGTAGGAATTCGAAAAAGTGTGTAAAATAAAAGTTATAGAAAATTGTATTAGCTTTCATTAATATTTTTTCTTTACGACGCACCGTTTTCAAGATATTAGCGAAAAACTCAAAAGTGGGAACTTTTGAGTTTCCCTCCCGCCACTCCGGCTCACCTCCTAGACGCGGGGACTTTTAGTATGTTTATTCCCTGAGCACCTTGAACAACTTTCTGAAGAAATCGCTCAGGGCCCAGCTCACGCACTCTACACCTCCTTTTGGGTCATTCGTTGAGTGGACTATACATATAGCTATCCACATTTATACGCAAAAAATAACTATTGAAGAACGTAATAAGAGTAAATGTAGTCTCTTATGTAACTGTTACAACTTGTTCTAACCTTTACTACAGTATCAAATCAGGTAAGTGCTAACACTGAAAAATCTTCCTCAACACGGCTTAAAAGGGTAGTTAAATCAAACAATGTTGCAGTTCACTGTCTGTGTGGATCCCACGTGTTACCTAGTCTACAGAATGTAAGTGTAGCATCCCTAGTGTTGCCTAGTGTACAGGCGGCTATTCTTACGCGGCATTATACTTTCATAGTTCACTTAGCGCGGCGGGAACAGGTGTTCGCTGTCTGTTGAGTACTGCAACACTTTCATAAGATATATTATAGTGACGGAACATCGCGCACACTGTTCACACCAAGTTATTGTAACATGTGTGTACAAATTGTTTACTTACGTGGCTTGCTGCCTGAAGAGAAAGTAACACTTAGCCTAGCTGTGCCCCGCGGTTTCACCCGCTTAAGTGTCGATCTCGTGGGAATATCGGGATAAAAAGTAGCCTATATGTTGATCCAGGGTATCAGCTACCTCCATACAAAATTTTATCAAAATTGGTTTAGCCGTTTGAGCGTGAAGAAGTAACAAACATATTAACACACACACTCACAAACTTTCACCTTTATAATATTAGTGTGATTCTTAACGCTTTCTTAAAACTCATAAAAGAAGCTCAACGATATTATAATTGACTGTAGAGTACCTGGGCGCATTGGGTTCTAAATGGAGACACACTCTGGTACCAGAGGACGCTCTAACAAGCCAAACTGTTTCTAAAAGTCGATGTGCCATCATATCATAACCACCGCTGACTGTACAGTGTACACGTGCTACAAGCCACTTTGTTTATATCATAACCACCGCTGACTGTACAGTGTACACGTACTACAAGCCACTTTGTTTATATCATAACCACCGCTGACTGTACAGTGTACACGTGCTACAAGCCACTTTGTTTATATCATAACCACCGCTGACTGTACAGTGTACACGTGCTACAAGCCACTTTGTTTATATCATAACCACCATTGGAATGTTGCTGTTTTTGTTGTTAATTTAATTATTATGAGTTTATTTGTGCAAAATGTAACGTACGACGTTACACGCTGACTGTACAGTATACACGTGCTACAAGCTACTTTGTTTATATCATAACTACTCACTAGTTCAGGCTCACTAGTCTACTAACCATATTTTTTTTGTTTTATACATAGATATGATTGACGTGTAAAAGTGTTTGTTCAAACCTTACAGAAATAAAGTCATTATCATTAGTCATTGTCATTATTATTTATCATTTAGACTAACATATTAAACAAGCTACATTAACAAAATAAAATAACGCTAATAATTGTAAGCTTAGGTAAATGTAAAGTTACAAGCTAACTGAAAAAGGGCTTAAATGACTTAAGGCTTAGTTACGGCAATATACGTCTTTTACGAAATAAATATACATAATACTTACTAGAGAAAACACGCACCCTTATTGCGTAACAGACTATCAATCACAATCTCAATAATTTTGAAGGATATTGCTAATCCATTACTTCATATGGAGGCCTATGTCCAGCAGTGGACATCTTTCGGCTGAAATAATGACTAGGTACTTCATAATGTTCGAAAAATGTGTCTGTTCAACAACGTAAATAACGTAATGAATGTTGTAAGACTGTCAAAATGAAACCCATTGATACTGTTAGTGTGTTACGCAATTACTTCGATGGACTCGGAAAGCGAGCAAACAAGAGACGAGCGAGACTCAGGTGACTATCGCAGCCAATTGAAGCGTCTCGCACATCAATACTGCTGTGCAGGAGTAGCAAAGTGGCGTTCAGAACGCCCGCGCCGCGCGCCGCACAGGGAGTGTCGACGGTCACAGGCTGATTGTAAGTGATTGCTAATCGTAGCTTGTACAGGACAACTAAGGAAGTGTCATAAGTGTCTAAGCGCTCAGCTTTGTACACAAAGTGATCCTGTCACAACGCAGTTGTTGTAGCTGATCATAATGCTCCTGTCTCATTTATCTGGGGTCAGCTTTGTACGTGTTTTTCTTGGACTCAGCTCTATTAGCCGTTATCTCATCAATAGTCACCCGCTTCTTAACTATTCATCTTTCATACGATAATAATCTTACAAAATAGTACCATAGCATAGTGTACATATTTTTAGGCAGGTAACACACGACTCATTTTACCATCAACGTGTAACCGCTAGCGATAAGCGATTACACGTTAATGGGTCGCGCATGATAAAGAAACACGGATAACACCATTTTGTTATAGAGCAGCGAAGACTCGCGATTATAACGATGACGACGATGTAACATGTCACTTACCTACTAGCAGCTAGCGTCTCTAAATATGAAGAGGCGACACACTCTCGACTATAACAACATGTCGGGAGCATATTTGTCATCATCAGAACGGTGAACCAACAATGAAAAGAGTACAAACATGTACAAAGCAGATGAGTAGGTACTCATCCCGGCTAATGGGTGTCGTTCAAATACACGCGTTTACTAAAAGCTTTGAGTTGGAACTGCGGCTGAAAGCGACTGACTGTTTGCCGTGAATTATTTTATGGAGTGACACGGTTGGCTTTGACCCTGACCCGGTAATGGAGCGTCGCCGGAGTTCAGATATAATGTGATTACAAGACGCGACGATCAGCGAACCGCTTCGATGAGTCTTGTTGAACAACTCGGTGTACTGTTGTTGAAGGATTCTTTGATTCAATTTGATTCTCCCGTGTTTATACGACGAACTGGTAATTTGTGTTATTTTATTTTATTTTATTATCTCTAAGTAGCCGTTTAGTCTGTTATAGGTTCCGTCGTCGTGAGCACCCTTGATCCCCCTGCGACGGGTCAGGCCATTGGCCCCGCCGCCTGCCAATTTTCGGCTGCAGAGGATAGAGAGAGCGGCCAACGTAATACCAACACTTCTTCTCCCCTGCAGCCCCACCCGCGGAAGGTAGGGAGAGCGGCGCACCGTAATACCGGCACTCCTCTCCCGCCGCGGCCTCCAACCCTCAGCCGCGATGCCTCCCATACGACATCGCGGCCCGCCTCAGTTGCGATATCGCCCAAGCGGCGCCGCAACCTATTTTTGGCTGCTACGTCGTTGGCTTGTCAGCAAAAGCCCTGACGAACGGCCCCTCTTCGGGTTCCTCTTCGCTTCACCGTGGGTGTCCAAGCCATGGCTACTGAGCCCCCCCGCCTCGACAATGCGGGAACCCACCGGGGTGGAAACCTAACCGCCTAGCCTTTTTTTTTTTATCGTGGAGAAATGCTCATGCATACTGCACTACCACGGGGAGATAGTGCAGTTATGTGGGACTCTAACCCACTAAAACTCCACGGTGTCCTCCTCTGCCGCTTACGGCGGAAACACGGGCACGCGTTAGCACTCATCCGCGAACCCGCCGCGGCTGTCCGTTGCCGGACCCTCCTCTGGGGAGTACTCCCCATCACCGGCGCACTAGAACACATAGCACGCCGTGACCACCCCAGGGACCAAACCAGCACATGGGCGCCAGACGACCCCGCGTCTGGGCACCCTTGGTCCCCCCTGCGACGGGTCAGGACATTGGCCCCGCCGCCTGCCAATTTTCGGCTGCAGAGGATAGGGAGAGCGGCCAACGTAATACCGACACTCCTCTTCCCCTGCAGCCCCACCGCGTCCGCCATCGTACGGTGGCGACCCCGTCAAGGCCGCGGAAGGTAGGGAGAGCGGCGCACCGTAATACCGGCACTCCTCTCCCGCCGCGGCCTCCAACCCTCAGCCGCGATGCCTCAGGTACGACATCGCGGCCCGCCTCAGTTGCGATGTCGCCCAAGCGACACCGCAACCTACTTTTGGCCGCTACGTCGTTGGCTTGTCGGCAAAAGCCCTGACGAGCGGCCCTTCCTCGGGTTCCTCTTCGCTTCACCGTGGGTGTCCAAGCCACGGCTACTGAGCCCCCCGCCTCGACAATGCGGGAACCCACCGGGGGGGATGCGGGAACCCACCGGGGGGGAACCGCCTTTTTTTTTTATCCGGGGTGGAAAATCCTCATGGATGTCCGCCGCCCTGGGGCGGGCGGCGGGGTCTGTCAGACTCTTACTGACTAAAAACCACCCCGGTGTTCCATCTCACACCTACGCCGGGGGTCGCGGGAACGTACGATCCTTCCGCAACCCCGGCTGGTGCCGGCCCGCCGCAGCGGGCCCCGTCTGGTCAGGGGGGGGAGTGAGGTGTTTGACTCCCCCCGCGACGTCTAAGAGGGGCGCGCGTGGAACACATCGCGCGCCGCCACCTCGGGTCCTGATGTGTGGGGGGCGACGGACGTCCCCGAGTCCGTCGCCCCTGGACCCGTTTAGGGGGGCTGGAAGAGGGCGTTGTCCGCCCTCCGCCGACGCCCGGTGCGCCTGCTGCGGGCAGGGTGAGTGGACGAGATCTCCCTCTCCCTTTCCGCAGCCTCCTTCTGCGAGACGACCGTTTGGCAGAAGGAAACCACCGCGTCCCAGGACTCCTCGCTGTCGACCATCGACTCGACCACGGCCGGCAGCGAGGGGGGGGAACCGCCTAGCCTAACCTAACCTTCACCATACTAAAATGATCGTTAGCATCACGCCTGTGCTCCCCGAGAGTTAGTGCAGAGCTTTTACCCACATTTCGCCAGTTATCTTTAAGTCCCTTGTCATAGAGGGGGAACAATTTCTACTAATCTATTATTTTGAGAAATTTCTAATAGAATATACAAACACACACCGGAAGTATCGGCTTGTTAGATACAGGATGAAGTTAGTTGTACGCGAGGTGTCTCCTCATTACACGCACATTAACTGTGACCTTGCCGCCGGCCCCCCGCTCATCGTTCACTAGCACCGACTAGCTCGTGTAACGACTCACACATGAACCAGTCCAAGGCTCCTAGCCAATAGGTACATCTGAACTTGGGGGCGACGACGCCGCGCGCCGGTCAGAACATATCCCAGGGGCTAACTGCCTCAGAAGCACAACCTGCTGTCCTGCTTCTACACAGTGAAGGATGCCAAACATAGTGTGGCATTACTTTACACTATTCTATACTTAGGGTCGAAAGAAGGCCATGTGGGTGTGTACCTATTTGTCAGAGCTACACGGCGCGGTGCGGCGCCGCACCGTGTGGCTACAACACATTTTTGTATGTAGAAAACCGGAGCGGTAACGCTCAGGCACCGCGCCGGAGCGCGGCGTGTGTTTTGACTCTTAGAGAGAAGCCACACGGTGCGGTGCGGCGCCGCACCGAACACGTTTTGCCGCATCACTGTACAGATGTGGCATGCGGCGCCGCAATACGGCACCGTTCCGGCGCCGTAGTATGCGGAGCGGGGACCTAGCCAGTCCAAGTGCAAAATGGAAAATGGATCGGAATAGACGTGTTTTGTTGCTTTTACTACTACGCCAACGCCGAAAACATAGAATCAGACGATATTGGGTCAGTCCAATAATCGCGTTAAGAAACAGTGACGGAGATTTTTTTCTTATTATTATTATGGACTTGTTGAATCTGTCCTAAGATATGGCATTATCTTCTGGGGCAACTCATCAAATAAAGATATGGCGTTTAAAATGCAAAAGCGATGCATTCGTGCTATGTTCGGTATCCAAAGTACTGTGAGCTGTAAGCCATTTTTTACAAAGCATAAAATCCTCACACTGCCGTCACTTTATTTTAGAAATCGCCTTATTTGTAAAAAATAACACCCATTTGTTTCCTCGAATATTGGACCTTGTAATAAGAAATCGCCGCGATAATAGTAAACTTCGTGTTCAGCCAGCTAAGACAGCACTATTGTATAAAAGCGTGGTATGCAGAGCACCGATAATTTACAACAATATCCCTATCTGTGTAAAAAAACTAAATACAGACCAGTTTAAGAAAACATTCAAAAAAATATCGACAGAAAAAGCCTACTATAATGTCAATGAATTTTTAAATGACAAATCGCTCTGATATACTGACTGATTCTATAATATTTATTTTGAACCGCATGAATACGTACCAATTGTTTTTATTTATAATTTAATATTAATGTTAATTTTTTTTTATTTTTTTAGATTATTTAACTTTGTATATTTGAATTTTTTAATGAAATCTTATGGTCTTCCGACCTAATTTGTACACCAGCCATGGTCAAACATGTTGTGCCAAAGAATATCCTGTAACACCTTTAATAAACATTATACCATGTATATTATCTACACATGTTTTTGCAAATAAATAAATCTTTATCTTTATCTTAAAGAATACAATGAGCAATTGTTAGATCCAAAAAAAAAATTATAACTTCTTTCGAACGAGTGTGTCCTCTTTCAACAGTTTATTAAATACCTTGGAACCACATTTACGGAAGCAATATACTAATATGAGAAATCCAGTGGAGCCAAGAGAAATGCTAGGTATTACTTTGAGGTTAGTAATGACAAAAATAATTAACATTTATTTTTGTTATACTGCTAAAAAAATTAAATACATATTTGCAAAATCAAACTCTTCTTGATTCCCACTTTCTTGAGAGGCCTGAGATGCTTGAGATGTAGATGTGTATGAATTTGAGCCAATGCTAGTATAGCCCGCTGAATTATATCCATATTGAGGTGTGTGCCCATATCCTTGATCAGATCCATATGGTTGAGGAGTTTGTCTATGCCATGGTTGAATTATTTCTCCATATCGCATTTTAGATGTCATTTGCAAAACTGTACTTTGAATTAATGTGATAGTCTGTAAGTCCGTGAATTGTTGTAATGATAGCAGAATACTTTTGAAGAACGACATGTGGCGATTTTCAGGCTCTTCGAGAGCTTTTAACGCCTCTTTTTCGAAATCGTCCATTGGCATGATTCTCTTGCGATTAGCAGGAACATAGCGTGAAGAATGTGGAACAGGGTTATTTACAGACTCAGGTGTGTCGATCAGATCACTTCTGTCTAAGTCCAAGCTGCTATCGGTTGCATTTTGTTGCAATTTCATCAGAAAAAGAAGTTGATGGTAATAATGATATTTTTTCAACGCAATAGCTGCTGAGCCGGACTTAGGCGATTCTTTAAAAAAAAGATATTTGTTGAAGTTACCCTTTACATTGCTCCATTTTTTCACTATCATATTTTCTGAAAAATAATATTGATAATCATATTTTCTGAAAAATAATAATATAATAAAATTGATACATATTATGTTTTTACAGATACCTAGCAACTGGAAATTCAATACAAGATTTACATTTTAAATTCAAAACAGGGAGATCTACAATTATTGCAGCTACGTTAAAAAAGTTTGTTGTGCTATAATATATGGACATGTCTTCGTCAAGACAATATTCCTCAACTTGCAAGCGAAAAACTCTTAAACATAGCTTCGGAATTTGACATCAGAGCAAATTTTCCCCACTGCATCGGTGCTATCGACGGAAAGCATATTATTCGTTTGCAAAATCCTAAACACAGTAGTTCGCTGTTTTTAATTATAAATCATTGTTTTCATTCGTATTGCTAGCCGTGGTAGACTCAAGCTACAAATTTATTTTTGTTGATATCGGCGCATACGGGAAAGAATGTGATTCGACTATATTTCAAAATTCAAACCTAAATGAGTTACTAATTAGGAATCGCCTATCGTTACCGGATTCCCAACCTCTCCCTGGTTACGATATACCTGTACCCTACGTATTTGTGGGCGACGAAGCGTTTGGGCTGAATAACACATTATGCGTCCTTATGGTGGTCGTAATCTTAGTACACAGCAAAAGGATTACAATTATCGCCTCAGTAGAGCTAGAATATACGTAGAATGCGCTTTTGGAATCATGGCAAATAAGTGGCGCATATTTTTCACAGGCCGATAAATGTATCGTACGATTTTGCTACTGATATCGTAAAAGCATGCTGTGTCCTATATAATTTTGTGGTGGAACGAGATGGCATTCGTCAGAAGGAGAAACTAACAATTAGCATTGACGATGACTTTGGTCCATTACAAACCCAAAATGATGCAGAGTCGAGTGCTAGCATTAATAGAGATTAATTCGCGAGTTATTTTATTAGTAATAGAGGAGCTTTGCCGTGGCAGCTACGTATGATTTAGTTTATTTATGTTAATTTACTTACACTATGATTTTTTATTTCGTGGATTAATACACCGTAATTTTTTAATACCCGAGAAAATTAATATTTACGTTTGGATAAATGTATAATTATGTTAGTTAGTATAAGAGCTCAGAAAAACTAGATAAAAGGTTGGCAAAATAAATAAAAATACGAGTTTTGTAGTACCTACAGCAAAATGATGTAGATGTTAAGCCGTCGGTGTCCAGCAGCAAAGAGAACGCAGGCTTTTTTTTTTTTTTCAGTATGGGAAATCATCAAATGACTCCTCCCGCTCTGGGTGGAGCGGAAGGGAGTGTCAGACTCTTACTGACTAAAACCCACCCGTGTTCCTTCCTTCGCCCTTTATGTTCCGGGCCAGCGGTAACCCTTTCGGACAATCCCGCTGACCCGGCAGGCTTCGGCCCTGACGGGCCCCTTCACTTGATGCTGACATCTCTTTGAGGCGCGCGTGGAACACGTACGCGCCGTCCGGCACGGGCCTGGTCCTGATCGGAGGGTGAGCTACCCATTACTCTCCGCCCGCAGGCCCGCGCCTACGGTGGCCGGGAGTCGTCGCGCGGCTCCCGACGCCCGGAGCGTCTCCCTCGGCGGCTGGGACGGGAGGCTCTCTCCCTCAGCCGTCCCGCCGCCTCCTTCGCTAGCATGACTGCTTCGCAGAAGGAGGCGACTGCCCCCCACTCCCTCTCGCCCCGGACCATGGCTTGAACCAGACCCGGACGCGAGAGGTCGCCGCCGCTGCCGATCGCCTCTACGAGGACACGGCGGTGCTCCGCCCAAGCGGGGCAGACCTCCACCGTGTGCTCCACCGTGGAGAACGCAGGCTTCGGTGCAATATGCCAGCTAGGCGCGCGCCGCGCGCACTTTGCTATCTTCACAAGTTGTCAACTTCATGACGGTTTTCGAGCGCCATCTGCCTTACATTAGTTACATTCAAATTATATAGTGTTCATACAAAAAAATAATTATATGAGACTTATAGCAAATCCTGTGAATACATAAAATTTATGGCCACCATCTTCGTAGTATTTGTGTGCGTAGGTAATATACACGCGAGCTCATAAGAGCGGCAATGCGGCGCGCGCGCGCCGCTCGCACTCAAAAGAAACCGCCGACCGCTCGATACCGAAAAACTAACTTAAAAGTCCAGCTTGATGAAATAAATCCGAGTTTTTGAGAAAGGAAGTAATGTATTTGGGACATACAATAACTAGGGATGGCTTTAAGCCTAACAACTACAAAATAGAGGCTATTCTGAAATACCCTTTGCCCAAAACAGTTACATAGATTAAGAGTTTCTTAGGGTTAATCGGTTATTATAGAACGTTTATAAAAGACTTTTCTAAGATAACCGCACCTCTCACAGCATGTCTAAAGAAGGGAAAAAAGATTCAGATAAATGATGAATACAAAAAAGTTTCGAAATGTGCAAAGAGTTGCTGACACATGCACCTTTGTTACAATTCCCTGATTTCACAAAACCATTTATTCTTACAACCGACGACGCTTAAAACGTTGCGATAGGCGCAGTACTTTCTCAAGGTACTATAGGATCAGACAAACCGATTGCATTTGCCAGTAGAAAACTAAGCGATACAGAGTCTAGATATAGTACGATAGAAAAGGAGTTTACGCCACGATAGCGGCGATAAGACCCCTCTTTGAGGAGTGGCTAGAGAGGCGTCACGGCGCCCTCACCTACCGCCTGACGCAAGTCCTCACCGGACATGGAAGTTTCGGGAGGTTTCTGCACATCATCAGGCGGGAGGAAACGCCCGGGTGTCACCATTGCCAGAATCGCCCAAAGACGGTGGAGCATACAGTGGAGGTCTGCCCCGCTTGGGCGGAGCACCGCCGTGTCCTCGTAGAGGCGATCGGCAGCGGCGGCGACCTCTCGCGTCCGGCACTGGTTCAAGCCTTGGTCCGGGGCCAGAGAGAGTGGGGGGCAGGCACCTCCTTCTGCGAAGCAGTCATGCTAGCGAAGGAGGCGGCGGGACGGCTGAGGGAGAGAGCCTCCCGTCCCAGCCGCCGCGGGAGACGCTCCGGGCGTCGGGAGCCGCGCGACGACTCCCGGCCACCGTAGGCGCGGGCCTGCGGGCGGAGAGTAATGGGTATTAGGACCAGGCCCGTGCCGGACGGCGCGTACGTGTTCCACCCGCCAGGGCCGAAGCCTGCCGGGTCAGCGGGATTATCCGAAAGGGTTACCGCTGGCCCGGAACATAAAGGGCTAAGAAAGGAACACGGAAGGGTTTTAGTCAGTAAGAGTCTGACACTCTCTTTCGCTCCACCCAGAGCGGGAGAGGTCATTTGATGATTTCCCATCCTGAAAAAAAAAGCATATTAGTATACTCACGAGCCCGTGCCGCAATGCCTACACTCGCACAGATTAGTGTTATTACGGTTTTTGCGACGATATCATTGTGGACAAAAACGGCAATCTGTCAAGCTGCTGGTAATTAATTTCAAAACGCCATTTAACGTGTAATCCTTTGAAACACAAACATTTGAACAATGTACCATGTAATGACACCACTCCGAAAAGTAATTGGGAATTAACTCACAAACTGATGTCGTTTTTATGTCAAATTAATCTAGATTTTCAACTGATAATTCACATTTACAATGAAAAACGCTAACAAACATAAAAACAACTTAAGTTCGCCCTCCAAGGTGAGTCAACTTAGGAATGAAGTCACGAAGTACAGTTAAACTAATTTTCTAAATTGTTGTTCTTAAGTGCATTGCTGTGTTGTTTAAATTCATCGCGTTTCTGCAGCAAATGTACTAATTTTGTGATTAATAAATAAATAAATAATGCTCCTCAGAGGAATATTAAGTCTCAACTCTAAAGAAAACAAACGCTAAGTTGTTTTCATCGATTATCCTTTGGAATAAGGGTGTTGACGTGAAATGTTATAATTCGTATAGGGTCGATTACTTGGGCATCACGGCATCATTAAAATGTTCAGTCCGGTCGGGGTTAAGGACCGGGCAACCCCCCTTCTCTTCTGGGGTCCAGGGAGGTGCGGGGGTTTGCTGTGCTTGAACATAAATAGTACACCTGACCTGCTTGACCTTCAGGGAGGCGATGGCGCGACATGGCGCCCTGTTGCCATGCCTAAACTGGGTTCTCATCAAAATCATTCAAATCAATCTTGTACAGAAAGCTAGAAATACTTAGTATTCTGCAATTGCTTAAATTATATTATTTTCCTGGATCTTTCCAAATGGATGAACAGTTTAAAGTTCATAGCGCGAATAAACTCGGTTTCCGGACCCGAAAAACATCTTTACGGGTTAGAAGGACGTATAATTTTGGACAACGTATCACCACAAGTCGGAACGGTCAAACGCGCCGGTGTTTCCGGGTCTGTGCACAGACCGGCCCGGTCGGGACTGACGACACTGCCGGGAATGCCCGAAGGACGGCACATACTAGTCATAATGTAAGTACATACACACTGCACTTAGATATATTCATAGATCTCAAACCGCGAGGGAGCTCCCTTACTTGCCAGCTGAATTATTATTATAAACGAATGTTAAATTATTATATTATTATGCCTCCAGATGATTGGCCGTAGATACACAGAAACGTTATTATTTAGTTAGCTGATTAGAACAAGAGATACATCGCTTACGCTCGCCGCGCTCACATCAAAGTTACTTTTTGAAACTGTTTCTGAAACATCAGCTTCGCCCCAATCTCATTTCTAAACATTTGCAGAATAACTTTAAAACCGTAATATAAGCAAAATTTGAGCTTCGAAAACAATTTTGGGATATTATTCGTAGTCCTAAAAATAAAAATTCCACCCAAAGCAAAAATTTGGTATTCGGTAATCTTTTGCAGACTAGGAAGGACAGAGTTCTACTAGGCGAAGTTTTTATTTCACGACTCATAATGCGAAGCATTATAGAGTGATTTACGATCGAAACAATTTTTTTGCCTCCTATCTGCAAGTATTTCTACTGTTATACTCCTGCTTACTATAGTCCAGTCAAATAAGACTTTGAAGGTTACAATAATTCCCATAGAGCTAAAAATTGGTATGAATGTTCAGAATACTATTATAAATGAATTGTGAAAAGTCCCCATCAATCCCCCTTGTGCAAAATTTTTTATTGATGGTGAAAGTTTGCAAAAATAGGTTTTTCGCGTTTTTCAGCTAAACGATGAGTTTTACAGCAAAAATAGTTCAGACAAAAATTGTAGATCATCCGATTCTCTACAAAAAATGTATCCACACTTTTTTTCATAATTATTGCCATTTCCGTGATATAGCGGTTGAAATAATTAAAAAAAATATTTTATTCGTAATATGCACGTTAATGTACTTTTATATACATTTTTGAACCGTTGTACGAGTAAACATATGAGTCCCTGTCTTTTTTTTTTTTTTGTTTAGCCTGCGCTGTCCCACTCATGGGCAAAGGCCTCCCTCCACTCCTTCCATCTTTCGCGAGCCCGCGCGTCCTCCTTCCAGTTTTGATGGAACCTATCCAGCTCGTCCCGCCATCTCTTACGTGGTCTGCCGCGACCCCGCCTCACTGTCTTATACATACAAAATGCCAGACATCTGTAAAAATTCATGTGCAGTGTCGAAAAAATTATACTCGAAAAAGTAGCATTGATACCGTGAAAAGACGGCGCCAAGAAGAAGTAGCTGGTTCATCAAAAATAAGTCCTCCTCGTACTAGAGCACGAGTAAGTGAAACTACATTTTGCTTCAATCAGTGTTGTTTATTTTGTGGCAATGAATTAAATGAAGAGTTGGCGAAGAAAAAAGCACTACAGTACCGACGTAAGATTTATGTAGTTTCACTTACTCGTGCTCCAGTACGAGGAGGACTTATTTTTGATGAACCAGCTTCTTCTTCTTGGCGCCGTCTTTTCACGGAATCAATGCTACTTTTTCGAGTATAATTTTTTCGACACTGCACATGATTTTTTACAGATGTCTGGTATTTTGTATGTATAAGACAGGGACTCATATGTTTAATCGTATAACGGTTCAAAAATGTATATAAAAGTACATTAACGTGCATATTACGAATAAAATATTTTTTTCAATTCTTTCAACCGCTTTATCACGGAAATCGCAATAATTATGAAAAAAAGTGTGGATACAGTATTCTATTCTATTCTATACATTTTTTGTAGAGAATCGGATGATCTACAATTTTTGTCTGAACTATTTTTGCTGTAAAACTCACCGTTTAGCTGAAAATCGCGAAAAACCTATTTTTGCAAACTTTCACCATCAATAAAAAATTTTGCACAAGGGGGATTGATGGGGACTTTTCACAATTCATTTATAATAGTATTCTGAACATTCATACCAATTTTTAGCTCTATGGGAATTATTGTAACCTTACCTCTATTTTAAGGACTAATTTGACTGGACTACTAGCAGTAAGATAAGAAAATTAAGTAGGTTCTTTGTACTCAGAGAACCTACTTAATTTATATAAAATTGTATAGATAATTTAATGGAGATTAATTTTATCCTTTTCAAAAATTTATCTAATTCAGTAGAAACGAAAAAAAACAACAAAATATTTTAAAAAAATCCCGTCCATCGAGTGTGAAATCTGAAAACATTGTAGTTTGCGAAAAAATTTATTAAAATAAGTAATTTTTTTTTTAATAGACTTCTATTGACCCATAGAAGGAACCCTACTGAAAATGGCTTTATTCAAAGTAGTTTAATTTTAATTAATAAAAAACTAACTAATATAATGTCTATGTCTATGGTTTTTATACATCAAATGAGCACTATGAGATGTGCACTTTTGGATTTTCCAAATTTTTTTTTCATTGTGCATTTAGTCACCAGTCCGGAGCATAGGCTTTTAATTAGATGAGCATACGTCGGGTGGTCGGGCCAATAGTGTCGCCGTCACATGAATGTGACGAAGTTACGTTGTTATTCAATTCGATCTCAAACGCAATCTGTTACTTTCGAAATTAACTATGCAGTGTATCCATTATGCTATGATAGATATAATAAATTGGTTTTGAACCGTTTCAACTAGTTTAAGACTAGGCTTGTTTCCTTAGCACTAGTTAGGCTTTTCATTTAAATTATAATTCTAACTAGCATTATATTTTATCAACTTCAGTTTCTAACACAACAATGCCTCCAAAACACTCGTCTTCACTTTAGTATAACTTAAGTCCAATCTGTATAATGAAGCAAGTTCTCAGTTCCTCAGTGGCGGCGCCGTGGACGGATCTAGTGTGGCGTAATTATTGAAGTTGGGCCGTCATAACTGAGGATGGGTGTCGCTTCGAAGCCAATAAATCGTCGTCGCCATAAATCCGCGGCTGTTCCGGGGTCGAGCCCGCTCACAATGTTCAGACCCTCAACTGGAATCTAAACTTAGCGAAAAACTTTGATAACGACCTCCACTGAGATCGAGCCTTTATCGCTGACGGGTTTAGCTCTGATATCATTTAACGCTATCTGGTTTTATTGCTCGACTTTTAAGTGTTCAGCTATAGTATCAGAATCTTCAAGGCATGTACTTGTCTTACCATTCACGTGAAATACGCCAGGCGGCATGAATACGTGCTTTATGTTTTGACCGTAATTAGATTCAGGAACTGCAGCACAAGTCTAGGTAGGTACACATTTATGAATTGAAGTAACTTTTGTTTAATTAACTAAAATTAATTTAAACTAACTTGGATGGCTTTTGCTTGGCGAAAGTATGATTTCCTCTCTTGTCAATAGAATCGGGATTTCATAAACATAGAGCTTTCCAAAATTATGAAAATATTGATTATATTTTTAGAACAGATATTGCTCCTTGTAAATGCATTGGCAGTGACTATGAAAACAAGTGCTCTCACCGACTCTACACAATATCGAGCCGATGGCAAAAAAGCTTTTGATGTCACTCACTACCCGCCCAATATACCGCCGAGGCCGCTTGGAGTACTTTGTCATAACTCTCCCTCTTTTGATATAAAGCTCAAAATTGAAATTCGAGAAATAGGCATCATTAAATTAAAGCCCGGTGGTTGATTTTTGACCCTAGATAAGAATGGGCTACCAAGTAGACTCTTGGCGAGTTACTAATTTTATTTTGGGGTTGCACAGAAGTGTTGGATATATAACTATAACAAATAACTATCAACCTACTTGGAGGTAAATGAGGTGAGATTTACTTTTAAAACCACCTTCATGTTTTGTTTAGTCCGTAAAACAATAAAGGCTAACCCTCAGTTGCTAACGAACCTTAACAAAATACTGATGCAACGAGAGCTGAAACGATCATTTACATCGGTAATACAGCGATAGTAACCACCAAGTAAATACGTATCGAAACACAACTCTCCACAATTAAATACGAAAAACATGGAAAACATCCAGTTGAAGAACCGATGAATGAACAAAGTAATAAGCAGGTGCCAAAGATTTTATTATGTGGTGTCTAAATCGGATAATATCCAGGGATATCTAGGGATCAAGTACGTTTTAGCGTATTGCCGCAATTGAGGATTATCGTTTCAACTTTTTTGGATCCTTACTGATTTTTTTTAGTTAATTTCACTACTTGGATAAAGAATTTTCTCTAAATCTTAGTAGAAATAGAACATCAACTGCTAATAGTGTTTTCACAAAACCATTACAATTTCTGCATCGGAACTGAAAAAAAATTGCATCGATATGGAGCGCCAACATCATTTGAGACGAGAAGAGATGATGAGAGCCGTCGAAATGTTGCAAGCTGGTTCCAGGCAACGTACTGTGGTTGTTGCTCTTGGCACTACACAGAGCGTCATAAGCCTCCTCTGGACACGTTATCGTATCACGGGAAGCGTGGCCGATAGACATGGAGGACGATCTCGCATCACTACTCGCAGACAGGACCGGTACATCTAAAATACTGTTCGACGGAATCATACCATGACCGCGATGATGTTGGCTACGAGGCTCCACAGCTCTTCAGGCTTGCTGATAAGCGACCAAACCATTCGAAATCGTTTACGTGTAGTGGGTCTGCGTTCCCGAAGGCCGCTGAGAGTTCCATCTATAGCCCCCCGCAATCGTAAGGCCTGTTTACAATGGGCTCGCAAACACAGAAATTGGGAGGAAGAAGACTGGCGTTGTGTTTGCTTTTCCGATGAATCTCGTTTCGATAATGGATGCCGTGCCTACCCCACAACTTTTGACTTGTTAGAAAAACGTGGTTGGCCATTCCTCTGATTGTGTGATTCGTGTCAATGATGGAAACACATATATTATTTTTTTTTATCAATCCAATAAAAAATTTAAAAGTCCATATTTTTGCCTGTTTTGCAATTTAATTGACAACATTAAGGTCAATTTCCCACAATTTGCAAAAAATGCAATATTTCTTAATTTTTACAAAATATAGGGATATGTTGATAACTTAAACATAGGAATTAAAGTAAGAAGCCAGTCTGGAAGACTAGATTTGGTAAATATTAATTGGATAATTTTTTATAGTTAAAATGTACTTGATCCCGAGACACTTTTGGTGTGTGTACTAATCAGGAGCCAGCTTCGACTGATTTACTTGAATTATTCAAAACAAAGCAAAAGTTTATTTGCTAGAAATACATTGTTTTGGTAAAGGTAAATTCTTTACAAAGTGTGTAGGTACATGTTAATTTATCTATTTACTTATCTAATTACATTTTTAATATTTTTTAAAATAACCAAAAAAATCATTTAAAAATATAAAAAATAGTGGTCCACCGATGTCGGGAGCAGCTCCAAGCTACCGGTAGTTAAGGCTCCAGAGACAGGAACCTCCTCACAATGCGAGAAAATAAATAATATATTTTTTTTATTAATAATATTTTTTTATTTTTATATGACGGAGAAGGTATAGTGTGTCTCGTTATTATCAGCCATATTTAACTATTGTGGGCGTACAGTGGGTATGTGTTGGTTATTGCGCAATAGAAAAACCGTTTGCAGTTCAAATAAGATTATAATTTCACGAACAATTTAGTCACACTAGCAAATTACACACTGTAGGTACACGACACAACCAGATACGGAACGCTGGACAGTTTCTGAGCACATGTGGTCCGTACGATGTCCAATCTCCAAGTGCAAGTCCAAAGTTTTCTAACCCCCACGGACTCAGGCTAGACTCTGTCAAGCGCCGCCGGGTGGCGCTAGCGTTCCGAATAGTCAAATGCATGACCGGATGCGACATATATATAGTTATAATAGCTACCTTACTAAATTATGCATCAAACTGTAACTTCGTGTTGTTCTATTTTATAATCTTGTTTAGTAGCTAGCCAGATTTAGAGCTAAATATATAAAACACGACTCATAATGCGAAGCATTGGAGAGTGCTTTACGGTCGAAAATGTTTTTGCCTCCTTTTTTCAACTCATTCTTATTCTCTCATTATTACACTCGTTCTAGTACATAGACCCTACTTAATTTATATACCATTGTATAGATAATTACATCATCATCACCATTTCAGCCGAAACACGTCCACTGCTGGACATAGGCCTCCCACAAGCAGAAAAGTAGAAACCTATAGATGTATCCATCATTTTTAATGCCTGTTACACAATGTTCACATAGTCAGTATTTTTATTTTTTTTTATCGTGGAGAAATGCTCATGCATACTGCACTACCACGGGGAGATAGTGCAGTTATGTGGGACTCTAACCCACTAAAACTCCACGGTGTCCTCCTCTGCCGCTTACGGCGGGAACACGGGCACGCGTTAGCACTCATCCGCGAACCCGCCGCGGCTGTCCGTTACCGGACCCTCCTCTGGGAGTACTCCCCATCACCGGCGCACCAGAACACATAGCACGCCGTGACCACCCCAGGAACCAAACCAGCACATGGGCGCCAGACGACCCCGTGTCTGGGCACCCTTGGTCGCCCTGCGACGGGTCAGGACATTGGCCCCGCCGCCTGCCAATTTTCGGCTGCAGAGGATAGGGAGAGCGGCCAACGTAATACCGACACTCCTCTTCCCCTGCAGCCCCACCGCGTCCGCCATCATACGGTGGCGACCCCGTCAAGGCCGCGGAAGGTAGGGAGAGCGGCGCACCGCAATACCGGCACTCCTCTCCCGCCGCGGCCTCCAACCCTCAGCCACGATGCCTCCGATACGACATCGCGGCCCGCCTCAGTTGCGATATCGCCAAAGCGGCACCGCAGCCTACTTTTGGCCGCTACGTCGTTGGCTTGTCAGCAAAAGCCCTGACGAGCGGCCCCTCCTCGGGTTCCTCTTCGCTTCACCGTGGGTGTCCAAGCCACGGCTACTGAGCCCCCCTGCCTCGACAATGCGGGAACCCACCGGGGGGGACATAGTCAGTATTCATCAGGTTTATAACTGATAATAACTTTAAAAATGGGACTGAATTTTATGAAACTAGCTTTTTCCCGCGACTTCACTCGCGTGGAGCTCCGGAGATATCCCACGGGAATGTAATATCGGGATACAAAGTATGTTATGTCCTTATCCAGGTCATGTTCTACCTGTGTGCCAAAGGACCGAACAATGGTTCGGCATCCATACATTGTTTTCCTAAGAACCAGCAGGGATGTGAATAATATACTTTCTGTGTTCTAAATAATGCATATATTCGATTGAAACTAAATTAAAATCACGGACCTTCTGAAAATTGTAAAAATTCCAAAACACTTTCGGATTTTGAAGTTTTTGGGTTTTCATCATTATCATCATCATTTCAGCCGAAACACGTCCACTGCTGGACTCTAGGCCTCTCCCAAGCACCTCCACTTCGACCGGTTCTGTACCTACTTCTCGCCTCCAACGGGTTCCTGCGGCCGTCACAAGGTCGTCGGTCCACTTTGTGGGAGGCCTTCCAACGCTACGTCTTCCGGAACGCGATCGCCACTCCAGAAGCTTTCGGCCCCATCGGCCATCATCTTCGACCATCAGAAAATTTCTCAAAATTTTCCCGTCAATCAAGTGTGAAAACATTGTAGCTTGCGAAAGAATCAATTACATAATTGAGTATTTTTTTTTATGGATTCGTGTCAGCCATAGGAGGGACCTTATTGAAAATGACTCTTTTATTGTATGTAGTTTCATTATAATTAATAAAAACTAACTAATAACATAATATTATCATCTATGGTTTTTATACGATCAAATGAGCATTATGAGTCGTGCACTTTTTTTGCATATTCAGATGAGTTCGGTGAAAATGCTAAGTTAAGACTTTAGAGAGTCACAGTGGGTGCAAGTTGGTTTGCTCGACAAAAGCAAAATATGAAGTTATTGAAATGTGAAAATTGCTGGGACATCCACGTATGGAGACAGGACGTTGAGGTCCTGTCTCCATATGTCATAAGTTTGTGGAGCCGTGCCAGACGGAACTGAGCTTTCACGACGAGTTCGATTACTGTCGGATATGCTCTCATTATGCGATGGCACAATTGGAATTTTCCTGAACGTTTCGTGATTTAAACACTACCTATTGTGAGATAAAATTTGGTCTTACAATAAAGCCTAAACGGGAAAAGCTTAAGGTCTCCTATTTTATGCCAAACGTGGCGTCTGACGTTAGCGTCAACGTTTAATTCCGTTCCGATCGACGTCTGAATGCAACGCACAGCGTCGGCGGTCAATACATCCGCAGCAGAGAATGGCGTTTTAGTCGCTGCTCGCGAGCGGTCGATCCGACTGCATCACTAATTTTTTCCCAACATTGATACTTATAAATATTGTTTTTATGATTTATGTCACTTTTATCATACACTGCATTAAAAGATTTAACTGCTTCTATCAACAATTAGTCTTTTTCTTTATTAAACCTCATCATTTTGTATGACGCGAGAGACGACCTTCACGCTGCAATGGTTCGAAATGACTAGAGACGCGACGCACAGCGTTTAGATGCCGCGTACGGCGTCAAGACGCCAACGTCGACGTGTGAAAGAGACCACAATAGTACATTTCTATAGTAAACATTGTGACGCAGCGTACGACCTAACGGGACGCAGCGTACAGCGTGAAATAGGAGACCATAGCCTAAGCCTTCGTAAAGCCTTACATTGTTAGTCTTTTGATACCACGTGCGAGTAACTATCACTATTGAGCCCCAATTTATTTAACTACAACATAAGGTTCAACGGTTAATCGGCGCAATGACGATGTCACAGTGCAACAGAAACGTCGAAACGCTACAAAGCGATGACGTTTGCGTAAATAAATAACAGTTAACGATACAATTGTGCTCCATAGCCGTGACAAGAGTATTGACGGCGCAATGTACTCCGCGCCCGCGACCATAACAATCACTTACGAGCCGTAATTGGATGTCGGGGGAATAGACTGGCCTGTCACCACGAGCGTCCCAAATCACACGCCATTACCAATAACTTGTATCTTTAACAGCTACGGCGCTACGGCTTGTCTACTGCGTAGTCGATCGTAGACCATGTCGCAACATGGCGCTTACTGTACTCTCGTAGACCGCTACAGGTACTACGACAATGATCATTATCCAGGTATCAATGATCAAGTAACATAATGATAGAAACGAGAGAAGACTGGTTATTATGGTATATAAATGTTATTTAAAAGATAAATATGTTTTGTCTACATATTAATACAAGAAAATCTATTTTTAGCAAAACCTTTGCCTGTCTATATTGATCTATTTATCTATTTATGATGACACTAACTGAGCTCCGCGGTTTTACCCGCAAAAGTGTCGAAGTGTCGATGTTAATAGGGTGTCAGCTACCTCCATACAAGATTTTATCAAAATTGATCCAGCCGTTAGAGCGTGCAGAAGTAACAAACATATGAACACACACACATACACACACAGACTCACAAACTTTTGCTTTTATAATATTAGTGTGATTCATTTATAAGTTATTACGATCTAATAAGCTTGTCCATATAAGAATAATTCGCTCCCCCCACCGAATAACATGGTAATGTGGTACTACGACAGTTTTCGTTTTATTGCATATTCGGTGTCTAAAGCATTAATTACAATCTTGTAATTTTTTTTGTATTTTTTCTATGTATATTTATAAAAGTACAATAATTTCAATGGTACCGTAATGAACATAACAACATTATTCCCTTAAAATCTAAACACACTTTTTGCACGAATAATACCATAACATGTTATTACAGATCATGCAATCGTTAACTTTTTCGGTAAGCGACGATTACCATTATATTCGCGTAAGAAATGCATGCCTTTTTCCACGTAAAGTATAAAACAATTATATTTGTGTATTATTTATGTTTACAATATAATAGAAACGGCTTATTCGATTTAGATGCGGTTTTCACTAATATATTGTAGTAAGCTTCACTTAACATTTAGTGTTTATTTCATGTCAATCGGTTCATAAATAAAAAAGTTATGTCAATTTAAAGAATCACGGCGGACATTTTTAAGGTATACTATCAGAGTACGTACATGGACGCGCACTCTCGAGGCTAACTGATGAACAGCGTTTGATATTTGATCTGGTGAGCGTTGATTGTACTTTGGAAGAAATGCTATTTGTAGATGCACCCGGTGGAACGGGTAAAACATTTCTTATGAAAGTTATTTTGGCGAAGGTACGAAGCCAAGGTAAAATCGCGCTTGCTGTCGCTTCATCAGGCATAGCAGCCACATTGTTGCCAGGTGGGAAAACTGCTCATACAATGTTCAAAATTCCGATCGATTTAGACCGCACAGAAAGCCCTGTTTGTAATATTTCAAGAAACAGCGATAAAGCTAAGGTTCTTCGTGATTGTAGCCTTATTATATGGGATGAGTCCACAATGGCCAATCGAAAAGCAGTAGAAGCAGTAGACAGAACGTTGCGTGATGTCAAGCAAAATGATCAACCCATGGATGGCATTACTATGCTTTTTTGTGGCGATTTTCGTCAGACTCTCCCTGTAATATCACGTGGAACAAGGGCTGTTGAAGTTAGAGCCTGCCTAAAGAGTTCTCGACTGTGGCATTACATTATACCTTTGCATTTGACATTAAATATGCGTGCGCAAATTAGAGGCAACGAAAATGCTCAAGAATTTTCAGATTTGCTACTTGAGATTGGTAACGGTGTGTTACCGCAGGAACAAGGAAAAGTTGTTCTTAATGAAAACCTATGCAACATAGTTTCATCAATGCGAGATCTCATATCATCTGTGTATGGAAACGCAACGCAAATACCAACTTGCGAAAATTTCTGGCTTTGCGAAAGAGCTATTTTGACGCCACGAAACGACCAAGCAGCAACAATAAACGCTGAAATTTTGAGCTATGTTCCGGGGGATTATGTTGAGTATATCTCTATTAACAGAGTCATGGAAGAAGGAAAATCTACAAGCTACCCAGTAGAATTTTTAGAATCCCTCAATGCTCTTGGACTACCAGCACATAAATTAAAATTAAAAGTAGGCGTACCGATAATGCTTCTTAGAAATTTAAGCCCCCCAAAACTTAGCAATGGCACCAGGTTAAAAGTGACCAATTTACAAAGAAATCTGATAGAAGCAGAGATTTTAACAAGGTGTGGAAAAGGTAAAAGTGTTTTCATTCCTCGGATTCCTCTCATTCCAAACAATTTTCCATTTAGTTTTAAACGAGTCCAGTTTCCAGTCAGCCTATGTTTTGCGATGACAATTAATAAAGCCCAAGGTCAGACGCTGAAAGTTGTAGGTGTAGATCTAAGTATCAGCTGTTTCTCGCACGCTCAGTTGTATGTGGCTCTGTCACGGGTTAGCAATCCTAGGAGCCTGTATGCTTTCATCCCCGATGGCCATACGTCAAAATCGTATACAGAGAAGCATTACTGTAAAGTAAATTTTTAGCTACCCAAACGACGGTATATGTAATTCAAAATATATGCTGCCCGAAAAGTCACTATTCCACGCTGACGAAGTCGCGGGCACAGCTAGTTAATAAATAAAAGGACTGATTATGATAAATAATAAAACCTTTGTTTTATTTCATAAATTTTAATAAAACGCTATTATAAATTATCCAGTATTAATATCAACTTCCTCTATTATTGTTATTTTTCTGCAAAATCAAATAATAAGTACTGGATTATTTAATAAAACATGTATTTGCAACATTATATTACTGTTAATCTTTTGACACCACACATCGACGAATATTACTGTAATGTAATATTACATTATACACTATCGCTTGGATTTCACACGAATAATATCGTAATATCATATTGCCGTTAGGTTTTTTGACACTGTATTACAACGAATAATACTATAATGCATTAATATTGACTACGATATTGTTGCGTTTACACGCGAATAATATGGTAATGATGCGTTGCATACTATACTTTTGCCATTTAATTTCAGTAACATTATTTTTGTGAATAACTTTATTTTATTAAAGTATTACAAAAAAATCATAATATAAATTAGATTGTAAAAAAATTAGCTTTGTTTTGACGTTTAAATGTCTACCTTACGATCTACCAGTGCCGAGATATACGCATAAAACAGTTTTTTATTTTTCCTGTAAAATTTTGATTTATCGATTACCATATTATTCGGTGGGGGGAGCGAATTGATACAGAGGCGGCGCCGGTGTCGGGGCGGAGCGCGGGCGCAGATAAAGATAAATCATTAATTATCTCACTAACTCATTATCTATCGTAATGGGCGCATTGTTCTTGTTTACTTGCTGCGACACTTCTTATGCACCAACCATTTATATACTAGTTACAATACACACGCACGGTATCGGACACAGCGCTACTTCATAATGAATGGCTGATTGACGGGTGGCGACAATACAAACGATGTACGTAATTATATCGATGCCGAATATTTTATATTAATATGATGTGCGCACTTCAATTGTTAAAAAAAGTAAGTATATGAGAATATTGTGAAATGTGGTTTTTTCATAAATGAATCGAGAAGTAGTGAACTCGCAGCGAGTATTACAGGTACAGTCCTACTGTGAGCATCAAGTTATAATAATGTTCCTTCAAGTTCTGAACACCAACATCATCGTCTTATGCATATTTTAAAATTATTATACGGGCACACAGTACGCTTTTACTTATAAAACCTTAAAGACATTATAAATGCCCACAGTCTTGCTATGTAATAATGAGAAGCTTTTTTGTCAAAAGTCAGCTTGCATGATGGTCTTTTCCTTTTGCATTTTCTTTGTGAACGCTTGTCGTCAAATACAGCATGGTGCGCAGTTGAAATTTAAGGACAACAGCCAGTATGCATAGTTTGCCATTAGAACTCTCTTGTAAGTGCGATGGGTGGCGAGTTCTCCTCTTATACATTACCTTTAAAATTGCTCTTTGTGCCCGCTCTACAGGAATAAGATGACTTTTACCCCCAATTTTTTAATCCCCAGGTCAAGACACAGTATCCTAAGATTGACTGGCAAAGAGCATGGTAGATCATCTTAAGCGTCGAGATTTCTGCCAGTGATATAAGTCTCGTGAATATACACATAGTTCCCTTCAAAATGGTTGAGCTGAATGGTGCTGATCTATGCGTCATGTTCGTGAACGAGCGCCGTCAGTTGGGGCTGGTCATCTCTTAGCTGCCTCGGCTTATTTTTAATTATTTTAATTTTGAATTGTTGTTTTCTTACTATTTGCTGTACTCTGGACGCTTTTAATAACGCGTACGCGTACTTTTTTTCACATCGTTCTCACATATAATTATAAATTCACATTAATGATGCAACTAATATTTTTGTAAAATTATTATAATTTAAAGAGTGTCCACGGAGTTTCTTGCCCGTTCTTCTCCATAGGTACCTACGCTTTGGAATGGGCAACTAGCTTCATATTTTCTGACTGACCGACTTTTTGACAATTCAAAAGTGCCTGTAAATGGTTTAATTGAAATAAATGGTTTGAGTTTGAGTTTGAGTTTGACATACAAAGCAGCTTTCTGACTCGAGCACTTAGCGTGAGCTGAACTGCACCTACACTACAGTACGGTGCAGATTATCACCTGATGTTGTGGCACTAGGTGACAAATAGATTCTGCCATGTTACTGCGAGGAGTAGATACACAGCCCTATCAATCAGTGATAGCCTTCGAGTTGTAACATCCACTAGTACAGTATCGTACCGACATGACAGCGTTGTCTCACACGGTACACCCGACTACCTGTAACGTTAACACAAATCTGGGTCTGCTAGACTGCTAGTACACTGTGGTGCAAGTATGTATTGATCCGTACACTGATACGTTAAGACGCTGTCGCTTGTCAATAACTGGGGCATTGAGAGGATGTAGGGTTGTCTAATTTTTATCCTATTTCAAAAAAGGAGGCGATTCTACATTCGACTTCATGTTTTTAGGGTTCCGTACCAAAATGGTAAAACAGACAGACAGACTGAAAGAAAGAAAATACATTTATTTAGCACAGACTAAGAGACACACAATACACCAGATAGTTAGATAATATTATAGTCGTACATCAGGAAAAAAATAAGATAAAAAATAAAAAGTGCAAAGTCCGATGTAAGAAATTAGCAGGAAAGTGTGCCTCACGGCTGCGCCAAAAAGGCCCAGTTCAGCAAAAATGCCAGACAACTGGTGCCTGACGCTGGTTTTCAACTGGACCTGGTGTGTGAGGTGACGAATGTAAATCAGTTTTATACTGCATCGTGATGTGTGTAATGTGTATGCATAATTGTATAAATAAATAAAAATAAATTAGTGTCACATAAAAACAGTAACGAATAGATGTTAGTAGTAGACCTATGTATAAAAAGCGTGATATTGAGTAACATTGCAAAACTAAACAATAAATAAATAAAATACTGATAAATAGATAAGTGACATGACCGCATGATAGACCTTCTTATGCAAATAAAGAAATTCTCCGAAACGAATCAGAACAGAAACCTGTTTTAATTTAAACGATGCCTGACTTGCCATGCACCGACACATTGTCATAATAATTTATTAATCCGTGCACTGTAATGTCATCGCACAATACGCTGCAAGCAGCCGAGCGCGGCGGACTATTATCGGACAGTTTCCATCTTGTGTGTGCTTTGAACTTGTCTTAGCTGTTGTTTGCATTTGGATTAACCAAATACTAAGGATATGACGTCTTTAAATAAGTCAGTTAAAACACTATTTGTGAAAGTGGAAAAGTAATTAAAAAAACAAACAAACGAAACATAAAAGGATGAAAGGTAAGCGCTAGTCGATAATAGAAATATTTGATGTACATAATTAACAAATAATGAATTCTGGCATAATGTGAGATATGAAAACTACCCACTTTTAATTTCCGTCTCCCTTTCACAGCCTCATGGATGTCAAATCACAAACTGCACAGAGGTTCGCCCAGTGCCGGTTGTTGGTGAAAGATGGGTAAAAATGGCGCCATCCCGACATTGTACGCCTCATTCATGTGCAAATAGGCCAGGCAACATTTGGTACGTTGACAAGCGAACATGATTCAGCGATGCATAAGTGGGTAACAGAAGGTATAACATTTGTTACTTGAATGACCTGGATGGATAGGTGAGGAAGCCATCCTGACGCCGCTCCTCGTCGCGTGCAAGTGGGCCAGGCATTTCGGGTAAGTACGTGCGCCTACGTTGCTACAAGGTACATTATGTGAATAAATATATATATAGGCGGTTATTTTAGTGTGCTATTTTTCATACCACAGGTCTCACAAAATGCGACATGACGTTGCGGCGGCGCGGCGCGCGGCCCTTTTGTAAATTATATAATTGAGAAATTCAGTGCTACCATATCCAACTTCCGTTGCGATACTATTAGATACTGCCGTAAACGTGTTCTAAAAGTGTCTATTGTGCTGATTATTCTTATCGGTGGTGGCAGGTTATTCCACACTTTGGAAGCCGCATAGCGAAAGCTACCCCTGAATGCCGCTGTGTTGTGAGTCTGAGAAGAGAGTTGTTGCGAGCATTGCCGTCTGCACATTCGCGTCTGCTAGTTAACCAGCTAAGTTTATCGTATAAATAGTCGGGTTTTTTATATTTAACCACACCGAACAGGAGGCACGCTAGGTGTAGCTTCCGTCTGGACTTCATTTTTAATGACAAATGTTTATTCAGAAAAGGTGTTACGTGACTTCGCCTAGGAATAGTGTAACAAAATCGCGCGGAAGCGTTCTGTACTCTCTGAATGAGACGGTCTGTACGGGCTAATAGGCGCGGGCGCATACACTGTGTCGGCGTAGTTTTGCCTAGATAGTACTAAGGTTTCCACCAGCTGTTCCCGTAGTGACTCTGATAAATAACACCTCATCCTATATAACACCTTCAGGCGGTAAAAGCAGTTTCTTACTGAGTCTGCTACGTGCTTTTCAAACCGAAGGTCCATCCATCACAAGACCCAGGTTACGCGCCTCATTAACTCGCTCGATTGGTTCGCTCATCAGTTCCACATCAAAAGACGAAGGCAGTCGGGCCTGCTGCTGTCTGGTGCCAAATACCATATATTTAGTTTTAGAAGGGTTCAGGGACAGGCAGTTTTCCTCAGACCAAACGGCGATTCGCTGAAGATCTTCATTAAGATCCTTAATGGCTCTGTCATACTCGTCTGGCCTGAAGGAAATATACAGTTGTACATCGTCGGCGTATATATGGTACTTGCACCTCTGGAGGCATCTGATTATGTCTGCACAATACAAAATGAAGAGAATGGGGCCCAAGATGGAGCCCTGAGGAACTCCTCTCTCCACGGGTATAGGTGTCGATCTAAGTGTAGTGCCGTCACTTAAATGCAGGTCAACAAATTGTTTCCTATTACATAGGTAACTACGGAACCATTGTATAGCCTCTGGGTCGAAACCGTAATATTTTAATTTTGACAATAATAATGGAATGTTAATGGCGTCAAATGCCCTGGAAAAATCCAGTAAAACCAGTAGTGTGCACATCCCCTTATCCTGAGCACACAATATGTTGTCAGTAACATCCAGTAAAGCAGTAGATGTACTGCGCTGCTTCCGAAAACCTGATTGTAAATCGGGTAATATGTTATTTTGTTCCAGGAACAGCGTAAGTTGACGGCTGACGATTTTCTCTAATATTTTTGATAGACATGGCAATATACTAATAGGGCGTAGGTCTTTTAAGGTGGATGGATTTGGGATTTTTGGCAAGGGCCTGATCGAGGCAGTTTTCCATTTGTCAGGGAATGTTGACGTCACGATGGAGAGGTTTATTATGTCCGTTATAACATTTAACGTGTGCGGCAAAGTCATATTAATCATATCCAGGTTAATGTTGTCGTAGCCTTCGGCGTTACTTTGAGACCAGCGATTATGCGTGAGACATTGCTCTTATCCACTGGAACGATTTTAAAATTTGCCTCCCCGTGGCTGTGGTTGTCAAAGAAGTTTAATAGAGAAGCGCTTGCCATGTGCCTACCGGGAACAATCAAAAAATTTCTATTAATAGGTCTGGATCTGAAAAATGCTACGGAAGGTCTTGTCTAGATTTAAATGGCAATAAGGTGGATTTTAAATTTTTCCATAGCAATTTAGGGTTTTTAATTTTAGCATTAATGTTATGTTTGAAATAGGCAGCCTTTTCATTGTATAAAGAACTATTCACCAAGAGCTTTAGGTCTTTGTAGTATGTCTTTTTGGAATCTGATTTTGTTTTCCTATAACTATTTAGTGCCTCATCACGTAAACGCATCATAATTTTGATTGTGTCTGTTATCCACGGATACGATTTTTCTTTTACTGTATATGATTTGATAGGTGCGTGAATATCAAACAAGGAAATTATAAGGGAATTGAACACATCTACCATATCATTTACGGTGCCGAGCGTTGAAATAACACCTATGTTTAATGACGCTAAGTGTGTGTTAAATATTTCCGTGCAGACATTTTTAAGTGGTCGAGATTTTACCAAATACGGTTTGAATTTATCGCGCTTAATATTAAATTCACTTAGTACAATAGAATGGCCATTGAGTGAACCGAAAGATTCAACCGCTGTGTATCTTGCTTTCATGTCAGTACATACGAGATCGATGAGAGTTTCACTAGTTGCAGTGTAGTGAGTAGGGCTTGTGACCAGCTGTGTAAGATTCAGACAATCTAGAAATTCATTGACAGTTTTCGTTTTTATCCCATTTGTATCTTGCATATTAACATTAAAGTCACCGAGTAAAATGTATTGATCGCAATTTCCCAAAGAACTGATAGACTCCGTTATGGCATCGAGAAAGAGGACAAGATTTAACCATGGCGGACGGTACGCCGTTCCTATAGCAACTTTTTTACCGTTCAACGAGAGTGTCAACCACATTTGTTCGACTGATTCGAATCTGGGATCGACCGTGCTAGTCGAAGTACGCGCGCTCAGTCCCTGCCGTATAATAAAAGCCGACGCCCCCAACACGGACTGAGCCCTGACTGAACCCTGTCTGTCTGTCACAGCTGGATATCTCAAGAACTACTAATGCTATCAACTTGAAATTTGGAATAGTTTTAGATGACGTTTGCCCAATTATTTTGCAAATAAGAAAGATATAAAAATATATGTACCTACCTATATTTTTTGCAACAGAGACTGAAAGGGGGTCTGAAAAATTCGAAGTGAGGCTACTAGGGCATGTGGGGTATCATATGAAAGAGGGCAGATTGCACATTCTCAAATTTTTTTAGAGCCGCATAGTTTTCGACTTTTGATGAATAATGTAAAAAAAATACCGTTCCCCCCTTATCTCCGAAGTTTGCAAAGGAACAAATCTGAAATTATTCTATGTGATAGAAGTGTATGTAAAGATTACAGGAAAACTAAAACGAAGTCTCTTAATAGCACACTTTTTCAGAAATCATCAACAAAAGTTATATATGTTCCACTATCGGTCAAGAGGGGGCACTTACATAAAACTGCAATATTCTAAACCGCAGTGCACAGTGTTAAAATTTTCTGAAAAATATAAGCCTCGCCGATAGGGTTCCCAACCCTCCCGGATTGCCCGGGAGACTCCGGTAATAATGGTTAATCTCCCGACCTCCCGGAGTGCAATAATTTCTCCGGTTTTTTTAAAGTATATGCATCCGTCGCTCGCACGTTACTCGTCGCGTTTGTTCTTTCCATTCCTGTCTCTAACAATTCTTGCGAGCGCGTATTCAGTCATTATGATGGAACAAGAAAAGAAACTGAATGAATATTTCTTTAGTAAAAGCAGAGATACAAATACTACTTTTATGATTTTGTGGTAAAAAACCATCAATAATAAAATATTGAGATTTTCTTTCAACGCAATACTCGATTTTTTTAAATTCTCCCGGGTTGGTCCATTCGAGAGTTGGCAACCCTACTCGCCGATGAAAATTAAAAAATGTATGATAGTACGGAACCCTCGGTGCGCGAGTCCGACTCGCTCTTGCGCGGTTTTTTTTTTGTGTATAGCATAATCAGCCTATTGTGTTCCGCGCCACCATCAGGGTGCCTCTCATAGAGAGGCTGAACTGACGGAACTGATGAGGTGAGTTGGATCATTCGGTTCCCTACAAAATGGTTGAACTGGATGGTGCTGATTCACGCGACATGTTCGTGAACGGACGCCGTCGGTTGAGACTGGTCATCTTTTAACTGCCAGGACGTAGTTTTAATCTTATATTTTGATTTTTTTCTTCATTTTATTGTTTTACATTGCTCTCACAAAATTATAGAAGCAACAACAACAACTTACCCAGAATTTTGTAATATCTTTCAAACTCAAACTCAAACTCAAAACATTTATTTCAATTAAACCATTTACAGGCACTTTTGAATTGTCAAAAAGTCGGTCAGTCAGAAAATATGAAGCTAGTTGCCCATTCCAAAGCGTAGGTACCTCTGGAGAATAACGGGCAAGAAACTCCATGGACACTCTTTTAAATTATAGTTGTACAAAAATATTAGTTACATCAATAATGTGAATTTATAATTATATGTGAGAACGATGTACAAAAGACGTACGCGTTAAAAGTGTCCAGAGTACAGCAAATGGTAAGGAAAACAACAATTCAATATTAAAATAATTAAAAATAAGCCGAGGCAGCTAAGTGATATGACCAGCCCCAACTGACGGCGCCCGTTCACGAACATGACGCATAGATCGACACCATTCAGCTCAACCATTTTGAAGGGAGCTAAATGATCCAACACACACGCCACCGTCAGCGAGACATTTGTGTGAGCATGACATACTATCAGCCGCCAGGGCACATTCAAGTCAATGAAAGACACATTACCCGGTAAATGGTACATAGTGTATAGTATATACATAGAACTCACATCTGTGCTATGCAATTATACAATACAAAGGAAATTGAGTTTATACAATTCAAAGATAGTCTTACAATCTTCAGCAGCTCCAACAGAATCTTCAAGTGTTAATCAATTAGTTGTGGTTGTGGAGCAGGACCAGCCTTGAGCCAGGCATTTTTATCAGCGATGTAATCCCCTAACTTATAATATGCCTGACTGCATAGTGTGCGTTTTATACAAGACTTGAATTTTGTCTCATTCATTTCAAGAATGTGGGGAGGTATTTTATTATAACATTTTAAACAGTACCCCATAAAAGATGAGTCTACTTTAGCCAGTCTGAAACCTGGTTGAACTAATTTATTTATTTTATTATTAAAAAGATTTTATTTAAAAGATTTATTTAAAAGAGTATCCTTGGATTTTTATGGCCGTTTTTCTCTAAAGAGATCTACTTTTTGGAATGGACTTCAACTCTTAGACTGACTGACCATGTTTGACTAGCTTCTGCCCGCGACTTCGTCAGCGTGAAATTCACACTCTTAGGGGTGGAATT
Source organism: Luperina testacea (assembly GCA_927399505.1). Taxonomy (NCBI): domain Eukaryota; kingdom Metazoa; phylum Arthropoda; class Insecta; order Lepidoptera; family Noctuidae; genus Luperina; species Luperina testacea. Next base: position 277,377 of record OV656762.1, on the reverse strand, counting down.
TTGAAAAACGTTATATTTACAACTATTTACATACATTTATAGACAAATAAGTTTTCGGGTCAATTTTTGAATTTATAGATAAAAGGGATCAGATTTTTCAAATAAACTGCATCCCCGCTTGTCATCCCCCACAGGGGTGGAATTTTGAAATAATCGTTTCAGATGTGTTCGTAACTTGACTCAAATACCCATACCCATTTTCGAGTTGATGGAAGCAAGCAGTAAAATCCACCCCTTAAACTTTATTATCCTTTTCCACTTTAGTAGGAGTCAATTTTTAAAAAACCCTAAAACACATACTTACACTTTACTTTTTCACACGCTGTCTACATCTCTCTATTTATTATCCTATCGCAGGTATGCTGGAAGAGATTTCTTATGAAATAAGCATCACCTTTGTACCTATTTTTCTGTTCTGTTTTATTTCGTGTCTGTTTATATATGTGTGTACAAGTACATAAATGGTAAAATAAATTAAATAAATACTTTTTATTTTTTGTTTTAGTATATTACCGAGTTTTGAGTTAATCCGACAGCGGGTTACATATTTTTCTAACCTTTCTAACTTTGTCACCCCTAAATCCTCTGTGAAGTTAATCAAGCCACGTAATAAAATACTCCCCTGTGAAATTTACTACCCCACTTCACACCGCTAGGGGTAGATTTTCGAAAAACCCTGAACCACTTTATTATTTATTTTGGTCTTACATACTGAGTTTCGAGTTAAGTAATTGGACCGTGCATTAAAATTCTTCCATACTAAATTTGACATCCCCAATCTCCCTTTAGGGTATTTTAGAATTTAAAAAATTACGAACTTCATAATTTACTTAGATAAAATAATTTGTGACAAGTTTCAAGTTCAAAATTTATAACATTTTTACTAAAATCGAATTACTTACCACTTTTCGTCCTGTCATGGGGTCAATTTTCGAAAACCCTATACACTTATTATTGATTCTGTTCTGTCAAAAGTATTAATACTGAGTTTCGAGTTAATCAGACCGCGCGTTAAAATTATTCCATACAAACTATGACACATCCCAATCCTCCTTCAGGGGGTAGTTTAGAAAAACAAAAAATGCCAAACTTAATAATTTATTTAGGTAAGTATTTGTGCCAAGTTTCAAGGTTATTAACTCAAGGAATAAGATTTTTCATACAAACATAACCCCCCCCTTTTCACCCCCCCAGGGATGGAATTTTGAAAAATCGTTTAAGATGTGTTCATAACTTGACTCAAAGATTATTTATTTATACCAACTTTCGAGTTAATCAAGCCACGCAGTAAAATCATTCCCTGTAATATTACCTACCCCTTTTCACCCTTTTAGGGGTAGATTTTCGAAAAACCCTGATACACGTTATTCTTAGTTTTAAGTATAAATACTGAGTTTGGAGTTAATCGGACAGCGAGTTAAAATTCTTCCATACAAATTTTGACCCCATCCCACCACCCCATCACCCCCCCCAATCCCCCATTAGGGGTTAGTTTAGAAAAACAATAACGCCAAACTTCATTATTTACTTAGATAAGTATTCTTGCCAAATTTCAAGGTTATTAACTCAAGGAATAAGATTATTTATACAAACAAAATGTTCACCCCCTTAAAGGTTGAATTTCGAAAAACCCCTTCTTAGTGGATACCTACTCTTTACAAAGAAGGCTGTGCGTTGATATCTCAGTCAGGAATTGGAATTATTTTAATTTCCTTACACTGTTGTTTAAATAGCAAGTAGTGGTATAAGACTTTGTGCGGGGGACAGGCACCAGAATTAGAAACAAAAATTAAAACTTATTACAAAAAGTAACTACAGACTTCCAACAGTTCATTAGACAAAGAACTGTTGAAAATCAAAAAGTGAGAGGCTTGTCAACCCTAGGTAAAGCGTAGCGAATCGCGTCTTGTCTATTAATAGCGTGGCACCCCTGAGGTCGAGACGAGACACAATCACTGCGTGATTTCATTGATAATCTCAACTGATTACACGGATACAGAGCTCCAATATAATGTGTGTTTAGATAACAAGATGTTTACCTTATCTCAATATTTGTCATAGATCCTGGAAACTCAAGTTTACTCAGCGGTCTTATGACATTGGCTAATGTATGAAATGTATTATGTCTGGGTCGAAACGTAATCATAAAATTTATTTCAGGATCCAAGTTTAGACTAAAAAAGGAAATCACAAAACTTCTATTTTATGTATAAAAAGTGCTTATCTTATTTATTATCGTAATAGCCGTACCCGGCCGCGGCCGTTAATGTGACACATCGAATTTTAGAAAATGATTGGTAATGTAGAGTCTCCTCTCCATCACGTATATCTATGATATTATACGTATATTAATGTAATTGTTATTATCAATTTCCGCTTACTTTATAGTCTCTTTATTTCATTCATGTAAGTAAACCATATGTACCGTATATACTTGTACATACGCCAACACATCAAGCTACTACAATCTGTCAAATTTCTTTAATAGATTTTCAACTTTAATGCTAATGCGTAGGGTTCAAGCTTGATGCTAATTTGACGGTTTCAGGGTGCTTGATGTGCTAGCGTCTGTACCTTACATACGGCTGATGCACCACAAAGAGGCTGAGTTGTGTCGACGCTGACATGCTAGTGTCAGCGTCGTCTTCGATGACTCAGCGCAACTTGGCATTCGTCTCCCCTGCCTCACTGCCGCACTGGCACACACTCGGCGCGGCGCGGCGGCGTCTCGGCCGCTTGTGCATTCCTCACAAACTATGCCTTTCCTGTATGATTTCATTTTATCCCTTTTCTTCAGATACAATGTGGAGTCCGCGAAATTGTCACGAAAGAAGTCGTGATATTGACTTGTTTCGAACACGGACATGACAGGATAAGGGATCAGTTTGTCATGCCTCAGGCAGGAATGTGCACGGTTAGTTAAGATTTATCTATATGATTATTATATGTCGTGCTCGTGGCTAAATAAAACAGCCGCATAAAAACCAGAGGCGGGCGGCACGCAGTTAGTAAATTGAAAGTCATTGTTTTCCACAATGTACTTATTGTTTAATTATCTGTGCATGAAATTGGTTGATTTGAAATTTTCCTTCCTACTTAAGGGACTTACATGACCTAAACCACAGTCACTGTCCGACTGCATAGAAAAGAAAGAGAAGCGCGATGACACAACGCTGGTAATTTATTGTAAAATATGAAATTATCTATACAAAAACTATTTAATAATAAATAATCCATCACTGAATGCAGTTTGGCGTTAGAAATTTAATGGTATATTTTGAATTATAATTAAAATTGTTAATGAAGGGATAAACTGCTTTTAAAGACAATTAAGAGGTGTTTTTGAAGATTTTTTGATGCATTTTTTGCATTTTTTTTTTTTTTTTTTGAATTATGATTTGAGTTCTATCACTCTAATAGAATAAGACTAGAAAATATATTTTTTTTTGGTCAATATTATTTACGGTCGAGATACACTGCTTTAAAAAAACCAACTTTTTGACCGTTTTCAAGAAATCTCCGCTTTAAAGGGCTTAGGATCGTCAAAAACACTTCAGTTGGTGTACCTGTACATATCTACTAAATCTAAAATGGTTTTTACTTTGTCATAAAAATGGAAAGCTTCGCTAGGTTAAATATACAGTATGAATTAGGGTTTTTACGTGATAATTTTGTTTAGGAGCACTGGTTATCAGGTATTTTAGGTATTTTTAGCATAGTGAAAAAATCAACTTATTTACAACAATTGATGAACTATGTATTTACAAATTATTATCTATGTACAAATAAATAAATTACCTAAGCTAGTCGGAGGTATTGTTCGAAGTGTCCACCTTCACGTTCTAGACACAGTCTAGCACGACGTCGCTGGTTTTCTTACAGCTTTCGCAACACAAACACATTCGTTTTTACGTGTCCTTCACCACACAATCCTCACCTTTGAAAACTTCATGAAAATCAATTTTGAGAACGCCAAAAAATAGTCATAAATAATCACCATGGTCAAAAAAATTGTCGCATTATAATTCCAAAGTTATAGCTATAGTTTGGTGACGATTGTAAGGTGAAGGTCTTCACATAATCCTCACCTCTAGTGCAACCAACGGCTGGGAGTATCGACTTTGTTTCAATTCCAAAAAATAGTCGTAACGCTATGCCAAATCTCGAAAATAGTCATTAAGTGATTCCAGAGTAAAGGTGCCTTGGTGAGGATGACGTGGTGAGCATTTCTCACATGGTTTAACAGTAAAAATGGGTGTGCCACCATGCTCGATATTGGGTCTTTTCCTCTTTTTAGTGTATGTTAATGATCTACTTCATTTATTAAAAAAATCAACCACAAATAGTGTTATTTGCTAATGACACTTCCTTATTTTTAAGTTAAGTAGACGTGCTACAAATTTTGACGACGTAAATACGAGTAATGCCCTACAACAGTTCCAAAATTGGTCCACTGCTAATAATTTAGTATTAAATGGAAAAGACTAAGTGCATAAGATTTTCTTTACCAAATGTCAATGGTAATGATTGTGAGATAATATTGAATCAAGAGAAGAATTCGTCGATAAAACTGTTTTCCTAGTGATCAAGCTCGATTCAAGGCTACAATGGAGTCCTCATTTAACATCTTTTTCAGGACCGCTAAGTTCAGTAGCTTATACTATCAGAAAAGTCCGTCAATTTACTGATGTAGATACCGCGAGACTAGTCTATTTTAGTTACTTTCATAGTATCATGTCTTACGGTATTTTACTTCGGGGAAGGGCTGCAGACGTTAATTCTATTTGTTTATTCTGCAGAAAAGAGCCATCAGAGCCATATATAATCTCCGCAGGCGTGATTCTCTAAGGAAACTGTTTAAGGAAATGAACATCATGATGGTGCCTTGTCAATATATCTACGAAAACATCATGTATGTAAAGAAAAATTTACATCATTTTAGCAAAAGAGGTGAAAGACATAATTATAGTACTACAAATAGGGACCTATTAGTTCAACCAGGTTTCAGACTGGCTAAAGTAGACTCATCTTTTATTGGGTACTGTTTAAAATGTTATGATAAAATACCTCCCCACATTCCTCAACTGAATTAGACAAAATTCAAACCTTGTATAAAACGCATACTATGCAGTCAGGCATATTATAAGTAAGGGGATTACATGGCTGATAAAAATGCCTGGCTCAATGCTGGTCCTGCTCCACAACCACAACTAATTGATTAACATTTGAAAATACTGTTGGAGCTGCTGAAGATTGTAAGACTATCTTTGCATTGTATAAACTCAGTTTCCTTTGTATTGTATAATTGCATAGCACAGATGTGAGTTCTATGTATGTACTATACCCTATGTACCATTTGCCGGGTAATATGTCTTTCATTGACTTGAATGTGCCCTGGCGGCTGATAGTATATAATAAAGGCAAGAATTAGGTGGGAGCTCTGATCCTCGTCATAGCTCGCCACACGCTGCCCTGCAGGTTTCTGTATCTCTCTTGGTCTGGCTCCTTACCGTAGACCTGTTCCGGGACAGTAAACTCTTCCGGCACAGGCCTATAGAGTTCGGAGCGCGCGCCCCAGCACGACGTCACCGCAGAGACACGGCGGTGGGTTGTTATTATTATTAGTTCCTCTAAAGGTTTATGGTAATGCCACACATAATCGGCCGGCAATGTTCCCACTCAGGCCTCCTCTCTTCGAGGATGCCACTAAAACTGCTTAAGGGGGAAGCGCTAAGGTAGCCCGCGAAATTCAAATTTTCTTAGGTTTTTTGCAATTTGCTGGTCAGTATTAAGTTGTACGTTGATTAATATATGATTCGCGGTCGTAACAAATATGTATTTACAGAATTATAATCATTAAAGTCATCAACACAACTCTCTAAGACCACTTAACTCCAAAGAATGATGATTTCATGAAACCGTTATTCTTTGGACTTACGTGGTCTTAGAGAGTTGTGTTGATGACTTTATTCTGTAAATACATATTTGTTACGGCCGCAAATCATATATTAATCAACGTACAACTTAATACTGACCAGTGAATTGCAAAAAACCTAAAAAAAATTGAATTTCGCGGGATACCCTGGCGCTTTCGCCTTAAATAAAATAATCTTTGCAATACCGTGTCAGTTCATTGAAACTAATTAGTGCAAACAACTTTCGAAAGTAATACAAATATTTATAGTAGTGGGAAGTGCTAAACTAAGATCAAATTCGAACTTAAAGATAGTTTGGAAAGTTCGCGCTAAGTGCAGATAATGCTCGTTTAAATTCATATAACTTTGCACTAGACGCTTATTTCAGGGCACGCCACGATAGCGGCGGTAAGACCCCTCTTTGAGGAGTGGCTAGAGAGGCGTCATGGCGCCCTCACCTACCGCCTGACGCAGGTCCTCACCGGACACGGAAGTTTCGGGAGGTTCCGCACATAATCAGGCGGGAGGAAACGCCCGGGTGTCACCATTGCCAGGATCGCCCAGAGGACACGGTGGAGCATACGGTGGAGGTCTGCCCCGCTTGGGCGGAGCACCGCCGTGTCCTCGTAGAGGCGATCGGCAGCGGCGGCGACCTCTCGCGTCCGGGCCTGGTTCAAGCCATGGTCCGGGGCGAGAGGGAGTGGGGGGCAGTCGCCTCCTTCTGCGAAGCAGTCATGCTAGCGAAGGAGGCGGCGGGACGGCTGAGGGAGAGAGCCTCCCGTCCCAGCCGCCGAGGGAGACACTCCGGGCGTCGGGAGCCGCGCGACGACTCCCGGCCACCGTGGGCGCGGGCCTGCGGGCGGAGAGTAATGGGTAGCTCACCGTCCGATCAGGACCAGGCCCGTGCCGGACGGCGCGTACGTGTTCCACGCGCGCCTCAAAGAGATGTCAGCATTAAACGAAGGGGCCCGTAAGGGCCGAAGCCTGCCGGGTCAGCGGGATTGTCCGAAAGGGTTACCGCTGGCCCGGAACATAAAGGGCGAAGGAAGGAACACGGGTGGGTTTTAGTCAGTAAGAGTCTGACACTCCCTTCCGCTCCACCCAGAGCGGGAGGAGTCATTTGATGATTTCCCATCATGAAAAAAAAAAAAAAACGCTTATTTCTCAAGCAAAAGAAATAAAATCATAATGTTCCTTTTGAACTTTCATGATACATGTGTCGAAGCTTTTTGATATGAGGATTTATTAAAATAAAAATAGTGCTTGTCCGCAGATACTTTGCAAGTAAGTAATCCCTCTACATAATACCTACTTGTAAATGTTTATTGAAGATAACGCCCACGAGCTGTACACCCACTATTGTAGATTCAAAGACATATGAATTAGAAAGCTATGGAAGGCAGAGAAAGTTAATTTTACTATTTCGTAGAATTGAACCTAAATGCATACTTGTGGAAATAGGTTTAAAATGAAGTATTCCTTTATTCTGTGAGCCCATAGAAGTGGCGGTATCAAGAATCATGCCTGCGGTAGGTTTTCTAAGCTTACGTATATGTTACATGTAAGTCTTCTTCTTACTTATTAGAATTCTGTTACCAACATCGTTGATATAATGAAAACACATCGAAAGCAAAAAATAAAGATTGCAGTTTCAAAGCTACCAATTTCCTCAAAGTAAAGACGAATACAGATAGAATGGCCTATAATAGACTTGTATTCCCACGAGGGATGAGCGGTATTCTCAGTGCTGGCCGAACAGACTCGGCTTTCGGCCTTTGATGGAGGGCTGTCTGGCCAGCCCTCTCGAATATCTCAACCGCGAAAAATTAAAGGTACAGAAGGCTAACTTAGGTCGAGATTAATAAACGTCACTTAGCACGTACTTCGGCTTAGATAATTAAGGCTCCTGCAAACAGGCGCGACGCGCGACGCGAATCGCGCGAGTTAAAAGACTGAGACTTGTGATGGAGATAAAAGTAATTTTATTCTCAAAACGTGTTAGTAGTACAGTGGTATGTTGTAGAGTCAATACAATAATGTGCTTAAATTATAGTTGGGTTAGTTTATATACTAAGTCTTATCAGCTAACACAGTGGTGGGGACAGAATGGTTGTCACCACAATTCACTTATCTAATCGCTTCCGTTTATTGATGTTGTTTATTAGGGCGGTGGTGGTATCTCCACTGTCTGGTCTCGTTATCTTGACTCAATATTAATATCCTATTTATATTTATTACTTTATTTATAATCGACTCCGCTTATCCCGTTGTTATCGGGTAGTAGCGTTATCTCAACTGTTGACTGTCTGACCTCGTTATCTTGACTCTCCCCTCCTAGTCTTTTTGTACTCTGTCGGGTTTTTATGATTCGACGAGTTAAAAAGACGATAGTTAACAAGATTATGGTTACTATCGTTATGTAGGTCAGGATCCCTATGTCTTTGATCTTATCAGAGGTTAAGTCGGGTCTATTGATTGCTGCGATCTGCTCTTCTATGTTGTCCATATTTTCTGGTAACGTCATTGGTAACTCGTTTGCTGGTTCTGTGACTTCAGTAAAGGTCTGAATATCCACAGGATCTTGAGTGCTTCCGCATTTGGTGTTGTCTTCTATATATGAGTCTACGATGGTCACGCTTCTGTCGGCACATCTATCATAGATTGTTTGTTCCTTTAATCTGAACTGGAAATATAAGTCATTCTGAATTTTGTATGAGTATCGTGCTGGACAGTAGATTTTTATAACGCTACAGTTGTTGCGTTGTTTCAGAATGCTTTCTTCTACACATTTCTTTGTTGGTGAGGCTGTACATATATTGTTATTACATTTGTCTACTTTATACACATGATTGGTTCCCGTTAAATACTGGCCGTTCTTAATACTAGGCATTTGACAATATTGGTTAGATGGGGTGATTATGCTAACTACTGTTTCTAGATTATATTGTTCTTTAGAGACAATGGGTATAGCGAATTGGAATATTAATAGTTTGCTTTGTATAGCAACGCTTGGGACTATTAGGGATTGTAGTTTGCTTATATCTCGTACTACGTTAATTTTGCTGGGGATTTTATCTAATCCTTGCTGTAAATGTATTTCGTTAAATATTGCGGGTTGCAAGATATTGTGTTGGGCTAGGACGTAAGCTTCTTCGAGATGTTCGCAGATGTCTTTCAGTGTTTCGTATACTAAGATCACTTCTTGTAAGAAGTACTCTCTAGAGTTGAGTTTACGATTTACAATTGTTATTAACTGGTTAAGTTGATGGGTCACATTATTTATTTTGTGATTCATTGTGGTCATTGCGTTGGCTGCTAGACTAAATTTCTTTTCTATGTTTATCATGTCGTCATTATCTAGATTTCCTGAGATAGCTTTAATTATAGATCCTAATCCATTAATAAGTCCTCGTTTGGATCGTTTGATTTGCATTCGCGATAGACATTCACTTAAGTGTGTTTTTAAATATTCTGTTCTTTGATGTCGTATATCATTAGTTAGTCTTTCGTTGTTATATAGGTTCGTTATAGACTCATAATTTGTTTGGAGCGGTTCTAGATTAATAGGATAGATTAAGTTCCATTCGTCTTCTTGTATTTGTACCTTCCTTTGAGGTATGATACTGATCCCTTGTCCTAATCTGATGATGTTTGCGTCGCATCTGTAACACGAATTTGACTAATGTGAATTTGATGTTCTTTATGTCTGGAGTCATAGGAGAATTTATTTCGTGGGAGTATTTTTTTAATTACGTATGGGCCTTTGAAGGGGTTCACGTGTTTTGATCTATCATGCTTAGCGATATAGAATTTAGTTCCCGTGGTGATTTCTTTAGTCACAGGCGTTCTGAATTTATTACTCCTTTTGAGTGTGCTTTCTTTTACATTTTCTAATTTGTCGTTTATCTTCTTTAGGTAGTCAGAGGTTTGTTTGTTCTGTACGGGTAAGTTAATTTCTCGTAAAAAGTGTAATTCGTTAGGTGTTTTGTTAGTGGCACTATGTATAGTGGAATTATATGCTAGTACTGCTAAGTTAACATCTTCTTTCTTTAGTTCCTGTTGTACTCTTAATCTCTCTATTAGGGTGGAGTGAAACCGTTCTATGTCTCCATGGGACGTGTGGTGCAGGGGTGTTGTCACATGATGTTTGATTTTTAATCCTGCTAGAAATTCTTTTACTATTTCCGATATTAGTATAGTCTCGTTATCTGTTGAGATTAGGTCGGGGGTTCCTATTAGAGCGAAGAGTCGTAATAGCGTTTCTATTACTTGTAGGGAGTTGTTTCAACTAGTTCTGTGGCGAAAGTCCACTTAGAAAATGTGTCTATTCCGGTTAAATAGGTTTTCTTTTTAAAGTGGAACGTATCTATTTGCCATTTTTCCATTGGTTTTGTTGGTGTTTTGGTTTTTTCAAAGGGCGGTTTAAATGGTTGTCGATCGTATTTTACTTTAGCACATGTTTCGCACTGATTCAGATAGTTTTGCGTATGTTTTTTGATGTTCTCGATATAGTATGTTTTAGAGATTTCCTTTATTAAAGCTGGGTTTCCTATATGTCTATCCATAAATTCATGCGTTGATCTAATTATTTTTAGGATTTCTTCTTTGTCTGTGATTTCTACACGTGGTTGTGTAAACCAAATGATTGTGAGTTCTTTATTATTGAAATGTTTCCTGTATATTTCAGACAGTTGTTCTATGAGTTTATTACTATTTCCTACTATAGCATATCTTTTTGATCCGAGATATTCTTTACAGAATTTTATAAAGTCTTGGGGATTGTTTATTTTTAGATTATAATCGTAGGTGTGGTTGTCTTTTTGTATTACTTTCACTTGATATGGTTCTGTCGTTACAAATATTCTATTCATACGCCTAGGGGGATGTTCTGATTTTATTATAAATCCTTCATCTGAGTCATCGAAGTTGCTATGTACGGTTGCTTGGTCTGAGTTATGCATTAGTACGATTCTAGACAGAGCGTCTGCTACGTGGTTAGTACTTCCCTTTTTATGTGATATTTCATAGTCGTATTCTTGCAGTTTTAACTTCCATCTGGTAAGCTTAGCGTTTGGTTCTTTAAGTTTTGGTTATCCATATTAGTGGTTGGTGGTCTGTTTCAAGTTTAAAGTGTCGCCCATAGATGTATGGTCTAAATTGTGTTAGGGCATAAAGTATACCTAGTAGTTCCTTTTCAGTCGCGTTATATTTTTGTTCCGTTTCCGTTAGTGTTCGAGATGTGTATGCTATAGGATGATTTTCTTGTGAAATAACAGCTCCTAATGCTATATCACTTGCATCAGTCGTTACTGTGAATATTTTATTAAAATCTGGATATGCTAGGACTGGTGGGTTAATGATTAAGTCTTTTGCTCTTTGGAAAGCTTCTAAAAATGGTTTATCATGTTTTATCTCTTTTCCTTTCTTTGTACACTCAGTTATAGGTTTTACTATTTTGGATAGGTTTGGTATGAATTTCCTATAATAGGATACTAGTCCTAAGAATGACTTGATTTCTTTGGTTGTTTTAGGTGGTGGAAATCTGGTTATTGCTTTGGTTTTTTCTGGACATGGACTGAGTCCCTTCTCTGTTAGAATATGTCCTAACGTAATCGACTTGTTTTCTTGATAATGTAATAGTATAGTTATATCGTCTGGTGTTTTTATTTTGTTCTCGCTAGGAATTATTAATAGGTTTTGTTTAATTAATGTGTCCCATCCTATTAGGTATTCATAGTTATTAGAGAAGTCGAACATATAAAATTCTATTGGATTACTGTGTTGTCCGAAGATATTTACCATGGGGTAGGTTATTATTTTACCATTATGTTTTGAGAGTCCGTGCGGGGTTTGGACTGAAAATGTTTCGTCAATATAAATCGCGTATCCATCCGATATTAATTCTTTAGCTATATTGGGTTTAATAAATGAGCGTGTTGATCCGGTGTCTATTAGTATTTTTTCGTCTGTATTAGGTATTTTAATGTATGGTAGTTGGGTATGATGAGGTGTAAAATTTATGTTGGGGTATTCTGGGGTAAATCCGTCTGAAAATCCTCCGAGTTTGGGTCATATTCGTGTGTTGGCTCATAAATTTGATCATTGTTTTCATATCTAGGGTTGATGTTAGTAAAATATTCGTTGGCGCATTGCTGCATGTATTCTTCAAAAGGGGTATCGGGATAGTCATCACTATTACATTCAGGTTCGTCGATGTTAAATACTCGGTTTCTTTTTAATTGAGGTCGTTCTGTTACAGTACGCATAGTCGCGTCTTTATTCTGTAGTTCGGCATTTTGTGGTTTTGGTTGCCAGTTGGGCCGAGTTGGTTGCCATGGAGGTCTTTGATTAAAATTATTAGCATTATTATTGAAATTACGCTTAGGGTAAGCGTGAGTTTGATTATTATTATAGTTGCCATACCAAGGTTGTTTAGCTTGTTCTGCTTGTTGCATCCGAATCCTAGCCGAGAAAGGTGAGATTGGATATGCGTGTTTTTGCTGAACAGGTCTATTACCAAGGTTTGAATTATACACAAGGGCGTTGTGTTGTTGGGGGGTTGAGCTCATATTATTTTTAACGAAAGGTTGAGTATGACCATTCGGTTTGTTTCCCGTATTTCTGATGTTAATTGCATATCCTTCTTTGTCAAGAGTTCTAGCTCTAAGGCAAGTTTCTAGGAAGTCTAGTTTTTCACAGGCTGGTTTATATTCAGGTGGTAGGAGTGATATTAACTTTTGGTTAGCTATTTCCTTTAAACCGGTGTGTACATGTTGGTTAATTGTACATCCTTCAGCTATTAACATTTGTAACTCGTATATAACGTTAGTTAAGCTTGGTGAGCTTGGTCTTAAGTTATTAATTTCCTGAAACACATCTCCTATCGTTCTATTCCATGATCCATACTGTTGTTTTAGGATTTCTTTAATTTCTAACCAAGTGAAGTTATGGGGGTAGCTATATATGAGAGTAGCCGCATTGCCTGTTATCTTTGACAAGATTATATTGACTTTTTGTGCATCTGTGCCAGAGGTTATTTGAATAAAACGTTCTACTGCGGTGATAAAACCGTGTAGGTATCTTTCTCCACCTTCTCCAGAGAACTGGGGAATAGGAATATTACTTTCTGGTCTAATTTGAGGGTTGGAATCTACGGATGACGTCATAATTAACTTTGGGTTGTTTACTAATTTTCTACCTGAAGGAGTAAATGCCAGTTTGAGGTAGTTTTAACCGGGAAATAATCACGTGTACTTACAGTTGTGTTGTGAGAATGATGAGGGCTATCACTGTCTTCATCTGGATGTAGTAGAGGCTTCGTAGAGTCGGGTCTTTGAAGTCCGTCGATTTACTCCGATGAGCTTCTATACTGCGATGTACGAAGAGAAGTTCTTCTTGGCCAGCGTCACCTTGATGTGTACGGAGAAGAGTTTTTCTCTGAGTCAGCGTCACCTTGCAGGAGAAGTCTTGAATCTTTTTCTTTATTTGTAGGTTCTGGGCAGGTTTGATAGAGTAATCTTCTTGGTTCGGTGTCTGGTAGCGGAGATACAGCAATTCAGCACGTCGCCTTGATTGATAATTTCTTCAAGAAATGCCCGTAACGTTGGGCGCCAGTTAAAAGACTGAGACTTGTGATGGAGATAAAAGTAATTTTATTCTCAAAACGTGTTAGTAGTACAGTGGTATGTTGTAGAGTCAATACAATAATGTGCTTAAATTATAGTTGGGTTAGTTTATATACTAAGTCTTATCAGCTAACACAGTGGTGGGGACAGAATGGTTGTCACCACAATTCACTTATCTAATCGCTTCCGTTTATTGATGTTGTTTATTAGGGCGGTGGTGGTATCTCCACTGTCTGGTCTCGTTATCTTGACTCAATATTAATATCCTATTTATATTTATTACTTTATTTATAATCGACTCCGCTTATCCCGTTGTTATCGGGTAGTAGCGTTATCTCAACTGTTGACTGTCTGACCTCGTTATCTTGACTCGCGCGACACAAAGGCATCGCTCGTTGCGCGACTTGCGGTGCTTTTGTGTCGCGTGTCGTGTCGCGCCTGTTTGAAGGAGCCTTTATGATTTCTATCTTGCACTTGTAGTTTGACAGTTATGCGACAGAAATAGGTACAATGCTTCGCCAAAGCATATGCTAGCTAAGTAACGCTTATTAATCTCGGCGTTACAAATTTTACAGGTTTTGGGTGGTGTTGAAATAAGACAGTAGCAGATAACTTGTCAACTATTTTGAAGAAAGTATGTAATGTTTTCTCAGCGTGTTCCACAATCAGCGAGGTTCCTAACTTTCATGGAGTGGGTTTTCTTTGATCGTCTCCGCTGCAGCGCTCCACCTCGTCGCTCGTCAAGTCGAGCTGGGACCGACACCATTAGCCGTGACCTTGGACATCACTCGCTTTGAACTTTGAACACAGCCATACAAAAACACAACAGACCAGAAAAATCAACATATTCTTTGTAAGCTTTGTTTATTTCCAGTATCGCAATATTTGCCAAATCTGAAGATCAGTCACCTGTTCGCTTATCTTAGGGAGATTAGATAAGATAAAAACATTATGATTTGTTTTATTTATCTGGAAACTTGAAAGTCTTACTTTTAATAGCTATTTTCAGTATATGAAGATACTATCTATAGAAGATACCTATCAAAATTAGGGCAACTTGTACCTACACAATGCTATTGTCTATTTTATGAATACTCATATAACATGAACACCTGAAATATTAATTTATTATAGTAATATATACTTAGTATAACTTGACTACTCATTGAATTATTTAAATTCGTGCCTCGTGAGATATGGGCGGACGCATTGTTGTGTGCCCTAGTGTCCCGCAGCACCCTTGCTCCATGCATTTGTTCACCGCTAGTAAACCAGTATGGTTGTCATCATCGACGTCACACCTGACTTTGTTTACAAGCTTTAGATTAGAAATCTCGCTGCGAAGCCTTTCCAAGTGACTGGATTAGCAGTAACCTCATACATACGCAAAAGTCAAAATCATTTAAAGGAAACCCCACACGCCTGGCGCCTGACGCCGGCTGTTTGAAGTTTTTTACAGAAGAGAGCGGGCACCGCGCGGGCCAATTTAAATTCTATTTCATACTAACAGCCGTATTACACAAGTTTTTATTAAAGATTTACAGTTAATTCAACGACTTCTAAGTTGTGCGCGATAGAAGCAGGCCGTGCCCCCCCCCTTCTCGACTTGTATACCCCCCCCCCCCCCCCCGCCTTACCTGCGCGCACTACGCGTTCTCGCGCTCTCATTTCTTTCCAGTATTGTTGGTCGGTTTAGAATTATTAATTCCCCGCCCGCACAAAATGAATTTCTTTTTTATACGCCATTCAATGTGAAAAGAATGAAAGATGTTTCAAAGTACATCATGAGGAATAAGATTGTATTTAGAGAGAGAGATGTTTTGCTGTGTTGGTATTTTTACAATTATGTATTTCGTAACTTGACTCGGTCGGGATCATTTTACCGTTGCAGTTGTGAAGTTGTGCTAACATCTGCGCTCGTTCCGCGCACGTCTCGGTTGGGAGATGGCGACTAAGG
This sequence comes from Luperina testacea, assembly GCA_927399505.1. Lineage (NCBI taxonomy): Eukaryota > Metazoa > Arthropoda > Insecta > Lepidoptera > Noctuidae > Luperina > Luperina testacea. Next base: position 261,880 of record OV656762.1, on the reverse strand, counting down.
ATAAGCGCTGCGCCAGATAGCTCTAATAAAATCAACGATAACGACCTTCTTCGTACTAACTTATTTGAAATACTTCCGATACAAATTATGGAACGGTTGCTGATAAAATATGAGGAAATACAGAAATGAAATATTCAATTTATTTGAACGATGCGTACACGCGCCTACGTTTATCTGATACTTTTGTTTCATTAATTACCCACGCCACTGGCACGCCGCGTGGAGCACGCGCTTAGTTATTCGCCCGTCAATCCAATACATGTACCTAACAAATGCGTGCTTACTCGTCGTCAAGTATTGTTAGCACGTTACTTGGTAATGTGTTGCTTTAAAAGTCGATACAATACGCTGTGTTGCATCAGGGTACACGCTACTATGTATTCATAAAATTGGCTCTTTCCTGTGAAGTGGTAACATGTGATCACCACCTACCTCTAAAAGGTTACATGCTCTGTGCCTACCTCCATGTTTGCCTGCCGTACCTACTACCCACTCATGTGGATTTTTCATGAAATGACCACGCCAACACCAACACTATGGAAGATGTCTTGGGAAAACTTCCAACTGGTAATAAATCAGTACCTAATTGTTTGTGGTGACTTTAATGTTAATATTTTGGAAAATAACTCGAATAGCAGTAGATTGTTAAGCCTCTTTAAATCATTCAATCTGGCAAATGTGTTTTTGGAACCAACGCGAATAACTACGGCTACTGCTACATGTATTGATAATGTTATTTGTTGCTGCGAATATTTAGATAAAGCCATTGTAAATTATCTTCCTTCTGATCACAGTGGTCAAACCGTGTCTTTTGAGTCCAACACACCGATGCAAAAAGTACAGATTCAAACTAGACCAATAACATCGGGTAATTTGAATAAGTTTAATATCACTTTAATTAGCAAGTTAAAAGCTCAGGGCCTAAGTATGACTAATGGTAATATTTTTTATGAAGAATTCTTTTCATTAGTGCAAACAGAGTTCAATAATTCCTTTAAGAAAAATCTAAAACTATTTGCCCTAAGTTTTTATTCAGTGACTGGGCAACTAAAGGAATCAGGAAAAGTAGGGAAAGATTATTTGAACTGTATGGCCTCAAGCCTTATATTAACACGGATACTTTTAATAAGTATGTTGCTACTTATTCTAAAACTTTTAAAAATATCTGCAAAGCAGCTAAAGCTTCTTTCATTAGTAACAAGGTTAAATCAGCAGACAATAAAATAAAGACAGTTTGGAAAATTATAAACAATGAAACGAACAGGAACAAAAAACATAATACTGATTACACACTGGACACTTCCCGCGGTCTCATTAGCGATAACATCGATGTTGCTCAAGAATTTGCAACTTTCTTTACCAATATCCCAATTAAAACTACAGAAACTTTAAATTCCTCACCCGCACTAGCTATTCACTTATTAAGATCGAATGTCTCAGCCTGTCCTGTGGAATTTAAATTTAAACATATAAACCCTGTAGTCATTATAAAGGTATTTAAGCAACTGAAGATCAAAATTACCGAAGATCTGTGGGGCATGTCTACTAAAGTTTGTCAATCCATTATTGAGACAATTGCACCATATTTAGCTTTAATATTTAATTTATGTGTAGATCAAGGAGTTTTCCCGGATTTAATGAAGTTCAGCAAAGTTATTCCTCTTTTTAAATCTGGGGATAGCAAGGTCACTAATAATTATAGACCCGTATCGGTATTGCCAGTTTTCAGCAAGGTGTTTGAAAAAGTAATGTTAAATCAAATGCTCAATCATTTTAATCGTAATAACATCCTACACGATCAACAGTATGGTTTCACCAAAGGACGTTGCACAACCGACGCCGGTGTCACCTTATTAAAACATTATATCTTTAACGCATGGGAAGAGGCGCAAGATGCAATAGGCATTTTTTGCGACCTATCGAAGGCGTTTGATTGCGTGAATTACGAAACACTGCTCTTGAAACTTGAGCATTACGGTCTAGGTAAACTTGCTCTTAGCTTAATAAAATCATATTTAAATGATAGATTTCAGCAAGTTCAAATTAATGGTGTGAATTCATCGGGTTTAAAAGTCAAAATGGGAGTACCGCAGGGCTCAATATTGGGGCCATTCCTATTTTTAGTATATATTAATGATTTACCACATTTACTGAAAAACCGACCACAAATGGTGTTATTTGCTGATGACACATCATTGATTTTTAAAGTAAGCAGACGTGCACAGGAGCTTGACGACGTAAATAACGCTATGCTTGTGGTCCATAATTGGTTCACTATAAATAATTTGGTATTAAATGAGAAAAAAACTAAATACATTAGATTCGCTTTACCGAATGTTAGAGGTAGTGAATGTCATGTTGTATTGAATAGGGAGATACTTGAATTCGTCGAAAATACGGTTTTCCTGGGGATCACGCTTGACTCAAAGCTACAGTGGGGTCCGCACTTAACATCACTTGCAGGGCGGCTAAGTTCAGCCGCTTACGCTGCTGTTTGGAAAATTCGCCAAATAACAGACGTGGATACCGCGATACTGGTCTATTTTAGTTACTTCCATAGCATCATGTCTTACGGTATTTTGCTGTGGGGACGGGCTGCAGATATTGAGTCTATTTTTATTCTGCAAAAGCGGGCTGTCAGAGCCATCTACAAGCTCAGCAGACGCGCATCTCTACGGGAACTGTTTAAAAAAATTAACATCATGACGGTTCCTTGTCAATATTATATATGAAAACATTATGTACGTTCGAAAAAATCTACATCTTTTTAGTAAGATGCCTGTCACTTAGACAGGCATAATTTTAACACTAGAAATAGGGACAAATTAGATCAACCGCGTTTCAGATTGTCTAAAGTAAAAACTTCTTTTATGGGTTACTGTATAAAATGTTATAATAAAATACCACTTGATATTCTTCAACTAAATGAGAAGAAATTTAAAACATGCATTAAACGCACACTATGTAGACAAGCATATTATAAGTTGGATGATTATATCGTTGATAAAAATGCTTGGCTTAATGCTGGTCCTTTAATCCTGTCAATTAAAGCAAAGGAACGAAAAGACATCGCCGGGCTGTCTGTTGAACACACTATTGAATTGTCCTGTGTTGAGCTCGATAAGCATGTAGTAGTATGCGTATACAGACCTCCAAGTTACCAGAATCTAGCTTTGTTTGATTCTGTAATGGAAGATGTGCTAAAGAAACTTTCTGCTAGTAGTAAGTCAATAATAATATGTGGCGATTTTAATATTAATTTATTAGAAAATAACACGAATACTATCAGATTACTAAGTCTTTTTGGGTCATTTGATTTGTCAAATGTTTTTATTGAACCCACTCGAGTAACAGCTTCCACTGCCACTTGTATAGATAATATTTTCTGTAACTGTGATTATTTACACAAACAAATTGTAAATAAGTTGCCATCTGATCACAGTGGACAAACAATAACATTTTGCTCCCACATGCCTTTACAAAAATTCTTAATAAGGTTTAGGCCAATTACATGTAAAAATCTAATAATTCTTTGGCCAGTAAATTATGTGTTCAGAGTTTTAATAATTTATGTGACCCAAATGAGTTCTACGCCGACTTCTTTTCACTATTAAACACGCAATTTAATGACGCTTTCCCACTAAAGACTAAAAGTATTTACGCAAAGTTTTTATTTAGTGATTGGGCGACTCCAGGAATTCGTAAAAGCAGGGAAAACCTTTTTGAACTTTATGGCCTGAAGCAACATATGAATAACACAAGCTTTCATCAGTATGTTGCAACATATTCTAAGACTTTCAAAAGTGTATGCAAAACAGCTAAAGCTCTTTATATTAGCAATAAAATAAAATCAGCCGATGATAAAATAAAAACTACCTGGCAAATAATAAACAATGAAACAGGTAGGAAAAATCAGCGTAATACTGAATTTAATTTAGAGACTGCTCGTGGCCCCATCAATTCAGATATAGAAATTGCTCAGGAATTTGAAAATTTTTTTGCTAATATTCCCATTAAAACTACTGAAGCTTTAAATTCCTCACCCGCGCTTTCTGCTGCCTTACTTAGAAAGAATGTTGAGGCATGCCCTTCGGAGATTGGGTTTCAACATACAAACCCCCAGGCTGTTATAAAAGCTTTTAAAGATCTTAAAATTAAATCAACAGAAGATCTCTGGGGAATGTCTGTAAAAGTTTGTAGATCTATCATCGAAACGATTGCGCCCTATTTAGCTTTCATATTTAACATCAGTGTAGACCAAGGAGTCTTTCCAGATCTCATGAAACACAGTAAAGTAGTTCCTTTGTTCAAATCCGGTGATAGTAAAGACCCCAACAATTTTAGGCCTGTCTCAATTCTGCCGGTTTTCAGTAAGGTGTTTGAAAAGTTGATGCTCAATCAAATGTTACGCCATTTTAATAAAAATTCCATCTTTCATGAACACCAGTACGGTTTCACCAAAGGGCGTTGTACCACTGACGCCGGTGTCAACCTAATAAAGAACATTTTTAACGCCTGGGAAGAAGCACAAGATGCCATTGGAATCTTTTGCGACCTCTCTAAGGCGTTCGATTGCGTAAACCATGAGACACTTCTGCTGAAACTTGAGCATTATGGGATTAGGAATTTAGCTCTTGATTTACTGAAGTCATACCTAAAAGATAGAAAGCTTAAAGTTCAAGTAAACGGCGTAAACTCATTGGGGTCTGAAATAGCAATGGGCGTTCCTCAAGATTCGATATTGGGTCCATTCCTCTTTTTAGTTTACATTAATTATTTACCCCAATTACTTCAAAATCAACCGAAGATGGTGTTATTTGCAGATGACACCTCATTGATCTTTAAGATAGACAGACGGGCACAAAATCTTGACGACGTGAATAACTCTATTCTTCAGGTCCAAGATTGGTTTACGGTAAATAATTTGGTACTAAATGAAAAGAAAACCAAATGCATTAGATTTAAATTACCTAATGTTAGAAGTAGTGAATGTGACATCATATTGAATGGAGAAAAACTGGAATTTGTTGATCAAACTGTTTTTCTGGGAATCACGGTAGACGACAAATTGCAATGGGGACCTCACATAACATCTCTTGCGGGGCGGCTTAGCTCGGCCGCTTATGCTGTTAGAAAGATAAGACAGTTAACTGATGTAGAAACCGCACGTTTAGTCTATTTCAGCTACTTTCACAGCATTATGTCGTACGGCATTTTACTATGGGGTCGAGCTGCTGACATTGAATCCATCTTTATTTTGCAAAAAAGAGCTGTCAGAGCCATTTATAATCTACGTCGCCGCGAATCTCTCAGGGAACTTTTTAAAAGGATTAATATTATGACGGTACCTTGCCAATTCATTTATGAAAATATTATGTATGTAAGAAAAAATCTACATCTTTTTAATAAAATAAGCGATAGACATAATTTTAATACTAGAAATAAAGATAAAATACATCAACCATTTTTCAGATTAGCCAAGGTACACACATCTTTTATGGGGTACTGTGTTAAATGTTACAATAAAATACCTTGTGATATATTGCAATAGAGATTTATTAATCAGAAACAAAACAATAACTAATCCTTGTTATTTACACACTAACTCTATAATAGAAATAAAAATATTTACAAGTATCAAAAAGGGTTACAGGGCGTCGAAAAATTCGTCCACATCGCTGTCAACAGGAAAAGTGCCCAGAAGGCTGGCAGCATTGCCACGTTGGATAGCAATGCTGATTCTTTGGCCAAAAAATAGGCCCGCCCTCTGGTCACGTGAAGAGTCGACCAATCGTTTGGCGATTTCCCGAAATACTAGGTGGGCACTCGGGCCCCATGGCCCTAGAGTTTCAACCCCAAACGGTTCAAATACATAATCGCCAATTAAATTATTGTATAATAATAATAATTAGTAATAATTATTAATAATAATAATTGTTATTATTATTAATTGTTTATTAATAATTATTATTAATTATTAATATTATTGTATAATTATTATTGCAATGAAATGAAAGAAAATTTAAAACTCACATTAAACGTACACTTTGTAAACAAGCATACTATAAATTAGAAGATTATATCCAAGATAAGAACGCTTGGATACATGCTGGTCCTGCTCCATAGGACAATCTAGAGTCTAGACAAAATCAAACGGGTTGCTAATTTAATTGTAAATTTATAATTATTATTTTTTATTTTTTTATTTAAATTGATTTACATTCTGTAACTACTTAACTCACACCCTGACTTATTACTTGTATTTTTTATTTTATTTTATTTAAATGAAAATCGTTTACTTTTACCATATTTGTAAATATGTGAGCACCATGCATCTATCAGATAATTAATTTATATGTCATGGGTTCATTTTTTAATTCTTTTACCTATTGTGGTATAGTAATTTTATTTTAGGTGCATCGTCTTCACATATTATTATGATATAATTAATGTATACAAAATATTGTAAAACATTTTAAAAGAGTAACGGTGGAGTTTCTTGCCCATTCTTCTCCATACGAAAACTACCTTTTGGAATGGGCGACTAGAATCAGTTCTATTTGTTGTAATTTTTGACGTTCAAAAGTGCCTTTAATGTGCCTAATTGAAATAAATGCTTTGACTTTGACTTTGACTTTGTCCTGCTCCACAGGCACTTGAGCTCACTAATTAAAATTTCAATAATTGGAAGAGGTGCTTCCCCCTTTTTTTTTTTTTTTGTGTTTCTGACATTAAGAACATAATTTATTTATTTTTTTGTTTTATTCAATAAGTCTTAATTGTTGAATACTTCATTATTAAATAATATCTCTTCCTATTTGGTAGTAAAATTCTATTAATCTCTTAAATAAATTACAAACTATAGTGTAATTTAGAAGCATTTTTAAATTTTGTAAATGTAAGAACCATGTTTTCGTTTACTATGATTTTTTTCATGTTGACTTGAAAGAGCATGGCGGTTGAGAACATGTCAAGCTCACTTAAATGTCTCATCGATGGTGGCGCGTGTGTTGGATCATTCGGTTCCCTACAAAATGGTTGAGCTAGATGGTGCTGATCCACGCGTCATGTTCGTAAACGGGCGCCGTCGGTTGAGACTGGTCATTTCTTAACTGCCAAGGCTTATTTTTAATCTTATATTTTGAAATGTTTCTTCATTTGTGTTTTTTTTTTTACATTGTTCTCGCATATAGAAGCAACCATAATAATGTATCCACGATTTGTAATATCTTGATTTAAAGGAGTGTCCATGGAGTTTCTTGCCCGTTCTTCTCCATAGAGATCTACGTTTTGGAATGGGCAACTACCTTCAATTTTCTGACTAACTTTTTATTTTTTTTATTTATTTATTCATAATCTTCAATACAGTTTTATGTATTTTTTGTACCATTAAACCAGAAATGGTTTGTATTGGTACTCACATTCGCTATAAGAACACTCCTTAGTGATGGATAACTTAAATTTACTTACTGTACATCATATTATATCATTCATGTACCCACACCATTTCTTTATGTGCAAATAATGTTAGTACACGAATAATATAATACGTACATATTTATCTAATCCGTAAACATCTATCAGTAAGTGAGTCATATGTAGGCAACGTTTTGTTTTGCTCGCTACTGGGCCGCTCATTACAAGACCGTATTGCCACAGAATAAAGAAATACAGTATTGTTACTCGGCCGTAACCTTGATGTAAATGCCTACAGCCGCGCGGTACGTAAACATGCGATAGGGCTGCCCGCCTCCAGTATTTTAATTACATTTGCCTACTTTGTGTTTCCATTTAGTTTTGTTATTGTATTTTACTGTGTGTACATAAATAATTTTATATAAACAAATAAAATACTTTGTGAATTGAATAGGAAGTGTTTAATAAAAATGCGTGTTGTTTTGATCGCCGCCGCACGACTCCAGCTAGTGAGCAGCAGCGCGCTGTTGCTATTCAAATTTCGAACTAATCGCCGCGCGGCGCCAGTCAGTAGGCAGCGCTAGCGCGCTGTTAAAATGGCGGGAAAGCAAGTGTGCATTCACAGATTGATTTTATTTAAAATTAAAAAAACAGTTTATTCGGTAATTTAAAAACTTGGCTGCATGCTCTAGTGTCTTTGCCAACATTTTCACGCAGCCACGGCAGAAAATAATCCTCGCGCCATTTTTCTCAAATTTTCTTTTCTTTGTACTTGTATTGTGAAATGTTTTTTTTTTCTGTTTCCTCGCAAATGTGTTAAAAAACGTCGTACGATATACGTGCGTATTGGTTATAACATCTTAACGCACTAATATCGTAATGTACTATTACAGAATTATAATCATTAAAGTCATCAACACAACTCTCTAAGACCATGTAAGTCCAAAGAATGATGATTTCATGAAACAGTTATTCTTATTACAGTAACAGTTATTCAATAAAAATAATTAATTTTATTCATAAAAGTATGCAATCATTTCATTAATGTTTTGTTATGATGTTGTCACGTTAAACTATCGTCCGTAAATCGACTTTACAGACAACCAATTTTTTTGTAGTATTATTCATACACACAGTACAATAAACAACTATTATTAATAATAAAAACCACGTCTTTACTTTGAATTATACAAACTAACAAAACACACATGCGCCGAGGTTTTAACACAAGCGTACCTACCGTTTAATGATTCATGAACCGCCTATAACTACCTACCTCACTCGTGTTTATCACTTTCCTTTACTCTATTCACTTCATTTATTAATCCAGACATCTTTTTTTCGGGAGATAAAATGAAATACTTATCCATTAAAAATACACACATTATGTACCTACCTACAAGTAAGTAAAATTATTTTATAGTCTTACCTTTCAGAGTTTCCAGGTAATCTAAAAAAAGTTATCTCTGGATGCGTTATTGACGAATTCATGCAACCAAAAACAGCACAATATAGCCTACTCGTCATATTAAATATGTACTTGAACTTATTTTTAGTGCAAAAATCGCGCGGTTATTGTTAAAAAAAACAACACACCGTCCGTTCGTCACTGCAGCACAGTCGCGACTGTCTGCATGCTGAGCTCATGCCGTGGTCGAGGCGCGTAGGTATAGCTCGCGTTTCGTCCGTTTGTATGAAGACCTCGTACTGTATGTCTTTATACTGTGGTATTGCTGTATAGCAATACGGTCTTGTAATGAGCGGCCCACTATAATAGGTTGCTACCCTTTTTTTGTTTTTTTTTTATTCGTGTTTTAGACTTAAAAGTTATTTTATTAGACTAAGTTAGTTATGTAGTTGTAATAATATTTTTTGTATTTTTGCTTATAGTTTTCCGAGTTTATTTCGTTTTTTATTGATTTTGGTATTTCATTTATTATTGTGGGTATTAAAAATTTTACTGTTCGCCTGCCATAATAATTTCTAACCTGAGGTACTATAAGTTTATTATTGGTGATGCTTCTTGTTTTAATTTTATGTGATATTGGTACTTGAATGCTTTTATTATTAAATTGCTCAATCAAGAGGGCCATGTTGAGTCTAGTCTGTACTGGCAAAACTTTACAATACTTAAATAGTTCAATGACGTTATCTTTATATTGATGTTTTATTTTTTTGGGTACGATGAGTTTTAAAAGTCTGACTTGCAGTTTGGAAATTCGTTCAGTATATGATTTAAATGTTCGCCCATAATTCGTGATTCCGTATGCTATAATTGATTCCGCTAAAGCAATGTACATGTTGAGCAGGATTTTGAACGGAACTTTAGGTTTCAAAATGTAAAACTTTGCCAGTACAGCCCGCAACTTGTCACAGACTGAGTCCACGTGAAAAGTCCAGCTAAAACGATTGTCTACGACCAATCCAAGGTAGGTGTGATGACTGACGGACTATTTTAATTTTGACAATTCAAAAGTGCCTGTACAAGGTTTAATTGAAATAAATGCTTTGAGTTTGAGTTTGAGTTCGACATAACCTTAATCATTAATCTAAGGACATAACATACATCGTTTTAGCATAATAAGTACAAAATAAATAAATCAGAAGAGGGTAGGTTACACACAAGAAACAACATAATTTTGAGCGATGAGGGTAGGGTGCAATTTAACAGTCGTTGCGTATTTACTAAGGCCTACGACACGGTGCAGAACACAAGCGATTTATTAAATTGTACACGTATACATACATGTACAGACGCTAACACATCAAGCTAACCGAAACTGTCAAATTTTCCCAATCTACTTTAAACCTTATGCTTCAAACTCAAACTCAAACTCAAAGCATTTATTTCAATTAAACCTTGTACAGGCACTTTTGAATTGTCAAAATTTAAATAGTCTGTCAGTTAGTCAGAAAGTTGAAGCTAGTTGCCCATTCCAAAACGTAGATCTCTGTGGAGAAGAATGGGCAAGAAACTCCATGGACACTCTTTTAAATCAAGATATTACAAAATCCTGGATACATTATTATTGTTGCTTCTATATGTGAGAACAATGTAAAAAAAGACACAATAGAAGAAACATTTCAAAATATAAGATTAAAAATAAGCCTTGGCAGTTAAGAGATGACCAGTCTCAACCGACGGCGCCCGTTCACGAACATGACGCGTGGGTCAGCACCATCTAGCTCAACCATTTTGTAGGGAACCGAATTATCCAACACACGCGCCACCATCGATGAGACATTTAAGTGAGCATGACACGTTCTCAACTGCCATGCTCTTTCAAGTCAACATCATGCAAGAAAATCAGAATAAACGGACACATGGTTCTTACATTTACAAAATTTTAAAAATGCTTCTAAATTATACAAAACTATAGTTTGTAATTTATTTAAGAGATTAATAGCATTTTACTACCAAATAGGAAGAGATATTTAATAATGAAGTATTCAATAATTAAAACTTGATTGTATAAAACAAAAAATAAATTATGTTAGTAATGTCATAAACACTAAAAAAAAAGAAGAAAAAGGGAAGCACCTCTTCCAATTATTGTAATTTAACTAGCGAGCCCAAGTGCCTGTGGAGCACGACCAGCATTAAGCCAAGCATTTTTATCAACGATATAATCATCCAACTTATAATATGCTTGTCTGCTTACATAGTGTGCGTTTAATGCATGTTTTAAATTTCTTCTCATTTAGTTGAAGAATATCGAGTGGTATATTATTCTTCAGTGATAAATTGAAAATCTATTTAAGAAATTTGACAGATAATAGTAACTTGATGTGCTGGCGTCTGTACATCACCATAACAATTTAAGAAGCATATTCAGCTAATGAGCACTCTTAATATAAACAAGTCAGTGCTTACATTGAACAGTAACATCGTTAACTGTATCCTTGAGTAATTTAATTTAATCAAAGTATTTCACAATTCATTTAATACGAAATTTAATTTTAACTAAGCATAATATGTAAAACAAACGTATTAAATGAATTCTGAAATACTTTGATTGAATTAAATTACACACAGTACCTACCCAGCAACTACCTAGACACAAGCGCGGCGCCGGCGCGTCGGGCGGCGACCGCCTAACGAACGTAATGAACGACAAAACAAAACAATCATGGAACATTCCGCATTGTTGTCTATACATGCCTCACACTGCAATCCATAAGTAGTAATATTGAAAGAAAACACAATTTTTCGGCAACTGTTGGCGACTGTTTCCTTACTATCTTTATTTTTTTGATCCATCACAGAACAGAGTGTATTTATTTGTTGATTTTTTTGTTAACTTTTCTTTCATACCGCTATCTACACTCGCTACAGCAACGGATCGACGTGATTTTTACATAGAGGTACTTTTATTTATTTATACATTTATTTCATGCATCAAGGCCCATATAAATACACACAATACTATATTAACACATTCCCTGTCCCATGAATCACATAGGATTCATGTTGATTGTTTAACTATTGTATCTACTTTATGGACAGTGAATCTGTTAATATAACTTAAAAATACATACTATGAATACATTTAATAATTACCCTAAAAACCGCTCCTGCTTCCGCTTTTAGGGCCGGAAAGTGACATACACTGTTTATTATGGAGCAACTCGCATTTTTACTTGGAGATGAATCTAATTTCAACTAGAGCATATTAACACAAGACTCAAAGGGCGGCTGACCCCAGCCCTCCCAGTCATCCTCTCGTACCGCTGACGCTGCTTCTTATCCCCCGTGTCATGGTGTTCGCACTCGGCCAAGATCAGCAGAGGTCAACACACCCGGCTAATTCCTAAACTCGACCAATTTACAGTGTGACCAATTTGACCAGCGAGCATTCACAACAGTCGTACAAATAGTGAACGACCAGAGACATACAATACATAGTGCGAAGGCGGCTATCTGTAAAGCGAATAACATTATCAGAATGTTTTGTTAAGATGTCGCCGTTTGGCAGCAAGCGGACTATACATCCAGCCACTGTGGGTATTAGTCAGAAGGCTAGCTCTTCACAACGGCCGGGAACATACTTACACTTAAACAATACATCCAGCCACCCGTGGGTATCAGTCAGAAGGCTAACTCTGCACAACGCCCGAGAACATGATTACTACGTTTGTGGGGAAAGGATTGCGAATAAAACATCGACGATAGCAGTGATTGCGAGAGCAGTGTGGCCCAGTCGTGGGTTCGAACCCAAGCAAGAACTTTACTTTGTGTAAATTATTTCATCACCTCTCAAAAAAAGAGTGAAGGAAAATATCGTGAGGAAACCGGCATGTCCTAGAACCAAAGATTCGAAGACATGTGACATCTGCCAACCCGCACTAGGCCCACGTGGGGATTAAGGCCCAGTACCTCTCACAGAGGGTAGGCTTGTGTCCCAGCAGTGGGAACATTATAGGCTGATTAGGCTCAGTCGATATTGTTGGTGATATCGACGCCACGAGTGCGTGTGTCCGTTACGTCACGAGGTTCTTCTGTGCCTGCCTGCAGTGCGCAATGAGCCCGCGGCCGCAGCACCGCGCAGCGCGTGCCAAATGAACCGGCATTAACTTCGATACACCATATAGCCCTCCCTCCCTTACACAACGAGTATATAACTGTAGTTCATAACACTGCATCACAAGCACTTCATCTGAATTAGCAGCGCGAATGTCAGATGAGTCCCGATAGAATTAGCAGCGCGAATATCAGATGAGTCTCAATATAGCAACAACAGTAACAGCAGTTATTGCAGTGCAGTTTGACGGATTATCAACACTTGCGTGAAGGCGCCTATACAGCGTGGCGCTACAATGGTGACATTAATTTAACACACGTGTAGGGCTAGTGCCCTTTAATCATATTAATTTTAGTAGGTTAAAATAACTCGTAAATTGAAAAAAAAAATTTTTCAAACAAACTAAATGATAAAAATGTAACTAAAATTGGGATCACCCTTGCAAAAAATCATTCATGAAATTACTTACCTACGTTACGCTGGCTTACGTTAACTCGGAGCGGCAACGCGTCGCTTCACGCGCTGCCACTTTTCGCGCTTTAATATCGTATGGACGGTACTGTGATGAACTTGAAAATGCCTAGCGCTCTGGCGGAGGCTAGTTTTGGGTTGGTTTTGGAAATATTGTAGCACATTTTCAGTTAACTGGATTGGGTTTTGTCGTGTAGGTGGTCGATCAGGGCGTTGAGACCTAGGATCCACTGGCCGGTTTTCGCGGATGCGCTGAAGAGCTCCTACAATAGTGCGAGGATTAGTAGGGCATTGTCTTGAACCGCCATATCTCTCGCGATATGTCCTTATGGCAAGAGCGGCATTTTGACGACATTCTCCGTAAATTAGGATCATGTCCGCATATTCAGCTGCTGTGTAGTTCGGATGTGTATTTGCCATCACGATCACAAGTTTACACAAGCACTAATAACACAAATAAAAGCGCCCGTATCGCAAGAGATGTCAACTTACCTACTAAATTAGAAAACGAAAACAAAACATAGCGTCTTTATCGCAGTACCATAATCTAATTACTCATTAGTTCATTACACAAAAATAAATAAATAAAACAATAGGTAAGAGTCTTTTTCGCGGAAACATTCACAAAATTAGTCGACGTAATTATGTGCACTACTGTGAAGAAGTGTGTCAAGGGCACGAGTTAGGCTAGCACTAGAAATGCAAAAAAAGAATTGGATTTCGCTGCGACGCGACGGGGCGGGGGGGGGGCACGCGTCGCCTGCGCCGCCCGCTCGCCGACAAAGGGATATCACGTTACTTTAAAGTATTGTTTATTTATTTTAATTTCATTGATGCGATGTTATGATCCGTGACCTCGGCAAATGACCGCTGCGCGACAATTCTTTAAGTACAGGTTGCTCCAAAATGCTATTTTAGAAAACTTTAAATAAAACCGCAAATAATAACGTTTAATGGAAACATAATTTCTTCATGAAATGAAAATGTGAAAACGTATATGTGTGTTAAATTAATGTCACCATTGTACCGCCACGCTGTATACAGGTGTGAAGATACATTTCACTAACTTGTAAGCCTTTCAAAAGTCGGAACGTTCATGGCTCGTTTACCTTGAAAATGAAGCCTGGTGTAGCTATTATCTCATAAAAAGTTTATGTTTGTGCCGCATCATAAAATGTTTCACTTCAGTTCACATCATCTCGAAGAGCCGAAAACGAGTGAATGGCGAGGCGACAATCTTACAATATTACTCAAGTTACATTACGGGGTGGTTAAAAAGATGTTGTCGGCGGAACTATAACTACTGGTACAGTCAGTGATGCCAAATCGCCGCGGGGAGCGCACACCAGGTCGATGCACAAACTAACGCAAGAGAACAGTAGTCCCAGTATTGGCAAGGAACTGGTTCAAATCATGAGAGTACTGCGCCTACACCGGCTTTATAGGTCCTAAACAACCAACAAGCTATGCCGCAGTCTTGTTGCCTGGCTTGTGGAAAAGTAAAATCACGGGAAACTTAACCGTGGTTTTAATAAGCTCGCTCGTCGATCAGCCGATATATGACATTTGTTCAGTAAGTAAACACGTACAGGTGCGTGAGGGTCCCCCACATTGTATTCAGTGAACACGTATAACAGGTGCGTGAAGGTCCCACATTGTATGCAGTGAACACGTATAATAGGTGCGTGAAGGTCCCACATTGTATTCGGTGAACACGTATAACACGTGCGTGAAGGTCCCACATTGTATTCGGTGAATCTTCTATCCTCCACCGGTGGGTGACACGGCGCGACCGGCGGCGTTTGTTCCCTGCTCTAGTTTTAATTTCAGAATTCAATCGTAATCTGTTGTTGTCGGTCTGTTGTGGTGTGTGACAGACGTAGCGGTGCCCGCATACAAGCGGCCACTTGAACTTGAACCGTCGCAATAAAGGCGATTGCAGCAACAGCAATCAGCCGAGGCAGACCGAGCGGGCAATATTTAGCTTCGGTAGCGTTGACGTGGCACGCTAAACTGTGGCAGGCTCTACGATACGATATTTACAATAAACCAGCAATTATTACCCAGCAGCCGGACTGACATGAACATGAAGAGCGTGAGTCGTATACGAATCTCATGACTGACGATGTAAGTAGCGCGATCTCGAAAGTGGTCCACTGGTTCAATCTTAATAATTTGCTTCTAAACGAAAAAAAAACCAAATGCATTAAGTTTACGCTACCCCACGTTAGGCAGGTGAAAACTAATGTGTTGATAAAGGGCAAGGAATTGAATCCTGAAGACAGCACAGTATTCTAGGACATAACTTTTGATGCTAAGCTTCAGCTTTATCTATACCTATGTGGACCCCCCACATAGGTATACATAAATTGTCAAAAACGCTAAGTTTCGAAGCATGCGCGTTAGAAAAATTCGTAATTTAACTGATATAGAGACTGCCCGTTTAGTGTACTTTAGCTATTTTCATAGTGTAATGTCGTACGGTATTCTATTGTGGGGAAATGCCACCGATATTCAGACTATCTTTGTTTTGCAAAAGCGTGCTGTTCGATCAATTTATAAATCAAGTCCGAAACACTCTCTCAGAGACAAATTTAAAGAGATTAATGTAATGACTATGCCTTCTCAGTATATTTATGAAAATCTTTTATATTTATTTATTTTATTTTACAGTTTTCATTTTATATATTTTTTTATTATTCTCTCTGTTCTATTAGTTTTTGTTCATGGTCTGGCACTTTGAGTAATTTATCTAGCTTACCCTTTCTTTGGTATTGTTCGTCGAATCGTTGAGTTGAGCTGCACGATTTCTGACAAATGCATGCACTGACTGGACAGGTCCTCTCAATCTGTGTGATTATTTCCTCAAAAGACCATCCCAGACATCGATCTACATTGTCTTCATATAACCTAACCAAGATTATGTCTGGAATTAAAAGAGAAAAAACAAACTCAGAGGTCACAGTGACCTCTGAGTTTGTTTAGGCCTTTCTTCTCAGAGTAGTCATATAGGAAACGCCGATCTCATCTAGTTTAAAAAATATATGATTGACGTGTAAAATTGTTTGTACAAACCAACTTACAAAAAAACTTTTTCCAAAAAGAAACAACCGATTTCCAAAAAAAAACACTACAAATTGAAAAATAACTTTAATTTCGGAAGTCGGTGTCGTTAGTTCTGTATTTTCGGTTTTTGGCACCGAATTCGAAATTAAAGTTACCTATTTTTCAATGTGTAGTGTTTTTTTTTTTTGAAGTCGGTTGTTTTTTCTTTGTAAAAAAAATTTATATTTCACTTTTTAGTTGTACCTACCTACCCCAAACAAATTCATATACCACTACTTACTATGTGAATATCAGTGACAGAAAGCTATTGAACACATCTGCCTAACCCTTGAAAGGGTACAGGCGTGATGTTATGTTGTGTGATTGCGTAAACAATGCATACATATGCTATAGCAGCAATCGCGGTTCATTTGCTAGCATTTATTGAAGAGTTCCGTCTTCTGTTTCCGAAACTCATTATCAGATCTTTACGAAATTTAAATGGGACCATTTCGGTATAAAGCCATATCGAACAAAAAAATTGCTAATCCGTCTATTTACGATGGAGTTATGCCCGAACATACATAAAAAAAAATTGAAACATCTGAATTGAGAACCTCCTCCTTTTTAGAAGTCGGTTAGAAATAAATCATTTAGCATTTTATCATGAAAAGGTGGTATACAACAGAACAGAAGCAGTGGATGATTTTGGGCGGAAAATTAATACACGTTTGATTATGTATCGAGATTGTCACAAAAGTCACGTTACAAACCTGCCAAATTAGCTATAATTAATAGGAACAAAGACCACGATGCCCAAGACTCCAACCATGATATTGGAGACTGTGTTACACGGGGCGTTATGCAAGATTGCGATGTACTCGGCCGACGTCGGGCGTCGTCGGCCGTCGTCGGGCGTCACCGCGTCGTCAGGCGCTCCTAATTGCTTGTATTCGCTTGATTGCTCACAAGCCCACATCTGACAATGTCTGATCGACATGACAACGTGACGCACACGACACGAACTCCCGGTGTAATACGCAAGGGACTGAGGGACAACCAGGCTCCCTCAGATAACATTAACTGCTCTATAGACTTTGGAACTTCTGAATACTGATAACTTTGTGTACGTGACGGGAATGTGTTCATATTATTACTGCATCGTGAATAACGTAACGCATTGCTTAAATAAGCCAGACACGGTACATACCCCACACAAATTCGTATAACACTACCTACTGGCTATGTAAATATCAGTGACAGGAAGTTATTATAACATCATCAATATAAACTAAGTGGCAAAAATACGTATTATTGAAGCCAACTCAAAAACTACCCAAAAAGAGTTAATAAAATTTATATGGGACCACCCCTAAGGTATAACCTCTATCTCCGGCAATAAATTGTAAATCGATTTCAAATAATATTTTTGTAACATACATACAAAAAAAGTACAGTCGAGAATTGAGAACTTCCTCCTTTTTGAAGTCGGTTAATTATGTAAAGATATAGCACTTATAGCCACAATGCAATGGCCACTAAGCCAACACTGAAAAGTCATAGGAAAGCAAACGACGCAATTACGTTTACTAGAATTTTTACCAGTAATTCTGGTTTAAAAACCAAAATACTGAACAGATTTTGATGAAATTTCTATGGAATCAATCTGAAAGTACCTATATTATATCCTTTCAAATAAAATCGGCTTATAAATAAAGGAGTTCGGAGGTAACAAACATTAAAAAAAATATTCATGGTACCCGAATTGATAACCTCCTCCTTATTTTAAGTCGGTTAAAAATAGGACTGCGTGTCACAATCTAAGGTGCACGTGCAGCGCAGACGACAGACTTTTTGTGCGATCGAGTCTGTGGCGCACAAAAAGTCTGCATGGCGCGCAAAAAGTCTGTCGCGGATTTTTCACAGACTCAACGCACACGACGCACATCTTCGATCATTCTGTCGGCAGAGCTGTAGGGACGTAGACGCTATGGAAATCGTGCAGAGATCGCGAAGTATTATTTTGTACAATGAAATACAGAAAAAGAAGAAGAAATAGAGAATTTTGGGTACATCCTATACTTTCGGAAAGATTACTGAAGGGACAGTTCCATACTAAACATTCAATTCTGAAACAACATCCGGAAAAAAATTTCAAATATTAATTATAAAATGTCTGTTACTACACTTGATGAGTTGCTATTTATTTTAAGACCTGCTTTGACTCATTCAGAAACAACAATGAGGAGGTGTATTGGTCTTCTCTTCTTGAATTAACATCGTTACATCGACCTCTGGCGCCATGATAATAGATCGCGTGCGTTACGTCCACCCCTAGCAAATGCAGATTGCCGACTAAAGTGTGCGCCGTCTGCGTTAGCGCGCGTTGAAGCAAACGTTCTATTTTTTTCACAGACTTTTTGTGCGGAGCGGCGCGGCCCGGCGCGGTGCGGTCTGCCCGAATTACACGGATTTTTTGTGCGCCGGACTTTTTGCGCGTCGTGTGCGTTACTGCATATAATTGCATAGGTTCTATTTTCACAGACTAAAAAGTCCGTCACGGATAGTCTGTCGTCTGCGCTGCACCTAAATGGGAATTGAAATAAAAACACGACACGACCCAGTACGCCAAGCGACGCTGCGCTTAATTGTATTCTATTTCGGTCTCTCTCTAAAGTTAATAGATAGTACAGGTGGTCTTCGCTCATCGCTCTAGCAAATTAAAACTGATGCCTCCAAGTAATCAGGATTCGACACGAGTCCTGCTCTGTCTGAGTTCTGGGTGAGCTACTACGTTTTACTGGCACTGGCAACTTCCCGCGACGTGCACATCACTATTACGTAACTGCTACTGAACGCGAACTGCTCTTACACGTAGCATGAGCATAACCAGCCTATAATGTTCCCCCTGCTGGGACACGGCTCCGGCTAGATCTCCAGCAGGTAAGCGTAAGGAACCCCTCACAGAGACGAGGCTCGAGACTAGCCGGGTTCTCATTAGCAACACTTGCGACTGTTTTTTTGCAGTTGTCAATAAAAGTTAGTCCTGCATCATGAAGATTTGCAGCCTTCTTCACTCTCCAGTCACTGAGAGATTTAGTCTCCTCCATTCTAAGCCATTTTTCTCAGCTTTGTACCAATCTTGTTTTCCCTAAAGTTTAACGAATTAAATATTGAGTAAATGTCTAAAAGTAGGTCTTCCAAACTTCATGATTATCAATCGCATTATTTTAGTGCAGCAGTAACACAACTTCGCAACAGAGGTCAAACTGGTGTTATGCTACATTATGTATGATATAAAACAATGACTTGCCCCTGTACCTACCGCCCGGCGTCCCGCGCCCCGCGGCCGCGCCCGCCACCTCCCGTGGTAATATCACCGCCGCAACAAGTGCCCGACTGACTTCACAAAACTATTATAAAATGGCTTACTTACATTCAAGATAATAGTGGCCACATCTGGAGTTCCGACCGGAAGCTGCCCTATAGAACTTATAAAAAACTTAAAATAACTCTGGCTTAGCTAAGTATTTTAATTTGTGATAATTAAATTTGAGACTTTATTAAACTTACAAAGATGCCTTGTGTCCTTCATGGAACACTACGGAACACCATATGCTCGGCAGTGCAGCAGCCAGCAGGACAGCCACATCAAGGAGACGAGCACGAGTGGACTAGCTTCAGTTATGTCCAGGCTATCAGTGAAGCAGTGCCCTGTCACCGCGTGGCTCCACGACTACACGTGCGAGCAGCGAGGGAGGCCCGCCAACGAGCAGGTTTCTGCCCGAGACTGCCGCTGACCTCGTCCGACGACTTTACACAACTTTGTAACAACTGACGGTATTTTACATTAGACGACAACAAACATTTTCTTTGCTTTATTGGTTACGTACACTGTGGAGCAGCATGTCATAAAGAAAGATAGAATTCAAGATCTGATTTCCATTAGCTCGGCTATCCAAGTCAAATAATGGACTTCGAAAAAAAAAACTACAGTAACACTATTTCAGTAAGAAAATGGTAAAATGTATTAAATGACAAGCATTTGAAGTGCGGTTTGTTAGCGGAGCGATCGATGCCCGCTTCAGACACAACATATCAACGTGCAGAAGGTTTACTCGAAGAGGTGAAACGCGGATATAGCTTGCGAGCCTTAGTCGGTAATATCATTGTCAATTCATCTGCTGTCTTAAGTGCACCTTCTGTATGTATATCCTGGTTGTGAGGCTGGTGGGTATAGGCCCGGGCGGGCGGCGTCTCGTCGAGGCTGAGCGCTATCGCCGCGCTCTAAAGCGCTAAACCGCTCTCAACCACCGCTTTATTAGCTTTCAACGTTCCATTTATCGGCTGCTGCGCCTCACAAACTTACTCGAGAATCTGACACATGTTATTTTGTTTCCGTCTGCTTTTACTTGTACGTCACAGCCATCTCATGTCTTACGATGCTCATAAGCTCATTATTCTAGCCATGTAGGTTTCTTCACACATGATTTTAAATTCTGCATATTTAAAAATAGTTTCATTTATGGGATGGCATGAAACCAGAAAAGAGATCTTCAAAATATTTTAATTTGAGTCTTATGTTTTATGTAAATGTTTGTTTACCAAGGACGCCGGATATATACGGAAGAAGCTTGAGTTTCATTTGCAATGTTGTCATTGCAAATGAAACTCAAGCTTCTTCCGTATAACCGAAGTGACAACGAATACATACAAACGAAACAACGCCATGTCTCATGTCACAAGATCGCTCGTACGCGACGGAAGCAGCAACGCCGCCAGCTTGCAGGTGATGCAGTGCACGACGCAGACTAGAGCACGCGAACAGTGGCTGTGACATTACAATTAGCTAGCGGGAGCGGAGGGGGCGGCCCCCGAGGAAATCACCGCGACGACAATCTGCTGCTTCCGCGCCGCCGCGGCCGACGCCGCCATCTGACGTGTAGCTGTAGGACTCAGGACTTGATCACACTGATAAAAAGGTACTTTGTCATTTTCACAAGGAAGGGGTTCCTACTACTTGTTTTATCTTTAAAAATATGACTCAATTGCAGTGGATCCGGACCATCGGAAAAAAAAAAATGGTTTAATAAAAGCAGAATCAGATGTAGTACCTTTACGGACAGACAACCGTTCTGTGAGATCAGAATTATTTATATTCTAGCTTTAGCTAGGTTTTTTTTCTTTCTTGCACTGTAGATTTGTTCAAGGTAGCAGTAGCGCACATCATGGTACAAATCGCATCACACTACGCATGACTCTTCACTTTTCATCTAACATTGATCTGCTAAATCGTTCATGCAATGCCCCTGCGCCCCTGGCAGTAACCCCGTCGTGTATATGTCACCTCTTCAAGATTGAAACAAAATAGTGTTACGACTCAATTTTCTCGTCGCAAATACTAGTAGAAGTTTCCAGATATAATCAGGACTTACTTAACGATGGACGATGAAGGTCGAATAAATCGGTCGCTGAATTTAATCAAATTGTTTTTTACGATGGTACTTTACGAGTTTGGAAAGCCTTAAAATGGCTAAAGTTAGGTTATATGTCAGAGGTCGAGGGGAATCGGTAGAGTTTCAGAAACCTTAATGAAACGCATGAACATACAATAAAGAAGCCATTAAAAGCGTCGAGACAAAAGCAAGTCAATCTTTGCTAAGTTTTAGTACCTAGTACCTGGATACAAAGATTGAGTGCCCCGTATCACTCTAGCACCGTGTTCGCCCCTTTGTATCACAAGCGGTCGCAATCCTATTTTAGCATCATTCATTCAACATTGTCTACGAAAATCTACGTCAACAGAACTATCCGGAGCTAATCGATGGTGACGCGATGATACGATGCAAAACGATGTCTTTGGACAGTTAGTAACGATTGCACGAGACAGGACACGTACAGTCGCCGTAGAGAGGGCGATGTAAACGAAGTGCGCACCTTATGTGTCCTTCACGTAGCGCATCCAATATACAATTACATGTGTCGAAAAATAAGCGGCCGGTCAGGGATCCATCGATTGGAAATAAAATACATTGTACCTAAGTATGATGAAAGCATGACAATTTAAATAGTGATTTCTAAAGACAAGATCTTTTTCAGAGAATTTGGCAGTTTCAACCAAGGTCAACCAACGTGTTCCTCCATGAGCCACTTCCGCGAACAAACGTGTCTAATACAATGCGTATAGTAGCTGTTACCCGCGACTTCGTCCGTGTAGAATGTAACAAAAAGTTATTTTTCAGTTCGCAGAGTTTACTATAACATATTAATTCTTTATTCCGCGTAAAGAAATCCCTATGCCAATTTTAATGAAATTCTTCTATTTTATGAATCGATATTTTGTTTTTGTACATTCAGTTCTTTTTTTTTCGTTTTTGCATTTTTAGTTTAATTATTACTTATTTTTAGGTTTTCGTATTAGCTTTATTAAAAAAATTCTTTATCACACTAATATTATAAAGGCGAAAGTTTGTGAGTGTATGTGTGTGTTTATATGTTTGTTACTTCTTCACGCTCAAACGGCTTGACCAATTTTGATAAAATTTTGTATGGAGGTAGGACCTGAACCTTGGATTAACATATAGGCAACTTTTTATCCCGATATTCCCATGGGATCGATATTTACGCGGGTGAAGTGCTAGTATACAATATTTGGTGTACGATTTTCTTGGGCTAAAACAACAACACTACTGGCATTTCTCGCACGTGAACATGGCACGTATAGTCGTATAGTTGCCCATGGGTAAAGCAACCCTTAGTTAAATCTATGCCAGCTTTGCTTAACGTTTGCCCTTGTGACTTGTTGATTGTCATAGCAAAACTGACATTGTAGGGAATTGCAATCTTTTGAATTCAAATGGAAAATTCGACGGTTTTATAGGAATCCGTGGTATAAATACTATCTCACCTTTTCCGCATTCGTTTACTTTACTTAGAAAGAATGTTGAGGCATGCCCTTCGGAGTTTGGGTTTCAACATACAAACCCCCAGGCTGTTATAAAAGCTTTTAAAGATCTTAAAATTAAATCAACAGAAGATCTCTGGGGAATGTCTGTAAAAGTTTCTAGATCTATCATCGAAACGATTGCGCCCTATTTAGCTTTCATATTTAACATCAGTGTAGACCAAGGAGTCTTTCCAGATCTCATGAAACACAGTAAAGTAGTTCCTTTGTTCAAATCCGGTGATAGTAAAGAACCCAACAATTATAGGTCTGTCTCAATTCTGCCGGTTCTCAGTAAAGTGTTTGAAAAGTTGATGCTCAATCAAATGTTACGCAATTTTAATAAAAATTCCATCTTTCATGAACAACAGTACGGTTTCACCAAAGGGCGTTGTACCACTGACGCCGGTGTCAACCTAATAAAGAACATTTTTAACGCCTGGGAAGAAGCACAAGATGCCATTGGAATCTTTTGCGACCTCTCTAAGGCGTTCGATTGCGTAAACCATGAGACAATTCTGCTGAAACTTGAGCATTATGGGATTAGGAATTTAGCTCTTGATTTACTAAAGTTATACCTAAAAGATAGAAAGCTTAAAGTTCAAGTAAACGGCGCGGCGTAAACTCGTTAGTGTCTGAAATAGCAATGGGCGTTCCTCAAGGTTCGATATTGGGTCCATTCCTCTTTTTATATTAATGATTTACCCCAATTACTTCAAAATCAACCGAAGATGGTGTTATTTGCAGATGACACCTCAATGATCTTTAAGATAGACAGACGGGCACAAAATCTTGACGACGTGTGTACGGGTTGTAGTAGTTAACTCCGTACACCGATTTGTCGTGAAGGTTGGTAAGTTAAGTTAGTATAGAGAAACACGCTCCACTGAGATGCACTAAGTAGTTAAGTTTATTTAAGTTAAAAGTAACAGTACTAGAGTGAAAGGCGATTATTTCTCTCAGTTGTTGATAGCTACCCAGTTATAAGTTCACTATATTTTTATTCGCTAGCTTCATGTCATTTTATTATGCCAAATTATGACGCGCATCGTTGGTCTAAAGTAGGTTACAGAATAAGCAGAAAAATGTACGGCGAGTAAACCGTACATATTGGCAACCCCCTAAAAAAGCTAAGATGAGTAAAAAGAGAGAAAGAAACGCCTGTACAAAGTCGAACATTAAAGTAAAAGTAAATAGGTATAAAATTAATCAAAAGTAAAGACAACATTGTCTCGGTGTCCTTGAGAATGAACGTGGCAGTCGTCCGTGGGCGCCTGCTGGTTTTCATCTCTGGTAGTCTGCTGTCGAGATTGGTTGAAGTTCGATGTCTTCATGCGTTTGCTTTTTATTTGTGTTCCTAGGAAGTCGCTTCTTGAGCAGTGTGCACTGTGTGCAGTATTTCTTTGTTACGATCCACAGGAAAGTGATGACGGCAATTGTTAGTAAAAAGTAACAAATCGCATATTGATGAACGCATGATCCGTGATAGTGGATGGTAGTTTCGGCTCGTTCTCTTGTTGGAACCGCAGCTTTTTGTCAAGTTCCTCAAAGTCATTTTTCTTGAGAGTGAAAAGTTCGTTTGGTGCGTTATGAAGTGTGACGTTGACAATGTTGTTTATCGGCGAATTCAGGTTCGGTACCTGCATGTAATAGTTCACGTTGAGGTTGCTGTTGTACTGATTGTGCGAAGTGATGGTGAGTTCTTTTGACCGCAGTACGCATCCTTGACTCAAAGTAACTATAGCCGCCGATGTGATAGTTTGCGATATTACGTCGTTTTCACAAACAGTACGTAATTCGCACCTTCCGCAACAAACAAGCAGCCAGCTGTTTGATTCTTGCAACTTGATCCATTTCTCCTCGCATGACACGCTGCGTACGTCACATGGTGACGTAGTTGTACGGTGACCCAGTAGTTTTGCTTCGCAAGGTGCATTCTTGTTTTGTAAGTTGAACACTGGCATGTTTGCGTTACAGATGAAGTTATCTTTTTGTCTTTTGATGCATTGTTTGAGGTCCTTATCTTTTAGTGAGATGTAAGAATTCTTCTCAAAGTTCACGGCAATGTACTCTGAAGATAGCTGCATCAATTTGTAATTTGACTCCGCCTTGAAAGGTATAGCGATAACCCGGTAGTAGGTGAAGTCCTCATTCAAAGTTAGAGGAATGTGAATTTCGAACATGAAGTAGTTCTTTGTTATTCGTGCTTTCACGTACAGCAACTTGTAAACTTCCTTGATATCTTCTCTGATATTTTCTGTAGGTAATGACAGAGTCCTCGGCAGTCGGCCGGATATATCTTCCAGTTGCTTTATTAGACTGACTGGTGATATCAAGTGCACGTCCATATGTCCACTGTAGACATTAGTGAGAGTGTTCAGGAGCATAGTTTGAATTTCCTTAAGATTTCGTAATAGTAGCGATGCTGTGAGAGAAGCGGAGTTGAAGTAACTTGTGGCCATCATCATTTGTATTTCCGTTTCAATGCTGTTCAATGTCGTCTTTGTTTCTTCCATGAAATGTTCTATCATCTTGTATTGAAGTTTAATATTTTCATCGTTTTTCTTCAAAACGTCATTTTGTAGTTGCATGATCGATGTTTGATTTTTTGCGAGTTCACGCAAATAGTTTTCGTTGTGTTGTATGGCATCAATGTCTTTATGGTATTTGTCAGCAAACTCCTGGTCTAAGACGCCGAATAAGCTGTTTGCTACCATGCCAACTCCGTCGATTAAGCCGCGCTTCTTGCGCTTGGATAAATGCTTGTGAAGAGCCAGCAGAATTGTGTTGTAGAAGTTTAGTAGTTCCATCTCGTGGCAAAGTTGATCCGATGTAGCTCGGCAATAACTTTGATGGATGTTCCGGCAAAGGTCATTTACACCGTTTATGTATTTTTCAATATGTTGAACGCCCTGCCAGTAGTTTGTTAAGTTGTAGTACGTAAGCAAAGTCCATTCGTCATGAATGAGTTCAATTTTGCCGATGGTATCATAATAAATCGGTCGCTCGGTTTCCAGGTTGGTAATTTGAGTGCCTGACCTTACTTGCGAACCATATGATCCATTCACAAGTATCAACATTGTGAAAAGAAACATTAAAATGTTTGTTAGACATTTTCTTCCAGACTGTTTTGTTGTGGTAGTTTTTCCTGTTTTATCAGCCTTATGTAAATCCGTTTTAAATTCTTCATATTTTTTGTTGCAGGTAGTGTCGATAGGTAGAGCTGATAGTTTTGTTATAGGTCGTTTAATGACACCACTTTGAGTTTTTAGGGTTGTCACTCGAACGTATCCATCCGCTCCAGTGTGAAGTTCTAGCACCCGTCCCATGGCCCATTTTCCTGTTGGCAAATTGTTATCCCGGACTAAAACGATGTCCCCCTCGCTGAGGTTTTTCTTGGGATTGTTCCATTTGCTGCGTGTTTGTAGTTGGGTAAGATAGTCGGTTGACCAATTCTTCCAAAATTGTTGGTACATATGTTCAGTTAGCTGCCATCGTCGGCGTAGGTTAAAGTAGTTTTCATCAGTGTAGTCAGCTCGCGGTAAACACATTATTGGTCCCCCCGTTATAAAGTGTCCCGGTGTCAGGTAGTTATAAAATTCTTCGGGGTCTTCAGTGAGCTGGCAAAGTGGCCTCGAGTTCATGCACGCTTCTATCTTTGCAAGCAAGGTAGTAAATTCCTCGTACGTCAGTTTTTGGTCTCCTAGCACCCGACGAAGATGGTACTTCATCGATTTGACCGCTGCTTCCCATAGTCCACCAGCAGTTGGCCAAGCGGGTGCATTGAAATGCCATTGTACTCCCATGTCTGCGATGTTATTGAAGAAGTTTGGCGACAAGATTTGCTTGAACTCTTCAAACTCTTTCTGAAGCATCCTTGATGCTCCTATAAAGTTCGTACCACAGTCCGAGTAGACGTGACCTGGTGTGCCGCGCCTGGAGCACATCCGCTGGAAAGCTGCTATGAAAGTTTCAGTGCTTAAGTCTGATGCAAGTTCGATATGCACAGCCTTTGTCACCATGCATACGAATATGTATATGTAACCCTTTGAAGTTTGAACTCCTCTTCCTTTGTTGAGTCTGACTTCGACGTGTCCTGTGAAGTCAACTCCCGTGTGGGTAAACGGACGCGAAGGTGTAACTCGCTGTGGTGGCAGTTCTCCCATTAGTTGGTTCGACTTCGACGGGTTGTAGCGATGGCAGCGCACACAGCGCCGTAGTTCAGCTTTCACTGCTCTGTTACCGCCAACGATCCAGTACCGTTGCCGGATGTACGCTAAAGTTAGTCTGGCTCCTCCGTGTAAAGTCGCTAGGTGAGCTTGATAAATCACCAACTCAGTAAGTCGTCCACCCTTAGGTAGAATGAGTGAATTTTTCATCTCAGAAGGTAAACTGGAATGGTTTAGTCGACCCCCGACTCGGATTAAGCCGTTGTTGTCCAAGTATGGTTTAAGTTTGTAAATTTTACTTTTCGTAGAAATAGTTTCTTTCTTCATAAGTTGTTTATATTCCTGCGTAATTTCCGTTTGTTGCACATATTTTATTATTTGTTCATTTGCATTGTTTAATTCGCATAAAGTAAGGCATCCGGTGTCACGTTTCGTGTTATTACGTGCGTTTCGAAGAAATCGTTGCATCCATGCTACAATTCTGATCACCTTGGTCAATGAACTGCAATTTGTTAATAAGTTATGAATACAATAAATTGGTCTCTTTGTTTATAGAGTTCGATTTCGCTTGGCAAACGCTGCCTATGTTAGTTGTAAATGTGCATGTTATTTGTTCTTCACGATTTTCTTCTGTGAAGGTATTTAAAAATGCAGGACCTTCCCACCACAGACGGAATGTTGCTAGCTTGGTTTGTAGCAAGCCTCTTGATGCACAGTCTGCAGGGTTATCTTGCGACTTCACATAACGCCATTGCTCGGCTGGTATGATTTGTCTTATTTTTGCAACTCGATTGGCGACGTATTTTTCTCTTTTAGATGTATCCCCCTGTATCCATGCCAGGACCACTTGGGAATCACACCAAACGCTTGTAGTTATGTCGAAACCATTTAGAGCTTCTCTGAGTTTTTCGATGAGTTGCGATAGTAAGAGTGCGCCGCAAAGTTCAAGTTTCGGTAATGTGATCGTTTGTGATAACGGTGCTACTCTTGTTTTAGTAGCAAGTAATGTTATTGCTGGCTTGTTATGTTCATCTCTGACGCAGCTGTAAACCACGCAGGAGTAAGCCTTCTCACTGGCGTCGCAGAATCCAAATAGTTCTGTCTTCTGCGTCGTTGAACCGATCCAGCGCTTGATTTTCATGTGTTTTACATTGGGTATGTCTGCTCTTAGGTTTAGCCACTTATCTGCTATATGTGACGGTAATAGATCATCCCACTCAAGTTTGTTGACCCATACTTCTTGAAATATAATTTTTGCTGCAATAGTTATGGGTGATAAGATAACCAACCCAGCGGATCATAACGTTGTGAAATTTCTGAAAGCAGTCGCCTTTTAGTTATTTCCGGTCGACATTTTTCTTCATATTTCCAGTTAAACACAAATGTGTCAGAATGTGGATTCCAACCTAGTCCTAGGGTTTTCATGGATTCCTCCTGCTTGAAGTCAAAAGTGATTCTGCTTGAAATCTGATCATCACTTAAGTTCTCTAACAATGCTGTATCATTGCTAGACCACTTGCGTAAGTTCATCCCGGCTCCCTTTAACATGTCGATAAGCGATGTCTGGAGTTCCTGAGCCGCTTCCAGTGAGTTATGGCCGCTTATGACGTCATCGACGTATATTTCGATCAGTAGTACTTTGGCTGCCGTGGGGTATTTGTAGCCATCATCGTATGCAAGTTGTTTGATGGTTCTCATGGCTAGCCACGGTGCGCACTTAGTGCCATAAGTGACGGTGCAAAGTTGGTACTCTTGCAGCTTTTCTGACGGTGTAGTTCGCCAAATGATTTTCTGCAAATGTTGTTGTTCCTCAGACAGCCAGATACATCGGTACATTTTCTCGATGTCTGCTGTAAAGGCGTATTTGTAACTTCTCCATTTTATGATAAGTTCTTGGATATCTTTTTGTAGGTTGGGGCCCTTTTCTTGTAGGCTGTTCAGGCTGTATCCCGTTTTAGTTTTCTGAGATGCATTGAAGACAACTCTGAGTTTCGTGGTAGTAGATTCTTCACGAAGTACTCCGTGATGTGGTAAGAAACATCCAGTAGTTGAAGATGTTATAGGTTTTGCTGGTTTCATATGGCCTAACTCCAGGTATTCCCTAAGGAATTCTTTGTATAGCATTTCAAGTCGGCCATTTCTTTGAAACCTTTTTTCTAGTTGCAGCATTTGTGATACTGCAATAGTTTTCGATGTTCCGATCTTATTTTCATAACCCGGACCTAAAGGCATCTTCACAATGTATCTCCCATCTGAACCACGGCGAGTCGTTTCCTTGTAGTGAGTTTCACATTGATCCTCTTGACATCTGTCAGTGTTTGTTTTTGAGACGTCTTCACAGTCCCAAAATTTAGTTATTTCCGCCAAGTCCAGCAATGTGACGTGACAGTTAAAAGTTTCCAGTTTTCCGCACAAAATCCATCCCAGGTGTGTCTGTTGCGCAACGGGTGACTTTGGAGCGCCTTTTAGGATTCCATCTTGTATTATTTCAGCGTATACATCCGCTCCAAGCAATATATCAACAGGCCTTGAAATGTTAAAATCAGGGTCCGCTAGTTTTAAGTTTTGCAAATGCGACCACTCTGGTCGTTCAAATGTGTTGTTCGGTAGTTTTTTGATCAGTTTCTTCATAATCAGTGCTTCAGTGGTGAAAGTATATTCCGAGTGGATTGATTTACATGTTAGTTTAAGGCGTCCTTTACACTCGCCTGATAGATTTCCAACTCCAGATATCTTCGCTGTTAGTTTGTTTCTTGGCAGCCTTAGAAGTTGTGCTGCATTTTCAGTTATTATGTTAACTTGTGAGCCCTGATCTACGAGCGCACGAAGAGTTGTGTAAGTTCCATCTATCGATTTGACCTTAAGTTGGACGATTGTCAGTAAAACTTCCATCTCGCTGGCTGATAGATGATTTGAACTCGGCGTTTAGTTTCCCCCGAAGATCGTTGACTTGAGCGTTGAAGTTCATTGCTCGTCGAAGGTTTATTTTTGTCGGAATTGTTGTAATGTAAGAGCGTATGGTGCTTGATATTACATTCCTTACAAGTTTTCGTTGAGTTGCAAGTTTGTTTTTCGTGACTAAATAAACAGTTTTTGCATAGACGCAATTTTGCAATTATGCCGTTTCGTTGCTTTGTATCTAAGTCAATAAACTGCTGACATCGCATTAAAACATGATTGTTTTTGCAAAGAGGGCATTGCCCGTATGAAGCGTGGTAAGTTTTCGGAATCCACTTCTTTTGGTCGAAATTTTTTCGAGGTATATGTTTTTCAACTCCAGTTCCAGCTGACTTCTCTGAACTTTGTACGTCCTTCTTTGAAGTCTTCATGGTTTCAAACGCCATAAACTGGTTTTCTAAGTACATCAAAAATTCCTGCAGTGTTGGCACGTCTCTGTTATCGTGCAAGTTCCTTATGTATTCATTGTAGGTGCCACAATCTAGTTTTTGCGACATCAGATGGACAATCATAGGATCCCAGCTGGATATATCACAACCAATGTTTGTTAAACCGTTTAGACATTCCGTTGTTACGTCATGCAACTTCTTCAAGTTGTAAACGTCTGGCTTCTGTATGACAGGCAATTGCAGCATAGTGTTCATGTAGGATGAGAATTGTAGTCGACGGTTGTTGTACCGCTGATTCAGAATATCCCAACATGAAGTGTAGTTATCAGCGCTGATGCTCAAGTGTTGCACCAGTCTCTCTGCTTCACCTTTCAGCCTGGTCTTCAGATGCTGCATTTTTGAGCATTATTCAATGTCGGATTTTTGTGTATGGTTTCCAGGAACAGATCTTTGAAAGATATCCATTTGCTGTAGTGTCCTGAAAACTCTGGAATCTCGATTCTCGGTGCTGAATGTTGGTGATGAGCGGTGGACCACATCTTGCTTTTCAGTCGTTTCCTTGTTTCGTCATATTTGGCTTCCATAATGTTGAACTTGTCATAGTATGTATGTTTCGAACCTTTCAGTAAGGCTTCCAGTTCCCAATGAGTGTTGTCCACAGCTTCCCACTTCGACTTCAAGATTGACAAGTGATCGTCAAGTTCCCATTTTTCAGCTATACCTTCAAAATCAATTTTTGCCATAGCTCGATCGATAGCCTTGAAGTTGCATTCCTGTTTAGTCAGCAAAGTCTTTATTTTCTCATCAGGTTCTCCTCTCGAAAAGTCGGTCAAGTCAAATTTGACATTTTCTTCAGTAGCTTGTAACATTTTTAAAATGTCTGCTTTAGTTGCTTCGTACATGGTTTTGTCTTACCGTAGACATCTTCCACAAAATATTTTATGTTCCTGTCTTCAATTTCTTGCAACAACAATGTATGGCGTTCGTCAAAATCCATCCATTGAGCTTCTAACGAGGACAGCCGCTTGTTCAAGTATTCCTTTGTTTTTCTGGTTTTACTGTCCTTGTAGTTAGTGCATAATGTTTTGATATTTTCAAAACATGTTGATTGTAGCGATAGCTTATTCATCTTGATTATAGACGATAGCTTTCTTATATGTAGTTCACAAAGTACCTTTTTTGGAAAGGTCTCGAAGATCCTCCTTGTAGTTCAAAACTCTTCTAGTTATCGTCGAAGGCTCCTCGAGTAGTCGAAAGCTCTTCTAGTAGTTGTAGTTAGCTTCAGTAGTTGAAGGCTCTTCCAGTAGTCGAAGGCTCTCCCAGTAGTTGCAGCTAGTTCCGGTACTCAATGTGCCTGTACTCTGGCTAGGTATATGCGTCTTCTCAATCCAACTGGGGCGACCCTCTTCCGGGAGACCAGCTGAACCGCTTCGTTACCGTAACAACAGACACAAACACACTAAGATACACGAAGGCTCGAAGGACCATAAATGTACGGGTTGTAGTAGTTAACTCCGTACACCGATTTGTCGTGAAGGTTGGTAAGTTAAGTTAGTATAGAGAAACACGCTCCACTGAGATGCACTAAGTAGTTAAGTTTATTTAAGTTAAAAGTAACAGTACTAGAGTGAAAGGCGATTATTTCTCTCAGTTGTTGATAGCTACCCAGTTATAAGTTCACTATATTTTTATTCGCTAGTCATGTCATTTTATTATGCCAAATTATGACGCGCATCGTTGGTCTAAAGTAGGTTACAGAATAAGCAGAAAAATGTACGGCGAGTAAACCGTACAACGTGAATAATTCTATTCTTCAGGTCCAAGATTGATTTACGATAAATAGTTTGGTACTAAATGAAAAGAAAACTAAATGCATTAGATTTAAATTACCTAATGTTAGAAGTAGTGAATGTGATATCATATTGAATGGAGAAAAACTGGAATTTGTTGATCAAACTGTTTTTCTGGGAATCTACGACGTCTAACGCTAGACGACAAATTGCAATGGGGACCTCACATAACATCTCTTGCGGGGCGACTTAGCTCGGCCGTTTATACTGTTAGATAGATAAGACAGTTAACTGATGTAGAAACCGCGCGTTTAATCCATTTCAGCTACTTTCACGGCATTATGTCGTACGGCATTTTACTATAGGGTCGAGCTGCTGACATTGAATCCATCTTTATTTTGCAAAAAAGAGCTGTCAGAGCCATTTATAATCTACGTCGCCGCGAATCTCTCAGGGAGCTTTTTAAAAGGATTAATATTATGACGGTACCTTGCCAATTCATTTATGAAAATATTATGTATGTAAGAAAAACATTACGTCTTTTTAATA
The DNA here is from genome assembly GCA_927399505.1 of Luperina testacea. Taxonomy (NCBI): domain Eukaryota; kingdom Metazoa; phylum Arthropoda; class Insecta; order Lepidoptera; family Noctuidae; genus Luperina; species Luperina testacea. Next base: position 228,628 of record OV656762.1, on the reverse strand, counting down.
AAATAAGCGATAGACATAATTTCAATACTAGAAATAAAGATAAAATACATCAACCATTTTTCAGATTAGCCAAGGTACATACATCTTTTATGGGGTACTGTGTTAAATGTTACAATAAAATACCTTGTGATATATTGCAATTAAATGATAGAAAATTTAAAACTCACATTAAACGTACACTTTGTAAATAAGCATACTATAAATTAGAAGATTATATCCAAGATAAAAACGCTTGGAAACATGCTGGTCCTGCTCCATAGGACAATCTAGAGTCTAGACAAAATCAAACGGGTTGCTAATTACTTGATTTACATCCTGTAACTACTTAACTCACACCCTGACTTATTACTTGTAATTTTTTTTTTTATTTAAATGAAAATCGTTTACTTTTACCATCGAGATATAAGTACTGGTACGTTAGTACTTATATCTCGATGACTTTTACCATGTTTGTAAATATGTGAGCACCATGTATCTATCAGATAATTAATTTATGTCATGGTTTCATTTTTAATTCTTTTACCTATTGTGGTGTAGTAATTTTATTTTAGGTGCATCGTCTTCACATATTATGATTATATAAAATGTATTCAAAATATTGAAAGAATTTTAAAAGAGTAACGATGGAGTTTCTTGCCCATTCTTCTTCATACGAAAATACTTTTTGGAATGGGCGACTGAATCAATTCTATTTGTTGTAATTTTTGACGTTCAAAAGTGCCTTTTATGTGCCTATTTGAAATAAATGCTTTGACTTTGACTTTGATTTTGATGACTTTCATGCCATCATACGCAAACGGTGTGCATCATAATTGTTGCGGCGATTTCGGGGTAGCCCTAACAGTATTTTAGCTACACTGCTGGCGGAAAAAGTTAATGGGCCTTTTATTAAACTCTGGGCTGGCAGACATGTGCGTGCACATGTTCATGTAGCAAATTAGTGTATTTTTAAGTTATTCTTATTTGTTATTTACTAACATAGGATAAGTTGATAATAACACTATAAGAATCCACTGGTCTGAAATAAAAGGTTTCAATTTGAATTGTTTTCGGTACAAAACACGTTGTTAACCTGTTTGTAACGAGGACGGGACAGCTGCGGGCTACATGAGTACTAAGAGCAGTTGCCGAAAATACACATTATGTAATTACAAATCTACGAGTTGCCGGAAATGAAGCATCCGAAACCCGCATAGGTAAAAAATTACGAAATACAAAGGACGAACGGGCGTCAGCCAGACATAAGCAAATCCTACCTAACAGAGTGTAACTCAGTCCCCGCGCTGAGACCCCCAGGGGGCTCTGTGGGGGGGTGATCTGTGAGCATCACGTCCCACGTCGCTCATCCACGTCGCGTCGCGGTGCGATCTCGCGCAGATTAAAAAGCCATTTGCGGCCATCCATCTAGCCAGCGTGTCGCACCACTCCGCACAGCACCGCACCGCACCGCTCACGTCGCAATCAGCATCACATTGCACAGGACCAGGAGAGCGAAGCCGTGGCACCGCGGCACGGTGACCTATTTACTGCTGCAAGAGATCCATTCCACTCAGTTATCGTGTTTGTGCACCTTCGTCGATCATCTCTGATAAAATACCTTTCAAGATATTTTGTTCTCTTTCATAAGTAAAACTGAATGTGTTGAACTACGCTGAGCTCGGTCGGAGGCTCGTGGGCATCATTTCAGCTCAGACGAATCACTGCTCTACAACAATGGCGTTCACTATTATTATCGACCACGAAGCTAGATAAAACACGTATTAACGATTTTATACATCTATTTGTCGGACAGCTTTATCCGTCTTGAATTGTGACAGTACTAGAGTAAGTATGTAATGCAATCTAATATAGATTCATACCTCCTACACAGACCACCATCGGTTCGTAATAAAACACACAACAATAATACGTTGTAATACATATTTCAAATATGTTTGGTGTCTGCCTCGTTGGTTTAGTGAACGTAAGCGCGATCGTGGCGACCCAGGACCCCAAGCTCTAGGTTCGAGACCCAGGCTACGTAAAGTGTAAATGGGTTTTTCCACATGGAATCAGTAACAGCTTGGGGTCTGAACATGCTGCTCGGTTGATGGCAACAGGATCACGCCCAATTATATGTAATTGGGGGTATATTAGTTATAGAAGAAATGGGGGTGTGCTATTACTAGGTACGAATATGCAGGGACATATACATAGCCCTTCGGGGAATACAGGCGTCGCTATAGGTAAATTATATTACTTAGAATGTAGTTCTTGTAAGTCGATACGCGGAGGGTGAGCGCTAGTGCACACGTCGCGCACGTGTAGAATCAGTGCGCGCGGTGATCCGACACGACACGACTCACGACAGCCCGACAGCCCGACACGCGACACCGAAGACACTTGAAAGACTTCGACTAGCGAGACGCGCCACACCTGTTCATCTTTGTGCTTCACCAACACTAACTTACGCACGAGCATCCAACCATCAGGCAATGATTTGGTATTGTATGTGAGACTTGTTTTACATCTTGTTCAAAATGTGTGGCTTCACCGTTCCACTGAACTATTGCATGACACAACATCAAACACCAGTGACTTAATTTCTTACCATACTCTTAGGAGTGTCTGTGCGACGGCCGGGGAACGACCAAGCAGTACAGTTTTACCAAAATGTAAGGTTTGTAGTGTTCTAGGGGCTTGGCTCTACATTAGATCTGAAAACTTTTTAACAGTGAAAGCGTGTAAGTCTTCGCATCCTACTTTTCATGAAATATTATATTTGTTGGTTAACATATTGATGGGGTGGGAACCCTTTCCATGGGAGTTTAACACATATTTGTAGCAAAAAAACCCAAAATGCATGTTCCTTGGTTTTCATGTGGGCCTGGGTACAAATAAGGTCTACTGTATACTGATTCTGATGTTAAACCCAAAATGTATAATAAAGAAGCACACGATATCGAATAAAAACTTTGAATATTTGAAAATGCATACCTTTTCGGATTAACAAATTTTTTTTATTCGTTATCTTAAAAATGTTCTGCGATTTCGGCGGTCTCTCCAGTTCTGGAGCCATAGCGCTTGATGGTGCACTTCTCCCAGTCTGCTCCAACTTTCGGTATCTCGGTTCACTCGAAAAACCAAATGCATTAGATTTAAATTACCTAATGTTAGAAGTCTGTAGTGAATGTGACATCATACTGAATGGAGAAAAACTGGAATTTGTTGTTCAAACTCTGTTTCTGGGAATCACGCTAGACGACAAATTACAATGGGGACCTCACAACATAACATCTCTTGCAGGGCGGCTTAGCTCGGCCGCTTATGCTGTTAGAAAGATAAGACAGTTAACTGATGAAACCGAGAAAACCGCGCATTTAGTCTATTTCAGCTACTTTCACAGCATTATGTCGTACGGCATTTTACGGCATTTTACGGCATTTTTTTTATGGTTTAATTGAAATAAATGCTTTGAGTTTGAGTTTGACTATGGGGTCGAGCTGCTGACATTGAATCCATCTTTATTTTGCAAAAAAGAGCTGTCAGAGCCATTTATAATCTACGTCTCCGCGAATCTCTCAGGGAACTTTTTTAAAAGGATTAATATTATGACGGTACCTTGCCAATTCATTTATGAAAATATTATGTATGTAAAAAAAAATCTACATCTTTTTAATAAAATAAGCAATAGACATAATTTTAATACTAGAAATAAAGATAAAATATATCAAACATTTTTCAGATTAGCCAAGGCACATACATCTTTTATGGGGTACTGTGTTAAATGTTACAATAAAATACCTTGTGATATATTGCAATTAAATGAAAGAAAATTTAAACTCACATTAAACGTACACTTTGTAAACAAGCATACTATAAATTAGAAGATAATATCCAAGATAAGAACGCTTTGAAACATGCTGGCCCTGCTCCATAGGACAATCTAGAGTCTAGACAAAAACAAACGGGTTGTTAATTTAATTGTAAATTTATTCTTTTTTTTTTTTGTTTAAATGAAAATAGTTTACTTTTACCATGTTTGTAAATATGTGAGCACCATGTATCTATCAGATAATTTAATTAATTTATATGTCATGGTTTCATTTTTAATTATTTTACCTATTGTGGTATAGTAATTTTATTTTAGGTGCATCGTCTGCACATATTATTATTATTATATGATTAATGTATGCAAAATATTGTAAAACATTTTAAAAGACTAACGGTGGAGTTTCTTGCCCATTTTTCTCCATAAGCTACCTTAAAATAATATACCATAAACTACCTTTTGGAATGGGCGACTAGAATTAATTCTATTTGTTGTAATTTCTGACGTTCAAAAGTGCCTTTTATGTGCCTATTTGAAATAAATGCTTTGACTTTGACTCGTGCAAAGCGATGCCGAAGTAGATCGGACTGTTAAGCACAGAATTAACACTGGATGGATGAAATGGCGGCAGGTCACGGGAACAATCTGCGACTCCCGTATTCCCCTTAAAATAAGGGAAAGATATATAAAACCATGATTAGACCTGCTGTCTTGTATGGATCAGAATGTTGGGCCACAAAAGGGATGAATGAAAGTCAATAGCATGCAGCAGAGATGAGAATGCTAAGAGGGATGTGTGGTGTTACACGAATGGATAGAATAAGAAATGAGTACCTAAAAAGAAGTTTAAAAGTGGCACCGGTAACTGAAAAGTTGTGTCGAAATCGGTTGTCATGGTATGGGTATGTGTTACGGAGAAATGAGGAAAATGTCGTGAGGAGAGTTTTGAGTATGGATGTCGATGTCTATAAGAGTAGCGGAAGACAAAACGATGGATGGAATGTGTGAGTGATGATATGGTTAGAAAGGGGATGACTACCGAGATGACGACTAATAGAGAAGTATGGAAGAAAAAGACATGCTGCGCCGACCACTAATAAATTGGGATATGGGCAAGAGAATGATGTTGCTACTCAGTACAATTGGTATAAGGGCAGCAGAATGATGTTGCTACTCAGTACAATTGGTATAAGGGCAGCAGAATGATGATGCTACTCAGTACAATTGGTATAAGGGCAGCAGAATACGCCGATTGCGATACACGTCACTCCGTACGACTGCGGCGAGTGCTCGACACCGCAAAGTGCCACTGAGTGCGATACACGTCACTCTGTACGACTACAGCGAGTGCTCGACACCGCAGAGTGCCGCCGAGTGCGATACACGCCATTCGGCACTTGAGGCTTCAAGTGCCGAGTGGAGTTTTATACATGACAGTATACTATATTTATATATTTTATACTGACATTTAGGTGCCTACCTGCCCGAACGAGCAGCCCGTTACTTAAGTAAACACATACCTACACACGTGAATATATACCAGTCCTGACTGTGTAAGTGAACGTGTGTTTTCATAACTGAACTCTTCATTTACTGTCCCAGTCCACGAACACACAATTAAATTCTATGCGAGTCAATTCAATGGTTGAATGCACGTGGTACTTCGGCAACAGATTCGCTGTATTATGAAAAGTGAACCGCAAATATCGCGGCGCTAACGGGCTCCTACACGATGCTCCTAATTAGTGCTAGAGATACCGCTTACGTGTCACAGTACAAGACCGGGCTGGTGTTTGGAAAGTATTTTGCCTTTTGTAAATTATTTGCAGTGTTTACAGTCATGTTCTTTGTTCCGCTCTCGCTCAACCCTCGTCTCGTCTGAGGGTTGTTGTTACACCGTTTCCGTCCGTAATGACAGTCCTTCCGAACGTCGCGAGCGACGTTTCGCTGCGGGTAAATTGGCCTGGAGCGAAGAGCCCATTGTGACGCGTTATGACATGATTTCGACACGTTTCGGTCGAAAGATAACACGATAGTCGGTGAAAATTGAGGGCCTGGGTGTCGATCCTCGTCATTACACTTGCACCTGATTGTAATCACCGCCACATGCAGCCGATCGTTATCTACCCCGTGAACGTCACACTGTGTGCTCGCACTGGTGCCGCGGCGCGAATATTAAAGACACCGTTGTGACATCCCGGAATATCGACATGCGTCTATATACATTTATTTGTGTGTAAATATAACGAGCTTCGTGTAAATAAACTAACGAATGTTGACGTATTGTTTGATATTTAGCTGCCGGCTGTTTCCGGCCGAACCGTTCAAGTCATGAGTAATGCTGTAATATTCGGGTGAATCATTGATGTGACAAATACTTGTAGGAGCAGAAGGCACGCCGTTACAAATTGCGTAACGTGTCGAAAGTCGTCACAACAAGCGAGGGCAGTGCAGCAGTGGCCGCGCAGATTGTGAAATGCACTGCGCTTGCCGAATACACAAGCACCAATATAGGGGAAAACAGGGTAATGGGGATCAGCTGGCAATGGAGATCACCCACACATCTACAAAACTCAACATCGGAGAGTCTCGTAAAGGACCTCTGCACCGAGCCCTGTGCCACCGGCCATTGTTACAAACGACTCGCTTTAGATCCGCGATCACATAACATGGCAATTAATAAATTTAATTTTATGATGAGGAAAATTGACTCACCAAACTGTGAAGATTGTGGCGTCAGTGAGGATCTACTTATATCATTTATTGCTGGAATGTGTTCGATTTGAGTCTGGGAGAACATGTCAGGCAAATGCCTTTGAATTAAACAGACTGGATGTTGGCACATTCAATGTGATTCTTAGTCAACCCAATTCAAAAGTAGCAAAAGGCTGCTCTCTCGAAAAAAGCTTGAAAAAAGCATGCAGACGAAGCAAGTTTTTGTCGGCATTTACAGAGAAATTACATCTGAAAAAAATTATTAGTAATCTTCATGATATAATACGTAATTTGGTTATGCCATAATTTTTCTACCGGTATCACATAATTTAAAAAAAAATCACCAAATCACCTCCAAATCATTGAGATAAAACCGTTTCACTCCTTCATTTTTTATTAAAAGAGTGTAAAAAAAAATGTCTACATCTTTGCAATACAAAGGATAATCATATGGTTTTGTTACTTTTTTAAAATATGTACCTATTATTTTTATGATAATAAAATAAAAAGGCCTCTGATAAAGGACGCGTCTACATCACCCCCGCACTCGTCCATAAATTTAGTGCGGGGCGCATCATGTTGCTAGGTGGACGTATGTCGCGTTGCGAGAACTCAGTACTACGAAAAAACACACCTACCCACCACTAGGTGAACATCTAAGTTTGATAAGCTCCGTGTTAAATATTTTATATAAATATAAATAGTGTGAAATATTGCCTAAATTTGTGATTAACGTGAAGGTGCTAGGACGAATATCAAGTGGAAGTGTTTTTCAAGCCCTCTGTGACGAAAATCTGAGAAACTATCCAAATTAAAATCACAGGACTAAGTGCAGTTAAACTAAGAATATAGGTAACGTTTAAGTGATAAAACACCAAAGATTTTCCTAAATATTATCAATATAACGACCAGCTGCAAGATTATCGTAAAAAAGTGTCAAAAAACCTAATTAAAATCTTCGTCAACAGTGAAAGAATTTGTGGAATGTGTGACAAATGAGTCAATATTGTAACGTTCATTGATATTTGAAATCCAAAATCCGAGCAATACGGTTGCAAATTTTAAGACGTTCTTCAACGTTCAAGTGGCGCAGCTACATACGTTACTGGTTGAGATTGATTGTGTCACGAGTTCGAACCTGGTGCTCTGATATAGTTTTTGTAATTTGTTGATTTTCAAGGAACAAATTACTTACGATAATGGCTAACGAATGTGCGGGTTGTATGAATACAATTCAAAGTAAAGATTACCTGCAATGTTGTATTTGTAAACTACGGTACGACTTGTTGTGTTCTAACGTACCCGAAAAGCAATTCAAATCAATGGGTATAGCCAAAACAGCGACTTGGAAATGTCCTGACTGTCAGAGCAAACTACCGAAGACAAATCGTCGTATCCTACGAATAGAGGCGTAACTGCTTAATAGCTACTTTTCAGGAGACACTTTTTTCTGTTTAATTAAATTAAACATGAACAAATATGTATTGTTGATTTCATATAATGTGTATTGGTATCTTAAGGTTCGGCTAGGATTATTTTCAATAAATTATCTTTATATTTTATACGCATTTTGTCCCATAAATCCTTATTCTCTGTTGTGTTAATGCGAAGTAGGGCTGGACTTGAGCAATAAGTTACATTATGCCTTTTATCTGCGGAAATGACGAGGCCACAATCGCCATAATGTAATTTTTTTATTATTCTGATGCTGGTATTTATTTTTATGTCATAGGAATTCGTGTATAATAACTATTTTACCATGACTGGGAATATGTTATTGTGAATGTAGTAAAAGCAAATAATTATAGAATTACAATAATATTTATTTCGAAACAAAATCTGAACTTTACTAACTCACTATACCTATTTGCTTTGGTAAATATTTAAGCATATCAAGTGAATTGATATTAACAAGAAAAAGTGTTTTCATACAATAAAAAAATATCTATAACATAGATATTATCTGAGTATTTTTTATTCATGTATAATAAAACGTCTAAAAAAACAAAATAAAAATATACTATAAACCAAACAATTGTATTTTCTTAAAGGATTCGGTTATTTTAATGTTTAAAAACAAACCTTTATCTTTAAATAATCAGAGCTTAATAATAAACTACCTACACGTAATCATAATCACAATCAGCCCTAAAAACAAATTACACAAAATCCAAATCGGTCTTTAAAATCAAATTGCACATTATCAAAATCATAAAACACAACCGAAATCAGTCAAATTCACATTCATTCGTCTTCTTCGTCAGAACTCTCAGAAATATTGGCATTACCAGCTTGCTCATGTATGAGGCAATTTTCTAAAAAATGTGTGGTATTCCTCTGGAATAATTTTAGCCTCACACATTGACATAAGGTCATAATTGATTTTTAATGGTAATCCATTTACTGGCGTGACTTCCGAAACTACAGTTTTTTTCCCTCTAGTACCCTTTCTTAATGTAGTGATTTTTTTTGTAATCCTCATCCAGTTCATATTTATATTTTAGAACGTTTATGTTGTCCTTACTAATTTGCACTTCTTTAATTTTATTCCATTCAACTTTTTCACCATCATCATTCTTTAACCATTTTTTTTTTTGAGTAATTTACGATAATTATAAATATTTTCCAAGGTCATTTCTTTTACCCTATAGGTTTCTCCTGTTGTTTTTGCCCATCTGATTAGGTTGATCCATTGATCTGCAGTATAAATAGATTTTTTGCTGGAAGCTCCTTCTATAACAGAATGGACACTGTCTCCCTCATAAAAAGGTAAAATAAAGAAATAAGCGTAATTGTAATTTTCTTGCGCAATGCTAATTGAAGGGTTAAGTGGACAAAGGTGTTAACTGACAAAGTCAAAAAATCCGACTTTTTCAGTTAAAACCTATGTTCATGCAAAAAAGTCGGATTTTTTGACTTTGTCAGATAACACCTTTGTCCTCTTAACCCTTCAATTATGCGGCCACAAATGCTTTTATATCAATTTTCAAGCAATAGAAAAAAAACCTAAGTGCATTTAAGCCCCAAACCAGAAAAAGCAGGAAATTGTGTATTCAGTGTTTAAATTTGTACAGAAGGGTAAGATAATGTGAGCGTAAAATATATTTTACTTAAAATAACAATTTGGTTATTTCAAATGCAACAAAAGAAAGAATAAAATACAAAAACATAATTTGAACATAGAAGAAAGACATAAACGTAATTAGGGCTTCGTCTCTTCTATACATACGCAATTTAGCCATTCCATAGAACACGGCCACAATCACCATGAGGGTTTTTTTCTATGTACCCCATATTGAAAATTTAATAAGTAATTAGAATGACTTAATTAAGTACAAACTCGTTGATATTATGATATTACGGTAAATATGATATGTACCTATAACTAAACTAGTAGTATAGGCAAAAATGTTATATATGTATTTAAAAATCAGATTACACTCGCCGCAGCTAACGATCTCCGCGTTCCGCAGACTAGTGGCCGAGTGGCGCTAGCACGCTCTCCCCGCGCCCGCGCACCCCACTACTCGCGAAGAAAGAGGGCGCGACGGCGATTGTGGCTTTATTCTTCGTTGAAAACGTAATGCTTAAAATTGTGGCTTTTTAGACAACCTAATTACTTGATAACCTCTACCGTTTTTAATTGTTCTGTTGAACTGGTTATATGTGGTATGATGAGCAGAATCGAATTATGCAATAAAAAAACAAAGCCCCTATGTTCGTTAGGGCACTATTCGTAGGATACGACGAAATAACACCGATACACCAGTCCGAGCAGCTGCACGAGGCAATTGCTCCAACAATGGTATAGCCCAGCAATTACTTCACAGTTCACCTACCGAATCCAACGTAACTGTTCGCAATAAGCAGATAAAACAGAGCAGCCCCCCTGAGAGTCCAATTAATGACGACACAATTCTAGAAATCTCAAAAGGTTCCCTCAGAGAAATTATAAAGCAAGAGATCGCTAGCGCTCTTAAAGATGTTGTTGCTGACCAGTTTAAGCAAATAAGCGAGCTGATAACAGGCTTTCGAGTTTCCCTTGACTTTTTTAACGAAAAGTATGAAGAAACGAGATTATTATTAGAAGAAAAATCTTCCAGAATTCAAGCACTTGAGAAAGATAACATACAGTTACAAACATCAATCCACGATGTAAGTAGACGCTTAAACCTACTGGAACAGAACTTAAGAGCGACCAACCTAGAAATTCAGAATGTGCCCGAAAACCGCTCAGAAAACTTACTCACCACGGTGTTACAACTCGGCAACATCACTAATAGTGAAGTCGTGGAAGCCGACATTGCTCACTGTACCAGGATCGCAAAAAAGGATACCCAGACAGCTCGACCTAGATCTATTCTTGTTAAATTCAATAACCCACGTCTGCGAGATACATTCTTCGCTGCTACTATCAAATACAACAAGAACAACACTAATAACAAGCTGAATACGAGTCACCTTGGTATCGCCACTGAGAACCCAGTTCCGATTTACGTGGTGGAACACTTGTCGGCAGATAACAAGGCATTACATGCAGCGAGCCGAATTCGTGGCAAAGAACTTGGGTACAAGTTTGTTTGGGTGCGAAACGGAAGAATATTCATGAAGAAAAATGAACAATCTGAACGCATTGTTATCACGAACCAGGAGCAACTTAAGTCTATAACGTAAAATAAATTAGGATAAATACCTATTAAGAAAACTATTGAACGTTTTTGTGGATTAATTAGCCTCATTCGATAGTTCACTTCGGATTTATTATCAGAATGTACGCGGTCTTAAAACGAAACTTAATATTTTTTACCGGAACATGTCCTTACAAGATTATGACATAATTGTGCTTACGGAGACTTGGCTGAAAGGTAGTGTTTACGACGCCGAACTATTTGACGACAGGTATGATATTTATAGACGAGATCGCGAATCTAGTCGATATAGTGCGCGTAGGGATGGTGGTGGTGTCTTAATTGCTGTTTCCAGGAGGTTAAAGTCCTATCGACTACCACACCTGGAGAGTTCATGTGAAGATTTGTGGATCAATATTGAAATGGCCCCGCGGGGCACAAAAACACATAAATTTCGTGTCTGCGGCGTTTACTTACCCCCTCCTGTGACCTCTGATATCATGCAAGTATTCTTAAATTCTGCTCAGGGTGCACTTGACCACGGAGATCACACTCTTATATTAGGAGACTTTAACCTTAGTAATATAATGTGGAAAATTGATGAGCAAAACACAGGTCATGCACAGCCATATCCTAGTAATAATAGCGAGGTGATTAAATGTTTCCTAGATTTTGTTTCTTTAAATGCTTTAGAGCAGTTTAATTACTTATCAAATTCCAAATCTAACACATTGGATCTTGCCCTCTGTAATACTACTACATAACCTTAGCCGTTGCGACTGTCAATTGATTTCAGAAGATCCCTTGCACCCATCATTTGAATTCTCCGTATCTTTAAAGTTTAAATCAAACAATCTTCAAGCTAAACCAATGATAAAACCAGACTTCTTTAAAGCTGATTACGATAACATCACGATTGAACTAAATTCTGTAGACTTGGAAAAAGAATTACTGGAAAGTCACTCCACAACTGACAAAATGATCGATATATTTTATAAGGTACTGCACGACGTCATCAAGCGAAATGAAAAAAATTTTGGGCAATAAATATCCACAGTGGTACTCTAGAGAACTTATACGTCTGCTAAAAGAAAAAAATAAATATCGCATAAAAGTTAAAAAGCACAAAAATCCTCTAGACATCGTGTCGTTTGAGACACTGCGTGCAAGATGTGGTAGGCTTATGGAAGTCTGTTACAAAAACTATATAGTTAGAATGGAAGAAGCACTTGTAAAGGATCCAAAGCTGTTCTGGACCTTTATTAAGAATAAAAAGAAAAATAATAGTACTTACCCAGCGGAAATGTATCACATGAACAGGACAGCATCAAGTGGACGCGAAATCTGTAACTTGTTTGCCGAGAACTTTGCACAAGTCTACAATACCTCGTCGACTGTTAATGCGTCAAACCACGTTGATAGCTGTCTTGCCCCATCCGGATTCTGTAATCTTGAATTTGGCTCTGAGGAAATATTCCAATCTCTAAAAGCCTTGGATGAGTGTAAAGGTTCTGGAAGTGACGGTATTCCACCCATATTTATAAAAAAATGTGCAAAAGCCCTCACTAGACCTCTTAAAACTATCTTCAACAAATCAATGGTAGACGGCGTGTTTCCTGAGAGGTGGAAGGAAGCTTTGGTGGTTCCTATTTTCAAATCAGGAGAAAAGCAACAAGTATCTATCGGCCCATCTCTATTTTAAACATATTCGGCAAAATACTTGAAAAGTTAGTAACTAAATGCCTAAATGCACATGTTAAATAATGTATTACTAGCCACCAACATGGTTTTATCAATTCAAGGTCAACATCTACAAACCTTTTGAGTTATGTCACAGCCATATCAGATTCTCTTGATAAAAGGATCCCGGTAGACACGATATACACAGACTTCAGTAAGGCATTTGATAAGGTTGACCATAATATACCCCTGAAAAAACTAAACCAATGAAGAATGTTACCTAATTTTGATTATTAGCACTCCATATTCTCTGTCAAAAATAAAAAATACTAGTGAAAGAATTACTTCGATACGTCAATTAGTTTCCGATTTAGAAATAAAACAAGTTGTAACCGCGCGACGCGGGCTGCCGGTGACGGTGTGACGTCATCGCACAACACGCTCAGTCTGGCTCACTCAGTCCGCTCGCGGTCGCGCGCCCGTGCCGTCGAAATTATACCTAAATACTTAAAAAAATGTCCAATCCAAATACTAGGAAATCATGCGTTGTGCCTAAATGTAAAAATACAACTACCAATTCACTGTAAAAGTTTTTTTTTATAGTTCCAAAGGACGTTAAAATGCGAAAAAAATGGATAAAAGCTATGAAGATTGTTCGTTCGATTGAAGCGGTGTTCTGGCGTGCTTCTACATTTAACCGTACATACATCACCTACTCTTTTTACTTGAACATAACCAATAGCATCATCGCCATAGCAGTATCTTGCCGATCTGAAATAAGTTTCAAATAAAAATAAATGACCTTACGTATTTTGTTAGTAAAAAAAATACAAATAAATAAAAAAGGTTTAGTACATCCGTTCGAACATCTACATTTGCAATAAAAATTTAATTAAATAAAATGGCCTTACATATTTTGTTAGTAAAAAAATACAAATAAAAAAAGGTTTAGTACATCTGTAACGTTCAACCCACTACATCTACATCCTAAGTACCTATCCTACTTCCTACTAATATTATAAATACGAAAGTTTGTGAGTGTGTGTGTGTTTGTTATTTTTCACGCAAAAACTACTGGATAACGGATCTAGACGAATTCTGGGATAACACATAGGCTACTTTTAATCCTGGGAAAATGTACAGTTCCCGAGGGAAACGGGGGCGAAGCTGCTGGCGGAAGCTAGTTTGCAATAAATCAATGTATGTATTCATTTAAATTTACTAAGAAGAGCAGTACCTACCTATATATACATACGTACCTACCTATAGCTACAAAACTATAATACATTTTGTTGTCTTTAAGGTAAAAATTTAATGGTAGGTAGGTACTTCTACTATTTGAGTTGCATTCTTCCATTACGACATTAGTTGGGTATTTTGTTTTGATAAAACAATTTAGAACAGATAAACTATTAAGCTTACTTTGCATTTTTATTCCTCGCATTTCGACGGCAAGAAATCACTAAGTATTTGTAGATAAATAATGCGCAACCATTAAACCATCTATTTTAGGCAGATTATCCGATTGCCCTTTTTCGAATCCTTCATCCATTTTATTAATCGAATAATATTTACTATTATTAGACTATTAACGGACGAAAACACAACAAAATACTGCGCAAGCTATTACACCTATTATAACTGCTGGCGACTTGATACTAAGCGGGCCGCGGCCCGCGCGGGGCGTTGTGACATGACATCACAAGCGGTCACGTGACTGTTAGCGGGTCTCGATATTTTTCGAAACTTTGAATGCCTATAAAATCAAAACTACTAGGTATTTTTGACTACAACAAAAACTAGTGTATTTGTATACATACAGGCTTTACTGTGACAAAATTTCAAGCGATTTGGCATACCTAGTAACATTCTTCATTGGGAATAGGAGGCTCATTACTTAAATGGTTCCATTCTTACCTCGTTGGCAGGAATTCAAAAGTGGTCATTAATGGTCACCACTCTGACACCTTTCCAGCGACATCGGGAGTCATTCAAGGCTCGCACTTAGGCCCTATCCTCTTTAACATCTTCATTAACGACATTACGTCATGTTTTAAGTATTCAAGTTTCTACATGTTTGCAGATGACGTTAAAATTATGAAACCAATTGTGACCAACTTGGATTCTGCACTTCTACAGGCTGATCTCGATAGAATGGCGGATTGGTGTAGAGTAAACAAAATGTCGCTCAATGTCACTAAATGTCACTGTATGCAATTTTCCCGTAATAAAACAGTGCAAACCAACAGATACACATTGCATCAGCAAACACTACAAGAAGTAAATGAAGTTCGTGACCTGGGAATTGTATTTGACAAGAAACTGAAATTCGATAGACATATATTAAATATTACCTCAAAAGGGTTCAAGGTCCTCGGATTTGTCTTGCGTAATAGCAAAGTGTTTTCTAAAGCCTCGACTAAAATTAAATTATATAACACATTGGTTCGCCCACTGCTTGAATACAATAGCACCGTATGGAATCCTCACTATGATATTTACATTAAACGCTTGGAAAGTGTACAAAAACGTTTTCTACACCATCTTTGCTATGCAGATCGTCTGGCAAAAAAAATCAGGAGCTACGAGCTAAGACTACAACATTATAAAATGTCCTCGTTGATGGTTAGACGAAAAGTTCAAGATCTCTCATTTCTTCACAAACTATTCAATGGGGTTGTTGACTGTAGCGAGCTCCTTGGAAAGCTGCATATAATGCACCATCTCGCTTGCCGCGGAAATGTAACTATAACCTTTTCTATGTGCCGGGATCCAAAACAAACCTCGGACACTTCGCCGTTTTGCCAAGGCTCTGTAGGCAGTATAACGAAGTATCGAAGCATAACGAATTGGATATCACATGCAAACTAACAAAGTTTAAAAAGACCTAAAAGTCTTAGTATCCAAGTAATACTTATATATTTTCTTTTTCTGTTAATATTTGGTTATTTTTAATTATTAGTTTATTTTATTTGAATTTGTCTGAAATTAGTCCGTACTTATATATATTTTTTTTTTATTTGTACCCGTACTTACTGTTTTGCTATAGCTTTTAATTTTGTTTTATGTTTTTAATTTTCGTGTATTGTATGGTGATTTATGTCAAACTTGTTGTACCCACCTAGATGTTAAGTGAATGATGTGGTCGCCTGTAATTGGAAGCGCACACTTGTATTTGTCCCTATTCATGTTAACATGTAAGTAACTGTGTAGCCTCTGTTGGCGATCCAATAAATAAATAAATAAATAAAATCGTAAAATATTACTGCAAAAACAAAAAGTGTACATATCATAGCGCGGTTTTATGAAACTTATGCTCTGTCCTCAAACTCAAAGCATTTATTTCAATTAAACCATTTACAGGCACTTTTGAATTGTCAAGAAGTCGGTCAGTCAGAAAATATGAAGCTAGTTGCCCATTCCAAAGCGTAGGTACCTATGGAGAAGAACGGGCAAGAAACTCCGTGGATACTCTTTTTAAATGATATTTTACAAAAATATTAGTTACATCATTACTTTTGATTTTAAAATTATAAAATGTGAGAACGATGAAAAAAAATTAAGAAAAACGTAAGTGTTAAAAGCGTCCAGAGTACAACAAATAGTACTTAACAATCTACAATCCAAAAATAAATTAATTAAAAATAAGCCGAGGCAGCTAAGTGATGACCAGCCCCAACTGACGGCGCCCGTTCACGAACATGACGCATAAATCAGCACCATTCAGCTCAACCATTTTGAAGGGAGCTAAATGATCTAACACACACGCCACCGTCAGCGAGACATTTGAGTGAGCATGACATACTATCAGCTGCCAGGGCACATTCGAGTCAATGAAAGACATATTATTACCCGATAAATGGTAGCTATAGGGTACATAGAACTCACATCTGTGCTATGCAGTTATACAATACAAAGGAAATTGATTTTATACAATGCAAAGATAGTCTTACAATCTTCAGCAGCTCCCAACAGTATTTTCATGTGTTAATCAATTAGTTGTGGTTGTGGAGCAGGACCAGCATTGAGCCAGGCATTTTTGTCAGCGATATAATCCCCTAACTTATAATATGCCTGACTGCATAGTGTGCGTTTTATACAAGACTTGAATTTTGTCTCATTCAGTTGAAGAATGTGGGGAGGTATTTTATTATAACATTTTAAACAGTACCCCATAAAAGATGAATCTACTTTAGCCAGTCTGAAACCTGGTTGAACTAATAGGTCCCTATTTCTAGTACTATAATTATGTCTTTCACCTCTTTTACTAAAAAGATGTAAATTTTTCCTTACATACATGATGTTTTCATAGATATATTGACAAGGCACCGTCATGATGTTAATTTCCTTAAACAGTTCTCTTAGAGAATCGCGCCTGCGGAGATTATACAATGGCTCTGATAGCTCTTTTCTGCAGAATAAAAATAGAATCGATGTCTGCAGCCCGTCCCCAAAGTAAAATACCGTAAGACATGATGCTATGAAAGTAACTAAAATAGACTAGTCTCGCGGTATCTACATCAGTAAATTGACGGATTTTTCTGACAGCATAAGCTGCTGAACTTAGCCGTCCTGCAAGAGATGTTAAATGAGGACCCCATTGTAGCCTTGAGTCGAGCGTGATCCCTAGGAAAACACTTTTATCGACGAATTCTAGTTTCTCTTGATTCAATATTATCTCACAATCACTACCCTTGACATTTGGTAAAGAAAATCTTATGCACTTAGTTTTTTTTTCATTTAAGACTAAATTATTAGCAGTGAACCAATTTTGGACCTGCAGTAGGGCGTTATTGACGTCGTCAAAATTTGTAGCATGTCTATTTACCTTAAAAATTAAGGAAGTGTCATCAGCAAATAACACCATTTGTGGTTGATTTTTTAATAAATGGAGTAGATCATTAATATACACTAAAAAGAGGAAAGGACCCAATATCGAGCCTTGTGGCACACCAATTTTTACTACTAAACCAAGTGAATTGACACCATTTATTTGAACTTGTTGTTGTCTATCATTTAAATAAGAACTAACTAAACTGAGCGCAAGTTTTCCAAGTCAATAATGTCCATTTACTCTGTGTACATAGGTACTGTTTATAAAATACCTATGTCATTCAAACGAAAGTCGTACGTAAGTACAACGCTTCTGTGTCATATAGTAGTGAATGATCACAGAAGGTCCACGTCCACGAAATGATTCAGCCAATATTATAAATTTTACTTTTCGACACCTTAGTAAAGTCTATTATTCTGATGCGTTGCGATTATTTGTGACTTATTTTATTTTTTTGCAGGTCTAGTTTAGCTACAATTACAGACGAAAACTTTGCCAAAACTGAAAATGCTCCTAAAGTAGGTATTAATTATGATTATAGGTTAGGTACTTGCTAATAATTTGTCAATTTATTGATTACCGGCGTAATTATTTTCAAATCAAAAATTCAAATCAAATCACTTATTTGCATAAAACAGGTTCAGTGGATGTTAAAAAAGGTCAAATGGTACACTGTTAATAACCACATAAGGTGTGCAAATATAAAACAAGAATGTTAACTGTTAATTTCACTATTCAATAAAGTACAATGTCATTGAAAATAAAATTATCGTAAATACAGATCAGTCAACAAAATAAGGAATTAAAAATAATAATGTCATACAATAGTAAAAAGTAGTAGAAGTAGTTCAATAGTATATGTATATACAGGCTGGATTTTTTTAACCTCACCTAGAGGGCAAGTACTCTAAACACTGGAGATAGCAAATTTTACTCAAAGGAAAATCCCTTCATTAAAAAAAAAACAAATCTGCATTCAAAGATTTTCGAAAATTCGATTGCCGCTCTCGGGAATCGAACCGGCTAAAATCCGAAAAAATAATACCCTGTACTTTTATGGCATCAATCGATAGGGTCAATCATAAGGATCAAATCTCTCTATGGCAGATCGAAAGTCGAATACTTTTTACTCGACTTATATCGCGGGTGACATCAATCAATCAATTAAATCAGCCTATCGCAGACCGCGGGTGGCACAGACTACATAAAATTAGAAAAACAAATTAGCAGTCATGTTTTTTATTATAATTATCACTTTTCATTACTATCCATGTGGGCTAAAGTGGGTCAATAATATTCAACTAATCATATTTTTTTTAGGAATTATTTGGTGAGTTAAATCAAATAAAAAATTCATTACCTATACGTAGTGAATCAAATTAGTTCTACCAGAGAAGATGAAGGTGATTCTGTTGATTTGGATGTAAATGTATTTTTTTTTTTTACAAATTATGAACCTATATTTTTGCATTCATTTTAGGAACAAGATGATTTAGGCACTCAAAAACTACGGTCTCTATCGGATGGTATGGTGACTCACAAGCATCTTGTAAGGTCTGTCGAAGAACTTGAAGATTATTCAGCTGAATTTTAGTTATAATCTATTTGTTTATAAAAATATAACAAATAATATGACATACACTAGTGATAATTATACTACCTGTACCTACCTACCTAGCTACCCTACCTGCCTACCTAGATAGGTAGGCAGGTAGGGTATAACCCTACCTTCCTACCTGCCTTACCCTTACTACCTACCTACCTACCTACCCTACATACCTACCTACCTATCTACTTACCTGCCTACCTACCCTTCTTCTCTTCATAGAAACCTTCCTAAGACTTCAACGAATATTTAAAAAAAAAAAACCGAATTGGGCCAGCCATTCTTGAGTTTTGCGCTTAGCAGCACATTTAGCCATTAATTTTAGTTAAAAAGATACATTAAGTTGTTTACCCCATGTGGCAAGCCAGGCTGATTTATATTAAGGGTATAGCTTCTACTCACGGCCTCGAAAGCTTTTAACAATTTTATTCGTAACCATAGCCCGAAAAGTACATCCATATCAATAGATAATACCTAAATACACAATTAATTATTTAACTTTCACGATGACTTGACCTTCTGTGATTTCGATACTCTATGACGAGACTAGGCGAGGCAATGCGTGGTGGCGGCGCAAACCGCGCCGCACATTTTCTGTTGCATGCGGGTAGCGGAGTGGCGCGGAGAGGGGTCGTTAGCTCCGCCCAAATGCTCAAGGCTATTGGCATTATTACAGGCCTCGAAGTAAATTTTAATATTACATTATTTTTTAGTATAAGCTATTGGCAGTCAGATGTGATTAGGGTATAATGGTACTGGTATACACAATGTGTAAAAGTCCTTATAATAAATAAAAATAAATAAAAAAGACTTTTATGTGTATTTAGTCTGTCATTGAAAATAGTGATTTGCAACTTAAATTGTGATAATAATTTCTAGTTTATTTGATGTTTTACTTTTTTCTTATTCGTCATTTCCCACAGGGTGATCACAATTACCATCACCTCGGTGCAATAGGGATCAAAACGGTTTTTTTTAACTTCTATAATTACCATAGTGTGTACACACAAAATGATTAAAAGTGATCTCAGTTGATAGATGAATAAGTAAATTATGTAATTAGGCGGTTACAATAAAGATTTTATTTTTAAGTAAGCTTGTATTTAAATTCTAGCTTAAGTGGCTCCCATTACCCCGTTTTCTCCTACTCAGCTCAGTAAGTTTTAAAAAAGCCACAGGATTTGGTGTTTTTTTTCAGTTTCTAGGTCAAAACCGGCAAGGGCAACATAATTATCTATGATAAATGATAAATGATTTTATTTTTGTAAGTAGGTTTGCACAAACACTTTTACACGTCAATCATATGATATATTTTGACGTGACAACGTCTAATAAATCGATGAAGCTGGCTGCACACACGAAAAAACATGACTCATGTAGCGTTACCTCGCGGCCTTGCTCTGTAGCGTTGTAGCGTTCCATGGCGGCTTGAAGTGCAAGCAAGAGCGCGGAACGAGCGATGAGAGACAGATGATGTCGAACGCTGCCGAATCGGCCTCCGCGTTCGGCAATTTCATTAATGTTTTGTTATGACGTTGTCACGTTAAACTATCGTCCGTAAACCGACTTTACAGACAACCGATTTTTTAAACTAGATGAGATCGGCGTTTCCTCTCTGACTACTCTGAGAAGAAAGGCCGAAACAAACTCAGAGGTCATAGTCTCTTTTAAAGTCCAGACATAATCTTGGTCAGGTTATATGAAGACCATGTAGGTCGATATCTGAGATGGTCTTTTGAGGAAAGAACCACACAGATTGAGAGGACCTGTCCAGTCAGTGCACGCATTTGTCAGAAATCATGCAGCTCAACTCAAAACTTAAGGAGCTCAACGATTCGACGAACAATACCAAAGAAAGGACATTTCCGTAGGCCACATAAATTACTCAAACTGCCAGACCATGGAGAGAATTACAAAAAAATATAAAATTAATAAAATAAATGACTCACATCGTCTTCATATTCACAATAATTAAAATAATGTAATACTTTACAAAGTAAGCAAATGTCATTGTTTTTTTTAAAAAATAATTAATGTCAATGTGTATATTATACAAAAAAAAACAAAAACACTCAAAATTCAGAAATTGGAAGCAGCTCAATCCCAAGCCTTTTTGTCCTCAATATAATCTTTCATGGTATAAAAGGCTTTCAAACTCAAAAACTCAAACTCAAAGCATATATTTCAATTAAACCATTTACAGGCACTTTTGAATTGTCAAAAAGTCGGTCAGTCAGAAAATATGAAGCTAGTTGCCCATTGCAAAGCGTAGGTACCTATGGAGAAGAACGGGCAAGAAACTCCATGGACACTCTTTTAAATTATATTTTTACAAAAATATGATTTACATCATTAATGTGAATTTATAATTATATGTGAGAACGATGTAAAAAAGACGTACGCGTTAAAAGCGTCCAGAGTACAGCAAATAGTAACAAAACAACAATTCAAAATTAAAATAATTAAAAATAAGCCAAGGCAGCTAAGAGATGACCAGCCCCAACTGACGGCGCCCGTTCACGAACATGACGCATAGATCAGCACCATTCAGCTCAACCAACTTTCTTGCACAACTTACGTTTAATTAATGATTTAAATTTATTAAGGCTTAGATCTTGAACGTGGCTTGGTAGTTTATTATAAAAGTGTATATGTCGCAGGTTTTTCATAAAATTAGGTTTTTGATGAAAAACCGGAAGATGACACATTTTAAACTCAATTTCATCATAAACCTGTAACAATCCAGATTTTTGATCAAAAACCTGAACTAGTTTGGGTTTATGATAAAGTTCTTGTCAAAATCACGGGTTTGCTTGGTTTTATGACAAATAAATATATTTAAATGAAACAAATAAAACAATCCATCATCATTTGCAACTTAGTAAAAAAAAAACATTTATTTGTCGCATCCGGTCATGAATTTGACTAGTCGGAACGCTAAGCGCCATCTGGTGGCGCTTGACAGAGTCTAGCCTGAGTCCGTGGGGGTTATAAAACAGCTCGACAGAACGATGTGGGACTCACTTTTGAACGGGGAGTTGACCATTGGACATCGTACGGACAACATGTGCTCAGAAACTGTCCAGCGTTCCGTATCTGGTTGTGTCGTGTACCTACAGTGTGTAATTTGCTAGTGTGATTAAATTGTTCGTGAAATTATAATCTGATTTGAACTACAAACGGTGTTTCTATTGCGCAATAACCAACACTACCCACTGTACGCCCACAATAGTTGAATAATTGAATATGGCTGATAATAACGAGACACACTATACCTTCTCCGTTATCAGAAGTGGGATTCGTGTTGGTTCATGCGCAAAATGAGAACGCTAAAAGTGAAAGTGACCGTTGACATTTTTAAAAACAAAGTGCAAACTGCGAACGCTTATTAAATAATCGTGTGGACCTGTTAGAGTTGAACCCAGACAAGCCAGATACGGATGCGCGATCATAGTGAATGTTGTTTTGGGCATAGGCTGTATGCCGAAATACCTTTGCCCAGTGACGCGCCAGTTGCGCCCTACCGCCATGTTAGGAAAAAAAAGTGTTCCCGTAATTAGAAAACGCGATAGGACGCGTGTGCAAACGTAACCGCACACAATACTACAGCTGATTTGTGTTTTGCTGAAAATTCACTGCAAGGAGGTCAACTTGTGGCCGTCATTAAGGCACACAAAGGAAGCAGTATCAACGTGGCTGTCGTAAATAATATGATGGACGTAGCGTGGAGCTACCAGTGACGTGGAGTGACTTCAAGAATCGAGCCAAGCAGCCCGCAGCCGTCGGTGAAGGCCTTCGTGTGCTGCAAGTGAGGGAATCCTGGACATGTTGCGGCCCGGTGCACGAGAAGTGGCAGCCAAGCAGAGGTGGAGGTGGAGCACGCGCTGCAAGCAGCAACGGCGAGTGGATGTTTGCGTCGTACAGCTACCCGCAGGCACGTTGGAACATAAAGGTCAGCTGTATTGTTTTGTTACTATTCTGGTGCTGAATGCTCGTTAGTAAAAGCGAGTTGTGCAGCCAAATTAAGTGGCAAACGAGTTAATAATGTTGTTGCGTTGACTGGTATTGGTTAAACGCGTGTATTCAGCACAAAACAAATCATAAGAAGCGTTGCGAATAGCGAGTCACAACTTGAGATTCTATTACGTTTCTACACGACATTTACTTGCAAAGTATTATTTTGGGTAGGCTATTTTGTGTTATTATAAAACGAAGAGTGAAATCAGATTATCAGACTAATCTAGATCGGAAGTTCAGAGGTCCATTTAAGGTTGTGGAAGTTTTGACAAGTGATCGCTATACGTCATACATAAGCTTTAGATTCTAACCGAACTTACTAGTATGCTCACGATCGCATACGAAAGATGCCTCTAAGTAGTGTTCCTAACGTGTTAAACGTAGAAGGCGGTGAGGATAGTTCCTTCACCGAGTAGTAGAGCACATACCATGGCTATTTGGTCGCACTGCACGCACTAGTCTGTAGTCGTAACTGCAACTCATTTAGGAGTTGTTCAGGGCGCGATGGGCAGTTAGTGGTGTGGCGGGGACCTGGGTCTCAAGGGAGACTATTGTTGTGTTGGTCATGTATTGACCTGGGAGTCGTAGACTCTATGAGAAGTGATGTGTGTTGGTCGTATCACTTGAGGTGATGACGATATGGGTGGCATGAGTGTCACTAGCTGCTGCGGCAGCCGGGCCATGAGCGTTGTATGTGATCTACTCGTGAGTTGATGCAGTTCCTGAACAATTATTGCCAGGGCTTAGAGGAATCTTTTGTTATCAATGATTGTTATTGTTTTTATTAAATGTGGTCAGAATTGGCCGAGGGGAACATGCACTGCTGTTGATTTTTTTTGTTACAGGTTAACACACAAGGACTTGTGCAAGCCGGATGACAGTGGGGGACGGCGCTGCGCTCTTTGGATCGCCTGTACGAGTGGTCGCTGATCAGGGACGGTGCTTTTCGAGCGAGGAGTTTCAAGACTTCTGCCAAGGAGGCAGTGGATTGCATCCACTACAGCCATTAAGCCAACTACAGATCTATTGTCTTTTGAATTTGGTGAGTCGTTTTCATTTTGTTTTGACTCTGGTACAGAGTGCTTCCCTGGTAAACAACGGCAAAGAACGGTTACATTGTTAGGTATAGCCCAATCTAGTTAACGATGCAATTTTTAAATACGCTCACGATAGGTTATGAATGATGCCAGTAGGTTATGTACCAGTCGAAATAGATGGTAATCACAGTGGTGATGAGCTATGAGCAAGCCTAATTAGTGGGAACCACGCGAGTAGGGGTTCTCTATCGGCCGTAGTAAAAAGTGTGTAGTCACAGGGGTGATACGCGTGGATCCATGCGCTGGATGTGTGAGAGCAATGCGATTGCTGGTCGGCCGGAGTGCCGTGGTGTTAGAGTGGTTTACTCGTGTGTGGGTTTCCAGGTATCTAAGGCTCTTAGTGAAAAAGATTATTGTTGTAATGTGGATAACGATGGTACATGGCTCTGGTTGATTTTTTTGTTATGATTGATTAAAGTTTGATTACATGGCTCTAGTTGAATCAAGTACACTCATGAGGCTGAGGCATATGCCATGGCACAGGCCAAGGGATCAGAGTATTAATGACGAATTTGAGGAAAGCAAAGTAGAAGTCTGGTTGATGAAACAGAGTAGAGATTAAAGTCGAGTGATAGTGGTGAATCTTAGTTCGGCTGGTCGGGGTCTTGTAGAGACCATAGAGTCCGTGGGACTCTGAATTCAGGAGGAATTCAAAGTAACAAACATGAGGTTTGTTGTAGGGGCTTAGTGAAAAGCCACAGGCCACGAATAAGATTCCTGCTGTATATTGTTATGCTCTAAGGATGTTTTATTAGCTGCTCTATCATGTTTAGTTGATTATTCAGTTTGTGATCTTTAGATTTGGGAATCAAATTATGATTAATGCTCTGAACTCTACAATTTTTTTAGTTTGTGCGAATTTTCATTGTGTTTTTTTGCCTGTACCATATTTGGTCAGGAGTGACCGAGCTATGAGATACTTTGCGGGGTATGTTTGTTTACAGATTAACACACGAGGACGTGTGCATCGCAGGATGGCCGTGTCGCATCCGGTCATGAATTTGACTAGTCGGAACGCTAAGCGCCATCTGGTGGCGCTTGACAGAGTCTAGCCTGAGTCCGTGGGGGTTATAAAACAGCTCGACAGAACGATGTGGGACTCACTTTTGAACGGGGAGTTGACCATTGGACATCGTACGGACAACATGTGCTCAGAAACTGTCCAGCGTTCCGTATCTGGTTGTGTCGTGTACCTACAGTGTGTAATTTGCTAGTGTGATTAAATTGTTCGTGAAATTATAATCTGATTTGAACTACAAACGGTGTTTCTATTGCGCAATAACCAACACTACCCACTTGGTCGGAGAGCCGGCTGTATAAAAGTCCTATGGATCAGATACATGAATCATTTTTGGGGTATGAACAATAAAACCATAGGTCTAGAGGTCGATACCCCTGAAGTTGCTTGATTTTGCCCGCATGCAAAATTATGACGTCACTTCCGGTTTTTGTTTTAGGTGTAATTGTAATTTATGAAATACATCAAGAAAATTTATGTCAAACGAAAGTTTTTGATGAGTAGAATAGAAATATCAAGGGTCGACAAGCTATATTTATTCGCTACCCTGAGTCGACCTCCGTTAAAAATTCTTTTTTTTTATTTATCTTAAGCCATCGAATACATGGATTTGCTTACGATTTTCTGAAACTAGAACCTCTTAAATGACTGAAAAAAATTGGTCGACACCTTTTATTTGCCCGGATCTGACTGTCGACTTAGTTTGAAGAATTAAAGAGCCTATGCTTATACATTTCATCTCTATGTTTAATTATACATTTCATCTCTTTGTTTACCTCTCGATCTTTAATTATTTAATTATCTGCATATATTTTCCAAATACATTGATATTTTTTTTTATTAATTCTGTAACTCTAACATTACAAAAAAAAATTGGTCGACACCTTTTATTTACTCACATCCAACTGTCGACTTAGTTTAAAAAATCAATGAGTTCTAACTCATACGTTCCATGTCTATACATGTTCAATTATCTACATAATTATCTTTTCCAAATACATTAATAACTTTTTTTTTCATTAATAACATATGTAACATAACTACAATTTTCTTGAAATACTTACTGTACATTTCTCCATTCTTTACCACATATATTGTTATTCATTAATTCCTGTGAGATAGAACGAAAGAAATTAAAGTCTTAGATAGTGGAGTTAACACATGAACGAGTTTTATTACATACAAAAATGATATACAATGATTAAACTATTAATTTTACATATAACTATCGTCATTAAAATCTACATCATTATTTACATCATCGCTATAATTCGGAATATTAACATTATCGTCATTGTTGTCTGCAATGCTATTTCCATCATTATTGAAGTCGTCAGTATTATCGTTATTACAGAATTCATTGCTACTATCAGTTAAAATGATTTCTTCTATTTGAAGTGGTGTAGGGCTACCATTAAACATATTCGGCGGTATGGTAATATTATTATCATGATCATATATCCAACCACAATCTTCGTAATTCATTACAATACATTGTTTATACAAAGAATTTTGCCACATCGCATTAACATATAAATTGTTCTAAGAATTTTTTGTTTTAACGATTCCCAGCAAGGTGGCATTAGGCTGGAATCATAATTCCTTACTTCATGCAAAAACGCCTCTTGAGTAGAAACTCCGAACCTCCGAAACTCCGGAGTAACTCCGAACCTAGCTTACGTTACAGGTACAAAAGAAAAAACGTTAACGGCTACCTGGACTTAAGGTAGAAATACAAAATAATTCTTAAGGACTTAAATGTTAATAAGAAATAGAAAATGTACAGTAAGTATTTCAAGAAAATTGTATTTATGTTACAATTAATGAAAAATAAAGTTATTAATGTATTTGGAAAAGATATATAGATAATTAAATAATTAAACATACATAGAGATGAAATGTATAAGCGTAGGCTCTTTAATTCTTCAAACTAAGTCGACAGTCAGATCCGGGCAAATAAAAGGTGTCGACCAATTTTTTTCAGTCATTTAAGAGGTTCTAGTTTCAGAAAATCGTAAGCAAATCCATGTATTCGATGGCTTAAGATAAATTAAAAAAAAAAATTTTAACGGAGGTCGACTCAGGGTAGCGAATAAATATAGCTTGTCGACCCTTGACATTTCTATTCTACTCATCAAAAACTTTCGTTTGACATAAATTTTCTTGATGTATTTCATAAATTACAATTACACCTAAAATAAAAACCGGAAGTGACGTCATAATTTTGCATGCGGGCAAAATCAAGCAACTTCAGGGGTGTCGACCTCTAGACCTATGGTTTTATTGTTCATACCCCAAAAATGATTCATGTATCTGATCCATAGGACTTTTATACAGCCGGCTCTCGGACTAACTGTACGCCCACAATAGTTGAATATGGCTGATAATAACGAGACACACTATACCTTCTCCGTTATATTTATCAAAATTTTACATCCATGATCCAATCAATATTCTCCTCCTTCAATCCAACTACGAAATGAAATGTTTCAATGTAACGTACCAATATTAATCTGATTTTGACAAGCCGCGTAATAAAGAAACGTTTACCACGTGCTTGCTTTTTTATAAACAATCAAGCATACTAGCGGATTTAGCGGAAGCAAGCATGTGGTAAACGTTTCTTTATTACATTTTTATTCTTTTTTTAATTGTGACTCAGTTTAGTCTTATTTAATAGTTACGAAATTTCATTTTCGCGGCTTTTCAAAATCAGATTAATATATGTAAGTTGTGTGTGTGTGTGTGTGTGTAGTAGTGTGTGTAGTGTGTGTGTGTGGTGTGTGTGTGGTGTGTGTGTGTATGTATGTAATAAGATAGCGACACAGCTATCTGTCTTTTATAGTAGTTAGAAAAATAGTGTACATAACAATGTTTTATCTATTTTTTGTCAAATACAAATTATGTCAAGTTATGCATTGTCATATTCAATTCAAATCTTAACCTATTTTCTTCATTTTTCTTTATGGCAAACTGTTACTGTAAGGGAATGTAAACAACACAACTTTTCTTAAACTAAGGTTGCATAATGTTCTATGATACTGGAGCAGTTCCCTTTTGTTTACGTTTCCCCTATTACCCATAAAAATTAATAAAGTTTTATCCGGGGTAAAGTTACATTTAATAATTTCTTTCATAATATGAAACAAAGAGCAACCAGGCATACAGTAATTTATTATTGAGTGTCCCGGATATTCATCTGTCAACAAGTGACCTAAGTCCTTACCAATCTCATCACAAAATAATATAATATCATTATTTAAAGTTTTTTTACAATTTTTATAGGAACTATTAATAGGCGGAATTATCAAATCAACACAGGGCTGCAGTAAGGTGGTATTGCAAGGTCAGCGGGATTGTCCGAAAGGGTTACCGCTGGCCCGGAACATAAAGGGCGAAGGAGGAACACGGGTGGGTTTTAGTCAGTAAGAGTCTGACACTCCCTTCCGCTCCACCCAGAGCGGGAGGAGTCATTTGATGATTTCCCATCCTGAAAAAAAAAAAAAAAGGTGGTATTGCAAGTTGTCAATGAATGGTCTGGTGTAAGCACATTGGATGGTGTTGACAATGCTCACAGTTGGTTTTTTCTGAGTTTACCAGGTCATTCATTGCCAACACATATTCCCTCATCAGGTCTTCAGAGGTATTATATTTGTTGGTCATTGAACTAAGTTTCTCCTGTAAATGGTCAAGTTCAGATTGCAAGGTCTCTGTGTCAATTTTGTACTTCCTAGTACCTTGCTCCAAATTAAAAGAATACATATCTAATTGCTTAAGTAAATTCAACCTTTCTCTATTCAATTTAACATTTTTGATTAAGAACTTTTGTCTTTTTACCATTTTTTGTGTTTTTCTGCTCGGGAACAGACGCTACAAACTTGAGTCATCAAGTCATGGACTAGTCCGAATAATTTTATTTCTTAAATTACAATGTTTTGCGTGAGCAGTGAGTATCGTTAGTTCTTTGTTCAAGTGACTGGATAAACTTCAAAGCCCCGGCCAGACATGTTCTTCTGCTTGTATCTACTAATCATGCTAAACAAACTTCATCTAACCCGCTATTTATAACGTTATACTAATAAATGCGTGGCGTGTTTCACGAACTGTGTCCAAATACGAGACTTTATTCTTTCTTTTTTCTTTGGCGACTTTGGCGTCGTCGGTAGCGACCTGTCGCGCGTCACTTGTTTTTCCCTCGCCGTCACTGGATTAAGTCAATGCAGAGCTACGAATGTGACACGATGCTTCATTTGAGAGTTGTACAAACATTTTTTTGGACCCTATCTGTGAGTAGATGAGGACAGCCCTAAGAAAGCAACATTGACTACCTCTGGCTGGAGATAACAATCGAATCGCGTCCACGCACTCTAGTGCGTCTAGATAGTCTCAAAATCATCACCATTACGTCTACGTAATGGTATAGTGATGATTTTGAGACTATCCAGACACGTCGAGTAGAGGTATCTACGTCACATTTCTTTCCAGTTTCTGAAGTACCAGGACTATGATCTTGTGCAACAATAGCTGTTTGATCTACCTATATTTTGCGTATCGATGCTCCATAATGCCATCGCATGGTGACGGTAGCAGTAACGACATGCGCATAATAATATCCTCCCGACCGACATCGGTCACAGCGGCCATCGGCGGAGATTAGCCAGGTACGCAGGAAATATTATAGTGCACAAGTGTGTGCGTAAACACAGGTGCACTCTCTGTTCCTTTACTCTCATAGTCCGATGGGACGGCAATCCGACTCGACCGGAGAGAGATCAGGCGCAGGACCAACGCCTTTGCGTACTTTCCGATGCACGTGGGTGTTAAACCGCCAACTTCCAAACTCCGAGCTGTTACTTAGAAATTCCTAATGGAATAACACTTTGTCCGTCCTGGGAATTGAACCCAGGATCCCACGCACACCAGTCGCGCTTGTAACCAAGAGACCAACGGGGCAATCAATGCACGACATGTGCATATAAAATCGATGAATGAGTGGTGGAGCGGACGGCGCGACACATCGGAACCGCGTTGTGTTATGGACTGCCTCGTTATTCTATTGGCTAACTTAACGACTGCGGATCACGAGGTCCTGCGTTCATGTTTCGGGCCTGGTCAAAATAGCTATTGGGGTTTTTGGTCAAAAAAAATTCAGTAGCAGGTAAGAAGTTGGTAGGCTTCGTCTCCGTGGAGATGGACCTGATTTCGGGTAGGAGTATAATTATTATTATTGTGTTGTTGTAGCACGCTGATGCACCGAGCGATACACCGCACGGAAACAGTTCACGATCCGGCGATGTAGTGCACGCACGCTCAGAATACGCGGAGTGAATGACCGCGCCAACAGCCAAACTAACGCGCTTCCGATTCCCAAACAAATCACTAAATAAACTGCTTCAGAAGGACCAATCCTAATATATGAAGAGATCAATCTGAACAGAAGAAACTGATCCGATCACGGAACAGATATTATCTGTTCCGTGGATCCGATCATTACAATTATTATTATTGTCGTACTTTTAAGACGCCTTCTTGTATTATGTAAATGCCAATCATAAAGTTGTGGGCTTATTTATACCATACACTCTTAAAGCTAGTCAATTTTAGTCAGAAATTCGATTTTGTACCATGTGCGCACTAACTGCAAACCCAGCAAATAATTAGGTACGTACTCAGTACTCAATATTTATTTGCATTCCACATTGTGAACTCCTATTGTTGGTTTGTGTCTGACCTCTGTGTAGCTGGCCCACACTCGACACACGGTATACTGTCTTGTTGATACTGCGCAGAAGTTTTTGGCTCATGGGAAATAATAATAAGGGTATCACTTCTTACGTAATTTGTGCTAAACTGTGTAATTCAGGGAGTGGCTCTGCATCGGTTGCTATCTTACATCTTGTCTGGACTCGAAATAAACAATCTATTACAGAAGCACATTACATTTTGTTTATATAGTCCATAAACGTGTGATGTCATGATGTTAATTAATGAATTTTAACGATGAGCAGAGAGTAAGTACATAGATTAAATTGACAGTCCTTTTTAACGTGACAACGTCTAATAAATCGATGAAGCTGGTTGCACTCACGAAAAAACTTGACTCATGTAGCGTTACCTCGCGGCCTCGCTCTGTAGCGTTCCATGGCGGCTTGAAGTGCAAGCGAATATTAACAAATGCAATGCAACTATTCCATCAGTATTTTCTTATGACGTTGTCACGTTCAACTATCGTCAGTAAACCGACTTTACAGACAACCGATTTTTTTAGTTTACATGATTATCACTAATTTGAATTGCGTAAAGAAAACCAGAGAATAATTTCCTCAAGTGCTCGTGAGACGTAAATATAGATATGTACATAGTTTACATGTCTGTTGTTGGTGATTCATGTGACACGAATTACATATTAAGCATTCGGTATAGCTGATGAATGGCGGCGTTTCCCAAACACGAGGTATTTTTACTTGCGTGCACCACGGAGCACCGCGGGTGCCGCCGAGCCGGCTGTTGATTCAATTCCTAATGTGATAACCCGATCGTTTCGACATTCATTTTAAGAGTTTACAATTTTCGGACATGACAATGCAGTATACCAGGTTAAAGACTAATCATTCCACTTTGCCCACCGGCCACCCCACTGGTGGGCCAAAGTGGAATGCCTAAATGCAGTGGAATCTGCCCCACTAATTCGACTTGGTGGGGCAATTTCCACTACTCTAAAATCTTGTTGGATTCTGCCCTGCTAGTGTTGGCACCTTAGAATAAAAGCACCATTTTTTTTTTTTGTAAATTTTTATTTCTTTTTTGTGTCTGGAAGGGAAGGAAAGGGGTTGTAAATCACAGATTAATAATTACAAAATTTTAGGCATTCCACTTTGTCCCACCAGTGGAGCGGCTCGGTGGGGCAAAGTGGAATGATTCTTAAAGACTAAGTGTTGACCAAGAAAGCATTCATTACAAATGCCTTACATTTTGTAAAACATCGCACAGATTTAAACTAGCTCACCTATCTAAATTATTTCAACGTGAAATAACTTTTTATAAATGAAATGCACTGCTTTGGATGGCCAGCTAAAAATCTTGCTGATTGAAAGCTCGCAGTAGAGTCTTCGTGAGGTTAACAGCTTATTGTTAAGAATATAATAGAATACTCTTTATTATAACCTAAGTTTGTATTGTAATCAAGATAAAAGTGAAGATTTGGAGTCTTCAGTTACTTATGTATTCAAGATGTTACGACTCATGAGATCATCATCCAGAGGCTCTCCTCATATTCGAGGACGTCAAACTCATAACGTGTTGATTGCAAGAAGCGTTTTACAAATGAGATGTGCTACCAGTTATAGCTCTATAAACCTTACCTACGGTTAAAACTTGTGATGGTTCTAAACTTACATTAGAAGTAAACGAAAATATCCCAAAATATCATGCTAATACCATTCCTATTACTGTTGAATATACAATCTATTTTGTCAGCTTTGGAAACCAATCTCGATGAGCGTAGCCAACTGAAAAGAATAAAACAAGCAGTAAGCCATTCGTCTTCAGGGCCTGTTCAATAAACAATAGTGTGGATTAGCCACTCGTGGCTATGGGGCGCCGCGAGCCGCGAGCCGCGTCCACGACGCACAATGCTGCTCTGAGTGAGTTCAATTGTTTATTGTGCTCTGTCGATGACACAAATAGAATACGTAGTTTAATGAATCCGGCGGTAGGTCGTTGTGTCTGACGCACTTTTGCTGGGATTACTTCGTCTTTGTACTCTTCCTGTGGAATAATTCGTTGAGCACGTGTCGGAGGAGGTGCCGCAGCCCGCACCTGCTCCTGACGGCTCCACCAATCATTTCCATTTCCTATAATTACTAACGACCCTATTCCCGGTACTAGTTCACGGCTCATAATAATTTCCCAATGACTAGTGTTTCGTGTTAGTTTTTGTTGACGCCTCTCTTAATAGATTCAAACGTTGAACAAACAACTGCTGATTAACTGTTGACCTCTTTCCGAACATTGAGTTTAATCACCGAACGATTCGATCGCTTTAGTTCACGCAGTAGTGAAGTGACCAACCTCGCCTGTCAACTGATTCTGAAACATTTCTCCGACATTCGTTTATTAGACTTCCATAATGGAGCAGAGCGTACCTTTAGCTGTTATTTAATTAGTGTTTTTTTAACACGTACTAGAGAGGTTCGTTAAATTTATTATACGTTCTGCCATTGTGCAGTTCTTGGATTTCCACTACATCGGCAATCTTTTTAAAACTACATTAAGTATTGTGTGCCTACTTCTGAAATCCGACCCCCGCGCTGTTACCGCTATCGCCATTGACGCCTCAGTGCCGTGCGCATACGTCGTCCGTCCGAGCGAAGTCTCAAGATATTCATAAGTAGGCACACAATGATGTACTTTTAAAAAGATTGCCGATATATTGGAAATCCAAGAAATGTCCAATGACAGAACGCATAGAGACTTCGCTCGGACGACGTATGCGCGGCACTGAGGCATCGATGGCGAGAGCGGTAACAACGCGGGCGTCGGGTTAGGTGAGGGTTCGCTGTGAACATTCACGTCACTGTGGGGTGTCAGTGGCTGGCGTCTAATGGCCGAGTATAGTGTATCATAAAACGTTTACACTGGAAGCGTTATCGCTCAAGCGTTGTAATCATTAGGTCCTTCGTACAACTGCTACGCGTGTACCTGTCGCGTGTCGTAGTCACAAGGACGCGAGCGGGGCGCGGCGGGCGTCGCACGCGGCTCGTTATTTTTGATCCACAGATTGTACTTCCTAAATATAACCTCTACCCCCTCCAACTCTCCGTCTCCTGTTGCAGTTAGTAGACTACGACGGAGCAGAAGCTTCACTCTACACTACACAACACACTGTACATTTTAATACCCCGTTTAGTATAGTTTAGTTATTTGAGGTCGTACGGCATCCTATTGTGGGGAAATGCCGCCGATATTTAGACAATCTATGTTTTACAATAAAGGGCAATTCGTTCAATTTATAAATTGAGTCGTAGTACTCCCTCAGAGACAAAAAAACGGATTAATAATTATATTAATCCTTTTTTTTTGTCTCTGAGGGAGTGTCACAGAAGGCACAGTCATTAGACTGTGCCTTCTCAGTATGTATTTATGAAAATCTTTTGTATGCACATAAAAATATTAATCTGTTTAAAAATATTGTAAAATACATAATATAAATATTAAGAACATAAAAAAAAGTGAGCCGTCACGGGACGCCTGGCAGATGTGAAACATCGACATTATTTTGTAAAAGTAATATGATTGAAAAGAACAGATTGCGATATAAACTAAATATGGCATAATGATAAAATAAAATATTACGATTTTTTCCAGAAAATGATGACTGTTTATTTAATAAACATTTATTTTCATTAAATATAAAAACAATTTATACAACTTCATTCGTTCAATCAGTGACTTCTGTACTCTCTAAATTATCACTGTCAGACATATTTTATTATTAAAAATAATTTGTTTTCAAGTAAAACACAGGTTATGTGTACGGTGTACCGCAGTAAACAACACTATGGAGTATACACTATCTATAGGTATAGGTATCCGAGCTGTGTGGCGAAAGAGAGATAGCTTAACGCCGGATCGAGTGGGAAGAGAATCGCAGTCGATTGCGCATGGCGACGCGTCGCCACACAGTACACAAGACTGTGACTGTATATATACACCATCATATAGCGTGGCGACGCGTCGCCACGGCATGCGTCGCCACGCCAGAAATTTGTTTTACGTGCGGCTATAGATGTTTCACATCAATACAATTTTGTCGTTCCTACAAGCAGGCTAAAGAAAATATATGGCTTGTTTAGGTGCCAATCAAACTCAAAGCATTTATTTCAATTAAACCATTTACAGGCACTTTTGAACTGTCAAAAAGTCGGTCAGTCAGAAAATATGAAGCTAGTTGCCCATTCCAAAGCGTAGGCACCTATGGAGAAGAACGGGCAAGAAACTCCATGGACACTCTTTTAAATTATATTTTTACAAAAATATTAGTTACATCATTAATGTGAATTTATAATTATATGTGAGAACGATGTAAAAAAGACGAACACGTTAACAAATAAAAGGCACTATTCATTAATTTAATTTTACATAAGTACAATGAATATCAATTATAATAGTTCTCCATTATTATTATGACGAAGAGGCGCGCTTAAAACGTGTGACAGAACTGCATCGTGTAGTAAGTAGCTGGGCGCTGCGCTGATATTGAAATAAATTGATTAGCTCTGTTCCTGGAAGCCGCGCGGTGAACGCGGACGTAGTACCTGCATGTGACGTCATTACATGTGACACGGCCTGCCAGGCGCGCCTGCTTGTTTAGTTAATTTGGATGAAGTATAGGGTAAAACCGGGATAGATGCCTCACTTTTTGAAATGGCCTCCTTATTTAAAAAATATTAATTTTATATTAATAATTTTTATGAATTTAGTTAGCTTAATCATTTATGTTGAATCACAGTTATTTTTTATTTACCTATCAATTAAAATTTTTGCAGAATTTAGCTTTTTGTGGAACCCTTTTTTTGAGGATAGTTGCCTACCTGTATGGATAGTTGCCCCACCATGAAAATACTAAGAAGGATAGATGCCTGCAGTGCAGGATAGATGCCTTTTATAATGTGTAAACGAAAAATCCAACCAAATTTGAGGTCGTTCTACTCTTGAAACAGCAATCTTCTCCAAAAGACATGGGTCGTATTATGAAAAACGATTTTTATTTTTTTAAATCTTTTATTTGTTATCGTTATAAGATAATTTTAATATGACACAAAGTTAGTGATGTTCGGTTCTGGTTTACTTTTAGATAATTATCATTTTCTTTATCACACAAGTCCGTTAGGTCGTCATCGTCAGTTTCACAAAAATAATGTTTATTTTTTTGTTTTATTTTTGCTTTCTTGTTCTTTGTTAGTAGTTCCTTTTTTTGTTTTCTTAAGTTCTCTTTTTTCTTTGGTAATTTCAGTCTTGTTTTTCTTATCCAACATAGTTTTTATTTATTTTTTTCCTTTCAACCACATCCTTCTTTTGTTTTATATTTTCTTTTGAATTCAAAATGTCAACTTCTTAGTAGTTTTAGCAGCATAACGTCTGCGCAATGTTCTCGATGGAATCCCAAATTTTTGGGAAATATTTTCATTTATCCCCACGGTTTTTTTGTCCATTTCATCGAAAGCTGACTGTAGTTGTTCTACAGTCCAAGAAAATATTCGAGCTTGCACTCCGTCCTTTCTTTTGTATTTTCGTGGCATGGTTCTACTACAAGTAAAAAGTCCAAATATAAATATAAAAAAACATAAAAAATATGCACTGACACCATACATAGTGTATGGAGGGATAGATGCCCCTCGGGGCACCTATACCTCGAAAAATCAGGGCAACTATCCTTTACGATAGAGACAGATGCCCAAATATTTTTTAAATAAATTAAAAACAAAAGGGCTACTATTAACACCCAGATGAACACTTAATGAACCAATACATTGATGTAATAAAAAATATAATGAAATTTATAACTACTTATAAAGTTATACAACAGCAAATACTAACTTTTAAATCTTTGACGTGTTTGTGAAGTTCGCCGCAGAGATGATTGCACACACGAGCGAAACGCATCCTCACCATATGAAAATCCGGGGACAATTGAGGAGCGGGGTGATTGCGGCTCCTACTTGTACTATTAATTCTTAATTGCGAGTTTGGGAACTCAGATTTTTGGAGAATGAGGCATCTATCCCACTGCGGCAGCGGCATCTATCCCGGTTTTACCTCACAGGTCGTGGCACAAGTGCTTATACACTCAATATAATTATAAGTGCTGGGGTTCCATAACTCGGTTGTTATGACAGGCACTTCAAACCTGGTAAACAATGGAGGGAAGACTTTCCTTACTGGGTAAGTATTCGTTCATTTTTCGTTCAGTGTCATAATTTGGCGTTGTTCACTTCCACGTTCCAAAGGAGCAGGTAACAGACACGACTGCCGAGAGTGTCATCACGTGGTCAGGTCAGGCTCACCTCGGTGCGCTCTCACCAGCGGAATCGTAGGTATAAGTACAAAGGAGCAGGTAACACACACCTGCCGAGAGTTTTATCACGTGGTCAGGTCAGGCTCACCTCTGTGCGCTCTCACCAGTGGAATCGTAGGTATAAGTCCAAAGGAGCAGGTAACACACACGACTGCCGAGAGTGTCAGCATGTCGTCAGGTCAGAATCACCTCGGTGCGCTCTCACCAGGGAAATTATTGCGTAGGTATAAGTACAAAGGAGCAGGTAACACACACGACTGCCGAGAGTGTCAGCATGTCGCCAGGTCAGAATCACCTCGGTGCGCTCTCACCAGTGAAATTATTGCGTAGGTATAAGTACAAAGGAGCAGGTAATACACACCTGCCGAGAGTGTCATCACGTGGTCAGGTCAGGCTCACCTCGGTGAGCTCTCACCAGCGGAATTATTACGTAGGGATAAGTACAAAGGAGCAGGTAACACACACGACTGCCGAGAGTATCAGCATGTCGTCAGGTCAGAATCACCTCGGTGCGCTCTCACCAGTGAAATTATTGCGTAGGTATAAGTACAAACATAGTACAAAGGAGCAAGTAACACACACCTGCCGAGAGTGTCATCACGTGGTCAGGTCAGGCTCACCTCGGTGCGCTCTCACCAGCGGAATTATTACGTAGGTATAATTTCAAAGGAGCAGAGCTGGCCCAGTGATAACGGCCGCGACCACGAGTTGTAGTTCGTGGGTTCGCACCCAGGCTGGCGCTTTACTTTATGCATTGCACTGCTCTTAAAACGGTGAAGAAAAACATCGTGAGGAAAACCGGAAACCTAGAAGGAACCAAAAATTGGAAGACATGTGGCATCTACCAACCCGCACTGGGCGGGCGTTGTAGATCATAGCCCCACTCCGTCTCGAAGAGAGGCCTGTGCTGTGTCCCAGCAGTAGGTACATTATAGGCGGATTTGCTATACGTAGCATTCGCGAGCGTTGTGCTTGTTTTCTATCGTCAAGCACGTGCTGTGTTACGTCACGCCGGTGAGTCAATGAATTAGTACTCAATAGTATATAATCAAAGCAATTGAGTAAGCGAACATGACATACGCCAGCGCATAGCGCCGCTGTCAGCAGCTCTTAATATGATGGCTGCCATTAGACAACAAGTCAAAATCGTCGCCAGCGCATCTAATCTGCGTTTCATTTAGCAGCTGCTGCAGTCCCGTGGACAGCGCGCGACGGATCACTTGATGTATTATTAATTTGCGCTTAACGAGAAAGCGGTGACACATCCCAACACTCATTGGACACTTCTTTTTGAGCGTGTCCTTACAGCGCTGAGGTTAGTCGCCGCGTGTTGGACAGTTGACCCCAGGCCCAGGCTGAATCCGATTAAACACTTCCAATTAAAGTAAAGCTTGATGTCGCCATGTCCGGTAGCCGTCGCGTCGTGTCAGTCATGTATCATTATCAAACATGATTGAATTGGTTCCCAACCATTGACTTATACAAGCGTAGTTCAAACAGTTCGCTTCGAGAACGTTAATATTTATCTTTAGTTCACGAGGGCAACATTTCTACACCAATTATTTATTTTTCCTTTTTTTATTTTCTAAAGTTAAACCAATGTACTAATTAAGATAATACTGATAGTAATCTACAGCTCCGAATGAGAAAAAATAAACGGCCAACGAGAAAAACAGTCGCGTGCGAAAACTATAAATACTATTCGTGCCGCTAACTTTGATAACGATGTCGCTATTGACAACATCTCACTGGACAAGATGAAAAGTGAAAAACTTCGCAACACAAGCAGAATGGTAAAAATGAATTAAATTCAAACTTTTTATTTCAGACCAGTGGATTCTTATAGTGTTAGTATGAACTTATCCTATGTTAGTAAATAACAAATAAGAATAACTTAAAAATACACTAATTGGCTACATGAACATGTGCATAAAACATCGCAACACAACATGTGCATCGTCGATTGACTGTATTAGGCGGCTGTGTGTATCAGCTGACGTTATAGCATTACAAGAGACGTGGTTACTGCCCCACGACTTGACGTTTCTAGGCACTGTGCATGATGAATTTGCTTACACTGGCACCTCTGCGGTGGATACTTCGGCTGGAATACTGCGAGGTAGGCCCTACGGAAGAGTAGCACTCCTCTGGAGGAAAAGTTTATTTTCATCTGTGACGGTTGTAAAGTGTAATAGTGCTCGACTAACAGCAATACAGATAGAACAATCAAACAATAGGTTACTTGTTTTTTCAGTCTATATGCCTACGTGCTGTGCTGACAATATATCTGAGTTTACCTAGTGTCTAAGCGAGATGAACGCAGTAATAGAAAATAGTGACGTTCAATATGTGTTCATGTTGGGTGACTATAATGCGCATACCGGTGAACAATTTCATTATGAATTGTTAAAGTTTTGTGAGGAACAGTGTTGGACCTGCGCGGATAGCGAGCTACTACCTCGCGACTCGTATACATATGTGAGTGACGCGCACGGGTGCAAGCGTTGGCTTGACCATTGCGTCGTTACTGAGGCCGCGCGTCAAACGCGCGTGTAGAAGTATTGTACGGCACTTATTGGTCCGATCACTTTCCCATTCAATTAGAATGTATCCTAAGTATAGTGGAGTCTAATATTCCACTACGTAAGGAATTAAGTAGTAAGGTTGTATGGGGCGAACGAGACTTAGGTCAGATAAGGATGTATGAAAAATTGTGTAATATAGGTGAAATAGATTTCCCCCCAGAGTGTATTAATTGTGCGGATAAAAATATGCAGCGATGTAACGCACAGAGTGGTTTTAGACAATATGTACACGAAAATCATTGATATACTTTCAACATCTGCTGAGCGGACCGCTATAGGTATTAAACAAAAATGTTATAAACCTTTAACAGGTTGGAATAGGCATGTTAGAAGTGTTCACTCTCAGGCTCGGCTTGCTTTTCAGATGTGGCGTTCATTTGGAAATCCAACTTCAGGATCTATTTATGAGAATATGCGAAATACGCGAAGCATTTTTAAAGCCAAATTAAAGTGGTTTCGCAATAATCAAGCGCAAATAAAACTAGACATAATGGCGGAGCAGCGCAAATCCAAAGATTTCGGGAAGTTTTGGAAAAGTACTAGTAAACTGAACCCCAAGCCGAGTCTGCCGGTGAGCGTAGCAGGAATTTGTGACCCTCAAGCCATTTCAAATTTGTTTGTGAATCAGTTCCAAGTTGATCCCTTGTCGGGACCGGTTACGCCCGTGTCTTCGTCGGTGATTGGCGCTGAGGTAAGTTCTCCGTGTTTAAGGTTTTTGGCCAAGGAAATAACTAATGTCATTAGTAAGATGGTCGGAGGCAAGTCTCCGGGACATGACCACCTCAGCGTCGAGCACTTGCGATACGCGGGAGTTCATTTACCCAGGGTGTTAGCAACATTTTATTCGTTATGTATAAGTCACTCGTATTTGCCAGATAAGCTTATGAAGGCCATAGTCGTGCCTATAGTAAAGAACAGAACGGGCGATATTTCAGACCCCGCTAACTATAGGCCTATCTCCTTGGCGACTATTACAGCTAAGATGCTGGACTGTTTGCTTGATACACATATGGCGAGTCGTATAAATATTCATGATGCCCAGTTCGGTTTCAGACCCGGGCTATCGACGGAGACTGCCATTATGTGTCTTAAGCAGACTGTTCAGTATTATGCTGATAGAAAAACCCGGTCAATGCGTGTTTTCTGGACTTATCGAGGGCATTTGACCTGGTGCCATACGATATCTTGTGGGATAAGCTACGAAAGGAAAGCAACGTTGACTGTACTGTTATCTCTTTATTTAAGTTTTGGTATGAGAATCAGACGAACTATGTCAGGTGGGGTGGAACTCTGTCTGATGTGTATGGGTTGAAGTGCGGGGTGAGGCAGGGGGGTATTACCTCGCCTCGTCTTTTTAACCTTTATATTAATCAGCTTATTGTTGATCTCAGCAGCACCCGTATAGGCTGTCACATTGACGGATATAAGTTACGCTGACGACATGGTGCTGCTGAGTCCATCAATAAGCGCACTCAGGCGTCTTGTTAGGATTTGTGAAGACTATGCGGTCGATCAGGGACTCAGGTACAATGCAAAAAAATGTGAACTATTGGTATTCAAGGCGGGCACCAAATGTTACTCTAATGTGCCAGTTGTGACCATAAATAATACTCCGTTAGCTAGAATCACAAAATTTAAGTACCTGGGTCACTGGGTCACTCATGACCTGAATGATGACCTGGACATAGAGAGGAAGCGCAGGGCGATGGCTGTCCGAGGTAATATGCTGATCCGCAGATTTGCACGTTGTACGACGCAAGTCAAAATAACCTTTTTCAGAGCATACTGCCAGTCTTTTTACACGTGCAGTCTGTGGGTCAGGTATACGCTGAGGGCATACAACGCCCTGCGCGTCCAGTATAACAATGTATTCAGGATGCTGTTGGGTCTACCACGATTTTGTAGCGCTTCCGGGATGTTCACCGAGACCAGGGTTGATGGTTTTCATGCCATTATACGGAAACGGTGCGCTTCTACTCTCGGTAGAATGCGAGCTAGCTCCCACAGCATTCTGAGTGTGTTGTGTGATAGGTGGGACAGTCCCATGCTGGCTCACTGGATTCGGCTGCACACGTAGGTGTCAGTCGCTTAAATTTTGTGTTTTACTAATATTTGTTGAGAACAGTATGGAGGTCTCGAAGATGGTGATGAGAAATAAGTGGACTGTATGATTTGCTGGTACAAACTGAATATAATTTCCGAACATAAAATATAGTATACAAGACGGTGGCCCGTGGAGAATTAGTGTTCTTAGCGCGCGCGAGTGCCCGACGCCGGCCGTCCCTCGCCGCCCGTCGCCCGCGCAGCCCGCTGCCCGCGTCCCCCGTGCCGCGCTCCGCACCGGCTGGCTCAGCGGCTCGGAGGCGCTGCCTGCAGCACGCGAAGGTGTCGAGGTTCGATCCTCGACAAGTTCCCGCCCACGTTGAGATGAGTGTTGAGGAAGTTAAATGTTTTGAGCTGGAAGAGGGCAAATGTTATTGTATGCTCTCCGAATGTTGCCTCTCCTCGTCTTCACTTCAGCAACACGATTGATCCCGTCTACACCAGGGTAAACGTTAATAATTCTTCCTAATGGCCATAATAATGGTGGAAGAGTCTTGTCCTTTATAAGAACTAAGTCGTTAAGCTTGAGCTCATTGTTGGAGGACTCATTAAAGTCATCAACA
The DNA here is from genome assembly GCA_927399505.1 of Luperina testacea. Classification (NCBI taxonomy): domain Eukaryota; kingdom Metazoa; phylum Arthropoda; class Insecta; order Lepidoptera; family Noctuidae; genus Luperina; species Luperina testacea. The sequence continues at coordinate 185,895 of OV656762.1, read as the reverse complement.
CAACTCTCTAAGACCACGTAAGTCCAAAGAATGATGATTTCATGAAATAGTTATTCTTGGGACTTACGTGGTCTTAGAGAGTTGTGTTGATGACTTTAATCATTATAATTCTGTAAACACATATTTCTTACGGCCGCGATTCATATATTAATCAACGTACAACTTAATACTGGCCAGCAAATTCCAAAAAACCTAAAAAAAATTGAATTTCGCGGGCTACCCTGGCGCTTTCGAGCATTAAATATATGTATGTCTCGGCTTGTCTTGTCATTACGGATTGCATTACGCATTCAATACATATATGTATGATGTCTAGGCTTGTCTAGTCATTACGGATTGCATTAAGCATTCAATAGTATGTCTAGGCTTGTTTTGTCATTACGGATGGCATTAAGCATTCAATATACATAATGTCTAGGCTTGTCTTGTCATTACGGATTGCATTAAACATTTCATAGTCTAGTCAGTTGTCCGGAGTTGAGCGATATGTTCGGAAGTCAACACGGAAGCGTGTGGTCGATAGCAAGGTGGCAAGAGCGACTAATTGAAAGTGGCCAATTTCATATGAAACGCAACGGTCGAGTCGCGTGGGCGCACCTTGCACTCCAGTCCATATGGATTTATATCGTGATGGATCACGTTTTATTTATTGAGTTATAGACGCACGAAGGCTCCGCTGACGTTCATGTTCGGGGTCACCAGTATAGAGGTATGTGGAACAGGGTGTAAAATTCACTCATACTCTATAGAACAGGGAGGATCCTCCGACCAGACGGGTGTTGTGTCCGGGTCGTTGTATCTATGCTAGTTGCGCGGTAAACTCTACTTGCGCGATGCAGGATTTTACGTGACGTCAGTATGACGCGTTGTTTGCTTGTGGCGTTGTAGATACCGCTACATCACTCCCCTCCGGAGACCGGAGGTCGATACTGGGCTGAGTCTTGTATCTTGCGATGCTTGCCAAGCCAGCTGAGGTTCCAGTGAGTCGGAACCGGTTGCCGCATAGTTCACGGTGAGTCGGAACTGTCTGCGAAGATGTCCCCAGTGAGTCGGGGTGGCGCTGCGTTATGCTCCAGTGCGTCGGATGTGGTACAGCGCCGGGTTGAGGCTGACTGCTGCGTCGACCAGGAGAGAATTGAGCTCTTCTTGTTGACCGGCCGAAAGTGCAGTGTGCTGTGCCAAGGTTGCTGATGAGGCTGAGGGTGATGACCAGGTATGCGCGGTCGCTGCATGCTGGTAGTCAGGATACCCGTTGAAGCCGTGGATGCTGGCTGGTTGGGTGATTCGCCACTAAAGCTTGCGGGAGTGATGATGATGACGTCACGCTGAAGTATTTGCACGAAGGCTGCGCTGACGTTCATGTTCGGGGTAACCAGTATAGAGGTATGAGGAACAGGGTGTAAAGTTCACTCATACTCTATAGAAAAGGGAGGATCCTCCGACCAGATGGGTGTTGTGTCTGGCGGGCAACTGCCCGATGATTCATGTCGGGCCGTTGTATCTATGCTAGTTGCGCGGTAAACTCTGCTTGCGCGATGCAGGATTTTACCTGACGTCAGTATGACGCGTTGTTTGCTTGTGGCGTTGTAGATACCGCTACAGAGTATTTTAATCGATCAAGCAATAAACTGAGAGTTTTGTGGGAGAATAATTAATGTTGGTTAGGTTAGGTAAGTCAATCAAATTATCTATGTTAAAAAGTATAAAGATAGAATACTCTTTCTTATGTAAACCAGAAAAATTACAGATATAATGAAGAAATTTTACAAGCGGTGAAACAACCAAAAACTTCTAGTCACGCAGTAACGGTTTTGTTGTACACCAGAAGGCCAGGTAGCGCCCACACCCGATACAAATGTTTTTGTGAAGATCAACAATAATGAATCAACCGCCACGAACCCTCAAGAGCGCTCGTGAATCAGTGCTTTGTGAGTGGTGCGGACTGGTGCGTCAGTGCAAGGTTCAGCTAGCGCCTACCACGTGTCGGTGACTCGAGCGCCTGCATGCCAGGAGAGTACATTGACGTGCACATATCAACACAAGGTTCAGCGGATCAATCCAACACGTCAATGTATATCGTGCGCGTGAGAATCAGTGATAGGACTGGTTTACCACGACGACTGCACAGTTTTATGATTATGCGGTGGCGCCTGCTGCACTTTGATGCCTCCGTAATTATTTCCAAAACTTCCACTTATCAACTTCATAGTTTCATACCTAACTGTTTCTAAATAAAATTAGTTCAATGTCTCCTACTACTTACTGTCGTAGTCGTCATGTCGATACAAATTTTGTTTTGGTAGATTTTTTGATAATCTGCAACATACCTTGGTCACAGTAGAAAATCCCACATTTCGAAACTTTTTTCAAAAATACATTTGTAACTGCAAACAAAATCGTACCATTCCTAATGAATCTTTATTGAGAAAAACATATTTAAACCGTGTTTTCCAGGCTAAAATGAAAAGTATTCATGACGATGTGAATAATTGTAAATTATGATTTCATTAGATGAAACTACTGACTTTCTTGTACAGTCAACCGCACGTCAATATTTAAGTAAAAAACTTGTTCTAAGCCAATAGCCTGACACACATATTGACGTGATTGGTATTCTACTCCTTGAAGCAAATCAGACGATTACAAAAATAGCATCCACAGATTCAATTTGAATTACAAGTGTCGCGTTTACGAAACATTGAGCTTTTGAGTGTTTGCCCAGGCCACACTGCGCCCAGTGAACGCCATTAACACTCCACCCACTGCTCCAGCTGCTCACAACTGCTGCCATTTACTTACCTGATTATAGTCCTTTACGTAATTACGTTAGCAACAAACTAGGCTTTAAAACAACAAACTTGAACCAACATAGGCTTACCGAGTTTGTAGTGAGAGATACTTACAGGAAACCTATCTAGATCAAATCTAGATAACTTTTGTAAACAGAGCTGATTTCGCAAGCCACTCGACGGGATGCGGGATACAGTGAAACCGTGCAGCGATATATACAGATAGGTACTTATCGAAATGCAACCTCGGCGATGCGAATAGTTTGCCTTTCACAAAACTGCACAAGGAGCCAGTCAGCCAGCCTACTCACGATATGAGAGCAGGCAGAAAGCAAGTTTATAGGGCAAGCTGCGTGCGGAGAGAGCGCCTGTGTACCAGTCCCTCCCTCCCCCCTGCCGCCAGCGCCGCGCCGCTCCCCGCGCCCCACGCTCCGGCCTCCAACCGGTCTTTCCAACAGCTCGCCGATGCAGTCCGGCCAGTCAGCCGACGACGGCACCACACAGCGCACGTAACGCGTGCCTCCCGCTTCACGCCCTCCCCGCACACCTCTACGTATAGTCGCGCGACTCACCGGAAGCATTACATATGAAACTTGGAACAAATCAGTGACAAAGTGTTGTTGAAAAGCTTGTGAGCGATCTGAGTGCAACTAGTGTGCAGTGTAGTGGTGCAGCCGGTTCACCTCGTGTGCGAGGCCGGCGTCGGAGCGACAGTGTCTGTGTGGCTTAGTGCTTTCTAAACGAGTCCCGACACACCAGAACGGTGTGCATACTGTTCGACACACACGCACACACATTGGGATTAGATACAAAACTCTTTTAAAGGTGAGCAGAGAGTAGGGGATTTGAACAGAATTCGCATGGAACCTCCCCGGATTATTTATGCATTAACGTCAGTCTGTGGAAACATTTCGTAACTAAGTACTAAATCGATGGTGAATACGTTGTGTTTTTGTCAGCGGACAATCGTCACTCATGGCATGTAGGTAACTGTGCATTTCATCAATCAATTCAATAATCTTGAATGTTTTCTTGGAAGCACAAGTAGAAAAGTTAAAAGAAAATACGTAAGCCTACAAAAACGATCACTAAAACATATTTAAATGCTACCAAATAATATTATAAATTGGGGTTAGGTTAGGTTAGGTTATGATTTTTTCGATGAGCATTCCCTTCCCGGGTAATAACATCCTTCGCATACTGCGTATCATGGTGAATACATGAATGGTGATAATAATATCCTATTGAATTCAAAAAAAGTTCCGAAATAAGTAACCACACAATACCCTTATAGTAACTCTGAGCAATAGGTTCGAGCGGAAGTAACGATCGTACCAAGCGGGATTTTGTAACCCTCTGCAATAACTCTGTTTCTCGTGCCCCTCGTCGTGATAGAGAGCACATGCAAGAACTATATAGGTACCTACCTATAAATGAAACTTAGCAAACCTTAAAGGGGAAAATTTCAACATTATTAGGGGAAACATAAATCACACCAATAAACCCCAACTTTTGATTCTCTCTAACAACCAAGACAAGCTACATTAATTTAAGTGTGACGAATTAATTTTTTTATATTATTCCTTTCTATTTTAATAGAATAGCATTTAATAGAATTAGATTTTATTTCATTCAATAGAACCGTAAGGCGTTGAGAGGACGATGGACAAATTGTCCATCGGCATCGTCTGCGTTTACGAAACGGATCCGATAGAAATAATCTGAGTCGACTGAAGATAAGAACGCAACACAATGTCAAGTGGGCACATTTCTCCAGGTTCAACTACGAGTGGCTACCCACACATTACATGTCATGTAGCGCGAGCCGCTCCGACCTTCAGGCAGGGCGAAGCACGGAAATGAGAACATAAAAACATAGGGGATATAATAAGCAACACGAGGGTATTTGACAAGGTTTTGCAATCCATCTCAGATTATTTAGTAGTGTATAAGGAACCCACAAAAAGTAGTTATTTTTAATTCTGTGATGTTTTTCGTTAGAAAATCAAACTTAAAAATGAATGGTTTAATTATCCCGCCAAAACGTTAGTTCGAGCAATATGGCGGCATTAGCTGCATGTGACGTCACAATACAGTAAACAAAACACACTTCAATAAGTCTAATCTTTCCCAAGTGCTTTGGTACTGCTTTTTTTCTACTGTTTAATAAGAAAATGAATTATAAATGGTGTGCAATGCCAAACTGCACCAATACGTCAAAAAAAAAACTCCGAAAAAATAGTTTATTAATGTGCCGAAGAATGCCAAAATGCGTAGAAAGTGGTTACAACTTGCTCGCAGGAACAAAGTCCTGATCCACGACGTAGTTGTACGTACCCAATAGCATCGTCACCATAAGATTCTCGTGCAGCCCTGAGAATAGAAACTAATTACTTACTGTAAACAAAATTTATTCTTCATAACCTAAAAAACTATTACTTACTGAAAGAAAGACTATTATTTCACCTTCGCAGGATTAAGGTTACTTACTAGGGGTCGCAAACCGGGATACCGAATTTCGAAAATACCGGAATACCGGGCCAAATTTAGGTCTAATTAATACCGGTATTCATATTACAAAAACCGGGATATTCGGTATTTTCGGTTTTAGTAAAATAAATAAAAAACTAATAAAAATAGAAAACGTTACGCGCCATTTAATTGAAATTACATGTTTTATGAGAATTTATTATTTTTATGTTTTATGAGAATTAATTAGAAGTGCATTTTCTTGGTTCGTTTTGTTTATGTTGAGACTGTTGGGAGATGTTTAAGTTTGATAAACATTTTATTTTTAGGACTGATTCCTAGTAGGAATCCTACTTCCTAGTCAAACACTACATTTAATTAAAGTGTTTGAACTAGTTAACCAGTAAACTAAGTTATTTTAATAAAGGAATAAACGGGCATTTAGTGTTAGTAAATTATTGCTAAGAACTAACTGATTGATTACCAACATATGAAATAATAGGTAAACCTTGTGTCAATGAATATTTTGTTTTATTTAGAAGATAAATTCATTTAGGTTAGGTACCTACTTACTATTCCTCCGCAAACTAACTTTATTATACTGAATTTGCTAACTTTAGCTTAATCCCGGAAATATCGAAAATACCGGATTATCGGTATTGGTCTGGAGCCAATACCGAAAATACCGGTTTTGCTTAAATGATTCGGTATTGCGACCCCTATTACTTACGTAGTGTTATATTTTTATGGTACAATACATTGCTGTTTTTACATTTCTCAGCTCTGCAGAATAAAAATCGGGGTTATTTTTGAAGAACATTCCAACCATGATTGCGTCCACTTTGGGCAAGTTTCTGCTGTCTGCTTTCACAAAATTGACATCCATGATGGAGTGGAATACCAAAATATACGATGGAGATTGTAAAATACCACAAATTTTCACGATAATATTTTTTATAATCTTATATAAACAGATCAAAAATCGTAAGACTGCAACAATGACATATCTGACTACTGTTTTGTGACGTCATCTTAGATTCAGCCAATCCTGACTGTTTTGTATCACGTGACATTATTTAGAAATTAATAACTTTTTAACAGGGACTTTAAAAATAAAATATCGGATGGTTGCAAATCCCTTTATAAATTTATAATAAATGTGGATAACAGCATTTAACACTTTATTATTCATACTGTCAAATAGCCTAATTTTCGATCCCCTTAACCAGATCCACTGGTTGAGATAGAGATCACACTGGAATACATCAACTTGGGAATGAAAAATAACCGTAAGGACTGCTCAGATATGATCGATTATTAAAAAAATGGCACAGGTAAAGCTTCCAAAATTGCTGAAACAAATGATAAATAAAAGTTTCCGAAACGCTGAGGAAAAAGTAGGAGATTGAAAAGTTCTTAAAATACCCAATTAGGTACCTACATACTTAATTTCTAACGTTTTCAATCAAAGTGTGTGGTGACTGCTTTTAATCACCATTAAATACATCTGTCTATACAAGGAAGTCCTGAACAGCTATCCCAGTAGCATTAACATTGTATTGTTGTGACATTCCTTAATATACATTGTTCCCTGAATGACCACTGCGCTTGAAAACTTTGTTTTGGCTTGGACATCATCCAGGTTCTGTCCGTCTGATGTTAACTCCTTGTTCAGCTTTTTGGTATTTAAGCTTCACATATTTGAACCGATATCCGCCTGATCTTCTTACTTCTGCTAACAATTGCTATTAAAAATAAACCACTCCGCGAGATAACTACTAATCTAGTGTTGACTTTACAGTGTCGTATCAGCCACAAACGTCCCATATCACAAATAAAAACCCAACTTGAGAAAAACGCTGGTCATCAATAAGCTGATTCTCTTCTTTTACAACATTGACATCATTGACTACATGATGTATGTGACTCGATTAGTCATACAGTGTCAGATAATGTGCGAGTTGTATATGACACAAAACATGCAGCTATGATGAATATACGTTGTAAATATTGTTGTTGTTTGAAATTATTGTTTGTCGAAACAAAAAACCATGCTTAGTACAGTCAGTACTAAAGTGTCGGTGTGGTAGGTACTTTACTTTCACAACAATGTGTTCGCAGCTGTTCGCAATGTTTATTGTTTCATTGAGTCTGGCAAGTAACTGAGAATAAACTGTGTTTGTGTAAGATCTATTTCATTAACTGGTGACTGGTGCAGACGGTGGACGACACTGAAAAGCCACACCTAGGAAAAAATATATTTGAGCTGATTGCAGTTAAACCCATGCATTTCTGTATTTGAATTATATCCTCTTGATACTGGTTCGGTTCTTCAGGACCTATCTAATAAAAGAACTTAATATTCCTTTGCAGTTTCTTAAGCCGTTTAGCTCAACGGATTTTGGTCACAAATAATCCCAAAATACTTCGCAATAAATGATAAATGAACGCAGACATACTATGCTACAGTGGTTCACAACATTTTCATGAACGCAGACATACTATGCTACAGTTGTTCACAACATTTTAACGAATGCGGACATACTATATGCTACAGTGGTTCTCATAATTTAAATGAACGCAAATGTACTGTGCTACAGTGGTTCACATCATTTAATGAACGCAGACGTCGTACTATGCTAAAGTGGTTCACTACATTCTAATTAACGCAGACGTACTATGCTACAGTGGTTCACAACATTTTACTGAACGCAGACGTATTGTGCTACAGTGGTTCACAACATTTTAATGAACGCAGACGTACAGTACGATTCACGAAAGATGACCACAAATGGCGGCCGTCTGCGCACGTAAACTCATGAAGAAAAGAAAAATAATATTTACTTAAATGATAGTTAAATAATTTGTGTAATGTTGTAAATGCTGGTTCTGCAAATAAATCAAACGTAAGTAATTTAAAATGCATCTTGTAACCTTTTTTATGCCTTCTGCGCCGTGGTCATCTTTCGTGAATCGTACTGTACTGTGTCTATGCTACAGTGGTTCACAACATTTTAATGAACGCAGACGTACTGTGCTACAGTGGTTCACAACATTTTAATGAACGCAGACGTACTGTGCCTGTGCTACAGTGGTTCACAACATTTTAATACAATGAAAAGTATTCTCATAACTGACCTACTTAATTCTAAGGATCAACTTGTGTACTTATAACCTGATGCACATCAGTTGCCCGAAGGAGCTGCAGCTTGTAAGATGTTCGTTAGCACCGGAATTGTATCAAATTAATGAATCAGGATATCTAGTTGCCATGGAATTACGTACTGATAAATTCAGCTTAACAAATCTATGACAATAAGGACATCATCTACTAATAAGCTGAAGAGTTCGTTTTTCGTTTGGTTGTTTGAACGCACTAATCTCTGGAACTACCACTCCGGATTTGGAAAAACATTATTGCATTTGTTAGCCTAATTCATATATTTAACAGCACGCTAGGACCAATAGGAGCCGAGCCAAAAGAAAAAAAGTCAGAAAGAATGCTAAGCGAAAACGAAGTAATAGCGACGGCGACGGGGAGTCTTATAAGAAAGTGGCTGTTCTTGTAGTATGTATAGCATTGTGGATCTCACGACTTCCACAAACAAAGTCGCGGGCAGAAGGTTAAAAACCCAATGTTCAAGGTCGGTTTTGGCTATTTCTCTGTATCGTCGCCTTAGAGTGAAAACCTCGGGAATGCAATACCTCGTAAGTAGCATTTTATGCATTTCGGACAATCTTATATTATCGAACAGTTCTGGATATAAAAGCGGGTTAATTTCCATATTAATTAATAAGAACACGACGAAGACCTCCATTATTCAAGTCGGTTAAAAAAACATAAAAGACGCCGTACAAAAATGTTACAGCACGCAGTTCTTTCTTCCTCCTGAAAAGTTACTTCTTTTACACTTACGAGGTTTTCATTCTAAAACGTCGCTATGTGAGACTTGTGTTTGCCAAAACGCTCTGAAGAAAGTTCTACTTTTTACTGAATTAAAAAAGTATGCTACAGCAAATACATAGTTTCAAGTTTTCACAGGAGAAAAGGCAATCGGTACAATCTTGAGGTTGCAGTTTTTATGGATCATTCGGAACAATGACTGGCTTCACAACTTCCAGAAATATCTGTTTTCAAAGACATGATTGTATTGAGTTTATCTATAAGATAGCATGTGGTGTTTCTCGAAATAAATGACACATGCATTTACATGTAATTAACTCGACACTGATAATTAATATAAAACATGTAAGCTAATAACACTTTTAATAGCGACCAAATACCTGTAAAAACTATGTCACTAACTTGATTCACGAAACAAGCCTGTGCGCGCCATCTCGTGTCAGGCTCGCGCACTATGCCGCCAGCATCCCCCACCCATCCGCGCTACGTAATAATTATGAGAAGTGTCAGGACAACGCAACGTACTCTAGCCTTGAACTGTAAACGTGTTGTTGCTATCCCTTGCAAACCATAGTTACTCTTATCACCAGGATCCACATTGTAAGTACAAACAAATAAAGTTATCGTTACGAATTACCTCTGGAACACCGCATCTTCAGAAAAGTCAGTCAGATTTTGCCGTAGAATACATTAAATTAAATTATTACGACTTATTTTTTATATTATGTTTTACATTGTTTTTTTTTATACATTGTTCTGACATAATAAGAACAACAAGAATTATGTACCCAGGATTTTGTAATATTATCTTGATAAAAAGTCGGAGTAGAGAGAGTTTCTTGGCCTTTTTTCTCCATAGAAATTCATTTTGAAATGGGCTACAACTTTCCAAGTTTTCCAACTGAACAATATACCAACTAGACATTCAAAAGTGCCTGTAAATGGTTTAATTGAATCAAATGCATTTAATTTGAGTTTTATTATTTAAGTGGCGAATCAAACAGATGTAGAGCTAAGATACATTCATACGAACCTTCGCTACTAATCAACAGGTTTGGAAATACACACATATGTACTGATTGTGATATTATGAACCTGTCATTATTTATTACAGGTCCAAAATTTGGTCACTGCCAGCTAATAATTAAGTAATTTTAATAATTAAAATAGGAAAAAAAAAACTAAGTGCATGAGATTTTCTTTACCTAATGTCAAAAGTTGTGAGATAGTATTGAATCAAGAGGAACTAGAATTCGTCGATAAAACTGTTTTCCTGGGGATCACGCTCGACTCAAGGCTGCAGCGAGCTCCTCATTTAAGTCATTTATCACCCCTTCTAGGACGGCTAAGTTCAGCAGATTATGCTGTAAAAAGAAAAATCTGTCAATTCACTGATGCAGATACCGCGAGGCTAGTCTATTACCCCGGAGTCAGGATGTGCTCAAACTCAAAAAGCTTACAGCTAACTTGAAAGTACAGTTTGCGGACGATTATGAAAAGTTTGATTGATGTGTCCCCGAGAGGGAAGTGGAGCTAGGGACACGGCGGCGTGGCGGCGGCGGTCTGCGGCGCGCTGCCGTGGCGTCACCGTCGCGGGTGTAGCTCGCGCCGCCATCGGCCGGCGGCTGCTGCCGAGGCCGACTACCGGCGCACAGGCACTTGACCTCTCACCTAATTCCACGGAATGTCGTCTATCATTCATTACATTCATTACTGAACGCGCTCTTTCACATAACGGCGCGTATTTAACACGATGCACGTTCAGAAAATTACGTGACCATTGTATCTGTTACATTTTCGCTACATTCTCTATCTCATGCGAACACGATCCCAGAAGAGTAAAGCAGTGTATTTTGATGAGTGGTTAAATTCCATTAATATTTCTATTTTTATAGTTTACTTAATCTGGGCCCGCCAAGTCGAACAAAAAGCGGCACGGCCGTACCATCCTTTTCTTGAAACAGTTCTGGCCATTTTCGACCCCCTATAACTTCGTTGTGGATAAAACTAAAAGCTTGAATTTTCAGTAACCAAACAGGCATTAACACATCATCATCATCATTTTTCTTATTTATAAACACGGTATATTTCGAATTATAACTAGTCAAAGTTTCTTAATTTTGTCACTCACTCACTCACTGACTGACTGACCGATGATCAAAACTCTAAGGCACTTCTAGCAGAGCTTCAAATTTAGAATACAATTAGTGTTTAGTGCATAAAGCAAAGAAAAACTAAAATATTTTGCAATTTCGGTCCACTTTTCTAAATACACCAACTGCATAAAAAACTTTGTAATCCCATAAAAATATACCTAAAGGATTACAAAGTTACATTTGCACTGAATGAAGCAGTGTACCTTTATACATTACTAGCGACCCGCCCCGGCTTCGCACGGGTGCAATGCTGATTACTAAATAGTAAATACACCACAGAAAAACTGTGAACGTACCGGGCGGCCGGCCGGTACCGCCGCAAACGCTACGTCCCGCAATTTTTAAATCATTAATATCTTCGAAAATATTCACTTAAATCATACGGTGTAAAGGGCCATATAGATCTATATTAAATGAACAATGTATTCAAGGTATTTAATTGGTTAAGGATTAAAGCTGTATTGGTTAAAATCGCTTCGAAAATTAGCCATTATTTGTCGTAAAAAGTAAATGACAAAAAAAAGTTATTGTGGGTTATCCATAAGAGATAGACATATACCATCACGGACTTTTCTGTAGACCTTTTCAATGTGTACAATACTTAGTACATTATTTTGATAAAACTCGTAGGGTTCAGCCTGCGTTTGCAATGTAAGCGGAAAAAATGTAATTATTTACGACATCACATTAGAAACCTCAAAAATAACAGTACTTCTCCACTATTTAATGGATGTTATTATACATATAAACCTTCCTCTTGAATCACTCTATCTATTAAAAAAAACCGCATCAAAATCTGTTGCGTAGTTTCAAAGATTTAAGCATACAAAGGGACATAGGGACAGAGAAAGCGACTTTGTTTTATACTATGTAGTGATGTATAATATAATGGAATAATAGGTGTAGACAGGTACTTAGATATAACAATGTTCAAAGGTAACTTGTAAAACGGTCAACGGATTATGTTCAAAGGTAAACTTGTAAAATGGTCAATCAACGGAATGAAAAAGCAAGAATGGGACATATCTTATGAAGTTGTACCAAAATCCAGCAAAGTATTAAGTACATAGACTAAATTGCACGAAAGTGCCATGAAAGAAAGAACACTAATAATCATAACCGCGACCGGCGGAGGTGGCTTGCCCGCGCGCCGCGGCTTCCACGCGTCCCGTCCGTCACAGAAAGGCGGCCACTTTCTTCCAGGCAACCTTTGGGTCTTACTGCGATATCGCAGGTATACACACAAACCACGTTTTATTTAAAAAAATTTAAATAATCTCTATATAATAAATTTAATTCTATCGAAAAATAATGGGTTAAGTAATTTATTAATAAAAAAAAAAACTATGAGTGCGGCAGTGAGTGCCGTACATTAGTTCAAGTTAATCCTCTGTTAAGCTTGATGTTGTAACTTTCTGTTAATTAACAGTATTTATAGTGATTGAGAGATAACAATTTTACATAAGGATTAACTTGAGAAAAAAAAAATAATAAGTCTAAATAATGTCCTGATGGATATCGGTTCTGCAGTATTCACATCCGGTCAAGCTTACGTGGCACTTTCGAGAGTTTCAAGTCTGGGCGGCTTACATCGAATCAATGTCGACTTTGGAATCCTCAATTTGTGAATACAATAGACTAAGAAGCATTTACCGTTCAGACTTGACAAAAATTGTAACATCAAAGCCTCCGTGAAAAACCCATAGAGACAGGGAGTGGGCTTTGAGAAAAACTGTATGATGATGATGATGGGACTCCCTTTTCCGCACTTAGACTCCCATTCGGTCCGTTGTGCGTGGGGATTCTGGCTAACCGAGCCAGCCTAGCTCCGCCCAAAAGCACAGAAGCTTCCTGGGAGCTTCACAGGCTTCGCGGAGCGACCTCATTGTTCCGAGGATTTCTGCACGTTGAGAAGCCACGGCCTCGCAATCCAGGATGACGTGGGCGGCTGATTCCTCGGCATCAAGGCAGCCCCTGCAGAGGGGGCTGTCCGTGGCGCCTATGTTGAAAAGATGTTTGTTAAGGAGGTTATGGCCCGTAATTGTGCCTATTATTATTCTAAGGTTATTTCTACTCAGGCTGAGAAGTTTTTTGGTTAATCGCGGGTGTATCATTGGTAATGCCAATCTTGACTGTCTACAGTCTGTTGCCCGTGACCATCTGTTGTTATGGAGTTCGGTCGATCTTTGGCGAATCCACGCACGAAATTGTGAGAAAGGCAAAGGGAGAAGTGGGTACGGGCCTAACACCCTCATATCAGAGCCTCTCTTCGCAAGTTCATCTGCAGCATCATTGCCCAGAGATTCACTGTGCCCTTTGATCCACTGGAGAGTAATATGATTGGACGTCGATAAACTCTCCAGAGCTAGATGGCACTCAAAAATTAGTTTGTTGTTAGTTTGTTTGCTACCTAAAGCTTTAAGCACAGATAGGCTGTCGGATAGGAATTTAATGCCGTAGTTCCGGATGCCTAAGCGCTTTACTGCTATTGCAGCTTGTGTTAAGGCAACACATTCGCATTGAAAGATCGAACTATGTGTGCCTAGTGGTATGTGAAAGTTAATATTGAGGTCAAGGGAGTGTACGCCAGCACCTGAACCGTTTTGTGTTTTAGAGCCATCTGTATAAATGCGCACTTCGTTGACTCCTGACTGATCCCTTTCTTCCTGAACTGTTTGTATAATGTAGTTCTTATTAAACATCGGTTGGTTTGGTGTTCTATCACACGGGGCAGCGATGAGAGGCTGGTACTCAATCGCCCGGTCCAGGATTTTAGCGTGTGGACTAGTGATGTTTTTGCCCCATATGCCCAGATGCATTAGCCTGATGGCAGCTAGCGCCGCTTCCTGCTGTATGTACAGGTCAAGGGGAGTTAATTGAAGGGCTATCTCCATGGCTGCTGTTGGGGTGGTTCTCATGCAGCCAGTGGTAGCTGAGCAGGCCAGTCGTTGGAAGCGTTGTAGTCTGGTAATGGTGGTCGAGAGTTCTGTCCTCGTCCACCAAACCAGAGCGCCATAAGCCAACATTGGCCTGATCAGCGCTTTGTAAACCCACAAGGTAATCTTCGGAGAGAGCCCCCATGATTTTCCTAACATTTTTTTACATTGGTAGAGTGCAATTGTGCTTTTATTAAGTTTGTAGTCAAGATGCTTGTTCCAGAGCAGTTTGCTATCTAGAATCACCCCCAAGTACTTGATTTCGTCTTTCAATGTTAGTTCCGTGTTGAAAAGTTTTGGGAGCCTATGAGGTCCAAGAGTTCTCTTGTTGGTGAACATTATTAGTTCTGACTTCGAGGGGTTAACCGATAGTTCGTGCTTCGTGCACCAACTCTCGACTATTTTGAAGGCCTTTCTCATGAGATCACATAAGATGCCCTCAAATTTACCTGAAATCAGAATTGCTATGTGAGAAAAACTGTAGCTGAAGCTCAAGAAGTAGTACCGGAAAAGAAAAAGAGGAAGACTCCCTACAAAAATAAGAAAAGCTCATAAGACAGAGAGTACATGAAAACACAATGTATCTCACAAGTAATAGGTACATATTATATTAAATTAGATTGTTTAGTGCGATTGCCAAGTCAATCTATTTATTTCGGTTTAAAGATATTTATTTCTCAAAGAACAAAATTACAGTTCACTTATAGAGAAACTTAACTAAGTTAACAATAAGTTGGTTTACATTACGACGTTCAAGCCATCGAAGAAACTGAACACCATAGTTTTATTTATAAAATACAAGTATGTCTAGGGTCTGATCTCTCCATGACCAGACAATTTATATTTAAAACATAAAAGATTTTTAATATTTATAGAGTTACTATTAGCTAATTACGTAATAACTTAAGACAGAAGGTCCCTTATAAATTAACCGACTTGGACCGAATTAACCGACATGGATCTCAAAATTTTTTACGGTAGAAGAACTGAGTTGCGAGGCTTGTTTTTTTTTTATAAATTATGCTTTTGATGGCATTAAAACTTTACAAATCCACTGTTAAAATCATATGTTCAAAACCGTTTATGGCGACATCGTTTAGAACCACATACCGGTTAAATTTACCAAAATCAAAGGTCCTGGCTGAATGTTATATGACCGCCCTATCTAAAACATTGGTTTTTACGACATTGTTTACTCCGACATACCGCATTAAGCGACCACATTTGGTTAATGTTTTCGGAGAATTATATCTGTAGAACGACCGGCTCAGCTGTATTGTAAACAATTTGAATAGGTAACTGTATCCACATCTGGCACAGTATAATAGTCAATGGCTATTATCGTAAAAGTAAACAGAGTTTAGGGTCTTTTGTAATTCTTAGAAACAAAGCACATGCATGCCGTAGCCTCAAGGCCAATTAGCCCAAAATTTACGACCTGCTTTATCTACTACTGAAACAGACGAGTTCATTGATGTAGATCAGTCTATTGCAATTTGTGCACCAGCTACGGAGGATGATATTGTACGTGAAGTTCAAGAGGAAAATGAAAATGAACAGGAAGACTCGGAAGAACAATTTACAGTGGCAACTTCGATTGACGGTCTCAATGCTGTTAGTGTATTACGAAAGATTGTTCTATTTAATGAAGAGTTCCACATGCAGGGAAATTGTGACGATACGCTGATTAAAATCCAACGTGAATTACAAAATGTGTATGCACGACAGAAGTGATTCAAACAAACTAAAATTACAGATTTTATGCATACAAAAATGATGGAAAAATGATATTGTTCTTTTATATTATACGTTTGTATTGAAGTAAACAAAATGCGGTTTAATTTCCTACATGAATATACATATTATCTTTCCTATTAATACCTGTCACCGGTTGTTACAACTATCGGTTTTTACGACTCAATATGAGTAGTCCCTTCGATGTCGTTATAACAGATTTTGACTGTATTTTTATAAATAAATATAAATAATGATTTAAAGATAAGTAATTCTATGCTGGTGTCCTTAAAGTCGAACTACACCATTCCAAATTACTTCTTGGCATATATTGGTGTGGTGAATGAGGTTCACGAGAGGGTTGATGTATTGTGGTGCAACTTGAGTGAATAGGCGTGGCGACAGTATCAAATAATCAAAGATTTAATGATTTTAGGGGAAAGTACACATTAAAAGGATTTAAAACACTGATTTAGTTTTATTTAAAAACTTGAGATTAATCGGATTTTCACTAAAATAAAAGATGAAAATACGGCATTCGGCCATTTTGACTGAAACGCCAATCACAGCGCATGACGTCACGCCTATGTAAACATCACTTGCGTTTTGTTGACTACTACCGATTACGCATTTGGATCGATTTTTTATTAATTTAAGTGTAATTTATCCACTCCACTTGACTCTACAACACGAATCTATAACAACATGGTTTCGCCTTGCGAGCTTTAACCATTGAACTCTTATTATTTGCTTGTTTGGGACATATATAAACACCTTGTTGGGAGTGGTTATTGATGTGTTTTTACACTGAGGTACTGCACACCACTTATACACTTTGGAATTCATTTTTATCAGATGAAATATGCAATGTTTGTTTTGTCAACACGCGCAGTCAGAGGAAAGGTAAACACTAAACGTAAAATGTGTCAAATGTGTCAGCTTGACACATTTGACGTTTAGTGTTTACCTAGGCGTGACATCAGACCCGACGCCATGACACTGCGAGCTGTTTTCGCGCGCTATTGAAAAAATATTAGAAAAATGTCTTTAAACTTCGTTCAACTTTAGTTTATAACCGAAATATAGGTTTTTTCGTAAATAGTAAATGTGTATGTACATTACGGAAGAGGATTTCAAAATCATTCGTCATCCCTATTCGCAAAAGTTACATATTAAGTTACTTAGATTTAAGAATAGATTATTTTTATAAGATGTGTCTAATCCGTCATCCTTTTCTCAATACCCCGTCCAATATGCGTCTTACCATTCCTATCCAAAGTCCTTGAACGGTTAATTCACAATCAAATAAACACTTTCCTCTCTAAAAATTATCTCGTCAATCCCTTTCAGTCTGACTGCCGTCCTGGTCATAGCACCAGCACAGCGCTTCTAAATATTACGGATTTTACGCACCGGGACTTACAGCTTAGTTCGACCGTCATTCCAAATGCGTACAGTGTGGCTAAGTTTGAAACAATTGAGCCTGGTACCTATGACTACCTAAGACCCTACGGAATATAAACCTAGCCCTTCAGCAACTACCTAGCACCCTAGTTATCCTAACGCCCTAACCTATTATACAAACCATAGTGCACCAAACGTGAGTTACGTTGGTATTACGTGCGTGAAGTCTGTTACCAGGAGACCTACGGAAACAGACGGAATTTGGGTAGGAATATAGGGGTTTGTGTACGTCGTGCAATATACACAGGAAATGGTTTCCTCACTGCCGATCCCACGGACTCATAGGACCGATGATGGCTAAAGGTGTCTTGTTATGGAAGATGAATCAAACTCGACTCCAGCTTGACGTCTAATTTATTACAGTAATTAACTTAATTATACAATTTTAGTGATCAATACACATAGACACCTATTTACAAGTGTGTTGTGTGTGTATCGAGCCGATGAGGCGAAGATCTCAGTAGGTCACTTCTTGTCGCTGACGGTGTGCCGGCTTGTGGAACGAATGTATGTCGCTCTTGATGCTGACGTTGCGTCGCTGCTGTTGCTGGCGCGTGTAACTCTTGCCTGCTTACGGTTAAACACCGATAATATCGATTTTGATATTCTGCTTGGCAATCTATGCTCTCTTAACATATCTCCATCGACAATTGACTGGTTTCGCAGTTATTATGGAACAGTAGCAGCCCTGGCAATGTATTCAAAAGTGTACTTAGATCTTAACTTAAGACATCTACCTCTCTTAAAAAACCATTTGACAATTATTCATAAATGATAAATGATTTTATTTTGTAAGTAGGTTTATACAAAACACTTTTACACGTCAATAATATTTTTTAAACTAGATGAGGTCGGCGTTTCCTATCTGACTACTCTGAGAAGAAAGGCCGAAACAAACTCAGAGGTTATAGTCTCTTTTAAAGTCCAGACATAATCTTGGTCAGGTTATTATATGAAGACCATGTAGGTCGATGTCTGAGATGGTCTTTTGAGGAAAGAACCACACAGATTGAGAGGACCTGTCCAGTCAGCGCACGCATTTGTCAGAAATCATGCAGCTCAACTCAAGACCTAAGGAGCTCAACGATTCGACGAACAATACCAAAGAAAGGACATTTGGGTAGGCCACATAAATTACTCAAACTGTCAGACCATGGAGAGAATAATAAAAAAATATAAAATGAATAAAATAAATGACCCACATCGTCTTTACATTCACAATGATTAAAATAATCGTATACTTTACAAAGTAAGCAAATGTCATTGTTTAAAACCAAAAAAAATTATTAATGTCAATGTGTATAAAAAAAAAAACATCAAAAACACTCAAAATGCAGAAATTGGAAGCAGCTCAATCCCAAGCCTGTTTATCCTCAATATAATCTTTAACAGTATAAAAGGCTTTCTTGCACAATTTAAGTTTAATTAATGATTTAAATTTATTAAGGCTTAGATCTTGAACGTGGCTTGGTAGTTTATTATAAAAGCGTATCATACATTGGCATCTGAACGAGCCACCTATTTTCTTGAGCCTTGTTGTAGGTACAACAAATTTGTGTTTGTTTCTAGTATTTATATTATGGATATCACTGTATTTTTTGAACAATTTTATATTTTTATGGGCATATAAAAGATTTTCATAAATATACTGAGAAGGCACAGTCATTGCATTAATCTCTTTAAATTTGTCTCTGAGAGAGTGTCTCGGACTTAATTTATAAAATGCTCGAACAGCACGCTTCTGCAAAACAAAGATAGTCTGAATATCGGCGGCATTTCCCCACAATAGAATACCGTACGACATTACACTATGAAAATAACTAAAGTACACTAAACGGGCAGTCTCTATATCAGTTAAATTACAAATTTTTCTAACAGCGTATGCTGCGGAACTTAGCTTTTTTTGACAATTTATCTATATGTGGACCCCACTGAAGCTTAGCATCCAAAGTTATGCCCAAGAATACTGTGCTGTCTTCAGGATTCAATTCCTCGCCCTTTATCAACACATTAGTTTTCACCTGCCTAACGTGGGGTAGCGTAAACTTAATGCATTTGGTTTTCTTCTCGTTTAGAAGCAAATTATTAACATTGAACCAGTGGACTACTTTCGAGATCGCGCTATTTACATCGTCAGTAACCAACTGCTGACGTTTAAGTTTAAACAAAAGTGAAGTGTCATCTGCAAACAACACTATTATCATGATTATCCTTTATGAGGTACGGCAAGTCGTTAATATAAATAAGAAACAAGAAAGGACCATGAATTGAGCCCTGTGGGACTCCCATCGTTACTATAGATCCGGCTGATCTTTCTCCATTAACGTCAACGCTCTGAATCCTTTTACTCAAGTATGAAGTAAGAAGATCCAGAGCAGTATTCCGGATCCCGTAGTGGTGGAGTTTCCTGATTAACGTTTCGTGAAGAACGCAATCGAATGCCTTGGACAAATCACAAAAGATGCCCAAAGCATCACATTTATCTTCCCATGCATTATAAATATGTCCTAAAAGTTCAACACTCAACACACAATCAGTAGTTGAACGACCCCTTGTAAAACCGAACTGTTTGCTGTGTAATAATTTATATTTATTAAAAAATCTTTGCATTTGGTCTAAAATTAATTTCTCAAAAATTTTACTAAAGGTAGGTAGTACAGAAATAGGTCTATAATTTGTGGGGTCTGATGTACTACCTGATTTAAACAAAGGTATTATTTTACTATTTTTCATAAGATCAGGAAGGAAACTCCCCATTGTCAATACAACTATTAAAGATAAGAACAAGAGTAGGTGCTACAATGTCAATAATAGACTTAGCAACTTCTACATAATTACCCCACAGATCTGCAGTCTTTTTTACATTTAAAGTGTGAAAGGTTTTAATTATATCTCTACATGTAATACAGTATGTTAACTAACAGAGGGCGTTCCCGTTAACCCGCAATAGTATAGCATCCATACATGCTAAAAAAATATTACAATTCGAAAATAAAATGTTTTTATTTTTTTTATATTAAAATATTCACTAAAAATCGTAAATTGATACGTTAAAGAAACACTCGCAAACACACGCGTACTTGAAGGACAGCAATGTCGGAATTTATTTAATTAAATAAATTAGAATTAATTAAATAAATAGAGTATCAATTTACGATTTTTAGTGAATAAATAATATAAAAAAAAATAAAAACATTTTATTTTTGAATGGTAATATTTTTTTTAGCATGTATGGATGCTATACTATTGCGGGTTAACGGGAACGCCCTCTGTTAGTTAACATACTGTATACATAGGTATAGTGAATTTTTACATCATTTTTGTTATTTTTATTACATTTTAAATTCTAATTTATTATACATATTGTGTGTGGAAAAATCATGTAAGTAGTGTTAGTTTTTTTAATGTTTAACAATGACGACAGTAGTGACGCCGTACGAAGCACCAGTCAACCTGCCACATCGCTGGATGTCCTAGTGAGATGCCCTCATTGGACAATATTTTTATATATATTTTAATATTTAGATATATTTTTTATTGGATTTATTTTTCTAAAAAAACGTGCTTGGGGACCCAAGCACGTTTTTTTAGAAAAATAAATCGTGATTTATGGAAAGATCGCAAAAACAAAGCACTAAAAAATTCTGGTCAAAGCTATGAAAGTATCAGAACTAACAAAAAAAAATCCAGAAAAATCTATTGGACCACCTTGTAACTGCAAATTGAAATGTTATGAAAAGATAAATGAAGATATGAGGAAGAATATCTTTAAGAAATTTTGGGATATCGCGGCGACCATGAAAGACAATGGGATTTTATTAAATGTTACGTAAAGAAGGAACACGTTAAAAAAATTACATTAAAACGTAAAAATAATCGTACACAAACATTAATATACCAACTTCCTGATGATACTAATTTGAATATTAAAATTTGTAAAACCACGTTTTTAAATACTTTGTCTATTTCGCAGCAAGTAGTTTAAACAGCTATTGAGAAATTATGGGGTGATAATAATATGAAAGATAATAGAGGAAATCATAAAAATAAGCAAAGGAAGATGTCAGAGGAGACTGAGAAAAGCATAACCGACTATATAAAGCTCTTCGAAAGAGTTGAAGCTCATTACGTTCGGAAAGATAGCCAGAAAGAATACCTTTGTGAAACATTAAATATATCAAAAATGCATCGACTGTACTTAGAATGGATGGACACAAACACGCAATATAATATAACATGCAAAGCAACTAAACGCCAGTACGAAATCATATTTAACACCAAATTTAATATTTCCTTCCATAAACCTAAAAAAGATTTATGTGAAGTATGTTCGATTTACAAAACGTCTGATAGTACAAGAAAAGAACAGTAAAAAGCTGATTATGAAAAACATTTAAGAGAAAAGGAATTGGTAAGGCAGTTTAAGGAACAAGAAAAAGAAAAATTTGATAGAAACGACAGTGTTGTAGCATGTTTTGATCTCGAAAAAGTGTTAAGTATCCCCCAAAGTGAAGTAGGAATATTTCATTATAAACGTAAGTATCCTGTATATAATTTTTCGTACCACTTGCTCACAAAAGTGACATTCTATCCCACAAAAAGCGAACATAACAATAGTCATTTTTAATCTGTTAAAAACAGGGAAAGAAAATTGTACTGAATTTCATTCATCCTCTAGGGGGAGAATGTGATTTAAATTTGGAATACTTACCGAATACATAATACTGAACTACATCTGTGTTTACACCATTGAGTTTGTATATAAAGCATTATAAATCTTTTGAAAAAGGAATACGCATTTATTATGCAGTTATGATTATTAAATAAAATTACGAAAACCGACGAGGCCGTATGAGCTTGATGCCTTTGCTTTTTCGACAAAAAAATATTAGACTAGGAATTTGCCACGTTTTTGTTTTCTTCAAATACATAAACATTAAGTTTATTTTAATTTATGTTTATAAATAAGTTAATGTTCTAAAATGCTTATCTCATACTATTATTGTGTTAATTTTTTCGCAAATGGTACGAAAAGTAGAGTATTTTCCTCGGTGATAAAGCTGTCTTAGTCTTGGGTGAACTTAAATCCCTCGCTACACTCAGGACTCGTCTTAAATCCCTCGCTTCGCTCGTGATTTAAGTTTTTAACACCCTCGCTACGCTCGGGAGTAAAGCTCGAGTCCTTCGTTACGCTCGCGATTTAAATCGTCACCCGCGACAGAAGACACTGCTTTATCCCCTTGGTTAATAATCTACTATTACAGTTTATAATATATGTATAATAATAAATGTTTTATTCAGTATTAAAATTGGTAAAATTATTACATAGAGTCTTAGAAATTATTTACATATGTATTAATGTTAGATGCCTGTACTAGGATAAACCTGTATCACATGTCACAGGCGGCATGAGCATACTTTATGGTAATTGTAGGACTATAAAATTCTTTACAATATTTAACATTAGAAGTATTGAATTAATGACAAAAATTATACTAATTATTTTATACCTAGTTTACTTAAATACTATTTTCTTAAAGATTAAAATAACAAAAAGTCTTATTGTATGCGTAATCATTGAGTTAGCGTAAAATAGTTTCTAGCACTTTAAAACTTAGCTAAACACATGATATGATTTTGCGTCAGCAGAAATTGGTAAGTGGGTTAAAGTCTATGTTGCACAAAATTAAATCACGTCAGAGGCAATGTGTTTATTATTCGATTTTTGCAGCGGGAGACTAATGTGCTTGAACATCAACAAAATCGATGGTTTGTAGGCCAGTACAGTGTGTTGTTGAGTCAGAGGCAGGCAGTAAACCCGGAAGTCTGGCCTTAGGTATGACGCTCTAGGCGCACTCGTAGTCGATAGAGTTGATGTACCTGTATTCCGCTATTTTCCTAGCAGGGCACTCAGCATCTCCCGTTTTATGGTTATTGGGCTTTTTAAAGCGTGAGCAAGTTCCACATTTCGGTGTGTCTAATATTATGTGGTGTGTATAATATTTTAGAGAAAAAAGGATAGTTACGTTTAGCATTGTCAGATTGCGAAGAGGGGAGCCATAGATATAGCGAGTTGCCTGTGGTTATTTATCCAAGTTCACGTTGAGTTAGGAATTAAAAATATGTATATCTTTTTACTCCGATTCATGCACTGGGCAAAATCGTAACAGATTTGTGTTTGCCATGTTCTCTTTAGCGTCGAAGAAATTTAAGATCAAAATAACTCATCGATTTTTAGAGAAAGGTCATAGCATAGCCAATCGGAAGGCGACTCTATGCATGCTGCTATCGAGCGTTCAAAGAAAAGGCATACTATATACACTCCCGATCAAATGTATTCTTTGATAGAGAATGCTAAAGTTACTGGGCACAAGTACCAAGTAAAACAAATGACACAAAATGATTTTGTGGATTTTAAAGAGTTAATAAAGGGGAAGAATTGGTTAAAGGACACAAACGGCGATAAAATTTACTGGAGCAAAATAAAAGAAGTAAACTTCTCTCATGATCATCCTCATACAATTTACTTCAGGTATAGTTTGGAAGACGAATTACGAGAGTTGCAAATCATGATAAGGATTAACTCAAGAAGGCTGCGCGGCGTGGAGAACCTACAGAAGATGCTGAAAGCTTAAAACTAGCGTACACTAGAATATTACCTATACCAATTCCGTTATTTAAGGACTTGATAAGTCTGTGTGATTCAGGAGCAATACCAAACCATTATCAAAGTTTTTATAAAAATCTACGGCCATTGGAAAACTCTATCTCGGTGATCTCGGTCTCCAATGACAGTGAGGAGGACGATATTAGTGTTTCTAATATTGCAATTCGTTTTTTTTTTGTTATCAATAATACTAGTACTTTGTGTTCACGTGGATTAATACATAATTATATTTTTTTAATTCTTTATACATCAGTATTTTATTTCATCCTTTTACAAAATTATTTATATTATTATACCATGAAAACTGATCCTAATAACACTAATATTAATGCATACGATCTTTCCAATCATATAATAGCAGAACAATGTACTGTAAACAAGCGTGTAAATAGTTATAGCTGGGTTCCAAAATGAACTTGATTTACGGAGAATAATAGTGTACTGTGTAACATAACAGTATGTTTTATTCTTTGTACACAAATAAACGTGCAATGATATATTACTGTGACCTAGTCATGCAAATTTCACAAGAGTAAAAAAATTAAATAGTTTTCATGAAGTTCCTGAAACTCGTTGATGTTTAAAAAAAAGTAAAAATACAAGTCTATAGTTTACTTTTTTACCTATAATTCGATCATACATTATTTATACCTATTTACCATGAAATGAGCGTTATTGAAATTTTAACGTTTTTATTTTTTGCTGAAAAGTTGTCACTTTTCTCTTACACGTTTATTCGGTGGGGCCATCGCTATGTCCGTTTCTGTATGACCTGACAACGTATATGCAAAATTTCAGGATGACCGGTTCAGTGGTTTAGGCGTGAAAAAGTAACAAAGAAACTTAGTTTCGCATTTATAATATTAGTTGGGATAGGATAATGTTATCTATGCAACGAATGTAACATTTCTGTCCTGTCATGCAAAGTGAACCACTCGATCCCTCAGATAAAACATTGATGTTGGGCTAGCACTTCTAGCACCGCATTGATAACAGCCGGCTGACTTCCATATATGTACCTACGTCGTATTCCCATTTGATTTCTTGATTTAGCTTTCAGCTGGTCGAATTTAAAAGAAAGCTTTAATGATGAACTGATGCCCCGACTGCTGTTATCATTCCGCCCTTTTTGTCCATGTAATTTGTCTGATTGTAGACATCGGCTACAATACCGACTGATACCGTGTGTGTCACTGTCAGTGCACAGGCTCAGTGCTGCGCAGTAAATGACGGCAGGATCTCCAGCATTAAAATCAGCGGCGCTCATTAACGACCTCGCTTCAAAACATTTAGAATTTACTGGCTACTACCTAAGTGACTTCACTGGCATAATATGTCTACAATCTACATAATTGAATAAGTTTTGCTGTAGAAATACCTATTATACCTATATGCTTATACAGAAGTTTTGGCTGTCGTGAGATAATGAAGAAAGCGACCGACTTTACAAGTAACATACTTGCGAGAGTTGCGTAAGATGCAGCTTATCGCATCGCTCTATGTGTGAGTCGTTTGTGGAGACACGTTGATTTATGCTAAGTTCATCGGCCGCCTGTTAATAAACAAACGCGGACAGCGCGGCGGCCGAACCCCCCGCCCCCGGCCCCTACGATCCCCTCCTCCATCCTGGCTCCCTTGCTTACGACGTACAAAATCACTCTGTACTCGACACTTCCTAGTACTTATGTACTTAATTCGATATTGTAGAATTTTTAATCATACGTAACCATATCACAACTTTTAATGCTTCATTTTCATTCGAGTAGCTGGATTCTGAGTTGTCAAGCATGCAGTGAAGAAAAATAATAAGCATGTACAAGTAACAAGTTCACAACTTCACAAGTCACAACCGCCTGTGTTGAGGTGTTGAGGTATTGTTTGTGAACGAAACATCAGTGGTCAAGTTGACTTTTTAGCCGACGAAAAAACGGAGGAGGTTCTCAACGCGTAGGTTCGACGCGTATCTATACTTATACTTAATTATATAATATTATAAAGCTGAAGAGTTTGTTTGTTTGTTTGGTTGAACGCTCTAATCTCAGGAACTACTGGTTCGAATCCAAAAATTCTTATTGCGTTGGATAGTCCATTCATCGAGGAAGGCTCTAGGCTGTAGAACATCACGCTACGACCAATAGGAGCGGAGCATCAATGGAAAATGTTGCAAAAACGGGATAAATATCTGATAAATGCCATCCCATTTAAGTGATAATAAAGGAATAACGCATTTATCTGCCTAACATCAAGCATAAGCTATGGAGGCAATTTAAGGAAACAGCCATTTTGAGGACAACCTAATGGGCCAGTAGGCTGTAGGAAGTGATTTATTGATATCTATGAGATATTGCTATTTTATGTCCAAATACTTTGACCTAAATAGAGGGGTCCTTGGCTAAAATATAATAACAGCCGCACATGTCGATCGATCAGATTAAGCTACGCTTACTGCGGTTGGTCTGTGCATGGGTGATCATCTCATCAGCTTTCCGAGGCACGGTGGGGTCTCGGTCGGGGGTCCTCCGTGCCTCGGAAAGCACGTTAAACCGTTGATCCCGGCTGTCATTCGAGGATCGTTGACAGTAACGACTGTGAAAGATCCACGAATGACAGCCGGTAGGTAGTGCCCTTGCGCTTCGCTTGGCTCATCTTGAGACATCACTCTGTTTAATAAGAATTATTGAAATGAAATGAAATAATTTACAATGAAATAAGTTAAACGCATTTAGTGATTCGTAGTTGTAGCAAGAGGGTCTCATTATTACACAGGTCTACACTGTTCTTACATGTATAGTTTCAACAAGAATCATGTAACCAATATTTTGTAACAAAGGACATTGTCCAGACTTTGCCATTTTTAAACACGATGCTATGCAAAAAAGGAATTTACCATTATTTGAAATTATATTTTAGTAATAATCTGATGCAAATAACTTTGTATCAATCAGCACTGTAAAAAATCTATTTTTTTTTAGTATCTTATTTGATCTACACAGGTTCCGACTTTGGATTTGGTTCGGTGTTGCCAAACTGAAACTCGTTAAAACAACAAATTCAAATCGATTTAAAATACAGTGCAATCTCTCCACTGTATTTAACATAGTTTTCGTTAAATCACATAAGTAAAAATGCTAATAAACGATTTAGGACATAAAAAATGATAAACTGACGTTTTATACATTATTTCTGGAGAACTTATAACATTTTTATCGATTTCGAATGGATCGATATAGTATTGTTTTTTTTATGGCAACACGGTGCTTAAAAATATTGTGTCAATTCGTCAAAATGACAGATAACATTCGCTTTGTTTATTTGCATCGTGAGTGTTGTTTTTGTGAGTTTTTTAACGACTACTTTGGTTTTTTTGTTAAAATGCATTCCGATTCTTCCCTTCTTGTCGACCCTGGCACTTCTATGGACCCCGAACCTTGTATTTACGTTGAACCTGGCACACCTACGGATTCGGATACGGGTCAATTAAATGTAAAAAAATATCTAAATATACATCTTGATACAAAACTAGGTTTATAGACTCATTCTTACTGATATGAGCTATTAAATTAATCACATACTATTAGCTGAACTGTTTGTTTATGAGTGGCCAAAGTCCTATAGAAAATGGACAATCCCCTTTATGATTTAAAAGAGTGTCTGTGGAGTTTCATGACAATTCAAAAGTGCCTGTAAATTGTTTAATTGAAATAAATGCTTTGAGTTTGAGTTTAACAACCCAGACAGTGGGTGATACGATAGCTCTTGGTAAGACTGGTTGCCAGATTTTCGGGTTTCTGACAACCTTTAACGACTGTCAAAGATCCACGAGTGACAGCTGGGACCATCAGGTTAACGTACTTTCCAAGGCACGGAGGGGTCTCGGTATGTGAAGATGGTCACCCATCCACGTACCAACCGCGGCAAGCGTTAACCTGATCGAGCGATCCCTGCGGCTGTTATTACTTAGGTGGGCAACAGCTGTCTATAAATTCTCTCTTTCAAACATGGTGTGCTAATAAACCTCAAGAAGTCAGAGATTTATTACCGACACTCATTAAACTTTGTGTGCCATCACATGATGTTATATGAGTTAAACAAACAACATTATATTCTGATTTCAAGCTTTTTTATGGGGTGCATAATAATAAGTGGAAGTTACAAATCCTGATAGGTGACATCTCTCTGTATGTCCGTTGGTATGTTTATTATACTAAAATAAAGCTGAAGAATTGGTTTGTATGTTTGAACGCGCCAATCTCTGGAACTAGGTACCAGTCGGATTTGTAAAATTATTTTTGCATTTGATAGCCTAATTTTTGAGGAAGATACTAGGTCATTTGAAATTACGCTAGGACTACGAGGAGCCGAGAAAAAACAAAAAAGTCAGATAGAACGCTAAGTGAAAACAAAAGTGAAAACATCGCTTGCCTGCACTATTAGTGCAGGCAAGCGATGCGATGCAACAGGGTAGGTCGGGGGAGCAAGAATTTTCACGCGGACGAAGTCGCGGGCAGAAGCTAGTATATGTATATTTTTTTTATGTATGACCATGCATAACTTACAGATGATAACTCTGTACTCTTCCAGAAAGTCTAATCATAGTTTAAATATGATAATATTAACTGTTATTCAGGGTTATGGCTTTCAGAGACGAGGTTTTTAGAAATAATAGACACTTTTCCATGTACTTACTTATTGTATTTCTCCAACACACGAAACGAAATATACTTTACAATTAACACTAGGTATCTTTAAGAAACACAACTTGAGCTTTTGTACTCGTAAGACGAAATCTTAGCCACGACCGATCTCGTAGCTCTGCCTGACATTCCCCAATCGCCTCTTCCCGCCATTTCTGTTCCCGCTATGCACCGGCGGTGCGCTGTCATTCCTTCCACAGATTATACACTATGATTCCTTCGTCGTGGCATGATCTACGAGCTCGGTCGGTACTCAAATAGTCAAAACAATCATTTTAATACATATTAAAACAAACTAAGTTTAACATGGCTAATTTAATAAGATGCGATATAATACATATAATATTGATAACACAGAGTAGTCCGATTTTGATAATTCTTTTTTTATTGGATAGGGTATACCTCGAAGTTGGTCCCATATATGTATACATTTGGAAAAAAATCTTACCCTAAGGGGTGATTTATTATTCACTCACAGATTTTAATGCTGAGTTGAGGCTCCTACAAACGCGTCACACGCGGTATAATCGCGCACGACACAAAGGCACCGCATGTCGCGCAACGAGCAGTGCCTTTGTGACACGCGCGATTATATGGCGTGTCGCGTCGATTATAAAATCCTTTCAATTAAATAAACAAAACGTCGCGAATTCGCGATGAATGAGCTTTAGACCTGTCTGTCTCTTGTGTGTAGAACTCCTCAGTCTCTGCGTTCATCGTGAGGTTTGTGTAATACCTTGTTTGGCTCTAGATCAGATAAAGCAATACCGTCAAGTGTTTTTAGAAGTTTTTATAATAAACGTAAGTGACGTTAGCTTGGAAGAAAACGACTCGGAAAAAAACTTTTTAACAAAAAAATTAAATTTAATAAAATAATTTATTGCAAAATATGAAGCAATTTTATTTTATTACAAAAAATCTATTGTTTGGACTAAACAATTAAAACACTAGTATTTTAGTATGTTGCTTGTAGAATAATCTTATAAAAAATCAGAATGATTGTATTATATTATATTACTATGGTTTTTATTGTAAAAAGAAAGTTTTTAGAGGTATGTATATTCATGATTTTTTTCTATCGTATCAAATTAGTTATGTTTTCAACACACTATCTAACTAGCATATATCCTGAAAAATATCATATATTTTTCTGATTTTGTTTACTGTAGTCGATCATAGGTACATTACATACTTATTTTTATTGTTTCTAAAACTTGCGTTTTTTGTGTTTAGGTCCTGCAAGACCCTTAAGAGTAAACTAGTCGCGAGCTTGAACTCACTGGTGGTCATGGTCAAAAAGCACGCTGTCTGACCTGGCTTCGTGTCCGACAGAGCTAGTATCACTGATGAGCAGTTAAACGCTAGTCTACACGAGCAACGTCTAGTTCTCAAGCACAGAAACACCATTCCGAATTGATAGGTGCGTAAAAAAATTCGAAAAACGCTTCGGAAAATCGAGTTTTATGAAAAAACCACTGCATGAATCAATTACCTACAAATAAAGATTATTGAACTCTTCGATAACTGAGCTTTGTCGGTACGGACTTGGTTTTGAAGATTTTACAGTTATATTACTTATTTAAACCCAATTTACTTTAAAATAGCTAGAAAAATTAATCTTTGTTGGCTCATAACTTTTTAATGGCTTTTTATTTTACTATTCTGTTTCCGTACAGACACAATTAATAATAAGTCAAAACGATATCATGTTTAACTTTGGATGCACAATGTCATAGTGGAGTAATACTCTCTCGAAATTTGTATGGACAAAATATCGACTAGTGGCACCTTAAAAAGGACATCTTTTATTAACCATGATTCCTGAATATCATTGAATCCCCTAATGTGAATCTTAAATATACAAAAGCACGGCGACGGGCGCTGGGCGCCCGTGATCTAGCTGGACACTCTGGACGTGGACAGGCTGTTTGCAAACCGAGAAGTGCAAAGCTTGTGAAACAGCGATGTTCATACATTCAAGCTTTACTGCGTTTACTCGGGCCAAAATGTGTTCGGGCGACATCCTAATTTTTAAACCATAAGCACTGTACCTACCTAATTTAAAAAACACAAGTAAGAATTTTAGCGACGACGCTTTGTTCTGAAGGTTTTTAAGCGAACCCAGAGAACGTAGAGCGCCGCGGGCGGGGCCCGACGCACACACGAGAGCGCCTGTTTGTAAACACGGTGTGCCGATGCGCGCGAGCGCAGCTGCCGGCCCTAGCGCCCGCTGCCCCTCCGCCCCGCCATACACCGCTCGTATTTATTCACCGAAGCCTGTTTTGTACCGAAGCCGCGAAGCCGTCAGCCTACGGTTATTTGTAGTGTATCTCGTTGGTAATCTTTAAATAAATAAATACCTAAATAATCTACACGAAAAGTTGCTGAGTTGTAGGCCCTACGGGATGTTATCGCGCATACGGCATACCTGAGCTAACTTCAATCCAAATTCCTTTTTCTCGCACAACTCAGCAACATTTCGTGTAGATTATTTAGGTATTTATTTATTTAAAGATTACCAACGAGATACACTACAAATAACTTTTAACATTGTAGAACTTGGATAATATAGGGAGATTATCCTGTAATGCACACTCAATTACATCAGGTAACTACAGCTTACAGCTTATATGTAGGTACGGTCAAACGCGTTTATCTGACTTGAATTTTGACTTGACATTATCATATGGTATGTAGGTAGGTACCTACCTACTTCTGCAACGATTTCACAATTTTGCTTTCTCAAATTATTGCAAATATGACCGCGGTGTAATGAGATGACCTCATAAGGATTCATCGTAACCAACAATACTTACACCTGTTACTCTTTACAAACAGAACAGATTTTATTAGCATTTACGGCAGACGACGATCAAGGTGAGGCCGATGACCCGCGCGAGCCGCGCTGACATCATCTCAGCTTCTGCAAGACTCGAACTTGAGTTAATAATACCTAAATTAAATAATACGACGACGCAGCAGCAAAGTCAACATATTTATAGTAGGTACTTACCTACAACTTATTAGTGTACCTATGTTATTTAGGTACCTGAGTGAGTTTTATAAACTGGCATCATTATAATGTTAGTAAACAAAGGAAGCCGAGCATCTGGTCAGTGCGCGGCGGCGCGGCACTACCTGTGTATGAGTCGAGCGGCGCGTCCATCGATAGCTCAGGCTCACGCCCGCCATCCACCTCACGCTCACGAGTCACGACACGACGCGGCTTATCAGTATCACCGAGTGCGGGCGCCGCGCCGCGCCCGACACAAAGCGCACACGACGCGTGACTCACCGACAGAGATGTAACTAGATACAAGTATCTGAAATACAGATACAAGATACAAAATACGTACCTATCTTGTATCTGTATTTCAGATACTTTTTTGAAATGCATTTTGTATCTTGTATTTAAATACCTGTTGTTTGGTATCTTAGTATTTTGTAGACTATGTTTGTTACAATACTTTTAGTAATAATTGGTGATTTTATTGTGACATCTTAGGTGACAATAATTTTAAATATTAACGTTGTTGTAGATGAAACTGAACGCACTATGAATCTTCAGTCTTTTAGGGCCGAATTGATAGGTAGCTTTTTTTTTTAAATGGCATCTCGTAGTTGACCTTGAGAGGTCGTGACTACTTAACCGGACTATCCTGCGGTTGCCTTGAGAGAACTCAAAGCCTCCAGCCAGGGGCTTAAAACTAACTAAGTAAACTAAGCGACTACACGCTAAGGGCACCCCCTGTGGGGTACGAGCCTCGGCTTAGGGCGTCGCTGGGGAGAGTGCAGCAAGTTGGAACAGGCTGGATCGAACTTTGATTGTTTAACGAACGATGGGGTCGGTATTTCCTAATTGACTACTCTGAGAAGAAATGCCGAAACAAACTCAGAGGTCAGAGTCGGGAATTTAAATCTACAGGCTCAGCTGCGGCGCGCATCGAGCTACATCGAGCAAGGGTCGGTGGGGGGCATTTACTTGGGGACGTCGCGAGGGACCTCGTCGGCGAGGCCGGTATTTCGATTTCTTGTACTTGTTTTTCCTAAGTGTGCTAGTTGCCCTACTGCTCTCTTGGAGGAGGGTTATGGGGTCATCTGGGTCGGTGAGAACATGCCTTGGACGGCGGAATTTACTGATTTGGGAGGGAGTGTATCTGGCGGTCTCGACAACCAGAGGGTTTCGATGGTTGGGGGCGGTATCGAAGAAGCGCTTGGAAAGGCGCTTCATGAATTGGTGGATAGTGTGGATTTTGAGATCAACATGGAGGATCTCATTTCGGACGAACCAAGGGGCTCCCGTAGCCTTTCGGAGGACACGGTTCTGGAGGGTCTGCATCCTATGGACGTGGTGGGGCTTTGCGTGAGCAAAGACTACGCAGGCATAGGTCATGATTGGGCGATTGCACGCTGTGTAGATGAGCAATTTGCACTTAAGTTGACAATTTGCTGCGTGCATTGAGCATCGAGTGGAGGCTACCTAGAGCGAAGGCGGCGCGCGAGCGAACCGCCTTTATGTGCTCTGCGAAGGAGAAGTGCCTGTCGAGGATAACACCGAGATATTTGGCTTGCGTCTCCCAAGGGATCGGCTTGCCGAACATGGTGATGGGTCGGGGGGGGGGGGGGGGTTTATGTCGTGGTTTCGAATAGAGAACCGCTTGACTTTTGTCGGGGTTGACTTCTATTCTCCACTTCCTAAACCAGTCAGCGAGCTTGTTGACTGTAGTTTGGAGGATGCGGGAGATCTGGACTAGGCTGCGGCCAGTGTACAGAATGGCAGTGTCGTCTGCGAAAAGAGCCAACTGGGTCTTTCTATTTATTGGGATGTCGCTGGTGTACAGCGTGAACATGAGCGGGGCGAGCACAGAGCCCTAGGGGACTCCTGCTCGGATGGGGTGTGGAGAGGATGATGATGATGATGATTAGGGGACTCCCTTTTCCGCACTTAGACTCCCATTCGGTCCGTTGTGCGTGGGGATTCTGGCTAACAGAGCCAGCCTAGCTCCGCCCAAAAGCACAGAAGCTTCCTGGGAGCTTCACAGGCTTCGCGGAGCGACCTCATTGTTCCGAGGATTTCTGCACGTTGAGAAGCCACGGCCTCGCAATCCAGGATGACGTGGGCGGCTGATTCCTCGGCATCAAGGCAGCCCCTGCAAAGGGGGCTGTCCGTGGCGCCTATGTTGAAAAGGTGTTTGTTAAGGAGGTTGTGGCCCGTAATTATGCCTATTATTATTCTTAGGTTATTTCTACTCAGGCTGAGAAGTTTTTTGGTTAATCGCGGGTGTATCATTGGTAAAGCCAATTTTGACTGTCTACAGTCTGTTGCCCGTGACCATCTGTTGTTGTGGAGTTCGGTCGATCTTTGGCGAATCCACGCACGAAATTGTGAGAAAGGCAAAGGGAGAAGTGGGTACGGGCCTAGCACCCTCATATCAGAGCCTCTCTTCGCAAGTTCATCTGCAGCATCATTGCCCAGAGATTGACTGTGCCCTTTGATCCACTGGAGAGTAACACGATTAGCCGTCGATAAACTCTCCAGAGCTAGATGGCACTCAAAAATTAGCTTGTTGTTAGTTTGTTTGCTTCCTAGAGCTTTAAGTACAGATAGGCTGTCGGATAGGAATTTAATGCCGTAGTTCCGAATGCCTAAGCGCTTTACTGCTGTTGCGGCTTGTGTTAAGGCAACACATTCGCATTGAAAGATCGAACTATGTGTGCCTAGTGGTATGTGAAGGTTAATATTGAGGTCAAGGGAGTGTACGCCAGCACCTGAACCGTTTTGTGTTTTAGAGCCATCTGTATAAATGCGCACTTCATTGACTCCTGACTGATCCCTTTCTTCCTGAACTGTTTGTATAATGTAGTTCTTGTTGATAATCGGTTGGTTTGGTGTTCTATCACACGGAGCAGCGATGAGAGGCTGATACTCAATCGCCCGGTCCAGGATTTTAGCGTGTGGACTGGTAATGTTTTTGCCCCATATGCCCAGGTGCATTAGCCTGATGGCAGCCAGCGCCGCTTCCTGCTGTATGTACAGGTCAAGGGGAGTTAATTGAAGGGCTATCTCCATGGCTGCTGTTGGGGTGGTTCTCATGCAGCCAGTGGTAGCTGAGCAGGCCAGGCGCTGAAAGCGCTGTAGTCTGGTAATGGTGGTCGAGAGTTCTGTCCTCGTCCACCAAACCAGAGCTCCATAAGCCAACATTGGCCTGATCAGCGCTTTGTATATCCACAGAGTAATCTTCGGAGAGAGCCCCCATGTTTTCCCTAACATTTTTTTACATTGGTAGAGTGCAATTGTGCTTTTATTAAGTTTGTAGTCAAGATGCTTGTTCCAGAGCAGTTTGCTGTCAAGGATCACCCCCAAGTACTTGACTTCGTCTTTCAGTGTTAGTTCCGTGTTGAAAAGTTTTGGGAGCCTATGAGGTCCAAGAGTTCTCTTGTTGGTAAACATTATTAGTTCTGATTTCGAAGGGTTAACCGATAGTTCGTGCTTCGTGCACCAACTCTCGACTATTTTGAAGGCCTTTCTCATGAGATCGCATAAGATGCCCTCAAATTTCCCCGAAATCAGAATTGCTATGTCATCCGCGTATCCCACTGAGTACAGACTGCTGGCGTTGAGCTCTAGGATGAGCTCATTTACGACTAAATTCCACAGTAGTGGTGACAGCACCCCACCCTGTGGGCAGCCTCTACTCACGATACCTCGTGTGGTGGTGTTCACGGTAAATTGAATAGCTCGGTATCTTAACATGTTATTAATCCATTCTATGAGTGTTCGTGCAACACCGTGCGTGGCAAGTGCCTGTTCGATGCTGACGAAGTTAGTTTTGTCGAAAGC
This sequence comes from Luperina testacea, assembly GCA_927399505.1. Lineage (NCBI taxonomy): Eukaryota > Metazoa > Arthropoda > Insecta > Lepidoptera > Noctuidae > Luperina > Luperina testacea. The sequence continues at coordinate 150,241 of OV656762.1, read as the reverse complement.
ACCTCCTATATCAATGAAGGCGCCTAGGGTTGGGTTTTTGGCTTTAAGAGCATTACCTATGCGTGAGACTACGCTATGCAGTGCTGATTCAGTTGATTTGCCTGCACAGTAGGCGTGTTGATTAGGATGTAGAGGTCTTTGTACCGAAACCTGGGATCTAATCTTCCTATCCCCCAGCCTCTCCAGTGTCTTCAAGAAGAACGAGGAGAGGCTTATAGGTCTAAAGGATTTGGGCTGGGTGTAGTCGCCCCTGCCAGGTTTCGGTATGAAGATTATTTTTACTTCCCGCCATTTCAAGGGAATGTAGCGGTGAGCCAGACAGGCTCGGAACACCTTAACGAGGTGATCGGCCAGTAAGTCTTGACTCCACCTGAGCAGAGCCGGGAAAATACTGTCCAGTCCTGCTGCTTTGAAAGGTAGGAAGGTGTTGATTGCCCATGTTATTTTGTCTTTGTCGATTACTTCCAACGCCACTTCCCAGTCTAGGCTGCACGTGGCCCTATCCCTATGCAGTTCCCAGCTTTGCTGGGCGGCAATCTGGCATCCTGGGAAGTGGGTGGTTAGGAGTAGTTCACTTGTCTCAGCGTCGTTTGTTGTGTATGTGTTATCTGGTTTTTTTAGGCATCCTATTGAGTGGTTTGTCTCTTGGGCAAGACAGGTTTTGACCCTCATTGCCTGGTTGCTACTTTCAATGTTAGTACAGAAACGCCTCCAACTATTCCTCCCTCTGAGGCGTATTAGTTTTTTATATATTTTACGAGCTGTTGTATATCGGTCCCAATCTACTGGCGACCGTGTGTTCCTAGCTCTGTTGAACAATCTTCTCAGCTTGTGTCGGTGTCTCTCCAGTTCAGGACTCCACCAGGAATGGCGAGCTCCCTGCCTAGGTACCGTGAGGGGACACGACTGTTCATAGCTAGATAGAAGTATGTGTGTGATGTTGTTTACATGTTCATCTAAGTTGGTTACTGGTATTTCAGCCGGAAGGGCGGGAAGTCTACCTAGTTCAGCTTCGACGAGTTTAGTGAACCTGACTTGGTCCGTATTACGCGGAACCCTTCTTGGCTGTGGCTTGGTTAGGTTGAAGTTAATGGTATAGCGGATCCATCTGTGGTCTGAGCATGATATCTCGGTGGACACATGCCAGTCCTGTATGGAGTTTGATATGTCTATGGTTGCTACCGTTAAGTCTATTATTGTTTGTGATCTCGCATTTATGAAGGTAGGTTCGGTAGGTTTGTTAAATAAAACAAGGTTTTTACTAAGAATAAAATCAAGCATTTCCTCACCTCGATTGTTGGTTTTGAGATTACCTCAGAGCGTGTGATGCGCGTTGGAGTCTGTCGCGATGATTAGTTCCAGTTTCTCCTTTTCACAGTACTCAACCAGTGAGGCGAGCTCTGGCAGAGGCACGTCCTCATCGCCTGGCAGGTATGCCGAGGCCAGTACAATGTCCGGGAGTTCCTGTTCGGTTCTGAAAAGCCTGACTGCTGTCAGGTCCCTTGAACAGAATTCGTTAATTAAGAGGTTAGGTACATCTTTTGGAATAAAAATGCAGGTACGCGGGTTACAAACGGAGGTGTCTAGTAGCAACTTACCCCCGATGTTACCAAGACCACATATTCTGCCGCCCCTGATCCACGGCTCTTGGATGAGGGCGATGGTCTTTCCTTGTTGTTTTTCCAGCACTCTGCGCAAAGTGGCCGACGCAGATTGGCTGTGCTGGAGGTTGGTCTGCAGAATCCTAGTCCCGCATAGGAGAGGAGCAGAGGCTGCTGTCCTCGCCCTCACTACTCTCCCCTGGCGGAAAGCAATCCTCGTCCGAAATCAGACCGGACGAGGGTGGATCCCTGGTTGAACTCGCTGCTGAGAGAACCTCCAGCGCGGCCATTGAAGTCGCCAACTCCACCGCCCCCCCAACAGTCTCCATCGCGGGAGGCGACGGCGAACGTTCAGGAGGCGGTGAACCAGGCTCCCTCTCAGGCGCACCCGAGGCTGTTCCTGATGTTGTTGCGGCGGCATCCTCCCTGGTACCACCCTCCTCCAGGAAGCGGATGTAAATACAACCCATGAGGTAGTATACTCGCCGTTGCTGATCTTTTATTGTTTTGACCATGGACTCCGGCACGCGAAAGAAGAGACAGGTGCCCCGGGGCTCCTGCCTGGCCCTTTCGCGTGTCAGGGTCCATGTGTTCATTTTGAGGTTCGGGTTCTGCCTCGCCAGCATCCTGAGAAGTTCCGCTGTGTCCTCGCTGTTCTCAGGGACAAACAGCATGCACATTACCTTCTTAGGTATGTCAGCTTGAGGCCGAACGGTGAGCTTGGTCCCCGGTAACGGGGACGGTATGTTATCTATGACCCCTTTGAGCCAGGCCATTGTGAAGTCGTCCTCACACCATGTCTTGAGGACGCCTTCAGCGAAGTGGGCCCGGCCTCTAAAATGGATCGCGGTGCTTTGGTCTGTGCCAGTTTGTTCTGTTGGTTCAGGAGCCTTGAGCAGAGCCCGGAGCTGGTTTTCTATGACCAGGCGGATTCCCTCCGCTTGCTCCTGCGTCATTTCCGAAAAGGGCTCGGTCATGACGGCAACGCATATCTCGTTGCTCCTGTACGACGCAGCCGCTTCGGCGTAGCTCACCAAAGTTCCGTCAACCATACGGGAGCGAGCAGGCTTGCTCTTCTTGCTAACCCCGGTTGGTGTGACGGAATCTTCGGGACGCGAACGCTTCTGCGCCCTGGCCGGTGGTATAATATTGGTTTTGCTACTGTTTTTCCGCCCTCTAAGCCTCTCGCTACGCTTGCGCTTAGCGCCGGTGGCAACCTCGCCTTTTGGCATCTCAGCCGTGGCCGACACCGCCTTGAGGGGCGTTTTCTTATTAGTGACTGTTTGCCCTGCTCCTGCACGTGGGGCTTTGGCCAGACTCGTCAGGTCTCTCTCAGGGTCCGCAGTCGCTGACGCAGCCCGTGTTGTGGGCGCATCCACTTCTGCAGTACTCCTCGAGTTACCATGAACGAGTACTGTCCTTGGCCTCTGTGTCAGGGTTGTGTTAAGGGGCGCAACCGTGGACGCAAATGAGGTTGGGATCGCTCGGGACGCAGCCAGTTGCGGCGCATCCTTTGCGGTTGCCTTCCTCATCGCAGCCGAGCATTTGAGTTTTTTAGGTGCAACCTTAGGCAGTTGCCGCTTAGGTGCATCTTGAGACGCAACCCCTGTGTTGGATGTGGATGGCGCATCTGAAGACGCAGCCCTAGATACAGTGGTTATAGTAAGCGCATCCGTCGAGCGGGACGCAGCTTGTGGTTTTGTTGTTGTCGGTTTCGTCTCTTTATCCATGGGTTTGGACGTTTTTGATTCACCGTTGGAGCTCTCCACCCGCCACGGAGCCCTCAGTCGGGGACGTCGCCCGTTCAACGAGCGATCGCCAGAGCTACTCCTTCGGTATAGGACCAACCTAGTAAGAAATTGACGAGCCCGCACGCGACGGAAGATCACGGGACTGTATACGACACGAGACTATGCCGCAACTCATCCCGAGACCCCACGCCACGCTGGCTGCCCTCCCCCACTAGGCCGATCCTCGCTTGACAACCCTCTTACGGGATGCCTCAGCCGGTTGATAGTGGGTAGCTACCCCACTACCTCCCGTGTAAGAGGAAATCCGGGCCAAAGTGGTGTGTTGTGTGCAACCTGCTCCACTCAACCACCAGGATTCCGTACCACCTTCATCCCTCCGTACCAGTAAATGTTGCCAGATATGGAGTGTACCAAATTATTTCAACATTGCCGGGCTTGGGAATGCCGATGACTGTGGCTTCTTTCCACTTCTGTGGGAAAAAGTTGTTGCTAATGGCACCGTTGAAGATGGTGGCCAGTAGCATAATTAATTGGGCAGGGAATAGTTGAATCACTCTATTAGTGATTCCATCTGAACCGGGGGCTTTCTTAGGTATGAGACCCTTTATGATGTCCTGTACTTCGTCTAGAGTGACGGGGGGTAGAGGATTTTCGGGGTTTTCTACTGGTGGGAGGGAGGCTCTACGCTCGAATAAAGAACCAAAAATAACTAAATAATACATAGCGGCTTTTGCACGCGCAACGACGACATGTGATTCATGTTGATTGTTTAACTATCGTGTCTACTTTATGGACAGTGAATCTGTTATGTTGTATCACGTTTGCGCAATCAACGCGATTTACATGTAAAAAAATAAACTTTCATTAAAAAAAATGTTTTTTTTTTTACAAAAGTATTTTATCTATAAAAAGTATTTAAAAGATACGTATTTTATATCTTGTATTTCAGATACCATTACAGAAAGGTATTTGCATCTGGTAGGTATCTGAAATACTTAATTTAAAAGTATTTTGTATTCCAGATACTTTTTGTACATCACTGCTCACCGATGACGTCACGAATACGATACATCACCGCCCGACCGTGACGCCCCACTTGCACACAATCACCATCCACCAGTCACTACTGACTTACCTACTGCACGCTCATCACACACTCATGTTATATGCATACTCTGCTGTATGCTTCTCATGCTTGGGTAATACAATATACCGATCAAATGGCCCAACTCTTGTTCGAACACCTTTCAAATCTGTCTTCATTGTTGTTGATAAATCAAAGATTGGGCGAGTATAGCGTAAAACTGTCATACATTTTACTTAAGTACTTATAGCAAAATTACTACTTTGTCAATACAACATACTTAGCTGAGATCATTCACAAAAAAATCGGTTGTCTGTAAAGTCGGTATACGGACGATAGTTTAACGTGACAACGTCATAACAAAACATTAATGAAATGATTGCATACTTTTATGAATAAAATTATTAATTAATTTAAATCATGATTTGTATATTTCAAAAAAATTACTTGTTTAAAGAAATTAATTGAATGAAAGTGATTGTTTAAATGGAATGTTCAATTTATTTTAATGATGAAAGCATAATATTTAATATCGAAAGAATCATTACCTTTATCGCCGCAATTCGTCGTTGAAGTTCTAACACCACGGAAGTCGAAACATAACGCCGAATCGGTGGATCCCGTGTTGTTGCATTTTCTTAATTTCACGAGTTTCTATTGGCCAATACGTGTTTCTGATTGGCTAAAACGATGCGTGTTCCGATTTTCTAGCGAATGGCATCAAAATGTCAAAACCGCCAAAAATGACTTACGTGGTGTTAGAACTTCAACGACGAATTATCGTTGCTATAAACAATTGACACCACATTCACTTTTCACTGCACTTCATACTTGACGAAAACTTGTATTATTGTATAGCAGCTGTCCACGCGGACGCATCGCTCACTCAAGTAGGAGAGAGACAGATGATGTCGAACGCTGCTGAGGCCGAATCGGCCTCCGCGTTCGACAGCGTTCGACATCATCTGTCTCTCTCCTACTCATCGCTCGTTCCGCGCTCTCGCTTGCAGTTCAAGCCGCCATGGCGTAGGTACAATACAACGCTACAGGCAGAGCAAGGCCGCGAGGCAACGCTACATGAGTCATGTCACAGTATAAATAAAGACATACAGTATTGTATCTCGGCCGTAACCTTGATGTAAATGCCTACAGCCGCGCGCGCGCGGTACGTAAACATGCGATAGGGCTGCCCGCCTCCAGTATTTTAATTACATTTGCCTACTTTGTGTTTCCATTTAGTTTTGTTATTGTATTTTACTGTGTGTACATAAATAATAAAATAAATAAATAAATATACCTACTTCTTTTTATATAAACAAATAAAATACTTTGTGAATTGAATAGGACCTGTTTAATAAAAATGCGTGTTGTTTTGATCGCCGCCGCACGACTCCAGCTAGTGAGCAGCGCGCTGTTGCTATTCAAATTTCGAACTAATCGCCGCGCGGCGCCAGTCAGTAGGCAGCGCTAGCGCGCTGTTAAAATGGCGGGAAAGCAAGTGTGCATTCACAGATTGATTTTATTTAAAATTAAAAAAAAAAACAGTTTATTCGGTAATTTAAAAACTTGGCTGCATGCTCTAGTGTCTGCCAACATTTTCACGCAGCCACGGCAGAAAATAATCCTCGCGCCATTTTTCTCAAATTTTCTTTTCTTTGTACTTGTATTGTGAAATGTTTTTTTTTCTGTTTCCTCGCAAATGTGTTAAAAAACCTCGTACGATATACGTGCGTATTGGTTATAACATCTTAACGCACTACTATCGTAATGTACAGTCAGTTTCAGAGAAATAGTACCCCTCCAAGTCTTAAAGATTATCGCCCGAGCACGCTCGGGCCCGCGTGTCACGTGAGCCTTGAGCAGCTCCCTCCCCCGCGCCCCGCCGCCGCACCCATCTCGTGCACCCACCGATCCGTCTCAAATATTATTTGCAATGTTTTTAATAATTTATATGGTATTTTATCGGCTTCCTTCTGGCCGAACCGTATAGATACCAAGAATAACTTACAAAAAGACACTGCGTGCGACTAAGATACGAACCCACATCGCGAGATCATCTAGACCGCGCCTTATACCACTAGGCTATTGGCTCAATTAGCAATCTTAACGAAAATTCGAATAGCATTACTCCTTTTATCGAACAAGGTTATTAACGGTCTAATCTTCTAGATATTAAGGTTTAAATTTCAACTTCCGTCTTATATTTAATACTAGCACCTTACCGACTTGTTTTACAAAATGCAATACGCAACTCCTCTATTAACTAAAACATAAGGTTGAAATTAGCATAGATGTCTTGTTTGGTTGAATAGAATGTGTTGATTCCGATTGTTGCACTACCCTCCTTTTACTTCAGAAACTTAACTGCTGTATGAACTGCGAGTTAAGGTTGAATTTAGTATACTATTCTTCGCCTTATTTACTAAACTGTGATTGAGGGTATTTTTACTTTTCAAATGGTTTCATTTTCGTGCCGATTCGCTTGTGTGTAATTATCTTCATCGTAATATTATCCAATTTATTAAGTTTTTGACCAGTTGATTCTATTAATCGATGGTGTAGTGTATAAATAAATACCGTCATGCCTTACTGGTGGGGCGGGCAATGGTGGGGGTGCGGTCAGTGAGTTGCCTCACTGACAGCACACTCTTTGCTGGTCCGCCGTGCGAGTAAGACGTGCGCGTTGAACCGAAACTGTGTTGTTTTATTTTACTACGTGCCTAATAGTGACCTGTACAAGTGGCGACCCTGCCAGGATCCAAAATATAAGGTACGTGCCGAATAAAAATAAAATAAAAACTGAGTGTTTACAAAGTAACCAAGAGGTAAATCGGTAGCAAATCAGTTTGTTGTCCTTACATAATAATTTTCTAATTTGTTACTATCTCGAAATTATTTTAAGCGATCCTTCGAATTAATATTATAATGGTTTTTAAGTTGTAATAATAAAATGTTAAAGGCAGTTATTATTCCAAAACGAAACTGATTTGATTACATTGATTGGTACCTAAATATTCGTATAATAACGAAACTTGTAGTACGTCAATGATAGATGCTGTGATTATTGGCAGAAAAGAATTGGAGTGTTGTTAAGAATATTAAATATAAATTTTGAACATTATAGTGATATTATGGGTATAGGTAAATAACTGAAGACTGTTATCTAATTATAATCTTAAGGAAGTTAGATCAAGATATTATTATGCTTGTTACACTGTGTGGCTTCTTTATGATTACCAAGGATTAATTATTTTTGCGTTCTTGAGTATCCTTGATCCCAGTGATGGACATTCCCTGTGTTCAAATTAACAGTTTTCTTCTGTCAATAATCAAAGTTAACATTGTCGTCAGAGGTAGTTTGCTCAAGCAAACGGTACCTAAATGATCTTGATATGGATAACAGTCTAAATAGACTGGGGTAAATACCATAAGATCAAGAGGTAGTTCGATTAATTCGGAACGGTACCTAAAAAGGAAATTAATCCTTCCCTCCAGGTAGACCACAAGTATGTCGCACATACCACCTCTAGAGTCTTTGGACTGTGACGGTGACTCAGCTTCAGTTGGTTTACGCTGGGAAAAGTGGAAACGTGCACTAGGATTGTACCTAACGGCCACCAATGTTACCACACCTGAGGCAAAAAGGGCTTTGCTCTTACACATGGGTGGGTTACCCCTCCAAGAAATATATTATAATATTCCTGGTGCACATGTAGAAAGTACTAGTGATAACAATGATGTATTCACTGTTGCTGTCGACAAGCTTGACGAATATTTTGCCCCTAAACAAAGCCGTGTTTATGAGCGTCACTTGTTCAGGCTCATTAAACAAGAAAATGGGGAAAAATTTGACAAGTTTCTCGTCAGACTCAGACACCAGAGCTCCAAATGCAAATTCACTGCCCCTGATGAACACATGATCGATCAAATCACCGAGAAGTGTGAGTCAGCCAAATTAAGAAAAACAATTCTGACCCTTGGTGATGATGTTACCCTTGACAGGGTTATTTCTGAAGCCAACGCTTTAGAGACTGTAAATCGACAACTTACTGACTTTGGGTTGCCGGGATTAAGTAAAGATCTTCCGGTTAATCGAGTGGAAGCTTCTAAAAAGACTTCAAATGCAAATTCATGTGTGCGTTGTGGGGGCAGCCATTCAAGTGATTTTAAATCTTGTCCAGCCCGAGATAAGAAATGTCTTAAGTGTGGGTTTGTTGGACATTTTCGCAAACAGTGTAGAACTAGAGCGGAAAAACGTAAAAATAACGATAATATCTCTTCTAAACCTAGTAAGAAATCCAAAAGGAAGTCTGAAGAGGTAGATTATATTTTTCATATTGATAATGACGACACCATTAAATGTACGCTAGGAGGTGTTGAAATTGAGGTGTTAATAGACTCTGGCAGTAAATGTAATATAATTAACGATGTAACGTGGCAAATTCTGAAGAACAATGGAGTCCTTGTTGAAAATCAAGTAAAATCTCCCAACAAGAGATTTATGGCCTACGGAAGTCGTAATGCTTTAACCGTACTTGGGTCTTTTGACTCTACAATAACAATTGGCAACAATCGTTCCAGAGCCAAAGCCACATTTTTTGTTGTAAAAGATGGCACTAGAAATTTACTCGGGAAAGACACCGCCGCGTGCCTTGGTGTTCTAAAAATTGGATTAGGAGTAAATGCAATTGATGGTAAGTTCCCTAAATTTAAAGATGTTCAAATTCATATTCCTAGATACATCAATTAAACCAGTTGCTCAACCTTGTCGAAGAGTCCCTGTCCCGCTAGAGTCTAAAATTAATAAAAAAAAAAAGTGAGCCGTCACGGGACGCCTGGCAGATGTGAAACATCGACATTATTTTGTAAAAGTAATATGATTGAAAAGAACAGATTGCGATATAAACTAAATATGGCATAATGATAAAATAAAATATTAAGATCTTTTCCAGAAAATGATGACTGTTTATTTAATAAACATTTATTTTCATTAAATATAAAAACAATTTAAACAACTTCATTTTGTAATCGATTGTAGGCACACAGTACACAAGACTGTGAGTCTGTGACTGTATATATACACCATCATATAGCGTGGCGACGCGTCGCCACGGCATGCGTCGCCACGCCAGAAATTTGTTTTACGTGCGGCTATAGATGTTTCACATCAAAAAATTCAAGAGCTTGTTGAGTTTTATAGAGCCAGTTAATAGCCCATCTGACTGGATCTCTCCATTTGTACCTGTTTGTAAAGGATAGTTTTGAACTTGTTAGTGACCACAAGCCGTTAGAGGTGATATTCGGAACCGATTCTAAACCGTGTGCGAGAATCGAGCGTTGGGTACTGCGCTTACAATCGTACAATTTTAAAATAGTTTATAGCCCGGGCAAGAAAAATATTGCAGACTCACTGTCCAGACTTTGTTCGGATAATAAGTCTCCACAGCCTATTGATGATGATAATTAATTATTTGAACATAGTTATTGATCAATATCGTCCTATAGCAATTACTTTGCGCAAGCTTGTGAGGGAGATTCAGAGCTGAAGTTACTGAGGAATGGAATATACAATAATAACATCGATTCTGCACACACCATTAGCATGCTTAGGGCGCATTCCACCAAACTTTTATACCTAGAATAAATCTTATGCTGGGAATAAATTTTGAATTTTTGACAGTTTTTCCATATTAGAACTGTCAGACTTCAATTTTATTCCACGTATAAAAGATATCTGACTTTAGTAAAATCAGCCCTTAAAGAAGTATTTTCTCGATTAGGCACATCCGTAAGCGTTACCGCTGACAATGGTCGGCAGTTTGTTAGTTCAGAATTTGAAAGTTTTTGCAAAGAATTTGGTTTTCAATTGTTTCATACTATTCCATATTGGCCTCAACAAAATTACGAAGTTGAGAGGCAGAACCGTAGTATATTGAAACGTTTACGGATTAGCCAAAGCCAAAAATCTAATTGTCAAGAAGATTTGCTCATATATCTCACTATGTATAATCAGTCAGTTTAGAGATAAACTGCCATCCGTTGTGGATATAGAATTTACAGATCCAGGAGTTAGTGACAGGGATAGTGAAACAAAAAGTAAAGGAAAAGAATATGCCGACAGGAAGAGGCAAGCGACGGAATCTAGCATAGATGAGGGAGAAAAAGTATATGTCAAGAATACAATAAAGGAAAACAAGTTGACGAGTTGAGTTGAGTTGTTGAAGTCGATAACAATGTGTGTGAATAAAATTAATAAGTTGATTGTTTTTCAGACCATTCTTAAAATTATTTGATGATTGATGTTGAAATAAATTGATTTGTACTTAATTATACTTATACGAAATAATGCTATTTTTTCTAATTTTGTAAAAGGTAGATGTAGTGTATAAATAAATACCGTCATGCCTTACTGGTGGGGCGGGCAATGGTGGGGGTGCGGTCAGTGAGTTGCCTCACTGACAGCACACTCTTTGCTGGTCCGCCGTGCGAGTAAGACGTGCGCGTTGAACCGAAACTGTGTTGTTTTATTTTACTACGTGCCTAATAGTGACCTGTACAGATGGTATGGTTCGATTAACAACTTTATTAAAGGCTAAAATTGTAGTTCTGTGGGAAAAGGAACAAAACATAAAGAAAATAGCACGAGATATAAGCATAACGGTAAGATTTACGTTATTCTTACACATACCTATTTATTGTTGCAATCATGTTGCATTATTACTTACAAGTTGGATTTTTTTTATGTATTTCTAATATTATTATTTTCATTACAGAGAAAAACAGTTCGTAGATGGATACAAAGGTATCAAGCGACGGGTGATATGAAATGTGATCACCAAGGCCCTCGCCCGATTGCTTACACTAATGAATCGAAGCGACAACGTAATATGTATTGTGAAAGTTCACTCAGTGGCACCCTTCAAAACTACGCGTTCAAATGCTGACTTCAAGAAGTGTTAGACAGTGACGGCCATCCTATCCGTTATGAATAGGCAACTCAGCAGATTAACTGTGTAACTTATTTGATAAAAATGCATTGGAACATTTATATGAGCAAGTGTCAAGTGTTAATCATTCCCAATATCATTCCATTATCAGTGGGATCATTATCTCGTAGTCAATCAAAAATAAACAACCTTTATTATTATCAATCCAGTTCTTGTTTACAAGTAGTCTTGTAATGTGTTAACGATGCACCATCTGACCTCACATATTTTTCTAATGTTGTGTTAAATAAGGGTTATCAGAAAATGTGATAAAAGAGAAAGATGTATATTGCTATACTGTTATAGTTTAGCATGTTGGTTCTTCCTCTGTAATTCACAGTTTCTAGAAATATCTATAAACGAACCGTTATCTAAACCAAACTAGGGTATCTATTTTGTGTTTAGTTAATATTCTAAGTATAATAACCCCAATTTAACACAGATAGAAATCTGTATATTCAACCAGGAAGTGGATTCCATGAAGTCCTAGAAATGTAATTAAAGAAATAAATGAATATTGTTTATGCAAAATGCTAAGCTTTTATTACAAACCTCCATTTGATTTTTTAATAATAATTAACGAAAAAAACAAAACTAACTACTAAAGAAACTAAAAAATAATAATAAAGGTAAATTAATAAAATAAAAAAAATCTTCTCAACCGCGGATTGAACTCGAGACCGTCGTATTGTTAAGCCGCAGTGTTAACCACTAGACCAACATGCCACTTACGATACATTTCAAAAAACTTAAATAGGTTCGATGTCATTACCAAGGTGTAACGGTTTCTATGAAGCGTGCTGTACTATTACAGAATTATAATCATTAAAGTCATCAACACAACTCTCTAAGACCATGTAAGTCCAAAGAATGATGATTTCATGAAACAGTTATTCTTATTACAGTAACAGTTATTCAATAAAAATAATTAATTTTATTCATAAAAGTATGCAATCATTTCATTAATGTTTTGTTTAAATGATGTTGTCACGTTAAACTATCGGCCGTAAATCGACTTTACAGACAACCAATTTTTTTCTAGTATTATTCATACACACAGTACAATAAGCAACTATTATTAATAATAAAAACCACGTCTTTACGTTGAATTATACAAACTAACAAAACACACATGCCCCGAGGTTTTAACACAAGCGTACCTACCGTATAATGATTCATGAACCGCCTATAACTACCAATTTCACTCGTGTCTATCACTTTCCTTTACTTTAATCACTTTATTTATTAATCCAGACATCTTTTTTTCCGGAGGTAATAGGAAATACTTATCCATTAAAAAGACACACATTATGTACCTACCCACTAGTAAGTAAAATAGTCTTACCTTTCAGAGTTTCCAGGTAATGTAAAAAAAGCTATCTCTGGATGCGTTATTGACGAATTCATGCAACCAAAAACAGCACAATATCGCCTACTCGTCATATTAAATATGTACTTGAACTTATTTTTAGTGAAAAAATCGCGCGGTTATTGTTAAAAAAAACAACACACCGTCCGTTCGTCACTGCGGCACAGTCGCGACTGTCTGCATGCTGAGCGCATGCCGTGTAGTCCAGTCAAATTAGACTTTGAAGGTTACAATAATTCCCATAGAGCTAAAAATTGGTATGAATGTTCAGAATAGTATTATAAATGAATTGTGAAAAGTCCCCATGAATCCCCCTTGTGCAAAATTTTTTATTGATGGTGAAAGTTTGCAAAAATAGGTTTTTCGCGTTTTTCAGCTAAACGGTGAGTTTTACAGCAAAAATAGTTCAGAAAAAAATTGTAGATCATCCGATTCTCTACAAAAAATGTATCCACACTTTTTTTCATAATTATTGCCATTTCCGTGATATAGCGGTTGAAAGAATTGAAAAAATATTTTATTCGTAATATGCACGTTAATGTACTTTTATATACATTTTTGAACCGTTATACGAGTAAACATATGAGTCCCTGTCTTTTTTTTTTGTTGTTTAGCCTGCGTCCCACTCATGGGCAAAGGCCTCCATCCACTCCTTCCATCATTCGCGAGCCCGCGCGTCCTCCTTCCAGTTTTGATGGAACCTATCCAGCTCGTCCCGCCATCTCCTACGTGGTCTGCCGCGACCCCGCCTCACTGTCTTATACATACAAAATACCAGACATCTGTAAAAATTCATGTGCACGGTATCAATGCTACTTTTTCGAGTATAATTTTTTCGACACTGCACATGAATTTTTACAGATTTCTGGTATTTTGTATGTATAAGACAGTGAGGCGGGGATAGAAGGAGGACGCGCGGGCTCGCGAAAGATGGAAGGAGTGGAGGGAGGCCTTTGCCCATGAGTGGGACAGCGCAGGCTAAACAAAAAAAAAAAAAAAGACAGGGACTCATATGTTAACTCTTATAACGGTTCAAAAATGTATATAAAAGTACATACATATTACGTGCATATTACGAATAAAATATTTTTTTCAATTCTTTCAACCGCTATATCACGGAAATGGCAATAGGTAATTATGAAAAAAAGTGTGGATACATTTTTTGTAGAAAATCGGATGATTTACAATTTTTGTCTGAACTATTTTTGCTGTAAAACTCACCGTTTAGCTGAAAAACGCGAAAAACCAATTTTTGCAAACTTTCATCATCAATAAAAAAATTTGCACAAGGGGGATTGATGGGGACTTTTCACAATTCATTTATAATAGTATTCTGAACATTCATACCAATTTTTAGCTCTATGGGAATTATTGTAACCTTACCTCTATTTTAAGGACTAATTTGACTGGGCTAGTGGTCGAGGCGCGTAGGTATAGCTCGCGTTTCGTCCGTTTGTATGAAGACGACGTACTGTATGTCTTATTTATACTGTTGTCATGTTCTTTCGTGTGTGCAGCCTATCATCGATTTATTAGACGTTGTCACGTCAAAAACCAAATATTCTGCGGACATAGCAGTGCTTTGTTAAAAGTACGTCGGTGTGCACAGGACGCGCGGCGAGGACGCGAGAACGAAACTAATGCTTATCGAGGAACCAGATAGTACTTAATAGGATTATACAGACAAGCGTGGATTGTTATCAGTTCACGGATGGCAAGTAGGCCACCATATGTTACGAGCAAACGCTCTACTTAGAGCTGGAGACACGCGCACACTGGCATATCTCTGACCTGTGGCAGTAGTGAGGAGTGAGGACTCACTGAACCCCTTCTGTTTTACATAGCTCATAATATAATGGCATTCCTCGGATGAAATTGAGAAAGTGAATAAAATAATGCAAGATAATGTCCAGCAGAAATAAATTACTTGCTGTCCTCCAGCAGATATTCGCGTTTCTACCAAATTTCTTATTTCTGGGAACATAAACTATTTCGTCTCTATTATACCTTTCTCTCTGAATCGTCTCGTTCATGGTAACGCAGTTAGTTTGACTGCTGATGCAGGGTACGGTATAGTACAGGGTTCACGTTAGGCGCTGGAACCATTTGTACTAACTGTGCAACTACATAAATGCAATTAATATTTGATTTTGAATTTTTGATCACCACTATACAAAACAGTAAAACATTTCTTTATCTTTGCTAGGCGCCACGCGGCACACGTGTTGTTCGCTTAGTATTTTATCGTCAAGATTAGATCTAATGTTTGGCTTCGTAGCTATTACAATTATAAATGAATAAAACTTTTATAAAAGTGAAGTTATATTATTGATTCTATCGATAACCAAAGGGGTTCTACACAACCTACCTCTACAAACGATGTTGTCTAATCACCTCACGGTCACCGGATTGGGGCGTTTCGCGGCTCCGTGGTACGATGCTCGCCACACAATGACGCTGGCCAGCCTACTTTTGAACTCCAGGCTAGAGAGGCCTATAAATGTCCACCTAAGCAGGTTTTCCTGACTCAGCCCACCGGAGTCCGGAGTCTGTTTTTTTATTTATTTTATTTATCCATTTATTTCAGGCGTCAAGGCCCATATAAAACACATACAATACAATATTAATGTAACTTAAGAATACTATAAATACATACAACATTAAAATTACACTAAAACTAACGCACACGAAGTGTCTGCATCGTGTTTCGCTGACTGGTGTCATGTAGCAGCCACGAAACCGGCAATACAAAACACCTTTCAGACAGAAGTGTACGTTACCCCAGCAAGAAAGTGTCTCCTAGAGTTATAGGAGTAGAACGTATGATTGGTGCCTTGCCTTATCTGCTGTAAATGTGCCCCCACATAAAAAATATGTGCCCCCTGTCGTTTTGGAAAAAAACGGAAAAAACGATTCCTGCTGGGGTAACGTTTTTCTAGCAGGAAAATTCTAAACGAATGATCGGAGAGAGAAAAATTGTGCATGGCCAGAGAGCTTATATGTGTGCCAAAATGTGCCCCCAAAAATATAATCTGTGCCCCTTCAGGTTTTCGAGATATTGCATTTCCTGCTGGAGTAACGTTTTGATGAATCGTATATCTCTACAACCATTGCATGTGCCCCTGTAGAATAAACATACACGAGTAGCTCTTAATGTGTGCCCCTTAGTGCCCCAATTAGATTTAAGAAAATATTTATAGTTTTCAAGTTATAGCGGTTTTATGAAAACCCGAAAAAACATCGCAGCGCCTAAATTAAACAAGAAACAAGTTCGCTGAAAATTGTATTCGGTCCTTCTTGACGCTAATAATAACCATACAAAGTTTCAAAACTGTTCATGCATGCGTTTTTGCTAAAAGTCAAAACGATGGTGTCATAACTTTGACGGCAAAATACAAGGAACCGGCTCAATCCGAGATGTGTAGGTATAAACCAAAATCATGTGCCTTTAGTCAAAAATATATGGTGAAAATATTCAGCTTGGAATGTTTCGCATTAAGTAAATATAAACAAAAATAATAAAAATAAAAAAAAATACAGTGATATTCATAATATAAATACTAGAAACAAACACAAATATGTTGTACCTACAACAAGGCTCAAGAAAATAGGTGGCTCGTTCAGATGCCAATGTTACATACACTTTTATAATAAACTACCAAGCCACGTTCAAGATCTAAGCCTTAATAAATTTAAATCGTTCATTAAACGTAAGTTGTGCCAGAAAGCCTTTTATACCGTTAAAGATTATATTGAGGATACAAAGGCTTGGGATTGAGTTGCTTCCAATTTCTGCATTTTGAGTGTTTTTGATGTTTTTTTTTATATACACATTGACATTAATGATTTTTTTTTTACCGACATTTGCTTACTTTTTAAAGTATTATATTATTTTAATTATTGTGAATGTGAAGACGATGTGGGTCATTTAATTTAGGCATTTTATATTTATTATTATTCTCTCTATGGTCTGGCAGTTTGAGTAATTTATGTGGCCTACCCAAATGTCCTTTCTTTGGTATTGTTCGTCGAATCGTTGAGCTCCTTAAGTCTTGAGTTGAGCTGCATGATTTCTGACAAATGCGTGCACTGACTGGACAGGTCCTCTCAATCTGTGTGGTTCTTTCCTCTAAAGACCATCTCAGACATCGACCTACATGGTCTTCATATAACTTGACCAAGATTATGTCTGGACTTTAAAAGAGACTATGACCTCTGAGTTTGTTTCGGCCTTTCTTCTCAGAGTAGTCAGATAGGAAACGCCGACCTCATCTAGTTTAAAAAAATTATGATTGACGTGTAAAAGTGTTTGTGCAAACCTACTTACAGAAATAAAATCATTTATCATTATCATTAAAAAACAAAATATGTAAACAGCGGCTGGTTATCCGACCAAATTCCAATGACTACTAAAAGCGACTGATTCATACCTATCGATGACCTTTTTTATTGGATGTAGTATACCTAAGCTGTTGTCCGTACAGTCGCGTTCAAAAGTTTTGGGGGCTAATTAAAAAATATATTAAATGCACCTTGTGACTATAATAAATGAAACAGCTTGTTGATGTGGAAATTATTATTTTTATTCCCTTAATTTTAATTCTTAAAGTAATTATTGCATCAAATCACAGATCAAAGTTCCTACCTATAAATATTAGAAATTATTTGCACGTTGTGTAGTCATTATTATTTAAATCACAGATCAGTTTTTCATCTAAGTCTAACATATAATCAGTAAATTCGCAACACAAAAATTACAGAATCAAATATCAAATAATATTCTCATCAAAATAATATTCTAATCATCATACAACCTAGCACTGGCTTGCAAATTGCAAAAAACGTAAGAAAATTTGTATTTCGCGGGCTACCCTGGAGCATTCATCATAATCCTGTACAATTTTGTCTATTCTACCAACGATTATATTAAAGCTGATTATGTAGTGTCACATAATTTTGATTTGATGGCGTTTTAGATATATAACACGTTTTGGTCGGATAACCAGCCGCTGTTTACATATTTTGTTTTTTTGTTTATATTTACTTAATGCGAAACATTCCAAGCTGAATATTTTCACCATAATATATTTTTGACTAAAGGCACATGATTTTGGTTTACACCTACACATCTCGGATTGAGCCGGTTCCTTGTATTTTGCCGTCAAAGTTATGACACCATCGTTTTGACTTTTAGCAAAAACGCATGCATGAACAGTTTTGAAACTTTATATGGTTATTATTAGCGTCAAGAAGGACCGAATACAGTTTTCAGCGAACTTGTTTCTTGTCTAATTTAGGCGCTGCGATGTTTTTTCGGGTTTTCATAAAACCGCTATAACTTGAAAACTATAAATATTTTCTTAAATCTAATTGGGGCACTAAGGGGCACACATTAAGAGCTACTCGTGTATGTTTATTCTACAGGGGCACATGCAATGGTTGTAGAGATATACGATTCATCAAAACGTAACTCCAGCAGGAAATGCAATATCTCGAAAACCTGAAGGGGCACAGATTTTATTTTTGGGGGTACATTTTGGCACACATATAAGCTCTCTGGCCATGCACATTTTTTCTCTCTCCGATCATTCGTTTAGAATTTTCCTGCTAGAAAAACGTTACCCCAGCAGGAATCGTTTTTTCCGTTTTTTTCCAAAACTACAGGGGGCACACATTTTTTATGTGGGGGCACATTTACAGCAGATAGGGCAACTACCAATTATAACCAATTATACGTTCTACTCCTATAACTCTAGGAGACACTTTCTTGCTGGGGTAACGTACACCAACAAATGGTCGAAAAATGGTTTGCAAATTTTGACGGACAACTTACATACGAACAGTGTAAGCTAAATAAATGCTTGTATAAACAGTGGCACTCCGGGAGTGCCGACAGAAGTGAAAGCAAAACACAAACAGAATACTTTGCCTTCACTCACTGACATATCGGATATACCTTCATTGTAATGTATTATGTGGTTGTATTAGTGTAATCAATTGTTGGTGAACCTAATAAAATAAAATAAATAAATTTAAACCAAGTACATCCCGAGGACAGCCAAACACATCTGAAGCGGGTATTTTTTTAATTTTCTTATAAACAGAACACGCGCGGTGTCACTTACGCTAGCAGTGGTGCGAGTTCAATTGTTTTTCCCATCTCAAAACATGCCCAACGCGCCTAAAGAAGGTTTCACTTCAAAAATGTTGACGTGGGCAGTTGAATGAATAGTTCGGCAGGTTAGGTTGGAACTGTGTGTGACCAACAACGCGCGAGCCGAACAGTCGCAGTGAATAATTTTAGTTCGGCAGGTTAGGTTGGAACTGTGTGTGACCAACAACGCGCGAGCCGAACAGTCGCAGTGAATAATTAGTTCGGCAGGTTAGGTTGGAACTGTGACAACGCGCGAGCCAAACAGTCGCAGTGAATGAATAGTTCGGCAGGTTAGGTTGGAACTGTGTGTGACAACGCGCGAGCCGAACAGTCGCAGTACCAAAAGCCAGGGCACCCGACCAAATGGGTTTCAGGTTAGAACTGTGACTACCGTGCGCGAGCCGAGTGAGCATTACTCCCAATCTAGATTTCTTACTGACTAATTCGGTTTTGCTAACTGCCCATACGTACCTAACTGCCCGTTCAGTCATTTTACTTACCCATTGAAATATTTGCTGACTCATTTTTATTTGCTCAGTTTTTACTGCCGAGTATGTTAAGAAACATGTATTTTGT
Source organism: Luperina testacea (assembly GCA_927399505.1). Taxonomy (NCBI): domain Eukaryota; kingdom Metazoa; phylum Arthropoda; class Insecta; order Lepidoptera; family Noctuidae; genus Luperina; species Luperina testacea. The sequence goes on along the minus strand of OV656762.1, from coordinate 130,720 downwards.
AGGTTTTTTATTTGAAATGGGTTTGCTCTTGACTCTAGTCTAGGTCAGAGATGACAGAGACAAAGTCTACGATGGAGTGAGCTTACCCAGAAGAAGCCTGTTCACTCTTAGGTACTTTGAAGAGATTCGGGTAATTTTTAATTACCAAAACTACAATAAACAACTGCCGCTTTAATTAATGTGTCAATTTGGATCTCGGAAAGGATAGGTAATTACGAATTACGATAGACAGCAAAACCGGACAAGTGGAAAATATTATTTTGTAATTTCCTAAGGCTTTTTGTAATTTCTAAATGCTTTCGAATAGCCAAAATCCAAAACCCGTTAATTTACAAGTACCATTTCTTGGAATTCAAAACACAAAGCAGTTTCACATAATGGTGTGCGACTGTGCGTTGCTTGTGTGGGCAACATTACCTATGCTCTATTATACGCCCGCGCTCATGCCTCGGCGCGGTGGGTGTGGCGACGTACAAACTGCACTCACACGAATGAACCTCGTGGTCGTCGTCGAGCACGGTCCACGCATTTTGACTCTGAGCCCTATAGAGCGAGTGAAGAAATAACAAGACGAGTACGACGATTGACGAAGTTGCTTCTACGCATGCACGTGGCCGCCCCGTCGCTTCAACCGGCATAAGAATTCCCGAAGACTTACAACGCGCAACGTTACGACTTACGACGAGGACTAGGAAGAAGATGCTGAACGCAGAAGACGCAGCGCGAGGTGTTCCTTATACTCAATATGCTGAAGAATTGGTCAACAAATTCACTGGTCAAGATAGTACCTACCAAGTAAGCCGCTGGGTACAGGATATAGAAGATAACGCGGAAATATTTGAATGGACGCTGTTGCAACAATTGGTTGTTGCTCGGAGGTCGATGAGTGGAATGGCAGCATTATGGCTAAAGAGTGAGAGACCGTTCAAAACGTGGGTGGAATTGAAACAAGCCATCGCCAAAGAGTTCCCCGACGCAATCGACCAAAAAACCATCCATGAGATGATGAGCGCACGTAAGAAAAAACCCGAAGAAAGTTGTTTTAATAGACTATGTACTGGTCATGAAAGAGCTAGGAAAACGAGGAAAGATTTCCGACTACGTCGCGATAAAATACATAGTGGTTGGTATCCAAGATATAGAAATTAATAAAATAACATTGTACGGTGTCACAATGTATGCCGATCTCAAAGAAAAGTTAAAAATCTACGAGTGTGTGAATGAAAAAATGAACGCGCGACGCGAGGCTTAACATGATAGACAAGCAGAGATGTGACATTTTAAAAATAACAGTATTTGAAATGCAAAATACAAAATACCTATTTCCATTTTGTATTTAAATACTTTTTTTAGAAAAGCATTTTATATTTTATTTGAAATACCTTTTAGGACATATTTTGTATTTGCAAAATGCAAAATACTTTTTGCTAAGTTTTGTAAACATCGAAGAATTAATAATTAATGTGTTACAATCTTCAATTAAAATCTTGTTACAATAAAAGAGCACTGTAAATAAAACACTATGTAACTTGGTCTGATCAGCTTCGTTTATTATCGACTCTTTTCGTATGAATTCGGGATTATTCGGTCACCTTACCGTGCGGTGAGTTTTCGTTCCCGAAAACGCTAATAGTAGCAGTGCTGCCATATTTACAAATTTGTCTGTATACATACAGATTTTCCGATTATATTACAGATAGCAGATTTGACCTTATTTTATACAGATTTACGACCTCGGCACACTAAGTTATCAAAGTAAATTTACCAGCCTGTTAGCTAGCTAAAATAAATAAACTTTTCAACAAAATAAAGATAATTTAAAACTAAAAGTATTTTATTTTAATAAAGCATTTTGTAAATACGTATTTTGCATTTAGTATTTTAAATATAAAATGAAAAACTATTTTGTATTTTGTATTTGAAATAACAAAATACAAAAAGTATTTGCATTTTGCATTTAAATACATTTTATAACCTATTTTGCACATCTCTGTAGACAAGCCTCTCAAGATAAAGATAAGTGTGCTGGAAGAAAAAACCGTGGTAGTGAAATACGTTGTTTTAGCTGTGGGTAGTTGAATCATTCATCTAAACAGTGTCCTCATAAGGAAAAGGGCCTCAAATGCTTTAAATGCGAATTACGACGCTAAGACGAAAGGGCGGTTTATTTTTTGCTTACAAAAATTAAAAGAAAGTTTAATAATTACTACGGAAGACTGACTTTATTTTCTTCACCCATTGTAACCCACAATAGAAGCTTTGAGTTTGAAAAGGTTAATTCATGTTGTTTCAAGCGCAGCTTCTTCCGACTGCCAATTTGTACCTAGGTACTGACTGGCCTAATTAAACAGTTGCGGCTTTCTGTTAAGGCCAGGTATTCCGAGCGCCGTAGGCATTTAACGCATACCTCAGCCCCCGCAAGGAGTAGCGATACTTAATAAGTTACGATGCGCGGGAGACGCGCGCGCCAAACGCACCGCTCATGAGTTCACGAACTCGAGTAGGTACTAAGTTGCGTCACAGAGTAGAGCAATGCAGTAGATCAACTTGAATTGATTAGTATAAGTTTATTTTGTTTTATTTTTCTAGTAGTAGTTATTTTTAAGGTTATAGATAGATTAGATACGTATTGTATAAACTTGATACTAATTATTAAAAATAATTTGTATACTTTTTTTTATAAAAAGGATTTAAAATCTGACTGACTAAAATCAAATATTCGTGCTACAGTATAAAAAATCAAGCAGTAGGCACACTTACTTTAGGAGAATTGTGTTACAATTCTTGAATTACAATATCAATGCATATTGTAATTCAACAAAGCTTAGAGGTATAAATGTTCTTCTCGTGTAACACATAATGTGAAGCGTGACTGCGTGAGTCGTCAATAAAATAAAAATAAAGTATGTTTATTTTGACGTGACAACGTCTAATAAATCGATGAAGCTGGTTGCACTCACGAAAAAACATGACTCATGTAGCGTTACCTCGCGGCCTCGCTCTGTAGCGTTCCATGGCGGCTTGAAGTGCAAGCGAATATTAACAAATGCAATGCAACTATTCCATCAGTATTTTCTTATAACGTTGTCACGTTCAACTATCGTCAGTAAACCGACTTTACAGACAACCGATTTTTGTATCAAATTAAAAGTAAACACTTTTATAATCTGTAAAATATCCAACTCTGCTGCCAAATAAATCGATATGATGCGTTTTTTCTTGGAGCTGTGTCATCAGGTAATTCATGTCAACAATTCGTCGTCCACTGATGGGTTGATAGTCGTGTTCGATTTCGTTTTCAACGCTTAGAGTGTAGTTTTCAATTTCCTCCATTGTTCTAAAAACAGATTATTTTAATATAACCTATTGAATTCCACATAATTATTATGTAAAACAAAAAGTAGCAACTTACTCATTGATATTATTATTAGGTGATACATTATTATGTTCATCTAAAGGCATTTCAGCATGTGTGACATGGGCATTGGCAGCATGAATAGTCGTTCTGTAACAATAAAATATATTTTTTTGTTTCAATATTCATAGTTGTTAGTAAATGCGATAATTATTGGATATATAAACTTACGCATTTTATGGGCTATTTACTTATGCCTATGGCATGCCGTAGCATGTTTTAGTCTGATTTTAATTGAATCGGTTAAAACAATACAGTGTGTTAGGTTAAACGAGGGACGTACTTTAAGAGAGTGTAGTACTCATGAAAATGAACAACTTTTACTAAGAGACAAACACTGAAATCGAGAAAATAAAACCAGCCTCTCTATACATTTTCTGTTCGCATAACTGGACAAAATGTAGGGAACAGCTGTTTTTTTTTTTCATATTTTTGAGTCAGCCCCATATTAAAAGTTGTTCATTTTCATGAGTACTACGCACTCCCTTAAAATATGTCCCTCGTTTAACCTAACACACTGTATAATTGATACAATACAGTTACTTACTCCTCAATCCTAAGATTATTCAAGTAAACCATGCTCTAAAGTCATCAATGGAGACACTTTATGCCCTTCCGCATGCTCTATTGATCTGTAACACAAAAGTTGTTTTTGACTTGTTGGTAATTAACAAGTAAAATTTAAAAAAAAACTTTCTTATTATTAAACCAGTCTGTTTAATAAAGACAACCGCATTGAAATCGATTCATCCGTTTTCCGTTTAGGAGCTACAATGCCAAAGACAGATACACACGCACACTGACATACAGACAGATACACAGAAACAAAGATACGCAAACAGTAATAATAATTAATAAATAGGTACTTTAATTTTAATAATAAAGTAGGTATGTATGTGACCCCCACATACATACGTACCTACTTAATTTAAGTATATGTATTTAATTTCTTTATGTAATTTTTATGGTGTTACAATAACAAGTGAGATACTATTTAATTCAAATAGTAAAAAATAGAGAATGTCTTTATAATAAATAATATAAAAAACTTACTCGATATTCGCCGAATCATTAGTTGATCTTGATACATGCGCACTGCGCTTGGCCTGCAACTGCATTGCTCTAAAACATTAAAAACCCACGTAAACATTTCAAGCCAAGTTTCTTTTATTATTCCATTTGGAGTGGCATAATTAATAATAAACATGCAATAACAAAAATCTCGAGTGAATTCTACACACTGTTCCTCTTGCAAATAAATACTGAATAAAATTATGCATTGGAGAACTTCTCTATAGCCAAACTAGCCATTGATTTTTTTATGTATTTCAAAAATCTTAGCGTTCTCTAGTAGTACTTACTGATATTTTTATACTGTGGCTCACCACTCGCCAGGCAGAGGCATAGATAGGTACCGAACGAAAAGAAAAAATATGAATTAATATCATACTCGTCTCTATCGTAAATTTTAGACATTTACCAATCAGAGACTGAAGTAAAATAAAATTTAATTTTGAGACCAAATTACAATACAAATAAAACATTTAGGTAGGTACTTACTTCTTCACATAATTATCTTTGGAGTGCATTCTTTCTATTTGTTTCTTTTATTGCTTTACACGACTTTTTTCGCCTGCGTTGTTTATTGCCCAATGCCCATTATAACTAACAAACAAACTCTCAAAAACAGATGATAAGTTTCGCGAAGTTGTCGCGGAAAAAACTGACACAGGTCCGTCGTCCATAAGCGCCAGCACGCGACTGAAACTGAACGGCCCCGTAGGAGCCGCCGCGGGCGCTTTTAATTATTATATTATATTATACTATATAAAGCTCGATTATTATACTATATAAAACTCGATTACCACTGACTCACTCACTGACTGACATAATTGTTCTCCCAGATGGTGAAGGGGGAGGTGGGTATATTTTTACAGATTCGTATAGAAGTAACTCTCACGAGTATGGGAAAAATCCCAAACCTCCCCTTTTCCACCCCACTCTCCCCCCTCCCTATCGTATCTCGGAAACTAATAGTCCCGTGTTTTGTTGTTTTACGGATTCGTATAGAGGAGGCTCGGAAAAGTAAAATCCATTTTTCAAAGTTGCCCCCCTTGCCCCCTTCTCCCCCCCTCTAGGTAGATCTCGGAAGTTGAGAGACTTGGAAAATTTTTTTTTTCAGATTCTTATCAAGGGGCTCAGAGTTGGTCAAAATCATTTTTCAAAACTCCCCCCTCTCCCCCCCTTCACCCCTCCCCCCATCGTATCTCGGAAATTAAGAAACCTGGGTTTTGTTTTTTTACGGATTCGTATAGAGGAGGCTCGGAAAAGTAAAATCCATTTTTCAAAGTTGCCCCCTTGCCCCCCTTCTCCCCCCCCCTCTAGGTAGATCTCGGAAGTTAAGAGACTTGGAACATTTTTTTTTTCAGATTCATATTAAGGGGCTCAGAGTGGGTCAAAATCATTTTTCAAAACTCCCCCCTCTCCCCCCCTTCACCCCTCCCTCCATTGTATCTCGGAAATTAAGAAACCTGCGTTTTGTTTTTTTACGGATTCGTATAGAGGAGGCTCGGAAAAGTAAAAACCATTTTTCAAAATTCCCCCCATCATCTCCCCCTTCATTTTTAATCCGTACAAAATCCTATAAGTGCTAAGGATTACTGTCCAATTCTCAAAATTTTACAAGGGTAAGAAATACTCCTCAAAAACACGACCCCGCGAGCTGCTTGCAGCTCGCGCAACGCCCAAATACTTTTTACAAGGGTATGAAATACTCCTCAAAAACACGACCCCGCGAGCTGCTTGCAGCTCGCGCAACGCCCAAATACTAGTTATACTATATAAAACTCGATTTTATACTTTATACTATATAAAGCTCGATTACCACTCACTCACTGACTGAAATAATTGTTCTCCCAGATGGTGAAGGGGGAGGTGGGTATATTTTTACAGATTCGTATAGAAGTAACTCTCACGAGTATGGGAAAAATCCCAAACCTCCCCTTTTCCACCCCACTCTCCCCCCTCCCTATCGTATCTCGGAAACTAAGAGTCCCGTGTTTTGTTGTTTTACGGATTCGTATAGAGGAGGCTCGGAATAATAAAATCCATTTTTCAAAGTTGCCCCCTTGCCCCCCTTCTCCCCCCCCCTCTAGGTAGATCTCGAAAGTTAAGAGACTTGGAACATTTTCTTTTTCAGATTCATATCAAGGGGCCCAGAGTTGGTCAAAATCATTTTTCAAAACTCCCCCCTCTCCCCCCCTTCACCCCTCCCCCCATCGTATCTCGGAAATTAAGAAACCTGGGTTTTGTTTTTTTACGGATTCGTATAGAGGAGGCTCGGAAAAGTAAAATCCATTTTTCAAAGTTGCCCCCCTTGCCCCCCTTCTCCCCCCCCCTCTAGGTAGATCTCGGAAGTTAAGAGACTTGGAACATTTTTTTTTTCAGATTCATATAGCAAAACTCCCCCCTCTCGCCCCCTTCACCCCTCTCTTCATCGTATCTCGGAAATTAAGAAACCTGGGTTTTGTTTTTTCACGGATTCGTATAGAGGTGGCTCGGAAAAGTAAAAACCATTTTTCAAAATTCAAACCTCCCCTTTTCCATTCCACCCCACTCTTCCCCATCCCAATCGTATCTCGGAAACTAAGAGTCCCGTGTTTTGTTGTTTTACGGATTCGTATAGAGGAGGCTCGGAAAATTAAAATCCATTTTTCAAAGTTGCCCCCTTGCCCCACTTCTCCCCCCCCCTCTAGGTAGATCTCGGAAGTTAAGAGACTTGGAACATTTTTTTTTTCAGATTCATATCAAGGGGCCCAGAGTTGGTCAAAATCATTTTTCAGAACTCCCCCCTCTCCCCCCCTTCACCCCTCCCCCCATCGTAAGAAATACTCCTCAAAAACACGACCCCGCGAGCTGCTTGCAGCTCGCGCAACGCCCAAATACTTTTTACAAGGGCAAGAAATACTCCTCAAAAACACGACCCCGCGAGCTGCTTGCAGCTCGCGCAACGCCCAAATACTAGTCTCGATTACCACTGACTCACTGACTGACATAATTGTTCTCCCAGATGGTGAAGGGGGAGGTGGGTATATTTTTACAGATTCGTATACAAGTAACTCTCACGAGTATGGGAAAAATCCCAAACCTCCCCTTTTCCACCCCACTCTCCCCCCTCCCTATCGTATCTCGGAAACTAAGAGTCCCGTGTTTTGTTGTTTTACGGATTCGTATAGAGGAGGCTCGGAAAAGTAAAATCCGTTTTTCAAAGTTGTCCCCTTGCCCCCCTTCTCCCCCCCCCTCTAGGTAGATCTCGGAAGTTAAGAGACTTGGAACATTTTTTTTTTCAGATTCATATCAAGGGGCCCAGAGTTGGTTAAAATCATTTTTCAAAACTCCCCCCTCTCCCCCCCTTCACCCCTCCCCCCATCGTATCTCGGAAATTAAGAAACCTGGGTTTTGTTTTTTTACGGATTCGTATAGAGGAGGCTCGGAAAAGTAAAAACCATTTTCCAAAATTCAAACCTCCCCTTTTCCATTCCACCCCACTCTCCCCCATCCCTATCGTATTTCGGAAACTAAGAGTCCCGTGTTTTGTCGTTTTACGGATTCGTATAGAGGAGGCTCGGAAAAGTAAAATCCATTTTTCAAAGTTGCCCCCCTTGCCCCCCTTCTCCCCCCCTCTAGAGGTAGATCTCGGAAGTTAAGAGACTTGGAACATTTTTTTTTTCAGATTCATATCAAGGGGCCCAGAGTTGGTCAAAATTATTTTTCAAAACTCCCCCCTCTCCCCCCCTTCACCCCTCCCCCCATCGTATCTCGGAAATTAAGAAACCTGGGTTTTGTTTTGCTAAGGATTACTGTCCAATTCTCAAAATTTTACAAGGGTAAGAAATACTCCTCAAAAACACGACCCCGCGAGCTGCTTGCAGCTCGCGCAACGCCCAAATACTAGTTCATATTTAAACTTAGTAATTAAGAAAATCATTTTATCAAGTCAAACTCTGCGAATTTGTCTATAACTAATTAGTTTCTTTAATATAGTACAAAAATTAAATGTAAAAAGTCAGTAATATAGTCATAATATTGAAAAACGTTCTAAAAAGGGGTAACTTTGCGATTTTTTTCTATCGTGTGAAGTTCATCAGGTCTTGCAACTGAATGCGATTTTGACTAGACAAGATCCTTAACTAATACAGATATATTTTTTTTAAATTTAAAACCCTATATTCTTTGTCTCAGATTGTTTTAAAAAACTTAAATTCGGGGCCACCTAGCCTTAAGGCGCTTCTATTCAGGCCATTCTATTTATCAAACATTAAATATGTGAAAGTGTGTCTGTCTGTATGTCTGTCTGTCTATTACCTCTTCACGGTTAAGGGGCTTAGATGATCTAAACCGCGGTTACTGTCGGACTGCATAGAAAAGAAAGAGAAGCGCGATGACACAACGCTGGTAATTTATTGCAAAATATGAAGCAATTATTTAATTACAAAAAATCCATTGTTTGGACTATAAAATTAGAACACTAGTATTTTAGTACTAGCTTCTGCCCGCGACTTCGTCCGCGTGAAATTTCTTGTTTCCGACCCACGCCGTCGCATCGCATCGCCTGCCCGCGCTATCACTTCGTTTTCGCTTAGCGATCTTTCTGACTTTTATTCTTTTTGCTCGGCTCCTAAGGGTTATAGCGTGATGTTACATAGCCTTCCTCAAGAATTAGGCTAGCAAATGTTAAAATATTTTTTAAAATCGACTCCGAGAAAAATCCGGCCGATTAGCGCGTTCAGACAAACAAACTCTTCTGCTTTATTATTAGTATTTACAAATTCATCTTAAGATACGAAAATATGAAATATTATTTATTATTTTCGTCGTGTGTGATAGTCCATTGAATTGTATGGCGAGCGATATTGTATCTTAAGATAAAATATTATAGTATCTTAGCCGTGTGCAGCGCCCCTTAGTGAACTCCACTGCGGGTGACGAAACCTACGACAAACTTATTATTTGCGGTTGGTACACAGTAATCGGGTCTAGGGATCGAACCGCAAAATTAAGTTTGTTTATTGTTGTATATATACTTTTCCGGGATAAAAAGTACCCAGTGTGGTGCCCAGGATATTAAAGAATAATTATACCAAGTTTCATCGTAATCTAACCGGTAGTTTTTGCGTGATGCCTGAACAAACAGACAGACAGACAGACAAAAATTTTTTTAATCACATTTTTGGGTTCGGTGTCGGTATAGTAGGTAACACCCCTGCCATTTATTTTTTTGATATTTTCAATGTACAGAATTTTCACTTCTACAGATTTATTATAAGTATAGATGTTGCTTGGAGAATAATCTGAAAATTAAAACTTTTTTACAAAAAAAAAACAACCGACTTCTTTCTTGACTTTCTTTCTTTTTGTAAAAAAGTTTTTATTTTTCACTTTTTAGTTGTACCTACCTACCCCAAACAAATTCATATAACACTACCTACTTGCTATGTGAATATCAATGTCAGGAAGCTATTGAACACATCTGCCTACCCCTTTAAAGGGTACAGGCGTGATGTTATGTTGTGTGATTGCGTAAACATACATATGCTATAGCAGCAATCGCGGTTGATTTGCTGGCATTTATTGAAGAGTTCCGTTGTCTGTCTCCGAAACTCATCATCGGATGTTTAAGAAATTTAAATGGGACCATTTCGGAATAAAAATTTTGCAAAGCCGTTTATTTACGATAGAGTTATGCCCGAACATACATAAAAAAATATTAACACCCGAATTGAGAACCTCCTCCTTTTTTGAAGTCGGTTAAAAAATAAGAATGATTTTATGTATATTAGTATGATTTTTATTGTAAAAAGAAAGTTTTTAGAGGTATCTTCATGATTTTTAGGGTTCCGTAGTCAACTAGGAACCCTCATAGTTTAGCCATGTCTGTCCGTCCTCGCTTAATCTCTGTGACCGTTAGCACTAGAAAGTTGAAATTTGGTACCAATATGTATATCAATCACGCCGCAAACCCGCAAAGTGGTAAAATAAAAATTGGAAAAAAATGTTTTATTAGGGTAGCCCCCCTCCCTATATGTAAAGTGGGAAGTGATTTTTTTTTTAATTTCAACCGTAACGTGTGATATATTGTTGGAAAGGTATTTAAAAATGAATAGGGGTTTACTAAAATCATTTTTTGATAATGTCAATAATTTTGGAAATAATCGCTCCAAAAGTAAAAAACAATGTGTGTCCCCCCTCTAACTTTTGAAACATAAGTTTAGAAAACATGAAAAAAATCTGAAAAGTAGAACTTTATAAGGACTTTCTAGGAAAATCATTTTGAACTTGATGGAAACAACAGTTTTTGTAAAAAAAGACAAAAAGTTGTACAAAATAATTTCTGGACTAAGTTTGTTTAAGTTGGGTTACCACTATGTTCGCGCTCCAGCAGCGCTCCGCGCTCCTGCAACTGCTCCAATGGATACGTCGCGCGCACTTCTACATGCGCTCCCCTTTGACATACTGCGCTCCCCTTTGTGTTCGCGCTAAAAACCGTCGGAGCGCCTGCCGCGGAGCGTGCAATGTTGCACGCTCCGTGTTCGTGCACGTACAGACGCCAGCACATCAAGCTACCCGAAACTGTCAAATTTTCCCAATCAACTTTGAACCTTATGCTATAGCGATAAAGTTGAAAATCTATTAAAGAAATTTGACAGATTGTAGTAACTTGATGTGCTGGCATCTGTACCCACTACCGGGAGCAGTTGCAGGAGCGCGGAGCGCTGCTGGAGCGCGAACATAATGGATACCCACTTATAAACTCATAAGTGGGAACACTTATTGTGACGGACGGGAAACTACGGAACTTTACACCACTGAGCGTGGTCTGACACGCTCTTGGCCGGTTTATTTCTATTGTATCAAATTAGTCTACCTAGAATATATCCTGAAGAATATCATATATTTTTCTGGCGTGAGGTCTGGAAGTATATTCTGTTAAATAAAAAAGAATTTTCAAAGTCGGTTTAGAAATGACGGCGCGCGGCGTACTGAGGTAACAAACATAAAAAAAAAAAATACAACCGAATTGAGAACCTCCTCCTTTTTTTGAAGTCAGTTATAAAAAGATGTTAGGTTGCAGGTGCTAAAGAAGACTTTTGTTGCTGCATTTATAATTTCCCTTTATTTTTCACTTTTAAGTTGTAATTACCCCAAACAAATTCGGATATCACTACTTGCTAAGTATATAAATATCAGTGACGGAAAGTTATTATAACATCATCATTAGAAACTAAGTGGCAAAAATACGTATTCTTCAAGCTTAACTCAAAAACTACCCAAGCAAAGATAATAGAAATTATATGGGACCAGCCCTGAGGCTACCCTACCCATTAAACAAATCGGTTGTCTGTAAAGTCGGTTTACTGACGATAGTTGAACGTGACAACCCAAGTAACACAAAATCGATATAATGGAAAAAGTGATGACCAGAAACTTTCTTCTAGCTTCGTTATAGAATTTGAAGGGTTTTAGCAATGTCTTGCTTCTGTATAACAGCATTTTATTAACTTTGTAGTTCCTAAAGCTATATAATCCTCTTTTTTCAATCTTTTGTGCAGCTAAAGGTTTTATTTTAGATATAATTTATGTCTCTATACAGCTTTTAATACAGCTGTAAGCATTATACAAAAGTGTAGGCCGTATGTTAGCATTAATTACGGCTTAGGCTATTAAAAAGCATTTTAAAATTCTTTAAAACTGCTCTATGTTTTATAACGACCTTTCGCATGGGTCACAACTGTTTAACGGTGTACATTGGTGCTGTTTTAATGCCAGCTTTTTAAAAGCATTTCATCATAATATTATATAGCCTTTATCTATACAAACGTATAATGACAAGAATTTTAACAAGCAATAAGTCGTATACCGGCCATCCGCATGCCTAAAGTTTTTAATTATGCTTACGCCATTTTGCTTTTTGTCTCGATAATATTTAAAATTTAATTTTATGGTAAATAGTCCTTTAGAAAGGACTTCAACCTATGGTATTGACCGGCCGGTACAATACAGGTATCATAATGACTAAAACTAAAGATTTCTTCGAAAAAGCATATTTTTTTTTACAATTCCACATATTTTTATAATATTTTTGTAATAAATAGCTCTTTAATTTGAAGGCGCATGAAATATTTGATTCAAATATATACATACTTTCACAGTAAACTGATACTCGCAACCTTAATTCACTCATAGAGAACAAAAACAAGAGTTTAATTACTTACCTTGTAGCACTTATATTTTTTTGTTGAAAGTATCCATGTTCTTTTTACACAAGATTTATTAATAATAACAGAAATTAAAAATACCATTTGAAAATGTTTTTATTTTGCCTTTGTAATGGTACAAGCTGTATAAGAGCCGCATTTAACATATGCGCACCGCTTTAACCTGTTTTGTCAGCCCATTATAATGCGTTTATCATTCCGGTAGACAACCAATATAATGCTGCTAAAATGCCATTCTAACACTTAAGTCTGTATAATTTGGGCCCAAATTAGCATTACAAGAGCTGTATAGTGGTTTATAATGCCTATATGTAACTTCTTATAAAGCTATAATAATATGCTAATTCTGTTATCCATCGATTATAAAGCTATTTTGTGCTACTTGGGAACGTCATAAGAAAATACTGATGGAATAATTGCATTTTTCAAAAGAAAATTTTAATTTTATTTGTTTGATAGATATTTTGTATGATGACAACCTTTCCGCACTTGTAATGAAATATTCTATTACAAAGCCTGTACATTGTTCGAAAGTTAAAAATTACGCACCATACAACGGAACGTGCGGTAAAATAGGTACTCTCACCTAAGTACCTATTTTACGGCATATCTCGTTGTATAGCACCGTGCGTTTTCTTTACGGTTTTTTTTTAATTTCCATAAAAAAAAATATAAGAATTCCACCAAAGACTTTTACATTATGAGAATAAACAACCTGACTGATCGAACCTCCTTCGAAGCGCTTTTGCTCAATACGTTGTCTCACTTTAATACTAAAGAGTAAATGAGACGAAAGATGTAGTTCTAATTTTCACCACGTGCATATGGCGCCGTTTTAGTTAAAGAATAAATAATAAATTTGCAAATTCGCGCCATTTTCATATTAGAAACTTCAAAAATTGTTGCGACTTTAATTGTTCTCTAAAAATAGTCAAATGAAAAAGTTTGTTTAATTACATACTGTACTGTTTTCTCGCAAATGTGTTGAAAAACATTGTATGACACACGTGCAGAAATTGGTATTTACAAACTCGTGACTATGGTAAGCCCTCGACTTCGTCTCGGGCTTACATTCGTCTACTCGTTTGTAAAAACCAACTTACCGCACTAGTATCATAAATAACTATATTGTATAGCAGCTGTCCACGCGGACGCATCGCTCACTCAAGTAGGAGAGAGACAACTAGATGATGTCGAACGCTGCCGAACGCGGAGGCCGATTGTGCCTCTTTGTCGCTCGTTCCGCGCTCTCGCTTGCACTTCAAGCCGCCATGGAACGCCTCCACGCCTCAGGCCTCTGCCTCGAATTTTGCGGGCAGCGGGGCGGCGGCGGCGGCGCGGCGGCGCGGGAGCGGCAGGATCTTGTGCGTAAAATCAAATGGACCGGTTCTCGAAAACAGCGGCGCGGGGGCGGGCAACGAGCGGCGCACTCCAGTCTAACGGTGACCGCCCGCGCCGCCGCCGCTGCCGCCCCGCTGCCCGCAAAATTCGAGGCAGAGGCCTCAGAGCGAGGCCGCGAGGTAACGCCTCATGAGTCATGTTTTTTCTTGCGAACAGCCAGCTTCATCGATTTATTAGACGTGTAGAATATTGCAGTTTTAGGTCAGCGCCATCTGTTGACAGCTAGTGGCACGAATGTAACTTTTGTTGATGATTTCTACGCCATCAGAACGCCTAATTCCGGTGTGTGTGGTTGCAGGTTCGCAGGGATGCGCACATCGTTACGACTGATCGCGTGACCAGTGCTGCGCGCGCGCCGCGCACCTCCTCACGCGCATACACACACTTTATGAGGTAAGAGTTACGACCTATCGGTTAGTACAGACAATCCATGTTAACTGGTTATTCCTCAAACGTTATAATAACTAACATGAAGATACACACATATAATACTATTGATGTTGTTGTCAGTTTGTCAGCGCGGTGTGTAGCGCGATGCGTGGCGTGCGCGCGTGGCTGGCGCTGGCGGCAGTGTGGGGGCTGGTGTGGCGGGTGAGCGGCGGGCCTGGCCCCCCTCCCGCACCACCCGCGCCCGCCGAGCTGCGCTTCACTGCCGCGCTCTACAACCTGAGCATCCCGGAGAACAGTCCCCCGCGCACGTACGCGCAGCAGCCGCCCGCCGCCGACCCGCTCGGTGTGCGCCTGCCCGCGCCCGACGCGCGTGTGCGCTTCCGCATCCGCCATGGCGACAAAGATAAGTTCTTCAAGGCGGAGGAGCGCACCGTCGGTGACTTCTGCTTCCTGTCTATCCGCACGCGCGCCGGCCACGCCGACGTGCTCAACCGCGAGCGCCGTGACACGTACCGACTTGACGTTCGTGCCACCGCTCTGCTCTCCGGCGGCCGGCAGCTCGAGGCCGACGCCGTGCTGGGCGTGTCCGTCGCTGACGAGAATGACCTCAGCCCGTTGTTCTACCCCACCGAATATGAGGCCGTCGTACCGGAGGACGCGCCACTGCATTCCAGCGTCGCACGCGTCACCGCCGAGGACGCTGACCTCGGTCTCAACGGCGAGATCTACTACAGCCTGGCGGAATCCACTGACCGCTTTGCCGTTCATCCAACGACTGGCGTAATCACCATCACCCGCCCGCTATCGGCGGCCGAGAGCACGCATCACAAGATCACGGTCCTGGCTCGCGACCGCGCCTCCCTGCTTGCGCGAGGTGAGGATGCGCCGGCCGCGCGCGCCTCTGTGGCCGTACGAGTGAAACGGGTCAATCTGCATGCTCCGGAGTTACACGTACGACGCATGCCCGAACTAGTAGAAAACTCCACTGCGGAGATTTACGCCATAGTGGAGGTAAGCGACGAAGATGCCGGAGAACACGGGCGCATCGCCAGCCTCGAGATCGTGGACGGCGACCCCGACGGACACTTCCGGGTGCGCGCGTCGGCGCAGGCGGGCGAGTACGACGTGCTGGTGCACGCGCTGCTGGACCGCGAGCGCGCGCCCTCCGGCTACAATCTCACGCTGCGTGCTGCTGACGCCGGCCGCCCGACGCGCGCCTCCTACCTCACGCTACCCGTCACCCTCGTCGACGCCAACGACAACGCGCCCGTGTTCAGTCGAGAGGTCTACGAAGCAAGCATTCCGGAGACCGTGCCGCCGAACACGCCCGTCATCAGACTCAAAGTGAGTGATCGCGACGAAGGACGAAACGCACGTGTTTATATTGAAGTTGTCGGCGGAAACGAAGGGGAAGAATTCTATGTTAATCCGGATACGGGAGTATTGTATACTGCAGTACCTCTAGATGCCGAAGACAAAGCGCTTTACACTCTGACTGTGTCGGCCATAGATCAGGGTAATGCCGGTACACGAAAACAATCTTCTGCAAAAGTTAAAATTACCATACTCGACTCGAACGACAACGACCCTATTTTTGAACGGGAAGTGACCGAGGTGACGGTCCAAGAGAACGGACCGAGTGGTGCCGTGGTCGCACGTGTGGTCGCTCGGGATGCCGATTCTGGAGATAACGCATACATCTCCTACAGTATTGCCAATTTACAGCCGGTCCCATTCGACGTGGATCACTTCTCCGGCGCTGTGCGCACCACGCGCCTGCTAGACTACGAGAGCATGCGGCGCGAGCATACGCTGCGGATACGAGCCAGCGACTGGGGAGTTCCGTATCGCAGGCAGGCCGAGATGCGGCTCGTGGTGAAACTCGAAGACGTCAACGACAACCGGCCTCAGTTTGAGCGCGTCGACTGCGTGGGTTACCTGCCGCGACGGCTCGCCATCGGCTCGGAGATCGTCACACTGTCTGCGATCGACTTCGACGCTGGTGACGTGGTATCATACCGAATCATTGGCGGTAACGAGGACAACTGTTTCGCGCTGGATGCGGGCACCGGCGTCATGAGCCTCTCGTGCGACCTGAGCGACGTCCGCGCCGACTCGAGACTTCTGAACGTGACAGCTACGGACGGCACGCACTTTGCCGACGCCGCGTCGCTGACGCTGCACCTGGTGAGTAGCGGTTCCGGCGCGGAGGCAGGCGCGCTAGAGTGCCGCGACACGGGCGTGGCGCGCCGCCTCA
The DNA here is from genome assembly GCA_927399505.1 of Luperina testacea. Classification (NCBI taxonomy): domain Eukaryota; kingdom Metazoa; phylum Arthropoda; class Insecta; order Lepidoptera; family Noctuidae; genus Luperina; species Luperina testacea. The sequence goes on along the minus strand of OV656762.1, from coordinate 113,982 downwards.
CCGAACTGCTGGCGGCCGCCGAGCGCAGCAATGCACCACAAGATCTCACTGATGATTTTTCTCTGGCTCCTTCCCGGTACGGAGAGAATTTACATGCTCCCGAATTCCTTGATTTTCCCGTAGAGGTCAAAGTAAACGAGTCGGTCGCGCTCGGCACGTCTCTAGTGAAGCTAAGAGCGCGCGACCGCGATCTTGGCTACAACGGATTACTCGTATACGGCATCTCCGGAGGTGATGCCGACTCCGCATTTCGCATCGATCCGGACTCGGGTGAGCTTCAGGTGATCGGTTACTTAGATCGTGAACGAGAGAGTGAATATTATCTTAATATCACAGTGTATGATCTGGGCACGCCCCAACACTCTGTTTCTCGCCTCTTGCCCGTCACCGTTCTTGACGTCAACGATAATAGACCACGCTTTGAAAAGACCCTGGCGAGCTTTCGTGTAACCGAAAACGCACTGAATGGTACAGCTATATTCCGCGCCAACGCGACGGACCGAGACGCGGGTGACTTCGCGCGGATCACGTACAGCGTGAGCGGCGCAGGCGACGGCGACTTCTGCGTGGAGCGCGACAGCGGCGTGCTCACCGTGTGCGCGGCGCTAGACCGCGAGCGGCGCGCGCTCTACGAGCTCACACTGCGCGCCACGGACGGAGGCGGTTTGCATGCCGAGGCGCTGGTGCGCGTGGCCGTCGACGACGTGAACGACAACCCACCGAAGTTTGCGCTCGGCACGTATGGCGCCCGCGTGCGCGAGGACGTGCCCGTGGGCACGCTGGTGGCCGTCGTGGAGGCCTTCGACCAGGACCTGGGTGCGGGCGGCGTCGTTTCCTACTCGCTGCCCGACCAGGCAGCCGACGACGTGGTCTTCACTGTCGATGCCACATCTGGCACCTTGCGCACGGCCAAGCTATTAGATTTCGAGGAGAGACAAGTAAGCTATCAACTACAATCTTTAGAATAATAAAATTATTATATCAATATCAGTGAGATATACTTCCGTATGTAACAAATTATAATGTTTGTAGGTATACGGTGTCACAGTGCGTGCCACGGATGGCGGTCAGCCAGCGCTGTGGTCAGAAGCAACGGTCATCGTGGAGGTAAACAGACACATATTAGAGTTTATTAAACTGTGATTATTTATTTATATATGAAACTAATTCCTAATATGAAATATATTGCACATTGTCAGGTAGTGGACGTCGACGAGAACATGCATGCGCCGGTGTTCGGCGACCACGCCGTGCTGACGGGCCGCGTGCGCGAGGACGCGCCGCGCGGCCGCGAGGTGCTGGCGGCCGCGGCCGCCGACGCCGACCCGCCCGGCCGCGACTCTCGCCTCGCCTACTACATCATCGCCGGCTCCGGCATGGCACACTTCTCTGTCGATGACGCAGGTACATGTCATTTCGTGGACACTTATACAGTCAGGCAACTAAATTGATGAGCAAATTGACTTACCTACTGAAACCTAACAGGTCCCCAAAACGCAAATTGCTTACGTAATCGACACAACATCGACACTTGCAGTTGATCGTTTAGATCCTTGTAGTCCAGGTATGTATGTGCCATGTTATAAGCTGGCGGAATAGGCTGGTTGACAGTTTTTAGAAACCATTGTTAGGTAATGTTCCTTGGGGTTTATTTTCCTATCAATATTTTATTACAATATGTAATGTATGTTTGTACAATATGTACTACAAAACCTTTATGTACCTTAATAAATTTATTATTATTATTATTTTAGCGAAATATTAGCATTAATATACCTAGCTATTATTTTATTTTTATATCGCAATTTTATTTAGATTGTAAGCAAGTAGTATTGTCTGTCTGGTATACTCGTACAGTGCGTGCCACGTAAGAAGAGACTTGACCCCGCCTCCCCGCCTCTTTCCGCCGCCCCTATGACGTCAGGTCCCGTCCCGCACTCAGACCAAAAAAAGTTATTACACAGTACAAGAATATCTAACGGATAAATTCAATAACAATAATACTTAAAAGATTAAAAAAAAATACATATTATACTATAATACTTAATATTTATACATATTACATTACATTAATAATAATGAACAATTTTTAAGCACGTAAAGAAATAAGCAATCTATACTATAATAATTATTAATAATATAATATAATATAATATATAATATATATTATATATTTATATATATATAATTATATTATATAATATATATAATATAATAATATAATATATATAATATATAATATATATATATTATAATATATAATATAATATATATATATATATATATATAATAATATTATAATATAATATAATAAAGCTGAAGAGTTTGTTTGTTTGTTTGTTTGTTTGAACGCGCTAATCTCAGGAACTACTGGTTCGAATTGAAAAAATATTTTTGTGTTGGATAGTCCATTTATCGGGGAAGGCTATAGGCTATATAACATCACGCTACGACCAATAGGAGCGGAGCATCAATCAAAAATGTTGCAAAAACGGGAAAAAAATATTCGTTTTGAGAGCTTTCGTTGCGTACGCTGCGTAAACGGTTAAAGTTACGCAAAAATCATGTATGACGGAATTGTTTCCCTTTAAAAGTTCTAAAAAAAAGTCCGCGACAGCATATGTCTATCTTTTAAGGTTTACTCACTATAACCTTTTTTATGGTAATCAAATTTCTTCTAAACTAATGCATTATTTGCGAAGGTTTTTTTTTATAAACATGATATTAATCCTTATCAAAATAAATACGTTATTCATCACAAGTCTTTAATGTTGAATAAAATTGCCCTTGACATCATTTGATTTCAATGAATATCTTAGGAGTTGCATAGTTTACAAGTAATATAGTCGCATAGTTTACATGTATAAGTAATAATCTTAAGTAATATCTTAAAGTAATGGAATATATTTTTAACCGACTTCAAAAAAGGAGGAGGTTCTCAATTCGGATGTTTCTATTTTTTATTTTTTATGTATATTCGGGCATAACTCCCTCATATAATATGTATAGACAGACGGATTTGTAAAAATTTTTTTTGTTCGAAATATTTTTATTCCGGAAATATTTTTACTCCGAAACTCATCATCAGATCTTTATGAAATTTAAATAGGACCAATTTAAATTTAATAAAGATCTGATGATGAGTTTCGGAGACAGACAACGGAACTCTTCAATAAATGCCAGCAAATCAACCGCGATCGCTGCTATAGCATAATATGTAAGCATTGTTTACGCAATCACACAACATAACATTACGCCTGTACCTTTGAAAGGGGTAGGCAGATGTGTTCAATAGCTTCCTGTCACTGATATTCACATACCAAGTAGTGTTATATGAATTTGTTTGGGGTAGGCAGGTACAACTAAAAAGTGAAAAATAAAAACTTAAAAATAAAAAAACAACCGACCTCCAAAAAAAATACTACAAAGTGAAAAATAACTTTAATTTCGAAAGTCGGTGTCAAAAAATGAAAATACAGAACCAACGACACCGACTTCCGAAATTAAAGTTATTTTTCACTTTGTATTTGTTTGGAAGTCGGTTGTTTTTTTTTTTGTCAACAAGTTTTTAGTAGGTTTTTTCCTGAAATTACCGCGGGTGAAACGGCGGGGCACAGCTATTATTAAATAAAGTTACCTTTAGCAGTTAATAGAACAGAAAAACAAACTGTTGTTTGTTTGTTTGAACACGCTAATCTCTGGAATTATCAATTATTTTTGCATTAGATTGTCCAATCCATGTGGAAAGCTTAATCACGCCAGGACTCTTTGGAGCTGAGCAAAAAGAAAGAGGTCAGGAAGAATGCTAAGAGAAAACGATGTGATAGCGCGGGCGGGTGATGCGATGCGATGGGTTGGGGGAGCAAGAAATTTCACGCGGACGAAGTCGCGGGCAGAGGCTAGTATTAAATATAATTAAATAAATAATAAATGAATAGATAGACCTGCATATAATATATTAAAAAAATAAGTAAATGAATGGAAATAGATACATAGATAGTAGGATATAAAATAATTCTAATGGATAAATTCAATACTTAATAATAATACATAATATATATAATACACAAAGACCTCTACATCCTAATCAACACGCCTACTGTGCAGGCAAATCAACTGAATCAGCACTTCATAGCGTAGTCTCACGCATAGGTAATGCTCTAAAAGCCAAAAACCCAACCCTAGGCGCCTTCATTGATATAGAAGCTGGTGCTTTCGACAAAACTAACTTCGTCAGTATCGAACAGGCACTTGCCACACACGGTGTTGCGCGAACACTCATAGAATGGATTAATAACATGTTAAAATACCGAGCTATTCAATTCACCGTGAACACCACCACACGAGGTATCGTGAGTAGAGGCTGCCCACAAGGTGGGGTGCTGTCACCACTGCTGTGGAATTTAGTCGTTAATGAGCTTATCTCAGAGCTCAACGCCAGCAGTCTGTACTCAGTGGGATACGCGGATGACATAGCAATTCTGATTTCGGGTAAATTTGAGGGCATCTTATGTGATCTCATGAGAAAGACCTTCAAAATAGTCGAGAGTTGGTGCACGAAGCACGAGCTATCGGTTAACCCCTCGAAGTCAGAACTAATAATGTTCACCAACAAGAGAACTCTTGGACCTCATAGGCTCCCAAAACTTTTCAACACAGAACTAACATTGAAAGACGAAGTCAAGTACTTGGGGGTGATTCTAGATAGCAAACTGCTCTGGAACAAGCATCTTGACTACAAACTTAATAAAAGCACAATTGCACTCTACCAATGCAAAAAAATGTTAGGGAAATCATGAGGGCTCTCTCCGAAGATTACTCTGTGGATTTACAAAGCGCTGATCAGGCCAATGTTGGCTTATGGCGCTCTGGTTTGGTGGACGAGGACAGAACTCTCGACCACCATTACCAGACTACAACGCTTCCAACGACTGGCCTGCTCAGCTACCACTGGCTGCACGAAAACCACCCCAACAGCAGCCATGGAGATAGCCCTTCAATTAACTCCCCTTGACCTGTACATTAGGGGGTCCCAAAAAATTTTTTTTTTCGCTTTTCGCTACTCAAGCCCCCTCAAAAGTTGCATTATTAGTTTTAGATTACCGTAAAAATAATAAAAAAAACATAAAAAAATATCTTGAGGGTTCTACCGGCATTTTTTTAAATTTTTTTATCGCTTAAATAACCCTCCAGTCAATGTCGTCTATTCTATTTTATGTACATTCATCATCATCATCATCAGCCTATAATGTTCCCACTGCTGGGACACAGGCCTCCTCTCTGTGAGAGGGAGTGGGCCGTAATCCACCACGCGGGCCCAGTGCGGGTTGGTAGATGTCACATGTCTTCGAATTTTTGGTTCTAGGACATGTCGGTTTCCTCACGATGTTTTCCTTCACCGTTTATGTACATTATTCCCATTTTATTTTTTATTTCATTGATAGTGAAACCCTAAGTTATGATTTGCAGGCAACGAAAGGATTTTTTCTGTTAGGAATTGGTTTGGAACAAACTCGCAAAATTCATGTTTTGACTTGTTTTTCTTAAATTCTCTACTTCTACTGTGAGGCAGTTCGTCTCATTTCTATTTAGGGATGCCCAAAAAAGACTGTTGTATCGATATATCGCATCGTAACCGTATCGAATGCACTTGTATCGATACGCGATATTATCGTATCCCTTTGTATCGATATATCGCATCGTAACCGTATCGCTTTGATATATCGATTGGGTAGGTTATTTCGTAGGTAAAATATTATTATAAACCTAAATATATCTTAAACATTAAAGAAAGATATACCTTTTTTAATTTTTACAATATATTGTAAGTTATAAAAGAAAAGTATTTATAGTATGTATGAAAGGTTAGTGTAGTACATAAATAACTCTAAGTAATCCCGACCTCTGCTTATTACGAATAACAATATTATGTCTAAAGGTAGGTAGGTTTAATATAAATAAAAAGAAATACATTTTGATCAGTCATAGTTTGATACGATACGTTAATGCGATTTTTTTTTGGAATACGATATATCGAGGCGCATCGTATGGCCAAAATATCGTATTAAATATCGATATATCGTATAGCACTGTATCGATATTTCGATATATCGCATCGTATTGGGCATCCCTATTTCTATTGCGGTTTTATTGCTGTAAGGTGTCGCTCTGCTCTTCCTTGTGATAAAATACGTGTTTTTGTTATATATAATAATGGGTTCAAGACGAAGTGAGACTACTTGTGCTATTTTGGGATCATATAAAGAACTTGACGATCGCCAGTTACCAGTGATAAGTGACGTTATCAAATTCATTTTGTTTACTAAAATTGAACTAAAACTACAGAAGAATGGGAAAGATCCTTCTAACACAGAAGTTTTTTCAATCGTTTCTGGAAAACTTGATATGATTTGGACCAAAGCTTCGATTCCTATCGTTTCCAACGTACTGAAATCATATTTCGACAAATACCTGTCATTGATAAGATATCCCAAAGATAAAAGAAATGATAGTTACGAAAGCAAAGTGAAGTGCTTTTTGGAATCGTCGACCAAGCTCTTCGATATTGCTGCTTGTAAGTGCACTTCGTTTGACATTTGTTCCTGCATAAAACCTAAGAAAGTTCCTATTTCTGAAAGAGACTTTTTACTGGATCAAAGAAGTGATAGAAAAATGGCAATAAGCGGTATAGACACAAAAGAAACAGCAAGACTTAAAGAAACATCAGAGACAAGAAAATTTGAATCGGAAAGAGTCAGAGAACGCATGTTTTCCCAGTGCATCACTAAAAACCAATCCTGTTCCGGTGCGCGAGTTGCCGCCTCGACCGCAGTCGCCTGTAACAGAGCTTTCTGCGAATAGTGACGTGCCTGTAAATGAGACTCCATCTACTTCGTTGAATCGGAACACTCTGCGCTGCCAACAGTAGCTAAGGTATGTGATCGGTATGGACTATCAACGCGATCTGCGGCTGCGGTCGCTTCGGCGGTCTTAGCTGACGTAGGATTGGTATCTTCCGAAGATCTAAGTCTTGTTATTGATAAGAATAAAATTCATAGAGCTGTTTCAAAAGCACGGACCAAGGCCAGCAAAGACATTGATACGATTGTAATAAAAAGTATCTACTTTGATGGACGAAAGGACAAAACACTCATAAACGAGAAAATAGGCGATCGGTACCACCGCAGAGAAGTCTTGCAAGAACACATTTCAGTTCTCACAGAGCCGGGATCTATTTATTTGGGACATATGACGCCAAGTCGTGGCACTGCCAAAGGGATCGTCTCTTCTATCATATCTTTGTTAGAAAATCAAGGGTTGAACTTGGAAGAGGTGATCTGTGTGGGGTGCGATGGCACTGCTACGAATACAGGTTGGAAGGGAGGTGTCATTCAATACCTGGAAAACTATTTAAAGAGACCGTTGCAATGGTGTGTTTGTATGCTTCACGCGAATGAATTACCGCTTCGTCATTTGTTCATGTCTCTGGATGGCAGCACATCTGGGCCAAAAGAATATTCAGGACCTATTGGAAAACAGCTAGCTGCTTGTGAAAGTAAACCTCTAGCGTCTTTTTGTGCAGTGTCTGGCAATTTGCTAGTATTACCTGATAATATTGTGAAGGAACTAAGCACGGATCAAAAGTATCTGTACGAAATGTGTCATGCTGTGATGGCTGGTTCCTGTTCCCTTGAGCTAGCGAACCGCCAACCTGGAAAAATGGCGCATTCGAGATGGCTCACTACTGCCAATCGCATACTCAGACTTTACGTAAGTACTGTTTCGCCGTCAAATAATTTGCAGCTGCTTGTGAACTACGTGGTCAAAGTTTACGCTCCTGTTTGGTTCCTAATCAAGCAAAACTCATCATTTAAAGATGGAGCCAAGCATATTTTTCAAATGGTTATATACTCTCGATTTTTGCCTGATAGTCAGAGATCTATTGTAAATTCGGTGATCGAAAGAAACGCTTTTTTTGCGCACCCAGAAAACTTGCTTATTGCCATGTTATTCGACGATAGAGAGCATATTCGAGAGCTTGCATCTCGCAAAATATTAAAGGCCAGAGAAGCAGAAAAGAGCAACTCTCGCAGGGTATTTAAAGCACCAAAGCTTAACTTCTGTGCGCGAGACTACACCGATATAATAATAATATTTTGGCAAGAGTGTGAAATATCAGCTTCACCAATTTTGCGACACGTCTCCAACGATGAACTTAGAATTAAGGCTAAAGAACACATCTTTATTGACTTTCCCTGCCACACACAGTCAGTGGAAAGATGTGTAAAACTAGTGACGGAGGCTTCTCAAAGCGTCACGGACGCTACAGCTCGGGATGGTTTTATTAAATGCCGACAAAACAAAATATATTCACTTCTCCATGCGCAAACCTCAACTTAACATTACTAACCCTTATCTATATGCACATCAATGTGGAAATCGTACAATCACCATGTGTAATTGTCCTTTTATCCACAAAACGAGCAACATAAAATACCTGGGGGTAAAAATGGACGACACACTCTCATTTAAAAAACATATTGAAAGCCTAGTTAAAAGAGTGTGCAAACTAATATATGTTTTTTAAAAAATTGCGAACAGCAGATTCAAATTAATCACACAAGTTTATTTGGCCCTATGTCAATCTATAATTCAATACTGTATCACTTCTTGGGGTGGCGCACCAAAAACTAACTTGCTTCCTCTTGAAAGAGCTCAGAGAGCAATTTTAAAGGTAGCAAAGTTTCATCCCTTCTTTTTTCCCACTGATTTGCTATATAAATCCTGCAATGTACTAACTGTTCGCCAGCTTTTCATTATGACACTTAGTATTAAAACAGCACACCATGCTTGCCTACAATGCCGACAACACTAACAAGAGACGGAATGATTTAGTATGCATATCTAATGCTACCTCAAAACGTGTCTTTGTAGAAAGATTTTTAACTTTCTTAGGCCCATTCCTGTACAATAGATTAAATAGAAAACTAAGTATCTATAAACTGAATTACTATAGCTGTAAACAAATTATACTTAAATATTTATTAACAATCGACTATGCACAGACAGAAGACCTACTTATTGTCTGCAAATAGAACTGCTAACATGCTATTTTACTTTATTTACCTAAGTTTTAATTTATTTTTTACGTTATATTGATTGTTAATTTATTACATTAAGTACTTATGCACTTTCTGGCCTGAAGCACAGGTTCAACCTAGTTCAGGCAAATTAGCAACTGTGCGCTATTTTATATTAATTGTTAAGGTATTCTTTGTAAATGTATCGCCCTTTTTATAAATAAACGATTATTATTATTTTTTTAGAGTGTTTTCTCTTCTCAGCTCTTTGGCTGGTTTTTGCAACATTTACGGACCGAAGCCAAGTAAATGCAGCTTGTGGTGTGTTAAGTTAAAGATGTGTTGTGGACCTGTTTCGTTTTCATCTATTTGCATGAACTTTCTGACAATGCGACATGTATTTAAATATTATTATTATTAGGAACAGATTAAAATCTCGCTCAGAAATGCCTAATTTTGGTCACAAAAACCAGTTTCGTTTTTAAAGTTGCCATTGATTATTTTGTCTTTCAACTATTTTAAACCTTGCTTTAACTCATTGTTGTACCCTTAAATTTAATAAAAACCATTTAAATGTTATTTTTGTATGATTTATAGTTTATATTAGGAACCCCTAAAAATAGCAAAGTTGAAAAACTTCAAGGACTGGTAGAGGCCTCAAGATGCCGGATATCTAAATAAATTTTATAATAATCGTAATATATGTGTCAAAACGCAACTTTTGATACCTCTTGCGTAGCCGTAGCTCAATTTTTTTCCCCCCCATACGTGAACGGGACACCCTACTGTACATACAGCAGGAAGCGGCGCTAGCCGCCATCAGGCTGATGCATCTGGGCATATGGGGCAAAAACATTACCAGTCCACACGCTAAAATCCTGGACCTGGCGATTGAGTACCAGCCACTCATCGCTGCCCCGTGTGACAGAACACCAAACCAACCGATGTTAAACAAAAACTATATTATACAAACAGTTCAGGAAGAAAGGGATCAGTCAGGAGTCAATGAAGTGCGCATTTATACAGACGGCTCTAAAATACAAAACGGTTCAGGTGCTGGCGTACACTCCCTTGACCTCAATATTAACTTTCACATACCACTAGGCACACATAGTTCGATCTTTCAATGCGAATGTGTTGCCTTAACACAAGCTGCAACAGCAGTAAAGCGCTTAGGCATCCGGAACTATAGCATTAAATTTCTATCCGACAGCCTATCTGTGCTCAAAGCTATAGCAAGCAAACAAACTAACAATAAGCTAATTTTTGAGTGTCATCTAGCTCTGGAGAGTTTATCGACGTCTAATCGTATTACTCTCCAGTGGATCAAGGGGCACAGTGAATCTCTGGGCAATGATGCTGCAGATGAACTTGCGAAGAGAGGCTCTGACATGAGGGTGCTAGGCCCGTACGGCGTACCCACTTCTCCTCTTTGTCTTTCTCACAATTTCGTGCGTGGATTCGCCAAAGATCGACCGAAATCCATAACAACAGATGGTCACGGGCAACAGACTGTATTTGTAGACAGTCAAAATTGGCTCTACCAATGATACACCCGCGATTAACCAAAAAACTTCTCAACCTGAGTAGGAATAACCTCAGAATAATAATAGGTACAATTACGGGCCACAACCTCCTTAACAAACATCTTTTCAACATAGGCGCCACGGACAGCCCCCTCTGCAGGGGCTGCCTTGATGCCGAGGAATCAGCCGCACACGTCATCCTGGATTGCGAGGCCGTGGCTTCTCAACGTGAAGAAATCCTCGGAACAATGAGGTCGCTCCGCGAAGCCTGTGAAGCTCCCAGGAAGCTTCTGTGCTTCTGGGCGGAGCTAGGCTGGCTCTGTTAGCCAGAATCCCCACGCACAACGGACCGAATGGGAGTCTAAGTGCGGAAAAGGGAGTCCTATCATCATCATCATCAATAATACATAATTATGAATAACAGATATATTTTAATAAGTAAAACAACAAAAATCAATTATAGCATAATACTTAACAACTATAGGTATTACATTAATAAAATAGAACAAGTTAAATAAATAACAAATTAATAGATAGACCTGCATATAAAATCTAATAGAAAAGTGAATGAATGGAAATATAAAAACATAGGTAATAATAAGATATAAAATAATTCTAACTAATTAGCAAGGAAAATTAATAAAGCGCTCTTCCTCTCTCTCTACTTCCTTAAAAAATTTGTTGTGCCCGACAGGGTCCGTAATTGATTCTAGTATTTTTTATTTATCACCTGTAATTACATTATGGATTGCAATAAACAATTTGACATTTGAGATTTGACCTCATACCGCTAAAGATACCTAAAATCGTGTACTGCGCATGTCAAACCACGTGGTGTGTCAAGTCTCTTCTTACGTGGCACGCACTGTATTATGATTGTTTCTGGCTGGACGGTTAATCACGGGATGTTGTTGTGATCGCGCGGATAACTGGATAACTCTGTTTGACTGCAATGGGGATTGTCCAAAATTTCTAACCATTAGATTTTATTTTATTTTTTGAAAATTTAGAGTATTTTGAGAAACTAATTTGAATATTTTGATGATTGGCCCAATAGTTATTTAAAAAAAAAGAAATATTTTAAGTTTTTAAGGTAGGTGACGTCACCAGTGGCATAAAGATTAAGTGCCGTTGCCTGACTAGTACATAATTAAAAATTTTAATCTGTCAACACAACGTCATCAATCCAAAGAGTACTGTCACATCTGTCAAAGTGTCAATAGGCCGAATAGACGTCTTAAATAATCGAATCCTATCTTAGCGTATTTATTTACAAATGGTGTTTTTTATGTGTAAGTGTCCTCCAAGGAATATACTACTCTCTATCGTCACTACAACAATCGACGCGGCGACTTAGAAATAGAATAATAACGCACGCGGCGACATTATTACTATTATTGCTGCAAGTTGGAACAAAGCACTTCCTGTATTCTATAACTCTTCCAGTATATTAAATATTGTCGAGTGTTGAAATAATGTACCTATGTAATGTAATGAGATATAAACAAGAATGCTTATATTTTTGACATACATATTTATAATAATTTGACATTTGACAGATTGTAGACAATCTTACTTTTTTTTTCTGAGGTAACGATACAAAACTGTACGGCCAAAGCCGACGTAATTTGAAGGGCAAAGAAGGTCAATCGTATTTTATCAATAAAATATGACTATTTTTCATAATTAATTAGTCCGTAATGATCAATAACGCTATTCCTCAAAATGGTTTTTCAATTACAACATTTAAAAAAATATGAACAATGCCCATTGCTGGAAAGTACCTTTTTTAATTTATTTTTTTAAACGTTGCTCCCACACTAGGATTTACTTCTGTATCGTGGGTGCGTTTACAAACATTTAAATTGGTTTCACCCTCTTTGACACTCTTATGTTAGACTATATACCTAAATGTACTTTAAAAAGTCTCAACATCATAAATAAAGCATAGTTTTAAAGAGCGTCATGTTTTCTTTAATGTGGACGCAAGCTGACGGTACCTACTTCAGTCTCAACTTCCACTGGAACTCTCCACCTGGAGGAGGAGTGCACATGTCAGCCAGACCTACCACATTGATGTTTTATTAACGCAGGTGTAATCCGCACTCTGACGCCGCTGGACCGCGAGTCGACTCCGCACTACTGGCTCACGCTGTGCGCGCAGGACCACGGCCTGGTGCCGCGCCACTCGTGCGTGCAGGTACGTGGCAACGCGACCACAGCGAGCAGGGAACAACGGAGAATGATAATGCTTAGCACACACTGTGATTATAAGCACACGTTTCTCAACCGCTGATAATATTATGAGCTTTCCTATTAGAGCGTGACTGTTTTTTAAACACGTCGTTTGATTATGTTTGATAGGAACTGAATTTGAAACCTTGGCGCTTTTACTTACAATAAAACCGCCTGCGTTTAATTACAAAGTGAGCTAATTTCAAAGCGAATGCTGGCGAATCTCATTTATGGGCTCGTGCGCAGGTGTACGTCGAGGTGGAGGATGTCAACGACATGGTGCCGTGGCCGGAGCGCGCGGCCTACGCGGCGGCCGTGGCCGAGCACTGCGCGGCCGGCACGCGCGTGGCCCGCGTGCGCGCGCGCGACGCCGACGCCTCGCCCACCAACATCACCTACTCCATCGTCGCCGGCAACCCTGACGGACTATTCTCTATAGATGAACACACTGGTATGTTACCGATTGTTGTATCAGAAGTCAATTTTACTGCTTTAAACTTATAATAGTACAGTAGATCGCACAGGTGCGAAGCTGGGGCAGGTCGCCGATTCATTTTTTTTTTGTATACTTAGGTGAAATAGTGACGACGGGTCGCGCGCTGGACCGCGAGGCGGCGGCCAGCCACGCGCTCGAGGTGCAGGCGTCGGACGGCGCGCTGGCCAGCACGGCGCGCGTGGTCGTGCGTCTGCGCGACATCAACGACCACGCGCCCGCCTTCGCGCAGCGCTTCTACGACATCCGCGTGCCCGCGCCGCGCGCCCCGCACGAGCCCGACGTGCACGCCCTGCCACAGGTACCCTCGCCCACTCTACTTATTATAGCGGTCAAGTTTACACATCAAAGCTCATGCATGCTTTAACATTGATGATGATGAGTAACGTGTGGAGTGTTATTTATTAACGTTATAGGATGGTACTTCTGTACCGAACCCTGAGCCTCGAGAAATATTATGACCGGGCGAGTTGCAACTATATTGTGTGTGGAGTGGTAGTGTGCAGCAGCGTGTTCTTTACAGGGCGACGCGGCCGGCGACCACGTGCCGCCCGCCGCCGACGAGAGCAGCACGGAGTGGGAGGCCGACGACGACGAGGAGGGCTCGGGGGCGCGCGCGCCCTGGGACCTATACGACGACCCCGCGCCGGTCGGCCTCTACGTCGCCACGGTGAGGCTTTACTCGCATGTCTCCGCACGATTTAAGTGATCACAACCGCAGTACGAGCGTCGGTCTCACGGTGCTGTTCCTCTGACAGGTGGTGGCGTTCGACTCGGACGAAGGCGCCAACGGCACCGTGCGCTACTGGGCGCGCGCCCGCGGCGCCGCGCGCGGGCTGCTGCGCGTGCACGCCGCCACCGGCCGCCTGTACATGGCGCCGCGCCTGGCCCTCTCACCCGGCGACTCCTACGACGTTACGGTACTGCCGACTGCTCAGGCCCACCCGCTAACAGGAGCTCATTGGTGAAGATTTGCTAATCCTTGTGTGTGACGCAGGTGCGCGCGTGCGATGGCGGGCCGCGGCCGCGCTGCAGCGTGTCGCGCGCGAGCGTGCGCGGCGTGGCGCGCGGGGCCGGGGGCCCGCCCGCGCTGGCCCCGCCGGGGCCCCTGCAGGTGGCCGAGCTCGACGCGCCCGGGTTCCTGCTCGCCGTTCTGCAGGCCACTGACCCTGACGGCGATGCTCTCTACTACACAATATCGGGTACAAAACCAATCACGGATTTCATAGTTATCACTAACACCAATTAAAACCCCTTCTAAATCTAAAAACACCACAAAAAAGAAAACGTGTGTGGTCAGGGGACCCTCGTCAGGAATGAAGTTCCTTACGCGATACTCTCACTCGTATGTAATAGAAAGAGACAGAGAGAGAAAGTGTGAATTTAATAACTTTTTGATATCATTTTGAATACAAAGCAATCTAATGTTCACAGTTCAAAAAGTTATCGCCCTCTTGGATTTTCATTTTAACCTACTTTATCTCTAGGCTTTATCACCGTCGAAAACCATGAAAACTATCTCTGAGAGAAAGTCGCATGGAGCGGGCATAATTTCCGTTACAATTTCTACCAGTTTACTTATACGAGTTATACGGCATACCGCAAGCCGCGTTATACAAGTTCGTTCCAAAAATCTTTTTTTTTTTACAAACTTTTTAGATGGTGACCCTCGGCAAGAGTTTTACATCGGAAGAGAAGATGGTAGCCTGGTTCTGGCACGTCGCCTGTTGTGGGAGCGACAGTCACAATATTCCTTGAATATCTCTGTCACCGACGGCCTGCACGTGGTGTACGCTCCGGTATGAAATCGGCGGAATGGTTTGTCTTTTGCAGCGTTCACGGAACTGTCATTGAACCTGGCCGTATTTACAGGTGAATATAACCGTTATCAACGACGCAAACGAAGGGGGAGTGTCGTTTACGCGAGAGGAATACGTCGTAGAGACTTCCGAGGCGACCCGAGTGGGCGAGGCGCTGGTGGCGCTGCGGGCGAGCGCGGCGGGCGCGGGAGGCGGGCGGCTGCTGTACGGCGTACACGCCGCGCGAGCGCCCGCGTCCGCCAGGCTGTTCCGTCTGCACGAGTTCAGCGGCGTGCTCGAGCTCGCGCACCCGCTCGACAGGTGAGCGATCAACAGACCCGCCGAGACGGAAGCCAGCCACGCGCCACTCACACTTTCTACTATTTTCCAATTGTTTAATCACAGAGAGAGCGCTGCGGTTCACGAGCTCACCGTGTGGGCGCGCGACCAAGCCCCGAAAGCGTCGCTCGCGTACGCGCGGGTGACGGTGCGCGTGCACGACGCGGACGAGCACGCGCCCGCGTGGGGCCGGCGCCTGGCCGAGGTGCGTCTGGCGCGCGGCGCGGCGCCGGGCGCGCTGGTGGCCGCGCTGCGCGCCGCCGACCCCGACGCGGGCGACGCGGCGCGCGTCGTGTACTCGCTGGCGGGCGGCGACGCGGGCGGCGTGTTCGCGGTGGACGCGGCGCTGGGCGACGTGCGCCTGGCGCGCGCGCTGCCGGCCGGCGGCCCGCGCGAGTACACGCTGAGCGTGCGCGCCGCCAACCCGCCGCCCGCCGCGCGCGCCGCGGCGCTGCCGCTGCACGTGCTGGTGGTGGAGCCGGACGACGCGCCGCCGCGCTTCGCGGTGGCCGAGCTGGCGTGCGAGGTGCTGGAGGGCGAGCCGGCCGGCACGGCGCTGGGCGCGCTGGACGTGCGCAGCGCCAGCGCGGTGTGGTTCTCGCTGGAGGGCGGCGCGGGCCTGTTCCGGCTCAACCCGGCCGCCGGCCTACTGGCCACCGCCGCGCCGCTCGACTACGAGACTCAGAACTTCTACAATTTAACGGTCACCGCAATCAACATGGTAAATTTAATTTACAAAATGACATATTAATCTGCATAAACATTATCTTATATGTATATCAGTTCGGCGGTAGTCAGCGTACCACAACCTACGGTTGACCGACATAGAAGTGGTACAAGAGCTCTCCTCAGATCACCGACCAGTCATCATCAAAATGGCCCCCCGCATTGGTCTCCCCGACCCCAACCAACCCCCTCAAACTAAAGTGGTAACGGACTGGAGGAAAGTAAGCGAATGCCTGAAATCCACCACATCCCCCCACTTAGACTCCATCCCCGATCAGTTCAACTCCATCGCGGACACAACAGCGGCGATCGACTCGCTCACGGAACACGTACAGTCAGTCCTGAACGACTGTTCAAGGGAAATTCCAGAGATGGACGACCATCGCTGGAAGTTGCCTGACGACTTGCGTGAACTGGTGAGCGAGAAGAACGCGGCTGTCCGTGCCTACAGCAGCTTTCCATGTGGCCCAAACAAAGCCCATATGCGTTACTTACAGAGAACTGTGAGGACTCGCATATCGGAGTGGCGTGAAGTCAAATGGAATAAGACGCTGAGCGATCTTGAACCCAATCACCAGGCCTTCTGGGAACTCCAAAGGAGACTTAGATCTCGAGACATCACCTCCATGCCCCCACTGATCCGCCCCGACAATACCATCGCCTTTGACGACGAAGACAAGGCAGAATGCTTGGCTGACAGCCTCGAAGCCCAGTGTACACCCAGCTCCCTACCCGTAGACCAAGCTCACCTCTCTGAGGTCGACGCGGAAGTCGAGCGTAGAGCCTCCCTCCCACCAGTAGAAGACCCCGAAAATCCTCTACCCCCCGTCACTCCAGACGAAGTACAGGACATCATAAAGGGTCTTATTCCTAAGAAAGCCCCCGGTTCAGATGGAATCACCAATAGAGTGATTCAACTCTTCCCTGCCCAATTAATTGTGCTACTGGCCACCATCTTCAACGGTGCCATAAGCAACAACATTTTCCCACAGAAATGGAAAGAAGCCACAGTCATTGGCATTCCCAAGCCCGGCAAGCCCAAGTCGGAACCTACGAGTTACCGTCCCATCAGTCTGCTCAATGGACTAGGCAAGATCTACGAGAGGCTTATTTATAAGCGTCTTAGGAACTATGCCGAAACAAAGGGCCTCATCCCCAACGAACAATTCGGTTTTCGAACCCAACACTCTAGCGTGCAGCAAGTCCACCGCATCACCGAACATATCCACGCAGGGTTCCTGCGTGGATACATGACAGGTGTGATATACTTCGACATAGCGAAAGCCTTCGACAAAGTCTGGCACAATGGCTTATTATATAAGCTATACCAACTCGGTGTGCCCGACCGCCTCGTGCTCATCCTTCGAGACTTTTTGTCGAACCGCACCTTCCGCTACAAAGTAGAAGGAGCTATATCCTCCCCACACCCCATCCGAGCAGGAGTCCCCCAGGGCTCTGTGCTCGCTCCGCTCATATTCACGCTGTACACTAGCGACATCCCAATAAATAGAAAGACCCAGTTGGCTCTCTTCGCAGACGACACTGCCATTCTTTACACTGGCCGCAGCCTAGTCCAGATCTCCCACATCCTCCAAACTTCAGTCAACAAGCTCGCTGACTGGTTTAGGAAGTGGAGAATAGAAGTAAACCCCGACAAAAGTCAAGCGGTTCTCTATTCGAAACCGAGACACAAACCCATCCCCCCCCGACCTATCACCATGTTCGGCAAGCCGATCCCTTGGGAGAAGCAAGCCAAATATCTCGGTGTTATCCTCGACAGACACCTCTCCTTCGCAGAGCACATAAAGGCGGTTCGCTCGCGCGCCGCCTTCGCTCTCGGTAGACTTCACTCGATGCTCAATGCACGCAGCAAATTGTCACTTAAGTGCAAATTGCGCATCTACACAGCGTGCATTCGTCCAATCATGACCTATGCCTGCGTAGTCTTTGCACACGTAAAGCCCCATCGCATCCACAGGATGCAGACCCTCCAGAACCGTTTCCTCCGAAAGGCTACGGGAGCCCCTTGGTTCGTCCGAAATGAGATCCTCCATGTCGATCTCAAAATCCCCACTATCCACCAATTCATGAAGCGCCTTTCCAAGCACTTCTTCGACTCCGCCCCCAACCATCGAAACCCGCTGGTTGTTGAGGCCGCCAGATATACTCCCTCCCAAATTAGTAAACTACGCCGTCCAAGGCACGTTCTCGCCGACCCAGATGACCCTATAACCGTCCTCCAAGAGAGCAGTAGGGCAACCAGCACGCTTAGGAAAAACAGATACAAGAAACCGACATACCGGCCTCGCCGACGAGGTCCCTCGCGACGTCCCCCAGTAAATGCCCCCCACCGACCCTTGCTCGATGTAGTGCCAGCCCGCGCCGCAGCTGAGCCAGTAGATTTAAATTCCCGACTCTGACCTCTGAGTTTGTTTCGGCATTTCTTCTCAGAGTAGTCAATTAGGAAATGCCGGCCCCATCGTTCGTTAAATAATCAAAATTAGATCCAGCCTGTCCCAACTTGCTGCCCTCCCCCAGCGACGCCCTAAGCCGAGGCTCGTACCCCACAGGGGGTGCCCTTAGCGTGTAGTCGCTTAGTTTATTTAGTTAGTTTTAAGCCCCTGGCTGGAGGCTTTGAGTTCTCTCAAGGCAGCCGCAGGATTGTCCGGTTAAGTAGTCACGACCTCTCAAGGTCAACTACGAGATGCAAAATTAAAAAAAAAAAAAAAAAAAAAAAGTCAGCGTACCGTTCGCACGAGTACACGGCGTTGCTAATAGCTACTACATATTTATTTTGCTAAAGCGGCCGCTGTCAGTGTTTCTCAAGCTTTTTATCAAAGTCAGTTGAAATGTTTAACTGCAAACGTTGCGACACTGAAGCGAGGGATGGTGCTACATGTGTTGCCTGTAAGGCGAGATTCGACTTCCCCTGTGCTGGAATTACTGAGGCTGGTTGGAGAAAACTTGGCGAGCGTAAATCGACATGGAAATGTCAAAGCTGCAAGGCTACCCCGGTTGCCAGTCCCCAAACTGGTTGTCTGAAGGCATCACCGGCAAACTCGGAGACCATCATGGCTGAGCTGCAACGTCTGTCACTTAAAATGGAAGCATTGCCTGAGTTGATAGATAGTGTGAAGGCTATTCAGAGTGAGTTGGCGGAGTTAAAGTCCATACGGCAAGAAGTCCACGAAATGAAATTGTCTTTCGAGTCCTACGGTCAGGAAATAAAAGCTTTGGCAAGTAAAGTGTCCATACTGGAAGATGAAATAGAGACAATGAAGACCACCAAAGAAGTGATAGTCAATTTGCAGGATCGTCTTACCCAGCTTGAGAATCGGCAGTCTGAGAATGAACAGAGGTCGCGCATGAACAATATTGAGATCAAAGGAGTGCCAATATCCAAGGATGAAGACTTGTTCGCAATAATGGCCAAGATTGGTGAAGCAATTGATTTTCATGTGCAGAGGGAACAGATAAACTACATAGCAAGGGTGCCGACTCGCAATGACAAAATAAATAAAAATATTATTTGCTCTGTACACAATAGCTACATAAAAAACGATTTTATAGCGGCGGCAAGGAAATATAAAAAACTTAATGCTGGAGATCTGGGCCTACAGGGCAATAATAGGGTGTACATCAACGACCACCTAACCCTGGAAAATAAACTCCTACTTAATAGAACCAAAGCCCTAGCCAAAGAGCGTGGCTTTGAACATGTGTGGGTTAGAGGATGCAAAATACTCGTGAGAAAAAATACCGCGTCTCCAAAACACTGCATCCACACAGAGCAAGATTTAAAAAAGTTTGTTTTTTAATTAAAACATCTCCACTTATTTGCGTGTTGACTCCTTTTAAAAAAGTTTGTGTAATTCATATTGTGGACACATCATTGTTAATCGTGAACTCGTTTGACTTAAGTTTAAGTTTGAGAAACACAGGTACGTATTTTTTGCACACATTCCATTCTCGCCTGCCTTTTGTTCTCTTATCGCTTGGTGTCGCCTATTCATTCGACTCATTAGGCTTTGTTTTTTGTCATTTCATACTCTATGTTTGTGCGGTTAGAGGTGAGATCTGCTTACACTTTAAATTTCTGACTCATATTCTATACAATTTCAAAACTAAACGTTTCTACACTTTGAATACAATTTCTTACGCTTATTCTATCAAATATGTTTATGTTTGTTTGTTATTATATATAGTTCTCGCTTTATATTATCACCACTCGCTATTTAAGCCGACTTTTATTACCTATAGCTTCTACTCGGCACTAAGTTTGAGTGTACCTTATATTTTCTCAATTATTTTCTTGGCGCTACCCTTCAATTATGCCTATTAGTATTTACTATCAAAATGTTCGGGGGCTACGGACGAAAACATCTGTTTTCTACAGAAACGTTTGTGTAAATTCTTTTGATATCATTTGTCTGACGGAAACATGGCTTATTGATGGTATTTCCGATAGTGAACTGTTTGATGATAGATATTTTGTATGGAGGCGTGACCGAAGTTACTCGCAAACTAATCAAACTATGGGTGGGGGGGTTTTAATTGCCATACGTCGGGAACTAGTTGCCGATGTCCGTAACGAATGGTACTCTTCTGCCGAGGATCTGTGGGTTACCTTAACTTTACACCAAAAAAAACCTAAAGTGACTTATAAAATACATTTATGTGTTGTGTATATATGTAGCCAGCAATCTGGCAACTCTTTAATGACACAACTGAATAATTTTACTAGTAATTTATCCGACATTGTTCTTAAACATCCCGCAGATAAGTTTTTAGTGCTCGGTGACTTTAACCAACCGAATATTGAATGGCACGCTACTGCGGACGGTGATCACCTATGTCCTGGTAACTTACATGGTCCCATTCAAACCTGCTTCTGTGATACCCTCACCGCTTGCAATTTGCTACAGTACAACTCACATTTTAATGTTAACAACAGGATTCTTGACCTCGTATTATCTAACAGTGAAGTAGCTGTCACTCACAGCCTGGATCCCCTAGTGTACGAGGACTCACATCATAAAACACTCTGTATCTCTGCCGACTTCGTCCAACTTCATCAGCTGCATTCTCGGCCACGAGTCAAGTTCCTGTATGGCCAGGCTAATTATGACGCCATCATTGAAGAAATGATGGCAATTGATTGGCCATTAGAGTTAAATTCTAGGCCTCTTGAAGAAGCTGTTAAATTCCTTTATCACACTATTAACTTGCTTCATAATACACATATTCCATCTAAAACTATTGCACCAAGGGCTAAGTATCCTCCTTGGTACAAAAGCCCTCTTATTAAAATAATTAAAGAAAAATCAAAATTTCATTCAAAATTTAAAACCTATGGAAATCTCTCGGACTATCAATCTTTTGTTACCTTACGTCAACGGGCTAAAGATATGGAGAAGGAAATGTTTGATGATTATATAGCAAAAATTGAACAAGCCATTTCTAAAAATCCCCGGGCTTTCTGGCAATATGTTAAATCTAAACAACATACCAATTGTTACCCATCTGTATTAAAATTTGGTGAAGTGTCGTCTGGTCAAGGGGAGGAAATCTGCAATATGTTTGGCGACTATTTTTTTTCGAACTTCCAAGAGCGACGTGACACAAATGAATCCTTAGCCTCTGCGAGCGTGGATCAGTCTACTGGTCTCGTATCAGACATCTGCTCTATTGATGTGCGGGAGGAGGAGGTATTTCGCTTGCTAAAGCAAGTGGATATTAATAAATCCGCTGGTCCGGATAATATTTCACCAATTTTTATAACCAAATGTGCCAGGTGTCTATCCATCCCTTTAACAATATTGTTCAAACGGTCGTTCGACTTGGGAGTAGTGCCTACAATCTGGAAGTTAGCGTATATAACGCCGATTCATAAAAAAGGACCTAAGGACAGCGTTGAAAATTATAGGCCGATCTCCAAACTCTGCGTGTTCGCTAAAATTATGGAGAAAATCGTACACGTACAACTTTCTTCTTCACTTAAATTAAGTTTCTCCGAACACCAACATGGATTTTTAAAAGGTCGCTCCACCACATCCAATCTCGTGGTCTGTAGTGACTATCTTTCAGAGCATATGTCCAAGAGGTCTCAGGTCGACGTTATATACACTGACTACAGTAAATGTTTTGATCGAATAGATCATACGCTTCTAATGCGCAAATTGTTAGGGATTGGTGTGAGGGGTAGCTTGTACAGATGGTTTGTATCATATGTCGAAGATAGATGCCAGACTGTAGCCCTCAATGGTTATACCTCGAGAGCAATGTACATTCCGTCGGGGGTTTCCCAAGGATCCTTATTAGGACCCCTTTTATTTAATATTTTTGTGAATGACATCGCCTCTTGTTTCCTAAACTCTAAGATTTTATTGTATGCGGATGACATGAAAATTTTGAGTCAAGTGTCAACCATTGAGGATGCACACCTACTGCAGGAGGATCTGGACAGGTTCCATGATTACTGCGATCGAAATAGGTTGGATTTAAATATTTCAAAATGTTATATGTGTACATTTACTCGCAAGCCAAATCCTATTAAGTATGATTACAAACTATCGAATACGTCAATTGCCAGAGTCAACGTCATCAGGGATCTTGGGGTAACTTTTGACTCGAAGCTTTTGTTTGATGCCCATATTGACAATATAGTCAACAAGGCTTCTAAAGCATTAGGTTTTATTTTTAGGGTCTCCTCTGAGTTTAAGAATGTCAAAACGATGAAAATTCTGTACTGTGCTTTTGTCCGTAGCCATCTTGAATATGCTTCTCAAATTTGGAACCCAAATTACAATGTTTATATTAATCGCCTCGAAAGTATACAAAGGCGATTTTTAAGGTACAGTCGCAAGCATAATTGCAGTCAGTCCGTAGGGTATACATTGGCTTGCAAAGAATGAACTGTTTGCGTGTGTGCGTGAGTAACTGTTTGGAATAGGTTTGCTGTTTTACTCTTGATCATCATAGCTTCCGTGGTCGAGCGGTGTAATGTGACACTTGTGAAAGTGGGCGGCAAATAAGTCTGGGTTCGATTCCGGCTGGAGTCTGGTTTTTTGGAACCTTATGTTTAATCCTATTTGATCTATTGGAATCTTTTTTTTTAATCGTATCAAAAACAAAACAGTTTAGTCACATTTTATTTAGTTTTTTATTAAAAATAAAACATTTCAAATACTTTTCAAGATTTTTTTATGATCTGTTAGTTTATTACAGTTATTATATTATAAAATATTAAAATCATATCACTCTATAACTACAAATTGTGTCTATGTCGCGTTTCTTTTTAGCTTAAGTATTCATTTTCGTAAAGAAAAGAGGATTGAAGCTAAACCTTAACACGATCTATATACACACTTTATTTTAATAAATATAAATAATATAACGGTTTTTGTGTTACTAACAGTATATGGACTACGTCTGAATTAAATGTCTTATTATTATTTAGTATAACCTCCATTTTTTTCTATAACTTCTAGTAATCTCCTCCGCATAGAACCAACCATATTCTCTCTCTCTGTTCCTCTTAAATCCTCCCACACTTGATGGCAGTGTGATTCCAAATCCTCTGTTATTCTTTCATTACACATGTCCCATTTTTGCACCATTAAACCCCACAGGTTTTCTATGGGGTTTAAGTCCGGGGATTTTGCTGGCCAGGGAATCACAGTTATATCAGGGTTTTGATTAAACCAATCATTCACAACGCGGCAACGTGAGCTCGATGGACTGGACAGTTATCTTTCACAATTGAAATATTTGGAACATCCACAGGTGGATACACGCATCGCACCGTCGGTAACATGTTTTCGTCTAAAATGTTAACATAGGTAGCAGCAGTCGCACGCCCAGGTGGTTGCGCTACTAGTTCACCTGGTCCAGCGACGCGACCCGATTACGTGTTTTTAATAACATAGTTTTCGTCATATCTAGTCCCATTTCTTCTCCACAAATGTAATCGACCGTGCTGAGACGACATGAATGTTTTTTCATCGGTAAATATAGTATTTTTCCAATCAAAATCTAAATATTATCTTGCAAATGATAATCTATTTCGTTTATGCACTTCGGTTAAGCTGGGTTTCTTTGCTGGCTTCCGATGGTGTATACCTTGTCTATGTAGGGTTCGACGAACGGTATCCACGGAGATATGGAATCTCCGAGCAAAGTCGTGAGTTCGTAAAAAGCCATTATCTTCATACGCTTGAATCATCGCTGTCTGCTGGATATCAGTAAGCAGACGCGGGCGGCCACTTCGCGGTCGTGTAATAACACTACCTTCTTCTTCATAACGTGTCAACCAACGTTTCACAGTCCTCCACTAAAACAAAAAAGCGCGTGATTACAATGGCTAAATAAACCATGACTTTATTTAAAACAGTTGCTGTATTATACTATATAAAGCTCGTTTTAAATATGTAGGTTACCAGATTAACAATTAACATTACTCACGCTTAGGCCGGTCTCATTAACTATTTGAGATATTTTATATCCTATGTTGTGCAACGCAATAATACGTTGCTTAGCCTCCAAATCAATATTCGCCTGCATTTCGAATAAACACGATACACAAGAAACACTCGTATCAGAAAGAAAGGGTAGACTGAACTGAATGTGCTGTTATGACCGATACCAGTGGGTAGCGTGGTAGCACTGATTCATAGACCAAGACCGATTGTTTGTGGCTTTGAATGACATTATATTCACAGACAGATTTATGCGCATGGAGCTAAAATATAGATGTAAATTTTGCCACGTTAGGTAAATGCTTCGTGGCGTGATGGTTTGACTCGCAACTTGCAATCGAGCGGTCATGGATCGAATCTAGTGCAAAAAACTTTTTAAAAATATTATGTTATTTGTGATCCATTATGACTATAAGAATTTATAAGTAAAAGTAAGATTAGTGGAAAAGACATCAATTTCAACATTTTTTAAACGGAATATGAACTTTAGCTCCATCTGTTGAGACGAAACGCAACATCATAGCGACACACAAGTTCACTATTATGTGCTAATAGAAATAGATAGATGGCGGGAATAACATGCATATGTGTGCGTGTTTTCTGTATACATACGATGCCGAAGCGCGACAAACGACTTTGATTCTGAATACTGACTCCAGTTATGCATTCGAGTGTACATTCAATATCGTTCAAATACCTATCTTCCTAACTATACTAGTCGGTGTAAGAAATTTCATATTCTTCCTTTACACGAACGAAGAAAAATTGCAGATCTCGCCTTCCTATTTAGTATAATGAATGGATCTACTGACGTCCCTGAGCTGGTGGCCAAGATTGGACTTCGTGCACCATCTGTGTTTCCTCGGAGACCTCATCTCCTTCACGTACCTATAGTGAAAACTAACTACAGGCAAAACACATATATCATAAGAGCATGTCGAATGTTTAATATGGTGTGCCGGGATGTTGAGCTTGATTTATTCACAAATAGTGTCCAGAAATTAAAAAAAACATTAAATAACTTTTTTTTTTAAATGTAACTTCATTCTGTGGTGTATTTTATTTTGTTTATTGTTCTCTTCAGTTATTTCTTTGTTTAACTCTTACGCTGTTTGTACCGTTTTGACAATTTATACATAAGTTTATATAAGTGGAAACTTGTAATTGGCTATCTTCTACTTATTACTTCTGACTACTTGGATGTGTTAGCTGTAAGTTTTCTTAAAATTAATAAAATAAAATAAATAAAATAAAATTATCGTGTCACATTGTTTGTAACAAAACTCCTCCGAAACGGCTTGACCGATTCTAATTAATTTTTTTGTGTATATTCAGTAGGTCTGAAAATAGGACCTAAACTATTTTTCATAGTAATAAGGGTGGTCCACCTCAACATTTTTATTTTAATTTTTTGGACAAATTTTTTATTTTTGTGTTTTTATGATTCGGCATTAAAAATACATGCAACCCTAAATTATCAATCTTTTCTAGCACTAACCCCTATTTATTAATAGTCTATTTACATATATAAAAATGGAATGACATTTGTTAATCTCACTAAAACTCGAGAACG
Source organism: Luperina testacea (assembly GCA_927399505.1). Taxonomy (NCBI): domain Eukaryota; kingdom Metazoa; phylum Arthropoda; class Insecta; order Lepidoptera; family Noctuidae; genus Luperina; species Luperina testacea. Next base: position 87,734 of record OV656762.1, on the reverse strand, counting down.
GCTGGACCGATTTGGCTAATTTGGTTTTGAAATATTTGTAGAAGTCCATGGAAAGTTAAAAAGGTGAGAAAATATGAAGAAGTTGTAAGGGAAATAGTAAAAGTTTTATTATCCCATACAAACTGTTCGTACCTGTCAAACAGGATGCGTAAAGAGATTGTATAGTTTGATTTATTCAATTGTTTGATCTGTCGTTTACTCTTTTATTTATTTCTATGAGTATTTTAGTTTATTATCAAGACAAACATTTTGTATGTAGCTTGATACATCTTTTCTTTTCGTGTAGAGTAAGGGTAGGGTAGGAGTAGGGTAGGGGTAGGGTAGGAGTAGAGTAGGGGTAGGGTAGGAGTAGGGTAAGCGTAGGGTAGGAGGTATAATATTCTTAACCACAGAAAATCAGCGGCTACGCTGTGACACATAATCTTATGATGTCATACATCATAAGATTTTGTTTATACTTGTCACTTTTTATCAAACTAACGGTGTTTTCATTGTTGTTAAAAAAACTTGTTTTTTTTTGTTTAAACTTTATTGGTATAACAATTTTTGGTGTTTACACTATGCACTATTAAACCTGATAATATTTATTTGAATGTATCAGGGTGGCGGCACGGCTTCGGCGCGCGTGTCAGTGCACGTGCTGGACCGCAACGAGTTCGCGCCGGCGCTGCGGCGGCGCCAGTACCGCGGCCGCGTGTCGGAGGCGGCGCCGGCGGGCGCGCTGGTGGCCGACGCCGAGCCCGGCAGCCAGCCCGGCGCGCCGCTCGTGCTGCTCACCGACGACGCCGACTCGGCCGCCAACCGCCAGCGCGCCTACGAGATCCTGCAGCCCGGCGCCGCCGCGCTGTTCCGCGTCGACCCCACCACCGGCGCGCTGCACCTGCTGGCGCAGCTGGACTACGAGCGCGCCGCCCGCCACGAGTTCAGCGTCAGGGTGAGTCGGCTGCGGCGCGAGCGCTCGACTTCAGCCGACCGCGGGGCTCTACGACTCTCGTCGTTGCAGGTCATCGACATGGGGACGCCGAGGCTACCGTCCGGGAGCGTCGCGAAAGTCACCGTAGAGGTGACGGACGTCAACGACTGTCCGCCGACGTTCGCACAGTCCGCTTACGAAGCCACGGTGCTGCTGCCGACGTCGCGCGGCGTCACGGTGGCCACGCTGGCGGCCCGCGACCCCGACCTGCCGCCCGGCGCCGCCGTCAAGTACGACATCATCGAGGGCGACGCGGGCGGCGCCTTCGCGCTGTCGCCGGGCGGCGTGCTGTCCGTGGCGCGCGCCGAGGGGCTGGCGGCCGCCTACCGCCTGCGCGTGCGCGCGTCCGACGGGCTGTACTCGAGCACGGCGCGCGTCGAAGTCCGCGTGCGCGACGCCGATAACTCAGGCCTCGCTTTCCAGAAGTCCGACTATTACGGCTCGGTCGTTGAAAACTCCACAAAACCCACGACGATCGCCGTACTCAACGTGCTCGGTGCGGCGCTCAATGAACATATTGAATTCAGGATATTGAATCCTGTGGAAGGGTTTGAGGTGAGACATCATATAAACCTCTTCAGATGAGAGACTCATGTAATTACGGTCAAACTTCACTTAGGCATTTTTTGTTAAACTTAAAATCATTGCATTAAGCATTTGCTGCAACTGTTTCATCTACTTAAATCATAGAAAACCGCTCTTAAAAAGCACACAAAATGCCGAACATGTCGATCCCTTGTTATTGTTTGGAGTGCTAAGACTCGGTCGCGCGGCAGGTGGGCGCGACGTCGGGCGCGGTGCGCAGCACGGGCCGCGCGCTGGACCGCGAGCTGCGCGACGCCTACGTGCTGCTGCTGGAGGCCCGCAGCGCCGCCGCGCCGCAGCCGCGCGTGGCCCGCGCGCGCCTGCACGTGGCCGTCACCGACGTCAACGACAACTGCCCCGTGTTCGTGGCGCGGCCGTACGCCGCCGCCGTGCTGGCCGGCGCCGCGCCGGGCGCGCCCGTGCTGCGCGTGCGCGCCGTGGACGCCGACGCCAACGACAACGGCGAGGTGCGCTACGAGATGAAGCGCGGCCACGGCGAGCTGTTCCGCGTGGACCGGCGCAGCGGCCAGATCACGCTCAAGCAGACCGTGGACGCGCACAACCAGCTGTACTCGCTCGTGATCGCGGCCTTCGACGGCGGCGTGCCGGCGTGCGGCGCGGAGGCGCGCGTGGCGGTGCGCGTGTGGGGCGGCGGCGCGGCGCCGGCGTGGCCGCGCGCGCACTTCGCGCTGGCCGCGCGCGAGGACGCGGCGCCGGGCGAGGCGCTGGCGCCGCCGCTGCAGGCCGAGTCGCCGCTCAACCGCCAGCTCATCTACTCGCTGCTGGACGACGCCGCCGGCCTGCTCGAGGTTCACTTCGACACGGGTGAGGGCCGCCACTTACGTATGTGCTCTCGTCGCCCTGCACGTTTTTGGGAGAGGACGATGAGGTCGCGAGTGGTCAAGCACGTGTACTAACTGTTAATGAATTTGTACATGTATTTGCATGAAGGGAAATTGTTAAACGTATCTATTGAAGAATAAAATGAACGTGATATTTTATGGTAGTTACCTACACCAGTTCTAACGCTTACGATCCTGACAGTGTCAGTTGAAACATGCCGAACACGATATGACGTTGACGAATGAATATTATATCTGAGGAGCGTAAATCGAGCATAGGTTTTTAAATGTTTTATTATTCTCGTACTCAGCTGCTTTATTATACTTATTTTTTTTTTCTTCAATACAACAAACAATAGGGAATATGCATGATTTTTTTTTATTTAAAAAATTAATCCTCATTCATGTAATAAACAGTTTAGTAAAACTGTTTTTCGGAAAACTATGAAACTAAAAAAGATATGAGCCATCGAAGATTTTTTTCTATCTCTTTCTCGCAAAACGAAATTTAACACGGAGTTTATATGGCCGTAGTGACATGTGACGTCACAGTCTATGTCGGATCTCTGTCTAATTGGTGTGTAATCAATAGTTTTAAATGCTCATATCGGCCGTGTTTCTTGGCCGATTTTAATTTTAATTTCTCTTTTTGTCATCTCTACTACGGTATTTTCATATTTTGTTAATAAATGCCATGAAAAAAATTCATGCATATTCCCTATTGCGTAGTGATGCTTAATACTAGTACAGATAGATTTTAGAACATTTGAGTAATAACGCTACCAGCACCATTATCCGCATAATAATACAATAAAAACTTAATTAGGTATAAGCAAACAAAATTCGAGTATTTAACAATTATAATGTGATTTACACAACACTTAGTAAAGGTGAGACAAACTTTTAACAACCGACTTCGAAACGTTGAGTTATAATGCACTACGTAGTACAATATAACTCAATGCTACGAACTCATCATCAGATCTTAACATAATTGAAATGCATGCGAACACAAAATAATTTTGCAAATACGTCTATATGTATATGACGGAACTATGTCCGAACATACAAAACAAAACACATAAAAATAACATAACAAATAACAAACGTAAAAAATAACAAACCGGTTGGTATCGTTTAAAAGAGAATAAGTACAAAATTATAATTGTTGATAACGTGTAGTTTAGCAGGATTGAAGATATATCTGGCTCAAAATTTGCAAAAAAAAATGTAAACGGTTTATTCCCTTTTATATAAAAATATGATTTTTGGCAATTTCAAATAGCAGCCGGGGGGTTAATTGTAGACTTTTGCTGTAATAGTACGACAAGCTCAAACTGTTACTTCCCATCAGCAAATAATACTTTCTTATTCTGGCCGGCACTTTAAATTTTTGGGTATAAAATGTTCGACACTTGAATGTCGACATTAATTACAAATAAAGAAGGAAGCCAAGTACGAAAGAAGTTAAAAACTGGTTAACCGTTTGTATGATGTTACAGCCGGTCGATTCAGTAAAAATCTCACCGTGACAACTTAGGTGAAGTGAGTTTGTTTTTGCTAGGAATTGACACTACTTAAAGCTCACTGTTAAGGACCTAACTAAAGGTTCGTAAAAGTAAACTAAAGTGGACTGTAAACACTTATAATATGATTTAAAGGACAATACAAATGTTGGAATTAACTTTGAACTACAAATATGCGCGCGCGTCTTCGACCGTGTTCGGTAATGGAGTGCCGTGCGGCGGCGGCCAGCCTGCTGTCGCGGTGTAGTCCCGCGCCTCCGCGCGTCCCCTGGCGCAGACCAACATTCACACCTTGTGTGCGTGAACACTCACTCCACGCTCACTTCACCTAAGTTTTCACGGTGAGATTTTTACAGAATAGCACCGCTGTTCTTCGTAATAAGTATGCCAGGAGCTCGAGCAGCCGCGGATAGCGCGGCTCGTACATAACGCACGGGGTGAAGTCGCGGTAGGTGGAGGGAGTACTGACTGCGTTACTAACATATTGGTTTTATCCGCAGCACCCGACAGAGGCAATAGTCCATGTGAGTATACAGTGGCCCCCTGGTCCACAGCCACGCGCCCCTCACTGCTCCGCGCTTGTCCCCCCCCCCCTCCGGTCCGCATGCCCCCCCCCTCCCCCCGTCACTCCCGCGCACGGCTCACTTGAACCCAGTTCTCATACGCGCTGTTGCGGCTGAAGGCCAGAGACACGAATACTTCGTCTAACATTCGAGTATTTTCACATTTAGACACTTTCTACTTACGTTGCAATAATTCGGGCACTTGTGTTTTTACCCGACTGCGCCAGAAATAGGGTTGATTTTCGAGTGTATGTATGTATGCATCATGTACCTATGTATATAGGTATGTATGTATATTTCTTTGGCACGCTCTGTAGCCTAAACGGCTTGATCGATTTCAGCTTGAGAGGTGCCGTTAGATTCGTCTTAATAAATTGTGAGAGTGACACTGGGGTATATCAAAATTGAAAAAAAAATTAAATAAATGGCCTATTTTTGGCGCCATATTATGTCTTCAAATATTTTTTCGAGTGCTATTTCTCAAAACCTATAGAGTGGGGTATCAAAATAAAGGGTTATTAAAGGTGATTACAAAAATATGTACAACTTATAATGGTTAAAAGTAATTCGAAGTGACAAACCGTAAAAAACACGTACAAAGAACTAAATCGCTTGCGAAATCTTTCACATTATTTTGTAAACTAAAAAGCTGGAAAAAAAAAAAGTAATTTGAGAAAATAAAAACCCAACTGTGGTAAAAAACTTAAGTTAAAAAAACTGAAAAGCTAAAAACAAGTCGTTTTTCTAAGTTTTTTTATTTTGTTAAATTACTTTTTCCTTCATTATTAGAAAAACATGCATGAAAGAAGTGATTTCAGTATAAAGTTGCTGGATCGAATGGGTTGGCTTGGGAAGTAGGTAAACAAGTGATGAAAACACAAGCATTCGATTCTTTTGCACCATAGTGTATTACTTGACTCGATGTCCAGAAAAAGTTTGCTAAAGCGGTTTCATTTGTCATACTCTCCTCAATCTATCATGGGCATGTCGGCTGGTCATCACAAGGGCAACAAATCATTATTGAAAACGCGAGTGTGTTGCTTTAGGTGTTTTGTTTGAATGGATCATGAAGAAAATTACAGTTTCAGATAATTTATACCTATTTCTTCTTACTATTTTTGACTCGCATGCTTAATCGGGCACATGAATAAAATGTGTAGCGTGAGCAGAGCGAGTGTGCTAACGTGACGCGTGCGCAGGCGTGCTGGTGGCTCGCGCGGCGCTGGACTACGAGACCGCGCGCGAGCACGAGCTCGTGCTGCGCGCCACGGACGGCGTGACCGGCGCCTTCGCCGACGCCGCCGTCACGCTGCGCGTGCTCGACGTCAACGACTGCGCGCCCGTGTTGTCGCACGACGTGTACCGCGCCGCCGTGTCCGAGGCCGCCGCCGTCGGGGACCTCGTCGTCACCGTGCACGCCACCGACAACGACACCGGTACGACACGTGTCCTCCGCGACCGGCTCAGGCCTGACGTATTCCTCACGAACTGTATCTTCCTTCCAGGCGAAAACGGTGAGGTGACATACTCGCTTGCTGAAATTGAATCTGCCGCCGAAGGTGCTTTCATCGTAGAGCCCACAACGGGCGCGGTGCGCGTCGCCGCTGCCCTCGACCGCGAGACTCGAGCGCACTATCATCTCCTGGTCACGGCCACGGACGCCGGCCGGCCGCCTCTACTCACCACTGCTCATCTCTTTGTCACCGGTGAGAAAACAAAATAAAAATTCATTTATTCAAAATAGGCTGAGAATCAGTACTTTTCGAACATCAAAATTACGTAAGACATAACGCCCACCCTTCACCTCTTCGTTAGTGCTTTAGCTAGGAAGAAGTGTACTTACAGTTCGACAGTTATTTATAATAAGCACTGTACTAAAATAACACACAGGGCATCCATACAGCACCAATTTTACTAAAAGGAGACGGAAAGATATAGTTTGCCTTCAAAAAAGTAGAAAACATGCTTTCACAGCCAAAGGACATTGCTCGTCGTCCATACATAGTTGGCCTAAGATCCAACAGGGAGGTGTATTTACTTTTTGGGTTTTAGATAATGTATATATTCGAATGAACTTAAATTAAAACAACGGACGCTTTTGAGAATTCGGAAAAAATCAAAACACTTTCGGATTTTGAGGTTATAATTACGTCAATAAAAACATTCGGTATGTAGCAATAACAGAATGCGCGCGCCAAGTGACATTACTACCATATGTCAAATGTCATCTGTCAATTCATCAATTGTCAGTGTCCATATTATTGCTCGTTTCAAACAGCGCTCAATCGAGTTTTTTGATTAGCCGTATTATGGTTCCGCGACATCATAGCGGACGTTTGTAACTAAAAACCATTATCGTATATCAAGCGTTGAGAATACTGACGCTTGTCTGTGTCAAACTCTTATTAAGAGTGTTGTTACAAAGACTTGGCTGTATGAGCTATAATACCTTTGCCTATTAAAAACCTCAAATTGAACCTAAAAATAACAACACCGATGATTATGACGGAAGTGAATACTTTTTAAAATGTTTTCGAAATTAAAAAGTGTCCGTTCTATTGAAATATTTGTAATGTATATTATTAAAAGAACTAGTAATTATAGTAAATGTTTCATGCGTGTTGATTCATAGGCCATTTTTTACAATGTCCTTTATATGTACCTCGGACCGCTACTCTACAATAGGCTAAATTATAAAGCAAACATCTACTCCTTAAATCATAGTAACTGCAAGAATGTCCTTATGGAGGCTCTTCAAACTATGTCCTGTGAAGATACAGAGAAGGTATTACTTGTGCTAAAATGAATATTGTTGCGCGCCACAATTAAAGCCTGGTACATGGTGACATTAGTTACCACTAGCGCCGTCTAGTATCGAGTAGCAGAACTATTCGAGAGAAATTTTGATACTTGAACTTTCTAGAACTATCGACATCTGGTCAGTCGGGGCCGGTATGTACTCGAACATTCTAGATGTTTCTATAGTAGAAGGTTCTAAAACTATCCGAGGCACTGGCCGGTCTGGGCCACGACCCGAGTCAGCGCGAAATAAGCGATACAAGCGAATACATCCGAAGCAATCTTCAAGTGCGACTTAGATCGATCAGTATTGCAATAGTGTTTTATAAGTGTGTTCGAGTTGTTATTAATGTTGTTTAATTAAAGTGTCATTTTTGGTTATTAAATCGGCCGTTTTTATTGTCACGAATCACGAACCCCAAGTCCGTAACAATATTGTTGGTATTATATAATTTTATACACCTTTTTATATGACACCAATAAGATAAATATGATAAGTATGTGATTATTAAATCAATTAATGTTACCTTCAATCGCCTGAAACACAGGATTACCTAGTTCAGGCACAAATCATGGATGAACTTGACATTTTAAGAAAAACTGTATTTTCGTACCACTTGCTCAAAAAAGTGACATTCTATGCCACAAAAAGCGAACATAACAATAGTCATTTTTAATCTGTTAAAAACAGGGAAAGAAAATTGTACTGAATTTTATTCATCCTCTAGGGGGAGAATGTGATTTAAATTTGGAATACTTACCGAAATTTTACTAAACTACATCTGTGTTTACACCATTGAGTTTGTATATAAAGCATTATACGTCTTTTTGAAAAAGGAATACGCATTTATTATGCAGTTACGATTATTAATGGTGGCAATGTACATTAATGGTGGCAATGTACATTCTAAGATTTTTATTTTTCTGTTTTTATATTATATTATTTTAATGTAATTGATTTTAGTTCAGTTAAATTTTAGTTTTTGTTTTCCTATTTTGCAATAATCGCTATTTAATTGATCTCACACTGTTGATTTACTTTGCTTAGTTTGATCTCACGCTAATGGCAATGTTATATTCTAAGTGTATTTTATTTTTATTTTAAATGATTTTAGATTAGTTAAATTTTAGTTTCTTTTCCTGTCTTGCAATAATCACTATGTAGGTACCAACTAACTTTTAAAATGTCGCAACACTCATAACTTTTAAAATGTCGCAACACTGACTCCCAAGATACAGGCAAATAATGCCTAGTTTGGGGGTCACAGTCTACTCTATTCCTGTACAAATTGTGACTAATAAAATAATTTGAATTTGAAAAAAATTAAATAAAATTACGAAAACCGACGAGGCCGTATGAGCTTGATGCCTTTGCTTTTCCGACAAAAAAATATTAGTCTAGGAATTTGCCGCGTTTTTGTTTTCTTCAAATACATAAACATTAAGTTTATTTTAATTTATTTTTATAAATAACTTAATGTTCTAAAATGCTTCTCATAATCTCATATTATTATTCTGTTAATTTTTTCGCAAATGGTACGAAAAGTAGAGTATTTTCCTCGGTGATAAAGCTGTCTTAGTCTTGGGTGAACTTAAATCCCTCGCTACACTCAGGACTCGTCTTAACGCGATTTAAATCGTCACCCGCGACAGAAGACACTGCTTTATCCCCTTGGTTAATAATCTACTATTAATTTTTTTTTTTTTTTTTTTTTTTTTTAAACTTATAAATTAATGTTAGTCTTTATATTTTTGAATAAATTTTATGATATATTTTATTGTTATATAGATAGCTAATTATGTAGAAAGAACATAAACATTGTCTTGAGTTAATCACAGCGACCAAAAGACTATTCTTATCGTTTAAGTAGTTGTTGATGGAATAGTGCCTTTGAACAAAGGTTGGATTTTACTCGAGCTTTAAACGCATAGAAGAAGCTGACCCGGATCGCTATAAAGCGCAGGCCCGCGTTGGTACACATTCGTTAAGGGTAAGCTGTATCGATTCGCAGTGGACGACGTGAACGACAGCCCGCCGCGCATGGAGCGGGGCGTGGTGCCGGCGCTGGTATCGGGCGAGGCGGCGCGCGGCACGGCGCTGGCGCGCGTGGCCGCCTGGGACCCCGACGCGCGCGACGCGACGCGCCTGCGCTACGCGCTCGAGGGCGCCGCCTCGCGCGCCTTCGCCGTGCACGCGCGCACCGGCGTGCTGGCGCTCGCCAACCCGCGCGCCTGGCACGCGGCGGGCGGCGCGGCGCTGCGCTCGCTCAACGTGTCGGTGTCGGACGGCGCGCACGCCGCCTTCGCGCGCGTCAAGCTGTCGCTGGCGCCGGCCAACCGCGCGCCGCCGCACTTCCCGCACCTCGTGCACGAAGCGCGAGCACTCGAGAATCAGGCACCGCCGTTGCTTCTTACCACGGTACCGACACTTCGCCTCGATGGATGTTCTTGTAATGTCACTACGCATGTTCGGCTCTCATTGAAACGATTTTCGAATCGATGCTCGTAGGTGAAGGCGTACGACGAAGACGCCGGGGAGTACGGCACTGTGACTTACTCGATTCCGTCTGCTCGGTTGCGGGAGACCTTCGCGATAGACGCGACGAGCGGTGCGCTGACGAGCCGCGTGCCGCTGGACCGCGAGCGCCGCGCCGAGTGGGAGGTGCCCGTCACCGCCAGCGACGGCGGCGACCTGCTGCGGCACACCGTGGTGCGCGTGCGCGTGTCCGACCTCAACGACAACGCGCCCGCCTTCCCGCTGCGCGAGTACCGCGCCGCAGTCCGCGCCGACCGCGCTCCGCGCCTGCCCTTCCTCACGCTGACCGCGCACGACCCTGACGCCGGAGAGAACGCACGCCTCACCTACTCCGTGTACGAGGGAGACGTACACTCCGACGCCACGGGACTCTTCACCGTCGACCCGCACACCGGCGCGCTCTCGTTCGCACGCGACGCTACGGAATTCGGTAAGTGACCTCGCCCCACCTCGGCCTTCACTCTCGGCCGGTTCGGGGCGCTGAGCAGTGTGTCTGTGCAGCGTCGCGGAGCGTGCAGGTGTGGGTGCGCGCGCGCGACGGCGGCGGGCTGGCGGGCGAGGCGCCCGTGTCCGTGTTCGTGCTGGGCGCGCGCGACGAGGCGCCGCGCGTGGCGCCGCCGCCCGCCGACCTGTTCCTGCGCGAGGACGCGCCGCCCGGCACGCTGGTGGCGGAGCTGCGCGCGCTGGACGCGCCCGCGCCCGCACGCTTCCGCCTGGCGCCCGCGCTGTGGCCGCGCGACATGTTCGCCGTGGACGACGCCGGCCGCCTCGTGCTGGCTGGGCAGCTCGACCGTGAGACCGCCGCCGAACATCTAATAGGTAAATTGAACACCGTCAGCTATTATTTTAAAATCATGAGACAAAATGTCGAATTCCCTACGTAACATACCAAATGTTGGTCGATAATATTAAATAGGCTCAAATTGCAATTTACAAATGTTACAGGTATAATAGCTGAAGGTTCGGGCAGCCCGGCGCCGGCGACGCTGGTGGTGACGCGGCTGCACGTGCTGGACGTGAACGAGCACGCGCCGTCGTTCCACTCGCAACCCTACGTCGTGCACGTCGCGGAGAACACGCCGCCGCACACCAGCCTCGTGCAGTGTGAGTCGCCATTCGTCGTCACCACCCACCAACCAGACCAATACCGACGGACCGATACCGATATAGGCGGTTCAATACCTATTGCAAATAAATGACTATAATCAATACCTCGCTCACATTTTTTGTTAAAAGTCATGAGTAAACGACGATCTAACATTTCAGTGATGGCCGACGACCCGGACTCGGGCACCAACGGCGAGGTTCGTTACTCACTCGCGACCGACAACGACGGCGAGCCCGCCGACGGCGCGCTGTTCGCGGTGGACCCCTACACCGGCTGGGTGAGCTCGCTGGCGCCGCTGGATCGCGAGGCGCGCGCCGAGCACCGCCTGGCGCTGCTGGCGGCCGACGCCGGCAGCACGCGCCGCGTCGCGCGCGGCACGCTGGTCGTGCGCCTTGTGGACTACAACGACTGCCCGCCCGTGTTCCGCCAGGAAGAGTACGAGGCCGAGGTGAGAACGTCCCGCTGTCACGTCTGGAATCGTTAGAAATGTCTTCAATCTCAAACTCTTCAGCGTTTGAAAACAATCGCCCGCTAAATAGCTTAAATATCGCAATGGCTTTAGTTGAATAATCACAATTAAAAGGGTTGTCAATTCGAGTCGGCGACGCGCGCTCACCGCGGTGTGTGTACAGGTGCGCGAGGACGCGGCGGCCGGCACGGTGGCGGTGCGGCTGGAGGTGCGCGACGCGGACGCCACGGGCGCGCCGCTGACGTTCTTCGTGGCCGACGGCGACCCGCGCGCGCGCTTCCAGCTGCGCGCGTCGGGCGAGCTGTACGTGGCGCGCGAGCTCGACCGCGAGACCGAGCCGCTCTACGACCTGCGAGTTGCCGCCACGGATGGCAAATTCACGGCGCAGACGCGCGTCCGCATTAACGTTCTCGATGTTAACGGTGAGTCACTGGCCGCTTGTTTTGTGTTCGATCTTCGAGCTCAATACTCACGCCTTTCATTTCCATCTCCAGACAATCCACCGTACTGTCTCCGCCACCGGTACTACGCGCGCCTCCCGGAAGACGCGGCGAACGGCACGCGCGTCATGACGCTAGAGACCGGGGACGCCGACGAGCCAAGCGACGTGCGCCTGCGGTACTACCTCACGGGGGACATGGCGCAACACTTCAACATCCACAAGGTGAGCGCGACGCGCGCGAGCGCAGACGTGACGCGCGACGCGCGCGAGCGCAGACGTGACGCGCGACGCGCGCGAGCGCAGACGTGACGCGCGGCCTGTTGCAGGAGACGGGCGAGGTGCGCGTGGCGGCGCGGCTGGACCGCGAGGCGCGCGCCGAGTACCGGCTGCGCGCGCACGCACAAGACCGCGAGCGCGCCGACTGGGAGTGCAGCTCGGAGCTGCAGGTGGTGCTGGACGACGTCAACGACAACGCGCCGCGTTTCTCCGCCGGCACCTACAGCGTCACGCTGCCCGAAGACGCCGACCTCGGCACTCTTGTCGCCAAGGTACACATGCACATCATTCTCTATTGCGAACTGTTTCACTTCCCTGTACAGGGATACAATTGACAGCGCACGAAGGCACAGAATACACATAATAGCAGTAAAAGTACAGAAGATTTACTCCGAAAAATTATTACAATAAATAGTTGCTACGACACAATAAAGTGCAATTCGGGTCACACAGCGCTAATTGCCTACAGTTATATTCACCTAGAAGTTGCATGTCTTTGTATCGCGTAACTCCTATCTCTTGTGACTATTTTAGCTAAAATATCAAACAGTTAAAAGTTATAGGAGTTTATTAACAATTTTCAAAAATCATCTACGTACAGAACATTGACATCGATATCTCAAAATTTGACTATGACATTAAGCGTACAAATTACGGGGAAGAGCACGGGCGCAGTCACCTGCCCACCTGCCACCTGCCTAGCCAGCACCTCAACATGAGCAAATAAAAAAAGCAAATGAAAAAATAAAAAACATATTTAGGCTGGGTTCACACGGCATTGTCCTGCACGTTTTTTTGCAGTATACGTCTTAACGAATAAATAGTGGCACATACATTGTACATAGAACCATTCACATGTCGTTTGTACTGCAAAAAATCGTACACCGTTTATGCGTTTAAACGAATACTCAACGGACTTGTCAAGCAAATCGAATGAACTTTAACGTATTCGGCTTGCAGTGGCACATAGTATAGCTCTGTCTCGTTCACACGACACGATGTTTATACGTTTTTCATCGAATCGTTTTTTGTAGGCTTGAATTTTCCATTTGATTTAATAAGTTTTCAAAACTTTCAATAGACATCCGAAAGTAATTAAAAAACTTTTTTTCATCGTTTCTAAGTTTATCATATAACTTCTCAAATAGTTTAGTACGCCCTGATTCTTCATTAATAGGATGTACCCAAAACCTTCTGCTCTGTCGGCGACGAAACCGTTGACGCCTTCGATTATACCAATATAAAAGTACAACCAAGCGTGGATCCATCACAGACGTCTACTCACTGTGACAACTGTGTGAAGACTGCTGCTATTCGTTTTTTACACGAATGAAAATCTACCATATGAACACCCGGGTGATTGTACGATAAAAAAACGAATACTAAGAAAACGTGCAGGACAATGCCGTGTGAACCCAGCCTTAGGGTTGCCCATGAAATAGTCGATAATGCTGGCGAAGGTCGAATTTGCTAACTGTTGAAATCTATATATACTTATAATAAATCTGTAGAAGTGAAAATTCTGTACATTGAAAATATCAAAAAAATAAATGGCAGGGGGTGTTACTATACCGACACCGAACCCAAAAATGTGATTAAAAAAATTTTTGTCTGTCTGTCTGTCTGTCTGTTTGTTCAGTGATCATGCAAAAACTACCGGTTAGATTACGATGAAACTTGGTATAATTATTCTTTAATATCCTGGGCACCACACTGGGTACTTTTTATCCCGGAAAAGTATATACACCAAAAAACAAACTTAATTTTGCGGTTCGATCCCTAGACCCGATTACTGTACCAACCGCAAATAATAAGTTTGTCGTAGGTTACGTCACCCGCAGTGGAGTTCACTAAGGGGCGCTGCACACGGCTAAGATACTATAATATTTTATCTTAAGATACAATATCGCTCGCCATACAATTCAATGGACTATCACACACGACGAAGATAATAAATAATATTTCATATTTTCGTATCTTAAGATGAATTTGTAAATACTAATAATAAAGCAGAAGAGTTTGTTTGTCTGAACGCGCTAATCGTTCGGATTTTTCTCGGAGTCGATTTTAAAAATTATTTTTACATTTGCTAGCCTAATTCTTGAGGAAGGCTATGTAACATCACGCTATAACCCTTAGGAGCCGAGCAAAAAGAATAAAAGTCAGAAAGATCGCTAAGCGAAAACGAAGTGACAGCGCGGGCAGGCGATGCGATACGATGCGACGGCGTGGGTCGGAAACAAGAAATTTCACGCGGACGAAGTCGCGGGCAGAAGCTAGTATTAAATAAAAAAGTAATTTAAAAAAATTTAATCTATTTAAAAAGAAATTAACTCAAAATAAAATAACTTTAATTTCGGAAGTCGATGGCAAAAAACTAAAACTATAAAATACAGATCCTAAGACACCGACTTTCGAAATTAAAGTTATTTCATAATTTTGAGTTAATTTCTTTTTGAAGTCAATTTAATTTTTTTATATTACTTTTTTATTTAGAAGTCGGGAAAAAAAACTGGTCATGTGCGAGTCGGACTCGCGTACCGAGGTTTCCGTACAAAGTAGGTATGTAACTAGAAATTTACGGTTTTCGGATTTTTCCCTTTACTTGTGCTACATGACATTGCTTCTTGTCAAATTTCACGATTCTAGGTCAACGGGAAGTACCCTATTGGTTTTGATTCCCTTGCTAGTGTCAAAATATGCGGAATAAACGGAACATAGACGCCAGTATCTTTTGATTGTGTAGACTTAGAATTTTGATTTTTACACTGCTTCAAGGGATTGCAGCCTTGAGTATTTGATATTAATTTCAACTCGATAACTCTACGCGTTCCTGAGAAAAAGGGTCTTGACAGACGGACATACAGGCGGACAACGAAGTGATCTTATAAGGGTTCCGTTTTTCCTTTGAAGGTACGCAACCCTAAAAATTTAGTTATAATCGAATTAAATTAACTGGTTTATGTTATCCCTTTACCTCCTTTCTTTACAGTAAAAGCGATTCGAGAAACCAACGGCCGTGTGGCACGACACAGCCCAACCCGATTATTTTTTTTACAAGCTAAAATTGTTGATATTTTTAAAGATCAAAATAGATTTAAAAGCGTGATATACATAATATGTTCGATGTAATAATTACGATCGAACACGTTTTGCTGACCTAGCTAACCAATAACGCCGCGCTAAGTGCGGCGCGGCATCAGTGCATAGTCGGACAGCAAACCGGGTGCATTCGTACTTATTAGCAATTCATCCATAAGCATTTAGCATAGCGTAGTATAGCAACCGTTTTAGCAATAAACCTTTAAAGTGTAATGAAGTGTTTAATTTAGCAGCATAGGTCTACACCACTTAGGTCGCGACTCCTACATAATATATGTAGTATAACGCACATTTCACATTTCCAGTGGACTAAAATAGGTTTCGAGTTTATCAAATTCCATTATATTGCAGACCGCTTCCGATTTTAAGAAGGTTCATCTGTAGAAGACCGGTTATTTGTTCGGACGCACAAGTCAATTGAACAGTTGATCAAAAGTGATTTGCTGTTCACAAAAAGAGGTGCAATCATTATCATATCATTATAATAGAGTGTTCAATAATAGCATTGTGATAATAGTTTAGCGCTAAATGTGAATTAGAAGTCGGTATCGTTATGTTCGCACTTTCGTTGTTTGCCACCGACTTTCGAAATTAAAGTTATTTTTCACGTAGTAGTGTATTTTTTGAAAGTCGGTTGTTATTTTTTTTGGAAAAGTTATTATTACCGACTTCATCAAAAACAAGGAGGTTATCAATTCGACACTTATGTATGTAATATTATTGGAATTGCATTATATTCACATATGACAATCTATTAGGGCTTCCAAACAAATATACAAAATTTTAGAGATGTATGTATGTATGTTTGTCCACGCATTTCTCCGCAACGATTATTGGATCCTGATCATTTAATTGGCTTACATTTACTTCAACTTAGGGAACAGTGCAAGTTTCATCAAAATCGATTCAGTAATTTTCAAGATATGGACTAATACGTGAATACGTGTTAGTGTGATGGCCTGGCTTATTGATACGAGCTACGGGTGTAGTGTCAAAGGGAACACATCTCAAAACCTTGGTCAAATTCTAGTGCAATATTTACAACAAAACTATTACCTACTTATTACAAACAAATATTCCAGTTTTTACTTAAAACTAAAAATTACGAAATAAAAAGTAATTTAAAAAAATTAAACTGACTTCAAAAAGAAATTAACTCAAAATTATGAAATAACTTTAATTTCGGAAGTCGGTAGCAAAAAACTAAAACGTAAAATAGATTCCAAGACACCGACTTATAATTGTAGTTTATCTGTAGTATAATTATAAATTTTATCTTTGACATTTTATTTTACAATTACGTATATTATTGCGGACCTTTGTGTGACAATTTGTTTTTATTTTCTTTTTATTTATATTTGACATCCTATTTTTATTATTGATTATTCACAGAAAATTAGATGGCATTATGAATCTTTTTTACACAAATTTTTATTTTAGTTTATTACATATTATTCTTAGAAAATTAGATGTCATGTCATCACTGATCTTGATATTTTTATACTAATTTGATTTTCGTTTTTCCATTTTATTTGACTACTTGTTTTATTGTATTATTAATTATTTTAAAATGAATGTGGATTATTATCGTTTTGAATTTGTTTTATTTTTATTATCTTTGACATGTTTTTTTTCCGTTGTTATACATATTTGAATGGTACTGTTTTATTTTACAAAATTTCTACACAGTATATATATATTGTTCCGAAATAAATGACTTATGACTTCAAATAAAAAAGGACCGAGCAATGAACCCTGAGGCACTCCGCTGGGCACGTTTACCCAAATAGACATATAATTATTGAGTACTACTGCTTATCAATCTAAGAAGAGAACCACCTCAAGAGGTCCTCACGGATGCCCATGTAGTTTAGCTTCTTTATCAGGGTATCGTGATCGATCCGATCAAATGCCTTGCTATAATCTGTGTAAACCACATCGACCTGTTTACCATTATCCATAGCATCCGTAATGAAATCATTAAATAAAATCAGGTTAGAAGTTTAAGACCGTCCTTTCTAAAATCCGTGCTGAAAGGAGCTGAACGAGTTAGCAAGGGCAGAATATAACTGGTTATAGACAACCCTCTCAAATATTTTAGCTATAATGCACAGCTTGGATATAGGCCTAGAATTGGTAATCTCGGTTTTAGACCCCTACTTATACTAAGTGGTAATCGCGATACGCAGCAAAATTACCTCAAAATGGTGGCGCTTCCCCCTCCACCCCGCGTGATACGTCACAGTCCTCACTTGTCGTAATGAATCAATGGTGTAATTGAATTAAGGATGGATATAATGATAGATATGAAGCTGCAACACCGAACTGTATCCCCCGATTTTGTTATCATTGGTTTTTTTGACTTGCCTCCCACTATGGAAGCAATTTTAAACACGTGTTCACGTCAAAAGAATTTTTGAAGTCGATTTACAATGTCGGAGATATCGTGTAGCATTCAAACAAAAAAAAAAACAGTGGAATTGAGAACCTCCTCCCTTTGAACTCGGTTAATGATATAAAGATACGGCACTTATAGCCACAATGCATTCCATAACAATTCCACTAAACCACCTCTGAAAAGTCATAAGTAGGAACTGGTTTTCATAGACTACTGGACCGCAAAATTGTTGAGAGTTAAGAACTATCTTTATCATGTACGTAACTACACTCAGGTACATGCGACCGACGCAGACCTCGGCGAAAACCGTCTAGTGCGCTACTCGTTCGTGGAGGAGACGAGCGGCGCCTTCGAGCTGGCGCCCGACAGCGGCATCATCACACTGCGCGCCGCGCTCGACCGCGAGACGCAGGCCGAGCATCGCCTGGTGCTGCGCGCTAGCGACGCCGGCCGCCCGCCGCGCTCCGCCACCGCCACGCTGCGCCTCACCGTGGCCGACGTCAACGACAACCCGCCCGAGTTCGAGTTCCACCAGTACCGCGCCGCCGTGCCCGAGCTGGACGCGCCCGGCACCGAGGTGCTGCGCGTGCGCGCCACGTCGCGCGACGCCGGCGTCAACGCCGACGTGTACTACACGCTCGTGGGCGGCGACGACCGCGACGACTTCGCCGTCGACCGCGCCTCCGGCGTACTGACCGTGGCGCGGCCTCTCGACTTCGAGCGCCGCAAGGAGTACCTGCTCACGGTGCAGGCCATCGACGGTGGCACGCCGCCGCTCAGCGACCTGGCCACGCTCAACATCAGCGTGTCGGACGGCAACGACAACGCACCGCTGTTCTCGCAGGCGTCGTACGGCGCGCGCGTGCGCGAGGACGCGGCGCCGGGCGCGCGCGTGCTGCAGGTGGTGGCGGACGACGCGGACTCGGGCGCCAACGGCCGCGTGTCGTACTCGATCGCCCGCGGCGACCGCGACGCGCGCTTCACCATCGATGCCGACACCGGCTACTTGTCCGTTTCGGCGCCGTTAGACAGAGAGACTGCGCCCGCCTATGTGCTGGAAGTGCACGCGCGAGATCATGGCCTTCCTGCTCTCGAGGCTTCCGCTTTAGTTAACATCGAAGTGGTCGATGCTAATGATAACCCACCGCTGTTCGCACAGTCTAACTACAGCGCAGTCGTCCAGGAAGATCGGCCGCTTGGACATACTATCCTAAAGTTCGTTGTGGAAGACGCTGACGCTCCACCCAATGCTGCACCTTACACATTTGACTTTCAGTCTGGCAATGAAATGGGTGCTTTTCGTCTGGAACAGGACGGCTACTTGCGCTCGGCAACTCGCTTCAATCATCGCATCAAAGACCGATACGTGCTGCAAGTTCGCGTGTTCGACAACGGCACACCACCGTTGTACTCGGATGCGTGGGTGTATATAAGAGTGATAGAAGAATCTCAATACCCACCGGTAGTGACTCCGTTAGAAGTCGTCGTCAACTCTTATTTGGACGAATTCCCGGGAGGCATCATCGGAAGAGTGTTCGCTTCCGATCGCGACGCTTACGACACTCTCACATACGCAATAGCTCCGATCGACGGCGCACCTTATCCCCCGACCGACTTGTTTGAAATTGATGTGTCTGACGGAACATTGAAAGCTGCACCTCGCCTGGACGTGGGTGATTACCGACTCAACGTGACCGTCGGCGATGGGAAATTCCTCGGGTTTGCGATCGTCAAGGTTACCGTTACTCTCATATCAGACGAGATGCTCGCGCAAGCGATAGTAGTGCGTTTCCGCGAAGTGACCGATCGTGACTTTATTCTGAGTCATCGCAAAGGCTTCGTTCGAGCCATCGGCGAGGCGACCGATTGTGAGCTCGGCGACGTCGTCATAGTGAGCGTGCAGCCGTCCGGAGAGGGCGACGCGGACGCGAACCGCGCGCGGCGCCAGGTGGCGCAGGACCTGGACGTGGCCTTCGCCGTGCGCGCGGCCGGCGGCTTCCTGCCCGCCGACGCGCTGCGCCGCCGCCTGCACGCGCACCTGGAGCGCCTGGAGGAGCGCACGCGCCTCGTGGTGGAGGAGCTGGTGCGCGCGGCGTGCGGCGGCTGCGTGCACGGCGCCTGCGCCGAGCGCGTGGCGCTGCGGCCCGCCGCGCGAGCCGTCGGCTGCGAGGTGTTCGCGCTCGTGGCGCCGCCGCACCGCCTGCGCGGCGAGTGCGCGTGCGCGCCCGGCTACGGCGGCGAGCGCTGCGACCGCGCGCCGCCCGACTGCGCCGAGTGCCGCGCGCCGCCCGTGGCGCAGCTGGCGGGCGACGGCTACCTGGTGTACCGCCTGGAGCGCGGCGCGGTGGAGGGCGCGCGCCTGCTGGACGACGAGCTGGCGCTGTCGCTGCGCTTCCGCACGCGGCGCGAGCGCGGCACACTGCTGCAGGCGGCCGGCCGCGTGGACTACGCCACGCTGGAGGTGGCGGAGGGCTACCTGCAGTTCCGCATGGAGCTGGGCGCGGGCCCGGCGCAGGTCCGCGCCGCCGTGCCGGTGGCGGACGGGCTGTGGCACGAGGCGCGCCTGGAGCGGCGCGGCGCCAGCATGCGGCTCACCGTGGACCGGCGCAGCGCGCTGGCGCAGACGCCGGCGCCGGCCGCCGTGCTGGACGTGCGCGCCGACCGCTTGTTGCTCGGCGCCGCGCTGCAGCGACATGCGCATGCCTTCGCCGCTGAACAGGTACCTACTGGCCGTCCTTGATCGCCGGCTTGAATCGTAACTCGTTTGAATTATGCGACATCGGTATTCGATGTTACAGGTGACATACGGCTTTCACGGGTGCATATCGGAGGTGAAACTAGGGGGTGCGATTCTACCGTTAGAGGAAGGTGGCACATCGAGCGACGGGCGTGCTCAGCTCGTGCGCCGCGTGCGCGTGCGAGTGGGTAGCGCGTGCCCGGCGCTGCCGCCGCCCACGCCGTGCGCGTCGTACCCGTGCCTCAACGGCGGCTCGTGCCGCGACGTGGCCGATCTGCTGGAGGACGCGGCCGCGCCCGACGCCTCCGAGGGCTACGCGTGCACGTGCCACGCGCGCTTCTCGGGCCGGCGCTGCGAGCTGGACGGCGACCCGTGCGCGTCGGCGCCGTGCCTGCACGGCGGCTCGTGCGCGGCGGACGCGCGCGGCTACCGCTGCGCGTGCGCGGCCGGGCTGGCGGGCGAGCGCTGCGAGCGCGGGCGCTGGTGCGCGGCCGACGTGTGCGCGCACGGCGGCGCGTGCGAGGAGGGCGAGTGGGGCCCCTCGTGTCGCTGCCGCGGCTACTACGGGCCGCGCTGCCAGTACGACGTGGACGAGTGCGCCGGCGAGCCCTGCCTCAACGGAGCCACCTGCGTCAACGAGCCCGGTTCCTTCCGGTGCCTCTGTCCGCCAGACAAGACAGGTGCCGTAGGATCACTGATTGGTTTTAGTGTGGACCGATGCCGTCGCTCTGTATCTGTACTCACGCGCGTCGCCCCGCAGGCATGAACTGCGGGAACCCGCTGTACTCCGACGCGGTGGTGGCGGGCGGCGCGGGCGCGGGCCCGGCGCGCGCGCTGCGCTCGGCGTGGCGCTGGGCGGTCGCGGCGCGCTGGCCGCTGTGCGCGGCGGGCGCGGCGCTGGCGCTGCTGCTGCTGCTGGCGGCGGCGCTGCCGCTGGCGCTGCGGCGCCGCGCGCGCCTGCGCAAGCCCGCGCCCGCGTCGCCGCTGAACAGCCGCGCGCTGGACAAGCTGGCGCCGCGCTCCAAGCTGTCCAACCTGGAGGCGGTGCGGCGCGAGCGGCCCGCGTCCTGCGCCGAGACGCCGCCGCTCAACAACGTGGACACGCTGCGCTCGTACGGCTCGGCGGGCGACGAGCTGGAGGGCATCCCGCCCGACTACCGCCGCAACCTCAACATCGACGTCGCCGACCGCAAGCCGTGGTCCGAACAGATGCATCTCCACACCTTTGTCGACAACAAAATATACAACGGTAAGCTAGAAGTTGTTCTCTTTTTTGGATAATTTTTGTTTTGTTTGGCAACGCCTCTGGTGGTAGAAAATAGAACTAGTTGTGTCTATTTGACTAGGCATTATGTATACGGCGATCGAATCATGAATTGCGTTTGAAGGACTTTTACATAATGCCTAGACAATTACAGGGCTTACTTGGTACAATTTTAGGTCATCAGCGTACATATTAAACTTGCATTCTATTTTACTTGCCAATAATTTATAAAGATTAAGAACAACAAAGGCCCCATGTGCGAGCCCTGTGGCAGTCCTGATGGTATAACATTTGTCTGAGATTTAAAACCTTGATCAACTACCATTTGTGTCTGATTTTCGTATGTGTCGAGTGTGTGTGATATATGCGCTTGTAGTATGTTAGAGTTGTTTGAAAAAGCAGAAAATTATTAGAAAAGCTTTCCAAGTAACTTTTCAGTCTCCTCGTAGGTAAGAGTTGTGAGCCATTGATTCACTTTCTTTTTAAATTCGAATTTAATTAAGCCATAAATATCGCTTTGTTTGTTAACTGTATTATAAATTCGACTACCTAATACTCGAAAGTGTCTGTCGGCTAATTTAGTTTTGTAACGTTCTATAGGACAGACATATTTTGATCTCATATTTGCCAGACGACCAGTACTGCATTTCAGAGAACCGTGCCTGCGCAAAATGGTATTGAGCACAAAGAGCTGTCTAACAGTCATAACTTTACAGTCTTTATACAACTGTATGGTACTATACCGGAAATGTTTAAAAGTCATGACCTTGAGTACAGCTCGTTGCGCTCTTTCCAGTTTAAGGAAACAAGTTTTTGGAGCACCTCCCCAAGTCGTTATCCCAAATGAGAGTACTGACTGACAGAGTGAGAAGTAGACCATCCGAAGTGTACCTAAGTCTGCACTATGTCGCAGATTCTTAAAAATAGCTATGAGTTTCCTCACTCTGCCGGATGTTCCATCAATTTGCACTTTCCAGGACATCAGGTTGTCTATTATGATACCGAGGTAGGTACCTCGGTATCATAACACAGTCAGTCATAGTCAGAACAACGCAAGTCAGGTGACTTGTGTTGTTCTGACTAGGGGAGGACAGAGGCATTGGTCTAACTGTTCATTACAAGTGTGGGCTCTGACAACAAACGAGTCTTCTGGCTGCGTACAAGATCTAATTGAAAACAGGATATATTTAGTTTTATCGATGTTTAATGTAAGAATATTAGCTCCCATCCACGACACCACGATGCTCAGCGCAAACTCTGCTCGCTTCCGAACCCCTGTCCAGTCAAGCCAGACCCTGCACTAGCAAAGCCGTATCGTCCGCGTAAGTATATATGCTACAGTATGGGATGGATAAGTTACAGAGGCTGTTAACATACATATATCAAGAAGAGAGTAGGTCCCAAAATTGAGCCCTGGGGAACACCAAATGACAATAATTGATCGTCACTGACGTATGAGCCAATTTTGACACATTGTGGCCTTTCAGAGAGGTAGCTCTTAAAGATCTCCAGCACTGGACCCCTCACTCCCACTCTCTCTAGTTTTGACAACAGGATAGGGACAGAGACAGTGTCAAATGCCTTAGATAAGTTTATGAAAACACTCAGACATTTAGATTTTACATCAAGTACCTTTACAGCACTAACATCAAAGGCAGCAACAGCGTCCTCGCAAGATTTGTTTCTACGAAAACCGTACTGATTGGCCGATAAAATACCATGTGCTTCCACAAAGTTAACAAGGCGACTGTTTAAGACCTTTTCTAAAATCTTTGACAGCGCCGGAAGGACAGATATAGGTTTGTAGTTGTACCAAGCCGATGATGGTACATTGGAGGGCAAGCGCAGTTTTCGATACGATTTTGGTTGATGATTAAATGAGTAACTGTGCTTGCTCGCGGGGAGACGGTTAGACCTTCCAAGTATAAAGTGCGTCACTCACCTGCTAGCCTCCTGTGGCTCTTCGAGGGGTATCTTGTCCTGTAGCACGTGGTTGGCGTTGCTCCACGACCGGCCGGTCCGATTGCCCACTCACAAATTGGTGCACCAAAGTCTGTAAAGCTAGTGCTAAACGGCTTTGATCTGGACTGATCGTGGTTCCTGAAGGCTCATATAGTTATGAGCCTTCAGGAACCACGATCAGTCCAGATCAAAGCCGTTTAGCGACAATTAACCCTCATCCAAGGATTTTAACCGGGAACGCGCACTTAGGCATCCGCAATTGCTGCCATCTTGGATTCGACTCGTTACTCACTCGTTCGCAAGCACAGTGCGCGCATAGATAAAAAAGTATGGTTACGGAACAGTAGTTATTGACACTCTCACTTGACCTCTGTCTCCACCCTTGTGCATGGGATGCACAATCGCTTTCTTCAGGGACCTCGGAAATACTCCCTTGGAAATACACAGGTCACATATTATGTGCGTTATAGGGGGCACGAGGAACTGGCGGCTCACTCTTATCATTTTGGTTGAAATTCCATCCCACCCTGCAGCAGAATCAGTACGAAGACTCATTATGATTCTCTCAACTTCATCAAAATCCGTGGCAAGAAGCGCGAGAGAGTTCGGCTGTACATCATCCCGAAGAAACGGAACATGCTTAGAGTACGTATTTATGTGTCTGTCCGCAAGATTTTTGCCAACACTTGCGAAAAATTTATTGACCTCATTTATTGAGGATTTCTCATCATGACCAGGAAGGGTCAAGAGGTCTGTAGGGGGAGATTTCGAAACTTGTTTACCTAGAATGCAATTTATTACTTTCCAGGTCGCTTTAGTATTATTTTTTGCATTAATAAATTCATTTTTCTCATAATTACTTTTAAGTCTGTTTAATAATTTGTTACAGAAGTTACGATAACGGAGATATGTGATTTTCAAAATGTAATTTTCTGGTGATTTTTTATGTTTCCTATGCATCCTATCCCTATTTCGAATACATCTAAGTAGCCCCTGTGTGATCCAGGGCTTAATTGCAACCTAGAGGGCACAATACTGATTTTAGTGTTTTTTTGTACAATTGCGCTAAGTTTATTTATAAGAATATCTGCAGTAGCTTCATTCGGGTCATTGGTTAATATGACGGGACTAAAATCTGTTTTGGATATTTCTGTGGCTACTGTAAAGTGCGTGCCACGTAAGAAGAGACTTCAAGCCATCATTCTGGTTAATAGTGTTACTTGTAGAATAAGCCAAGTATCCTTGAAGTTGCGGAATAGATAGTTTTACTTAGCCAACACTCTGAGAAAATTATAACGTCACACCTAGTTTGCAATGTGGATAATAAGACTAGGACGTTATTAAAGTTTTTATTAATGCTACGTATATTAAAATGCAGTATTTTAATCATTTCTTTGTGGTTACCCAGTAGTTGAAGGCATTTATCTGGCGGGCAGTTATAAAATTCATTTGTCCCATACGTATCCAGATGATTCATAATTTCGTCAATGTCATTCATTTTTATTAATAAACGAAAATACACTACTAAGTATCACATTTAAAAACCTTACATTATTCCGGAACCGGGTTGTTTAACATCTGAGAAAAAGAATATTACACCTTTCCTGCTTTTGTACAAGTATATTATATAGAAGAGAAATTGTAACTGGGCGTGTTTTGTGTTTGAGAAATGGTTTGTGTGTTGTGTGTCTGTTGCGTTGCAAGAGGGCATACTCCAAAATATAAAGATTTTTACAAACTAATTCAAAAATAATGAAAGAAAACTGTAATAAAACCGGAACTAAAAAACGAATAATTATTACAAAAAAAAGATTACTCTTGTGTATGCAATATTTCGAGAAAACATTTTTCAGACTGAA
The DNA here is from genome assembly GCA_927399505.1 of Luperina testacea. Classification (NCBI taxonomy): domain Eukaryota; kingdom Metazoa; phylum Arthropoda; class Insecta; order Lepidoptera; family Noctuidae; genus Luperina; species Luperina testacea. The sequence continues at coordinate 62,293 of OV656762.1, read as the reverse complement.
TACGGATAGGCTTGTCACCTTCTTTTTTACGAAGAAAAATCTTCCCGTCAGCCGACCAGCAGTATTTAAACTCCTGAGATTTGGCAAATTTCCGAGCTTCATAAAAGAGTTGCCTTGACCTCGTTGGTAGACGATCAGCAATATAAAGAGGAACGCGTTCACCTGTTAGGCCAATGTGGCCGCTATTTAGTTTCTCCGTGGTAGGTTTTCCCTTATTAAAGTTACGCGCGGCATGAAGGATGTTGTTTTTCATCATAACTGAATGGAATTCCGCAACTATTTGTTTAGAGGGGCCTTGTTTACCCTGCACTCTGTAAATGTCACGTATCTGTGTCGGTTGTACGGTTATTTCTAATGGTTTACAGACATCAATTACCGTTTTGACCAGATCGTTGCCGTTCTCTTGTTCTCTGGGAGGAATATTTCGTAGCTCGATAACGGCAGATCGTCGGTGTTCCTGCATATCCTGTATTTGTTTCTCCAGGTTATTTATGTGTTTTCGCTGCTCAGACCTTTCACATTCCAACTTTGTCATTTTTGTCTTGATTTCCTCATATTTTTCGTTCATGAGACTTGCTGATTCCTCAATTTCTGATCTAATATTTTGCAGTTTATCATTCTGTAATTTCAATTCTGCCAGTTCCATTGTTATTTTAGTCGTAAAGTTTTTCAAGTTGGCTTCCTGCCATGATCGGTGTTCCACTTAGTGAGCATAGCTCGTATAAATTTCCTCCTTGAAGTCGCCAAGGTCGTTTGTAGGGCTAGACTCGGAACGAAGCCGTTTTGATGGTTGGGATGTATTTACAAACCCGACGTTTATTGCAGAGACAGCAATCTCAAGATTAGATATCGCTCGCTGTACTTCCATTATTGGAGTTGACGGCGGCGTGCGATCCGTTTTAGGCATTATAATATCAAGACAAGAATGCGCGGTATGTACAGCTAAGCGTTAAATAAGCCAAGCAGGTCATAAAAAAATAATATAGCAGGCAGTCAGGTTAGCGCGTAGCAGATGCACGTCACGTAGTAAGTACTCTTTACAAGCGCGTAGCCGACGCAGTGACGTATCGTGCAGTTAGTAGCTTCGTAGCAGGAATGTATTTGGGGCGCTGACTTCTATGTTGATTTGGCGTAGCGGATAGCGCGGTCGACACGAGCGCAGTGACTATGGTTCAAATCCACGCCAGGCAGCGACTTTTCGAGATTTTAATAAATCTTGACTCACCGTTGTTGGTCAGCCCCTCCCGCTGCAACCACTCCAGAGTGAGACCTCCGACACAAACAAGTATGGCTGCCGCGTCTTATGGGCGATGCTTCAAGATGAAACAGGAGGGTCCGAGTTTCGGAGTAATTTAACAATTTGTGGGGACTGTGTCTCACGTACCCATCCCTTGCATAGTTGTTAAGAATGTAATATTTTTAGAAGTACTTATTATAATAATTTTTAAAAAGTTTCATTTTGTGTTTTTCCCACGAATCACATCTGCAAGCGATTTAAGTCATAGGTACTATTGTCTTTCATGATTCTTTACTTTTAGTTAAGGTTCTTCATTGTTCTATTATGTTTAGTTATCTTGTATTGTACCCATTTGCTATTGTTAGTTAAGGTTCATTGTTCTGTTATTTTTAGTTGTCTTGTATTGTACCCATTTGCATTTCTCGTGTTTTATTATTGTACTTTTAAAATGTGCCGCGGCCTTTGTGTAAAATCGTTTTGCCGCTTCCTTTGTCTAGTGAACGGGAGATGTGGGAGAGCTTTAGTTCTGAGCTTCAGTCTGTGCTGAACTACGATCGTGCGAGGTCCTCTCTGACCCCCGATCATATTTTACTCGCCGAAGCTCGCCGTAATAGTTTACGGCGAGCTTCGTGTTTCTATTAGTTTTATGTCTTCATGTAACATTATTTAATTTTACCTTTTCGTGTCAAGTGTAACTACTAGCTTTAGTTACTTGATATCGTAATAAATTAATCGCTACTTCTGTGTACAACATACTTCAGTGTATCATCGCCCACGCAGTCACAAATAACCCACAGTGGTGACCCCGACGTGATCAAAGCTATCATATAGCGTGAGTTCGTGACAGTGCGGAAAGAGTTTCGCGAGTGCTAAATCAAGGTACGTGTTAAAAATGGCGAGCGATCCAGCAGGAGTCACTAGCGGCGGATGACGCGAATTCCCAGCCAGCCACCTCCCACGGCTTCAACGGGTATCCTGACCACCAGCATGCAGCGACCGCGCATACCTGGTCATCACCCTCAGCCTCATCAGCAACCTCGGCACAGCACACTGCACTTTCGGCCGGTCAACAAGAAGAGCTCAATTCCTCTCCTGGACGACGCAGCAGCCAGCTTCAACCCGGCGCTGTACCACATCCGACGCACTGGAGCATAACGCAGCGCCCGCGCCACCCCGACTCACTGGGAACATCTTTGCAGACAGTTCCGACTCACCGTGAACTATGCGGCACCGACGCACTGGAGCATAACGCAGCGCCCGCGCCACCCCGACTCACTGGGGACATCTTCGCAGACAGTTCCGACTTACCGTGAACTATGCGGCAACCGGTTCCGACTCACTGGAACCTAAGTTGGCCTGGCAAGCATATTCCTCGCCGTTCTGGTCGCTGTACCACATCCGACGCACTGGAGCATAACGCAGCGCCCGCGCCACCCCGACTCACTGGGGACATCTTCGCAGACAGTTCCGACTCACCGTGAACTATGCGGCAACCGGTTCCGACTCACTGGAACCTAAGTTGGCCTGGCAAGCATATTCCTCGCCGTTCTGGTAGGCGATTTAAATTTCCTGATTACTATCAGGCAGGTGTTTCGTGATCTTTATCACTGGTAGGGGGGTACTGTGGGGACTGTGTCTCACGTACCCATCCCTTGCATAGTTGTTAAGAATGTAATATTTTTAGAAGTACTTATTATAATAATTTTTAGAAAGTTTCATTTTGTGTTTTTCCCACGAATCACATCTGCAAGCGATTTAAGTCATAGGTACTATTGTCTTTCATGATTCTTTACTTTTAGTTAAGGTTCTTCATTGTTCTATTATGTTTAGTTATCTTGTATTGTACCCATTTGCTATTGTTAGTTAAGGTTCATTGTTCTGTTATTTTTAGTTGTCTTGTATTGTACCCATTTGCATTTCTCGTGTTTTATTATTGTACTTTTAAAATGTGCCGCGGCCTTTGTGTAAAATCGTTTTGCCGCTTCCTTTGTCTAGTGAACGGGAGATGTGGGAGAGCTTTAGTTCTGAGCTTCAGTCTGTGCTGAACTACGATCGTGCGAGGTCCTCTCTGACCCCCGATCATATTTTACTCGCCGAAGCTCGCCGTAATAGTTTACGGCGAGCTTCGTGTTTCTATTAGTTTTATGTCTTCATGTAACATTATTTAATTTTACCTTTTCGTGTCAAGTGTAACTACTAGCTTTAGTTACTTGATATCGTAATAAATTAATCGCTACTTCTGTGTACAACATACTTCAGTGTATCACTCGCCCAACGCGGTCACGAATTCCCACAAATTCAATTAAAAATTTAGAAATAAAAAAAATAAAAAAAGTACTCGTACAACTTAAAACACGTCCACTCCGCACTAAAAAATACGAGGAGATATTTTTGTTAACATTCATGAACGATTCTGAAATTAAACTACACCAGAAAGGTTATTTTAAGTCGATATAAAATAATAATAGAGTCCCGACCGATTTCGGTCACGGCGGCTAATCTCAACGGAGAGCCAGGTATGCGAGAAATATTATATTGCACAAGCGTGTGCGCAAACACAGGCGCACTAAAAATTTAAAACTTCTGACCTGTGTTTCAGATCTAAAAGGATGTAAGAGCCGAATCCGTGCGCGGTCCCCCGGCTGCGTGAGACGCGCGGTGGGGCCCGTGGGGCCGGCGGGGCCGGGCGCGGGCGGCATGGTGGAGCCGCACCTGGTGGGCGGCTACCACTGGGACTGCTCCGACTGGTGCGGCGGCGGCGGCGCGCTGCCCGGCATCAGCGAGGTGGCGGGCTCCGAGCGCCCCGACTCGTCCTCGCCCGCCTCGCGCGCCTCGCCCGCCTCGCGCGCCTCGCCCGCCTCGCGCGCCTCGCCCGCCTCGCGCGCCTCGCCGGCCGCCAGCCCCGCGCCGCGCCGCCGCGTGCGCGCCCCGCGCGCCCGGGCCCCCGACAGCGACTCGGCGCCCGACGACGCCGACGCGCTGCGCCGAGCTGACGGTGAGTTTCGCGCGTTCGACCTCGCCTCGCTCGCCCGAGCCAGCCGCGCTGATCGGAGTTTTCTCTCTGGTTTCAGTTTCTTCTTACCTGCTGCACGCCGACGACTACGGAATTCGCGCCGCTAGCGACTCGGAGCAGCTTCGGGCGCGCACCTTGCGCGAGCCCGACGCCGCCAGTCTCATTACGATGCTAGGTGAGAGCTCGCGCCGCCTCGTCGTCGCGCACCGCTCGCGCCTGCGAACGTTCTGACTCCGTGTTCTCTGTCCACAGAGGAGCGCAACTCGCTGCTGGGAGGGGACGACGACGGCTCCGGCAGCGAGCTGTCGGCCAACCTGTGCGAGATCGAGGAGTCGGACGCGGAGACGGAGCCGGCGTACGGCGCGCGCCACACGGACGTGTGACGCCGGCGCGCGGCCGCCGAGCCGCCACACGCGCTCCCGCGCGGCAGTACGCGCGGCCTCTAACACGCGCACACGACGCACGCACGTGCGATATGAACACTACTGACGCTCCATCAATGCAGTGTGCAGAAGACTGACGTACCTTGTATTATATTAAATTATGGTAGAAATAAGGATCGAATGACGTATCGTTGGAACTTTTACCGCTGAGATGTCGCCATCATAGGGATAAGATTGGTGAGGCTTTTATTATAATATCAATATTAAAATTCATAACAAATGCGCGATTGGTAAAAGTTGGTTGTGATTTTGGGACTTTTAATATAGAACTGTTATGGATGGACCAAGCTACTGACGATTATTATCCCCGGTTGCTGTCTGTAATTACTAATGTACACTTGTTTCAACAACTTATGAACTATACAAAATTACAACTTCAAAACGTATTTATATTCGATAGTTGGTCTATAAAGTGTACTATAATGATGATGATTGAAAAAAAAATTAATTAAAACAAAACAATGTAAAACGCACGTGATTGTATTTGAATATAATTAATAGTGGACGTGCGTGTTCTTTGTTCCTCAAGTGGTATGAACAAAGGACATAGGATGTATGTCTTGTAAATAGTAGGTAATAGTATGTAATTATGAATTAGATAGATCATGTTGTAAATAATGTGTAAGAAAGTGATAAACGTTTATTTGTGTATCTATCCTTTTCCACGTTGAAATAAAGATGTACGCCGGAAGCGATTACATTTTAAGTACATTATTTATAACCGAAGGACGCACACCGCGACACGCGTGAGGCTGACGAGGACGATACTAAAGGTGGACCTCGGATGAAGCGACCACGTCCATCGGTAGTCGGTATCGACAAAACTGTACTTCAGGCAAAACGTGTAACGCTTTACTACTTCCTACCAGTGGGATTACCTATCTGTAACTAAATAATTGTATCACCCGGCTCCTAATTTGTTACAAATCGTATCATGTTAGATAGGGATTCTTATTGGATATCGCGACAATGTGGGGTGTGCGAGCGGTAAGACTGTGCGAGCGAGACGCCGCTCCCCGCCCGCCGCGGGGATATATTAATGAAATGGTGCTCCAATTGTAGTTTCATATCATACTTTAAACTGTGCATTTAAACGTCGAGTAGTCGATGCGTTCTCCTCCTAGATTAGTGTAAAATAAGGATCTATTTTTATATGTACACAAAGAATCGCGGATGAGCCGCTGCCTGTGACGGCGAGTCGCGCGCTAGCCGAGAGCCGCGCGTCCGCGCTCTGTGACGACACGCGATCGGACGCGCGGCCGCTCAGCGCTGGCTTATCTGTATCTTTTTTTTATAAAGAAAGGTTTATAAAATAAAAAATAATTTATTGAATTGTTGTGTAAATTTTGACACGACCAATAAAAACTAAAAGAAACGTAGTGTTTTAATTTAACTGAACTACACACGTAAGGAACGGTTCCCTAGCATACATCGAATCGATAGCTCCTACGTCTAATCCTGATCCTTTTAAACGATCTTATCACCGATGCTGTGAACGATGCAAAAGAGCTCGAGGTGGTGTACACTGACTACAGTACGTATTTGATCGAATCGACCATGACTTCCACTAGGTTCATCCTAATAATAAGGATATTAATATAGTAGTGAGTGTGTATAGTTGGCAGCACTGATACGTCAACAACGTCAACTTTTTTCCCTGTATTTCCGTTCGTCCCACTGACAATTTTCGTATCTATAGTCGGGGTACTTTTGGTAAAAGAAACTCGCAACTATTTGTGCATGTAAACTGTATTTGTATAAAACGTATGTATAGTAACTGTGACATTTAACTTATAAATAACATAATTATCGGTAATGGACGGCTCGCGAGGCGCACGAGTCTGTTAGCGCCGAGCGCGTGCGCAGTTACCGGGCGCTTGTGACTTACTGTTCGTGTTGGTGACATGGGGCGACATTTCTAGGGTTGTACCGAACCGTAACTAGTCACGTAATCTGGCCGGTACACGACGAACTCTAGAAGTGCGGGGAGTTGATAGGGGTCGCGCTATATCCTCCCCCTCCAAGTCAGCAGAAGGCTCTGGAGCTGGCTTGGCAACCGATAGCCTACGGGGTCTGCCTTTCTTTCTAACATGGACGACAACGTCTGAATCGCCTACATACGGTGTTAAGAGACTGGCATGATACTTCCCTCGAGGTTTGCTCTCTTTATCTACAACCTCGTAAGTGGTTGCGGAAACAACTTTACTAATGCGATACGGGCCCTCTCGTCTCGCGGCAAACTTACTGGTGAAGCCCTTCGCGGCTTGACTAAGTCGATGGCTATCCACGAGTACGAGGTCACCCTCCTGAAACTTAGTTCCAGGACGGCGGTTTTTGTCCGCTGCATCCTTGCGAATGTCCTGCTGGCGCTCGACTCGCCACTTCACCTCTTGCAGGCGGTGTACAAAGTCCCGTAAATATGGTGTAATTTGCGGTACGTAGTTTTCTTGATCTACGACCGCTCTCAAGTCGTGGGCTACGTCCACCGGGGACCGGAACTCGCGCGCAAATGTTAAAAAGGCAGCAGAGTGTCCCGGGCCTTGGTTAGGAGCCGTATTTAGAGCAAACCGCACAGCAGGCAACACTTCAGGCCAACGACGATGCTCTGGATCTATCAGGATCGACAACATCTGCTTCATTTCGCGATTTTTTCTTTCAGCGGGGTTGGCTTCGGGGTGATAGACTGGAGTTAAATTTTGATAAACACCGAGAACGTGCATTGCTTTTTGCATCACCGCTGAGACGAATTGTGTTCCATTATCTGAGATAACTCTGCGGGGAAACCCATATCTCATAAAAACCTCTTCTATTAATACTTTAGCGCAACTATCTGCGTTTGCTTCGGTCAAAGGGAACAACTCTACCCATCTGCTCGCAGTATCTTCAACTAGGAAGATCCACTTCTCACCCTTACTACCCTCAGGCAGAGGACCAAACAAGTCCATGGCGAGAACTTCAAAGCGTTGCTGGGCGACAGGAGTTTGCAGCAGCCCAGCAGGTTTAAGATTAGTAGGCTTAAACTTCTGGCAAAGATCGCAAGCCTTGAGATACTTTGCTACGTATTGACGCATATTTGGGAAATAGAATCTTTCCTTGATCTTGGTTAGAGTACGCTCCAGGCCCAAATGACCAGCTGTGGGTGCATCGTGGAGCGCTTTCAGGATCTCGGTGCGCATTGAGTCTGGTACTACCAACTGAGGCTCTTCCGATTCGGAATCTGGATCAAAACGGAAAAGGACTCCGTTTGAAAGATAGTAGCCTCGATCTGTCCACCGAGTAGTGGCATCCCCGTCTTCAAAGTCCGTAAGTATCTTCCTAAGTTCAGGATCTTCGAGCTGATATGCTCGCAACTCCTCGGAGCTACGGTGAGGTAGGTCTACTGAGACTGGACACAGATCGCAGGTAGAGTCGGGATCTTCATCCATCGACGGCCGGCATACGGGACGACTGAGTGTGTCTGCTACCACATTAGCTTTCCCGGGCGTATACTCCACATCCAGATTAAAAGCTTGGATTTTCAGTGCCCACCTAGCAAGGCGGCCACTGGGGGTCTTTAGAGACAACAGCCACTTCAAAGGTTGATGGTCGGTTGCAATTCGGACTTGGGCGCCTTCGAGATAACCACGAAATTTATCTAGGGCCCACACTACAGCTAATGCTTCCCGCTCCGTCGTGGAGTAATTACGTTCGGCTGCCGTTAATAACCTACTGGCATACTCAATAGGTTTCTCAGACTTCGGATCCGGACCTTGCACGAGCACTGCACCTAGGGCATAACCACTGGCGTCTGTGCGAAGGATGTAAGGTTGCTCGAAGTCTGGCTGGCGCAAAATTGGACTCGTTGTGAGTCTCCGCTTGAGCTCGTTAAAGGCGGTGGCCTCCTTCTCACCCCATTTCCAGGCTTTACTCTTTCTGGTAAGGTCGGTCAACGGCTGGGCTACTTCTGAGAACTGTGGAATAAATTTTCTAAACCAGGAACAGGTTTGTAAAAAACTTTTTAGTTCCTTTAAATTGTTAGGAGGTATCATTTCCACGACTGCTTTGACCTTTGTCGGATCAGGTTCGATACCTTGGATCGTAATAATGTGCCCTAAATAAGCAACTTGTAGCTGCAATACATAAACATACATCCGTCCGCCGCCGCAGCGCGCGGGATTCTAGGGCTTTGCCCCGGCGACACGCTCGCCGCCCGCGCCGAACAGAGCACTCGACGCGGTCTCTACGATCGGCCAATAACACGACAGCGACCAGTGCGCCACCGCACGGATTTCTTTAGGAACTATAATTTATATTTGAAACCGTATTCCTATTGGATAATAAATGTTAGTAAGTAAGTCACTACTTGTGCTCCTAAGTTAAGTAATTTAAGACATGTACACATTTTGTAATAACACACACGCACTGTTCAATATTCCTCGTATATTTTAAATACACTTTCGTCGTACCTACATCTGGAGTGTCTCTACACCACCTAAGCGCTACAGTGGTGACCCCGACGTGATATTAAGAAGAAACACCGACGTGATATTAAGAGAAAACACCGACGTGATATTAAGAAGATACCTCCAGATCAAGTTGTCATCATGGCCAACAACAGTGAACAAGAACTTTCCGGTGTGTCGACGTCGCTGCGCATTCCACCCATTTGGCGCGACAAGATTCGTCTGTGGTTCGCGCAATTCGAAGCCATCATGTCCGTACAGAAGAAAGGCGATCAAGTTATGTTCGAACTCGTAATCGGACAACTTGAGCGGCAAGATCTCGACGAAATCTCCGACATCATTCTTCATCCGCCCGAAACCCACCGTTATGAAGCACTGAAAAATCGATTGTTCCAAGTCTACGAGGAATCCGAGCAAAGGCAAGTACAAAGATTGCTATCAGAAATGGAACTCGGTGACATGAAGCCTTCACAGCTGCTACGTCGCATGAAAAACCTCGCCGCCGATAATATCTCCGACTCAGCGCTACGGATTATGTGGACAAACCATCTTCCACAATCCGTCCGAGCAGTACTCGCAGTCAGCGACAACATCGCGAAACACTCCGATATTCACGAGCTGGCGTTGATGGCAGATAAGATCCTCGAGCAAACACAACCACTCGGCGCAGTCGCTGCAGTTACCTCCGTTCCTGCAATCCCACATGCATCTACATCAATTGAGGAGAAAATCGACGCGCTCACGAGAGAAATTGCAGAACTCAAAACACGTCAATCGCATTATCATCAGCATCGACGCAGACCTTTCGACAGACAACGTTCAAGATCGCGTTCATCGAGCAAAAACAATCGCAGTCGCGCGCATAACGACCAATCAGCGATCTGCTTTTATCATCGCAAGTTCGGCAAAGACGCGCGAAAATGTACGCGTCCGTGCAGTTTCGAAGACAGCAGCATCACTTCGGGAAACTAACGCCTGCGTTGGCTGAGGCGGCAACCGACGCAAGCAACATTTCTTACCGCCTATTTATAACAGACAAAAATTCGCGTCTATCGTTTTTAATTGATACTGGCGCCAACGTTTCCGTGATACCGAAAAGAAAAGGATCGACAGCAAAACCAACGGATTTTTGCTTGTATGCAGCGAACAACACGGTAATTCCAACGTACGGAGAGAAAACATTACAACTGAATCTCAACCTACGAAGACCATACACCTGGAAATTTATCATCGCTGCAGTCAACAAACCTATCATCGGTGCCGACTTCCTGAAACGTCATCAACTTCTTGTCGACATAGCCGGCCGATGTCTCGTCGACAAAGTTACCAACCTGACCGTCAAGGCACCAGTTACCTATTCCGCAGAACCTACAGTCCGAAGTATTGACGTTGATCAGCCATATCACCAACTAATCAGCAAGTTTCCTGACATTCTGCGACCGTCATGCATGAAGGATACTCCAAAACATCGGGTAGAACACCACATTGAAACCACCGGTCCACCAGTATACAGCAAGAGCAGACCACTTCCACCACATCGGTACCTGTCCGTGAAGAAGGAATTCGAGTCAATGGTGCAGCAAGGAATTTGCCGACCAAGCAAAAGTCCTTGGTCCAGTCCACTACATGTCGTTCCTAAGAAAAACGGCGACATTCGCATCTGTGGTGACCACCGTAGACTCAATGACGTCACCAAACCCGACCGCTATCCAGTTCCGCGACTCAAAGATTTTACGTACCTACTTCACGGCAAGAAAATCTTCACTACTCTCGACCTAAATCGTGCTTACCAACAACTACCTGTACACGAACCGGACATCGAGAAGACTGCTATCACAACACCCTTCGGCTTATTTGAGTTTCCACGTATGTGTCCAGGACTTAAAAATGCTGGACAGACATTCCAACGATTCATACATGAAGTACTCATCGGGTTAGACTACGCATTCCCATTCATCGATGATGTTATCGTCGCATCGGAAGATGAAGCAAGCCACATCGAAGATCTGCAGGAGGTGTTACGCCGATTAGACAAGTATGGCATCACCATAAATCCATCAAAGTGTGTCTTCGGCAGAGAAAATGTCAAGTTCCTGGGCTATGAAGTGTCGAGCAACGGAATCAAGCCACCACAAGACAAAATAACTGCTATCACTGCTTACCCCAAACCCGAAACAATTCACGACCTACGTCGATTTATTGGAATGGTAAACTTTTACCGCGATAGCATACCAAACGCAGCCCACTTACAAGCACCTCTCAACGCGTTCCTGCACAACTCTAAGAAACGCGACAAAACAAAAGTCGAGTGGAACAAAGAAGCGTCACAAGCATTCGAGTTGTGTAAAGTTAGCATACAGAACGCAGCTTTACTCGCTCACCCATCTCCATCAACAACCGACGCCATATCGCTCATGTGCGACGCCTCGAATAACTGCGCAGGCGCCGTACTTCAACAATTCATAAACAAGAAATGGATACCACTTGGCTATTTCTCAAAGAAATTCTCCGAAACTCAACAACGATACAGTACATTCGACAGAGAATTACTTTCAATCTTCATGGCAATCAAACACTTCAGAAAAATATTCGAAGGTAGAGAGCTTATTGTTTACACCGACCACAAGCCGCTGACCTACGCAATTCGTAAGCCGCCGTCCGATAACGATACTCAACGGCGCACACGTCAACTTTTGTTTATCAGTGAGTTTACGACTGACATCCGGCACATAAGTGGGGTAAACAACGTCGTCGCCGACGCACTCTCACGTATCGAAACAATCGAATTGCCATCACCAATCAACTACGAAGAATTATCGCAAGCTCAAGAAAATGACAGCTATATTCCATTAGCATCACGACAAACAAATATCCAACTGAAGAAAATCGTCATACCCGGTACCAACCAGCCAATATTCTGCGAGACGTCTACGTCCCATGTTCGTCCATACCTACCAGCCGACTTTCGTCGCATCGCATTCAACGCCGTGCACAATCCAAGTCATCCTGGAATACGAACTACCCGAAAACTAATGCAAGAACGTTACTTTTGGCCAGCAATGAATACCGACATTGGCAAGTGGACGAAAACATGCACTTCGTGTCAACTGTCCAAAGTACAACGACATAATCACAGTGACATCACAACATTCCCATCGAGCGAACGATTTCAACACATTCACGTTGATATTGTTGGACCGCTACCTACATCTTCATGTGGACATCGATACCTACTCACTATGATTGATCGTTGTACACGATGGCCCGAAGCCATGCCCCTTCAAGAGATAACCGCTGAAATCGTCGCAAGAAAACTGTACGAAGCCTGGATATCTCGTTTCGGTTGTCCCACAAGAATAACAACTGATCAAGGACGACAGTTCGAAAGTCGACTATTCCAAAACCTCGTACAATTACTTGGAGCAGAAAAAACCCGTACTACTGCCTACCACCCGCAGAGTAACGGTATAGTCGAACGCTGGCACCGAACACTCAAAGCCGCACTTATGGCTCGACTAAAAAACAGCAACAAGTGGATCTCCGAATTGCCTACTGTTTTAATGGGTCTCCGAGCCGCCACGCGCACCGACACCAACACAAGTGCCGCGCAACTTACCTACGGCCAAGCGATACGCTTACCCGGTGATTTTATATCACCTACACCAGCCGCAACGAAAATGGACTACGACTACGTTGATCACCTGCACGACGTTATCACGAAGCTCACACCTACATACAAACCACATTCAAACAAGCGATGTATGTTCGTACACAACGACCTACTGACATGCAGCCACGTGTTTGTACGCGATGACACAGTCCGCAAACCTCTGCAGCATCCATACAAAGGTCCATACAAGGTTATCGAACGTAACGAAAAATTTTTCACAATTCAACTACCAGGAAGATCTAGCAATATATCCATCGATCGTCTCAAACCGGCGTACACAATCAACATCGCAAAAGATCAAGAACACACGGATAGTGAGACACACCAATCACCTGAAGACCAATCCAACCGACCAACAACAACAGCAACAAACAATAACAACACGGATCAATCCAGCCTACTTCCAGCCTCGAAAACGAAGGAACACCGCACAAGATCAGGCAGGATCATCAAGACGCCTGTACGCTTCGCTAAGGGGGGAGTACTGTAGCTGCAATACATAAACATACATCCGTCCGCCGCCGCAGCGCGCGGGATTCTAGGGCTTTGCCCCGGCGACACGCTCGCCGCCCGCGCCGAACAGAGCACTCGACGCGGTCTCTACGATCGGCCAATAACACGACAGCGACCAGTGCGCCACCGCACGGATTTCTTTAGGAACTATAATTTATATTTGAAACCGTATTCCTATTGGATAATAAATGTTAGTAAGTAAGTCACTACTTGTGCTCCTAAGTTAAGTAATTTAAGACATGTACACATTTTGTAATAACACACACGCACTGTTCAATATTCCTCGTATATTTTAAATACACTTTCGTCGTACCTACATCTGGAGTATTATTGTCTCTACACCACCTAAGCGCTACAAACTCTTTCCCTGGCAAATACACACTTTTCACGATTTGCTTTGAGGTTGAATTGACGAAGGCGATCGAACACCTGTTGCAGATCCTGTAGGTGCGCATCCAGGTTATTAGAAATGACGAGGATGTCATCTAAATATGCCACAACAGTTACGTCTTTTAGTCCAGACCGAAAGCGATCCATCAATCGTTGGAACGTCGACGGCGAATTCTTTAAGCCAAATGGCATGCGTCTAAATTGAAACGTTCCGAACGGTGAGACGAATGCAGTTTTGTGTCTGTCTTCTGGAGCTACTTCTACTTGCCAGTACCCAGATTTTAGATCGATGGTGGACATTACACAATTACTCTTTGCCGAAGATAGGATCTCGTCGATTAATGGCAGCGGATATTTGTCCGTACGGGTTACAGCGTTTAATTTTCTATAATCGACACAAAATCGTGTCTCACCATTCTTTTTCGGCACTAATACCACTGGGGAAGCCCATTCTGACTCGGCTTCTTCTATTACCTCCAGTTCCAACATTTTATCAATTTCAGCTCTTATCTTCTCCTTCTTAGCAGGAGCCAGTCGATAAGGGGGCGTTGCGATAGGCGCGGCGTTACCTGTGTCTATCCTATGCAAGGCGAAGGGCGTAGGCCCTCCCCCTGCACTGAAGATTTTAGCATTAACTTCCAATAGTGCAGCCAACTTGTCTCTATCAGATGGTGACAGGAGAGTGCCCTCGCACTCGTGGAGACCAATCGTCGAAGTGACCGCAACTCGGTCCTCGTGTTCATACTGTAGCTCATGAAAGCCTGTAGCACGTAAAGAGAAACGATTTCTCTCGAAATCGAGTATCATGCCAGCGTCCTTTATAAAGTTCATACCTAGTAAGGAATCGATTGCGCCGGGCAAGACCATAAAGAGAGTGCTTATTTCAACTCCCTGCACTTTTACATTTACCACAGCTGTTTCTACAGTTTGGAGACGTTGGGTTCCGTCCGCAAATCTTAACTCTGTTTCGCAACTATTAAATATTTGTCCATTAGCCCGCAAAAATGTCTTGTTAGACTATCGCTAGCAACGCACTGCTTCGCGCCCGTGTCTAGTAACGCGGTACCTACTGCACCGAATACCTGTACATTAAAAATAGGACGCACACGCGGATTTAACACTTTTGCATCTACGGACACTGATTGGAATGCGGTCGACGTGGTCGGCGATGCAGTGGATTTCTCTTTACACACCGTGCAGTTTGACCGTATCACACCGGGCGCACCACATCCGAAGCACGCTACGGACGGGCGCAGCTCCGATCGGGTCGCAACTGGTTCACTCTTGACCGGTTCAACAGTCGCTTTATTCCGATTTTCTAGTTTTCGACAGTCATCTTTGACATGTCCAAACATCTTGCAGAATGTGCACCTAGGTCTAGCCTTGTTTGGCGGTGCTTTTTCTTGTTTATTGGGCTCAGCACCAGCTGGTGAAGACTTCGTAGCATGTCCAGTGACATGCGGTGGCGACAGCGCGAGCGGCGGGGCGGTAGACGTAGGGGGGTGCCTTTTAGTCGACGCAGCGGTGCAAACTTCTTCGAGCACATCCTCCACTACTCGAGCCTGCTGTAGCAGTTCGGCGAACGAAGCGAAGGCGCTCCTTGTTACCCTCTCCCGGATTCTCCTATGGAGTAGGCCGTACACCATATCCAGCTGCACTGGATTTTCAGGTAGCGTGTGCAGCGGCAGTTGGGCAATTAGGGCTCTTACCCTACACACGAAGATATCGGTCCGTTCATCACCTTGCTCTCGACTAAACATCTCTCTATATAATCTATGAGGTGGGAGGCGCGGTCCGAATGTTTGGCGAAATAAATGGGTGGCCTCCTGCCAACTTGTGATGGAATGTTTAACACCTTGCCACCAGGTAGCCGCAAAGTCAGTGAGCAGCATTGGCAGGCCTCTTAAAGCCATATCGTCGTGAACACCAACACAGTCTTTATAAATCTGCACAGCATCCACGAATGCCATAACGTCGCCAGAACCATTAAATCTCGCCGTACAATTAGCCAGGTTTGTACTCACAGTCGTCGTCGTCGGCGGTGGCTGCGCGCCCTGCGTAGGCGGCTGCGACCGTAAAGCTTGCAAGAGGAATACCAGTTGTTGGTCCGTCATAACAATAGGTGCAGGCATCGGTGGCTGCGGTGTGGCGACGGGCGGAGCATGCCCGTACTGTGGCATCTGCGAGCCAGGCAGCTCACGCCCATACAGCGGCGGTGGTGATGGAGCCGAGGCGCCGGCGGACGAAGGTCCAGCCAGCGGCGGCGTTGACGATCGTACGTCAACGAACAATGCGTGTCCATCTGCAGTAGACGGCATCGTACCGTCTGACTGCTCACCCGCCGTAGCATGCGTATCTACAGGCTGCTGCGTAGCGCGTGAAGCACTATTATTACGCGACCGTGTTAGCACCATGTCTTTTAATGCACTATTATCAACGTTCCGGCACCACAAATAGGTAACAGTGTACCTAGGCAACCTAGTTCGTCACTCAAGTTCGACAACTCTTCGTACACGACGCTTAGGTACTTACGAAATGTTCATACACTTACGCGATTGTTCTAACCCTCATGTACCTACAATCAACTAGGTCTCTAACACAAAAGACTCTATTTAAACATCCAAGTTATTATTTACATTAATGTTCGACGCGAGTCGGTGTTCTAGGAATCCTAACAAAGGTACCCACAGTTTCAAGTCAACTCGCACGAAGCATTACTATGAACAATGGTTATTGTATGTACACGGATGTTTACAGGATTACGATTTATAGCAATCGTCACACTGAATCCACTGTATAGTCACTATATTACACCAAAATATGCTAAAAGTTCTTTTAAAAATGTTGATATGTGCACAAAACGTAACGAATCTGCGGGCGGCGTGGGCGAAGTATATAACGAATATGTAACGTCGCACGGAGAAAACCCGAGAAAGTCACTGTTTTCGACACTCAAACACTGTTTTTTTAAAAGTCTTTATACAGACGTTGTTATACACAATAACAGTTTTACACGAAATAATGTTTGCTTAACCGTTTTTTCACGAAAACACGGCCGCACGTTGGGACGCCAGTTATAGTCGGGGTACTTTTGGTAAAAGAAACTCCAACTATTTGTGCATGTAAACTGTATTTGTATAAAACGTATGTATAGTAACTGTGACATTTAACTTATAAATAACATAATTATCGGTAATGGACGGCTCGCGAGGCGCACGAGTCTGTTAGCGCCGAGCGCGTGCGCAGTTACCGGGCGCTTGTGACTTACTGTTCGTGTTGGTGACATGGGGCGACATTTCTAGGGTTGTACCGAACCGTAACTAGTCACGTAATCTGGCCGGTACACGACGAACTCTAGAAGTGCGGGGAGTTGATAGGGGTCGCGCTATATATCTCATATTTCCCGTTTTTATTTATTTTCGTTAGTCTTATAAGTAGAAATTGTATTAAAACTCAGGTGTTTTACAATTATTAATTGCTAGCAGCGCCCCGCGGTTTCACCCGCATATGTTTCGATCCCGTAGGAATATCGGGATAAAAACTATCCTATGTCCTTCTCCGGAATGCAATCTATCTCTGCCAACTTTTATAGTCCCATATAAATTTTATTACTTTGCTTGGGTAGTTTTTGGATTAGCTTCAATAATACGAATTTTTGCCACTTAGTTTACAGTGATGATGTTATAATCGTAGTCGATCATAGATCTTAAAATATTGGGATTTATAACGCGGCAACCCCACGACCATAATAATGTTGGCTGCACTGCCAGCCACACCCAATCTGATGATTGCGGATATAGTGGAGAGGTTGGCGGCAGTGTTAGGCGCAGCGAATCAGGCGCCGGGATTTCTACCGCGCAAGCCGCGGAGCAGGCGCCAAATAGGGTAGCGGGGCGGGGGTAGGGCAGTCTACAGGCGACCCGGACACGAGTAAGACGCGGCGTGTTTCTCGCCGCCCACGTAAAAAGCCGGCCATTTTAGACCTCTAATGTTAAGTTAATACTTAAAAGCCTAACGTCTCAATTAAGTGATCTTGTTTTTGTTCTTCTTGTTTTTTTTGGTTTCAATAAAGTAGTGTGAAATCTAGCCAGTACTTTCAATCAGAGGCCCGAACCCTATGCCCGTCGGCTACATTTGGCGTCCCAACAGTAGGGGCCTCTGACGACACGTGCTTGCAAAAATTTTTTTACGAAGCATAACGCCCCCATTGGCGTCTGTTCTCCAGGAGAAAGCCTTCGTTTACACCTACACGTTGGAACTTCGGAACCTGAAGCACCAGGAGTGGCGTTTCCGGCGAACGAACATTTTCGCCACGTGGTTCCGTTTCCGTTGTAAGTAAAGCAACGATGCCAAGAAATACGAGATCCAAGAATCAGGAAGGAGAGTTAGAGGCAGAAGAGGAAACAGAGACATCCACGTCGATCATTATGGACCAGGGTCAGTTTGCAACCCTTATGAACTCACTGCAGCAGAGTCAGGCAGAGATTTTTGCAAGGCTCATCCAGGAGGTTAGGACTTCGACACCTGCACCTGACGTGTCTATGACAACACCCGCCGCAAACTTCTCAAAGTGCACTGCGCGATTTAACGGATCGTCGGCTGACGTCGACGGATTTATCGACGCGATAGAAGTGTACAAGAACTGCCTACAGATATCTGATGATAACGCTGTCAAAGGACTCTCCATGTTGCTAGTAGACTCAGCAGCATTATGGTGGCAAGGCATAAAATCCAGCACCACATCATGGTCGGACGCGATGCAAAAACTAAAAAGTGCATTCGGAGAGCATCGTCCGCCATTTCGCATATATTTAGAGTTGTTTTCATTGCGACAAAATACCGACACAACGGATTTATTTATATCGAAGACAAGAGCGCTTTTATCGAGATTGCCACAAGAAGATCTACGTGAAAAAGTTCAACTAGATATGGTATACGGGCTTCTCGATCGAAGAATAAAAAAGCGGCTCGATCGTAACTCCATATCATCTTTCGACCAGCTACTACACCGTGCCAGAGCGATCGAGGAATCGCTAGTAGACAGCGCATGTGACAAGACACCGGCACTGACGCATCCGAGCGCCAGTCACCAACCTACCGTCACCGGCTCTCCTTCAACTTCGGCACCAAGTGATAAAAACACTCGCAGCAAAAGACTGTCGTGTAGTTACTGCAAGAAATGGGGACACGAAAAATCGCAGTGCAAGAAGCTAATAAGCCACAATAAAAGTGATAACGTAAAAAGTGATAACGGTAATAGTGATGAAAACATAAACAAAAATAAAGCTATTCAATGTTATGGGTGCGGTACCCCTAACGTTATAAAATCTAAGTGTGAAAAGTGTAAATCTAATTCTCAAAATGCATTCTGTTCGGTTACGACAACCAGTGATAACGTAAATTCAAAAGTGCGCGGTTCCCGTCATCGCGTTATCATGCGAGATGAATGCACGTCGCCGGCGGGCGAGCCGAGATCGACGGCCGAAAGCGTTCCGCCCGCGCCGCCCGCGCCGCCCGCGGCGCCCGCGCCGGCCTCGCAGAGTCCGTGCGGACGCGCCGGGTGCTCCGGCGCCGTGGCTGCTCGTTGCCTAGCGACCAACCGCGAGCGTACTGATAACGTTCCGCGCTGTCGAAAGTCGCCGGGACGTCCTCGCATCGTTCCTGCCGGTACCACAGGTAACCTAGCGTCTTGCAACGCTGGGGGTCACTTAAAACTTTATTGTGATTGTGTTACCGAACTAAGACATAATAATGAGCATTCTAGTGTCAGTAATTTTTGTTATAATAATAATATAGACACTAAGTTTCCTGTAAATTCAGAAAATATCCTTTTGCAGCATGGACATGTAATTCAATCAGATGATAACGATAATACTGCCATATCATGCTGCATGAATGTTAATAGAAATTATCAAGGTTCGGATAATATTCAATGTGATTGTGTATGTTCATATTCTTTTAATAATAATGTTCATAAATGTTTAGAATTAAGCTCGGTGAATGTTAATAGAAATATTCAAGGTTCGGATAATATTCAATGTGACGGTTTATGTTCATATTTTTGTAATAATAATGTTCATAAATGTTTAGATTTAAGCTCGGTAAATGTTAATAGAGATAATAAACTACCAAATGGTAAGAAACACCTCGCGTCTGCACAGGGTCGAACTCAGGGAGGTTCAATCAAGGGGGAGCCTAATAATAATAGACCTTTGATGCAAATAGTTATTTTGGGGGAAAATGGGACAGCATTACTGGACACTGGGTCTAGGGGCTGTATTGCCGGTCACACACTTTTTCGTATTTTAAGGGAAAAAGGTCATCCTTTACAACAGTGCACTAGAAACATTCGCTTGGCGGATGGCTGCACGCGCCTGATGGAGGTGCTTGTTACAAAGGTACAGGTGAAACTTTTTCATAAAATTGTGCCCACCGAGTTCATAATTTTCCCCGAAGCGAAAGATAATGAAACACTTTTAGGTATCGATTTTATTAACAGTGCCGGTCTCGTTATCGATTTCAAGCAGTGCCTTTGGCATTTTTCGGATAGTAGAGATCAAAAGTATACATTGATTTCAGAAACCTTTTTGTCTCGTCATTCATACGCCGCGTTGAATGTTTTACGCGATGACGAGGGTGCAGGTTTAGAGGATCAGGAGCGTGAGGAGCTTGCCCAATTACTTACGGATTTTCATGAGATGTTTAATCCAGTTGGGGAGCCGACTCCATATGGGGAGCATCATATAGACACGGGAAATAGTTCTCCGATAGCGACGCCTCCATATCGCCTGACACCTGCAAAGAAGGAAATTATGCAGCAAGAGCTTACCAAGATGTTGGCTGAAGATATTATTGAAGATTGCGAATCTGCATGGGCTGCTCCAGCCTTACTAGTACCTAAACGTGACGGCAGTTTTCGTTTCTGCGTCGACTATCGAAAGTTAAATTCAATTACGAGAACGGACGCCTATCCAATGCCTCGCATTGATGAACTGCTGCAATCTACTAAACGTGGACGTTGCCACATGAGTACAATAGATTTGCGATCCGGCTACTGGCAAGTATCAGTTAAGGAAGAGGATAGGGATAAGACGGCTTTCGTCACCCCTTTCGGAACCTTCCGTTTTAAGAGGATGCCGTTCGGTCTGAAGAACGGACCGGCCACTTTTCAGCGGTTGATAGACAGAATGCGATCCGGTTCAGCATTAAAGGATGTTACAATACTAGGGTATTTAGACGATTTGTTAATTATAACGCAGGGCGATTTTTCCAGGCACCTGGAAGACCTGCGAATCGTTTTTGAACAGCTGATAAAGTTCAAATTGCGTGCGAACCGAGAAAAATGCGTATTTGCAAGAGAATCTGTTAAATATTTAGGTCACGTGATCTCACAAGAGGGAGTCTCAGCGGATGAAGGGAAGATTCAAGCGATCTTAGAGATGAAAGAACCGTCTTCACTGGGACACCTCAGAACATTCATACAAACATGTTCCTGGTTTAGGAAATTTATTCCTAAGTTTTCAGAGGTAGCAGAGCCACTGACAAGGCTGACGAGGAAAAATCAACTTTGGACATGGGGACCAGAACAAGCTGAAGCTTTTAGTAATTTAAAAAGACTTCTGACGTCAGCACCGATCCTCATACAGGCAGACTACTCTAAACCATTCACCCTGCGCACAGATGCGAGCAACTACGCGATAGGCGCAGTGTTGCTTCAAGGAGAAAAGAATGAAGAACGACCTATTGAATTTGCCAGTCGTTTGCTGTCAGCAGCAGAGCGAAATTATTCGACCACGGAGCGGGAGGCTCTGGCGGTCGTTTGGGCAGTCGACCGTATGCGAGGTTACATCGATGGCCATCCAGTTATCATAGCCAGTGATCATCAACCCTTGAAATGGCTGCTGTCATTAAAATCGCCTACGGGTCGTTTGGTGCGTTGGTCACTAAAACTGCAGGCCTACGACATCCGGTTTGAGTACACTCCCGGAAAGGTAAATGTGGTGGCCGACGCACTCAGCCGCCCTGTCTGTACAGATGAGTCTCGCGAAGCCTGTGGAATATGTTCCGTTATTATTGATTTTCCTACGCGAGATCTTAAGGAGCTCCGTGCAGCACAAGAATCTGACCCAGTTTTCAATAAAATTATAAAAGAATTAGAGGGTACAGAAGAAGTATCCTCTCGTCGTTGGACTGAACGTGGTTATCTTATGGAACGTGGTATCCTTTACCGCTATAACCCAGATACAGACAACGAGTCACCGCAGTTGGTGATACCTGTGAGCATACGTGAAGAGATTCTGAGAGAATGTCATGATGCTCCAATTGCAGGTCATCCTGGTATAGAGAGAACGTACCAAAAGATAGCTCAAAACTATTATTTCCCTGGTATGAGAAGAATAGTTACAGATTACGTAAAATCATGTTCCTCATGTCAACGCTATAAAGCGACAAATGAAAAGCCACCTGGTCTGATTCAAACACCGATTTTAAACCAGCGCAATGAAGTCTTGGCTATCGACTTATTCGGACCACTGCCAGAGGGCGAAAACGGGGAAAAGTGGATCCTGTTAGTGGAAGATACCGCGACGAGATGGGTAGAATTGTATGCGCTCAAAGAAGCAACCTCTATCGCCTGCGCAAAAGTACTCATAGAAGAGTATTTCCTTCGGTTCGGCTTACCACGTCGCATTATTTCGGACAATGGAGTCCAATTTGTTTCGGCGGTCATGCAGAAGTGCATGTTTATTCTTGGCATTACACAAGACTTGATACCCTACTACCACCCAGAAGCTAACCCAGCGGAAAGAAAAAACCGGGATATGAAGACACAATTGGCTCTGTTGGTTGGTACGGATCACCCTTCATGGCCTAAGCAGCTACCGATAGTACGGTTTAGTATGAACAGCGCGGTTTGTGAAACGACAGGGGTTACTCCTGCATATTTGACGTTCGCACGTGAGTTGAGGTCACCGTTAGAAGTGTACAATGATCCAAGAGCGGTCTTACAGAAGGATAATTTCGTACCACAGATCACTCCTTACCTATCACGATTTTTGAACTCCTTAAGTGAAGTTCGTGACAGAGTAGAAAAACTGCAGGATAGAAGAAAGACTTACGCTGATCGTTCAAGAAGAGTAGGACCAGAATTCAAAGTAGATGACAAAGTTTTGTTGGCTACACATCAGCTAAGCGACGCCAGTAAGTCAAAAACGGCTAAGTTTTTCCCTAAGAGAGATGGGCCGTATGTTGTAAAGAAGAAATTAAGTCCAACAACATACTTAATCGCATCTCATGGAAGTTCTGGTGAGGTATTGGGCAAATTCCACGCTAGTCAGCTCACCGCTTTTCGAGGACGAGTAGATGAGTCCACTCAACCACTGGAACCTAAGAAAAAGCGAGGCCGACCTCGTTTGCAACCCCTCGCTAATGACTGTAATGTAGAGCTAGACCACGATCGAGGACGTAATCGTGGTCTAGAGGGGGAGTATATAACGCGGCAACCCCACGACCATAATAATGTTGGCTGCACTGCCAGCCACACCCAATCTGATGATTGCGGATATAGTGGAGAGGTTGGCGGCAGTGTTAGGCGCAGCGAATCAGGCGCCGGGATTTCTACCGCGCAAGCCGCGGAGCAGGCGCCAAATAGGGTAGCGGGGGTAGGGCAGTCTACAGGCGACCCGGACACGAGTAAGACGCGGCGTGTTTCTCGCCGCCCACGTAAAAAGCCGGCCATTTTAGACCTCTAATGTTAAGTTAATACTTAAAAGCCTAACGTCTCAATTAAGTGATCTTGTTTTTGTTCTTCTTGTTTTTTTTGGTTTCAATAAAGTAGTGTGAAATCTAGCCAGTACTTTCAATCAGAGGCCCGAACCCTATGCCCGTCGGCTACAGATTCGATTTTAATAATTCTTTTTTATTTTTGTTTGAAAAAAGATACGTTCAGGATAATAAAATATGTAAACGAAGTTAAAAAATGCTTGCATATACGATTATACTACAAACTTAGTCAAGAAATTATTTTGTACAACTTTTTGTCTTTTTTGTACAAAAACTGTTGTTTCCATCAAGTTCAAAATAATTTTCCTAGAAAGTCCTTATAAAGTTCTACTTTTCAGATTTTTTTTCATATTTTCTAAACTTATGGTTCAAAAGTTAGAGGGGGGGGACACATTGTTTTTTAACTTTGGAGCGATTATTTCCGAAATTATTGACATTATCAAAAAATTATTTTAGTAAACCCCTATTCATTTTTAAATACATTTCCAACAATATATCACACGTTAAGGATGAAATTAAAAAAAAAATCACTTTCCACTTTAAATATAGGGAGGCTACCCTAATAAAACATTTTTATCAAATTTTTATTTTACCACTTTGTCAGCGTGATTGATATACATATTGGTACCAAATTTCAGCTTTCTAGTTCTAACGGTCACAGAGATTAAGCGAGGACGGACAGACAGACATGGCGAAACTATAAGGGTTCCTAGTTGACTACGGAACCCTAAAAATTAAAAACTTTTTAACAGAAAAAACAACCGCCTTCCAAAAACGACACTACAAAGTGAAAAATAACTTTAATTTCGGAATTCAGGGAAAACAACGAAAATGCGAACCCAACGACTCCGGCTGAGAGTACCTATGTCATGCTCACCCAAATGTCTCGCTGGTGGTGGCGTATGTGTTGGATCATTAAGTTCCCTTCAAAACGGTTGAGCTGAATGGTGCTGATCCATGCGTCATTTTCGTGAACGGGCGCTGTCACGCTGTACACGTATATTGTCCTTATTATCTCTCTGTAGACCCCAAGTCACCTTTTCCGCGCATGCCAGCTGCTTAAGATATCGGCAGCCTTTTTACAGGTCGCAGACACGAGCGCGTTGAAGGTGAGTTTGGAGTCTATTGTGAGACCTAGCAGCTTGACCTCTTTGACTAGGTACAGCCGCGTGCCCGACATGTGGAGTACCGGAAGATCATATTTGAGCTTTCTCGCGAAACGCAGCTTATTTTGCACGCCCCATTCCGATACTATGTCTAGCGTGGCGTTGGCTGATTGCTGCAGGGCCGGCTGTAAAGTCCGAGAAAACTAGGACAACGTCACCTGTGAAGGCCTAGCAGTACCTCCATTCTAGCTATCTTGTGTAGGAGTGAGTCTAAGATAAGGTTCCAAAACATCGTTCCGACAATTGAGCCCTGCGAGGCATCCTTTTGTGGTACCCTTCTCATTAGTCGCTCTGGCGTAGTTGACCCTGACGTTCCAGTCCTTCAGGTAGGTATGTGGTGACGAGAGCGTAGATGTTTTGGGACAGTTCTTGACTACCATAATATGTCTTTTGAGTGCAGCTAAACACCACGCATTATCCAAGGCCACCCCTTTTTTTGGGTATGAAATTTTTAAATAACTTATCCCGCTCTGGGGGCTTACTCTTCAAACTAATTTTAATTCCAACCCAACTAGCAAAATAATCCTGGATTGCGATTTTATAATGCTACTTGGACTTATAAAGCTCCGAAGATGGTTTTGGTGGTTGCTACTGCGCTTTTAACAGCATAAATACATGCTGGTTTTACTCAAGTACACTTAATCCTATAATTTGTACTTATATCGGTATATGGGATCATATTTCCTGACAAACATAGGATCAAGACTCCTATGAAAGCATGAAACAAGAGTAATTGCACTCAAGAGTAATAACTCCGGTAACTCGGACTTATATGCGCCTATAAGAAAACATCTGCGGACCATTTAAATCCTAATACTCCTGTAGGAGCATGAACCAGGAATATATGCACTGAGGAGCCATTACTCTTGTTATTTTAACTTATAACCTCATATAAGTTAATATTTTATGGCCAATATAAGTAAATTAAAGTTAAATTACTGTAAATCATTTATGGTTTGGTTTTACATATTCTTAAAAGTAAGTGTTAAATGAATTTCATATCCATGTTTTAAAAACAATAAATCACCAAAATTACACAGTATGCAGCACTCGGTAGGATAAATTGTTCTCTATATCGATTTATCGTATGCCGTTTTAAACCTAGACATATTTATATAGGCATTCCACAGTAGTGTTTTTGTCCAAGAAATCTCAAAGAATCCTGGTTAAAACTCTTAAGAAGCCACTTTCGCTTGTAACGACCAGTACAGGCGAAAACACGCTTTATATAGTTTTGCAAATTCTATTGTAGGATTTGACATCAGTCATTTTGATTAGGTACAACTGTTTTTGTTTACAAATATTGAAAATAACTGGTGAAGACCGTATCGCGAATTCTAGCGAGGGTTCCGGACAAGATAATTGTAGTACTACTTTAGATGGAAGAAGTTCGGACAACGAAAGTACCAAATCTTTGAGCGATATTGAAAGCGATAACAAAAAAGATCTTTCGGATTATAACAAAAATTTAGAACTGCGTTATTTTATTAAAAACTGGGAATTCCCCGAACCACAAAGCCATGCTATTGAAGTTTAGCAACGTTGCGCGTGATCGGGCGAACCTGCGAGTATTATGCTGTCGATTTGAGATGGTCAAGAAAGTACCATGAACTCCTAGTAAACGACTTCTTTTTAATTTATCGTAGTTGCTACCATAGACGTAACTAGACTAGACGACGAAAAACTAATACAATTCATGAAGAAGTTCATGGTCATGGAAATCATAAGGTTCAAAGATGAATAAGGGAAAATTTTACAGTTTCGGATAGCTTGATGTGCTGGCGTCTGTACTTTTTTGACCATCTCAAATCGACAGCATATAATACTCGCAGGTTGATCGGTTTACCGACGACGTTGCCAGATTTATCAGCATGGCTTGTAGAAAATAGAGAAGACTGCCCGTACCCATTGTGTTATTGTAAAGATAAAGATAAGGATAGGGAGGAAGGATAGGGGGGGGCTGTAGGAGATCCATAAACATTTGTGTAATATTGCCCAGACATCAGATTAGACTAGTTACAAATTTCACATTCGTCTCTTGGGAAGTGATCATAAACTGCGTAAGTAGAACAATTCTCACACCAAAACCAATCTTGATATAGCAATGATCTGATGTGCTCTTGATTCTGAGTAAAATGTTAATATCTAGTGTAAATAGAAACCACGCTGTGACAACAGGGCGGAATATATCTCCGATAGCAAAAAAATTGTAACACTCCAAGGCCATTTTAAGTTCTTTAAAGATCGGAAATCTTTTTGGTTAATAATCGATCGATATCCAGGAACATCGGCATAGTCTTGTTTAAATCGTCGGCAACCTCTTATATAATTAAGTTAAATAAAAACAATGTGTAAACTAATGTTTAACCTAGCACGTAGAACAGACCCTTAAAATATTCCTTTAACCTACGTACCTATCTATAAATATCAATCGATTTTCATCGGGCATTGCGGAACCCTAATCGTAATCGGTAACAATGGCGAATCTTCTTCGGTTTTAAGATAACCCAATATAGAACCAATATACTTATATTGGTACTATGTCACACTTGGAAATGCTAAAAATACTTATTTTAGCACTATGTCACACTTGGAAATGCTCACCAAGAAAATGGCAGCTGCCTTCATAATATTTATTTAATATTAATCAATACTAAAATGTAAATAAGCAAATTTCAAGAGGCGCTTTAAAATAATTTTTATCGAAACCATGATAGATTTCACAGAAAATTTAAGTTCCCCTATGAATAAGCTATAAGTAAGACTAACAATTTGACAACAATAAGTTTGTTTTTGGTAGTTCTTCAAAAAGTATTCTCCGCGTAACTTTCATGGCAATCTACATTTAAATGTACCCACATTTAAGACGCTGTAAAAATAATACGTATTTTTTTATTTTATGTAAATCGGTGCATAAACTACTGAGATATTTTATTTTGAAATTTCTGTGCCCATGAAAGTTACGAAAGACGGCACGAAAGTTACAGACGTATTTTCTACAAGCAACATATAGTTTCAAATCCTTATTTTTTCTCAAATTTCCAATTTATAAATTGCCATTTTATATTTTTAGTGTTCGATAATTTTTTTTTTTGTTGTGTATTTTTGTGGTGTACAATAAAGTATATATAAATAATAAATAAAAGACTTATTATTTATGAATCAACTTCTATTTGAGATCAACAATTATAGTGTTTTGAGATATTATTAGTTCTCATCACTCCTTATTAACTTAGATTGGTAACAATATGTGTAACAATTGCTTTGCTCCCGGAAATTAAACTTTAAAATTTACAACATAAACATAATTATTACTTACTAATTATTGCTGGCAGATAATGGCCCCGATTCTGTTGTTCACAAACTAAACTAAATTTAAGTTCAGTTCATCTTTTTCTTTCTATTTCATTATGAAAAGGACAGAAGATAAATATTAGTTTAGTCCTGTCAAATTAAGATAATCCATAGACAATTTAGACGTGATTAAAAAATTGGCTATTAAAGACACCTTTTTTGAGCTTCACGATAGCATCTGCAGCGTCACAAGTAATCTAAATTTATCATTCAATGGAGATATATAACTTTCATGGTGCCCTAGCTAACTTTCGTGGACAAATTACCACGAAAGTTGAAAGGCTACCTACCACTAATGATCAAAAACAAAATCGTAAAAGAATACAAAATCATAAATATGTTGAGAATGAATGAAGAGGAAGCGTAAGTACAGTATCAGTAATAAACAGATACTATAACTTGAACCGCATTCTATCCTCAGACACGCACCGGCAGGCAAAATCACTACGCTTCTACATTTTTTTACAACTAGGTAATAGTCCTAATGGGTAATTGAGTTGAGACTGGGTTCGTTCACTCTCAACTGACTATAGTGGAGTGCCTCAAGCGCCTAAAGTATAAAAATCTCGGAATCCAATTACTTTGAACAAATTATTATAAAACCTGTTGGATTGCATTATTGATAAGATATATTAAAAAGTTTACCCATTAAAATTCGTTGCTTTTTATTTAAGGAGTTAATAAATAAACAATACATATGTATACATATAATCAAGCCAAACGTAAATGAATTTAATACTTTACAATTAATTACCTAATTAAACATCTATTTATATCATATTTGTATAATAGCCTTGTTGTTTAAGGGGGAAGCGCTAGGTAGCCCGCAAAATCCAAATTTTCTTACGTTTTTTGCAATTTGCTGGTCAGTATTAAGTTATACGTCGATCAAAATATGATTCGCGGCCATAACAAATATGTATTTACAGAATAATAATCATTAGAATCAGTACCTAATACAACTTGTTAGGTTAGTAGATTTCATGAAATACCTAGTCTTTCTTTGGGGTTACGTGATCTTAGAGAGTTGTGTGACTTTAACGATTATAATTCTGTAAATACATATTTGTTACGGCCGCGAATCATATTTTGATCGACGTACAACTTAATACTAACTAGCAAATTGCAAAAAACCGAAGACCGAAAACGGTTTATCGTAATGAGTTGAACCACATCACTATTGCAGCACGTAACATAGCTACTTCACGTGTAACAAAATAACCGCGGAGCAATGTCAATTTCATTTCAATGTTGACAATATTGTTTTCAAGAGTACCGAATCACGTTACTGTAAAATTAACATTGGAATCGTAATGGCATTTCATTCCCAGCTAGCAAAAAGTGGTTTTTAAACTATCCTAGAACCATCATTTATCGAGGATTATATGAGGCTTTTATCCGCATATAAGTTGCGAAAAGGGCCCACTTTATAAGTCTACTTTTACTTATAACGTATTTATATTAGACCGCTGAAATGCCATATACGCCTATATTGCTCCTATAATTGAATTACGTCAATACAATTACTCCTGTAAATCTCACTATAAGTAAATTATAGTAAAAAATTAGATTAATACGCGCCTAGAAATGTTTTATAAGCTCATATGTTGCGAACATTCGAAGCGCGTGTATCGCGCATAGTTGTGCTCTGTTAAAAATATTTTTAACATCTTGAGGGTATTTATACTATTCATGTCAACTAGGGATGTTATGGATATGAAATTTCGGATACGGATTAATTACGGATATAGGAATGATTATTATACCGGATACGGATACGGATACGGATATGAAATTATTTCGGATTATCCGTTAGTTTCGGATAATTTCGGTTACGGTTATTAATTTTTTTAGGAATTTCAAAAGTACAATACAAATAGTTAATAAAATAGTTTTATTTATATGTAACTATTTGGTACGAATTACAATCAGTCTGTGAGTTATTACATCTATTTAAATTAAAAATAATTATAAATAAATGTTGAGTGTTATCTAATCTACCTAAAATGAAAATGTAATAATAAAATTATTACTTATACTTATGTATTTAGTAATTTCGTATTCAAAGAAAATATTAAAATTAGATTTAAATTTAGAATGCACATTGCACATATTTATTTACTATGATTTAAGTTTAACATAACAATCATAGCTATCTTTATCTTGTGTCTCAATTAGGCTCCGCCCCTATCCGATATTATCCGAAACTTTTATTTCGGATTCGGTTACGGTTACGGATAATTTTTTATATCGGATATCCGATAGTTTCGGTTACGGTTACGGAGCTCCCTAACATCCCTGATGTCAACCATAGTAGGGTAGTTCTTCGAGGTCCCTCAAAACGCAGTCACACGGTCTTAATTCGTAACCTAATTTAAACATTCAGTCTTAGGACCAAATACAGATTAATCTTTATATAAATGTGTACATAATTTAAACATTAATCATCTAAAATTATTTCTAATGTTTATTTAAAAAAATATCTAATGTCGAAAACGGGAGCAAAATCGGTGTTCTTCGCGCGTCACACTCTGTTAGCGCTCACGGCAAACTTTGATAACTTTTGTTTTCAATTCATAAGCATATAATGTAATAAATCTAATTAATTGTATTTAACTATGCATCATAATTATCAAAGAATATTAATTTTATCTCTTAAGTGACAATAGTTAATAAGCTTTATGTCTCTGTCACACGATTTTGTTAGTTTCGAGAGCGCGCAACAAAACTGCACGTATCTTCCAAGAGCGCCAACTTGTCGCTACACATTTTAGCTGCGCGGGCGCTCAGTAGTATCCCGGCGTCAGTGGGCGAGACACGTACGTTCATCGCTTCTGAACAAAAAAAATACGAGGCGAGTTATTCTTTGAATATTTTCAAGTACCTATTATATACCGCACTTTGGCTGTAACACAAAATATAGAACTTGTGTAGTTTCTGTGCTAGCACTCTGCGAATCGCTCTGAAACGAATTGTCTATATAGAATTATCTGATTATAAAATAATTTCCCATCATTTTACACATTAATATTCTTGTTATGACATTTAAGTCAAACGCGTCAATCTGATGTCTACTTATTATTTTAATTTCCTATGCAGTCTATTCAAGATTAGGATTGTATTTACTAAAAATCATTTTATATCATTTTGGATAGTCTAAATTTGGTTTTTCTACTGAATTAGGTTGTCTACTAAATAACTGAATTCTAAATTATATAGGCAATAAGACTCCAGATGTACGACGATAGTATAATTTAAAAAAGACATAATTTGGCGCCAAAAATCGGCCATTTTATATTTTTTCAATTTTGATATACCCAGTGTCACTCTCACAGTAAATACGAATCTAACGACACCTCTCAAGCTAAAATCCATCGAGCCGTTCAGGCTGCAGAGCGTGCCAAACAATTATACATACATACATACATACATACATACATACTCTCGAAAACATAACCCTCCTTCTGGCGCAGTCGGGAAACATTGAACGAGAAACATTGAACAGTGGAAGAGCGTGCGTGTGCGTGTGTTTTACGAGTGTTGGAAGTCGCGACGCCCCCGTTAGGGGGCGTGGCGAGCGGCGTCAGGGCTTCGCCCCCCGGCCGCGAATGCCATACGGCGACCCGCAAATACGGGCCTCTCACTATAATCGGCCACAGTGGCCTGTGAGAAAACCTAGGGCACGCGATTTGAATGCGTGCCCCTGTGAGTGGTTGCTTGTAGTGTTTCTGTAGGCGCGCCACGACGCTGTTTTTCCCACAGCGCCGCTTTCTTCACGACACCTCGGCGGTCTGTCCCCGCCAGGTGAGACCCCCAGTTACCTGGGGGAGGCCCAGCGAGAGACGACCAGCACGTCGAGGTGCCGACTCGACGCTCCTACAGAGTGGGTGTATTGCTCCCGCCCGCCCCGCTCCCAGAGCTAGCCGGTCACGGTCCGGGCTAAGAAGCAGTCGTGTGTGTGTGAGCGGTATTGTGTTGTGTAACACCGCTCAGTGTCTACGTGATCGCAGCCCGCACTGCGCGTTCACGTGTGAGTATGGCGTCTGTGTAGTAGTGAGTGACTGCTTTCGCTACGTAACGTGCCTATATTAACCTAGCACACGCTACGCAACGAGTGTGTGTTATGTTGTGTGGAGTGCTATTGTTTCGAGTGAGCCGCGTGTAACCTGGATGCAACTCACCGAGGCGTCAATCCGGTGCGATGGAGTCGTCGTCCGCTACCAGGTCGCGGGGCAGGGGTCTCGCGTCAGGGGGGCGCGCGTGCCAGGGCGCGATGTCCTTGACATGTGGCCAAGCAGACGCGTCGGCACGCGCGAACATTCCTTTCGCGAGGTGCCGCACAAACTCATCCAGGCTCTCAATCCCGAGGTCCCTCTGGATGACGTCGTTCCTCACGTAGCGAGGGGCGTCGACGATTGTTCGCAGCGCAACACTTTGTTGCGCGCGGAGCAGCT
Organism: Luperina testacea; assembly: GCA_927399505.1. NCBI lineage: Eukaryota > Metazoa > Arthropoda > Insecta > Lepidoptera > Noctuidae > Luperina > Luperina testacea. The sequence goes on along the minus strand of OV656762.1, from coordinate 29,831 downwards.
TCCGGTTCGTCTCGCTAGTGAGGGCGAACCATGCCGGAGCGGCGTACGTCAAGATTGGGCGTATGTACAACTTGTACACGCCCAACTTGACGCGCGCCGGGATGCGGGACGAGAGCACTGGTTTGAGCAGGTTGCGGGCTACCCTACCCCGTGCGGCGACCGAGCGGACGTGCGACCCCATCGTGAGCCGACGGTCGATGGTGACCCCCAGGTACTTGGCCCGGGGCGACCACGCGACGTCGGCTCCTAGTAGCTTCAGAGGTGGCGGGAGGGGCGCTGATCCGGTGACCATCGCCTGCGTCTTACCCACGTTCACCGACAGCCGCCACTTGGACAACCAGTCGGGAAGGAGCTCCAGGGCGCGCTGCATTTTGACCGCCGCGTACCTCGCATTAAGCGAAGTAGTGATGTACGCGGCGTCGTCAGCATACAGCGCGAGCATCGCTTCCTGTGTCGTGGGGATGTCGTCCGTGTATCGCGAGTAACACGCAGGCGACACGCAGCTGCCCTGTGGCACGCCCGCCAAGATGGGGCGCGCGCTGGACAGCGCTCCGTCGACCACCACCCTGAAGGACCTGTGGGACAGAAAAGAGGAGACCACCCGCACGACGCGACGGGGCGCGCCTGACGTGGCCAATTTATATATGAGGCCATCGTGCCATACTCGGTCGAAGGCCTTCTCCATGTCGAGGAATACTGCTACCGAGTATTCCCTTTTGTTCATTGCGGCTGCGAGGTGGTGCAGTACCCTCGACAGCTGGAGCGTCGTACTATGCTCCGCCCGAAACCCAAACTGCTCCGGGCGCGGCGACAGATGTGGTTGGAGATGTCGCAGCAGGAGTGCTTCGAACACCTTGGAGACCGTCGGCAGCAGAGTGATCGGCCGATAGCTCTCCGGCTTCAGGATGTTCTTCCCCGCCTTGGGCAGCATAATGACGCGCCCTTCCTTCCACGAGGCGGGAAAGGCCCCCGTGCGCAGTATCGCCGTGTACAGGCGCGCCAGCGCTGCCACCATACGGTAGGGCAGGCGGCGCAGCACTGCGTTGGTGATACCGTCGGCTCCGGGGGCCTTCCTCGGCCTCGTCCTTAGGATGGCGCGTCTGACTGCGCCAGGCGAGAAGAAAACTGGATCTTCGTCGGGAGCTATCGGCGCTGCGAAGTAGTCTCCCAGGTGTTTCTCGACTGCTGCGACATGGTCGGTGTCGCTGGTCGGGTTTGGGCGGAACTGACGCTCCAGGTGTTCGGCGAAGACCTCCGCCCGGTCCTCCGATACGTACCTTAGCGCCCCGTCGCTGTTTAGTAGCGGTCGCACCGGGGCTGGGGTATTCGTGAGTTGTCGGCACAGTTTATGTACCGACGGCCAGCTGTCGGCCGCGGCATCGATGCGTTCCTCCCAGCCCGCGGTGGTGTGCGCCTGTAACTCGGCCTTCACCCTTTCCGCGAGACGGTTGAGCTGCGTCTTCATTGTGGGACATCTAGTTTGTTGCCACTGCTTGCGTAGGCGCCTTTTCTCGGCGATCATCCTATAGAGACGCGCCGGCAGGGGCGGCAGAAGCACTCTCCCCTGCGGCTGCGTACTCGTCGTCGTCGCCGCTTCCAAGGCGCTTTGGACGCAAGCAGTGATGTCCTCCGCCGTCCGGTCCACGTCCGCGGAAGTGGTGATAGGCCGGGTTGGCGTGGTGGTCTCAACTCTTTCTGTGAAAATTGTCCAATCCGTAGATCGACGTGGCGCTAGTGGCTTCAGTCGGGTCGGCACACCCGATAGGACGACGAGTACAGGATGGTGATCCGACTGTAACTCGTCGTCCATCACCTGTTGCGTGATCTGGCAATGTAGCCCTCGGTGGACTACGATGTCCAGCACGTCCGGCATCTGCCATGCGGCGTCTGGGTAGTGAGTCGGCGTCTCCGGGCCGGACACCGTGTACCCGAAGGCTTCCGCGTCCGCGAAGAGCCGCCTCCCCTCGGTATTCGTATTCATAGAGTTCCACGCTGGGTGTTTACAATTTAAATCACCGGCGAGGATGGTCGCGTTTCCGTTTGTGTTTTCTAAAACCGCCCGCAGCTCTCTCGGCTCCAGCCGGGCCCTGGGCGGTTTGTAGACAGCGTAGATGTTTATGTCCTCGCCGGCGATGTGCAGCTGGACACCCAGCGCGTAGAAGGATTCGTTCGACGGCAAGGGGAGCTCTTGGTGTACGACTCTTCGCCTCACTAGTACTGCCAGACCACGGTACTTCGCGTGAGCCGACCTTTCGTCCTTCCTGTAGACGTGATATCCCGGGACCCTGACCCTATCTTCGGGTCCCAGGAGCGTCTCACTTAGTAGCGCCACGTCGATATCTTGTTCCCTCAGGAGATGGCGGAGGGGGGCGACCTTATCCCTAAGGCCGCGGGCGTTCCAGTGGATCACCCTTAACGGCCTAGCCATGGTACAAGGTGAGTAACGTGGCCAGGCCATCAAGGATGACCGTCTCGATGTCGTGACCCTGCCTGATGGCCTTAATAAGGTCCATCAACAGCTTGATGGCACAGGTCGTAAATTCTTTTTTGGTCTCGGGCTTAGCTTCAGTAGTTTGTTTAGCGCCGGTGGCGCCGCGGCTCGCATTTTGTGCGAACTGTATTTCTCTTTGTTCCGCGATCTGCCGCGGCGCTGCGCCGGCGCTAATTGTAGCGTCGATTTTCCCGACCTGTGTCCCGCTTGTGGCAGGGTCGGCCCTAGGGATGTTTTCTTCCTGGGTCGCCTGGGGGGGGGGTTTGGGCTTCTTGCCTTTCCCCTTCCCCCCGCGCCTCTTCTTCTTCCCCCTCCTTGAGGAGGTGGCTTGGTTGGGCCCGTTGGCCGCCGCCATGAGCGTGGCGCTCTGGGCCTCTGTATCCACCGTGTGCGGCCTCTCGGTGGCCGCTTGTGGCCGGCGCGCGGTGGTCGTGCTGGCGGCGGTCCCCGCTCGCTTGTTCCGGGTTTCCGCCTGGAACACGGGGCACTTTGTGTTGCACGCGGGGTGCGGGCCACCGCAGTTTACGCAGGTGGCCGGCTCCTCGCGTGGGCGCGGGCAGTCACGTGCCACGTGCTCCGCTCCGCATCGGACGCAAGCGAGCGGCCGGTGACACTGGTGCGAGCTATGTCTAAACTTTTGGCACCGGTGGCACTGGGCGGGCCCGCGTTTGCCTCGCCAAGCCTCTATCCTGACACCACACATGTTCATGAACACGGTGGTGTCATAGATAGCTCTGACGTCGGGCGTCTTCTTAAGGATTGCGTGGAATACGCAGCCGGGTCTTCCTTGTGCGCCCTTAATGTGGCGCACGTACTCCGGCTGGTACCCCAACGCCCGGAGTTCCTCCTCAATCTCCTGGGGTTCGGTATCCGCCGGTATCCCCCTGATGGCTATCTTTAGATTCTTCTCCGCTGGTAGGGAGTAGGCGAACCATGCCACGCCGCTCTCCTTCTCCAGGCCCGTTAGGTAGCGCTGGACCAGCCTGTACTCATCCTCCGTCTCGGGGATGAAGCGAACACCACTCCCGTACGGGCGCGCACTCGGAGGCCGGCCCAGCTTTCCTGCGATGGCCCGGAAATGGGCGGCCCAGTTTGGCAGCCTCTCCACCACCAGCGGCGGGTAGCGCTGCTTCCTCTTCGTTTTGCTGTTTGCCCCCGGCTTCTGCTCCGTCGCTTTCGGGGCGCCGGGGGGGCATCAGGGGGTGTAGAGTCAGTGGGGGGGGCAAGTATTTCAATGGGACTTACCCCTGTCCTTATTGGTGGGTGCGTCGGTGACAGCGGTGGCGGCGTGCACCGCGTCACGTCGGCAAAGGTGGGCGAGGCGGGCGCGGCCCGGCCCCGCGGCGCGCGTTCGCGCTGTGGCCGCGGCGGGTCCAGGCAGTACCGCTTCGCTTCTTCCTCGGCGGCGATCTCATCTGGGCTTCTGGGGCGCCGCTGGGGTCTGGACTCAAGCCGGAACTCGAACCCAAACCCAAGCGGCGGCGGGATTGGTGACATCATTGTCACAGGCGTCTGCGGCGCGGGTGTGGCCCCGCCCACGGTGGGCCAACGCCCGGCTCGCGGGGACGTATCTCTCGACACGTCATCGCGACCGGACGCGGCCGAGCCCACCGACGCTAGCGACATGCTCGATCCCGTATGGGAGGAGCATGCCGACAGCATCGCGGGCGAATCGTAGGCGGAGGCTCTGGGGGGCGCCGGCGAGTCGGGCGCCTGTGCCATCCGAATTGTCGTTTGCCGCTCCCGCTCAGCCAACGCCGGTCCCGCCAGCGAGAGGCGGGGGCCGGGTGCGGCGGTGCGGGGAGCTGGCGCGGCTGGTGCGGGTGCCCCCGCCACCGCAGCCCCGGAGGGCGCGGGCGGAGACACGAAGCTTGGCGGCGGCGCTGCAGAACGCGCCGGGGTTGCGCGGGTGGGCGCGGGTGGCGGAGTGGTCAGCGCTGGCGGCGCGGGTTTCACTGGCGGCGCTGCGGCCCGCGCGGTGTGCGCGTGCGCGGCGGTGCGCGCGGGCGCCGCGGCTCGGGTCGCGGGTGTCGCGGCCCGGGCCGCGGGCGCCGTCGAGCGCACGGCCGTTGGCAGGCGCGCGGGCGGCGCAGCGGCGCGCGTCTGCTGCGCGCGGCCGGAATTTGCGGCCGGACCCGGGGCCTGGATAGGCACCGGGCGGAACGCCGCTGGGCGGATAGGGACCGCGTGCTGCCGACTCGACGACGGCGTGGGCGCACCGCGCGCAGGCGCCGGCGCCGTCGGTGGGCCGACAGCTGCAGCGGTCTCCATTCCCCCCCCTCTTCTTTCTCTTCCCCCCTCCTCTTCTGGGCTTCGTGGTGGTCCGGCTGGCGGCGCACCGGACGCCGCGTCACCAATATTTGGCAGCGACGTCGCCCGGTCCAACGCCGGACGGAGCTCCTGGTCCCTGGCTTGCCGGGCTTCGGCATCGCGGTGGAGTGGCCTCCGCGACCGCTACGGCGGAGGATCCGCCGGGCAGCGTGATGGCTCCCCCTGTGTTTGAGCAAGAAAAACTATTTTACTTACGCAAACACAAGTGGAGTAATTAAAATGTTGCGGTCCGCGCAGAACAACACTGTAGCACACACGTCGTAACACTATGGTGTCTTGGTGACCACTAGCCGATCCTGTGTGTTTTACAAAATGTGTACATGTCTTAAATTACTAAACTTAGGGGCACAAGTAGTGACTTACTTACTAACATTATCTACCAATAGGAATACGGTTTCAATATACATTATAGTTCCTAAATAAATCGTGCGGTGGCGCGCTGGTCGCCGTCGTGTTATTGTTCGGCGCGGCGCGGCGGCGAGCGTGGCGCGGGCGAAGCCCTAGGATCCCGCGCACAGCGGCGGCGGCGGCCGGATGTATGTTTATGTATTGCAGCGTATTGCAGCCACAAGAGTATTCTGCAATTTTTACTTAGCACATCATACAGTAAGACAGAGGATTTACTCATTGTCTGTAAATAAAACATGTTAGTCTTTTAAGTTAATATTAGTTTTTAATTAGTCTTATCCTATAATTTTTAAGTTATGTTACTGTAACCTGCACCATTTTTATAAATAAACGATATTATTATTATTATTAATCTGTGCCGCCGACTTGACCCGACGTTCAGTGCGCAGAGAAGGCGCAGAGCCACTTTCGACGGCCGATTCCTCGGAGCCGTCCCGACATCCCCGTTAATTCGCCTTCCTATCCACCTCCCTCGCTCCACTTTAGAGTGCGTAGGCCCTTTTATAATAATAAACTAAAATTGGTTGTCTGTAAAGTCGGTTTACGGACGATAGTTTAACGTGACAACGTCATTACAAAACATTAATAAAATGATTGGATTACTTTTATGAATAAAAATATTAATTAATTTCATTCATGATTTGTACTATTTCAAAAAAATTACTTGTTTAAAGAAATTAATTGAATGAAAGTGATTGTTTAATTGGAATGTTAAATTTATTTTAATGATGAAAGCACGAATATTCGACAATATATATTTAATATCGAAAGAATCATTACCTTTATCGCCGCAAATTATCGTTGCTATAAACAATTGACACTACATTCACTTTTCACTGCACTTCATACTTGACGAAAACTTGTGTTATTGTATAGCAGCTGTCCACGCGGACGCATCGCTCACTCAAGTAGGAGAGAGACAGATGATGTCGAACGCTGCTGAGGCCGAATCGGCCTCCGCGTTCGACAGCGTTCGACATCATCTGTCTCTCTCCTACTCATCGCTCGTTCCGCGCTCTCGCTTGCACTTCAAGCCGCCATGGCGTAGGTACAATACAACGCTACAGGCAGAGCAAGGCCGCGAGGCAACGCTACATGAGTCTGATCTACCAGATTCTTTTGGTAGCGTTTTAGTTACTAAACACAAAACGGTGGTTGTTGTATTGTAAACCCCAACATCAAAGTGAGTTGGTGGAACTGGTTTGTTTTTTTTTTTTTTTTGTTTCCGTTCGCTCAGGTTAGGTTCGCTCAGGTTAGGCTCGCCCTGTTGCCGCCACCACCGCTGTCGCCGCTGCTGTTACTCCAGCTCAAGCGGCGGTGGCTGAGGAGGGGGGTGCGATGTCGGAATAGTGGGTTCCTATCACCGCATCCTCCAGGCGAACACCAATCACTGCAGAGCGGCCCAGGACCTGCTGGTGCAGGCCATGGCTGAGTGGTTGGTGAACGTAGCGGTGGTCGCCGAGCCCTACTCGATCCCCGGCAGTTGGCTGGGTGACGAGGACGGCTTGGTGGCACTAGCAGCGCGGTCCTCCACAGACTCCCCTCCCCTCTCGCTATTAGAGAGGGGACCGGGATACGTGGCCGCCGCGTGGGGAGAGTTAGCCCTTGTGGGCGTCTATTTCTCCCCAAACCGCCCTCTCCGGGACTTCGAGAACTATCTTGGAGTCCTGGCCGCCGTGGTCGGCAGGGCGGCGCCGCGTCAGGTCTCCGTATTGGGAGACCTGAATGCCAAGTCGGTGACCTGGGGCAACCCGGCCACCGACCATCGCGGGCGGGCAGTGGAGCAGTGGGCAGCCTCCTCTGGGCTCTCCCTCCTCAACAGAGGGAACGTCCAGACATGCGTGCGGCGACAGGGTGGCTCGATAGTGGACGTCACTTTTGCCACCTCTGCGCTGGCCGCGCGCGTGCTGAACTGGCGGGTGGATTTGGTGGAGACCATGTCGGACCACCGCTACGTGCGGTTCGACATCTCCATCGGTGGCCCCGGAGGGACGCGGCCCCTCTCGGGGCGGTCAGCGTTTCCACGGTGGGCTCTTACCCGCCTGGACAGGGAGGCGGCGGCGGAGGCGGCGTTTATCCAGGACTGGCTTTCGCCGCCTGCCGCCGGCTTGGACGTAGACATCGCGGCGGGACACCTGAGGGAGTCTCTGACCGAGGTGTGCAATTCCAGCATGCCTCGGGCCGGCCGACCGCTGCCCAATAGGGCGGTGTACTGGTGGTCGGCCGAGCTGGAGAGGCTCCGAGCGGCGTGCGTGGAGGCCAGAAGGGCCTACGCGCGGAGCCGGCGGCGGCGTCGACGAGACCTCGCCCACGAGGACCACCTCTATGAGGTGTACATAGAGGCAAAACTGGTCCTCGAGCGGGCCATCGCCGCCGCCAGGGACTCGGCGAGAGCGGAGATGCTGGAGGGTCTCGACAGAGATCCCTACGGGAGGCCATACAAGGCGGCGCGCAACAAGCTGCGCCCCTTTGGTCCCCCGGTGGCCGAGACCCTGGAGCCCTCATTCTTGGATGGGGTGGTTCAGTCCCTGTTCCCGTGCAGGGACAACTTCACCCCACCAGTGATGGACCCTCCGCGGGGGATAGCTCCGCCAGCCGAGGAGGAAGAGGAGGCCCCTCCTGTCACGGAGTCGGAACTCAGCGCGGCGATTGTGCATATCCGCGCCAAGAAGACGGCTCCGGGCCCCGACGGTGTCCCGGCGAGGGTGGTGGCAATTGCCGCCACTCAAATGGAGGAGCGGTTTCGGGACCTCTTTAGCGGATGTCTTGCGTCTGGGAGGTTCCCGAAACCGTGGAAGGAGGGACAGCTGTGCCTCCTTCGCAAGGAAGGCCGCCCCGCAGACTCGCCCTCGGCATACCGACCCATCGTCCTGCTCGATGAGGTCGGCAAAATGTTCGAGGGGATAATCGCTGGCCGCCTAAAGAGCCACCTGCGGAATGTGGGGCCGGACTTGTCGGACGCACAGTTCGGTTTTCGGGCTGAGCGTTCCACAGTGGACGCGCTGGCCCGCCTTAAGGGCCAGGTGAAGGAGGCGATGGAGGCGGGGGACGGATTGTTGGCGGTGTCATTCGACATAGCCAACGCCTTCAACTCTGTTCCCCACAGCACCATCCTAGAGGCACTCCGATTCCACGGGGTGCCTTTATACATGCGGCGTCTACTGGCCAGCTACCTGGAGGATCGGGCGATCGTCCTCGTGAACAGGGCTGGCCAAGTCCGGCGGTACGCAGTCGAGTCCGGCGTTCCACAGGGATCGGTAGTGGGACCTCTCCTCTGGAACGTTGGCTACGACTGGCTCTTGCGGGGAACTCTCCTCCGAGGCACGAGTGTCATCTGCTACGCCGATGACACCCTCCTCACCGCCCGGGGGGAGAGTTTCAGGGAAGCGGCCAACTTGGCCTCGGCAGGCGGATCCTTGGTCGCAGGGAGGATCCGCCGCCTAGGATTGACGGTGGCGCTGCACAAGACCGAGGCCGTGTTCTTCCACAGGCCTCGGCAGCGCCAACCACCAGACGCCCACATCTTCGTGGAGGGCGTCCGAATCGAGGTGAAGGCCCAGATGAAATATCTGGGCCTTGTACTCGACAGCAGGTGGCGCTTCGGCCCGCATTTTAGCGGGCTGTCGACGCGCCTGCTGAAGACTGCGGGCGCCCTCTCGTGGCTGCTCCCCAATTTGGGGGGGCCCAGCGCGCGATGCCGGCAGCTCTACGCCGGCATCTTGAGGAGTATGGCCCTTTACGGGGCCCCTATCTGGGAGGACTCCCTCCACAGGAGGGAGAACGCCGCCGCATTGCGGGCCCCCCAAAGGGCCATAGCCCAGCGGGTGGCGAGGGCCTACCGCACGGTCGCCTTCTCGGCGGCATGCGCTCTGGCCGGCACCCCGCCTTGGGAACTCGAGGCGTGGGTGCTCGCCAGAGTGTATGAATGGACGGCGGGGCGGAGGGCGAGAGGAGAACGCCCCGCCCCCGAAGAGCGGGAGGCCGTCCGGCGGGAGGCGAAGGACGCCATAGTCGTCCACTGGACGCGGGACCTCGCCGCCGCAGCCTTCGGCCGCCGAACTCTAGACGCGATTGGGCCGGTCCTGCGAGACTGGCTCGAGCGGTCGCACGGGTTCCTCTCCTTCCGTCTGGTGCAGGTGCTGTCCGGGCACGGTTGCTTTGGATCGTACCTGCACCGTATCGGGCGGGAGGAGACGCCGTCGTGTCACGGCTGTGGCGCGGCGGAGGACACGGCGCAGCACACTCTTGAGGTGTGCCCGTCGTGGTCCCAGCCGCGCTGCAGTCTCACCGCGGCGATCGGAACGGACCTCTCGCTCCCCGGCCTGGTCAACGCCATGCTGAGGGACGAGGGGTCCTGGGCGGCAGTCGCCTCCTTCTGCGAACACGTCATGTCGCTCGCATGGTTCGCTCAGGTTAGGTTAGGTTAGGTTAGGTTAGGTTAGGTTAGGTTAGGTTAGGTTAGGTTAGGTTAGGTTCCCCATAATAAATAATATTGTTGGAATACCATCAGAGAGGCACTCCGGTATCACGGGGTGCCAGGTTACCTCCGCCGCATTATCGGGGCCTATTTATCGGAGAGATCGGTAGTTTACCCGGGTCGTGAAGGATGGGGTCGGCGAGAGATGACGTGCGGTGTTCCACAGGGGTCGGTATTGGGGCCACCCCTGTGGAACATAGGGTACGACTGGGCCCTGCGCGGTGCTCTTCTCCACGGAGTCGGCGTGACATGCTACGCCGACGACACGCTCGTGACAGCCCGTGGGAAGACGTACCGGCAGGCGGCCATACTGGCGACGGCCGGGGTCGCGCATGTCGTGGGTAGGATCCGGCGGTTGGGCCTGGAGGTGGCCTTGCACAAATCCGAGGCCCTCTGTTTTCATGGGCCGAGGAATAAGCCACCTCCGGGTTCAAACATCGTGGTAGGAGGGGTCTCCATAGCTGTCGAGTCGACGATGAAGTATTTAGGACTCGTCCTCGACAGTCGGTGGAGCTTCGGGCCGCACTTCCAGCGGCTCGCGCCCCGCTTGTTGGGCGCCGCTTCAGCGCTCTCGCGCTTGCTGCCCAACTTGGGGGGTCCAAATACCTCCTGCCGGAGGCTCTACACAGGGATCGTACGGTCCATGGCGCTTTACGCCGCGCCAGTGTGGGCGGATGCTCTGACGGCCCGTAACATCGCCTTGCTACGAAGGCCGCAAAGAGCGATGGCCGTCAGGGTGATAAGGGGATACCGTACGATCTCCTTCGAGGCGGCGAGCCTCCTAGCCGGATCCCCGCCGTGGGACCTAGAGGCGGATCTCCTCGCGTCGCTCTATAAATGGCGCGAGGAAGCAGTTGGGCGGGGCGAGCGCCTGGTGCCTCGACAAGTTGAGGCGCGCAGGGCAGAGCTCCGCCAGGTCCTAGTGGCGGAATGGGAGCAGCGACTTGCGCGACCCTCGGCAGGGCACGCCGCGATAGCGGCGGTAAGACCCGTGATGAAGGAGTGGCTGGAGAGACGCCACGGCGCCCTCAGCTTCCGGCTGACGCAGGTGCTTACCGGACATGGGTGTTTCGGGAAGTACCTGTGTCGGATAGGCCGGGAGCCGACGCCCGAATGTCACCATTGTGACAGCTGCCGCGAGGACACGGCGCTGCACACGTTGGAGGAGTGCCCAGCTTGGGCAGTACAGCGCCGTGACCTGGTCGCGGCAGTCGATGCTGCGGGCGACCTCTCGCTTCCGGCCGTTATCTCATACATGGTCGGGAGCGAGAGCGGCTGGACGGCCGTCGCCTCCTTTTGTGAGGACGTAATGTCGCTAAAGGAGGCGGCGGAAAGGGAGAGAGAAGCTGTTACCTCTCTCCCGGCCCGCAGCAGACGCACCGGGCGTCGCAGGGTGGCGGACGATCTCCGGCCACCATAGGGCGCGGCCTGCGGGTGACAGACTAGGGGCGTCTGTTGCCTGATCAGAAACAGGCCTCGAGGCGGCGGCGTAGTGTTCCGCGCGCGCCTCTTAGTGGGAGTTCCTGCGGCCACTGGGTGGCATCCGCAGAGGGTGACGGGGCCCGCCTACGAACATCTGGCGGGCCAATACCTGTCGGGGGCGCGGACGAATGCGCAAGCGATACCCGTACCCCCGACAATAGGTACAGGAAGGGAACACCGGGGTGGTTTTTAGCCGGTAAGAGTCCGGCACGCCCCTCCGCCTTCCCCAGGGCGGAGGATGTCCATGAGGATTTTCCCCCCGAGAACAAAAAAAAAAAAAAAAAAAAAAAAAAAAAAAGGTTAGGTTAGGTTAGGTTTTTTTTTTTTTTTTTTTTTTTTTTTTTTTTTTTTTTTTTTTTTTTTCATACTCCTACCGCCAACATGATTGGCGCCTATTTTGTATCTGTACCTCTTCCATACCAGTTCTCGCTGTCATGCCTCTCGCACTTTCATGCCTCATACTGTGTGTCTTTCTCTTATCCTTCACCATATATCCTGTGGGTGGGACTCCCACTATTTAACTATTTCCTATACTTCTACTTTTTTATTTCTATACTTTCTACTTATCTTAGGGGAAATAATTTTTTCAGGGTGTGTTTTATTGTACATATAAAAACTTAACTTATTTACATAAAACTTATCTCTTAAGGCTATTACACGATACTTATTTTTAGTTACACATTCTAATGAAACACTTAATTATAACACAACTTAATTACAATTTCTACTTTTACACTATTACAATTCTACTTTTACACTGCTTAACTTATTTCTATTGCTCTTAACCTACTGCTTATTCTATTTTACAGTTTATTGTGCTTAGGTACTATGTTAACTAATACTATATATACAATATAATATGTAAACATAGTTGTTTCATCGAGTTTTATTACTTTCTATTACTTTTTGGGCTATGCTTTCGCAGTAGGCTATAGATTTATTTCTTGTTTTGCCTAACAATATTTCGCCTACGGTTTTTCTCTGTAGTTTTATGCCTAACTCTTGCTCATGATTATAGCGATCTCTTAAAAAGATGGGGCATTCAAGTAAAATGTGTGGAACTGACTCTATTACATTCGGGTCACAGGTGCACGATGGGCTCTCTTTATACTTAAAGCGGTTTAAGTATTCCGAGAACCCACCGTGCCCTATTAGGACTTGTGTAAGCACGCCCGTTGGCCTCACCTGTTTCACAATACGGTAGGAAGCTACGGCGTCTGGAAGAAGCATTTTCGTCACCGAGGCCGTCTCGCCAGACACATATCTCCGGTTCCACTCATCAAGCGAACCCAAACGGATTTGACGCTTAATGAATGAAACCGGACACCGGTCATAGTCCGGCTTCCTCCGTGACGAAAGTGCCGCTTCCTTCGCCAGCTCATCCGCGCGTTTGTTCCCGGGCAGGCCCGCGTGAGCCTTGACCCAGAAGAAAGAAACATCTTTTTTCTGTTTCAACGCTAGAGCCAAATTGTCTCTTGCGCGGACCGCCAGGGGATTGCGCTTGAGGTTTTCGTCCGTTGCTTTGCAAATGGCCAGTAGTTCCGCCTGGTAGACAGTGCAGTACGCGGCGAGGCTGAGCTTGAGGTTCTTGCTTTCACCTACATTATCCCACAAGGATAATGCGGCTCCGACCTTCCCCTCAATCTTGCTGCCGTCAGTGAATATTCGCACTGCCTGCACGTTATAACTGTCCACAAGCTGTTGGTCTGCCAGGCTCATAAACTCCAGGGCCATTTGTTCAGCAGGGTGAGGAGTTTCTGCAAATCCCACCACACCCCCAATCTCCCCGTCCCCTGGTACGAACTGGGACGACCCTCTCCTTACCTCATACAGGGCGGCTGCCTCATGTATGCGGAGGTCTAGCGGTAGTATCCCAGCCAGTACCAGTGCCGAGTTGAGTGAGACTGTGTGGTAAGACTTGCAGAGCCTCTGGACGAATCCTCGTTGTACTGAGCCTAGCTTCCTCCGTATACCCAGCTTTTTCATAGCGGGAGCCCAGGCTGCAGCCACGTACGTGACAATGGGTTCAATAGTGGCTACTACATATCCTACGGTTGGAGGGTATGCCGCCCTGTCGCCAGTCACCACCTTAGCAGTATGCTACCCTGGCTCTGGCCAGAACCTCACATCTTTTTCTGACTGGGCATTCGTCACTGAAAGCATTGTGCTCAGTATTTTCCTGCTTTGCATGCACACAGTTACAGCAGGATGGAGCTGTTCCGGCCATCCAATCTGGACAATTTGTCCTCATATGAGGGCCCCCGCAGTGGCTGCACTTCTCCACTTGTTCCTTACAGAGCCTTCGTCCATGCCCAAAACCCAGGCACAGGGAGCATTGGACCAGTGGACTCTGGTCGGACACACGGACCCTCTGTAGGTCGATGTGGACAGCCTCTCGTTCCTGCAGTCTATTCCACAATTTCGGGGACACTCTAAGGACAACATGGTGCGTGTGGGGGTTTCTCGTTTTCTTTTTAAACAGTACCTCGACCCGGTCTTCCTCTTTCTTTAGCTCCGCAAACACGTCCCTGTTCTGGTTTCGAAGCGCCTTCAGGATGTCTTCATCTGTATTGTAGGCCAGGACATCTTTCAGGATCACCAAAGGGTCCCTGTTCTTGACGTCCTCAACCTTCAACAACTCCCCCACACTTGCCAGTCTTTCTTTAATTTTTTCCCTTTCTTCTTCAGTTCTGCATCCCATCACTATTTTTCTGTCTTTAGCTTTACGTACCCTGTCCACTGTAACCCATCCGTCCTTCGCATTTACTGCCTTTCTAATATGGTCCAGAATTTCCTCTCCAGTCTCCGTCTCTTTGGTGGAGGTGACCACAATGGAGTGGAGCGCTGTTTCCCTTTGTGGTGGCTTGATTGGCCGACTTGCCGCTACACTAGCATAGGAGAGCTTCTCCATATGTTCTTCGCTAGTGTGTAGCGCCTCTTTCAGCCTATCGAGCTTCTCGCTATTCTCCAACAGGTTTCGGCTGTGGTCTTCTAGGGCCTTTTTTAGAGACTCAATCTCTACCTTACTGCTGGAGACTACTTTTCCTTCTTTTTCCACTTCCATGTCCTTGGGCTTAGGTTCTGTCACTACTGGCCCTGTCTTTGTAATTTTTTGTTTGGCCAGTTTTAGCTCCGTCTCAACTTCTTTAACCAATTGGTAGAGTCGTTCCGTAGCTTCAGTGACAGCGGTCTTAATCTCCGTCTTTATATTTCTGGAGTTGTCCAAGTTCAGCTTAGCCTTTAATAGGCAAGCCCTAGCCTCCGCTGTTCGGCTCACGTAACTTGGTATTGGCGGTGGGCTTGCGTCCAAGAATTTCCTTGTCTTCGATGCATCTTTGCTCACCTGCGTAAAAACGAGCTTCGTCGCTATTTTCGCAGGGCCAGCCTTCGACGTCTGTTTCGATGTCGACGGTGTAGGGCTGCCACTTGTGGCTTCGCACTCTCCCAAGCTACGTGTAACATTTAGGAGGGCAGCTGCCCCTGGTTTGGCCGGTGAATTTTCACCGTCGGCTGCCTTTGTCGATTTTATCGGTGTTCTACCGAGCATGTTGGGGAGTATACGTCAATATAATAAATTCGTCAATAGGGACGATAGAGTATATAAAAATAAAAATAAAATAAAAATATTATAACAATTTACAATTAATACTAAAATATAATTATAAATAGAACCGCAATAGCTAGTTCTATGTTGTCAGTAGCTGATTCTTGTCAATTGACAAGAGTGTATATAAATTTAAACGATATTAGAAAAACCGCTGTAGTTAGAGTCAGTTCCACACTATTTTCAACGAAAACAGAATTGAATTTTTGCAAATTTGTCAGTTGTTACTACTGGGAAAGTCAGAGGGAGTCTAAAAACTATTTATTTTGCTGAAAACAGCTTCAAAATGCGTCACCGGGATGCAAAGATTTATAGAGAGACTTGCTCTGTCAATGACTCTATGTAGAGTCAATCTCTACCCACGAGGAGACAGGTCTCGCCGAGCCCCTTCCGATGAACCCAAACACGGCTACTCTAGCTCCAAGGACTCCCGAGATATCGCTTTTCGAAAATTAGGTTGCCAACCCAAGATGGCGGCCGATAATCGGTTACCTGCGGATATCTCTGGCGTCCCTAGTCCAAACGCCGCCGTGCTTGGACTCCCCTGACTGGTCGCGACTCAGGCTATCCTCCTGTTTGGTTTTCAGGCCGAGAAATTTCAGGTCCTGAAAATCGCTGAAAAATGCAAACCAGATAGGAAAAAGCCTACCAAACTCCCCAGAGAAAACCCGAGCTTTCCACGACCCCCGGTTCAGGAGCTATCCCAGATCAAAAATTCGTATGACAGTTTGAGAACTGTCAAAGTCAATACTAATACAAGGATAACTTCCTTCTCCGTGGCCGCAAAAAGTCCGTGCTTGGGCTTTTCTGGCTTGGCTCCCTCCGCTCTAGCGCGCAAAGCTGTCTCCAGGGTTCCAAAATCCCTCGGCGCCAAAACACTTAAAACCTAGTGGATAGGGTGGGTATTATTATCCTAACTACAACTAAGAAAACGGCGGTTTTCTACGACCACCTAGTCCAGAGTTACATAAGGTGAAAGTTTTCCAAGATGGCGTCCAAAATGGCGGCTATTTTATTATCTCTGGCTCCTGTTAACCAAAATCAGCCGAGTTTGGGCTCTTTGGATTGGGCTTGAAGAGCCCAAGTCCGATCTTGCAAGTTTGATCTTGGAAAACTAACCCCCGATTTTTCTGATCTAAAAAACACCCCAAATTTTACGAAAACTATCAGTAAACAAAAACTTACGAACTAAACACGTGTGGCTCTTAAAAATATAACTATATTAAACTTAAACTATTTTTAGCCGGTGGTCATTGAGACATTGAGCCCTTATTTGGCACCCCTCCTGTCAACCCCTAAATTTCAAAAAATTCTAATCCAAAAACTATAAGTGATAAAATTTTGAAATTTTGCAGTAATGTACACGTTATTAATCTCTACTAAATGCAATTTTAAAAAAGGGGGGTTAACGCGACAAATAATTAAATACGGAATTTTGAAAATTTGGAAAAATTTAAAAACTCAATATCTCCAGAACCACCTAACCTTTTCTGTAGCTTGAAGCGCCGTGTCGCTCCACTCGTCGTCCTGCTTCGACGGCACTCGCTGATATCCGCCGCACTCCACTGGAACAGGTACCACGTGGCCACGTGGTGATGAGTTTTTTCCGATTTTCTCCGAGCGCGCGGCCGGGAAAAATCGGGAAGCAGCTCTAAATTGTAGGCCTCGATGAGGCGCGTCTTTTGACACTATAAAATAGTGGTGTCGTCGCGCTTATTATCGCAGCGTTTCAATTTTTGTGTCAGGAATTTTCACAAATTTCACTTTTTCTATGTTTTTTGCACTTTTTCGGGCACTTTTGGTCACGCACTTTTCACCAATTGGTAGACGGTATTTTTCTACACACTTTAGTAGTAAGCACGATACAAATCGGTCAAAAAATACCACTTTTATGAATTTTTTACAAAAATTTTTGCGCGGAGCAGCCTTTAACACGTGCTATCGTCGCGGGGGGGTGACCGCGGACGGGTTAGGTTAGGTTAGGTTAGGTTTTTTTTTTTTTTTTTTTTTTTTTTTTTTTTTTTTTTTTTTTTGCTTTTCCCCGTTCATGGGCACAACGGGACCTTGTATAACTATTTTTCTCATTCATACCAGTTCTCGCATTTATTCCTCTCGCACTTTCTTGCTTCATACTGTATCTTTCTTTCACTCTCCTTTCATTCTTAGCCGGGTGGGACTCCCGCTATGCTATCTACTCTAACTGTACTTGTTTTTATTTATCTTTATTTAAGGGTTCATGAGTACACAACTTTATTTATTACATTGGTTATATGTTTACATACTTATTTTCTTAGGTCTATTTATTATCTAACTAAATGCTATTTTTATTTATTTAAAACAACATAACTTAATAATATTCTAGTTTTTAGTATCTTTTTGTATACATTGTTTCTTATTTCTATATTATATTAATACATGTACTTTCTTATTGTTATACAACTTATTTTCTATACATATCTTGCTTATTATCTAATATTATTAGTTTAACCTGTCTCTTATCTTGCTGTATTATATAATACGAGGTTTTTCTTATTATTAATTAATCTTTCAAATTTTTTGGCACAATGTAAATTTCAATTTCCGTACTTATTATCGGTTTATGACAAGGTTTGGACCAACTTTTCCTATTATGTACTGTATATATGTACTGTTATGATCGACTACTTATAATACCAAGTGCTTTGCGGCAATAATATATATATATCTTATATTATACATATTTATTGTCTTTTCTTATCTAGTTTTTACTGTTCTAGTTGTTTTTTGTGCTTGTATGAGGTTTGTGTTGGTAATATGTGTGTGTTTTTGATATATATGTATATATTCATTATATATTTTGTATATCAGCGTTTGTTTGTGTTCTCTGGTTTCCGTATGTGTGTTTATTTCATGGTTGTAGTCCATTTTTGTTACGTACTGCCAGTTTGTGTGACTGTTTTGGTGAGTTCCTGTGCGTGTACCTATGTGTGTTCTAGTGTGTGTTCCTGTGTGTGTTGCTGTGTGTGTTGCGTGTGATATGTACATTCCAGGGAGCTGTTCAGGCGTATGCCGTTGTCGTCCGGGCCAGGTAGTCCCATTTTTTGCGGACCGGGCACTCCACGCTGAACGCGTTGTGGCCGCTCGTCTGCAGCTTCGAGTGCAAACAGTTGCAGCACTGTGGTTCGTTACCCGCGAGAAATTCCACACATTTCTCGCGTAGGTGCGGTCCTCCACAGTGGCTGCATCTGTCCACACCTTCTGTGCAAAATTTACGGCCATGCCCGAACGCCAAGCACTTAGTGCATTGGATGAGCGGCGACTGGTCCTCCACCCTGACCCTTTGCAGATCAAGGTAAAGAGCCCCAGCCTCCGTCATCCTCTGCCACACTTTGGGCCTGACCTGGACGACAACGTGCGCTGTTTTAGGATTCCTTGTCCTCTTTTTGTATTTTACGACTATTTCTGTTTCTTCTTTGTCCAAGTCCCTAAAAATGTTTGCGTTTTGGGAGTGGAGCGCCTTAACCACTTCGTCATCATTACCGTCCAAAAATACATCCTTTAGGACTACCAGTGGATTTTTATTCTTCATCGGCGCTACTCTTAACCCTCCGCCTCGGCTCTCTATTCTATCTCTCACTCTTGCGAGCTCCTCTTCTGAGTCACACCCCAGTATGACCGTTTGGTTCTTGGCCTTGCGGACTTTATTTATTTTCAGGCCAGTTCCCCTGGCATCGACCGCCTCCTTCACCCTAGCGAGCACCTCGTCAGCAGTCTCCAGGCTGCCCTCGATGGTGACCGCCATCGAGTGAAGTGCCGGCCGATGCCCGGGTTTGGCTGCCGTAACGTCGGCGTACGTCCGTGGGTCGGTTTTTTGCTCGCAGGCCGCTTCCCTTATTGCCGCCTTTAAAGAGTCAGTTCTAGCGGCCACCTCGCCGGCAACGCGGTCGATTTTCCCCTCGAGGACAGCGGCAGCGTTGGTAATGACCTTCACTTCTTTCGTCGTGTGGTCTATGTCCGCCAACGCTGTGTCTACTTTGTCGCTGACCTCGAGGATCTTATCGACCAGGTCGGCTCCGCTGTCGTCGATACAGGTGGTCACTTCTTGAATACCTTGTGAGATCTTGTCTTCGATAGCATTAAACCGCGTGCTCATATTTGTCTCTACCTTTTCGAGTCTTTCTAGAATTTTTTGCGGCAATTCGGGTGATGAGGGCGCGGTATTGGTCTTCGTGGGCGGAGCTGTTTTGGGCGCCGTTTCCAGGACCTTCATCCGTTTACTCAGCTCAAAGAGGATCCGTAGGCTTTTATCCGACTGTGACTCCAGGAAGGCCTTGATATCTCTCCTCATCTGAGGGTAATCTTTTATTCGGGATGGGATATCCTCGAAGGTCTTCATGACCTCCTGGAGTAGCTGGTCGTTTGTTGAAGCAGCATAGGTGTCTGGCTGCTTCTTATAAGCCTCCATGTTATCGACGGATCTCCTCTTTCGCTCCGGTCTCCGGATGAAGGTCCTGGCGGCGTCCAGCGCCTGTCCAGACGGGCCCGCGGGGCTGGGAGTGGTGGTACGGGCGACCGCGCCAGAGGTCCCCGCCGACGTCGGCAGTAGCGTTTCGGCTGTTTCCGCTTTGGTTCTTTGAACAGCGTCTTTTCTGCCGAACGTCAGCGATAGCCCCTTCGGCGCTTCGTGCACTCCCGAAGGACCCTCGTTTCCCGGGTGGGCAGGCGACGTAGCCTCCTGTCGGCTGGCGCCGGCTCCCGACCTTTTCACTGGGGTGTGGATCCCGAACATGTTTTTTAGTTTGGGTGTTTTGTGTAATGTTCCGTGTGTGGCTTGTGTGTATAGGGCACAGCGATGGGAACGGGGAAAGTTGTCAGATGTGTAAATGAAATACTTAAATAATAAAATATAATATTAATAATATAAGGTGTAAAGAAGGAAAAAGGTAAGATAAAATAGAGTGCAAGTTCCAAAACGGAACCGCACGAGTCTTAAAACTATAATAGACTTGCTAAAGAGTCTTGTACTAAAACTATACCTGGATATACTACAGCACCATAGGGGTAAATATATATTTTTATGTTGAAATAAATAGAATAAATAGAATAAATAAAAGGGGAATCGTTTTCCTGTAATTCCCCCGGAGCCAAAAGCGAGGTCTTTTCAAGCTGATTTCGGAGACCCCAAACTCGGTGGGTCTATGTCTACAGGTTCCGAAGTTATGGCTCGGGGAGGTGAGGTAACGTGAAGGGTTGGGGGGGGGGGGGGGGGTTTAACGTAAATAAATATTGAAGGATTTAGGAAGGTTACAGGGGGCCGCCAGTAAGGAGATCAGGGAATGTTCTAGGGGTCCCAGGAGTCACAGGGTGTCACGGGGGTCTCGTTAGAGGCGGGGAGAGGGGGGGAAGATATAATAAGGCGCAACACGCGAAGTAATCGCGCGCGATTTTATCGTATTTGATTTTTAATGTACTAGGTAAATTTTTTGGGGTCAATGATGGGGGGGTCAAAAAGGGGGGTCTAGGGGTCTTATATGAGTGTATGTTCTAGTTGAGAGGGGGGTTACAGGGGGGGGGAAAATTTTGTCAAAATTTGGATATTCCCAACCGTTTCCGAGATAATGGGGGGGAAAGCTAATTTTAGGGTAAAATATGGGAGGCGATGCAAAAAGTTGGACCTAGGTTAAAGAGTTATATGCGCAAGCGGGCGAAGAGAAGAATATGGTTTAAAGAGAGTGGCGGGTGGCGGGGTGGGGTAACGGGGGGGGGTTAGTGTGAAGTGTAGGAGTGTGCACACCTATAATATTATAAGTAATTATAGCCGAATTATTTGGCGAAGGATGTATGAGGGGGGGCCGATGGGAGGGGGGGGGATATGTAATAAATAAATAATTAAAGTACAATTTGTTTAAACTAAAAGGGGTTCGAAGGAGGATGGTCAGGGAAGTGCTGCAGTATATCTATACAAACTTCTTTAACAGATTGTCAACCTTATCGCTAGAGGATAAGGTTCAAAATTGAATGGGAAAATTTGGGGTGGCGTTTAAGTCGAGTTAACTCGCTGTGTTCTCGCGATACGAGCGTTTCCAATATTTATGAAGTCCCCGGTTCGAGTCCCGATTGGTAACAAATATTTTTTTAAAACGAAAAGATTTTTTATTAATAATATTAAAAATTTTAGTTGGTCCAAATTTAAACAGCTGTTTGAGGTATAATAAATTAACGTACATAAAACATAAACAGGAACAAAAGTCAAATATGTGGGTAAATTGTGGGGAAAAATACAAAAATGGGGAGAATCCTTAAATCTACGTAAATTTACCCCGAAATTTTTTCGGGAAAGTCGCAGAGGGATGGGACAAAGTTCTATAGGTAGCCCCTCTGGAGAAAACTGATAGTTTTTTATTGTTTTCCCTCTACGACTTTCCGTTTGGAAGCTATAGCCACCACCAATCGACTTGTAAACAAGTTGGAATCGGGGAAATTTCCCCGATTTGGGAGTAGCTATAACTGGCAAACTAAGTAATATATTTCCAAAATAACTTCACAATCCTCACACTGTCAGCTGATGGCTGCTGTTCTAATAATAAAAAACACTAAAAACTAAGATTTTGAAATTTTTTCCTATAATCTTTTGCCAACAATAACAACTATTTTGCGGGCGGAAATTTTTCTGTATTGCACAAATTTCAACAATAGTCCTAAAATTTAAGTCCAAAAATTTTTATTTTTCCGCATCCGGGTTTGTTGACGTCCCAGCTATCTTCCCTACGATTTTCAGGGTAGGTCGTCACTGAAGATTTGGAAATATTTTGTTTGGAAAAATCTTAATACAGTTTCGCGTCCGCAAGACAACTTTGCAGTATGAATACAGAGGTATTCCTTGAGGAAAATTAGTTTTTCAAAATACCTCCAGGTCTTCTCCTTGTTGTGCTGCTCGGGAAGTTGCAAGTGGTCCTGGAAGATGATCCGGGATAGTTTAGTGCCCCTAAAACGGGGCGGCGTCTCGTAGATGTTTGTTTTTCTTTGTATTTCCGCGAGCCTGCGCGGAAAAATTCTGGATTTTTCACGAAATCACAGGTCTCGAGGAGGATATCCTGATGGTATTTTAAAAACACTGGGTCACCGCTTTGGTTTTAGAGTTATTTCACTTTTTATGTTTACTGTTCCAGAAACTTCACTTTTTCGGTGATAACTTTCACTGGGTTTCACCGATTTCAAAAATTTTTTCACCACCGTGACGGCCTCGCGAATCCGCGTGTTTTTATGTATAACACTTGAATATTTTAACACTTTTTGCTATTTCTTACGATTTTAGATTGCGGAGCGCGGTTTTTTCGTGGCGTTCGGGGCGGCGGTTGAAGCCAGACTGGGTTAGGTTAGGTTAGGTTAGGTTAGGTTAGGTTAGGTTAGGTTAGGTTAGGTTAGGTTAGGTTAGGTTAGGTTAGGTTAGGTTAGGTTAGGTTAGGTTAGGTTAGGTTAGGTTAGGTTAGGTTAGGTTAGGTTAGGTTAGGTTAGGTTAGGTTAGGTTTTTTTTTTTTTTTTTTTTTTTTTTTTTTTTTTTTTTTTGCTTTTCCCCGTTCATGGGCACAACGGGACCTTATTAAACTATTTTTCTCATTCATACCAGTTCTCGCTTGTATTCCTCTCGCACTTTTATTCTCCATACTGTATCTTTCTTTCACACATCCTTTCATTCTTAGCCGGGTGGGACTCCCGCTATACTGTCTACTCTAACTTCATTTATTTTAGTTTGTCTTTATTTAGGGTAATAAGTACTTCGCTTTCT
Source organism: Luperina testacea (assembly GCA_927399505.1). NCBI lineage: Eukaryota > Metazoa > Arthropoda > Insecta > Lepidoptera > Noctuidae > Luperina > Luperina testacea. The sequence continues at coordinate 7,273 of OV656762.1, read as the reverse complement.
TTTATTGACATTGTTAACATAGATGTTTACATTTTTGTTTTCTTAAATCTATTTCTTAACTAACTACATATATTTCTAAGTGCTAATTTTTATTTATTTTCAACAAAAGCTAATAATATACTGATTATTAGTATCTTTTGTAGACATTTATTTCTTATTTCTATATATTGTTTTATACATGTACTTAATTTAGTTACTTATACATTTAGCTTATTATCTTATTTTATTAGTTAACATATCCTTTATCTTATTGTATGTAAATAATACAAGGTTATTCTTATAGCTAAGTTATCTTTAAGTTTCCTAACACAATAAAATTTCGTTTTCTGTACTTATTATCTATCTACGACATATTTGGACCAACTTAAATAGTGACATTTTGTTCTATATTTTACTAACGCTAAGGTATCCGTATATATAAATTGATTCTGAACTGTTATGTACTATTTGTGTTATGTACTGTTTTGCTACTCTAGTTTAAATACAGGGTAATTTACGGCAATAATATACATATATACTTAGTTTATATATATTTATTGTCTTGGTTAGGTTAGGTTAGGTTAGGTTAGGTTAGGTTAGGTTAGGTTAGGTTAGGTTAGGTTAGGTTAGGTTAGGTTAGGTTAGGTTAGGTTAGGTTAGGTTAGGTTAGGTTAGGTTAGGTTAGGTTAGGTTAGGTTAGGTTAGGTTAGGTTAGGTTAGGTTAGGTTAGGTTAGGTTAGGTTAGGTTAGGTTAGGTTAGGTTAGGTTAGGTTAGGTTAGGTTAGGTTAGGTTAGGTTAGGTTAGGTTAGGTTAGGTTAGGTTAGGTTAGGTTAGGTTAGGTTAGGTTAGGTTAGGTTAGGTTAGGTTAGGTTAGGTTAGGTTAGGTTAGGTTAGGTTAGGTTAGGTTAGGTTAGGTTAGGTTAGGTTAGGTTAGGTTAGGTTAGGTTAGGTTAGGTTAGGTTAGGTTAGGTTAGGTTAGGTTAGGTTAGGTTAGGTTAGGTTAGGTTAGGTTAGGTTAGGTTAGGTTAGGTTAGGTTAGGTTAGGTTAGGTTAGGTTAGGTTAGGTTAGGTTAGGTTAGGTTAGGTTAGGTTAGGTTAGGTTAGGTTAGGTTAGGTTAGGTTAGGTTAGGTTAGGTTAGGTTAGGTTAGGTTAGGTTAGGTTAGGTTAGGTTAGGTTAGGTTAGGTTAGGTTAGGTTAGGTTAGGTTAGGTTAGGTTAGGTTAGGTTAGGTTAGGTTAGGTTAGGTTAGGTTAGGTTAGGTTAGGTTAGGTTTTTTTTTTTTTTTTTTTTTTTTTTTTTTTTTTTTTTTTTTTTTTTTTTTTTTTTTTTTTTTTTTTTTTTTTTTTTTTTTTTTTTTTTTTTTTTTTTGAGAGCAGGAGTGGGAAATCCTCATGGACACCGAGACTGTCTCACTCGTGAGGCAGTCTGGGTAGTGCCGGACTCTTACCGGCTAAAACCACACTCCTGCCCTAGCTCAGTGACCCTCTGACATGATCAGAGCCAATATTCACTTATATCCTTGATTCTCTTTTTTTTTTTTTTTTTTCACAAAATCGAAAATCCGGTACTCGACAGACACATACTTATTTCTATAAACTAATCTAGGTAGCAAAAATTTTCTTCTTTTTTTTTTTTTTTTTTTACCATTTTTTTTTTTTTTTTTTTTTTCTTTTTTTTTTTTTTTTTTTTTTTTTTTTTTTTTTTTTTTTTTTTTTTTTAAATTTTTTTTTTTTTTTTTTTTTTTTTTTTTCTTATATTATTCGGTACTTAAAATATATATACTACCATATATATAAGTATCCTAATTGCTTATCCTATCTTATTTCTATTATTTACTATAAAAGCTATACTAACACAATACTCTAAAAATTTATGTCTATTTCTACTACTTAATAAACTAGGTAAATTTTCTATTGATAGTTTCTGTTCGAGGTCTTGCTCGACCTCGTACCGCTCTTTTCCTGTGATCGGGCACTCTAACAGGACATGCAACACCGTTTCGTCCTTGCCCGGCTCACAGGCGCACGATGCGTTCTCCTTACACTTGAAGCGTTTCAGGTATGCAGAGAACCCACCGTGCCCTGTGAGAATTTGTGTCGTGAGGTTTGTGGGCTTTATTTTCCGCACGATTCTGTACGCCGAGACCGCGTCGGGGAAGAATATTTTTGTGCCGGAGGCTGTTTCTCCGGATTTATATCTCCTGTTCCACTCGTCAAGCGACCCCATACGGATTTGCCGCTTGACGAATGAAACAGGGCACAGGTCGTAGTCCGGCTTCTTCTTCAACCCCAGTGCGGCTTCCTTTGCGAGTTGGTCGGCTCGCTCGTTTCCCTCTAATCCTGCGTGAGCCTTGATCCAGAACAAGGACACCCTCTTGTTCTGTTGCTCACAACGGCGAAGGGTGTCTCTTGTTTTCACTGCCAGGGGATGAGGGGAACTCGCACTGACCACCGACTGGAGAGCCGCCATGGAGTCGCTGAAGATGCCGAACGTGTCTTCCTTTCGCTTAAGCGCTTCACCAGCCGCTCTTTGTAGGGCCAAAAGCTCCGCCTGATAGACGGTGCAGAAAGACGGCAAAGCAAGTTTGATGGCCTTTACTTCGGTGGCGCTGTTCCACAGGGACAGCGCCGCCCCGACTTTGCCCTCAATCTTGCTGCCGTCTGTAAAGATACGCACGGCGAAATCGCTGTGGTTCTGGTATTGTTCCTCGTCTATCAGGCTGCCGAGCTGCAGTGTGGTCTGCTCCGCGGGGTGAGGGGATTCCAACGCTGGAGCCATCCGCTCGATCCCCCTATCTCCTAGCACTGACTGGGGCACACCCTTTTTGGCCTCGTACAGCGCTGCCGCCTCGCGAATGCGCAGGTCAATTGGGAGTATCCCGGCCAGCACCAGTGCCGAGTTTAGGGAGACCGTGCGGTAGGCTCTACACAGCTTTTGTGCGAACCCTCTTTGGACCACGTTTAGTTGCTTGATGACACCTAGCTTATTGGCGGCTGGCGCCCACGCACTCGCGGCGTACAAAAGCGTCGGCTCAACCGCTGCGGTATAAATGACCCGGATTACCTCAGGGCTTAAACCCCAACTTACCCGGGCCGCTCTGGCCAGCTGCTTATATATACCTATCGCCTTTTTGCAGGCGATAGTTACATGCTTGTTGAATGTTAACTTGCTGTCAATGGTGACGCCCAAGATTTTTATGTCTTGGGACATACCGATGTCGATCCCTCCCATGGTCAAGCGTGGTGTGTCATACTTCAGCCTCCGCGTTAGTACCATCGCACAGGTTTTGTGCGGTGCGAATTTGAGCTTATTTCTGACACCCCACGCTCGAACATGTTCGAGAGCGGCACCGGCCCGTCCCTCGATTTCCACTGCCGATTCGCCGGCGAACACCATAACGACGTCGTCGGCGAATGCCTGGCAGTAGTGGCCTCTATCCTCTAGCTGCTTCAGGAGTGGGTCCAAAAGCAGATTCCAGAAGATAGGACCACCTATGGAACCCTGGACGCACCCTTTGCTGGTTTTCTTCCTGCTCTCCTCCCCCGCGTATCTCACGCTGACCTCCCTGTCGCTGAGATAGCTGTCGACTACTCGTCTCAAGTTTACAGGACACTTTTCCTCAGCCAATCGTACCTTAATTGCGGGCCACCACGCACTGTCGAATGCTCCCTCTATATCCAGTGACACGAGCGTCACGATCTTTTTGTGTGCCAGCTCTGTGCGGATGTACTGCACGAGAGTATAGAGGGAGTCTTCGGTGCTCCTTTGGGGCATAAAGCCGTATTGGCGAGTACTAAACCTGGGGAGCAGGTAAAACTTGAGACGAGCAACCAACATCCTCTCGTACACCTTCCCTAATACAGGCAAAAGCCCAATCGGCCTGTAGGATTTCGGGACGGTGTACGAGTCTTTGCCTGGTTTCCTGAGCACAACCACCGTTGCTTCCTTCCAGGTCTTCGGGAAGTATTGGTGTGCCAGGCATTTATTAAGCAGCGACAGGAAAAATTCAGGGTTGCAGGAGATGGCCTGAGAGCAGATATCAGCAGTGAGGCCGTCGGCTCCTGGGGCCTTTTTTGGGTTGAACGACCCAATGGACCTGTCTAGCTCACTCTGGGTAAACGGTGGATCATGTTGTTCATCATGGCTCCACTCGTTTACCCTCTCTGCCAGTAGCCGGGTTCGGCGATGGTCCAAAGTGTCGTCCTCCTCACGGTCTTCAGGGTAGAATGTGTCGGCCAACAGCCTCACCGAACCCTTTGCGTCCAGTATCTCACTTCCCGACCACAGCGGCGGATCCTCTTCCCTTTTTGCGACCCTTCCCATGACTCTGTATATCCCCTCCCAGACACCCTCCCTATCCTGCTTTCCGCAAAAATGCTTCCAACTCTCCTCGATCGCTCTCCTTACAGCCTCCTCATACTTTCCTTTTTCTTCCAGGTACAGCCTGACCACCATCTCTCTTCGGACCGGCGCTGCGTTCCTGATTCTGCGTTTCCTGGTGGCGACCAGCGACTTCATCCCAGCGAGCTCATCGGACCACCACGGCAGGGTAAGTGTCTCGTGTTTCTTTTTTGTTTTTAAAATGTGTGTACATGTTTCAGTTACGGCTTGTGTGTATGTGTTTATTGTGTGTTCTAGTTTGTCTGTAGTGTTTATGTTTGTGAGCTCCGTAACTGTTAGATTTTTTGTGAGCATAATTTGAGACAGTTTCTCATGAAACTGTCTCCAATTCGCGTCCTTTGTATTGTATTTTCTGGTAGTACGCTCAATGCTTATTCCTTTTGATTTTTTGAGGTGAATGCCGAAAAATATGCCGTTATGGTCGGAGCTCGTGAGTCCTTCCACGATTCGCCAGCCGTCAACCAGGTCCAGCATGTCCGCCGAACAGGCCGTTACGTCCACGTGGCTGCTGTACCTGATACCTCCCCTAATGGTGTCAAAGGTTGGGATGTCGCCCGTATTAAGAATCTGTAAACCCATTTCCCCTAGCGTTCCACTCATGTGTTCACCTCTCGAGTCCTCGTTGCCGCTTCCCCACCAAGTGCTTTTCGCATTTGCGTCTCCTCCGATGACCAACCTGCTCGGGCCCACCACCTGCTCCGCTCGTTTTAGCTGCTCCAGGTATGGCTCTATGGGCTTGTCGGGCTCGAAGTAGAAGGACACCAGCGTGATCGTCCAGGCTCTGGTTCGGACTCCCACCACAACGATGTTGTTTGTGGTGAGTTGCGGGTACTGTATTATATCCAGGCTTTGGTCAAGGACAGCTACTGCTGCCTTTACAGTCCCTTCTCCCCCCTCAGAGCTCTGGAAGATCCTTACGCCCCGGTAGCCCTTCATCCTTCTCACCCCACCCACATAGGGCTCCTGGAGCAGCGCTATGGCAAGTTTTCGCTTTTCGGCCTCCAGCAGCAGCTCGTTTGTGGCCAGCTGACTCCGTTGCAGATTGGCCTGGACTATTTTGTACTGGTGGGTATCCGGGGCAACTTTAGCAATATGCTATTGAGGCTCGAGCGATGGCATCCCACTTTCGCCTTACAGGGCATTCAGTACTGAAAGCATTGTGCTCAGTGTTTCCCAATTTTTCCTTGGTGCAGTTTACGCACGCCGCTGCTTCGCCCAAGTTCCTGTCTGGGCAGTCAGCCCTGAGGTGTAGGCCGCCACAGTGGCTGCACAGATCGGCTGAGTGCTTACAGAACCGCTTACTGTGTCCGTAGCCCAAGCAGCGGGTACACTGCACTAGTGGCGTCTGATCTTCGACGCGCACAATCTGGAGGTCGATTCTCAGTTTGCCACTTTCGATGGCCCTCCTCCAGATTAGTGGGGACACACTGAGCACAATGTGGTTCAGATGCGGGTTTCGCGTCTTCCTTCGGAATTTTATCACCGTCCTTAGGTCCTCGTCTCCGAGGCCGTGGAAGAGCTCCCGGTTCTGATTTCTGAGGGCCCTCATAACTTCTTCGTCACTGTGTAGGTTAGGTTAGGTTAGGTTAGGTTAGGTTAGGTTAGGTTAGGTTAGGTTAGGTTAGGTTAGGTTAGGTTAGGTTAGGTTAGGTTAGGTTAGGTTAGGTTAGGTTAGGTTAGGTTAGGTTAGGTTAGGTTAGGTTAGGTTAGGTTAGGTTAGGTTAGGTTAGGTTAGGTTAGGTTAGGTTAGGTTTTTTTTTTTTTTTTTTTTTTTTTTTTTTTTTTTTTAGTGCCTTTCCCCGTTCATGGGCACAACGGGACCTTATCTATCTAGTTTTCTCATTCATTCCAGTTCTCGCATTTATTCCTCTCGCACTTTCATTCTTCATACTGTATCTTTCTTTCATACTTCCTTTATATTCTTTGCCGGGTGGGACTCCCGCTATTCTATCTATTCTAATCTAACTTTATTTATCTTTATTTAGGGTTTTTGAGTACACAATTTCTTTATTTACATTGGCAAAACATATTTTCTTACATCTATTTATTAACTACTACTATACATATTTCTAGATGCTAACTTTTATTTATTTTTAACAACAAAAACTTATGATGTACTGGTTCTTAATTGTTTGTGGTTAAATACAATGCATGGTTTATGTTACTAGTTTACTTACATTTATACTAACACAATATTTCTAATTTATTGTAACATTTTTTCTAACACAATGTGTACATACTTAGTTTTTACTACTTTTCGGACAAAAATTTTTAAGACTACACAATTTCGTCTGTCCTAAGGGCTTGTGTGACTTTTCCTTTTCTTGTTGCTTTATTTATCAGCTTGCAATTTTACGTCAATAATATATACATAGACATATGTTATATATATTTATTGCCATTTCTTGTTCTTGGGATTGATTCTACTATCAATTTTTACAGGGGGCATTTGGGTCATGTGTGTTCGATATATAAGTATATATTTACTATATATTTTATGTATCTGTGTTTGTTTATGTTCTTTGGTTTCCATGTATCTATTTATTTTTGCTATGTACTCCCAATTTGTGTTTCTGTCTTTGTGTGTTCCTGTGTGTGTTGTGTGTTTGTCTGTGTGTGTTGTGTGTGTTACATGTGCCACAAGGAGCAGTTCAGGAGTATGCAGTCGTTGTCCGGGCCAGATAGTCCCATTTTTGGCGGACTGGGCACTCTTTGCTGAATGCATTATGGTCCGTCTTTTGGAGCTTTGAGTGCGAGCAGTTGCAGCACTGCGGCTCATCACCCGCAACAAATTCAGCGCATTTCTCGCGGAGATGAGGTCCTCCGCAGTGGCTGCACCTGTCCACACTCTCGGTACAAAATTTCCGGCCGTGTCCGAATGCCAAACATTTG